>OX336393.1:76130453-78790831 GCA_946902985.2 Meconema thalassinum | reverse complement strand
ACCTAACATAACCAAACTTCAAAGTGAGAGCAAAAATGTAAGAGCAAATGAGAGAGCACAAATAATAAACTTAGTTATAACCTAACCTAACCTAACCCACAGAAAACCTCATTTAAAGATTTTAGATTTTATGTTTTAACATTTTAGATTTTTGATTTTTTTCATTTTACATTTTTTAGATTTTACATTTTACATTTTTGATTTTTTGTATTTTAGATGTTAGTTTTTTTTAGATTTTACATTTTAAATTTAAGATTTTTTGATTTTAGATTTTACTTTTTACATTTTCCGAAAAGAGTAAACTACTAGGTCACATACCTAACCTCACCAAACCTAACTTTGCCAAACCTAACTTAAGCTAATTCAAAGGCTAATGCACATACACAAAGTATATAAGGGTACAAGCAACTATCCTTATGCTAGTTTTATAGGTTACTGTACAATATGATAACTACCCCAACCGTTTTTTTTTTCATTTGTTGTTTACACATATGACAATTTTCCAATTCCCCATTTTCATTTTTTTAAATGTTAGTTTTAAGTTTTTCAATTTCATAACATGAAACATGGATTTTGCATTATGTTGTTTACACATTTATCAATTTCACAATTTCCCATTTACAGTTCTTAAAATGTCAGTTTAAAGTTTTTTCAATTTCATGATATAGAAACATGGATTTTCCAATTTGTTGTTTACACATTGTCAATTTTACCAAAATTCCCATTTACAGTTTTTAAAATTTCAGTTTAATGGTTTTTTTTTATTTTGTCAATATGGAAAACATGGATTTTCCAATTTGTGTTTTACATGTTCATTTTGCATTAGGAGTGGAGAGAGAGGTGAGTAGTAATAAAAAATGTACAAGCAAGTTTTCCATACGGTACAATATTTTTTTATTTAAATACATGTACACTATTTACACATAATACATTTTTTATATATATTCCTTATTGTTATAAATTGTACACTTGTTTTTATTTTTGTTTTCTATTTTATTTATTTTTGATTATGAATGCCATTTCTTATTTTGTTTTATTTTTATTTTTGTAGTGCTATTGTTTTATTTCCTAAATTGTTTTGTTTTATGTATTTGCTAGTTGCAGGCAGAAGATTTTGATATTTCATAACTTAACTCTTTAAGCATGGTTAATGATTGAGTAATGACCATAGGCATGTGTACCTATACCATCAGCATCAATCACTCTTTTATCATCACCAGGACACAAAGCAATTTTGTTTAGTCTTATAGATGATATGTCATGTTGTTTAGAAAGCGATAATGTTCATTGGTATTCTTTTTACATTGTTTTTCATGACACAATCCTTATAATCTTGAAAGCTTATACAATTTTTGACAACACCTCTGTTAATACCTTTAATCTTTTTGATTTCTTTACCATTTATGTCTAATGCATACATTTTAGCTCTAAGTCCAACAAATGCTTTTATAATTTGTCCACAAGCCTCGTCTTTAAATTTCCCCAACGTTTTCTTGTTTGATGTAGAGTAACATATGTGATTAGTAGGATAATCTGATGTGTCCAGGTGTTGTAGGAAATCCAACTTGTCTTGATATACATCTGGGGTGTTAACCAAATATATGAACGAGTCAGTATCCATATACATGAGTTTAATATTGTTCATGCCATAATAGGGTAGCAGGACATCATAGTGGTGGGAATACATGAGAGTTTTTGAAATATCCAGTATACACATTCCAATATATATAGGCTTATTGAATACAATGTTACGTTTAGACATGTGGAAAGCAGCTAGGTTAGGGCCATAAATTGTTCTGTCGATAAATGTCGGCTTTGCTATTAGCTTTTCTGCCTTTTTGCTGTCAGTCACAAGACGTATGTCTATTCTTTTACGGATATTTTCCATTGTTTTCCCAAAAATGGCATTGTTGAATAATTTGTACAGATTTTTCTCAAAATCATTTTTGGCTTGTTTTCGAAGGTTGTTATTAAAATCAACGTATGCCTTTAACCAAGGTCTTTGTTTAAACTTTAACACACGATGAATTTTTATCAATTTTATTCCATGATCTAAAGCCTGTTTTAATGCCATGTAGTGAACAACATATCGCCTTCGATTTCCAAGATGAGGAATTAGTTTTTTCAGAGACGAATCCTTAGGTTGTGTACACTCTGGTAGGAAAGGTAAATCGTTGTGTAGATCATGAAGGTCAGATGGGTAATCAACATCAACGTCTAGAATGTATCCCACAGGATCGTCTTTCTTTAGTTTTTCTAGATCAACAGTATCTGGAGAAACCCACTGAAATCCACCATAAGGAAGGGAGTGACACATAGCCCACCCGTATTGGTTGTTGGCATCATCATAGGTAATAAACTGCGATGGTTTCTCAGAATCATAGGTTTCCATGTATTTATTGTTAGCTTCAGCATACCGATGAGACACCTGGCATATGCCTCCACGTATTCCAGACTCGATTAAAAGAATCTGATCGTAATCCTGTAGCAATTCCAGTTCAATGCCTGTGTAAAGGAGCATTGCCTCGAAACTTAAACCAGGCGAAGTAAAGAAGTGTGCAGCATCCACTCGGTGTGTTTCTAGTGTTTTGTTTCTAAAGGTTTCAAAGCTGTCTGCAAGAAGGAGTACATCTGAAGTTAGGTAGAGGTCACTATATTCCCCTAGAGTTTTAATGTTGAAACTGATTCCAGACACTTTTGGCATGTTCATAGTCTTCTTGACTAACATCTTCTTGACTTAATTTGTTAAAGAATGCCTCTTTTGGAGGTAAACACGTTTCACTTAACTTTTCCCATGAGTCAATGTAGTCATAACAAAATACCCCTTTACGAGTCATGAGCATTGCATTTTCTTTTCCAAAGTACTTGTCTGTTTCAGGGTATGATGTTAAGTTGGAAACTAAGTTTTCCAAACTACTCGGCATTAACCGAAACGTATCCACAAATCTAAGCTTAACATTTCCTACATATTTGGTAAAGGAAATGTACTTTTCTTTGGAGTTAGCGATAACATCCACTCTCTCAGTAGTACATCCCAATTGCTTTACAATGAAATTTGCGTCGTAGCCACTCATATTATGTAGAAACACAGGAACGGGGTTTCGTGTTTTACACCTCAAATTACAGTTATTGTGAGCACTTCCACGGTATTCCCCTGTAATATGGCAGTGGTCTCGAACTTTCCAGTCCTGTTGGGTAAATGGTTTTTGACACAAATAACAGGTTTCAGAACATTGGAACTCTGCTTCTTGAGCCTGAGTTAAGGCCTTTGGAACATTTAAGCTGTAAAGGCGATCAATTTCATTAGCTATTGAGATCAAACAGTCCATAAACTTTTCTGCAGCGTCAGGCCCACGATAAATAACAGGTTGGCTTGGAAGATTTGTCTTTATGTGTTCCACAGCGGGTGATGGTTTAACGTATATACCAAAGCTCATAGGAACATGACTCTGGTATGGCACTGTATAACTTGCTTCAGGATTGGGCAAACATGTTTGATAGGGTAAGAGTATACTTTCGAAATCTGCATAGATAACGTAAGGTATTCTCAGCATTTTTTCAACATTTAAGAATTTGACAATGGGGTTTTTAATAGGCATTTCAACCCTAGCAATGTCATGCTGGACACACAAAGCTCTATGTTCTTTCATTTTTTCCATTCCTTGTTGTCCATATTGATTATCAAAGTGAGTAAAACACCGTTTACACGTATATATCTTATGTTCACGGCGGGTAATCTGATGTGCTACTAGTTTATCAAAATCTTTGATAAAGACGTAGTGGTTCTGGCCGGATGATGAACTTAGCAGAAGGAGGTCGCGATGGTCTTGCATCTCTTGATCCACAACCTTTAGAGGGAACAATTTGTTGTCTTGTTCCAATCCAAATACATTAATGGATATATCGTTGGCTTTTTCAAATTTGGGAATGTCAACTAGCGATGTAGGAAACGATATTACAGAAAAATCATACTTGTTGTCCAGGTCCTTGTATTTACTAATGCGATGAGCATTCTTTTTAACCAGTTTTGCTAAAATGGCATACATAAAACACTTTTCATCATTCAAATTTTCAGGATTAATGCAGGCTTTTCTTGCTTGTATAGCTGCTGGTAATGGAATATATGTGCTTCCACGCAAGGGATTGTACTTATTTATTTTCAATCGTACTCCTTCCACTGCTAACAAAGCCCAATTACTGCCTTTTAGCTCAGATTCCTCCATTTCCGTAGTTAACTTTGTAAATTGTGTTTCCAAGAAACTACTTAAGTCCGTTTCCAAAAATAGGGCCTGATTTCGTGTTTTAAATGCACGATCTGTAATTTCATTGGTAGATGTATGAATGAATCTACATTCAGCCACAAGATTAACTTTTATCGACTTGTGCATTGCTAGTTCTTTCTGCATAGCTTGTATTATTTGCTGTTTGGACTCTTTAAGGTATGAATTTAAATCCTTGCACGTATCGCAACGAATGAAATAGGATTTAAGTCGACCTCCAAAAGATGCCTCATATTCAATAAGTCCATTTTTGTCAGGGACCAATGACAGTAGGTAATGTTTTGTAGGCTCTGCTTTTTGTCTTTTAGCTACCGACACAACATTACAACATTCTTCATGACGACGTCCATTGTAGGCATTGTTGAATGTACTACCACAGGTCTTGCACTCATGAAATTCACCACACGATACTTCATGTCGCTTCCTATGATAGTCTCGAAGAAAAGTCTTTCCACACTCTTTACACATATAGCTAGGAATGGCTTCTTCCATTATGATTGTTGATTTCTGCAAACAGCTGCTTACTGCGTATCACAGGGCTAGAGGTTGGTCAGTGAGACGGTCTTTCACGATGTGAACACCGTGAGAGGTAGTAGTCAACTGGTGCTATTCTTGTGAAGGGTCCACTAATATACCCCTAGTCTAGACCAACAGCTCTTTACAGCGTATGACAAGGCTGTATACTGGACAGTGAGACGGTCTTTCACAATGTGAACACTGTAACAAGTAGTAGTCAACTGATTATATACTTGCTAAGGGTTCTCTAATATACAATAGTCGAGACCAACAGCTACTTACTGAGTAATACAAGGCTGTACAATAGTTGTTTTGACAGTCTTTCACGATGTGGTCACTGTGAATGGTAGTAGTCAACTGATGATATTCTTGATAAGGGTCCTCTAATGTACACCTGGTTAAGGGTAACAGCTGTTCACTGCTTATGACAAGGCTAAAGACTGGTTACTTCAACGGTCTTTCACAATGTTAACACTGTGACAGGTAGTAGTCAACTGAAAATATTCTTATGGCCTACTCAAGGTTATCAGGTACTTACTGCATATCAAAAGGCTGTACACTCATGTGTGTTAGGCACTCTTTCTTGCTAAGGACCCCAATATTCCCTACACAAGGCTATACATGTTAGTTCTAAACACTTAGTGGTTAATTGTATATTCAATTTTTGTACAAAGCATATACGAGCACGTTTTTATGAGGTAAAACTTTACCAAATAGTCAAATGCGACACGCAAAGTATGTTGCCGCTATCTAGCAGTGACTATGAGAACTACTTGACCGACCAGCATGCTACCTAGCGCTCCATTTCAATACTCGCTCACTGAACGAACAGCATACTATCTAGCGGTCGATATCAATACTCACTCAACTACCAGCCTGCTACCTATCGGTCAATATAACAACTCACTCAACTACCAACATGCTACATGGCTTTTTTGGTCAGTTTTTTGTTGGCTTATGTTGGCTTTTATTGGCTTTTGTTGGCTTTTGTTGGCTTTTGTTGGCTTTTTGTTGGCTTTTGTTGGCTTTTGTATTAGCTCTTTTATATTTGCTCTTGTTTGTTGGGAAAGTATGTTGGTCTTGGAAAGTATGTCAGTCCTTTTTTTATGGCTGTAAAATGCTTACAGCCATGTTTGTAAGCAGCAACAACAACAACAACACACAAAATTCCAAAAAATATCGAAAGTACTCTAAGTTTTATCAATGACTCTCAACTCTTACACTTACCTCTATCCCATGCATAGTCAAAAATTAGTATATTTTTCAAATTTTTCAAAAAATATTTGGAAAGTAGGCTGTATCATTAAACTAAAAATCCTGAAAAGACATATGTTAACTCCAACACCTACTTCTATACCCCTCTCAGTCCAAAAATAGTGTATTTTTCAAATTTTCCAAAACATATTTCCAAAATGGGTTATATTTCCGAAATTTAAAAGTTTACAAAAACGTTTGTTTGACATAAACGAATGGCCTTTGCCCCCTCTACCGTCGTACCAAGTCCCAGGTCTCTAGGACAACAAACATAAAAATTTGAAAATGGGCTTATATTTCCAAAATTAGGAATTTTACAAAAACGTTTGTCTGACGTAAATCAGTGGTCATTACCCCCTCTATCCCCACACTAAGTCTCATGTCTCTAGAACAACAAAAATAAATTTTTGAAAAATGGGCTTATATTTCCAAAATTAGGAATTTTACAAAAACGTTTGTCTGACGTAAATCAGTGGTCATTACCCCCTCTATCCCCATACCAAGTCTCAGATCTCTAGGTCAACAAAAATAAAATTTTGAAAATGGACTATATTTCCAAAATTAGGAATTCTACAAAAAAGTTTGTCTAACGTAAATCAATGGTCTTTACCCCCTCTATTCACATACCAAGTCTCAGGTCTCTAGGTCAACAAAAATAAAATTTTGAAAAAATGGTCACTATTTTGGAAACTAGGAATTCTACGAAAAAGTTTGTTTAACATAAATGAAAGGTCTCTATCCCCTCTACCTGTAAACCAAGTCCCAGGTCTGTAGGACAAAAATGAAAAAAGTTCAACTGGGAAAGTAGGCGATTTTTCATAAAACCAAACATTCTAAAAAGTGTTCTATGGGTATAAAAGAATGGTCTCTATGTCCTTTATTTTTTATAATAAAACTTTTTTATTTTTTGAGTTTTTTTGAAAAAGTTCAATTTTGAAATTTTTATATTTTGGAAACTAACAAGTTTACAAAAATGTTTGTTTGACATAAATAAATGGCCCTGACCCCCTCTACCAACAAAATAAATTTCAAGTCTCTAGGACTAAAACTGTACAGTAGTGGAGTAGTGGCGCTTCTAACGCACTCCAAAACCCTCCTTGCCCCACTACTAAGCCTCAGGCATGTAAAATGGGTGGGTTAGAAGCACCACTACTCCACTACTGTACAGTTTTAGTCCTAGAGACTTGAAATTTATTTTGTTGGTAGAGGGGGTCAGGGCCATTTATTTATGTCAAACAAACATTTTTGTAAACTTGTTAGTTTCCAAAATATAAAAATTTCAAAATTGAACTTTTTCAAAAAAACTCAAAAAATAAAAAAGTTTTATTATAAAAAATAAAGGACATAGAGACCATTCTTTTATACCCATAGAACACTTTTTAGAATGTTTGGTTTTATGAAAAATCGCCTACTTTCCCAGTTGAACTTTTTTCATTTTTGTCCTACAGACCTGGGACTTGGTTTACAGGTAGAGGGGATAGAGACCTTTCATTTATGTTAAACAAACTTTTTCGTAGAATTCCTAGTTTCCAAAATAGTGACCATTTTTTCAAAATTTTATTTTTGTTGACCTAGAGACCTGAGACTTGGTATGTGAATAGAGGGGGTAAAGACCATTGATTTACGTTAGACAAACTTTTTTGTAGAATTCCTAATTTTGGAAATATAGTCCATTTTCAAAATTTTATTTTTGTTGACCTAGAGATCTGAGACTTGGTATGGGGATAGAGGGGGTAATGACCACTGATTTACGTCAGACAAACGTTTTTGTAAAATTCCTAATTTTGGAAATATAAGCCCATTTTTCAAAAATTTATTTTTGTTGTTCTAGAGACATGAGACTTAGTGTGGGGATAGAGGGGGTAATGACCACTGATTTACGTCAGACAAACGTTTTTGTAAAATTCCTAATTTTGGAAATATAAGCCCATTTTCAAATTTTTATGTTTGTTGTCCTAGAGACCTGGGACTTGGTACGACGGTAGAGGGGGCAAAGGCCATTCGTTTATGTCAAACAAACGTTTTTGTAAACTTTTAAATTTCGGAAATATAACCCATTTTGGAAATATGTTTTGGAAAATTTGAAAAATACACTATTTTTGGACTGAGAGGGGTATAGAAGTAGGTGTTGGAGTTAACATATGTCTTTTCAGGATTTTTAGTTTAATGATACAGCCTACTTTCCAAATATTTTTTGAAAAATTTGAAAAATATACTAATTTTTGACTATGCATGGGATAGAGGTAAGTGTAAGAGTTGAGAGTCATTGATAAAACTTAGAGTACTTTCGATATTTTTTGGAATTTTGTGTGTTGTTGTTGTTGTTGCTGCTTACAAACATGGCTGTAAGCATTTTACAGCCATAAAAAAAGGACTGACATACTTTCCAAGACCAACATACTTTCCCAACAAACAAGAGCAAATATAAAAGAGCTAATACAAAAGCCAACAAAAGCCAACAAAAAGCCAACAAAAGCCAACAAAAGCCAACAAAAGCCAATAAAAGCCAACATAAGCCAACAAAAAACTGACCAAAAAAGCCATGTAGCATGTTGGTAGTTGAGTGAGTTGTTATATTGACCGATAGGTAGCAGGCTGGTAGTTGAGTGAGTATTGATATCGACCGCTAGATAGTATGCTGTTCGTTCAGTGAGCGAGTATTGAAATGGAGCGCTAGGTAGCATGCTGGTCGGTCAAGTAGTTCTCATAGTCACTGCTAGATAGCGGCAACATACTTTGCGTGTCGCATTTGACTATTTGGTAAAGTTTTACCTCATAAAAACGTGCTCGTATATGCTTTGTACAAAAATTGAATATACAATTAACCACTAAGTGTTTAGAACTAACATGTATAGCCTTGTGTAGGGAATATTGGGGTCCTTAGCAAGAAAGAGTGCCTAACACACATGAGTGTACAGCCTTTTGATATGCAGTAAGTACCTGATAACCTTGAGTAGGCCATAAGAATATTTTCAGTTGACTACTACCTGTCACAGTGTTAACATTGTGAAAGACCGTTGAAGTAACCAGTCTTTAGCCTTGTCATAAGCAGTGAACAGCTGTTACCCTTAACCAGGTGTACATTAGAGGACCCTTATCAAGAATATCATCAGTTGACTACTACCATTCACAGTGACCACATCGTGAAAGACTGTCAAAACAACTATTGTACAGCCTTGTATTACTCAGTAAGTAGCTGTTGGTCTCGACTATTGTATATTAGAGAACCCTTAGCAAGTATATAATCAGTTGACTACTACTTGTTACAGTGTTCACATTGTGAAAGACCGTCTCACTGTCCAGTATACAGCCTTGTCATACGCTGTAAAGAGCTGTTGGTCTAGACTAGGGGTATATTAGTGGACCCTTCACAAGAATAGCACCAGTTGACTACTACCTCTCACGGTGTTCACATCGTGAAAGACCGTCTCACTGACCAACCTCTAGCCCTGTGATACGCAGTAAGCAGCTGTTTGCAGAAATCAACAATCATAATGGAAGAAGCCATTCCTAGCTATATGTGTAAAGAGTGTGGAAAGACTTTTCTTCGAGACTATCATAGGAAGCGACATGAAGTATCGTGTGGTGAATTTCATGAGTGCAAGACCTGTGGTAGTACATTCAACAATGCCTACAATGGACGTCGTCATGAAGAATGTTGTAATGTTGTGTCGGTAGCTAAAAGACAAAAAGCAGAGCCTACAAAACATTACCTACTGTCATTGGTCCCTGACAAAAATGGACTTATTGAATATGAGGCATCTTTTGGAGGTCGACTTAAATCCTATTTCATTCGTTGCGATACGTGCAAGGATTTAAATTCATACCTTAAAGAGTCCAAACAGCAAATAATACAAGCTATGCAGAAAGAACTAGCAATGCACAAGTCGATAAAAGTTAATCTTGTGGCTGAATGTAGATTCATTCATACATCTACCAATGAAATTACAGATCGTGCATTTAAAACACGAAATCAGGCCCTATTTTTGGAAACGGACTTAAGTAGTTTCTTGGAAACACAATTTACAAAGTTAACTACGGAAATGGAGGAATCTGAGCTAAAAGGCAGTAATTGGGCTTTGTTAGCAGTGGAAGGAGTACGATTGAAAATAAATAAGTACAATCCCTTGCGTGGAAGCACATATATTCCATTACCAGCAGCTATACAAGCAAGAAAAGCCTGCATTAATCCTGAAAATTTGAATGATGAAAAGTGTTTTATGTATGCCATTTTAGCAAAACTGGTTAAAAAGAATGCTCATCGCATTAGTAAATACAAGGACCTGGACAACAAGTATGATTTTTCTGTAATATCGTTTCCTACATCGCTAGTTGACATTCCCAAATTTGAAAAAGCCAACGATATATCCATTAATGTATTTGGATTGGAACAAGACAACAAATTGTTCCCTCTAAAGGTTGTGGATCAAGAGATGCAAGACCATCGCGACCTCCTTCTGCTAAGTTCATCATCCGGCCAGAACCACTACGTCTTTATCAAAGATTTTGATAAACTAGTAGCACATCAGATTACCCGCCGTGAACATAAGATATATACGTGTAAACGGTGTTTTACTCACTTTGATAATCAATATGGACAACAAGGAATGGAAAAAATGAAAGAACATAGAGCTTTGTGTGTCCAGCATGACATTGCTAGGGTTGAAATGCCTATTAAAAACCCCATTGTCAAATTCTTAAATGTTGAAAAAATGCTGAGAATACCTTACGTTATCTATGCAGATTTCGAAAGTATACTCTTACCCTATCAAACATGTTTGCCCAATCCTGAAGCAAGTTATACAGTGCCATACCAGAGTCATGTTCCTATGAGCTTTGGTATATACGTTAAACCATCACCCGCTGTGGAACACATAAAGACAAATCTTCCAAGCCAACCTGTTATTTATCGTGGGCCTGACGCTGCAGAAAAGTTTATGGACTGTTTGATCTCAATAGCTAATGAAATTGATCGCCTTTACAGCTTAAATGTTCCAAAGGCCTTAACTCAGGCTCAAGAAGCAGAGTTCCAATGTTCTGAAACCTGTTATTTGTGTCAAAAACCATTTACCCAACAGGACTGGAAAGTTCGAGACCACTGCCATATTACAGGGGAATACCGTGGAAGTGCTCACAATAACTGTAATTTGAGGTGTAAAACACGAAACCCCGTTCCTGTGTTTCTACATAATATGAGTGGCTACGACGCAAATTTCATTGTAAAGCAATTGGGATGTACTACTGAGAGAGTGGATGTTATCGCTAACTCCAAAGAAAAGTACATTTCCTTTACCAAATATGTAGGAAATGTTAAGCTTAGATTTGTGGATACGTTTCGGTTAATGCCGAGTAGTTTGGAAAACTTAGTTTCCAACTTAACATCATACCCTGAAACAGACAAGTACTTTGGAAAAGAAAATGCAATGCTCATGACTCGTAAAGGGGTATTTTGTTATGACTACATTGACTCATGGGAAAAGTTAAGTGAAACGTGTTTACCTCCAAAAGAGGCATTCTTTAACAAATTAAGTCAAGAAGATGTTAGTCAAGAAGACTATGAACATGCCAAAAGTGTCTGGAATCAGTTCAACATTAAAACTCTAGGGGAATATAGTGACCTCTACCTAACTTCAGATGTACTCCTTCTTGCAGACAGCTTTGAAACCTTTAGAAACAAAACACTAGAAACACACCGAGTGGATGCTGCACACTTCTTTACTTCGCCTGGTTTAAGTTTCGAGGCAATGCTCCTTTACACAGGCATTGAACTGGAATTGCTACAGGATTACGATCAGATTCTTTTAATCGAGTCTGGAATACGTGGAGGCATATGCCAGGTGTCTCATCGGTATGCTGAAGCTAACAATAAATACATGGAAACCTATGATTCTGAGAAACCATCGCAGTTTATTACCTATGATGATGCCAACAACCAATACGGGTGGGCTATGTGTCACTCCCTTCCTTATGGTGGATTTCAGTGGGTTTCTCCAGATACTGTTGATCTAGAAAAACTAAAGAAAGACGATCCTGTGGGATACATTCTAGACGTTGATGTTGATTACCCATCTGACCTTCATGATCTACACAACGATTTACCTTTCCTACCAGAGTGTACACAACCTAAGGATTCGTCTCTGAAAAAACTAATTCCTCATCTTGGAAATCGAAGGCGATATGTTGTTCACTACATGGCATTAAAACAGGCTTTAGATCATGGAATAAAATTGATAAAAATTCATCGTGTGTTAAAGTTTAAACAAAGACCTTGGTTAAAGGCATACGTTGATTTTAATAACAACCTTCGAAAACAAGCCAAAAATGATTTTGAGAAAAATCTGTACAAATTATTCAACAATGCCATTTTTGGGAAAACAATGGAAAATATCCGTAAAAGAATAGACATACGTCTTGTGACTGACAGCAAAAAGGCAGAAAAGCTAATAGCAAAGCCGACATTTATCGACAGAACAATTTATGGCCCTAACCTAGCTGCTTTCCACATGTCTAAACGTAACATTGTATTCAATAAGCCTATATATATTGGAATGTGTATACTGGATATTTCAAAAACTCTCATGTATTCCCACCACTATGATGTCCTGCTACCCTATTATGGCATGAACAATATTAAACTCATGTATATGGATACTGACTCGTTCATATATTTGGTTAACACCCCAGATGTATATCAAGACAAGTTGGATTTCCTACAACACCTGGACACATCAGATTATCCTACTAATCACATATGTTACTCTACATCAAACAAGAAAACGTTGGGGAAATTTAAAGACGAGGCTTGTGGACAAATTATAAAAGCATTTGTTGGACTTAGAGCTAAAATGTATGCATTAGACATAAATGGTAAAGAAATCAAAAAGATTAAAGGTATTAACAGAGGTGTTGTCAAAAATTGTATAAGCTTTCAAGATTATAAGGATTGTGTCATGAAAAACAATGTAAAAAGAATACCAATGAACATTATCGCTTCTAAACAACATGACATATCATCTATAAGACTAAACAAAATTGCTTTGTGTCCTGGTGATGATAAAAGAGTGATTGATGCTGATGGTATAGGTACACATGCCTATGGTCATTACTCAATCATTAACCATGCTTAAAGAGTTAAGTTATGAATATCAAAATCTTCTGCCTGCAACTAGCAAATACATAAAACAAAACAATTTAGGAAATAAAACAATAGCACTACAAAAATAAAAATAAAACAAAATAAGAAATGGCATTCATAATCAAAAATAAATAAAATAGAAAACAAAATAAAAACAAGTGTACAATTTATAACAATAAGGAATATATATAAAAATGTATTATGTGTAAATAGTGTACATGTATTTAAATAAAAAAATATTGTACCGTATGGAAACTGCTTGTACATTTTTTATTACTACTCACCTCTCTCCACTCCTAATGCAAAATGAACATGTAAAACACAAATTGGAAAATCCATGTTTCCATATTGACAAAATAAAAAAAAACCATTAAACTGAAATTTTAAAAACTGTAAATGGGAATTTGGTAAATTGACAAATGTGTAAACAACAAATTGGAAAATCCATGTTTCTATATCATGAAATTGAAAAACTTTAAACTGACATTTTAAGAACTGTAAATGGGAAATTGTGAAATTGATAAATGTGTAAACAACATAATGCAAAATCCATGTTTCCATGTTATGAAATTGAAAAACTTAAAACTAACATTTAAAAAAATGAAAATGGGGAATTGGAAAATTGTCATATGTGTAAACAACAAATGAAAAAAAAAACGGTTGGGGTAGTTATCATATTGTACAGTAACCTATAAAACTAGCATAAGGATAGTTGCTTGTACCCTTATATACTTTGTGTATGTGCATTAGCCTTTGAATTAGCTTAAGTTAGGTTTGGCAAAGTTAGGTTTGGTGAGGTTAGGTATGTGACCTAGTAGTTTACTCTTTTCGGAAAATGTAAAAAGTAAAATCTAAAATCAAAAAATCTTAAATTTAAAATGTAAAATCTAAAAAAAACTAACATCTAAAATACAAAAAATCAAAAATGTAAAATGTAAAATCTAAAAAATGTAAAATGAAAAAAATCAAAAATCTAAAATGTTAAAACATAAAATCTAAAATCTTTAAATGAGGTTTCTGTGGGTTAGGTTAGGTTAGGTTATAACTAAGTTTATTATTTGTGCTCTCTCATTTGCTCTTACATTTTTGCTCTCACTTTGAAGTTTGGTTATGTTAGGTTAGGTTAGGTTAGGTTAGGTGTGGTTAGGTTATAACTAAGTTTATTATTTGTGCTCTTACATTTGCTCTCACTTTTTTCTCATACTTTTTGCTAAATTTTTTTCGCTTGCAATTTTAAATTAGGTAGGTTACGTTAGGTTAGGTTAGGACAGGTTAGGTGAGGTTAGGTTAGGTGAAGTCAGGTTAGGTTATAACTTAGTTTATTATGTGTGCTTTCACATTTGCTTTTATATTTGCTTTGACTTTGAAGTTAGGTTAGGATAGGTTAGGTTAGGTTAGGTTAGGTTAGGTTAGGTGAAGTTGGGTTAGGCAGAATTGTTGAGATATGAATTAAAAGCCAGCTCTTGTCAGTTTTGCCTCACAAGGCTGAGTGTACCCCGTTCCACTCATGAGACCAGAAATTAAATTTCTTGGCAGAGCCGGGATTCGAACCTCAGGAATGACCTCCAAGAATGCTAGCCACTACACCAAAAAGTGGACAATATAAGGCTGGTCTTGATTATACATGATCAATTAACAATTACCTAATAATAATAATAATAATAATAATAAATATTCCATTTGGCAACTACACGGCCGACCTCTCCCTGTGACGTAATCCACGGTCTCAGGCCGTGGCGGCCATTTTGCCCAATAGCCCCTGTGCCAGCTCTGAATGAAACCTCCATAAGAATAACATAGAGTGATTGCGCGCGGCGGCCATCTTGCCCATTAGCCCCTGTGCCAGAACCGGCTTATTTATCCTACTCGGGTAGCTTGTTTTGTTGTGCTTGTGGCTAGTTTTGAAGGATGAAGAAAATAACGAAGTATTTAACATCCACCCACGCATCGTAAAAGCTGGAAGTTAATGATTCGAACATGAACAATGACAAAGAAACGTCAACAGTGTCGTGTGGTGAGCAAAGGAAGATCATATGAAACAGCTTCCAACCGCGTGTAACAGTGGGATGGAAGACATACCCGAATGCTGGTATTTGGAGAACGAGCAGGAAATTTGCAGCAAGTTCGAATGGTTGGTGGTAAAATGATTTGAAATACCACCTTGATATGTTGACCACAAATAAATTAACCCAATGCAACCTCTCATTTAACATGACAGCCCGAAGAGTAATAACCAGACTCTGCAAATTGCCAAAAAATTGCAACATTGTGATGTTTTGTTGAAACAACTGAGAGTACCCCTTAAATATTTTTAGAAATAAAGCACTGGTTAAATGTATAGGCCAAAGCACTTATTTTGTTATTAGAAAGATGAGTATAATATAATATTATTTTTCATCTTTCTCCATCAAAAGCTTTGCTTGTTAAAGAAACACTCACTCAGGATGGCCACTGGTAGAGGCTGGATTTGAACTTTCGATGTCTATTCTTCAAGCTTCTCCGTCCAGCATTCATCATGATCCGAAGGGGGTAGTTGTTGAGCAATGAGTGATCGGATTGTATTGTGAGAGTTGAGCAGGAGTAACAGAGTTAACGTGCAGGGCAGAGACTAAGAGGTTTGGCGCGCTACCAAGGAGCTCGACCTGTCACATAGCCTTGTCCTACAAATCTTTGTTTAGAAATGTTTTCACAACCATTCGTCAGTAAATGTGAATATAACACGACAATAACTCACAGCGCCTTTCTACCCTGCTCTGGTGCCAACCGCACTCTAACTTGTCCTCAACATCCCAACGCACATTAGGGCTTTCCAACTCCAGCGCGTTCATTTTACAATATATATATTCAATATATATACGGCTTTTTAAAGAATTTCCTTGAAATTTGGCCCATATATCGCACTGCAGTTGAAGACTGCCACATGTCAAAGTAATGCATTTTTAAAACTCAGCAATCTTTCTTGTGTCTTGTGTGGGGTTTCACCTAGGACACCAAACTGGCTCACAGGGGGCTCTTGGTGTCCCCGTCCGGACCCTCACAGGAATAGCGAACTGCGCGCTACCTCCCTTTTAATGAAGTGCACCTCCGCCTCTTCACTGCGATAGCTAAAACTCAAGCAGTCCTCACCTCCCTAGGAGGGCTTCGAATAAGATGGTATATTGGCTTTCACGGCCAGTGAATTAAAACTAATCAATTCATTGGCCGTGAATGCCAATATACAATGTATTTTTAGCCTATTTTCAATTTTGAAAAAATAGGCTTATGAGATCACCTTTTGTCCGTGTGTGTGTGCGTGTGTGTGTGTGTGATTCTTGTGTGTGTTCCCCCCTCCCTAATAAAATCTAAACGGCTGGAGCGATTTCAATGAAACTCGGTAAGGTCATAGCACTATTCCGGGCGACCCCGACCGTGCCCTTCAAATTTTGTTACGACTCACCAATCCAACATGGCGGCTGTGCGAAATATTTCACCAGCATTCAATATCTCCGAAACTATTAGCGACATTACCCTGACATTTTGTGTGGTGATAAAGGGAAATACTATAAGTTCACTTATGTGACCTTTGAAAACCTGGTAACTACAAAACCAACATGGCGGCCAAGCGAAGTTGCGACTTTTAAATAGACGTTTCTCGCGATTTAACCAACCAAACGCAATGAAACATGGTACAGTATATGTTTATATAAATTGTAATGCACCGCCATCTAACTTAGTTGAATTGTTTACATAACCACAAGATGGCGGATGTGCGAAATATTTCACCGGCATTCTATATCTCTGAAACTATTACGGGTATCTCCCTGAAATTTTGTACGGAGACAAAGGGCTCTACTGGAAGTCCATCTATAAGACTCTCAAAAATCGGTTAATTACAAAACAAACATGGCGGCCAAGCGAATTAGAAAAATTTAAATAGTCCTTTATCGCGATGTAATGTTCCAAACGCAATGAAATCTGGTACAGGAAATATTTATACACATTGTAATGCACTGCTATCTAATTTAGTTCAATTGTTTACATAACCTCAAGATGGCGGCTGTGCGAATTTTAAAATTAAGTGTTTATTTATTGTGATGTAGCCATGCGATCGAAGTGAAACTTTGAATAATGAACCTATGCAATAATTTTCCTTTAATAGTACATGACTCTATGGCCTATACATTTAACAATCCAACATGGCGACCATTCGAAATATTTAGACGGCTCAGAATATCTACGAGTCTAATACAGCAATCAAACTGAAATTTTGTATGTTGATAGTGGCAATTAACATAAGTAGGATGTATGAAAATAGGCTGTATAGTTCTTCACGGAACTACTTGTTAGCTATTTGGTTTGTACAGTGTGTTTCAAAATTCCCATTACAGACTTTGAGGGCTTGTAGTGGGGACGAAGACGGTTAAGTTTAGCATAGGAACTGTGTCCGGAAACGTACCGTCTTCCCGCTACCCGCAAAACACCACCACAGCACACGTTCCAATCTCCCGCATTTTTGGCGCCACTGGCTAGAGTACGTACGTCATTGAATTATCACCTGATGTCCCATAAGCCCCTACAGGTTTGTTGACATTCCAAGCCATTCAGTTGGTCCGCACGATGGCGCACCACCTCATTTTTCACTTGCGGTCCGAAATCGTCTGCACGTCAGATTTGGGCAGGTCGTGGTGGCCCGATTGCTTGTCCTGCACGTTCACCCGACATGACACCGCTAGACGACTACCTGTGGGTTCATATGGAAATCTTGATTTACGAAATCACTGTGGAATCCTAGGAAGACCTGATGGTGCGGGTTATGGCTGCGGTGGATGTTGGAGGACCAGGGATCGGTGCTCGTGTGTACTAGAACATGGTATGGAGGTACCGTGTCTGTGTTAACGTCGGTGGTCATCACTTCGAGCCCCACCTGTAATTGGACCGAGACGACAAGCATCAGAAGTCGGGCAGAGCGCCGAAAATGCGGGAGACTTGAGCGTGTGATGTAGTGTGTTGTTGTTGTTGTTTTTTTTTTTTTGTTTTTTTTTTTTTTTTTGCGGGTAGCGGGAAAATGGTACGTTTCCGGGCACAAGTTCCTGTGCTAAACTTAATGCAAGCCCTCAAAGTGTGTAATGGGAAATTAGAAACACTCTATATGGCTTCCTTTAATCAAGTCTGTGTCCTAGAAAAATCCACAGCCAGCTTCCAGTCGACCGACCGGGTCTAGTGGAGAAGATATAAACTGTGCCGGCTGCCGAAGCCTGTCGCACTTCCCTGGGGCAATGATTAAATGAATAACATGAAATGACAGTGGAGAGTGTTGCTGGAATGAAATTTGTGACAGGGAAAACCGGAGTACCCGGAGAAAACCCTGTCTGCCTCCACTTTGTCCAGCACAAATCTCACATGGAGTTACAGGGAATTGAACCACGGACCCAGCAGTGAGTGGCCGTCGTGCTGCCACCTAAGCCACGGAGGCTCTTTCTGTGTCCTAGAAAACGGCCGTAATTCAAATCGTTAAGACCGCAATTCTACTACACGTAATTCTCACATAACTTTTTACAATTCAAGTAATAGAAAATTACTACATCTCAGTTTTGGCAGATTTCTTCTCAGTTTTTAGTGTTTGTTAAGTGAGATTACTTATTCAAAATAATGAATAAGGCAAAAATAAATGAAAGTCACCGAAATACTTAAGATAGTTTTTTAATCGTAAATGTTAAAACTGTCAACAATTTCAGAAACGCCGAATAGAAAACTGGCATAACTCAAAATTATTCTTACTGAATTAATATTTAAATGAACATAAAACTCTTTGCATTTAATTGTATAAAACTGAAATTGTTCACATTACGTTAATTGAACTTTTCGTAAATAACTTTTACTATTTTTCATAATGATTCAAAATCTTTAAATGTTTCCCCAGATACAAAATATCCGTTTGACTTGTGTCAAGTCTTCCACTGCCCCGGAGTGTGGTATGCATAATCTCTTGGGTAAGAATAAAAATTGGATTTTAATTTTTGTTTGAATCCTTTGACTGGTTTAATTTAGCTCGCCATGCCTCCCTGTCCTGAGCTAATCGTTTCATCTCTACATAGCTACCACACCTTACATCCGAGGCAATCTGCTCTACTGATTCTAACCTTGGTGTACTTCTACAGTTATTTTCCTCGACCCTTCTTTCCATTACTAAGTTTGCTATTCCTGGATGTCTTAGTATGTATCCTACCAACCTATCTCACCTCTCCATTATCAGTCACCAGAAACGTCTCTCCTCGCCCGCTCGTCTTAATACCTCTTCATGTTTTACTCTACCTACCAATATGATCTTCATCCTTCTCCTGGAACACCACATTTCAAACACTCCCATTCTCCTCTTTTCTGCTGCGCGAACGTTCCAAGGTTCACTTTCACAGAGTGCCACGTTCCAGAGAAAGTCTTTCCTTGCCTGAGCCAACCTACTTTCTATATCCTCTTTGCTTCGTCATGTTGAGAGTGCGGTGCTGAAAGACAGACTGTTCGGCACCTAGTTCAGGAATGCCCACAAACAGCATACAGTGGAGACTTCAGCGACTTCTTCCTAGGGACAACACAGGCACTTCATTACGTTTCGAAACTTGATGTCAAATTGTAAATAATTGTCATGTATGCCATTAAATAAATAAATAAATAAATAAATAATTATTATATTCATACCAGTACTTATCATTAATGTGAACCACTCATCTGATCATTGGAAGCACCTTCTGCAGATCTCTCCGGACACTGTACTACTGGGATAACGCTTATATGGCCGGCTTCGGTGGCGTAGTTGGTAGCATGATGAGCTTCTATGTCCCGGTTGCGGGTTCAAAAGCAGCCGATGTTGTCGGATTTTTCAAGAGTGTGAAAAATCCCTCAGTATGCCTTCCTTCGGAGGTGAAGTAATGCCGGCGGTCCCAAGTAATAGATTTATGGCATGTAAAAGAAACCTTTCACTAATTACACTTGTATGGAGCCAAATTATAGGTTAGATTTTACAAACGCTCCTAAGTTCCAACGTTCGTCGCCAGGAGCCAACTGTGGTGGCATCTAGTAACCAAGTTCAAAACTAGTTTTTTGTAGACAGTAGCATTTGGTGGCAAAAGTAGGAACTACTTGAAAAATTGAATACCTACAGTCTTCACCGGAATTACAGATAACACACACTAATACAGCCATCACAATTACAGTTTCTACACACACCCACCCAAAATACACGGGGCTACATGACCGTGTTGTCGCAGCCCCTATACTAAGGAACCAACCAAAACACCAACTCTTAAATTATCGGTTTGATCGTATAGAGATTTATTATTGTTGCTCTTTACCTAAATGGCTCTGGTTCATGGCCGCCTCTGCAGTCAAGAATTATTGCGTGAGAACCGTAAGGCTGTGTAATCAATAGTGGAAAGGGGATTGCTGCACCCTTTTAGGGATTTCGAAAAGATGTAAGGTTTCGGACACAGGGATTGAATCTTGGGTGATGGAAGAGACCAAAGATTAGAATATGCCTTTGCGTTTATTAAAGTTTTTAAACAGCATATCAAGTTACTTCTAATAAATATAGTTTTAAGAATTAACAAGAAGAATAATAAAAATGCAAATTCAAAATGCAATATTTTTTAAACAGCGTATAAAGTTACTCCTAATAAATATAGTTTTAAGAATTAACAAGAAGAATAATAAAAATGCAAATTCGCAAGTTTCTCCAGGAAACGAAAAAGGTTAACAAAATTCCCTTATGAGGGATTAAAAATTTATATTGTTCATAAAAAGAGAGACATAATTATAAATACCAAAACGAGGAACTCTTAATGATTAACCATGATGAATATGATACCACCTTTCAATGAGGTGAAAATACATAACCCTTTCTATAGGCCAGCAAACCCTTGGCTGGAAACAGTTGGTTGGTCCGCAAGGGGCTGATGCTTTGAAGTAGCAGTTCTGTTTGCCCGCACAGGGCTGATGATCGTGGTTAATGCGCCCACACTCCGGAGGCGCTGGTTCAGAGCCAAGGTTTTGGCGATGTTCAGTCGTGATGACGAGAGTTGACCAGCAGTGAGATGTTTCTTGGTATTAACATCTCCGCTGGTTCGAGAAGTTGTCTTTTCATTAGGCAGACTTGAACTGAGTACAGCGTTTGTAGAAAATGCCCAACCGCCAGCTGGAGCAAAGGTTGGCCTGGAGCCTAACTCCATGTTGACGTGACGCAGGGCCTTCGGCAAGACCGTGACACCAGAGGGTAATGACCCCCGGCAAGCTTGTAGTAGCAAGTGAGTGAAGATGGAGAGTCAACACATAGGCCGATGGACCTAAGGTTATATAGCGGTAGTGACGTCAGCGCGCCGAATCTTCCAGAATGAAGGAGGGGTGAAAAAGCAGCCAATCAAAGCACAGCCCCATGCACATTGCGAGCGTTGCCGCTGGGGAGAGCACAGTACCTCATGAGAAAGTGTGACGATATGGTGCGTCTAGAGAGACACTTCAGAAAAAAAGGTAAGTTGACATGAATAATACAGAAAAACAATTAAACTGAAACACCAATAAAATAAATAAATCAGAACACCGCGTTCAGACTGCAATTAACGAAAATAAAAATAATGGGGCAGAAAAATTGAACGTGTGTTTCACACCGTAAGGGAAACATAGCCTACAAAAAAAACATTCGCAAAAGCGAACATGCTGGGTGGGGGGGGGGGGGGCGAGAAAAAATTGCAGTAAGAAAGCGCAGAAGTTAGGCCTCGCGTGGCAAAGGAGCAATCATAGTGATTGGCCTAAGAAAATGACCAGCAGAAGTCTGCAGTTTTACCACGCGAACCCTACCATCTCTGCCAGGAAAGCACTCAACAACCCTACCCAAATTCCAGACAAGAGGAGGACTAGGGTCTTTCAAAAGCACCAAGTCCCCCACCTGAAGGTTAGAGCAGGAAACAAGCCATTTACCACGCTGCTGAAGCAAACCGAGGTATTCCAACCTCCAGCGGCACCAAAAATTATTGCGCAAACTTTCAATTTTGCGCCAAGAAATGGCTAAAGAAGATTGAGAATTAGAATATAACAAAGGGGGAGAGGCAGTCAAAGGACCACCGATAAGAAAATGGCCTGGCGTTAATGGCAGAAGATCTGAAGGATCATTAGATAAGGGTGATAAAGGACGAGAATTAATTATGCCCTCAATAAAAATGATTAAGGAATTAAACTCTTCATGAGAAAGGGGGGTGTGGCCACAAACACGTCTAAGGTGCTTCTTGGTGAGTTTCACACAAGACTCCCACCGCCCACCTTGATGAGGTGCATAAGGGGGGATGAAGTGCCACTTGAAATTTCTCTGGTGAGCATAATCAGTAATCCTTTCCAGCGCTGAATTTTGAGTATGAGCTCTCTTAATTTGCTCAGAAGCTCCGATAAAATTTTTAGCATTGTCTGAGAATACTTCTGAAGGAAGACCTCTGCGAGCAGAAAATCTGGCAAAAGCTGCCAAAAAGTAAGCAGTAGAGGCGTTGGTAACTAGTTCTAAGTGAACTGCTCCGGTGACCATACATACAAACAGCGAAATATAGAGTTTTCCAGAAATACATTTTTTGGCCTCAGGAGAATTTCTTCTGTAAACAAAAGGCCCGGAATAATCCACCCCCGTAAAGGCAAAGGGTCTAGCAGGCGCAGATCTAAAGTTGGGAAGATCACCCATGAGCTGAGTGGTAATTTTAGGGTTGGATTTAAAACATAGAATGCACTTCCGGATAACAGAGGTAACTTCATGGACTCCGTTTATGGGCCAATACCTTTCACGAATGACAGAAAGTAATGTACGAGTTCCAGCATGAAGATGCTGGTAATGATACTGACGAATAATTAAGGAAGTGACATGATGCTTTGAAGGAAGAATAATTGGGTGTTTTTTATCCTCGGAAAGATCAGCCAAAGATAAACGTCCTCCTACTCTTAGTAAACCATCAGTATCCAAAAAAGGGGCGAGTGAGGAAAGCCTACTCGATTTCTTAAGGGATTGACCTTGGGACAACACCAGGCATTCTTCAGAGAATATTTCTTGTTGAGTAAGCCATAAGATTTTTGTAGTGGCTAAACCTAATTCAGAAAGGGTTAAATATGGCTTAGGAAAAAGGGGTTGTTCTACCACAAAATATTTCCATCGAAGGAGATAAGCCATAACCCTCACCAATTTATGGAAAGAGGAATATCGTTGCAAGAGAAGGGGAGAGTCAGAAACGAGAAGAGAAGATCCAGTAATCTTACCAGCATCCGGCAAGTCTGATAACTCCGGAAGAGGAAAATTTGGCCAAGCGGAGGGTTCTTGCAGAAGCCAACGGGGACCGTGCCAGTATAATGTCAGGTTAGCCAACATAAGAGGGGAACATCCCCGAGAAATGACATCTGCAGGGTTCTCCTTGCCAGATACATGATGCCATTGTTCAAGGTTAGACAATTGTTGAATTTTAGACACTCTATTAGCTACAAACACCTGCCAATGCGAGGGAGGTTTGGCAATCCATGCCAACGTGATGGCTGAGTCACTCCAAAAGTAAGTTTTAATAAATCGGATTTTCAAAGATTGACGGATTTTGACCGATAATTCAACCGCCAGAAGAGCAGCACAAAGTTCCAGTCGTGGCAAGGATAAAGATTTAAGAGGGGCTACCTTTGACTTAGCGCAAATTAAATTGGAAAAGAAATATGACTAGACAAAATTACGGCAAACAATATACGCACAACATCCATAAGCTTTCAATGAGCTATCGGCAAATATGTGAAGCTCATATCCTCCACAGGAGGGAAAGGGAATAATCACTCGCGGGATAATAACATTAGAGAGATCTTCCAAACTATTTCTATAAGAAATCCAATTTTTTTTGCAACTCTGAAGGAACTGGTTCATCCCAACCAGTTTTCAAGGACCAAAGGTCTTGCATGAAAAGCTTTGCTGTGACGATGATTGGCGCCAAAAATTGGAGAGGATCAAATATCTTTGCAATCTCAGACAAAATTTGCCGCTTAGTTTGCGGTTTGATGTCACTGAGATTAATTTTGAAAAAGAAAAAATCCTTTTGAGGACTCCAATAGATGCCTAGAGTTTTGATGGAATTACTTTCCTGAAGAAGCTCTACTGAGTCGTTATAGACTGAAGTTAATGGAAATTTAGAAAGAAATTCTTCCGAATTAGAGTTCCACTTGCACAAGGAAAATCCGCCGCCCAAAAGCAAAGCTGTCAAATCTTCAGAGACCTGCAGTGCTTCAGATACTGACTCAAATGAATGAAGAAAATCGTCAACGTAAAATGATGATTTTAACACTTTAGAAGCCTTAGGAGAATACAACGGGCCATCCTGTTCAGCAAGTAATTTCAACGTACGTATGGCTAAAAAAGCAGAGGGCTTTAGTCCATAGGTTAATGTTTTTAGCCGAAAAATCTTGACAGGTTTAGTAGGCTCGTCGCGCCAAAGAATTCTCTGAAGGTCGCGCTGTTGTTGATCGACCAAAATCTGCCTATACATCTGCTTGATATCAGATATCACTGCGATAGGGAACAAGCGAAAATTCATCAAAACAGAAGAAATGTCAGATTGAATTGGAGGGCCTGATAATAATGTGTCATTCAGAGAAGTTCCATTGGCATCCAATGCAGAGCCATTAAAGACCACTCTTATGTTTTCCTTTAAAATCTCATTCTTCCAAACTGGATGATGATTGAGGTAAATGACTTCAGATGGGGTATAAGAAGCATCATCTTTCTTGGTAACAACCTCCATGTGATCAAGTGCCTCATATTCCTCCATAAATGTGGAGTATTGAGTTTTAACAACAGGGTCACGTTTAAATTTGCTTTCCACAGCATAGAGTGCTCTAAGAGCCCTAGGGTGTGTTTCAAATAAAAGAGGTGGATTATCCACTCGGGGCATTGTTACGACAAATCTACCCTCTGAATTGTGTTTGGTTGTTTCGCGAAACAGTTTTTCACACATTTCATTTTCAACTGAGGAAGGTGAAACTGAATCTATAGTTTCGATTTTCCAAAATCTTTCTAAGTTGTAATCGAGACTTGTATTGACAAAATGACATTGTGAGAAATTTTGAAATGACTTACGAGGGACCTGACCCGTTACTAACCAACCTAGCTTGGTATGATGAACAAACACTCCTGGTGATATTTTAACCTTAGAGCTAAGGAGACATTGCCAAAATACTTGGGCACTGAGAAGTATGTCTACTGGAGCGCTCGTATTAAATGTTGGATCTGCCAACTGAATGTTATGAGGAAATTGCCAATTTCTAATTTCAAAAGAAGTACTAGGGGTATTACTGCCAATAGTATCAATGGCAAGACAATTCAACTGAAATGTTGTGTTACAATTAACAGCATCTTTGATGTGAACACGAACAAAATGCAAAGATTTAACATTGCTATTGTTAATACCGGTAACCTGAATTAATGTAGGTTGCTTGGGAAGACCAAGTTTCTTAATGAGACGCTCACTTATGAAGTCATGGGTGGCGGCATTATCCAATAAGGCACGTGCTTCAAGCCATCTACCAGAGGAATCTTGAACTTTTAATAACACGGTTGATAGTAGCACCTGGGAACTACGAATAGAGCTAGAGCTCTGAGTATAAGATTGCGCATTGGCTCCTGGGGATGTATCTTTAGAACATCCAGGGGAAGGAGCCTGACGTGGCTTTTCAAACCTATGAAGCAAGGTATGATGTTGAGCCTTGCAATGGGAGCAAGTATTTTTAGATACGCAATCAGGCACCATATGCCTAGCTGACAGACAGTTGTAGCAATATCTTATTTGAGCTATTAATTTGCGTCTTTCGTCGGTAGAAAGGGCTTTAAAGGCAACGCAGGAATATAACCTGTGAGGCGATTTACAGAGAATACAATCTGTTGAATTATGTTGAACAGTAAAGACAGCAGATTTGTTTATTTTAGTACCGACTGGCTTCACAACATTAGATTTGTTATCTGCACTTCCTGACATATGACAGGCTACGGCTGATAAAACCTGACATCTATTATTTATAAACGTAAGCAATGAGCCATAGGTATATGAAGTGTCATTTGTTAGTTCCCTCTCCCATGCCTTTAAGGTTGATGAATCAAATTTAGAAGTAACCAAGTGAACTAAGAATAGATCCCAATGCTCGACCGGTTGATTCAACCGTGCCAATGCTCGGACGTGTAGTTGGACCGTGTCACTTAAGGCTCGCAGTGTTGACAGGTTGTCAGCTCGCAATGCGGGCAGGTTAAATAAGGCTTGAATATGCCTCTGTAGGCATAATTTTTCGTTGCCATAACGGCCTTTAAGAAGCTCTATAGTGATGTTATAGTTTTCTCCTGTTAAGGGGAGTTCTCTTATAAGTTGAAGGGGTGGTCCCTGCAAAATGGATTTTAAGTAATGACATTTCTGAATTTCTGGAAGTGTGGCATTATCATGTACTAATGAACTGAACAATTCAAAGAATGATTGCCACATCTCTTCCTTTCCTGAAAAATGCGGAATTTCAATTTTAGGTAGCAATGGTTTGATACCATTCCCATGGTCGCTAATTCTTCCTTGAGTTTCCTCTACCTTCAACGCCAGGGTCAAAGTTCTAACTAATGCCACAGCCTGAGCGTGTGTATCAAAGTAATTACTCTCTACTTCTTCCCTATCTGATTGATGTTCTGGATTTTTGATTTCAATTTCAAGTTGCACGAGATCATATTTCTCGTACGCCTGTTCAAAAGCTTTTAAACGCTGAGATATAATATCAAGGTTTTGTTCCTCTTTCGGTAGAGTAGCTAAATATTTTTGAAAACGGGTGAGTTGACCTTTGTAGGCCGCCCGAGAGTTTAACAGTTTATCATCTATTATTACTGGCATGGCTGGAAAGTTGGAATAACTCACTTACCAAAGCTGCTTGCGGCACCAGACAGACCTGCTTTCCAGAAAGAAACCAGTTGTGTAATATGCTGGGATTGTTTCCGCTTTCCCGCAGATCTCCTGCGCTAGCCACGATATACTGAAATGTATAAGACAAATATTAGATTGCACAAGTTTTTTTTTTTTAGAATAGAATTTGTGGTCTCAGAATGAAGGTTCTGGGTTCGATCCCGGGTTTCGGCACCATGGAAAGGGGATTGCTGCACCCTTTTAGGGATTTCGAAAAGATGTAAGGTTTCGGACACAGGGATTGAATCTTGGGTGATGGAAGAGACCAAAGATTAGAATTTGCCTTTGCGTTTATTAAAGTTTTTAAACAGCATATAAAGTTACTTCTAATAAATATAGTTTTAAGAATTAACAAGAAGAATAATAAAAATGCAAATTCAAAATGCAATATTTTTTAAACAGCGTATAAAGTTACTCCTAATAAATATAGTTTTAAGAATTAACAAGAAGAATAATAAAAATGCAAATTCGCAAGTTTCTCCAGGAAACGAAAAAGGTTAACAAAATTCCCTTATGAGGGATTAAAAATTTATATTGTTCATAAAAAGAGAGACATAATTATAAATACCAAAACGAGGAACTCTTAATGATTAACCATGATGAATATGATACCACCTTTCAATGAGGTGAAAATACATAACCCTTTCTATAGGCCAGCAAACCCTTGGCTGGAAACAGTTGGTTGGTCCGCAAGGGGCTGATGCTTTGAAGTAGCAGTTCTGTTTGCCCGCACAGGGCTGATGATCGTGGTTAATGCGCCCACACTCCGGAGGCGCTGGTTCAGAGCCAAGGTTTTGGCGATGTTCAGTCGTGATGACGAGAGTTGACCAGCAGTGAGATGTTTCTTGGTATTAACATCTCCGCTGGTTCGAGAAGTTGTCTTTTCATTAGGCAGACTTGAACTGAGTACAGCGTTTGTAGAAAATGCCCAGCCGCCAGCTGGAGCAAAGGTTGGCCTGGAGCCTAACTCCATGTTGACGTGACGCAGGGCCTTCGGCAAGACCGTGACACCAGAGGGTAATGACCCCCGGCAAGCTTGTAGTAGCAAGTGAGTGAAGATGGAGAGTCAACACATAGGCCGATGGACCTAAGGTTATATAGCGGTAGTGACGTCAGCGCGCCGAATCTTCCAGAATGAAGGAGGGGTGAAAAAGCAGCCAATCAAAGCACAGCCCCATGCACATTGCGAGCGTTGCCGCTGGGGAGAGCACAGTACCTCATGAGAAAGTGTGACGATATGGTGCGTCTAGAGAGACACTTCAGAAAAAAAAGGTAAGTTGACATGAATAATACAGAAAAACAATTAAACTGAAACACCAATAAAATAAATAAATCAGAACACCGCGTTCAGACTGCAATTAACGAAAATAAAAATAATGGGGCAGAAAAATTGAACGTGTGTTTCACACCGTAAGGGAAACATAGCCTACAAAAAAAACATTCGCAAAAGCGAACATGCTGGGGGGGGGGGGGGGGGGGAGAAAAAATTGCAGTAAGAAAGCGCAGAAGTTAGGCCTCGCGTGGCAAAGGAGCAATCATAGTGATTGGCCTAAGAAAATGACCAGCAGAAGTCTGCAGTTTTACCACGCGAACCCTACCATCTCTGCCAGGAAAGCACTCAACAACCCTACCCAAATTCCAGACAAGAGGAGGACTAGGGTCTTTCAAAAGCACCAAGTCCCCCACCTGAAGGTTAGAGCAGGAAACAAGCCATTTACCACGCTGCTGAAGCAAACCGAGGTATTCCAACCTCCAGCGGCACCAAAAATTATTGCGCAAACTTTCAATTTTGCGCCAAGAAATGGCTAAAGAAGATTGAGAATTAGAATATAACAAAGGGGGAGAGGCAGTCAAAGGACCACCGATAAGAAAATGGCCTGGCGTTAATGGCAGAAGATCTGAAGGATCATTAGATAAGGGTGATAAAGGACGAGAATTAATTATGCCCTCAATAAAAATGATTAAGGAATTAAACTCTTCATGAGAAAGGGGGGTGTGGCCACAAACACGTCTAAGGTGCTTCTTGGTGAGTTTCACACAAGACTCCCACCGCCCACCTTGATGAGGTGCATAAGGGGGGATGAAGTGCCACTTGAAATTTCTCTGGTGAGCATAATCAGTAATCCTTTCCAGCGCTGAATTTTGAGTATGAGCTCTCTTAATTTGCTCAGAAGCTCCGATAAAATTTTTAGCATTGTCTGAGAATACTTCTGAAGGAAGACCTCTGCGAGCAGAAAATCTGGCAAAAGCTGCCAAAAAGTAAGCAGTAGAGGCGTTGGTAACTAGTTCTAAGTGAACTGCTCCGGTGACCATACATACAAACAGCGAAATATAGAGTTTTCCAGAAATACATTTTTTGGCCTCAGGAGAATTTCTTCTGTAAACAAAAGGCCCGGAATAATCCACCCCCGTAAAGGCAAAGGGTCTAGCAGGCGCAGATCTAAAGTTGGGAAGATCACCCATGAGCTGAGAGGTAATTTTAGGGTTGGATTTAAAACATGGAATGCACTTCCGGATAACAGAGGTAACTTCATGGACTCCGTTTATGGGCCAATACCTTTCACGAATGACAGAAAGTAATGTACGAGTTCCAGCATGAAGATGCTGGTAATTATACTGACGAATAATTAAGGAAGTGACATGATGCTTTGAAGGAAGAATAATTGGGTGTTTTTTATCCTCGGAAAGATCAGCCAAAGATAAACGTCCTCCTACTCTTAGTAAACCATCAGTATCCAAAAAAGGGGCGAGTGAGGAAAGCCTACTCGATTTCTTAAGGGATTGACCTTGGGACAACACCAGGCATTCTTCAGAGAATATTTCTTGTTGAGTAAGCCATAAGATTTTTGTAGTGGCTAAACCTAATTCAGAAAGGGTTAAATATGGCTTAGGAAAAAGGGGTTGTTCTACCACAAAATATTTCCATCGAAGGAGATAAGCCATAACCCTCACCAATTTATGGAAAGAGGAATATCGTTGCAAGAGAAGGGGAGAGTCAGAAACGAGAAGAGAAGATCCAGTAATCTTACCAGCATCCGGCAAGTCTGATAACTCCGGAAGAGGAAAATTTGGCCAAGCGGAGGGTTCTTGCAGAAGCCAACGGGGACCGTGCCAGTATAATGTCAGGTTAGCCAACATAAGAGGGGAACATCCCCGAGAAATGACATCTGCAGGGTTCTCCTTGCCAGATACATGATGCCATTGTTCAAGGTTAGACAATTGTTGAATTTTAGACACTCTATTAGCTACAAACACCTGCCAATGCGAGGGAGGTTTGGCAATCCATGCCAACGTGATGGCTGAGTCACTCCAAAAGTAAGTTTTAATAAATCGGATTTTCAAAGATTGACGGATTTTGACCGATAATTCAACCGCCAGAAGAGCAGCACAAAGTTCCAGTCGTGGCAAGGATAAAGATTTAAGAGGGGCTACCTTTGACTTAGCGCAAATTAAATTGGAAAAGAAATATGACTAGACAAAATTACGGCAAACAATATACGCACAACATCCATAAGCTTTCAATGAGCTATCGGCAAATATGTGAAGCTCATATCCTCCACAGGAGGGAAAGGGAATAATCACTCGCGGGATAATAACATTAGAGAGATCTTCCAAACTATTTCTATAAGAAATCCAATTTTTTTGCAACTCTGAAGGAACTGGTTCATCCCAACCAGTTTTCAAGGACCAAAGGTCTTGCATGAAAAGCTTTGCTGTGACGATGATTGGCGCCAAAAATTGGAGAGGATCAAATATCTTTGCAATCTCAGACAAAATTTGCCGCTTAGTTTGCGGTTTGATGTCACTGAGATTAATTTTGAAAAAGAAAAAATCCTTTTGAGGACTCCAATAGATGCCTAGAGTTTTGATGGAATTACTTTCCTGAAGAAGCTCTACTGAGTCGTTATAGACTGAAGTTAATGGAAATTTAGAAAGAAATTCTTCCGAATTAGAGTTCCACTTGCACAAGGAAAATCCGCCTCCCAAAAGCAAAGCTGTCAAATCTTTAGAGACCTGCAGTGCTTCAGATACTGACTCAAATGAATGAAGAAAATCGTCAACGTAAAATGATGATTTTAACACTTTAGAAGCCTTAGGAGAATACAACGGGCCATCCTGTTCAGCAAGTAATTTCAACGTACGTATGGCTAAAAAAGCAGAGGGCTTTAGTCCATAGGTTAATGTTTTTAGCCGAAAAATCTTGACAGGTTTAGTAGGCTCGTCGCGCCAAAGAATTCTCTGAAGGTCGCGCTGTTGTTGATCGACCAAAATCTGCCTATACATCTGCTTGATATCAGATATCACTGCGATAGGGAACAAGCGAAAATTCATCAAAACAGAAGAAATGTCAGATTGAATTGGAGGGCCTGATAATAATGTGTCATTCAGAGAAGTTCCATTGGCATCCAATGCAGAGCCATTAAAGACCACTCTTATGTTTTCCTTTAAAATCTCATTCTTCCAAACTGGATGATGATTGAGGTAAATGACTTCAGATGGGGTATAAGAAGCATCATCTTTCTTGGTAACAACCTCCATGTGATCAAGTGCCTCATATTCCTCCATAAATGTGGAGTATTGAGTTGTAACAACAGGGTCACGTTTAAATTTGCTTTCCACAGCATAGAGTGCTCTAAGAGCCCTAGGGTGTGTTTCAAATAAAAGAGGTGGATTATCCACTCGGGGCATTGTTACGACAAATCTACCCTCTGAATTGTGTTTGGTTGTTTCGCGAAACAGTTTTTCACACATTTCATTTTCAACTGAGGAAGGTGAAACTGAATCTATAGTTTCGATTTTCCAAAATCTTTCTAAGTTGTAATCGAGACTTGTATTGACAAAATGACATTGTGAGAAATTTTGAAATGACTTACGAGGGACCTGACCCGTTACTAACCAACCTAGCTTGGTATGATGAACAAACACTCCTGGTGATATTTTAACCTTAGAGCTAAGGAGACATTGCCAAAATACTTGGGCACTGAGAAGTATGTCTACTGGAGCGCTCGTATTAAATGTTGGATCTGCCAACTGAATGTTATGAGGAAATTGCCAATTTCTAATTTCAAAAGAAGTACTAGGGGTATTACTGCCAATAGTATCAATGGCAAGACAATTCAACTGAAATGTTGTGTTACAATTAACAGCATCTTTGATGTGAACACGAACAAAATGCAAAGATTTAACATTGCTATTGTTAATACCGGTAACCTGAATTAATGTAGGTTGCTTGGGAAGACCAAGTTTCTTAATGAGACGCTCACTTATGAAGTCATGGGTGGCGGCATTATCCAATAAGGCACGTGCTTCAAGCCATCTACCAGAGGAATCTTGAACTTTTAATAACACGGTTGATAGTAGCACCTGGGAACTACGAATAGAGCTAGAGCTCTGAGTATAAGATTGCGCATTGGCTCCTGGGGATGTATCTTTAGAACATCCAGGGGAAGGAGCCTGACGTGGCTTTTCAAACCTATGAAGCAAGGTATGATGTTGAGCCTTGCAATGGGAGCAAGTATTTTTAGATACGCAATCAGGCACCATATGCCTAGCTGACAGACAGTTGTAGCAATATCTTATTTGAGCTATTAATTTGCGTCTTTCGTCGGTAGAAAGGGCTTTAAAGGCAACGCAGGAATATAACCTGTGAGGCGCTTTACAGAGAATACAATCTGTTGAATTATGTTGAACAGTAAAGACAGCAGATTTGTTTATTTTAGTACCGACTGGCTTCACAACATTAGATTTGTTATCTGCACTTCCTGACATATGACAGGCTACGGCTGATAAAACCTGACATCTATTATTTATAAACGTAAGCAATGAGCCATAGGTATATGAAGTGTCATTTGTTAGTTCCCTCTCCCATGCCTTTAAGGTTGATGAATCAAATTTAGAAGTAACCAAGTGAACTAAGAATAGATCCCAATGCTCGACCGGTTGATTCAACCGTGCCAATGCTCTGACGTGTAGTTGGACCGTGTCACTTAAGGCTCGCAGTGTTGACAGGTTGTCAGCTCGCAATGCGGGCAGGTTAAATAAGGCTTGAATATGCCTCTGTAGGCATAATTTTTCGTTGCCATAACGGCCTTTAAGAAGCTCTATAGCGATGTTATAGTTTTCTCCTGTTAAGGGGAGTTCTCTTATAAGTTGAAGGGGTGGTCCCTGCAAAATGGATTTTAAGTAATGACATTTCTGAATTTCTGGAAGTGTGGCATTATCATGTACTAATGAACTGAACAATTCAAAGAATGATTGCCACATCTCTTCCTTTCCTGAAAAATGCGGAATTTCAATTTTAGGTAGCAATGGTTTGATACCATTCCCATGGTCGCTAATTCTTCCTTGAGTTTCCTCTACCTTCAACGCCAGGGTCAAAGTTCTAACTAATGCCACAGCCTGAGCGTGTGTATCAAAGTAATTACTCTCTACTTCTTCCCTATCTGATTGATGTTCTGGATTTTTGATTTCAATTTCAAGTTGCACGAGATCATATTTCTCGTACGCCTGTTCAAAAGCTTTTAAACGCTGAGATATAATATCAAGGTTTTGTTCCTCTTTCGGTAGAGTAGCTAAATATTTTTGAAAACGGGTGAGTTGACCTTTGTAGGCCGCCCGAGAGTTTAACAGTTTATCATCTATTATTACTGGCATGGCTGGAAAGTTGGAATAACTCACTTACCAAAGCTGCTTGCGGCACCAGACAGACCTGTTTTCCAGAAAGAAACCAGTTGTGTAATATGCTGGGATTGTTTCCGCTTTCCCGCAGATCTCCTGCGCTAGCCACGATATACTGAAATGTATAAGACAAATATTAGATTGCACAAGTTTTTTTTTTTTTAGAATAGAATTTGTGGTCTCAGAATGAAGGTTCTGGGTTCGATCCCGGGTTTCGGCACCATGGAAAGGGGATTGCTGCACCCTTTTAGGGATTTCGAAAAGATGTAAGGTTTCGGACACAGGGATTGAATCTTGGGTGATGGAAGAGACCAAAGATTAGAATTTGCCTTTGCGTTTATTAAAGTTTTTACACAGCATATAAAGTTACTTCTAATAAATATAGTTTTAAGAATTAACAAGAAGAATAATAAAAATGCAAATTCAAAATGCAATATTTTTTAAACAGCGTATAAAGTTACTCCTAATAAATATAGTTTTAAGAATTAACAAGAAGAATAATAAAAATGCAAATTCGCAAGTTTCTCCAGGAAACGAAAAAGGTTAACAAAATTCCCTTATGAGGGATTAAAAATTTATATTGTTCATAAAAAGAGAGACATAATTATAAATACCAAAACGAGGAACTCTTAATGATTAACCATGATGAATATGATACCACCTTTCAATGAGGTGAAAATACATAACCCTTTCTATAGGCCAGCAAACCCTTGGCTGGAAACAGTTGGTTGGTCCGCAAGGGGCTGATGCTTTGAAGTAGCAGTTCTGTTTGCCCGCACAGGGCTGATGATCGTGGTTAATGCGCCCACACTCCGGAGGCGCTGGTTCAGAGCCAAGGTTTTGGCGATGTTCAGTCGTGATGACGAGAGTTGACCAGCAGTGAGATGTTTCTTGGTATTAACATCTCCGCTGGTTCGAGAAGTTGTCTTTTCATTAGGCAGACTTGAACTGAGTACAGCGTTTGTAGAAAATGCCCAGCCGCCAGCTGGAGCAAAGGTTGGCCTGGAGCCTAACTCCGTGTTGACGTGACGCAGGGCCTTCGGCAAGACCGTGACACCAGAGGGTAATGACCCCCGGCAAGCTTGTAGTAGCAAGTGAGTGAAGATGGAGAGTCAACACATAGGCCGATGGACCTAAGGTTATATAGCGGTAGTGACGTCAGCGCGCCGAATCTTCCAGAATGAAGGAGGGGTGAAAAAGCAGCCAATCAAAGCACAGCCCCATGCACATTGCGAGCGTTGCCGCTGGGGAGAGCACAGTACCTCATGAGAAAGTGTGACGATATGGTGCGTCTAGAGAGACACTTCAGAAAAAAAATGGTAAGTTGACATGAATAATACAGAAAAACAATTAAACTGAAACACCAATAAAATAAATAAATCAGAACACCGCGTTCAGACTGCAATTAACGAAAATAAAAATAATGGGGCAGAAAAATTGAACGTGTGTTTCACACCGTAAGGGAAACATAGCCTACAAAAAAAAAACATTCGCAAAAGCAAACAAATAGTATTATAGCAATTCACAAGACAGGAGGCTTTGAATTCTACCTTTACTAACCTACAAGTGGATTTCCATGTTCAACACCAGGCAATATCCGTGTGAGTATAATCCAGAACATGAAATAATAGGGGTCTGCTTCCCAATCGTAGCCCCAAGTTTCAAGTACACGCATAAGTACCGTAACCACAGTAACACGGACTACGTATATCAAATGTGATTCAACACGCAGCCTATTCATTGACCTACCACGACGTCTCGGGCTTCTCAAATGATACGACAGCAGCTTTCTTTCTGAGTTTTTGCAAATAAAAATTCATTTTCAGTGTTTCGCATTCCCGTAGAAAGTTGGTTCTGTGGCTTCCATACTCATTATAACTTTTACTTATCCCGACGCCATGGTGGGCGAGTGGTTAACGTGTCGGTCTACAAACCCCCAACCTTGCAGGTTCGCTCCTGGCCGTGGTAAGTGATCTTCGTAAGGTGGCAAAAAATTACGAGACGCATGTCATACGATGTTGGCATGTCAAAAAACCCATTTGAATTCAGTAGGCCATGTTCATAATGGCAAAATTAATCTCGGGAGTTTCCGCCAACACAAAGTTCCTCATTTCTCTACTAGAAAGAGCTATAGTGTTCAAGGAGGTTAGATATCTAACCTCCTTGACATTCATAGTGCTTCGAGGAACAACGAAATTCGACATGCAGCTACCCTCTGGGTGTCAAATAACAAAGCTTGCACCCGGTATCCGAGGCCATACGATATTATTATTATCCCGAGGCTTAGTTTGGCACTCCCCCCAGGGACTCACATCTAGTGGGCTCCTCTCCGTCTTCTTTCCTGTCAACCTCTCTTTGTCAACTCTTGTTCTCTTCCGACCCAGATGGTATTAGGGTATCTGAGACCTAGGGAGTCTTTCACTTTCCCGCTATAATTGGCCCTTGTCTCATTTTTCCTGATACCTTCATTCTTTGAGGGGTCAGCCTTCTTTTTCTTTTCATGTTATCTCCTGCCTTCTGCTCAAGGCCCTCAAGGAGGCAGGGTGTGTGTAGCCCCACCACTTATGGTGCACCCTGGATAGTACTACACCCTCAAGGGCTCACGGTTGGTGAGTTTGGGAGTTGGCGACCCCGAAGGATTCCTGAGCTGGGTCCGTTTCATACCGTTTTTCCTTTTACTTTGGGGCGGACCCTCTCCTCTTTCTCTTTCCTATCTGTCTTTCATGGCTCTCCTTCCTTCCAAGTCCCTCCATCCTCACTCTTCGAGGGTTGAGGGCATTTCTTTTCTTCCTGTCCTTTATTTGCCTTATCCTTTATTTGTTTACCATTTCTTCCTCTAGTATGTCAGTCTGTAGTTAGTATTAGTTACAGTTTTCATTCTCATCTCACCTATCACTATCACCCAATGCATTTTGGCCGATAACCTAGATGTTAGGCTCCTTAACACAACAATTTTCATCATCGTCATCATCACTTCCCCCGGTATACTACTGCAGTGAAAAACACTTGCCACGCTGAGCATCTGTGATTGTGTGAACTTACTGTCACGCGCGTCAATGTTCTCAGTTCTCAGTAAGAAATTATTCGTCCTATTCCCCGCACCACTTTACACCCAAAGTGCACAAGTAGGGGGGTAAGGCGGTTTCTAACTCCCCCCACCACCTCTCCCTCTGACGTCACATACTAACCCGCAATACATTCAGGGGCAAAGCCAATATCTCGTCAACCCATGGTCCGATTTTGACAAATGAGGTGTCGTTGGACTCGGGCTAACGCCCTCTTTACAACGGACTACTCATTTCAACCCCTAAATAAAACCTACCCCTACTAGGGGGTGAAATTGTAATTTTTTAGTGAAAGTCTCTTTTCAAATACGACATGTATAAGGTGCGCTGCTAAAATGAACTTAAACGTTGTTGCTCATATCGCGCATGCGTTTTTCTGGCTGTCGCTATGGATGAACATTTTTGTTTTTGTTTTTTACGCATGCGCACTTGGGATTTTTGTAAGAGGGCGAGCTCTTTGAAAAAAATGATTGATAAGAAGGGGTTTTGGTGGTGAGGAGAGAGCCAGATAGTCGCCTACTTTCCTACGACGTTTGCCGATATCTCTCAAACGCAAGGTCGGATTTGGACGTGTGACGTGTCAAATCGCTTGTCTCGAAGCCCTATACATGTTATTAATAGGTTAGAGTTTTGAGAATGAGGGAAACAGGCTTTTTTGGGGTAAAACCGTGATTTTAGACTTTTTCTGATATTTCACGAATGCATGGTCGGATTTGGTCCTATGACGTGTCAAATGGCTTGTCTCGAAACCCTGTGTATTTTGGTAATAGGTTAAAGTTTTTGAGAATGAGGGAAACAGAATTTTTTGTTGTAAAACCGTGATTTTAGACTTTCTGTTATATCTCACAAACCAATAACGCCAGAGACGTATACGAGGGGTCGTAGGACTCGGGGTGACGCCCCATTCCTCCCCCCCCCCCTTTCGAATATAGTATTTATGTTTTAAAAAATGCGAAAGGGCCTAACGACACTTATGTTGAAATCATTTCAGTTTTTAAAACTTTTCTTAAATCTGTCTAAAATGTTCATGACGAGTGGTTGTAGATAGAAAGAGACGATACCACTGGACACGTGTTTCAACGAAGCTATTACTGGCCACGGTGGTGATATACCAATACAGTATTCGCTATTTCGATGAGACGGCGGGTCGAGGGTTCGTTTTCTGATTTTTCCTATGATGGAATTCCTAATTCCTAAACCCCCTGAAGGGGGTCTTTAACGTGTAAACGATTATGAGTGACATGACAAATGATAATTCCTTGATTCGATGAAGTTGGCTTTAGATAGAACAAACAGAACTTGGTTATATGTTGCTTGAAGTGAGTATAGAAAACAAACTTGCTGGGGCAGACTGACAGGATGTGAATGTTATTTGATCTTATTGGAATGCATTGACTTGACAGGGCAATGAAAAAAAGCACAGAGATGCTGAGGACACTTGAAGGTCAAACGATATGGCAACCATGGTGGGAGGGGGAAGCTAGGATGATGTCGCCGATCATGTTCAATGGATGAATTTATATTTTGCGAAGCATTGTTCGGAGAGGGTCATGGGACGACTTGTTTTAAGGGTATTTATTTTTTCGATGTTTCCTATGGTGGACTCATTGATTGAAATAATCCAAAACTGCTAGGGCATGGCCTTGAGATTTTATAAACCGATAATGGGATTTTGACATACAAGATCCACTCAGAACTTGACATGATGTCATTCTTTTTATGGCTTATGAATTTCCCCAAAAAAGACCCAAAACAACAAGATCATGGACTTTTGCTTTTCTTAATATATTGCAAACCCATAAAGTAAGATGTTTACTGTGAGTGACGAAATCTAGCTAGGTAACGAAAGAATTATTGTAGGATATATGTATGGTGACTGACACGTCTTTGACCATTGGAACTTGTTTTCAGATCTGACTGTAGTACATAGGGAGTATAGGTTGTAGGCATGGATTGACAAACGGTGCACACAAAATTCAATTTATCGATTCAAGAATTAAGAGTAGACTATCATTAATTAATTGGTTAAAGAGTGTAGCTAAAAATAAAAAAAATGGTGACTACATTAAACTAAACTGAACCAAGTCGAATCAAACCCAACCGAACCAAACCAAGCCTAAAGCAAACCAAACCTAATCAAGAACAAGCCAAGGGCTTAAGTGTAAAACTTGTGGGGGAATGCAGTCATTGGCAATGTCCAAAGGAAGGGATAACGCTCTACCTCTAGAGGGTAAGGTAAAGCTAGCGCATGGTGCTAATGCATATTCCCAAGTACATGAACCACACACACACAACTATCCTATGCTGTTTTTATGAGTTAACTGTTAAAACTTACTCAGTGGTTACTGAGCAAGATGGTCGCTACACACAACAAGCTTTAAATACTTGAGGCTAATAATCTATACACACACACACACGCTTGTTCTAAACTAAACTGTCTTGCTGGCAGTGCTCACACAGTAGGCAAATGACAGAAATGCTTGGCTAACAGAAATACAATCATTTTCGTTTGTCTAATGTTACCAGCTAACCATTACATGCTATAGTGGTGAGCACATGTGCCTCTTGCACTGGAGATCGTAACTCGATTTCTAGCTCTAAGGCCTAGAATGAATCAAACTAAGAAAGAAGGGTATGGTGACGCAGTGGTTAAACTGTTAGCCTTTCACTAAGGTAGACTAGGGTTTGATTTTAGGTTAATATACATGTCATAAACAAACAAACAAACAAACAAACAAACAAACAAAAAAGCAGAGATAATGTTTAAAACTGATTACACTTGTCTCTTTTCAAATTATTACTTAGATTGCAAATACAAAGGTGGACTGGGTTTGATATTCAGTTAATGCTGCCTATCGCATACTAGCCTGTAAGAAAGCCAAACAAGCAAAAGGCGTAGGTAGAGCAGTGGTAAAATCGCTATGTGTAGAGAACTACCTAACGGTTTTATGAACTGGCAATGGTATGTCGCATAAACAGTGCAGGATACAATCCAGCAACCATAATTTGTATCTTGTGGAGCAGAGAAAACATATATATAGAGAAAGATATAGAAAGCTAGTGTATGTATGGGTAGCATTGATAATTTGACCAGAGAAAATACGATGAGGTAGGGTGGGGAGAGGGAGAATTAACACTTATATATGAATGAATGGTAAATAGTATTTTAGTTTTTTTTCCCCAATAGTTTTGTTTTTTAAATGCAGTGGTAGATAGTCGTTATTTTGTAAAACATTCTTACTTGCAGTAGTAATAAGACTCTATGGTTTCGCTAACACATAGATAGACTGTATTATTGCCATGGTCAAGCACTCACATTAAGATCATTTACAAAATCATAAAATGAAAAATAAAAAATCTTGTTTTGGAAATATCGTTTTTCAACATACACAAAATAAATATATAAAAAATTTGTAAACAGCAAAATGGAAAATCCATGGTCAAGCACTCACATTAAGATCATTTACAAAATCATAAAATGAAAAATAAAAATCTTGTTTTGGAAATATCGATTTTTTTCAACATACACAAAATAAATATATAAAAAATTTGTAAACAGCAAAATGGAAAATCCATGTTTCCATATAGACAAAATTTAAAAACCTTAAACGGACATTTAAGAAAATATATGCAAATGGGAAATTGACAAATGTGTAAATATGAAAATGGAAAAATCCATGTTTCCATATCATGAAATTGAAAAACATCAAACTGTCATTTAAAAAAATGCAAATGGAAAATTGACAAATTGCAATGTGTGAAATGTGAAATTGAACAAATGGCTATCATTATTTAAAAAAAAAAAGAACATGGTGCTCTATGGTTGAGGTGTGAATCAAACCCTTTCTACTTATTTGGACCACCCGAGACTGAGTAGACTAGTTTAAGTTGTCATACCACTTTTAAAAGTTTGTGTTAAATCTAGGAATTGAACCCAAGAGCTTGTAGGGGAGATCAAAGGTTATAATATGTTAAACAGATAGCCTTGAATGAAGGGTGTGGTAGCTATATAGAGATGAGACGTTTCGCTCGGGGCAGGGAGGCATGGAGATCTGCATCAAACCAGTCAAAGGACTAAAGACTCAAACAACAACATGTACGTTCACCAAAATAATGTTGTGTAACGGTAAATGTTAGTCAACGAACAGTAATGCATTACTAAAACCCATGACACGATACCTAAGAGCTTTTCTAAAATGATTTTAAAATGCCTTTAACCCTATATTGAACACCCAGTTCACAAGACCCATAACTGCAATGTTATGGTAAAACAAAACAAAATCTATATTTCAAAACAAACAAGTGGTTTAGTCAATGTATACTGGAAAAAGTTTTGTAAACACTCAAGTCCTCAAGACCAATTAAATTAGTAACTGTCAGGTTGGCCGAGTGGTTAAGGTGTTTGACTTAAGATCAAATTTCTGTATAAGGAAGCAAGGGTTCGAATCCCTTACCTGACATAACTATTGCCTTAACATGGCTTGGCCACACTGTATTATTATGATACTCAGTACACAAACCATAGATATAGTGTATTGTTTAAGGCCACTCTCTTTCTGAACATAGTCAGAGACTGTTGATGGTTAACAATTGTATTAATAGTGGGACATGGGGATAGCAATTAAGAAAAAACAGCCAATACCCATACAATATTTTTATTCATTTTAGTTTTTTTTTACAATAGTTACACACTGAATACATTTTTTTATCTCTTTACCATTGTTTGATATAGATTTTAAACACAACGCTTGTTGTAGATCCTTTTACAACTTTCTCCAGGTACTCTTGTTCTTAAAAACTGGGGAAGCCGCAATGGTTTTATAGACATTAAACCCTCATTCTCTTCTTTTTCATCATCATCATCATCATTATTATAAATATTATCTTTATAATTATTATAGTCATTGTCACCATCATTATCATCATCATCATTATCCTCAACATTACTAGAACTATCCAATTCCATTTTTTCCTTTTCAAAAGGGATCTCTTGAAGAGTCTGTGTTGCTTTTGATAGTGTTACGGGTTTATTGAACGTTGACAACTGTCCTAACATGACTTTTTGAGGAGATAAATGTTTTTTCATAAGGAAGTCACTATGTTGAGTAACACTATGTTTTTGTCGGACTTGCTTTTTCTTGTTCTTTTGATCATGTTTTGTTAACACTAACGGTGTTTCATTTGGTATACCACATTGATGAGTACCCACACTTAAGACCTCACTATGTTTACTTTTTAGATGACCTAGACATTTTGTTGTTCTTTGTTTTGAGCACTGCCAAAATATGATGCCATTCGCATTTTCTCGCTTATAGTTATAAGAGTACTCATGATACAGGGCACGTGGTTTACCTTTATTGGTTATAGTATATTCCATAGTAGTCACTGACTTGTATAGTCGATCCGCCTACTACAAAGGTCTGAACACTTGTGGTGAAAGAATGATGTTGTGTTAACGTTTTATGCAGGATAATGTTGGTGGCATATGTGGGTGGCTTATGTTGATGACATGTGTTGTTGGCTGATTTTGGTGGCTTATGTTGATGGTTTATGGTGGTGGCTTATGTTGATGGCTTATGTTGGTGGCTTATGTTGATGACATATGTTGGTGACTTATGTTGATAGCTTATGTTGGTGGCTAATGTTGATGACATATGTTGTTGGCTTATGGTGGTGGCTTATGTTGATGGTATATGTTGCTGGCCTATGTTGATGGTTTATGTTAATGGCTTAGGTTAATATCTTAGGTTGATGGCATAAGTTGATGGCTTATGTTGGTGGCTTATGCTGGTGGCTTATGCTAGTGGCTTATGGTGGTGGTTTATGGTGGTGGCTTATGTTGATGACATATGTTGGTGGCTTATGTTGGTGGCTTATGTTGGTGGCTTATGGTGGTGGCTTATGGTGGTGGGTTATGGTGGTGGATTATGGTGGCTTATAGTGGTGGCTTATGGTGGTGGTTTATGGTGGTGGCTTATGTTGATGACATATGTTGGTGGCTTATGGTGGCTTATGGTGGTGATTTATAGTGGTGGCCTATGTTGGTGGCTTATTTTTGGTGGTTTACGTTAATACCTTATTTGTAATGGCTTATTTGACAAGTTATTGTTGTCAATGTATTTAGAGGATTTTTCTCTTGGTTTTGGAAAGTATCTCAACTCTTTTTTATGGTAGCATAATGCTTACCGCCATGTTTGTAAGCAACAACAACACACTAAAATTCCAAGAATCCAAAGTACTCTAAGGTTAATGATTGTCTCTCAACTCCATTCAACGTCTAGTCAAAAAAAATTATATATTTTTCACATTTTACAAAAAAGGTAAATTGGGAAAGTAAGCTATATGTTTAAACTAAAAATCATATCAAATCATATGCTAACTCCAACACCTACGTCTACCCCAATCTCAGTCAAAAAAATATAATATTCTTCAAATTTTTCCAAAACAGTATTTGGAAAGTAGGCCATATTTTGAAAACTAATCATCCTATAAAGTCATATATATATATACTGAAACCAATGGCTTTTATATCCTTAATCTTAAGAACAAAATATGGAATTTTTGACATTTTTTCCAAAAATGTTCATTTTAAAACGGGGCTATATTTTGGAAACTAGGAATTTTACAAGAAAGTTTGTTTAACGTAAATGGCAGGTATTTACCCCCACTACCCGCAAACCAAGTCCCAGGTCTCTGGGGAAAAATCAAAAAAAAGTTCAATTTGGAAAGTAGGCAATATTTTGAAAACTAATCATCCTAAAAAGTCATATATAGACTCAAACCAATGGCTTTTATGTCCTTAATTGGTAGAACAAAACTTAACATTTTTTTCAGTTTTTCCAAAAAAGTCCAATTTTCAAAAATTGTCTATATTTTGGGAACTAAGAATTTTACAAAAAAGTTTGTTTAACGAAAATGAAAGGTCTTTACCCCCCTCTACCCAAAACATAAATTTCAGGTCCCTAGGACAAAAACTGTGCAGTATATATATATATATATATATATTTTTTGGGGAGGGGGTCTATATTCACTTTACCTCCCCACTTCACAAGATGGCGGCCATAGCTTAACTTAACCTAGCCTAACCTAACCTGACCTACGAGGTGTGATCAAAAAGTTCCAAAAATGTGGCTGCAACTTAACCAAACCTAGCCTAGCCTAACCTAACCTCCCTGTTGACTAGCCCCCTTTGGACGGTTCCTTTTTGAAGGGAGTCATTTTTTTTACGTGTCCCGGAGGACGGGTCCTTGTTGACGGGTCCCAGTGGCGGGTCCCCTTTGACATAATTTGGATAAAATGCAAGGCCAGTCCATAGGGATCAGTCCAAAGGACCCGCCACAGGGACCCGTCAACAAGGACCCGTCCTCCGGGACACGTAAAAAAAATGACTCCCTTCAAAAAGGACCCGTCCAAAGGGGGCTAGTCAACAGGGAGGTTAGGTTAGGCTAGGCTAGGTTTGGTTAAGTTGCAGCCACATTTTTGGAACTTTTTGATCACACCTCGTAGGTCAGGTTAGGTTAGGCTAGGTTAAGTTAAGCTATGGCCGCCATCTTGTGAAGTGGGGAGGTAAAGTGAATATAGACCCCCTCCCCAAAAAATATATATATATATATATACCGCACAGTTTTTGTCCTAGGGACCTGAAATTTATGTTTTGGGTAGAGGGGGGTAAAGACCTTTCATTTTCGTTAAACAAACTTTTTTGTAAAATTCTTAGTTCCCAAAATATAGACAATTTTTGAAAATTGGACTTTTTTGGAAAAACTGAAAAAAATGTTAAGTTTTGTTCTACCAATTAAGGACATAAAAGCCATTGGTTTGAGTCTATATATGACTTTTTAGGATGATTAGTTTTCAAAATATTGCCTACTTTCCAAATTGAACTTTTTTTTGATTTTTCCCCAGAGACCTGGGACTTGGTTTGCGGGTAGTGGGGGTAAATACCTGCCATTTACGTTAAACAAACTTTCTTGTAAAATTCCTAGTTTCCAAAATATAGCCCCGTTTTAAAATGAACATTTTTGGAAAAAATGTCAAAAATTCCATATTTTGTTCTTAAGATTAAGGATATAAAAGCCATTGGTTTCAGTATATATATATATATGACTTTATAGGATGATTAGTTTTCAAAATATGGCCTACTTTCCAAATACTGTTTTGGAAAAATTTGAAGAATATTATATTTTTTTGACTGAGATTGGGGTAGACGTAGGTGTTGGAGTTAGCATATGATTTGATATGATTTTTAGTTTAAACATATAGCTTACTTTCCCAATTTACCTTTTTTGTAAAATGTGAAAAATATATAATTTTTTTTGACTAGACGTTGAATGGAGTTGAGAGACAATCATTAACCTTAGAGTACTTTGGATTCTTGGAATTTTAGTGTGTTGTTGTTGCTTACAAACATGGCGGTAAGCATTATGCTACCATAAAAAAGAGTTGAGATACTTTCCAAAACCAAGAGAAAAATCCTCTAAATACATTGACAACAATAACTTGTCAAATAAGCCATTACAAATAAGGTATTAACGTAAACCACCAAAAATAAGCCACCAACATAGGCCACCACTATAAATCACCACCATAAGCCACCATAAGCCACCAACATATGTCATCAACATAAGCCACCACCATAAACCACCACCATAAGCCACCACTATAAGCCACCATAATCCACCACCATAACCCACCACCATAAGCCACCACCATAAGCCACCAACATAAGCCACCAACATAAGCCACCAACATATGTCATCAACATAAGCCACCACCATAAACCACCACCATAAGCCACTAGCATAAGCCACCAGCATAAGCCACCACCATAAGCCACCAACATAAGCCATCAACTTATGCCATCAACCTAAGATATTAACCTAAGCCATTAACATAAACCATCAACATAGGCCAGCAACATATACCATCAACATAAGCCACCACCATAAGCCAACAACATATGTCATCAACATTAGCCACCAACATAAGCTATCAACATAAGTCACCAACATATGTCATCAACATAAGCCACCAACATAAGCCATCAACATAAGCCACCAAAATCAGCCAACAACACATGTCATCAACATAAGCCACCCACATATGCCACCAACATTATCCTGCATAAAACGTTAACACAACATCATTCTTTCACCACAAGTGTTCAGACCTTTGTAGTAGGCGGATCGACTATACAAGTCAGTGACTACTATGGAATATACTATAACCAATAAAGGTAAACCACGTGCCCTGTATCATGGGTACTCTTATAACTATAAGCGAGAAAATGCGAATGGCATCATATTTTGGCAGTGCTCAAAACAAAGAACAACAAAATGTCTAGGTCATCTAAAAAGTAAACATAGTGAGGTCTTAAGTGTGGGTACTCATCAATGTGGTATACCAAATGAAACACCGTTAGTGTTAACAAAACATGATCAAAAGAACAAGAAAAAGCAAGTCCGACAAAAACATAGTGTTACTCAACATAGTGACTTCCTTATGAAAAAACATTTATCTCCTCAAAAAGTCATGTTAGGACAGTTGTCAACGTTCAATAAACCCGTAACACTATCAAAAGCAACACAGACTCTTCAAGAGATCCCTTTTGAAAAGGAAAAAATGGAATTGGATAGTTCTAGTAATGTTGAGGATAATGATGATGATGATAATGATGGTGACAATGACTATAATAATTATAAAGATAATATTTATAATAATGATGATGATGATGAAAAAGAAGAGAATGAGGGTTTAATGTCTATAAAACCATTGCGGCTTCCCCAGTTTTTAAGAACAAGAGTACCTGGAGAAAGTTGTAAAAGGATCTACAACAAGCGTTGTGTTTAAAATCTATATCAAACAATGGTAAAGAGATAAAAAATGTATTCAGTGTGTAACTATTGTAAAAAAAAACTAAAATGAATAAAAATATTGTATGGGTATTGGCTGTTTTTTCTTAATTGCTATCCCCATGTCCCACTATTAATACAATTGTTAACCATCAACAGTCTCTGACTATGTTCAGAAAGAGAGTGGCCTTAAACAATACACTATATCTATGGTTTGTGTACTGAGTATCATAATAATACAGTGTGGCCAAGCCATGTTAAGGCAATAGTTATGTCAGGTAAGGGATTCGAACCCTTGCTTCCTTATACAGAAATTTGATCTTAAGTCAAACACCTTAACCACTCGGCCAACCTGACAGTTACTAATTTAATTGGTCTTGAGGACTTGAGTGTTTACAAAACTTTTTCCAGTATACATTGACTAAACCACTTGTTTGTTTTGAAATATAGATTTTGTTTTGTTTTACCATAACATTGCAGTTATGAGTCTTGTGAACTGGGTGTTCAATATAGGGTTAAAGGCATTTTAAAATCATTTTAGAAAAGCTCTTAGGTATCGTGTCATGGGTTTTAGTAATGCATTACTGTTCGTTGACTAACATTTACCGTTACACAACATTATTTTGGTGAACGTACATGTTGTTGTTTGAGTCTTTAGTCCTTTGACTGGTTTGATGCAGATCTCCATGCCTCCCTGCCCCGAGCGAAACGTCTCATCTCTATATAGCTACCACACCCTTCATTCAAGGCTATCTGTTTAACATATTATAACCTTTGATCTCCCCTACAAGCTCTTGGGTTCAATTCCTAGATTTAACACAAACTTTTAAAAGTGGTATGACAACTTAAACTAGTCTACTCAGTCTCGGGTGGTCCAAATAAGTAGAAAGGGTTTGATTCACACCTCAACCATAGAGCACCATGTTCTTTTTATTTTTAAATAATGATAGCCATTTGTTCAATTTCACATTTCACACATTGCAATTTGTCAATTTTCCATTTGCATTTTTTTAAATGACAGTTTGATGTTTTTCAATTTCATGATATGGAAACATGGATTTTTCCATTTTCATATTTACACATTTGTCAATTTCCCATTTGCATATATTTTCTTAAATGTCCGTTTAAGGTTTTTAAATTTTGTCTATATGGAAACATGGATTTTCCATTTTGCTGTTTACAAATTTTTTATATATTTATTTTGTGTATGTTGAAAAAAATCGATATTTCCAAAACAAGATTTTTATTTTTCATTTTATGATTTTGTAAATGATCTTAATGTGAGTGCTTGACCATGGATTTTCCATTTTGCTGTTTACAAATTTTTTATATATTTATTTTGTGTATGTTGAAAAACGATATTTCCAAAACAAGATTTTTTATTTTTCATTTTATGATTTTGTAAATGATCTTAATGTGAGTGCTTGACCATGGCAATAATACAGTCTATCTATGTGTTAGCGAAACCATAGAGTCTTATTACTACTGCAAGTAAGAATGTTTTACAAAATAACGACTATCTACCACTGCATTTAAAAAACAAAACTATTGGGGAAAAAAAACTAAAATACTATTTACCATTCATTCATATATAAGTGTTAATTCTCCCTCTCCCCACCCTACCTCATCGTATTTTCTCTGGTCAAATTATCAATGCTACCCATACATACACTAGCTTTCTATATCTTTCTCTATATATATGTTTTCTCTGCTCCACAAGATACAAATTATGGTTGCTGGATTGTATCCTGCACTGTTTATGCGACATACCATTGCCAGTTCATAAAACCGTTAGGTAGTTCTCTACACATAGCGATTTTACCACTGCTCTACCTACGCCTTTTGCTTGTTTGGCTTTCTTACAGGCTAGTATGCGATAGGCAGCATTAACTGAATATCAAACCCAGTCCACCTTTGTATTTGCAATCTAAGTAATAATTTGAAAAGAGACAAGTGTAATCAGTTTTAAACATTATCTCTGCTTTTTTGTTTGTTTGTTTGTTTGTTTGTTTGTTTGTTTATGACATGTATATTAACCTAAAATCAAACCCTAGTCTACCTTAGTGAAAGGCTAACAGTTTAACCACTGCGTCACCATACCCTTCTTTCTTAGTTTGATTCATTCTAGGCCTTAGAGCTAGAAATCGAGTTACGATCTCCAGTGCAAGAGGCACATGTGCTCACCACTATAGCATGTAATGGTTAGCTGGTAACATTAGACAAACGAAAATGATTGTATTTCTGTTAGCCAAGCATTTCTGTCATTTGCCTACTGTGTGAGCACTGCCAGCAAGACAGTTTAGTTTAGAACAAGCGTGTGTGTGTGTGTATAGATTATTAGCCTCAAGTATTTAAAGCTTGTTGTGTGTAGCGACCATCTTGCTCAGTAACCACTGAGTAAGTTTTAACAGTTAACTCATAAAAACAGCATAGGATAGTTGTGTGTGTGTGGTTCATGTACTTGGGAATATGCATTAGCACCATGCGCTAGCTTTACCTTACCCTCTAGAGGTAGAGCGTTATCCCTTCCTTTGGACATTGCCAATGACTGCATTCCCCCACAAGTTTTACACTTAAGCCCTTGGCTTGTTCTTGATTAGGTTTGGTTTGCTTTAGGCTTGGTTTGGTTCGGTTGGGTTTGATTCGACTTGGTTCAGTTTAGTTTAATGTAGTCACCATTTTTTTTATTTTTAGCTACACTCTTTAACCAATTAATTAATGATAGTCTACTCTTAATTCTTGAATCGATAAATTGAATTTTGTGTGCACCGTTTGTCAATCCATGCCTACAACCTATACTCCCTATGTACTACAGTCAGATCTGAAAACAAGTTCCAATGGTCAAAGACGTGTCAGTCACCATACATATATCCTACAATAATTCTTTCGTTACCTAGCTAGATTTCGTCACTCACAGTAAACATCTTACTTTATGGGTTTGCAATATATTAAGAAAAGCAAAAGTCCATGATCTTGTTGTTTTGGGTCTTTTTTGGGGAAATTCATAAGCCATAAAAAGAATGACATCATGTCAAGTTCTGAGTGGATCTTGTATGTCAAAATCCCATTATCGGTTTATAAAATCTCAAGGCCATGCCCTAGCAGTTTTGGATTATTTCAATCAATGAGTCCACCATAGGAAACATCGAAAAAATAAATACCCTTAAAACAAGTCGTCCCATGACCCTCTCCGAACAATGCTTCGCAAAATATAAATTCATCCATTGAACATGATCGGCGACATCATCCTAGCTTCCCCCTCCCACCATGGTTGCCATATCGTTTGACCTTCAAGTGTCCTCAGCATCTCTGTGCTTTTTTTCATTGCCCTGTCAAGTCAATGCATTCCAATAAGATCAAATAACATTCACATCCTGTCAGTCTGCCCCAGCAAGTTTGTTTTCTATACTCACTTCAAGCAACATATAACCAAGTTCTGTTTGTTCTATCTAAAGCCAACTTCATCGAATCAAGGAATTATCATTTGTCATGTCACTCATAATCGTTTACACGTTAAAGACCCCCTTCAGGGGGTTTAGGAATTAGGAATTCCATCATAGGAAAAATCAGAAAACGAACCCTCGACCCGCCGTCTCATCGAAATAGCGAATACTGTATTGGTATATCACCACCGTGGCCAGTAATAGCTTCGTTGAAACACGTGTCCAGTGGTATCGTCTCTTTCTATCTACAACCACTCGTCATGAACATTTTAGACAGATTTAAGAAAAGTTTTAAAAACTGAAATGATTTCAACATAAGTGTCGTTAGGCCCTTTCGCATTTTTTTAAACATAAATACTATATTCGAAAGGGGGGGGAGGAATGGGGCGTCACCCCGAGTCCTACGACCCCTCGTATACGTCTCTGGCGTTATTGGTTTGTGAGATATAACAGAAAGTCTAAAATCACGGTTTTACAACAAAAAATTCTGTTTCCCTCATTCTCAAAAACTTTAACCTATTACCAAAATACACAGGGTTTCGAGACAAGCCATTTGACACGTCATAGGACCAAATCCGACCATGCATTCGTGAAATATCAGAAAAAGTCTAAAATCACGGTTTTACCCCAAAAAAGCCTGTTTCCCTCATTCTCAAAACTCTAACCTATTAATAACATGTATAGGGCTTCGAGACAAGCGATTTGACACGTCACACGTCCAAATCCGACCTTGCGTTTGAGAGATATCGGCAAACGTCGTAGGAAAGTAGGCGACTATCTGGCTCTCTCCTCACCACCAAAACCCCTTCTTATCAATCATTTTTTTCAAAGAGCTCGCCCTCTTACAAAAATCCCAAGTGCGCATGCGTAAAAAACAAAAACAAAAATGTTCATCCATAGCGACAGCCAGAAAAACGCATGCGCGATATGAGCAACCACGTTTAAGTTCATTTTAGCAGCGCACCTTATACATGTCGTATTTGAAAAGAGACTTTCACTAAAAAATTACAATTTCACCCCCTAGTAGGGGTAGGTTTTATTTAGGGGTTGAAATGAGTAGTCCGTTGTAAAGAGGGCGTTAGCCCGAGTCCAACGACACCTCATTTGTCAAAATCGGACCATGGGTTGACGAGATATTGGCTTTGCCCCTGAATGTATTGCGGGTTAGTATGTGACGTCAGAGGGAGAGGTGGTGGGGGGAGTTAGAAACCGCCTTACCCCCCTACTTGCACACCTGCACGCCGGTATCTGTCGTTCCATCTAAAATTAGAAGCGTGTATTTTGTTTGTTTCTTACTTTAATTCTTCATTACCCCATATCATAGCCAAGTGCGCTAACTAGCGTACCAAGCTGCAGCAAGTCCGGTGATTGGAGGTTCGAATCTCAGTTTATCCTGATTGTGTTATCGCCCTCACTCCCTCCAGGAAAATGTAAGAATAGTACCTTATATCAAGTCCCTGAACTCCTACCTTAGTCCCGACCCTAATACATCTACAAACTGCTACTACACTCATCGCAGAAACACAGGTACGGTAATCAGACAATTTCAACACACACCGAAGTATACGGCACTGATGACCACGATGTCTCCCCTATTCAATTCTTCCTTACATTATGGCTTTCTTTCTGGCATTCTTTCTTTCTTCCTTTCATTCTTGCATTTTTTATTCTTCCTTTCTTTCTTTCTTTCTTTGTTTCGTTCTTTCATTATTCCTTTCTTTCTTTCTTTCTTTCTTTCTTTCTTCCTTCCAAACTTTCTTTCTTTTGTTCTTTCTTTCCTTCTTTCTTTCATTATCCCTACCTTACATTATTTCTTTCTTTCTTTCTTTCTTTCTTTCTTTGTTTCTCTTTTCATTCCTCCAAACATTCTGTCTTTCTTGTTTTCTTTATTTCATTCTTCCCTTCATTCTTTCTTTTTTCCTCCTTCCTAACTTTCTTTCTTTCTTTCTCTCTTTCTTTCTTTCTTTCTTTCTTTCTTTCTTTCCTTCCTTCTTTCTTTCTGTCTACCTTACATTATTTATTTCTTTCTTTCTCTTTTCATTCCTCCCTATATTCTGCCATTCTTGTTTTCTTCATTTTATTTTCCCTTCATTCTTCCTTTCTTTCTTTCTTTCTTTCTTTATTTATTTCTATCTTTATTTCTTTTTTGATTCTTTCATTCTTCCTTACATTCCTTCATTCTTTCTTTCTAAAATTCTTCCCTACATTGTTTCTTTCTCTCTCTCTTTCTTTGCTTCTTTCCAAAAGGATAGACTACCGTAAGTAATGTATGCCCAATACCATAATATTGTCTCCTTGCACTATAGGCTACAAGGGATACAAGGGAGCTATTCGTGCGGTATGTCTCCCAGAGGTTCTGTCAGCAGCAGCTTTGCAACTTAATAACTTTTTAATGGCCCAAAGTGTTAAAGAAGTGAATGGGTAAGCAAAGTTTCATAGACAGTGGAGGGACAGACACTAAAAGATAGAATATATTTACATTTCCCCCGCGAATGGAACTTTATGGTTATGAAGGGAATTAAGGGTAAACCTCGAGTGTGTCCTCCATAAACCCGACACGTATCGCTATCTACTCTAACTTCAGAGCACGTTTTACAGCATTTAATATCTCTGCTTGCTCACATCGAATTCTGCTGATGCGATGCATTCTGCCGGCCTCTGTGTTAATCTGGATGTTTGTCGTTGGAGCAGCGAAAACTGCCTGCCAACTGTGCCTTATGCAGGTGTTTCTCACCCAGCAAGGATATGGTTTTATGAGGATTTGGGGCTTTATTAGGAAGTTGTATCGTAAGTTTCTCTCCCCAAAACAATAGTTATACCATCAAGGGGCTCCGAAATGCCCAAAATAGTAAACATTTTCAATATTTTGTGTCAATGTTGAAAAGATTGCTTAGCGGGCGGCTTAGGTGGCGTAGTAGATAGCATGCTGAGTTTCTATGCCCAAGGTCGTGGATTTTTCAAGAGCGTTAAAACTCCCCCACTATGCCTTCCTTCAGAGGGGAAGTAAAGCCGGCGTGCCCACGTTATAGATTTATGACATGAACCCAAAATTTGTAGGTTAGGTTTGATTGATGCTCGTAAGTTCAACCCCCCTGGGGCTCACATCTAGTGGGACGTGGGTTGGTGACCACGGGGGCCCCAGCTGCGTCTGGCATTGCTTCAACTTACTTGTGCCGGGCTCCTCTCCGTCTTCTTTCCTGTCGATCTCACTTGGTCAACTCTTGTTCTATTCCGAGCCCGACGGTATTAGGGTATCCGAGGCCTAGGGAGTATCTTCCTTTTCCGCCTTAATTGGCCCTTGTCTCATCTTTTCTGATACCCTCCTTCTTCGAGGGGTCAGCCTTCTTTTTTTTTCATGTTATCTCCTGCCTTCTGATCAAGTCCCTCAAGGAGACAGGGTGCTAGAAGCCCCACCACTTCAGGTGCACCCTAGATATTGCTACAACCTCAAGGGCTCACGGCTGGTGATTCCTGAGGTGGGTCTGGTTTTCCCCTTTTAGCCATTACCTCTGGGGCGGACCCTCTCTTCTTTCACTTTCCTATCTGCCTTTCATGGCTCTCCTTCCTTCAAAGTCCCTCAATCCGCATTCTTCGAGGGTTGAGGGCCTTTCTTTTCCTTTATTTGCCTTATTTTCCTTTTCTTTTCCATTTCTTCTTCTAGTATACAAGTTAGTAGTTAGTTTTAGTTATAGTTTACATTTCGTTATCTCCTTCACGATCACCCAAACCATTAGGGGCCGATAACCTAGATGTTAGGCCCCTTAACTTAACAATTATCATCATCATCTTAAGTTCCAACATTTGTCACCGGGCGCTGGTTTCGATGGCATCTACTAGTAGCGAAGCTCACAGATAAGTGTCGTGGACGGTAGCATTTAGTAGCGAAAGTAGGAACTATTTTAAATGATCGTCTGCAGTCCTTACTTGAATGAAAACAGATAACACACACTGATACAACAATCACAATTAACACCGGTTATCAGACAGATTCTACACACACCCAAAGTAAATGGGGCTACATGACCGCGTTGTCGCGGCTCCTAAAGTAAGGAACCAACCAACCACCCAGATTTTTTAGCAGACAAAGTAGGGGTCGCATTTTAGAAAAAAAAAACGTAAAATTAAGAAATTTCCTCAAGTTTGCCAAACGTTGAAGGGCTAAAGGGCTCGGGAACGCTCCAAATTGTGGGCCTCGAGAGAGCTCTGTTAACCTTAAAAGCCAAATTTCAAAAATCACCTTCGGCATAAATGCTTGTTTCTTTACTGGTTTTCTTTTCGATTTAAATCCTAGCCAAATTACCTCATTTACACAATTCTTTCTTTAATGTGTTCTTTGGTTCAATACCCTAAGGCGTTGTTTATTCTTATTTTTTTGGAAAAATGTTCACACCGGAAGTAGTTGTAAGGCCTTAAGTGACACTCTACATTGATTCACACTAGCGAACATAGTGGTAGAAAAGGCAAACTGCTAATCGACCAGATATGGTTCAGTTTCCGGTGACCAATCCTCATTCTACCGCGTGCCATCATGCCGGCAGCTCATAATAAACATTTAGTGTGTCCTTTACGTTTGGAAGAGTGGAGCAAACAACGAAAATGAATTACAAATGCACCAACAATAAGATTCAGTCATGAATCGGGTTGGAGTCGGACGGAAATGTAACAGTGATCGACAGACAACGAGAAGATAGATTTGAAGCCACTCGTTCAGTGTTGCCATGGCTCTTCAGGCGGTCGACACGATTATACCCAATGAATGGGTGGGGCACTAGATATAAATTTAAAAATACACTCCTGGAAAATATTACATATACAGAGGTGTGCACATTAGTAGAATCAAATAAATAACACTAGCATTACCCGTCGCGGCTACGCCCGCGAATATTCTAGTTGTAAAGAGTACACTTAGCAAAATCTCAATCATGAATGCTATGACTGATTTATCCTTGGTATGAATAATCAGATTTTATCAATTCAGCTACTGGTGCAGTGGTTAGGGGTTTGTCATTCCTTCATAGGTATATCAGAGCGAAGTTAGTTTTCTGGGAATATCACAGACACTGTTAATTTAAGGGTCTTTAAATGTGGTTTTCGGAGACCCTTTATAGTCGGGTGAAAAATACCTTTCGGACCACACCCACACGTGAAAATTGCGTGAAAATAATCTAGAGTGCCCCTTGACCCCCTTAAGCGCATTATACTGTATGCATTGATGAATTTTACAGCTTAATTTGGTTCAGTGATAACCTTATAACCGTCTGGGAACTTTCTCAGTATTGTAATAATTGGAATTGCATGGCGTCTTACAGAAATAGATGGACCTGTGAGATTCTGTTACCATGGTTACCGTGTTGCATTCTTTCATTATTTCATTGTAAATATACGTGTTTTAAGGTATTTATTTAATTGTGAGGCATTTAAAGAGTAAGTGAGTGCGTTTCCCTTACGCATTGGGTTATGCTGAACCTGTAGGTACCCCATATGTGTAGGTTGGTGTTAATGGGACCTTATTTTCGGTACAAAACCGGAATGGGACCTTAGCAGAATAATATAGGGAAGGAAAACCCAGTCACAATTGTTTATTCAAATTCATTTTATTGACCAACTGCCGGCATCTTTTGTCACCCTACTTAGTGATGTTTTCTCCCCCGTGGAGTTACACCTTTTCCCATAAGGAATTGCGTCTGGAAACTTTCAGAATTGGGGAATTCCGAGGGATACCTGAGCTTGGGCCGTTTTCTATTATTTCATTGACTTCAGAATGTACCCTCTAAGTCTGGTGATTTCAATCCATTGTTCATAAATCTTGGAATAGTTCAAGAGCAGATCATCAGTAAAATGACTCCAAAACCCTCAGCTCTAAATTCACATGAAAAGTGGAGTGAAGTAATCAAAACAAAACGTGTGGCAAAGCTCCTCTCTTAGTGGGAATTCTAAGAAATCACTATACTTTGAGTTTCTTCATAAGAAACTACAGTATAATATAGACTTGGTTTCAAACATTTGAAGTAATTTCAACACCTTACAAACATGTTTAGTGAATTAAGCTATAAAAAGTACTCGTATAAATGCAATTATTTTGGGAAACTGTCCTCGAGTTTAAAAATTTGCACACCTCTATATTAGTTAATTGTCACTGTTAAATGGGTCAATTTAGGATTACGGGTTTCGACCCTCTAGTGACCATCATAAGATCCTGATCACTAAGGTTCGGATGTTAAGGAAAAGGCATATTTTTAGCCTGCTTTCGATTTTTGCAAAAAATAAAAGTTACTTATGAGATCAACACAGGGCGAAAAAATGTGTGTCTGTCTGTGTTTCTGTGTGTGTGTGTGTGTGTGTGTGAGAGAGAGAGTGTGTACTCTGAATGTCTGTACCCCCTATCAATTCGAAAACGGTGAATCCAAATTGAACGATATTTGGTACAGAGGTAGCACTAGCAATGGGCACCTCAGGGTTATGTTTTATATCGCCGCCATCTTGACGTAAACGTAATGGCGGCCACCCAAATGTTAAAAGCTTAAATCAAATTACGACCAAATTAATCATCTGATCCCTACCAATTTTTGCAACATTATACCTTTTCATATGAAGAATCTTTTGACCAATCTACACGGTCATCAGCCCAATAATTTGCGGATGGCGGCCATGTTTCCCGATCTCATTTAGCATGAAATCTGAAAAATAAGTTTGAGTGACGCGTCCCTGACCACGTTTAAAGCAAAAGGAAGCTTGTAGTTTAACGTGACCGTTAATCTCGAGATCATGAGCCACGGGACCTCATTTTTACGTGCAAACCGAACCACAGGACATGGCATTTCACTTCGAAAATCTCACATGCAATGACGGGAATCGAACCCGGACCGCCTTGCTGAGAGGCATGCAGCTAGACCGCTGAGCCATCCCCCCCCCCACGTTTAAAGCAATTTAATATTTTCTATAAATGCATATTTCGGCCATTTTTATTGATTTGGTCATATTTGGTTATAATTTCAGCATTGTTGTTTAAATTTAGGCGTCGTTACCAAGGTACGTGTTATCTGCGTCGAGTTTCAAATACAGGATTTCCGAATAGTGTAGTGGATATATTTTTCTTTCTTTTCCCTGAACAGGCAGATGGCAGGTTCAGAAGACCTGATTTCAAGAAGGCGCTCGTCTACGGACGTCATTCAGCATTTACTGTATGTTAGTGATACTCTACCTATCCCAAAAAATCATGTCATATTCCAAAGTTTTTTAGGTCATGTTTAGCTAGTTTTTAGGGCATATTTGCTTGCTTATTTTGTACTTCCTTAGGTCTTAAACTGCCGAACCCTAATGATCACTGTGTTGAAGTTTAAATAATCACTAATGTAGTTGGTTAGTTCTTAAGTTTAGGGGCTGCGACAACGTGGTCATTTAGTCCCGTGTATTTCGGGTGTGTGTAGAATCTGTCTGATAACCGGTGTTAATTGTGATGACTGTATTAGTGTGTGTTATCTGTTTTTTTAAATTTAAGTACAGACTGCAACTTTGAATCTTTCAAATAGTTCCTACTTTTGCCGCCAAGCGCCACCGTTAACGACTACTAGGACAAGTTCAGAACTTAGCTACCAGACGCCATCGCAGTCGGCTCTTGGCAACGAACGTAGAAACCTAAGAGCGTTGTTTACATTCTTAACCTATCCAATTTAGCTTCACACAGGTGTAATTAGTGGAAGGTTTTTTTAACATGCCATTAATCTGACATGGGATCGCCGGCTTTATTCCCCTCCAAAGGAAGGCAAACTGAGGGATTATTAACGCTCTTAAAAAATCCGACGGCTTCGGCCGGGTTTGAACCCGCTATCTTGGGCATAGAAGCTCAGCATGCTACCGACTACACCACCGAAGCCGCCTGTTCACTACCTTATACAGTAAGTCGTTAGGAGATTATAATACGAGTCGCAATTTTAATCCCGTTGTTCGTTAGCTTTGTTTTGTCTTGAAGGTTTTCTGAATTACGTGAGTAACGGTGCACATGCATCTGTATACAATTTAGAATATCACACTATAATAATAGGCTAATAATACATAAATTAATCTTTTTTTATGAAAATAGGCTAAAAAAGGTAGGCCTTCTATCCCGACATTTGACTGGAGGGACACTGAAAAGCCCGGGGAAACACAATACGCAGTATATCAGCTGTCGGGTTTCGAACCATCGATCTCCGGACTTGCTGCAGCTCCCTGTCGCACAGTGGGTCAAAATCGAAATCTAGGGCGACAAAATTATTTTTACGTTTTAATCATGAATTTAAAGTGAAAGCAACGTATATAATTTGTTTACTTCATAATAAACATCAGTTAAGACCTTTTATAAGCTACGTCTACACATGCAAGAAATTGTCTATGACTAGGAGTTGAATAGAGCATTCAGTTATCTCTTCAGAACAATTTTCTACCCCTAATTTACTTTTAACAAAGTCACAAAGTTCCACTTTTGACATAATCGTCGAACCCAGTGCTTCAAACAGTTGAAAACGTGTGAGAACTGGTTGCGTGGCATCTTCTAAAACATAAAATAACTAAGTAAGTTGCAAAATGATGCAAAAAATCGTATAACAGGCGTAAACTACAAGACTTAATTACATTTTAACATCAAGTAGTAAGTGACGCAGAGTGACGCGACATACTAAAAATCTAAGTGAAAATATAATTTTAAAAATAATAGTTAAATATATATCATGCAAATATAGCTATAATTACGTAACAATTACGCCCATTAATAACTGAAACACGTTACAAAAATCATATCTTCAGCTGCATGTTCCATCTTAACGCATGATACTAACCACAAAGACAACCAAACCACCCTCCAATTCAGACTGCTCGAACAGTGGTGACAGATTTACACTAAGATGCGTTTATATCCCAGAATAGTGAGCGGCAATTATATGAGAATGCTGTAGAATTAATAAATTTTGATTTTTTAATTATGAAAATAAATAATTTTGTCCTCCTAGATTTCGACTTTGACCCACTGTGCGCGTCGTGGACGTGTTGACTGATTTAACATACACGGCTACGCCCCTGTGCATATATTCTTGTAACTCTATTAATGGCTTACCGCGTTGACACACACCAGTGAGACGGGGCTGCGAGAATGACGTCGGCCTGCTTTCCAGGGGTGTGTCCACTGCTAAATGTGATTCATGTGTCTTTCTTCCAGTTTCCTATTGAAATTAACTGGTTAGTTTTAAAATTTCTATTGTATTCTTATGACGATCTCCTATTTTTATTTCAGTTTTCTGAGGATGGGAATCAGAGCCTGAGCATTTTGACCTTCGTGCCTGTGATCGATGACGACGGCAAATACTTGACGTGTCGAGCGGAGAATCCTTACATCCCTGACAGCGCCCTGGAGGACAAGTGGAAGCTCAACGTTCATTGTGAGTACTTAGACCTTTGTCACATGAACAATGGTACTTATTTCTTCCTAATGTTGGCAATTTTACGTTTTCATAGAAACTATCATGTATCCGTTGAGGGTTGCCAGACGCGGACACTTGACGCTGTACTTTCATATCTTGTGACGACAAACATTTCACTTGGTGAACTGGCTAATTTATGGTCGTCTTCGATGAAGAGAGAAGGCGAAATTATACTATTCCATTTAAAAACCTATGCCATTTTTGTGTATGAATATCAAAAATACAGTTTGCAAGAGGAGCCTATTTACAAGAGACGATACCTGCATTTCCAAAGTTATTGAGAAAAAAGCAAAAAAATTACGTTTAAACGACAAAATTAAGAAAATTTTAGGTTATTCTACTTTTTATGTTTATGTTCGAGTTTGTACCAAGAATAACATAACGTTTCCTGAATCCCACCTTTCAAGCGTTTTCATTTTTAGGAACGAAGTGCAGATGTCGGATTATGGAAATAACTTAACAAAGCAGATGTCGAGATTTGGAAATAAATTCCAACTTTAATATTGATTTTTAACCACAAATGTCGAGTTTTGAACATCTTACACAATCCATTTCATGCGTTTCTCCAGGAGGAAAACGAAATCAACAAAATCTATTTCTTGTAAAAAATGTCAGATCTCGACTTCTGGAAATAGGCTCCACACTTCTAAGAAACAAAACATTGCGCAATCGAATCCTAAGTAATTGATTTTAATGTTATACTCGGTTGCGTAATTCACACGATATTTGGTAGAATAGGAGTAATGCAAACCATACCTCATTAGGACTCGGGATATGACTGTCACAATATATTAAGAAAATAACTAAAATTACTAAACTTAGCAATAAGACTCGTACAATTGGCTAACCAAACCCAAGGACAGAGATCTGCGCTTCCATGCACACAAGGTGATAAATGACAGAACCGTTAAATCAATACAATCAACAACCCAGTATGTGTATTGTGCAATTAACACGAGGCTTGCTAACAGAAAAGTGTCGTATAAGAGACCTCACTAGGCCTAGTATTCATAATCACACGGTCTCACTGTATTAAATATCTAGCCGCCGTCTTGAAAATGGTAGGCAGAAGGCTAGCAGTTTAATTAAAATCACTGACTGGACTTTAATTAAACTATCACGGAGATGCATGTGCAACGAATTCTTGTCAGACGTAAGTTAAGAATAGCGAGGTGCATGAAACACAAATCTCCCTTCCGTCCAATCTTAACTTGACTGTGTAGTTTGGGGAAAGAAATGTTCACAGGCAAAATGAAGAAAAGTCGAGTTGCACTGCCAGGGAAACTCCAAACACAACCACTCTTCTCCGAAGTCTTAACACGACTCGACAGTTTGCTGCTGGCTGTATCTGGGGTAATAGCCTCGCCCGCTAACTAGGCTGTAACTGGGGTGGTAGGCTCGCCCCCAGCTATGTCGTAAACTTTGGCCTCAGTAATTGAACGGAGATTGGTGGAAGAAATGAAAACGTAAAACCACTTATAGTGGGCGATGTATTAAATAGAGAGAGATATGCTCTCGCGGACCTTTTCGTAGAACTTTTCATGCTGAACAATTCTTATGCTCATAGTATACTGATTTTTTTAACGGTTTGCCCAGCGTAAGCTTAAAAAGCACACGGACGCAAGGTATTTTTTCTCCTATTTACTGAAATCGTTACTGCTTGGCTTCCTTTGATCATAAATAAATTATTTTCTTCAGATACCTTCCGCGATATATCCTCTTCATAATGGTGAAAACCGCATCAAAATCCATCCAGTGGTTCTCGAGATTAACTGTGACAACCAGGAATCAGGGACTTGATTTTTTTTTGCTAAGGTGAGATTAAAAGAAATAACCCGTCTATCTCTCATAAATCTACTTTCATTTCGTACAAAATGTGATACTACGCTGAAAATGGTACGTAATTTAACATTTTTGTGTCATTTATGGTCATGCACACAAAACACGCACGAAAGAGCTGACATTTCTGGGAAAGGTCCTTCATAGGTGGCCTGTGTAATATCGTAGTTAGATACTTGTTATTAGCCAAAGTGCTTCCCAAGCTTATCCTATTATTGTTGAACAGTTATGACTTCATGTGGATTCCTGTTCTTTGTTACTAACAGAGTGGATCCTATTTAGGCTTTATCCTAAGGAGACTTAATCGTTGGCCCATGTGTTTATACACACCTGAGGCTATCTCATTACCTCTTCTTCATCTCATGCGATGAAATGAGCTGCTCTCTCTGTCTCGTGTCTCCCCTGTGTAATGAATGGCCGCAGGTTCCACAGTAGAAACGCCGACTATTGAGCAAAAAGACGGCAGCAATTCTAGTGTTGCTGCTATTATTCTTTCAGTCCAATACTCTTCATCCCTCCTCTACAAAGTGTGACTTACAACTGATTGTTGTAGGTTGTTGCTTTCTGCTGTTCAAATTGTTCTATATTCACCATCAAATGCTGAGACTGAGGATATATTAAAATACATGAATTCCGTTAAACCCCTCATATATTTCGCCATTGTAAACAAAGTATGTCCATATATTTAAATTGCTGAAACAAAACCCAGATCCTGAGTATTACACACGAGAAATTAGGAGTCTAAAATTAGGAAATTATACAATAAAAGACATGATAGTGACAAGTATATGTTGAAATTTAAGTCCTTATCAGGAGAGCTCGTCTTAAAAAAGAGGGCTGCTCATGACAGTTATATGCAAGGTTTACTTGGTTCGGGAGGTGATGGGTGGAACATTTTTTACAGTTATGTTAGGAGAAGAAAGGGAAATCCAAATAATTTGTCGATGATAATGTCCGGTGACGGTAAATTAATTACTGAGAAACAGGCCATTGCTAATGAATTAAATGTCTTTTACGGTAGTGTGTTCAATAAATCCAATAGCTGTGTGTTGGACCTTAACGACGAATCAGGGGCTCCCCTGTTCCAAATAAATCAGTCAGCAATTGTCAAGCTAATACAAAAACTACGTTTCAATGTATCAAAGGGTCCTGATAATATTGTTAGTGAAGTACTTAAACTAGGAGGTAGGGCCGTGGCACGATACTTGGAGGTGATGTTTAATGTGTCCATAAACAATGCGCAAATCCCAGATGACTGGAAAAGAGCTACGGTAGTCCCAATATTTAAGGGAGGTAGCAGACTTGAATTGGGCAACTACAGGCCGGTTAGCCTTACGTCCGTCGTTTGTAAACAGATGGATCATCTCATTTGCGACTACTTGAGGGAACAGTGGGAAACATTATCATGGTTTAATGATAGGCAACATGGATTTCGGAAAGGTTACTCATGCGAGAGTCAGATGCTATCACTTTTTCAAGACATTAGCGAATCGTTAGACCATGGAGTTTCAGTCGACGCCGTGGTTATAGATTTTGCGAAGGCATTTGATGTCGTTCCGCATGACATGCTACTCCATAAATTAGCTTCGACGAAGATTGATAGAAGAGTAATTTTATGGATCCAAGAATTTTTGACGGGTCGTTCCCAGAAAGTGAAAGTCGAAGGCATATTCTCGGATGAAATTACCGTAACGTCGGGTATCCCTCAGGGCAGCGTAATCGGAACTTTGTTATTTTTGGCGTTTATAAATGACTTACCAAATGGGATTCGCAGTGACTGTCGATTGTTTGCGGATGATTGTGTAATATATCGCAAGATACATGACTCACAAGACAATGCAGTGCTTCAAGAGGACCTGAACCTGGTCTATAAGTGGACGATTGTAAATAAAATGAAAATAAACACAAGAAAATGTAGTCTCTTAAAAATAGGGAAAGTGCAAAGGCAGGATTTTCAATATAACATTGGCTCGGAAATACTTGTAGAAGAAGATTCTTGCAAATATTTGGGCGTTCACGTAAGAAATGATATGAAATGGAGTAGTCATGTAGGATGTGTAGTTTCAAAAGCTTACAAATCCCTGCACTTTGTAATGAGGGTATTAAAAGGAAGTAGTACCTCTGCTAAAGAATTAGGCTATTTGTCACTTGTAAGACCTATTCTGGAATATGCCTCGGCGGTTTGGGATCCATATCAAGTAGGGCTTTGGAAATGGTACAAAGAAAGGCCGCTAGATTTGTGCTTAGTGACTTTAATCCCAGGAGCAGTGTGAGCCGTATGTTAAAGAAACTTGGGTGGGAATCACTGGAGGCTAGGAGGATGAAATCTAGACTCTGCGCTATGTACAACACGTATACAAATCAACCAGCATGGGGTGAGCTTAGCAAACGATTGGGAAAGCCCACTTACATGGGTAGGAGCGATCATCCTTTCAAAGTTAAGGGCCGACCACAGCGAACAAATTATGGTAAATATTCTTTTGTAAACCGTGCCATTGATAACTGGAACTCTCTACCTGCCGCAGTCTTAGAGCCTTTTCCCAAACATATAGGTGTGTTTAAGAAAAGACTGAGTATTTGTGTAAATACTCCAGTTTAATTGTTGTATAATTGTTATTGAATTGTTATGTATAATTATTTATTTGTTATGTATATACAATTTGCCACCGGGGGACACACCCCCCATTGCAAATAAATGAATGAATATGAATATGAATATGAATATATGATCATCATAAATATAAAACGCTAAGGTGTACGTTTCACAAAACTTAAGCTCTTAATCCAGAGGGGTTAGTAGTTGTGGTTTGAGCCAAACACTTCCCAATCATCTCAATAGTACAGGAAAAATCTTGAATTTCTTGAAATGTCAACAGAAATATATTTATTTGTTTGTATCTTAGGTAGTCAGCCCGAAGGCTGGTTGGATCCTCAAAAAGCACCGCTGTTAGGTTATGTGGGTAGATGCCCACAAAAACCCAAGGCAGCGCTATATTGAGGCGTACTAGGCAAGAAGAGGAGTGAGGAAGTTTGCCATTGCTTTCCTCACTGAGTCAGTATAGCGGTACTAACCCTATGAGTAGAACCTTTCACAGAATCCACAGGCACTGACTGTGACCTGAATGTTATTTACTAAGCACCACCCATACCTCAGTAGCTTCCATATAATCGCAGCCATGAGTGAGACTGAGACATCGGTGAAAAGCCACATTTTACTCTAGCCTGTGCCAACAGACAAATGCAAATGTACTGCATTCATCGAGAGATGGCAAACAGGGCTATTTATTTGTTTATGATGATGATAATTGTTGTTTTAAGGGACCTAACATCTAGGTTATTGACCCCTTATGGTTTGGGTGATAGCGAAGATGATAATGAAATGAAATGTAAACTATAACTAAAACTAACTACTAACTTATATACTAGCAGAAGAAATGGAAAACAAAAGGAGAATAAGGCAAATAAAGGACAGGAGGGGGAAAATGCCCTCAACCCTTGAAGAATGCGGATTGAGGGACTTGGAAAGAAAGAGAGCCATAAAAGGCAGATAGGCAAGTGAAAGAGGAGAGGGTCCACCCCATAGGTAATGGATAAAAGGGGGAAAACCGGACCCAGCTCAGGAATACCTCGGGGTCGCCAACTCCCAAACTCACCAGCCGTGAGTCCTTGAGGGTGTAGCAATATCTAGGGTGCACCAGAAGAGGTAGGGCTACATACACCCTGCCTCCTTGAGGGCCTTGAGCAGAAGGCAGGAGGTAACAGGAAAATAAATAGAAGGCTGACCCCTCGCAGAAGGAGGGCATCAGAAAAGATGAGACAAGGGCCAATTAAGGCGGGAAAGGAAAAGACTCCCTAGGCCTCGGATACCCTAATACCATCGGGGTCGGAAGAGAACAAGAGTTGACCAAGTGAGGTCGACAGGAAAGAAGACGGAGAGGAGCCCGGCACAAGTAAGTGGAAACAATGCCGGACTCAGCTGGAACCCCGTGGTCGCCAATGCACATCCCACTAGATGTGAGCCACTGGGGGGTTATTTGTTTATAAAGTGCGTTTAAACAAATAAACAAGACAAGTCCTGTCTGAATGGTATCTTACTTAGAGAAAACTTTCGGAGCACCTACATTAATAACGTAAGCAGAGGATTATGTTCACATTACAGAGGCTTAGAATTGACTGAACTCCTGTGAGCATTTCAACCTAGAATGTATGTACTTAAGTAATGAACGCACATGTAGTGCAGTAGCTGGCTTATTACAAGATACCTTCGTGCGCTTTTGATGCCAGGTATTCTCGCTACATCCATGTATAATTCGTGTCAGCTTTAGAATGTTCCTTTGTCCAGTCTGCAGTAGAAGCACTGTCATAACCACACCGAGTGAAAACACACCCTGAATGTTCCCCTATCCATTAAATGTCAAGGAAAGGGTGGCTGTGTTATTAGCGCAATGAATGAGACGATCTCTGTTCCACTAAACAAGAAATATGTCGCTGTTATTATTGATTCTTTTGGGACATAGTGACGTCGTGTTTTCCTCAGTTTAGGGGCTGCGACAACGAGATCATGTAGCCCCGTGTACTTAGGGTGTGTGTAGAATCTGTCTGATAACCGGTGTTAATTGTGATGGCTGTATTAGTGTGTTTATCTGTTTTAATGCAAGTAAGGACTGCAGACATTTATGTAATTTTCAAATAGTTCCTACTTTCGCTACCAAACGCCACCGTCAACGACTAACTAGTTCTGAACTTGGTTACTAGATGCCACCGCAGTCGGCTCGAGGTGAAGAACGTTTGAACCTAAAAGCGTTAGTCAAATCTAACCTATAATTTAGCTTTACTCAAGTGTAATTAGTGTAAGGTTCTTTATCATGCCATAAATCTAAGACATGGAGCTGCCGGCTTTACTTCCCCTCCGAAGGTAGGCATACTGAGGGATGTTTAACGCTCTTAAAAAATCCGACGATTTTGGCCGGGTTTGAACCCGCGACCTTGGGCATAGAAGCTCAGGACGCTACCAACTACGCCACCGAAGCCGAGCCCCATCTACTTACGTATACATATTCATAGACATAGATTGGGAGCAGTATAGATCGCGATACAATGCTTGAAAAATTCCCCTAGACAAAAAGTAGTGTTATCCATGACGTCATGAACCACACATAAGGTTTACACTAAGCATACATTCTAAATGATATGTGTTAATAAGGCTTTACATACAAACACAAACTATCTGGCTGCGACGCTCAGCGGTAACGTTCTTGCTCGCTGGTCCCAAGGTTGGAGGTTCGTATCCTGGCGCAGTCATCTGGCATTTGAGGGTGTGCAAATGCGAGGAAGCCGTGTTAGTACATCTACTGGCACGTTAAAGGTCCCGTTCGGGACACAATTCCGGTACCCTGGTGCCACTAAAGGCCCAAGTAGTTAAAGGGACGTGAAACCAATAACAATATTATTATTATTATTATTATTATTATTATTATTATTATTATTATTATTATTACATACTTAACTTGGGGCTTATGCCCCGGAGACCCTTGCTTGTAGTACAAGCAGTAATCTTCGTTCAGATAGTCGTCTAACCAAGTAGTGACCCATGGTTTCGCCCAGACCGTCACCTAACCTAGTAACGACCTATCACTTTGTCTCGCCATGGCTTTAGAAGAATACAGTGCAACTTATCAATTAGCTTGAACAACTAAAATTATTTTTTGAACATTCGTAACTCACCACCACACCATGCAATTTAACACATGTCACTACATCGGCAAGAAACGACGCACAGTTTGAAACCTCATACCGCTGACAAATATGGTGGCAGTTCAAGCCAAAACATCAAACAAATGAACATCATTGTCCGCACGTCATCCGTAACATCATCTACTACGCAAAAAAAAAACTAGACACGAACGTATCGCGATATGAACTTGAACCCGTAGATTAATAGCCTGAGTGTAGAGGATCTCATAACGATCGCTTGACAATTGGAACTGCTCATCCAAGTGTAATAATTAATCTCATGTAATTTCTTTCAAGGTCCCCCTCATTGCGTAGTGGTTAGCATTCTTGGCTGCCTCCTCGGAGGCCCAGGTTCGATGCTCAGCTCTGCCAAGAAATGTAATTCTGGTCTGAGGGCTGGAACGGGATACACTCAGCCTCGTGAGACAAAACTAAGTAGAGGCGGGTTCGATTCCCACCTCAGCCATTCTGGAAGTGGTTTTCCGTAGTTTCTCACTTCTACTCCAGACGAATGCCGGGATGGTTATTAAATTAAGGCCACGGCTGCCTCCTTCCCAATCCTCATCTGAATGACAACTACATACACTAATTCAGCCATCACAATAACACAGGTTATCAGACAAAATGCCACACTCTCCCAAGTACACAGGACTACATGACCACGATGTCGCAAAACCCAAAAAGACTATGGTGTTTGAAGCCATTTTCACTGTTGCCTAAGTAAACAAGAGTTTGAAGCCATTTTCACTGTTGCCTAAGTAAACAAGTGTTTGAAGCCATTTTCACTGTTGCCTAAGTAAACATGAGTTTGAAGCCATTTTCACTGTTGCCTAAGTAAACAAGAGTTTGAAGCCATTTTCACTGTTGCCTAAGTAAACAAGAGTTTGAAGCCATTTTCACTGTTGCCTAAGTAAACAAGAGTTTGAAGCCATTTTCACTGTTGCCTAAGTAAACAAGTGTTTGAAGCCATTTTCACTGTTGCCTAAGTAAACAAGAGTTTGAAGCCATTTTCACTGTTGCCTAAGTAAACAAGAGTTTGAAGCCATTTTCACTGTTGCCTAAGTAAACAAGAGTTTGAAGCCATTTTCACTGTTGTCTAAGTAAACAAGAGTTTGAAGCCATTTTCACTGTTGCCTAAGTAAACAAGAGTTTGATGCTCTTCGGTCGGTCAACACGATTGTACCCAAATGAGACGAGTTATTCTCTTATACTGAAAAAAATATACATGGCATTAATAAATTCATTTGGATGACCACTTTCGATTAGATGTTAGGCCCCTTAAAACAACAATTATCATCATTATTATCCACTTTCGATCGTCAAGCGATCATCATCAGATCCATTACACATAGGCTATAACATCTATGTCTGAAAGTATGGGTGAAAATATTTACAATATATACACACTTATTTAGTTGCAGTATTAGTTGAGATAATGCAACTCGTCAATATTTGTTGGTTGTGGTCTATGTGATGTTTTGTTAAGATACTGGAAGTGGTGATTGACCTCCGGAATTTGCTTGTTTGGAGTGAATATGTGGTTGTTGTAAATTGTCAATTCGGATTGTATTGTACAGGCTACTTCTCTGGTTGAGTCTTGCACGGTCCTGTTAAGAGCAGTTAACATGGTCACTGTTTGCACTCGACTGAAAGGAAATTCCTATGTGGCATGTGTTCTTCGTACAAATGTTAACCCATCTCATTTGGGTACAATCGTGTTGACCGAAGTCGTCGGATTTTTTAAGAACGTTAAAAATCCCTCAGTATGTCTTTCTTCGCAGGGCAAGTAAAGCCGGTGGTCCCATGTCACAGATTTATGGCATGTTAAAGAACCTTCCACTAATTACACCTGTGTGAAGCTAAAATGAATATAGGGTAAACATTTGACTAACGTTCTTAGGTTTCTACGTTCGTCGTCACGAGCCGACTGTGGTGGCATCTGGTAACTAATTTCTGAACTAGTTGGTCGTTGACGGTGGCGTTTGGCGGCAAAAGTAGGAACTACTTGAAGCAGTCCTTACTTGAATTAAAACAAATACACACACTAATACAGTCATCACAATTAACACCGTTTATCAGACAGATTCTACACACACCCAAAGTACACCGGGCTACATGACCGCATTGTCACAGCCCCTAAACTGAGGAACCAACCAACCAACCACTGAAATGCATTAAACTATTGACCCCTAAATGAATCAACAACAACATTTCTTTCAGGTTTAGGGAACAACACTCATTACAATTTGGATACAATCGTGTTGACCGATTGAAAAGTATTTGGATTTCATCAACGGTATGAAGGCTATAGATTGTAACGTTACCACTGCACTTGTATATCACCAGATACACAAGAAGATCTAAAAAACAATGTCATGAGTACAATTTATGAATCTATTCTGTTCTTCGGTGGATGAACATTTCAGGTAATTGAGTCCCTAGCCATCAGTGGCGACAAGCGAGTCACTTGTAATGGGGGATACGTACTGGAGCAGTTTAGCCCTCAGGCAGCGATCGCAGCTCGTGGATGGAGAGATTGACAGACCGGGAGCTGTACAATTGGAATTGATCAGTACAATACAGCATTTCATATGAATGTTTTCAATTTATTCTTCGGTGAAGCCTGTCAATTTGTATTTGCACGCGATACTCATCACCTGTCACCGGCACCTCAGCGAGCTCTTTTGATGGACAAGCTGGTTTGTTTGCGGCTCGCTTCATGACCGGGGGAATCTGACATGAAGACCTAAGTAGCGCTCACGCAACATTCCGACACCACCATTCACTTCCTTGGCATTCACTCTGTCCATTTCACTTCTCGTAAAAGTTTACTTCCCCGAAAGATAGTATATTGGCTTTCACGGCCAGTCAATTAAAACTCAGCAATTTTTCTAGGTTTGTGCCGTGTCTTGTGTGGGGTTTCGCCTAGGACACCAAGCTGGCTCATCAGCGGTCTCTTGGTGTTCACGCCCGGATCCCCACAGGAGTAGTGAACTGCGCGCTACCTCCCTTTATGTGACGCGCACCTGCGCCTCTCCACTACGAGAACTAAAATCTCAAGCAGCCATAACCTCCCTATGAAGGCTTCCAAAATGATGGTATATTGGCTTTCACGGCCAGTGAAGACACCAAGAGCCCGCTGATGAGCCAGCTTGGTGTCCTAGGCTAAACACCACACCAGACACGGTACAAACCTTGAAAAATTGCAGAGTTTTAATTTACTTCCAAAACTCGCTGAAGCTTAGCGGAAATGCTGATTACAAGAGAAACATTCCGGTGTGGATTCACTTTGGTCGTCACAATAACACGGTTATCGGTTGGATTGTACACTCGCAAATACACGATGCTGATGACCGCCATATAAGAACCCCCTGAACGAAACACCAAAATCACATAAGCCAAGGGAGTCATCGTGGTGTCTTCCCGTTTGTGACGATTCCCATTGGCGATGGATCATGAAGTGATCATTGAGTGTCCCATTTGCGACGAGCTATGAATTCCCATAGTCCTGAGTTCCTGAGTTAGCGAAGGTATATTGACTAAAATTGTGACAGATCCCAGTATGGTGGGACACATTTGGTTTCATAACTCGTTATTCTGTCTCTGTGTAACTTATGTTCAGTCTGGTTCATATTCTGTCTGTGTCAACTCCTCATTCTGTCTGCATCTAAATTAGGTTCAGTCCAGTTCATATTCTGTCTGTATCCACTAGCCATTCTGTCCTACAGGTTCAGTCCAGTTCATATTCTGTCTGTGTCAACTCCTCATACTGTCTGTGTCTAATTTAGGTTCAGTCCGGTTCATATTCTGTCTGTGTCAACTCGCCATTCTGTCTGTGTCTAACGGGTTCAGTCCAGTTGATATTCTGTCTGTGTCAAATCCTCATACTGTCTGTGTTTAATTTAGGTTTAGTCCAGTTGATATTCTGTCTGTGTCAACTCGTCATTCTGTCCGTGTCTAACAGGTTCAGTCCGATTCATATTCTGTCCGTGTCTAACAGGTTCAGTCTGATTCATATTCTGTCCGTGTCTAACAGGTTCAGTCCGATTCATATTCTGTCCGTGTCTAACAGGTTCAGTCTGATTCATATTCTGTCCGTGTCTAACAGGTTCAGTCCGATTCATATTCTGTCCGTGTCTAACAGGTTCAGTCTGATTCATATTCTGTCTGTGTCTAACTTAGGCTCAGCCCGATTAATGATGGAGTTCATTTCAATTAAGAGAGATAAATCTTGCATTATGAAGCTATAGGTTACCGGTACTAGAGCAAAACAAAGACAGGGTAGTGATGTGGTTGTGTGTCAACAAAAATAGAGGAAGAAAATGTAGTGGTCAACTTGTTACTGAAAATTTTACACTCGCAGTGCTGCACAGATATTCTATCAATCTTACTTGCTTCATTAAAGCTTCACGTCGTACCTCTGTTGCGCGGTTAAATACGCAGTAGCATTCCTTTTTAGGCCAATGGCACTATGGCTCGACTGTCAAAACTAGTTCTTCCTACCCCAGGACGCCGTTCGTCGCTAACGCCACCGCACCGCCACAGAAGTCGATCGCATGTCAGTCTGTAGCGTACGGAGGGCAAGCAGGATAATTGATATTCACATCTACTAAGAAAGTACGTTATCGCTAGAGGTTGCGTGAATTGCCATAAGATGTCTCTCATCAACACGGGGAAGAGCGGCTATGGCGGCGTAGTTAGTAGCAAGCACGCTGAGCTTCTACGCCCTAGGTCGCGGGTTCAAACCCGACCAAAATCGCGGATTTTTAAGAGCGTTAAAAACCCTCAGTATGCCTTCCTTTGGAGGGGAAGTAAATCCTGTGGGTCCATGTCATAGATTTATGGTTTGTAAAGGAACCTTTCACTAACTAAACTTGTGTGAAGCAGAATGTGAACGTTAGGTTTGAATAATGCTCATAAGTTCCAACGTTAGTCACCAGGCGCTGGTTGCGATGGCATCTAGCAGTAGGCATGTTCACAGCTAGATGTCGTGGACGGTAGCATTTGGTAGCGATATCAGTCCTTACTTGAATTAAAAACAGATAGCACACAGTAATACAGTCATCACAATTAACACCGGTTATCAGACAGATTCTGCACACTCCCAAGTACACGGAGCTAGATGACCGCGTTGTTGCAGCCCCTAAATGGAGCAACTACTCGTACTGAGAGTAAACTGTGACACATCTGACCAGGGCCATATGAGTATATGACCAAATTATTGTTCAAGTAGATACGTGCACACGGCAGGGGAATGTGCACGCCAAGCTCCCAGAACTTCTCTGGCCAATCGCATGACTCCCACCGTTTCCTTCATCAGCCGGTATATCCGGCGGCAGAACCTGCGGATATCGCATACCCTACAGAAAAATGCCAAGATAGTAACTTATTTGAAGTCTCGAGGCATCTACCCCAATCAAATTTGTAGATACATACTGTACAATTACACATACTTATACAGTAATTTCAAAACAACAGTTCGGTGCTTTTCAGTCGGTCAACACGATTGTACCCAAATGAGATCGGTTATTCCATAATCCTGAAGAAATGGCACGAGATTAATAAATACACTTGGATGACCAGTTTCGATCGTCAAGCGATCATCATCAGATGCATTACACTCAGGCTATGAAATCTAAGTATGGGTGAATATATTTACAATATACAGTGCACACTTATTTAGTTGCAGTATTAGTTGAGATCATGCAGCTCGTCAGTATTTGTTAGTTATAGTCTATGTGATGTTTTGTTGAGATACTGGAAGTGGTGATTGACCTCCGGAATTTGCGTGTTTGGAGTGGATATATGGTTGTTGTAAATAGTGTACAGCCTGGGGGCAGTACCCCCTGAGACCCACCCCGCCATCTTCTACCAAATCCACCCCAACTGGAAACACTACAATTCCAGAACATATCTCTACACAGCAAGCGGCGACCACCTAAGCCTAGGAGGTTAGCCAACGGCTTGCAAAACTCACATAAACATTTACACTAACAACTATCTGGGGCAGCTACACTGATGCAATGCTGACCAAGCAGTGCCGAAACATATAAGAATGGAACCCGGACAGGAGGGATTATCTGTTGTTCTGTTCTGTTCTTCGCCAGCGGCCCTGCCCGACGAGGTTCCGTTCCAGCTCTTCACCAGGTGAGGTCTAGTTGTGCTCAGAATCCTTATTCTTGTAAACACCTACCCCAAACATTTGTACACTTCACAAATTGTATTTTATATTTGTTTAAACTCCCCAAGAGGGACATCACATTACATCTACTGGCCAATAAATACATGGTCAGTAAACTACACGCTTATTACTAATCACACTCCATTTTACATCCTTATACCCCACCTGACCTTAGTCATAATTGCTCCTGACCGTAAAGGCCAATAATCGCATTGTCAGGTTCTATTGTGATCGAGCACGTGACTCGACCGCAGAGCGTCGAGTCACTGACTCTGCACATTCATTGAATTGCTCATCCTACTCAGCTGGCAAGCTAGCTTAACAGCCGGCACTTAGACATTCATCCCCTGGCAGATAATTGCATCTTGCAGGGACGCCCCCAATAGATTAAGCACTCACACCAACACACTACACTGGTAGACTCTCCCAACTGCGGGAAACTACTCTCATTTCGGAAGCAATCCTCAAAATTAGCACAGTTACACTACCGTGTTTTTCCCACCCCCAACCAAGGGATAAAACAATAGTCAATTCAGATTGTATAGTATAGGCTACTTATCTGGTTGAGTCTTGCGCCGTCCTGTTGAGAGCAGTTAACTTGGTCACTGTCTGCACTCGAGTGCACTGGAAACTGGTCATCCAAGTGTATTTATTAATCTCATGTAATTTTTTCAAGATTAGGGAATGACCCATCTCATTTGGGTACAATCGTGTTGACCAACTGAAAAGCATCAAACTTTTGTTTACTAAGGCAACACTGAAGAATGCCTTCAAACACCGTAACAGTAATTTCAATAACACAGGTTACCACACACCCTCATGTTCATCGTATTCGTACCTATGAAGAGCACCTCGTGGGGCAGTAGCTAGCAGTCTTGACTGTCGTCTCTGAGGTTGGGGTTCGATTGCCGGCTCTGACAAGAAATTTATTTCCGGGCAGAGGGCTAGACGGGACACACTCAGCTCCGTGAGAGGTGCCTTCAATTCCCACCTCACTCATCCTAGAAGTGGCTGTCCGTCGCTTCCTACTTCTACTCGAAGCACAAATACCGGGCTGGCACCTATCTTAAGGCCACGGTCGCCTCCTGTCCAATCCTATCCCCAATTACAAATGTACGAGGGGTGTACAATATTGTTTTACGCTTTATTTTTTATACGTCCGGTTATGGTTCACATTTCACTTTTGAAGGTTTATTTATTTATTTATTTATTTATCGTATGGCTTTTAGTGCCGGGAGTGTCCGAGGACATGTTCGGCTCGCCAGAGGTTGTAGCTGCTTCAAGCGGACACCACTGGGGTGAGCTACAAGTTCCGTTCAATTTCAAGTAGTTCCAACTTTCGCTACCAGATATCAATGATACATAGTGGTGAACGTTGGAACATTGATAGAGCGTATCAAACGATATATAACCTACAAATTTATCTCCACACAAGTTTAGTCTGTGGAAGGATCTTTTACATGGCATAAATCTATGTCATGGGACCGCCAGCTTTACTTCCCCTCCGAAGGAAGGCATACTGAAGGATTTTAACGCTCTTAAATATCCGACGACTTCGGCCAGGTTTGAACCCGGTTTTGAAGGTGCTGACGAATAACTAGTGTCTTGTTCCACCGTTTGGTAGCAGCACACGCACAGGGGCCTACGAATGCACTAGTCATAGCCTACTTCATGGCTAGGCTTGTGACTGGTGATGAGATTTGGCTCCATTACCATGAGCCACAAACGAAACTACAGTACAATCGGTGCAATGGAAGCATAGGGTCAGTCCACCGCCAAAGAAATGTCGAACAGTGCCATCAGTTGGCAAGCGAATGGCGACAGTGTTCAGGGACACAAAGGGCATCATCCTCATTGACTGGCTGGAATTGGAGGTCACGATTAACAGTGCAGCATATGTGGCAACCCTTAAGCGCTTACGTCGTGCCATTCGAACTAAGCGGCCAGGAAAATGGGCTAAAGGTGTGCTTCTGCAACATGACAATGCCCGCCCCCACACTAGCCGAGAAACCACCGCAGCCTTTGATCAAATGGGATTCATGGTGCTGCTATATCCACCATACTCTCCCGACTTGGCACCAAGTGATTATCACCTGCGTGGTTGCCATTTTGCAGAACTGGACACAAATGTCATGGCATTGGTACGCAGCACTTCGAAGGAATGGTTTCAGGAAGGTCTGGAGAGACGGACACATCGATGGCAAAAGTGCATAAAGTTACAATGAGATTATGTTGAGAAAGTGGACGTAACAACTGATGTGTAATATACTTCATTTGGGTAGGGAAAAAATGAAGTGTAATATAATATAGTGCGCCCCTCGTAGATACTACTGCAGCCACTACCATAACACTGGTTATCAGATAAATTCCACCCACCCAAGTACCCAGGGCTATAAGATCACAATCTCTCAAAGCGCCTAAATGAATCAACATCAACAGACTCGTGTCTATGTAAGATTCTGCACTGTACACCTTATGTTGCGCAGAGACACCTGTGGGTACAGGCTGTGGCCAGCTGGCATATTGAATATTCCTGCCCATCCAATATTTTAAGTCTCAGCCGATATAGGAACGTAAAGCTCACGGTTTACTGCACACAAGATGAAAACACGGCCCAATAGGCTAGACTCGTTCTGCTCCATTTGATTGATCCTATCCTTGTATCAAACATCCTGAGGGAACTCCTTCCCTTTTGAATTCTATTTCCTTTATGTAAAATACTATTGAGTGAATTCCCTTCAAAAGTAGCTCGGTTGTTTCTCTAAAGTGCTGCCAGGTTAAACGGAATAACATCTTCCTTCTATAAAATCTCCTTTCATGATTTCTCATGATTTAATATACCGAGTCTTCCTCCGTTCCGTATTCTTGTTCTTCCCTTTTGTTCTACGTTTATTCTTTTGTGAACATAGTCTATTGTTATTTTAGTTCATCATTTGTATGATAATTTATGCTCACTTCATTCGATGCAAGGTTGAATAAAGAGTGGAGCTAATTTTTTCCTGGAAGAAGTAATCCATTACTCAGAAATCGGCACCTGCCTTACATATAAGGGGACCATAGAGGTCCAGGATACCTAAACAAGGGTATCATTAAAAATACACAATATCCATACTTTTATATAAATGGTTGTTCAAAATATTAGTAGAATGCTTCAGAATTCCCCCTATATTACTGGGCGCATACACACAAAGTCTTTGGTGATTTCCTTCTTCTTCTTCTTAGAGTAATTCAGTCTGGTGACTGGTTTGCCCCTGCGACGTTTTTTCTCCTACTGGATCGATCCTGTGCTGTACGTTTGGCGTCTGCATAGCTCCTGCATCCTGAGTTCACAAGAATATTGTCATCATGAATGTCTTTTTTGCTCTTCCACAAGAGCGTTTTCCTTCCAATATTTCCGACAACACATTCCTATGTCGAAGCCTATGTCCCATCCACAAAAGTTGTCTCTTCCTAATCTGACTCATCATCTGTCTCTTTTCTTCAACAATGTTCAATGCCTCAGGGTTAGTCTTCTTCTCCACCCAACTTATCCGTTGTAGCCGACGCCAACACCACATCTCAAAGGCTTCTAGCCTCTTAATATCACTCTCTTGGTTCACGTCCAGATCTCAGCACAATACAAAGCAACAGAACAAACATAAAATTTCATTATTATTTTACGTAAGCTGAGGGACATTGTTTTCTGACATAGAAGGGACTGTTTATGTCTGAAGTCTTGCTTTGCTATTGCTATTCGTGTTTTTATTTCAGTGTGACACTGAATATTTTCCGCTATTTTCTGTCCAAGATATTTGAACTGTGCTACTTGTTGTACAGGATCACCACAGATCACCACGTGCAATGGACGTGGGTTTCGACTAAACATCATGACTTTTGTATTATTAATATTTATTTTCATACCAAATTCCTTAGCTTTTTCATTCAGCTTTAACAACATTTTCGATAAATTTGTTGGACTACCCGCAACTATAGCTTGATCTTCGGCAAATTGTAGGTCTGCATTAGTATTCCTCCTATTTTCAGCCCAAGGTTGGTGTTTGTTATGGATTCATCGATGATTTTCCTTTGTTCAATGAATTTAAATCCCAAGCACTCGGAAGTGGAATCCTCGAATCTCTCATGTATAATCAGTAACACAATTCTGGCTACCAAATAAAAAGGCTCATGAGAAGACTCTCCACCTACTAAATGAGACGAAAAAAGCCATATGGCCTATATTCTACACAACAGACACTATTTCAACATCAGAATGGAAGAAGCTAAGTTAGGAACTTCGACAATATAACGACAGAATGTGCAGCACACAATTTTCACCGCAAATTATGCCGTAACCAAAGATTCCATCAACCGGAAGAAGACTGCGTGTGCAACCTGTCGATAAACACTGTGAGAGATATCTTGCTCAAAATTTCACAAAAAAAGGAAAATCTCAATAATTAGACCAGGACAATAATAATTTATATGTCAAAATGCACATTGTGCACTTTCATTAAATATAATATTACTCTCACTTAACCCGCCAGTGGTCGCTTGAACTAAAGTTACGCGATTGGTCTCACGTTGAGCAAAATGCTCACACTATGATATGACTTGTTTATAATTATAATACATCACATTGACACAGGTTAACAGACAAATTCTACACACTCCCAAGTACAGGGGCCTATATGACCACGATGTCAAAAAGACCCTAAAAGAGTCAACAACAATCAATCAACGAAGCAACCAGGCAACTGCCAGACTTCCATTTCGACGCTCTCCGTTTCGCGTCTTTTCAATCATTTTAGTAGAGGTTTAATGTTAATTTCCGCCGATTGTTTACTACCATCGTATGGAGTGATTTTTCAAGAGAAATATGTGCCAATTACAATCCAATCGCGGGGTGGACTAGAGTTCCCTTGTTAGTCGTGTTACTTTATCCCGTAACATGAATGATGAGCAACGTAGTTCGCTGGTTGTTCGTTTTCGCACGTCTCATCAAAGGGCTGCGTGGAAGTTTCAGCAAGTTTTCTCATTAAACTTACAGCGTATTGGATGTATATAACGTCCGCAAAGTCTCTCCGCAGTGGCGAGCTACCTGGGTCTCACCTTGCGGGACGTCACTGTATGCGCAGAGTCTCACCGCAGCGGTTGGCATAAGCATGCACTTGTTCCGTGTTGCCCTTGAACTGGAGTGATGAGGAGGGGAATACTGGTTCATTGTTGCCGACAGTGAGTGTCTGTGTGTGATAGTGTTGACGCTGTAAGTTGTGTTTTAGTGGAAGACTATTTCCGTGCTGGTGGAAACCTTACAGAGCACAGAGTGATAGTGGTGAGTACCATATATATCTGTATATCTGCACAATACGTACATAAAGTGCAGGAAATCGTGCGCTAGAACAAGACAAAAGTTTCGAGTGAAATTACCAGGGAGACCCATTCTTATAAGAGATTCAAACGTACAGGTTCAGTAAACAATAAAAATAGACGTAAAGGTCGTTATTTCCTTACTGTAGCTAAATTAACTGGAGCAACCGGAAGCTTCATAAGGAGATGCCGATTATGTTTGGCAGCGGAGGGGAACATTTTCAGCATCTACTCTAAACATGGTGAGCAAAAATGCATGATACTGGTCTTTTTTTAGCACCATATTCTGCCGTACTGTTCCCAGATCGTTCACACGTCCGTGACATGTTGACGTCATTATTATGAAGCAGAGACGTTGGTTTATTTGAGAGATGAAGCGGTTGATATTTGAATAGCGCTCTAGGAGACTCCGAGTGTTGTGGGAAGTATGAAACGTAGGAGCGAGTGACGTGGAACTGTGACGTGAGAGCTTGCCTACGTAATGGAAATATGTTTTCTAGAATTTCCTTTAGACGGAGGAATGGAACCTACAATAGTAGCACAGTTTACTGGCAATTGAATTAGAAGATATTGGAGCTATCAAGCATGAAAATCCGTTCAGTAGAAGGCGAGATACGGAATGGAACTTTCTAGAAGGTATACCGCTAGGACTATATAAAGAGCCAGAGAATCGAGACAGTTATGTATTCCATCAGAGCACTTGCTCGAGTGCGCATCTACGATACATCGGGAACGAGTGATTACGCCTTAATTCTGACCGCCGAAAGGAACTTAGTCGCAGGACGAGTTGTCAGTGGACTTAGTTTGTGTCAGGTGAACGAACATTTACAGTATCATCGAAAGACTTAGAATATCAGATGATTTTATGGTCAACTATTCTAACTGGTCAAGTGATGGTGATTTTTGTAATACCATTCACAGAAGTTAGCCTACAAATAACAGCATGTTTCTTGTGGTGAAACTTCAATAATACCAGGAAGACTTTATACTTATAGTTCAATTTACGCTGCTGACAAGTGTTCCTGTGATAGCAGGCGAATGAAACCGCATTTTCCGGTTATGGGACTTATTCTTAAGTCGAACTTTTCAAGAATATTACAACAGTATAAGCCTATACAACAGTTCAACATGTTAGATTGTACCGAAAAAAAACGGGAGTGTTTTTGAACGAGTTATGTTAAACACCGACATGTGCCGTTAAAACTACTCGAGGGTAGGTGTGATATGGAAGCGAACGAAGTGATATGGAACTGCAGATGGCCATGGGAGGACGCTATGGGAATAGTGAACACCGTAGGACACGCATTACCATCGCATCAAGAATTAAGTAAGCCAACTTTACGTGTACTATCCACTAGATTATAGTAGTATTTGAGAATTCCATTTTTATACTGTCACTATAAGAAATCAACATATTTATCATCGTTATGAGAACGTCTATTATATTTGTCCAGAATGACAAATGGAGCGATGTTTTAGTCTGACTTTATTAGTCTATTTTACTACTTTGTCAGGACGACAGTCAAGTTAATGTGTTTGGATATGAAATGTTTAAGTTATTTCTAAGGAATAGCAATATTTTTTCTTCAACTCTTATTTAGAGCAGAGGCTTGATTATAACTTGTATTATTTATATAATTTGATTAATTTTTAATAATAATAAATGACTGTGAAATAAATAATTTAATAATAATTAAATTATGAAGACACATTTTAAAAGTTATAAATAATTTATATAGGGAGGTGATAGCACCAATTTATAAATTAAATTTAATTGTTAATTGTAATTAATTAATTACTGCATTAATAATCAGAAAGTGAGATGTTATTCATAATTATTTGCAAAGAGGATTTAAACATTTATTTATTTATGGATGAAATAGGGCAATAATAATCATTCTGATGTTGTTGTGAAGCAACGATGCCTAAATAATATTTTTTCCAGTAATAATAATAATAATTTCGTGGAAGAATTTAAACAATTGGAAGAGTTTAATAAATAACTTTAATTATTTGTGGAATGGAAGTTTCGATTTATAAATAAATTTAAATGAGTTTATGAATGAAGTGAATTAGTAGGAATTTGAGCTCAGTAAAATTTTCCAAAAGCACTAAAATTATTAAATGGAGGAAAATAAAGCGGCAGGTATTAAATGTATAAATTTAGGGTGAGATTATGTAAATGGGAGGCAAGGAGAAATAGACCAGAATTAAATACATCTTTTCATTGGAAAAATAGAATTGTAGAACACACAGTACAGTGGTAAGACAGATTATTACAAACAGAAACAAGATGTTCAGTAAAGAACATATAGCCTACTTTCTCCTAAGTGCATGGGTATTGTTATAACTCTTTGTCCTTTTCAAGGAGTATGATTGAATGTTGGTTGTAGTGATGTTGAAATACAACGTGCTATAGGGATATTAAACATGAATATGAGGTGCCCTTTGCTAGTGCTACCTCTGTACCAAATTTCGTTCCATTCGGTTTCACCGTGTTCGAATTGATAAGGGGAATCGATTTTCACACAAAGATGGCCGCCATCCGCAAAATATTAGACTGATGACCTATTAGTTTGGTCAAAGGATGCTCCCTCCATAAAGGTATGTTGTTGCTAAATTTGCTAGAGATCGGATGATTAGGCTAATCGTAATTTGATTTAAGCTTTGAACATTTGCGTGGCCGCCATTACGTTTCTGTGAATATGGCGGCGATATAAATCATGACACTGAGATGCCCTTTGCTAGTGCTATCTCTGTACCAAATTTCGTTCCATTCGGTTTCACCGTGTTTGAATTAATAGGGAGAATCGATTTTGACACAAAGATGGCCGCCATCCGCAAACCATTAGGTGAATGACCTATTAGATTGGTCAAAGGATGCTCCCTCCATAAAGATATGTAGTTGCAAAATTTGGTAGAGATCGGATGATTAGGTTAATCGTAATTTGATTTAAGCTTTGAACATTCGTGTGGCCGCCATTACGTTTCAGTCAAGATGGTGGCGATATAAAACATGACACTGAGGTGCCATTTGCTAGTGCTACCTCTGTACCAAATTTCGTTCCATTCGGTTCCACCGTGTTCGAATTAATAGGGGGAATCAATTTTGACATAAAGATGGCCGCCACCCGCAAACTATTAGGCTAATAACCTATTAGATTGGTCAAAGGATGCTCCCTCCATAAAGGTATGTTGTTGCAAAATTTGGTAGAGATCGGATGATTAGGTTAATCGTAATTTGATTTTAAGCTTTGAACATTTGTGTGGCCGCCATTACGTTTCCGTCAAGATGGTGGCAATATAAAACATGACACTGAGGTGCCTTTTGTTACTACTACCTCTGTACCAAATTTCGTTCCATTCGGTTGCACCGTGTTCGAATTAATAGGGGGAATCGATTTTCACACAAAGATGGCCGCCATCCGCAAACTATTACGCTGATGACTTATTAGTGTGGTCAAAGGATGCTCCCTCCATAAAGGTATGTTGTTGCAAAATTTGGTAGAGATCGGATGATTATGTTAGTCGTAATTTGATTTAAGCTTTGAACATTTGTGTGGCCGCCATTACGTTTCCGTCAAGATGGCGGTGATATAAAACATGACACTGAGGTGTCCTTTGCTAGTGCTACCTTTGTACCAAATTTCGTTCAATTCGCATTCACCGTGTTCGAATTGATAGGGGGGGACAGACATTCAGAGTACACACACTCACACACACACACACAGACACACACACACACAGACTCACACACACACATACACACACACAGACAGACACACTTTTTTCGCCCTGTGTTGATCTCATAAGTCTACTTTCATTTTTTGCAAAAATGGAAAGTAGGCTAAAAATATAATAAAAAATAATGTTTGGAGGAGAGGAATATTTGAAGTAAAATAATATGATGATTTTAGTGTGCGAATTGTCGACACTTAAAGTTGTGTGGAGGCCGAGGGGTCATCCAAGAGGGCATTTGTTCCCGTAGTTATGGGCACACATGGTTGTGCGTGTGTTATTAGAAGAGCATGTGGGCTCTCAGTTGTAAAAGAAGGGTTAGGCAAGTAGACCGCCCCATATTCTAGTCAAATTCCATTGATCTGTCAAAACGAATATTTAATTTTTTTTCTGGATCAACTTGAATTTCCAACAGTATGCCTAAATAATTGATGAACATGAGTTTAGATTTGATGAACCTGACCGAAAAAGAATATATCAAGAAAATGAATAGTTTGCATATTAAGGCTTTCACGGCCCGGATTATTATATAAATAATTCATGCTTTTGGGCTAATGCCGTGTGTATTTTTAATTTAAACCATACGTTTCGGAGAAACCTTGCCTCCTTTTTCAATGGAAATAAACAAAAGGAGGCAAGGTTTCTCCGAAACGTATGGTTTAAATTAAAAATACACACGGCATTAGCCCAAAAGCATGAATTATTTATATAAATGAATAGTTGCAAATGCAAAAGTAAAATAAATAATTGAAGATATTCTTATTCTGTGGTTGGAATAAGAATAATAACAGTGGAAATGAGCATTATATATTCACAATATGAGAGGGTGAGAAAACTTGTTGTAAATAAAATGATAAGAAATTTTGAAATTGATAATAATAATAATAATTATAAATTCTGTGATTAACATTTATTTGTTGTTGTTGTTTGAGTCTTCAGTCTTTTGATTGGTTTGATGCAGCTCTCCATGCCTCCCTGTCCTGAGCTAATCGTTTCATCTCTACATAGCTACCACACCCTACATCCGAGGCAATCTGTTTAACATATTCTAACCTTGGTCTACCCCTACAGTTCTTGTCCTCGACCCTTCCCTCCATAACTAAGCTTGCTATTCCTGGATGTCTTAGTATGTGTCCTACCAACCTATCTCTTCTCTTCATTAGCAGTCGCCAGAAACATCTCTCCTCTCCCACTCGTCTTAATACCTCTTTGTTTGTAACCCTATCTACCCATCTGATCTTCATCATTCTCCTGTAACACCACATTTCAAATGCTTCAATTCTCCTCTTTTCTGCTGCACCAATAGTCCAAGTTTCACTTCCATAGAGCGCCACGCTCCAGACAAAGGCTTTCAATAATGACTTCCTAATACCTAAATCTATATTCGAAGTCAGCAGATTCCTTTTTTGTATAAATGCTTTCTTTGCCTGTGCCAACCTACTTTTTATATCCTCTTTGCTTCGTCCATCACTGGTTATTCTGCTTCCTAAGTAACAGAAGTCTCCTACTTCCTTCAGCTTTTCACCTGCCAATTTGATCTCCATAGAGGTTTCTGATTTATTTCGGCTGCATTCCAGTATTTTTGTTTTACATTTATTAATTTTCATCATGAATTCTTTCCGCAAGACGGAGTCCATACCGTTTAAAAACTCATTCAAATCCTCAGGCTTGTCGGCCAAGATGACGATGTCATCAGCAAATCGCAGAGTTGAAATTATTTCTCCTTTAATCTTCACTCCCACTTTAAAATTTTCACTAATTTCCTTTATTGCTTGTTCAATGTAAAGATTGAAAAGTATGGGTGATAAGTTGCAGCCTTGCCTTACACCTTTCTGAATACCAGCTTCTCTCTCATGTCCCTCAACTCGAATGACTGCTGTCTGGTTTCTGTACAAATTGTATATCACCCTCCTATCCCTGTATTTTATTCCAATCGATTTCAAAATGTCAAACAATTTAGTCCAATCAACGTTATCAAAAGCCTTTTCTAAGTCTACAAAAGCCATAAACGTTCTCTTATCTTTCCTTATTCTACCTTCCAAAATCAGCCTAAGACTTAGTACAGCTTCCCTTGTTCCTACATTTCTCCTGAAACCAAACTGGTCTTCACCCAACTCCGTTTCTATCTGGCTTTCAATCCTCTTCTAAATTATTCTAGACAGGATCTTTGAAGCATGAGTAATCAAGCTGATTGTACGGTATTCTTTACATTTGTCAGCCCCCACTTTCTTTGGTATAGGGATGATTACATTTTTCTTGAAATCAGGGGGTACCTCACCTGTCTCATAAATCCTACACACCAAGTGAAATAACCTGATCAGACCTTCATCTCCTATGCAGCGTAGGAACTCAATCGGTATATCATCTATGCCCGGTGCTTTGTTCCTGCTTAAGTCTTCCAAAGCTTTATCAAATTCTGATCTCAATATTAAATCTCCTTTCGCATCCACATCAATTTCCTCCTCCCTTTCCATTACATGATTCTCAATCTCCTTTCCCTTATACAAACTCTCTATGTAAGCTTTCCATCTCTCAACCTTTTCTTCCCTATCTGTTAGAGGCTTTCCATTTGTGTCCTTAATATTACAGCACTTAGTCTTCTTTTCCCCAAAAGTATTCTTAATCCTTCGATAAGCTGTGTCTACTTTTCCTAATTTCAGACAATTTTCGATACCTGCACATTTCTCTTTCAACATTTATTTTGTGTGAGATATTATGTAAATTTAACGAATGAGAAAATTTTCTATGAAAGAGATTATGATTTAATCCACTGATAATGGATAACAAAAATTTATATTGTTAACAACAATTCATGCTAATGTTTATAACAAATTTTGAAATGAGTAAATTTAATTTTTGTTTATATTGAAACAAATGAATATGAGAAAGAAAAAGATTTATTTTTCAAATAATTCTGTCTGTTAGGTAGTCAGCCCGAAGGCTGGTTGGATCCTCAAACAGTACCGCCGTTAGGTTATGTGAGTAAATACCCACAAAAACCCAAGGCAGCGCTATATTGAGGCGTACTAGGCAGAAAGAGGAGTGAGGTAGCTTGCCATTGCTTTCCTCACTGAGTCAGAACAGTAGTACTAACCCTATGAGTAGAACCTTTCACAACATCCACAGGCACTTGCTGTGCCCTGAATGCCATTAATAAGCATCACTCATACCTCAGTAGCTTCCATATAATCACAGCCATGAGTGAGACTGAGACATCGGTGAAAAGTCACCTTTTACTCTAGCCTGTCAATTTTTGTTCTTGGAAACAAAAAAATTTCAAACACAAAAATATTAATATTCGACTTTATATTAGCCGAATATTGATATGAGGTTGTTATTATTTTCAATGAAACAGTGAATTAATTTTTTCCAATAATTTTTTTGGAAACATCATCGAATCAACCTAGTGATAATTTTTTAAAATATCAATTCAACGTGTACTTGAACAATCAATGCAAATCTTCAGGAAAGTGAAACTACAAATATGTAAATAGAGGGATCACTCGAACTCTTCATTGAATAGTAATTAATCAAGTGTAAATAAATTTGAGTGTTCAGAATGGACTACTAATTTTCTGAATATCAATTCTGTGAAGTTCAAGGGTATTTTTAGGGACTGTTGATTTTTATGTGTGATTGTTTTTTGTGTTTTTGAGGTTATTGCCAGTCAATTTAACATTTTAATTATAAATAAAGTGAGATTTTTAAGAAGTGTGTTATTTTCAAAATAATTTCTTTCCTTGCCTTACTTGTGAATTACCGAGATCAGGGATGCCAGATATAGACCTAATATTCATCTAGATAGACCCTGAGATAGATTTTCTCGTACTAATCTGATTTCGGTATTTTACAAAATGTGGTCTTTGGATCTCGGTCCAAACGGGCACAGTACATATGCTTGCGTGGTCACCGACAACTGAGCCGTCACTGGCGGAGCGCGTGAGCGAGACTGTCCTTGCCAAGCAAATATAAGGACCCTGTATAATTTATTGCGTTATTAAAATTAAAGTAATTGTTTATCTTGTAACAACATAACATGAATGTACTGCCAACACAACACGTCCCGCAAGGCGATACGCGCTGCGGAGAGGCTTTGTGGACACACTGTATAATAAAGCAAAAATTAATATGTTGAAATCTTCTTGTTGTTTATTCTTTAGGGGCTTTGCGACATCGTGGTCATGAAGCCAGGTGTACTTGTGGTAGTGTATAAGTTGTCTGACAACCTGTGTCACTGGCATGTCTGTACTTATAATCGATGTAGGATTTGGATAGGAAGCAGCTGTGGCCTCAAGTTAGGCACCATCACGGCATTTGCTTGGAATAGAAATGCCTCACGAGGCTGAGTGTATCCCCCACCCTCAGATCAGAATTAAATTTCTTGGCAGAGCCGACAATTGAACCCGGGCCTCCGTGGTGACAAAATGAAAGCAAATATAGGTTGCTGCAGATAATTCGATGTTTGAAAGGAGAAGGTCTTATTTCGCCTCGCTTGTTGTAACTTTTTCACGGATAGTGCTAAGTTTAAAATCTTCTTTGCTAACCTGTTGCTATCCATTTTTTATAGGTGACCATAATACAGTATTTTAATTGTATTTTTCTGAATAAACCTCCGTTTTTTCTGTGCTTTTCTAAATTTATTATAATTATTATTATTATTATTGTGGGAAACGGTTTCCAGATCATGACACTTACAAGCATCGAAATAGAACTGAATTATTTATTAAAAACTATGAAACTGATTAAAATTCAGTAGAGAATTAAGGGGATGTGTTTCGCGGCTCGTCGGAACTCGGAATATTGCTTCTCTTCTTTTTATTCTCAGACAATGGCGCTGAGCTCACTCCTGCGCCCGCTAGATCCCATACTCGGCCTTCTTGATCCTCATCCGGCTCCCACACTCGGCCGTCCTGATCCTCATCCGACCCGGATGAAGAAAATCCGCCCGGCCAGGGCCTCATGAACTCCGCACAGGACGATGTGATTCTTGGTCCAGCATGGTCTCCTTCTCTGCTGACGTCATATGTGTCGTTGAGTTTTACTCGAGACACTCGATAAGGTCCTAGACTTTTGGTTTTTAGTTTCAGATGTGGACCGATCTGAGTGCGTTTGATGGCAACCAGGTCGTCGACCTGATACTTCTTAGGCTCCTTACGTCGTCGGTTGAATTCAGCACGATTTTCAGATTGTACTTTTTCTATCTGCTTTTTTGCATCTTCTCTCATCTGATCACGTTTTTCGTTGAACGAATCGATCAGCTCCTCTTCGATGAGTTGCACTATACGTAGATCATTTTGGTTGTGCATTCTGACTCCTGTCAGCAGCTCGAAAGGCGACATTCCGATGCTTCTCTGGAACGTAGAGTTGATAGCTCGTTGGACGGATGGTACAACCTTTTACCATTTTGTCGGATCGTCAATGCTAAGTTTAGCGATGATCTTGGTCACTGTTGAGTTGACTCTCTCGATTTGACCATTGGCTCTTGGCAGTCCAGCTGTGATCAAGATGTGCTTGATACTCTGCGATTTACAGTAGTCCTGGAACTTATGGGAGGTGAACGATGGCCCCCTGTCGGTGATCACTTGAACTGGGTTTCCAAAGTTCGTCCTCTGAAACTCCATCTTTTCAATCGTCTCTGCCGATTTGGTAGTTTTCACAGGATACAGCCAGGTGAACTTCGTGAAGGCGTCTATCACACAGAAGATGTGTTCATATCCCTTGTGTGTAGACTTAAGTGGTCCAATGTGATCCATGTGGTAGGTGTGCAAAGGCACACTCTCCTTGAATATCGGATGTAACCAACCTTCTTTCTTGCCTGTCTTCCTGTTAACCACCAGACACTTCACACAGTTGGCTATGACTCGTTTCACCTTGTTGGCCAAGTCTGGAATATAATATTCCTGCTTCACTTCTTCTTCAGTCCTTTTAACAGCGTAGTGTCCCTTCTCATGTGCATCTCTGATGAGTTCATGGTGCATTGCCCGTGGGACCACCAACGTCTCTCGCCCGTCAACAAATTTAAACAACAGTCCATCTCTGACGATGAAGTTTTCGTAAGGCCCTTTCTCCAGTGTCGCTTTTATCGCTGTCAATCCTTCGTCTTTTCTCTGGGCGATTTTGATCCTCGCTGCAAGGCCATCAGGGAATCCAAACATCACTGCTGGACATCGGCTCAGGGCATCGACATGTTTCACCCTGGTTGCAGTTCGGTGTTCGATGGTATAGTCAAACTCCTCCAAGGCCATAGCCCATGTAGCTACTCGTGGGACCAGGCCCCTTTTGTGCATTGTCTTTTGGAATGCCATACAGTCAATCACAATCTTGAACGGAATTCCATTTTTCTTTTTGACTACCACCACTTGGCATGTATATTCTGATTGACTCGGTTCTATGATATCTTCCTCCAGCCACGCCTCGACTTGTTCATCGACAAATTCGTTCTCAAGCGGTGCCATTCGTCTGGGCCTGCTAAATATCGGTTTTTCTTCTTTCAATGTGATCTTCATCTTGACATCAGTAGATTTCGTCTTCTTTGGTACATATCTCGCTACGAAATCCTGGTTATGTTCCCTTTTTTCCTCATCAACGCAGTTCTCGATATCAAATTCCTGTTCGTCGGCTACCCTGATCACCATCATTGGGACCTCTAGTTCCTTGATGGTAACTCCTTGCTTGCTCAGGATGACCTCACCCTGATCCAATAGATCGTTACCAATAACCATGTCCCACTCCATAGTATCATCAGAAACAACATAGACGTTGGTTTGGAACTCCAGCTCGTCTACTTCAACGACTGTTGTGAAGTAACCTTGAGGAGCAACAAAACCATTACCGAATCCTTTCAAAACAAGATCCGTGCTCTTCAATCCTGGGGAACCCATGGTCTTATGGATGTTTTGTCGCAGTAGGTTATAAGGACTGCCACAGTCGATAAGTGCCTGAAGTTTCTGCTGACCCAAACTAACCTCTTTGAACTTGAGGCAGCTTTGTTTATGTTATTGTAATGCAAAAGTAACGTGTGGTTTCAGTACAGCGAATTACATATCCAAACTAGTGATTATTCAGTGATGTGTTTCGTCTTATTTCCTTTGTAGTTGTGTAATTTATAGTGTAGAGGTCTTAGTGCGTCGTTTTAGTGTATAGATAAGTAGTTATTATAGTTTTTAGGTTAGGCCTATAGCAATAGTGATTATTATTATTAGTGAGAAACCATGGAAATTCAAAAGAGTCCTAGGTGTAGCTATAGACCAGTGAAAAAACGTCCCTCAAAGAAAAGCAAGGCTGCCAAATTAGCTATAGCTAAAAGAAAGAGTCAGAAACCAGGACAAGAAGTCAGTTCAGTTAGGCCTAATGAAGAAGTGAATAACGTTTCTAGTAGCTCACTAGATGCAGATATGTCTGCATCTGAGAGAAAAATAAATTTATTTTCTGTTTCTGCCAGTGCAGAACAAAGTGTTGGGTCTGTGATCTATACCTTGGTGCATAAGGATGTTTGGCAAGAACTAGTGAAGGAGCTACTGTGTGGTGAGTGTAAGAACAAATCTATTTTTATTGAATTTAGGGAAACTCATGGGTTCTCCTCTAAAATTATAATTAAATGCAGAACATGTGGTTATGTTTCTGCTAACACCTACACTTCACCAAGAATTAAAGATGATAATTCTCAAAGACCTGGTTTCCATGTGAACAATGCTATGGTTGAAACATTTAGTAGTTTAGGTAAAGGCCAGCGTGGGCTGGAGACATTTTCTATAGGTATGGGTATGAACACTTTAGGTCGAAGGCCTTTTGCAAAACACCTTAGAATTCTCATAGATGAGGGAAAATTAATGAGAAGAGAAGTACTTTCTATGGCTGCACAAGTAGTACACAATGCTCATGGGGCTAGTGATGAACAGACCATTGACATAGGTGTTTCATATGATGCAACATGGCAGAAACGTGGCCATACATCGAATTATGGTGCAGGATTCGTGATTGACATTCTGACTGGAGTTGTGTTAGACTACCATGTTCTGTCAAAGTATTGCCATCAGTGTGTTATTGCAGAAAGGGACCTGGGAAAAAATAGTGCAGAATATAATATTTGGTGGGAGGGTCATAAGAGCTCAGATGAATGCCAGAAAAATTATGATGGGTCCTCCAATGCAATGGAAAAAGACATTGGAGAGATCCTGTGGAAGAGATCCATTGACAATGGTTTTCGATACACATCGGTGTTGTCAGATGGGGATGCCAAGACCTACGCCCACTTGAATGAGATTGAGGTGTACGGTCCAGAACAAAGGATTGAGAAGGAAGAATGCATAAACCATATTTCTAAGCGACTTGGTACTGCTCTTCGTAACACTGTAAAGGAATGGAGGGCGAAGGGTGTGACACTGGGTGGGCGTAAAGAGGGCAACTTGAAAGACAGCACTATAACTAAATTGACCCATTATTATAGGCATGCCATTGTCAATAATATTCCAGATGTAGGAAAAATGAAGAGGGCAGTTTTTGCAACTCTTAGACACTGTATGTCAACTGACCGCAAGCCTCAGCATTTGACTTGTCCTAAGGGTATCAACTCCTGGTGCTTCTATAACCGACAACAGGCAGAAGGAAAACCAAATGATAGCCACAGTAGAATGAGTTGCAAGCTGAATCCTTCCGTTGTTGAGAAGATAGCACCTGTGTATCTGAGACTAGCATCAGATCAGATATTGCAGCGTTGTACAGCGGGGAAGACTCAGAATGCTAACGAGTCCCTCCATAATGTAGTGTGGAGTAAATGCCCTAAGGAGATATTTGTTTCCAAGACAAAACTGGAACTTGGTATCCTCAGGGCTGTCTCAGAATTCAATATGGGGCACTACAAAACTCTGGAAACCCTTCATTCCATCAGAAATTCGACCATCCCTATAAAGTCAAGTTCTCTATGCAAACTACAAGATGTTAGACGTGTTACTCAGGCACAAAAGAGGGGCTGTGATCGGGAGAAAATGACTAGGAGGCATGTAAAATGGCAGAAGATATCTAAGGAAGAAAGAACGAGGAGATGTGAAGGGGAAACATATGGGGCAGGGCAGTTTTGAGTGAGTAAATATTAACTTGCCTTTTTCTCGCATTGCTCTTTTCCAATGTTTTTCTGTGTACAAAATGCTCCTTGCGATGCAATTATTTTCAGATGTTGTTGAAACTTGGTAAAGTAGTTGCATAAGGTACACTAATGTAAACTTGTTTCTGGTTTTGAACTTCTCTGAGTTTTAGTATGAATTTTGATAGATAACTTTAAACTATTAATGCTGAAATTTTAAAAATATATAAAATGAAAGTTTAAACTTTTCTGGAAAGAACAGTATTCATCTAACACAAAAACCCAAAGCAATTATTGTTTCTATACATCATAACAACATTTTTTTTAAAAATCAGCTTGGTCGAACAAAAACTTTGTCGCAAGGGACTTTTTTTATGTGACCACTTTTTGAATACAAAAAAGTGCAATATCTCAAAAACTAACAAAGCTATTTAATTACAAATTAGAACATTAGATGCCAGCAACTGTTTATGCAAGTGGTTTAAATTTAGTAATGATATGATAAAAACTGTGGAAGTTGAAAAACTCAGTCATACCTCCCCTTAAATGTTTTCATAGCGCCCTCTACGTCGCGGAACGACAATGAAAACTTATGGTGTTCTCTATACCTTCTGTGCTGGTCTTCCTCTTCGCTCTCTTCGTCTTCTTCGTCTTCTTCGTCTTCTTCGTCTTCTTCATCTTCGTCATTATCGTCTATATTAGTTGCGAGTTCATCCAATTTTCTCAAGTAATAACAAATGGTGTTAATCATTACCTCCTTTGTCCCGATCTCGGTATTAAGAATCTCAGAAACACGCAACAGATCAGCCTTGGAAAATGTTTCTTCGATAAATTTCTTCTTAGCTTCCTCTTCAATGGAATTTTCGTCAAAATCGAATCCAGGAAACTCTCGCAGTCGCTTTCGATTCTTCCTGTCGTCTGGTATATGCTCGAAAATGAGGTTATGTATGACTTTGATTGCTTTGACCGCAGCATCACTTATGTTCTTATTTATTTTCTCAATTGCACCGAGTGTAGTCATCATATTTGTTTACTCACGTCTATCAAGTAGATTTCCGTCAATATCGCTTCCTCAAAACCTCGCTATCAAACCTGTTTAAGCTCATTCATCAAACCGGTGATATTTGTAGGTGATATCGTTGAATACCGCTTCCCGTCGTTTCTCTCTGACGAGTCGCTATCCTCTTACCACATCCACAATCCTCTGTCGTCGTTTAGATTCAGACCCTCATCGTCGTCGTCACGGCACCACTAATTGTCACTGAAACTGAAGAACAAATTTTGCTTGCCTATGAATCCTCGTCGTAGATTCGCACGTCGTGGGCTCACAAAACTGCACGTCGTCTCGTCGTCAGCGTCGTAGGCAACAGCAACAAATATGTTTAGCCGTTCACTTCGTCGAAAACAGAGTCGTATTTTGCGTCGTACTTCGTGTCGTGGATTGCGTCGTAACTCGTTCTTTCAGTCCATCCCGGACGAGCCCCCATTTGTGGGAAACGGTTTACAGATCATGACACTTACAAGCATCGAAATAGAACTGAATTATTTATTAAAAACAATGAAACTGATTAAAATACAGTAGAGAATTAAGGGGATGTGTTTCGCGGCTCGTCGGAACTCGGAATATTGCTTCTCTTCTATTTATTCTCAGACAATGGCGCTGAGCTTACTCCTGCGCCCGCTAGATCCCATACTCGGCCTTCTTGATCCTCATCCGGCTCCCACATTATTATTATTATTATTATTATTATTATTATTATTCGCAAACCACGTGAATCAACATTGGTTGGCATTTCTTTTAGCCCAGTATTCCTTGATACGGAACGAATGAGTTTGTTTCTGTTGAAATGACCATACATGGTGATTAGAAGGGGAAGATGACCTCGCAATTTCACCCCTAAAGCAAGAATAACTGACTTACTAACTATGGTGGTTAAATGTTATCACTTCGTCATTTCAACCCCGCTTGAATCAAGTTTCTTGGTTTCAGTTTTATAATGTATTTTATTATTGTTATATTATTTAGCCTGTGTATATTGCCGACTGGACAAAGTATAGCTTTAACAGATTACATTACATCGTACGAAGAAAGCCTAAAGAAATGAATGCTGGACAACAATATACCTGAATATTGCAAGTCCCGTAGCAAATTCACACTTTTCCGTGCAAACAATTGTTTTCAATTTCCTGAGATCCCCTTAAAAACAGTCATCAATTTTTTTGTTGGGGTTAGCCTACCAAATTTTCCCAGAGAATTTACAAATAAAGAATTAGTATATTCCCCACAGTCCAAAAAGAACTTTAATTTTGGTTGGGGGTTGGTTCCTCAGTTTAGGGGCTGCGATAACGCGGTCATGTAGCCCCGTGTACTTTGGGTGTGTGTAGAATCTGCCTGATAACCGGTGTTAATTGTGATGGCTGTATTAGTGTGTGTATCTGCTTTTTTATTCAAGTATGGACTGCAACTTTGAATTTTTCAAATAGTTCCTACTTTTGCCGCCAAACGCCACCGTCAACGACTACTAGGCCTAGTTCAGAACTTAGCTACTAGACGCCACCGCAGTCAGCCCCTGGCGACGAACGTAGAAACCTAAGAGCGTTGTTTACATTCCTAACCTATACAATTTAGCTTCACACAGGTGTAATTAGTGGAAGGTTATTTAACATGCCATAAATCTATGACATGGGACCACCAGCTTTACTTCCCCTCCGAAAGAAGGCATACTGAGGGATTTTTAACGCTCTTAAAAAATTTGACGGCTTTGGCCCGCTATCTTGGGCATAGAAGCTCAGCATGCTAAACTTTGATTTCATTTACATCATATTTTGATTTATAATAGTTGAATGATGGTTCATGTAACTTCTACTTCTCGATGTGCACTTGTTTCGCCTTTGTAGCAAAGCTCATAGCGCACAGTGGGGTTATGTGCACTTTCCTTGTGCCTATAACGTGCAATTATAGTATATCAATGCCGCTGCCTCGTTCGGTAACACATGCCTTTCCATGAACCTCAAACTGCTTACCAATAGGGTTGTTGCTATCTTTGAGCGAATTCGATGATGTCGCGAATTTCCAACAAATCACCTCGTGGACACGCACCGGAAACCTGAGGTAAGGTATCGAGTTCGCTGCAGAATCTGTAAATCTTGGCAGCGTCCAGTATGCGTTCGTAGAGGGACGAACCATTATTTGAAGGGTCCACAGGAAGAAGGGAGAATGTCACTCAAAATGTAAAATCGAGATATCAGCGCGATCTGGTAGTTCTCTTTGTGACGTATTGAAGCCACAATTGTGTCTGACTACGAATAATGAGGGTCGTGAGAAAATTACGTTTCAAGTTGACGCGTACGTATAAGTACAGTACGCATTAAGAAATGTAAAACATTAATATTGGAATGCAGCCGAAATAAATCAGAAACCGCAATGGACATCAAATTGGCAGGTGAAAAGCTAAAGAAAGTAGGAGACGTCTGTTACTCTAGAAAGCAAAATAACCAGTAATGGACGAAGCAAAGAGGATATAAAAAGTAGGTTTCCTCAGGCAAGGAAAGCATTTCTACAAATGAGGAGTCTGTTGACATCGAATGTAGATTTAGGTATTAGGAAGTCATTTTTGAAAGCCTTAGTCTGGAGCGTGGCGCTCTATGGAAGTGAAACTTGGACTATTGGTGCAGCAGAAAAGGGAGAATTGAAGCGTTTGAAATGTGGTGTTACAGGAGAATGATGAAGATCAGATGGGTAGATACGGTTACAAACCAAGAGGTAGTAAGACGAGTGGGAGAGGAGAGATGTTTCTGGCGACTGCTAATGATGAGAAGAGGTAGGTTGGTAGGTCACATGCTAAGACACCCAGGAATAGCAAGCTTAGTTATGGAAGGAAGGGTCGAGGACAAGAACTGTAGGGGTAGTCCAAGGTTAGAATATTTTAATCAGATTGCTTCGGATGTAGGGTGTGGTAGCTAGGTAGAGATGAAATGATTACCTCAGGTCAGGGAGGGATGAAGGGCTGCATCAAACCAGTCAAAAGAATGAAGACTCAAACAGCAACCGTAATGAAACTTTAAAACTCGTTTCCTGAAAATTTCACATTATTTGACATTCCCGTGGACCATTCATTTATTATTATGAATGCTATTATTATTATTACTCTTTTCGTTAATACCCCCTTAAGGAGAGCGTTACAACACAATCAATTGTCATGTTTTTTTGTCTGTCCCTTTCTTCTTTCTTTCCAAAAACCTCTCATATATTCACTATGTTTCCTCTTTCCCTCTTCTGTCCACTTATTTACTGTTTGTTTTTTGTTTGTTTTTACCTATTGGGCGTTTGGACAAATTGCTGTTTTCTGGTTTTCTCCCTTTATATTTTTCTGTCTGCCGTGCCTTCCGTAGAGATGTTTAGTTTCTTGAGGTCTTCCACGGTCTCTTTTAACCAATTGGTTTTTAGTGTACTATTCGTAACTATATTAAAAATCTTCTTGGTAAGTCAGGCTTCGTTCATCCTATGTATATGTCCATACAATATGGCACTCCTTTACTTAATGTTGTTTGTAATCGTCTCTGTCTGTTTGTTTAGTTCTATTGTCGGTCTCTTTATCCATATTCCCTTGTTCTGAACTGGCACGTAGATTTTTCTCAGAATTTTTCCTTCTTGTTCTTCTAGTTCCTTGATTTTGTTCTCCCCTTGATTGCTGTCGTGTCTGAAGCGTGTAAGGCTTCTGGTAAGACTTAGTTAGTTTGTTTTAAGGGGCGGAACTAGGAGGTCGTCTGCCATTACCTCTGGTAAGACTACCGTATTATAGTGTCGTAGTTTGGCATTGAGTCGCCTCCGTGGCGTAGCGGTCAGCGTGGTTAGCTGCTGCCCTGGAGGTCCTGGGTTCGATTCCCGTCTCTGCCACGAAATTTGAAAAGTGGTACGGCATCTACTCAACCTCGGTTGGTCCAAATGAGTAGAGGGGGTTCGATTCCCATCTCAGCCATCCTCGAAGTGGTTATCCGTGGTTTCCCACTTCATCTTCGGGCAAATGCCGGGATGGTCCCCACTGTAAGGCCACGGCCGCCTCCTTCCCTCCTGCTTGCCCATTCATCCTAACCTTCCAATCCCTTCCGTCATGAGGCCCCTGTTCGCTTTGCAGGTGAGGCCGCCTGGGCGAGGTGCTGATCACACCTCTCCACTTGTATCCACTCCAACCAGATGTCCCCAGCTCTAGGACACTGCCTGAAAAAGGCGGTCTGTGGGAGCCACAACCTAGAGGGGTAAACTCGATTTAAAAAAAAAGTTTGGCATTGATGGAGTTACTTTTTTGTTGCTGTAGTGGTTCCATGTAAGTCTGTATGCTATCTGTATTTTTGTGGTCCTTTCTTCACTGGATGCCAAGTTCAGTCCTGTTTTCTGTATAATCTCTCCCAGGTATTTATAATAATAATAATAATTATTATTATTATTATTATTATTATTATTATTATTATTACTATTATTATTATTATTGTGTGTTAACGCTATGTGGGGACGGTTTATATTTGATTTAAGGGCCGAAACTTCCAGGCCATCTGTCTTCCTAAGTAGCAATGGACATCTATAAGTTTGGATCTTCTTTCTATATACTTGTGATTGACGTAACTTCTGTATTCCCTCCAAGCGATGTGCTAAACCACCAATTAATGGTGGTTATCGATTCTTCTGTGTGCGCCGTCCCGAAAATTGTCACACACAGAAGCTCAAGAAATATTCATGTGATATAACCCACTGTACAGGGTAAATTTAGGAATATGGGACATGTTAGTCATTAACCCCGTAAAGTCGTGTGCAGCATTTTTCTGATAATCCATGTTACTGTCAACTGTAATTATTAGGGTTTAGGATTGAGATATTTGTCTCCAGTCTTTAAAGAACATACTACGAGTATATCGACATTTACCTAGAGGGAGTCTGGAAATAAACGCTGTATTTGTAATTGAGGTAGGAGTTGGGTAGGAAGCGGCCGTGGCCTTACGTCAGGTAACATCCCGACATTTGCCGGGAATGGAAGTGGGAAACCACGGAAAATCACTTCCAGGTTGTGTGACGTGGGAATCTTGTTCCCAGTTTTGCCTCACTAGGCTGAGTGTACCCCGTTCCAGCCCTGAAACTAGAATTGACTGGCTGCGTAGCTCAGTGGTAACGTTCTCGCCTTTTGTACCCAAAGTTGCAGGTTGGAAGCCTGACGCAGCAAGTTGGCATTCTGAGGGTGCGCAAATGAAAGGGAGCCGTGTCAGTAGATTTTCTGGCGCGTTAAAGATCCCCTTCGGGGCATAATTCCAGCACCCCGGCGTCTTTGAAAGAGATGTAAATCTCATAACATTATTATTTTTATTATTATCATCATTCAAACCAAAATTAAATTTCATGGCAGAGCCGGTAATAGAACCCGGAAAACTGGGGCGACTGCTAAGAACGCTACCCGCTACACCAGGAAGTGGACTCAAAATGATAAAGAGAAGATTTAGATGTAGCCTAGTCAGGCATGTTTGCTGATATAGGTCGATCTGTGTTCACTGGCCTGTCCCAGATTAGCTTGTGTGTATCGTTCTCCAGAGGAGCATCAGGAATGTATTGATAGCAAGGCAGAGCATCTCTATTGTACCCAATCGTCATCATATGGAACATGTGTTCGTATCCCAGCTAACTCACGGTCTTTCGAGGTATGGGACATTCATGCCCACCATACGTTCACATGCTCAGGATTTGAGTCTGTCAGGTGACTACTCTACTTGAAAGAAACAACATCTTCCTAAATATAACTTTTAATGATAGAAAATCATGGCAATACAACATAAAACACAAACAAAGATACTTTACATTTACTTCCCACAACGAAATCAAAGTTATCTCGGAGTCTCTCCTTAAAATTAGTGCTTCACCGCACTCAAGTCTATTCAAAACATCCTATAATTGATACTCTCTGATATTTGCGAGTGTCCATAGTGTTCTTCACGTGGCACAATTTAACACAAACTGGAATATCACAACACAATAAACACAAATTATCTTTAAATGACATTAATCTGCAATTATTAAACATTTATCCGTTTTACACGGGGCATTTACTTTCAGTAACATTAATTCATTGTCTTATGCCTTAATTAACAAGTGTTGTGTCGTGCAAATCGTATTCTTTTTCCCATCAATTTGAAACGCTGAAGTAGTACACTTTCCCTTCCAAAATACACATGGATAGAGATGTTTTATAGCTTCAACATACAACGATTTTCTGGGTCTGGTCAAAACATTATCGTTACAAACGTGTCATGTCATTGAAATTACGCTACCCGTATGAATAAATTAGTGTAAACTGGGCAAATACACTTTACAAAGATGCCTATATTTATTTGGTGCAGTATTCCTCCTCAGAGAATAATTGGGCCAAATATTATCCGATCACAGCATTCCAACATGGTATGTGTGTGGAAATAAAACATTTAATTCAATTGGCATCATCACATCAATCATATCTTAATTACTTTTCGAAATATCGAGATTCTTCAGTGTCCCACTACGCTTTTAAAATAAAAGGATCAGGTCAACAGACTTCCTTTCCAAGCGGACAATAAATTAGTTTCGGCTGCCTGAGAAAGATGGCCTCCGGTCTAGTGGCCTTCCTGCCACCCCATCTGGCTCCTTGCAAGGTCAAGTTTATTTACTGGTGCAGTTACCCTGGAGGTACCCTGAGTGGGTTGTGTCCCTAGTAATTGAGTCATTCTAAGTATTTAACTCCTACATTTAGAGTATAATGGGCTCAACTCGGCTCCTAATTAATATTCATGGCAGGGGATGGATCACGGATAGCTTTGCCGTTCTGTGGCGACATTAGTGGCTCTGGCGCGCATCTCAAGTGCGTATCAAAATTCTCTCACTGGTGCAGCTGCCTATAACAAGAGGAAATCGGCGTTTCCTATACGACGAACCATTAGTCTTACCTCTAAGGGCAGATCAATTAATATATGGGCTCACACAGGGTCTCTAATAGTTATCCCTAGTGGCAAAAATTCTGCAAACGGTGGATACAGACAGGCTCTGCCCCACTTCGTTGCGAATAATACAAGTATGCTCCAAGGCGATACTATCTCGTAGATATCGAAGATTAGCCGACTAGATTCGCCTAACGCGCAAGCTATATTCGGATGATCCCCGCAACTTATTTACGTAAATCTCTTGATTCTACGTTACTTGCTCGCTGTACGCGGCTCAAACAATACTTCTTATAGATGACTCAATTATTAAAGCACTCACGTCCTCTCTGCAATTACTCATAAGCCAAAGCTTTATGTAGCTCCCAAAACAAGTATAAATTTACTGGCTTACATTAACTACCTTAATGGTTCTCAAATACAACCCTGTAGAATTTACCATAATAAACATTCATTCAACAATTCAATGACACTGAAAAAGTCTCATTATCTCGATATTTTACGTTTTTTTCTTACTGTTTACAATAACACAATACTCTTACGTTAGAAATGACACACTTTGCACGTACTCTAGGCCTGACATGCCCATTATTTTATTCAATACTGTTACCGACCCCAGATTATTATTATTATTATTTAACGTTCCCGTTACTTTCATCATTGTCTTACGCCGAAATGGCCGTAAACAAATCATCCTCCAAGCCATATTTTTCCAAAATACGAGGGATGTGAGCTCGTACATAAATGAATGTTAATTCTTAGTCTTAGAGTGATGCTTCGTTGTATGGTAAGCTATTTAATCATATCAACATATTAAATTTGTACTCACTTTCATTTTTACTGGGTTAGTCCAGCACGCCAGCCACGAGCCTACCATGATGCTTAGCTTAAGCCATCATGATATCTATCACACGACACATGGTATACACTTCACACATGGTAATCATATTTTCCATCACTGGATTTTCTCACATTGACACAATACATATTATTTTACCACATACACATAAACACTTAAAAATCACTGTAATATAACTTTATATACAATTCCCGCACTATTTCACACATGGATCCTTGATTGGACTCCAACTATCGCCTGACCTCAGAGATGCGATGCAGCTAACTCCTGACAACCGGTGGTCTCCATGAAAGTCTATCTTGCGTGTGCGTGCGTTCGATTCCCGTCACCTACAGTTTATATCACCTCTACTGCAATTCTGTTCAATCCTCTGTCACGACTATTTGTGACGCCTTCCAGGCTCCCGTAACTGTAGTGATCCTGACAATAATGTGTCATTTTTAACTATGACAACACCTCCTGGTATGTTCTTTGTCTATAAACATCCTAAATTATCCCTACGCTGCACTGAATTTATACTCGCGTATGTTATTGGTTACACGTCTGCTGTAGACTAAATCTTACACGAAGCATAATTACTGTTGTGAAGCTGCATGATGCGCTTCCATTGTTCTCCAAATACATTTGAGCGTCAATACATTATAAATTCGCGCACTTTCTTGCGTGATCTGGCAGCGTGTTAGTTCACGTGTTGAGTCAAGACGAACTGAAGACGAACTGAAGACGAACTAACTTCCCTGCGAAGCTTCCCCTATATAAGGCTTTCTTGTGAAACATAGTCCACTGGACATTCAGGACCGACTCCCTTCTTGAAATAATACATTTCCAGACAAAGTGAAGTATAATCCTCGTTTGTCTAAGTGTGGAGGTCCCAAAATCACTCGCGTGCAAGCGATCGCTTCGGCAAATTTATTACAATTAATTGCCTTCTTCCATGGCGTCATGACGCTATCCTGGTAATTCCCCCTCTGCTGATCTCCAAAACCTTCCTCCCGAGCGGAAGCAGTCTGTGCAGAGGCTCGTTTACAGACGCAGGCTTTAATTTAGGCGTGAGAACACTCCTAAATTATCTTTCCTAGAATATATTCATCTGGGTGTAAGTTTTATTTCATTTCAATGCTCCAATTGGCTGTAATCAATTAATTTCTGTGGGCGACTGCCTCCTCTCCACCTTTATGCCTTGTGAGACGGTGGATCCCAGAGCCAATAATCTTGAGCTGTTCCTGCGGTCCAGACGAAAATTAGTTCCTTGGCGTCACCTAAAAACGCCCCTTCGCTAACTACGATTTGTCAACTGTCAAGCTGGTTTGCTTTCTAGCATTCAGGCTTCTAAAACGTACATGGGCTTTGTATTTTCTTGCAAAGATCCACCTTAAAAGCTATGATATTCCCGTTCTAGCCGTGAAATCCTGTTATTATGATTATATGCAGATATAACTCATTGCTCTTCGGGTTACCTGTAGCTGTTCCCCCTCAGAGATCAATGATTCGATTCTGGGCAGAATCATGGGCCTGGTCTTCTTTGATAAGACCCGAGTTCGATGCCAGTCTGCCGTGTCTAATTGGGCACACTATATAGAAAAATGAGAGTTTGTCTGTTTTTACTGAATTTCCACGGAAATATGCGATATTTGCGCGTTTCAGACTGTTTCATGATGGATGCACGCAAAAATATTTTTTTGACTGTTTGTCTGTCTGTCTGTCTGTCTGTGGACAATTTTTTTGAGTCCTTATAACTCGAGAACGGCTGAGTGGATCAACGTAAAATTTGATACAGATATCCTTCAGAGGCACGACACTAATCATTGATGTAACTCTTCTCCATACCTGTCATAATAGGGGCCCTACCCCCTTAAAATACATGCTGAAATAGGCGTAGAAGGGTGAAACAAAGCTAATGTTCAGCCCCTCAATGTGAGAAAGGAAACTCGTGGGCCCCCGAAAACCACATTTTAACGCCCTAAAACCAACAGTTTTTGAGATATTCCCAGAAAACTAATTTCACTTCATAAATTAATGAATGAAAGAATGCATGCCGGTTACCATGGCAACTGAATCTCAGAGGTCCATCTATTTCTGTAAGACACAATGCAATTCCATTTATTACATTACTGTGAAGGTTTGCAAACGGCTATAAGGTTATAACGGATGCAAATTAAGCTCAAATATTCATCATTACATACAATGCGCTTAAGGGGTCAAGGGATACTCGAGATTTTTTTCACGCGATTTACACGTGCGGGTGTGGTACGGAAGGTCTATTATATCCCTTCTATATTATATAAAAATGAATGTTTGTCTGTTTTTTCTGCATTTCCACGGACATTTGACATATTTACCCGTTTCAGACTGTTTTGCGACGGATGCACGCGATTTTTTTTTGTCTGTCTGTCTGTCTGTGGACAATTTTTTGTGTCCTTATAACTCGAGAATGGCTGGGTGGATTAACGTAAAATATGATACAGATATCCATCAGAGGCACGACACTAATAATTGATGTAACTCTTCTCCGTACCTCTCATAAGAGGGGGACTACCCCCTTAAAATACATGCTGAAGTAAGCGTAGAAGGGTGAGACAAAGCTCATTTTCAGACCCTCAATGTGAGAAACGAAACTTGGGGGCCCTAAAAGGACCCCGAAAAGCACATTTTAAGGCCCTAAAACCAACAGATATTCCAAAAAAACTAATTTCACTTAATAAATTAATGAAGGGATGCATGCCGGTAACAATGGCAACATTATCTCAGAGGTCCATCCATTTCTGTAAGACGCAATGCTATTCCATTTATTACATTACTGTCAAGGTTTGCAAATGGCAATAAGGTTATAACGGATCCAAATTAAGCTGAAATACTCATCAATACATATAATGCGCTTAAGGGGTCAAGGGGTATTCTAGAATTTTTTTAACGCGATTTACACGTGCGGGTATGGTACGGAGGGTCTGTCATATCCCTATCCCTATATTGTTATATTATTTTTATCATTACTATTCTTTTAATTAGTATCATTATTATGGCGTACAACGACGAGAAAAAGCTCATTTTCAAACCCTTGGTGTCAGAAACAAAACTCGGGACCCCTCAAGAGCCGTAAAGGGTCCCCGAAAAATATATTTTAAGGCAGTAAACCCAACAGTTTCTTAGATATTCCCAGAAAACTAATTTCATTTAATAAACTAAAGAAGGGATGCAAGCCACTAACCATGACAACAGTATCTCAAGTGGTGGCATCCAACTTTCCATCTATTTCCGGAATAAGTAATGCCACTCCATTTATTACATTTCTGTGAAAGGTTGCAAATGGCTATAAGGTTATCACGGAACCAACTAAAACTCTAAAATTCATCAGTGCGCTTAAGGGGTTCAAGGAGTACCCTAGATTTTTTCACATGACTTACACGTGCGATATGTCGTACAGAAGGTCTATTATATCTCCAAACAGCAAAATTATTTTCAAAAATTCCAGATTTGAAATAGTAGACGGTATTTTGCTGATTTTATGAATTTGGGCCATTGGAGGCTAAAAAAAACTGAATTTTTATGCACCACAAGCCTTTATAATTTATAAAAGGGGTCTTCCTGTAGTTGGGCACTTGACACAACGGTTAGGGTCAGTTCGTATGTGACGTTTATTGCGATTCGTCTACGAGGTTTTCAAATTTATTTTCACGCCAGGAAGAACACGTTAGGTAAATTTAGTTTGAGAGCACATTTTAACTAATCATTTCTCTTTGCCAACAAACAGGTTCCAAGCCCCTAAACATTGCAACAGTAGCTCAATTGATATCATCTGGTTATTAATACCGAAGACCTTCGAAGAATGGATACTTCTGCTAGTTATTACTGTACCCAATCGTCATCATATGGAACATGTGTTCGTATCCCAGCTAACTCACGGTCTTTCGAGGTATGGGACGTTCATGCCCACCATACGACCACATGCTCAGGATTTGAGTCTGTCAGGTAACTACTCTACATGAAAGAAACAACATATTCCTAAATAACACATTTAATGATATAAAATCATGGCTATACAACAAAAACACAAACAAAGGATATTTTACATTTACTTCCCACAACGAAAATCAAGGTTATCTGTGAGTCTCTTCTTAAAACTAGTGCTCCACTGCACTCAAGTCTATTTCTAGCATCCTATCATTGATACTCTCAGACATCTACGAGTGTCCATAGTGTTCTTCACGTGGCACAATTTAACATAAACTGGAGTATCACAACACAATAATCACAATATCTTTAAATGACATTAAATCAGCAATAATGAATCATTTATCCGTTTTACACGGAGCATTTACTTTCATTAACATAAATTCATTATCTTATGCCTTAGTTAACAAGTGTTGTGTCGTGTGAATCGTATTCTATTTCCCATCAATTTGAAACGCTGAAGTGGTACGTTTTCCCTTCCAAAATACACATGGATAGAAATGTTTATAGCTTCACCATACAACGATTTTCTGGGTCTGGTCGAAATATTATCGTTACAAACGTATCATGTCATTGAAATCACTCTACCCGTCTGCATAAATTAGTGTGAACTGGGCAAAATGCACTTTACAAAGATACCTAAATTTATTTGGTGCAGTATTCCCCCTCAGAGAATAACTGGGTCAAATATTATCCGATCACAGCGATCCAACGTGGTATGTGTGTGGAAATAAATCATTTAATTCAATTGGCATCATCACATCAATCATAACTTAATTACTTTTCGAAATATCGAGATTCTTCAGTGTTCCACTATGATTCTGAAATAAAAGGCTCAGGTCAATAGACCTCCTTTCCAAGCGGGCAATAAAATTAGTTCCAGCTGGCCGAGCAAGATGGCCGCCAGCCTCGTGGCCTTCATGCCACCCCATATGGCTGCTTGCAAGGTCAGGTTCGTTTACAAGTGCAGTACAATGGAGGTACCCTGAGTGCTGTCCCTAGTAATTGAGTCATTCTAATTATTTAACACCTACATTTATAGTAAAATGGGCTCAATTCGGCTCCTAATTAATATTCATGGCAGGGGATCGATCGAGTAATAGCCTTGCCGTTCTGTGGCGATACTAGTGTCTTCTGGCGCGCATCTTGATAGAGTATCCAAGTTTTCTCATCGAAGCAGCTGCCTAATAATAAGGAAATCGGCATTTCCTAACGAACATGATTCTTACCTCTCAGGGCAGATCAATTAATACATAGGCTCACGCAGGGTCTCGAAGAGTTATCCCTCGTGGCACAATTCCTGCAAGCGGTGGATACAGACAGACTCCGTCTCACTCGCTGCGAATAATACAAGTATGCACCAAGGCGATACTGCCAACTTTCCACCTAACGTGCAAGCTATGTTTGAATGATCCCCGCAACTTATTGACGTAAAACTCTTGATTCTTCTTTACTTGCTCGCTGTATGCGGCTCAAACAATACTTCTCATTGATGACTCAATTATTAAAGCACTCACGTCCTCTCTGCAATTACTCTTAAGCCAAAGCTTTAAGTAGCTCCTAAAACAAGTATAAGTTTACCGACTTACATAAATTACCTTAATGGTTCTCAAATACAACCCTGTAGAATTTACCATATTAAATATACATTCAATAATTCAATGACTCTGAAAAACTCTCATATCTCGATATATATTACGTTACTTTCTTACTGTTTACGAAAATACAGTATTTTTACTTTAGACATGACCCACTTTGCACGTACCATAGGCCTGACACGCCTATTACTTTACTTATTACTGTTACCGACCCCAGATTATTATTATTATTAATATTTAACGTTACCGTTACTTTCATCAATCTCTTAGGCCTGAATAGCCGTAAGCAAATCACCCTCCAAGCCATATTTTACCAAAATACGAGGGGTGTAAGCTCGTACATAAATGACTGTTAGATCTTAGTCTTAAAGTGATGCTTCGTTGTATGGTGAACTATTTAATTATATTAACATTGAAAATTTGTACTCACTTTTCATTTTTGCTGGATTAGTCCAGCATGCCAGCCACAAGCCTACCATGATGCTTTGTTTAAGCCATCATGCTATATCTCACACGACACATGGTATTATACACTTCACACATGATAATTATATTTTTATCACTGGCTTTTCTCACTTTAACACAATACATATTATTTTACCATACACATAAACACTTTTAAAATCAATGTAATAAAACTTATATACACTTCCCGCACTATTTCACATGTGGATCCTTAATTGGACTCCTACTAACGCCTGACCTCAGAGATGCGATGCAGCTAACTTCTGACAACCGCTGGTCTCCGTGAAAGTTTATCTTGCGTGTGCGTGCGTTCGATTCCCGTCACCTACAATTCATATGATCTCTACTGCAATCCTGATCAGTTCTCTGTCACGATTATTTGTGACGCCTTCCAGGCGTAGTGACCCTGATAATAATGTGTCATTTTTAACTATGACAACACCTCCTGGTATATTCACTGTCCAAAAACATCCTAAATTATCACTACGCTGTAGCGAATATATACTTGCGTATGATATTGGATAAATATCTGCTGTAGATTAAATCTTACATGATGCATGATTACTATTAAGAAGCTGTATGATGCACTTCCATTGTTCTCCCAATATACTTGAGCGTCGAGACTTTAACAATTCGCGCACTTTCTTACGTGATCTGGCAACGTATTAGTTTACGTGTTGAGTCGAGACGAACTGGAGAAGAACTGGAGATGAACTAACTTTTCTGCAAAGCTCCTCCTATATAAAGGTTTCTCGTAAAACGTAGTCCACTGAATACACAGGACCGATTCTGTTCTTGAAATAATGCATTTCCAGACAAAGTGACGTATATAGCTCGTTTGTCTAGGTATGGAGGTCCCAAAATCACTCGCGTGCAAGCGATCGCTTCGGCCAATTAATTACAATTAATTGCCTTCTTCCATAGCGTCATGACACTACCCTGGTACTTCCCCTCGTGCTGGTCTCCAAATCCTTCCTCCTGCGCGTAGGCAGTGTGTTCACAGGCTCATTTATAGATATAGGCTATAATTTAGGCGTGAGACCACTCCTAAATTATCTCTCCTAGAATATATTCACCTGGGTGTAAGTTTTACTTCATTTCAATGCTCCAATTGGCTGTAATCAATTAATTTCCATGGGCGACTACCCCTTCTCCGGTCTCAGGCCTTGTGCACTGGCGAACCCCAGAGTCATTAATCTCGAGCTGTCCCTGTGGTCCAGACGGAAATGAGTTCCTCGGCGTCACCCAAATACGCCCCTCTGCTGGCTGCGATTAGTCAAATGTCAAGCTGGTTTGCTTTCATGCGTCCAGGCTTCCAAAACGTACATATGCCTGCATTTTCTTACAATTATTCACCTTAAACAGCTATGATATTCAAATTCTAGCCGTGAAATCATGCTATTGTGATTATATGCCATTATAACTCATTGCTCTTCGGGTTCCCTGTAGCTGTTCCCCCTCAGAGATCAATGGTTCGATTCTGGGCAGAATCATGGGCCTGGTCTTCTCTGATACGACCCGAGTTCGATGCCAATCTGCCGTGTCTCATTGGGCACATTACATATGCAGTGCTTATTTGCCAGGTTCTGGTGAATTATCTCTTCATGTAAGAAGTACAGTAAATGGAATTCTTGGATATGCTGGATGGTCTCTGATCCACGATTGCATCTTCTAGATTTGTCATATAGCTTGTCTCCCTTTGTGATGTATTTTAGGTATTTTTTTTTTTTTGCCACCACTTGAACTTGTATCGTGACCATGAACCCCCCAGTCTCCGGAAATAGACCCGCATTGGTCAAACAGCCGTTCGATGCATGTATGTTGACATATTCCTGACTGAGATCATACGGATGGCGGCTGTACAATGCTTTCTGAGTCCACTGTTGAAACTTGTTGGTTTTGCTTTTCTGACACAGCTAGCTACACATCCCTGGTATTAAGAAGGTCCATTGGCGTGTACTTGTCATCCGCATTAATAACAGCTTGATGGAGTGGAGAATTCGTCTTGTCCAGAAAGTAGGTCTGAATATTCTTCAGCTGCTTGGCTTCTAGGTGGACAATATCAGTAACCGCACGTCCACCGCTCTGGCGTGACAATGCCAGTCGTTCAACTGCTGATTTTGGGTGAAGACATCTGCATTTTGTCCAAGTATTGCGTGTCTCGTCAAGATGAATTTTAGGTCTGTCGGTGTTACTGCTAGAATGGGACATGCATTAGGGGTCTTGAAGATGTTCCATCCATTCAACTTGGATTTCAGAATATCATACTTATTATTATTTAATTATTATACTTCTTCCTTTATTTAGGCCAGCTATGGACCACGTCATTTCAACTGCTTCCGTATTTGGGCCTTGATCTTAGCCCAGTGTTCACACACTTGCTGCCTGTGAAACTCCTTTCTTTTATCAGGTCACTTCTAGCCGGCTTTTAATTCCGCTTGTTCTTGGAATTGGTGGTGTGCTCCAAGCTTTTCCTTCAAAAGATCACGTTCCATAATGTCTGCGTGGGTGATTCCTACATCTTGCAAAACCTTGTCTACCTCACAAAACCTGGGGCCCTTGTTTTTCTTGTTAAGGTAAATATCCGATTGGCGATTCTCTCGGGTTTCGTACGAATTACTTGAGATATCCTTTGCACACGATGGTACAGCTCATTGTTATGCCGTCTCCTGTATTCACCATCGTCTCTCAACGGCCCTAAGAATTTCCTCATGTTCCTTTCCTTGGCTACCAATTTCTCAACCCGACCCTTCCTATTCATTGCCAGGCATTCTGATGCGTACAGCGCCTCAGGTCGGATAACTGTACGATAGTGTCTTAGTTTGGCATTGCGGGACACTGTTCGCTTGTTGTACACTCCTTGCGTTAGCTGGTAGGCCACTTCCTTCTTGTTCATTCTTGATGTGAAGGCTTCCATCTGAGATATGTTGGGCTCGATCCACTCCCCTAGGTACCTAAACTTTATTGCCTGACGAATCTTTCCATGTTCAACATTTAATTCTTTGACTTTATTATTATTACCGTAGTGCCTCTATGGTTCCGATGACTATCTTATGGACATCATGCACGAAACTTCAAAGGCGCGGACAGAAGTATTCTTTGCTTTTAAGTGCGGAGAAGCTGGGCACAAGGGAGTAGGCTGGAAAGTAAATCCACGATGCATACTTTGTACAGACAAGGATGTTGAAGATGCGGATCGAAACCATGTTCCTGGCTGAGGTGAGTGCATCGTGTTTCGTGAAGCTCTTGAAAAGGAAAAACATAGTGCAAAATGATGCAGATTCTTCAGTCAAATATGCACAGGAGTCAAACTATTGACACAGATGATCTATGAGATTGGAGCAGACATCCTAATTCTCAGCGAACAGTATCAAGACAGAGGTCACTCAGAATGGTGAAGAAGAACTGAAGGAAGGAGAAGAAGAAGAAGAAGGAGAAGAAGAAGAAGAAGAAGCATAAAAGGCTTCACGTTCGACGCCGTCCTGATGTAATGCGAGAGCGGTTCGCGGTCGGAGTCAAACGTCGTAGGAGAAAGGTATGTGGTTTCTAGTGGGTAAGATTCCCACACCGTTTTGGAGTGCGGAATCCCACAAGCGTCTCAGGCAAAATTTTCCTCATTCCCTCTCTGTGTTAGGTAGTCAGCCCGAAGGCTGGTTGGATCCTCAAAAAGTACCGCCGTTACGTTATGTGAGTAGATACCCACAAAAACCCAAGGCAGCACTATTTTGAGGCGTTCCCCCAAAACAAAATTATTATTATTATTATTAATCTGAGCAAGTTCATTCGATGTATGCACAGCCATTTTATGTACAGTAATTTAATAGTAACGCTACTTCTGCATCAGTGGTTATCACATAGCCAGGAATTTGACAACATAACCAGACTAGACGCTAGACTGTCAAATTGAGAATGTACATCTCACTTATTCCCTGAGATTCCCAGCGGTCGCTTCCCACATCCAGCAGTTCGCTTTGAATACCTTTCAATCACCGTTATGTTATACTAGTTTATTATCTTGCTTCTCCTGAACCACACAATGATATGTCTAAGGTATTTTTTTCTTTTTCTGGAGTGGAAACAAAAGTGTGAAATGGAATATCTTTATTATTACAGCCCATGGGATTTTACTCGAGTCTCCCGCACTGAAAAATATTGCATTCCGGACTTCCAATAAAACGTGTCGCCGCTACACTCTCGTCTTTCTCTCTCTCTCTCTCTCTCTCTCTCTCTCTCTCTCTTAGCTACAGTCGAGTCTTGACCTAGATTTGGGATTCATTCCGCTGTTTCATCATCATCCCCGAGCTCTCAAGTTCACCTCAACCATTTCTCCTCCTTACCTACATCAAACTTTATTGATAGTGGTTAGGATCTACGACCTTATATTGTAAAATATTTACGATCCCAAAGGTGGGCTGACTGTTCTATTTCATTCCCCGCTAGCTTCCTCGGTGTATCATGTAAATCCCTGTGCGGATGCGGATATCCGCAAATTTTTCCCCATGCAGATATAGTTTGCATGTCTGTCCGGTTAGCGGATAAACTGCTGATAATGTTTGGAGAAAATTTGCGGATAGTTGAATACAATCCAAACTTGTTTAATATAATTATTAGGACCCGGATGTTTATGTCATATCACATTAGCCTACTTTCGATTTTTGCAAAAAATGAAAGTAGACTTATGAGATCAACACAGGGCCAAAAATTGTGTGTCTGTCTGTGTGTGAGTGTGTGTATTCTGAATGTCTGTGCCCCCCCCCCCCCGTATCAATTCGAACAAGGTGAAACCGAATAGAACGAAATTTGGTACAGAGGTAGCACTAGAAAAGGGAACCTCAGTGTCATGTTTTATATCGCCACCATATTGACTTAAACGTAATGGCGGCCACACAAATGTTAAAAGCTTAAATCAAATTACGACCAACCTAAAAATCTGATCTCTACCAAATTTTGCAACATTATACCTTTATGTATGAAGGATCTTTTGTCCAAACTACAAGGCCATCAGTCCAATAATTTGTGGATGGTGGCCATGTATGTGTGCAAATCGATTCCCCCTTATCTATTCAAACACGGTGATACCGAATTGAACGAAATTTGGTACAGAGGTAGCACTCGCAATAGGCAACTCAGTGATATGTTTTATATCGTCGCCATCTTGACGGAAACGTAATGACGGCCACCCCAATGTTAAAAGCTTAAATCAAATTTCGACCAACATGATCATCAGATCTCTACCAAATTTTGCAACAATATACCTTTATGTGAGAAGTGTTCTTTGAGCTAGCTATAAGGTCATCAGTCCAATAGTTTGCATATGGCAGCCATGTATGTGTGCAAATCGATTCTCCATATCATTTCAAACACGGTAAACCCGAATTGAACGACATTTGGCACAGAGGTAGCACTAGCAAAGGGCACCTCAGTGTCATGTTTTATATCACCGCCATCTTGACGGAAACGTAATGGCGGCCACCCCAATGTTAAAAGCTTAAATCTAATTACGACCAACCTAATCATCAGATCGCTACCAAATTTTTCAACAACATACCTTTATGTGAGAAGTGTTCCTTGAGCTAGCTATAAGGTCATCAGTCCAATGGTTTGCATATGGCGGCCATGCATGTGTGCAAATCGATAATCCATATCATTTCAAACACGGTAAAACCGAATTGAACGACCTTTGGCACAGAGGTAGCACTAGCAAATGGCACCTCAGCGTCATGTTTTATATCGCCGCCATCTTGACGGATACGTAATGGCGGCCACCTCAATGTTAAAAGCTTAAATCTAATTACGACCAACCTAATCATCAGATCGCTACCAAATTTTGCAACAACATACCTTTATGTGAGAAGTGTTCTTTGAGCAAGCTATAAGGTCATCGGTCCAATAGTTTGCATATAGCGGCCATGTATGTGTGCAAATCGATTTCCCATTCCATTTCAAACACGGTAAAACCGAATTGAATGACATTTGGCACATAGGTAGCACTAGCAAAGGCGACCTCAGTGTCATATTTATTATCGCCGCCATCTTGACGGAAGCGGAACGGTGGCCACCCAAATGTTAGAAGCTTAAATCAAATTACGACCAAACTAATCATTTGATCTCTACCAAATTTTGCAACAACATACCTTTCTGTGGGAAGCATCTTTTGACTGAACTACAAGGTAATCAGCCCAATAGTTTGCTGATAGCGGCCATGTATGCGTGCAAATCGATTCACCATATCAATTCAAACACGGTGAAACCGAAAGGAATGACATTTTGTACAGAGGTAGCACTATCAAAGGGCACATCATATTCATGTTTAATATCCGTATAACACGTTGTATTTCAACAAGCTACTACAACCAATTTCCAATTATACTCTTGAAAAGAACAAAGAGTTAAAACTTTTCCCATGCATTTAGGAGAAAGTAGCTATATGTTTTTTACTGAACATCTTGTTCCATTATGTTTTTGATGTGTAACATCTTTCCGCTCGTTTGCTGGATAGTTTTGTGGGAGTGATTTTGAAAATTGGGGACGGAAGTGGATCGGAACGATCGAGCTGGCAGTGGTGCATCAAACGGAAGTATGCACTGCCCGCTCGATCGATCAAACGGAAGTGTACTAGCTGACAGTGGTGGACAACGGAACTATGAACTGCCCGCTCGATCGATCAAACGGAATTGTAATGGCTGGCAGTGGTGGACAACCGAAGTATGCACTGCCCGCTCGATCGATCGAATGGAAGTGTGCCCTAGCTGGCAGTGGTGGATCGAACGGAAGTATAAGACACACTGCCAACTCGATCGATCAATCCAGCTTTCACTGGTAAGAGAAACAATGAGCGCGCGGTGTCGAAAATTGATACCATGACGCACTCTCGGCCATGTGGAATGTATATGACATACTGAACGGAAAAGGCTCAAGCGAACTCTGGTGTCAAGTGATTTAAACAAATGACTTGGTACATGTTCGAAGTCTTCGTATCAGTATTTAACTGGTAAAATGCCTTAATATCAAGCATTGTAAGTAGTCGGCATTGCATTGGCATAAGGCATTTTAAACTCAATGTCAGTCAGGAACATTATCGAAACAAGCAAAATATAAATGAAACTTAATTCCGTACTGCAGTATTATTAGAACGTGGAAATAAGTCACCATCTTGTGCACAATATTTGCGTAGTCGAAATAGCCGAGGGGTTATTGCGTATGACTGTTAATCTAGAGATCATGGGTTCGAATCCTGGGCGGGGTAGATATTTTTAAAAGCTTAAATCAAATTTCGACCAACATAATCATCAGATCTCTACCAAATTTTGCAACAATATACCTTTATGTGAGAAGTGTTCTTTGAGCTAGCTATAAGGTCATCAGTCATCGGTCATCATTTCACGTGAGGTTTCTTCTATGTCAGATGTTACACATCATATGCGACTACTGTAAGGCTCGTAATTTTTTTTTTTTTTTTCATGACAATAGGGTAGATATTTTTGCTACCAGATTATCATTTTAAACGATATTTATTATATCAATATGACTCATTTTAACAGAATCCATATGAAATTACGTGTTGGTCTGTGAATAAAGAGGACCTGTTTATAAGGAATTTAAGGTTATGAGCGTTGTCGCGTCTATTATTCTAGTTGATCCATATAGTATTCCTTATTTAGGCTAGTGCTAGTGGAAGCTACAAATCATCTAATAAAATGAGTTCCGTATTATAAACTACAATATCTGTAAAACACTCCCTTTTACAATAGATTAATATTTGTGCCAATAATACTACAAAATACCGGTGTATCAACAATTTCACGTGAGGTTTCTTCTATGTCAGATGTTACACATCATATGCGACTACTGTAAGGCTCGTAATTTTTTTTTTCATGACAAATGTAAGATGATGATTTAAGCTAATCTCATTCACATTATGTCATTAAGCGTAATTAACACTCCGAACAGTAAAGGGTTGCAATTCTCTCTGTATAACATTCATTTTAAACATAGCACATGACATACAAAGCCTAATGTTGCTTTAGTAATATTTATGCTTTATCTAATTCATCTCACCTCTGGGGTCCGTGGTTCAAATCCCGGACACTCCATGTGAGATTTGTGCTGGACAAAGTGGCGGCAGACTGGTTTCTCTCTGGGTACTCCGGTTTTCCCTGTCAATATTTCATTCCAACAACACCCTCCACTTTCATTTCATTTCATTTGTCATTCATTTAATCATTGCCCCTGGAGAGTGCGACAAGCTTCGGCAGCCGGCACAGTACATATTCTCGCCGCTAGATGGAGGCTTCATTCATTCAATTCCTGACCCGGTCGATTGACTGGAAACAGGCTGTTGATTTTCATTTTCATTGTAATGCCAGTAGATTTGGATAACAAACATGGGAATGCGTAAAACAGTTATACAGTTGCGGTGCGGATGCGGTTAACGGTTGTACGGATGCGGATAACGGTTTTTTTTTTATCCGTGGAGGGCTCTAATCATAGGTAGAGTGTCTGACACATCGTCCCTAGATCGCGGGTTAGATTCCCTGCAGAGGGATGAAGTCAAATTTCTGAAGGGCGTGAAAAACCAACGTTACGACACTATGTTGACTCGTGAAACACCTCTTGTGTCACATTTCGTGAAAACAAACCCTAATAAATAATAAACTTGCCTTTCAGCTACAAGTCACCTGGTATAATTATGGTTATTATTGCTTACGTGCATCACAGCAATAGTAGCTACACCATCTTAGATTAGTTAAGGACAGAAGGTATGTTATCGCTATTCATTTGCAGCGTATTTTGGACAAAATTTAAACTAACATACCTGGGCACCTATTCATAAAAGGTTGATGAAATTTACGCCATATACTTCTAGAGTGTTGCTGACTATGATAGTACATTTTAAAAATCCTAATGCAATTTGTTCACTTGAAATATATATCTTTTGAAAATCCAAAATAATAATTTTGTTCTAAGCATGCCCATCTTTAGATACACATCATATTAATATATAAAAATGAGATGGTGTGTGTCTGTCTGTCTGAGTGTTACTCAATAACGCAAGAACCACTGGTCCGATTTAAATAAACTTTTGCATGGATGTAGCTGATTTACCATGTTTACATATATGATACTTTTAATTTCGATATTTTGCACTATTAAAAAATGGCAACCATTTTAGTGACGTCACTACACCCTTTGGTTTCAAAATTTCATATTTCCATATCAAATAAAAAGAGAACGCTAAGAAATAGGAAACTTTTGGTGGCACATATGAGCTTCAAAATTTAATTTCCTATCCGAAAAGTCCTTATCACTTTTCGTGTATCTCCAACGGTTAGCGAGTAAAACCCACATATGTGACGTCACTACACCCTTTGGTTTCAAAATTTCAGATTTCCATTTCAAATAAAAAGAGAACGCTAAGAAATAGCAAACGTTTGATGCATACACGAGATTTACCATTTAATTGTCTATCCAGAAGGTCCTTATCACTTTTCGTGTATCTCCAACGGTTAGCGAGTAAAACCTAAATTTGTGCAATAAAACACGGTCAACACAGAGCGGTGCAGTATATCTCTACGTCCATAAAAAGTAAAGTTTGTATGTTTTTTTTCGCAATTTCTACGGAAATTTGAGTTATTTACGCGTTTCCGACAGTTTTATAATGGATGCGCGCGAAAATATGTTTTTGGTCTGTCTGTCTGTTTGTTTGTCTGCGGACAACTTTGTTCCCTTATAACTCGAGAACGGCTGGGTGTATCAGCGTAAAATTTGGCACAGTTATCCATCCGAGGCACGATACTAATCATTCATGTAACCCTTCTCCGTACCTCTAATAAAAGAGGGCCTACCCCCTTAAAATACATGCTGAAATAGGAGTAGAAGGATGAGACAAAGACCATTTTCAGCCCCTCAATGTGAGAGACAAAACTCGGGTCCATAAAGGGTCCCCGAAATCCACATTTTAAGGCCCTAAAACCGACCATTTTTGAGATATTCCCAGAAAACTAATTTCATTTAATAAACTAATGAACGAATACAAGCCGGTAACCATGGCAACAGATTCTCAGAGGTCCATCTATTGCTGTAAGACGCAATGCAATTCCATTAATTACATTGGTGTGAAAGTTTGCAAACGGCTAGAAGGTTATCACGGAACCAAATTAAGCTGTAAAATTCATCAATACGTATAATGCGCTTAAGAGGGTCAAGGGGTACACTAGAATTCTTTCACGCGATTTACACCTGCGGGTGTGGTACGGCAGGTCTATTATATTCCTATCCCCATATTATATTTTTATTATTAGTATTATATTATGGTGTACAACGAGGAGACAAAGCCCCTCGGTGCCAGAAACAAAACTTGGGGGCCTCGAAAACTACATTATAAGGCACTAAAACCAACAGTATCTGAAATATTCCCAGAAAAATAATATAATTTACTTTATCAAACTAATGGTGAATGGAAATCGGTAACCATGACAACATTATCTCAAGGGGTGGCATCCAACTTTCCATCTATTTTTGTAAGAAGCAATAACACTCCATTTATACCTTGCCACGGTGGGTGAGTGGATAGCGTGTCGGTCTACTAACCCCAAGATTGCAGGTTCACTCCTGGCCGTGGTACAGGCCGGACGTTTGTTTTAGACGAGTGAAAAATCTTAATGGAAGCCTGGAGGCGAGTTACTACAGTACCTGTGTTGTATCAGCTGCACCAAGTGCTCCGATGAATGATAAAGCAGTTTCACACTGTTGCTGAAGTATAGTCACTGGCAAATATAATGACGTTCTGTTCGTAACTACGTAACGTGTACTTCCGTGTCACACAATACTTCGACGTGGACTGTACTGTCTGCTCAAGTCTGGAATTCCATTACATCAGATCGGTGGTGACAAATGTGAAGTGATAGGGTGAAAGAGTGACGGTGTACAGGCTCACCCGCAGGCTTCAAGGTCGAGGGCAATCGTCTAAAACAAACGTCCGGCCTGTACGTGATTTTTGAAAGGCGACAAAAATAGGACTCGCATGTCATACGATGTTGGCATGTCAAAGAACCCATTTGAATTCAGTAGGCCGTGTTCATAATGGCAAAATTAACCTCAGGAGTTTCCGCCAACTCAAAGTTCCTCATTTCTCTACTAGAAAGCGCTATAGTGTTCAAGGAGCTTAGATATCTACACTCCTTGACTTTCATAGTGATTCAAGGAACAACGAAATTTAGACATGCAAGCTACCCTCTGGGTGTCAAATTAGGAAGCTTGCACCCGGCACCCGAGGCCATACGATATTATTATTATTAGGCTGCTCCATTTATTACATTTCTGTGAAGGTTTGCAAATGGCTATAAGGTTATCACGGAACCAATGTAGACTGTATAATTCGTCAATGCAATTAAGGGGGTCAAGGGGTAACCTAGATTTTTTCATGCAATTTCACGTGCGACATATAGTACAGAAAGTCTATTATATCTACAAACAGAAACATTATTTTCAAAAATTCCTGAATTGAATCAGCATTTTTTGCGGCTTTTAGGAATTTAGGCCATTTGAGGCTGAAAGCAACGGGAAACTACAGCCGTATGCTATTCCCGAGGATATGCACCTCTCTATGCATAATTACATGTGATGATGGCCTCCTCCCTTGTAAAATTTCAATCCGGAGGTAAACTAGTCCCCCGTTCGGATCTCCGGGTGGGGACTACTCGAGAGGGGGTTAACATCACAGAAGTGACAAAGAGGAAATCTGACATTCTACGGATCGGAGCGTGGAATGTTAGAAGTCTGCTAGGAAGTGGAAGGTTAGAAAACTTAGAAAGGGAAATGGATAGGTTGAGGTTGGATTTGGTTGGGATTAGTGAAATGCGCTGGCAGGAAGAACAGGACTTTTGGTCAGGAGACTATAGGGTCATTAGCACTAAATCAAACAATGGCCAAGCAGGGGTTGGCCTCATATTGAGTAGGAAACTCGGACAGCGGGTGGAATATTATGAGCAATATAGTGAACGGATTATTGTAGCAAAAATCAATACAAAACCTACCTGCACTACAGTGGTACAAGTCTATATGCCTACCAGTCAAGCTGATGATGAGGATGTTGAAAAGGTCTACGAAGAAATAGACGAAATTCTGAGGTATATCAAGGGTGATGAAAATGTTATAGTAATGGGAGATTGGAATGCTGTGGTAGGAAAAGGGAGAGAAGGGAAGATAGTAGGAGATTTCGGATTAGGTGAAAGGAATGATCGAGGAAGCAGGCTGGTAGAATTCTGCACCGAGCATGAATTGGTCATAGCTAACACCTTATTCAATAACCACAATAGAAGAATATACACATGGATGAGACCAGGAGATACAGGGCGTTACCAAATCGACTTCATTATGGTCAAGCAGAGGTTTCGAAACCAGATTTTGGATTGTAAAACATATCCTGGTGCTGACATAAACTCTGATCACAATCTGGTTGTAATGAAATGCAGATTAATGTTGAAGAAACTGAAGAAAAGTCAAAAGCCAAAAAGGTGGGCAATGGACAGACTGAAAGAGAAGGATGTAAACGAAAGATTCAAGAAGAGTATAAAGGAAGGACTAATGAAAAACCCTAAACAAACTTCAATTGCGGACGAATGGGCACTTTTGAAGAATGAAATAACAAAATCCGCAGAAGAAAACATTGGTAGGAAAGAAAGAATAGGTAGAAAACCGTGGATCACTCAGGATATACTAGAATTGATGGATGAAAGGCGGAAACACAAGAATCTAAGAGATGAAAAGGGGAAAGCAGAATACAGACGTCTGAGAAATGAGGTTAACAAGAAGTGCAAGGAAGCGAAAGAAGAATGGTTGAAAGAGAAATGTGCAGGTATAGAAAATTGTCTGAAATTAGGAAAAGTAGACACAGCTTATCGAAGGATTAAGAATACTTTTGGGGAAAAGAAGACTAAGTGCTGTAATATTAAGGACACAAATGGAAATCCTCTAACAGATAGGGAAGAAAAGGTTGAGAGATGGAAAGCTTACATAGAGAGTTTGTATAAGGGAAAGGAGATTGAGAATCATGTAATGGAAAGGGAGGAGGAAATTGATGAGGATGCGAAAGGAGATTTAATATTGAGATCAGAATTTGATAGAGCTTTGGAAGACTTAAGCAGGAACAAAGCACCAGGCATAGATGATATACCTATTGAGTTGCTACGCTGCATAGGAGATGAAGGTCTGATCAGGTTATTTCACTTGGTGTGTAGGATTTATGAGGCAGGTGAGGTACCCCCTGATTTCAAGAAGAATGTAATCATCCCTATACCAAAGAAAGTGGGAGCTGACAGATGTGAAGATTACCGTACAATCAGCTTGATTACTCATGCTTCAAAGATCCTGTCTAGAATAATTTACAAGAGGATTGAAAGCCAGATAGAAACGGAGTTGGGTGAAGACCAGTTTGGTTTCAGGAGATATGTAGGAACAAGGGAAGCTGTACTAAGTCTTAGGCTGATTTTAGAAGGTAGAATAAGGAAAGATAAGAGAACGTTCATGGCTTTTGTAGACTTAGAAAAGGCTTTTGATTGGACTAAATTGTTTGACATTTTGAAATCAATTGGAATAAAGTACAGGGATAGGAGGGTGATATACAATTTGTACAGAAACCAGACAGCAGTCATTCGAGTTGAAGGACATGAGAGAGAAGCTGGTATTCAGAAAGGTGTAAGGCAAGGCTGCAACTTATCACCCATACTTTTCAATCTTTACATTGAACAAGCAATGAAGGAAATTAGAGAAAAATTTAAAGTGGGAGTGAAGATTCAAGGAGAAATAATTTCAACTCTGAGATTTGCTGATGACATCGTCATCTTGGCCGACAAGCCTGAGGATTTGAATGAGTTTGTGAATGGTATGGACTCCGTCTTACGGAAAGAATTCATGATGAAAATAAATAAATGTAAAACAAAAATACTGGAATGCAGCCGAAATAAATCAGAAACCTCTATGGAGATCAAATTGGCAGGTGAAAAGCTGAAGGAAGTAGGAGACTTCTGTTACTTAGGAAGCAGAATAACCAGTGATGGACGAAGCAAAGAGGATATTAAAAGTAGGTTGGCTCAGGCAAAGAAAGCATTTCTACAAAAAAGGAATCTGCTGACATCGAATATAGATTTAGGTATTAGGAAGTCATTTTTGAAAGCCTTTGTCTGGAGCGTGGCGCTCTATGGAAGTGAAACTTGGACTATTGGTGCAGCAGAAAAGAGGAGAATTGAAGCATTTGAAATGTGGTGTTACAGGAGAATGATGAAGATCAGATGGGTAGATAGGGTTACAAACAAAGAGGTATTAAGACGAGTGGGAGAGGAGAGATGTTTCTGGCGACTGCTAATGAAGAGAAGAGATAGGTTGGTAGGACACATACTAAGACACCCAGGAATAGCAAGCTTAGTTATGGAAGGAAGGGTCGAGGACAAAAACTGTAGGGGTAGACCAAGGTTAGAATATGTTAAACAGATTGTCTCCGATGTAGGGTGTCGGAGCTATGTAGAGATGAAACGATTAGCTCAGGACAGGGAGGCATGGAGAGCTGCATCAAACCAGTCAAAAGACTGAAGACTCAAACAACAACAACGAGGCTGAAGAACCTGAATTAGCATGCCCCACAAGCCTTTATAATTTATGAAAGAGGTCTTCCTGTGTATGGGGACCTAACACAACGTAGAGGGTCATTTTTTATGTGAGGTGTATTGCGTTTCGTCTACAAGGCTTTCAAATCTATTTCACGTCAGGAAGTACACGTTAGGTGAATTTAGTTTGAGAGCACATTTTAACTAATCATTTTTTTTTTTTTGTCGACATACGGGTTCATCGTAAGGATGATTTTGTTTGATACGTATGGTAGATATACCCATATTTGGATATCTGGGTGATATGTTGTAGAAAATAGAATTGTCTGTCTGTCTTTCTGTGTATCTTTATGTACGCCTATAAATCGTCTTCGGATGCTTGGTGCATCGTAAAATTAGGTATGGTAGACATGAGTCAATACACCAATCATTTATAAAACTCCTCACCGTACTTTTCATACAGTAGAAGGGTGGATATAGGGAAAAACTTCTCAAAATACATGCTAAGATAGGCGAAATATAAAAATTATCCTAGAAGGACGATCAAAGCATATGTTGCTCTTCTCATTGTGAGACACAAAATTCGCGAGTCTATAAGGGGTCTCCGAAAACCACATTTTAAGGCCCTTAAATTAACAGTGTGTGTGATATTCCCAGATATCTAACTTCGTTCTGATAAACTTATAAAGGATTGACAAACCGCTTACCAATGCAACAGTAGCTCAATTGATAATGTCTGGTGTTAATATATAACACCGTTCGAAGAACGGGTACTTCTGCTAGTTTCTTATAAAGTTACAAATTTACATGCATTAAACTTTTAGAAAGGATGTAACATAAGCAATGTGATCTAATGAATTAAATATTATTTTAAAAATCACCTATTATTTAGCAAAATAAGTTTTCAAAATAAATAATATATTACCAAATTTTATTAATATTAATTTATAAAACTGAAATATATTCACTTTTATAATATAAAATTTAATTTACCATCCTGAGGGTAGTCCCAAGAGATAACATAGAAAATCTCTTAATTCTATCTCAAACAGTTCCTGAAAAAAGTGTACCTATAGATGAGCATGCATGGAACAAAATTAATTCTTGGCTTTTCGAATAATATACAGTATATTGTAGGTGAACTAATTGCATTAGGATTCTTAAAATGTACGGTCACGGTCAGCAACACTCTACAAATATAGGGCGAAAATTTCATCAATTTTATAAGTAGGTGATTAGCTATGTTAGTTTTAATTTTGTCCAAAAGGCTGCAAATGAATAGCGATAACCTACCTTCTGTCCTTAAGGGAGGAAGACCCGTTTAGTTGATGGGATCGTGCTTTCTAAGCTTTACAATATTAAAATAAAAGGTCTTCTTTCGGGTGCTTAATGTCTTAATATTTATCAGTAATAATTAGAGCAGTCGATTTAATCGATTTATCAGACTGATTAACCGAATAATCTATCAGGAGTTCCGTGAAGAATTATACAGCCTATTTGCATGTATCCTACTCATGTTAATTGGCTCTATCAACATACACAATTTCAGTTTGAAGGTTGTGATAGATTCGTAGATATTGAGAACCGTCTAAATATTTCAGATGGTCGCCAGGTTCGAATTTGATTTATGCACTATTACATGAAGATTGTGAGGTTTGAAGCTATTTTTCAGTGTTGCCTAAGTAAACAAAAGTTTGGTGCTTTTCAGTCGGTCAACACGAATGTACCCAAATATTTTTGGGTTATGCCCTAATCCTGAAATAAATTACATGAGATTAATAAATACACTAGGATGACCAGTTTCGATCGTCAAGCGATCATCATCAGATCCATTACACTTTGGCCATAACATCTATGTTTGAGAATACAGGTGAAAAATATATACTATATGTTGAATTATTTAGTTGCAGTGTTGGTAATGCAACTTTCGGTGTATGCTAAATGTAGTATATCTAATGTTAGGTGAAATGCTAAAATGTTGATAGAAATCCGGAGTGCTATAGTGAACACGAAACTGCTCGAAGCTCCAGCCATTTCAGTTTGAAGGTTATGATAGATTCGTAGATACTGAGAACCGTTTAAATATTTCAGATGGTTCGCAGGTTGGATTTTTATTTATGTACTATTACATGAAGATTATTGTGTACGTGTGGTATTCAAACTTCAATCGCATGATTAGAACACAAGAAGTAAAAACGAGATTTTAAAATTTCGCACAGCTGCCAATTTGTGGTTATGAAAACAATTGAAATAAATTAGATGCCAGTGGATTAACATTTGAATAAGCATTTAACGTGCAAAGTTTCACTGCACTCGGATGGTTAAATGGCGAGAAACGTCCATTTAAATATTTATACTTCGCGTCGCCGCAATGTTGGATTTGTGCTCACCAGGTTACTGAAGTCATATAGGTGAACTTATGTTTATAGTATCTATGAACATAAAAAATCAGTTTGATTGCTGTAAAAGATTCGTAGATATTGAGAACCGTCTAAATATTTCGGATGCTCGCCATTTTTGATTGTTATATGTATAGGCCATAGAGTTATGTACCATTCAAGGACAATTATTCCGTAGGTTCATTATTCAAACTTTCACTTCGATCGCATGATTACGACACAAGAAATAGAAACTTAATTTTAAAATTTCGCACAGCCGTCATCTTGAGGTTATGTAAACAATTGAACTAAATTAGATGCCAGTGCATTACAATAATCATTTACTGTACCACATTTCACTGCGCTCAGCGAGTTAAATCACGAGAAAAGTATATTAAAATGTTACAAATTCGCTTGGCCACCATGTTCGTTTTGTACTTTATAGGTTTATGAAAGTTAAATTGATAGACTTGTACCAGTGCCCTTTATCACCGTAAAAAATCAGGGTGATATCAGAAATAGTTTCGGACATATAGAATGCCAGTGAAATATTTCGCACAGCCGCGATTTTGAGGTTATGTAAACAATTGAAATAAATTAGATGCCAGTGCATTACAATGTGTATGATAATTTGCTCTACCAAGTTTCATTACGTTTGGATGGTTAAATCACGAGAAAAATCTATTCAAATGTCACAAATTCGCTTGGCCGCCATGTTGGTTTTGTAGTTACCAGGTTCTTGATAGTCTCATAGCTGAACTTCTAGTAGTGCCCTTTATCACCGTGCACAATTTCAGGGTGATATCGGTAATAGTTTCGGAGATACTGAATACTGGTTAAATATTTCACACAGACGCCATGTTGGATTGGTGAGACACAATAAAATTTGAAGGGCACGGTCGGGGTCGGCCAGAATGGTGCGATGATCCTACCGAGTTTCATTGAAGTCCCTCCATCTGTTTATAAGTTATTAAGGGGGGCACACACACACACCATCACACACACGCACACACACACACGGACAAAAGGTGATCTCATCAGCCTATTTTGTTCATAAAATGAAAATTGGCTAAAAATCGATCACATTAAAGCACAACATGTTAGCACATAATATCACAACTCTTGTCTTGATTCTGCTGGAAACGCTCTGGACAGATTTCCCAGAAGGCTATTTGCATTTTGTTTGTATTATTTACAGTTAGAAGATTACAAATATTCCCGATATTATTTTAGCTCTGTTTACGGTCATTTCACAGAGTTTAACGTAGCAAAGCAACCTCTCTCTCTCTCTCTCTCTCTTTCCACCTGTCTGCTGCAGAAACAACCCCCGCGGGTGTTTAGCGAAACACAGAAAATGAAAACAGAACGAATGCTGCTGCCTTTGTTCACACATGATGGTCTGTGTAATGCGAGATGTTCAATGGAAATCATCCATGAGGAAAACCATTGAAATTGAATGTCAGTCAGCTACTTGCAGGCTTCAACGACTGTGCAGAAACGGTCGACTGAATAAGAAATAGAAACTTAGCGATGTATGAGGGTTGGGGTAAGAATCCCCCCTTTTGTGTTTTATTGCTTGTAGCCTAAATACGTTTTCGAATTCTTTTCAGCAGATTTACCTTCGTAACTCGTACTATAATTTATATTCAGTCGGTAAGCATATTTATTTTTCTTTCTTTCCTTCACTTTCTTTCTTCGGCTTTTCCCAATTAATTGGGGTCGCCAGAGCCAACCAGGCTTATTTTGGATTTGGCCGGGTGCCTTTCCTGACGCCACGTGATTTTTCAGGTGAAAATTCCACCCCGCTGTCGCCGGCATTCGAGCCCCGGCCGTCCGGGTGAGAGACGAGCAGCTAAGACACTGCACCATCACGATCCCCTGTAGCTCAGCATATTAATGTGTCTAAATTGGGCGGGGAATAACATTTATCTGTCGCGCTTTCCTAATTATTTTCAAATGTGTTACATTTTTCGAAGAAAACCTCAACCTAGAAGAAGTTTTGTGTAGTTTCCTCCCACACACCGGTCTGGGGTTTGAAACCAGGTAATGTTAAGGGGAAGATGACCTCAGTGCTCCACCCCTTAAAAAACAATAAATAAATTAATAAATAAATAATAAAATCCGTGGTTTCCCACTTCTACTCCAGGCAAGCACCGAAATAGCTCCTATATTAAGGCCACTCCATTGACCTCGTTCATCACCTGCCTCCATTCATTTCGGTCCTCTTCCTTCGCGTTAACCGTTTCACTCGCCGAGTCGTCTCCAAGTTATTTGATTCTATCCGAGGAAATCATGAGGAATCCGTAAGACAAGAGTTTAGTGCTTTTCAGTCGGTCAACACGAATGTACCCAAAAGAGATGGGTTATGCCCTAATCCTGAAATAAATTACATGAGATTAATAAAACACTAGGAAGACCAGTTTCGATCGTCAAGCGATCATCATCAGATCCATTACACTTAGGCTATAAAATCTATGTTTGAAATGCAGGTGAAAATATTTACAATATGTACAATTATTTAGTTGCAGTATTGGTACTGCAACTGTCAGTGCATGCTAAATGCAGTATATATGATGTTAGGTGAAATGCTAAATGGTGATAGCTATCCGGAGTTTGTACTTTAGAGAGATTATATGGTTGTAAACTATGGTTAAACTATAAAATTTTAGGCTAACTACTTATCTGATTGTATTCCTTACTACAGCTACTCGCAGTTTTCGTGCTCACTGGAACTCACTGTGCGGTCGACTCATGATTTCCTCGGATAGAATCAAATCGGAAGTAGAGTCGGTGGTCCCATGTCATAGATTTATGGCATGTAAAAGAACCTTCCACCAACTAAACCTGTGTGAAGCAAAATTTGTAGGTTAGGTTTGATTAATGCTCTTAAGTTCCAAAGTTCGTGGTTGCGATGGTACCTAGTAGTAGGAAAATTCCCAGATAGGTGTAGTAGACGGTAGCATTTGATGGCGAAAGTAGGAACTACTTGAAATTACTGGCTGCAGTCCTTACTTGAATTAAAACAGGTAACACACACTAATACAGTCATCACAATTAACACCGGTTTTCAGTCAGATTCTACACACACCCAAAGTACACGGGGCTACATGACCACGTTGTCTCAGCCCTTAAACTAACCAACCAAACTCCCAACCTGGAGGACCAGGGTCCCTTCTGTTAGGAATACCATACCTTAGCCTAGAAAGCCTCGTGTTAGTGTGCCAGGCCCTCGCCTTCATTCTCCCCGTTAGGGGTAGTATTTGCTGTTATCACTTCCATCTGGCAACTAAACCTCTTCCTAGGATTTTATACATGCACGTGCTTGACATAAATGCATCCCGTAAGGCTATATTACCAGCCATTCACCCTCCTCCTTTATCCGGGCTTCGAACAGGCACTAGCAGAATCGACAGAAACTACTAGAGGCGGAGTTGTGTTTCCTGACCTGGTGAATCGTATCGCTGCCTAATTATAGCCCATCCACCCTATATATTAGAAGTGCCCATGGGGAGTGCCAGTTATTCTGGAAGGAAATTGCAGTCAACAAAGTAGGTCTTATCATTATTGAGTAAGATGTGAAGAAGAGGAAATATATATTTTGTCGGGAAGGAAAATATTGCGGCGCATAGTGAAGACTAAGAACGCAATAGTTGGGTGTTTAACGGGGTAGAGCGGAAAAATAAGGGAAGTGAAGACAGGGATATTGCGGCCATGAGAATCAATCTAGTGCACCATTACACGTACTAACACGCCCAGCTCCACTTATTTATATCCTGCTCCAGAATTCTCTGCCTGTACCTGCCGACAATGTGAGATACAGCACCACATTGTGGAACGATACTGATATTACTTAGACTGGCTGATAGGTCACGTACTGAGGATACAACACCAGCAAAGGCTTTCTCGAGGTACGAGCAACTTTGCAGGTGTTCACCCATTCTTAGCAGAAGGATAACGTCTTGTACAGTGTAGGGAGGAAGGAAGGAAGTAAGGAAGAAAATGACGAATGAAGATTCCCATAAAATAAATTATAACTTATACTTTCGTACGTAACAATAACCCCTGGCACTACAGCCCAACAAGGGCCTAGCCATACCAAGCGACCGTTGCCCAGCCATTTGACCTGCAGAGATTGGGGTGGCGCGTGATCAGCGCATCGGGTCCCCTCAGCCGTTAATCTTGGTTTTCGTGATCGGGGCGCTGCCTCACTGTCAGACAGCAACTCAATTGTCCTCACGAGGCTGAGTGCACCCCATTCCAGCCCTCACGTCAGTTTCTAAAATCCCTGACGGAGCCGCGAATCGAACCCGGGGCCTCCCGGTGAGACGCAGGCGCGCTACCCCAACACCACGGGACTGGCCTAATACTTACGTAGATAATAATAATAATCATAATAATGTTGTTGAACATACGGATATGAATAACGACATGTTGATATGTTGTTGATCCGTACTGGTTTGGATGATTAATATGCTTTTCAGTTGGTCAACATGAATCTACCCATATTATGACGGGTGTTATTTCCTCAACCTGAACGACATGTTCTACCCTGGCGAAATGTAAATATTATATGTCAGAAAACTGTATTATAATGAGAGTCATTATAGTACAAGTTTTCATTATGATACAGTTTCTCCCACCAATCAGAGCTCAAGAAACAGAAGAATTAGGTAAGGATAGCATCGCACATGCACTGACTTCCATGGCCTTCCATTTTAAATGTCACTGCGTGGCCTAGAGTCATAGTGGAGTAATCGAGGAGGCCATGGTATTTACTGCGTCCGATGCGCTCTGTTTAGTACATAAAACTGGCGAAATCTCGACAGATATTTATGAATATGTAAGTTCGAACATAAAATAGTTTATGTTAAAATATATAATAAAGTTGTAATTATCGTCGAACATAAACAGTCGTATGCAACTCGCCTATAAAGGGAATTAAGACACTCGTATGGAAATTATAAAACACGCTACGCTCGTTTTATAAACATACTCATGTCTTAATTATTGCCATTATAGGCTCGTAGCACAATGTACTATTATGTTCTATGATGTCGAAATGTAAATATTATATGTCAGAAAACTGGATCATAATGGGGGTCATTGAAGTAAAGTACTACTTTTCATTATGATACACTTTCTCCAACCAATCAGAGCTCAATATTTTCATTCATCAATCAATTAGTTAAGGATAGCTTCACATATGCACTCAAAATCCAACATGTCGGACATGAATTACATGACTTGAAAGTTGACAATGTAGCCTATATTGGATCAACCATTGTAGTTACAATGCCAAACACAAAGACAAAATCAGCACGAACCTTTACGGTAACAGGAAAATACCGTGGAATATGCATGAAATTTAGGAATCTACGTCCAGAAGTTTGCAACACCATCCTTCTAGCCATTGCCGACATGGAAAGTGTGCACCGTCCCTAATGTTTCCATAAACGAACTGGGCAATTTTGCAAACGAAATAGCTATGCACCTTAATTTCCGCAACTTCAATTTGTACACATTCGTAAGATTTCGCCGTCAATTTTAGTGAATACTGTTGTTGACATAAACACACCAAAACGTCATGGAGGAAGCAAGCGTATGACAATAGTTCCACAGAAATTATAATCCACCTCTCTGTTCAGTAAATGGATTTATTATGCTAAACTCTTCCGCCAGATGGAGTAACTGTTTTATTTGGGACTCAATTTATTTGCCTTCCTTTGACATTTTATACGCATCGAATTTGAAGAACAACTAGTTGATAATACCATTCATTTAAATTTTGAAGCGTTTGTAACAGCCTATTTTATGTCATTTGACCAAAATAACCAAATGATGCAAAATAGTACCTGTGCGATATTTTTTGTGCTACTTCAGGAAAAACAACGTTTCAAAGCTTTGTAATTCGTTATTGGGTAGCGATCAAATGATGTGCCCACACAATTCCCAAGAAGATGAATTCAACGACAGATTCTCGACAGATATTTGTGAATATTTATGTTAGAACATATATTAAAGTCATAATTATCGTCGAACATAAACAGTCGTATGCAACTCGGCTATAATGGTAATTAAGATACTCGTATGGAAATTAAGAAATTAAGAACAAACTCGTGTCTTAAATATTGCCATTATACGCTCGTTGCATACTGTACTGTTAAATTACAAAATTACAAATTAAAAGAGATTGTAAATATATTTGTACAAAAGCATAACACGTATCCATCACACTTTACCTTAGCCTAGCTGAACAGGACCTGATGATGTTCGCGTAACGATCGAAACATGCCATCCAATTAATTCTCACTCTTTTGTATTGTTACGAAAGCGGGGTTGCTTCGTTCCTTCTCGCGTGACTCACAGCCGCCTGAGGCTACCTCTGGTATCTGTCGGCCGGCTACTTGCGCAGCGGGAACAAAGACATGGTCTGGAATGTTCCCGGCGTACCTGGTGAAGGAACTCTCGGGAGGAGCCGTGAACTCTCCTACTCGGGAAACGTCCATTGAGTCACCAACCTCCCTATATAAAGCGGCCTCACCAGCGAGGGAGGGACTGTGTTTTTGAGCTAGTGCGTGTTTTTACCTGTGCGACAGTAGTGTGGCGATGTGACGTGCGAAGTTACGAAACCCAAGTGAGGCTGATTCTCCAGACAGCGAGGCAGTGTGAATCGTACGGAGGGACTGAGTTTTGAGGAGTGTGTACTTACCTAGTGCGACAGAGATATTGTTGTGAATTGCAAAACGCAGTGGGCTGTTCCCTAGCCAGCGGACAGCGAAGCAGTGTGTAGTGGTGAGTGACTGGCTATCGTAAATAACTGTAGTTTGTGTACAAGGCAGAGTTGCTGGTATTAATAGCGAGGACAGTAGTGTGAAAGTAGGCTAAGTGTGGAAGCTATAGTGACTAGTAGTGTCTTATGAAGTGAGATTCAGTGCTTATTGTGTGGTGTATTTTCCTGGCCTGAAATAAAGCTAATATTTTGTTAAAGGAACAATTGTGTTGTGCTTTCACCCACCGTAATCCAGTTAACGAACTTGCCACTAGGGGCAACACTTAACAGTATGTTAATTGACTGTTAAATTAATTCAATTAATATTTCGTTCAAGTTTCCGCGCCTAATAATATATGGACACTCTCCTGTCGACCAACTGAAAATCATTCTATGAATGATGAATTATGTATACACTTTTTAAAACACTTCTCTCACAAATAGGGTGGTCTAAATCGGATGACTAGTTTCGTACATCAAGCGAGCATCATCAGATCCTACTCACTTAGCCATAATTTAGTTTCAGTGGATATGTATATAACAATCATGTACAACAGTGTTTTCAATTATTAATCAGGAGTTTTCTTTAAACTTTGTAACGAGTCGGATTTTTTACCGATATTGTTTTCCGTAAGTCTATTAAACTTCTATAGAGTTGCGACAAAAATTACGGTACGCATGTCATACGTTGCTGGCATGTTAAAGAACCCATTTGAATTCAGTAGGCCGTATTCATAATGGCAAAATTAATCTCGGGATAATCCTCCAACACACAAAGTTCCTCCTTTCTCTACTAGAAAGCGCTATAGTGTCAAGGAGCTTAGATATCTAACCTCCATGACGTGTTCATAGATTTCCAAGGAACGACAAAATTCGGCATGCAAGCTGCCCTCTGGGCGCAAATAACTAAGCTTCAACCCGGCAGCCGAGGCCATACGATATTATTATTATTATTAGTAGTAGTAGTATTATTGTTGCGTTTTAGTTAGAAATGTTCATGTGTATAACTCTTTCAATCCCTGGGCACATAATTGTGTGGATGCGGTTTCTTATTTATTTATTAGTTGGGATCGCTTTTGAACCCCAGAAATGCTTGCATTGATTGCTACATAGAACTCCTATATGAAGCTCCTTTTGTATTCAATGAAGTTGTGAGATCGGTTTGCTTTTTATCTATGAACTAGCTGTACCCGGCATGCGTTGCAATGCCAATCAAAGAAAGTGTTGGCGTTGTAACTTTGTTTGTTGAAGTGCTATTGGATTCCCAATATTTATTTATTTTCCATTAAACACCTCTAAACTATTGTAAAATTGATTTACTATCTCAAAAAAATCATTGGAGCGTGCTCAACAACTCACCAAAGTTTCATCGCAATGAAATGAATGGTATATGAACGCATACGGGACTTGGTTGAAACGATTCGAGCGCCGTCACCCATTTGTTGAATATACTCGTACGCTACTTATTGTAAAATGGATTTACTAAGTCGAAAACCTTCCCTGGCTTGTAAACAAAATATCATGAAAATTTCATCGCAATCGGATGAATGTTATATGAACGCATACGGGATTTTGTTTAAACAATTCACGCGCCTTCACTCATTTGTTGAATCTTCTTGTGCGCTACCCATTGAAAAACGGATTTACTAATTCATACACCTTCGCAGGACTGTACTCAACTCACTAACGTTTTATCACAATCGGATGAATGGTATATGAACGCATACGGGACTTGGTTGAAACGATTCACGCGCTGTCGCTCATTAGTTGAATCTACTCGTGCGCTACCAATTGTTAAATGGATTTACTAAATCAGAAATCTTTGCGGGAGTGGAAACATCATTTCACTAAATTTCATTGCAATCGCATGAATGGTATATGAACGCATACGAATTACTTTAAAATGATAATTGCGTCGTTACACATTTGTTGAATCTACTCGTGCGCTACCTATTGTATAAAGGATTTACTAAGTCAGAAACCTTCCCTGGAGTGTGCACCACAATTCAACCAAAGATTCATAGAAAACGGATGAATGGCATTTGAACGCTACGGGACTTTGTTTAAGGGATTCACGTGCCGTCGATCATTTGTTAAATCTACTTGTGCGATACCTATTGTAAAGTGGATGTACTAAGCCAGAAACCTTCCCTGGAGTGTACACAACCACTCACCCAAGTTTAGTCGCTATCGCACGAATGGTATATGAACGCATACGGGACTTTGTTGAAACGCTTCACGAGTCGTCGCTCATTTGTTGAATCTACGCGTGCGCTACCTATTATAACACGGATTTACTAATCCAGAAACCTTGCCTGTAGTGTACACAATCTCTCTCCCAAGTTTCATCGCTATCGGACGAATGGTATGTGAACGCATACAGGACTTTGTTGAAAAGCTTCGCCCGTCGTTGCTCATTTGTTGAATCTACTCGTGCGCTACCTATTTTTAAGTGGATTTATTAAGCCAGAAACCTTCCCTGGAGTGTACACAACAACTCACCCAAGTTAAGTCGCTATCGGACGAATGGTAAATGAAGGCATACGGGACTATGTTGAAACACTTCGCGCGTCGTCGCTCATTTGTTTAATCTACTTGTGCGATACCTATTGTAAAGTGCATTTACTAACTCAGAAACCTTCCCTGAAGTGTACACAACATCTCACCCAAGTTTCATCGCTATCAGACGAATAGTACATGAACGCATACGGGACTTTGTTGAAACGCTTTGCGCGTCGTCGCTCATTTGTTGAATCTACTCGTGCCCTACCTAGCGTAAAGTAGATTTGCTAAGCCAGAAACCTTGCCTGAAGTGTACACAATCTCTCTCCCAAGTTTCATCGGTATCGGACGAATGGTATGTGAACGCATACAGGACTTTGTTGAAACGCTTCGCCCGTCGTTGCTCATTTGTTGAATCTACTCGTGCGCTACCTATTGTTAAGTGGATTTATTAAGCCAGAAACCTTCCCTGGAGTGTACACATCTACTCACCCAAGTTTAGTCGCTATCGGACGAATGGTAAATGAACGCATACGGGACTATGATGAAACACTTCGTGCGTCGTCGCTCATTTGTTTAATCTACTTGTGCGATACCTATTGTAAAGTGCATTTATTAACCCAGAAAGCTTCCCTGAAGTGTAAACAACCTCTCATCCAAGTTTCATCGTAATCGGATGAATGGTATATGAACGCATACGGGACTTTGTTTAAGCGATTCGCGTGCCGTCACTCATTTGTTGAATCTTCTCGTGCGCTACAACATTCATAGTTATTCACCTTTTAAACCTTCTCTGGACTTCCACAAATAATTCAAGACCAAAATTAGCCAAATCGGTCCAGCCGTTCTCGAGTTTTGGTGAGACTAACGAACAGCAATTCATTTCTATATATAGGCTACAGATAGATAACATTGCTGCCAGCAACCACCAACCTCGAGGAAAACATTAGCAAATATATTATTCTCCAATGGCCATAATTTTTGAAATATATCCTGAATTTCTATAATACCTTGGAGCCATATATCTTATGATAGTATGTGCAAATTTGAGCTTTCTGGATGTCATGCTTACCTAAGAGTGAAGCTCTCATTCAGCAGTTGCATTGTTGGCTAATCCACACTATCAGGTTCCCTTAAATGAAAATTCAATGACAACTATTCAGTTCTTAAAATCATTCGTAAATTTTTTTGGAATTGTATTTGCTTACCATCCAAAATATGTTTACTGCACAAAATCATGAAAAGTAAAATGGAAGAGTTGGAATACTGGCATAGAGTCTAAGAATTTTTACATCTCTATGCATTAAGTCGCGGATGAATATGAATTGTCGTGATGTAACACGGCGAAGATTTACTATTTTCTATTTATGTTGTGGCAATTTGAATTTCAAGATTTATATTCACATCTATTTACAAAGTGAAATTTCTGCTCATCTGATTATTTGCACGGCATAGGCGCGTAAACGGCCTCACCGATCTTAAAGAAATTTTCAGGGAGGACATCAATACGTCGTGGCCAGGGCTGGATGTCGAGGATACGGGGAATTTTCCCTTCAACGCCTGAAATAAAAATGATCAAATGCTTTGTTGATAAGTTTGGCCCTACATCATTAAAACGTTGGAAGTCGCAACCTTTCATCTAAATGACTTGCACTATTTCAAGGTGCCTGAATCATAGCTAAAAATCTGCATTTGTTAACATTGCAATTATGATAACACAATTCTTTAACTTTTGATGAGTAACATCTTTCCACTCGGTTGATGAATATTTTTGTGGGAGTGATTTTGAAATATGGGACGGAAGTGGATCGGAACGATCCAGCTGGCAGTGGTGGATCGAACGGAAGTGGGTAACACGCGCTGCCAGCTGGATCGATCGATCCAGCTGGCAGTGGTAATATCCAGGAAACAATGAGCGTGCGGTGTCGGAAATAGATACCATTTCTGACGGTAAACGCTCATGCGAACTCTGGTGTCAAATGATTGAAGCACATGATATACGGGAACTAGGCAAGCCTCCACGAACTATTGCTGAAAACAGTCTCTTTACTCACAAGAGTGTCTATTCATAAGGCATTTTAAACTCAATTTCACGCAGGAACGTTATTGAAACAAGAAAAATATAAATGAAACTTAATTCCGTAATGCAGTATTATTGGAACGTGGAAATAAGTCACCATTGTGAATCGTATTAGCGTGCTCGAAATAGCCGTGGTGTTAGCGACCCTGCCTGTGAATCTAGTGATTTCGGGTTCGATTCCCGGACGGGATAGATATTTTTGCTACCAGATTATCAAACGATATTTATCATATAAATATGACTCATTTTAACAGAATCCATATGAAATTACGTGTTGGTCTGTGAATCAAGAGGTCCGGGAACTGGGCAAGCCTTTCATGATCTACTGCTGTGCACATTGCATTTACTCGCAAGTTGGCCTATTTATAAGGGATTTAAAGTTATGAGCGGTGTCGCGTCTATAAATCAAGTTGATCCATATCGTATTCTTCATTTAGGCTAGTGCTGGTAGAAGCTACAAATCATCTAATAAAATGAGTTCCGTATTGTAAACTACAATACTGTTAAACACTCCCTTTTAAAATAGATTAATATTTGTGCCAATAATAATATTAAATACGGGTGTATCAACAATTTCACGTGAGGTTTCTTCTATGTCAGATGTTACACATCACATGCGACTACTGTAAGGCTCGTAATTTTTTTTCCAAAGTTACGTAGTTTTAAAGAGCAGTTATCACAGAACGGGTGATGCCAACTCGAAGGTAAAAGTAACTTATTGATCCGCCGTAAAGTTGAATAACTAGAGGAATGTCAATGAAACAAGTGCCAAGTCGATCCCTAGTATCTTCGGCCAACTGTTGGGAATTTTTCTTCCAGAAGAAACTAACAGAGCATTTTCTAGACGTCTGTCCTCTACATCTGAAGTTCATCTGTGATGTAAACAAGCATATGTTGTGATTTTTTATCAAAGAATATAAAATGTTGTACTAGTAAGGAGCAATATGTATTTGTTGCCAAATGTTTTTAGGAAACAATTTTATTTTGAACATTTTAAATGGCATTGAGACGATGCAAGCTTGGGCACAAAAATTTTGAATATTTGAATTCGTCAACGCCATTGTTTCACATATTTTTAAATTTTTAATTGTTATTTTTTACTCTGATTACTTTCATTTTGGTTCACAGTTTTTAGTTCATAAGTGCCTAGAAGTATGCAAATTATCAACTTGATAGGGCTCATAATTCCAGAGAAAATATACTTCTTTTGAATAATCTTTCAAATGTCCATAATAATCGAAATATTTCTATAATATTATAGTAACGCGCAGACACGAATGTTGTTGATAAACCGTGTAAATTTGAAGTTTCTAGGTGTCATGGTTATATAAGAAAGAAGCTTTCATTAAGCAAGGGGCAGATGAAATCGTAGTTCCACCCCTTAAAGCAACAATATCTACTGCTACTACTTCTTTAAGCAGTTGAATTTCACACTACGTACTGTAGTACGATGGTAGTAAATTGTTATTTTTCAGTATTTCCACGAAAAGAGGAGTCTTGCTGATATAAAATGTCACATTTCGTTTTGATTACTGCATTCTAGTTTCTGAGTTCATTTTGAATAGAGAGATTCAAGATTATTTTATTATCTGATGGACTGCTCTTGAGCTATTCAAAGATTCGTGAACCGTGGTTTACAATCACCTGATTTAGGGAATGCGTCCCGTAGTCTATGGAAAATGAGGAAATGGACCCAGCTCAGTTGTCCCTCGGAATACCCCATTTCCAAAATCTTCAGATGGTAAAAATTGTAAGTCTGTAGGGAAGAAAACATTACTAAGTAGCCTAATCTCTACTTAGTACAAAACAAATTCACCGATTCTAGAATGTCATGAGTAATCTCGAGAACCACTGGATGGATTTGATGTGGTTTTCACCATTCTGTAAAGGATATCTCGAGGAAGGCTTCTGTAGAAAATTATTTATTTATGATCAAAGAAAGCCCAGAAGTAACGATTTCAGTGAAAAAGTTGAAGATAAACCTGGTGTCCGTGCGCTTTTTAAGCTTACGCTGGGCAAACCGATAAAAACATCTATATACTATGAGTGTAAGAATTATTTAGCATGAAAAGTTTTACAAAAGGTTCCGCGAGAGCATATCTCTATCTTCAATAAGTGTTTTTACGTTTTCATTTCTTCCAACAACCTCCATTCAATTTCTGAGGTGGCAGTTTACGAGCTAGCTAGGGGCGAGCCTGTCACCCCAGTTACAGGCTAGCTAGCGGGCGAGCCTATTACCCCACATACAGCCAGGAGCAAACTGTCGAGTCGTGTTGAGTTAATACTTCAGAGATGAGTGGTTGTATTTGGAGTTTCCCTGGAAGTGCAACTCGACTTTTCTTCATTTCATCTGAGAACTTTTCGTTCCGAAAAATACACAGTCAAGTTAAGATTGGACGGAAGAGGGATTTTTGTTTCATGCACCTCGCCGTTCTTAAATTACTTGTGACAGGAATTCGTTGAACATGCATCTCCATGATAATGTAATTAATAGTCCAGTCAGTGATTTTAACCCATCATTCCGAGTGGTGAAACGGATATAGGTCGTAGTTCATTGACATTGTAAAAAAGCGCTTATCACGTAATGCATTCATAACTGTTCCCGGGCGAAGCCGGGTCGGGTTGCTAGTATATATATATAATAACACTAAACTAAATGAACACACATTTCGCCGATAATTTAAGTAAGATAATACAAAGGTGTTAAAATATTGAAATAAACTGCCTGGTAATTTCAAATGATTTTCCCATGCTTTCGTATCGCCTAACCAATTAGAAAAATTGACTCAATCTCTTGTAAAATATAGCCAAAAAAATAGGGTTGAGAATTTCTGTAAAAACCTGCACATGATAGAAACATTCAAAATGGTTATTGGTCGAATAGGAATTACAATATTTGGGGGGGGGGGGGGGATATTGAACGAAATGGTCTTCAAAAGTTCACAGTGTAGGAAAGGATTCACAAGATGAAAAATGTATGTGGTATTACTTTCAGAACGCCCTTAGGAAGAATACAGAGAAAGACGGATGGCCTGCCTTACAAAAAGCCTTGTTGGAGGCCGCTCAGAAAACTATCCCTGCATCATAAACCAAAGGCAAACACCCATGGTGGGATGCAAATTGTGATGAGGTTATAGAAGAAAGGCGTAAACCCTGGATTAGGTGGAACCAACAAAAAATGAAGCTAATTATGAAGCCATTCTCCTGCAAAGGAAAGCTACAGCTAACACCATCCGCAGAGCCAAGAGGAATTACCTCAGGAGTCTAATGCAACAGGCTGAAAATGATTTTCAGAGAAACAACTCAAGAGATTTGTACAAGGGATTTAAGAAGCAAACGGCTCAGTGGTGAAACGGATATAGGTAGTAGTTCATTGACATAAAGAAAAGGCGCTTATCACTTCATGCATTCATAACTGTTGCGCGGACAAAGCCGGTGAGGTTTGCTAGCAAGGAATATAACCAGTTGGTCAATAAAAAAAAATTGAACCAAAAATAGTGACTCATTAAAATTATTTATTTGAGTCTAATCATATGCACACCTCTGTGCAGATTAACATTTCATTAAAACTGCTACTGAGACTCCGCCTTTATCAGATACATGGAAAAGTGACATTCGATTGCTGGAGCTACATGCAGAGAAAGGAGCAGGCCAAAAGACATTAACCGCACCTGGACAACTCGGAGTGGAGGGGGAGTCGTAATGAACACGAGGGGCATCACCCTTCTCGCCCGGTTAGCTGAGACCAGACAGTAACGAGAACCATCCACCCTCACCAGCTCCCGCTAATACTCGGTCAAGTTCCCTGGAGTTGAAGTAGAAAACTACAAAAGACCACTTATAGGATGACCGAGATGAGATTCGAACACATCTCACCTCATTTGACCACCAGAGGTGGAGTGCACCCCGTTTTAGCCATATCACAAGGATGTAAATCTCTGGCTGTGCCGATATAATAGAACTCGGGTCTTTCAGAAGGAGACAGTATGAACATCTAGACTACTGTGTACATCAGCGGCTTCGGTGGTATAGTAGGCTACATGCTGAGCTTCTATGCCCAAAGTTGTGGGTTAAAACCCGGTCAAAGTCGTCGGGTCTTTTAAGAGCGTTAAATATCCCTCAGTGTGCCTTCCTTCGGAGGGGAAGTAAAACCGGCGGTCCCATGTCATAGATTTATGGCATGAAAAAGAACTTTCCACCAACTACACTCGTGTAGGTTAGAATAATAATAATAATAATAATAATAATAATAATAATAATAATAATAATAATAATAATAATAATAATAATAATAATATCGTTTGGCCTCGGGTGCCTGGTGCAAGCTTTGTTAATTGACACCGAGAGGGTAGCTTGCATGTCGAATTTCGTCGTTCCTTTGAACGCTATGAAAGTCAAGGAGGATAGATATCTAAACTCCTTGACACTACAGCGCTTTCAAGTAGAGAATGGAGGAACTTTGTGTTGGCGGAAAATCCCGAGATTAATTTTTCCATTGAACACGGCCTACTGAATTCAAATGGGTTCTTTAACATGCCAACAACGTATGACATGAGTATCGTGATTTTTGTCGCCTTCAAAAATCACTTACCATGGCCAGGGGCGAACCTGCAATCTTGGGGTTGGTAGTCCACTCACTCACCGTGGCAAGCTAGGTTAGAATGATAACGCTCTATTTGTTCCAACGTTCGCAGCCAGGTGCTGACTGTGATGCCATCTAGTAGCCAAGTCCGCAAGCTAGGGGTCGTGGAAGGTAGAATTTGCTAGCAAAAGTAGGAACTCCAGTACTTGAAAAATTATTGTCTGCAGTCCTTATTTGAATTAAAACAGATAACACACACTAATACACACCCCAGGGCCTCACATCTATTGGGACGTGGGTTGGTGACCACGGGGCCCCAGCTGAGTCCGGCATTGCTTCCACTTACTAGTGCCGGACTCCTGTCCGACTTCTTTCCTGTCGACCTCACTTGGTCAACTCTTGTTCTCTTCCGACCCCGACGGTATTAGGGTATCCGATGCCTGGGGAGTATCTTCCTTTCCCGCCTTCATTGACCCTTGTCTCAACTTTTCTGATACCCTCCTTCTGTGAGGGGTCAGCCTTCTTTTTCTTTTCATGTTATCTCCTGCCTTCTGCTCAAGGCCCTCAAGGAGGCCGGGTGTATGTAGCCCCACCACTTCTGGTGCACCCTGGATATTGCTTCTCCCTCAGGGGCTCGCGGCTGTTAGGTTCGGGAGTTGGCGACCCCGAGGGATTCCTGAGCTGGGTCCGGTGTTCCCCCTTTTTTCCATTATTTCTGGGGCGGACCCTCTCCTCTTTCACTTTCCTATCTGCAACTCTTGGCTCTCCTTCCTTCCAAGTCCCTCAATCCGCATTCTTCGAGGGTTGAGAGCCTTTCTTTCTCTCCTGTCCTTTATTTGCCTCATTCACGTTTTTTTTCGTTTCTTATTCTAGTAAATAAGTAGGTATTTAGTTTTAGTTATAGTTGACTTTTCATTATCATATTCACGATCACCCAATCCATTAGGGACCGATGACCTAGATGTTAGGCCCCTTAAAACAACATTTATCATCATCATCATCATCATCATGACGAGATTGCCGCGGTGGTTGAGTGGATAGCGTGTTGGTCTACTAACCCCAAGATTGCAGGTTTGTCTCCTGGCCGTGGTAAGTGACTTTTGAAAGGTGGCAAAAATTCTACACGCATGTCGTACGATATTGTCATGTCAAAGAACCCATTTGAATTCAGTAGACCGTGTTCATAATGGCAAAATTAATCTCGGTAGTTTCCGCCAACACTAAGTTCCTCATTTCTCTACTAGAAAGCGCTATAGTGTTCAAGGAGCTTAGATATGCCTTTCATAGTGATTCAAGACACAACGAAAAATTCGATATGCAAGCTACCCTCTGGGTGTCAAATTACAAAGCTTGCACCTGGCACCCGAGGCCATACGATATTATTATTATTATCATCATTACACACTAATACAGCCATCACAATTAACACCGGTTATCAGACAGATTCTACACACACCCAAAGTACACGGGGCTACACGACCGCGTTGTCGGAGCCCCTAAACTAAGGAACCAACCAATCAACTGTGTCCACCTCCGCTGAACTTTTCCTTCGGAAGGGGCACGGCTTCCAGCCGTATATGGATATGTCGTCCAGCAGAACAATTCACATTAGGGTCATCTTCCTGTAAACAGGGATCAAGAAAATTGATATTTAAATGCATTGTACTGTAGAAATGTATAAGGCGTGATCACAAAGTTCCTGTTTGAAAGCGAAAGCTGGTGCCACCACTGAAAACTGAAAGCGCGACGATGCAGTGGTGTTATCCATCGTTCCCTCGGCCTCGTCCCAACAAGTTCAAGAGCCAACCATCCGCTGGAAATGTTCTGTTCTTTGATTACCGAGGCCCATTGCTTATTGAATTCAAGGAACCTGGTGTCTCCATCGCTGGGGAACGGTACTGCGCAACAATGGAGAAATTTCGACGTGCAATTAAGGCAAAAGTCTTGGAAAACTGCGACAGGGGGAGCTGCTGCTTCATGAGAATGCCAGTCCCCAGAAGGTACGCCAACTCAGATGGGAGACACTCGAATGTCCACCCTATTGTCCTGATCTCTCCCTTTGGTACCTTAATCCTTTATAAGGCAAAACTATGTTTTATATGTTTTTACATTTTAATTTATTTTAATTATTATTATTAATGTTATTTTTTGTTTCTTTAATTTTAATGATTATATAGTTATTTTAAATTCTTAATTTATGTTGTTATAGATTTATTATGTTTCATTGTTTAGTTAATTAATTAATTTGAATTGTTTTTTACAATAATTAACATAATTTGTATCGTCATATTTATTATTATAATTTGTATATTTTATTTATTAATGTAATTTTTTGTTATGTTTTTATTTCTATATTTTATTGTTACTGGTTTTAGTTTTTCTTTTAAAGTATATCTAGTATATACGTATTTAATATTTGATTTTTAGATATACTAGCACTTCGGCATGAAAATTCTCCGAAATTTGTCTGAATAACTCAACCATCAACATCTCTAAAAGTTAGTTAGTTATTGTTGATTTAAGGGGCGTAACTACGAGGTCATCTGTCCCTAATCTTTGAAAGCATAAGCTGTCCTTATGACAGGTGGTTAATATAGAGACCACTAACCCAGAAAGGGTCGATGATTCTTGTCGGACAAGGATGTGCAGGACAAGGTGTTTTACTACACGGGGATCTTTAACCTGAAGTGACGGTGAGATGAATGTCTCAATACTCACGGTGACTGTGCCTTATTGACACACCGATTCAGGACTGTACGACCGTCAAACGGAATCTTTTTGATCACGATTTATATACTGGTCAAAAAAAGTTTTGCATATTTCATGTTGTCGTAATTTCATTGCTGTATGACGATATTTCGTGTTTGCACATTGGCTCATGTGTTAACTCTACGATAGCACGTTTGATTGTTTGTACCGTGCACTGTTCTCGGACTTGGAGTTTGTGCATACAACCTGCACAAATGGGGGAAGTAGCAAACCCCTGCTGTCATTGTGGTACATCGAACGAGACCATCAGGCACATTGTCGAAGATTCCAAACCAAGAGCGTGCTTAGGTGACCCTAATGATTTTTTCAGTGCTACACCATCGAGCCTGGGCTGGAGAAATAGACTGGACATAAGGTCGTAATAAGGTTGGTGCCTGTGCTAGTATGTACTTGACATTATGATTATTATTGTGTTTCTTGTGTAATACCATATGCTATATAAGTAAATTAAAACAGGCGTCGGATAATGCACGTGTATTATATTTGGTCAACAATACCTAAGCTTGCAGTATGTAAAACTTATTTTGACCAGTGTATATCTCCGTGTAGTTATGCACTCCTGCAGTACAGTATATTTAAGGTTCATTTTCATTTAGGTTTAGTCTACACAGAGGAAAATGAACTAAGGGTGAACTGTTCTCTTGGACGGCACATCCACATATGGCTGGGAGGCGTGACCATTGATCAGAGAAATACAGGAAAAGAAGAGCATTGTCAGACACACACGCGGACAAAAGGTGATTTCATAAATGAAAATAGGCTAAAAAATACACACATACGATATACTGTATACGTTATTCCAAGTAAATAGCTCACTCCCATGCAGTCAGTGCATATCCATGCGAATAGACACACAACATACATGCTCCAGATACCTCTTCATAGAACAGAAAAATGTACAGTTTCATGTCATATTATATCAATTATTATTTGGAATACACAGAAATTACACCAGTATTCAGGATTTAAAATAAGAACGATAAAACGCTCCTTTCATGTTAATCTATCAGCTATGCAATGATTACGGTCAATGTGAACATTCAATTATTGTATTATTGAATGTGAAACCAAACATGATTCTTCTGTAATTAAACTATTTCTAAGTCATGCATCTTCATACTCAAAAATTCATAAAAACAGAGACCAAAAATGTAATTTACGGCAAAAGTCCTAAGATAAAAAGATATTTTTACCTAATGCATGGATATTCACGGATCTTTTGCAAATTTCCCCTAAATAAAAGTAGAGATATCACGGGAATTTCTTTCATAAAATTAATAGTTTTTCCAAAAATATCCTTCGTAATTATTTTTGAAAATTTTAATTCTTTTTTTCTTTCATGAAATTTAATTGACATGTTATGAAAATTTGGAATTAGGTAGATAATACTTCTTTTAAAAGCTCTGCGTATCGATTTTTCTGTCCATAATTTATATAAGGAGATATATTGTACTAAAATTTGTTTATTTTTAGCCTATTTTCAATTTTGAAAAAATAGGCTTATGAGATCACCTTTTGTCCGTGTGTGTGTGCGTGTGTGTGTGTGTGTGTGAGATGTGTGTGTGTGTCCCCCCCTAATAAAACCTAAACGGCTGGAGCGATTTCAGTGAAACTCGGTAAGTTCATAGCACTATTCCCGGCGACCTCGACCGTATACTTCAAATCTTGTTACGTCTCACCAATCCAACATGGCGGCTGTGCGAAATATTTCACTAGCATTCAATATCTCCGAAACTATTACAGATATCGCCCTGAAATTGTGTACGGTGATAAAGGGCACTACTAGATGTTCACCTATGGGACTTTCAAAAACCTGGTGACTACAAAACCATCATGGCGGCAAAGCGAAGTTGAGACTTTTAAATAGACTCTTCTCGCGATTCAAATATCCAAACGTAATGAAACTTGGTACAGCAAATATTTATACACACTGCAATGCACTGGAGTCTAATTTAGTTCAATTGTTTACATAACCTCAAAATGGCGGCTGTGCGAAATATTTCACTGACATTCTATATCTCCGAAACTATTACAGATATCACCCTGCAATTTTGTACGGTGATAAAGAGTGCTAATACAAGTTTACCTATGTATATTTCATAAACCTGTCAAGTACAAAACGAACATGGCGACCAAGCGAATTTGAAATATTTTAACAGACTTTTCTCGTGATTTAACTCTCTGAGCGCAGTGAAATGTGGTACAGTAAATGATTTTGCAGATTGTAATGCACTGCCATCTAATTTCATTCAATTGTTTACATAACCTCAAGATGGCGGCTGTGCGAAATTTTAAAATTAAGTTTTAATTTCTTGTGTCGTAATCATGCGATCGAAGTGAAAGTTTGAATAATGAACCTAGGCAATAATTTTCCTTGAATGGTACATAACTCTATGGCCTATACATATAACAATCCTAATTGGCGAGGTTCCGAAATATTTAGACGGTTCTCAATATCTATGAATCTTTTACGGCAACCAAAATGAATTTTTTTATGTTCATAGAGACTATGAACATATGTTCACCTATAGGACTTTCAGTAACCCGGCGAGCACAAATCCAACATGGCGGCGACGCGAAGTATAAATATTTAAATGGATGTTTCTCGCGAATTAACTATCCGAGTGCCATGAAACGTTGCACGTTAATTGCTTATACAAATGTTGATCCACTGGCATCTAATTTATTTCGATTGTTTGCATAATCACAAGATGGCTGCTGTGCGTAATTTTAAAATCTCGTTTTGACTTCTTGTGTTCTAATCATGCGATTGAAGTTTGAATACCACACGTACACAATAATCTTAATGTAATAGTACAAAAATAGAAATCCAACCTGGCGACCATCTGAAATATTTAGACGGATCTCAATATCTACGAATCTGTCACAGCAATTAAACTGAAATTTTGTATTTTGATAGAGGCAATTAACATGAGCAGGATATATGAAAATAGGCTGTATAGTTCTTCACAGAACTACTTGTTTATGTTCTAAAACTTTGGACTTAAATATCCCTACTACTTGAAAGAATTCTGCAATTAAAAATTCCATACTCAGGTTTCCTAATATAGCTGTGATACTTATACCATACAAATTGTGTTATATTTGTCAGCATATTATGGGAGAAAAATGGGATTTAAATGTATACTTAGAATTGGCGGGAAAATTAAAGCAAAGTTCGAATTACGTTTCCTTCCTGATCCATTATCTAAAAGTAACCAAAATCGTATGTTTTTCGTTCTTTATCCTTTTTAGCATCTTCTGCTTGGATATTGGCGACTCTGGATGCTTATTCTTCTTCATCTTATTATTATTCTCCATCTCCAAAGAACGGCGGACACTTTGTTTCACTCTACGACGATCCCTCTGTTTACTCAGGAGTCCATTCACTTCGCATATCGGGTTCCTATCTGGAGGTTAGGCAACTTCAGTACTATATTCTCCTTGGTTGGCCAATTTTTACAACAGAAAAAATTCAAAGATTATCTGGAAATTATATCAACCACCTGTAACAAGATCATGATTTTATTGTCAACTGAAAGTTTTGGTCATTTTTTTCTTATCTTATTGTGTTTAACCACCCTCTGAATGAAGAGAGCTACATCAAGTGGCTTTGTAGCCTGTACTAAAGCAAAAATAAATTCAAAATTAAATTCAGAAATTTGGATTCAAACTTTCTTTTGTGTACTTATGACTGTAAGGCTTGAATATCAGGCTCAAGCACTTGAACAGAATAATATAGCATATACACTCTTCTGTAATAATTCTTGTAAATATCAACTAACTTGTCTACATCCACCTCATCTACCTGACGACACATAAACCCAATATTTTCATTTTTCAACAAACACTCTCTCCGACGTAGTTCCGCCCCTTAAAACAACAATAACTAACTAACTAACTCTCTCCGGTTTCACCCGTCAGTCGGTCAGCGTATACAGCCAGCCATCCATTACATCAAAGGCCAATACAATCAATGTCAGAACTACGCGTTCATTACCGTCATTCAAGACAATTCGCAGAGATTTATCGCCAGTCTGATTGAATGAAAGGAGAACATTAGTGAATGATGGAAAGTTATTGAACAATAAGAAATCCATGATTTATTGATGTCCATAAACACTTGCTTCCATCATTTTATTTCTATTGCGCTTTAAAACTTTCATCATTAACAATAAACCTGTATGATATAAATAGTGTGCATTCCTCTTTGCTATTCTAAATACCCTAGTTTGCAAAAGTCAAGAAATATCAAGACACGAACATAAACATTAGTGGGCATAATTATGGACACTTTTCATTATGCAATATATTTTTATAACAAAAGTTTACTAAGGCAACACTGAAAAATGGATTCTACCCCCTTAATATATTTTTATGTAATTATCCTATTTACATGGCAGGTGAAGGGGATTTAAGCAAATTAATGTATTTTGTAAGTAATATTGTGGCATGTGATTGTATTTAAGGTAGCAATTTGAAATTCACCACATCACGGCTGTTATGTGAGGTCGACAATAATTCCACAGTATAAAACAGTCTCTGCAACGTATCAAATAATCAATATTTTGTGGGGAATCCATTGACTTTTAATCAATATTTTTTGGGGAATCCATTGACTTTTAATCAATATTTTGTGGGGAATCCCATGACTTTTATTACTGCTTTCATTCTGCGAGGCATGGAGCCAACTAACCTTTGAAGATCGTCTGTAGTTATGACCTTGGACCAAGTGCCATTTAATTCCTTGGATTTTTGTGAGAAACGAGTACTTTCGGACTGGCGCACAAGTCTTCTATTGGGTTAGGTCAGGGCTGTCACCTGGCCACAGAAAACCATTATTCAACCATCTCATACTATGTTTTGCAGTGTGACTTGATGCACCATGTTGTTGAAAGAATTGCTGTATCAGATGATAAGGAAACAAATCTTTAATTGAAGGTAGTAGATCTCAGTCTGGTATCGTTGGGCATTTAGTATACCATCTATCACATGTTATCGACCATGTAGTACAATCACACTGTATTTCCTTAACAGAATAGTTGCAGAACGAAGTAATAACAAGAAGTTCCGTGAAGAACTATACAGCCTACTTTTCATGCCAATGATTATTCTACAGAATATGAACCTATATAGAATAATGACGAAATTAAGTTGGTAATATCGAAATATCTAATTAGTTAAAATATACCTGGTATAATGTAGCCTAATAGAGCACTGCAGTTGGCAGCCCTGGTGACTGAATATATTCTTAGTTCCATTTCTTAAGGTACAGAATACAAAATTTGGTTGAAGTCCAATGGACGTTACATGCAGTTAGATACTGGATCTATCAGCACGCGTAAAAGCATGTTGCCAACAATGTCATGCGTGTGCTGGTCAGAAATAATCTGAAATATTATGATATCTTGTTGTGCCAATTTTGGATGAAATCCATTTGTTAGTATAGAAGTTACATGTATTTTAAAATTGGACATATCAGCTGGCATAGAATCATGTTGGCAGCACTGCCGTGTATTAATTACTCCAAATTAATCTAGAATGTCAGGTGTTATACGTGTGCAAAGTATAGAGCTGTTGGCTTGCATACTTTCTGATATATTGATATTAGGGTAAAAAAAATATAGACAGCATTTATTAACAGTTGGCAGCCCTGATTTCTCTTTACAATACTTATAGTCATATCTGTTATGGTACACATAGCACATACGAAATTGGTACTATCTGCAGGCTTATAATCATGTTGGTAGAACTGACGTATATAAGTTACTCCAAATTAATCTAAAATGCCAGAATATACGTGTGCATAGTTTAAAGCTGTTGGCTTGCATACTTTCTGATATATTGGTATTTGGATAAAATAAATAAATAAATAGAGAGAGCAATTATTAACAGTTGGCAGCCCTGGTGGCTCTTAAGAATACGCGCAGTCATATCTGTGTATGGACAGATATTACATACAAAATTTGGTTGAAATCCAATTGGTAGTGTAGAAGTTATATGCATTTAAACATTGGACCTATCAGAAGGCTTAAAATTATTTTGGCAACACTGTCATGGTTGGACTCCTGGAAATTAAACTGAAATAGTCTTATCTACATGTGTGCCAATTTAGGAATAGCTCCCATGCATATCTTGCAAGATATCCAACATGGAGCTCAAATTTCTAGTGCTTTTTTCAGCAGTTGGTAGCACTGACATCATTTTCAAATATGGACGTGAGATATTCCGGTGCACATCTTTACTCATACTAAATTTGGTTTTGATTGCTGCAGCCGTTTAGGAGTTGATAGGGGGGGGGGGACACACACACAGCCAGACAGACAGAAGGACAGACAGACAGACAGACAGACAGACACACATTTTCCCGGATCGATCTCATAAGTCTACTTTTTCCTCATTTTTGCAAAATGTGAAAAGTAGGCTAAAAATGAACCGCAAGACATTTCAGAGCGTGACTGGTCGTTATGGTTAGGTTAACCAACATGCCCTTTTGACTGTTTTCTTGCTGTCGACTTGAAAAGGTCTTCGAATCACATTTTCAAGTCTTACTCAATAGGTATGACCACTTCATGGAGAACAAAAACATAAAGCTTCGTGTATGAGCTGTTCTTCCCCTACAGTCTATCAACACTAATTGTGCCCAAGTACATTAAGCCGGAAACAAGTATTTACATACCGCACAAACTAACACGATTTTATGAACAAATACCTACTTAATTGGATGACATTTTCGAACATCACGCGTTCATCCTCAGATCCTGTTCACTAAGGCTTAATTAGAGTGCCTTTTTACTTCTTCTCCAAAATGAACAAGTAATGTCCTCCTTGTCTCTTACATCTTTTACCTGAGCCATGAACCACTTGAATTTCTTTTTGTTTCTTCTGACTTCTCAATCTAATCTTACTAGAGCAAGATTGTGAAGTCAGTAGAAACAAAAAGGAATTCAATGGCATTACTGCCTACTTTTCTAATGTACGCTCACGGTATGGTACCTGATAACCAGCAGATCTGCAAATTAATGCAAACGATACGTGTTACTATTGTTAAGTATAGGTACTGAACTATTTCGATTAATACAGAGCCGAATGTAAAGCTCCTAAATTAAGGACATCTATGTTGCAAGTCATCCCATACGGGCACTGCACAACAATAACAAAATATTTCCGTATGAAGTTTCAAAAAATGTTTAATTTCCTTAATGTAATTTTGTCAACAACTAAATGGTACAGTAGGACACTACCCAGAAAAAATATGATAAGCAATCGTTTGAGTAGGATAGATGAGGATATTGAGGTCAGTTTTGTCTCTAAAACTAAAGAGCAACTTGCCAATAATAGAAAGACACGACAGAACAGCGCAAGAAATCCATTAATAACACCGACACATAGTGTAACTGGCCAACAATGATGTTTTCAACACATCTGACTGAAATTTAAACTTATAGGCTTGTCATTGTGAAAAAACGAAACGGCGGGAAAATGTTGCAAGTAACCCCTTTTGACGGTACGATGTTTATGAATCACACTTAAACACATATATTTATTTATGTTGTTGTTGGAGTCTTCAGTCTTTTGACTGGTTTAATGCAGCCCTCCATGCCTCCCTGTCCTGAGCTAATCGATTCATCTCTACATAACTACCACACCCTACATCCGAGGCAATCTGTTTAACATATTCAAACCTTGGTCTGCCTCTACAGTTCTTGACCTCGACCCTTCCATCCATAACTAAGCTTGCTATTCCTGGGTGTCTTAGTATGTGTCCTACCGACCTATCTCTTCTCTTCATTAGCAATCGCCAGAAACATCTCTCCTCTTCCACTCGTCAATACCTCTTCGTTTGTAACACTATCTACTCATCTATTCTTCATCATTCTCCTGTAACGCTACATTTCAAACGCTTCAATTCTCCTTTTTTCTGCTGCACCAATACTCCAAGTTTCACTTCCATGGAGTGCTATGCTCTAGACAGAGGCTTTCAAAAATGACTTCCTAATACCTAAATCTATGTTCGATGTCAACAGATTCCTTTTTTGAAGAAATGCTTTCCTTGCCTGAGCCAACCCACTTTTCATATCCTCTTTGCTTCGTCTATCACTGGTTATTTTGCTTCCTAAGTAACTGAAGTCGCCTACTTCCTTCAGCTTTTCACCAGCCAATTTGATGTCCATAGAGGTTTCTGACTTTTTCCGGCTGCATTCCAATATTTTTGTTTTACATTTATTAGCCTATTTTCAATTTTGAAAAAATAGGCTTATGAGATCACCTTTTGTCCGTGTGTGTGTGCGTGTGTGTGTGTGTGTGTGTGATTCGTGTGTGTGTCCCCCCCCCTAATAAAATCTAAACGGCAGGAGCGATTTCAATGAAATTCGGAAAGTTCATAGCACTATTCCCGGCGACCTCGACCGTGCCCTTCAAATTTTGTTGCGACTCACCAATCCAACATGGCGGCTGTGCGAAATATTTCACCAGCATTCAATATCTCCGAAACTATTACGGCAACATGGCGGCCAAGCGAATTTGCGACTTTTAAATAGACGTTTCTCGCGATTTGACCAACCAAACGCAATGAAACTTGGTACAGTATATGTTTATATACATTGTAATGCACCGACATCTAACTTCGTTCAATTGTTTATATAATCACAAGATGGCGGATGTGCGAAATATTTCACCGGCATTCTATATCTCTGAAACCATTAGCGGTATCTCCCTAAAACTTTGTACAGAGATAAAGGGCACTACTGGAAGTCCATCTATAAGATTTTCAAAAACCAGTTAACTACAAAACGAACATGGCGGCCATGCGAATTTGAACATTTTAAATAGACCTTTCTCGCGATTTAATGTTCCAAGCGCACTGAAACATGGTACAGGAAATATTTATACACATTGTAATCCACTGGTATCTAATTTAGTTCAATTGTTTACATAACCTCAAGATGGCGGCAGTGCGAATTTTAAAATTAAGTTTTTATTTCTTGTGATGTAGTCATGCGATCGAAGTGAAAGTTTGAATAATGAACCTACGCAATAATTTTCCTTTAATGGTACATGACTCTATGGCCTATACATTTAACAATCCAACATGGCGACCATCCGAAATATTTAGACGATACTGAATATCTACGAATCTATTTTAGCAATCAAACTGCATTTTTTAAGGTTTATAGGGGCTATGAACTTAAGTTGACCTATAGGACTTTAAATAACCTGGTGATCACAAATCCAACATGGCGGTGACGCGAATTATAAATATTCACATGGACGTTTCTCGCAATTTAACCATCCGCGTGCAGTGAAACTTGGTACAGTAAATCTTCATCCGAATGTTAATCCACTGGCATCTAATTTATTTCTATTGTTTCCATAACCTCAAGATGGCAGCTGTGAATTTTTTTTAAATCTCCTTGTTTTTTCTTGTGTTCTAATTATGCGATTGAAGTTTGAATACTACACGTTCACAATAATCTGCATGTAACAGTACATAACTCTAGGACCTACATATATAAAATCCAACATGGCGACCATCCGAAATATTTAGTCGGTTCTCAATATCTACGAATCTATTGCAGCAATCAAACAGAAATTGTGTATGTTGATAGTGGCAATTAACATAAGTAGGATATATGAAAATAGGCTGTATAGTTCTTCACGGAACTACTTGTTAATTTTCACCAAGAATTCTTTCCTCAAAACGGGGTCCATACCATTCAAAAACTCATTCAAATCCTCAGGCGTGTCGGCCAAGATGACGATGTCATCGGCAAACATCAGAGTTGAAATTATTTCTCCTTGAATCTTCACTCCCACGTTAAATTTTTCTCCAATTCCCTTCATTTTTAGCCTATTTTCAATTTTGAAAAAATAGGCTTATGAGATCACCTTTTGTCCGTGTGTGTGTCCGTGTGTGTGTCCGTGTGTGTGTGTGTGATTCGTGTGCGTGTCCCCCCCCCTAATAAAATCTAAACGGCTGGAGCGATTTCAATGAAACTCGGAAAGTTCATAGCACTATTCCCGGCGACCTTGATCGTGCCCTTCAAATTTTGTTGCGACTCACCAATCCAACATGGCGGCTGTGCGAAATATTTCACCAGCAATCAGTATCTCCGAAACTATTACCGATATTACCCTGACATTTCCTATGGTGATAGAGGGAACTACTATAAGTTCACTTATGTGACTTTTGAAAATCTGGTAACTACAAAACCAACATGGCGGCCAAGCGAATTTGCGACACTTAAATAGACGTTTCTCGCGATTTGACCAACCAAACGCAATGAAACTTGGTACAGTATATGTTTATATACATTGTAATGCACCGACATCTAACTTCGTTCAATTGTTTACATAATCACAAGATGGCGGATGTGCGAAATATTTCACCGGCATTCTATATCTCTGAAACTATTAGCGGTAAAACCCTGAAATCTTGTACGGAGATAAAGGGCACTACTGGAAGTCCATCTATAAGACTTTCAAAAACCGGTTAACTACAAAACGAACATGGCGGCCTAGCGAATTTGAAAATTTTAAATAGATCTTTCTCGCGATTTAATGTTCCAAGCGCACTGAAACCTGGCACAGGAAATATTTATACACATTGTAATCCACTGGTATCTAATTTAGTTCAATTGTTTACATAACCTCAAGATGGCGGCAGTGCGAATTTTAAAATTAAGATTTTATTTATTGTGATGTAGTCGTGCGATCGAAGTGAAAGTTTGAATAATGAACCTACGCAATAATTTTCCTTTAATGGTACATGACTCTATGGCCTATACATTTAACAATCCAACATGGCGACCATCCGAAATATTTAGACGACACTGAATATCTACGAATCTATTTTAGCAATCAAACTGCATTTTTTAATGTTCATAGGGGCTATGAACTTAAGTTCACCTATAGGACTTTAAATAACCTGGTGATCACAAATCCAACATGGCAATGACGCGAATTATAAATATTCACATGGACGTTTCTCGCAATTTAACCATCCGCGTGCAGTGAAACTTGGTACAGTAAATCCTTATACGAATGTTAATCCACTGGCATCTAATTTATTTCAATTGTTTCCATAACCTCAAGATGGCAGCTGTGAAATTTTTTAAAATCTCCTTGTTTTTTTCTTGTATCCTAATTATGCGATTGAAGTTTGAATACTACACGTTCACAATAATCTGCATGTAACAGTACATAACTCTAGGACCTACATATATAAAATCCAACATGGCGACCATCCGAAATATTTAGTCGGTTCTCAATATCTACGAATCTATTACAGCAATCAAACTGAAATTGTGTATGTTGATAGTGGCAATTAACATAAGTAGGATATATGAAAATAGGCTGTATAGTTCTTCACGGAACTACTTGTTTATTTATAAGTTTGTAAAAACGTGTGTAACGTATCAACTATTAACAGACAGTATAGTACACTACTATGGTTATTATAAGGTGCGTTCAAAAAGTAACGAGCCGGAGGCTGAAATGCGCAAACTGGTGACTACATCGGCTAATCGTGGCGTGTGTAACGAGGTGTGGTTCCAACCAGAGCGTGGAAGGTTACGTCCCGTCGCTAGGGGGCACGCATGCACGTCACGTGACGATACAAAGTGAGCAGCAGCATGCATCAATCGTCCAACGCTGCCAGCCGCATTGGAAACAGTGACATGGGGGCGTCAGACGAAGAGCAAAGAGGTGTTGTTCGGTTCTGACAGCGGAAGTAGTAGGGGAAACGGACATTCATCGCCGTATGTCACAAGTGTACGGCGAACACTGCATGTCCCTTGCGAGCGTCAAGGCGTGGCACAAGCACTTCAGGGAAGGACGGGTGTCGTTAGCCGATGATGCCCGGTCTGGGGCACCCCCCTGCATTACCGATGACAATGTCCAGCTGGTTGATGCACTCATTACCCAGGACCGCCGAGTGACAGTGAACGCCATAGCCACTGTGGTCGGATTGTGCATCGGATGTGTGAAGGAACGACTGCACTTGCGGAAAGTGTGTGCCCAATGGGTGCCCCACAGTCTTCAACCACACCAGGAAGCATGTCGAATGGCCCACTGTCTTGGTCATCTGCAGCTCTATGCGAGGGAAGGGAATGGGTTCCTGGCACGAGTGGTGGCTGGAGATGAGTCATGGTGTCATCACTTCGAACCAGAATCCAAACAACAAAGCCTCCAGTGGAAGCATCCAGGGTCACCACCACCCAAGAAAGGCAAGGCCATCCATACAAATGGAGGAAAGGTATCCTCCGGCTCGTTACTTTTTGAACGCACCTTATATATATAAATGAGGTTTAAGTATGTAGCCTGTGATCTAATGAATTGCTAATATGGATATTTTCAGTAGTCAGTGGCAAACGACAAGAAGCTGGCTAACACTTATACACTGCTACACAAGACGTATACGAGTCTAATCACAACCTAAAACCATCGACTTTTTATAACTTAAGTAATTTAAATTTGAAAGATATACCAAATGTCATTAAATTAGGATGGCCTTACTCTATCACCAGTTTAACGGACGTCATGTATACCAGTAACACCCTGTGTTTAGTCCCTTCTTATACCCTTCTTCTTAGCTGTTTGAACATATTGGTCAGCGGCTTCGTTGGCGTAGTTGATAGCATGCTGAGCTTCTATGCCCATGGTCGCGGGTTCAAACCCGGCCGAAGTCGTCGGATTTTAAGAGCGCTAAAAATCCCTTAGTATGCCTTTCTTCGGAGGGGAAGTACAACCGGCGGCCCCATATCATAGATTTATGGCATGATAAAGACCCTTCCACTAATTACACTTGTGTGAAGCTAAATTGTAGGTTAAATTGGACTAACGCTCTTAGGTTTCAACGTTCGTCACCAGGAGCTGACTTCGGTGGCATCTAGTAACAAATTTCAGAACTAGTTGTTCGTTGACGGTGGCGTTTGTTAGCAAAAGTTAAAAGTAATTAAAAATCGAATGTCTACAGTCCGTACTTGAATTAAAAACAGATAACACACACTAATACAGCTATCAAAACCAACACTGGTTATCAGACAGATTCCACACACACCCAATGTACACGGGGCTGCTTGACTGCGTTGTCGCAGCCCCTAAACTGAGGAACCAACCAACCAACATCTTGGTCATAACCTCTGTGCTAATGTTATTGGGTTTACGTCCCTTTTAACTACTGTGGATTTTAGAGACGCTGGGGAGACGGAATTTTGCCCCGAAGGGGATCTTTAACGGGCCAGAAAATCTACTGACACAGCTCTCTCGTATTTTCGCACTCTCAAATCCATGAACTTGGGTGTGAGTGGATATTATCTGATAATCTGTGTTTTGGGGGAATGACTGTAGGAGAGCAGTGTATGATATCTGGGTTTCATATTTATATTAGAATCATAATATTGTACTTCAAGTTAAGTACCTTCCCAGCATTTTCCTGGAGTGAGTGTAGAAAACCCCGGAGAACCACAGACATACCATGGCCGCTATCAGCATCAAACCTCGGATATCTTAACGCCAGATCCTCAGTACGGGGAACTTGCCTTATACCTCTCGGCCTTATTTGTTTCTTACATTTTTCAAGCAGCTACACCATATACTTCAAATACCACTCATCTGATAGACGTCACGTCTACAGACGACCATAAACACAAATTACCTGTCTGACGTCGAGAGAGTTTCAGTTGCCCCCGGTTATAGAAAACGCGTCAAGTGCTTTGGCGTAGAGATCAAAGAACACGAGCGACACACTGCTTCCACTCGTGAAATTGTGACACATTTTCAAACTGAAAACAATGACAGGAATGTTTTCGAATTTATTGAATGAAATACATGCTACATCTCACACTTCCTATCCATCGTTGCGTAGTAGCTAGCATTCTTGGCTGTCACCGCGGAGGTCCAGGTTCGATTTCCAGCTTAGCCATTCTGAAAGTAGTTTTCCGTGGTTTCCCACTTCTAGTCCAGGCAAATACCGGAATCTTAAGGCCATGGCCACTTCCTACCCAAATGTCACCTCAAATTACTAATAAGCACACAAGTACAGACATCACAGTGATACAGGTTATCAGACAAATTCTACACATACCCAAGTACACGGGACTACTTGACCGCAATGTCGCAAACCCACTAAAAGAACCAACAACAACACTTCCTATCCTAGGATGCTCATGCTTTATGGAACGAGTCTGGTGACCACTGAAACCTGAGATGTGTCCAACGTAGTATCCACTTTATTTCATCCATGTTGTCCAACCATTTTTATGCCTTGTTGTTTGAACAGATTAGTGATATTATATGTATTCGCGATCAAATAATTAAATCGCGTGATTTTTTCTAATTATTGACCGGCTTATTTTTTATGAAATGTCTGTAGCGTAATAAACATTATTCAAGAACTTTCTTATTCTTATTCTTATTCTTCCCTTTCTTCCTCTTCATCTTCTTCTTCCCCCTTTTCTCCTATATGCCACGATGATGTCCCAGAACACCGTTGAGGTACGTTCTGTGAGAAAAATAGCCCTGGTTATATTTATCTAACACGGTTTTTTCCGGGAAATCTCTCAATGACCGCCTTCAAAGAGCATGTGCACAGGCTTAGGTTTGAACTATCTATTTTTAGCCTACTTTTCACATTTTGCAAAAATGGGGAAAAAGTAGACTCATGAGATCGATCCGGGAAAATGTGTATGTGTACGTCTGTCCTTCTGTCTGTCTGTCTGTCTACCTGCCTGGCTGTGTGTGTGTGTGTCGTCGTCGCCCCCCCCCCCCCCAACCAACTCCTAAACGGCTGCAGCAATCGAAACCAAATTTAACAAGAGTAAAGATGTATACCGGAATATCTCAAGCCCATATTTGAAAATGATGTCAGTGCTACCAACTGCTGAAAAACGCACTAGAAGTTTGAGCTCCATGTTGGATATCTTGGAAGGTATGCATGGGAGTTATTCCAAAATCGGCACACATGTAGATAATACTATTTCAGTTTAATATCCAGAAGGCCATACATGACAGTGTTGCCAAAATAATTTTAAGCCTTCTGATAGGTCCAATTTTTAAATGCATATAACTTCTACACTATCATCCAAATTTTGTATGTAATATGTGTACATAAACAGATATGACTGAGCGTATTCTTAAGAGCCATCAGGGCTGCCAACTGTTAATATTCTCTCTCTCTATTTTTTATCCAAATACCAATATATCAGAAAGTATGCAAGCCGACAGCTTTAAACTATGAACACGTATAATACCTGACATTTTAGATTAATTTGGAGTAACTTATATACGTCAGTTCTACCAACATGATTCTAAGCCTGCTGATAAGACCCATTTTTAAATACATGTAACTTCTATACTATTTTTGGATTTCAACCAAATTTCGTATGCGACACGTGTAACATAACATATGACCATAAATATTCTTAAGAGCAATCAGGGCTGCCAACTGTTAATAAATGCTGTTTATATTTGTTTACCCTAATATCAATATATCAGAAAGTATGCACGCTAACAGCTCAATACATTGCACACTTATAGCACCTGACATTCCAGATTAATTTGGAGTAATTAATATAAGTCAGTGCTGCCAACATGAGTCTATGCCTGCTTACAGGTCCAATTTTAAAATACATGTAACTTCTATACTAACTAATGGATTTCTTCCAAAATTGGGACAACAAGATATCATAATATTTCAGATTATTTCTGACCAGCACACGCATGGCATTGTTGCCAACATGCTTTTACGCGTGCTGATAGATCCAATGTCCAACTGCATGTAACGTCCATTGGACTTCAACCAAATTTTGTATTCTGTAGCTTAAGATGTGGAACTAAGACTATATTCAGTCACCAGGGATGCCAAATGTAGTGCTCTATTAGGCTACATTATACCAGGTATATTTCGAATTAATTAGACTTTTCGATATTACCAACTTTATTCCGTCATTATAATAGATAGGTTCATATACTGTAAATTAATCATTGGCATGAATCTTAATTTTAAGAAAAGTAGGCTCTTTAGTTCGTCACGGAACTTTTTGGTTTGAAATGTTCTTTAAAGTGCTATGTGTCCATTTACTACACCAGTTCATTCACGGCTAGCACTTCTCGCACTGTACGACACGTTCCCAAAATCGTCGTCTTCTGTAGTTGTAGCGAAAGAGTTGTGGATATACAAAGCCTACCAAAAGTTCAAGACCACTAACTTATTAAGTGCCTCCACTCCATGGCACGTTCAGCACATACATTCAGCATATTTAAGAAAATCACTTTCACTACAATATCTTGTATTTAATGAAATCACTTTCTCTACAATGTCTATGATTCTGGCTTATTATACTGGCCCATTTTCCATTCTTCCCACGTATATTTGGAAAATGATACACCGGAATAAGGGCTTCCGAAGTATTTGTGAATTGTGATTTTTCATACAACAACACATATTTTCAAGATTTTATAACCATCAAGAATTTTAATTGACCACAGTTTGGACACAAAAGAAGCATTTTGGTGATCATGACATTAAGCAACTGCTTCAAGAAGAGACAGTGAATTTTAAATGCCATCTAATATATAAAAGTGAATGTCTGTATGTATGTATGTATGTATGTATGTATGTATGTATGTATGTATATATGTTGGTTCCGTATACAAATCTACACCGTTCCACCAATCTCAACCATATTTTGCATACACATAGTTTAGGACCCAGAAGGAACCGCTGGCTACATGAATTTTCGACAGTCTTTCTTATTCTTCTGATTTTGGCCCTTTTTCACTCAAAAACAGGCTAATCAAATCATAAAATATACTCATGAAGGAATGGCATGGCAGATAGTTTCCATGGCAACATAGCTCAAGTCGAGACACGGCCGACTTGATGCTAATTGCGCTCAGCACTACCGGTATAGAAAATGAGGATCTTTACTTGAAATCCCGTTAGTTACTCAACTGCTCACACAGCACTGTCAACCGAGTTTAGCATAACAAAGACTTGACACTATCTTCTTTCTACTATATATTTGTCAAATACCACTCACTCATTCATTTATTCATCACGAAATCTCAGAAACCACCGAACGGATTGGAATGATATCTGGTATGCAGCTTCCTCAAGGGCCGCAAATGCCCACTAAGAGAGAAATTTTGGCTATTCAGGTTCTAAAGGGGTGTTAAGGGGGTAGACCTGCATTTAATTGAATAGCCATATCTCCCGATTGGTTTCATGGGGGATGTGATACTCGCCATATAAACTCATCATTAAAAATAAGAAGACATGTGTCTGAGGGTTTTTCGATGTGGTGTATATTATGAGCTGAAAGGGGTGAAAAGTGGGGATTAAAAGATTCTTAACGGAGCGTGTGTCTCTTAAACGACATAGGCGAGGAGTTTGAAACACAGCGAAAAAAAATTAACATAAAAAAGAAGTAAATATGTGTTTGACAGTTTTTTCATAAATCCAATTTAAGGGGCCCATGGGGAGAGATGAAATTCTGGGAGGGGGGGGGGGGGGGTTGAACAGGAAAGAAAGTGACCTAACTGATTGACTGACTGGCTCACTCATCAAACTCAGGGGAAAAAACTGCTTTAAAGTAAGTAAATAGCTGTTCGACAGTTTTTTTTTTCATAAATCAAATTTAAGGGGTTCATGGGGAGGGGTGAAATTCTGAAAGAAGAAAATTGAAAGAAAATGTCCAGACTCACTCACTTACTCACTCACTCATCATCGCCTAGCCAAAATTATTGAAGTTAGAAACATGACAGTTTGGGGATATGTTCATTGTATGTCAAAACCGTCTACTAAGGGAGGATTTTTTGGATATTCAGGTTCTAAAGGGGTCTTAAGGGGGTTAAACCTGCATTTCATTGAATAACAATATCTCCCGATTGGTTTCATTGGGGGATGTGGTACACGGCATATACACTTATCATTAAAAAGTAACAAGACACGTGTCTGAGGTTTTTTCGATGTGTTTATGAGGTTAAAGGGGTGAAAAGTGGGGATTGAAAGATTCCTAACGGAGCGTGTATTTCTTAAACGACATAGGTGAGGAGTTTGAAACTCAGCGGGAAAAAATCAGCATAAAAATAACTAAATATGTGTTTGACCGCTTTTCCATAAATCCAATTTAAGGGGCCCATGGGGAGGGGTGAAATTCGGGGGGGGGGGGACAGGAAAGAAAGTGTCCTAACTGATTGACTGACTGACTCACTCATCAAACTCAGGGGGAAAAACTGCTTTAAAGTAAGTAAATAGCTCTTCGACAGTTTGTTTTTCAATCATATTTAAGGGGTTCATCGGGAGGGGTGAAATTCTGAAGAAAAAAAATTGAAAGGAAATGTCCTGACTCATTCACTCACTCATCATCGCCCAGCCAAAAATATTGAAGTTGGAAACATGACATTTCGGGGATATGTTCGTTGTATGTCAAAACCGTACACTAAGGGAGGTTTTTTTGGATATTCGGGTTCTAAAGGGGTCTTAAGGGGGTTAAACCTGCATTTCATTGAATATCAATATCTCACGAGTGGTTTCATTTGTGGATGTGATACTCGGCATATAAACTAATCATTAAAAATACGCAGACATGTGTCTAAGCGTTTTTCGATGTGGTGTATTATTATGAGGTGAAAGGGCTGAAAAGTGGGGGTTGAAGGATTCCTAATGGAGCGTGTAGGCCTATCTCTTAAACGACATAGGCGAGAAATTTGAAACTCAGCGAAAAAAATTAAGCTTAAAAAGTAAGTAAATCGGTTTTCGACTGTTTTTTTTTTCATAAATTAATTTAAGGGGCCAATGGGGTGGGGTGAAATTCTGGGGGAAAAAAGGAGAGAAAGTGTCCTAACCGACTGACTCAGGGGAAAAAGACAGCTTAAGAAATAAGGTAATAGGTGTTCAAGCGTTTTTTAATCAATCCAATTTAAGGGGCCCATGGGGAGGGGTGAAATTCTGGTAAAATAAATGAAAGAAAATGTCCTGTCTGACTCACTCACTCACTCATCACGCCCAGCGAAAACTATTAAAGTTGGAAACATGAAATTTTGGGAATATGTTCGCTGTATGTCGAAAACGTTAACTAAGGAATGATTTTTGTTTATTCGGGTTTTAGAGACGTGTCAAGGGGGTAATCGTGCATTTCATTGAATAACGATATCTCATGAGTTGTTTGTTTGGGGATGTGATATTCGGTATATAAACTAATCATTAAAAATAATCACACATATGTCTAAGGGTTTATCGATGTGGTGTATATTATGAGGTGAAAGGGGTGAAAATTGGGGGGTGAGGGATTCTTGACGGAGCGTGTATCTCTGAAACGACACAGGCGTGAAGTTTGAAATTCGGTGGGAAAAACAGCTTAAAATACAAGTAAATAGGTGTTCGAACGTTTTTTCATAAATCCAATTTAAGGGGCCCTTGGAGAGGGGTGAAATTCTGGGGGAAAAAACAGGAAAGAAAGTGTCCTAACTGATTGACTCACTTACTCACTCATCAAACTCAGGGGGAAAACAGCTTTAAATAAGTAAATAGGTGTTTGACCGTTTGTTTCATAAATCCAATTTAAGGGGTTCATTGGGACGGGTGAAATTATCAAAAATAAATGAAAGAAAATGTCCTGACTGACTCTCTCACTCATCATCGCCCAGCCAAAATTATTGAAGTTAGAAACATGAAATGTTGGCGATATGTTCGTTGTATGTCGAAAACGTCCACTAAGGAAAGAGTTTTGGATATTCAGGTTCTAAAGAGGTGTTAAGGGGGTAAACGTGCTTTCCATTAAATAACAATATCTCACGAGTGGTTTCATTTGGGGATGTGATACTTGGCACATATACTAATCATTAAAAATAAGCTGACACATGTCTAATGGTTTTTCGATGTAGCGTATATTATGAGGTGAAAGGGATGAAAAGTGGGGGTTGAAAGATTCCTAACTGAGCGTGTATCTCTTAAACGACATAGGGAGGAGTCTGAAACTCGGAGGAAATCTATCAGCTTAAAAATAGATAAATAAATGAATAAATAAATAAAATAAATAGGTGTTCGACCGTGTTTTCATAAATGCAATTTAAGGGGCATATGGGGAGGGGTGAACTTCTGGAAGAAAAACGTCCAATAAGGAAGGATTTTTGGATGTTTGCTCTCATCGACCAACCAAAACTATTAAAGTTAGAAGAATGATATTTTGGGGATATGTTTGTTGTGTGTCGAAAACGTCTACTAAGGAGGGATTTTTGGGTATTCAGGTTCTAAAGGGGTGTTAACGGGGTTAAACCTGCATTTCATTGAAAAACAATATGATACGACTATGACGCGAGCGAAGCGAGGCTAAAATTGAGATGGTGTGTGTCTGTGTATTACTCAATCTCGCAAGTACCACTGGTCCGATTTACGTGAATTTTACATGGAAGTAGCTGATTTACCTGGCTAACATATAGGTTACTTTTGATTTCAATACTTTGCGCTATTCAAAATGGCGACCATTTTAGTGACGTCACTACACCCTTTGGTTTCAAACTTTCATATTTCCATTTCAAATAAAAAGAGAACGCTAAGAAATAGCAAACTTTTGATGGCATATGCGAGGTTTAAAATTATATTTTCTATCCGAAAGGTATCTGCAACTGTTAGCGAGTAAAACCTACATTTGTGCTATAAAACACGGTCAACGCCGAGCGGTGTAGTTGGACAAAATGTTCCATCCTTAATCTCCCTCTGCGCAGCACCTCGCCTATCCCCTGTTTTAACTGTCACCTTCACATTTTAATTTGTTTATGACGCGTAGCGAAGCACGGGTACTTCAGCTAGTTGTTTATATAATTTTTAATGAACTGTGACAAGTTATCTTAAATTTCACTGTTTTTAATGTTTTTAATTTTGTTTTGAGTGTACTGATATATGGTGTTTTTATATCAACCCCCTATGTTTACGCGCTTCATTCTATTCATTGTCATTTCATGCCATCTTCCCCATTTTAACATGTTTTCGTGCAATGGAGCAATTTCATGAATGTTGGGCCCGTCACTTTGTAAGCTGATGAAGAGATCATTTTATGTAGGATCTCGAAACATGTCCTTGCAATTTAGAATATATTATGTGATCTATGATGACATTTTAAAAAGTATTGACTAAGCGGACCTGAAGTACAAGGATAATTATTTAACTTTTCACTTAATCTCGTCAATACAGAACAATGTCAAATGTTAATGACCTTGAAGTTAACATTTCTAAAAACACTAGCTTATTTTCAACAAAAGCTTCCTGGGCTTATATGTTTGATTCAAATTTTGCCAAATATTTTATGAAAATACTTTGATCTAACAGACATCCACCTGTACGAAGAACATTGTAATATGGATTTCAGTTTTTGAGTTACAATTTTTAATTTAGTTGAGAATCGAAGTAAAGGGCAATTTTAACCACAAATTAATTTGTGGAAGCTATACCAATGGGGTTACCTTATTAATTATTTTTATAAGTATTGTAGAATGTATACAAACGTTCTGGTAAATGAAAAGAAATAAAAAATCTCAACAATTTTCTTGCAATTTGGTAGTGATTTTGGTATATCTGGCTTCTCAGAATAGACGAGTGAAACTGATTCCAGGTACTCGGAGTGTTGACCTTTGAACTGTCTCTTTATCTGTTGACAGCATGCTGTGCTGCGCCTGGTGAAAGTTTGGGTCCGCTAAGTCAACCCTCACGGAAGCTATTAACCAGTGAACGCTCATCAGTCTTAGCTTCAATTCGTTACCTTTTACAAAAAGTATAAACATCACTACCAAATGGCGGGACTATAATGAACTCTTTTTTCTTCCATAGTCTTTTCAGCTCCTCACAGCTGAGCATGAGCCAGACTCCTGTCCTATAATCTCCTCAGTGATATTCGCTATATTGTAAATATACCATCAACTGTTTTGTTTTATGTATGTACTAGTGTATATACAAGCAAATAACATGTCGACTGCCATTGCTGTCATTTTTATTGCGCAAATAACCGAGTATACGTATTTACATTCCATGCCGTCAGTTTACTTTTTAAAATAAAACAATCGCATTGTAGAGGGATTCAGCTCAGGTGTAAATCATGTAAGCAGAGTGGTGTGTTCTGATCACAAACCCAGCAGGAATGTCACAATGTAAAATGTTAGAGCATGTACGGAGTAACATTGCAAAACCAAAGTTAATGTGATAAGGATAGGGAAGAACGCAAGAAGATTAATCTCCAAGTTGTAAGTAGTAATGTGAAGTAGGTAGATCAATATTTAAAACATGGGGTTGGTTTTAGCCTATTTTCATTTATGAAAAAATAGGCTTATGACATCACCTTTTGTCCGTGTGTGTGTGTGTGTGTGTGTCCACCCTAATGACTTCTAAACGGCTGGAACAATTTCAATGAAACTCGGTAAAATCATAGTACTAATTTGGCCGACCCCGACCGTGTCCTTCAAACTTTATTACGTCTCACCAATCTAATATGGCGGCTGTGCGAAATATTTCACCGGCATTCCATATCTCCGAAATTATCACTCATATCATCCTTGAAATTTTGAACGATGATACAGGGCACAATTAGAAGTTCATCTATGAAACTTTCAAAGACCTGTTAACTACAAAACGAACATGGTGGCCAAGCGAAGTTGAAACTATTAAATAGACTTTACTCGCGACTTAACCATCCAACGCAATGAATCTTGGTACAGAAAATGTATATGCACATCTTAATACACAGGCCTCTAATTACGTTCAATTGTTCACATAACCTCAAGATGGCGGCTGTGCGAAATTTTAAAATTAAGTTTTTATTTCTTGTGTATTAATCATAAGATCGAAGTGAACGTTTGAATAATGAACCTACGCAAAAATCGTCATCTAATAGTATAAGGTGCGTTCAAAAATTAACGAGCCGGAGGCTGGAATGCGCAAACCGGTGGCGACATGGGCTAATCGTGGCGTGTGTAACGAGGTATGGTTCCGACCAGGGCGTGGAATGTCACAGCCCGTCGCTAAAGGGCACGTGTGCATGTCACGTGATGATATAAAGCAAGCAAGCAAGCAAGCAAGCAAGCAAGCAGCAGCATGTATCCATCGTCCAACGCTGCCACTCGCATTGCAAACAGTGACATGAAGGCGTCAAACGAAGAGCAAAGAGGTGTTGTTCGGTTTCGGACAGCGGAAGGAGTAGGGGGAACGGACATTCATCGTCGAATGTCACAAGTGTACGGCGAACACTGCATGTCCCTTGCAAGGGTCAAGGCGTGGCATAAGCGCTTCAGGGAAGGACGGATGTCGTTAGCCGATGTTGCCCGGTCTGGGGCACCCCCCTGCATTACCGATGACAACGTCCAGCTGGTTGATGCACTAATTACCCAGGACCGCCGAATGACAGTGAACTCCATAGCCGCCGTGGTCGGATTGAGAGTCTGAAGTGTGCACACCATCATGAAGGAACGACTGCACTTGCGCAAAGTGTGTGCCCAATGGGTGCCCCACAGTCTTCAACCACACCAGGAAGCATGTCGAATGACCACTGTCTTGGTCATCTGCAGCGCTATGCGAGGGAAGGGAATGGGTTCCTGGCACGAGTGGTCCCTGGAGGTGAGTCAAGGTGTCGTCACTTCGAACCAGAATCCAAACGACAAAGCCTCCAGTGGAAGCATCCAGGGTAACCACCAACCAAAAAAGGCAAGGCCATCCACACGAGTGCAGGAAAGGTAATGCTGACGTTCTTCTTTGACCAAGATGGCCCGCTTCTGATACACTTCATGCCGCACGGGACAACAGTTACTCGCAAACCATGACCACCCCTTCACCAAGCAATCAAAACAAAACAACCAGGCAATCTCACCCTTCGGGTCGTTCTACTTCACAACAATGCACGACCTCATTCGGCCAACACAGTCGCGGCACTCCTGCAGAAATTCAAATGGGAGGTTCTCGGCCATCCTCCATGCAGTCCAGACCTCTCTCCCTGTGATTGCGCCATGTTTGGTCCCCTGAAAAGGGCTCTGCGGGGCCAACGATTCACCTCGGACGTCGACGTCCAGCTGTACATTCGATACTGGTTCACATCGCAGCCCAGGGAATTCTATGAGACAGCCATTCACCGCCTCGTGTCCCAGTGGGATAAATGCCTCAACAGCCAGGGCCAATACCTCTAACATGCAGGTACTGGTTTCTGTAATTAGGCCTCCAGCTCGTTACTTTTTGGACGCACCTTATACATATCTGTATGGCCTACATAAAAATCCAACATGGCGACCATCCAAAATATTTAGACGGTACTCAATATCTATAAATCTATGATAGCAATCAAACTGAAATATTGTATGTGTATAGAGGCTATGAACATAAGTTACCCTATAGGAATTTCAATAACATGGTGAGCACAAATTCAAAATGGCAGTGACGCGAAATATAATTATTTAAATGGACGTTTCTCGCGATTTAACCATCTGAGCGCAGTAAAACTTGGTACGGTAAATGCTTATACAGATTTTAATCCTCTGGCATCTAATTTTTTTCAATTGTTTTCATAACCACAAGATGGCAGCTGTGCGAAATTTTATAATCAGGATGTTTTAATACTACACCTAGACAATAATCTTCATGTAACATTACATAACTCCAAGACCTACATTTATAAAAATCCAACAATGGCGAACATCTAAAATATTTAGATGGTTCTCAATATCTACGAATCAATTATAACAATCAATCTGAAATTTTGTTTGTTGATAGAGGCAATTAACATAAGTAGGATATATGAAAATATGCTGTATATTTCTTCACGGAAATACTTGTTTTTCACCTAAGGTGCCAATATAGTCAAAGAAATCAATATCAATTCAAAATAATTCACGATTTTTATACATCTTAATTTAGTTGCCAATTGTTTTTGTGCAGTATACAAATTAGTCATTAGTTGATATGGTGTTGTGACTGTTTAGTTAGACTGGTTTGTTGCATCCCTCCTATCCTCAGGTAATCGTGTATTTTTTACATTGCTACGGTACCACATCCCACATCCAAGGCTATTTGACAAACCTTGGTCCACTCGAACAATTTCTGTTCTTGACCCTTCCTTCCAAAAGTATGCTATTCTTAAAATGTGCTCTATCAACCTATCTATCACCAGAAACTTCTCTGCTCTCCACTTGTTATAATACCTCTTCATATTATTAATGCAAACTAATTAATTATCAAAATAATAATGATTATTACTGTATTATTATTAATTATTATTAATTATTATTAATTATTATTATTATCATCATTATTATTATTGTTAATACCATCCGCGGTAACCAAGAGCGCTACCACCCTACCTCGGGCCTTGCTGGTATCGGGAGAGCATGGGTTTGAATCCCACTTCAGCCGTCCTAAAAATGAATTTGTGTGGTTTTCCGTTTCACCTCCATGCAAATGCTGGCACGTTTCCTTTCAACAGGTCCACGGCCGACTTCCTTCCCAAATCCCTTCCCTGACCTTCCTTCATTGGACCAAAGTTAGCGGTTGCCTTGGAGATCAGCCTGTCACCATCCCCAGTTGTATCTGCTAACAAGGTGTGTCCAGCTCCAATACACCGTCCTTGTGGCGGTAGAGCAATGATCCATCGTTGGGTTATTATTATTACATCATATTTGCCCGTATGGACAGTGTTTGAACTCATGATGACACAATTTTCACTTCTCTCCCTTCTTCCTCTTCTCTTCCCAAAATCTCTTCATCCTCTGACTGTGCTCCTCTGTCCACAATGTTCCCGTCTTCTACTTTTCATTTACTTTAAATCTTGTATTCTTAATTTTGTTTCTGAATTCTCCTCTGTCTCTAAACATTTGCCTGTCGATCCCCACCTGCCTTAAGTCTTCCTCTATTTCATGATAACAATTAGTTTTCCTGCTTGAGCTGTTTACTACATCAAAGATTTTCTTTGTAAGTCTGTTGTTAATCATTCTCTGTATGTGCCCGTAAAAAGTCAGTCTGCATTTTCTAATCATATCGGTGAGTCTGTCTGTGTACTCGTATAGCTCTTTGGTAAATCTTTTCATCCATATGCCATCTCTGTGTGTTGATGATGATGATAATTGTTATTTTAAGATCCAAAATACTCACAAAGTGCAATTGAAATTGAAAACACACAATGCAATTTAGATTGAAAAACGCCCATTTCAGATCCAAAATACTCAAAAAGTGCAATTGAAATTGAAAACACACAATGCAATTTAGATTGAAAAACGCCCATTTCAGATCCAAAATACTCACAAAGTGCAATTGAAATTGAAAACACACAATGCAATTTAGATTGAAAAACGCCCATTTCAGATCCAAAATACTCACAAATTGCAATTGAAATTGAAAACACACAATGCAATTTAGATTGAAAAACGCCCATTTCAGATCCAAAATACTTACAAAATGCAATTGAAATTGAAAACACACAATGCAATTTAGATTGAAAAACGCCCATTTCAGATCCAAAATACTCACAAATTGCAATTGAAATTGAAAACACACAATGCAATTTAGATTGGAAAACGCCCATTTCAGATCCAAAATACTTACAAAATGCAATTGAAATTGAAAACACACAATGCAATTTAGATTGAAAAACGCCCATTTCAGATCCAAAATACTTACAAAATGCAATTGAAATTGAAAACACACAATGCAATTTAGATTGAAAAACGCCCATTTCACGTCCAAAATACTTACAAAATGCAATTGAAATTGAAAACACACAATGCAATTTAGATTGAAAAACGCCCATTTCAGATCCAAAATACTCACAAATTGCAATTGAAATTGAAAACACACAATGCAATTTAGATTGGAAAACGCCCATTTCAGATCCAAAATACTTACAAAATGCAATTGAAATTGAAAACACACAATGCAATTTAGATTGAAAAACGCCCATTTCAGATCCAAAATACTTACAAAATGCAATTGAAATTGAAAACACACAATGCAATTTAGATTGAAAAACGCCCATTTCACGTCCAAAATACTTACAAAATGCAATTGAAATTGAAAACACACAATGCAATTTAGATTGGAAAACGCCCATTTCAGATCCAAAATACTTACAAAATGCAATTGAAATTGAAAACACACAATGCAATTTAGATTGAAAGACGCCCATTTCAGATCCAAAATACTCACAAAGTGCAATTGAAATTGAAAACACACAATGCAATTTAGATTGAAAAACGCCCATTTCAGATCCAAAATACTCACAAATTGCAATTGAAATTGAAAACACACAATGCAATTTAGATTGAAAAACGCCCATTTCAGATCCAAAATACTCACAAATTGCAATTGAAATTGAAAACACACAATGCAATTTAGATTGAAAAACGCCCATTTCAGATCCAAAATACTTACAAATTGCAATTGAAATTGAAAACACACAATGCAATTTAGATTGAAAAACGCCCATTTCAGATCCAAAATACTTACAAAATGCAATTGAAATTGAAAACACACAATGCAATTTAGATTGAAAAACGCCCATTTCAGATCCAAAATACTCACAAATTGCAATTGAAATTGAAAACACACAATGCAATTTAGATTGGAAAACGCCCATTTCAGATCCAAAATACTTACAAAATGCAATTGAAATTGAAAACACACAATGCAATTTAGATTGAAAAACGCCCATTTCAGATCCAAAATACTTACAAAATGCAATTGAAATTGAAAACACACAATGCAATTTAGATTGAAAAACGCCCATTTCACGTCCAAAATACTTACAAAATGCAATTGAAATTGAAAACACACAATGCAATTTAGATTGAAAAACGCCCATTTCAGATCCAAAATACTTACAAAATGCAATTGAAATTGAAAACACACAATGCAATTTAGATTGAAAAACGCCCATTTCACGTCCAAAATACTTACAAAATGCAATTGAAATTGAAAACACACAATGCAATTTAGATTGGAAAACGCCCATTTCAGATCCAAAATACTTACAAAATGCAATTGAAATTGAAAACACACAATGCAATTTAGATTGAAAGACGCCCATTTCAGATCCAAAATACTTACAAAATGCAATTGAAATTGAAAACACACAATGCAATTTAGATTGGAAAACGCCCATTTCAGATCCAAAATACTTACAAAATGCAATTGAAATTGAAAACACACAATGCAATTTAGATTGAAAAACGCCCATTTCAGATCCAAAATACTCACAAAGTGCAATTGAAATTGAAAACACACAATGCAATTTAGATTTAAAAACGCCCATTTCAGATCCAAAATACTTACAAAATGCAATTGAAATTGAAAACACACAATGCAATTTAGATTGAAAAACGCCCATTTCAGATCCAAAATACTTACAAAATGCAATTGAAATTGAAAACACACAATGCAATTTAGATTGAAAAACGCCCATTTCAGATCCAAAATACTCACAAATTGCAATTGAAATTGAAAATGCTTACAAAATTATTATTGAAAAAGCGCACAATTTGCAAAATACAAAACTGAGTAACCAGCTGTACATTATTCCAATCCCCATTGGGTTATTGATGTAAGTCTTTGTCGGCAATATTTTGCATGATATCATGTACAGCATTCACTGCATAGATCACACATTCTTCAGTTGGCTGGAGGAATCACTTGTTTTTGCAGAACTTGTATGTGCCATCTCTGTGTATTGCTCCAAATATATTTCTGAGAATTTTGCGTTCTATTTTTTTAGTTTCTATGATGCCTGATGCTCCAATTGTCTTTTCTGACGCATATAATGCTTCTGGCAATACTACTGTTTTGTTGTGTCTAAGTTTGGCCTGTCTTGATCGCTTTTCTTATTACAATGTGGCCATATGAGTTTGTATCGCTGGGTTATTATTATTATCCTACACGTGTCTCCCGGGTGGTGCTAAGTAAGCAACGGAATTGGCTGATGGACCTTAAGCTCTGCTTAATGGATATCCCAGCAAATATAGGATACATTAAAAGGTATTTATAATGTATCCTTGTTTTGCCATACGAAATAAATAAATAATTAAATTATTATTTTTATTTTATTATCGAAGAGCCTCCGTGGCTTAGGCGGCAGCACGCCGGCCTCTCACCGCTGGGTCCGTGGTTCAAATCCCGGCCACTCCATGTGAGATCTGTGCTGGACAAAACGGAGGCAGACAGGTTTTTCTCCGGGTACTCCGGTTTTCCCTGTCAAAATTTCATTCCAGCAACACTCTCCACTATAATTTCATTTCATCTGTCATTCATTTAATCATTGCCCTAGAGGAGTGCGTCAGGCCTCGGCAGCCGGCACAGTTCATATCCTCGCCGCTAGATGGGGGCTTCATTCATTCCATTCCTGACCCGGTCGGTGACTGGAAGCAGGCTGTGGATTTTCATTTCATTATTATTATCATTATTATTATTATCATCACTAGAGACTGAAGCCTAAACTTTAGGGCCGTTAAATCAATTAATCATTATCGTCATGATTTCCTCCCATCTATCGTGACGTCACTCGTCAACTCGTTCACTCCCTCCTATAACACGGCGAGTCCTACACAGTAATTACAGCTGTGTTGAAATATAAATGTGATTCTCTCAATAACTAGGGGAATTATTAATATTGTTTTGTTATGTTGGGAGCAATGAGCATGTCCAATTGTTTAGTCTGCAGAGTAGTTATTATTTTATGTTAATGTCACTAATATGATATCAGCCATAATGAACGGGCTGGGATGGTCGTCTATTATTCAGACTCACAAAACCTAACCCCCGCTGTTTCAACGAAGCATATTGTTATATAATTAGTGTACATCATTTGGCAGAATTCAGTTTGTAGTGTACAGGAATATTATTGCAAGGCACTACATTCGAATTTATTCCATTCCGCGTTTGTTTCCATTACATTTCATATTGATGCGTGTTATTTATTTAAAGTCTATCCTGGTCCTGGTCGACCAATAACCGTGAACTACTTTGGTTATAACTAAAGCCCTGCGCGGATGCGGACATAGTTTGCATGGCTGTGCGGATATCGGATAAGCTGTGGCTAATGTTTCGATTAATTTTGTGGATAGCTTTTAGAACACAATCCGAACGTGTTGAATTCCATTACTAGGACTCGGATGTTTATGAGAAGACTTATCATATTTTTTCCGCTATGTTCTTTTTCATGACAAATGTAAGATGATTATTTAAGCTAATCTCATTCAAATTATGTCATTAAGCACAATTTAAACTCCGAGCTGAAAAGGGTTGCAATTCTGTCTGTATAACATTCATTTTAAACATAGCACTTGACATACAACGCCTAAAGGAACGACTTTCTCCACAAATGTGTAAATGTTTTGCTTTAATGCGTCATGCTTCATCTAATTAATTGTAATGGCAGTAGATTCGGAAAACAAACGTTCGGATGCTGACAAAAGTCATGTGGATGCTGGGCGGATGCGGGGAAGATGCGGGGCGGATGCGGGGAAGATGCGGGGCGGATGCGGGGAAGATGCGGGGCGGATGCGGATAACGTTTCGTTTATCCGCGCAGTGCTCTAGTTATAACGAGCTGCAAAAGGAAGGAAGCTTGTAGTTTTACGTGACCGTCAATCTCGCGATCATGAACCACGAAACCTCCAAAGGACGTGGAATCTGAACCACAGGACATGGCATTTCAATTCGAAAATCTGACATGTATTGACTGGGAATCGAACCCGGTCTATCTTGGTGAGAGGCATATAGCTTGACCGCTACGCCACCATGCCCCTTATATATAACGAGTTGTTGTTGTTGATTGATATATGGGCTTTGCAACATCGTGGTCATGAAGCACCGTTACTGGGCTGTGTGTGGAATTTGTCTGATAACCTGTGTTATTGGCATGGCTATATTACGTGAGAATTGGAAAGGAGGCTGCCGTGGTCTTGAGTTAGGAACACTCCCGGCCTTCACCTGGAATAGAAGTGGGGAAACCATGAACAACCACTTCCAACATGGTTGAGGTGGGAATCGAACCCGGACCTACCGGGTGACAGCCAAGAATGATCGCTGCTACAGTACATCACGAGGTGTTAAGGTTATAATGATCATTGATTTGACGCGGGCTCCAAACTATAAAAGTATGGTGCTTAGCAGAAGGCTCACAAATAATGGAACGAATAATGGCGACCACAGGACCCCAGCTGAGTCCGGCATTGCTTCCATATACTTGTTACAGCTCCTCACTTTCATTTTCTCGTCAATCTCCGTTGGTCAACTCTTGTTCTCTTCTAACGCCGGCGGTATACCTTAGTATCCAAGACGTAGGGGCACATGCATTTAAATGTTGGACCTATCAGCAGGCTTAGAATCATCTAGACAATACTGTCATATATGTGCTCCTGAAAATTAATCTGGTATGTCATTATATTTCGGAACAGCTCGCATGCATAACTTCTGAGATATCCAACATAGAGCTTAAATTTCAATTGTGATTTTGCAGCATTTGTTAGCAATGATGCCATTTTCAAATATGGCCGTGAGGTATTCTTTACAATTTGGTTTCGCTAGCTGCAGCCGTTTAGGAGTTGATAGGAGTGGAGACACGCACACTCACACACAGACAGACAGACTCACTTTTGCCCGGATCGATCTCATAAGTCTAATTTTTCCTCATTTTTAGCCTATTTTCATTTATGAAAAAAAATAGGCTTATGAGATCACCTTTTGTCCGTGTGTCTGTCTGTGTGTGAGTGTGTGTGTATGTGTGTGTGTGTGTGTGTGTGATGATGTGTGTATGTATCCCTAATAAAATCTAAACGGCTGGAGCGATTTCAATGGAACTTCGTAAGTTCGTAGCAATATTCCGGACGACCCCGACCGTGCCCTTCAAATTTTATTACGTGTCAACAATCCAACATGGCGGCTGTGCGAAATATGTCACCAGCATACAATATCACCGAAACTATTACCGATATCACCCTGGAAATTTGTATGGTGATAAAGGGAACTAATAAACTTTTACTTATGTGACAATTGAAAACCTGGTAACTACAAAACCAACATGGCGGCCAAGCGAATTTGCGACTTTTAAATAGACGTTTCTCGCGATTTAACCAACCCAAAGCAATGAAACTTGGTAAAGTATATGTATATATACATTCTAATGCACCGACATCTAACTTCGTTCAATTGTTTACATAATCTCAAGATGGCGGTTGTGCGAAATATTTCACCGGCATTCTATATCTCTGAAACTATTACGGGTATCAGTCTGAAATTTTGCACGGAGATACAGGGCACTACTGGAAGTTCATCTATAAGACGTTCCAAAACCGGTTAACTACAAAACGAACATGGCGGCCAAGCGAAGTTGAAAGTTTTAAATAGACTTTCCTCGCGATTTAATGGTCCAAACGCAATGAAACATGGTACAGCAAATGTTTATATGCATTGTAATGCACTGGTAAGTAATTTAGTTCACTTATTTGCATAACCTCAAGATGGGGGCTGTGCAAATTTTAAAATTAAGTTTTTATTTCATGTGTCGTAATTATGCGATCGAAGTGAAAGTTTGAATAATGAAGCTACGCAATAATTTTCCTTTAATGTTACACGACTCTATGGTCTATACATATAACAATCTAATATGGCGACCATCCGAAATATTTAGAAGGTTCTCAATAACTACGAATCTATTACAGCAATCAAACTGATTTTTTTATGTTCATATGTTCACCTATAGGACTTTCAATAACCTGGTGATCACAAATCCAACATGGCGGCGACGCGAAGTATAAATATTCACATGGACGTTTCTCACAATTTAACCATCCGAGTGCAGTGAAACGTGCCACAGTAAATCTTTATACAAATGTTAATCCACTGGCATCTAATTTATTTCAATTGTTTCCATAACCACAAGACGGCAGCTGTGCGAAATTTTAAAATCTCGTTTTTACTTCTTGTGTCCTAATCATGTGATTGAAGTTTGAGTACTACACGTACACAATAATCTTCATGTAACAGTACATAACTCTAGGACCTACATATATAAAAGTCCAACATGGCGACCATCCGAAATATTTAGACGGTTCTCAATATCTATGAATCTATTACAGCAATCAAACTGAAATTTAGCATGTTGATAGAGGTAATTACCATAAGTAGGATATATGAAAATAGGCTGTTTAGTTATTCACGGAATTACTTGTTACAAAATGTGAAAAGTAGGCTAATTAAGGGGGTACATCCTCAGTTCCTTTTCAATTAGGCTTAATCAATTACACTTATGCACAAGTTAAGTTCGTAATAACTTGTATAACGCGTCAATCTTATTTACAGACTTAATGTTGATTAGGTTCGCCCCTAAATCGAATGAATAACAACAACAACAAAATAACACAACAGATTTCGAGTTGGACATGTTGACGATTCTCTTGTAAGGCATATGTTTCTGCTACCTTGAGCAATATTCCACGATATTGTATACTATGGCTCTAAGAAGATGAGATTAGTAATAAATGTATTATTCTCTTGCAGATATGCCCGTTGTGACGCTCAAGATGGGGTCCAGTCTCAACCCAGATGATATCAAAGAAGGTGATGACGTCTACTTTGAGTGCAATATACGAGCCAACCCCAAGGCATACAAGCTGTCCTGGTTCCACGATGTAAGTATAAACAAGCTTCTTGCTCTTATGTTATATTCTCTGTGTGTATAGCACTTTGTAGCGAGTATCCTCTTTACGGACGGACATGCATTTTAATACATCCTCAGCTTTACTGCCACGACGTCATACTTTTGTAGCGTAGTTTAGTGAAACATATGCCAATCTTGGAAGTATGTGCAAGTTTCTTATCCCTGTACAGAGCGAGCTAGAAGAGCAAGTATGTATTTCAGGGTAAGGTAGTACAATTATTCAGCTTTCACGGGTTGGTCAGTGGTAGAGATTCTCCCTCATGATCTTAAGATCGTGGGACTATTCCTGGCTGATGAAGTCTGATTTTCGAAGAGCGGCAAAATTCACTGGGATACCACATCCTACGATGTTGTCTCGTAAGATGCCTCTTGTTAACATTTTGTGACAAATCTCAGCCACAGGACATCCAGTAGAGTTTTGGTTTTCCCTATTAAATGGCAGTGTTAAACAGAACGTCGAAATTGTAGAGTAGATTATCTCAGTGGTTCAAACTCAAAAGATCTAACCTATAGTAGCTGAGGCCACATTAATTATTTGTTTATAAACCAATTGACCAGTTGGGATCACTCTAAAACTTCATTTCTTTCCTCGTGGGGAGTTTTCTCAGTGTCCAATACTCTTTCATGAGTTTGCTGGCCTGCTTTCGTTGTTTTTTTTCCAATTTCCTTTACACTTGTGAGGGAAATGTAACTTCTACCACTGTTTCTTGCAAACCATGTAACATTTCTTTTCCATGAATCAGTATCCTTCTTCCTTTTCCACCCCCTGAATTTGGGTGTAAAACTGCCATCTAAATATACTCCTGATTCACTACCCGAGAGAAATAAGACTTATACTGGGTTGTAGCTGAGGGGTTGGGCAATTCACAAACGGTATTCTAATTTATTCTAATTTATTTATTTATCGTATGGCTTTTAGTGCCGGGAGTGTCCGAGGACATGTTCGGCTCACCTGAGTCTGTAGCTGGTTCAAGCGGACACCCATAGGGTGAGCTACAGGTTCCGTTCAATTTCAAGTTGTCCCAACTTTTGCAGCCAGATATCAATTATACCTAGTGGTGAACGTTGGAACATTGATAGAGCGTTCCGACGAAATCTAACCTAGCAATTTAGCTTCACACAAGTTTAGTCTGTAGATGGATCTTTTACATGCCATAAATCTATGCCATGGGACCGCCGGCTTTACTTCCCCTCGGAAGGAAGGCATACTGAAGGATTTCTAACGCTCTTAAAAAATCCGACGACTTCGGCCGGGTTTGAACCCGATATCTTGTGCACAGCAGTTCAGCTTGTTACCAACTACAACACCGAAGCCGCTATTACATCTAACTCCTCAGTTCTTCTTAGTTCTTTCTGCAGCTGGAAACCAAATCTTTCACTATGTTACAAAATGTATTTCTGTTTAACCGTTGGAGCTGTGAGATGTTGAAACCTTTCATATTCTCCTTCTCTTCCTGAATCCATGCCGTAGTGGTCTTTTGTCTCCACTATCAACCAAATAACTGTTCCATTTTGTTTATTTTCTTACATCGCTATGCCCTACTCTATTGAACCTGCTTAGCTGATGTGATGGCCTTGTGTTCCTCCCAAAATCTCTTCAACCTCTCACTGAGCTTCTTCCCTCGTTCTTCTGTCCAAGTTTTAGTGGCTGTGATGTTGGGTTTGTCTCCAAATATATAGTTATTATTATTATTACTTAGGTTATCTGCTGTAGGAAAACGCTAAGATGATGGCTGATTAAAGTTAACACGTACCTAGTACACACACTAATACAACCAACAAAATTAGAATAGTTATCACACCAGTTTTACATGTACCGATGTATGCAGCTTCTGAATGAAAAGACAACGGAACAAGCATGGTCAAATGTCTCAAATATTTAATGTAAATAATAGTCAAGCATCGTCTTAGTATTTTCAAAGAGTAGATGTAACCACTTCTTGGTTGTCTGAGGTGAGAACCGATAACCACTCTTCCAGTTATTTTCTTGAAGAGCAGCCCATTCCGACCCTAGTCCAGAATTAAATTTCTTGTCAGAATCAGAAACTGAATCCCGGATCTTTGAAACATGAGCCTTATTACCAGGGCTAGATAACTTAACCGTAACCATAACGTAACGTAATTAGGGAATGTACCGGAAAACTCCATGAGTGCATTTAGGTAAATGCGTTACAGAACGAATTACTTCGTTTCCACAAGAATACCGTATTTATCATATACTATCACAATAACGTTAAATTCAGTAACCGAATTGAAGAACGCTATTATTCCGGTCCCTACCAATAACGTTATTGGGAGGGTGGCTCACATAGTGAATAACTGAATAACGTTATTGGCATCATTTCGTTATTAGTTCAACCTGATGTCGAAGAACGAAATTGAACGAACTGCTGACAATAACGTTATTCGAAAGGCGGGTAAAGGAAGTTCCTCATAAAAACGTTATTCGCCGGTTTTCGTTATTTGTCTTACCCAATCTTTAAGGAACAAAATTGTGAGTACTACCGACGATAACGTTGTTTAAAAGACGGCTAAAATTGAGTTCTGCAAATTAATGTTATTCCCATTTCTTGTTTATTATTAATCAAATCCAATCTTAATGACAAGAAATTATGTATATTCCGTCAAGAACGTTATTAAGGAAACAGCTCGAACAGAGGGCCATAACGTTGTTACTAAATGTGATGTAGAAAGAGCGACGTTGTGTGGGATTAGTCACATTATACAAAGAAGGGTCATATGAAATATTTGAGCACATTGCAATAATAAAGTAGGTGCCTTTTCTCATGACAAAATTTAATAGGTAATAGGCCTACTAACATTTCTAATTAGATTGGAATATACCTGAAATATTCTAATACAGCACTACAGATGGTAGCCTAGGTGACTCTGAATATATCCTTAGTTCCATCTCTTAAGGTACATAATGCACATGTAACATTCGGTTGAAGTCCAATGGATAGTATGGACGTTGCATGTTATGAAATATTGGATCTACCAGTGTATGTAAAATCATATTGGCAACAAAGTCATGCACGTGTGCTCAGAATTAATCTGAAATAATACTATATTTTATAGTGCCAATTTTGGATAACATCCATTTGTTGGTATAGAAGTTACATGCATTTTCAGCAGGCTTAGAATTATGTTGGCAGCACTGACGTACATTAGTTACTCGAAATTAATCTGAAATTTCAGGTATCATACGTGTGCAAAATTTAGAGCTGTTGGCTTGCATACTTTATTATATATATGCATTAGGATAAAGAAAGAGAATGAGCATTCATTAGAAGTTGGCAGCCCTGCTGGCTCTCAAGTATGAGCATAGTCATATCTGTTATAGTAACAATAGCGCATACGAAATTCGGATAAAATCCAATTGATAGTTAGAAGTTAGATGCACTTGAACATTGGACTTATCCGCTGGCTTAAAATCATGTTTGCACCACTGTCATATATGGGCTACCTAAAATATATATCTGGAATGTTATTACCTCTATCTGTATTAATTTTGGAAGGGTTCGCATGCATAATAACGTCTGATAAATCCAACATAGAGCTCAAAAGTGAATTGTGAATTTTCAGCAGTTACTAGCACTAAAATAATTTTCAAAAATGCCCGTGAGATATTCAAATATAGGTCTTTACTTATACCAAATTGGGTTTCAGTAACTGCAGCCGTCTAGGAGGGACAGACAGACATTTGCCTGGACCGATGCCATAAGTCTACTTTTCCCTCATTTTTACAAAATGTGAAAAGTAGGCTAAAATATTACGAAGAATATACGATAGCTACTGTATAACATCCAACCTTAGGTGTTTCGATACTGTGCTGATCAGTACCCTCTGCTTATGGACATATCACATGTGTTGTACCGCAATCATTGACCATCAGAATACAAATGGTACAGATTATAACGTTAAAGCTTGTATACAGGCACAATTCCGGTATAGGCTTGAATAACGTTATTCGCAGCAGCATTCCGTGTTCCGATTGGCTAAGCTGCAAGAAATCAAACATGGAGGAAAGTTGTGGATTGAGAGTAATATTTGCAGTTCATTGGCATTATTAATGCAAACCAGTCATTAAGATGCGTTACGTTGAATACATGAAGGGGCACTGACTGATTGAACGCATTGCTGTCAGTATTTACGATTTAACTGAAATAATTCGACATTTAGCTATACGCATGAAGTTACGTAACTATGAGCTAGGCTACACAGTGAGAAGTGTACGGGTGCTATAGCTGCAACTTAGTGTCCAATGAGTCTCGGGTTCGAGACGCACTAGGGCCAAATTTTTTATTCTTTTTGAATTATTATGTTGCATTCACACTACTTTCCTTGTGAGTTTCCAACTACGATTTATTCGCATAATCTACGGAGATGATGTTAATAATGGATATTGGAAGGGAAAATTATTCTATTCTATCATTCAATTTTGTACTTCCCCATACAAAACCATGAATATTTGTACTATTCGTGAAAGTATACTAATATTTTCATACCTCAATAATAGTCTATAATATTAAGAATAAGGAGAAATAGTTTCGTGACGATCTAAAGAGCATACATTTCTTTATATTTAAGATTCACGCCAATTTTTATTTTATTTTTAGTTGTTTACCCTCCAGGTTGGTGGAATTCACGGACTCAGTGAGGGAACTTACCACTACCGCCTCTATGGGCAGTGTCCTAGAGCTAGGAACATCGAATCGGAAGGGATACAACTGGTGAGGTGGGATTGGCACCTCGCCCAGGCGGCCTCACCTGCAAAGTGAACAGGGGCCTCACGAGGGATGGTAAGGGATGGGTAGGATGGATAGGCAAGGAAGAGGGAAGGAGGCGGCCGTGGCCTTGAAGAAGGTACCATCCCGGCATTTTCCCGAAGACGAAGTGGGAATCCACGGAAAACCACTTCGAGGATGGCTGAAGGGGAATCGAACACCCTCTACTCATTTGGGCCACCCGAGGCTGAGTAGATCCCGTTCCAGTCCTCGTACCACTTTTCAAATTTCGTGGCAGAGCCGGGAATCGAACCCAGGACCTCCGGGGCGGCAGCTAACCATGCTGACCACTACGCTACGGAGGCGATATCTGAAATAATACTTTATCTAATAGTGCCAATTTTGGTTAACATACATTTGTTGTTATAGAAGTTACATGCATTTTCAGCAGGCTTAGAATTATGTTGGCAGCACTGATGTACATTAGTTACTCGAAGTTAATCTGAAATTTTAGGTACCATACGTGTGCAACATTCAGAGGTGTTGGCTAGCATACCTTCTGATATATTTATTGGTATTAGGATAAAGAAAGAGAATGAGCATTCATTAGCAGTTGGCAGCCCTGCTGACTATCAAGTATAAGCATAGTCATATCTGTTATAGTACACAAAGCACGTACGAAATTCGGTTAAAATCCAATTGATAGTATAGATGTTAGATGTACTTAAACATTGGACTTATCAGCAGGCTTAGAATCATCTTGGCAACACTGTCATATATGGGCTCCTTAAAATGTATCTGGAATGTTATTATCCCTGTGTGTGCTAATTTTGGAAAATTTCGCATGCATAACGTCTGAGATATCCAACGTAGAGCTTAAAAGTGAATTGTGATTTTTAGCAGTTGATAACTCTGAAATCATTTCCAATTATGTAACTGAGATATTCAGATATAGATATTTCCTTAAACCGAATTTGGTTTCGATAACTGCAGTCATTTAGGGGTTGATAGGGGGAGACACACAAAGACAGACAGACAGACATTTGCCTGGATCGATGCCATAAGTCTATCTCATCATCATTTAAAAAAAAGTGAAAAGTAAGCTAAAAATACCACGTAGAATATACGATAGCTAATGTATAACATCCTACCTTAGGTGCTTCGATACTGTGCTGACCAGTACCCTCTGCTTATGGACATTTCACATGTGTTGTACCGCAATCATTGGCCATCAGCGTTCAGATGTTACAGATCGTAACGTAAAAGCTTGTATACAAGCACAATTCCGGTATAGGCTTCAATAACGTTATTCGTACCTGCATTACGAGTTCTTATTGGCTCAGCTGCAATAAATCAAAGATGGAGGAAACTTGTGGATTGAGAGTAATATTTGCAGTTCATTGGCATTATTAATGCAAATCAGTCATGTAGTTCCGTTACGTTGAATACAGGAAAAGGCACTGACTGATTAAACGCATTTCCGTCAGTATTGAAGATTTAACTGAAATCATTCGACATTTAGCCATATTGATGAAGCTGTTAAATTGCATAGGACGTGAGCAGTGTACGAGTGCTAAAGCGTTAACTTGGTATCCAATGGGTCCTGCGTTCGAAACCCTCCATGGTCAGAATTTTCATTCTTTTTGAATTATTTCGTTTTGTCAACACTACTGTAGGATGCAACTTTTCAACTTCGATTTACTCGCATGATCTAGGGGAGCGATGGTAATAAAGGATATTGGTAAGGAAAAATCATTCTATTTTATCATTCGAATTTGTACTTTCCCAATCAAAACCATGAATATTTGTACTATTAGTGAAACTAATATAATTTTCACAGCACTGATTACTCCACAGTAAAATAATAATAATAATAATAATAATATTAACAATAATATCAAGTAGTTCCGTGACGATCTAAAGAGCCAAATTTTCTTTATATTTATGATTCATGCCAATGATTAATCTACATAGAACTATCTAGAATAATGACGAGATTAAGTTGGTAATACTAACTTTTCTATTTAGATTGGAATATATCTGAAGTAATGTATTCCAATACAGCTCTAGAGTTGGCAGCCTTGGTGACTCTAAATATATTCTTAATTCCATATCTTAAGGTACAGAATGCACATACAAAATTTGGTTGAAGTTCAATGGATAGTCTGAACGTTGCATGCTGTGAAATATTGGATGTATCAGTGCGAGTAAAATCATATTGGCAACAACGTCAAGAAGGCGTGCTCAGAATTAATATGAATTATTCCTATATTTTATAGTGCCAATTTTGGATAAAATCCATTTCATAGTATACAAGTTACATGCATTTAAAAATTGGCCCTATAAACAGGCTTAGAATTATGTTGGCAGCACTGATGTGCATTAGTTGCTCCCAAATAATCTAAAATTTCAGAATCTATTCGTGCGCAAAATTTAGAGCTGTTGGCTTGCATATTTTCTGATATATTAGTATTAGGATAAAGAGAGTGAGCATTTATTAACAAATACTAATAATAATGTTATTGGTTTTACGTCCCTTTTAACTACTCTGGCTTTTAGAGACTCCGGGGTGCCGTAATTTTGCCCAGAAGGGGATCTTAAACGTGCCAGTAAATCTACTGACACGGCTCTCTCGCATTTGCGAACCCTCAAATGCCAGCTGATTGCGCCAGGATACGAACCTGCAACCTTGGGCCCAGCAAGCGAGAACGTTACCCCTGAGCCACGCAGCCAGCCGCATTTATTAACAGTTGGCAGCCCTAATGGCTCTCAAGTATAAGCATAGTCATATCTGTTATAGTACACAAAGCACGTACGAAATTTGGTTAAAATCCAATTGATAGTATAGATGTTAGATGTACTTAAACATTGGACTTATCAGCAGGCTTAGAATCATCTTGGCAACACTGTCATATATGGGATCCTTAAAATGTATCTAGAATGTTATTATCCCTGTGTGTGCTAATTTTGGAAAATTTCGCATGCATAACGTCTGAGATATCCAACGTAGAGCTTAAAAGTAAATTGTGATTTTTAGCAGTTGGTAACTCTGAAATCATTTACAATTATGTCCCTGAGATATTCAGATTTAGATATTTCCTTAAACCGAATTTGGTTTCGATAACTGCAGTCTTTTAGGGGTTTATAGGGGGAGACACACAAAGACAGACAGACAGACAGACATTTGCCTGGATCGATGTCATTAGTCTATCTCATCATCATTTTTAAAAGAGTGAAAAGTAAGCTAAAAATACCACGTAGAATATACGATAGCTAATGAATAACATCCTACCATAGGTGCTTCGATACTGTGCTGACCAGTACCCTCTGCTTATGGACATTTCACATGTGTTGTACCGCAATCATTGGCCATCAGCGTTCAGATGTTACAGATCGTAACGTAAAAGCTTGTATACAAGCACAATTCCGGTATAGGCTTCAATAACGTTATTCGTACCTGCATTACGAGTTCTTATTGGCTCAGCTGCAAGAAATCAAAGATGGAGGAAACTTGTGGATTGAGATTAATAGTTGCAGTTCATTGGCATTATTAATGCAAATCAGTCATTTAGTTCCGTTACGTTGAATACAGGAAAAGGCACTGACTGATTAAACGCATTTCTGTCAGTATTTAAGATTTAACTGAAATCATTCGACATTTAGCCATATGGATGAAGCTGTGAATCCGCACAGTACATGAAATGTGTACGAGTGCTAAGGCGTTAACTTGGTACCTAATGGGTCCTGGGTTCGAGACGCTCCATGGCCAGAATTTTTATTCTTTTTGAATTATTTCGTGGTGTCAACACTACTGTGTGATGCAACTTTTCAACTTCGATTTACTCGCATGTTCTAGGGGGGCGATGTTAATAATGGATATTGGTAGGGAAAAATCATTCTATTTTATCATTCGTATTTGTACTTTCCAAATCAAAACCATGAATATTTGTACTATTAGTGAAACTAATATAATTTTCACAGCACTGATTACTCCACAGTAAAATAATAATAATAATAATATTAACAATAATATGAAGTTGTTCCGTGACGATCTGAAGGACCTAATTTTCTTTATACTTAAGATTCATGCCAATGATTAATCTACATAGACCTATCTAGAATAATTACGAGATTAAGTTGGTAATACTAACTTTTCTATTTAGATTGGAATATATCTGAAGTAATGTATTCAAATACAGCTCTACATTTGGCAACCATGGTGACTCTGAATATATTCTTAGTTCCATATCTTAAGGTACATAATCCACATACAAAATTTTGTTGAAGTCCAATGGATAGTATGAACGTTGCATGCTGTGAAATATTGGATGTATCAGTGCGAGTAAAATCATATTGGCAACAACGTCAAGAAGGCGTGCTCAGAATTAATCTGAATTATTCCTATATTTTATAGTGCCAATTTTGGATAAAATCCATTTCTTAGTATACAAGTTACATGCATTTAAAAATTGGCCCTATAAACAGGCTTAGAATTATGTTGGCAGCACTGATGTGCATTAGTTGCTCCCAAATAATCTAAAATTTCAGGAACTATTCGTGCGCAAAATTTAGAGCTGTTGGCTTGCATACTTTCTGATATATTGGTATTAGGATAAAGAGAGTGAGCATTTATTAACAAATAATAATAATGTTATTGGTTTTACGTCCATTTCAACTACCTTGGCTTTTAGAGACTCCGGGGTGCCGTAATTTTGCCCAGAAGGGGATCTTCAACGTGCCAGTAAATCTACTGACACGGCTCTCTCGCATTTGCGCACCTTCAAATACCAGCTAACTGCGCCAGGATACGAACCTGCAACCTTGGGTTCAGCAAGGGAGAACGTTACCCCTGAGCCACGCAGCCAGCCGCATTTATTAACAGCTGGCAGCGCTAATGGCTCTCAAGTATAAGCATAGTCATATCTGTTATAGTACACAAAGCACGTACGAAATTTGGTTAAAATCCAATTGATAGTATAGATGTTAGATGTACTTAAACATTGGACTTATCAGCAGGCTTAGAATCATATTGGCAACACTGTCATATATGGGCTTCTTAAAATGTATCTGGAATGTTATTATCCCTGTGTGTGCTAATTTTGGAAAATTTCTCATGCATAACGTCTGAGATATCCAACGTAGAGCTTAAAAGTGAATTGTGATTTTTAGCAGTTGGTAGCACTGACATCATTTTCAAATATGGGCGTGAGATATTCCGGTATACATCTTTACTCATACTAAATTTGGTTTCGATTTCTCAGACGTTTAGGATTTGACAGGGGGGAGGGGGGGGGGGGGCACACACACATAGCCTGACAGACAGAAGGACAAACAGACAGACTCACATTCTCCCGGATCGATCTCATAAGTGTACTTTTTCCTCATTTTTGCAAAATGTGAAAAGTAGGCTAATAAGGAGTGGTGAAGCAGCTGCCTTTAAAGCAGAATGGGAAAAATTATTTTTCTGTACAGCTTATAAAGGGCATGCCAAATGTTTAGTGTGCCACCGAGATTTAATGAGTAAAAAAAAACACAATTTGGAACGGCACTGCAGTGCTAACCACAGGGATGATTACGGTGACTGGACAGACGCCAGTCGGCAATCGAAGTTGGAAGAATTGAAAGAAAATTTCAAGCAGCACTTTCCTGTAAGTATTATTGCCTTAATTTTAAAATGCTTGCTTACAAATGGGAATGAACAAATGATTTAATTATCTGAAGAACACTAAAATTGTGACTTGCCGTATTTTTGTCTGACAGGAGATAGAGGAGAGTGAGGTTGGTGGACCGATTTTACGAGCAAGCTACAAATGTTCGATGCGAATTGCCGAAGCTGGGAAGCCCTTCGCGGAAGGGAATTTCATCAAGGAGTGCCTAATGGACGTGGCGGCATGTATTTGTCCTACGGAGGTAGTTGAGAAATTTGAAAACATCTCTCTTTCTCCTCAAACTGTGGCTCGCAGAATAGACGATATGTCCGTTGATATGGAACAGCAATTAATGGAGAAGGCAGCAAAATTTGTATAATTTTCCATCGCCCTCGACGAATCAACCGACATTGCGGACATAGCATAGCTCGTTATTTTTATTCGAGGGGTGGATGACGATCTTCGGGTCACCGAGAATTTCCTCGACTTGGTAACACTCAAAGTCACCACTACCGGTTTCGATATTTTCCAAGCTGTGGAGGGTGCTTTTGAATCAATGGGATTAAAATGGGAGCGGTTGACGAGTATAACGACGGATGGAGCTCCTGCTTTACGATGTGTACGCATGGGGTTCCTCAGATATGTAAAGTTAAAAATGGCTGAGAACGGTAGTACCCTAATGGTGGCGATCCATTGCTTCATACACCAGGAGGCAATCTGTGCAAAAGTCGCCAAGCGCAAAGATGTAATGGGAACAGTTGTGCGAATGGTAAATTATCTTCACTCCCATGAACTCACGCACCGTCAATTCAAAGAGTTCTTGGATGACATCGAAGCGGAGTGTCCGGATATCCCGTACCATGCAGAAGTAAGATGGCTGAGCAAGGCGAAGGTGCTGAATCGTGTGTTTTTCTTGCGGAACGCAATACATACATTCTGTGACATGAAAGGGCGGCCCGAAGTTCTTTTGTGTGACCCTAAGTGGGTGGCGGACTTGGATTTTTATGTGACATTACTGCCCATCTGAATAATTTGAACACTTCGCTTCAGGGCGAAAAGCACATCTGCGATTTGGTGGAAAAAATTGAAGCGTTCACAAGAAAATTGATTTTGCGGGAAAACCAGTTACGTGCAAGGAACACAGGACATTTTCCATCGTTTGAAACAGTGAAAGGTGTCGACTTTGATGAGTACTTGCAGGTAATTCGCCAAATACAAGAAGAGTTTGACAAGCGATTTTCAGAATTATCAGAACTCCAAGCGGAGTTAGATGTATTTGTTCGACCATTTTCTATTAGTGCAGACAGTGTTCCACAGCTATTTCAATTACAGCTGATTGAACTGCAATGCAATGTTCGTCTTAATGACCGCTTTCTAATGTCACGAAGTTTAGAAGAATTTTACAGTGGCTTTCCGCAAGGAGAATATCCCCTTTTGTAAAGACATGCAAGTGAAGTTCTGTCAATGTTCGACTCAACGTACATTTATGAGCGCTTCTCTTCAGTTCTTAAGCTTACCAAAAGTAAACATCGTGCAACGATGAGTGATAGAAACTTGCGCAATTGTTTACGAATAGCTGTGTCCAGAAATATTGTACCCAATTTGGAGAAGATTGTTTCCTCCAAAACTAGAAATTCGTAAAAACGACGGAGAAAGAGTCACTCAAGGCCTGTACTATCTGTTCATATTGGTAAAATGTTGTTGAATTTTCCTCTCTAATATGTTCTCATTTCATTTTGTAATAAAGCACAATATTCTTTACTTAACACTTGCGTTCGTTTCCTACACATTCCATGCATCGGAGTACCATTCGATTTGTATACATATATATTATGGCAGTATATATCCTATTATGGTAAAACAGCCCTATCAATATGATGTCAACAATGCCACAAAAGCCGTCGCCTGCATCTGTGCGTACGTATCTAGTTATTGCGGTACGAACATAGTCCGTGTGTCTCAGATCTCCTCGCTGCCACAGTGTAGTGGTGGTAGGGGAAGGAGCGCTAGTCTGACTGCCCAGTGCTCCCCGAGCGCGGCCGCGCTCTCGGAGCGCAATGACTGGATGGTCCTGATCTAGGCTTACAGGATAGAGCCACATCGGTGAAGTGGGATACATACTTGTTATTCCCCACCCCATTTAATTGCGCACGTTAATGGGCTGACCCACTGAAAAGCGATTCGTTTATCAGATGTGAAAAGAAAGGCAGCAGAAATCTTCACTCAGATAAAAGAAAGGGTTATACTGAGATTACAGTTTCAAACATGATATCTGATTACATCATGTTATATTGGCATAACAAATGCCAAGTCTCACTTTTCTAAACAACATACTTCTTGAACCTTCCAACACAAAATTCTAATCACTAGTCTACATTCCCGATCTTTATCATAATGTTCAGACGTCACTGCCGTGGAACTCCCAATAGTCCTTTTTAATAAACATGAATAAATGTAGTGAATTATCCCCTGGAATAAGCTGTAAAATATAGTTATTAGAGAGTAAACCGCATTTGAAATAGTAAGTAGGCTAATGCAATGTGTCCGGTCCTAATCTTGAACACCTCCTGTTTAGTCTCTATCTTGCCATTTCAGCAATTTGTCTTCAACTTGGGTCGAGCTTCTACGGATATATTTTTGTATTTTTTAAAAATATTTAAAAATGTTTGGCCATATCTCAGAAATTCTTTCACACTTGCAATGGAGATGGATCGTATATCATGGACACATACCTCCACACTGATTTAACGATGATTTGGTCACACATACATCAATATAATTTCACCTTCTGGTCATGAACATCTGTGCCTAATCATACTGTATATACTACGTACTCTTCCTCTTGAAAATTAACTATTAACATTGAACACAATAAACAACCCATTTGTCTAATACAATATTAAAACGTATGTGTCACCCCTTCCATTTGCTATTTCTCTTATGAATGCTGTTCTCTATTTCCTCCTCCCTTTATTTAAAATTGAAATCCATTGGCAGATTAATCACTCCCGCACCTGGGCACAACACTACTGTGAGCGAGGCTCCGCTTGGACAGAACGTGCTCATGAGATGACTCAATTCAAGAAGTCTCGTCATAACAGGTGGGACACCTCAAGTCTCTCTATCGCTTTAACAGTAGAAAGTGCCGGGTGGGTTGTCGCATTCATTAACAGCAGTGTAATTCTGGTTTAAAAGTAAATAATGCCATTCATACCGTTGACGACAAATCGCAGCGTAAATTTAAACGTACCACCACATCAAACAACATGGAGTAGTGGGCTACGCGTTGGAGCAACTTAGCCATTTTCCGTCTTGTCTTTAAATGAATAATGGCATTTGCTCTTTGTTCCCTTTCATTTCACACAGTACATTTATTGTTACAAGAAAAATTATTTCGTATTGGAATGCTGTGAATGATACACAACCCGTTGCTGATATGATCTCTATAGCCTAAACATACCGTAGGCTACTGAAAAATCAATTATGTCGAAGAAGAAGTTAAAATATTGTTTACTAATTATCATATACTGTACTAACATACGCTCTACCAGTAGCATACCAGTAATCCTATCATAACCAACCAGAGGTTTCCTCTGAAATATCTAATACTTTGATTGCGTCAAATATTATAAATAATGTTGTATATACTATATACAGGATGAAGAACAAATCCCGTACTTGGAGGTCAGCATGCGGTTCCTCGTCGAAATTCATGGCAAAGGCTTATCTAGGAAGGCCTGGTCCCGCCAATACGTTTAATAGAAATGCGAGTTAAGAAACGAGGCTCTGGCAACGCTGTAACTGCGTGCAGCATGGCCAAGAGAACAGCACGCATGAAGTCTGCGCTGTGCCGGTGCTGTCTCATTAGCTCAGTGCGAAAAGGTATGCCGTGAAGGTCGGTTATGGTCCAATGGCGTTCGCGTCAAAGAGTTCTTCAGTTAAAGTCTCAAATTGTATCCAATGTACAGCTCCACAATGCAATCAATACATTATGTTGTGTACTGTGTCTTACCATTGCTGTTACTTCTCTACTTCTTTCTTATTTCGATGAGACCCGCTACGGACCACGCACCAATTTCAATTCTTCACTCTTTGTTGTTTTCTTCCCAATATTTCTTCATTCTTAGACTATGTTGCTTCTTTCTGTCCTCAGACCACTTCGCCCCAGGTTTCCTTTCCACTCTACCCTGGCGTACTTCCAAACATAACACCTTCTCTGTCCAAAGTGTCTTCATCTCTTATATTATTTCCTTCTGTTACCTTTATTTAAACATTAAAACATAACATGAGCCTCTTACATACGTAAATGACCACTTAGTTTCGTCCATGGCACAAATAAAGCCAGTAACATCGTCTGCATCCAATGATATACACTAGATTGCCCATTATGATACGCACAATAATTCCATTCCGTACGCTGCCACGAAATTTGAAAAGTGGTATGAGGACTGGAACGGGATCTTCTCAGCCTCGGGTGGTCCAAATGAGTAGATGGGGTTCGATTCCCACCACATCCATCCTCGAAGTGGTTTTTCGTGGTTGCCCACTTCGTCTTCGGGCAAATGCCGGGATGGTCCCTACCGTCAGGCCACGGCCGCCTCCTTCCCTCTTCCTTGTCTATCCTTTCTATTCTTCCCATCCCGTCCCATCCCACATGAGGCCCCCTGTTCGCTTTGCAGGTGAGGCCGCATTGGGTGAGGTGCTAGTCCCGCCTCCCCAGTTGGATCCCCCGACTCACTCTCAAGCGCCAGGACACTGCCCGTAGAGGAGGTAAAGGTGGGATCTCTCGCTGAGTCCGTGGGAAAAGCCTACTTGGAGGGTAAACTGACTACGAAAGAAAAATCGTTTGAAGTCCAGTCTTATCTTCACAGAGCCACGAACTGACGTCTCACAAAACGACGACCTGACGTAGATTCGAACCGTAGTTCGTTGGTGGTTGTGGTTTGGATAATACAGCAGCCTACTCAGTGAGCTACGACGGCTGGTACGGTGATATGTTACACATTCCGCCGCAGGATGCGACAGTGTTGCCGGCTTCTCGTTTTCATACTCGTCTTTTCAAATAACACCCGCTCCGATTTTGTTATAGAAACTTTTGCCTTGCATTTGGATGAGAAGTCGCATGACGACCTCCAAGTACGGCATATTTCTTCACCCTGTATTACTTCTATAAGGGGCTTCGGTGGCGTGGTCGATAGCATGCTGAACTGCTAAGCCCAAGATGGCGTGTTCAAACCCGGCCGAAGTCGTCGGATTGGTTAAGAGCATTCAAATCCTTCAGTATGCCTTTCTTCGAAGGGGAAATAAAGCAGGCGTGCCCATGTCATAGATATATGGCACGTAAAAGCACCTACCATTACAATTGGTAGTGTGTAGAAAAGTTTTTAGGTTATATTTGGCGAGTTAGAAACGCTCTATCAAGTTCCAACGTTCTCCGCCAGTGTTAGTGACAGAAGCATCTGGTAGCCACAGATGGAAATAGTTGAAATTGAACTTCTATACTAAGAAATGGATTTTATCCAAAATTGGCACTATAAAATATAGGAATAATTCAGATTAATTCTGAAAACGCCTTCTTGACATGTTGCCAATATGATTTTACTCGCACTGATACATCCAATATTTCACAGCATGCAACGTCCATACTATCCATTGGACTTCAACCAATTTTGTATGTGCATTCTGTACCTTAAAATATGGAACTAAGAATATATTCAGAGTCACCAAGGCTGCCAACTGTAGAGCTGTATTGGAATACATTACTTCAGATATATTCCAATCTAAATAGAAAAGTTAGTATTACCAACTTAATCTCGTCATTATTCTAGATAGGTCTATGTAGATTAATCATTGGCATGAATCTTAAATATAAAGAAAATTAGGCTCTTTAGATCGTCACGGAACTACTTTCATATTATTGTTAATATTATTATTATTATTATTTTACTGTGGAGTAATCAGTGCTGTGAAAATTATATTAGTTTCAAGAATAGTACAAATATTCATGGTTTTGATTGGGAAAGTACAAATTCAAATGATAAAATAGAAAGATGTTTCCCTACCAATATCCATTATTAACATCGCCCACTAGATCATGCGAGTAAATCGAAGTTGAAAAGTTGCATCACACAGTAGTGTTGACACAACGAAATAATTCAAAAAGAATAAAAATTCTGGCCATGGAGCGTCTCGAACCCAGGACCCATTAAGTACCAAGATAACGCCTTAGCACTCGTACACATTTCACATACTGTGCAGGTTCACAGCTTCATCCATATAGCTAAATGTCGAATGATTTCAGTTAAATCTTAAATACTGACAGAAATGCGTTTAATCAGTCAGTGCCTTTCCCTGTATTCAACGTAACGGAACTAAATGACTGATTTGCATTAATAATGCCAATGAACTGCAACTATTAATCTCAATCCACAAGTTTCCTCCATCTTTGATTTCTTGCAGCTGAGCCAATAAGAACTCGTAATGCAAGTACGAATAACGTTATTGAAGCCTATACCGGAATTGTGCTTGTATACAAGCTTTTACGTTACGATCTGTAACATCTGAACGCTGATGGCCAATGATTGCGGTACAACACATGTGAAATGTCCATAAGCAGAGGGTACTGGTCAGCACAGTATCGAAGCACCTAAGGTAGGATGTTATACATTAGCTATCGTATATTCTACGTGGTATTTTTAGCTTACTTTTCACTTTTTTTAAAATGATGATGAGATAGACTAATGACATCGATCCAGGCAAATGTCTGTCTGTCTGTCTGTCTTTGTGTGTCTCCCCCTATAAACCCCTAAATGACTGCAGTTATCGAAACCAAATTCGGTTTAAGGAAATATATATCTGAATATCTCAGGGACATAATTGAAAATGATTTCAGAGTTACCAACTGCTAAAAATCACAATTCACTTTTAAGCTCTACGTTGGATATCTCAGACGTTATGCATGCGAAATTTTCCAAAATTAGCACACACAGGGATAATAACATTCCAGATACATTTTAGGGAGCCCATATATGACAGTGTTGCCAAGATGATTCTAAGCCTGCTGATAAGTCCAATGTTTAAGTACATCTAACACCTATACTATCAATTGGATTTTAACCAAATTTCGTACGTGCTCTGTGTACTATAACAGATATGACTATGCTTATACTTGAGAGCCATTAGGGCTGCCAACTGTTAATTAATGCGGCTGGCTGCGTGGCTCAGGGGTAACGTTCTCCCTTTCTGGGCCCAAGGTTACAGGTTCGTATCCTGGTGCAGTCAGCAGGCATTTGAGAGTGCGCAAATGCGAGAGAGCCGTGTCAGTAGATTTACTGGCACGTTGAAGATCCCCTTATGGACAAAATTACGGCACCCCGGATTCTCTAAAAGCCAGAGTAGTTAAAAGGGACGTAAAACCAATAACATTATTATTATTTGTTAATACATGCTCACTCTCTTTATCCTAATACCAATATATCAGTAAGCCAACAGCTCTAAATTTCGCGCACGAATAGTTCCGGAAATTTTAGATTATTTGGGAGCAACTAATGCACATCAGTGCTGCCAACATAATTCTAAGCCTGTTTATAGGGCCAATTTTTAAATGCATGTAACTTGTATACTAAGAAATGGATTTTATCCAAAATTGGCACTATAAAATATAGGAATAATTCATATTAATTCTGAGCACGCCTTCTTGACGTTGTTGCCAATATGATTTTACTCGCACTGATACATCCAATATTTCACAGCATGCAACGTTCAGACTATCCATTGGACTTCAACCAAATTTTGTATGTGCATTCTGTACCTTAAGATATGGAATTAAGAATATATTTAGAGTCACCAAGGCTGCCAACTGTAGAGCTGTACTGGAATACATTACTTCAGATATATTCCAATCTAAATAGAAAAGTTAGTATTACCAACTTAATCTCGTAATTATTCTAGATAGTTCTATGTAGATTAATCATTGGCATGAATCATAAATATAAAGAAAATTAGGTTCATTAGATCGTCACGGAACTACTTCATATTATTGTTAATATTATTATTATTATTATTTTACCGTGGAGTAATCAGTGCTGTAAAAATTATATTAGTTTCACGAATAGTACAAATATTCATGGTTTTGATTGGGAAAGTACAAATTCGAATGATAATGTAGAATGATTTTTCCCTACCAATATCCATTATTAACATCGCCCCCCTAGATCATTCGAGTAAATCGAAGTTGAAAAGTTGCATCGCGCAGTAGTGTTGACACCACGAAATAATTCAAAAAGAATAAAAATTCTGGCCATGGAGCGTCTCGAACCCAGGACCCATTAGGTACCAAGTTAACGCCTTAGCACTCGTACACATTTCATGTACTGTGCGGATTCACAGCTTCATCCATATGGCTAAATGTCGAATGATTTCAGTTAAATCTTAAATACTGACAGAAATGCGTTTAATCAGTCAGTGCCTTTTCCAGTATTCAACGTAACGGAACTAAATGACTGATTTGCATTAATAATGCCAATGAACTGCAACTATTAATCTCAATCCACAAGTTTCCTCCATCTTTGATTTATTGCAGCTGAGCCAATAAGAACTCGTAATGCAGGTACGAATAACGTTATTGAAGCCTATACCGGAATTGTGCTTGTATACAAGCTTTTACGTTACGATCTGTAACATCTGAACGCTGTTGGCCAATGATTGCGGTACAACACATGTGAAATATCCATAAGCAGAGGGTACTGGTCAGCACAGTATCGAAGCACCTAAGGTAGGATGTTATACATTAGCTATCGTATATTCTACGTGGTATTTTTAGCTTACTTTTCACTTTTTTTTAAATGATGATGAGATAGACTAATGACATCGATCCAGGCAAATGTCTGTCTGTCTGTCTGTCTTTGTGTGTCTCCCCCTATCAACCCCTTAAAGACTGCAGTTATCGAAGCCAAATTCGGTTTAAGGAAATATCTCTTTCTGAATATCTCAGGGACATAATTGAAAATGATTTCAGAGTTACCAACTGCTAAAAATCACAATTCACTTTTAAGCTCTACGTTGGATATCTCAGACGTTATGCATGCGAAATTTTCCAAATTTAGCACACACAGGGATAATAACATTCCAGATACATTTTAAGAAGCCCATATATGACAGTGTTGCCAAGATGATTCTAAGCCTGCTGATAAGTCCAATGTTTAAGTACATCTAACATCTATACTATCAATTGGATTTTAACCAAATTTCGTACGTGCTTTGTGTACTATAACAGATATGACTATGCTTATGCTTGAGAGCCATTAGGGCTGCCAACTGTTAATAAATGCGGCTGGCTGCGTGGCTCAGGGGTAACGTTCTCGCTTGCTGGACCCAAGGTTGCAGGTTCGTATCCTGGCGCAATCAGCTGGCATTTGAGGGTTCGCAAATGCGAGAGAGCCGTGTCAGTAGATTTACTGGCACGTTTAAGATCCCCTTCTGGGCAAAATTACGGCACCCCGGAGTCTCTAAAAGCCAGAGTAGTTAAAAGGGACGTAAAACCAATAACATTATTATTATTATTTGTTAATAAATGGACTCAGTCTTACGGAAAGAATTCATGATGAAAATTAATAAATGTAAAACAAAAATACTGGAATGCAGCCGAAATAAATCAGAAACCTCTATGGAGATCAAATTGGCAGGTGAAAAGCTGAAGGAAGTAGGAGACTTCTGTTACTTAGGAAGCAGAATAACCAGTGATGGACGAAGCAAAGAGGATATAAAAAGTAGGTTGGCTCAGGCAAAAAAGCATTTCTACAAAAAAGGAATCTGCTGACATCGAATATAGATTTAGGTATTAGGAAGTCATTTTTGAAAGCCTTTGTCTGGAGTGTGGCGCTCTATGGAAGTGAAACTTGGACTATTGGTGCAGCAGAAAAGAGGAGAATTGAAGCATTTGAAATGTGGTGTTACAGGAGAATGATGAAGATCAGATGGGTAGATAGGGTTACAAACGAAGAGGTATTAAGACGAGTGGGAGAGGAGAGATGTTTCTGGCGACTGCTAATGAAGAGAAGAGATAGGTTGGTAGGACACATACTAAGACATCCAGGTATAGCAAGCTAAGTTATGGAAGGAAGGGTCGAGGACAAGAACTGTAGGGGTAGACCAAGGTTAGAATATGTTAAACAGATTGCCTTGGATGTAGGGTGTGGTAGCTATGTAGAGATGAAACGTTTAGCTCAGGACAGGGAGGCATGGAGAGCTGCATCAAACCAGTCAAAAGGCTGAAGACTCAAACAACAACAATAAATGCTCACTCTCTTTATCCTAATACCAATATATCAGAAAGTATGTAAGCCAACAGCTCTAAATTTTGCGCACGAATAGTTCCGGAAATTTTAGATTATTTGGGAGCAACTAATGCACATCAGTGCTGCCAACATAATTCTAAGCCTGTTTATAGGGCCAATTTTTAAATGCATGTAACTTGTATACTAAGAAATGGATTTTATCCAAAATTGGCACTATAAAATATAGGAATAATTCATATTAATTCTGAGCACGCCTTCTTGACGTTGTTGCCAATATGATTTTACTCGCACTGATACATCCAATATTTCACAGCATGCAACGTTCATACTCTCCATTGGACTTCAACCAAATTTTGTATGTGCATTCTGTACCTTAAGATATGGAATTAAGAATATATTTAGAGTCACCAAGGCTGCCAACTGTAGAGCTGTATTGGAATACATTACTTCAGATATATTCCAATCTAAATAGAAAAGTTAGTATTACCAACTTAATCTCGTCATTATTCTAGATAGTTCTATGTAGATTAATCATTGGCATGAATCATAAATATAAAGAAAATTAGGTTCATTAGATCGTCACGGAACTACTTCATATTATTGTTAATATTATTATTATTATTATTTTACTGTGGAGTAATCAGTGCTGTGAAAATTATATTAGTTTCACGAATAGTACAAATATTCATGGTTTTGATTGGGAAAGTACAAATTCGAATGATAATGTAGAATGATTTTTCCCTACCAATATCCATTATTAACATCGCCCCCCTAGATCATTCGAGTAAATCGAAGTTGAAAAGTTGCATCGCACAGTAGTGTTGACACCACGAAATAATTCAAAAAGAATAAAAATTCTGGCCATGGAGCGTCTCGAACCCAGGACCCATTAGGTACCAAGTTAACGCCTTAGCACTCGTACACATTTCATGTACTGTGCGGATTCACAGATTCATCCATATGGCTAAATGTCGAATGATTTCAGTTAAATCTTAAATAATGACAGAAATGCGTTTAATCAGTCAGTGCCTTTTCCAGTATTCAACGTAACGGAACTAAATGACTGATTTGCATTAATAATGCCAATGAACTGCAACTATTAATCTCAATCCACAAGTTTCCTCCATCTTTGATTTATTGCAGCTGAGCCAATAAGAACTCGTAATGCAGGTACGAATAACGTTATTGAAGCCTATACCGGAATTGTGCTTGTATACCAGCTTTTACGTTACGATCTGTAACATCTGAACGCTGTTGGCCAATGATTGCGGTACAACACATGTGAAATGTCCATAAGCAGAGGGTACTGGTCAGCACAGTATCGAAGCACCTAAGGTAGGATGTTATACATTAGCTATCGTATATTCTACGTGGTATTTTTAGCTTACTTTTCACTTTTTTTTAAATGATGATGAGATAGACTAATGACATCTATCCAGGCAAATGTCTGTCTGTCTGTCTGTCTTTGTGTGTCTCCCCCTATCAACCCCTTAAAGACTGCAGTTATCGAAGCCAAATTCGGTTTAAGGAAATATCTCTTTCTGAATATCTCAGGGACATAATTGAAAATGATTTCAGAGTTACCAACTGCTAAAAATCACAATTCACTTTTAAGCTCTACGTTGGATATCTCAGACGTTATGCATGCGAAATTTTCCAAATTTAGCACACACAGGGATAATAACATTCCAGATACATTTTAAGAAGCCCATATATGACAGTGTTGCCAAGATGGTTCTAAGCCTGCTGATAAGTCCAATGTTTAAGTACATCTAACATCTATACTATCAATTGGATTTTAACCAAATTTCGTACGTGCTTTGTGTACTATAACAGATATGACTATGCTTATGCTTGAGAGCCATTAGGGCTGCCAACTGTTAATAAATGCGGCTGGCTGCGTGGCTCAGGGGTAACGTTCTCGCTTGCTGGACCCAAGGTTGCAGGTTCGTATCCTGGCGCAATCAGCTGGCATTTGAGGGTTCGCAAATGCGAGAGAGCCGTGTCAGTAGATTTACTGGCACGTTTAAGATCCCCTTCTGGGCAAAATTACGGCACCCCGGAGTCTCTAAAAGCCAGAGTAGTTAAAAGGGACGTAAAACCAATAACATTATTATTATTATTTGTTAATAAATGCTCACTCTCTTTATCCTAATACCAATATATCAGAAAGTATGTAAGCCAACAGCTCTAAATTTTGCGCACGAATAGTTCCGGAAATTTTAGATTATTTGGGAGCAACTAATGCACATCAGTGCTGCCAACATAATTCTAAGCCTGTTTATAGGGCCAATTTTTAAATGCATGTAACTTGTATACTAAGAAATGGATTTTATCCAAAATTGGCACTATAAAATATAGGAATAATTCATATTAATTCTGAGCACGCCTTCTTGACGTTGTTGCCAATATGATTTTACTCGCACTGATACATCCAATATTTCACAGCATGCAACGTTCATACTCTCCATTGGACTTCAACCAAATTTTGTATGTGCATTCTGTACCTTAAGATATGGAATTAAGAATATATTTAGAGTCACCAAGGCTGCCAACTGTAGAGCTGTATTGGAATACATTACTTCAGATATATTCCAATCTAAATAGAAAAGTTAGTATTACCAACTTAATCTCGTCATTATTCTAGATAGTTCTATGTAGATTAATCATTGGCATGAATCATAAATATAAAGAAAATTAGGTTCATTAGATCGTCACGGAACTACTTCATATTATTGTTATTATTATTATTATTATTATTTTACTGTGGAGTAATCAGTGCTGTGAAAATTATATTAGTTTCACGAATAGTACAAATATTCATGGTTTTGATTGGGAAAGTACAAATTCGAATGATAATGTAGAATGATTTTTCCCTACCAATATCCATTATTAACATCGCCCCCCTAGATCATTCGAGTAAATCGAAGTTGAAAAGTTGCATCGCACAGTAGTGTTGACACCACGAAATAATTCAAAAAGAATAAAAATTCTGGCCATGGAGCGTCTCGAACCCAGGACCCATTAGGTACCAAGTTAACGCCTTAGCACTCGTACACATTTCATGTACTGTGCGGATTCACAGCTTCATCCATATGGCTAAATGTCGAATGATTTCAGTTAAATCTTAAATACTGACAGAAATGCGTTTAATCAGTCAGTGCTTTTTCCAGTATTCAACGTAACGGAACTAAATGACTGATTTGCATTAATAATGCCAATGAACTGCAACTATTAATCTCAATCCACAAGTTTCCTCCATCTTTGATTTATTGCAGCTGAGCCAATAAGAACTCGTAATGCAGGTACGAATAACGTTATTGAAGCCTATACCGGAATTGTGCTTGTATACAAGCTTTTACGTTACGATCTGTAACATCTGAACGCTGATGGCCAATGATTGCGGTACAACACATGTGAAATGTCCATAAGCAGAGGGTACTGGTCAGCACAGTATCGAAGCACCTAAGGTAGGATGTTATACATTAGCTATCGTATATTCTACGTGGTATTTTTAGCTTACTTTTCACTTTTTTTTAAATGATGATGAGATAGACTAATGACATCGATCCAGGCAAATGTCTGTCTGTCTGTCTGTCTTTGTGTGTCTCCCCCTATCAACCCCTTAAAGACTGCAGTTATCGAAGCCAAATTCGGTTTAAGGAAATATCTCTTTCTGAATATCTCAGGGACATAATTGAAAATGATTTCAGAGTTACCAACTGCTAAAAATCACAATTCACTTTTAAGCTCTACGTTGGATATCTCAGACGTTATGCATGCGAAATTTTCCAAATTTAGCACACACAGGGATAATAACATTCCAGATACATTTTAAGAAGCCCATATATGACAGTGTTGCCAAGATGATTCTAAGCCTGCTGATAAGTCCAATGTTTAAGTACATCTAACATCTATACTATCAATTGGATTTTAACCAAATTTCGTACGTGCTTTGTGTACTATAACAGATATGACTATGCTTATGCTTGAGAGCCATTAGGGCTGCCAACTGTTAATAAATGCGGCTGGCTGCGTGGCTCAGGGGTAACGTTCTCGCTTGCTGGGCCCAAGGTTGCTCGTTCGTATCCTGGCGCAGTCAGCTGGCATTTGAGGGTGCGCAAATGCCAGAGAGCCGTGTCAGTAGATTTACTGGCACGTTGAAGATCCCCTTATGGACAAAATTACGGCACCCCGGAGTCTCTAAAAGCCCGAGTAGTTAAAAGGGACGTAAAACCAATAACATTATTATTATTTGTTAATACATGCTCACTCTCTTTATCCTAATACCAATATATCAGAAAGTATGTAAGCCAACAGATCTAAATTTTGCGCACGAATAGTTCCGGAAATTTTAGATTATTTGGGAGCAACTAATGCACATCAGTGCTGCCAACATAATTCTAAGCCTGTTTATAGGGCCAATTTTTAAATGCATGTAACTTGTATACTAAGAAATGGATTTTATCCAAAATTGGCACTATAAAATATAGGAATAATTCATATTAATTCTGAGCACGCCTTCTTGACGTTGTTGCCAATATGATTTTACTCGCACTGATACATCCAATATTTCACAGCATGCAACGTTCATACTCTCCATTGGACTTCAACCAAATTTTGTATGTGCATTCTGTACCTTAAGATATGGAATTAAGAATATATTTAGAGTCACCAAGGCTGCCAACTGTAGAGCTGTATTGGAATACATTACTTCAGATATATTCCAATCTAAATAGAAAAGTTAGTATTACCAACTTAATCTCGTCATTATTCTAGATAGTTCTATGTAGATTAATCATTGGCATGAATCATAAATATAAAGAAAATTAGGTTCATTAGATCGTCACGGAACTACTTCATATTATTGTTAATATTATTATTATTATTATTTTACTGTGGAGTAATCAGTGCTGTGAAAATTATATTAGTTTCACGAATAGTACAAATATTCATGGTTTTGATTGGGAAAGTACAAATTCGAATGATAATGTAGAATGATTTTTCCCTACCAATATCCATTATTAACATCGCCCCCCTAGATCATTCGAGTAAATCGAAGTTGAAAAGTTGCATCGCACAGTAGTGTTGACACCACGAAATAATTCAAAAAGAATAAAAATTCTGGCCATGGAGCGTCTCGAACCCAGGACCCATTAGGTACCAAGTTAACGCCTTAGCACTCGTACACATTTCATGTACTGTGCGGATTCACAGCTTCATCCATATGGCTAAATGTCGAATGATTTCAGTTAAATCTTAAATACTGACAGAAATGCGTTTAATCAGTCAGTGCCTTTTCCAGTATTCAACGTAACGGAACTAAATGACTGATTTGCATTAATAATGCCAATGAACTGCAACTATTAATCTCAATCCACAAGTTTCCTCCATCTTTGATTTATTGCAGCTGAGCCAATAAGAACTCGTAATGCAGGTACGAATAACGTTATTGAAGCCTATACCGGAATTGTGCTTGTATACAAGCTTTTACGTTACGATCTGTAACATCTGAACGCTGATGGCCAATGATTGCGGTACAACACATGTGAAATGTCCATAAGCAGAGGGTACTGGTCATCACAGTATCGAAGCACCTAAGGTAGGATGTTATACATTAGCTATCGTATATTCTACGTGGTATTTTTAGCTTACTTTTCACTTTTTTTTTAAATGATGATGAGATAGACTAATGACATCGATCCAGGCAAATGTCTGTCTGTCTGTCTGTCTTTGTGTGTCTCCCCCTATCAACCCCTTAAAGACTGCAGTTATCGAAGCCAAATTCGGTTTAAGGAAATATCTCTTTCTGAATATCGCAGGGACATAATTGAAAATGATTTCAGAGTTACCAACTGCTAAAAAATCACAATTCACTTTTAAGCTCTACGTTGGATATCTCAGACGTTATGCATGCGAAATTTTCCAAATTTAGCACACACAGGGATAATAACATTCCAGATACATTTTAAGAAGCCCATATATGACAGTGTTGCCAAGATGATTCTAAGCCTGCTGATAAGTCCAATGTTTAAGTACATCTAACATCTATACTATCAATTGGATTTTAACCAAATTTCGTACGTGCTTTGTGTACTATAACAGATATGACTATGCTTATGCTTGAGAGCCATTAGGGCTGCCAACTGTTAATAAATGCGGCTGGCTGCGTGGCTCAGGGGTAACGTTCTCGCTTGCTGGGCCCAAGGTTGCTCGTTCGTATCCTGGCGCAGTCAGCTGGCATTTGAGGGTGCGCAAATGCCAGAGAGCCGTGTCAGTAGATTTACTGGCACGTTGAAGATCCCCTTATGGACAAAATTACGGCACCCCGGAGTCTCTAAAAGCCCGAGTAGTTAAAAGGGACGTAAAACCAATAACATTATTATTATTTGTTAATACATGCTCACTCTCTTTATCCTAATACCAATATATCAGAAAGTATGTAAGCCAACAGCTCTAAATTTTGCGCACGAATATTTCCGGAAATTTTAGATTATTTGGGAGCAACTAATGCACATCAGTGCTGCCAACATAATTCTAAGCCTGTTTATAGGGCCAATTTTTAAATGCATGTAACTTGTATACTAAGAAATGGATTTTATCCAAAATTGGCACTATAAAATATAGGAATAATTCATATTAATTCTGAGCACGCCTTCTTGACGTTGTTGCCAATATGATTTTACTCGCACTGATACATCCAATATTTCACAGCATGCAACGTTCATACTCTCCATTGGACTTCAACCAAATTGTGTATGTGCATTCTGTACCTTAAGATATGGAATTAAGAATATATTTAGAGTCACCAAGGCTGCCAACTGTAGAGCTGTATTGGAATACATTACTTCTGATATATTCCAATCTAAATAGAAAAGTTAGTATTACCAACTTAATCTCGTCATTATTCTAGATAGTTCTATGTAGATTAATCATTGGCATGAATCATAAATATAAAGAAAATTAGGTTCATTAGATCGTCACGGAACTACTTCATATTATTGTTATTATTATTATTATTATTATTTTACTGTGGAGTAATCAGTGCTGTGAAAATTATATTAGTTTCACGAATAGTACAAATATTCATGGTTTTGATTGGGAAAGTACAAATTCGAATGATAATGTAGAATGATTTTTCCCTACCAATATCCATTATTAACATCGCCCCCCTAGATCATTCGAGTAAATCGAAGTTGAAAAGTTGCATCGCACAGTAGTGTTGACACCACGAAATAATTCAAAAAGAATAAAAATTCTGGCCATGGAGCGTCTCGAACCCAGGACCCATTAGGTACCAAGTTAACGCCTTAGCACTTTTTTTTTTTTTTTTTTTCACTTTTTTTTTTTTTTATTAGCTCTTTACAGAATTACAGAATTTTCAGATATGATAAATACCAGACTAATACATCACAAGAAATCCAGATAGTGTCCATATTTATCGTATAATTGTCCACTTTCACTAAGCTTCCAACGCTCTTTTTGCAGGTGATACCTGAGATCCAGGAAAGAGAAATGTTGATCATTGTCCATCACGAAGTGTACATATTGGCCCATTATCCACACAATGGCAGTCTGTTTAATTTGGGGGAAGGCGGTCACCGACAAACGAACCAACTTCCTGTCATCAAGGTCATTCGAGGGCACATTTAATAGTTGACATACTTTTCCCTTACACCACAGCCACGTGGAGGCAACTCGCGTGCATGATGTGAAGCGGTGTATCGCCGTATCAGTTTGACCACATATAGTACACCATGGGTAAGCTTCAAGATGGATGGTATATCGCCGTAGAGCGGTTGGGATGAGATCGTTGAGGAAGATAAAAACTTGGGAGTGTACAGCAGAAGAAATGGACATAGCCCCAAAATTTTTCCAAACAGTGGGCCAATGGACATAGAGGGTGGTGGCCTCTATTCGCGGTTTGGAGTGTACCACTTGCCGCAACATGTTATAGATACTTTTCGTCGTTGGAACAATCCCTGATGGCATTTGGCGAACAGTTTCCAGAAGGTGCTGTTGATGGTCCCTAAATATCTTCGGCAAAGCTCTATCACAACCACGGGCTGTGTTTCGAATATCTTTGTATAGCGCTTTCGTAAAAGTGTCATGTTGGGAAAGAATGGTGATATCGTTCTTGCAGAGGAGTGCACGGCATTTCATGCCATGAGCTGTTAGCCCTAGCCCGCCTTGCCGGGATGGGAGATACAACTGTTCCCGTTGTACTCGGAACAAAAATCCTTGCCATATAAACCAACCTGTATATTTTGCCAATTGGCTCTCAAACATTTTGGGAAGTGGGAAAAGTTGTGCGACATACCATATTTTAGAGAGCGCAAACACGTTGAGGACCATGACCCGTTGCACTATATTGAGGTTTCTTTGACCAAATTGGATCAGGACTCCCCTAACTTTGGCAATGACCTTAGTCCAGTTAACTTGCACTGTGTCCAGAAGCGATTGCTTCCAGGTAATGCCAAGAATTTTCACCTCATTTACTATCCGGAACCAGGGCTGTGGGGTAATCACTGAGTTAGTATTGAGCGGAAGCAAAGCAGTTTTCTGGGGGTTCGATTGTGCTCCAGAGGCGATATGGTAGAGCTGAAGGACGCTATCGATGTGGGAGATGTCTTCTTCATTGCGGATCAATATTGATACGTCATCAGCATAGGCGCACATTCCAAAAACATGTGTGGACAGTTTGTAACCCTGTAGCTTCACCTGGGTAGTCCGAATGAACGGTTCAAGGCCAATGACAAAAAGTAGCATAGAAAGGGGACATCCTTGCCTAACTGATCGTTGTATTGGAATCAGAGGGGAAAGAAAACCGTTGACGAGCACTCTAGACGTAGCATTACAATTTATCATACGAATGTAGTCAATAAGGATTTCAGGAAATTCGTAGTGTTGCAAGACCATGTACAAGTATTCATGACTGATGCGGTCGAAAGCTTTATCAAGATCTAAGGTGAGAAAACTCATTGGCTCAGTGGGGAGCATTTCGGCTTTTAGGTGTAGGTCCCGTAGTATCGCTAAGTTTGTTAACAGAGTTCTTCCAGGAATACTGCAACATTGTTCATCACCAATGATATCAGGTAGAACAGTCTTCAATCGGCATGCAAGTACTTTGGTAAGGACTTTATAGTCACTGCAGAGCAGAGTAACTGGTCGGAAGTCACCAACTGCCATGGGAGAGGATGTTTTTGGTATGAGGACTATGGTACCCTCGTGATGTGATTGACAAAGAGCACGACGTTGGAGAATGGTACGCAGGACATGACAAAATTCTTTGCCAATGAGAGGCCAGAAGTGTTTATACATTTCATATGGCAGTCCATCAATGCCAGGTGAGCGGTTGTTTGGGAGTCGTTTAACCACGGAGTGAATCTCTTCATCCGTAATATCCGCGCTGAGCAGAGTTTTGTTGTCCGGAGATAGTTTGGTACTGCAAGATGACAGCAATAGGGTCACCTGCTGTGGATCAATGGGAGCCTTAGCGTAGAACCGTTGATAAAATAATGATATTTCACTACGTATAGCGTCAGGGGAGGTGACGACACTTCCAGTACTGGTGCGGAGGCGGTGGATATATTTACGTTGCCGCTCACGTTGTCCTTTGGCGATATGGTATACACTTGCACTTTCGTCCGGGAGCACTGTACGATCTTTTAAAGCCACGTTGATATGAGCGAGCGTTCGTTGCTGTAGAGACAGGAGCTTGGTTTTAACTTCCCGGATCTGGTCATATATACGCTCCCCAGCATCAGATCTTTGCTGGAGCTGGCGAAGAACTCGATAGTAAAATTCAACTGTATCCCGTCTTTCCCGACCTCGTTGGTAAGATATGTTCTTAAAGACGCGGCGGATCCCTGGTTTAACTAAAATATCCCACCAGTCTGTGCAGTCGCGAAATTTGCCTTTTTGTTGGACCCATCGAATCCAGTGTTGTCTGAAAATATCTTGGCATTCCTCCTCCAGTAACAGCGAGCAATTCAGCTTCCAATAACCTCTTCCTATGTGAAATATGGGATGGGGGTAAGAGATTGTACATACGACAGCATGATGGTTAGTGAAACTGGCAGGAATCACTTCATATCGTCTAGGCTGGATGAGTTCCTGTGAAAAGTAGATGCGGTCAAGTCGTGATGAGGAGTTGTGACTTATACAGGTGTAATGGGGCAGGGGCACCCTTAAACTATCCACAGCATCAATGAGGTGTAGGGAGGTAAGAAGGGTCCTGAGAGCCGGGTTGACACCTCTGTATGGACTAGTGGAATCCTCTGGGCGTTGAATACAATTGAAATCCCCTGCAAGAATAAGTTTTTCCTTAACGTCGTGCAGATGAGGCAGTATACTCTGTTGAAAGAACATTTTCCGTTCCACACGTTTATTTGACCCGGATGGGGCATATACATTTATCAGGGTGGTATTGTTTATGTGTCCAGATATTATGCGTCCTGATGGATGACATAGCACACCTGCGAGTGGGATATCATGTCTTATGAGGAATCCGGTCCCTCTATTCGTATTACCGGTATTGATGTATTGTTTGTAGAAGGCAGATATGGGTAAACACGGTATAGCAACTTCTTGAAGGAAAGCAATGTCAATGTCAGCATCTCGAAGGAATCTCTCCAACAGTTGAAATTTCAGAGGGCATTCTATTACATTGATATTCACAGTGGCCACAGTGAGAAATTGCGCCATTACGAGAAGTATAAAAGCTGTGCTAGACATACTGGAAGGTGGACTCGAAAGAAGACACAGGTGAGAATTATCCTGGTGCACTATGTCAAATTAGGTTGAGATAGTTCCTTTTGACTGCCATTCATAGGCCGGCTGTCAGCGGGTGAGAGCGTTCGTGGGTCCCTAGATGACGTAGAAAGAAGATTTTGTTTCTTTTTCACAGCTGCGGAAACGTTTGTGGAGCCAGTTTTATTCTTCGGGGCTGGTACGGCAATCGAGGCATTTGTTTTAATCTTCTTAGAGACGTTCTCGGATCCCCGATCAACAGTCTTAAGTGAGTCGGTAGGGACCAGCGAAGTCTGGGGCAGTGAAGACAAAATTTCTGTGGCAGCCTGTAGTAACGGCAGAGTTGGTTCTGAGGCTGCGATACAGGTTGCCGAGAGCACAGGGGCACTCTGTGTCTCGCAGCTCTGTTCAGGGCAAGGTATCAGTTCTGCGTCAGATGTATCCGAGGTCACTCCTGGTGTTGTCCCAGCTGACTGATCAATGATCATGTTTTCATATGACGTTTGCTGCGTCACAACTTCCGAGTATTGTACACGTCGTTGTTGTGTAGGAGTTATACCGAGGGGAATCATTTTCTTTGGGCAGTTAATACGGAGATGTGTGGTAGCATTGCAAATTAAACAGGTCTGTTTCTGTCCATTATACGTTATATAGCCAGAATGGCCACCAAAAGCCTCAGTGGAGGGGATATCCTGCTTGATTTCCATAGTTACGGCACGTATTCCATTATACACCGGGAACTGATAAGCAGAAGACCATTGTTCTTTCCTGACGTCACTCACAGTGCCATATTTCGACAGGACGGATTTGAAAATTTCAGGGGGTACTTCGAGTGGGACATTAAATATACGCACTGTGGTAAAATTGGAATCCGCTGTGGAGAGCTTAACATTGGTCATTTCGCCAGAATCATACTGAAATTTAATAGGATCTGCAAAAGTATTTAACAATTTCTGATAAATGGATATGGTGATTACCTTAATGTACATGGTTTTTTCGTGCGCATTTAACTGGATGGCTTCTACTTGGTCGACAGTCAACCGGAGGGTATCGCCAATCCAGCGGTGAATTTCTCCTGGTGAGGGGCGAGAACTCTGCCTGTCCCATTGGCAGCGAACGGTGTTTTTTCTCTGGTATCCGGACATGATTTTCAGCGGGGTTTTCTGGGTTTCTGGTTTTGTTGTCCTATCTGGAACACTACTTAAAAAAATATTGTCCGAATGACACACGGAAGGTCAGTACACACGTGGAACTAAGGAAGCACCGGTATTAGGAACCGTAACCTCTTCCAATGCGGTCACACAGCGCACACACACGTACCGCACTCGGACACGACCAGTGACCAACTGAGCACTCGTACACATTTCATGTACTGTGCGGATTCACAGCTTCATCCATATGGCTAAATGTCGAATGATTTCAGTTAAATCTTAAATACTGACAGAAATGCGTTTAATCAGTCAGTGCCTTTTCCAGTATTCAACGTAACGGAACTAAATGACTGATTTGCATTAATAATGCCAATGAACTGCAACTATTAATCTCAATCCACAAGTTTCCTCCATCTTTGATTTATTGCAGCTGAGCCAATAAGAACTCGTAATGCAGGTACGAATAACGTTATTGAAGCCTATACCGGAATTGTGCTTGTATACAAGCTTTTACGTTACGATCTGTAACATCTGAACGCTGATGGCCAATGATTGCGGTACAACACATGTGAAATGTCCATAAGCAGAGGGTACTGGTCATCACAGTATCGAAGCACCTAAGGTAGGATGTTATACATTAGCTATCGTATATTCTACGTGGTATTTTTAGCTTACTTTTCACTTTTTTTTAAATGATGATGAGATAGACTAATGACATCGATCCAGGCAAATGTCTGTCTGTCTGTCTGTCTTTGTGTGTCTCCCCCTATCAACCCCTTAAAGACTGCAGTTATCGAAGCCAAATTCGGTTTAAGGAAATATCTCTTTCTGAATATCTCAGGGACATAATTGAAAATGATTTCAGAGTTACCAACTGCTAAAAATCACAATTCACTTTTAAGCTCTACGTTGGATATCTCAGACGTTATGCATGCGAAATTTTCCAAATTTAGCACACACAGGGATAATAACATTCCAGATACATTTTAAGAAGCCCATATATGACAGTGTTGCCAAGATGATTCTAAGCCTGCTGATAAGTCCAATGTTTAAGTACATCTAACATCTATACTATCAATTGGATTTTAACCAAATTTCGTACGTGCTTTGTGTACTATAACAGATATGACTATGCTTATGCTTGAGAGCCATTAGGGATGCCAACTGTTAATAAATGCGGCTGGCTGCGTGGCTCAGGGGTAACGTTCTCGCTTGCTGGGCCCAAGGTTGCTCGTTCGTATCCTGGCGCAGTCAGCTGGCATTTGAGGGTGCGCAAATGCCAGAGAGCCGTGTCAGTAGATTTACTGGCACGTTGAAGATCCCCTTATGGACAAAATTACGGCACCCCGGAGTCTCTAAAAGCCCGAGTAGTTAAAAGGGACGTAAAACCAATAACATTATTATTATTTGTTAATACATGCTCACTCTCTTTATCCTAATACCAATATATCAGAAAGTATGTAAGCCAACAGCTCTAAATTTTGCGCACGAATAGTTCCGGAAATTTTAGATTATTTGGGAGCAACTAATGCACATCAGTGCTGCCAACATAATTCTAAGCCTGTTTATAGGGCCAATTTTTAAATGCATGTAACTTGTATACTAAGAAATGGATTTTATCCAAAATTGGCACTATAAAATATAGGAATAATTCATATTAATTCTGAGCACGCCTTCTTGACGTTGTTGCCAATATGATTTTACTCGCACTGATACATCCAATATTTCACAGCATGCAACGTTCATACTCTCCATTGGACTTCAACCAAATTGTGTATGTGCATTCTGTACCTTAAGATATGGAATTAAGAATATATTTAGAGTCACCAAGGCTGCCAACTGTAGAGCTGTATTGGAATACATTACTTCAGATATATTCCAATCTAAATAGAAAAGTTAGTATTACCAACTTAATCTCGTCATTATTCTAGATAGTTCTATGTAGATTAATCATTGGCATGAATCATAAATATAAAGAAAATTAGGTTCATTAGATCGTCACGGAACTACTTCATATTATTGTTAATATTATTATTATTATTATTTTACTGTGGAGTAATCAGTGCTGTGAAAATTATATTAGTTTCACGAATAGTACAAATATTCATGGTTTTGATTGGGAAAGTACAAATTCGAATGATAATGTAGAATGATTTTTCCCTACCAATATCCATTATTAACATCGCCCCCCTAGATCATTCGAGTAAATCGAAGTTGAAAAGTTGCATCGCACAGTAGTGTTGACACCACGAAATAATTCAAAAAGAATAAAAATTCTGGCCATGGAGCGTCTCGAACCCAGGACCCATTAGGTACCAAGTTAACGCCTTAGCACTTTTTTTTTTTTTTTTTTATTAGCTCTTTACAGAATTACAGAATTTTCAGATATGATAAATACCAGACTAATACATCACAAGAAATCCAGATAGTGTCCATATTTATCGTATAATTGTCCACTTTCACTAAGCTTCCAACGCTCTTTTTGCAGGTGATACCTGAGATCCAGGAAAGAGAAATGTTGATCATTGTCCATCACGAAGTGTACATATTGGCCCATTATCCACACAATGGCAGTCTGTTTAATTTGGGGGAAGGCGGTCACCGACAAACGAACCAACTTCCTGTCATCAAGGTCATTCGAGGGCACATTTAATAGTTGACATACTTTTCCCTTACACCACAGCCACGTGGAGGCAACTCGCGTGCATGATGTGAAGCGGTGTATCGCCGTATCAGTTTGACCACATATAGTACACCATGGGTAAGCTTCAAGATGGATGGTATATCGCCGTAGAGCGGTTGGGATGAGATCGTTGAGGAAGATAAAAACTTGGGAGTGTACAGCAGAAGAAATGGACATAGCCCCAAAATTTTTCCAAACAGTGGGCCAATGGACATAGAGGGTGGTGGCCTCTATTCGCGGTTTGGAGTGTACCACTTGCCGCAACATGTTATAGATACTTTTCGTCGTTGGAACAATCCCTGATGGCATTTGGCGAACAGTTTCCAGAAGGTGCTGTTGATGGTCCCTAAATATCTTCGGCAAAGCTCTGTCACAACCACGGGCTGTGTTTCGAATATCTTTGTATAGCGCTTTCGTAAAAGTGTCATGTTGGGAAAGAATGGTGATATCGTTCTTGCAGAGGAGTGCACGGCATTTCATGCCATGAGCTGTTAGCCCTAGCCCGCCTTGCCGGGATGGGAGATACAACTGTTCCCGTTGTACTCGGAACAAAAATCCTTGCCATATAAACCAACCTGTATATTTTGCCAATTGGCTCTCAAACATTTTGGGAAGTGGGAAAAGTTGTGCGACATACCATATTTTAGAGAGCGCAAACACGTTGAGGACCATGACCCGTTGCACTATATTGAGGTTTCTTTGACCAAATTGGATCAGGACTCCCCTAACTTTGGCAATGACCTTAGTCCAGTTAATTTGCACTGTGTCCAGAAGCGATTGCTTCCAGGTAATGCCAAGAATTTTCACCTCATTTACTATCCGGAACCAGGGCTGTGGGGTAATCACTGAGTTAGTATTGAGCGGAAGCAAAGCAGTTTTCTGGGGGTTCGATTGTGCTCCAGAGGCGATATGGTAGAGCTGAAGGACGCTATCGATGTGGGAGATGTCTTCTTCATTGCGGATCAATATTGATACGTCATCAGCATAGGCGCACATTCCAAAAACATGTGTGGACAGTTTGTAACCCTGTAGCTTCACCTGGGTAGTCCGGATGAACGGTTCAAGGCCAATGACAAAAAGTAGCATAGAAAGGGGACATCCTTGCCTAACTGATCGCTGTATTGGAATCAGAGGGGAAAGAAAACCGTTGACGAGCACTCTAGACGTAGCATTACAATTTATCATACGAATGTAGTCAATAAGGATTTCAGGAAATTCGTAGTGTTGCAAGACCATGTACAAGTATTCATGACTGATGCGGTCGAAAGCTTTATCAAGATCTAAGGTGAGAAAACTCATTGGCTCAGTGGGGAGCATTTCGGCTTTTAGGTGTAGGTCCCGTAGTATCGCTAAGTTTGTTAACAGAGTTCTTCCAGGAATACTGCAACATTGTTCATCACCAATGATATCAGGTAGAACAGTCTTCAAACGGCATGCAAGTACTTTGGTATGGACTTTATAGTCACTACAGAGCAGAGTAACTGGTCGGAAGTCACCAACTGCCATGGGAGAGGATGTTTTTGGTATGAGGACTATGGTACCCTCGTGATGTGATTGACCAAGAGCACGACGTTGGAGAATGGTACGCAGGACATGACAAAATTCTTTGCCAATGAGAGGCCAGAAGTGTTTATACATTTCATATGGCAGTCCATCAATGCCAGGTGAGCGGTTGTTTGGGAGTCGTTTAACCACAGAGTGAATCTCTTCATCCGTAATATCCGCGCTGAGCAGAGTTTTGTTGTCCGGAGATAGTTTGGTACTGCAAGATGACAGCAATAGGGTCACCTGCTGTGGATCAATGGGAGCCTTAGCGTAGAACCGTTGATAAAATAATGATATTTCACTACGTATAGCGTCAGGGGAGGTGACGACACTTCCAGTACTGGTGCGGAGGCGGTGGATATATTTACGTTGCCGCTCACGTTGTCCTTTGGCGATATGGTATACACTTGCACTTTCGTCCGGGAGCACTGTACGATCTTTTAAAGCCACGTTGATATGAGCGAGCGTTCGTTGCTGTAGAGACAGGAGCTTGGTTTTAACTTCCCGGATCTGGTCATATATACGCTCCCCAGCATCAGATCTTTGCTGGAGCTGGCGAAGAACTCGATAGTAAAATTCAACTGTATCCCGTCTTTCCCGACCTCGTTGGTAAGATATGTTCTTAAAGACGCGGCGGATCCCTGGTTTAACTAAAATATCCCACCAGTCTGTGCAGTCGCGAAATTTGCCTTTTTGTTGGACCCATCGAATCCAGTGTTGTCTGAAAATATCTTGGCATTCCTCCTCCAGTAACAGCGAGCAATTCAGCTTCCAATAACCTCTTCCTATGTGAAATATGGGATGGGGGTAAGAGATTGTACATACGACAGCATGATGGTTAGTGAAACTGGCAGGAATCACTTCATATCGTCTAGGCTGGATGAGTTCCTGTGAAAAGTAGATGCGGTCAAGTCGTGATGAGGAGTTGTGACTTATACAGGTGTAATGGGGCAGGGGCACCCTTAAACTATCCACAGCATCAATGAGGTGTAGGGAGGTAAGAAGGGTCCTGAGAGCCGGGTTGACACCTCTGTATGGACTAGTGGAATCCTCTGGGCGTTGAATACAATTGAAATCCCCTGCAAGAATAAGTTTTTCCTTAACGTCGTGCAGATGAGGCAGTATACTCTGTTGAAAGAACATTTTCCGTTCCACACGTTTATTTGACCCGGATGGGGCATATACATTTATCAGGGTGGTATTGTTTATGTGTCCAGATATTATGCGTCCTGATGGATGACATAGCACACCTGCGAGTGGGATATCATGTCTTATGAGGAATCCGGTCCCTCTATTCGTATTACCGGTATTGATGTATTGTTTGTAGAAGGCAGATATGGGTAAACACGGTATAGCAACTTCTTGAAGGAAAGCAATGTCAATGTCAGCATCTCGAAGGAATCTCTCCAACAGTTGAAATTTCAGAGGGCATTCTATTACATTGATATTCACAGTGGCCACAGTGAGAAATTGCGCCATTACGAGAAGTATAAAAGCTGTGCTAGACATACTGGAAGGTGGACTCGAAAGAAGACACAGGTGAGAATTATCCTGGTGCACTATGTCAAATTAGGTTGAGATAGTTCCTTTTGACTGCCATTCATAGGCCGGCTGTCAGCGGGTGAGAGCGTTCGTGGGTCCCTAGATGACGTAGAAAGAAGATTTTGTTTCTTTTTCACAGCTGCGGAAACGTTTGTGGAGCCAGTTTTATTCTTCGGGGCTGGTACGGCAATCGAGGCATTTGTTTTAATCTTCTTAGAGACGTTCTCGGATCCCCGATCAACAGTCTTAAGTGAGTCGGTAGGGACCAGCGAAGTCTGGGGCAGTGAAGACAAAATTTCTGTGGCAGCCTGTAGTAACGGCAGAGTTGGTTCTGAGGCTGCGATACAGGTTGCCGAGAGCACAGGGGCACTCTGTGTCTCGCAGCTCTGTTCAGGGCAAGGTATCAGTTCTGCGTCAGATGTATCCGAGGTCACTCCTGGTGTTGTCCCAGCTGACTGATCAATGATCATGTTTTCATATGACGTTTGCTGCGTCACAACTTCCGAGTATTGTACACGTCGTTGTTGTGTAGGAGTTATACCGAGGGGAATCATTTTCTTTGGGCAGTTAATACGGAGATGTGTGGTAGCATTGCAAATTAAACAGGTCTGTTTCTGTCCATTATACGTTATATAGCCAGAATGGCCACCAAAAGCCTCAGTGGAGGGGATATCCTGCTTGATTTCCATAGTTACGGCACGTATTCCATTATACACCGGGAACTGATAAGCAGAAGACCATTGTTCTTTCCTGACGTCACTCACAGTGCCATATTTCGACAGGACGGATTTGAAAATTTCAGGGGGTACTTCGAGTGGGACATTAAATATACGCACTGTGGTAAAATTGGAATCCGCTGTGGAGAGCTTAACATTGGTCATTTCGCCAGAATCATACTGAAATTTAATAGGATCTGCAAAAGTATTTAACAATTTCTGATAAATGGATATGGTGATTACCTTAATGTACATGGTTTTTTCGTGCGCATTTAACTGGATGGCTTCTACTTGGTCGACAGTCAACCGGAGGGTATCGCCAATCCAGCGGTGAATTTCTCCTGGTGAGGGGCGAGAACTCTGCCTGTCCCATTGGCAGCGAACGGTGTTTTTTCTCTGGTATCCGGACATGATTTTCAGCGGGGTTTTCTGGGTTTCTGGTTTTGTTGTCCTATCTGGAACACTACTTAAAAAAATATTGTCCGAATGACACACGGAAGGTCAGTACACACGTGGAACTAAGGAAGCACCGGTATTAGGAACCGTAACCTCTACCAATGCGGTCACACAGCGCACACACACGTACCGCACTCGGACACGACCAGTGACCAACTGAGCACTCGTACACATTTCATGTACTGTGCGGATTCACAGCTTCATCCATATGGCTAAATGTCGAATGATTTCAGTTAAATCTTAAATACTGACAGAAATGCGTTTAATCAGTCAGTGCCTTTTCCAGTATTCAACGTAACGGAACTAAATGACTGATTTGCATTAATAATGCCAATGAACTGCAACTATTAATCTCAATCCACAAGTTTCCTCCATCTTTGATTTATTGCAGCTGAGCCAATAAGAACTCGTAATGCAGGTACGAATAACGTTATTGAAGCCTATACCGGAATTGTGCTTGTATACAAGCTTTTACGTTACGATCTGTAACATCTGAACGCTGATGGCCAATGATTGCGGTACAACACATGTGAAATGTCCATAAGCAGAGGGTACTGGTCATCACAGTATCGAAGCACCTAAGGTAGGATGTTATACATTAGCTATCGTATATTCTACGTGGTATTTTTAGCTTACTTTTCACTTTTTTTTAAATGATGATGAGATAGACTAATGACATCGATCCAGGCAAATGTCTGTCTGTCTGTCTGTCTTTGTGTGTCTCCCCCTATCAACCCCTTAAAGACTGCAGTTATCGAAGCCAAATTCGGTTTAAGGAAATATCTCTTTCTGAATATCTCAGGGACATAATTGAAAATGATTTCAGAGTTACCAACTGCTAAAAATCACAATTCACTTTTAAGCTCTACGTTGGATATCTCAGACGTTATGCATGCGAAATTTTCCAAATTTAGCACACACAGGGATAATAACATTCCAGATACATTTTAAGAAGCCCATATATGACAGTGTTGCCAAGATGATTCTAAGCCTGCTGATAAGTCCAATGTTTAAGTACATCTAACATCTATACTATCAATTGGATTTTAACCAAATTTCGTACGTGCTTTGTGTACTATAACAGATATGACTATGCTTATGCTTGAGAGCCATTAGGGCTGCCAACTGTTAATAAATGCGGCTGGCTGCGTGGCTCAGGGGTAACGTTCTCGCTTGCTGGGCCCAAGGTTGCTCGTTCGTATCCTGGCGCAGTCAGCTGGCATTTGAGGGTGCGCAAATGCCAGAGAGCCGTGTCAGTAGATTTACTGGCACGTTGAAGATCCCCTTATGGACAAAATTACGGCACCCCGGAGTCTCTAAAAGCCCGAGTAGTTAAAAGGGACGTAAAACCAATAACATTATTATTATTTGTTAATACATGCTCACTCTCTTTATCCTAATACCAATATATCAGAAAGTATGTAAGCCAACAGCTCTAAATTTTGCGCACGAATAGTTCCGGAAATTTTAGATTATTTGGGAGCAACTAATGCACATCAGTGCTGCCAACATAATTCTAAGCCTGTTTATAGGGCCAATTTTTAAATGCATGTAACTTGTATACTAAGAAATGGATTTTATCCAAAATTGGCACTATAAAATATAGGAATAATTCATATTAATTCTGAGCACGCCTTCTTGACGTTGTTGCCAATATGATTTTACTCGCACTGATACATCCAATATTTCACAGCATGCAACGTTCATACTCTCCATTGGACTTCAACCAAATTGTGTATGTGCATTCTGTACCTTAAGATATGGAATTAAGAATATATTTAGAGTCACCAAGGCTGCCAACTGTAGAGCTGTATTGGAATACATTACTTCAGATATATTCCAATCTAAATAGAAAAGTTAGTATTACCAACTTAATCTCGTCATTATTCTAGATAGTTCTATGTAGATTAATCATTGGCATGAATCATAAATATAAAGAAAATTAGGTTCATTAGATCGTCACGGAACTACTTCATATTATTGTTAATATTATTATTATTATTATTTTACTGTGGAGTAATCAGTGCTGTGAAAATTATATTAGTTTCACGAATAGTACAAATATTCATGGTTTTGATTGGGAAAGTACAAATTCGAATGATAATGTAGAATGATTTTTCCCTACCAATATCCATTATTAACATCGCCCCCCTAGATCATTCGAGTAAATCGAAGTTGAAAAGTTGCATCGCACAGTAGTGTTGACACCACGAAATAATTCAAAAAGAATAAAAATTCTGGCCATGGAGCGTCTCGAACCCAGGACCCATTAGGTACCAAGTTAACGCCTTAGCACTTTTTTTTTTTTTTTTTTATTAGCTCTTTACAGAATTACAGAATTTTCAGATATGATAAATACCAGACTAATACATCACAAGAAATCCAGATAGTGTCCATATTTATCGTATAATTGTCCACTTTCACTAAGCTTCCAACGCTCTTTTTGCAGGTGATACCTGAGATCCAGGAAAGAGAAATGTTGATCATTGTCCATCACGAAGTGTACATATTGGCCCATTATCCACACAATGGCAGTCTGTTTAATTTGGGGGAAGGCGGTCACCGACAAACGAACCAACTTCCTGTCATCAAGGTCATTCGAGGGCACATTTAATAGTTGACATACTTTTCCCTTACACCACAGCCACGTGGAGGCAACTCGCGTGCATGATGTGAAGCGGTGTATCGCCGTATCAGTTTGACCACATATAGTACACCATGGGTAAGCTTCAAGATGGATGGTATATCGCCGTAGAGCGGTTGGGATGAGATCGTTGAGGAAGATAAAAACTTGGGAGTGTACAGCAGAAGAAATGGACATAGCCCCAAAATTTTTCCAAACAGTGGGCCAATGGACATAGAGGGTGGTGGCCTCTATTCGCGGTTTGGAGTGTACCACTTGCCGCAACATGTTATAGATACTTTTCGTCGTTGGAACAATCCCTGATGGCATTTGGCGAACAGTTTCCAGAAGGTGCTGTTGATGGTCCCTAAATATCTTCGGCAAAGCTCTGTCACAACCACGGGCTGTGTTTCGAATATCTTTGTATAGCGCTTTCGTAAAAGTGTCATGTTGGGAAAGAATGGTGATATCGTTCTTGCAGAGGAGTGCACGGCATTTCATGCCATGAGCTGTTAGCCCTAGCCCGCCTTGCCGGGATGGGAGATACAACTGTTCCCGTTGTACTCGGAACAAAAATCCTTGCCATATAAACCAACCTGTATATTTTGCCAATTGGCTCTCAAACATTTTGGGAAGTGGGAAAAGTTGTGCGACATACCATATTTTAGAGAGCGCAAACACGTTGAGGACCATGACCCGTTGCACTATATTGAGGTTTCTTTGACCAAATTGGATCAGGACTCCCCTAACTTTGGCAATGACCTTAGTCCAGTTAATTTGCACTGTGTCCAGAAGCGATTGCTTCCAGGTAATGCCAAGAATTTTCACCTCATTTACTATCCGGAACCAGGGCTGTGGGGTAATCACTGAGTTAGTATTGAGCGGAAGCAAAGCAGTTTTCTGGGGGTTCGATTGTGCTCCAGAGGCGATATGGTAGAGCTGAAGGACGCTATCGATGTGGGAGATGTCTTCTTCATTGCGGATCAATATTGATACGTCATCAGCATAGGCGCACATTCCAAAAACATGTGTGGACAGTTTGTAACCCTGTAGCTTCACCTGGGTAGTCCGGATGAACGGTTCAAGGCCAATGACAAAAAGTAGCATAGAAAGGGGACATCCTTGCCTAACTGATCGCTGTATTGGAATCAGAGGGGAAAGAAAACCGTTGACGAGCACTCTAGACGTAGCATTACAATTTATCATACGAATGTAGTCAATAAGGATTTCAGGAAATTCGTAGTGTTGCAAGACCATGTACAAGTATTCATGACTGATGCGGTCGAAAGCTTTATCAAGATCTAAGGTGAGAAAACTCATTGGCTCAGTGGGGAGCATTTCGGCTTTTAGGTGTAGGTCCCGTAGTATCGCTAAGTTTGTTAACAGAGTTCTTCCAGGAATACTGCAACATTGTTCATCACCAATGATATCAGGTAGAACAGTCTTCAAACGGCATGCAAGTACTTTGGTATGGACTTTATAGTCACTACAGAGCAGAGTAACTGGTCGGAAGTCACCAACTGCCATGGGAGAGGATGTTTTTGGTATGAGGACTATGGTACCCTCGTGATGTGATTGACCAAGAGCACGACGTTGGAGAATGGTACGCAGGACATGACAAAATTCTTTGCCAATGAGAGGCCAGAAGTGTTTATACATTTCATATGGCAGTCCATCAATGCCAGGTGAGCGGTTGTTTGGGAGTCGTTTAACCACAGAGTGAATCTCTTCATCCGTAATATCCGCGCTGAGCAGAGTTTTGTTGTCCGGAGATAGTTTGGTACTGCAAGATGACAGCAATAGGGTCACCTGCTGTGGATCAATGGGAGCCTTAGCGTAGAACCGTTGATAAAATAATGATATTTCACTACGTATAGCGTCAGGGGAGGTGACGACACTTCCAGTACTGGTGCGGAGGCGGTGGATATATTTACGTTGCCGCTCACGTTGTCCTTTGGCGATATGGTATACACTTGCACTTTCGTCCGGGAGCACTGTACGATCTTTTAAAGCCACGTTGATATGAGCGAGCGTTCGTTGCTGTAGAGACAGGAGCTTGGTTTTAACTTCCCGGATCTGGTCATATATACGCTCCCCAGCATCAGATCTTTGCTGGAGCTGGCGAAGAACTCGATAGTAAAATTCAACTGTATCCCGTCTTTCCCGACCTCGTTGGTAAGATATGTTCTTAAAGACGCGGCGGATCCCTGGTTTAACTAAAATATCCCACCAGTCTGTGCAGTCGCGAAATTTGCCTTTTTGTTGGACCCATCGAATCCAGTGTTGTCTGAAAATATCTTGGCATTCCTCCTCCAGTAACAGCGAGCAATTCAGATTCCAATAACCTCTTCCTATGTGAAATATGGGATGGGGGTAAGAGATTGTACATACGACAGCATGATGGTTAGTGAAACTGGCAGGAATCACTTCATATCGTCTAGGCTGGATGAGTTCCTGTGAAAAGTAGATGCGGTCAAGTCGTGATGAGGAGTTGTGACTTATACAGGTGTAATGGGGCAGGGGCACCCTTAAACTATCCACAGCATCAATGAGGTGTAGGGAGGTAAGAAGGGTCCTGAGAGCCGGGTTGACACCTCTGTATGGACTAGTGGAATCCTCTGGGCGTTGAATACAATTGAAATCCCCTGCAAGAATAAGTTTTTCCTTAACGTCGTGCAGGTGAGGCAGTATACTCTGTTGAAAGAACATTTTCCGTTCCACACGTTTATTAGACCCGGATGGGGCATATACATTTATCAGGGTGGTATTGTTTATGTGTCCAGATATTATGCGTCCTGATGGATGACATAGCACACCTGCGAGTGGGATATCATGTCTTATGACGAATCCGGTCCCTCTATTCGTATTACCGGTATTGATGTATTGTTTGTAGAAGGCAGATATGGGTAAACACGGTATAGCAACTTCTTGAAGGAAAGCAATGTCAATGTCAGCATCTCGAAGGAATCTCTCCAACAGTTGAAATTTCAGAGGGCATTCTATTACATTGATATTCACAGTGGCCACAGTGAGAAATTGCGCCATTACGAGAAGTATAAAAGCTGTGCTAGACATACTGGAAGGTGGACTCGAAAGAAGACACAGGTGAGAATTATCCTGGTGCACTATGTCAAATTAGGTTGAGATAGTTCCTTTTGACTGCCATTCATAGGCCGGCTGTCAGTGGGTGAGAGCGTTCGTGGGTCCCTAGATGACGTAGAAAGAAGATTTTGTTTCTTTTTCACAGCTGCGGAAACGTTTGTGGAGCCAGTTTTATTCTTCGGGGCTGGTACGGCAATCGAGGCATTTGTTTTAATCTTCTTAGAGACGTTCTCGGATCCCCGATCAACAGTCTTAAGTGAGTCGGTAGGGACCAGCGAAGTCTGGGGCAGTGAAGACAAAATTTCTGTGGCAGCCTGTAGTAACGGCAGAGTTGGTTCTGAGGCTGCGATACAGGCTGCCGAGAGCACAGGGGCACTCTGTGTCTCGCAGCTCTGGTCAGGGCTAGGTATCAGTTCTGCGTCAGATGTATCCGAGGTCACTCCTGGTGTTGTCCCAGCTGACTGATCAATGATCATGTTTTCATATGACGTTTGCTGCATCACAACTTCCGAGTATTGTACACGTCGTTGTTGTGTAGGAGTTATACCGAGGGGAATCATTTTCTTTGGGCAGTTAATACGGAGATGTGTGGTAGCATTGCAAATTAAACAGGTCTGTTTCTGTCCATTATACGTTATATAGCCAGAATGGCCACCAAAAGCCTCAGTGGAGGGGATATCTTGCTTGATTTCCATAGTTACGGCACGTATTCCATTATACACCGGGAACTGATAAGCAGAAGACCATTGTTCTTTCCTGACGTCACTCACAGTGCCATATTTCGACAGGACGGATTTGAAAATTTCAGGGGGTACTTCGAGTGGGACATTAAATATACGCACTGTGGTAAAATTGGAATCCGCTGTGGAGAGCTTAACATTGGTCATTTCGCCGGAATCATACTGAAATTTAATAGGATCTGCAAAAGTATTTAACAATTTCTGATAAATAGATATGGTGATTACCTTGATGTACATGGTTTTTTCGTGCGCATTTAACTGGATGGCTTCTACTTGGTCGACAGTCAACCGGAGGGTATCGCCAATCCAGCGGTGAATTTCTCCTGGTGAGGGGCGAGAACTCTGCCTGTCCCATTGGCAGCGAACGGTGTTTTTTCTCTGGTATCCGGACATGATTTTCAGCGGGGTTTTCTGGTTTTCTGGTTTTGTTGTCCTATCTGGAACACTACTTAAAAAAAAAATGTTGTCCGAATGACACACGGAAGGTCAGTACACACGTGGAACTAAGGAAGCACCGGTATTAGGAACCGTAACCTCTTCCAATGCGGTCACACAGCGCGCACACACGTACCGAACTCGGCCACGACCAGTGACCAACTAAGCGTCTCGAGCCCAGGACCCATTAGGTACCAAGTTAACGCCTTAGCACTCGTACACATTTCATGTACTGTGCGGATTCACAGCTTCATCCATATGGCTAAATGTCGAATGATTTCAGTTAAATCTTAAATACTGACAGAAATGCGTTTAATCAGTCAGTGCCTTTTCCAGTATTCAACGTAACGGAACTAAATGACTGATTTGCATTAATAATGCCAATGAACTGCAACTATTAATCTCAATCCACAAGTTTCCTCCATCTTTGATTTATTGCAGCTGAGCCAATAAGAACTCGTAATGCAGGTACGAATAACGTTATTGAAGCCTATACCGGAATTGTGCTTGTATACAAGCTTTTACGTTACGATCTGTAACATCTGAACGCTGATGGCCAATGATTGCGGTACAACACATGTGAAATGTCCATAAGCAGAGGGTACTGGTCAGCACAGTATCGAAGCACCTAAGGTAGGATGTTATACATTAGCTATCGTATATTCTACGTGGTATTTTTAGCTTACTTTTCACTTTTTATTAAATGATGATGAGATAGACTAATGACATCGATCCAGGCAAATGTCTGTCTGTCTGTCTGTCTGTCTGTCTTTGTGTGTCTCCCCCTATCAACCCCTTAAAGACTGCAGTTATCGAAGCCAAATTCGGTTTAAGGAAATATCTCTTTCTGAATATCTCAGGGACATAATTGAAAATGATTTCAGAGTTACCAACTGCTAAAAATCACAATTCACTTTTAAGCTCTACGTTGGATATCTCAGACGTTATGCATGCGAAATTTTCCAAATTTAGCACACACAGGGATAATAACATTCCAGATACATTTTAAGAAGCCCATATATGACAGTGTTGCCAAGATGATTCTAAGCCTGCTGATAAGTCCAATGTTTAAGTACATCTAACATCTATACTATCAATTGGATTTTAACCAAATTTCGTACGTGCTTTGTGTACTATAACAGACATTTCTATGCTTATACTTGAGAGCCATTAGGGCTGCCAGCTGTTAATAAATGCGGCTGGCTGCGTGGCTCAGGGGTAACGTTCTCGCTTGCTGGGCCCAAGGTTGCAGGTTCGTATCCTGGCGCAGTCAGATGGTATTTGAGGGTGCGCAAATGCGAGAGAGCCGTGTCAGTAGATTTACTGGCACGTTGAAGATCCCCTTCTGGGCAAAATTACGGCACCCCGGAGTCTCTAAAAGCCAGAGTAGTTGAAACGGACGTAAAACCAATAACATTATTATTTGTTATTAAATGCTCACTCTCTTTATCCTAATACCAATATATCAGAAAGTATGCAAGCCATCAGCTCTAAATTTTGCGCACGAATAGTTCCTGAAATTTTAGATTATTTGGGAGCAACTAATGCACATCAGTGCTGCCAACATAATTCAAAGCCTGTTTATAGGGCCAATTTTTAAATGCATGTAACTTGTGTACTAAGAAATGGATTTTATCCAAAATTGGCACTATAAAATATAGGAATAATTCAGATTAATTCTGAAAACGCCTTCTTGACGTTGTTGCCAATATGATTTTACTCGCCCTGATACATCCAATATTTCACAGCATGCAACGTCCATACTATCCATTGGACTTTACCAAATTTTGCGTGAGCATTCTTTACCTTAAGATATGGAACTAAGAATATATTCAGAGTCACCAAGGCTGCCAACTGTAGAGCTGTATTGGAATACATTACTTCAGATATATTTCAATCGAAATGGAAATGTTTATTATTACCAACCTAAGTTCGTCATTATTCTCGATAGGCCCATCGTAAATAGATTAACTTAATCGTTGGCTTGAATCTTAAATTTTATGGAAAATTAAGCTTTTTAGTCGGTCTCGGAGCTACTTGTTTGTCACCTGGCAGCACTACGAATTCGAATTCATTTATAGTTAACTTTCTATTCGTACACTATTAGGAGAATACCGTTATTGAAAGTTGGATCCTAGTACGTGGCTAAAAACGTTATTCAACCCGGGACCCATACAACAGAACACGACGTTAATAACGTTATTCGACCTGCGAAGCATGCAGCATAACACAATGCTATCCGGTCTTGTGAATAACGTTACTTGAAGTTCGGAATGAGTGGTAGTTGTTCGCGACGTGTTAGAGCACGAATAACGTTATTCGACCTGCGAGGCATGCAGCATAACACAATGCTATCCGGTCTTGTCAATAACGTTATTTACAACATCTGAGTGAATGGGGGTACATTTGATTGTGTTACAACGCCAATAACGTTATTCGACTTGTGTCTCCTGCGATAACTAAAATGCTATCCGGTATGATAATAAAATATTTAAAATAACGGTATATATACAGTATCCGTTTATTCGTTCTTCGTATGAATAACGTTACAACAAACTTTCTGTTATACGTTACGCGATGTATACCGTAACGCCAAACAATTCGTTATTCAAGGCCATTATGTTAAGTTATCCAGCCCTGCTTATTACGTTCCGCTCGTCCACTTGTTCATTTAGTGAGTTTGCGACAGCGGGGTTGTGTTGCCCCGTGTACCTAGTTATGTGTGTATGTGTGTGTAATAACCAGTGTTATTGTGATGGCTGTATCAGTGTGTATTTGTAATTTAAGTGAGGATGGGAAAGTGGCGACCGTGGCCTTACCCCGCGAGGATTGGCGCTTGGGCATTTTTGACCCGAGGCTTACATAATGCTCTATATTTTCGTTTTGGTCAGCCCTTATTTCTTGTCGCTTAGTGTACCTTCCTTCCTAGCCTTGAACTTCACCCTGCAAAAGAAACATATCCATAGCTTTTGGAACTCTCAAGTTATTTCTATTTTATTTACGGTCGGGTCATATTTACCCATGGCGCCAGTCCTCGCGTGTTAATTTTGGCTTACGTTGGTCGGGATAATCTGTAAAAAATAAGAGGGAAAATCCACCAATATTGGTGCAGCACAACCACATAGCTCACGTTCTTGTTGATCTATGTTTAGGGCCTGGGGACACTTTAGTCATCAGCTCCTATTTTCAAATATAAAGATTACTGCTTTAACGCCACTATCAAAGCCAATTGTACTCTTACGAAAATTATTGTCATTTTTTCCGCTTGTAATATTTGAAAAACATAAATAAATCTCATTTTACATTGGTAATAGTTCATAGGAAGACAACAGGTGTAAAATTACTTCATTAAAATCAATACGAATACGACAAAAAGGGAGTGACACACTACGGGTCAAAATAACCCGGCGCCAGTCCACGTGTTATATTTTTTCACGCCAGTTCTCAAGGGTTAAATTGGAAACCATCCCAGAATTTTCCTGGTGTAGAAATGTGAGACCACATAATACCACTTCCAGAATAGCTGAGGTGGGCAGTTGTGCCTCACGAGGCTGAGTTTGCCCCGCTCTACCGCTCAGACCAGAATTAAATTCCTTGGCAGAGCCGGGAATCATACCCGGACCTCCAGGGCGACAGCCAATAACGCTAGCCACTACACTATGAGGTGGCTCTTCCACAGTTGACGGCTTATCACTATAAATGCTATCGGACATGTTCTGTATTCGTGGTCGTATCGGAGATGCAGCTGTAGAAAGTCTGCTCGCTCACACCAAATTTGCCTTTCTTAGAATTGTGGTTTATGGGAACGGTGCACCAAACCAAGTCTAATACAGGAGACGATTGCTTCTTCGCATATTGGATTCTGCCACTTCTTTGAAGGAACAACAACTTACACTCAGAAAAACGAGACACCAAACCAAAGACAAGATCTCCAATGTACTGTATTTGCCTACTTGGTGTAGCGTGTAAGCTCAGCGTCTTACCGACCAATCTGATTTTATCGTCGATATTTGGATTTGGTTGGTTGCTTCCTCAGTTTAGGGGCTGCGACATCGTGGTCATGTAGCCCCGTGTCCTTTGGTTTGTGTAGAATCTGTCTGATAACCTGTGTTAATTGTGATGACTGTATTAGTGTGTGTTATCTGTTTGTATTTCAAGTAAGGACTACAGACATTCAATTTTCAAGTAGCTTCTACTTTCGCTACCAAACGCCACCGTCAACGACAACTAGTTCTGAACTTGGTTACTAGATGCCAACGCAGTCGGCTCCTGGCAACAAAAGTTGGAACCTAAGAGCGTTAGTAAAATCTAACTTATAATTTAGCTTCACACAAGTGTAATTAGTGGAAGGTTCTTTTACATGTCATAAATCTATGACATGGGACCGCCGGCTTTACTTCCCCTCCGATGGAAGGAATACTGAGGGATTTATAACGCTCTTAAAAAATCCGACGACTTCGCCCGGGTTTGAACCCGCCATCTTGGGCATAGAAGTTCAGGATGCTACCAGCTACGCCACCGAAGCCGCTGGATTTGGATTTGAGAAGGTTCGAAACTACATTCAGCCGTCATTGAAAGGTTTTTCGTGTGGCTTCCCAGTTTTAAATTCAGGCAAAGCACCTTTCTTCAATTTCCTAGTATCCCACCTCAATCGTTTGTTATTGTAATAGATGTAATGGTGTATTTAATTGTAATTCGAGCGAGGATTGAAATGAGGTGGCCATGATCTGAGGTTAGGGACCATTCCAGCAATTACCTAGAATGAAAGTGAGAAATCTAAATTGAATGTTTTTCAGTTGGTCAACACCACTGTACCCAATTGTAATGGGTGGCTCTCTAATCCTTAAAAAATTGAGATTAATAGATAAACTTTAATTTATTAATCTGATTTAATTATTTTTCAGAATTATAGAGCCACCCATTACAATTGGGTACAGTGGTGTTGACCAACTGAAAAACATTACATTTTGTTTACTGATGATCATGATGATGATGATAAGCTATCACTCGCTAACGAGTATGATGTATTCTTTGGGACTGCAAGACTTCAATGTCTGTGGGTCCTCTGATGACTGTGTAGACCATTTCTGGAGCCGCAAAACTCTTCCAAAATGTTCACAAACATATATTTCACTCACAACTCGTCGAGGATTGTTCCCTTGAGTGGCCATTCGTTCTTTCCTTGCCTGTCGTATATCCACTGCATGTCTTCGACGTACGTGTTCGAAGTGTTGTGGACCTCCATGAACAAGCCGACGCCATGCTGTCGGTTAGAAGTTGGGAGACCACCCAGTTTTCGGTGTTGGTCATACATTTCCGCCTGTAAGATTTCAGGGCATCTTTGTACCTTTTGCGCTGTCCTCCCTGAGTACGGGGTCCATTCGTAAGTTCAGCATACTTGCTTCGGGAGACGGGAGTCGGGCATACGGACAAGATGACCAGTCCATCGAAGTTGATGCTTCATTATTTTGGCCTCGATGCTAATAGCATTGGCTTCTTCGAGGATGCTGAAGTTGGTACGCCGATCTTGCCCTGTTATTCTCAATATTATTCTCAAGCAACGTTGGTCATATTTCTCCAAGCAGATTATGTGTCTCCTGTAGGTGGTCCAAGTTTCACAGCCGTAAGTAAGGCTTGGTATTACGATAAATTGGTATACGTACAGCTTAGTTCGAGTGCTGATATTATGATTATCGAACACCCTTTCTCGAAGGCGACCGAAAGCATTTGAGTCGATGCTGAATTTCAGCTTTCAAGATACGGAAAGTGTTCTGTGATCTCCCGGAGCTCACCATTGATTGTAATGGTGCGATACATTGCTTGAGCAGTACGAACAGGTTGATACAGAATGTGGGGTTTCATAATGTTGATATCGAGGCCAATGCTCTTATAATCGGGGCCGATAACCTAGATGTTAGGCCCCTTAAAACAACAATTATCATCATCATCTCTTATAATCTTCGTTAAAAGCATTCAGAATAATCTGTAGATCATCTTCGGAGTTGGCCAAGACAACAATATCATCAGCGTATTGAAGTTGAAGATATCTTTTCCTAGCCCTCATCCTTCTTAGGTTGAATAATCCTCCATCAGTTCTGTGTTCTATTTCAACACCCGGTGGTAGTTTTCCTTTAACAAGATGTATGCTTGAGCCAGCGAATAATGAGAATAGAGTGGGGACAATTACACATCCCTGTTTAACACCTGTTGTTTACTAAGGCAACACTGATAGATGGTTTCCAACACAATGAAAGTGAGAAACCCACGGAAAATCACTTCCAGGAATTTTGAGGTGGGAATCAAACCCTCCTCTTCTCAGTTTTGCTTCACAAAGCTGAGTGTACCCCTTCCCAGCCCTCAGATCAGAATTAAATTCCTTTACAGAGCCAGGAATTGAACTCGGATCTCCAGGACGATAGCCAAAAATGCTAGGCGCTACACCATGAGGTAGTCACAATAAATATTCATATGTATCTTTGTGTACACTTTGTGTCTAATTCAGTTATTTACACAAATATTCCTCATAGACCCCTGCAGACAGAACAACCTTTTGTGGTCTCGAAACTCAAGACCCAAAGGTCCTGGGTTCAATACCCTACCCTTCCAAGAAATCTAATCCTGGTCTAGTGTGATTAAATCAGGTACACAGCGTTGTGAGGATGAACTACGACAGATGGGTTCGTGTCCCACTTCTGGCATCGCATAAGGTGTTTTCCATGGTTTCCAATCTCCGAGGGCTGTTTTTAGCCTTTCTTTTCACATTTTTCAAAAATGAGGAAAAAGTAGACTTATGAGATCGATCCGGGAAAATGTGTGTCTGTCTGTCTGTCTGTCTGTCTGTCTGTCTGTCCTTCTGTCTGTCTGGCTGTGTGTGTCCCCCCCCCCCCCCGATCAACTCCTAAACGGCTGCAGAAATCGAAACCAAATTTATTATGAGTAAGTGGTATACCGGAATATCTCACGTCCATATTTGAAAATGATATCAGTAATACCAACTGCTGAAAAAACCGCACTAGAAATTTGAGCTCCATGTTGGATATCTTGGAAGGTATGCATGGGAGCTATTCCAAAATTGGCACACATAGAGATATCACTATTTCAGTATAATTTCCAGGAGGCCATACATGACAGTGTTGCCAAAATAATTTTAAGCCTTCTGATAGGTCCAATCTTTAAATGCCAATAACTTCTACATTATCAATTGGATTTCAACCAAATTTTGTATGTAATATGTGTACATAAACAGATATGACTGAGCGTATTCTTAAGAGCCACCAGGGATGCCAACTTTAATAATTGCTCTCTCTATTCTTTTATCCAAATGCCAATATATCATATAGTATTCAAGCCGACAGCTTTAAACTATTCACACGTATAGTACCTGAAATTTTAGATTAATTCTGTAGTAACTTATATACTTCAGTTCTACCAACATGATTCTAAGCCTGCTGATAGGGCTAATTTTTAAATACATGTAACTTATATACTATCAGTTGGATTTCAACCAAATTTCGTATGTGCTATGTGTAACATAACTGATATGACTATAAGTATTCTTAAGAGCAATCAGGGCTGCCAACTGTTAATAAATGCTGTCAATATATTTTTATCCTAATATCAATATCTCAGGAAGTATGCAAGCCAACAGCCCCATACTTTGCACTCGTATAGCACCTGACATTCTAAATTAATTTGGAATAATTAATATAAGTCAGTGTTGCCAACATGATTCTATGCCTGCTGGTAGGCGCAATTTTAAAATACATGTAACTTCTATACAAACAAGTGGATTTCGTCCAAAATTGGCACAACAAGATATAATAATATTTCAGATTAGGCTATTTCTGACCAGCACACGCATGACATTGTTGCCAACATGCTTTTACGCGTGCTGATAGATCCAATGTCTAACTGCATGTAACGTCCATTGGACTTCAACCAATTTTTTAATTCTGTACCTTAAGAGATGGGACTAAGAATATATTCAGTCACCAGGGCTGCCAACTGTTATGCTCTATTAGGCTACATTATGCCAGGTATAATTCGAACTAATTAGACATTTCGATATTACCAACTTAATTTCGTCATTATTCTAGGTAGGGTCATATACTCTAGATTAATCATTGGCATGAAACTTAATTTTAAGAAAAGTAGGCTTTTTAGTTTGTCACGGAACTTCTTGTTTGATGTGTAACATCTTTCCACTCTGTATCTGGATATTTCTGTGGCACTCGGTAGTTGGACATTTTTGTGGGAGTGATTTTGGAAAAGAGAGGGAAGTGGATGGGACGGAAGTGGATGGGACGGAAGTGCATGGGACGGAAACAATGAGTGCGCGCGGTGGCTGAGATCGGTACAACGACATACTGTAAGCCATGTGACTATGTGGAATGTAACTCGCATACGGTTTACCTCAAGGTTTGGAGGCCCCATTAAAGAAATTCTTACAATAAATCATCTTCAAGTTGTCATTCTTTGGTGTGAAAATATTCATTATATCATATTTGCTGAAAACAATTACGACTTATTAAATCTTCATACTTTTGCTCTATTCTTATTTAATGTAAGCACTCGATACCTCGAGTGCTATATCGCATCAACCAACACTCCAAACAACGTAGGAATTCAGTATATTAACACCGACTACTAACAATAATTGAAACTTCTTTGGTCCAAATAGCTTAATATGATAATAGTGGAAACTCCCACTAGAAACTGGCGACACCGATTATGCGTGCCATCTAGCGGTTCGCGCTGATAACTACGAACTCGATTTCAATCAGCTGGCAAGTTTATCTGCACATGTTAGAAGTGTACCGTTTGGGCTACCATGCGAACTCTGGTGTCAAGTGCTTGAATCAAATGACATGGTACATGTTCGAAGTCTTCTTATCAGTATTTAAATGATAAAATTCCTTAATATCAAACATTGTAAGTAGTCGGCATTGCCGGTATTATATTTCTGCACAATGGCTATTCAGATATTAACCCACATAACGGTAATGCAGTCATCAATATAATATAATCGTTGTGGTTATACGAGAATTGAGCAAGCCTTCATGAACTATTACTCAATACATTCTCTTTACTCACAAGAGGGCCTATTCATAAGGCATTTTAAACTCAATTTCACGCAGGAACATTATCGAAACAAGCAAAATATAAATGAAACTTAATTCCATAACGCAGTATTTTTGGAACGTGGACATAAGTCACCATCTTGTGCACAAAATTTGCGTTGTCGAAATAGCCGTGGGGTTAGTGTTGATGACTGTGACTCTAGAGATCTTGGTTTCGAATCCCGGACGGGGTGGATATTTTTGCTACCAGATTATCATTTTAAACGATATTTATCATATCAATATGACTCATTTTAACAGAATCCATATGAAATTACGTGTTGGTCTGTGAATCAAGAGGACCTGTTTATAAGGAATTTAAGGTTATGGGCGGTGTCGCGTCTATTAATCTAGTTGATCCATATCGTATTCTTTATTTAGGCTAGTGCTGGTGGAAGCTACAAATCATCTCATAAAATGAGTTCCGTATTATAAACTACAATACCTGTAAAACACTCCCTTTTACAATAGATTAATATTTGTGCCAGTAATAGTATAAAATACCGGTGTATCAACAATTTCACGTGAGGTTTCTTCTGTGTTAGATGTTACACATCATATGCGACTACTGTAAGGCTCGTCTTTTTTTAAAGTTCCGATGGGCTGTTTAAAAATAACAGATTCACAAACCAAACTGATTTTACTACTAAATGTTTGCTTGGTTTATTCTTATTTCTCAACATAATCGCCAAAACGATTGAAACATTTGTCGTATCGTTACACCAGCTTTCCAATGCCCTCGGCAAAAACTTCTGCCTCCACTGAGGTGGTTACGTCTGGAGAGTCTCCTGAAGATTTTCCTTTCTGGAGAGGCGTTGTCGCCCAACCATACCTTCAATTCTATAAAAAGGTGAAAATCATTCACGACCGCACTGTGCCAACGTTACCATAGACTTTTTTTTTTTACAGAATTCTAGTGTGAAGTTTTGGACTATCTGCCGTTTAGTCCAAACCAGCACTGAAGGATTTTTCGAGAATTGAAGGTATGGTTGGGCGGAAACGCCTCGCCATAAAGGAAACACTTCAGGAGACTCTCCAGACGTACCCACCACAGTGGCGGTAGAATTTTTTACCGAGGGCATTGGAAAGCTTTTGTAACGTTACGATAAATATTACAAGCCATTTTTCAGTGTTGCCTAAGTTATCTATTATTGGAAGCTTTTCCTTCGGTCAACAAGAGTGTGCCCAAATTAGATTGGACCGGGAAGGGCAATTAGTATCCTAGTGCCTGAAATAAAATACATGAATATAATCAGTGCATAACCATGCGAATACACACACTGTACAAATGCTCCAAATACCACATCGTAGAACCAAAAACAAGTGTAAAGGTTCATTCGGTATTCCAACTAGTATTCTCTGGAATACACATAAATTTCACCAGTATTCAGGACTTACCATTAAAGCTATAAAACACGTCCTTCATGATTCTACAGTATATCTGCTGTGCAATGATTGCGGTGAATGTGAACATTAAATTATTTTAATGAAAATGAAACCAACTTAAACCATTTCAGTCATATAATTTCACACTCAAAAATTTCACAAATATCACAGAATAGAAATCCAATTTAAGTTTAAACACTTGTTGGGGATTCATTTGTCATTAGTAAAAATACAAAGATTATCTAAACGTTAAAACAATTACTGGTAGCAAAATTTCAAAGATTATCTAAAAGTTATAACAATTACTGGTAGCAAAGATTATCTAAAAGTTATAACAATTACTGGTAGCAAAAATTCAAAGATTATCTACAAGTTATAACTATTACTGGTAGCAAAAATTCAAAGATTATCTAGAAGTTATAACAGATACTGGAAGCAAGAATTCAAAGATCATCTAAAAGAATAACAATTACTGGTAGGAAAGAATATCTAAAAGTTATAACAATTACTGGTAGCAAGAATTCAAAGATCATCTAAAAGTTATAACAATTTATTTATTTATTTATTTATTTAACCGAGTCCAAAACACATACATATATACATATAAATTACACTAAATTTCATTACTCCAGTGTTCAACTGTTAGAATGGCACAGTCATTGGCTTCTATCAAGTCCTGCATAGTACATGGTCTTGATAACATGCTGCAATTCAGAAGGTGCTCAGGGTCTTGTCTTTCACCACATCTACAAAGTTCTTCAGCACTGTATCCCCACTTCATTAAATTGCTTTTGCACCGACTCACACCAGTTCTCATTCGGTTTAGCGTCTTCTAGGATTCGTATTGTAGGTGGTAGCCAGCTGCCGACTTCTCCTTCATTTCTCACGATCCTCCTGGTGATTTTGCTTTCCAAAGTTCAATTGGCGAGCTTCAGCTGAGGAATGAATTGATATTGTTGTTTGGAGGAAGCTCTTTCTTGATTTTAGCCTAGGTGGATGGACATCAAGTCCATACATTGGATGTCTTGGATCTGTTTCTTGCTTTTTCTTGTCTACTTCTGCCGCTACTTGTCTTCTAACTTCTGGAGGTGCTACTCCCATAAGTGGAAAGATCTTATCAGCAGAAGTTGGACGTAGACAGCCTGTCACAATGCGGCCTGTCTCATGGGGGGGGCAACATCTACTTGGTTGGCATGAGCAGAGTTCCTCCAGACTGGGGCAGCATATTCTGCAGCAGAGAAACTCAGGGCAAGGGCAGTTGTACGCAGGACACTAGGCTGAGCTCCCCATCTGGTGTTTGTGAGCTTCCGAACGATGTTGTTCCTGGTGCATACCTTCCGTTTGGTGTCCATGCAATACTGTTTATAGGTCAGCGCGCGATCCAGCTTTACTCCTAAGTATTTAGGATGAACACAGTGTTTCAGATTGTGACCTTCCCAGGTGACGTTGAGCTGCCTTCTCGCCTCCCTACTGCGCAGGTGAAACGCGCATATTTGGGTTTTCTCTGGGTTGGGTTTCAAATAGTTATCATTGTAGTAGATGGCTAAGTCTTCAAGAGCAGATGTCAGCTTTAACTCTACTTCTTCAAACGTCGATCCTTGAGCAGAAACAGCAGTGTCATCTGCGTAGATGAATGCTCTGGTCCTAGTGTTAAGTGGCTGGTCGTTAGTGTAGATATTATATAATAATGGCGCTAGCACGCTTCCCTGTGGGAGGCCATTCTTTTGGTTCCTCCATCGGCTTTTCTTGTCCTTGAGGGTGACAAAAAATCGTCGATTCTGCAACAAACACTGAATAAACTGTGTTAGTCGAAAGTCTCTAGTTGTTGAGTACAGCTTCTTTGTCAATCGCTTGTGGTTTACAGTATCATAAGCAGCTGTGAGGTCCACAAAAGCAACTCCAGTAATCTGTTTCCTTTCATATCCATCCTCAATATACTGGGTTAAGTTCAATATTTGACCAGTACACGATTTCCCTGGTCTGAAACCTGATTGCTCCTTAATGATCTCTCTCTCAACAAAGTTGGAAATTCGGTTCGAAATCATTCTCTCCAGGGCCTTACAGAGATGACAGAGAAGCAATACAGGTCTGAAATTCTTGGGTTCATTTTGTTCTTTACCTGGTTTGAGCAAGGCCACAACTTTTGCTTTACGCCATAACTTCGGGATTATCATTTTAGTCACACAGGTGTTCATCAGTTGTAGGATCCATTCGATAGTTAAGGGGCCAAAATGTTTTATTTGCTCAGGTCTTATATCATCCAAACCTGCAGCTTTGTTGTGTTTCATCTGTTGAATAACAGTTCTTAATTCTTCCGTTGTGAATCGTGTACCAAGATGGTTGTTCTCCTGTTCATATCGTTGGATTTTTATTTCTTTGGACCTTCTTGAGGCTTTACCGTTCAGCAGTAGTTGATTGGCTATTTGGTCAGCGGTAACTTTATCCGATTCCTGGGTTGGAACTGTAGGATCACCATTGAGATTCTTCAATAATTTCCAAGCTTAACGACTTGTGCGCTTCATGTCCAACCTTTCGAGAAGATTACGCCATTTGTCTGTTCTTGATTTTGATATGGCTTGGAGAAGGTGTTCTCCAGTTAGTATTGTTTCCTCTGCGAATGGGTCTTTTTCATATAGTTGTTCATATTTGTTAAGGAGGGATTTTGAGTCCTAATCGAGTCCAGGAATATACGTTGTTCTGCAGCCCCTTGGGATGTGTTTACGGGAGATAGACTTTACTAATTCAACAAAATCCATGTATTTCTCTGGGTCAGGCTTGATCTTCCTCACCTCATCATCTAGGTTTTGAGAAAAGCTATCCCACTGAGCTTTCTTAAAGTTGAACTGTCTTTTAAACGGGACTTGTTCAGGTTTGACAATTGCTTGTACTACACATATAAGAGCTCGGTGTTGTGTTCTTGGGAAAGGTTCTGCAATGTGCTTCTTGGTTTGATAAGCTATATGATCGGTGACAAAAATGTTGTCCGGATTGTAGCCTCTCTTACACCGACCACTATTAAAGGACTGGGGTAGCTTTGGGTCATGTATCAATTTAAGACCCATGCATTCGGCCCATTCTTCTAGTTTTTTACAATTTAAGTCCTTCTCTTTGTATCCCCATGATATACTTTGGCAATTGAAGTCACCTACGACTAGTTTTGTAGCTTGGGAATGGAAGTTACAGGTTTCTGTGAATTTGTATTCCTTATTTGGTGGTTTGTAGACAGATGTAATAGTACAGGATTGTATATCAACTGTCAGAATTTCTATATGATCTACACAGGTCATATCAGTAGAGAGAATGTTGGTTCCCAGGTTAGTGAAAACTGCACTCCCATATTGCTCATCAGGTCTCTCCAAAACGAGTTTCATTCCATTCACCCTTGGTCGGCGATCATTTGATCGCCTGTGGGTTTCTTGGTCCAGTAAGAAATCACAGTCATGTTTCCTGCAGATGTTAGATAATAAGGCTTCCTTTTATGATGAAATACCTTCAATGTAAATGGAGATTATCACTAGTGCTGGCATAGAAAAATGCCTTTTTAAAAGGATCGACATTATAGTAGTGTTTTGGTGTTGAAAGAATCAGCCGGTAAATTTTACAATATATTTTACCGTTGCCCAGGGGACGCCCGAGTGCATGTAATTAGTGCATTCTTCTGGGAGGCTTCTTTCGTGACCAGTTATAACAATTACTGTGCACCGCCCTATTAAAATAAGCATATTCTTGGCGTGCCTCCTAGCTGCATCACTGGAACCAACTAGAAAAGAAAGGAGTACGTAGTGGAAATGTATGTTAATTTCTGACCTGTGCTGGGCCCGTACTTGCAGGCCAGATGTGCCGAGCGACTCCAGACTCCGTGAAGGTTGTCCCACGACGAGTGGTAGGAATACCCTCCTGGTGCTAGAAAGCTAGAATAAGTTAGGCCTAGGTTTGAAGAGAGAGAGAGCGCAGCCCGATCGCCAAACACTACTAAATAAGACACATGGATAAAGAAATGGAAATTTAATGAATTGAAACCGAACACACAAAGAAACCCGGCCAGAATAGCACACACAAAAAAGAATACCCTTCACCTAGGGGTCAAATAAAGTCACTTTCAAACGGGGAAGATAAATATAAATAACAATAAATAACTTACGATAATAAATAACGTTAACAAATTAAATTCATACCTGTGCTCACGTCCGTGAAAACGATGTAAAAAGGGAGGAAGTAAATGATCAAGAGGCAATCGAGCCGGTCGCTGGTCAACAACAATCCCTTCTCAGCCTAGAGATGGATGGTTGTCATGACGACCACAAATAACAAGCATAGCAAAGATAAAACAAGAGGCTGTGTGCGTGTCGCAGAGGCTGTGGCGAGCAATGGGGATGCGATCGAGCTGGCAGTCCCCAGAGAAAAGAAAAGCAAAAACCAAAGTTACTACAAGGAGAAACAAATGACGTCAAGTGTCCGTGAAATATATCATGATACATACACGCAATCAAACACACAAAATGCCAGCCGACGATGCAGAAATAAAACTCAAAGCAACTCGTGCTTGTAGGTAGTTTAGCAAAATATGCTAAACCTATATGGTCCCCAACTTACGTTCCGAGTTCGAGCTGAATACGGTAAGGCTTACTTAAAGTTACCGCCGTGATTCAGTTGCACGAAGCATGCAATGAAGGGAATACATAAGGGCTAAAATATATGGTGTCATGCCTCGTGTTGGGAGAATGGTCGAAACGCCAACGTTCACAAACAACGGGAGACCCATTCGAAGATATGCCCAAATCAAAACAACTTCAATGCACCTGGCAGCAAGAAAAACATACACTCACAAAATCACTCCCAGATATATATCACGGCACAAATAAAAGGTTAAGCGAAGGCTCAAACAAAATAAAACAGGAGACCGCCATTACGATTGGTTCCACAGCAAATCCAAGCACACGACGAAGATCAAAAATAAAAGTTAAATTTAGGAAATGAGCATAGTGGACACAAGGTTAGATGTGTTACTTACATGAGTAAACGGAAGGCTTCGGCATAATAACAATGTTAAATAAAAAGGAAAAACATTACATTTTAAATAATAAGGTGGAGAGCCTCAAGGCACGTCCGGACAGAATGTATCTCACATGGCGTCTGAGTCAACCGGGACGGCCGCCAAAGAAAATAAAGAAAGAGATATGTTAAACATGGCTCAGGATCCACACCACCCCCCAAAAGAAAAATTATTTATAATAATAAAAGATTTTTCTTTTTACATCACTAAGCACCACCGCTTTGAAATCAATCATGTCCCAAGTGTTCCAAAATAAACAACATCCTTATCACACAGGTGGTTTGTCAACAACTATAACAGTACACAAAATACGAGGGGGGAGGGTGATCGATATAACAATCACTTAAGCAATTGGGCCATATCAGAAAGTATACAGTTATAAAAGGAAGTAATATATAAAAATAATCAGATCGCTTCGGCGATCACAATATCAGGACAGAACTCCTTCGGGGTCCCCAAAGGCGCGCGTTCCTTTGACGATCCCTGGGCTTGTCATAATGGTATTACGGTTCGCCTGAGCATTACAATGACAAGAAAAGTAGATAGAGGCACGGACGAAAATCATAAACAAAAGACTTTCGCCCTTTGACGCCGAAGTCTGCCATTCTCCTTATACCCATCATGAAAGTGACGTATTAAAATAACAAAGAAGCGATATAATGTGTCCAATATTTATAGAATATAAATTCTCTACTGGCCGAGTTGGCAAAAATACAAATTTTTACAATAAATATTAAGTTACACAGAGTATGTAGGCCTATTTCTTCTTGTATTATTTTCTTTCTTGAGCTCGTAAATTTGTACTTGGCTCTGCCTCGGTCAAAATTGGTTCAATAATAGGCAGGCCAAGGAGACGCCATATGGATACTAGCTTCCTTGGATAACATAAGCAAATTATGATTGGCTAACCTACGCAGAAAAAGGACAACATTAAACACAGCAAATAAGAAGGTTACACAATAAATGGTTTCAATTGAGATATGAGAGCTCTGGATACGTCGGTGGGATTCTCCTTGGAGATCAATTCAACAGTGACAGGTGTTAAAAATCTAGTGATAGTTTTGGGCGTGCTCCAGCGAAGCATTAGCTTAGCTGACTCCTTATTCTTGGCCGAACTCTGTGGGTGCAGGCGCACTAGCACGTCGTCATTCACCTGAAAACAAACAGGTTGCCTACCCTTGTTATAGCGAGACGCCACGCGATCTCGTGCCCTTTTCACATGCCGTACAGCAACTTCCCATTTTTCTTTGACTGAGGTACGGCGGGATGGCGCAGCCAGAGAATCTATTTTCCACTGAAGCTGAAGTGGATCAACAATACGCCTTCCTAAAAACAATTCCGAAGGGGTAGAATTCGTCGATTCATGAAGAGCAGTGTTAAATCCTAAGGAGAAATACTGAAGATTTGCGTCCCAACGTGACTGATCTGCGTTGTGGAACGCACTCAAGTAAGCCTTCAAGTTACGATGAAACCTTTCAACGTGATTTGGCTGAGGGTGGTAGGGTGCCAAAAAGACATGATCAATTCCCCAAGAAAAACACATTGATCTAAAAGACTTGGCCCGGAAAACGCTCGCGTTATCGGACACTAAAAACTTTGGAGGACCAAAAACACCAAAAATATGATTGGTCAAAAGCCTAACTGTGGTACGTGTCGTGATTTCCCTGACAGGAAATAACCATACAAATTTTGAAAATCCATCAACGACAGTAAGTATAGCTTGATGACCAGAAGATGACCTAACTAGGGGACCAAAATAATCTATAAACAGGCGCTCATTAGGATATGACATCGTGTCAGCGTGGTGAAGTCCAATGCGAGAATTCTTTGCTTGCTTAGAACGTTGACACGTAACACATTTTCGGACGAAAGCAAAAGCATCCGCTTTCAAATGAGGCCAGAAGAATTCCCGAGAGATTTTATGGAAAGTCTTCGTCATACCTAAATGTAATCCAAAACAGGATTCATGGAAATACGCCAAGAGCATACTTCGTATATTCTCTGGCACGAAAATCCTACATTTCGAAGATCGAGGAGCGGTATGCACTATCACATCGTTGCGCAATGAAAACTCAGATACACCAGGATCTTTCCCGAGAATGTTTTCACGCAATGTGACACAAAATGGGTCATCTGCTTGGTAGGTACGGATGTCAGTAAAAGACCATGGAATGTGTTGGAGAAGATTCATTGGCTCGGGGATCTCAACAATTGGAGGAGGTTCCTCAAACATGCGTGACAAACAATCCGCTACAACATTTTCACTGCCTCTGACGTGAATGATGTCAAAGCTGAAAGAGGATAGACGAAGAATCCAACGATTTATACGTCCCAATTTTTTGACATGCAAGCGCATCCAGTACAGAGCTTCATTGTCGGTATACACTATGAAATGCCGATGTTCTAGAAAAGATCTGAAACGTTCACAGCCGAATACGACAGCCAGACTTTCTTTCTCGAAAGTGGAACACCGGCGTTCGCAATCGTTCAGCATCCGACTGGCAAAAGCGATGGGTGCCAAATTACCATTCACCTGCTGACTAAGCACACAAGAAACTGCGATATCACTCGCATCACAATGTAACATAAAATCTTTCCCAAAATCCGGAGTTCGAAGGACGGGAGCAGAAGAAAGACATTCTTTCAATTTCTCAAAGGCGAGACACTGGTCGGGGCCCCACACGAATCGTACATTCTTCTTATTCAAATAATTCAGGGGCGCTGAAATGTCCGAAAATCCCGTAATGAACCTACTGTAAAAGCCTGCCATTCCCAAAAAACGTCGGACTGCTTTCACATTCGTGGGAGTAGGGAACTCTTGGATACATTGGACACGCTCAGGGTTCACTTCTATGCCCACATCCGAAAGAATGTGACCTAAAAATTTGATTTGCTTCGAAGCAAAAGATATTTTGTCCGGGTTAACAGTGAGTCCGGCTCTGCGAAGACGACATAGGACTTCACGTAAATGGATCAGGTGATCCTCAAAAGACTGACTGTAAATCACGAGGTCATCAAGATAGTTAAACACAGATGAATACTTTAAATCTCCAAATAACTCGTCCGAAACCCTACTCAAAACTTGTCCGCCGATAGAAATGCCCATGGGTAACTTATTGAACTCAAAAAGGCCGAACGGAGTGGAGAACGCAGTTACCTTACGGCTCTCGGGATCGAGCGGAATTTGATAATATGCACAATTCAAATCTAGGACAGAATAGTACTTCGCCCCGTGAAAATGCTGAAAAGCGCTCTCCAGAGTTGGAAGGGGAAAGTTGTCGAACACCACCTTAGAATTGAGTCGACTATAATCAACTACTAAACGAAAAGTACCCTCTTTCTTAGGCACCAGGAATGCTGGACTACCATAAGAAGACTTAGAAGGGCTCACAACACCGCGTGCCTTAAGATCATGAATATATTCTCTCGTGGCAATGAGTTTGGGTGGAGAGCAAGAAAATGGCGCCGACCTAACTGGAACCTCATCAGTTAAATCAATATGACACTCGTAGCCGATAGCGGAACCCAGTTCCGACGTGAGAACATCAGGAAATTCATTCACCAAATCAGATAAAGCGTCACGTTGACTCGTGAATAAAGTAGGAGGGATTAGAACAGCAGAGATACCAGAAAAACTACAAGGAACACACGCTTCACAAGTATTAAAATGAAACCGCTCCTTGGATTTAAACAAAAAACTGAAGGAATGATCCGAAAAATCAAGCCTCAACCCTGCTTTGTGCATAAAATCAGAACCTAAGATCATAGGCGTAGATAAGTCATCCACCACATGGAAGATCCAATCCCAAGAATAACCACATATCTTAATATGACATGTTACAACGCTAGAAACAGAAATAGATGACTTCACCGCAGAATAAAATTTTAAACCCCCATCTTGTGGACAAATCTGAGTAACAGGAAGCTGTTCCACGATGGAGCGCTGAATAAATGAACGTGAAGCACCAGAATCCAGTAAAGCGGGTATCGACAATTTCTTAACACTTACAGGGACCCAAGAACAGAAGTTTCCAGTCGTGGAAATGTTCATTTCCCAGCGAACTTCATTGCATGGCCACTCCGGCGGGTCTAAACCGGGGACCCATGCTCGTTTCCCTGACGCGAGGCACATCTAGGACGGGCTATGTGCGTCACGTCACGAAGACCACATGTGTGACAAAACACACGAGAGGGCGCACGGCAGGAATTAAAATGATGCCCCAAACGATCACAATTCCAACATTTTATACGGTTATAAATGTTCGGGTTTCGAGGTAACTGTTGATCGTGAGGAGCGGGATTCGCAGAAGAAGTAGCATTGGGAATACTCCCGACAATATGTGAGTGGGGACGGTTAACTGCCCGGTCCTCCTGACGAGATATTGAAGATGGGTGCGCAGTCCTCTGAATCTGGGATTGCGCGCATGCAGTCTCTGGAAACAAACTGTCAGAGGGGAGGGGTGGGGGTACATATGACTTGCGCAGGCGCCGATTGAACTCGCATTCACGTCCTTGATCAACAATGTCAGCCACACTATACACACTGGACCGGCGTATGAAAGACTTGTACTCAGGTGCCAGATTTCTATACACAATATCAACTGTTTCAATAAGGGGAAGGGGCTGCGACAACCTACTTATTAAAGTCATTAGCCCAGTAACAAAATCGTCTACAGGCTCTTCCAAACCCTGGGTACGGCGATGAATTTCAGCCTTCAAGTCATGTTCAAAATCATAAGTCGTAAACCGCTCCTTTATTGACTTAAAGAAATCAACCCACGAGATGAAAGATCTGTTGGTAAGTCGATACCATTTTAAAGCTAAACCACTCAACAATAACAGTAGGCAGACAACAATGTCGTCTGGTTCGAGGTCATAACAATGGCAGAGTTCACTGACCCTGTCTAAGAACTCAAATACAGACGAAACTCCCAGTTCACCAGAAAATGAAATTCCCCACTTGGACACTATATTGGCTACGCCTCCCTTGCGATGGCCTTTCACCTCAGTCAATGGATTAGTGTCTTTCCCACAGACACTTTCAAACGATAGCAGATCATCGTCAGACTGGAAGAGCTCCTTCTTCACGTTACAACCTGGGAGAGAATACATGGCTAAACTACAGAAGTACTGCTAGCTACAATTCAAAACAATAACTACAAATGTCTTGCCTCCGTCCTGCGCCTGAAATGAGTACGAAACAAGAAGTAGGATTGGTTAGTACATTAGCAATGCTGGGGTTCGTTGATAGGGTCCAACTCATTGCACTCTCCTTACAGTTTGTTATTTTTATGGTCCATACTCCTTGGAAGTTCACATTGACTCTCAATATTTGTTTGCATAGTATGCAATAGGGAACATGAAACAGAATAAAAATAACATTGAAACAAGATGTTCAGTAAAGAACATATAGCCTACTTTCTCCTAAATGTATGAGTATAGTTATAACTCGTTGTTATTATCAAAGAGTATAATAGAACTATTCTTTGTTGAAGACCTTAGAAACGATTTACCTCTACCAAACGCCACAACCTAGATAAAAACTGCTACCATCATTGAAGAAAGAAAGAAAGATAAGAAGTATATCAAGAATGTTATGGATCTGGAGACATAATCGACCGGACTGGCGGCGTGGCTCAGCGGTAACGTTCTCGCTTGCTGGGCCCTAGGTTGCAGGTTCGTATCCTGGCGCAGTCAGCTGGCATTTGAGGGTGCACAAATGCGAGGGAGCCGTGTCAGTACATTTACTGGCACGTTAAAGATCCCTTTCGGGCCAAAATTCCGGCACCCCGGAGTCTCTAAAATCAGCAGTAGTTAAAAGGGATGTAAAACCAATAACATTATTATTATTATTATTATTACGACCTGCCGTGGGCAACATCCAACTTTGAGTTGAGGCATGTCTTTACACGTCTGGTTGTGCATGGCTTTCACAACCCTAATTGAATTAACAAATCTTTCCATGACCCTACAGAGACGTGTGTATACAAACTATGTGGATATTTTCGATAATATAATCCTAACAGAGCGAGTGCATTCTAGCGGCCAAAAGAAGAAACTTTTCAATAAAATCTGGAAGTTACCTTTTTGGCAGTTAGATGTCTCGAGTAAATCTGCTGGCGAATTATGTTTTAATTAAATATATATTTTACACCATAATGTGCACAATATAACGCTTAATAACATTTTCAAGTAACGCAAAATAGGCTGTTACAAACCCTTTAAAATAAAAAGTTAAAATGTATCGTAGTATCATCTTGTCATTCTTCAAATTCGATGCGCATAGAATGATAATGGTATAGTGATCAATGGATCCCCACGTAGACTAGTCGTGACATATATTGGTGAAATATCGAACAATATAATCCTAACAGAGCGAGTGCATTCTAGCGGCCAGAAGAAGAAACTTTTCAATAAAATCTGGAAGTTACCTTTTTGGCAGCTAGATGTCCCGAGTAAATCTGCTGGCGAATTATGTTTTAATTAAATATATATTTTACACCATAATGTGCACAATATAACGCTTAATTTTAAAACATCTGAGTCATTACAAAACAATAAACATATAACATTTCAAGCAAAAAACCTAGCTCTGATCGGGTTTGAACCATAGGCATTTGAGCGATAGGCTAACACTCTACCACTGAGCTAATTGTGTCAACGAATATTGTTCTATTTAAAATGACTTACATAGAACTTGTTAGCAAATAATGATTTATACTAAACGATTTCATCACTGGAGTATATTATTTATATATAAAGCATTTCATACAAAGTTTATTTATTTTTTATCAGTACGCTATATTGCATGCAATGTAACGAAATCTTGATTACGGTACAAATTATTATTATTATTATTTTTAAAGTCATTGTGTTATTATTATTATTATTATTATTATTATTATTATTATTATTGAAATATCAAAGTTATATCGTTTTATTCACCCATTAATATCAAGGGAGGGGCCATACCATATTCACGTCATTACCATAGTCATATATAATATTGTCAAGTGCTTAGATTAAGAAACAGGGTTTTTATAGAGGTCTAGGGCTGTTTTATTAGTTAAATTGTAAAGACAGGACGGGCATGGTTGGAAGAAGTTACGGACGGTGAAGCAACATATTGCAAGAAAATGTATTTTGGAACGATGCCACGCTGACTGGAGACAAGGGCTTGGAGAAAGATTTCGGCGGAATATATAGATGCGCAACGAGAGGAATAGCGGGTTCTGAGTGGAATATTTGAAGTACGCGGGCCTGTATTCCCGCTCGGAGAAGTTTTAGCGTCGCTTGAGGACTGAGAAATGCTTTGCTATAATTGGTCTGATGGGTCGCGGGCAAATTTATGCCGCGAAACATCGGGACCATTCAGAGTGTATAAAAGCCCAGCGCGACTTCAGCACTGGCTATTCTATAGATTCTATTCTGTCATTCACATATTCGATCACGCACTCACTCACTGACTTTGTGAGTCGTAGACTCTGTCAGTCCCTCAGTAAGATGGGACTTAGTGAATTCAATTAGCCTGGTTTGTTCAAATTTGCTTACCATGTTGATCAAACTCAGAAACAAGCAGCAGCAGCAGCAACAACAACAACAACAACGAGAAGAAGAAAACATATGTTTTCAAAGGTCAATAAACGTGTGTTGGCGTAAGATCTCAAATTAGACTGCAAGCAGACCAACGAGATGGACTTTGAACCACAAGGCACCAGGTATGTGGACCGAGTTATTATCAACACAGAAGATCAGCGCTAGCGAGAAGACAGTCAATATTGCCCCGCAATTAGGGAATATTAATGCACATATTGTACACAGCTCGAAACCTCAGATCAAATGTTAATAATTTTGTTGTAAATAAACCAGTATTAGTTAAAATGTCTTGTTCATTGGGAGTTGAATATATAGGATAGTTGGAATGCAAAGAGTATCTCATAGAGCAAGTTTATTGCCCTACGCTCCGATGATAGATCTTGGCTCAAGGAAGGGAGCGGCCGTGGCTAAATAAAATTTTAATGTGTTATCTTTACGATAACTGGCGCCCAGTAAATCTAAATTAATAAAGTGTATGTCGTCTGTCTAGACAGGCCAATGCTAAATAAGAACGATGAGGTGGTTTTAAGGAGTCTTGAGTGTAATATCGGTAGAAACGTTATAAATGATCGCCCAACTTGTAGAGCGATATCCAACGACAAAGGTAGCCGTTACAAATGGCACAACCAATGTGGGGCTACGAAATATCGTACTGAAGTGAATGGATATTATGTATAAATCCAGTTTATTTCAAGTATGTTAAAGTTTAAAGTTGTTTTCATGTACGATATAAACGAGTACTCTTTGCATTCATTCCGAGTTTTTCAATAAAGAGGCATATGTCAAGTTAGGGAACTACGGTTATAAATTAATAGTGTTCTTTTGATGAGGTTTTTTTGGGCAATGAGTAACAGGGATAATTGTGGGAACATAAATTTGAGAAACCGTAGTATTATAAGATCAGTTAAAATGTCGAAATTAGATGTGCAGGGTACCAATGATGAGATGTCAAAAGTAAGCGAAAATCAGGAAACTGAGGAAAATAAACAAGACGGGGCTACAAACATCCAGAGTAATGAGGGGGAGAATCCTTCCTGGCTTCGAAACCTGACGATGCTGATAACAGAACAGAGTAAGAAGCAGGAGGAACAGAACAGAAACATAGGTATTAAGTTAGAGGAACAGAGTAAGAAGCTAGGTGAACAGAGTAAGAAGCAAGAGGAACAAAGTAAGAAATTTGACGTGCGTAGTGATCAATTAGAGAAATCATTAGATCTTAAGTTCACTGAGCATAGTAAGAAGCTAGATGAACAACGTAAGAAGTTTGATGAAGCTACAGAGAACTTCAATAGACAAATTAAAGAAGTAGGCCGAGAATTTCACAATAAGTTAGAAAACAGGATTAGTGAGGTGGAGGAATCATGGTCACTTAAGGTTGATGCCAGAATGCAACAAGTGTCGGAGCGAGTTGATAAAATTAACGAGGAAGTGAAAATTAAATGTAGTAAGGTTAGGGTTGACTTAGAAGGAGAAGTCAACAGTATGAAGGTCAAGTGTGATAATAATATTGCTAAAATAGGTAATTTAGAAAATAAACTAGAGAGCGATAATCAAGAAATTAGGGAAGAGGTTAACAGTAAATTTAACAGTATCAGTGAAGAAGTAGCGAGTAAGACAGATAAAATGGAGGAGAAATTGCAGAGATGTCAGAAGCAAATAGCAACAAATAGCGGTAATGTACAAATAGGAAATTTAAGTAGATTTCTAACTAAAGAGGCAGATTTGCCAGTATTCACAGGCAAGGCATATAACCCAATGGAATTCTTAAAAACAGTAGAAAAGAAGTTCGCTAAAGATTTAGAAGAGGGGATCGTTCAATGGGAACAAGTACTTGAGATGCTAGATAAATCTTTTGTTAGGGATTCAAGGTCATGGTTCAGTGTGTATAAATACCAGATGACTAGTTTTAGAAAATTTAAAGAGAAGTTCATAGCCAAGTACTGGAATGAAAATGTGCAAGAAAGAGAAAGATGTAACATTATTTTTGGAAAGTACCAAAGGAGAGATGGTGTTTCGTACACAGAGTATTTCTTAGCGCATGTACTTATATGCCAGAATTTAGAAGGTTTAGAGACTGAATCACAGGTAATTAAAACATTATTAAGGCATTTTCCTGGTATAATTAAAGAAGCATTCTTCATGCAGAATATTACTACTATTGACGGGTTCGAGAAGCTATTGGAAAACTTTGACTCTCTTGAAAATAGTAGGACCGAACGCAAGCCAATAAGTAGAGGAGATAATTTCGGGCAGGGTGAGAGAGAGAGGGGAAGAGAACAAGGCAGGAATGCGAATTACGAAAGACGACTTGACAATGGGGGACGCACAGCAAATACGAGGAACGAGAATTTGAACAGAGTAGGGGAAGGTACTAGGCCAGACAGACGTACAGGTCAACAACAACAATCTACATCAGGGGCAGGTAGGCCTAATTTAAACGAATAACGGGTTGCAGTGAGGTCAACAGACAGCCCGAAGTGATTGCAGTTCAATGTCCTAGGAATATTGAGTATTTAGGAGATTTTAATATAGATGTTAGAGAAGAACTGCTTTATGACCTAAATGGTGGAAATTTAGATAATGTTGAGAATGAGATTATGTCACCAGTAATTAAACTTAATGTGTGGGGTAAAGAAGTTGATGTTTTATTGGACAGTGGAAGCGAAAACTCTTGTATAAATTTAAGATTTTTGGAAGATGTAATGAGAGAAGGTATTCATGTTGATATAATTCCAGTTGAGTCCACTTTCATTGTCACAGCTGTAGGTAGTAGGTCTCAGAAAATATCTAAGCAAGTCGCAGTTCCAATTAACATTAGTGAGTTAGTTAAATTTCAGCCCTGTTTGGCAGTTCCAAATTTAGTATATCCGGTGATTCTCGGTGCGGAATGGTTATCATTATATCAAGTTAAATTAGATTTTCATTTTGGCAGGATATGTTTATTTTGGCAGGATAAAGAAGTTCAGGTTACGTATAAGGTGTCTAAGACTGACAAACAAATGAAAGTGTGTATGTTTGAGGAAGAAAGCAACGTGGTTGTGAGTGATGAGATTCCTGAAGTAAATGAGGTAGACCGCGGAGATGCTAGTGAGAGCAAAGTTTTTAAGGTGTGTCAGGTTGCAATGGAGTCTGAACTTGAGAGTAAGATCCATGATGCATTGTCACAGTGTAAGCTGGATGAGGTGCAAGGTCATCAGTTACATGAGGTATTAATAAAATATAAGGAAATTTTCAGCACAAAACCCGGAGCAACACACTTATATGAGCATAGTTTTGTCGTTAAAGACACAAGTAGTTTCGTAGGGCCTAGGTATCCTGTCGCAACTAAATATATGAAAGCCGTCGAAGAACAGATAGAATTAATGTTGGAAAACGACATAATTGAGCCTTCAGCTAGCCATTGTTTAAATCCATTAGTTGTAGTAGCCAAGAAAGACAATTCAGTGAGACTGTGCATAGATGGCAGAATGTTAAATACTAGGGTCGAAAGCGACCAGCTGAGAACTGGAGCAGTGGAGGATTTAGTTCAACGTTTTCAGGGGCGGAAGTGGTTCTCAACAGTAGATTTTAGTAGTAGTTGCTCAACGTTAGTGAGGAAATTAGGTAGGACACTAGGTAGTTATTTCAGGTATGTATTGTTGACTCATGTGACGTTATTCAGGCTAGCCAGTGTTTTGTTGAGAGGTAGGAAGTACATGGAAGTTTGTAGCAACGATTGTTACGTAAGCCGTTGCCATCTTGTGCATTGGAAATGTCAAAGCTGTTTTTATTGTTTACTGGACCTTATGTCGTTTCGAAGAGGATAGGAAAGAATGCCTACTTATTGAAAGATCAGGAAAATTGTGTCATTGGTACATATAACATTTACAATCTGAAGAAATATCATAGAAAAGAGCAAGTGCTGCAAGAAGGGCAGACTGCCGTGTGTTTATAATTAGAGTCGTGTCGTGGCTCTAAGGAATTGGTGGAAGTGAGATAAATCACTTGTGTTGCGTGAAACAAGAAGCAATATATATTGTGTTCTGTTATTGTAAGGGACTACAAGAACAAATGTAGCATGTAAATCCTGTATGACTGCACAGGACAATCAGAATGTTTATGTAACATTGCAAGAAGAGTGCAGATCAATCAAGGAAAATGAAAAGGGTATAATCATTATGTATGTAATTTGAAGGGTCATATATGTATATTCAGTGTATTTCCTGTTAAGTTTTAAAGGGAAAATTTGTGATTTCATCATTCATTACATTCTTTATGAAACCATGGGGACGTTTTGTAACGTAATCTTGATTACGGTACAAATTATTATTATTATTATTTTTAAAGTCATTGTGTTATTATTATTATTATTATTATTATTATTATTATTATTATTATTATTATTATTGAAATATCAAAGTTATATCGTTTTATTCACCCATTAATATCAAGGGAGGGGCCATACCATATTCACGTCATTACCATAGTCATATATAATATTGTCAAGTGCTTAGATTAAGAAACAGGGTTTTTATAGAGGTCTAGGGCTGTTTTATTAGTTAAATTGTAAAGACAGGACGGGCATGGTTGGAAGAAGTTACGGACGGTGAAGCAACATATTGCAAGAAAATGTATTTTGGAACGAAGCCACGCTGACTGGAGACAAGGGCTTGGAGAAAGATTTCGGCGGAATATATAGATGCGCAACGAGAGGAATAGCGGGTTCTGAGTGGAATATTTGAAGTACGCGGGCCTGTATTCCCGCTCGGAGAAGTTTTAGCGTCGCTTGAGGACTGAGAAATGCTTTGCTATAATTGGTCTGATGGGTCGCGGGCAAATTTATGCCGCGAAACATCGGGACCATTCAGAGTGTATAAAAGCCCAGCGCGACTTCAGCACTGGCTATTCTATAGATTCTATTCTGTCATTCACATATTCGATCACGCACTCACTCACTGACTTTGTGAGTCGTAGACTCTGTCAGTCCCTCAGTAAGATGGGACTTAGTGAATTCAATTAGCCTGGTTTGTTCAAATTTGCTTACCATGGTGATCAAACTCAGAAACAAGCAGCAGCAGCAGCAACAACAACAACAACAACGAGAAGAAGAAAACATATGTTTTCAAAGGTCAATAAACGTGTGTTGGCGTAAGATCTCAAATTAGACTGCAAGCAGACCAACGAGATGGACTTTGAACCACAAGGCACCAGGTATGTGGACCGAGTTATTATCAACACAGAAGATCAGCGCTAGCGAGAAGACAGTCAATATTGCCCCGCAATTAGGGAATATTAATGCACATATTGTACACAGCTCGAAACCTCAGATCAAATGTTAATAATTTTGTTGTAAATAAACCAGTATTAGTTAAAATGTCTTGTTCTTTGGGAGTTGAATATATAGGATAGTTGGAATGCAAAGAGTATCTCATAGAGCAAGTTTATTGCCCTACGCTCCGATGATAGATCTTGGCTCAAGGAAGGGAGCGGCCGTGGCTAAATAAAATTTTAATGTGTTATCTTTACGATAACTGGCGCCCAGTAAATCTAAATTAATAAAGTGTATGTCGTCTGTCTAGACAGGCCAATGCTAAATAAGAACGATGAGGTGGTTTTAAGGAGTCTTGAGTGTAATATCTGTAGAAACGTTATAAATGATCGCCCAACTTGTAGAGCGATATCCAACGACAAAGGTAGCCGTTACAGCAATACTCAAATTAGTGAAATATAAGTCCGGCACAAGATATCCGCTGCCATCTTGTCTTATTACTGAATCAGTTCAGCTTTTTAAAATCACGTCTGCACTATAGTATTACAAAATAAACTTTTAATTTCGAACGTGCCTCTTCCTTTAGAACAGTTAAAACGATTCTCGGCTCGATAATCGGAACTGGTGGGTCCCATGATATGGATTATAAAGTTTGCATAATTCGCACGGCCGCCATCCTGAAATGGTATGGCGGACGACCTTGTAATTTGGTCACAAGACGCATCCTATACGAAGGTATGTTGTTACCAAATTTGGTAGAGATCGGATGATTTGGTTAGTCGTTATTTGATTTTACGTTTTGAACGTTTGAGTGGCCGCCATTCAGTTTTAGTAAAGATGGCGGCGATATAAAACATGACACTGAGGTGTCCTTTGCTAGTGCTACCTTTGTACCAAATTTCGTTCAATTTGCATTCACCGTGTTCGAATTGATAGGGGGGGACAGACATTCAGAGTACACACACTCACACACACACAGACACACACACACACAGACTCACACACACACATACACACACACACACAGACTCACACACACACATACACACACACACAGACAGACACACTTTTTTTCGCCCTGTGTTGATCTCATAAGTCTACTTTCATTTTTTGCAAAAATCGAAAGTAGGCTAAAATATGCAGCGAAATATTAAAATCCAATGGATATGGCTAAGCGACCAGGAGACTTAACCTCGCAACTGATACCATCTGCACCGCCCTATTAAAATAAACATATTCTTGGCGTGCCTCCTAGCTGCATCACTGGAACCAACTAGAAAAGAAAGGATTACGCAGTGGAAATGGATGTTAATTTCTGACCTGTGCTGGGCCCGTACTTGCAGGCCAGATGTGCCGAGCGACTTCAGACTCCGTGAAGGTGGTCCCACGACGAGTGGTAGGAATACCCTCCTGGTGCTTGAAAGCTAGAATAAGTTAGGCCTAGGTTTGAAGAGAGAGAGAGAGCAGCCCCGATCACCAAACACTACTAAATAAGACACATGGATAAAGAAATGGAAATTTAATGAATTGAAACCGAACACACAAAGAAACCCGGCCAGAATAGCACACACAAAAAAGAATACCCTTCACCTAGGGGTTAAATAAAGTCACTTTCAAACGGGGAAGATAAATATAAATAACAATAAATAACTTACGATAATAAATAACGTTAACAAATTAAATTCATACCTGTGCTCACTTCCGTGAAAACGATGTAAAAAGGGAGGAAGTAAATGATCAAGAGGCAATCGAGCCGGTCGCTGGTCAACAACAATCCCTTCTCAGCCTAGAGATGGATGGTTGTCATGACGACCACAAATAACAAGCATAGCAAAGATAAAACAAGAGGCTGTGTGCGTGTCGCAGAGGCTGTGGCGAGCAATAGGGATGCGATCGAGCTGGCAGTCCCCAGAGAAAAGAAAAGCAAAAACCAAAGATACTACAAGGAGAAACAAATGACGTCAAGTGTCCGTGAAATATATCATGATACATACACGCAATCAAACACACAAAATGCCAGCCGACGATGCAGAAATAAAACTCAAAGCAACTCGTGCTTGTAGGTAGTTTAGCAAAATATGCTAAACCTATATGGTCCCCAACTTACGTTCCGAGTTCGAGCTGAATACGGTAAGGCCTACTTAAAGTTACCGCCATGATTCAGTTGCACGAAGCATGGAATGAAGGGAATACATAAGGGCTAAAATATATGGTGTCATGCCTCGTGTTGGGAGAATGGTCGAAACGCCAACGTCCACAAACAACGGGAGACCCATTCGAAGATATGCCCAAATCAAAACAACTTCAATGCACCTGGCAGCAAGAAAAACATACACTCACAAAATCACTCCCAGATATATATCACGGCACAAATAAAAGGTTAAACGAAGACTCAAACAAAATAAAACAGGAGACCGCCATTACGATTGGTTCCACTGCAAATCCAAGCGCATGACGAAGATCAAAAAGAAAAGTTAAATTTAGGAAATGAGCATAGTGGACACAAGGTTAGATGTGTTACTTACATGAGTATACGGAAGGCTTCGGCATAATAACAATGTTAAATAAAAGGAAAAACATTACATTTTAAATAATAAGGCGGAGAGCCTCAAGGCACGTCCGGACAGAAAGTATCTCACATGGCGTCTGAGTCAACCGGGACGGCCGCCAAAGAAAATAAAGAAAGAGATATGTTAAACATGGCTCAACTGGTAGCAAAGATTATCTAAAAGTTATAACAATTACTGGTGGCAAAAATTCAAAGATTATCTAGAAGTTATAACTATAGGTTTCATTTTCACTATCACCCCAATCATTACTGGCTGATGAGCTCGATCTTAGGACCCTTAAAACCACAATTGTCATCATCATCATCATCTTAGTTCATGATTGTACAGTGATCCTTTTCGTGTCAAGGGTAATCTACGTGTTTGTCAGAATACTCGTTTTCTGACCACCATAGAAATACACGGGAGTCCTCTGGAATCGAAGCCAGTTTGGTAATGAACTTTGTTGTTTCAGCTTATAAATTAACTATTCTTTGTGAAGTCACTCGTCACTTAGTTGGAACTGTTATTTGCAATATGTAGACTTGTCGTTACTAAAGCAGGAACCACGTTACACCATGGCAGTTGAGTCTTGTCACTTAGCTGAAACTGTCACGAGCTGTTATTTGTTTGCTCCAGTTACAGGAACTGCATCACAACGTGACTGCCGGTTTCAAGCAGAGTAATCAGAGTTTTGCTGATAAAGACGTAACTCAACAGGAACTGTTATCGATGGTTATTTCATTGTTTCAGGGGCAGGAATTACATCACAACGTGACAGCTGGTCTGATCCTCAGCGACCAGTCTCTTGTTCTTCAGGGAGTAACTCGCCATTCAGCAGGAGACTACACTTGTCTGGCCGCTAATACCGAGGGCAAAGGCTCCAGCAATCCTGTGGCCCTCAGAGTTATGTGTGAGTATCTCTTGAAAACTAATGCTTTTTACTCTACTGTTTGTTTCGATTAAGTACCAATTTCTAGCCCGTGATATTTATGTGTTAAGTTCCGGAGGTTAAAAATGGGAAATGTGGATTGAAACAGAAATTATGTCGCAGCGATAACTTCATAGACTTCCGTGGCTTTGCCTTAGAGGCCAATGTTTCCTGTCTCTCCTTGAAGATCGAAACCATGCTCCGTGTTTACCTCGAGAGCCGGAACTATCGCTGGCACAGTTAGGCTATCTACAGTTTAAACTACCGGTACTGCCCTTCTAAAGGATAGTTTTCAAAACGTCTTTCCCTCATCGAATGTATACAGATTGGTATACGAAAGTTACAATTCGTTCACTACAAACCTTTTGCAACTCACACTGATCAGAAAACGCACTTAATTTTGTTGTTTCATTTAAGGGGCTTGAACATGGAGGTCATTCAGCTTCGTGTATTTGGGTGTATATGGATTCTTTTATGGTAACCTGTGTCATAGTGATGGCTGTATTTATGAGTGTATTTGTAAGTAAAGTGAGGATTGGGAAGTAAGTGGCCGTGGCTTTAAGTTCGGAAACATCTCGGCAATTGTCTGAAGTAAAAGTGAATGACCACTTAAAATCACTTCCAGGATCTTTCTCAGTTTTGTCCTCATGAGGCTGAGTGAACATCTTTCCAGCCCACAGTCCAGAATTAAATTTCTTGGCAGAGCCGGGAATCGAGCTCATACCACAGGGGTGACAGATAGGAATGCTAACCGCTACACATTAACTGGAGAGAAATTTACAAAATTAAGCTTTTGCACTCCGATGTCGAGTCCCATATGACAAGACGATAGATTGCACTCACAGCGCTCGTAAGTTATGACTTCTGTGTTGTATTCCAGTATTGTGAAGCCATCCAGTGGTCTTTGAGAGAACACCTTTCCCTATTTACTATAGTTTGTGGGAATTGTAACGAATTTTAACCATCGTTATTCTCGAATGTTTATGACAGTCATACTGATTATATAGATTGAATGTAAGCATGGCGTCTCCTTCATCTTCGCTTACGGAACTGGATATCTTAGAATAGTTAGTGGACAGTGTTAGTGGCAATGATGAACCAACAACTGACTTGGAAATATATTTCATAGAACATAATTATATTTTTGTTTTGCACAGTTCACTTCCTACTGCTGTTCATTGTGCAGAAATTAATTAGGAGTGAAGCAGGAAGCATGCGCTGAGGGTAATGGAGTTCAAAAGGTATGCCACACCGCAAAAACACGTCTTTTTAAACAATTCAGATAAATGGTTTGAAATACAGTTACCATTATTATGATTTACACCGGGTGAGTTAGCCGTGGTCGTTACGGCGTGGCTGCAGGCAGTCGCTCACATCCGGGAGGCGAAGAGGTTCGAATCCCCCCGCCGGCAACCATGAAGATGGTTTTCTGAGGTTTCCCATCTTCCTTCCAGGCAAATGCTGGGGTTGGTCCCTAACTGTAGGCCACAGCCGCTACCTTCCTATTCCACACTTTCCTCCCCAGACAACACTCCATACGCGACGGTACTTGTAGCTCACCCAATGGGTGTCCGTATAGAAGCAGCTACAAAACTCTGGCGAGCCGAACATGTCCTCAGACACTCCCGGCACTAACAGCCATACGCTAAAATAATAATAATAATAATAATAATAATAATAATAAAAATATGATTTACATTGACACTAACTTACAGAAATCCCTGGCCATTGAATGTATCATTATCCGCACCACATGATGTGGAGTTAAGAAAATTAAGAGGTAATGTAATGTAATGATCGTGTGGCCTCCGGAGAGGCCGAGTGCAGGTCTTTCTAGTTGACACCCGGGGGCGACCTGCACGTTGTGATGAGAATGAAGTGATGATGAAGACGTCGCATACACTCAGTCCCCAAGCCACGGGAATCAACCCCAGGATATTAAAATCCCTGTTGGCTCGGCTGGAAATCGAACCCGGGCCACTTCGGGCCAAAGTCTAGCTCGCTAACCATTCAGCCACAGAGCCGGACAACTGAAGAGGTAAAATAAATACATTAATGATAGTTTTGGTAAGGTGAAATGAAGTCTGGTACATAATAAACAATGATTTTAATATGTTTCATTATTGCTAATTCCTGTGCTGTTTTTGTTTCAACCTCCGATCATGCATCGAAATAAACATGCGATAGGCAGGAGGCAGGTCTGCGCGTCGTGCGATTGTGCAACGTCTCTTTCACAACGTCTGCAATGTTTGGCTACAATTCGCCAGGGGAAGCCGAGCTACGGGCAATTGAACATGACTGCTACAAGCGATTCTCCCGCCAATTGTGAGTTGCGAATTGAGATACGTTTTATACAAGCAGTAGGATGTAGCGCAGAATGAGCGTAGAGTATGGTGCAAACTTTATGAGTGATGGAAGTGTACGGGAATGTGTCGGAAATTTACAGAAGAGCGAATGGACATCCGTGACGAATGTGGGCAAGGATGCCCCCTCCCCCCCCCCCCTCCCCCTCGTATTCCCCGGGGACGTGGGTTGGCGACCACGGGCTCCAGCTGAGTCCGGCATTGCTTCCACTTACTTGTACCGGGCTACTCTCTGTTCTCTTTCCCGTCGGTCTCCCTTGGTCAACTCTTGTTCTCTTCCGAACCCCACAGTATTAGGGTAACCGAGGCCAAGGGAGTATCTCCCTTTCCCGCCTTAATTGGCACCTTCTCTCATCTTTCCTGATGCCTCATTCTTCCAGGGATCAGCCCTCTTTTACTTTTCATTATAGTTACCTTCCTCTTTACGATTCCCGCCCTTTTTTATGAATTGGTTCCCCGTGGCTCTAAAGTACATTTTGTGAGTATTTTGAATCTCAGCCACATTTTGTAAGTATTTTCCATCTAAACTCCATTTTGTAAGTATTTTCAATCTAAATTGCATTTTGTAAGTATTTTCAATCTAAATTGCATTTTGTCATTACAGTACTTTGAATCGCGGGCTTCCACATAATGTGGGTATTTTGAATCTACCATACATTTTGTAAGCATTTTCAATTTCAATTGCATTTTGTATTTTGAATTCCAATTGCACTTTGTGAGTATTTTGAATCTGAACCGGCCTTTTTCAATCTAACATGCATTGTGTATTTTCAAATTCAATTGCATTTTATGAGTATTTCGAATCTACATTACATTTTGTAAGTATCCTGAACCTAAACTACATGTTGAGCGTATTTTCCTTCTAAATTACCTTTAGTAAGTATTTCCACTCTGCGTTTTGTGAGTCATTTCAATCTGAGTTCCATTTTGTAAGAATTGTCAGTCCAGCTTAATTTTCGTTATGGTTCCCATTTCATTGTCATTTTAATTATCACCCAGATCATTAGGGACCGATAACCTAGATGTTAGGTCCCTTAAAATAACAATTAGCATCATCATCATCATCATCATCGTGGGCAAGGACGCAAGTGTGTGTCCGTACTGTACCCCGGGTTGAACCTGTTGATGAATATGTCCACTACAAACGGAGCATTACGATAAGTGAACTTTATACAGCTATCCCATACATTTCAAGGTATTCTATAAACAAAATTGTGACTGCACAACTTGGTTACCGGAAACTTTGTGCACGATGGGATCCATAAATGTTGACTGACGAAGAGACATGCTCTCGTCCAGCGTGGTTTTGACAATACATGATCGCACTGTGCACAGTGGCACCATGCCAAAGAGACGAAAAACTTCAAGAAAATCAAGTGGAAAGTTTTTAGACCACCACCCATATAGTCCCAACCTCGCACCGAGTGATTTTCACTTATTTCGAGCATTGAAGGCGTGGTTGGGCGGACAACGCTTCAACAACAATGTCCTGACGTACTGTACGTACCTCACTGGCGGCAGAGGTTATCGGAAACTTTGTGTCACGGTGTGATAAATGTCTAAATCGTTTTGGCAAATTATGTTGAAAAATATGTACAAAACTAATAAACTTTTAGTAATAAAACATTTTGTTTTGTCAATGTGTCTCATTTATATCCCATCGGAGGTTGAAAAGATACAGCCCTCGTAAATACACAGTGGTGTTAACCATAGAACGGTAGCGCTAGTTGCAACGTTGTTATCGGTAGCGCTTCGCATCGGTGACGACTACGATTCTACAATCTGATGATAAATACAACTTACGTTAACTATTATGTCACTCTCCAGGCTGGCAGAATGGAGGCTGTTTTTGAAAAATTTTGAATAATTTTGTTTAATTTTTCTATTTATTTTGACTATTTTGTATTTTTATTTATTTTAAAGTTTGTGCTGTTTTTGACTAATTGTGACTAATTGTGATTTTTGTTGTATTTTTGGAATTTTTGAGCTTATTTTTACTAATTTTGATATTTTGTGTATTTCGACTAATTTTAATGTTTTATGTTTGTTTTTTTTTCGATTTCAAGTAAAGTGCGGCAATCTTTTCGATTTTAGACTATTTTCATTTATGAAAATATAGGCTTATGAGATCACCCTTTGCCCTTGTATGTGTGTTCTCCCCCCTCTTAATAACTTCTAAATGGCTAGAACGATTTCAATAAACCTCGGTAAGTTAATAGTACTATTTTGGTTGACCCTGACAGTGGCCTTCAAATTTTATTACGTCTCACCAATCCAACATGGTGGCTGTGCGATATATTTCATGGCATTCTATATCGCCAAAAATATTAGTCATATTAATCTTGAAATTTTGTAAGGTAATAAAGGGCACTACTAGACGTTCGCCTATGTGACTTTCTAAAACCTGTTAACTACAAAACGAACATGTCTGCCAGGCGAAGTTGAAACATTTATACAGACTTGTCTTGCGATTTAACCAAACGAACACAGCGAAACTTGTTACAGAAAATGACTGTACAAATTGCAATGCACTGACTTCTAATTTAGTTCAATTCTGTCTGTACATAACCTCAAGATAACGGTTGTGCGCAATTTTCAAATTAAGCTTTTATTTCTTGTGTTCTAATCATGCGATCGAAATCATCGTTTGAATAATGAACGTACACAATAATCCTCATATAAAAGGACATAACTGTATGGCCTACATATATTAGAATCCAACATTGTGACCATCCGAAATATTTAGACAGTTTTCAATATCTAATAATCTATGACAGCAATCAAACTGAAATGTTGTGTGTGTAGAGGCTATAAACAAAGTTCACCAATGTGACTTTCAATAACCTGGTGAGCATAAATCCAACATGGCAGCGACGCGAAATTCAAATATTCAAATGGACGTTTCTTGTGATTGAACCATGCAAGTGCAGTGAAACTTGGTATGGTACATACTTATATACACTTTAATCCACTGGCATCTAATTAATTTAAATTATTTTCATAACCACAAGATGGCGGCTGAGGGAAATATTAAAATATCGCTTTCATTGCTTGTGTCCTAATGATGTGATTGAAGTTAGAATAAGACACCTACACAACCATCTTCATATAAAAATACATAACTCTAAGGCCTATAGATAATAATTCAACATGGTGACCATCCGAAATAGTTCTTCTCGGAACTATTTGTTCTTTTTGAGCTTTTTTGACAGTTTGTATAATTTTAATTTTTTGGGCGGTCTAAGGATTTTGTTTGTGTTTTATTTTATTTATTTTTATTTTGACTAATTTGCTTGGTATTTTAGGACTGCCAATCACTGCTAGGGATTAGACAAAAGAGAGAAGTGAGGGAAGCGGAGACGAACGCTACCATTGTGGGGTTAAGAGTGATACTGCCTAAAGTCACGGTATTAGAAGTTGTTTAATGTGCTAGTTGCAACCACATGGTAGTCTTCTTCATCATGGTGATCATCAACAGAAGCCATCAGTCGACGATGACTCCTCGAGGTTGCATTCATATAATTCATTTTTAGCCTATGTTCATTAATGAAAAAATAGGCTTATGAGATCACCTTTTGTCCTCAAGTCTGTGTGTGTGTGTGTGTGTGCGTGTGTGTGATTTTTGTGTGTGTGTCGTCGTCGTCCCCCCTCCCCCATAAAATCTAACGGCTGGAGCGATTTCAATGAAACTCGGTTAATTCATAACACTATTCCGGAAGACCCCGACTGTGCCCTTCAAATGTTGTTACGTCTCACCAGTCCAGCATGGCGGCTGTGCAAAATATTTGACCAGCATTCAATATCTCCGAAACTATTACCGATATCACCCTGGAATTTTGTACGGTGATAACAGGAACTACTGGAAGTTGACTTATGTGACATTTGAAAATCTGGTAACTACAAACCCAACAAACAAGCGAAGTTGCGACTTTTAAATAGACGTTTCTCTCGATTTAACCATCCAAACGCAATGGAACTTGGTACAGTATATGTAAATACATATTGTAATGCACTGATATCAAACTTAGTTAAATTGTTTCCATAACCTCAAGATAGCGGACGTGCGAATTTTAAAATTAAGTTTTTATTTCTTGTGTCGTAATCATGGGACCGAAGTGAAAGTTTGAATAATGAATCTACGCAATATTTTTTCTTTAATGATACATGACTCTATGGCCTATACATATAACAATCCAACATGGCGACCATCCGAAATATTTAGACGGTTCTCAATATCTACGAAACTATTACAGCAACCAGACTGAAATGTTGTATGTTGATAGTGGTAATTAACATAAGGAGGATAGGCTTTTGTTCTTCACGGAACTACGTGTTTATTTTTTATTTCTTACTTCATTTATTTCTATTTTTTTTGTATTTTCTATTTTTTCTTTTACTTTTTTATGTTTTTTTATATTTTTCCTTTTTATTTTTTGTTTTGAGTTTTGAGTTTTGATTTTTGATTATAGATTACTAGCAGGTACCCGCGGCTTCGCCCGCGATCAAGAGCTAAATGGTGAGTTAGCCGTGGTGGTTACGGCATGACTGATGGCAGTCGCTCACATCCGGGAGGCGAGGAGGTTCGAATCCCCCCGCCGGCAACCTTGAAGATGGTCTTCTGTGGTTTCCCATCTTCCTTCCAGGCAAATGCCGGGGTTGGTCCCTAACTATAGGCCACAGCCGCTACCTTCCAACTCCTCGTCCATACATTCCAACTCCCCTCCTTCCCTCCTTCCCTCCCCAACGGTACTTGTAGCTCACCCATTGGGTGTCCGTCTCGAAGCAGCTACAAAACTGGCGAGCCGAACATGTCCTCGGACACTCCCGGCACTAAAAAGCCATACGCTAAAAAAAAAAAAAGAGCTAAATCCAAACTTTGTCGATTTGCTCGTAGAAATATGGAATATAGCTCTTTTTGTTCGTATCAATGCGAGGAGCAATGTTCGTGGTTTCCACTTCTAGGAAGTGGGAACCGAACCCTAAAACGAACGGTTTTCGAGATATTGCCAGAAAACTATCCCCAGTCTGCGAAATTTCAGCGGTTGCCATAGTAACGTTGATCTGTTTCTCAGAGGGAACACAGTTATTTGGGAATATCTCAGAAACGGTTCATTTTAGGAACTTAAAAATTGTGTTTCGGGGTCCCTGCAGGACCTCCGAGTATTGTTTCTCGTATCTGGTGGCTTAAAATGATCTAAATCCGATATTTGTACCGACTGTCCTTGCTCAGTGCCAAAGGGCCGAAAAAGGTCCCTTACATATTGAATTTTAAAAGACCGTTTCTTAGTGGGTCTCTACTTACTCGGATCAACAAACATGCAAATTTTCAGCTTTCTAGGTCTGGTGGTTTGAGCCCTGCGGTGATGAGTCAGTTTAGGATTATATATAATGGATTGAATTTTGATTACGGATTATTGATTTTTTTAATTTTATATTTTAATTTTTATCGTAGGTTTCATGGTGCTCGGGAATTTGGTATGGCATGAGGGCGAGAAAGGTTGAGAACTCCTCAACAACATCCTCACGATATGTGGAGAACAGACGCTGTCCTATGGGTTGGAGTGCCATGAAGTGTACCCAACGGACAATATTACACATACCGGCAGCTAGCTCTGCACTTGCCCATCCCCCTCCTCCTGCATACTACGGTTGCGTAAAACAGTTGCCACGCTCAACGGCACTGGCTTAGGCTAGTAATGTCCGAGGGAATATGAGAACTGTCGCGCGGGTCGATGTTCTCATCCAGGGATGTATTCAGCACGATCCCCGCACCACTCCTCTCCCCTCTACTACCACTTGGTCCTCAAGGTCGAGTTCAGAGCTAGTCGCCGGGATATGTACATGAATTGACTTCATATGCCTGAAGACGTTAGTTCCTTAAGTGAGTCAAGTTATTTGCTGTCACTCAACGTTACCGCGGTGAGACCGGGTGAGTTAGCCGTGCTTGTTACGGCATGACTGTTGGCAGTCGCTCAAATCCGGGAGGCGAAGAGGTTCGAATCCCCCCGCCAGCAACCTTGAAGATGGTCTTCTGTGGTTTCCCATCTTCCTTCCAGGCAAATGCCGGGGTTGGTCCCTCACTATAGGCCACAGCCGCTACCTTCCAACTTCTCGTCCTTACATTCAAACCTTCCTACCCAACAGTACTTGTAGCTCACCCATTGGGTGTCTGTCTTGAAGCAGCTACAAAACTGGCGAGACGAACATGTCCTCGGACACTCCCGGCACTAAAAGCAATACGCTAATATATAAAAAAACTGGTGAGATGGGCAGTCCACATATAGCCTTAAACCTTCCCTTAAGAAAACTATATCTGTAAATGAAAGTCACTTCCATATCAGTACAGTAAGGGGGCGTGATCCCTCAGCAGTCAAGCTGCTTGTCCCTCACCGGGGTGGACCAGGTTTGAACTCCGGTCTCCAGGTGAATGTCATAGCCAGTGGATTGGACTCCACATGAGGAGGGTGCCCCTTGGCTTATGATGGCTACATTAACGGTCACGTAAGATTATCAGCTTCCTTCCTACCTTCCTTCCTCCCTTCCTTCCTACATTCCTTCCTTCCTCCCTTCCTTCCTTCCTACCTTCCTTCCTCCCTTCCTTCATACATTCCTTCCTTCCTTCCTCCCTTCCTTCCTTCCTTCCTCCGGTCCTCCCTTCCTTCCTACCTACCTTCCTTCCTTCCTCCCTTCCTTCCTTCCTCCCTTCCTTCCTCCCTTCTTTCCTCCCTTCCTTCCTTCCTACCTTCCTTCCTTCCTTCCTCCCTTCCTTCCTCCCTACCTTCCTTCCTCCCTTCCTTCCTTCCTTCCTACCTTGCTTTCTCCCTTCCTACCTTCCTTCCTACCTTCCTTTCTACCTTCCTTCCTCCCTTCCTTCCTTCCTCCGGTCCTTCCTACCTTCCTCCCTTCCTTCCTCCCTTCCTCCCTTCCTTCCTACATTCCTACCTCCCTACCTTCCTTCCTCCCGTCCTTCCTTCCTTCCTACCTTCCTCCCTTCCTTCCTTCCTACATTCCTACCTTCCTCCGTTCCTCCCTTCCTTCCTACATTCCTACCTCCCTACCTTCCTTCCTTCCTTCCCACCTTCCTTCCTTCATACCTTCCCACCTTCCTTCCTTCATACCTTCCTTTCATACTTTCTTCCTGCATTCCTTCCTTCCATCTTTCCCTCCTTCGGCCCAAAATTCTAGTTTAAATATTACAGACATACTGTAGGCTATATCAAAACCAAAGATACGTTGATATTTCCATACTATTTACTGAAAGGAAAAGTACGGTGTCCTCTAGGTTCATATCAGCCTTTCCTTGCGGTTGGCAACTCTTGAATCATTAATAAAGGAATAAATTACTTATAGCCCTCCTCTATTAAAGAATCTCATTCGCGTTACATAATAAATAATCATCATGATGACTACAAAATGTATATCGTCAATTAGCTATGGTTAGAAACACCGAACTCATCAAAGATGCAGAAATCAATTATTAACTTCGAGCATCTACTCACATCATTAGTAATTCTCGTCTAAACCCACTTGGCTATGCGCGTGGATTCTTTCCTCATTTAATGAGAAAAATAGACTTAAAGAACCGAAGATTAAAGCCTGATACCATTCCCTCTCCCAACATCCATCTTAGAGAGAAGAGGAGCTAGGAATGAATGTTACAGCGAGGTTCTGCAGTGTGTTGGGGTCAATCGATCGACGCTATTTATGCTCTAATAGCCCGGCCTCAGTGAGCCAGAGCAACAAACCGCCTTATTTTTTACTCTTCTCCTGAAACTTCTACCTCCCTCTTCCTCCACTCCCACACGCGCTCTCTGGTGTTTTCCCTCAGAAAAATTGCTCCTCGTGGGGAAAGGATGCTTTCTAACGAGTAAATAGTCCAATCGCGTCCCCCTGAGAGTCGGAACAACGTATGGTAACGTCGTTGGCAAGAAAAAAAGCGAAGTACTGGAAAACAAAGGGCTATTTCTGAGATCTGGATTAGTGTTTTGAACACCGCAAGAGTTCTTTGCTGTCACAGTTTACGAGTATCAAACTTCTTTTTATTCTCTTAGGTAATTACAAAACCTCTCTTTAATGGGGTTAGTCAAATAATAACTGCGAGCATTCATTCTCTACTGTGGTCAGAAATGGGATATTAAGTTCCCCTCCTCTGTTTCCAATGGCCGCAAGCACTATGTTGTGCGTACTTCAAAGGATTAAATAATAAGAAATGAATGTAGTGTTCTTGTTCCTTGTGTCCTTGGGGAGAAATGGTGAAGCTTGGTACGCTACAGTGGCTACGTAGGAGAGAAAACTATAATTATTATCAGATTACGCTGAATGTTCTCTTTTTAAGCATGTATGAATGGTGCTTATCCAGATCAGAATTTAATATTGGGCTTAGTTCAACCCAAAGTCAAAAGAAGTCAACCCCTGGCACTATACAGCCCATGACGGGCTAAGGCCGACCAAGCGACCGCTGCCCAACCATTTGGCCTGCAGATATTGGGGTGACGCGTGATGAGCGCGTCGGGTCCCCTCAGGCGTTAATCTTGGTATTCGTGATCGGGGCACTGTCTCACTGTCAGACAGCTACTCAATTGTCCTCAGGAGGCTGAGTGCACCCCGTTCCAACCCTCACGTCAGTTTTAAAATCCCTGACGGAGCCGGGGATCGAACCCGGGGCCTCCGAGTGAGAGGCAGGCGCGCTACCCCGACACCACGTGGCCGGCATTGGGCTTAGTTACAACTGATATCGGAACAGTGTGACTGAAGATGGTATATTGGCTTTCACGGCCAGTGAATTAAAACTCAGCAATCTTTCTAGGTTTGTGCCGTGTCTTGTGTGGGTTTTCGCCTTGGACAGCAAGCTGGCTCATCAGCGGGCTCTTGATGTCAGTGTAGGGATCCCCACAGGAGTAGCGAACTACGCGCTACCTCCCTTTTTAAGAACCGCACCTGCGCCTCTTTACTGCGAGAGCTAAAACTCAAGCAGCCTTAACCTCCTTACGAAGGCTTCCAAAAAGATCCAAAGCAATCTTTCTAGGTTTATCCAGGCGTGGACATCAAGTGCCCGCTGATGAGCCAGCTTGGTGTCCTAGGCGAAATCCCACACAAGACACGGCACAAACCTAGAAGAATTGCTGAGTTTTAGTATGAAATTGAAATACATTTATTTCAAGTTAATTACATGCCAGACTAAAAGTCCCTTTAGCTGTATGTAACTTCCACTACAATGCATCACTCATTTATAAACAAGTAGTTCCGTGACGAACTTAATAGCCTATTTTCATTATCTGACTGGTCTTTTCCATTGAAAACATCTCCGCCACAATTAACATTATTTTTTCCTTGTAAGGTTCTAAATCTACACATCAAAATAGTTATATACTTACCACTTCGAGCGGCGGTGATACAAAACTTCCTCCAGGAGTCCGCCAGTACACGAATGGAATGGCCTACGATGTCGCCGGACATGAGCCGTATCGAACATGTTTGGGTTATGCTGAAGCGTGCTATTGATCAGCATCCATGTCCTCCTATAAGCGGAACGGTCACGCTGGTGGCCACGCACTACGGCGGACCGGGTTCGATTTCCGGTCAAAGCATGCGTGATTTTCAAAGTGAAATGCCATGTCCTGTGGCTCGGAAACTACATAAGAACTAGGCACCGTGACTCATGATCGCTAGATTAACGTTCACGTAAAACTGCAAACCTCCTTCCTTTCTTTCTAATGTGCCAGTGGATGAAGGTTATTGCGTTTTTTCAGTATAGAAACTTTCACTGCCATTGCATGATTAATACACAACAAATAATAACCAAATTTTAAATATTTCGCACAGCTACCAACTTCACGTTCTCAGAACAATTGAATTAAATTAAATGCCAGTAGATTGAATATTGTACAAACATTTACCGTACCAAGTTTCACTGCTTAGGGATGATTAAATCGCGAGAACATTCAATTTAAATAGTATAACTTCGCACGGCCGCCATGTTGGTTTTGTACTTAGCAAGGTTTTAATAATCATAAAGATGAACTTACCTTAGTATCCTCAGACAACTTTTCAAATTTCGTGGAAGAGCGCGGAATCGGAACACGGACTTCCGGGTGGCAGCTAAGCATGCTAACCACTACACCACGGAGGCGACTTCAAATTATACTGTTTTACTATTTATTATAAACAAGCTGTACCCGGCATGCGTTGCAATGCCAATCAAAGAAAGTGTTGGCGTTGAAATTCTGTTTTTGAAGTGCTTTTGGATACACAACATGTTTTTCAATTTCCGTTAACTGCCCCTATGCTATCGTAAAATGGATTTTCTAATTTAGAATCAATCGTGGGAGCGTGCACAACAACTTTCAAAAGTTTCATCGCAATCGGATGAATGGTATATGAACGTATACGGGATTTTGTTTGAACGATTCGTGCGCTGTCACTCATTTGTTGATTCTACTCGTACGCTACCTATTGAGAAATGAATTTTCTAAGACGAAACCCTACCCTGGCGTGTACACAATAACTCATCAAGGTTTCATCACAATCGAAGAAGGTTATATGAACGCATAGGGGATTTTGTTGAAACGCTTCGCGCGTCGGCACCCATTTGTTGCATCTACTCTTGCGCTACTTATTGTGAAATGGATTTACTAAGTCGAAACCCTACCCTGGCGTGTACACGATTTACTGATCAATGTTTCATCGCAATCGGATGAATAGTATATGAACGCATACCGGATTTTAGGTAGATTTCATTAGAAAGCTAACTATTGCAATGGGTCCCATGTTTCGACTTCCGGAAAATTTTGACATATCTTCGCGTTTCACATCCCCCAGACCCCAAAACCACCGTCAGTTCAAAAGTTTATATATAATTTATGTATATATGTATATATATATATATATATCAGTTTCTTGTGGACACGATAACTGCCGTAATTTTGCACCAATCACTTTGCATTTTTTACATAATATGTATCCCTATAAAATCTCGGTCGAGTTCGTTAATGGGCAAAATCGGTCAAAGGGGGTAAAAATGGGGGGCTTTTTTCGAAAAAGTGAAATATCGCTATAACTCTCTTAATACATGAAATATCGAATCCCTTCAAAGTTCATAATATGTGTCGGATAAGTGCCAAAAATTTATGTCAAATAAGTTTTTTGATAGCACCAACCATTGACCAAAGGGGTGGGAAAAAGTGGGTTTTTCGGGAAACATTAATCATATCTCTGTTAATAGGCACAATATCAAAACCGCACAAAATGGACAATATTCCTCCAATAATTACCTAAAACTTTTGTCTGAAAGAATTTTTGATATGACCCACCATTACGCCACGGGGTGAACAAAATGATTTAAATTATAAGAAAATGCCAAGTGCCAAGAGAGGTTGCCATGACAACTTTACTTTTAATTGATAAGGGATGACCATCAGCAGTTGCTATGACAACGCCACTGCACGAGATCACATTCAGTTTTCATATGTCAGTGGGAAGCGACTTCGGTATCGGAACTGGTAGCATGCTGAAATTCTATGCCCAAGGTCGCGGGTTCAAACCCGGCTGAAGTCGTCGAATTTACTAAGAGCGCTAAAAAACCTGAGTTTGCTTTCCTTCGGAGGGGAAGTTCCAACGTTCGTTGCGAGTTGTTGATTGAGGTGGCATCTAGTAGCCAAGTTCACAGCTAGGTGTCGTTGACGGCAGTATTTTAGGTAGATTTCATTAGAAAGCTATTGCAATGGGTACCATGTTTCGATTTCCGGAAAATTTCGACATATCTTCGCGTTTCATATCCCCCAGACCCCAAAACCACCGTCAGTTCAAAAGTTTATATATAATTTATGTAATATATGTATATATATGTATATCAGTTTCTTGTGGACACGATAACTGCCGTAATTTTGCACCAATCACTTTGAATTTTTTACCGAATATGTATACCCATAAAATCTCGGACGAGTTCGTTACTGGGCTAAATCGGTCGAAGGGGATGAAAATGGGGGACTTTTTTTTTCGAAAAAATGAAATATTGCTATAACTCTCTTAATATGTGAAATATCGAATCCGTTCAGAGTTCATACTATGTGTCGGATAAAGCTCAGAAATTTATGTTTGAAACGTTTTTTTGATAGCACCAACCATTGACCAAAGGGGTGGGAAAAAGTGTTTTTTTCGGGAAACATTAATCATATCTCTGTTAATAGGCACAATATCAAAACCGTACAAAATGGACAATATTCCCCTAATAATTACCTAAAACTTTTGTCTGAAAGAATTTTTGATATGAGCCACCATTACGCCAAGGGATGAGAAAAATGATTTCGGAATTGTAAGAAAATGCCAAGAGCTATCAGTGGTTGACATGGCAACACTACTAAATTGATGAGGGATGAGCCATCAGACGTTGCCATGACAACGCACTTGCGCGAGATCAGATTCATATTTCCATCTGACTAAGTGTGATGCGGCTTCCGTGACTTAACTGGTAGCATGCTGAACTCCTATGCCCAAGGTCGCGGGTTCAAAGCCGGCTAAAGTCGTCAGATTTTCTAAGAGCGCTAAAAATCCCTCAGTATGCTTTCCTTTGGAGGGGAAGTTCCAACGTTCGTTGCGAGTTGCTGATTGCGGTGGCATCTAGTAGCCAAGTTCATAGCTAGGTGTCGTTGACGGTAGTATCTGGTAGCAACATTAGGAACTACTGCTTGAAATTGAGCGTCTGCATTCCTTACCTGAATTACAGACTAATACAGCTATCACAATTCACACCGTTTATCAGACAGATTCTACGCTCACCCAAAGTACACGGGGTCACATGACCACGTTGTCGCAGCCCCTAAACTGAGGAACCAACCAACATCTCTGCGGGAGATATAATTTTGCGTGAAGAAGTAACAGACCGTTACATAGTTACACATCAGTGTCGAAACTTTGCATAAGGACAGTGTGACCACAAGTATAAAAATGGACTCCAAATGACAAGAAGGTTACCGTCATCATAAGACAATAGAATGTTTAAAATATGCATAAAATGACGAAAAACAAAGTTAATTAATCTCCAATTATAAAATACTTTCACGCAATAAATGTGGTCTGATCCTTCTACGAAAACCTGCATATTCTGCCTATTTTCGACTATCCCCAAGTTTGTCCGGTGAAATCTACCTTCGCCTTCCGGCGTGCCGAGAGGACTTTTTTGTTTAAACGATTCGTGCCCCGTCACTCATTTGTTGAATCTACTCGTGCGCTACCTACTGTAAAATGTATTTACTAAGTTAGAAACCGTCACGTAAGTGTCCACAACATCTCACCCAAGTTTCATCGCTATCGGACTAATGGGATATGAAGACATAGGGGAGTGTATTGAAACGCTCCGCGTGTCGTCGTTCATTTGTCGAATCTACTCGTGTGCTACCTACTGTGAAATGTATTTACTAAGCCAGAAACCTTCCTTGAAGTGTCCACCATATTTCACCCAAGTTTCACCGCTAACGGCAGAATGGTATATGACCTTATACAGGACTTTGTTGAAACGCTTCGCGCGTCGTCCCTCATTTGTTGAATCAACTTGTGCGCTGCATATTGTATATTGGATTTACTAAGCCAGAAATTTTCCATGACGTGTACACAACACCTCACCCAAGTTTCATAGGTACGGACGAATGGTACATGAATGCATACGGGACTTGGTTGAAACGCTTCGCGTGTCGTCGCTCATTTGTTGATTCTACTCTTGCGCTACATATTGTAATATGGATGTACTCAGCCAGAAACCTTCCCTGGAGTGTACACAACATCTCACCCAAGTTTCATCGCAATCGGATGAATGGTATGTGAACGTAAACGGGACGTTGTCGAAACGCTTCGCGTGTAGTCACTCATTTGTTGAATATAAACGTGCGCTTCGTATTGTAAAATGGATGTACTTAGCCAGAAACCTTTCCTGGAGTGTACACAACAATTCACCAAACATTTATCACTGTCAGACGAATGGTATATGACTTTATACGGGACTTTGTTGAAACGCTTCGCGTGTCATCGCTCATTTGTTGAATCTACTGGTGCGATACCTATTGTAAAATGTATGTACTAAGCCAGAAACCTACCCTGGAGTGTACACAACATCTCACTCAAGTTTCATCGCTATCGGATGAATGGTATATGGAATTATATGGGACTTTCGCTTCGAGTGTCATCGCTCATTTGTTGAATCTACTGGTGCGATACCTATTGTAAAATGTATGTACTAAGCCAGAAACCTTCCCTGGAGTGTACACAACATCTCACCCAAGTTTCATCGCTATCGGATGAATGTTATATGAAATTATATGGGACTTTGTTGAAACGCTTCGCGCGTCGTTGTTCATTTGTTGATTCTACTCGTGCTCTACCTATTTTTAAAGGGATTTACTAAGCTAGAAACCTTCCCTGGAGTGCACACAAAATCTCAGCCTAGTTTCATCGCTATCGGACGAATGGTATATGAACGCAAACGTGACTTTGTTGAAATGCTTCGCGCGTCGTAGCTCATTTGTTGAATCTACTCGTGCGCTGCCTATTGTTAAGTGGATGTACTAAGCCAGAAAATTTCCCTGCAGTGTACACAACATTTTACGCAAGTTTCATAGCTATCGGACGAATGGTATATGAATGCATACGGGACTTTGTTGAAACGCATTGCGTGTCGTCGCTCATTTGTTGAATCTACTTGTGCGCTATCTACTGTGAAATGTATTCACTAATTTTGAAACCTTCACGTAAGTGTACACAACATCTCACCCAAGTTTCATCGCTATCGGACGAATGGTATATGAACACATACGGGACTTTGTTGAAATGCTTCGCGCATCGTCGCTCATTTGTTGAATCTACGCGTGCGCTACCAATTGTAAAATGGATTTATTAAGTCAGAAACCTTCCTTGGAGTGTACTCAACATCTCACCCAAGTTTCATCGCAATCGGACGAATGGTATATGTACGCATAGGAGACATACATATCCACAAACTATCACGTTACATTGATTTTAGCCTACTTTCGATTTTTGCAAAAAATGAAAGTAGACTTATGAGATCAACACAGGGCGAAAAAAGTGTGTCTGTCTGTGTGTGTGTATGTGTGTGTGTGAGTCTGTGTGTGTGTGTGTCTGTGTGTCTGTGTGTGTGTGTGTGAGTGTGTGTACTCTCAATGTCTGTCCCCCCCTATCAATTCGAACACGGTGCATGCGAATTGAACGAAATTTGGTACAAAGGTAGCACTAGCAAAGGACACCTCAGTGCCATGTTTTATATCGCCGCCATCTTGACGGAAACGTAATGGCGGCCACACAAATGTTCAAAGCTTAAATCAAATTACGACTAACCTAATCATCCGATCTCTACCAAATTTTGCAACGACATACCTTTATGGGGGGAGCATCCTTTGACCAAACCAATAGGTCATCAGCGTAGTAGTTTGCGGATGGCGGCCATCTTTGTGTGAAAATCGATTCCCCCTATTAATTCGAACACGGTGCAACCGAATGGAACGAAATTTGGTACAGAGGTAGTACTAACAAAAGGCACCTCAGTGTCATGATTTATATCGCCGCCATCTTGACGGAAACGTAATGGCGGCCACACAAATGTTCAAAGCTTAAATCAAATTACGATTAACCTAATCATCCGATCTCTACCAAATTTTGCAACAACATACCTTTATGGGGGGAGCATCCTTTGACCAAACCAATAGGTCATCAGCGTAGTAGTTTGCGGATGGCGGCCATCTTTGTGTGAAAATCGATTCCCCCTATTAATTCGAACACGGTGCATGCGAATTGAACGAAATTTGGTACAAAGGTAGCACTAGCAAAGGACACCTCAGTGCCATGTTTTATATCGCCGCCATCTTGACGGAAACGTAATGGCGGCCACACAAATGTTCAAAGCTTAAATCAAATTACGACTAACCTAATCATCCGATCTCTACCAAATTTTGCAACGACATACCTTTATGGGGGGAGCATCCTTTGACCAAACCAATAGGTCATCAGCGTAATAGTTTGCGGATGGCGGCCATCTTTGTGTGAAAATCGATTCCCCCTATTAATTCGAACACGGTGCAACCGAATGGAACGAAATTTGGTACAGAGGTAGTACTAACAAAAGGCACCTCAGTGTCATGATTTATATCGCCGCCATCTTGACGGAAACGTAATGGCGGCCACACAAATGTTCAAAGCTTAAATCAAATTACGATTAACCTAATCATCCGATCTCTACCAAATTTTGCAACAACATACCTTTATGGGGGGAGCATCCTTTGACCAAACCAATAGGTCATCAGCGTAGTAGTTTGCGGATGGCGGCCATCTTTGTGTGAAAATCGATTCCCCCTATTAATTCGAACACGGTGCACCCGAATGGAACGAAATTTAGTACAGAGGTAGTACTAGCAAAAGGCACCTCAGTTTCATGTTTTATATCGCCGCCATCTTGACTGAAACGTAATGGCGGCCACACGAATGTTCAAAGCTTAAATCAAATTACGATTAACCTAATCATCCAATCTCTACCAAATTTTGCAACTACATACCTTTATGGAGGGAGCATCCTTTGACCAATCTAATAGGTCATTCACCTAATAGTTTGCGGATGGAGGCCATCTTTATGTCAAAATTGATTCCCCCTATTAATTCGAACACGGTGGAACCGAATGGAACGAAATTTGGTACAGAGGTAGTACTAGCAAAGGGCACCTCAGTGTCATGTTTTATATCGCCGCCATCTTGACTGAAACGTAATGGCGGCCACACGAATGTTCAAAGCTTAAATCAAATTACGATTAAACTAATCATCCGATCTCTACCAAATTTTGCAACTACATACCTTTATGGAGGGAGCATCCTTTGACCAATCTAATAGGTCATTCGCCTAATAGTTTGCGGATGGCGGCCATCTTTGTGTCAGAATCGATTCCCCCTATTAATTCAAACACGCTGAAACCAAATGGAACGAAATTTGGTATAGAGGTAGCACTAGCAAAGGGCACCTCAGTGTCATGTTTTATATCACCGCTATCTTGATGGAAACGTAATCGCGGCCACCCAAATGTTAAAAGCTAAAATGTAATTACGACCAACCTAATAATCTAGTCTCTACCTAATTTTGCAACACCATATCTTTATGTGGAAACATATTCTGACCAAACTGCAAGAACATCATCCCAATAATTTGCAGATGGTGGCCAAGTATGTGTGCAAATCGATTCCCCCTATCAATTCAAACACGGTGAAACCGAATTGAACGAAATTTGGTACAGAGGTAGCACTAGCAAAGGGCTCCTCATATTCATGTTTAATATCCCTATAGCACGTTGTATTTCAACAAGCTCCTACAACCAACATTCAATCATACTCCTTGAAAAGGACAAAGAGTTATAACAATACCCATGCATTTAGGAGAAAGTAGGCTATATGTTCTTAACTGAACATCTTGTTTATATATACAGTATAGACTAAGAGCGCAGTGTTTTGATGCAGTGATATATCACCTTTTTTAATCGAGAGGACTACGTAGCGGAGCCACATTAAACCCAGTGTAATTGGGTATGTGAAGAACATGCTGACCAACTACGAGACCAAAAATATTTAACTTGCACGCAAGGAGATTTTTTTTGCCAAGGTAGCAAAACAAAGTCATTATTTTACCTGTAATGTATAAACAATTAAAGTTCCAGCAGGATCAGCAGATATAAAAGAGTTACAAGAATTACTACAGAATCTAGAAGTATTGGCAAAAGTAAATGGTTTACAAATAACTCTTATGAAAACGAAACAGATATCCTTTAGGAAAGGCGGGAGGATAACAACAATAGACAATTTGACACTACAAGATAAACCAATAGAAATCGTCCCAAAATTCAAATACCTTGGAGTACCACTTCAAACAACCATAACCACATTCAGAAACCAAGTGCAAGAAAAATCAGCCGCTGCAATGAGAGCAATATATAACATAAAATATATTCCACTACTCTCAATAAACACTGCAGTTGGAGATTTATCAATTTTAGAAATGGTCAAGGCCCGTTACATGAAGAGGGTATTTTTGCCTACTTTTCACATTTTGCAAAAATGAGGAAAAAGTAGACTTATGAGATCGATCCGGGAAAATGTGTGTCTGTCTGTCTGTCTATCTGTCTGTCTGTCCTTCTCTCTGTCTGTCTGTCCTTCTGTCTGTCTGGCTGTGTGTGGGTGTCCCCCCTATCAACTCCTAAACGGCTGCAGAAATCGAAACCAAATTTAGTATGCCTAAATATGTATACCGGAATATGTCACGTCCATATTTGAAAATGATGTCAGTGCTACCAACTGCTGAAAAAACGCACTAGAAATTTGAGCTCCATGTTGGATATCTTGGAAGGTATGCATGGGAGCTATTCAAAAATTGGCTAACATGTAGATAACACTATTTCAGTTTAATTTCCAGGAGGCCATACATGACAGTGTTGCCAAAATAATTTTAAGCCTTCTGATAGGGCCGATTTTAAATGCCTATAACTTCTACACTATCAATTGGATTTCAACCAAATTTTGTATGTAATATGTGTATATAAACAGATATGACTGAGCCTATTGTTAAGAGCCACCAGGGCTACCAACTGTTAATAATTGCTCTCTCTACTCTTTTATCCAAAAACCAATATATCAGAAAGTATGCAAGCCGACAGCTTTAAACTATGCACACGTATAGTACCTGACATTTTAGATTAATTTTGGAGTAACGTATATACTTCAGTTCTACCAACATGATTCTAAGCCTTCTGATAGGGCTAATTTTTAAATGCATGTAACTTCTATACTATCAGTTGGATTTCAACCAAATTTCGTATGTGCTATATGTAACATAACAGATATGACTATAAGTATTCTTAAGAGCAATCAGGGCTGCCAACTGTTAATAAATTTAATATTTTTTTTAAACCTAATATCAATATATCAGGAAGTATGCAAGCCAACAGCCCTATACTTTGCACACGTATAGCACCTGATATTCTAGATTAATTTGGAATAATAAATATAAGTCAGTGGTGCCAACATGAGTCTATGCCTGCTGATAGGTCCAATTTAAAAATACATGTAACTTCAATACTAACAAATGGATTTCGTCCAAAATTGGCACAACAAGATATCATAATATTTCAGATTAGGCTATTTGTGACCAGCACACGCATGACATTGTTGCCAAAATTCTTTTACGCGTGCTGATATATCCAAAGTCTAATTGCATATAACGTCCATTGTACTTCAACCATTTTTTTATTCTGTACCTTAAAGATGGAACTAAGAATATATTCAGTCACCAGGGCTACCAACTCTAATGCTCCATTTGGCAACATTATACCAAGTATATTTCGAACTAATTAGACATTTCGATATTACCAACTTAATTTCGTCATTTTTCTAGATAGGTTCATATACTGTAGAATAATCATTGGCATGAAAAGTAGGCTCTTTAGTTCGTCACGGAACTTCTTGTTTTTTAATTTATTTTATTTACAGCATGCCCCATTACAATGTAGTAATAGTATATGCTTAATTATCACTTATTAATCATTTCAGACTAAAACTATACAATTTATATTATAAATATTTTATATATATGGCCTGTTAAATGAAATTTGTGTCACTAAAATGATTAACAGTTAAGAAAATATAAATAAAAATTATCTATTTAGTGTTTCAAATGAGATAAGAATTTGCAAAAATAATGAATTCCCTAAGGTAGTTTCTAACAAGTTCATCTTTCTTTATAGGCCAGTTGCCTTATCTTAAAACATGTGCTATTTCTCTTTCTTTCCCTAATAACTTACACTCATATAGTAAGTGATCTACAGTCTGGTGACCGTTATTGCATATACATGTTGGACTATATATAATTTTAAATCAATATAAGTATGATTTAATATTGCCGTGTCCTGTTGTCATAACGGTAAAATTGGGCGTTATGTTCATTATCAATTTTAGTCTGTCCTGTACACTGGGTAAAATGATTTTGTAATTTCGCCCTTGGATGTATTGTCCCAATTAAGGATAAGCATAACAGCACCATCAAGGTTACAATACATTCTGATGAAAGAAAGCAACTTTATAGAGGATATTCGACTGCAAATGTATCTTCCAAATACAAGAGCATATGATAAAATGCTCCAAATATTACAAAACAAAAGATATGACATTTGAGATGACTTTTTCATTACTGATGCGGTGATGATAGAGGAATGGAAAGAAGCCAACTATCAACTACGACACACCATCACCCACTTTGCAGTACATGGCTTTCATCATATGATGTGTACTACCAAGAGATTTCATCATCCAAGCGACGACTGTGTCTCTCAATTCTGCAATGATCAATGTAGTCGATATCATGCAAGTGAATGCAGGGTTATACAAATATCACTCACTAAACTGTGTACTGAATGACTTGGGACTTTGTACTAACATAATTAATTTGATGACTATTTACTGCAATAAATATTCATTCAAAGTTCCAGCAGTAATATTTGCCATATTGTCTACTTATATCACGATCAATATGTCATCTAAATTTGAATTGATAAATTGAAAAACCAGCTGACCAATACTAAGAGAAGTTGTATAATGAAATATGAAACGACGTACATGTTTCGGAATATCAACGATTCCATCCTCAGCGTGAAAAATATTACTCCTTAAAAACTAGTTAAACATTGCCCATATAACGGATATCCTTACAAACAGTGTTAATTTAAATTAATGAAAAACTTGTAAGTATATCAATTGATGTGCCATTATACAAACTACTTGAAAATACTATGGTGATATTCTACTGGTATTGCTAAAAATATATTGGTTGGATGGTTGGTTGGTTCCTCAGTTTAGGGGCTGCGACAACGTGGTCATGTAGCCCCGTGTACTTTGGGAGTGAGTAGAATCTGTCTGATAACCGGTGTTAATTGTGATGACTGTATTAGTGTGTGTTTCTGTTTCTTAATTCAAGTAAGGACTGCATACATTGAATTTTTCAAGTAGTTCCTACTTTTGCCGCCAAACGCCACCGTCAACAACAACTAGTTCAGAACTTGGCTACTAGACGCCACCGCAGTCGGCTCCTAGCGACGAACGTAGGAACCTCAGCGTTGTTTACATTTTAACCTAATTTAACTTCACACAGGTGTAAACAGTGGAAGGTTCCTTAACATGCCATAAATCTATGACATGGGACCGCCGGCTTTACTTCCCCTCCGAAGGAAGGCATACTGAGGGATTTTAACGCTCTTAAATAATCCGGCGACTTCGGCCGGGTTTGAAACCGCGATCTTGGGCATAGAAACTCAGGAGAAAAAAATATTAATAGGGGACTTCGTAATTCAACATGGCGACCATCCGCAATATTTAGTCGGTTCTCAATATCTACGAATCTATTACAGCAATAAAACTGAAATTTTGTATGTTGATAGAGGCAATTAACATAAGTAAGATATATGAAAATAGGCTGTATAGTTCTTCACGGAACTACTTGTTGGCAATGTTTAACTAGGGGCAGATGACCTCGTAGTTCCGCCCCTTAATCAACAATAACTAACCAACTAACAATGTTTAACAAGTTTTTAAGGCCTAATATTTTTCACAGTGAGGATGGAATCATTGATATTCCGAAACGTGTACGTCGTTTCATATTTCATTAAACTTCTCTTAGTATTGCTCAGGTGGATTTTCAAGTTATCAATTCTATCATTCAATACCGATGTATCTATTTACCATGATTAATATGTACGCAATCTAAATTTGAAGATCGTGTCTGTCTCAGTTTCGAAAATCACGATTTTATTCATGAGTAACCTTAGCCGATTGAACCACCTACTTGATAGGTGAAGAGTTGAGAGTCGTTTCACACAGTCAGCATCCTCTATTGAGCAATATTTTATGTGAACTTAAAAGCATGAAATGCCGACAAGTAAATGAATTAATATTCTATTACGAACGAGAGGAATTTTAATAGACGTGATGGATTGAAATGAATTTAAAATAACAAAAGCTTTGAATGAAGAATAACTTGAGTTGGCAAGGGAAATCAAATATGTAAACAGGAACGCGTATAATGGAAGGTAAAAAACAAAATTAAATCATTGTACTGGAAGGAGTAGAAATGCTGTCAGTAACTATATCGAATGAAGAGAGAGCGAAGGCTTGAAAAACAGGGATCAGGAGACAAGTATTCATTGTGCTTCATTTGATTGTTCGTAGAATTGAAAAACATATCTAATATGTCATTTTGGACGGATGGTAAATGTATTTTGTATCTGATGGAATCTTTGTGGGAACAGCAGTAGCAGGATGGAGCATTTGCCAAGCTTTTATTATCCAGTTTGAAGTCGGGTGAAATGAATTCCATCGTTCAGTTCATTAACTGATTGTTTTTTCACAGTGGCACAAAGGCAGGTACTTTACATGGACTTTGCATTTAATATGCTGTGTCATCTGAAAATAATGTAATACCTTGGGCATTAGCAGCGGTTGCAACAAATGCGTGTGTAATTTTATATTTATCAATGCTTTGAATAAACTCACGAACAAAACGATTGTATGAAGGTTATTTTTAACAAAAGAATTATAACATTTAAAATATATAGAACTGATTTAACTCCCGAATTCAGACAGGGACCTCCAAAAACGTTTGTTTGGTAGAAAGAGAGAGAATGATGTGGCGTTATTAACTCAGCATGTATCAATTTGTAGAATTCCATTCTTTCATTGGCTACTAACATTCTGTTGAAATCATATGTGTGATATTAACATCGGCTATTTATTAATTTCTTCTATTTTTCTTCCTTTCTTTCTTTATTTATTTATTTATTCATTTATTTATTTATTCATTTAATTATTTTCTCCTTAATCAGGTATTTATTTATGTATTTATTTATATAATAATTTATTTATTTACTCTTTACTCATTTATTTACTTTTACATTATTTACTTATTAGCCTACTTTCGATTTTTGCAAAAAATGAAAGTAGACTTATGAGATCAACACAGGGCGAAAAAAGTGTGTCTGTCTGTGTGTGTGTATGTGTGTGTGTGAGTCTGTGTGTGTGTGTGTGTGTGTGTATGTGTGTGTGTGAGTCTGTGTGTGTGTGTGTGTGAGTGTGTGTACTCTGAATGTCTGTCCCCCCCCCTATCAATTCGAACACGGTGAATGCGAATTGAACGAAATTTGGTACAAAGGTAGCACTAGCAAAGGACACCTCAGTGTCATGTTTTATATCACCGCCATCTTTACTAAAACTGAATGGCGGCCACTCAAACGTTCAAAACGTAAAATCAAATAACGACTAACCAAATCATCCGATCTCTACCAAACTTGGTAACAACATACCTTCATATAGGATGCGTCTTGTGACCAAACTACAAGGTCGTCCGCCATACCATTTCAGGATGGCGGCCGTGCGAATTATGCAAACTTTATAATCCATATCATGGGACCCACTGAGACCGTCTAGTTAATGTCAACAACCACGATGACTCAACTAACGACACATAAATCGAATAAAAAGAAAAGTACCGTGAGGATCAGGTGACCTTCCAAAAAGGCTAAAGCGGCACGAGAGTCCGTAGTCCACAGGGATCGTGGTACATGGTGACGATGGTCATAGACCGCCTAAGGAAAGGTTCACCTTAAAACTAGACTGAGAAAATAAACATCCAGACTCATGTAAAACACCGTGAAAATTTATTAGAATTCACAAGCCCCTAGCCTAGTTCGGAGGGTTATAATCGGCTAGTCCGCAAATTGATAAATAAACTAAGATAAAGAACAGGTCCCCTACCTGAGAAGTTACTGAAAACCCTCGCGAAAGATCTAACTCACAATGATAAAGCAACAACAGCAACGCTAGGAATATGGCACGACGCAAGTCCCTAGTTCAAGTTACAAGATCAAGCTAATATCTGAATTTACATTTAACAGGGTAGCAAAACAAATCTAGGTTAGGATGGTACCATTTCGACATTTAAATTTAACATTAATTCAACTAGCTAAGTCCTATCAATTAACAAAATTTACGGCGATGACGTCCGTAAAAGAAAACAATTACATCCAAAAGCTAAGTGTACAGCCATGAAAAACAAACAATTTAATTATGCTTAATAACTATGTGCTAACGGCACACAATAAAGTAACATGTAGGGTTTAATACACTTGACATCATAAATTAATAACGAAATAGACACAGTAGTTTTATTAAAAATTCCTGCCTACACCTTGGTTTACTCTTTGTAAACCATAGTCATCTAATGTGAGTAGTGGAGTACTAGGAGTTCTGCCCCACTTCAAAACCCCCCTTGCTCTACTACTAAGCCTCAGCCATGTTAAATATCTCTTGAACGCATGGTCCGATTTTGACAAATGAGGTATTGTTGGACTCGGGCTGACGTCCTCTTTGCTATGGACCACTCATTATATTTTTCAAAATTTTTTTGAAAATTTTTGTTTTCGAAAATAGGCGATAGTTTGAAAACCAAACAGGATAGAACGTTGTGCCATGGCTCAAACGAACAGTCTTTATGACCTTTATTTTTTGTAATAAAAAATTTTTATTTTTTATATTTTTTTGAAAACACTCGAATTTTGAAAATCCTATATTTTGGAAACTAGGAACTCTACAAAAAAAATTGTTTAACGTAAATCAATGGTCCCTACCCCCTCTACCCCCAAAATAAATTTAAAGTCTCTAGAATGAAAACCTGCAGTAGTGTGGTAAGGACAGAGCTGCTTATAAAAGCAAGTGGTGAGCCCCTGCGACCTTGGAATGGAAGGAGCCATGCTAGGAGGGCGTGCTTGGATTCGTTTTTTTCGTCTCGTTGTGCTCTTTACGGGAATGTCGGTGTCGAAAAGGTGAAAATCTGGAAACACAGTCTTTTTGGGGTAAAAACGTGATTTTAGACTTTTTGCTATATCTCGCGAACCAATCATGCTAGAGGCATGTTCGACAGGTCCAAGGACTCGGGGTGACGTCCTCTCTGCTATGGACCACTCGTTATAATTTTTAATAAAATTGGAAACTCGATTTTGGGGGTAAACACGTGTTTTTGTGATTTTGCCGATATCTCGCGAACCAATCATGCTAGAGGCATGAACGAGGGGTCCAAGGACTCGGGCTGACGTCCTCTTTGCTATGGACCACTCATTGTAATTTAAAAAAATTGGGAAACGCGATTTTGGGGTAAACACGTGTTTTTTATGATTTTTGCCGATATCTCACGAACCAATAACGCTAGAGACGTGTACGAGGTGTCCTAGGACTCGGGCTAACGCCCCCTTTCAAATGTGGTAGATATTTTTTTTCCAAAAAGATAATTCACAAAGGGCCTAACGCCATACATGTTGAAAAAACGTTTTCTTTTTCTTTACCTGTTTATAATTTTCATGGAGCGTGGTGGTTGAGAGAGACGATACTGCTGGATGTGTGTGTTTCAACAAACCTGTCGCTGACCAAGGTGGCTGTGTTCAATAGATCAATCGCTATTTCGACGGGTCGGTTTATGACAGAGCGAGGGTGCGTTTTTTTTCACACATTTTACCTTTAACGTGTAAACGGTGATGAGAACTTGATTCTATGTTGGTCGAAGCGAGTAGAGAAAACAAACTTGCAGACGAGCAAGAGGTGAATATCAATTGAGCTTATTGGAAGGCGTTGATCTGACTTGACAACAGGTGCAATGGAAAAAAATGACCATGACGCTTGAAGGTGAAATAATCTGACCATCGTGGTGGCAGGGAAGTGCGAAAGGCGTGCACACATGTGAAACCACAGGCACGCTAAACCAGTGACATTCTGTCTTGCTTCGTACGTGACAAAATGCAAGTCCATGTGACATTTGATCTACCGCAGGTGTTCGCCTGAGACGTTATCTGTCCACGTGCGCGATAACTGTTAACAAGTGACATTCTGTTTTGCTGCGTACGTGACAAAATGCAAGTTCATGTGAAATTTGATTCGCCACAGGTGTTCGCCTGGGACGTTAGCTGTCCACGTGACCGATAACAGAATGTTCAAAGCGTGGGAAAAAATGATTATACATGCAACGTAGCATATATAAAGACATGTCGTTATCATTTCCACTCTCACTTGGGTGGACTACCTTTCAACACACTGCGTTGCATGAAACCCCTGGTCTTGTTTAACAGTTTTGGTGTTGGTGGAAAATACTTAACCGTGTTGTGGGGTAGGTATTTATTTATATACTTATTCATTTATACATTTATTGATTAATATATATGTATATTTACAAGCAATTATTTATTGATTAAGTAATTAATGATTTTATTTATTTGTTTGCAGATAACTGGCATACCTTACATGTCTGAGGGAGAAGAAACCATTGCACTTTTGAGCCCACTAAAAGGGAAGAGTAACAAGTCACTGCAAGTAAAGGTGAGATGATTTTTTTAAACTAACTTGTTTCATTTTTTGTTTTATGTTTTATTTTATGAAATGTATGTATTAACCTGAATTTAGGTATTTATAGCGGTTTATTTTATTTATTTTTAGAAACTTGGAAAGAATAGCCTTACTGCCGTAGCAGTCGCTGAAAAAAAAACAGAAACGCACTAAAGCGAAACCACTGCCAAAGAGTGAACTGTTTAAAACTCAGGTAAGTCCAACTTAAAAATGCTATTCCATTTTACCACTACTGAAAACTCGTAGACAAAAAAAAAAAATCATTACCTGTACATGACTGGGACAATGATTGCTTTCTTGATTAATGGCTATGTTGTTGTTGTTGACTGGGAAAAGTACAAGGCCATGTTGGATTTTCTAAAAATAAAAATAATAAATTTAATTTATGGGTGGTTCCCTATGGACTCAACGAATATCCACAGGTTTGAACATGATAATGTGAACAAAATGACATGACATTCATTTTTGTTTATATATTGGTTAAAGGGAGGGTGGGGGAATGTAAATGACTGTAGCTTTATAAAAAAGAAAATAAGTGCATGGGTTACTGTTAGTGCCAACATACAGTTTATTTTTAATGGTGTTTTGATATATTAATACCAATTAACGTTAACGTTTTATTTACAAGTATTGATTGATTGATTGATTGATTGATTGATTGATTGAGTGATGGGTTATTTTGTTTGCTTTTAGGTGTCGTCATGTGCCATTAACGTAATGAACAGACAGTGAACAAGCATGCATTATGCTTTAAAGTACTCTGTGCAATGTTAATAACTTACAATAAGAAAACGTTTTATTATAACACATGGCGTTAGTACTAAATACAACAAGTGAGCAAGTTGGTTTACCACGTGGGTTAAATTTAAAATCAGAACATGATCGATGGTTAACATTTGAATCCTGGCCTGTAGGCTTTTTGTCGACGCATGAACTTGCAAAAGCCGGTTTTTTTACTTGAACCGAGAAGATGTGGTGCGCTGTGTGTTTTGTCGTATTGAACTTTCACACTGGGAAGAAGGGGATGATCCCTTTAGAGACCATTTGCGATGGTCTCCTCACTGTCCTTACATGCTTGGAAAGCAAGTGGGTAACCTACCCGTGCATTCATTTTACCGAACCACAAGGCCTTTGGCCGCTACTTACGTTGCTGAATCACAAATAAATAATAATAATGATGTATTACCAGTCAACGGTAGTGTCGATATATGTGGTCCATATGCCATAGACAGTGTTGAATTGGCGTGTGCTTTTGAAAAATTGGGAGTTTGCAAGACTAAAGCACTAGCACACCCAGAGTACAGCTCTGTTGAAAAACGTTTCGAATCTTATAAAAATGTTTGGCCATTAATATTAAAACACCTTACCAAACAGCTAAGTGAAGCTGGATTTTTTTATACTGGTGAAGGGGATAAAACAATATGTTTTTATTGCGGATTTGCTTTCAAGGATTGGCAAATGACTGATGACCCTTTAGTGCAACATGCTCGTTGGTTACCAAACTGTAAATACATGGTGTTGCTTAAAGGTCAGGAATTTGTGAACACTATTCGTAAAGAAAAAGTGATTGCAGCACAAGACATAAAAGTGCCTTTAGAGTTAGAGCACGCGGAGCAAATACACAAGGCTGAAAGAAAAGACTTGTCTCGCGAACAGATACAAAAGTGTGACCAACAATTATGTAAAATTTGTTATCAAGAAGAACTAGGTGCTGTATTTTTACCCTGTGGACACATGATAGCCTGTGTCAAGTGTGCATTAGAACTTAACACTTGTGCTATATGCAGAAAAGTAGTATCTGCAACAGTTAGGGCATTTCTTGCATAACTAGTATAATTTATTCGCCATGGATAGTGCAAAATCCCTAATTGCACAATATTATTAAAGCTGTTTTAGAGTGTAATAGATATGCTTTTGTTTTGTTTATAGACTACTACAATGAATGTTTTGAATGCTGTGGGACAATCATGTGGCTTAGAGACAAAGAAGCTCAGCGAATTGCCAACGCATATTCCATTCCGCATTATCAAGATTCGGAAATTGAAAACAGCATATGGTGATCGTGTACTTTGTGTATGTGAAAACTTTGAGACATTTCTGCCTATACGGTTTAATGATATGTCGGAGAGTGTTTTTGATGAAGTCAATAATGCTGTGCAACCTGTACACTTAATTTATGAAGGTTTTAAAAACAATAGGTGCATGGTTCGTTTTAATTAAATAAATAAATAATGTGAAATAATAATGGAAAATATAAGTAATGACAATATACTGAAAAAGAAAGAAAATATGTGCATAGAATAGTAATGTTTTAGTGTTTAGTGTTGTCTTTAAAAATATTATGATGAAACCAAAAAAAATGTATATAAAGTTTGTAAATAAATGCAAAATGATGTTACAATGCTGTTTTATTTTATACAAAGTTAGTATATTTAACATTGCAGAGTATACATGATTATGACAATAAATGCATACTGAATACAAGCCTTTCTCACTTTACAATAGTCTGTTATAGTTTTAAACACAAGGCTTGTTGTAGATCATTTTATAGCAATGTTCCTTTAATGTTGTTTTCGAAAAGTGGGGAAGCCGCAATGGTTGTATTGACATAAAAACCTTATGGTTATTACTATTTAGTCACTTTGATCCCCTTGCATATCAAGAGCAGATGACCTAGTTGTTCCACTCTTTAAAACGACAACAACAACACTACCTCTTGCATAGTTTGTGATGTTGATGGCTCTTGCGACGTGGAAGATGGATTAAAAATAACTTTGAGAACAGGGGTTAAACGTTGATCATTAAACAATGCACTATTTTGAGTAGCAATATGGTTTTCTTGATTTTTTGTCGACGGCAACTGTGTTTCATGCGATACACTACATTGATGATCACTGACACTTAAAACCTCACTATTTTTACTTTTTAGGTCACCACGACAATGTTTGGAACGTTGCTTTGAACAACGCCAAATAACAGTTCCATTTTTATTGGTTCGTTTCACAATATATGAATATCCTTTATAGTATGCGTAAGGCTTACCATACCTAGTCACTGATACTTCCATATCAACTGTCGAGCATAGACTAAGCTCTAGTAAAGTCAACTTGGTAATAAGAATACTAGTTTAATGTGAGAGCAAATATGGATCCAAAGAGTTCAGGTAAAAGTGAAAGCAAATAAGCAAATATTAGAAACAAGAGTTGGGGTGAAAGTGGTCGCAAAGTGGTAGACCCATTACACAATAATTTCAGCACGACGAAGCTCTTGTTCAATTTCTTTGATTTCCCAATCGTGACCAGTATGGCCAGATTGACGTGAGGCATGCAACAACTGTAGCCGCTGGACGAGCTTATTGGGATTGTGCCAGTATACAAATTTAACAAATGGATTTTTAGGTGTAAACAAAGCATTACCATTATCATGATCATTATCATCATCGTCATTATCATCATCATGATCACCATTATCATCATGACCATCATCACTGTTACTATATAGTCCTTTTTGATCCTCTTGCAATACCACTTTATTTATAGTCTGAGTTGATTTTGACAGTGTTGAAGGTTTCTTGGACGTTGACAACTGTCCTAACATGACGTTTTGAGGACATGATAAGTCCTTTTGAACAAACACTGTACTATCTTTAGCCGCAATATCGTTTTCTTGAACTTGCTTTTTAGCATTTTGATAATTGTTTGTAAACAGTAAGCGTGGTTCGTTTCGAGCACTACATTGATGAACACTCACACTTAAAACCTTTCCATTTTTACTTTTCAGATTGCCTCGACATTTTGTTGACCTCTCTTTTGAGCATCGCCAGAATATTATTCCATTCACATTCTGGCGATTATAGTTATAGGAGTAGCCTTGATAGAGTGCACGTAGCCTACCTTTGTTGGTTGTAATAAGTTCCATAGTAGTAACTGACCTGTCAGTACGATGTTCACACTACAAAGGTTACAACTGATTTGCTGATGGAGTGACCTACTATAAGCTTATATATTGGCTTATGTGTTGGCTTTTTGTGTTGGCTTTTCGTGTTGGCTTATGTGTTGGCTTTTTGTGTTGGCTTTTTGTGTTGGCTTTTTGTGTTGGCTTTTTATGTTGGCTTTTCGTGTTGGCTTATGTGTTGGCTTTTTGTGTTGGCTTTTTGTGTTGGCTTTTCGTGTTGGCTTTTGTGTTGGCTTATGTGTTGGCTTTTTGTGTTGGCTTTTTGTGTTGGCTTTTCATGTTGGCTTTTCGTGTTGGCTTATGTGTTGGCTTTTTGTGTTGGCTTTTTGTGTTGGCTTTACGTGTTGGCTTTTGTGTTGGCTTATGTGTTGGCTTTTTGTGTTGGCTTTTTGTGTTGGCTTTTCATGTTGGCTTTTCGTGTTGGCTTTTCGTGTTGGCTTTTCGTGTTGGCTTTTCGTGTTGGCATTTCGTGTTGGCATTTCGTGTTGGCTTTTGTGTTGGCTTTTCGTGTTGGCTTTTTGTGTTGGCTTTTCGTGTTGGCATTTCGTGTTGGCTTTTTGTGTTGGCTTTTTTTGTATTGGCCTTTCGTGTTGGCTTTTTGTATTGGCTTTTCGTGTTGGCTTTTTGTGTTGGCTTTAGTATTGGCTTTTGTATTGGCTTATTTGACAAGTTATTTGTGTCAATGTATTTAGTGGATTTTTTCTTGGTGTTGGAAAGTAGTTGAAAGAGAGGGAATATTTAAAGACTTAACCTCAGCTCACTAACCTAACCTAACCTTTCAACTCTCAGATGTTAATTAAATTCTGTGCATTGTCGAGTTGGAGCCCAAGACCTCAGGGGTAAAAAAACAATTATTTTTGACGACTTATTTTGGTAACTTATTTTAATGGCTAACCTAACTTTACCTAACCTAACCTAACCTAACCTAACCTCAGCTCACTTTGGATATTACTAGTAAGTGTTCATATCCTCTGCTAGGTAGCATGCTAGTAGTACAGGTAGTGCTCATATTTACCGCTAGATAGCGGAAACATACTTTGCATGTTGCATGTGACACTTGTGAAGTTTAACCACATGCAAGACGTGCTTGTATAAGTTCTCTATTTAAACTCAATATACAATTAACCACTAAATGTTCAGAACTAACATGTATAGCCATGTTTAGGGTATATAGGAGACCCTTAGCAAGAAAGGCTGTCTAACCCACGAGTGTACAGCCTTGTCATACGCAGTAAGCCCCTGTTGGCAGAAAACAACAACAACAACAATTTGAGAAAGCCAACAGGGGCTTACTGCGTATGACAAGGCTGTACACTCGTGGGTTAGACAGCCTTTCTTGCTAAGGGTCTCCTATATACCCTAAACATGGCTATACATGTTAGTTCTGAACATTTAGTGGTTAATTGTATATTGAGTTTAAATAGAGAACTTATACAAGCACGTCTTGCATGTGGTTAAACTTCACAAGTGTCACATGCAACATGCAAAGTATGTTTCCGCTATCTAGCGGTAAATATGAGCACTACCTGTACTACTAGCATGCTACCTAGCAGAGGATATGAACACTTACTAGTAATATCCAAAGTGAGCTGAGGTTAGGTTAGGTTAGGTTAGGTTAGGTAAAGTTAGGTTAGCCATTAAAATAAGTTACCAAAATAAGTCGTCAAAAATAATTGTTTTTTTACCCCTGAGGTCTTGGGCTCCAACTCGACAATGCACAGAATTTAATTAACATCTGAGAGTTGAAAGGTTAGGTTAGGTTAGTGAGCTGAGGTTAAGTCTTTAAATATTCCCTCTCTTTCAACTACTTTCCAACACCAAGAAAAAATCCACTAAATACATTGACACAAATAACTTGTCAAATAAGCCAATACAAAAGCCAATACTAAAGCCAACACAAAAAGCCAACACGAAAAGCCAATACAAAAAGCCAACACGAAAGGCCAATACAAAAAAAGCCAACACAAAAAGCCAACACGAAATGCCAACACGAAAAGCCAACACAAAAAGCCAACACGAAAAGCCAACACAAAAGCCAACACGAAATGCCAACACGAAATGCCAACACGAAAAGCCAACACGAAAAGCCAACACGAAAAGCCAACACGAAAAGCCAACATGAAAAGCCAACACAAAAAGCCAACACAAAAAGCCAACACATAAGCCAACACAAAAGCCAACACGTAAAGCCAACACAAAAAGCCAACACAAAAAGCCAACACATAAGCCAACACGAAAAGCCAACATGAAAAGCCAACACAAAAAGCCAACACAAAAAGCCAACACATAAGCCAACACAAAAGCCAACACGAAAAGCCAACACAAAAAGCCAACACAAAAAGCCAACACATAAGCCAACACGAAAAGCCAACATAAAAAGCCAACACAAAAAGCCAACACAAAAAGCCAACACAAAAAGCCAACACATAAGCCAACACGAAAAGCCAACACAAAAAGCCAACACATAAGCCAATATATAAGCTTATAGTAGGTCACTCCATCAGCAAATCAGTTGTAACCTTTGTAGTGTGAACATCGTACTGACAGGTCAGTTACTACTATGGAACTTATTACAACCAACAAAGGTAGGCTACGTGCACTCTATCAAGGCTACTCCTATAACTATAATCGCCAGAATGTGAATGGAATAATATTCTGGCGATGCTCAAAAGAGAGGTCAACAAAATGTCGAGGCAATCTGAAAAGTAAAAATGGAAAGGTTTTAAGTGTGAGTGTTCATCAATGTAGTGCTCGAAACGAACCACGCTTACTGTTTACAAACAATTATCAAAATGCTAAAAAGCAAGTTCAAGAAAACGATATTGCGGCTAAAGATAGTACAGTGTTTGTTCAAAAGGACTTATCATGTCCTCAAAACGTCATGTTAGGACAGTTGTCAACGTCCAAGAAACCTTCAACACTGTCAAAATCAACTCAGACTATAAATAAAGTGGTATTGCAAGAGGATCAAAAAGGACTATATAGTAACAGTGATGATGGTCATGATGATAATGGTGATCATGATGATGATAATGACGATGATGATAATGATCATGATAATGGTAATGCTTTGTTTACACCTAAAAATCCATTTGTTAAATTTGTATACTGGCACAATCCCAATAAGCTCGTCCAGCGGCTACAGTTGTTGCATGCCTCACGTCAATCTGGCCATACTGGTCACGATTGGGAAATCAAAGAAATTGAACAAGAGCTTCGTCGTGCTGAAATTATTGTGTAATGGGTCTACCACTTTGCGACCACTTTCACCCCAACTCTTGTTTCTAATATTTGCTTATTTGCTTTCACTTTTACCTGAACTCTTTGGATCCATATTTGCTCTCACATTAAACTAGTATTCTTATTACCAAGTTGACTTTACTAGAGCTTAGTCTATGCTCGACAGTTGATATGGAAGTATCAGTGACTAGGTATGGTAAGCCTTACGCATACTATAAAGGATATTCATATATTGTGAAACGAACCAATAAAAATGGAACTGTTATTTGGCGTTGTTCAAAGCAACGTTCCAAACATTGTCGTGGTGACCTAAAAAGTAAAAATAGTGAGGTTTTAAGTGTCAGTGATCATCAATGTAGTGTATCGCATGAAACACAGTTGCCGTCGACAAAAAATCAAGAAAACCATATTGCTACTCAAAATAGTGCATTGTTTAATGATCAACGTTTAACCCCTGTTCTCAAAGTTATTTTTAATCCATCTTCCACGTCGCAAGAGCCATCAACATCACAAACTATGCAAGAGGTAGTGTTGTTGTTGTCGTTTTAAAGAGTGGAACAACTAGGTCATCTGCTCTTGATATGCAAGGGGATCAAAGTGACTAAATAGTAATAACCATAAGGTTTTTATGTCAATACAACCATTGCGGCTTCCCCACTTTTCGAAAACAACATTAAAGGAACATTGCTATAAAATGATCTACAACAAGCCTTGTGTTTAAAACTATAACAGACTATTGTAAAGTGAGAAAGGCTTGTATTCAGTATGCATTTATTGTCATAATCATGTATACTCTGCAATGTTAAATATACTAACTTTGTATAAAATAAAACAGCATTGTAACATCATTTTGCATTTATTTACAAACTTTATATACATTTTTTTTGGTTTCATCATAATATTTTTAAAGACAACACTAAACACTAAAACATTACTATTCTATGCACATATTTTCTTTCTTTTTCAGTATATTGTCATTACTTATATTTTCCATTATTATTTCACATTATTTATTTATTTAATTAAAACGAACCATGCACCTATTGTTTTTAAAACCTTCATAAATTAAGTGTACAGGTTGCACAGCATTATTGACTTCATCAAAAACACTCTCCGACATATCATTAAACCGTATAGGCAGAAATGTCTCAAAGTTTTCACATACACAAAGTACACGATCACCATATGCTGTTTTCAATTTCCGAATCTTGATAATGCGGAATGGAATATGCGTTGGCAATTCGCTGAGCTTCTTTGTCTCTAAGCCACATGATTGTCCCACAGCATTCAAAACATTCATTGTAGTAGTCTATAAACAAAACAAAAGCATATCTATTACACTCTAAAACAGCTTTAATAATATTGTGCAATTAGGGATTTTGCACTATCCATGGCGAATAAATTATACTAGTTATGCAAGAAATGCCCTAACTGTTGCAGATACTACTTTTCTGCATATAGCACAAGTGTTAAGTTCTAATGCACACTTGACACAGGCTATCATGTGTCCACAGGGTAAAAATACAGCACCTAGTTCTTCTTGATAACAAATTTTACATAATTGTTGGTCACACTTTTGTATCTGTTCGCGAGACAAGTCTTTTCTTTCAGCCTTGTGTATTTGCTCCGCGTGCTCTAACTCTAAAGGCACTTTTATGTCTTGTGCTGCAATCACTTTTTCTTTACGAATAGTGTTCACAAATTCCTGACCTTTAAGCAACACCATGTATTTACAGTTTGGTAACCAACGAGCATGTTGCACTAAAGGGTCATCAGTCATTTGCCAATCCTTGAAAGCAAATCCGCAATAAAAACATATTGTTTTATCCCCTTCACCAGTATAAAAAAATCCAGCTTCACTTAGCTGTTTGGTAAGGTGTTTTAATATTAATGGCCAAACATTTTTATAAGATTCGAAACGTTTTTCAACAGAGCTGTACTCTGGGTGTGCTAGTGCTTTAGTCTTGCAAACTCCCAATTTTTCAAAAGCACACGCCAATTCAACACTGTCTATGGCATATGGACCACATATATCGACACTACCGTTGACTGGTAATACATCATTATTATTATTTATTTGTGATTCAGCAACGTAAGTAGCGGCCAAAGGCCTTGTGGTTCGGTAAAATGAATGCACGGGTAGGTTACCCACTTGCTTTCCAAGCATGTAAGGACAGTGAGGAGACCATCGCAAATGGTCTCTAAAGGGATCATCCCCTTCTTCCCAGTGTGAAAGTTCAATACGACAAAACACACAGCGCACCACATCTTCTCGGTTCAAGTAAAAAAACCGGCTTTTGCAAGTTCATGCGTCGACAAAAAGCCTACAGGCCAGGATTCAAATGTTAACCATCGATCATGTTCTGATTTTAAATTTAACCCACGTGGTAAACCAACTTGCTCACTTGTTGTATTTAGTACTAACGCCATGTGTTATAATAAAACGTTTTCTTATTGTAAGTTATTAACATTGCACAGAGTACTTTAAAGCATAATGCATGCTTGTTCACTGTCTGTTCATTACGTTAATGGCACATGACGACACCTAAAAGCAAACAAAATAACCCATCACTCAATCAATCAATCAATCAATCAATCAATCAATCAATACTTGTAAATAAAACGTTAACGTTAATTGGTATTAATATATCAAAACACCATTAAAAATAAACTGTATGTTGGCACTAACAGTAACCCATGCACTTATTTTCTTTTTTATAAAGCTACAGTCATTTACATTCCCCCACCCTCCCTTTAACCAATATATAAACAAAAATGAATGTCATGTCATTTTGTTCACATTATCATGTTCAAACCTGTGGATATTCGTTGAGTCCATAGGGAACCACCCATAAATTAAATTTATTATTTTTATTTTTAGAAAATCCAACATGGCCTTGTACTTTTCCCAGTCAACAACAACAACATAGCCATTAATCAAGAAAGCAATCATTGTCCCAGTCATGTACAGGTAATGATTTTTTTTTTTTGTCTACGAGTTTTCAGTAGTGGTAAAATGGAATAGCATTTTTAAGTTGGACTTACCTGAGTTTTAAACAGTTCACTCTTTGGCAGTGGTTTCGCTTTAGTGCGTTTCTGTTTTTTTTTCAGCGACTGCTACGGCAGTAAGGCTATTCTTTCCAAGTTTCTAAAAATAAATAAAATAAACCGCTATAAATACCTAAATTCAGGTTAATACATACATTTCATAAAATAAAACATAAAACAAAAAATGAAACAAGTTAGTTTAAAAAAATCATCTCACCTTTACTTGCAGTGACTTGTTACTCTTCCCTTTTAGTGGGCTCAAAAGTGCAATGGTTTCTTCTCCCTCAGACATGTAAGGTATGCCAGTTATCTGCAAACAAATAAATAAAATCATTAATTACTTAATCAATAAATAATTGCTTGTAAATATACATATATATTAATCAATAAATGTATAAATGAATAAGTATATAAATAAATACCTACCCCACAACACGGTTAAGTATTTTCCACCAACACCAAAACTGTTAAACAAGACCAGGGGTTTCATGCAACGCAGTGTGTTGAAAGGTAGTCCACCCAAGTGAGAGTGGAAATGATAACGACATGTCTTTATATATGCTACGTTGCATGTATAATCATTTTTTCCCACGCTTTGAACATTCTGTTATCGGTCACGTGGACAGCTAACGTCCCAGGCGAACACCTGTGGCGAATCAAATTTCACATGAACTTGCATTTTGTCACGTACGCAGCAAAACAGAATGTCACTTGTTAACAGTTATCGCGCACGTGGACAGATAACGTCTCAGGCGAACACCTGCGGTAGATCAAATGTCACATGGACTTGCATTTTGTCACGTACGAAGCAAGACAGAATGTCACTGGTTTAGCGTGCCTGTGGTTTCACATGTGTGCACGCCTTTCGCACTTCCCTGCCACCACGATGGTCAGATTATTTCACCTTCAAGCGTCATGGTCATTTTTTTCCATTGCACCTGTTGTCAAGTCAGATCAACGCCTTCCAATAAGCTCAATTGATATTCACCTCTTGCTCGTCTGCAAGTTTGTTTTCTCTACTCGCTTCGACCAACATAGAATCAAGTTCTCATCACCGTTTACACGTTAAAGGTAAAATGTGTGAAAAAAAACGCACCCTCGCTCTGTCATAAACCGACCCGTCGAAATAGCGATTGATCTATTGAACACAGCCACCTTGGTCAGCGACAGGTTTGTTGAAACACACACATCCAGCAGTATCGTCTCTCTCAACCACCACGCTCCATGAAAATTATAAACAGGTAAAGAAAAAGAAAACGTTTTTTCAACATGTATGGCGTTAGGCCCTTTGTGAATTATCTTTTTGGAAAAAAAATATCTACCACATTTGAAAGGGGGCGTTAGCCCGAGTCCTAGGACACCTCGTACACGTCTCTAGCGTTATTGGTTCGTGAGATATCGGCAAAAATCATAAAAAACACGTGTTTACCCCAAAATCGCGTTTCCCAATTTTTTTAAATTACAATGAGTGGTCCATAGCAAAGAGGACGTCAGCCCGAGTCCTTGGACCCCTCGTTCATGCCTCTAGCATGATTGGTTCGCGAGATATCGGCAAAATCACAAAAACACGTGTTTACCCCAAAATCGAGTTTCCAATTTTATTAAAAATTATAACGAGTGGTCCATAGCAGAGAGGACGTCACCCCGAGTCCTTGGACCTGTCGAACATGCCTCTAGCATGATTGGTTCGCGAGATATAGCAAAAAGTCTAAAATCACGTTTTTACCCCAAAAAGACTGTGTTTCCAGATTTTCACCTTTTCGACACCGACATTCCCGTAAAGAGCACAACGAGACGAAAAAAACGAATCCAAGCACGCCCTCCTAGCATGGCTCCTTCCATTCCAAGGTCGCAGGGGCTCACCACTTGCTTTTATAAGCAGCTCTGTCCTTACCACACTACTGCAGGTTTTCATTCTAGAGACTTTAAATTTATTTTGGGGGTAGAGGGGGTAGGGACCATTGATTTACGTTAAACAATTTTTTTTGTAGAGTTCCTAGTTTCCAAAATATAGGATTTTCAAAATTCGAGTGTTTTCAAAAAAATATAAAAAATAAAAATTTTTTATTACAAAAAATAAAGGTCATAAAGACTGTTCGTTTGAGCCATGGCACAACGTTCTATCCTGTTTGGTTTTCAAACTATCGCCTATTTTCGAAAACAAAAATTTTCAAAAAAATTTTGAAAAATATAATGAGTGGTCCATAGCAAAGAGGACGTCAGCCCGAGTCCAACAATACCTCATTTGTCAAAATCGGACCATGCGTTCAAGAGATATTTAACATGGCTGAGGCTTAGTAGTAGAGCAAGGGGGGTTTTGAAGTGGGGCAGAACTCCTAGTACTCCACTACTAATGTGTATAGTTACGGTGACGAATGCGCAGTTGAGACCACGTCTGACATCGCATGGCCTGAGCTCCACAAGCTACGAACTCTAGGTTCGCACATGCTTCAGGTCGCTACAAAAATGTCAACTGTCCTAGTCATTTCCTCACAAGGAAATTATCTTCAACTGCACGGCTATGTCAACAGTTCCAGAATGCAAAGAACAAAGTTAGATAGAAAGAATCGTTAGTTAGGCTTGTTTTACAACAATTATGCATTTTATTATTAGAATGTCGGTTTATAGGTTTATCGTAGGTTTATGGCGAATAACATTGACAATAGCCTGGGTACGGAGTGTCTCAAACTGAGATCATTCTCCACCAAAAAGCCTCGACTCAACAGTCGGAATATAATCATCGAGTATAACAACTCGGACACACAATAACACGGGTTACCAGTGGCGCTAAGCTCGCGTTCAATAACTCTGGGATAGGCCTGTACAACAGTTACCTTCCAATAACATCTGGTCAACGGGATCATCCCCGGACAAAGCATACAATAACATCCTGTTATAACAGGGTAGACTTCACCATCCTATAGAAAACCTTACATAACTGTACCTGTTATACGACAATACACGCAACAGAGCGCTAAACTAACAAAAACCGATCCATAAAACAAGTGATCAAATACAAGAGTGGAAACTGGTTTCCATAAGCAAAATAGCAATGAAAGGAAAAGCGAATACAAATTGTACTCTGTCCTCGTCTATAGTAGTTTTGTCTCACAATGAAGCAGGCGTGCTCTAGGTCACTGGGTTACATAACCAGTTTATTCAAGGCCGGCGATTTAATCAATACAAAACCTGCACTTGGCCGGTTCATAAAAAACATTACCATATGTTACGGATCTCTACAGAGTCCGTGTATCAAACGCACGCTATAAATCTGAGTATAGTAATACACTTCCGTCTTTCTGCCAAAGACGTCTAAATGAAAGTAAACTTACAATAACTGAAGCTCTTTGCTTTAAAAATGCAACTCAGTAGTTGCTAGAACATCAAATAAAAACGTGTCTCACACGACACAAGAAAAATATGATAAATGTGGCACAGATTCACACACTAGATCTGCTTAATGATACGTTGGGAACCGCGTTCGATGCTAGGCAACGAAACATTCCTTCTAGTTGTTAGGTTCAAACATGACCAAGAATAGCTTCTGAGCTTATTCAAAATGAAATATAATGCATTTACAAACTGGTAGTTACTGTCGACTACCTAAATGATACGACCGTTCTAACGACAGTCAGGGGTGTAGCAAAGGATGGCTGCGACGAATGCAGTCAATTAATAACCAAGGCATCTGATTGCCATAACTACAGTCAGCAAAGACTTGAAAATTACCCCATGTAGGGTTGAACAAAATAGCCTCAAAATGACTACGATCAGGTTCAGCAAAAGGTAGGCATTGACGTTCCACGACGTTCACCAAGCTGCACCAGGGCTGACCAAAATGTCTGACCCCAAGGGTGTCTCACTCTAAACTGAAATAAATGACATCTAACTAATCTAGTTACATCCCTACCTAGAAAAATGGCTGACACTGAGTGTGGTTGATTCACAAACTACATTAAAACTACTATACCACCAGAAACTAGAACAAAGAAGGGGTGTGACAAAAACTCACGAAATGGAGGAGCTCTCACTCAGCTCTCTATTCCACAACAAGGGTTGTACATAAACCTCTCTGGCTCTCTGGATCGGTATCCTCCTCATCAGGATTCCCATCTGGACTCCCCCAAAGACCAGGGTTCGATTTGTCCCTGTCGACATCTTCGTGGACATGCCTGGAAATGGCATTTTGGCTCCTTCCCTCTCGTTCATCGTTCTGGAAGTTCCACCATCACGCTGGTTCCTGTAGAAACGTCACCCCCTCCCCATACTGGGATGGTATTAGCCCATGGTGACTGCTTCAACCATGGTGAATAAAAGTCCAATCACGTGGGTAGCGAAATAAGTTGCGTGATTATTCATCCTCTCACTTCCAAAATTATAATGTCCGTCGTGACTATCATAGGCTTCAATTATAAAATACGACACAGCCTTAATCTTGCAGATGTGGATTAGCATGTGAGCTAATACTATTTTATAATGCTGCACGTGCTAGTGACGCTACTTTTGTATCACGCAGCATCCGTGAATTATACGACGTTTCAAAGATGAAATTTCCACTTTGGCAATTTAAATATCTCATACTATTATAATCACACTTATTCAGGATACTTGTAACACTATTACCTGTATATTTCCACTAGGCATCTGCTCTCCACATACGCGTGGGTAATATGTGATGTCACAGCAATGTTGTGCAATACACTACACTTGCCAATAATTATTTCCCAAGCTTCTTATTTAATTCACTGGACTTCATCGACAGTGAATATTAGTATTTGCTTGCTCGATGGCACTTTATAATCACTTTAAACGCTAATCAGCGGATATTCTTCTACGTCTCGTAGGACAAATGTAATTCCACGCCTACACAAGGCGGATTCTCAAGACGCAGTGCTCCGGTACTGGTGTCTCTAGAAAGTAGGTCGTCAAAACGAAAACGTTGAGCGACTACTTACGTTCCTTTTTGCGTATCTGCAAGGGTATTACCTTACCTAAAGTAAAAGTAAACATTCTCCAAAATGTTTTAATAATGCAGCATGACGAAATGGAATATTCTGAGTCTCGTAGGAAAGATAAAAATAATTAATAAGACCTCAGATAATAATTAGCAGTTTAGACCAAAGTCAAAAGTGCGATTCACCGCTACTTCAAAGTATCGCGTGATCTCTCAGCTTCACGTGGCTTCCTGGGTGTGTTCAAAAGTACGACATCCCATCATAAATGCTCTGTCATAAAAAATATCACATGAACCATAGCTCAGCGGGTTCATCTGCCTCTCTGTCGTTTCAAATAAAATGTTGGGATAACATTTTTATTTGCTTTGAAATTCATTCAAGAGTGATATTTTTTTAGATTGGCTGCATTAAAGGTTCCAATGCGTTCTCCTGTCCTAATGTCTTCTATCACATAACTTCCATTGTTTAAAGGCTGTCGGATACGACTAGGGCCATAATACAAGGATAGAAATTTGCCATATATGCGGTCTATAGGACTAGAAATTCCGGGTCTCCTTATAAGGATAAGGTCTCCTTCTACTAGTGGTTCTCTAAACCTCTGGCGTCTAGTTCTTCTCAAGCGCTTGGCAGCTTGTCTGTCCATAGTCTCTCTTGCAGCTAAAAGTCTGCTGGCATGTGATGGTTGTAAACAAGGTGGATTTACAATCACACGATCCCATATTCTCAGCGGCATCTGGTTCAAATGCAAGACCATAGGTATTTGACCAGTGCTCTCATGTACTGTTGAATTAATACATTTTGCCATAATAACAAGGACTTCAGTCCATCGCCAGTGTTCTTCTTGACAATATAATCGACAGAATTTTGCGATAATAGACATCACGCATTCTGCTGGGTTGCTCTCTGGATGTCGAATAGATGATAAAATATGACCTATTTCAAGCTCATTCATGGCATTGGCAAATTCTGCTGAGGTGTACTGTGATCCGTGATCAGTCAACAAGAATTGTGGCTTTCCTGCCTCCGGTATCACTTGACGTCTAATCCTCTGAATAATCTGATGTGCAGTAGCTTTTTGAATCGGATGAAGCATCGTATATTTCGTGAACACATCCACCGTTACAACGATGTATCGGTTCCCACGACGAGCCTTAGGTATTGGGCCATACAGGTCCTGTGCATACAACTCTCTAGGTTGAGTTGGTAGTATTGGTCTAGGTTGTTCCTTCAGCAAGTGTGACGTGTATTTGTTCCGCTGGCATGCGTCGCAAGCACGTAAACACTGTCTAACGGTGGCTCCTAACCCTTTCCATGTGAAAGACTCCTTGATAGTTGCAATGGTTTTGTCTGTTCCACCATGTCCAATGGATAAATGTACCATAAGAATAACAGATTCTTGGTATCTCCTAGGAATAACTGCACGCAGTTGAGTGTGGTCCTCGTCTACAAACTTGTATAAGACACGATGATAAATCAAATAATCATCTGCAACAGCAGCAATCCTTGCATAATGATCATCCTGTGGATCCATTCTTCGTTCTAGGAAACGGATAATATGTCTGAGTTCCTCCTCACGTCGCTGTCCTTCAGGTAAATGACGAAATCGGCGAAGGTGTTCCTCGCATTCTCCCTCGATGTCTATGGCATTAACAGTAGCTTCAGGATTCCGGCTGAGGATGTCGGCCAACACATTCTCTCTGCCTGGTCGATAAACTATTTCCAAATCGAACTGTTGGAGAAACAGCGTCCAACGTGTGATCCTGTCGCTTGCCAGTCTTGTTCTCAAGATGAAGGTCAACGCATGATGATCGGTTCTCACAATAATCCTCTGACCTAACAGAAGTTTCTGCCAGTATTCAAGTGCGTAAACAATTGCAAGTGCTTCTATCTCGGTCGTGAAGTAGTGAGATTCATGTGGTCTTAAACGTCGGCTTAAGAAAGCAATGTAATGACGTTTCTTCTCATCATCTTCCTGCAGTAAAATGGCTCCTATACCAATGGCAGATGCATCAGTTTCTAGAATAAAGTTCCGAGAGTAATCTGGATATTCTAACTGAATTGAGTCCACAAGCATCTGTTTAGCTCTCCTGAAAGCTACCTCGCATTCATCATTCCAGTTCCACCTGCAGTTCTTTTTCAATAATCCTTGCAGTGGTGCAACAGTTTCGGAATACTTCTCACAATGAGCAGCAAAGAATTGGAGAATTCCTAAGAATTGTCTCACGTGTTTCACACGGGTTGGTGTTGGAAATGCAGCAACAGTTCTAATCTTTGCCGGATTCGGTCTATATCCTTCTCCATTGATTATGTGTCCTACGAATTTCACTTCTTCCTGAAAAAATCGACACTTGTCAAACTTGACCGTAAAATTTGCCTGTCGGAGATTCTCAAAAACAAGGCGCAATGTCTTTAAATGCTCTTCTTCTGTTCTCGAAGCTATGATTATGTCATCCACATAACATATTACTTTTTGCTTCACTTCATGAGTCAGCTTGGCATCAAGTGCTCTGATTAATGCGGATCCGGCATTTTTCAATCCAAATGGTAGTTTTTGGAATACATAAGTAGTCTGATCAAACAAGAATCCAGTATATTTCTGAGTATGCTCAGATAATCTGATATGGTAATAAGACTGAACCAAGTCTAATGATGAAAATATCCTTTTTCCTTTGAACTTCCTGAGAATGTCCCTAATCTTGGGCGGTCTGTCGTGCTCAGGAGCTAGGCGTTCATTCAAGGCTCTGGCATCAAGACAAAGTCTCAAGCTTCCATCTACCTTAACCACAGGTATTATGGGATTCAAGAAAGTAGTCGGTGATTTCTTGATTGTACCTGCTGCTTCCATCTCATGGGTCTTCTTAGCAGCTTCTTCGAGATGTTTCTCGGCAATCGGATAGATCCTTTTCTGGAATGGGGAATCGTCCAGTAATACAAGATCATACTCGTAGTCTAATATCTCACCAGGTGTGGTGTCGAATATATCTCTGCATTCGTTCAGTATTGCCTCAAGATCCTCATGTGTGGGTGCTGATAACGATTCTGCCTCTTCGTCGGCATCTAGTGTCGCCTCAATTTCCTTGCCCTTTAATGCTTCGACTACGTCTACTTCGGATAGGAATTCCGGTTCTTCTTCAATTAGGCTCATCTGAATGGGTTCGTTCGGCTTGAACTCTACCGTATTCCGTCCCATGTCAATGATTCCATCATATTTTCTAATGAAGTCTGCGCCTAAAATGGCATCATGATGCAGGCCCTTCATTACGAGAAATTCGTGCAAGTACACGTGGCTCGAAATCTTCACAGTACACAAAATCTGGATTTTGCACGTTACAACGCGGTCAGGTATGACACCTCTGACTCTTATAGCTGAAATGGGCAACTCCGTCACCTCAGAGTTTGCTCTAAGTCTGGCATGGCAATCGGCGGAAATTACACTAATCATCGCCCCAGTATCGATGAGTATGACTACACTGACTTCATTCAAGGTGGCTACAATCTTGGGTAGACGTGTTAATTCATAATTGTGGTTCGTCGTTCGTCGTTCACCCAACAAGTCTTCTTGGATTGGCTCCCAGAGTAATATAGAGGCAGTTACTCGGTGCTCAACCAAACAAGAATCTATTGATTTTTCGGAGTTTTTTTTCCCTGTCATGGCGAGAAGTTCTGGGCTGGTTCTGCTCCGTTTCCTGCGCCGAATGTCTATTTTCCCTCGAAGTAGGGTTCCGTTCTCCCTCTTCTTGGATCTGCAATTCTCTCAATTGTTGGAGGTACTCACGGCTCTCCCGCGCTCTTCCTTTCCAATCCCTGTCTGGCTGGTATCTAGGGTCTCGATTTCTGTCGTAACCCCCACTATATCGATAGTCTCTACGGATACGTCCGTGTTGCTGATTTCTTCCTTCATTCCCTCGGCGGTTGTTTTCATGACGTCGGTTGTCGTCCGTCCTTCGGTCGAATCGCCGGTCCCAATGACTTCGCCGGTCATCATGTTGATTTCGAGTATACGGAGTGTTATTCCATTCTCTCCTGTTATAACTGTAATTGTTATCACGTCGCCCAGAATCCTCTGTGGTTTGTGTTTGTTGTGGAGTCTGGCTTACTTTATCAACAGTCGTCATATTCATATGTCTATCCTCGCGTCTATCAGCCTTCTGCTGACGGTGTGTAGGAAACTGTTCTGTGTTAGCGTCCAACCTTCGCAGTATCTGGTCACATTGCTGGAAAGTGGATGCCCCTGCAGCGATTAACACACGTTGTACATCCGCAGGGTACTGCCAAACAATTGTGTTCACCAAATCTTGTTCGGACAATGGAGGCTGAAGACAACGGAGCTTCGCGAGCTGTATTGCGAAGTAATTCGCATAACGAGTAGGTGTATTGGAACTGTACCTTCGAGTGTACATCTCAGCTCGGATACTCTGCTGGATGTCGCTCGACCAATATGTTCTTAATAACACTTCCTTAAAGTCTTGGTAGCCTGTGAATGAGTATCGGAATGCTCTGAACCAGGTACCAGCTTGTCCCTCAAGCAGTCGCTCTATAACTCTTAGTTCCCTCTCTGGAGTTACCATAGTATCACGTAAGTAGCTTTCGACATTTGCTAGGAATTCCACGGGAGTAACACCGCTCCCAGTTCCCGAGAAGCGAGCTGGTTGCTCCTCTCTTGAACGAATTATGGTGACATTTCCCTGCGTATTCGCGGGTCTGAAAGTATTTTGCATGTAACTCTGCGTAGGAGTGTTAGTCTCATGACTAATTCGATTAGATGTTGGTTGAAACGGGTGAGCGTTAAAGTTCAAGGTCTGACCTTGCGCTAAATTAGTGAATTGTGACGGTTGCGGTTCCATAGGCGCGCTGGGTTGGAAATGGGTAGGCATCATTCCTCCTGATTGAGATATAGGCGTTTCCTGAGATTCTCCCATCTGTGGGTGTACGTGTCTTTCTCTTGGAGTCGTCTCGAGTCTGTCCAGGCGTCTTTCTATTACTTCAAGACCTGGGATGGTTCTGGCTGCGACTTCGTTGCCTAAGTCGTTCAATTGCAGCTCGATCCTGTCAACCTTTCCCTTGAGGTTTGTGTCTACCTCGCGTATGGCCGTCCTAAGGTTATAACTGAGGTCTAACCTCTCGGTCACCGCGACTTCCTCAAATCTCTTTTGTAAGGAATCGATATCTCCTTCAACTCTGGACATATTTTCTTGGATTTTACCCACATCGTCTCTAACCTCGGCTACCTTAGCCTCGACTGTAGCTTCGTGTTCGTTGAGGTCACCTCTCAATAACATGAGGTCAATTTTGTGTTCCTCATGATGAACATCAACTGTCTCACGTAGACTGTCTACGGTTTCCGTCAATTCAGAAATGTTTCTCCTGTTGGTGTTAAGTTCCTCTTTAATCTCCATCATGCCATCAACGATAGTCTTCACGTTGTTATTAACGGCATTGGCAGCTCCTCTCATCAAGATTAAACCAACGTTCATGGTTGCCATGTCCTTCTTCACATTTCCGATAAATCCCTCGACGTGATCTAGTCGAGTCCCGAATTCTTCCCTGGTATGTTCCAGATCTGTTCTCATGTCTATCTGGACTTTATTCAAGGTTGTCTGAATTTGAGCTGTGTGCTCCTCCAATCGGTTTTGCACCTCCTCCCTAGCTCTATTCATCTGGTCGGTTAAGCAATCTACGCGCTGGTTAGTCTCCTGATGGTGTCGTATGACATCAACCCTAACAGCTGCTAAACCTGTCGTCAGATCATTTCTCGCTTCGATCCTATATGTGTCCATGTCTGCCCTGACTTGAGTTAAATCAGCCCTAACATTATTTACAGAGTGAGTGTTAATTTCTAAGTCCTGTCTTACATTGTTCATAGACTGAGTGTTAATCTCTAAGTCCTGTCTTACATTGTTTATTTCCTGTCTAACATTGTTGACTTCCTGTCTAACCTGGTCCACATGACCACTTACAGTATTTACAGCCTGAGTATTCTGTTGAAGATTGGCATTCACACCTGCCATCATCTCTCCAAACACACGACGAATAGTTTCCTCATCCATAGATAAGAAATATATGAGAAAGTGAGGGATCAATTTCTACTGGAACTTACAGCTATGATTAGTTACTTGGTGGTATAAAGCTTGCTTCATTTACATAAATATCACGAGTACAGCTGGAGTATGCAAACTAAGTGCTTCTACATTTACAAAGACAACGGTGAGCAAAGCAAAGTATTACATTTACTTAGGATGGGGCATCATCAAAGAAAATCCTATCCTTCATTTATCCAACACTAAAGCCTCACCCCATGGACTTCTATCAAACATGAATGCCATGCGGTCAATTGATCTGCAGTACGACTTTCTAAGTTCGTCCCAGTCCTGTCAATTTACCATTAATCAACATTAGGATCCTCAAAAAAAATAACATGGTACTGAGGGTCACCACGTTAACGTCGGCACATGAGTTGGGCGCCATTTTATGAGACCGTCTAGTTGATGTCAACAACCACGATGACTCAACTAACGACACATAAATCGAATAAAAAGAAAAGTACCGTGAGGATCAGGTGACCTTCCAAAAAGGCTAAAGCGGCACGAGAGTCCGTAGTCCACAGGGATCGTGGTACATGGTGACGATGGTCATAGACCGCCTAAGGAAAGGTTCACCTTAAAACTAGACTGAGAAAATAAACATCCAGACTCATGTAAAACACCGTGAAAATTTATTAGAATTCACAAGCCCCTAGCCTAGTTCGGAGGGTTATAATCGGCTAGTCCGCAAATTGATAAATAAACTAAGATAATGAACAGGTCCCCTACCTGAGAAGTTACTGAAAACCCTCGCGAAAGATCTAACTCACAATGATAAAGCAACAACAGCAACGCTAGGAATATGGCACGACGCAAGTCCCTAGTTCAAGTTACAAGATCAAGCTAATATCTGAATTTACATTTAACAGGGTAGCAAAACAAATCTAGGTTAGGATGGTACCATTTCGACATTTAAATTTAACATTAATTCAACTAGCTAAGTCCTATCAATTAACAAAATTTACGGCGATGACGTCCGTAAAAGAAAACAATTACATCCAAAAGCTAAGTGTACAGCCATGAAAAACAAACAATTTAATTATGCTTAATAACTATGTGCTAACAGCACACAATAAAGTAACATGTAGGGTTTAATACACTTGACATCATAAATTAATAACGAAATAGACACAGTAGTTTTATTAAAAATTCCTGCCTACACCTTGGTTTACTCTTTGTAAACCATAGTCATCTAATGTGTATAGTTACGGTGACGAATGCGCAGTTGAGACCACGTCTGACATCGCATGGCCTGAGCTCCACAAGCTACGAACTCTAGGTTCGCACATGCTTCAGGTCGCTACAAAAATGTCAACTGTCCTAGTCATTTCCTCACAAGGAAATTATCTTCAACTGCACGGCTATGTCAACAGTTCCAGAATGCAAAGAACAAAGTTAGATAGAAAGAATCGTTAGTTAGGCTTGTTTTACAACAATTATGCATTTTATTATTAGAATGTCGGTTTATAGGTTTATCGTAGGTTTATGGCGAATAACATTGACAATAGCCTGGGCACGGAGTGTCTCCAACTGAGATCATTCTCCACCTAAAAGCCTCGACTCAACAGTCGGAATATAATCATCGAGTATAACAACTCGGACACACAATAACACGGGTTACCAGCGGCGCTAAGCTCGCGTTCAATAACTCTGGGATAGGCCTGTACAACAGTTACCTTCCAATAACATCTGGTCAACGGGATCATCCCCGGACAAAGCATACAATAACATCCTGTTATAACAGGGTAGACTTCACCATCCTATAGAAAACCTTACATAACTGTACCTGTTATACGACAATACACGCAACAGAGCGCTAAACTAACAAAAACCGATCCATAAAACAAGTGATCAAATACAAGAGTGGAAACTGGTTTCCATAAGCAAAATAGCAATGAAAGGAAAAGCGAATACAAATTGTACTCTGTCCTCGTCTATAGTAGTTTTGTCTCACAATGAAGCAGGCGTGCTCTAGGTCACTGGGTTACATAACCAGTTTATTCAAGGCCGGCGATTTAATCAATACAAAACCTGCACTTGGCCGGTTCATAAAAAACATTACCATATGTTACGGATCTCTACAGAGTCCGTGTATCAAACGCACGCTATAAATCTGAGTATAGTAATACACTTCCGTCTTTCTGCCAAAGACGTCTAAATGAAAGTAAACTTACAATAACTGAAGCTCTTTGCTTTAAAAATGCAACTCAGTAGTTGCTAGAACATCAAATAAAAACGTGTCTCACACGACACAAGAAAAATATGATAAATGTGGCACAGATTCACACACTAGATCTGCTTAATGATACGTTGGGAACCGCGTTCGATGCTAGGCAACGAAACATTCCTTCTAGTTGTTAGGTTCAAACATGACCAAGAATAGCTTCTGAGCTTATTCAAAATGAAATATAATGCATTTACAAACTGGTAGTTACTGTCGACTACCTAAATGATACGACCGTTCTAACGACAGTCAGGGGTGTAGCAAAGGATGGCTGCGACGAATGCAGTCAATTAATAACCAAGGCATCTGATTGCCATAACTACAGTCAGCAAAGACTTGAAAATTACCCCATGTAGGGTTGAACAAAATAGCCTCAAAATGACTACGATCAGGTTCAGCAAAAGGTAGGCATTGACGTTCCACGACGTTCACCAAGCTGCACCAGGGCTGACCAAAATGTCTGACCCCAAGGGTGTCTCACTCTAAACTGAAATAAATGACATCTAACTAATCTAGTTACATCCCTACCTAGAAAAATGGCTGACACTGAGTGTGGTTGATTCACAAACTACATTAAAACTACTATACCACCAGAAACTAGAACAAAGAAGGGGTGTGACAAAAACTCACGAAATGGAGGAGCTCTCACTCAGCTCTCTATTCCACAACAAGGGTTGTACATAAACCTCTCTGGCTCTCTGGATCGGTATCCTCCTCATCAGGATTCCCATCTGGACTCCCCCAAAGACCTGGGTTCGATTTGTCCCTGTCGACATCTTCGTGGACATGCCTGGAAATGGCATTTTGGCTCCTTCCCTCTCGTTCATCGTTCTGGAAGTTCCACCATCACGCTGGTTCCTGTAGAAACGTCACCCCCCCATACTGGGATGGTATTAGCCCATGGTGACTGCTTCAACCATGGTGAATTAAAGTCCAATCACGTGGGTAGCGAAATAAGTTGCGTGATTATTCATCCTCTCACTTCCAAAATTATAATGTCCGTCGTGACTATCATAGGCTTCAATTATAAAATACGACACAGCCTTAATCTGGCAGATGTGGATTAGCATGTGAGCTAATACTATTTTATAATGCTGCACGTGCTAGTGACGCTACTTTTGTATCACGCAGCATCCGTGAATTATACGACGTTTCAAAGATGAAATTTCCACTTTGGCAATTTAAATATCTCATACTATTATAATCACACTTATTCAGGATAATTGTAACACTATTACCTGTATATTTCCACTAGGCATCTGCCCTCCACATACGCGTGGGTAATATGTGATGTCACAGCAATGTTGTGCAATACACTATACTTGCCAATAATTATTTCCCAAGCTTCTTATTTAATTCACTGGACTTCATCGACAGTGAATATTAGTATTTGCTTGCTCGATGGCACTTTATAATCACTTTGAACGCTAAACAGCGGATATTCTTCTACGTCTCGTAGGACAAATGTAATTCCACGCCTACACAAGGCGGATTCTCAAGACGCAGTGCTCCGGTACTGGTGTCTCTAGAAAGTAGGTCGTCAAAACGAAAACGTTGAGCGACTACTTACGTTCCTTTTTGCGTATCTGCAAGGGTATTACCTTACCTAAAGTAAAAATAAACATTCTCCAAAATGTTTTAATAATGCAGCATGACGAAATGGAATATTCTGAGTCTCGTAGGAAAGATAAAAATAATTAATAAGACCTCAGATAATAATTAGCAGTTTAGACCAAAGTCAAAAGTGCGATTCACCGCTACTTCAAAGTATCGCGTGATCTCTCAGCTTCACGTGGCTTCCTGGGTGTGTTCAAAAGTACGACATACCATCATAAATGCTCTGTCATAAAAAATATCACATGAACCATAGCTCAGCGGGTTCATCTGCCTCTCTGTCGTTTCAAATAAAATGTTGGGATAACATTTTTATTTGCTTTGAAATTCATTCAAGAGTGATATTTTTTTAGATTGGCTGCATTAAAGGTTCCAATGCGTTCTCCTGTCCTAATGTCTTCTATCACATAACTTCCATTGTTTAAAGGCTGTCGGATACGACTAGGGCCATAATACAAGGATAGAAATTTGCCATATATGCGGTCTATAGGACTAGAAATTCCGGGTCTCCTTATAAGGATAAGGTCTCCTTCTACTAGTGGTTCTCTAAACCTCTGGCGTCTAGTTCTTCTCAAGCGCTTGGCAGCTTGTCTGTCCATAGTCTCTCTTGCAGCTAAAAGTCTGCTGGCATGTGATGGTTGTAAACAAGGTGGATTTACAATCACACGATCCCATATTCTCAGCGGCATCTGGTTCAAATGCAAGACCATAGGTATTTGACCAGTGCTCTCATGTACTGTTGAATTAATACATTTTGCCATAATAACAAGGACTTCAGTCCATCGCCAGTGTTCTTATTGACAATATAATCGACAGAATTTTGCGATAATAGACATCACGCATTCTGCTGGGTTGCTCTCTGGATGTCGAATAGATGATAAAATATGACCTATTTCAAGCTCATTCATGGCATTGGCAAATTCTGCTGAGGTGTCCTGTGATCCGTGATCAGTCAACAAGAATTGTGGCTTTCCTGCCTCCGGTATCACTTGACGTCTAATCCTCTGAATAATCTGATGTGCAGTAGCTTTTTGAATCGGATGAAGCATCGTATATTTCGTGAACACATCCACCGTTACAACGATGTATCGGTTCCCACGACGAGCCTTAGGTATTGGGCCATACAGGTCCTGTGCATACAACTCTCTAGGTTGAGTTGGTAGTATTGGTCTAGGTTGTTCCTTCAGCAAGTGTGACGTGTATTTGTTCCGCTGGCATGCGTCGCAAGCACGTAAACACTGTCTAACGGTGGCTCCTAACCCTTTCCATGTGAAAGACTCCTTGATAGTTGCAATGGTTTTGTCTGTTCCACCATGTCCAATGGATAAATGTACCATAAGAATAACAGATTCTTGGTATCTCCTAGGAATAACTGCACGCAGTTGAGTGTGGTCCTCGTCTACAAACTTGTATAAGACACGATGATAAATCAAATAATCATCTGCAACAGCAGCAATCCTTGCATAATGATCATCCTGTGGATCCATTCTTCGTTCTAGGAAACGGATAATATGTCTGAGTTCCTCCTCACGTCGCTGTCCTTCAGGTAAATGACGAAATCGGCGAAGGTGTTCCTCGCATTCTCCCTCGATGTCTATGGCATTAACAGTAGCTTCAGGATTCCGGCTGAGGATGTCGGCCAACACATTCTCTCTGCCTGGTCGATAAACTATTTCCAAATCGAACTGTTGGAGAAACAGCGTCCAACGTGTGATCCTGTCGCTTGCCAGTCTTGTTCTCAAGATGAAGGTCAACGCATGATGATCGGTTCTCACAATAATCCTCTGACCTAACAGAAGTTTCTGCCAGTATTCAAGTGCGTAAACAATTGCAAGTGCTTCTATCTCGGTCGTGAAGTAGTGAGATTCATGTGGTCTTAAACGTCGGCTTAAGAAAGCAATGTAATGACGTTTCTTCTCATCATCTTCTTGCAGTAAAATGGCTCCTATACCAATGGCAGATGCATCAGTTTCTAGAATAAAGTTCCGAGAGTAATCTGGATATTCTAACTGAATTGAGTCCACAAGCATCTGTTTAGCTCTCCTGAAAGCTACCTCGCATTCATCATTCCAGTTCCACCTGCAGTTCTTTTTCAATAATCCTTGCAGTGGTGCAACAGTTTCGGAATACTTCTCACAATGAGCAGCAAAGAATTGGAGAATTCCTAAGAATTGTCTCACGTGTTTCACACGGGTTGGTGTTGGAAATGCAGCAACAGTTCTAATCTTTGCCGGATTCGGTCTATATCCTTCTCCATTGATTATGTGTCCTACTAATTTCACTTCTTCCTGAAAAAATCGACACTTGTCAAACTTGACCTTAAAATTTGCCTGTCGGAGATTCTCAAAAACAAGGCGCAATGTCTTTAAATGCTCTTCTTCTGTTCTCGAAGCTATGATTATGTCATCCACATAACATATTACTTTTTGCTTCACTTCATGAGTCAGCTTGGCATCAAGTGCTCTGATTAATGCGGCTCCGGCATTTTTCAATCCAAATGGTAGTTTTTGGAATACATAAGTAGTCTGATCAAACAAGAATCCAGTATATTTCTGAGTATGCTCAGATAATCTGATATGGTAATAAGACTGAACCAAGTCTAATGATGAAAATATCCTTTTTCCTTTGAACTTCCTGAGAATGTCCCTAATCTTGGGCGGTCTGTCGTGCTCAGGAGCTAGGCGTTCATTCAAGGCTCTGGCATCAAGACAAAGTCTCAAGCTTCCATCTACCTTAACCACAGGTATTATGGGATTCAAGAAAGGAGTCGGTGATTTCTTGATTGTACCTGCTGCTTCCATCTCATGGATCTTCTTAGCAGCTTCTTCGAGATGTTTCTCGGCAATCGGATAGATCCTTTTCTGGAATGGGGAATCGTCCAGTAATACAAGATCATACTCGTAGTCTAATATCTCACCAGGTGTGGTGTCGAATATATCTCTGTATTCGTTCAGTATTGCCTCAAGATCCTCATGTGTGGGTGCTGATAACGATTCTGCCTCTTCGTCGGCATCTAGTGTCGCCTCAATTTCCTTGCCCTTTAATGCTTCGACTACGTCTACTTCGGATAGGAATTCCGGTTCTTCTTCAATTAGGCTCATCTGAATGGGTTCGTTCGGCTTGAACTCTACCGTATTCCGTCCCATGTCAATGATTCCATCATATTTTCTAATGAAGTCTGCGCCTAAAATGGCATCATGATGCAGGCCCTTCATTACGAGAAATTCGTGCAAGTACACGTGGCTCGAAATCTTCACAGTACACAAAATCTGGATTTTGCACGTTACAACGCGGTCAGGTATGACACCTCTGACTCTTATAGCTGAAATGGGCAACTCCGTCACCTCAGAGTTTGCTCTCAGTCTGGCATGGCAATCGGCGGAAATTACACTAATCATCGCCCCAGTATCGATGAGTATGACTACACTGACTTCATTCAAGGTGGCTACAATCTTGGGTAGACGTGTTAATTCATAATTGTGGTTCGTCGTTCGTCGTTCACCCAACAAGTCTTCTTGGATTGGCTCCCAGAGTAATATAGAGGCAGTTACTCGGTGCTCAACCAAACAAGAATCTATTGATTTTTCGGAGTTTTTTTTCCCTGTCATGGCGAGAAGTACTGGGCTGGTTCTGCTCCGTTTCCTGCGCCGAATGTCTATTTTCCCTCGAAGTAGGGTTCCGTTCTCCCTCTTCTTGGATCTGCAATTCTCTCAATTGTTGGAGGTACTCACGGCTCTCCCGCGCTCTTCCTTTCCAATCCCTGTCTGGCTGGTATCTAGGGTCTCGATTTCTGTCGTAACCCCCACTATATCGATAGTCTCTACGGATACGTCCGTGTTGCTGATTTCTTCCTTCATTCCCTCGGCGGTTGTTTTCATGACGTCGGTTGTCGTCCGTCCTTCGGTCGAATCGCCGGTCCCAATGACTTCGCCGGTCATCATGTTGATTTCGAGTATACGGAGTGTTATTCCATTCTCTCCTGTTATAACTGTAATTGTTATCACGTCGCCCAGAATCCTCTGTGGTTTATGTTTGTTGTGGCGTCTGGCTTACTTTATCAACAGTCGTCATATTCATATGTCTATCCTCGCGTCTATCAGCCTTCTGCTGACGGTGTGTAGGAAACTGTTCTGTGTTAGCGTCCAACCTTCGCAGTATCTGGTCACATTGCTGGAAAGTGGATGCCCCTGCAGCGATTAACACACGTTGTACATCCGCAGGGTACTGCCAAACAATTGTGTTCACCAAATCTTGTTCGGACAATGGAGGCTGAAGACAACGGAGCTTCGCGAGCTGTATTGCGAAGTAATTCGCAATACGAGTAGGTGTATTGGAACTGTACCTTCGAGTGTACATCTCAGCTCGGATACTCTGCTGGATGTCGCTCGACCAATATGTTCTTAATAACGCTTCCTTAAAGTCTTGGTAGCCTGTGAATGAGTATCGGAATGCTCTGAACCAGGTACCGGCTTGTCCCTCAAGCAGTCGCTCTATAACTCTTAGTTCCCTCTCTGGAGTTACCATAGTATCACGTAAGTAGCTTTCGACATTTGCTAGGAATTCCACGGGAGTAACACCGCTCCCAGTTCCCGAGAAGCGAGCTGGTTGCTCCTCTCTTGAACGAATTATGGTGACATTTCCCTGCGTATTCGCGGGTCTGAAAGTATTTTGCATGTAACTCTGCGTAGGAGTGTTAGTCTCATGACTAATTCGATTAGATGTTGGTTGAAACGGGTGAGCGTTAAAGTTCAAGGTCTGACATTGCGCTAAATTAGTGAATTGTGACGGTTGCGGTTCCATAGGCGCGCTGGGTTGGAAATGGGTAGGCATCATTCCTCCTGATTGAGATATAGGCGTTTCCTGAGATTCTCCCATCTGTGGGTGTACGTGTCTCTCTCTTGGAGTCGTCTCGAGTCTGTCCAGGCGTCTTTCTATTACTTCAAGACCTGGGATGGTTCTGGCTGCGACTTTGTTGCCTAAGTCGTTCAATTGCAGCTCGATCCTGTCAACCTTTCCCTTGAGGTTTGTGTCTACCTCGCGTATGGCCGTCCTAAGGTTATAACTGAGGTCTAACCTCTCGGTCACCGCGACTTCCTCAAATCTCTTTTGTAAGGAATCGATATCTCCTTCAACTCTGGACATATTTTCTTGGATTTTACCCACATCGTCTCTAACCTCGGCTACCTTAGCCTCGACTGTAGCTTCGTGTTCGTTGAGGTCACCTCTCAATAACATGAGGTCAATTTTGTGTTCCTCATGATGAACATCAACTGTCTCACGTAGACTGTCTACGGTTTCCGTCAATTCAGAAATGTTTCTCCTGTTGGTGTTAAGTTCCTCTTTAATCTCCATCATGCCATCAACGATAGTCTTCACGTTGTTATTAACGGCATTGGCAGCTCCTCTCATCAAGATTAAACCAACGTTCATGGTTGCCATGTCCTTCTTCACATTTCCGATAAATCCCTCGACGTGATCTAGTCGAGTCCCGAATTCTTCCCTGGTATGTTCCAGATCTGTTCTCATGTCTATCTGGACTTTATTCAAGGTTGTCTGAATTTGAGCTGTGTGCTCCTCCAATCGGTTTTGCACCTCCTCCCTAGCTCTATTCATCTGGTCGGTTAAGCAATCTACGCGCTGGTTAGTCTCCTGATGGTGTCGTATGACATCAACCCTAACAGCTGCTAAACCTGTCGTCAGATCATTTCTCGCTTCGATCCTATATGTGTCCATGTCTGCCCTGACTTGAGTTAAATCAGCCCTAACATTATTTACAGAGTGAGTGTTAATTTCTAAGTCCTGTCTTACATTGTTCATAGACTGAGTGTTAATCTCTAAGTCCTGTCTTACATTGTTTATTTCCTGTCTAACATTGTTGACTTCCTGTCTAACCTGGTCCACATGACCACTTACAGTATTTACAGCCTGAGTATTCTGTTGAAGATTGGCATTCACACCTGCCATCATCTCTCCAAACACACGACGAATAGTTTCCTCATCCATAGATAAGAAATATATGAGAAAGTGAGGGATCAATTTCTACTGGAACTTACAGCTATGATTAGTTACTTGGTGGTATAAAGCTTGCTTCATTTATATAAATATCACGAGTACAGCTGGAGTATGCAAACTAAGTGCTTCTACATTTACAAAGACAACGGTGAGCAAAGCAAAGTATTACATTTACTTAGGATGGGGCATCATCAAAGAAAATCCTATCCTTCATTTATCCAACACTAAAGCCTCACCCCATGGACTTCTATCAAACATGAATGCCATGCGGTCAATTGATCTGCAGTACGACTTTCTAAGTTCGTCCCAGTCCTGTCAATTTACCATTAATCAACATTAGGATCCTCAAAAAAAATAACATGGTACTGAGGGTCACCACGTTAACGTCGGCACATGAGTTGGGCGCCATTTTATGAGACCGTCTAGTTGATGTCAACAACCACGATGACTCAACTAACGACACATAAATCGAATAAAAAGAAAAGTACCGTGAGGATCAGGTGACCTTCCAAAAAGGCTAAAGCGGCACGAGAGTCCGTAGTCCACAGGGATCGTGGTACATGGTGACGATGGTCATAGACCGCCTAAGGAAAGGTTCACCTTAAAACTAGACTGAGAAAATAAACATCCAGACTCATGTAAAACACCGTGAAAATTTATTAGAATTCACAAGCCCCTAGCCTAGTTCGGAGGGTTATAATCGGCTAGTCCGCAAATTGATAAATAAACTAAGATAAAGAACAGGTCCCCTACCTGAGAAGTTACTGAAAACCCTCGCGAAAGATCTAACTCACAATGATAAAGCAACAACAGCAACGCTAGGAATATGGCACGACGCAAGTCCCTAGTTCAAGTTACAAGATCAAGCTAATATCTGAATTTACATTTAACAGGGTAGCAAAACAAATCTAGGTTAGGATGGTACCATTTCGACATTTAAATTTAACATTAATTCAACTAGCTAAGTCCTATCAATTAACAAAATTTACGGCGATGACGTCCGTAAAAGAAAACAATTACATCCAAAAGCTAAGTGTACAGCCATGAAAAACAAACAATTTAATTATGCTTAATAACTATGTGCTAACAGCACACAATAAAGTAACATGTAGGGTTTAATACACTTGACATCATAAATTAATAACGAAATAGACACAGTAGTTTTATTAAAAATTCCTGCCTACACCTTGGTTTACTCTTTGTAAACCATAGTCATCTAATGTGTATAGTTACGGTGACGAATGCGCAGTTGAGACCACGTCTGACATCGCATGGCCTGAGCTCCACAAGCTACGAACTCTAGGTTCGCACATGCTTCAGGTCGCTACAAAAATGTCAACTGTCCTAGTCATTTCCTCACAAGGAAATTATCTTCAACTGCACGGCTATGTCAACAGTTCCAGAATGCAAAGAACAAAGTTAGATAGAAAGAATCGTTAGTTAGGCTTGTTTTACAACAATTATGCATTTTATTATTAGAATGTCGGTTTATAGGTTTATCGTAGGTTTATGGCGAATAACATTGACAATAGCCTGGGCACGGAGTGTCTCCAACTGAGATCATTCTCCACCAAAAAGCCTCGACTCAACAGTCGGAATATAATCATCGAGTATAACAACTCGGACACACAATAACACGGGTTACCAGCGGCGCTAAGCTCGCGTTCAATAACTCTGGGATAGGCCTGTACAACAGTTACCTTCCAATAACATCTGGTCAACGGGATCATCCCCGGACAAAGCATACAATAACATCCTGTTATAACAGGGTAGACTTCACCATCCTATAGAAAACCTTACATAACTGTACCTGTTATACGACAATACACGCAACAGAGCGCTAAACTAACAAAAACCGATCCATAAAACAAGTGATCAAATACAAGAGTGGAAACTGGTTTCCATAAGCAAAATAGCAATGAAAGGAAAAGCGAATACAAATTGTACTCTGTCCTCGTCTATAGTAGTTTTGTCTCACAATGAAGCAGGCGTGCTCTAGGTCACTGGGTTACATAACCAGTTTATTCAAGGCCGGCGATTTAATCAATACAAAACCTGCACTTGGCCGGTTCATAAAAAACATTACCATATGTTACGGATCTCTACAGAGTCCGTGTATCAAACGCACGCTATAAATCTGAGTATAGTAATACACTTCCGTCTTTCTGCCAAAGACGTCTAAATGAAAGTAAACTTACAATAACTGAAGCTCTTTGCTTTAAAAATGCAACTCAGTAGTTGCTAGAACATCAAATAAAAACGTGTCTCACACGACACAAGAAAAATATGATAAATGTGGCACAGATTCACACACTAGATCTGCTTAATGATACGTTGGGAACCGCGTTCGATGCTAGGCAACGAAACATTCCTTCTAGTTGTTAGGTTCAAACATGACCAAGAATAGCTTCTGAGCTTATTCAAAATGAAATATAATGCATTTACAAACTGGTAGTTACTGTCGACTACCTAAATGATACGACCGTTCTAACGACAGTCAGGGGTGTAGCAAAGGATGGCTGCGACGAATGCAGTCAATTAATAACCAAGGCATCTGATTGCCATAACTACAGTCAGCAAAGACTTGAAAATTACCCCATGTAGGGTTGAACAAAATAGCCTCAAAATGACTACGATCAGGTTCAGCAAAAGGTAGGCATTGACGTTCCACGACGTTCACCAAGCTGCACCAGGGCTGACCAAAATGTCTGACCCCAAGGGTGTCTCACTCTAAACTGAAATAAATGACATCTAACTAATCTAGTTACATCCCTACCTAGAAAAATGGCTGACACTGAGTGTGGTTGATTCACAAACTACATTAAAACTACTATACCACCAGAAACTAGAACAAAGAAGGGGTGTGACAAAAACTCACGAAATGGAGGAGCTCTCACTCAGCTCTCTATTCCACAACAAGGGTTGTACATAAACCTCTCTGGCTCTCTGGATCGGTATCCTCCTCATCAGGATTCCCATCTGGACTCCCCCAAAGACCAGGGTTCGATTTGTCCCTGTCGACATCTTCGTGGACATGCCTGGAAATGGCATTTTGGCTCCTTCCCTCTCGTTCATCGTTCTGGAAGTTCCACCATCACGCTGGTTCCTGTAGAAACGTCACCCCCCCCATACTGGGATGGTATTAGCCCATGGTGACTGCTTCAACCATGGTGAATAAAAGTCCAATCACGTGGGTAGCGAAATAAGTTGCGTGATTATTCATCCTCTCACTTCCAAAATTATAATGTCCGTCGTGACTATCATAGGCTTCAATTATAAAATACGACACAGCCTTAATCTTGCAGATGTGGATTAGCATGTGAGCTAATACTATTTTATAATGCTGCACGTGCTAGTGACGCTACTTTTGTATCACGCAGCATCCGTGAATTATACGACGTTTCAAAGATGAAATTTCCACTTTGGCAATTTAAATATCTCATACTATTATAATCACACTTATTCAGGATAATTGTAACACTATTACCTGTATATTTCCACTAGGCATCTGCCCTCCACATACGCGTGGGTAATATGTGATGTCACAGCAATGTTGTGCAATACACTATACTTGCCAATAATTATTTCCCAAGCTTCTTATTTAATTCACTGGACTTCATCGACAGTGAATATTAGTATTTGCTTGCTCGATGGCACTTTATAATCACTTTGAACGCTAAACAGCGGATATTCTTCTACGTCTCGTAGGACAAATGTAATTCCACGCCTACACAAGGCGGATTCTCAAGACGCAGTGCTCCGGTACTGGTGTCTCTAGAAAGTAGGTCGTCAAAACGAAAACGTTGAGCGACTACTTACGTTCCTTTTTGCGTATCTGCAAGGGTATTACCTTACCTAAAGTAAAAATAAACATTCTCCAAAATGTTTTAATAATGCAGCATGACGAAATGGAATATTCTGAGTCTCGTAGGAAAGATAAAAATAATTAATAAGACCTCAGATAATAATTAGCAGTTTAGACCAAAGTCAAAAGTGCGATTCACCGCTACTTCAAAGTATCGCGTGATCTCTCAGCTTCACGTGGCTTCCTGGGTGTGTTCAAAAGTACGACATCCCATCATAAATGCTCTGTCATAAAAAATATCACATGAACCATAGCTCAGCGGGTTCATCTGCCTCTCTGTCGTTTCAAATAAAATGTTGGGATAACATTTTTATTTGCTTTGAAATTCATTCAAGAGTGATATTTTTTTAGATTGGCTGCATTAAAGGTTCCAATGCGTTCTCCTGTCCTAATGTCTTCTATCACATAACTTCCATTGTTTAAAGGCTGTCGGATACGACTAGGGCCATAATACAAGGATAGAAATTTGCCATATATGCGGTCTATAGGACTAGAAATTCCGGGTCTCCTTATAAGGATAAGGTCTCCTTCTACTAGTGGTTCTCTAAACCTCTGGCGTCTAGTTCTTCTCAAGCGCTTGGCAGCTTGTCTGTCCATAGTCTCTCTTGCAGCTAAAAGTCTGCTGGCATGTGATGGTTGTAAACAAGGTGGACTTACAATCACACGATCCCATATTCTCAGCGGCATCTGGTTCAAATGCAAGACCATAGGTATTTGACCAGTGCTCTCATGTACTGTTGAATTAATACATTTTGCCATAATAACAAGGACTTCAGTCCATCGCCAGTGTTCTTCTTGACAATATAATCGACAGAATTTTGCGATAATAGACATCACGCATTCTGCTGGGTTGCTCTCTGGATGTCGAATAGATGATAAAATATGACCTATTTCAAGCTCATTCATGGCATTGGCAAATTCTGCTGAGGTGTCCTGTGATCCGTGATCAGTCAACAAGAATTGTGGCTTTCCTGCCTCCGGTATCACTTGACGTCTAATCCTCTGAATAATCTGATGTGCAGTAGCTTTTTGAATCGGATGAAGCATCGTATATTTCGTGAACACATCCACCGTTACAACGATGTATCGGTTCCCACGACGAGCCTTAGGTATTGGGCCATACAGGTCCTGTGCATACAACTCTCTAGGTTGAGTTGGTAGTATTGGTCTAGGTTGTTCCTTCAGCAAGTTTGACGTGTATTTGTTCCGCTGGCATGCGTCGCAAGCACGTAAACACTGTCTAACGGTGGCTCCTAACCCTTTCCATGTGAAAGACTCCTTGATAGTTGCAATGGTTTTGTCTGTTCCACCATGTCCAATGGATAAATGTACCATAAGAATAACAGATTCTTGGTATCTCCTAGGAATAACTGCACGCAGTTGAGTGTGGTCCTCGTCTACAAACTTGTATAAGACACGATGATAAATCAAATAATCATCTGCAACAGCAGCAATCCTTGCATAATGATCATCCTGTGGATCCATTCTTCGTTCTAGGAAACGGATAATATGTCTGAGTTCCTCCTCACGTCGCTGTCCTTCAGGTAAATGACGAAATCGGCGAAGGTGTTCCTCGCATTCTCCCTCGATGTCTATGGCATTAACAGTAGCTTCAGGATTCCGGCTGAGGATGTCGGCCAACACATTCTCTCTGCCTGGTCGATAAACTATTTCCAAATCGAACTGTTGGAGAAACAGCGTCCAACGTGTGATCCTGTCGCTTGCCAGTCTTGTTCTCAAGATGAAGGTCAACGCATGATGATCGGTTCTCACAATAATCCTCTGACCTAACAGAAGTTTCTGCCAGTATTCAAGTGCGTAAACAATTGCAAGTGCTTCTATCTCGGTCGTGAAGTAGTGAGATTCATGTGGTCTTAAACGTCGGCTTAAGAAAGCAATGTAATGACGTTTCTTCTCATCATCTTCCTGCAGTAAAATGGCTCCTATACCAATGGCAGATGCATCAGTTTCTAGAATAAAGTTCCGAGAGTAATCTGGATATTCTAACTGAATTGAGTCCACAAGCATCTGTTTAGCTCTCCTGAAAGCTACCTCGCATTCATCATTCCAGTTCCACCTGCAGTTCTTTTTCAATAATCCTTGCAGTGGTGCAACAGTTTCGGAATACTTCTCACAATGAGCAGCAAAGAATTGGAGAATTCCTAAGAATTGTCTCACGTGTGTCACACGGGTTGGTGTTGGAAATGCAGCAACAGTTCTAATCTTTGCCGGATTCGGTCTATATCCTTCTCCATTGATTATGTGTCCTACTAATTTCACTTCTTCCTGAAAAAATCGACACTTGTCAAACTTGACCTTAAAATTTGCCTGTCGGAGATTCTCAAAAACAAGGCGCAATGTCTTTAAATGCTCTTCTTCTGTTCTCGAAGCTATGATTATGTCATCCACATAACATATTACTTTTTGCTTCACTTCATGAGTCAGCTTGGCATCAAGTGCTCTGATTAATGCGGCTCCGGCATTTTTCAATCCAAATGGTAGTTTTTGGAATACATAAGTAGTCTGATCAAACAAGAATCCAGTATATTTCTGAGTATGCTCAGATAATCTGATATGGTAATAAGACTGAACCAAGTCTAATGATGAAAATATCCTTTTTCCTTTGAACTTCCTGAGAATGTCCCTAATCTTGGGCGGTCTGTCGTGCTCAGGAGCTAGGCGTTCATTCAAGGCTCTGGCATCAAGACAAAGTCTCAAGCTTCCATCTACCTTAACCACAGGTATTATGGGATTCAAGAAAGTAGTCGGTGATTTCTTGATTGTACCTGCTGCTTCCATCTCATGGATCTTCTTAGCAGCTTCTTCGAGATGTTTCTCGGCAATCGGATAGATCCTTTTCTGGAATGGGGAATCGTCCAGTAATACAAGATCATACTCGTAGTCTAATATCTCACCAGGTGTGGTGTCGAATATATCTCTGTATTCGTTCAGTATTGCCTCAAGATCCTCATGTGTGGGTGCTGATAACGATTCTGCCTCTTCGTCGGCATCTAGTGTCGCCTCAATTTCCTTGCCCTTTAATGCTTCGACTACGTCTACTTCGGATAGGAATTCCGGTTCTTCTTCAATTAGGCTCATCTGAATGGGTTCGTTCGGCTTGAACTCTACCGTATTCCGTCCCATGTCAATGATTCCATCATATTTTGTAATGAAGTCTGCGCCTAAAATGGTATCATGATGCAGGCCCTTCATTACGAGAAATTCGTGCAAGTACACGTGGCTCGAAATCTTCACAGTACACAAAATCTGGATTTTGCACGTTACAACGCGGTCAGGTATGACACCTCTGACTCTTATAGCTGAAATGGGCAACTCCGTCACCTCAGAGTTTGCTCTAAGTCTGGCATGGCAATCGGCGGAAATTACACTAATCATCGCCCCAGTATCGATGAGTATGACTACACTGACTTCATTCAAGGTGGCTACAATCTTGGGTAGACGTGTTAATTCATAATTGTGGTTCGTCGTTCGTCGTTCACCCAACAAGTCTTCTTGGATTGGCTCCCAGAGTAATAAAGAGGCAGTTACTCGGTGCTCAACCAAACAAGAATCTATTGATTTTTCGGAGTTTTTTTTTCCTGTCATGGCGAGAAGTACTGGGCTGGTTCTGCTCCGTTTCCTGCGCCGAATGTCTATTTTCCCTCGAAGTAGGGTTCCGTTCTCCCTCTTCTTGGATCTGCAATTCTCTCAATTGTTGGAGGTACTCACGGCTCTCCCGCGCTCTTCCTTTCCAATCCCTGTCTGGCTGGTATCTAGGGTCTCGATTTCTGTCGTAACCCCCACTATATCGATAGTCTCTACGGATACGTCCGTGTTGCTGATTTCTTCCTTCATTCCCTCGGCGGTTGTTTTCATGACGTCGGTTGTCGTCCGTCCTTCGGTCGAATCGCCGGTCCCAATGACTTCGCCGGTCATCATGTTGATTTCGAGTATACGGAGTGTTATTCCATTCTCTCCTGTTATAACTGTAATTGTTATCACGTCGCCCAGAATCCTCTGTGGTTTGTGTTTGTTGTGGCGTCTGGCTTACTTTATCAACAGTCGTCATATTCATATGTCTATCCTCGCGTCTATCAGCCTTCTGCTGACGGTGTGTAGGAAACTGTTCTGTGTTAGCGTCTAACCTTCGCAGTATCTGGTCACATTGCTAGAAAGTGGATGCCCCTGCAGCGATTAACACACGTTGTACATCCGCAGGGTACTGCCAAACAATTGTGTTCACCAAATCTTGTTCGGACAATGGAGGCTGAAGACAACGGAGCTTCGCGAGCTGTATTGCGAAGAAATTCGCATAACGAGTAGGTGTATTGGAACTGTACCTTCGAGTGTACATCTCAGCTCGGATACTCTGCTGGATGTCGCTCGACCAATATGTTCTTAATAACGCTTCCTTAAAGTCTTGGTAGCCTGTGAATGAGTATCGGAATGCTCTGAACCAGGTACCGGCTTGTCCCTCAAGCAGTCGCTCTATAACTCTTAGTTCCCTCTCTGGAGTTACCATAGTATCACGTAAGTAGCTTTCGACATTTGCTAGGAATTCCACGGGAGTAACACCGCTCCCAGTTCCCGAGAAGCGAGCTGGTTGCTCCTCTCTTGAACGAATTATGGTGACATTTCCCTGCGTATTCGCGGGTCTGAAAGTATTTTGCATGTAACTCTGCGTAGGAGTGTTAGTCTCATGACTAATTCGATTAGATGTTGGTTGAAACGGGTGAGCGTTAAAGTTCAAGGTCTGACCTTGCGCTAAATTAGTGAATTGTGACGGTTGCGGTTCCATAGGCGCGCTGGGTTGGAAATGGGTAGGCATCATTCCTCCTGATTGAGATATAGGCGTTTCCTGAGATTCTCCCATCTGTGGGTGTACGTGTCTCTCTCTTGGAGTCGTCTCGAGTCTGTCCAGGCGTCTTTCTATTACTTCAAGACCTGGGATGGTTCTGGCTGCGACTTTGTTGCCTAAGTCGTTCAATTGCAGCTCGATCCTGTCAACCTTTCCCTTGAGGTTTGTGTCTACCTCGCGTATGGCCGTCCTAAGGTTATAACTGAGGTCTAACCTCTCGGTCACCGCGACTTCCTCAAATCTCTTTTGTAAGGAATCGATATCTCCTTCAACTCTGGACATATTTTCTTGGATTTTACCCACATCGTCTCTAACCTCGGCTACCTTAGCCTCGACTGTAGCTTCGTGTTCGTTGAGGTCACCTCTCAATAACATGAGGTCAATTTTGTGTTCCTCATGATGAACATCAACTGTCTCACGTAGACTGTCTACGGTTTCCGTCAATTCAGAAATGTTTCTCCTGTTGGTGTTAAGTTCCTCTTTAATCTCCATCATGCCATCAACGATAGTCTTCACGTTGTTATTAACGGCATTGGCAGCTCCTCTCATCAAGATTAAACCAACGTTCATGGTTGCCATGTCCTTCTTCACATTTCCGATAAATCCCTCGACGTGATCTAGTCGAGTCCCGAATTCTTCCCTGGTATGTTCCAGATCTGTTCTCATGTCTATCTGGACTTTATTCAAGGTTGTCTGAATTTGAGCTGTGTGCTCCTCCAATCGGTTTTGCACCTCCTCCCTAGCTCTATTCATCTGGTCGGTTAAGCAATCTACGCGCTGGTTAGTCTCCTGATGGTGTCGTATGACATCAACCCTAACAGCTGCTAAACCTGTCGTCAGATCATTTCTCGCTTCGATCCTATATGTGTCCATGTCTGCCCTGACTTGAGTTAAATCAGCCCTAACATTATTTACAGAGTGAGTGTTAATTTCTAAGTCCTGTCTTACATTGTTCATAGACTGAGTGTTAATCTCTAAGTCCTGTCTTTAATTGTTTATTTCCTGTTTAACATTGTTGACTTCCTGTCTAACCTGGTCCACATGACCACTTACAGTATTTACAGCCTGAGTATTCTGTTGAAGATTGGCATTCACACCTGGCATCATCTCTCCAAACACACGACGAATAGTTTCCTCATCCATAGATAAGAAATATATGAGAAAGTGAGGGATCAATTTCTACTGGAACTTACAGCTATGATTAGTTACTTGGTGGTATAAAGCTTGCTTCATTTATATAAATATCACGAGTACAGCTGGAGTATGCAAACTAAGTGCTTCTACATTTACAAAGACAACGGTGAGCAAAGCAAAGTATTACATTTACTTAGGATGGGGCATCATCAAAGAAAATCCTATCCTTCATTTATCCAACACTAAAGCCTCACCCCATGGACTTCTATCTAACTCACAATGATAAAGCAACAACAGCAACGCTAGGAATATGGCACGACGCAAGTCCCTAGTTCAAGTTACAAGATCAAGCTAATATCTGAATTTACATTTAACAGGGTAGCAAAATAAATCTATGTTAGGATGGTACCATTTCGACATTTAAATTTAACATTAATTCAACTAGCTAAGTCCTATCAATTAACAAAATTTACGGCGATGACGTCCGTAAAAGAAAACAATTACATCCAAAAGCTAAGTGTACAGCCATGAAAAACAAACAATTTAATTATGCTTAATAACTATGTGCTAACAGCACACAATAAAGTAACATGTAGGGTTTAATACACTTGACATCATAAATTAATAACGAAATAGACACAGTAGTTTTATTAAAAATTCCTGCCTACACCTTGGTTTACTCTTTGTAAACCATAGTCATCTAATGTGTATAGTTACGGTGACGAATGCGCAGTTGAGACCACGTCTGACATCGCATGGCCTGAGCTCCACAAGCTACGAACTCTAGGTTCGCACATGCTTCAGGTCGCTACAAAAATGTCAACTGTCCTAGTCATTTCCTCACAAGGAAATTATCTTCAACTGCACGGCTATGTCAACAGTTCCAGAATGCAAAGAACAAAGTTAGATAGAAAGAATCGTTAGTTAGGCTTGTTTTACAACAATTATGCATTTTATTATTAGAATGTCGGTTTATAGGTTTATCGTAGGTTTATGGCGAATAACATTGACAATAGCCTGGGCACGGAGTGTCTCCAACTGAGATCATTCTCCACCAAAAAGCCTCGACTTAACAGTCGGAATATAATCATCGAGTATAACAACTCGGACACACAATAACACGGGTTACCAGCGGCGCTAAGCTCGCGTTCAATAACTCTGGGATAGGCCTGTACAACAGTTACCTTCCAATAACATCTGGTCAACGGGATCATCCCCGGACAAAGCATACAATAACATCCTGTTATAACAGGGTAGACTTCACCATCCTATAGAAAACCTTACATAACTGTACCTGTTATACGACAATACACGCAACAGAGCGCTAAACTAACAAAAACCGATCCATAAAACAAGTGATCAAATACAAGAGTGGAAACTGGTTTCCATAAGCAAAATAGCAATGAAAGGAAAAGCGAATACAAATTGTACTCTGTCCTCGTCTATAGTAGTTTTGTCTCACAATGAAGCAGGCGTGCTCTAGGTCACTGGGTTACATAACCAGTTTATTCAAGGCCGGCGATTTAATCAATACAAAACCTGCACTTGGCCGGTTCATAAAAAACATTACCATATGTTACGGATCTCTACAGAGTCCGTGTATCAAACGCACGCTATAAATCTGAGTATAGTAATACACTTCCGTCTTTCTGCCAAAGACGTCTAAATGAAAGTAAACTTACAATAACTGAAGCTCTTTGCTTTAAAAATGCAACTCAGTAGTTGCTAGAACATCAAATAAAAACGTGTCTCACACGACACAAGAAAAATATGATAAATGTGGCACAGATTCACACACTAGATCTGCTTAATGATACGTTGGGAACCGCGTTCGATGCTAGGCAACGAAACATTCCTTCTAGTTGTTAGGTTCAAACATGACCAAGAATAGCTTCTGAGCTTATTCAAAATGAAATATAATGCATTTACAAACTGGTAGTTACTGTCGACTACCTAAATGATACGACCGTTCTAACGACAGTCAGGGGTGTAGCAAAGGATGGCTGCGACGAATGCAGTCAATTAATAACCAAGGCATCTGATTGCCATAACTACAGTCAGCAAAGACTTGAAAATTACCCCATGTAGGGTTGAACAAAATAGCCTCAAAATGACTACGATCAGGTTCAGCAAAAGGTAGGCATTGACGTTCCACGACGTTCACCAAGCTGCACCAGGGCTGACCAAAATGTCTGACCCCAAGGGTGTCTCACTCTAAACTGAAATAAATGACATCTAACTAATCTAGTTACATCCCTACCTAGAAAAATGGCTGACACTGAGTGTGGTTGATTCACAAACTACATTAAAACTACTATACCACCAGAAACTAGAACAAAGAAGGGGTGTGACAAAAACTCACGAAATGGAGGAGCTCTCACTCAGCTCTCTATTCCACAACAAGGGTTGTACATAAACCTCTCTGGCTCTCTGGATCGGTATCCTCCTCATCAGGATTCCCATCTGGACTCCCCCAAAGACCAGGGTTCGATTTGTCCCTGTCGACATCTTCGTGGACATGCCTGGAAATGGCATTTTGGCTCCTTCCCTCTCGTTCATCGTTCTGGAAGTTCCACCATCACGCTGGTTCCTGTAGAAACGTCACCCCCCCCCCCATACTGGGATGGTATTAGCCCATGGTGACTGCTTCAACCATGGTGAATAAAAGTCCAATCACGTGGGTAGCGAAATAAGTTGCGTGATTATTCATCCTCTCACTTCCAAAATTATAATGTCCGTCGTGACTATCATAGGCTTCAATTATAAAATACGACACAGCCTTAATCTTGCAGATGTGGATTAGCATGTGAGCTAATACTATTTTATAATGCTGCACGTGCTAGTGACGCTACTTTTGTATCACGCAGCATCCGTGAATTATACGACGTTTCAAAGATGAAATTTCCACTTTGGCAATTTAAATATCTCATACTATTATAATCACACTTATTCAGGATAATTGTAACACTATTACCTGTATATTTCCACTAGGCATCTGCCCTCCACATACGCGTGGGTAATATGTGATGTCACAGCAATGTTGTGCAATACACTATACTTGCCAATAATTATTTCCCAAGCTTCTTATTTAATTCACTGGACTTCATCGACAGTGAATATTAGTATTTGCTTGCTCGATGGCACTTTATAATCACTTTGAACGCTAAACAGCGGATATTCTTCTACGTCTCGTAGGACAAATGTAATTCCACGCCTACACAAGGCGGATTCTCAAGACGCAGTGCTCCGGTACTGGTGTCTCTAGAAAGTAGGTCGTCAAAACGAAAACGTTGAGCGACTACTTACGTTCCTTTTTGCGTATCTGCAAGGGTATTACCTTACCTAAAGTAAAAATAAACATTCTCCAAAATGTTTTAATAATGCAGCATGACGAAATGGAATATTCTGAGTCTCGTAGGAAAGATAAAAATAATTAATAAGACCTCAGATAATAATTAGTAGTTTAGACCAAAGTCAAAAGTGCGATTCACCGCTACTTCAAAGTATCGCGTGATCTCTCAGCTTCACGTGGCTTCCTGGGTGTGTTCAAAAGTACGACATCCCATCATAAATGCTCTGTCATAAAAAATATCACATGAACCATAGCTCAGCGGGTTCACCACCAGTTCCGATTATCGAGCCGAGAATCGTTTTAACTGTTCTAAAGGGCACGTTCGAAATTAAAAGTTTATTTTGTAATACTATAGTGTAGACGTGATTTTAAAAAAGCTGAGCTGATTCAGTAATAAGACAAGATGGCAGCGGATATCTTGTGCCTGACTTATATTTCACTAATTTGAGTATTGCATGCAATATAGTGTACTGATACAAAATAAATAAACTTTGTATGACATGCTTTATATATAAATAATATATTCCAGTGATGAAATCGTTTAGTATAAATCATTATTTGCTAACAAGTTCTATGTAAGTCATTTTATAAAGAACGATATTCGTTGACACAATTAGCTCAGTGGCAGTTGGTCACTAGTCGTGGCCGAGTGCGGTACGTGTGTGCGCGCTGTGTGACCGCATTGGAAGAGTTTACGGTTCCTAATACCGGTGCTTCCTTAGTTCCACGTGTGTACTGACCTTCCGTGTGTCATTCGGACAATACTTTTTTCAAGTAGTGTTCCAGATAGGACAACAAAACCAGGAACCCAGAAAACCCCGCTGAAAATCATGTCCGGATACCAGAGAAAAAACACCGTACGCTGCCAATGGGACAGGCAGAGTTCTCGCCCCTCACCAGGAGAAATTCACCGCTGGATTGGCGATACCCTCCGGTTGACTGTCGACCAAGTAGAAGCCATCCAGTTAAATGCGCACGAAAAAACCATGTACATCAAGGTAATCAGCATATCTATTTATCAGAAATTGTTAAATACTTTTGCAGATCCTATTAAATTTCAGTATGACTCAGGCGAAATGACAAATGTTAAGCTCTCCACAGCGGATTCCAATTTTACCACAGTGCGTATATTTAATGTCCCACTCGAAGTACCCCCTGAAATTTTCAAATCCGTCCTGTCGAAATATGGCACTGTGAGTGACGTCAGGAAAGAACAATGGTCTTCTGCTTATCAGTTCCCGGTGTATAATGGAATACGTGCCGTCACTATGGAAATCAAGCAAGATATCCCCTCCACTGAGACTTTTGGTGGCCATTCCGGCTATATAACGTATAATGGACAGAAACAGACCTGTTTAATTTGCAATGCTACCACACATCTAGTATTAACTGCCCAAAGAAAATGATTCCCCTCGGTATAACTCCTACACAACAACGACGTGTACAAAACTCGGAAGTTGTGACGCAGCAAACGTCATATGAAAACATGCTTATTGATCAGTCAGCTGGGACAACACCAGGAGTGACCTCGGATACATCTGACGCAGAACTGGTACCTTGCCCTGACCAGAGCTGCGAGACACAGAGTGCCCCTGTGCTATCGGCAACATGTATCGCAGCCTTAGAACCAACTCTGCCGTCACTACAGGCTGCCACAGAAATTTTGTCTTCACTGCCCCCGCCTTCGCTGGTCCCTACCGACTCACTTAAGAATGTTGATCGGGGATCCGAGAACGTCTCTAAGAAGATTAAAACAAATGCCTCGATTGCCGTACCAGCCCCGAAGAATCAAACTGGCTCTACAAATGTTCCCGCAGCTGTGAAAAAGAAACAAAATCTTCATTCTACGTCATCTAGGGACCCACGAACGCTCTCAACCGCTGACAGCCGGCCTATGAATGGCAGTCAAAAGGAACTATCTCAAACTAATTTGACATAGTGCACCAGGATAATTCTCACCTGTGTCTTCTTTCGAGTCCACCTTCCAGTATGTCTAGCACAGCTTTTATACTTCTCTTAATGGCGCAATTTCTCACTGTGGCCACTGTGAATATCAATGTAATAGAATGCCCTCGGAAATTTCAACTGTTGGAGAGATTCCTTCGAAGTGCTGACATTGACATTGCTTTCATTCAAGAAGTTGCTATACCGTGTTTACCCATATCTGCCTTCTACAAACAATACATCAATACCGGTAATACGAATTGAGGGACCGGATTCCTCATAAGACATGATATCCCACTCGAAGGTGTGCTATGTCATCCATCAGGACGCATAATATCTGGACACATAAACAATACCACCCTGATAAATGTATATGCCCCATCCGGGTCCAATAAACGTGTGGAACGGAAAATGTTCTTTCAACAGAGTATACTGCCTCATCTGCACGACGTTAAGGAAAAACTTATTCTTGCAGGGGATTTCAATTGTATTCAACGCCCAGAGGATTCCACTAGTCCATACAGAGGTGTCAACCCGGCTCTCAGGACCCTTCTTACCTCCCTACACCTCATTGATGCTGTGGATAGTTTAAGGGTGCCCCTGCCCCATTACACCTGTATAAGTCACAACTCCTCATCACGACTTGACCGCATCTACTTTTCACAGGAACTTATCCAGCCTAGACGATATGAAGTGATACCTGCCAGTTTCACTAACCATCATGCTGTCGTATGTACAATCTCTTATCCCCATCCGATATTTCACATAGGAAGAGGTTATTGGAAGCTGAATTGCTCGCTGTTACTGGAGGAGGAATGCCAAGATATTTTCAGACAACACTGGACTCGATGGGTCCAACAAAAATGCAAATTTCGCGACTGCACAGACTGGTGGGATATTTTAGTTAAACCAGGGATCCGTCGCGTCTTTAAGAACATATCTTACCAACGAGGTCGGGAAAGACGGGATACAGTTGAATTTTACTATCGAGTTCTTCGCCAGCTCCAGCAAAGATCTGATGCTGGGGAGCGTATATATGACCAGATCCGGGAAGTTAAAACCAAGCTCCTGTCTCTACAGCAACGAACGCTCGCTCATATCAACGTGGCTTTAAAAGATCGTACAGTGCTCCCGGACGAAAGTGCAAGTGTATACCATATCGCCAAAGGACAACGTGAGCGGAAACGTAAATATATCCACCGCCTCCGCACCAGTACTGGAAGTGTCGTCACCTCCCCTGACGCTATACGTAGTGAAATATCATTATTTTATCAACGGTTCTACACTAAGGCTCCCATTGATCCACAGCAGGTGACCCTATTGCTGTCATCTTGCAGTACCAAACTATCTCCGGACAACAAAACTCTGCTCAGCGCGGATATTACGGATGAAGAGATTCACTCTGTGGTTAAACAACTCCCAAACAACCGCTCACCTGGCATTGATGGACTGCCATATGAAATGTATAAACACTTCTGGCCTCTCATTGGCAAAGAATTTTGTCATGTCCTGCGTACCATTCTCCAACGTCGTGCTCTTTGTCAATCACATCACGAGGGTACCATAGTCCTCATACCAAAAACATCCTCTCCCATGGCAGTTGGTGACTTCCGACCAGTTACTCTGCTCTGCAGTGACTATAAAGTCCTTACCAAAGTACTTGCATGCCGATTGAAGACTGTTCTACCTGATATCATTGGTGATGAACAATGTTGCAGTATTCCTGGAAGAACTCTGTTAACAAATTTAGCGATACTACGGGACCTACACCTAAAAGCCGAAATGCTCCCTACTGAGCCAATGAGTTTTCTCACCTTAGATCTTGATAAAGCTTTCGACCGCATCAGTCATGAATACTTGTGCATGGTCTTGCAACACTTCGAATTTCCTGAAATCCTTATTGACTACATTCGTATGATAAATTGTAATGCTACGTCTAGAGTGCTCGTCAACGGTTTTCTTTCCCCTCTGATTCCAATACAACGATCAGTTAGGCAAGGATGTCCCCTTTCTATGCTACTTTTTGTCATTGGCCTTGAACCGTTCATTCGGACTACCCAGGTGAAGCTACAGGGTTACAAACTGTCCACACATGTTTTTGGAATGTGCGCCTATGCTGATGACGTATCAATATTGATCCGCAATAAAGAAGACATCTCCCACATCGATAGCGTCCTTCAGCTCTACCATATCGCCTCTGGAGCACAATCGAACCCCCAGAAAACTGCTTTGCTTCCGCTCAATACTAACTCAGTGATTACCCCACAGCCCTGGTTCCGGATAGTAAATGAGGTGAAAATTCTTGGCATTACCTGGAAGCAATCGCTTCTGGACACAGTGCAAGTAAACTGGACTAAGGTCATTGCCAAAGTTAGGGGAGTCCTGATCCAATTTGATCAAAGAAACCTCAATATAGTGCAACGGGTCATGGTCCTCAACGTGTTTGCGCTCTCTAAAATATGGTATATCGCACAACTTTTCCCACTTCCCAAAATGTTTGAGAGCCAATTGGCAAAATATACAGGTTGGTTTATATGGCAAGGATTTTTGTTCCGAGTACAACGGGAACAGTTGTATCTCCCATCCCGGCAAGGCGGACTAGGGCTAACAGCTCATGGCATGAAATGCCGTGCACTCCTCTGCAAGAACGATATCACCATTCTTTCCCAACATGACACTTTTACGAAAGCGCTATACAAAGATATTCGAAACACAGCCCGTGGTTGTGATAGAGCTTTGCCGAAGATATTTAGGGACCATCAACAGCACCTTCTGGAAACTGTTCGCCAAATGCCTTCAGGGATTGTTCCAACGACGAAAAGTATCTATAACATGTTGCGGCAAGTGGTACACTCCAAACCGCGAATAGAGGCCACCACCCTCTACGTCCATTGGCCCACTGTTTGGAAAAATTTTGGGGCTATGACCATTTCTTCTGCTGTACACTCCCAAGTTTTTATCTTCCTCAACGATCTCATCCCAACCGCTCTACGGCGATATACCATCCGTCTTGAAGCTTACCCATGGTGTACTATATGTGGTCAAACTGATACGGCGATACACCGCTTCACATCATGCACGCGAGTTGCCTCCACGTGGCTGTGGTGTAACGGAAAAGTATGTCAACTATTAAATGTGCCCTCGGATGACCTTGATGACAGGAAGTTGGTTCGTTTGTCGGTGACCGCCTTCCCCCAAATTAAACAGACTGCCATTGTGTGGATAATGGGCCAATATGTACACTTCGTGATGGACAATGATCAACATTTCTCTTTCCTGGATCTCAGGTATCACCTGCAAAAAGAGCGTTGGAAGCTTAGTGAAAGTGGACAATTGTACGATAAATATGGACACTATCTGGATTTCTTGTGATGTATTAGTATGGTATTTATCATATCTGAAAATTCTGTAATTCTGTAAAGAGCTAATAAAAAAAAAAAGTGGTAGAGCGTTAGCCTATCGCTCTTATGCCCATGGTTCAAACCCGATCGGAGCTAGTTTTTTTGCTTGAAATGTTATATGTTTAATGTTTTGTAATGACTCAGATGTTTTAAAATTAAGCGTTATATTGTGCATATTATGGTGTAAAATATATATTTAATTAAAACATAATTCGCCAGCAGATTTACTCGAGACATCTAGCTGCCAAAAAGGTACTTATTAACTTCCAGATTTTATTGAAAAGTTTCTTCTTCTGGCCGCTAGAATGCACTCGCTCTGTTAGGATTATATTGTTCGATATTTCAGCACTAGATGTCATGACTAGTCTACGTGGGGCTCCATTGATTAATATACCATTGGCATTCTATGCGCATCGAATTTGAAGAATGACAAGATGATACTACGATACATTTTTACTTTTTATTTTAAAGGCTTTGTAACAGCCTATTTTGCGTTATTTGAAAATGTTATTTGAAGTAAAGAACAAAACGATTTCACATAGTAACTGAATTGAAGCCGTTGATGTTAGTTCAGGTTATTAATTACTACTTTTATTTCAGGCAAATAGCAATCGAAAATATCCACATAGTTTGTATACACACGTCTCTGTAGGGTCATGGAAAGATTTGTTAATTCAATTAGGGTTGTGAAAGCCATGCACAACCAGACGTGTAAAGACATGCTTCAACTCAAAGTTGGATGTTGCCCACGGCAGGTCATATATGTAATAATAATAATAATAATGTTATTGGTTTTACATCCCTTTTAACTACTGCTGCTTTTAGAGACACCGGGGTGCCGGAATTTTGGCCCTAAGGGGATCTTTAACAGTAAATGTACTGACACGGCTCCCTCGCATTTGTGCACCCTCAAATGCCAGCTGACTGCGCCAGGATACGAACCTGCAACCTAGGGCCCAGCAAGCGAGAACGTTACCGCTGAGCCACGCAGCCAGTCCGGTCGATTATGTCTCCAGATCCATAACATTCTTGATATACTTCTTATCTTTCTTTCTTCAATGAGGGTAGCAGTTTTTATCTAGGTTGTGGCGTTTGGTAGAGGTAAATCGTTTCTAAGGTCTTCAACAAAGAATAGTTCTATTATACTCTTTGATAATAACAACGAGTTATAACTATACTCTTACATTTAGGAGAAAGTAGGCTATATGTTCTTTACTGAACATCTTGTTTTTTATTTATTGATTTTATTTATTTATGTATTTATTTATTTATTTATGTATTTATTTATTTATTTATTTATTCACTCTGTAATAATTTATTTATTTATTTACTTTTAAATTATTTATTTATGTATTTCTTTATTTGATTTTTAATTATTTACTTATTTATTTATTTATTTATTTATTTATTTATTTATTTATTTATTTATTTATTTACTCCTTAATCATGTATTTATTTATTAATTTATTTACTCTTTAATAATTTATTTATTTATTTACTTTTTCATTATTTACTTATTTTTTATTTGTTGAATTTATTTATTTATGTATTTATTTGTTAATTTATATATTGATTTATTTATTCACTAGCTGGTACCCGCGGCTTCGCTCGCGATCAAGACAATGGGGACGATGCATTATTGCTGATAATTGGTCTATTCTTTTACAGCAATCGCGGCTACAGGTGGGGTCCATTCTAATTCTGATACATACAGTATATTGATATGAGCAGCAAAGTGGGAATTTTATAGAGCTGTGAAAGTTTGCAGGGTACGATGTTACATTATGTGAAGACATTTTTGAATTATGTTTTTGGTTTTGCCATCTTTTGCTGAGACATACCGATTTTGTTGTCCGGATACTTGCGAGCACGCCACATACTGTTGCCCATGGGAAAAAATGGTTTTATCTGAATGTACGCCTGTTGCTGTTAAGTGTGTGTCATTGCGCTTTGTTAATAGAAATTGCAAATATTGTTTGAAGAGGGAACTGCACTCTTGCACACTGGAATGGCAAATCTATCGGAATATGGGGAATTAAAAGTATTTTTCCTTAAGCTATTCTGGGTGTAATTTTGCCACACTTATTGATGATTTGAACGTCAACATGTCGCTATTAATAGACCTAGAGTAAATTATCTCTCACCTTGGCCGCTGATGTGTATTATGCAGTCTCTTCCAGTGTTACATCCCAGGGATTAAAATTCTCCAACAACCCTTTTGCCTCACATGCCTCTCTAATTACCTAAAATTTCGGATTGTTGTTCAGTTTTTTGACTGGTTTGATGCAGCCCTCCATGGCTCCCTCTCCTGAGCTAATCGTTTCATCTCTACATAGCTACCACACCCTACATCCGAGGCAATCTGTTTAACCCTGGTGTACCCCTACTGTTCTTGTCCTCGACCCTCCCATGCATAACTAACCTTGCTATTCCTGGGTGTCTTAATATGTGAGGTGCCAACCTATCTCTTCTCTTCATTAGCAGTCGCCAGAAACATCTCTCCTCTCCCACTCGTCTTAATAGTTCTTCATTTGTTACCCTATGTACCCATCTGATCTTCATCATTCTCCTGTAACACCTCATTTCAGACGCTTGAATTGTCCTCTTTTCTGCTGCACCATTAGTCCAAGTTTCACTTCCTTATAGTGTCACGCTCCAGACAAAAGCTTTCAAAAATGACTTCCTAATACCTAAATGTATATTCGATGTCAACAGATTCCTTTTCTGTATAAATGCTTTCCTTGCCTGAGCCAACCTGCTTTTTATATCCTCTTTGCTTCGTCCATCACTGGTATTTTGCTTCCTAAGTAACAGAAGTCTCCTACTTCCCGTAGCGTTTCACCTGCCATTTTGAGGTCCATGGAGGTTTCTGATTTATTTCGGCTGCATTCCAATAATTTTGTTTTACATTTATTGATTGTCATCATGAATTCTTTCCTCAAGACGGAGTCCATACCATTTAAAAACTCGTTCAAATCCTTTGGCGTATCGGCCAAGATGACGATGTCATCAGAAAATCTCTAAGATGAAATTATTTCTCCTTGAAACTTCGCTCCCACTTTAAATTTTTCTCCAATTTCCTGATTATTGTGCTTTTAGAGATCTTTGAAATGCGTTGCCCTCGCACATGGTGTAGATGCATTGTCAAAGGAAAACATTCCATGTTACGAACATGGGCCGCATAATCTGTACCGAAAGCCTATTCTGGACAGCAGTTCCTTGAACTGAGATTTGCCAACATTTTATTGTATCTTTCCATGTGGTATATCTCTGTACCTCAACATACAGAAGAGTGCTTTAAAAATCATGTCTTTTGTAAATTTTGGTAAAGGTGGTGAGTGTGGTTTTTGCCGAAGTGGATACTCGCTCGTAGAAATTCTTTTCAGTAAAATAGTCTGGTTCACAATTTTGTAAGTGCACATTGAGGTATATGACGGTGGGATGCCTTAAGTGTTATGGAAACGGCAATAGTCGCCACAGAGCTTCGTTGCTACTGAAATAATGACCAGACTGATATTTGTACTTACCTATACGGGATTTGTGAGCCCAGTGTTTATGAAATTGAACGTAGCTATATCGCTACCTTTATTTAATAGCCGCTACTGTAGTGTTTAAAAATTAATGGTGGTATTGGAAGGCGCATTCCCCATTTTTTTACCCCTGGCACTACAGTCCATGAAGGACCTAAGCCTATAATGCGACCGCTTCCCTGCCATTTGGCCTGCAGATATTCTGGTGACGCGTGGTCAGTGCATCGTGTCCCCTCGGCCGTTAATCTTGTTTTTCGTGACCGGGGCGCTGCCTCTCTATCAGACCGCTACTCAATTGTCCTCACGAAGCTGAGTGCACTCCGTTGCAGCCCTCACGTCAGTGTCTGAAATCTCTGACGGAGCCGGGAATCGAACCCGGGGCCTCCGGATGGGAGGCAGGCGCGCTACCCTGTTCTTATTGTGTTTATATATATCTTAAAAAAGATAATAAATGGATTGGCATTGCCACCTACAGGGATATATAGAAAATCGGATGTCATACTGTACCTTGTGGTTCAGTTGCCATAGAAACGGACTTGCCATTAGTTCATCAGTTTATCAGAGTGAAGATAGTTTTCTGCGAATATCTTTGAAACTGTTTGTTTTAGGGCCTTAAAATGTGGTTTTCGGTGTTCCGTAGGGACATACCGAGTATTGTTTCTTGCATCGAGGGGCGTTAAATGAGCTTTGTTCGGTCTTTATGCGACAACTTCGATATTTTGTCCCGGTTGAGTATTTTTGGTGACTTTTCAGTTACTGTATGTTGCCCGTTCCACGGGAACAATGATTTATTTCCGGATGAAAGGCAGCCTATATGTTATCCCAGGGCATAAGCTGTCTCCATATCAAATGCCATCCAAATCCGTCCAGCCGTTTTAGTGTCAAGAGGTAACAAACTAACACACAGACACACACACACACAGACTTTCACAATTATAATATACTAGCAGGTACCCGCGGCTTCGCTCGCGATCAAGACAATGGGGACGATGCATTAATTGGTCTATTCTATTACAGCAATCGCGGCTACAGATGGGTCAATTCTAATTCTGAAAATTCTGATACATACAGTACAGTATATTGATATGTGCCGAAAAGTGGGATTTTTTTTCGAGTTGTCAAAATCTGCAGGGTACAATGTTACATTATATGAACACATTTTAAAATTACGTTTTTGGTTTTGCCATCTTCTGCTGAGACATAACGATTTTGTTGTCCGGATACTCGCGAGCACGCCACATACAGTTGCCCATGGGAAAAAAAGGTTTTGTCTAAATGTACACCTGCTGCTGTTAAGTGTGTGACATTGCGCTTTGTTAATAGAAATTGCGAATATAGTTTGAAGAGGGAACTGCACTCTTGCACACTGGAATGGCAAATCTATCGGAATATGGGGAATTAAAAGTATTTTTCCTTAAGCTATTCTGGGTGTAATTTTGCCACACTTTTGATGATTTGAACGTCAACATGTCGCTATTAATAGACCTATAGTAAAATATATCTCACCTTGGCCGCTGATGTACTCGTACATTATGCAGTCTCTTCCAGTGTTACGTCCCAGGGATTGAAATTCTCCAAAAACCCTTTTGCCTCACATGCCTCTCTAAATAATTAAAATTCCTCATTGTTGTTGCTTGATTCTTCAGTTTTTTTTACTGGTTTGATGCAGCGCACCACGCCCCCTCTCCTGAGCTAATCGTTTCATCTCTACACAGCAACCACACCCTACATCCGAGGCAATCTGTTTAACCCTGGTCTACGCCTACAGTTCTTTTCCTCGACCCTCCCTTCCATAACTAAGCTTGCTATTCCTGGGTGTCTTATTTATGTGTCCTACCAACCTATATCTTCCCTTCATTAGCAGTCGCCAGAAACAACTCTCCTCTCCCACTCGTCTTAATACCTCTTCATTTGTTACCCTATCTACCCATCTGATCTTCATCATTCTCCTGTAACACCACATTTCAAACGCTTCAATTCTCCTCTTTTCTGCTGCACCATTAGTCCAAGTTTGACTTCCTTATAATGTCACGTTCCAGACAAAAGCTTTCAAAAATGACTTCCTAATACCTAAATGTATATTCGATGTCAACAGATTCCTTTTCTGTAGAAATGCTTTCCTTGCCTGAGCCAACCTGCTTTTTATATCCTCTTTGCTTCGTCCATCACTGGGTATTTTGCTTCCTAAGTAACAGAAGTATCCTACTTCCTGTAGCGTTTCACCAGCCAATTTGAGGTCCATAGAGGTTTCTGATTTATTTCGGCTGCATTCCAATAATTTTGTTTTACATTTATTGATTTTCATCATGAATTCATTCCTCAAGACGGAGTCCATACCATTCAAAAACTCGTTCAAATCCTCTGGCGTATCGGCCAAGACGACGATGTCATCAGCAAATCTCAAAGATGAAATTATTTATCCTTGAATCTTCGCTCCCACTTTAAATTTTTCTCCAATTTCCTGATTATTGTGGTATTAGAGATCTTTGCAATGCGTTGTCCTCGCACATGGTGTAGATGCATTGTCAAAGGATAACATTCCATGTTACGAACATGGGCCGCATAACCTGCACCGAAAGCCTATTCTGGACAGCAGTTCCTTGAATTCAGATTTGCCAACATTTTATTGTATCTTTCCATGTGGTATATCTCTGTACCTCAACATACAGAAGAGTGCTTTAAAAATCATGTCTTGTGTACATTTTGGAAAAGGTGGTGAGTGTGGTTTTTGCCAGAGTGGATACTCGCACGTAGAAATTCTTTTCAGTAAATAGACTGGTTCACAATTTTGTAAGTGCACATTGAGGTATGTGACGGCGAGATGCCTTAAGTGTTACGGAAACGGCAATAGCCGCCACAGAGCTTCGTTGCTACTGAAATAACGACCAGACTGATATTTGTACCTAACTATACGGGATTTGTAAGCCCAATGTTTATGAAATTGAACGCAGGTATATCGCTAACTTTATTGAATAGCCGCTAGTGTAGTGTTTAAAATTTAAAAGTGGTATTAGAAGGCGCTATCCCTATATTTTTTTACCCCTGGCACTACAGCCCATGAAGGGCCTAGGCCTATCATGCGACCGCTTCCCAGCCATTTGGCTTGCAGATATTGTGGTGACGCGTGGTCAGTGCATCGTGTTCGCTTGGCCGTTTAACTTGTTCTTCGTGACCGGGGCGCTGCCTCTCTATCAGACAGCTACTCAATTGTCCTCACGAAGCTGAGTGCACTCCGTTGCAGCCCTCACGCCAGTGTCTACAATCTCTGACGGGTCCGGGAATCGAACCCGGGGCCTCCGGATGGGAGGCAGGCACGCTACCCTGATCTTGTGTTTATATATCTCTTGAAAAAGATAATAAATGGATTGGCACTGCCACCTACAGGGATATATAGAAAATCGGATGTCATACCTTGAGGTTTAGTTGCCATGGAAACGGACTTGCCATTAGTTCATCAGTTTACCAGGGTGAAGATAGTTTTCTGCGAATATCTTTGAAACTGTTGGTTTTAGGGCCTTAAAATGTGGTTTTCGGTGTCCCGTAGGGACCTGCCGAGTATTGTTTCTCGCATCGAGGGGCGTAAAATGAGCTTTGTCCGGTCCATATGCGACAACTTCGATATTTTGTCCCGGCTGAGTAATTTTGGTGACTTTTCAGTTATGTTGCCCGTTCGACGGGAACAATGATTTATTTCCGGATGAATGGCAGCCTATATGTTATCCCAGGGTATAAGCTGTCTCCATTTCAAATTTCATCCAAATACGTCCAGCCGTTTTAGTGTCAAGAGGTAACAAACTAACACACACACGGACACACAGATTTTCACAATTATAATATATATAGGGATATAGGGATATAGGGATTTATTAATTCATTTATTCATTCTTTTATTTATTTATTTATTTACTTTTTCATTATTTGCTATTTTTATTTATTTTATGTATTTGTTTATTTATTAATGTATTTATTTATATATTTATTTATATATGTATTTATCATTGAATAAATACGAACATTCAATAAAGGACCTTATGAACTATAGTGATATTAAATTCATAATAATTACAACTGATCATACTCCAGAAATCGACTACAAACCACATAACACTGGTTTCTCAGTACCTGGGCACACATGGATTTGTTCATTTATGGGCTAATAGCGCATTAATCCAGCCCTATGGTGTGAGGGTAGCATGCTCACCTCTTACTTTGGAGGTCACGGTTTTGACTCATGGCCCTGTACGGTATATTAGGGCTGAAACGGAATGCAATCGGCCTTGTGTGAATAACCGAGTACAGTTTCCGACACGGTTTTTGGCCGGTCAGCCCCGGTTGCGAAGTCATTCAGAGGAGAGTCCGTGAGCATCAGTCATTCGTGAGTTATGAGTTATGTGGAAAGCAACTCTCGTATCAATTGCACATACCTGAGGCTCAACAACTGTCCTCTATGACTTTGCAACCAGAGCTGACCGGCCAAAAGCCGTGGCGTAAACTGGCTAGCTAATCCGGGAGGCAGCGACCTTGGTCAACGAAACCAATTTTAACGGCCGAGGTGACCTGTCGCGCTTACCAACCAACATACTCAATCTGCAATCATTGGCTGAGTCGAGGGCACTTGAGAGGACAAGACATGCAATAGGCCAGCTCCATCCAAGGTCGAACCGCACTGTGCAGACAGTATGCGTCTCGGAATAGGAGGTGTGCAGGTTTGCATCCCCTCCCCTATCGTACGTCCTTACTTCCCCTCCCCTCCGCGCAGTGGGACAGTGTCCTCGTTCAAGAAACGTGTAAAGTTCAAATCGTAGGTGACGAATGTGGCGAGAACACCATAATGTGCGCGCACCGTTGTCTACCGTGACCGACCAGCCACCACGCCTTCCACGACTGTGCACTGTGCATTCACAGGTGTGCAACTGTGCCACTTTGCACAGTGTGAGTCACTCTGGACGCTGCTGCAATAGGCTATAGAACCTTATGGCTGAGCATCAATCCCTTGGCAGCCCACGGTCTTCAATGGGCTATATAGTAGTCGATTGGTGGGCTAAGACACGCAATGGGCTGTAGAGCCTCAAACTTAAAGGTTAAGGTACGTCAAACGAAAGTTTGATGCTTTTCACTCGGTCAACACGAGTTTTTCCCAAAAGAGATGGGGTATTCACTAATTTTGAAAATGAATTACGTGAGTTTAATAAATACAAAATACAACTAGAATTAAAATTCCAAAAAATAATAGAGAGGTTCTTACAAATGAAAAAAGGATAGAATTTCAAGGAAATCTTTAGATACCAACCAATTGGAATGATGTTACTAATAACCTTCTTGAACCAGCTCAGGAAATTGCACCGTTGAACTTTTACAGGAAACATGCTTGGTGGAATGAACAATGTGAAAGAGTGATCAAAGAAAGACATTGTGCTTGGCACAAGTGGAACGGGAACAAGACTCCAGAAAATTTAGAGGAAGTACAAAGATAAAGGAAAATGGCCCACCAAACTTTAAGGACGATTCGAAGAAGATATAATAAGGACCAAATAATGGAAATGGACCACAATTTTAAGGAAAATGACACAAGATTATTTTATAGAGCATTTAAGAATGAAATCACTGGATATTCAGCACCGAGTTTAAATTTCAAAAGGGAAGATGGTACGCTAGCATTAAACAACAAGGAAAATTGTGATATCTTGGCTGCGTATTTTGAGAAGTTGTTAAATTGTCCAAAACCGACAGACAAGTTGAGTTTCAAATTTACAACACAAAATTCTGACTCTACGCCACCAGATGTAAACGAAGTTAAAGGTATTAACAACTCACTTAAAAATAATAGAGCCTCAGGCGAGGATGGGATAATTGCAGAAATGTGGAAGCTTGTAGATGATGAATTTTTAATACCGACGACAAATCTATTTCATAAAATTTGGATTGAGAAAGCAATTCCAGAGGATTGGTTAATCGTTAATCGCCTTAATTCATCCACTTTATAAAAAAGGCTCAAAAATTGATGTCAATAGTTATAGGGGGATCTCATTGTTGTCTGTCACATATAAAATATTTGCCAAATTACTTCTAAACAGACTTGAACCACAGATCGAACAACAGCTTGGCGAGTTCCAAGGTGGTTTCAGAAGGAATAGATCGTGTGCAGAACAAATTCTTAGTTTAAAATTGATATTAAAATATTGCAATAACAGGCCAAAGAATATCTTTATCTCATTCGTTGATTTTCAGAAAGCGTAGGATTCAGTGGATAGGGATACGGTTTTTGACACATTGAAGGAATACCAAGTTGATCAAAAAACCATAAATTTAATAAAACTTACATTAACTAATACGATTTCCAGAGTCAAATTTTAAAATGAAGTTAGCGAGCCCTTCGAGGTAAAAACTGGGCTAAGACAAGGGGATAGTCTATCACTACTGATTTTCAATTTGGTCTTGGATAAAGTCATGAGGACGTTTTGGGAGAAGAACGATTCAAGTGCTAAAATTGGTACAATGAATCAGAACCTCAAAGTCAAAGGTTTAGCATTTGCTGACGACGTACCGTTGTTTGCTGAATCAGAACAAGAAGCTATTAACCAAATTGATCAGTTAAAAGAAACGGAGGAAAAAGCGGATTTACAGATTTCGTTGGTAAAAACAGAGATGATGACAAGTGATCAGAAATAACAACCCCTGGCACTATACAGCCCATGAGGGGCTAAGGCCGACCAAGTGACCGCTGCCCAGCCATTTGGCCTGCAGATGTTGGGTTGACGCGTGATCAGCGCGTCGGGTCCCCTCGGCCGTTAATCTTGGTATTCGTGATCGGGGCGCTGTCTCACTGTCAGACAGCTACTCAATTGTCCTCACGAGGCTGAGTGCACCCCGTTCCAACCCTCACGTCAGTTTTAAAATCCCTGACGGAGCCAGGGATCGAACCCGGGGCCTCAGGGTGAGAGGCAGGCACGCTACCCCAACACCACGGGGCCGGCCCAGTGATCAGAAATACACTAAGAAAATGATAAAAACAAATTATGGGAGTATCAGGGTCACTGACCGATTTAAATATATTGGAGAAATAATTAGTAGCAATGCGACGGATAAATTGGCAATTGAGAACAAAAAAGGGAAATTGGAAAGATTAAATGTTTGTACGAAGAATATATACAATAAAAAGAACCTATCAATGCAAAATTACGACATTTTAATACAGTTGTTAGACCAGTCATCTTGTACGGCATGGAAACTACAAATATAACTGGAATGGAGAATTTGCTCAAGATAGAAAGAAGAACTTTAAGAAGGATTTATGGTCCTAGGAAAACACAGGAAGGTTATAGACTGAGATCCAATGCAGAAATTTATAGTAAAATCGACAACCTTGAATTGATGATCAGAAAACGGCGACTTCAGTTCTACGGACATATGGTCCGCATGGATTGCTCAAGGTTAAACAAACAAATTTTTGAAAAAATCTGGAACTATAAAGGGCAAGGAGGCTATGTAAAACAAATGAAAAAAGAACTTCAAAAATTAAAAATTACTGAAGATTGTCTAAATCGAATAGAGTACAGAAAAAAAAATTGGCCCCAAAATTCTTGTCGGGGAGAAGAAGAATCTCAACAGAGGAGAATGGACTGCTGCGTAGTCGACCAGGATGAAAGACTTCTGGAAGAGAAAGAAGGAAACTAGACCTATTTCATTAGAAAGCTAACTATTGCAATGGGTACCATGTTTCGACTTCCGGAAAATTTTGACATATCTTCACGTTTCACATCCCCTAGACACCAAAACCACCGTCTGTTAAAAAGTTTATATATAATGTATGTGTATATGTATATATGTATCATCTATCTATATATATCACTTTCTTGTGGACACGATAACTACCGCAATTTTTCACCAATCAATTTGAATTTTTCACATAATATGTATCCCTATAAAATCTCGGTCGAGTTCGTTAATAGGCACAATCGGTCGACGGGGGTGTAAATGGAGGTCTTTTTTCGAAAAAGTGAAATATCGCTATAACTCTCTTAATATTTGAAATATAGAATCCATTCAAAGTTCATACTATGTGTCAAATAAGGCCCAAACATTTATGTTTGAAGAGTTTTTTGATGGCACCAACCATTGACCAAAGGGGTGGGAAAAAGTGGGTTTCTCGGGAAACATTAATCATATCTCTCTTAATAGGTACAATATCAAAACAGTACAAAGTGGACAATATTCCCCTAATAATTACCTAAAACTTTTGTCTGAAAGAATTTTTGCTATGACCCACCATTACGCCAAGGGATGAGAAAAATGATTTCGGAATTATAAGAAAATGCCAAGAGTTACCAGAGGTTGCCATGACAACACTACTAAATTGATGAGGGATGAGCCATCAGACGTTGTCATGACAACGCACTTGCACGCGATAACATTCAGTTTTCCATCTGACTAAGTGAGAAGCGGCCTCGGTGACGTAACTGGTAGTATGCTGAACTTCTATGCCCATGTTCGCGGGTTCAAAGCCGGCCGATGTCGTCGGATTTTCTAAGAGCGCTAAAAATCCCTCAGTATGCTTTCCTTTGGAAGGGAAGTTCCAACGTTCGTTGCGAGTTGCTGGTTGCGGTGGCATCTCGTAGCCAAGTTCAGAGCTAGGTGTCGTTGATGGTAGTATCTGGTAGCAACATTAGGAACTACTGATTGAAATTGACCGTCTGCAGTCCTTACCTGAATTACAGACTAATACAGCCATCACAATTCACACTGTTTATCAGACAGATTCTACACTCACCCAAAGTACACGGGGTTACATGACCGCGTTGTCTCAGCCCCTAAACTGAGGAACCAACCAACATCTCTGCGGGAGATATAATTTTGCGTGAAGAAGTAACAGACCGTTACATAGTTACACATCAGTGTCGAAACTTTGCATAAGGACAGTGTGACCACAAGTTTAAAAATGTACCCCAAATGACAAGAAGATTACCGTCCCCATAAGACAATAAAATGTTTAAAATATGCATAAAATGACGAAAAACAAAGTTAATTAAGCTCCAATTATAAAATACTTTCTCGCAATAAATCAGGTCTGATCCTTCTACGAAAACATGCATATTCTGCCTATTTCCGCCTATCCCCAAGTTTGCCCGATGAAATCTACCTCCGCCTTCCGGCGTGCCGAGAGGACTTTTAGGTAGATTTCTTTAGAAAGCTAACTATTGCAATGGGTCCCATGTTTCGACTTCCGGAAAATTTTGACATATCTTCGCGTTTCACATCCCCCAGACCCCAAAACCACCGTCAGTTCAAAAGTTTATATATAATGTATGTATATATGTATCTATCTATCTATCTATATATATATATATATATATATCAGTTTCTTGTGGACACGATAACTGCCGTAATTTTGCACCAATCACTTTGAATTTTTTACATAATATGTATCCCTATCAAATCTCGGTCGAGTTCGTTAATGGGCAAAATCGGTCAAAGGGGGTAAAAATGGGGGGCTTTTATCGAAAAAGTGAAATATCGCTAAAACTCTCTTAATACATGAAATATCGAATCCCTTCAAAGTTCATAATATGTGTCGGATAAGTGCCAAAAATTTATGTCAAATAAGTTTTTTGATAGCACCAACCATTGACCAAAGGGGTGGGAAAAAGTGGGTTTTTCGGGAAACATTAATCATATCTCTGTTAATAGGCACAATATCAAAACCGCACAGAATGGACAATATTCCTCCAATAATTACCTAAAACTTTTGTCTGAAAGAATTTTTGAAATGACCCACCATTACGCCACGGGGTGAACAAAATGATTTAAATTATAAGAAAATGCCAAGTGCCAAGAGAGGTTGCCATGACAACTTTACTTTTAATTGATAAGGGATGACCATCAGCAGTTGCAATGACAACGCCACTGCACGAGATCACATTCAGTTTTCATATGTCAGTAGGAAGCGACTTCGGTATCGGAACTGGTAGCATGCTGAACTTCTATGTCCAAGGTCGCGGGTTCAAACCCGGCTGAAGTCGTCGGATTTACTAAGAGTGCTAAAAAACCTGAGTTTGCTTTCCTTCGGAGGGGAAGTTCCAACGTTCGTTGCGAGTTGCTGATTGAGGTGGCATCTAGTAGCCAAGTTCACAGCTAGGCGTCGTTGACGGCAGTATTTTAGGTAGATTTCATTAGAAAGCTAACTATTGCAATGGGTACCATGTTTCGATTTCCGGAAAATTTCGACATATCTTCGCGTTTCACATCCCCCAGACCCCAAAACCACCGTCAGTTCAAAAGTTTATATATAATTTATGTAATATATGTATATATGTATATCAGTTTCTTGTGGACACGATAACTGCCGTAATTTTGCACCAATCACTTTGAATTTTTTACCGAATATGTATACCCATAAAATCTCGGACGAGTTCGTTACTGGGCTAAATCGGTCGAAGGGGATGAAAATGGGGGACTTTTTTTTTTCGAAAAAATGAAATATTGCTATAACTCTCTTAATATGTGAAATATCGAATCCGTTCAAAGTTCATACTATGTGTCGGATAAAGCTCACAAATTAATGTTTGAAACGTTTTTTGATAGCACTAACCATTGACCAAAGGGGTGGGAAAAAGTGTTTTTTTCGGGAAACATTAATCATATCTCTGTTAATAGGCACAATATCAAAACCGTACAAAATGGACAATATTCCCCTAATAATTACCTAAAACGTTTGTCTGAAAGAATTTTTGATATGAGCCACCATTGCGCCAAGGGATGAGAAAAATGATTTCGGAATTATAAGAAAATGCCAAGAGCTATCAGTGGTTGACATGGCAACACTACTAAATTGATGAGGGATGAGCCATCAGACGTTGCCATGACAACGCACTTGCGCGAGATCGGATTCAGATTTCCATCTGACTAAGTGTGAAGCGGCTTCGGTGACGTAACTGGTAGCATGCTGAACTTCTATGCCCAAGGTCGCGGGTTCAAAGCCGGCCAAAGTCGTCGGATTTTCTAAGAGCGCTAAAAATCCCTCAGTAAGCTTTCCTTTGGAGGGGAAGTTCCAACGTTCGTTGCGAGTTGCTGATTGAGGTAGCATCCAGTAGCCAAGTTCACAGCTGGGTGGCGTTGACGTTAGTATCTGGTAGCAACATTAGGAACTACTGCTTGAAATTTAGCGTCTGCATTCCTTACCTGAATTACAGACTAATACAGCCATCACAATTCACACCGTTTATCAGACAGATTCTACACTCACCCAAAGTACACGGGGTTATATGACCGCGTTGTCGCAGCCCCTAAACTGAGGAACCAACCAACATCTCTGCGGGAGATATAATTTTGCGTGAAGAAGTAACAGACCGTTACATAGTTACACATCAGTGTCGAAACCTTGCATAAGGACAGTGTGACCACAAGTATAACAAGTAGTTCCGTGAAGAACTGTACAGCCTATTTTCATATATCCTGCTCATGTTAATTGCCTCTATCAACATACAAAATTTCAGTTTAATTGCTGTAACAGATTCGTAGATATTGAGAACCGTCTAAATATTTCAGACGGTCGCCAGGTTGGATTTTTATTTTTGTACTATTATATTAAGATTGTTGTGTAAGTGTGGTATTCAAACTTCAATCGCATGATAAGAACACAAGAAGTAAAAACGAGATTTTAAAATTACGCACAGCAGCCATCTTGTGATTATGCAAACAATTGAAATAAATTAGATGCCAGTGGATCAACATTTGTGTAAGCATTTAAAACGTGCAACGTTTCACGGCACTCGGATAGTTAATTCGCGAGAAACGTCCATTTAAATATTTATACTTGGCGTCGCCGCCATGTTGGATTCGTGCTCACGAGGTTACTGAAAGTCCTATAGGTGAACATATGTTCATAGTCTCTATGAACATAAAAATTTCAGTTTGGTTGCTGTAAAAGATTCATATATATTCAGAACCGTCTAAATATTACGGAAGCTTGCCATTTAGGATTGTTATATGTATAGGCCATAGAGTTATGTACCATTCAAGGTCACTTATTGCCTAGGTTCATTATTCAAACTTTCACTTCGATCGCATGATTACGACACAAGAAATAAATACTTAATTTTAAAATTTCGCACAGCCGCCATCTTGAGGTTATGTAAACAATTGAATTAAATTAGATGGCAGTACATTACAATCTGCAAAATCATTTACTGTACCACATTTCACTGCGCTCAGAGAGTTAACTCACGAGAAAAGTCTATTAAAATATTTCAAATTCGCTTGGTCGCCATGTTCGTTTTGTACTTTACTGGTTTATGAATTATACATAGGTAAACCTGTATCAGTACCCTTTATCACCGTACAAAATTGCAGGGTGATATCTGTAATAGTTTCGGGGATATAGAATGTCAGTGAAATATTTCGCACAGGCGCCATTTTGAGGTTATGTAAACAATTGAACTAAATTAGATTCCAGTGCATTGCAATGTGTATAAATATTTGCTGTACCAAGTTTCATTACGTTTGGATAGTTAAATCGCGAGAAAAGTCTATTTAAAAGTCTCCACTTCGCTTGGCCGCCATGTTGGTTATGTAGTAACCAGGTTTTTGAAAGTTTCATAGGTGAACTTCTAGTAGTAGCCTACTCTTTATCACCGTACACAATTTCAGGGCGATATCCGTTATAGTTTCGGAGATACTGAATGCTAGTGAAATATTTCGCACAGCCGCCATGTTGGATTGGTGAGACGTAACAAAATTCGATGGGCACGGTCGACGTCGCCGGGAATAGTGCTATGAACTTACCGAGTTTCACTGAAATCGCTCCAGCCGTTTAGATTTTATTAGGGGGGACACACACTCACACCTCACACACACACACACACACACACACACACGCACACACACACGGACAAAAGGTGATCTCATAAGCCTATTTTTTCAAAATTGAAAATAGGCTAAAAATGGACTCCAAATGACAAGAAGGTTACCGTCCCCGTAAGACAATAAAATGTTTAAAATATGTTTAAAATGGAGACAAACAAAGTTAATTAATCTCCAATTATAAAATACTTTCACGCGATAAATGAGGTCTGATCCTTCTACGAAAACCTGCATATTCTGCCTATTTTCGCCTATCTCCAAGTTTGTCCGGTGAAATCTACCTCCGCCTTCCGGTGTGCCGAGAGGACTTTTTTTTTCAGGATTAGGAAATAATCCATCTCTTTTAGAAACAAGATGTTCAGTAAAGAACATATAGCCTACTTTCTCCTAAATGCATGGGTATTGTTATAACTCTTGATCCTTTTCAAGGAGTATAATTGAATGTTGGTTGTAGTAGCTTGTTGAAATACAACGTGCTATAGGGATATTAAACATGAATATGAGGTGCCCTTTGCTAGTGCTACCTCTGTTAAAAATTCCATTCAATTCGGTTTCACCGTGTTTGAATTGATTTGGGGAATGGATTTGTACACATACATGGCCGCTATTTGCAAACTATTGGGCTGATGACCTTGTAGTCAGTCATAAGATGCTTTCCACAAAAAGGCATGTTGTTGCAAAATCTGGTAGAGATCGAATTATTAGAATGGTCGTAATTTGATTTAAGCTTTTAACATTTGGGTGGCTGTCATTCCGTTTCCATTAAGATGGCGGCGATAAAAACATGACACTCAGGTGCCCTTTGCAAGTGCTACCTCTGTACCAAATTTCGTTCAATTCGGTTTCACCGTGTTTGAATTGATAGGGGGAATAGATTTGCACACATACTTGACCACCATCTGCACACTATTGGGCTGATGATCTTGCAGTTTGGTCAGAATATGCTTCCCACATAAAAATATATTGTTGCAAAATTTGGTAGAGACTAGATTATTAGGTTGGTCGTAATTACATTTTAGCTTTTAACATTTGGGTGGCCGCAATTACGTTTCCGTCAAGATGGCGGTGATATAAAACATGACACTGAGGTGCCCTTTGCTAGTGCTACCTCTGTACCAAATTTCGTTCCATTCGGTTTCACCGTGTTCGAATTAATAGCGGGAATCGATTTTAGCACAAAGATGGCCGCCATCCGCAAACTATTAGGCTAATGACCTATTAGATTGGTCAATGGATGCTCCCTCCATAAGGGTATGTTGTTACAAAATTTGGTAGAGATCGGATGATTATGTTAGTCGTAATTTGATTTAAGCTTTGAACATTTGTGTGGCCGCCATTACGTTTCCGTCAAGATGGCGGCGATATAAAACATGACACTGAGGTGTCCTTTGCTAGTGCTACCTTTGTACCAAATTTTGTTCAATTCGCGTTCACCGTGTTCGAATTGATAGGGGGGGGGGGGGACAGACATTCAGAGTACACACACTACACACACACATACACACACACAGACAGACACACCTTTTTTCGCCCTGTGTTGATCTCATAAGTCTACTTTCATTTCTTGCAAAAATCGAAAGTAGGCTAAAAAAAAACTCGTGTTGACCGACTGAAAAGCATCAAACTTTCGTTTACTAAGCCAACACTGAAAATGTCGTCAAACACCATAATGTTAAGGTACTTCAATAAAAGCAGATGACAAGCTTTTAGCTTGGGCTACCTAATGTCAGTCATTTCACTATCACTGTAGCCCTTCAGTCATGTTTCGCACTTGGAGCTAGCGACCATTCAACCACCCTCCCGAGAAAACATGAGCTTGAAATATATTCAAGCATAGCACATTCCAAACAAGCTCGAATACACCAGCTCTCGTATAGAGACCCAACAACAATATTGGTTTATAACGAATCAGCTGTGGATAGAGAAATTCTAACAGCTGTCTTCATATTTTGTTGACGCTTTTTAAATACTGTTTTATTAAACTGTATTTGTTTCATCTTGTTTGTTGATAGAACTGTATATTGTTCTTTTGCTAATCTACTATATACATAAAACTGAATGTTTGTTTGTTCGTCCCTTATGCGTACATATACCATTCATCCGAATGCGATCAAATTTTAGTGAGTTATGTTGCACTTTCCCGGGATGGTTATAGGTATAGTAAATCCAATTTCCATTAGATAAAGCGCGAGTAGCTTCAACAAAATGGCGCGCGATTCGTTTCAACAAAGTCCCACATACATACATATGCCACTCATCCGATTGCGATGAAATTTTGGTGAGTTGCTGTGTACACTCCTGCGAAGATTTCAGTCTTAGTAAATCCATTTCACAATTGGTAGTACACGAGTAGATACAACAAATGAGTGACACCATGCGAATAGTTTCAAGAAAACTCCCTTATGCGTTCATACCATTCATCCGATTGCAATGAAACTTTGTTGAGTTGTTGTGTACACTCCTGCGAAGGCTTCTGACTTAGTAAATCCGTACTACAATAGGTAGCGCATGAGTAGATTCAACAAATGAGTGACAGCCTGTGATTTTTTTTTCAACAAAGTCATTCATGAACCATTCAAACGATTGCGATTAAAGTTTGGTGAGTTATCGTTTACACTCCTGCAAATATTTTGGACTTAGTAAATCCATGTTATAATACGTAGCGCGCGAGTAGATTCAACAAATGTGTGACGGCGCGTGCACTTCAACAAACAAAGTTACAATGCCAACACTTTCTGTGATTGGCATTGCAACGCATGCCGGGCACAGCTAATCATAAGTACAAAATAATAAATAAGTAACTGTATAGACAGCCTATCTTTCTGAACAATACAGCGGAATCAAAACCAGCAGAATATTAAAGATTCGTGACCAGTATAGGAATAATTAAAACAAGTCGATCCGTGAAGAACTAAAGCCTAGAGCCCCTTAAAGCCCAAGAGGTGTAACTCACATTATTCTTATTCTGAGATATTTAATGGTTTACTAGAGTAGTTATAAAAAAATCAGCAGTATATTTCATTATTATTTGTTGTCACGTATTTATTTAGAAAGATTTGTTTTAACTCAAATTGACAATTCTGATACATTTTATCCAGATATAGACGTGCTATACGGGTCTAAAATACGTTACACCACTTGTGCTATAAACTGATAAAGCATTTTGTTTACAATAAAAACATGCATGGCAGTCCACAACACTTTATTTACGTAATATTTGTTACTCATCTTCTTCTATCTATATATATAAAGCTCAATGTTTGTCTGTCTGTCTGTCTGTCTGTCTGTCTGTCTGTCTGTCTGTCTGTTATGTATACAAATCCACACTGTTTCACCGATCTGAACCAAAATTTGTATACTTACCCTTCGGAAACCTGCGGGTAACCCTGTCCACTTGAAATTTCCGACAGACCACCCCATTCCCTGCATTTAGGCCCTTTGTCTCAAATCTACACCGTTTCACCGATCTCAACCAAAATTTGTATACATACCCTATGTAACCCTGTGAATAACATTGTCCACTTAAAATTTCGGACAGACCACCCTATTTCCTGCATTTATGCCCTTTGGCAAACATCTACACCGTTTCACCGATCCGAACCAAAATTTGTATACCTACCCTTTTCAACCCTGCGGGTAACCCTGTCCACTTGAAATTTCGAACAGACCACCCCATTCTCTGGATTTAGGCCCTTTGGCCCAAATCTACACCGTTTCACCGATCAGAACCAAAATTTGTATACTTACCCTTTGGTACCCTGCGAGTAACACTGTCTGCTTGAAATTGCGGACAGACCACTCCATTCCCTGCATTTAGGCCCTTTGGCACAAATCTACGCCGTTTCACCGATCAGAACCAAAATGTGTATACTTACCCTTTGGTACCCTGCGAGTAACACTGTCTGCTTGAAATTGCGGACAGACCACTCCATTCCCGGAAAGAGGACAGGGTCCGTCCCAAAGGCAATGGAAAAAAGGGGTAAAACCGGACCCGCTCAGGAAACCCTCAGGGTTGCCAACTCCCGAACTCACCAGCCATGAGGCCTTGAGGATGTAGCACTATCCAGGGTGCACCCGAAATGGTGGGGCTACACACACCCTGCCTCCTTGAGGGTCTTGAACAGACGACATGAGATATTAAGAAAAGAAAAAGAAGGCTGACACCTCGAAGAATGAGGCTATCAGGAATGATTAGACAAGGGCTAATTAAGGCGGGAAAGTGAAAGAGTTGCTAGGCCTCGGATACCCTGATACCATCGGGGTCGGAAGAGAACAAGAGTTTGACCAAGGGAGGCTGACAGGAAAGAAAACTGAAAGGAGCCCGGCACCAGTAAGTAGAAGCAATGCCGGACTCAGCTGGGGTCCCGTGGTCGCAAACCCACGTCCCACAAGTTGTGAGACATTGGTGGGTGGAGGGGGGAGGGGGCAGGTGTGAGAATAGCTTGCTGATTCATCGCGAGGTGACATGAGAGAAATGTCCAGACCCCACCGTGTTACCTGGTATTGCTGACTATGCTGATGTTCATATTGCGTCTTTGCTCAAACCACTGTAGTGTTACGAAAGAATGAGTGATTCACCGGTCAATGTGAATAGGACCGGGAACCCCCACCCGAACGTCTGTCATCATAATATATCGTCGTCATCTGCGATATTCTCAAGTTCGTGCAGCTTGGACCCGAGCAGTACTCGATAAGCTATTTCACTACACACATCGAGTATAGGCCTAAGCCAGAAAATAACGTTCAGACATTGGAAGACATGGAAGGTAGAAATCTGAATTACCTATATCAGATTTAAAATTGCACCATGTTCGTTTAGTAGTCATTTTTCATTACCTTATTATTATCATAAGGACAAATGACCTACATGTTACGCCCATTATACCACTAATCACCACACATAATAACTCTTCATCGCCTGTGAATTTTGAAATATTTCTTTCTACCACGGTAGTTTGCAAGTTTGTCGTGTCAATTCAACAGTAGTTTTCATTACCATCCTCATCAAAAGGGCAAATGACCTAGATGTTACGTCCATTATACTACTAAGTAACACCACAGTCTTCATCGCCTGTGATTTTTAAAAATGTGTATTTCCATTAGTTTGTAAGTTTGATATACCCGTTCAGTAGTAGTCGTATTGACAGACCATGCCAAAGGAGAAGATATCTTCATTCCCCGAATTCCTTTGATCCCTACTGATATGCCTTTTGATTTCAAGCTAATGCAATTCCCTGCATGATCCCCTCTCATGATCAGTTATACGTAGCTTGCTCAAGAGTGGGCACACCTAAACATTTATTTATTTATACACCAGAGGGAAAAACAAGGAATATCGTTTATCCTAACGCACTCCGTTAATTTCAATGTTAGCTACAACATGTTAGTATTTATTAAATAACAACTGCGAAGTGAGATGAAACATTTTTCTGAAGTTCAACCATTACATCGTATATTAGGCCGTGTTACTTTGCGAGTCATCTGTCTAGGATACTATTTAATCTACTGTTACTGCATTCATTTATGCCAATGATCTGGTTCCTCTTCTTGAGAACCTGTACCGAAACATGTAAGCCGGTCACGTAGAAAATTCACAGCGAGTGTTATGGTATATCGTACATCTCTTTTCTATTTTATTCCTTTCATTCCTTTAAAGTATCAATTTTTCCCATTCGTTGATAAGTTACATATGCCAGTAGTCGCTTCTATGTTCATCATCACTATGTAGAAGATGTTTTGCGTCAGAAGAAAAGACAACTGGATGCTCAGGAACGTTAACGATATATCGACTGAGAAATCTGGAAGCTTCTCTTGGAGGAATTGCTTCAGACATTTATCGTACAGTTTAAACCTTAACAAGACGAAACTTTTAACCAGATAGCGATCTAAGTGGGAGCTCTTTGGCAAAAAATAATAAAGTCTTTCCCGAAATGTGAGTCCTAAAAATAACTTTTTCTATTATTTTCTAAGTTTCATGTCAGTTATGTAGTAATTTTCAATATAATCCTGATCAGTAGGGCAAATTACCTAGATGTTACGCCCTCAACGTCATTGGGGGCAAATGACGTAGATTTTAAGTCCATTATATTTCTAATCACCACCACATATAGTCTTCTACGACTGAGATGTCACGAATTCTGGGACCGCTAACGACATATCTCGACTCGGACTGAAGACAAATATCACGAGAATGATCATTATTTTACAGAGCCTTCCCATAGTGACTTAAGTATACACATTGTCACTGGGTTTGATATTGTAAGAAATGAATACATAAATAAATATAATTTATGACGTTGAGTGTTAAGGAGACTGAAATATTATCATCATTCCACCGGGCGAAGCCGGGTACTACTGCTAGTTATCAATAATGTCATCTCCATTCAGGTAAAGTATTCGATTCACGACCTAGTAAAACATGCTTGGAAGTTAACGACACTTCATGTACATAATGTGTTTTACTCATCATCCATTCAATGGACCGATATCTTCAGCATCGTCGGAAGTAAGAAGACCCTCTAAGTAGTGGTGATGAACAGGCGGGATGAAGGGAAGAAGGTCTTCCATTATCCTTTTTCTTCTCTTTTGTAACAGCTCTTGGTCCTCTGTACAGATTTCCCTGAGGTATGTTATCCTGATAAACCGGGCGTCTCTTTTTAGATCCTGGTTTGAAGTCCAACTTGTAAAATGCCATGTCCTCTGAAAGAGTTTAAAGGATTGTGAATGGTTCGCTCTTTGGTACCGAATCCACTGTATCTTTAGCCATTACACTGGATGTCCTTCAGTGTCAGTTTTCCTTTTAGTGATAGATGGCAACAAATTGTCTACATACAAGAAGTCCTTGTTTGACATGACAGTGACATGAATGGGATTTTTCTTTCTCGACTTGGCAATAATATTGTACCAATCATTGGGGCATAAAATCTGTTGTCTCTTGCTGCAGTTTTCTACGGAGGCAAAATCACAGTATGAACTTTGGTCGATGATTTCAATGTTATTGTCTTCACTGGTAACTATTTTCATTAATGTCATGGCGATATTCCAATTCCTGTTCTGTCATGTACAGGTATCACTATACATCACAACATGTTTTGCTGCTGCCACCCTCATTTTAATTTGTTTCATCAAACACGCACCAATTTCTTGGGAACCTCCAGATCCAGTCACTTCATCCAAGCAGTACATGAATCCTAATTTTGATGACAACTCGTGGCATACTAAATTTTAAACGTATAAATTACGTTTATAGTAAGCTACTTATAATATCAGTTTAGGAAAGGGTAGAGACTTTTCTAAATCGAAGGAAAATGCATAATAAGAGCTATCAGAAGCTGATCTTTCGGTGTCCACTTTAATTGACTCCGTAGATTTCTCAGCCTTCTGTAGATGCAATTCGTGGTCCTGTTGAAGCTTGACTTTCGCTTGATCATCAATAGTTGAATGCTTGAGTTTATTAGCGAAAGTATCACATTTTACACAAGAGTCCTTGTGAGGAGCATGTAAATGCAAATTGAACTCGTTGTTAAAAGTTCTACGATAAATGTGCTCTTCAACAGGCTCCTTTCCTTGACTTTCAACATGGTCTTGGTACAAATTATAAAGCAGTCGAATATTTAAATCTTCTGCTAAATATTTTCGGTTTGGGTTGTGTTCACGAGTGTAGTGTGACTGATAAGAGGGGAACGATGCAATGTGATCCCGTACTAGTACCATTTTTAGCCTACTTTTCACATTTTGCAAAAATGAGGAAAAAGTAGACTTATGAGATCGGGCAAATGTGTGTGTGTCTGTCTGTCTGTCTGTCTGTCCTTCAGTCTGTCTGTCCTTCTGTCTGTCTGTCTGGCTGTGTGTGTGTGTGTGTCCCCCCCCTATCAACTCCTAAACGGCTGTAGCAATCGAAACAAAATTTGTTAGGAGTAAAGAATATCTCACGGCCATATTTGAAAATGATGTCAGTGCTACCAACTGCTGAAAAATCGCAATTGAAATTTGAGCTCCATGTTGGATATCCTGGAAGGTATGAATGGGAGCTATTTCAAAATTGGCACACGTATAGATATTAATGTTGCAGTTTAATTTCCAGGAGGTCATACATGACAGTGTTGCCAAAATGATTACAAGCCTGCTGATATGTCCAAATTTTAAATGCATATAACTTCTACACTATCAATTGGATTTCAACCAAATTTTGTATGTGCTATGTGTACATAAACAGGTATGACTGAGTGTATTCTTAAGAGCCACCAGGGCTGCCAACTGTTAATAAATGCTCTCAATTTATTTTATCCAATTACCCATATGTCAGAAAGTATGCCAGCCAACAGCTTTAAACTATGCACACGTATAGTACCCGACATTCTAGATTAATTTGGAGTAACTAATGGACCTCAGTACTCCCAACATGATTCTAAGCCTGCTGATAGGACCAATTGTAAATACATGTAACTTCTATACTATCAATTGGATTTCAACCAAATTTCGTATGTACTATGTGTACTATAACAGATATGACTATGCTTATTCTTAAGAACAACCAGGGCTGCTAACTGTTAATAAATGCTGTCTCTAATTTTTTTACCCTAATATCAGTATATCAGAAAGTATTCAAGCCAACAGCACTAAACTTTGCATACGTATTGTACCTTACATTCTAGATTAGTTTGGAGTAATTAATATACGTCAGTGCTTCCAACATGATTCAAAGCCTGCTGATTGGTCCAATATTAAAATACATGTAACTTCTATACAAATAAATGTATTTCATCCAAAACTGGCACAACAATAGATCATAATAGTTCAGATTATTTCTGACCAATACATACATGACGTTGTTGCCAACATGATTTTACGCGCGCTGTTAGATCCAATGTTTAACTGCATGTAACGTCCATGCTATCCATTGGACTTCAGCCAAATTTTGTATTCTGTACCTTAAGAGATGGAACTAAGAATATATTCAGTCACCAAGGCTGCCAACTTTATTGCTCTATTAGGCTACATTATGCCAGTTATATTTCGAACTAATAAGAAATTTAGTTATTACCAACTCAATGTCGTCATTATTCTAATTAGGTCCATATAGATTAATCATTGGAATGAATCATACATTTTGAGAAAAGTAGGCTCTTTAGTTCGTCACGGAACTTCTTGTTTCTTCTGGGGTTTTGTTAGCTGGAACTTTATTGCCTCGTTTATCTTCACCTGGAGACTCTCCAAGTTGTACTTTCTTTATGGCTCGGGTCATCCTACCATCAGAGATTTTGAAAGTCCCCAGAAAATATCTTTTACATACTGTTGTTCTTTTTCCATCAATGGTCACATGGAAAATGTTAGTAGTAGTTTTATGATTTTTAACACCGGTTATTGGCCGATGACGTTGTGGCAATGTTTGTTTTACTGGTCCATATAACAATGCGTTCTGGGCGGAGAAAGACCCCATTTTCCAAAAGGAGTGAAATGCATTTCTTCTTGGCCGCTCTGAAATTTTACAGAAACATTTTTTCCTGCAGTAGCAATTGGGGTTACTGAATGAATTTCCTGCAGCCACTTTTCAAGTTCTTGATGTGTATGATTGCCCACAGTTTCTGTTTTTCTTTCTCTGTGTTTTCATGCTGACATTTAGTTTCCTCTTTCGATATCGCGTGAGCGAATCTGCTACTGCTTCATTTTGATTGAGTTCTGCCTCAGCTTCCGCCCTGCTGTTATGACTATCGTCTCCTGAAAAAAACACAACTATGAGTAAATCTAATAAATCAAAGATATATGTACCTGTCATTTGAAACAGATCTGGGCTTTGTTTTTGTATTTTGTTTTGAGATTGTCATTTTGGGTAAAGGTTTTAGGCCATGAACCTAATTTACAGCTAGTAGTTGGGCTCCTGTAAATGCCTGTAATAAAAATGATTCCAGTGATTTACCACATTTTCCAGGATTAATAATGATACTGTTGACATTAGCACTGTAAAACTTTATTACCTGGATTGAAAAAAACAGTGAGCAGTCGTAGACTGCATTTTCCGGTTATGAATTTTGTAACATTCCGTTTAGCCTATGTAATGTAGAGGTCTCCTGCTGTTGATATGCCTAACATGCAGTACTTTAGCTTGGTATAAGCCTTTAAAGAAAAGAAACTCTGAAATTCAGCAGTGAAGTAATAAGAAAACTAGAAAATTAACACCACTTACCAGAACTGGACACATCTGAATGTGATGGAGAATACTCATCGCTGGATCCATTATCAGCCAAAATACTTGGTTCACTGTTGCTGTCTATGAACTTACCGAGTTTAATTGACATCGCTCGAGCCGTTTAGAAGTTATTAGGGGGGACACACCATCACACAGACAGACACACGGACAAAAGGTGATCCCATAAGCCTATTTTCATGCTGCCAACTAAACTGCTCATGCTACCCTTGGTGGCTCACATCTTGTGGAACGTGGGTTGGCGACCACGGGACCCCAGCTGAGTCCAGCATTGCTTCCACTTACTTGTGCTAGGTTCCTCTCCGTCTTCTTTCCTGTCGACCTACCTTGGTCAACTCTTGCTTTTTTCCGCTCCCGGCCGGTATTAGGGTATCCGAGGCCTAGGGAGTCTTTCACTTTCCCGCCTTAATTGGCCCTTGTCTCATCTTTCCTGATCCCTCCTTCTTCGAGGGGTCAGACCTCTTTTTTTCTTTTCATTACATTTTTTTTCTCTTTAAGATTCCCGCACTTTTTTGTTACATGGCTCCCCGTGTATCTAAATTCCCTTTAGCGATTTTTTTCATCTACACTACATATTGTAGGTATTTTTAATCTACGTTGCATTTTGTACGTTTCTTCGATCTAAATTGCAATTCGCGATTGTTTTCAACCTCAATTGCATTTTGTCAAGATTGACAATCTAAATTGCTATTTAGTAAGTCTTTCAATTTAGGAGCAGGGCATTTTAGTGAGTATTTTGAATTTCAATTGCATTTTGTAAGTATTTTCAACCAAAACCGCATTTTGCAAGAATTTTAAATCCCAATTGCATTTTGTGTGGTGGGCATTTGGAAGTATTTTGATTCTCAATTGCATTTTTGGGGTATTTTGAATCTAAATTACATTTTGTCAAGTATTTTCAATCTAAATTACATTTTATAAGTATTGTCAATCCAAATGACTAGTTTGAATCTACCGAGCATTTTGTAAGCATTTTCAATTTCTATTGAATTTTGTAAGTATTTTGAATTTCAATTGCACTTTGTGAATATTTTGGATTGGAAATAGGATCTTTCAATCTGAATTGCATTCTGTATTTTCAATTTCAATTATATTTTGTAAGTATTTTGAACCTCAATTGCCTTTTGTACGTATTTTCGATCTCATTTGCATTTTGTAAGTATTTAGAATTTCAGTTGCATTTTGTAGGTATTTCGACTCTGCATTGCATTTTGGACGTATTTTGAACCTAGCCTACATTTTGTGCGTATTTTTTAATCTACTCCTTTTGTGAATCTTTTCGTTCTAAATTCCCTTTTGTAAAAACATTTTGTGAGTTGTTTCAATCTGAGTTCCTTTTTGTAAGTATTTACCGTCTCACTTAATTTTCGTTATGGTTTCCATTTCATTGTCATTTTCGCTATCACCCAGACCATTAGGGGCCGATAACCTTGATGTTAGGCCCCTTAAAACAACAATTATCATCACTACCCCTGGTAGCACGTAGCCGCTGCGAAGGACATTCCCTGGCCCCCTGTACGACTACTACCGTACTACTACTTAACGTTCCTTTTAACGGCTTTGATTATAAAGGCGCCGAGTTCTTGTAATTTTGTCCCAGAGAGGCTATTTTGACGTGCCGGTACAGGCAGAGTGTGGGTAGGAAGTGGTCATGGTTTCCAGTTAGGTACCATCCTGGCATTTGCCTGGAGTAGAAGTGGTAAACCACAGTAAATAAGTGATGACCGCACTGTGCCAACGTTACGATAGACTTTTTCAAAGAATTCAAGTGTCAAGTATTGGACCATCTGCCGTTTAGTCCAAACCAACACTGAATGATTTTCACCTTTTTCGGGAATTGAAGGTATGGTTGGGCGGCAACGCCTCGCCAAAAGGGAAACACTTCAGGAGACTGTCCAGGCGTACTCACATCAATAGCGGCAGAATTTTTAGCCGAGGGCATTGGAAAGCTGGTGTAATGATACAACAAGTAGTTCCGTGAAGAACTACACTGCCTATTTTCATATATCCTACTTATGTTACTTGCCTCTATCTACATACAAAATTTCAGTTTGATTGCTGTAATAGATTCGTAGATATTGAGAACCGATTAAATATTACGGATGGTCGCCATGTTGGATTTTACATATGTAGGTCCTAGAGTTATGTACTGTTACATGGAGATTATTGTGTACGTGTAGCATTCAAACTTCAATCGCATGATTAGGACACAAGAGGTAACAAGGAGATTTTAAAATTTCGCACAGCTGCCATATTGTGGTTATGGAAACAGTTGAAATAAATTAGATGCCAGTGGATTAACATTCGTATAAGGATTTACTGTACCAACTTTCACTGCACTCGGATGGTTAAATTGCGAGAAACGTCCATGTGAATATTTATACTTCGCGTCGCCACCATCTTGGATTTGTGATCACCAGGTTAATTAAAGTTCTATAGGTGAACTTAAGTTCATAGCCCCTATGAACATAAAAAATACAGTTTGATTGCTATAACAGATTCGTAGATATTCAGAGTCATGCACCTTAATGGTAAAATGGTAAAATTATTGCGTAGGTTCATTATTCAAACTTTCACATCGATCTCATGATTACGACACAAGAAATAAAAACTTAATTTTAAAATTCGCAAAGCCACCATCTTGAGGTTATGTAAACAATTGAACTAAATTAGATACCAGTGTATTACAATGTGTATAAACATTTCCTGTACCAGATTTCATTGCGGTTGGAACATTAAATGGCGAGAAAGGTCTATTTAAAATTTTCAAATTCGCTTGGCCGCCATGTTCGTTTTGTAGTTAACTGGTTTTTGAAGGTCTTATAGATGAACTTCCAGTAGTGCCCTTTATCTCCGTAAAAATTCAGGGTGATACCGCTAATAGTTTCAGAGATATAGAATGCCGGTGAAATATTTCGCACATCCGCCATCTAGTGGTTATGTAAACAATTGAACCAAGTTAGATGTCGGTGCATTACAATGTGTATAAACATATACTGTACCAAGTTTTATTGCGTTTGGTTGGTTAAATCGCGAGAAACGTATATTTACAAGTCGCAAATTCAAGCAGCCGCCATGTTGGTTTTGTAGTTACCAGTTTTTCAAAAGTCACATAGGTGAACTTCAAGTAGTTCCCTTTATCACCGTATAAAATTCCAGGGTGATATCGGGAATAGTTTCGGAGATATTGAATGCTGGTGAAATATTTCGCACAGCCACCATGTTGGATTGGTGAGACGTAACAAAATTTTAAGGGCACAGTCGGGGTCGTCCGGAATAGTGCTATGAACTTACCGAGTTTCATTGAAATCGCTCCAGCTGTTTAGAAGTTATTAGGGGGACACACACACACTCCTCTCACACACACACGCACACTGACAAAAGGTGATCTCATAAGCCTTTTTTTTAAATTGAAAATAGGCTAACGAATGTTTCAATCGTTTTGGCGATTATGTTGAGACATAAGAATAAAACAAGCAAACATGTGGTAGTAAAATCAGTTTGGTATGTCAATCTGTTATTTTTATACAGTCCATCGGAACGTGAAGAAAGAAACAGCTCTCGTATAGGCCCCTGAATGGAAACAACAACGATATGACACATGAAGATTATGTGAGTAGATTGAGTGAGGGCAGAGAGATGTTTGTGGCGGGTGCAGATGATGAGAAGAGATAGGTTGGTAGGGCACAAACTGAGAAACCCAGGAATAGCAAACTTTGTTATGGAAGGAAGGGTTAAATACAAGATCTGCAGAGGGATACCGAGGTTAGAATATATAAACAGATTGCCTAGGATGTAAGGTGTGGTAGCTATGTAGAGATGGAACGATTAGCACAAAATAGGGAGACATGGAGATCTGCGTCATCCAAGTCTAAAGGCGGAAGACTCAACCACACAACACTAATCTACTGACACGGCTCCATCGCATTTAAGCACCCTCGAATGCCAACTGACTGCGCTGCTATTCGATCCCAGAACCTTGAGCAGAGTAGCGCTCCCATTTGTAATTATATTCATTGAATTTCTGTTATGAGCCAAGGCGGATTGTGCGCATGCGTGAGTGGCAAGAATTCTGCATTTTTCTATATTAATTTAAAAATAAACTGGAACATATTTGTTTATTTTAAAAACACTCTGCAAATCAACAGGCCAAGATTTTTCGTCAGAGTGCTCTACGAAATAAATCGGTGCTGTCGTTCACTGAATCTCGCGTTAACAAAAATCATCTTAGTGTTTTAAATAAAGTACTAGATGAAACCCGTCAAAACATGACGGACAATGGAAATATATATTTACTGAAGAAACTTCTAATATAAGTTACATTCTTTGTACGATTACTTTTTAGCACTATTGCAACTTAAAGGGCGTCAAAGGATAGCACTCTCAACATTGCAACATAATGCTGGTCATGACTGAAAACGTGATGAGGTAAAGAGCCCAATACGTTCCAGAGTTTCTCCTTGAGCTTGATTGATTGTGATAAAGTAGGCCGAGCGAATAAGACATTGTTGCCTATTAAAAGAAAATGTACTGTACCTGCAAGTGTTTTATCGGAAGGTGTTAAATCAAGTCGTAGGATTTGAGCTCTCTGCCTAATATTACTACACCTATTATATCCGAATCCAAGCAATTTCTTACATATTTCTTACAATTTATATATTTACATATATGAGTCCTTGGGAAACATTCAGATTTCTAAGGAGCATAACTATGGCTCAAACGTTCGGAGTATGTGGAAGCGAATCACTTAATTCCAAGGAATTGAAGAATTCTATAATAGGGAAATGAAGTAGCTGGCTTTCATCTTCAGTATCCAATTTGTTAACGCTGATGTATGTGTTTGAACTACTGGACATACGTTCAATGACTTTTAAATTAATATCATTACATTGTTGCAAATTGGCAAATACATGTATTATACTGTATATTCCAGCATATCAATTTTACCATCACAACAGTAAAGGCCAAAATAACCACGCGTAGATTTTACGCAAGAGAAATACAATTTAGAACAATGTTTACATATGATCGTCAAAGACCTTACACTGTACTGCATAATATATGGAATTGTTTCTGAAATGGCCTATTTATATTGGATTTTAAATGTGGCTTCGTATTATTCGATAACACTATAGTGTCCTGCAATAACGGAGCCGCTAAATATTAAATGGCAAATAATACTTCCATTGCCGAAATCAACTACGTAGTTTGACTCAGTACTCTAAACAAATAATCATTAAACAATTGTCTTATACAATGAAGTTCAAGATGACCGTCCAGAGACTTTCATACTCAAGTTGGTTGGTGAGGAGAATGCGATGAGACTGATCGCTTAAAATAAATTCCTGATAATTGTTCCTGCCAACGAAATTTTTTGCAATAGCTTGAAAACGCAGCTCAGAATGACGTTCTTCATTTTGTTATAAACAGTACAAAACTGCTCTAAATAAGCAATTTCCATCACCTGTTATAGGTTATGGCGGTACATTTTGCAGGGGAACATAGAATCACTTCGCCAACTACTGGAATGACCATAGGCCTATACTCAATACTCACTTCGGCAGTCACCCTAATGGAGGCAGTTTTTGAATTCTATGTCCCGTGCAAGTCAAAAATCGTATTAACACATGGAAGCCCACCCATTCTTGGCTATCGCCTCGGAGACCCGGGTTACATTTCCTGCTCTGCCAAGAAATTTAATTCGGGTCTGAGGGCAAAAACGGGGCACATTCAGTCTCTTGAGGTATAACTAAGAAGAGGAAGGTTTGATTCCCACCTCGACAATCTTGGATGTGGTTTTTCGTGGTTTCCCACTTCCACTCAAGGCAAATACCGGGATGGTTCCTTACTTAAGGCCTTGGCCGTCTCTTTGCCATTTCCCACCTTAATTACAAATACACACATTAATGCAGCCTTCACAATAACGCAGGTTATCAGAGAAAATTTTACACATACACACCAAAGTACACGGGGCTGAGTGACCACGATGTCGGAGCCCTTCAAACGAATTATGTGTGTCAAGTGTCTCTCGTGGCGAAAGCAATTGTGGACACGCGCGAGTGCCTGGAAAACTTCTTTTTTCTTTAATAATTTAAGAGTATATCAACGATGCATAATTATAACTTTTAGTCTAGGACGCCAATAACTTGACCTCCGAAGCATTGGGAAGAATTGCAATATTGAGGTACATAAACAACATAGCCTACACAATCAACTGTCAGTTAATGTTCTTCAACATTTCCCTTCTTAAATATTCCCCTCCTTTATAATTCTCCATCACGTGAAAACGCGCCATGTCTTGTGTTTTAAACATGGCGATGCAATGGTGCTGCCATCTGTTGTCAGTTACAGGAAATATATGGGCGAGGTACTGCCATCTGTTGTCAGTTACTGGAACTGATTGCAGATATTCGAACGGCGTATTGAGGACAACAGTTAGCTCTCTTGATCACATGCTGTAATGCAATGGTAAAAAACGGAAATAAAACATATTGAGAGGGAATGTAGAAATATGTATCTTTAACAGACATAAAACCTTACTAATACTCCTTGATTAAACAATATTCCAGTGGTAAAAAAACTGGCGAGTGATGGGATCGAACCTGTGCTCCTTGGAACCACAGTCAGTCGCCTTAACCACATAGCTACTCGCGCACTCTCGTTCAGCAGACAAAAGCATTCATTACATTCAAAAGCCGCTGTCTGAAGGAAATAATCCATTTCGTTATAAAAAAATATCAATGTTGCACATTCGTATACGTTCATACTGTTATTATATTTTATAGTCATAACTTGGCTAATGTATGATTTCAATTACATGGAAGCTTATTAAATAACTTACATTTTAATGGACTTCTCACCGCCATTTTGTCATGAGCCCAGGCGGATTGTGCGCATGCGTGAGGGGTTAGAATTCTGCTATTTTCTATATTAATTTAAAAATATACGGTAATATATTTGTTTATTTTAGAGACACTCTGCAAAACTACAGACCAAGAGCTTTCGTTAGAGTGCTCTACGAAGTAAATCGGTTCTGTCGTTCTCTCAATCTCGTGGTAACAAAAATCACCTTACTGTTTTAAATATATAGATATAGGTAACCATAAGTCAATATATGTTGTACAGTCACATTGTCACCTTCCTCAGCGTAAGTTAGGGCACGTAAATGTGTAAGAGCAACGCCTCCGTAGCGTAGCGGTCAGCATGGTTAGCTGCCGCCCCGGAGGTCCTGGGTTCGATTCCCGGCTCTGCCATAAAATTTGAAAAGTTGTGTGAGGACTAGAACGGGGTCTACTCAGCCTCGGGTGGCCAAAATGAGAAGAGGGGGTTCGATTCCCACCTCAGCCATCCTCGATGTGGTTTTCCGTGGTTTCCCACTTTGTCTTCGGGCAAATGCCAGGATGGTTCCCACTGTAAGGCCACGGCCGCCTCCTTCCCATTTCCTTGTCTAACCGTCCCACTCTTCCCATTCCTTCATCAGGCCCCCTGTTCGCTTTGCAGGTGAGGCCGCCTGGGCGTAGTGCTGGTCACACACCCCAGTTGTATCCTTGACTCACAGTCTCAAGTTCCAGGACACTGCCCTCAGTGGCGGTAGAGGTGGGATCCCTCGCTTAGTCCGTGGGAAAAGCCAACCCTGGAGGGTAAAACGATAGCGAGCGAATAGCGAAATGTGTAAGGACATACACTTGATATAAATGTTGCCATAACAGAGGATTCTAAAAATATTCTTGTTCCAAAAGCTCACAAATTAACATTTTGAAAACCAGATCTGTTACAATGTGTGTTATGAAAAACATGAGAAAGTCTTGATAAAAACAGCGCGGAATAGAAGAGCTGTGGATGTGAAACTAGATAAGTTGAAATAGTTAGGTTATAACTTGTATTTTGATTTGGTATTTGCGAGGTGGAGAAATAATGGAATAAAAACGTTGGAAATAAGTGTTACGAGGTAATGTTATGAATGGGCAACAAATGTATTGGTTCAATGTGACTGAAACCGGTACGGTTTTAATGTACAAAATAAATTGACGTATGGTTATACTGTATAAATATTATTATAATTACCTCGCCAATAAGGAATTGGGCTAACGTGTTCATTCTTATGTCATCTGGCACTGTATTCTAATACTGGCCACAGAAATCGCGTCGCTTCAACGCAATTGATGCGCCATTCCCCCAAAAATTCATTATAGAGTGTAATCTTCCTCATAACATATAGCCTACTGTATTTTGAAGATTACGTGATGTTTTAAAGTGAGGCTGTTAAGACTCGAAACAAAACCCCGTGCATTCCAGAGAGTTACTGAAAGCGATTACACCATATACAGTCCATGCCCTAATATAGCTCAGTTTCAACTCCTGTGTCATTGGATAAAGCTGTGGTGTGCCATACTTCTTATTCTTATTCTTATCCTTCATATTCTTGTTCTTCTTCTTCCTCTTCTTCATGTGCCATATCCTCAGTGAACTTTGGCTGTCATCAAAGCGATCTGTTGTTTATTTTTAGCAACTTGGAATAGTGAGTCCATACCATTCACGTAGGTTCCTTAGCCAGGATATCCTCCTCCTTCCTCGGGCTCTCTTACCTTCAATTTTTCCTTTAATAATAATCTGAAGGAAAGTATATTTATCATTACGAATGATATGACCAAAGAATTCAAGCTTGGTATTTTTATGGTATGTATGACCTCCAGGTATTTGTGCAGCCGTTCGAGCAATTCGGTGTTGGGCCTACGTACTTTATAAAAAAATCTTTATTGCAGCCAAGTGGCCATATTATTACTAGTATATTTACAAAATATAATCTAATTTGTTTCTTTGCTGTACGAATTTATGGATGTAATCCTCTTTGGGCAAGTAGTAATGTGATAAATTCCTCATTTGCCCTTGAAAGAGTTCACATACACTACTCTCATCCGGGTCATGGAACATTTTCCGGGAGCAGACCTCGTGGTGGATTTCATGTACGGCTAGCCTGGTTACCACATGTCTCATCTCATATAGCCTAGTGTATAGTCCACGTTCTGTCTTGCATCGCCTGTGACGTGTAGAAGTCCATTCTTATCCCTTGTCTTTCATTCTCTCGGTCTTGGAGCAATTTCCTGTATCCTTCAGTACACGGCAATTGTAAACGCATTCTCAGATCTTCTAATAGGAACGTTTCTTCCGCTAATTCATATACAAGGCGTGACCTAGTATCCTTCGATACTCCTAGGGCTCCCTTGAGAAATCTGGCTTTTACTTTTTATATTTCTTCTTGTTGTTTGTAGCTGAGAAATTCCCATATCAGCTCCAATCCATCTCAGTACTGGTAGTACTTTCGATTTGAAACGTTCCATCGCTGTTTCAAGCGATATGAAATTAATGTATCTTATGTCATTGATGGCTTTATTGCTGCAGCTGTTTTGGATCTTATGTGCATCCTGAAGCGCCTTCCTGTAACCTGGATCGTAATCTCCAAATATTTGAAATAATTCACTATATTCAATTATTTATAATCTCGTATATCACACGATCCTGGGATAGTCTACCTCCTTTTGTAAATATTACCATTTTCGTTTTATCCTCATTGATTTTAAATTCATTTCTGGCTGCCCAATCACTTAAAATGTTTACTGCTTCCTGAAGATCATGTATGTTTTCTGAGGCAATGGCCATATCATCTGCATATATGTATAATTTTGCATATGTACTTTCTCGAATTTTGTCTCCAACATCATATGTCAACGCATTGAAAAGAAACAGGCTGAGCATGCATCTGTAGCACCTCAACTCAATTCCTTGAAGTTTTTTACTGGTGTCCTCCGTGAGGGTCCAGGCTTCAGCTGCATACATCAGGATAGAGAAAATGCAACATCGAGGTAAACGGAGACGAAGATCGATATTACAGTCTCTGTTGCACAGTGGTTTATACATTTTCTTAAATGCAGCTCTTGTCTCTTTAATGCGGGATCTAATTCAATAGCATTATTCCAATTATGATCAAGTACACATCCAAGGTATTTTACATCCTGAACTTGTTCCAGTTTCGTCCCAGCGACTGTTACGATAACAGGTGGAATTACATGCTTACTTAATCCAATGTTTAAGTCTTTTAGTATTCAAATACAGACCTGCTCTTTCACTGCATTGTTATTTACTGGTGTTCTCCACACGATCAATGACTAAAAGCTCTATGGCTTTTCTTGTTAATGATCGTCTGAAATGTATCAGGTTCCATTTCGAGTCCTAACGGTGGTCTAATGTTTAAATCGTACGCTCCTGAAATACAGGATATTCACTCGTATTTTCAGAGTAGTTTCACTATTCGATGTATTCCAGAAGTGCTAATTTACTCGTAATGCATGTAATACTGCACAAAGACTCGTAAACTAATGCAATTGCAGTAGTCGGCATTGCAATAGGCAAGCGTGGAGGGTTGCGGGTAATAGGAACATGCTCGACAAGTGCATGATAGAAGGTACAGCCATTAAAGCTAGAACGCTCTCGTAAACCTCTTTATGTACCGCTTAATACTCCAACATGTTTTATACCATCAGTACTGCCATATCATTGGGAATCAGCTCGTAGATAAGGGTGCTCTAATATGCTACGCAACCATATCTCTCTCACTGAACGATCCTGCTCTCCCTATACAGGGTGACTTTGAGCAACGGGTACAAACTACAGGAAGGGATCCACGAGACGATGAGGAACAAAACGATTCATAGGCCTATACGTCTGGGAATGCTGGGGTTCTATTATGGTCAGTCATGAGTTTTAGCCTATTTTCATTTAGGAAAAAAATAGGCTTATGAGATCACCTTCTGTCCATGTGTGTGTTTGTGTGTGTGTGTTTGTGTGTGTGTGTACGTCCATGTGTGGGTACCCACTAATAACTTCTAAACGGCTGAAGCGATTTCAATGAAACTCGGTAAGGTCATAGTACTATTATGGCCGACCCCGACGGTGCCCTTTAAATTTTATTGCGTCTCACCAATCCAATATGGCGGCTGTGCGAAATATTTTACCAGTATTCTATATCTCCGAAACTTACTCATATCACCTTGAACTTATATACGGTGGTAAAGAGCACTACTATACGTTCACCTATGTAACCTTCAAAACCCTGTTAGCTACAAAACGATCATGGCGCCAAGCGAGGTTCAAATATTTACATAGACTCTCCTCGCGATGTAACCATCCGAACGCAGTGGAACATGATACAGCAAATTACAATACAAATTGCAATGCACTGACATCTGATATAGTTCAATTGTTTACTTAGCCTTACTATGGCGGCTGTGCCAAATTTTAACATCGAGTTTTTATTTTTGTGTCCTAATCATGTGATCGAAATCAACGTCCTAAAATGAACGTACACAATAATTCTCATCTAATAACACACAACTCTATGGCCAAACATATATTAAAATCCAACATGGCGACCATACGAAATATTTAGACGGTTCTCAATATCAATTAATCTATGACAGCAATCAAACTGAAATTTTGTATGTGTATAGAGGCTATAAATAAATTTATTAGAGCACAAAATATGCAATTGAATTAAACATGACTTATCTTTTCCTCGATCATCATCATCATCAATATTGTTATTCAATGAAATGCACGTTTACCCCCTTAACACCTCTTTAGAACCTGAATATCCAAAACTCTTTCCTTAGTGGACGTTTTCCTCATACAAAGAACTTATCCCCAAAATTTCATGTTTCTAACTTCAATAATTTTGGCTGGGCGATGATGAGTGAGTCAGTCAGGATATTTTCTTTCATTTATTTTTGAGAATTTCACCCCTCCCCATGAACCCCTTAAATTGGATTTATGAAATAAAACGGTCGAACACCTATTTACTTTTTTGAAGTTGTTTCCCCCCCTGAGTTTGATGAGTGAGTAAGTGATTCAATCAGTTAGGACACTTTCTTTCCTGTTTTACCCCCCGAATTTCACTCCTCCCCATGGGCCCCTTAAATTGGATTTATGAATAAATGGTCGAACAGCTATTTACTTATTTTTATTTTAAGCTGCGTTTTCCGCTGATTTTCAAACTTATCGCCTATGTTGAATAAGAGATACAGTACACGCTCCGTTAAGAATCCTTCAACCCCCAATTTTCTCCCCTTTCACCTCATAATATACACCATATCGATAAACCCTTTGACATATGTCTGCTTATTATGAATGCTTAGTTTATATGCCGAATATCACATCCCCAAATGAAACAACTCGTGAGATATTGTTATTCAATGAAATGCAAGTTTAACCCCCTTAACACCCCTTCAGAACATGAATATCCGAAAATCCATCCTTAGAGGACTTTTTCGATATACAACGAACATATCCCCAAAATTCCAAGTTTCTAACTGCAATAGGTTTGCTGGGGGATGATGAGTGAATATCCAAAAATCCTTCCTTAGTGGACTTCTTTCCCCAGAATTTCATCTCTCCCCATGAGGCCCTTAAATTGGATTTATGAAAAAACGATCGAACACCTATTTACTACTTTTTCAATCTGATTTTTAGCCTATTTTCAATTTTGAAAAAATAGGCTTATGAGATCACCTTTTGTCCGTGTGTGTGTGCGTGTGTGTGTGTCTGATTCGTGTGTGTGTCCCCCCCCCCTAATAAAATCTAAACGGCTGGAGCGATTTCAATGAAACTCGGTATGTTCATAGCACTATTCCCGGCGACCTCGACCGTGCCCTTCAAATTTTGTTACGTCTCACCAATGCAAAATGGCGGCTGTGCGAAATATTTCACTAGCATTCAATATCTCCGAAACTATTACCGATATCGCTCTGAAATTGTGTACGGTGATAAAGGGTACTACTAGAAGTTCACCTATGAGACTTTCAAAAACCTGGTGACTACAAAACCAACATGGCGGTCAAGCGAAGTTGAGACTTTTAAATAGACTTTTCTCGCGATTTAACTATCCACACGTAATGAAACTTGGTACAGCAAATGTTTATACACATTGTAATGCACTGGAGTCTAATTTAGTTCAATTGTTTACATAACTTCAAAATGGCGGCTGTGCGAAATATTTCACTGACATTCTATATCTCCGAAACTATTACAGATATCACCCTGAAATTTTGTACGGTGATAAAGCGTACTGATACAAGTTTACCTATGTATATTTCATAAACCTGAAAAGTACAAAACGAACATGGCGACCAAGCAAATTTGAAATATTTTAATAGACTTTTCTCGTGATTTAACTCTCTGAGCGCAGTGAAATGTGGTACAGTAAATGATTTTGCAGATTGTAATGCACTGCTATCTAATTTAAATCAATTGTTTACATAACCTCAATATGGCGGCTGTGCGAAATTTTTAAATTAAGTTTTTATTTCTTGTGTCGTAATCATGCGATCGAAGTGAAAGTTTGAATAATGAACCTAGGCAATAATTGCCCTTGAATGGTACATAATTCTATGGCCTATACATATAACAATCCTAAATGGCGAGCTTCCGAAATATTTAGACGGTTCTCAATATCTATGAATCTTTTACAGCAACCAAACTGAATTTTTTTATGTTCATAGAGACTATGAACATATGTTCACCTATAGGACTTTCATTAACCTGGTGAGCACAAATCCATCATGGCGGCGACGCGAATTATAAATATTTAAATGGACGATTCTCGCGCATTAACTATCCGAGTGCTGTGAAACGTTGCACGTTAAATGCTTATACAAATGTTGATCCACTGGCATCTAATTTATTTCAATTGTTTGCATAATCACAAGATGGCTGCTGTGCGTAATTTTAAAATCTCGTTTTTACTTCTTGTGTTCTAATCATGCGATTGAAGTTTGAATACCACACGTACACAATAATCTTAATGTAATAGTACAAAAATAAAAATCCAACCTGGCGACAATCTGAAATATTTAGACGGTTCTCAATATCTACGAATCTGTTACAGCAATTAAACTGAAATTTTGTATGTTGTTAGAAGAAATTAACATGAGCAGGATATATGAAAATAGGCTGTATAGTTCTCCACGGAACTACTTGTTCTCCCTGAGATTCTTACTTTTTGCCTCTGTCTTTTAATAGATACTTGCTCCGTTAAGAATCCTTCAACACTCATTTTTCACACATACACCTCATAATATACACCACACCGAAAAACCCTCAGACATGTGTGTTCTTATTCTTAATGATGAGTTTATATGCCTTGTATCCCATCCCAAAGGAAACCAATCGGTAGATATTGTTATTCAATTAAATGCAAGTCTACCCCCTTAACACCCCTTTAGAACCTGAATATCCAAAATTCCTTCCTTAGTGGACGTTTTCGACATACAACGAACATAGCCCCTTAATGTCATGTTTCTAACTTCAATAATTTTGGCTGGGGGATGATGAGTGAGTGAGTAAGTCAGGACATTTTCTTTCAATTATTTTTCAGAATTTCACCCCTCTCATGAACACCTTAAATTGGATTTAGGAAAAAAAACGGTCGAACACCTATTTACTTATTTTTGAGCTGTTCTTCCGCCCTGAGTTTGATGAGTGAGTGAGTTAGGACACTTTCTTTCCTGTTTATTCCCCCAGAATTTCACCTCTCTCCAAGGGCCCCTTAAATTGGATTTATGAAAAAATGGTCGAACACCTATTTACTTATATTCTAAGCTGTCTTTTCCCGACGAATTTCAAACTTCTCGCCTATGTCGTTTAAGAGATACACGCTCTGTTAAGAATCCCTCAACCCCCAATTTTCACCCCTTTCACCTCATAATATACACTACATCGATAGACCTTTAGACATTTGTCTGATTATTTTAATGATTAGTTATATACCGAATATCACATCCCCAAAGAAACAACTCATGAGATATCGTTATTCAATGAAATGCACGTTTACCCCCTTAACACCTCTTTAAAACCCGAATAACAAAAATCATTCATTAGTTGACGTTTTCGACATACAGCGAACATATTTCCAAAATTTCATGTTTCTAACTTTAATAGTTTTCACTGGGCGTGATGAGTGAGTGAGTCAGACAGGACATTTTCTTTCAATTATTTTTAGCAGAATCTCACCCATCTCCATGGGCCCCTTAAATTGGATTGATGAAAAAACGCTTGAACACCTATTAACTTATTTTTAAGCTGTCTTTTTCCCCTGAGTTTGATGAGTGAGTGAGTTAGTCAGTCAGTTAGGACACTTTCTCTCCTTTCCTTCCCCCAGAATTTCACCCCGCCCCATTGGCTCCTTAAATTAATTTGTGAAAAAACGGTGGAACACCGATTTACTTATTTTTTAAGCTGATTTTTTTCGCTGAGTTTCAAATTTCTCGCCTATGTCGTTTAGGAGATAGGCCTACACGCTTCGTTAGGAATCCTTCAACCCCCAATTTTCACCCCTTTCACCTCATAATAATACACCACATCGAAAAACCCTTAGACACATGTCTGCTTATTTTTAATGATTAGTTTATATGCCGAGTATCACATCCACACATAAAACCACTCGTGAGATATTGTTATTCAATGAAATGCAGGTTTAACCCCCTTAAGACCCCTTTAGAACCTGAATATTCAAAAATCCTCCCTTAGTGTATGGTTTTGACATACAACGAATATATCCCGAAAATGACATGTTTCCAACTTCAATATTTTTGGCTGGGCGATGATGGGAGAGTGAGTCAGGACATTTTCTTTCATTTTTAGCCTATTTTCAATTTTGAAAAAATAGGCTTATGAGATCACCTTTTGTCCGTGTGTGTGTGCGTGTGTGTGTGTGTGTGTGTGTGCGTGTGTGTGTGATTCGTGTGTGTGTCCCCCCCTAATAAAATCGAAACGGCTGGAGCGATTTCAATGAAACTCGGGAAGTTCATAGCACTATTTCCGGTGACCTCGACCGTGCCCTTCAAATTTTTTTACGTCTCTCCAATCCAACATGGCGGCTGTGCGAAATATTTCACTAGCATTCAATATCTCCGAAACTATTACCGATATCGCCCTGAAATTGTGTACGGTGATAAAGGGCACTACTAGAAGTTCACCTATGAGACTTTCAAAAACCTGGTGACTACAAAACCAACATGGCGGCCAAGCGAAGTTGAGATATTTAAATAGACTTTTCTCGCGATTTAACTATCTAAATGTAATGAAACTTGGTACAGCAAATGTTTATACACATTGTAATGCACTGGAGTCTAATTTAGTTCAATTGTTTACATAACCTCAAAATGGCGGCTGTGCGAAATATTTCACTGACATTCTATATCTCCGAAACTATTACAGATATCACCCTGCAATTTTCTACGGTGATAAAGGGTACTGATACAGGTATACCTATGTATATTTCATAAACCTGTAAAGTACAAAACGAACATGGCGACCAAGCGAATTTAAAATATTTTAATAGACTTTTCTCGTGATTTAACTCTCTGAGCGCAGTGAAATGTGGTACAGTAATTGAGTTTGCAGATTGTAATGCACTTCCATCTAATTTAATTCAATTGCTTACATAACCTCAAGATGGCGGCTGTGCGAAATTTTAAAATTAAGTTTTAATTTCTTGTGTCGTAATCATGCGATCGAAGTTAAAGTTTGAATAATGAACCTAGGCAATAATTGTCCTTGAATGGTACATAACTCTATGGCCTATACACATAACACTCCTAAATGGTGAGCTCCCGAAATATTTAGACGGTTCTCAATATCTATGAATCTTTTACAGCAACCAAACTGAAATTTTTAATGTTCATAGAGACTATGAACATATGTTCACCTATAGGACTTTCAGGAACCTGGTGAGCACAAATCCAACATGGCGGCGACGCGAAGTATAAATATTTAAAAGGACGTTTCTCGCGAATTAACTATCCGAGTGCCGTGAAACGTTGCACGTTAAATGCTTATACAAATGTTGATCCACTGGCATTTAATTTATTTCAATGGTTTGCATTATCACAAGATGGCTGCTGTGCGTAATTTTAAAATCACGTTTTTACTTCTTGTTGTCTAATCATGCGATTGAAGTTTGAATACCACACGTACACAATAATCTTAATGTAATAGTACAAAAATAAAAATCGGACCTGGCGACCATCTGAAATATTTAGACGGTTCTCAATATCTACGAATCTGTTACAGCAATTAAACTGAAATTTTGTATGTTGATTGTGGCAGTTAACATAAGTAGGATATATGAAAATAGGCTGTATAGTTCTTCACGGAACTACTTGTTTTTCTTCAGAATTTCACCCCTCCCGATGAACCCCTTAAATTTGATATATCAAAAAACTGTCGAACTCACGTATACTTATTTTTAAGCAGTTTTTCCCCCTGAGTTTGAAGAGCGAGTGAGTCAATCGGTTAGGACACTTTCTTTCCTGTTTTTTTTTACCCAGAATTTCACCCCTCCCCATGGGCCCCTTAAATTGGATTTATGAAAAAACGGTCAAACACCTATTTACTTATTATTTGCTGATTTGTTTCCGCTGAGTTTCAAACTCCTCGCCTATGTCGTTTAAGAGATACAGGTTCCGTTATGAATCTTTCAATCCCCACTTTTATCCCCTTACACCTCATAATATACACCACATCGAAAAACACTCAGACACGTGTCTTCTTATTTTTAATGATGAGTTTATATGCCGAGTATCACATCCCCCAATGAAACCAATCGGGAGATATTGCTCTTCAATGAAATGCAGGTCTACCCCCTTAACACCCCTTTAGAACCTGAATAGCCAAAAATCCTTTCTTAGTGGGCGTTTGCGGTCCTTGAGGAAGCTGCATACCAAATTTCATTCCAAACCGTTGGGTTGTTTCTGAGATTTCGTGATGAATGTGTGAGTGAGTGTGTGAGTGGTATTTGACAAATATCTATTAGATAGTGTCAAGTCTTTGTTATGCTATACTCGGTTGACAGTGCTTTGTGAGCAGTTGAGTAACTAACGGGATTTCAAGTAAAGATCCTCAATTTCTATACCGGTAGTGCAGAGCGCAAATGGCATCCAGTCGGCCGTGTCTCGACTTGAGCTATGTTGACATGGAAACTATCTGCCTTGCCATTCCTTCATGAGTATATTTTATGATTTGATTAGCCTGTGCTTGAGTGCAAAAGTGCCGAAATCAGAATAATGAGAAAGTATATCGAAAATTCATGTAGCCAGCGGTTCCTTCTGGGTCCTAACTATGTGTATGCAAAATTTGGTTGAGATTGGTGAAACGGTGTAGATTTGTATACGGAACCAACCCACCCACCCACCCACCCACCCACATACATACATACATACAGACTTTCACTTTTATATATAAGTCTAGCTGAAGTACCCGTGCTTCGCTACGCGTCAAAAATAAATTAAAATATGAAGGTGACAGTTAAAACAGGGGATAGGCGAGGTGCTGCGCAGAGGGAGATTAAGGATGGAACATTTTGTCCAACTACACCGCTCGGCGTTGACCGTGTTTTATAGCACAAATTTAGGTTTTACTCGCTAACGGTTGGAGATACCTTTCGGATAGAAAATGTAATTTTTAACCTCGTATATACCATCAAAAGTTTGCTATTTCTTAGCGTTCTCTTTGTATTTGAATTGGAAATATGAAAGTTTTAAACCAAAGGGTGTAGTGAAGTCACTAAAATGGTCGCCATCTTTAAATAGTACAAAGTATTGAAATCAAAAGTAACCTATATGTTAACCAGGTAAATCAGCTACTTCCATGTAAAATTCATGTAAATCGGACCAGTGGTACTTGCGTGATTGAGTAATACATAGACGCACATCATCTCATTTTTAGCCTCGCTTCGCTCGCGTCATAGTCGTGTCATATTGTTATTCAATGAAATGCAGGTTTAACCCCATTAACACCCCTTTAGAACCTGAATATCCAAAAATCCCTCCTTGGTAGACGTTTTCGACACACAACAAACATATCCCCAAAATATCATTCTTCTAACTTTAATCGTTTGGGTTGGTCGATGAGAGTGAACATCCAAAAATCCTTCATTAGGGGACGTTTTTCTTCCAGAATTTCACCCCTCCCCATAGGCCCCTTAAATTGGATTTATGAAAAAACGGTCGAACTCCTATTTATTTTATTTATTTATTCATTTATTTATTTATTTATTTATTTATTTATTTATTTATTTATTTATTTATTTATTTATTTATTTATTTATTTATTTATTTATTTATTTATTTATTTATTTATTTATTTATTTATTTATTTATTTATTTATTTATTTATTTATTTATTTTTAAGCTGATTGATTTCCTCCGAGTTTCAAACTCCTCGCTTATGTCGCTTAAGAGATACACGGTCCGTTAGGAATCTTTCAACCCCCACTTTTCATCCCTTTCACCTCATAATATACACTACATCGAAAAACCATTAGACATGTGTCAGCTTATTTTTAATGATTAGTATATATGCCAAGTATCACATCCCCAAATGAAACCACTCGTGCGATATGGTTATTCAATGAAATGCACGTTTACCCCCCTTAACACCTATTTAGAACCTGAATATTCTAAACTCTTTCCTTAGTGGACGTTTTCGACATACAACGAACATATCCCCAAAATGTCATGTTTCTAACTTTAATAATTTTGGCTGGGCTATGATGAGTGAGTGAGTCAGTCAGGACATTTCCTTTCATTTATTTTTGATAATTTCACCCCTCCCCATGAACCCCTTAAATTGGATTTATGAAACAAACGGTCGAACACCTATTTACTTATTTAAAGCTGTTTTCCACCTGAGTTTGATGAGTGAGTAAGTGAGTCAATCAGTTAGGACACTTTCTTTCCTGGTTTTTTTTTCCCCCAGAATTTCACCTCTCACCAAGGGCCCCTTAAATTGCATTTATGAAAAAAACAGTCGAACACCTATTTACTTGTATTTTAAGCTGTTCTTTTCCCGCCAAATTTCAAACTTCTCGCCTATGTCCTTTAAGAGATACACGCTCCGTCAAGAATCCTTCAACCCCCAATTTTCACCCCTATCACCTCATAATATACACCACATCGATAAACCCTTAGACATATGTCTGATTATTTTTAATGATTAGTTTATATACCGAATATCACATCCCCTAAGAAACAACTCATGATATATCGTTATTCAATGAAATGCACGTTTACCCCCTTAACATCTCTTTAAAACCCGAATAAACAAAAATCATTCCTTAGTTGACGTTTTCGACATACAGCGAACATATTCCCAAAATTTCATTTTTCCAACTTTAATAGTTTTCGCTGGGCGTGATGAGTGAGTGAGTCAGACAGGACATTTTCTTTCAATTATTTTTACCAGAATTTCACCCCTCCCCATGGGCCCCTTAAATTGGATTGATGAAAAAACGCTTGAACACCTATTAACTTATTTTTAAAGCTGTATTTTTCCCCTGAGTTTGGTGAGTGAGTTAGTCAGTTAGGACACTTTCTCTCCTTTTTTCCCCCAGAATTTCACCCCACTCCATTGGCCCCTTAAATTAATTAATGAAAAAAACGGTCGAACAACGATTTAATTATCTTTTTAGCTGAGGATTTTTCGCTGCGTTTCAAATTTCTCGCCTATGTCGTTTAAGAGATAGGCCTACACGCTCCGTTAGGAATCCTTCAACCCCCACTTTTCACCCCTTTCACCTCATAATAATACACCACATCGAAAGACCCTTAGACACATGTCTGCGTATTTTTAATGATTAGTTTATATGCCGAGTATCACATCCACAAATGAAACGACTCGTGAGATATTGTTATTCAATGAAATTCAGGTTTAACCCCCTTAAGACCCCTTTAGAGCCTGAATATCCAAAAATCCTCCCTTTGTGTACGGTTTTGACATACAACGAACATATCCCCAAAATGCCATGTTTCCAACTTCAATATTTTTGGCTGGGCGATGATGAGTGAGTGAATGAGTCAGGACATTTTCTTTAATTTTTTTCCCTTCAGAATTTCACCCCTCCCGATGAACCCTTTCAATTTGATTGATAAAAAAAACTGTCGAACAGCTATTTACTTACTTTAAAGCAGTTTTTCCCCCTGAGTTTGATGAGTGAGTCAGTCAGTCAATCAGTTAGGACATTTTCTCTCCTGTCCCACCCCCACAGAATTTCACCCCTCCCCATGGGCCTCTTAAATTGGATTTATAAAAAAAACGGTCAAACACATATTTACTTATTTTTATGCTGATTTTTTTTCCGCTGAGTTTCAAACTCCTCGCCTATGTCGTTTAAGACATACACGCTCCGTTAGAAATGAAAATCCACAGCCTGCTTCCAGTCTCCGACCGGGTCAGGAATGGAATGAATGAAGCCCCCATCTAGCGGCGAGGATATGGACTGTGCCGGCTGCCGAGGCTTGACGCACTCCTCTGGGGCAATGATTAAATGAATGAGAGATGAAATGAAATGATAGTGGAGAGTGGTGCTGGAATGAAATTTTGACAGGGAAAACCGGAGTACCCGGAGAAAAACCTGTCTGCCTCCGTTTTGTCCAGCACAGATCTCACATGGAGTGACCGGGATTTGAACCACGGACCCAGCGGTGAGAGGCCGGCGTGCTGCCGCCTAAGCGACGGAGGCTCACACGCTCCGTTAGGAATCTTTCAATCCCTACTTTTCACCCCTTTCACCTCATAATATACTCCACATCGAAAAACCCTCAGACACGTGTCTTACTTTTTAATGATGAGTTTATTTGCCGTGTATCACATCCCCCAATGAAACCAATCGGGAGATATTGTTATTCACTGAAATGCAGGTTTAACCCCATTAAGACCCCTTTAGAACCTGAATATCCGAAAATCCTCCCTTAGTAGACTGTTTTGAAATACAATGAACATATCCCCAAATTGTCATGTTTCTAACTTCAATCATTTTGGCTGGGCGATGATGAGTGAGTGAGTGAGTGAGTGAGTGAGTCAGGACATTTTCTTTCAATTTTCTTTTTTCAGAATTTCACCCCTCCCCATGAACCCCTTAAATTTGATTTATGAAAAAAAACTGTCGAACAGCTATTTACTTACTTTAAAGCAGTTTTTCCCCCTGAGTTTGATGAGTGAGTGAGTCAGTCAATCTGTTAGGACACTTTCTTTCCTGTTTCTCCCCCCCCCCCATCCAGAATATCACCCCACCCCATGGGCCCCTTAAATTGGATTTATGATGAAACGGTCAAACACATATTTACTTATTTTTATGCTGATTTTTTCCCGCAGAGTTTCAAACTCCTCGCCTATGTCGTTTAAGAGATACACGCTCCGTTAGGAATCTTTCAATCCCCACTTTTCACCCCCTTTCATCTCATAATATACACCACATCGAAAAACCCTCCGACTCGTGTCTTCTTATTTTTAATGATGAGTTTATGTGCCGAGTATCACATCCCCCAATGAAACCAATCGGGAGATATTGCTGTTCAATGAAATGCAGGTCTACCCCCTTAACACCCCTTTAGAACCAGAATAGCCAAAAATCCTCTCTTAGTGGGCATTTGTGGCCCTTGGGGAAGCTGCATACCAAATTTCATTCCAATCCGTTTGATGGTTTCTGAGATTTCGTGATGAAGGAATGAGTGAGTGAGTGGTATTTGACAAATATATAGTAGAAGATAGTGTCAAGTCTTTGTTATGCTAAACTCGGTTGACAGTGCTGTGTGAGAAGTTGAGTAACTAACGTGATTTCAAGTAAAGATCCTCATTTTCTATACCGGTAGTGCAGAGCGCAAATGGCATCCAGTCGGCCGTGTCTCGACTTGAGCTATGTTGCCATGGAAACTATCCGCCTTGCCATTCCTTCATGAGTATATTTTATGATTTGATTAGCATGTGCTGGAGTGCCAAAGGTTCGAAATCAGAAGAATGAGAAAGACTATCGTAAATTCATGTAGCCAGCGGTTCCTTCTGGGTCCTAAACTATGTGTATGCAAAATTTGGTTGAGATTGGTGGAACGGTGTTGATTTGTATACGGAACAGATCCACATACCCACATACATACAGACTTTCACTTTTATATATTAGATATAGACGTCTCTACTGAAGTAGAATGCAAAGGTGTAGATGACGAACCCTTGTTATGAAAGCCGGATCTAAAGATCCTATAGGCTTTCATATAGCCGTGGTAGGATTTTTCGAGATCTCGGAAACTAAGCGTCGCCCACGGTTCAAACCTATACCAATCGAATCAGAGTCGAAAAAAAAAATTTCAAAAAAAGTCTGTATGTATGTATTGTACCCGATACCTAGTTTAGGCTATCGGCTACGCCAGCAGACATTAAGCTGTAGTTGAGGTTTTGGAAAGGATTAAGAAAAGATAGCGCACCGATCGCGTCAAGAAGAATGTCAAGATGACGTAGGAGGTCTAGAATCAAGGAGGCATTGACATCTGTGAGAAGATGGAATTATGGATAAAGATGTGAAGCTTTATTGAGATATTTATGGGATTATAGCAATTAAACATCTTAGAAGAGGATATATAACATGCATTATATGTGGAAATAATTTTATGGAAGTAAGTTATTTTGTAACGGAATAGCCGAGATGATACGGGTTCGAGACTATGACCGTGACGTGAGAGCACTGTGGTGGGGGACTATACCACGCACAGTGGTCCGGATTTGAAAAAAAGCGGACAAAAATATTTCCCGCTAAATGAAATGAAATACTTTTGTATAAAACTTTAAATTAGATGTTACTATTAGGTAAATTTGTCGTAGAGCATAAAATCACTTACTTATTCATCCTCTGATCTGGATGAGTCGAATTCTTCTTATTCCCCTTCCTGCTCCGTCTCGTCCTCGGGTATAGACAATAAAGTACACACCTCCTGAGGCAACTGTTTACATTTCTTCTTCGGTGGACTTCCCGTGCTTGTAATTACTGGATCAGAGCTTAGCAATAGTCTATGGAGCAAGTCAAAATTTTTGGAAATTCTTGAGGATTTTCTGGTATGGTCTTCCCTTTTTTTTCTTACGTCTTGGTTTCTAGACTCTAAGACCTCTTCTGAAAGTTCTCCAATCGGCAAAATAGCTTCTTCTATAATGAAAGATCCAAGGATAAGTATTTTATGCAGTGTTAGAGGCATGTAACACCACGGATATAGCTTGCTGTTTCGCTGCAGTAGGAATTGAACTCTGAACTATTAATTTCATGACCAGAGGAAATTGCTTTTAAAATTATTCCAAAACAAGTTATTAACTCACAGTCTACCCCTGTTATTTCGGATGCTACTTGAAGTTGATCAAAAAACCTTCGGGCAGTGTTGCCATCATTGGTTGTTCCATATCCAGGCTTCGGAATATCAACTAGAAGACCTAATCTCGTTCTGAATCAGTCTTGCACAATTTTTTCTTTCTTTCGAATAAGTCTCGATTACCATCTTTCACGCTCACTTTCCACTTTTTAAAACCCAGGCGGTACGAAATATGCAGGAGACTTTCAAAAAATCGAAAGTGGGCGTGCGGAACTGAAATTCCAAACTCAAGTTGTACATTGTCGACGAGCTTTTGTGCCACTAATGTAGATTTTTCATTTCTGAAATTTTCGCACCATTCGTTTGCCCCTTGTTGGTGTAGTCGTGGTAGCTTCTTTTTAGCTTGGCTGATGAATCGTCTCCCTCGGCCCTTAAATTCATAACGGTCGCATAGGCAAGCTCTGATGAAGTGGCACTCTCCCTTAGGTCTTTAATTTTCCTTATTTTGCTTCTCTCCGTTAGCTCTTGAAATTCTTTTGGAGGACGACCTCGATCTACTGATTTTGCGGAGCCAGGAATGCTCGGAATTGATATCACAATTTCTGTTTTCAACCCGTCTGAATATTTCTTCAAAAAAGCATGTTCTAAGAAGTTACACTTTCTCCACCGGTCAACATACGGCAAAAAGAAAAGGTTCTTATATTATTATACACTGTTTTCTCTACACTGTCGTCAACATTTAATTGGAATTTGTTAAGGAGATATGTTACCACAAACTTTCCTTGACGCGTGCGAGACTGATTTTTGTTCTCTCGAATCTTTTTTAATAAGATCACTACGACTAAGAACGAAAATTCATTTTTCACTCTTCACAACACACACAACTACTACTAATCAATTACTTCTCGCGATTGAAGATTATTTTGGTTTCATGGCCTCGAGGTATCCCTTGCGTAGCATAAACAAATGTCTCAACAGGCCCTTATCTCGCGCGAGTGTTTATCCTCAGAGCGCGCAGTGATGGTCTCTCCCTTCTCAATCACGCATCTGGCGGGTTCTGGCGATGAAACCTTTAAGGATATATTCTCCAGTCTTCATTTTAAAACTTGCATAAGTTTCATGGTATACATATGTATACATTTTTTTGTAGGTCAAGCAAAATTTATTTTTCTTGAAGAAAATAATGCACTATAAAAATAAGTATAACAGTCCTTATAAGTGATCTGAAATCGGAAATCATGCTATAGACAAATATATCAGATCACAAACTACATACAGATACAGTATTATAGACCCCGAGTTTCGTTTTGAAGTTAGAATGATATTTCAAAGTTTACTTAACGGAGCGAGGAATTCAGAAACGAAGAGTTGTTATCACCTTTGTAGTATTATATCTGAGAAACACAGAAGCAATTTCCAAAGAAAAAGTGAAATTAATGTACACTGATTAACATACTTCACTTGGGAGGTGGTTTGGCCTTTCTAATGTAAAGTTGAAAAATCTATTTTTGTCCGCTTTTTTACGGATCCGGACCACTGTGCCACGTGTCCGCCCCAAGCAGATAAGTGAGTGAAGACAGTGTCAGCACATCCAGTTGAGCTCAATCAGACGAGCAGGTAAGAGCAGCTCTATAGCGCAAGTGAGACGCTCCGTGAAGGTCACGTAACATACAGAAACTGTCACGGCAAGAGTGTAGGCGACAGTGCCTGCATCGCCGAGCAGCGAAGGCCGAGCGGGTCATTGATCCAGGCGGGCTGGCCGAGGAAGCAATCTCAGACGGTCGGGATATATCAGAACCGAACTGCAAGTAGTTGAATACTTTATTTCAAGCTTCATTTCAACACAGTTTGAACATTGCTTTTACGAATAACCTTATAACTATGCTGTTCTATATCACATTCAAAGCGACTTTAACTATTTCAATTATACGGAATGTTGTTAGCATAGGCACAGATGAACATTAGATCGTGCATTAATAAGATTTTTATCTTATGCAGTTTTCATGAATTACCTAATTACAGACAACTACAGGGTGTTTCGTAATCTTGAACACTCTCAAGTAAAATTTTTATTTTACGGAAGTGGAACTTAGCAGTCATTTGAGATTGAACTTACAATACTCAAACTGAACATTTAACGGAACAGTGGCGTAACTTAGAAGAGGAGTAAGGGGTCCGCTGTTTCCATGAACTTTTCCGAGAAGGAGTTGGACAATATCCGCTATGGGTAATCCGGAGTTCGACATGTCCGAGTAGACACTGATAGAGACAAGATGGCACCGCAAAGCGATGGATTCGATTCCTGACGAGAGGAGTCCACCAGCTGATTCACTTGGGATTTCGAAGGCAATCGTCATTTCATGGATGAAATGATATGCACGCCGATCTTTCGAGAAATTCTTTATGTAGGGAAAATCGACGATCTTGGAAATTTATTACAGCTGATTATGAAAGGTACTGTAAGAGTTATGTCTACCTGATGCGATTATTTTCATGAATACTGGGCACACATGTATATTTTTCTAATAGGAGTGACATGATTATTAAGACATGGTTTGAATTTATATACTTCGAATTTGCTAGAATATGGAGTGACCATATGATATGGCAGGCATCATTATTCGAAATTCTCACCATTGATTGACTTTATTAAGCAGATGTTTGGTCTTTTAGATTTTTCCATCTAGGATATTTTTCATGAATAGTTTTTTTTTGTGTAACGAGTATTTCGAACTCGTGATCTGCAATTGATTATCTAAAATTACTTCGTCAGTTCATTGCATACTAGCGAGTGTGTATTATTCATCAGTAGGGATTTTTTCCATTGGATTGTTTGGAGATATTAAGAAGTTATTCACTTTAGTGAATGAACATCGCTTTTATATAACAACTAGAAACTTGTTGATTCCTATCTGGTACATTCACTCATATAGACTACGAGGTGGGGTCCTTCGTATTTATACGATTGTATGGTGGCTACTCACCTTACCCATCGTTTAGGGAACTATCATCCAAGCCGACGGGGCGAGGTCTTTCGTATTTATACGACTGTACGGTGGTTACACATCTTACTTGCCATTGAGGGACTCATTTTTATCATCCGAGTGTACACGAGATGTAAGTGAATCAAACAAGGAACTACTAGTCACATATCAGTCGAAATTTTGTTAAATAAAGTAACGATAAATGTCAACAGGATTGCATTTAGTAATTCTTGTTTGCCAATCCAATATTTTGTTGCTGTACTCTTTTGAGAGTAATTTCAGTTTAACAGCTGTTACAGCTGATGCTTTTGATGATTTTTATAATTGTGTTTGATACCTTTGAGAAGGATTTAAAGTAATTGAATCTTGTAAGATTAATCATTAATGGTCAGATTTACTTTAAGGCAGATCAGTATTGCAGATTTTGATATGAGAGATTATAGCACATTGGTGTTTTTTCTGTGATGTGAGTTATGAAAATTGTAAGAGAATTTATGCTATTTGAAAGCAGATATTAAATTACTGAAGTAATATTTTTCTAATTGTTTAAGAAGTTGTCTAGATGTGATCAGAGTAATTACAGTTATTGGAGATAGTGTGCGTTGATAATTTGAAGCCAGTTATATATTTTTTGTAGATCATGCAACATGGTTAAGTGGAGTTTGTGATAGGCATTTTGTGGAAGTTGCCATGTGATAGTTGCAACGTTGATAATGTATTTTGAAGCAGACATGAGGTCGTCGTACCCAGTCTAGCGTAATTGTTGAGATTCATGCTGTATGTGCTGAATATTTATGGAGTTTTGTGGAATAATTCTTGTATTCAAATGTGATATTTGAAGTATTGAAGAAATGTAATGTCGTTGTGGATAGTTAGATCCAACGTGATGTCGTGGAGACAATAATATTTTTTGGCATGATAAATTAAATACGAGATATAACTTGGAAGTAATAAAACTGTAAGACAACGTTCTATAAACCATATTAAACAATTTGTTAGGAAATTAAACAAATAAATGAAGTTGATAATACAAGATTTTCTGAAAATAATAATTAACGAGATAATAATCTGAAAATTAAGCATATTAACTATCTGACCTAATGAAATAAAAATCAGAATGACTAGATGAAATAATGAAAAACTAAATAACCAGATGATTGAAATTTAAATAAGTTTATAAATTAAATTTTGAAATAAATCGATGAATTAAATAAATGGATGAATTAAAGATTGAATAAATAAACTGATTGAAATAAATTAATAGACGATTGTAATGATGATGAATAACTGAATTAGAAGGTGATAATTAATTAAAGAAGCTGATGATTAATGAATTTATATGGAATTAAATAAATTTAATTGAGATATAACTTGAGGGAATTGCAACTTGAGTTGAGAATTTAAATGATGTTATGGTGATGAATTAAGGATTCTGACAGGAAGATGTAGGATTTTGAAGTGAGAATTAATGTGAGAAATATTTAATTTTGATGATGACGATAATGATGACCAATAAGCTATGAATTTTCTGTAATTCACAGATAAGTGATTATGAATGACGATGTAAATAGTGTAAATTAATTATTCGATGTTTAGGAACATTTGATTAACATGTTCAACATTCAAATTATGCCATGCAAACCATAAATTTACGTGATATTTAATATGTGTGATTATTATATGTGTATGTTTAGACAGATTAATAACTTAATTAAATCCACATTGATGTTAAATTAAAGAGAAATTAGGTCTCAGGTTTCACAAATGTCAGTGACGAAAGACATAGTGCTACAGTGATCCTGAGAACCCAAGAGAACTTTATAAAATTTTCTTGTTATGTGGATAAAAATAATTTTGGATTAGAAAAGAGATGGTTCGATTTTTGGACAATGACAATTTAACTTTGGCATTCGACCATACTCTTAGGTAGGAGTTATTTAAAATGTCTGTCTGACTATCAAAGTAAAATAAATTTGTTTTTATCTTAGTTGTGATCTGATGATGGTGTGATGTTCCTTTTTCTTTCCTTGTCTTGAGTAAGGCTTATCCGGAAAGGAAGTGGTTTGCTAGGAATTCAGTTGATGGCGCCCATTTATATTTGCATTATCTTTATTAAACTTATGCCCGTAACGACCATAGAGATACTTTGTCTCGTGATACCCACTGCTTTTTCGATAACTCAGCTGAATTTCCGACACATTCCTTATTTGACTAGAGGTTCATTTAACTCCGCTCTGTCCCGGAACTCCAGGAATGCGATGCTATAGCAGATGGGTCATCGCATCCCCAGGACGAACGGGTACAGAGAGAGAGAGGGAGAATTGGCTTTATCCAACTAGTGGGGCTTTTCGATTTTGTTTATTCTATGGAATCACATCAGATTTAGATTACTGAGAGATTGATCTCAAGTTCATTTAAGTGTGTTACAAAATTTATTAAACTTAGTCAGACAATGTACTTGTGTGCCCAATCCAGTGTTCATGTTAATCGTATTAGTAATATCATGTTAGTTATAAGACATTTTTTCCTATACCCAAGTGAATGCAGGAATTGAGACATTGTGATGTGTTGTTGTCTAACGTCTCTATATTAAACCTATATTGAAAATATAATTATGTTGCCGGAAGATTTAGCGAAGGTGTTAGGAGAGTTACAGACGGGTATGTCTGGTATTGCAGAAACTATTTCTAAAATGGAAACGGAAGTTAAAGAACAAATTAATAATTCAGAAGCTAGATTAGAAGCTAAATGTAAAGAGAATGTACAAGCATTACAGGCTAATAGCGAAGGCAATCTGAACGACAGTTTAAAGTCATTAGAGACTAGATTACAGTTAACTAGTGAAGATAATTTAAAATCATTAGAGACTAGGTTACAGTCAAATAGCAAAGATGAGTTGATGTTATTAGAGACTAGGCTACAGTCAAATAGCGAAGACAATTTTAAGTCATTAGAAGAAAGGCTACAGTCAAACAGTAAAGATGAGTTGAAGTCATTAGAAACTAGATTACAGACTAGTACTGAAAATCATTTAAAAGCTAGTGAAGCTAATTTGAAAGACAATTTTAAGTCATTAGAAGAGAAATTACAATCTCGTAGTGAAGAAACTAACACTGAATTAGAAAACAAGTTAACTAGATTAGAGAATAGCTTAACTTTAAAGAATAATGAGATGCTAAAGACTTTACAATTAGATATAATTGCAGTAAACATGAAAGGAGAGGAAAATGTTCAAATATTAAGAATAAATATTATTGACTTAGAAAGTAGAGGAGAAGAAAATATTTTTACTTTAAGAACTGACGTTATGTCCATACAGAAAGACATTAAATCAGATGTATCGAAGTTGAGATTCGACATCGATGGTTTATTGGCAGATGTAGGCAAAATTCAAGATTGGTCTACCGAAGTATCTTTCGAGACTAAGATTAAAGGTCTAGAAACGAATCTAGGTAACGAGATTAAAGATTTAAAGACAGTAATTGGGACCATTAAAGAGGAAGTCTTGGGAGAGGTCAATTCTAATTTAAAATCATTAGAAAATCAATTGCAGAAAGATATTAGGAAGATAGACGATGATATAGAGCAAAAGGTTAATGAAAACTTAGCTTTATTTAAAAATAGAGTCGGAGCAATCGTGGAAGAACGGTATAGTGAGGTCGATGCCGAAGCAAAAGAGAAACGTGAAGGGTTAGATGAAAAATTAATCGCAGGTATGGCAAACTTAGAAGCGAGGTTTACGGAAAACAAGGAAGCGATGAAGATAGATTCAACTCTATTTAGAACAGATGTTGATCTGTTAAAAGAACAAGTCGCGTCAGTAAAGAACACGTGCGAAGGAGAAATTAACAAGTTAAGAATCGACTTAGACGAGAGTAACAAAACGCAGGATGTTACATCGTTAGATGAATTGAAGACTCAGGTCAAGAAATTAGCAGAAGACAGGATGACTAAACTAGAATCCATGTTTAACAGTTTCACCAGTCAGAATATAACATCAGGGGAAACATTGATAAATCAAACAGCGATAGACCGCAGTATGACGAATCAAGAAGCGAGCATGGGAGAAGACCGTCAAATGCAACCGAATGTGACATTCGAAAGGGCTAGTTCAACCCCTCAGGATAATCCAAGTTCGAATAGGAGTACGTTGGGTCCAAGCGAACGATTCTCAGGTCCAGTCACCATTATTAGGAACCTGGATGACAAGCCGAGAAAGTTTTCGGGAAATACAGGAGTCACACCAGTCGAATTTCTGCGAGATATTCGAGACTATATGGCGGAACACAGGGTAGCCAAAGAAAGAGAGCTAAGGATAGTCGAACGCGCCTTAGATGGATCTGCACTTACGTGGTTTAGAGCGTTCAGAAGCAATTTTGCGAACATGGAGCAATTTGCCATGGCTTTCTTGAGGAGATTCTGGAGTGCCGAGGATCAACTTAACGTAAGAGCGGAGATGTACTCAAAACGCTATTCTACGTCACATCCGACGCATTATGCCAACTATTTCACGTCACAGCTGGCTAAATTACAGTTCCTTATTCCTCCATTGCCAGAAGAAGAGCTTTTGCAAGCTATAGCGAGACAGTTACCGATTGAGGTACAGCGATCACTGATAGCGTCGGGAGCCAATACTCTGGAACACTATGACGACATTTTGCGGCGATTGGACTATACAAGCGCACAGGTTACGCCTAGAAGTACTAGAAACGACAACAGAAACACGCAAGAAGTGAATGCGGTAGTCGTAGACAATGCAGCTCAAACGGACAGAAGGGATTCCTGGGAAAACCGACGGACCGAAGGGAATCGAGGAAACATCCGTAACGCTCGAGGAAATGATCGATATAGAGGACCATATGAGAGGCCATACGATCAAGAAGCGAGAGATAGCCGATATAGGAATTATAACCAGAATTCCAGATATCAAGACAGGAATCGATATAACAATAGATATCGGGGCAGAAATAACTGGAGCCAAGATCAGCAGTATAATGCGAACGACAGGCAGGATGGCCGAAGAAACGATCCTAACGATAGACGGGATAATCGTGGACATGAGAGGTCGAGACAAGAAGATAGACAGCCTAGTGCACCACTCGAAGAGACAGTGATAGATGTCAATCGAGCACGCACGAGTGAAGAAAGAAGAAATAAACGTCAGAATAACACGGAATCAAGATGCTAATCATTGGAAGTCAATCGTCATTATTGAGAGTCAGAAAGAACCATCATGCTGAGTAAGGGAATTGTAGAGCTATCGTGTACATGTAATATATATAGAATGCCTGAGAGTGTATTTTTTTTCTCAATCCTGATAAAAAAAAAGGAGATGTACGGGTGAGATGTACCCGATACCTAGTTTAGGCTATCGGCTACGCCAGCAGACATTAAGCTGTAGTTGAGGTTTTGGAAAGGATTAAGAAAAGATAGCGCACCGATCGCGTCAAGAAGAATGTCAAGATGACGTAGGAGGTCTAGAATCAAGGAGGCATTGACATCTGTGAGAAGATGGAATTATGGATAAAGATGTGAAGCTTTATTGAGATATTTATGGGATTATAGCAATTAAACATCTTAGAAGAGGATATATAACATGCATTATATGTGGAAATAATTTTATGGAAGTAAGTTATTTTGTAACGGAATAGCCGAGATGATACGGGTTCGAGACTATGACCGTGACGTGAGAGCACTGTGGTGGGGGACTATACCACGCACAGTGGTCCGGATTTGAAAAAAAGCGGACAAAAATATTTCCCGCTAAATGAAATGAAATACTTTTGTATAAAACTTTAAATTAGATGTTACTATTAGGTAAATTTGTCGTAGAGCATAAAATCACTTACTTATTCATCCTCTGATCTGGATGAGTCGAATTCTTCTTATTCCCCTTCCTGCTCCGTCTCGTCCTCGGGTATAGACAATAAAGTACACACCTCCTGAGGCAACTGTCTACATTTCTTCTTCGGTGGACTTCCCGTGCTTGTAATTACTGGATCAGAGCTTAGCAATAGTCTATGGAGCAAGTCAAAATTTTTGGAAATTCTTGAGGATTTTCTGGTATGGTCTTCCCTTTTTTTTCTTACGTCTTGGTTTCTAGACTCTAAGACCTCTTCTGAAAGTTCTCCAATCGGCAAAATAGCTTCTTCTATAATGAAAGATCCAAGGATAAGTATTTTATGCAGTGTTAGAGGCATGTAACACCACGGATATAGCTTGCTGTTTCGCTGCAGTAGGAATTGAACTCTGAACTATTAATTTCATGACCAGAGGAAATTGCTTTTAAAATTATTCCAAAACAAGTTATTAACTCACAGTCTACCCCTGTTATTTCGGATGCTACTTGAAGTTGATCAAAAAACCTTCGGGCAGTGTTGCCATCATTGGTTGTTCCATATCCAGGCTTCGGAATATCAACTAGAAGACCTAATCTCGTTCTGAATCAGTCTTGCACAATTTTTTCTTTCTTTCGAATAAGTCTCGATTACCATCTTTCACGCTCACTTTCCACTTTTTAAAACCCAGGCGGTACGAAATATGCAGGAGACTTTCAAAAAATCGAAAGTGGGCGTGCGGAACTGAAATTCCAAACTCAAGTTGTACATTGTCGACGAGCTTTTGTGCCACTTATGTAGATTTTTCATTTCTGAAATTTTCGCACCATTCGTTTGCCCCTTGTTGGTGTAGTCGTGGTAGCTTCTTTTTAGCTTGGCTGATGAATCGTCTCCCTCGGCCCTTAAATTCATAACGGTCGCATAGGCAAGCTCTGATGAAGTGGCACTCTCCCTTAGGTCTTTAATTTTCCTTATTTTGCTTCTCTCCGTTAGCTCTTGAAATTCTTTTGGAGGACGACCTCGATCTACTGATTTTGCGGAGCCAGGAATGCTCGGAATTGATATCACAATTTCTGTTTTCAACCCGTCTGAATATTTCTTCAAAAAAGCATGTTCTAAGAAGTTACACTTTCTCCACCGGTCAACATACGGCAAAAAGAAAAGGTTCTTATATTATTATACACTGTTTTCTCTACACTGTCGTCAACATTTAATTGGAATTTGTTAAGGAGATATGTTACCACAAACTTTCCTTGACGCGTGCGAGACTGATTTTTGTTCTCTCGAATCTTTTTTAATAAGATCACTACGACTAAGAACGAAAATTCATTTTTCACTCTTCACAACACACACAACTACTACTAATCAATTACTTCTCGCGATTGAAGATTATTTTGGTTTCATGGCCTCGAGGTATCCCTTGCGTAGCATAAACAAATGTCTCAACAGGCCCTTATCTCGCGCGAGTGTTTATCCTCAGAGCGCGCAGTGATGGTCTCTCCCTTCTCAATCACGCATCTGGCGGGTTCTGGCGATGAAACCTTTAAGGATATATTCTCCAGTCTTCATTTTAAAACTTGCATAAGTTTCATGGTATACATATGTATACATTTTTTTGTAGGTCAAGCAAAATTTATTTTTCTTGAAGAAAATAATGCACTATAAAAATAAGTATAACAGTCCTTATAAGTGATCTGAAATCGGAAATCATGCTATAGACAAATATATCAGATCACAAACTACATACAGATACAGTATTATAGACCCCGAGTTTCGTTTTGAAGTTAGAATGATATTTCAAAGTTTACTTAACGGAGCGAGGAATTCAGAAACGAAGAGTTGTTATCACCTTTGTAGTATTATATCTGAGAAACACAGAAGCAATTTCCAAAGAAAAAGTGAAATTAATGTACAGTGATTAACATACTTCACTTGGGAGGTGGTTTGGCCTTTCTAATGTAAAGTTGAAAAATCTATTTTTGTCCGCTTTTTTACGGATCCGGACCACTGTGCCACGTGTCCGCCCCAAGCAGATAAGTGAGTGAAGACAGTGTCAGCACATCCAGTTGAGCTCAATCAGACGAGCAGGTAAGAGCAGCTCTATAGCGCAAGTGAGACGCTCCGTGAAGGTCACGTAACATACAGAAACTGTCACGGCAAGAGTGTAGGCGACAGTGCCTGCATCGCCGAGCAGCGAAGGCCGAGCGGGTCATTGATCCAGGCGGGCTGGCCGAGGAAGCAATCTCAGACGGTCGGGATATATCAGAACCGAACTGCAAGTAGTTGAATACTTTATTTCAAGCTTCATTTCAACACAGTTTGAACATTGCTTTTACGAATAACCTTATAACTATGCTGTTCTATATCACATTCAAAGCGACTTTAACTATTTCAATTATACGGAATGTTGTTAGCATAGGCACAGATGAACATTAGATCGTGCATTAATAAGATTTTTATCTTATGCAGTTTTCATGAATTACCTAATTACAGACAACTACAGGGTGTTTCGTAATCTTGAACACTCTCAAGTAAAATTTTTATTTTACGGAAGTGGAACTTAGCAGTCATTTGAGATTGAACTTACAATACTCAAACTGAACATTTAACGGAACAGTGGCGTAACTTAGAAGAGGAGTAAGGGGTCCGCTGTTTCCATGAACTTTTCCGAGAAGGAGTTGGACAATATCCGCTATGGGTAATCCGGAGTTCGACATGTCCGAGTAGACACTGATAGAGACAAGATGGCACCGCAAAGCGATGGATTCGATTCCTGACGAGAGGAGTCCACCAGCTGATTCACTTGGGATTTCGAAGGCAATCGTCATTTCATGGATGAAATGATATGCACGCCGATCTTTCGAGAAATTCTTTATGTAGGGAAAATCGACGATCTTGGAAATTTATTACAGCTGATTATGAAAGGTACTGTAAGAGTTATGTCTACCTGATGCGATTATTTTCATGAATACTGGGCACACATGTATATTTTTCTAATAGGAGTGACATGATTATTAAGACATGGTTTGAATTTATATACTTCGAATTTGCTAGAATATGGAGTGACCATATGATATGGCAGGCATCATTATTCGAAATTCTCACCATTGATTGACTTTATTAAGCAGATGTTTGGTCTTTTAGATTTTTCCATCTAGGATATTTTTCATGAATAGTTTTTTTTTGTGTAACGAGTATTTCGAACTCGTGATCTGCAATTGATTATCTAAAATTACTTCGTCAGTTCATTGCATACTAGCGAGTGTGTATTATTCATCAGTAGGGATTTTTTCCATTGGATTGTTTGGAGATATTAAGAAGTTATTCACTTTAGTGAATGAACATCGCTTTTATATAACAACTAGAAACTTGTTGATTCCTATCTGGTACATTCACTCATATAGACTACGAGGTGGGGTCCTTCGTATTTATACGATTGTATGGTGGCTACTCACCTTACCCATCGTTTAGGGAACTATCATCCAAGCCGACGGGGCGAGGTCTTTCGTATTTATACGACTGTACGGTGGTTACACATCTTACTTGCCATTGAGGGACTCATTTTTATCATCCGAGTGTACACGAGATGTAAGTGAATCAAACAAGGAACTACTAGTCACATATCAGTCGAAATTTTGTTAAATAAAGTAACGATAAATGTCAACAGGATTGCATTTAGTAATTCTTGTTTGCCAATCCAATATTTTGTTGCTGTACTCTTTTGAGAGTAATTTCAGTTTAACAGCTGTTACAGCTGATGCTTTTGATGATTTTTATAATTGTGTTTGATACCTTTGAGAAGGATTTAAAGTAATTGAATCTTGTAAGATTAATCATTAATGGTCAGATTTACTTTAAGGCAGATCAGTATTGCAGATTTTGATATGAGAGATTATAGCACATTGGTGTTTTTTCTGTGATGTGAGTTATGAAAATTGTAAGAGAATTTATGCTATTTGAAAGCAGATATTAAATTACTGAAGTAATATTTTTCTAATTGTTTAAGAAGTTGTCTAGATGTGATCAGAGTAATTACAGTTATTGGAGATAGTGTGCGTTGATAATTTGAAGCCAGTTATATATTTTTTGTAGATCATGCAACATGGTTAAGTGGAGTTTGTGATAGGCATTTTGTGGAAGTTGCCATGTGATAGTTGCAACGTTGATAATGTATTTTGAAGCAGACATGAGGTCGTCGTACCCAGTCTAGCGTAATTGTTGAGATTCATGCTGTATGTGCTGAATATTTATGGAGTTTTGTGGAATAATTCTTGTATTCAAATGTGATATTTGAAGTATTGAAGAAATGTAATGTCGTTGTGGATAGTTAGATCCAACGTGATGTCGTGGAGACAATAATATTTTTTGGCATGATAAATTAAATACGAGATATAACTTGGAAGTAATAAAACTGTAAGACAACGTTCTATAAACCATATTAAACAATTTGTTAGGAAATTAAACAAATAAATGAAGTTGATAATACAAGATTTTCTGAAAATAATAATTAACGAGATAATAATCTGAAAATTAAGCATATTAACTATCTGACCTAATGAAATAAAAATCAGAATGACTAGATGAAATAATGAAAAACTAAATAACCAGATGATTGAAATTTAAATAAGTATATAAATTAAATTTTGAAATAAATCGATGAATTAAATAAATGGATGAATTAAAGATTGAATAAATAAACTGATTGAAATAAATTAATAGACGATTGTAATGATGATGAATAACTGAATTAGAAGGTGATAATTAATTAAAGAAGCTGATGATTAATGAATTTATATGGAATTAAATAAATTTAATTGAGATATAACTTGAGGGAATTGCAACTTGAGTTGAGAATTTAAATGATGTTATGGTGATGAATTAAGGATTCTGACAGGAAGATGTAGGATTTTGAAGTGAGAATTAATGTGAGAAATATTTAATTTTGATGATGACGATAATGATGACCAATAAGCTATGAATTTTCTGTAATTCACAGATAAGTGATTATGAATGACGATGTAAATAGTGTAAATTAATTATTCGATGTTTAGGAACATTTGATTAACATGTTCAACATTCAAATTATGCCATGCAAACCATAAATTTACGTGATATTTAATATGTGTGATTATTATATGTGTATGTTTAGACAGATTAATAACTTAATTAAATCCACATTGATGTTAAATTAAAGAGAAATTAGGTCTCAGGTTTCACAAATGTCAGTGACGAAAGACATAGTGCTACAGTGATCCTGAGAACCCAAGAGAACTTTATAAAATTTTCTTGTTATGTGGATAAAAATAATTTTGGATTAGAAAAGAGATGGTTCGATTTTTGGACAATGACAATTTAACTTTGGCATTCGACCATACTCTTAGGTAGGAGTTATTTAAAATGTCTGTCTGACTATCAAAGTAAAATGAATTTGTTTTTATCTTAGTTGTGATCTGATGATGGTGTGACGTTCCTTTTTCTTTCCTTGTCTTGAGTAAGGCTTATCCGGAAAGGAAGTGGTTTGCTAGGAATTCAGTTGATAGCGCCCATTTATATTTGCATTATCTTTATTAAACTTATGCCCGTAACGACCCTAGAGATACTTTGTCTCGTGATACCCACTGCTTTTTCGATAACTCAGCTGAATTTCCGACACATTCCTTATTTGACTAGAGGTTCATTTAACTCCGCTCTGTCCCGGAACTCCAGGAATGCGATGCTATAGCAGATGGGTCATCGGATCCCCAGGACCAACGGGTACAGTATGTATGTATGTATGTATGTATGTATGTATGTATGTATGTATGTATGTACGTATGTGCGTGACGTTTTTGCGTTTAGCAAAGTACAGGTCGCAATTTTCAAGATATCGAGCTGAAATTTGGTACGGTGAAAGAGTTTGGGCCTGTGACGAACCCTATTGTTGGGCGTTAAAATCGGTCCAGGGCCGGACCTTTTTTTGGGGCCCTGAATTTCATCCTATTTTTTTGAATCGATATATCTCGGAAACGGCTGGTCGTATCGAAAAAAGTTAAATCTACGGGTGTAAGATCTCGGCGGTATGCAACTTTGTTATTCCTAATGATTTTTTGATATCTCTCGCCGTTTTCTTTTTTTGGGGCCCTGAAAATGTCCATTGTGCGTGACATATTTGGGTTTAGCGAAGTACAGGTCGCAATTTTCAAGATATCGAGCTGAAATTTGGTACGCTGAAAGAGTTAGTGACAGTGACGAACTCTTTTGTTGGGCGTTAAAACCGGTGCAGGGACGGATCTTTTTAGGGGGCCCTGAATTTCTAACTGTTTTTTGGATTCGATATATCTCGGAAACGGTTGGTCGTATCGAAAAATGTTAAATGTACAGGTGTAAGATCTCCGCGGTATGCAACTTTTTTACTCAAAACGATTTTTAGATATCTCTCACCGTTTTCTTTTTTTGGGGCCCTGAAAATGTCCATTGTGCGTGACATTTTTGCGTTTAGCTATGTACTGGTCGCAATTTTCAAGATATTAAGCTGAAATTTGGTACGGTGAAAGAGTTAGTGACTTTGACGAATCCTGTTATTGGGCGTTAAGATCGGTGCAGGGCCGGATCTTCTTTGGGGGCCCTGAATTTCAAACTTTTTTTTGGAATCGATATATCTCGGAAACGGTTGATCGTATCGAAAAATGTTAAAGGTATAGGCGTAAGATCTCCGCAGTATGGGACTTTTTACACCAAACTATTTTTTGATATCTCTCACCGTTTTCTTTTTTTGGGGCCCAGAAAATGTCCATTGGGTGTGACATTTTTGCGTTTAGCTAAGTACTGATCGCAATTTTCAAGATATTAAGCTGAAATTTGGTACGGTGAAAGAGTTAGCGACTGTGATGAATCCTGATGTTGGGCGTTAAAATCGGTGCAGGGCCGGATCTTTTTTGGGGGCCCTGAATTTCAAACTTATTTTTGGAATCGATATATCTCGGAAACGGTTGGTCGTATCGAAAAACGTTAAAGGTACAGGTGTAGGATCTCCGCGGTATGCAACTTTTTTTACTCATAATGATTTTTTGATATCTCTCACCCTTTTCCATTTTGGGGCCCTGAAGATGTCCAGTGTGCGTGACATATTTGGGTATAGCGAAGTACAGGTCGCAATTTTCAAGATATCGAACTGAAATTTGGTGCGGTGAAAGAGTTAGACCCTGTGACGAAACCAATAGTCGGGCGTTAAAGACAGTAAAGGGCCGAATCTTTTTGGGGGGCCCTGAATTTCAAACATTTTTTTGAATCGATATATCTCGGAAACGGTTGGTCGTATCGAAAAACGTTAAATCTACAGGTGTAAGATCTCCGCGGTATGCAACTTTTTTACTCAAAACGATTTTTTGATATCTCTCACCGTTTTCTTTTTTTGGGGGCCCTGAAAATGTCCATTGTGCGTGACATTTTTGCCTTTAGCTAAGTACTGGTCGCAATTTTCAAGATATTAAGCTGAAATGTGGTACGGTGAAAGAGTTAGTGACTGTGACGAATCCTATTGTTGTGCGTTAAAATCGGTGCAGGGCCGGATCTTTTTTGTGGGGCCCTGAATTTCAAACTTTTTTTTGGAATAGATATATTTCGGAAACGGTTGATCGTATCGAAAAATGTTAAAGGTATAGGTGTAAGATCTGCGCGGTATGCAACTTTTTTACTCAAAACGATTTTTTGATATCTCTCACCGTTTTCTTTTTTTGGGGCCCTGAAGTTGTGCGTATGTGCGTGACGTTTTTGGGTTTAGCAAAGTACAGGTCGCAATTTTCAAGATATCAAGCTGTAATTTGGAGCGGTAAAAGAGCTAGAGCCTATGAGGAACCCTATTTTTCGGCGTTAAAATCGGTGCAGGGCTGTATCTTTTTTCGGGGCCCTGAATTTGAAACTCTTTTGGAATCGATATATCTCGGAGACGGTTGGTCATATCGAAAAAAGTTAAATACACAAGTGTTAAATCTCCGCGGTATGCAACGATCTTACCCATAACGATTTTTTGATATCTCTCAGCGTTGTCTTTCTTGGGGGCCCTGAAAATGTACGTATGTGCGTGACTTTTTTACGTTTAGCAAACTAGAGGTCGGAATTTTCAAGATATCGAGCTGAACTGTGTCACGGGGAAAAAAATTGGGCCTGTCAGGAACTCTCTTGTCGGGCGTTAAAATTGGTGCATGGCCGGACCATTCATTGGGGCCCTGAATTTCATCCTTTTTTTACCCCTGATGATGTTTTGATATCTCTCACCGTTTTCCTTTTCTGGAGCCCCGAATGTCATCCTTTTTTTCGAACTATTATATCTGGGAAACGGTTGGCCGTATCTAACAAAGTTAAATCTACAGGTGTAAGATCTCAGTGGTTAGCAACTTTTTCAACCCTTAAGATTTTTTGATATCTCTCACCGATTTGATTTTCTGCGACCCTGAATTTCTTCCTCTTTTTCGAACCGTTATATATGGGAAACGGTTGAACGTATCGAACAAAGTAAAATCTACAAATTTAGGACCTCAGTGCTTAGCAACTTTTTTAACTCATATGATTTTTTGATATCTCTCACCATTTTCCTTTCTTGGGGCCGTGAATTTCATTCTTTTTTTCGAATCGTTATATCTCGGGAAGCGTCGATCCTATCGAAAAAAGTTAAATCTACAGGTGTAAGATCTCAGTGATTTGCAACTTTTCTACCCCTTATGATATTTTGATATCTCTCACCGTTTTGATGTTATAAAATGTTTTGGTTTTTGAAAAAAAAATGGAGCCCAAATGTATATAATAACTGGTAAAAATTCAACTTATGGTCTAATTAAATTCTACGGAAAATTATCTATAATTACTCGTTTTAACCTTTTCAATAAGTTGAATCATGTATTTACAGCAGTAAGATATTTTCCACTTCCGAGGACGTCCGGCTTTCATAACCATGTGATGGTGTCAGCATTGCCTAGAATAACATTTTATAATTTTCCTACATTTCCTTGCAATCGGGTCGAAGGTCCGAAATGCAAATCCGCAGGCCTTGCCACCAACGAAGTTGTTGTTTGAGATTATAACCCCTCTTGCTGGCCCCTTGCTGCTGCGCCACCGTCTCATCAAAAGCAGGTCGTGCTGCGTGGACTCCTACTTGTTATGAAAGCCGGATCTAAAGATCCTATAGGCTTTCATATAGCCGTGGTATATTGGAAAAAGTCTGTCTGTCTGTATGTATGTATATATGTATGTGCGTGACGTTTTTGCGTTTAGCAAAGTACAGGTCGCAATTTTCAAGATATCGAGCTGAAATTTGGTACGGTGAAAGAGTTGGGGCCTGTGACGAACCCTATTGTTGGGCTTTAAAATCGGTGCAGGGCCGGACTTTCTTTTGGGGCCCTGAATTTCATCCTATTTTTTTGAATCGATATATCTCGGAAACGGTTGGTCGTATCGAAAAATGTTAAATGTATAGGTGTAAGATCTCCGCGGCATGCAACTTTTTTACTCAAAACGATTTTTTGATATCTCTCACCGTTTTCTTTTTTTGGGGCCCTGAAAATGTCCATTGTGCGTGACATTTTTGCGTTTAGCTAAGTACTGGTCGCAATTTTCAAGATATTAAGCTGAAATTTGGTACGATGAAAGAGTTAGTGACTGTGACGAATCCTATTGTTGGGCGTTAAAATCGGTGCAGGGCCGGATCTTTTTTGGGGGCCCTGAATTTCAAACTTTTTTTTGGAATCGATAAATCTCGGAAACGGTTGGTCGTATCGAAAAATGTTAAATGTACAGCTGTAAGATCTCCGCGGTATGCAACTTTTTTTACTAAAAACGATTTTTTGATATCTCTCACCGTTTTCATTTTTGGGGCCCTGAAAATGACCATTGTGCGTGACATTTTTGCGTTTAGCTAAGTACTGGTCGCAATTTTCAAGATATTAAGCTGAAATTTGGTGCGGTGAAAGAGTTAGTGACTGTGACGAATCCTATTGTTGGGCGTTAAGATCGGTGCAGGGCCGGATCTTTTTGGGGGGCCCTGAATTTTTAACTTTTTTTTGGAATCGATATATCTCGGAAACGGTTGGTCGTATCGAAAAATGTTGAATGTACAGGTGTATGATCTCCGCGGTATGCAACTTTTTTTTTACTAAAAACGATTTTTTGATATCTCTCACCGTTTTCATTTTTTGGGGCCCTGAAAATGTCCATTGTGCGTGACCTTTTTTGCGTTTAGCAAAGTACTGGTCGCAATTTTCAAGATATTAAGCTGAAATTTGGTGCGGTGAAAGAGGTAGTGACTGTGACGAATCCTATTGTTGGGCGTTAAGATCGGTGCAGGGCCGGATCTTTTTTGGGGGCCCTGAATTTCAAACTTTTTTTTGAAATCTATATATCTCGGAAACGGTTGGTCGCATCGAAAATGTTAAATGTACAGGTGTAAAATCTCCGCGGTAGGCAACTATTTTAATCACAACGATTCTCTGATATCTCTCACCGTTTTCTTCTTTTGGGGCCCTGAATATGTCCATTGTGCGTAACTTATTTGGGTTTAGGGACGTACAGGTCGCAATTTTCAAGATATCGAACTGAAATTTGGTGCGGTGAAAGAGTTAGATCCTGCGAGGAAACCTATTGTCGGGTGTTAAAAACAGTGCAGGGCCGGATCTTTTTTGTGGCCCTGAATTTCATTTTTTTTAAATCGATATATCTCGGAAACGGTTGGTCGTATCGAAAAATGTTGAATGTACAGGTGTGAGATCTCCGCGGTATGCAACTTTTTTACTCAAAACGATTTTTTGATATCTCTCACCGTTTTTTTTTTTTTTTTTTTTTTTTTTTTGGGCCCTGAAATGTCCATTGTTCGTGACATTCATGCGTTTAGCTAAGTACAGTACAAGATATCAAGCCGAAATTTGGTGCGGTGAAAGAGTTGGGGGCTGTGAGGAAGCCTATTGTTGGGCGTTAAAATCGGTGCAGGGCCGGACTATTTTTGGGGCCCTGAATTTCATCCCTTTTTTTGGAATCAATATATCTCGGAAACGCCTGGTCGTATCGAAAAACGTTGAATGTACAGGTGTAAGATCTCCGCGGTATGCAACTTTTTTTACTCAAAACGATTTTTTGATATCTCTCACCGTTTTCTTTTTTTTTTTTGGTCCCTGAAGATTTCCATTGTGCGTGACATATTTGGGTTTAGCGAAGTACAGGTCGCAATTTTCAAGATATTGAGCTGAAATTTGGTACGGGGAAAGAGTTAGGTCCTGTGAGGAACCCTGTTATCGGGTGTTAAAATCGGTGCAGGGCCGGACCTTTTCTGGGGCACTGATTTTCATCCTTTTGTTTTGGAATCAATATATACCGGAAACGGTTGGTCATATCGAAACAACTTAAATGTACAGGAGTAAGATCTCAGTGATTAGCAACTTTTTTACCACTGATCATATTTTGATATCTCTCACCGTTTTAATGTTATTAAATGCTTTTGTTTTTAAAAAATGGGGCCCTAATGTATATAATAATTTGTAAAAATTCAACTGATCGTCTCATTGAATTCTACGGAAAATTATCTATAATAATCCGTTTTCACCTTTTCAATAAGTTAAATAATGTATTTACAGCTGTAATGTATTTTCCATTTCCGAGGACGTCCGGCTTTCATAACCACGTGATGGTGTCAGCATTGCCTAGAATAACATTTTATAATTTTCCTACATTACCACACAACCGAGCCATAAGCCGGAAATGCAAGGCATGAGACCTTGCTGCCAACGAAGTTATTGTTTGAGATTATTACCCCTTTTGCTCGCCGCTATCTTGCCGCACCTTCTCATCCAATGCAGGTCGTGCTGCGTGGACTCCTTGTTATGAAAGCCGGATCTAATGATCCTATAGGCTTTCATATAGCCGTGGTATATTGGAAAAAGTCTGTCTGTCTGTATGTATGTATATATGTATGTGCGTGACGTTTTTGCGTTTAGCAAAGTACAGGTCGCAATTTTCAAGATATCGTGCTGAAATTTGCCACGGTGAAAGAGTTGGGGCCTGTGACGAAGCCTATTGTTGGGCGTTAAAATCGGTGCAGGGCCGGACCTTTTTTTGGGGCCCTGAATTTCATCCTATTTTTTGGAATCGATATATCTCGGAAACGGTTGGTCGTATCGAAAAATGTTAAATGTACAGGTGTAAGATCTCCGCCGTATGCAACTTTTTTTACTCAAAACGATTTTTTGATGTCTCTCACCGTTTTCTTTTTTTGGGGCCCTGAAAATGTCCATTGTGCGTGACATTTTTGCGTTTAGCTAAGTACTGGTCGCAATTTTCAAGATATTAAGCTGAAATTTGGTACGGTGAAGGAGTTAGTGACTGTGACGAATCCTTTTGTTGGGCGTTAAAATCGGTGCAGGGCCGGATCTTCTTTGGGGGCCCTGAATTTCTAACTGTATTATGGAATCGATATATCTCGGAAACGGTTGGTCGTATCGAAAAATGTTAAATGTACAGGTGTAAGATCTCCGCAGTATGCAACTTTTTTACTCAAAACGATTTTTTGATATCTCTGACCGTTTTATTTTTTTGGGGCCCTGAAAATGTCCATTGTGCGTGACATTTTTGCGTTTAGCTAAGTACAGGTCGCAATTTTCAAGATATTAAGCTGAAATTTGGTACGGCGAAAGAGTTAGTGACTGTGACGAATCCTACGGTTGGGCGTTAAAATCGGTGCAGGGACGGATCTTTTTAGGGGGCCCAGAATTTCTAACTGTTTTTTGGAATCGATATATCTCGGAAACGGCCCGATTTTTGGGGGGGGGGCTGAAATACAAACTTTTTTTTTGGAATCGATATATCTCGGAAACGGTTGGTCGTATCGAAAAACGTTAAATGTACAGGTGTAAGATCTCCCCGGTATGCAACTTTTTTACTCATTATGATTTTTTGATATCTCTCACCGTTTTCCTTTTTGGGGCCCTGAAGATGTCCATTGTGCGTGACATTTTTGGGTTTAGCGAAGTACAGGTCGCAATTATCAAAAATCGAACTAAAATTTGGTGCGGTGAAAGAGTTAGACCCTGTCAGGAAACCAATTGTCGGGCGTTAAAGATGGTACAGGGCCGAATCTTTTTGGGGGGCCCTGAATTTTAAATTTATTTTTGGAATCGATATATCTCGGAAACGGTTTGTCGTATCGAAAAATGTTAAATGTACATGTGTAAGATCTCTGCGGTATGCAACTTTTTTACTCAAAACGATTTTTTGATATCTCTCACCGTTTTCTTTTTTAGGGCCCTGATAATGTCCATTGTGCGTGACTTTTTTGCGTTTAGCTTAGTACTGGTCGCAATTTTCAAGATATGAAGCTGAAATTTGGTACGGTGAATGAGTTAGTGACTGTGACGAATCCTATTGTTGGGCGTTAAAATCGGTGCTGGGCTGAATCTTTTTTTGGGGCCCTGAATTTCAATTTTTTTGGAATCGATATATCTCGGAAACGGTTGGTCGTATCGAAAAACGTTAAATCTACAGGTGTAAGATCTCCGCGGTATTCAACTTTTTTACTCATAATGATTTTTTGATATCTCTCACTGTTTTCCTTTTTGGGGCCCTGAAGATGTCCATTGTGCGTGACAAATTTGGGTTTAACGAAGTATAGGTCGCAATTTTCAAGATATCGAACTGAAATTTGGTGCGGTGAAAGAGTTAGACCCTGTGAGGAAACCAATTGTCGGGGGTTAAAAACGGTGCAGGGCCGGATATTTTTGGGGGGCCCTGAATTTCAAACTTTCTTTTGAATCGATATATCTCGGAAACGGCTGGTCGTATCGAAAAACGTTAAATGTATAAGTGTAAGATCTCCGCGGTATGCAACTTTTTTACTCAAAACGATTTTTTGATATCTCTAACCGTTTTCTTTTTTGGGGCCCTGAAGTTGTGCGTATGTGCGTGACGTTTTTGGGTTTAGCAAAGTACAGGTCGCAATTTTCAAGATATCAAGCTGAAATTTGGAGCGGTAAAAGAGCTAGACCCTGTGAGGAACCCTATTTTTCGGCGTTAAAATCGGTGCAGGGCCGGATCTTTCTTCGGGCCCTGAATTTGAAACTCTTTTGGAATCGATATATCTCGGAGACGGTTGGTCATATCGAAAAAAGTTAAATACACAAGTGTTAAATCTCCGCGGTATGCAACGATCTTGCCCATAACGATTTTTTGATATCTCTCAGCGTTGTCTTTTTTGGGGGCCCTGAAAATGTACGATTGTGCGTGACGTTTTTACGTTTAGCAAACTAGAGGTCGGAATTTTCAAGATATCGAGCTGAAATGTGTCACGGGGAAAGAAATTGGGCCTGTCAGGAACTCTCTTGTCGGGCGTTAAAATTGGTGCATGGCCGGACCATTCTTTGGGGCCCTGAATTTCATCCTTTTTTACCCCTGATGATGTTTTGATATCTCTCACCGTTTTCCTTTTCTGGGGCCCTGAATGTCTTCCTTTTTTTCGAACCGTTATATCTGGGAAACGGCTGAACGTATCGAACAAAGTAAAATCTACAGGTATAAGATCTCAGTGGTTAGCAACTTTGTCAACCCTTAAGATTTTTTGATATCTCTCACCGATTTGATTTTCTGCGGCCCTGAATGTCTTCCTCTTTTTCGAACCGTTATATTTGGGAAACGGTTGAACGTATCGAACATAGTAAAATCTACAAATATAGGACCTCAGTGCTTAGCAACTTCTTTAACTCATATGATTTTTTGATATCTCTCACCATTTTCCTTTTTTGGGGCCGTGAATTTCATTCTTTTTTTCGAATCGTTATATCTCGGAAAGCGTCGATCCTATCGAAAAAGATAAATCTACAGGTGTAAGATCTCAGTGATTTGCAACTTTTCTACCCCTTATCATATTTTGATACCTCTCACCGTTTTGATGTTATTAAATGTTTTGGTTTTTGAAAAAAATGGATCCAAATGTATATAACAATAAGATAAATCATGTATTTACAGCAGTAAGATATTTTCCACTTCCGAGGACGTCCGGCTTTCATAACCACGTGATGGTGTCAGCATTGCCTAGAATAACATTTTATAATTTTCCTACATTTCCTTGCAATCGGGTCGAAGGTCCGAAATGCAATTCCGCAGGCCTTGCCACCAACGAAGTTGTTGTTTGGGATTATAATCCCTCTTGCTGCTGCGCCACCGTCTCAAGAAACGCAGGTCGTGCTGCGTGGACTCCTACTTGTTATGAAAGCCGCATGGGCTTTCATATTGCCGTGGTATGTTTTTTCGAGATCTCGGAAACTAAGCGTCGCCGAGGGTTCAAACCTCTACCAATCGAATTGGAGTCGAAAAAAAAATTCAAAAAAAGTCTGTATGTATGTATTGTGCCCTTTCAGCAAGAAATATGCAAATCACATTATGCCGGCATTGCTCAATTCGGGATTTTCGGGGCTGCGGTAAGTTCTCCCACTCTGTGACTTACATATTTTGGATTAAATAGAGGATACACTTGCAAAATAACAACAAAATCGACTCCTATTTTAACACATTTAATTTATCAAAATTATGGCGCTACAAACAATAAAACAAATAAACTACTGACCAATATCTTTCTACTTGCTCAACGTGAACAAGGAATAACATAAGAATAAAACAAATATTAGATTAGAACACATGGTTTTCTTTAAAACCAACAATTCACGATTATTTTCACTTCCATAAAGTACCTATCTTAAAGTTCCATATAACTACGAGCTTCTTTGGCTCGATACTTTTCCATAATAATGGTGTCATACTTTGGTACACCTCAAGAACTATTTTTATCTTTTCTTATCATCAAAACAAATATATAATTACATTTAAAATTATATGTTAATTATCCACTTCAATATTTGGGCTCTTCACATGTTCTCAGTATTTACCTCCTCTCTCAAGTCTTTCAAATTCACTACGGTGATCGGGAAACTACTTGTGTACTCCAGAGTTACAAAGATTACTTGACAAAGTCAAAAACTATGATTACTCCCGAAATCTAGTTACCTTCATAAAACTCGTGGATTCCTATTTCCATACAACATTACAATAGGGATTTTTATTTAATTCATTTGTCTTATAAGACCATTATCACATAAGAAAACTACGATCTGAACTGGCAAGCGATAATATCAATCTACAAGGACCTCGGTTCAACGCCCGGGTCATTAACAACTTTAAACACTCACGGTTTATTTAGCACTTCTTACAAATAGCCTTTTCCCCAACCCTCATGCGGCTAGGGTCTGGTCAATTTCTTGAGCGTGATTTATGACAGGGAGGGCGGCTCCCTGTCTCGCCTACGGTTGGAGCTCTCTTCAATGCTTTAAAAAAAACTTCCTTTTATTTTCAGTTCTATGGAGAGACCAGGCATTTAACTTCTCTTTTCACTTCCAACAATATTCTTTGGCTCATAAACCACTCTAGTAATATTGGCATTTATTAATTATGAAGGGTCCTCGTTGATTGGGAAGAGTAATACACATTCTACGACGAATAATAAGGGGCTTCAACAACAAGAGGATTCTAAGTTCGAATCTCTTAACATGCCTCGGGAACCATTTCCACATTGGAGGACTTATACAAGACGCGATTTAGAGTCGGCCGTGGCCTACATGACATACGCTCAATAATACCATACATTTGCTCCCTTTTATATAATAACACACACATGGCCTCGTGATCTACGTCACAATTAGAGGACTTACAACATATCTCAATTCAATACAATCAACTACCCCTCATAAGTAATTTACCAAGTACATTTTAAATTCTACGCATTCCTAGCGTGACTTTATATTTAATTGCGTTCCAATGCGCTACACATTACTTTACGGCCTAATGTCTTCCAAAGAACTGATAAATTTCATAGTAACAATTGATACATATCTCCTTTTATTTTCCGTTAACAATAAATCGCTCCATTTTTAAGAACATGCATTCACATCATGTCTTATACATTTGTTAAGGCTCCAACGCTCTATATTTTTATATCATTCAATTTAATCTTTATTTAGATTTCTTTACCTTGTTATCATTATTATTATTCACATCATGTCTTCATTCCTTACAAAAGCTCAAAAGCTATTTCTTTCATATAATTCAAATTTACCTTTATTTAAATATCTTTGTTATAATTATTATTATTACGCTTGCTTTTATAACATTCGTCAAATACACTGACATTTTATTTCATGCATTTCCTCTACAGGATTTATTCTTTCACATAATTATTTATTATTTCTCAAAACTTTATTTTTGTTCAGATCGCGTTCTTATTTAGTTATTATTTGTTTAAAAACATCCCTTTTACTCAAAACTCCGGTGGAATTGTACACAAAAATTTCCCCGACACCAAAACATAATGAAAATCTTTACTCACATGTCTAAGGTCGTTTTCTGACCTTTATCCTCGTACGATGTGTCATTTTTGCCCACCTTCTTGACTTACTCCATATTGCACAAATTCATCTCATGTACAAACATTTCTTGACACATATTCAATACATTTAACACTGACAACATTTTTAATACCCGGGTGTATCCGTTCAGAACACACATTAAAACACTAAAAAAAATATTACTCTGGTATATTTTATAACACGTTCACTTTACATAAAACACTTAAAATGATACTCTTATTTTTTTCTTACAATATTTACACTTCACTTCTATCACACGGGCGTATCTCAACGATTTTGACGATTTCTGTCGGCTGTTGACGATCCCTGATGTGAATCCTATCGACCTGCATTGGACGTGTGATTTTACTCGTTCAAAGTTTCTCTCTCCTACAGTGGAAACTACTGGTTTCAGTCTCTCAAAACCGCTTCTATTGTCTATTACTCGGCTTCACTTTATCTGCTTTAACTAGGCGATAAATGTATTTACTTTGCTGTCACCTCTATTTATATATGGTGGTCTATCGCTCCCTATAATTTCTATATCTTGGCCTCCTTTCGAGGACCGTACACTGTCTATCGTACCCTATAGTTTCTATATCTTGGCCTCCCTTCGAGGACCGTATACTGTCTATCATATATTATTTGACGTTTCCTCACTAGAGTACGTTTTCCCTCTGGTTTCGAACCTAAGTTCCTAAGTTCCTTTTGCTAAAACTTCTATCTTTCGCGATCGTAATTACTGTTTATTCTTGTCCCTTACAGGACTTAGTGTCCTTAACAATGTCTTTACTGGACGTAACGCCGTTTATTTGTTGGAGTTCTTATAATTTCGTAACTGTATCGAACTAGTGTTCTTCTGGAACTCGAAGTTCCCTACTGATCGCTGTATCTTACTTTGACGATATTGCTTTAAAGTCCGTCTATTTAGTGTTCTTTTATACTTTAGGACTCTTCAGAGTCTCGAACTGCTAACCATCAGCGTAGCGTACTCATATCGTAACTGGTCTACACTCGGCGAACTTGTCGCATAGCCTCCCACAGGAGTCTCTTGTCGAACTGTGTTTTTGAATTGACTACTTGAAATTGCAGCGCGAACTGCCTACATCAAGACGTGCTATGACGAACTGTGATCAAAGTAACCTCCCTCAGGAGTCTCAAGTCGAACTGTGATTCTGCCACGTAGCGTGATCTCCCCGAGTTCTGGATCGATGTCTGATACAATGTCTCGCCCCCCTGGACGGACTAATACTGCACGCGGTGTGATACAGAATGACGCCCCCTCACGGGCTGTCAGAGTAACTGCATGTTTGGTCTGGCTTGACCGGGAGTTTTATACTCTTCAGTCAAAAAAAGATAAAATCCTAGTCCTTTTCGTGACCAACTTTTGAACTAATTGTCGCACAATTATAAAATTTATATCTCCAGAAAGCTCGTCTTCCAAACGTAAAATGATCTTCCTGTGCATGGAAATCGATCGTGCTTTTCCGAGATATTAATTAATTTTTAGTCTTCAACTGTGTGGGTGTTGCTGTTCATTTTTAATTCTCCCACTCCTTGGGTCCCGGTGAATTCCCGATGACGTCTGCTGCATTTGCACTTTTCTCTTGTGCAATTATTAAAGGGTTTTTCTTTACACAAAAATCTCTAATCCGAAATGATTCACCGTACTGTATTTGTTTACTTATTTTTATACTCGTAAACGGGTTAAATTTAATTATTCTTGTTCTGACTCAGCAGCGAGGTTGCCGTTTTCCTGCAACGTAAGAGCAATTTCCGAGTCAAGCTTCTTCGTCTTACAGTCCAAACTTTCCACTCGTTCTATTAATATCCATGACTGGCTCCTTATAAATGTCAAGAGGCATGAGCTCATCTTATGAACACCTGGTCCTGCAGCTTGCGCAATGTTAGGCTAGAATCCCGGCTCGAAATCTCCCTCTCCGTTACATTAGAAACTGTATGATTCTTTCATTCATTTCACACAATATATGGATTCGACCCCTTTCGAGCCTATGGTACATGGGTTCATCTCACCCCTCCTTAGGTAAAAAAAATTTTGAAAAATTTTGAGGAAATTTATTTCAATTATTTATAAAAATCTTATTTTTCCTTTAATAGTCGAAGCCATCATAACGTTCTCCGTACTTTTTGTTTCTTTATTCCTTTAAAGTTCCCTTCCTCTCTGGTTTGTATTTGTATTGGGTCTTCTTAAAGGTCCCATTCATTCATTCATTTCCCCTAGTGGTCGACTACACTCAGGGTCATAATTTTCTTGTCACGTTCGGGTGTTTTGTTAGTCTTCCTCTAGTCTGGCGAGCTCTCTCCAAACTTGAGTCAAACAGTTTGTTTCTTTTCTTCTTTTCATAAGACGGACATCCTGCCGGTCTGTTTCTCTTTTCATTACATATTGTCAACTTAATGACCTTATTTGAATGCATTACGGGTGCAAATGGCTTTACCCGTAACTTCATCATTATTATATTCAGACTCTCCAGGTCTGTAAAATTTCATTTAGTTCTTATGAGCTCGGTCTAACCTCACCTGACTCTTCTCGGTTTTCTTCCACCTTCCTCATCTCCTTTTGAGATGGTTTTCAAACAAAATTACTTTATTCCTCTTTATTCTTTAACGGTTGCATAGGGCTTTACCCGTTGGTTCCAATGGAATAATTCGTTTCTTCATCTCGCATCGAGATGGCATTTCGAAAGAGTATTTCTTTTTTCGACTCTTCCAATTCTTTAGATCCTTCAGATCTCCCTTCTGTCTCTTCCTTTTATCACTCCTTTTCTTTTTACGGATCTTCCAGCTGAAATATGCCTGAGCGTCCTCTTCCTCCAGGGCATTGTACATTGTCTCTCCTCCTTTCCTAGTTTCCATGGGGTATCTGTTTTCTTGTAAACCGACTACCAATTGCGGTTTTCCTCTTTCTTCCTGATTTTCTTCAAAGACATCTCCTTTCTTCTTTTCATTATCTCCAACAATCTCATCTTTTCCTTTGAGGTTTTCTTGGCTCGTGTTCGGACCTCTTTCCATTTCTCTTTCCTTTTGTTGATATTCTTGATATTTCCTCATTAACTCAAGAATCTGTGCTTTCAACTGTTCCTTTTCTTTGTGGATTCGTATCTTATTTTCCTTATCCTCAAGAATTTCTTCGGAGTTTTCTTCTTCAATTTCTATGACATCTTGAACCTCTGTTTCTATCGGTGCTTCGACGATAGTTTCTATTATGGTTTAATTTACTTTCTCCATTTCATCAGGAATTATTATTTCCATCTCTTCAACTCCCGCTTCTTTCATTATTTCCTGTTCGGAGATTATTTCTTGCTCTTCCAGCTCAACTTTTTCATCAAAATGATTTTCTTCACTTCGCAGCTCGTTTTCATTTTGGCTATCCTCCTGGTCTGGAATTACTATTTCCTCTTGGATCTCCATTTGTTCTTCAGGAAGGATCTCAAAGTTGTTCTCAGTCTCCACTGGAGTTATTACGATTTCTACTTCTTGTTTTTCTTCTCTAATATCAATTTTGGGCTCCTCTGGCACCGTGACTTCTTTTTCTTCTTCTCTGATCTCTCCTTGCTTTTCATCTTGGGCAACGACTTCATTTATGACTGGGATAGCCATTTCTTTCGCTTTAAGGTCCTCGGCAAATATGTATTCATCATATTTCTTTTGGACGGTCTCTAATATTTCTTGATATTCCTGAATCTTGACTTTTCTTACCTCGGTTAACTCCTGAACTGTTCTGATATCACTTTTATCCACTATTTCTTGTATATAATCCATCATTTTCCCGTACATATTTCTCACTTGATCCATTTGTTCTTGGACGCCCTTCCTTCTATCTACTTCTTCATATTTAAATGATGACTGAATCTTCTTCCATTTATTATATATTTCCTTCAGTTTTTCATGTGTTTCCTGTATTTCTTCTACAACCTTTTTCTGCTCTGTCAAGGAACTTAATTCAATCTATCCCTCCTGATCCAATCGTTCTACGAATTTCCGTCCTATTATGTTCATATCTACTGCAACGTGAATATATAATTCATCTACTTCTTGTTTAGATACCTTGCCCAATTTTCCCCTTAACTCACTAAAGATTTTAACTACACTATCCCTCTTTCGTAGAATATTCTGTAATTGCTCATCAATTCCTTCGAATTCTTTAGGCCCTAGTCCTAAATGCATCTTCCCAAATTTCTCTATCAATTCGTCATATTTCTGACGTACCTTTCCAATCATTTCTCCGTACCACTCTATATCCCTTAAAGAAGCCAATTCTATATTCTCCTGAGGTGGAATATTAAGACTATCATTCTTTTCGCTTTTGCTTTCCGAGCCTACTTGAACCTGCATTTCTACGTGAGACTGTGAATTTCCTTTACTATTGTTATCCTCTGTGTTAATTACCTTCTCCCTTGGAATCGGTTTACATTTTTCCTTTTCCATTTGGAGCTCTAAAGGCTCATTTGTTACCCTGTTTTCTGCAGACATGTTACCTTCTCTTCGTGTAACTATGTCTCCAGGTGCACGCATGCTTTCTACAGAAACCTTTACAATTTCTTTACTTAGGTACTCTTTATCACCTGTAATTTTACATTTATCTGGACTCTCTGCCCTTACATCTTCCGAGAGCCCCCGCCTCTCTTTACTTAATGACATCTTATTAGAATCCTTTTGGAGGCCCAATGTATTGTTTATCGTTCCCAATTTATTGTTTATGGCCTCCAAGAGCCGTTGCATCTCTTCACTCAATGCCATCTTATTAGAATATAGTGGGCTACTCATGCCACATCGCTAGTGCATGCTTGAGAGATGGTAATCTGAACCTTTTTGTCCCAATTTCTTTAATAATTTACTTTGGTACGGGTGTTTACTACACCGTACCCTTTTGATATTCTTATTCAAACTCAAAGACCTTTATGGAAGTATTCAAAATTCAAAATTTCGAAAATACATTTTTTTTTTCAAAAATGAAAATTTTGATTTTTCGAGAAAACTCGGGTTTTTCCTAGGAAAACTCAGCCCTGCGTACTGGGCGCCATGAAATGTCTGGTAGGGGGTGGTTTAATCCAGGGCTGCTCGGTGTGAGTTTCTAGGGACCCATGCGGTCAGTTAACATTATACGTTGTAGCTACTCCTATCATTACTTTACATTTACATGAATCGACCGTCTTTAGTGTTCCTCTAATTATTAATCCAAAAACAGTACTTCTATCCACCCCCCTGTGCCCTTTGAGCAAGAAATATGCAAATCACATTATGCCGGCATTGCTCAATTTGGGATTTTCGGGGCTGCGGTATGTTCTCCCACTCTGTGACTTACATATTTTGGATTAAATAGAGGATACACTTGCAAAATAACAACAAAATCGACTCCTATTTTAACACATTTAATTAATCAAAATTATGGCGCTACAAACAATAAAACAAATAAACTACTGACCAATATCTTTCTACTTGCTCAAAGTGAACAAGGAATAACATAAGAATAAAACAAATATTAGATTAAAACACATGGTTTTCTTTAAAACCAACAATTCACGATTATTTTCACTTCCATAAAGTACCCATCTTAAAGTTCCATATAACTACGAGCTTCTTTGGCTCGATACTTTTCCATAATAATGGTGTCATACTTTGGTACACCTCAAGAACTATTTTTATCTTTTCTTATCATCAAAACAAATATATAATTACATTTAAAATTATATGTTAATTATCCACTTCAATATTTGGGCTCTTCACATGTTCTCAGTATTTACCACCTCTCTCAAGTCTTTCAAATTCACTACGGTGATCGGGAAACTACTTGTGTACTCCAGAGTTACAAAGATTACTTGACAAAGTCAAAAACTATGATTACTCCCGAAATCTAGTTACCTTCATAAAACTCGTGGATTCCTATTTCCATACAACATTACAATAGGGATTTTTATTTAATTCATTTGTCTTATAAGACCATTATCACATAAGAAAACTACGATCTGAACTGGCAAGCGATAATATCAATCTACAAGGACCTCGGTTCAACGCCCGGGTCATTAACAACTTTAAACACTCACGGTTTATTTAGCACTTCTTACAAATAGCCTTTTCCCCAACCCTCATGCGGCTAGGGTCTGGTCAATTTCTTGAGCGTGATTTATGACAGGGAGGGCGGCTCCCTGTCTCGCCTACGGTTGGAGCTCTCTTCAATGCTTAAAAAAAACTTCCTTTTATTTTCAGTTCTATGGAGAGACCAGGCATTTAACTTCTCTTTTCACTTCCAACAATATTCTTTGGCTAATAAACCACTCTAGTAATCTTGGCATTTATTAATTATGAAGGGTCCTCGTTGATTGGGAAGAGTAATACACATTCTACGACGAATAATAAGGGGCTTCAACAACAAGAGGATTCTAAGTTCGAATCTCTTAACATGCCTCGGGAACCATTTCCACATTGGAGGACTTATACAAGACGCGATTTAGAGTCGGCCGTGGCCTACATGACATACGCTCAATAATACCATACATTTGCTCCCTTTTATATAATAACACACACATGGCCTCGTGATCTACGTCACAATTAGAGGACTTACAACATATCTCAATTCAATACAATCAACTACCCCTCATAAGTAATTTACCAAGTACATTTTAAATTCTACGCATTCCTAGCGTGACTTTATATTTAATTGCGTTCCAATGCGCTACACATTACTTTACGGCCTAATGTCTTCCAAAGAACTGATAAATTTCATAGTAACAATTGATACATATCTCCTTTTATTTTCCGTTAACAATAAATCGCTCCATTTTTAAGAACATGCGTTCACATCATGTCTTATACATTTGTTAAGGCTCCAACGCTCTATATTTTTATATCATTCAATTTAATCTTTATTTAGATTTCTTTACCTTGTTATTATTATTATTATTCACATCATGTCTTCATTCCTTACAAAAGCTCAAAAGCTATTTCTTTCATATAATTCAAATTTACCTTTATTAAAATATCTTTGTTATAATTATTATTATTACGCTTGCTTTTATAACATTCGTCAAATACACTGACATTTTATTTCATGCATTTCCTCTACAGGATTTATTCTTTCACATAATTATTTATTATTTCTCAAAACTTTATTTTTGTTCAGATCGCGTTCTTATTTAGTTATTATTTGTTTAAAAACATCCCTTTTACTCAAAACTCCGGTGGAATTGTACACAAAAATTTCCCCGACACCAAAACATAATGAAAATCTTTACTCACATGTCTAAGGTCGTTTTCTGACGTTATCCTCGTACGATGTGTCATTTTTGCCCACCTTCTTGACTTACTCCATATTGTACAAATTCATCTCATGTACAGACATTTCTTGACACATATTCAATACATTTAACACTGACAACATTTTTAATACACGGGTGTATCCGTTTAGAACACACATTAAAACACTAAAAAAAATATTACTCTGGTATATATTATAACACGTTCACTTTCCATAAAACACTTAAAATGATACTCTTATTTTTTTCTTACAATATTTACACTTCACTTCTATCACACGGGCGTATCTCAACGATTTTGACGATTTCTGTCGGCTGTTGACGATCCCTGATGTGAATCCTATCGACCTGCATTGGACGTGTGATTTTACTCGTTCAAAGTTTCTCTCTCCTACAGTGGAAACTACTGGTTTCAGTCTCTCAAAACCGCTTCTATTGTCTATTACTCGGCTTCACTTTATCTGCTTTAACTAGGCGATAAATGTCTACTTTGCCGTCACCTCTATTTATATATGGTGGTCTATCGCTCCCTATAGTTTCTATATCTTGGCCTCCTTTCGAGGACCGTACACTGTCTATCGTACCCTATAGTTTCTATATCTTGGCCTCCCTTCGAGGACCGTATACTGTCTATCATATATTATTTGACGTTTCCTCACTAGAGTACGTTTTCCCTCTGGTTTCGAACCTAAGTTCCTAAGTTCCTTTTGCTAAAATTTCTATCTTTCGCGATCGTAATTACTGTTTATTCTTGTCCCTTACAGGACTTAGTGTCCTTAACAATGTCTTTACTGGACGTAACGCCGTTTATTTGTTGGAGTTCTTATAACTTCGTAACTGTATCGAACTAGTGTTCTTCTGGAACTCGAAGTTCCCTACTGATCGCTGTACCTTACTTTGACGATATTGCTTTAAAGTCCGTCTATTTAGTGTTCTTTTATACTTTAGGACTCTTCAGAGTCTCGAACTGCTAACCATCAGCGTAGCGTACTCATATCGTAACTGGTCTACACTCGGCGAATTTGTCGCATAGCCTCCCACAGGAGTCTCTTGTCGAACTGTGTTTTTGAATTGACTACTTGAAATTGCAGCGCGAACTGCCTACATCAAGACGTGCTATGACGAACTGTGATCAAAGTAACCTCCCTCAGGAGTCTCAAGTCGAACTGTGATTCTGCCATGTAGCGTGATCTCCCCGAGTTCTGGATCGACGTCTGATACAATGTCACGCCCCCCTGGACGGACTAATACTGCACGCGGTGTGATACAGAATGACGCCCCCTCACGGGCTGTCAGAGTAACTGCATGTTTGGTCTGGCTTGACCGGGAGTTTTATACTCTTCAGTCAAAAAAAGATAAAATCCTAGTCCTTTTCGTGACCTACTTTTGAACTAATTGTCGCACAATTATAAAATTTATATCTCCAGAAAGCTCGTCTTCCAAACGTAAAATGATCTTCCTGTGCATGGAAATCGATCGTGCTTTTCCGAGATATTAATTAATTTTTAGTCTTCAACTGTGTGGGTGTTGCTGTTCATTTTTAATTCTCCCACTCCTTGGGTCCCGGTGAATTCCCGATGACGTCTGCTGCATTTGCACTTTTCTCTTGTGCAATTATTAAAGGGTTTTTCTTTACACAAAAATCTCTAATCCGAAATGATTCACCGTACTGTATTTGTTTACTTATTTTTATACTCGTAAACGGGTTAAATTTAATTATTCTTGTTCTGACTCAGCAGCGAGGTTGCCGTTTTCCTGCAACGTAAGAGCAATTTCCGAGTCAAGCTTCTTCGTCTTACAGTCCAAACTTTCCACTCGTTCTATTAATATCCATGACTGGCTCCTTATAAATGTCAAGAGGCATGAGCTCATCTTATGAACACCTGGTCCTGCAGCTTGCGCAATGTTAGGCTAGAATCCCGGCTCGAAATCTCCCTCTCCGTTACATTAGAAACTGTATGATTCTTTCATTCATTTCACACAATATATGGATTCGACCCCTTTCGAGCCTATGGTACATGGGTTCAGTATGTATGTATGTATGTATATATGTATGTATGTATGTATGTATGTATGTGACGTTTTTGCGTTTAGCAAAGTACAGGTCGCAATTTTCAAGATATCGAGCTGAAATTTGGTACGGTGAAAGAGATTGGGCCTGTGACGAACTCTGTTGTTGGGCGTTAAAATCGGTGCAGGGCTGGACCATTTTTTGGGGCCCTGAAATTCATCCCATTTTTTTGAATCGATATATCTCGGAAACGGCTGGTCGTATCGAAAAACGTTAAATGTACAGGTGTAAGGTCTTCGCGGTATGCAACTTTTTTACTCATATCAATTTTTTGATATCTCTCACCGTTTTCTTTTTTTTTGGGGCCCTGAATATGTTCATTGTGCGTGACATATTTGTGTTTAGCGAAGTACAGTTCGCAATATTCAAGATATCGAACTGAAATTTGGTGCGGTGAAAGAGTTAGGCCCTGTGAGGAATCCTATTGTCGGGCGTTAAAAACGGTGCAGAGCCGGATCTTTTTTGGGGGCCCTTAATTTCAAACTTTTTTTTGAAATCGTTATATCACGGAAACGGCTGGTCGTATCGAAAAACGTTAAACGTACAGGTGTAAGATCTCCGCGGTATGCAACTTTTTTACTCAAAATGATTTTTTGATATCTCGCACCGTTTTCGTTTTTTGGGGCCCTGAATATATCCATAGTGCGTGAAATTTCTGGGTTTAGCAAAGTACGAGTCGCAATTTTCAAGATATCGAGCTGAAATTTGGAGCTGTGAAGGAGTTGGACCCTGCGAGGAAACCCGTTGTCGGGCGTTAAAAACGGTGCACAGCCGGAACTTTTTTGGGGGCCCTGAATTTCAAACTTTTTTTTGGAATCGATATATCTCGGAAACGGTTGGTCGTATCCAAAAACGTTAAATGTACATTTGTAAGATCTCCGCGGTATGCAACTTTTTTTACTCAAAACGATTTGTTGATATCTCTCACCGTTTTCTTTTTTGGGGCCCTAAAAAGTCCATTGTGCGTGACATTTTTGGGTTGAGCGAAGTACAGGTCACAATTTTCATGATATCGAGCTGAAATTTGGAGCGGTGAAAGAGTTAGACCCTGTGAGGAAACCAATTGTCGGGCGTTAAAAACGGTGCAGGGCTGGATCTTTTTTGGGGCCCTGAATTTGAAACACTTTTGGAATCGATATATCTCGGAGACGGTTGGTCATATCGAAAAAAGTTAAATACACAGGTGTAAAATCGCCGCGGTATGCAACTTTCTTACCCATAACGATTTTTTGATATCTGTCAGCGTTGTCTTTTTTTGGGGCCCTGAAAATGTACGTATGTGCGTGACGTTTTTACGTTTAGCAAACTAAAGGTCGGAATTTTCAAGATATCGAGCTGAAATGTGGTACGGGGAAAGAAATCGGGCCTGTGAGGAACTCTGTTGTCGGGCGTTAAAATTGGTGCAGGGCAGGACCTTTCTTTGGGGCCCTGAATTTCATCCTTTTTTACCCCCGATGATGTTTTGCTATCTCTCACCGTTTTCCTTTTCTGGGGCCCTGAGTGTCTTCCTTTTTATTCGAACCATTATATCTGGGAAACGGTTGGCCGTATCTAACAAAGTTAAAACTACAGGTGTAAGATCTCAGTGATTAGCAACTTTTTCAACACTTAAGAATTTTTGATATCTCTCGCCGTTTTGATTTTCTGCGGCCCTGAATTTCTTCCTTTTTTTGAACCGTTTTATTTGGGAAACGGTTGGCCGTATCGAACAAAGTAAAATCTACAGATATAGGATCTCAGCGATTAGCAACTTTTTTAACTCTTGTGATTTTCGATATCTCTCACCATTTTCCTTTTTTGGGGGCCGTGAATTTCATTCTTTTTTTCGAATCGTTATATCTCGGAAAGCGTTGATCCTATCGAAAAAAGTTAAACCTACAGGTGTAAGATCTCAGTGATTTGCAACTTTTCTACCCCTGATCATATTTTGATATCTCTCACCGTTTTTATGTTATTAAATGTTTTTGGTTTTTGAAAAAAAATGGGGCCCAAATGTATATAATAACTGGTAAAAATTCATCTGATGGTCTAATTGAATTCTACGGAAAATTATCTATAATAACTCGTTTTAACCTTTTCAATAAGTTGAATCATGTATTTACAGCAGTAAGATATTTTCCACTTCCGAGGACGTCCGGCTTTCATAACCATGTGATGGTGTCAGCATTGCCTAGAATATTTTATAATTTTCCTACATTTCCTCGCAATCGGGTCTATGGTCCGAAATGCAATTCCGCAGGCCTTGCCGCCAACGATGTTGTTGTTTGAGATTATAACCCCTCTTGCTGGCCCCTTGCTGCTGCGCCACCGTCTCATCAAAAGCAGGTCGTGCTGCGTGGACTCCTACTTGTTGACATGGTAACCATCGGATATCCATTTTGTTTTTTTGCCCTTGTTAATCACAGAGAGACCCTCAGCCCTTAATTGATCCTTGTTATTACTGCACTCATGAAGAGATGATGATGATGATGATGATGATAATAGTTGTTTTAAGGGGCCTAACATCTAGGTTAACGGCCCCTAATGGTTTGGGTGATCGTGAAGATTATAATGAAATGTAAACTATAACTAAAACTAACTACTAACTTAAATACTGGAAGAAGAAAATGGAAAACAAAAGAAGAATAAGGCAAATAAAGGACGGGAGGAAAAGAAATGCCCTCAACCCTCGAAGAATGCGGATTGAGGGACTTGGAAGGAAGGAGAGCCATTAAAGGCAGATAGGAAAGTGAAAGAGGAGAGGGTCATCCCCACTGGTAATGGACAAAAACCGGACCCAGCTCAGGATTCTCTCGGGGTCGCCAACTACCGAACTCACCAGCCGTGAGCCCCTGAGGGTGTAGCATTATCTAGGGTGCACCAAAAGTGGTGGGGCTTCATACACCCGGCCTCCTTGAGGGCCTTGAGCAGAAGGCAGGAGATAACATGAAAAGAAAAAGAAGGCTGACCCCTCGCAGAAGGAGGGTATCAGAAAAGATGAGACAAGGGCCAATTAAGGCGGGAAAGGAAGAGACTCCCTAGGCCTCGGATACCCTAATACCTTCGGGGTCGGAAGAGAACAAGAGTTGACCAAGTGAGGTCGACAGGAAAGAAGACAGAGAGGAGCCTGCACAAGTAAGTGGAAGCAATGCCGGACTCAGCTGGGGCCCCGTGGTCGCCAACCCACATCCCACTAGATGTGAGCCCCTGGGGGATCATCAAGAGATGGCAAATGGACAGAAAGTGGTCTAATGTTTCCTTTTTTATGAAAGTCGGCTAAGAATATTGCTGTCTTTGATTTAAAAGCTATTGAAGTGCACACTTTACTTCCGTTATACCCAAGTTAGTGCTGGCAAGTCTGAGGTAGAGTTGTGCGAGTAAGTTTTGAAATCTAACGAAGGAGGAGACACAAAAGCATTGAAAACAACACTCCTAAGTTTCGCTTCTTTCACCAAAGTTGAGACAGGCAGACAATACCATAATGGACTAAATCTGGTCTATCAAGTTCCCAATCGTGCTGCGCAGCGATTTGTGACAACCCAATGGAACTTCTTAACTCACCATCTTTTCTCGCAGTTGGCTTCATGCCTCTTCTCTTGTATCGTATTTTACTGTAACAGTAGACCTTCATTCATCTATCTTTTTACTCCGGTCTTATTAGTAACAATAATAATAATAATACCAAACGTAGCTGGTCCCATTACATTAAAAAAAATTAATCTCCACGCTGCAAAATTACGACTTTATAAAACGGTAGTCTTGCCGGATGTCTTATATGCATCATAAACCACAAGCACCAAGGGAATGGCCAAAATTAAAGACATTGAAAACCAGAAAGGAAAATTCAATGATAGCCTCATTGATCAAAACGGGGAACATATTATAAGTTACTTATGTTATTTGCATACCACGATAAAGCTATAGAAGATAAGAATACATAATAATATATAAATGCAGTTAACATTTCTTCAATCATCTAACATGTGCTTCATATTACGGGCATTTGCGCACAAGAAGCTTTTATCTAACATTGTCGCACCAATTTCTTCATTCTCTTACATCAAGGGCACTTTATGTCAACACGATTACTTATTGGCACGTATTTAAGATTTTAACTCCATCTTGAGTGAAGATCTCCTTATTCGTCTCAAGCACTGATCCATTCACTTAATATTTCAAGCTCTAAACTACGTTCATGTCGGCACACTTAGTATTTGGCACCTATTAAGAATTTTAACTTCATGTTGAAGATAGAAGATTTACTTATTCATTTAAGCATTTAACTATGTGCTTATTCAACTTCACTGATCTATATTAATTATTGGTTACATAACTTTATTTTTAGATTATTTTAAGTGTATTATTTTGATAAGAATTATTATATAGTTTAATATTTGTTTATATTCGCCAATAATATTTTCTCGTTTTTAACTACATTTTGAAGAAAAATGACAAGTATTTTATTGTCATTTTATTCAATTTTAACATTAATATTTCTTTTCTTATTAGATTTAAGTACTTTTATATTAGTTAAACTTAATTCTTAATTGATTCTTGTTTAGCTGAAGATGGCCTCATAGAATGCCGAAACATGTCCTATTTATATAGAATTAAATATAAATTGAGTATTGATTTGGCGTATTATTTGAATAGTTGAAAAAAAGACTTACAGTCGAATTATACAGAAATACTGAATCTATCACGACTCTCATCAGAAAACGCAGAGTGAAGTTCTTTACACATAGACTATCGCCAGAATGAACGACATCAGATTGACTGAAAGAATATTCAACATAATTTCTACGTCGAAATTAGGTACTTCTTGGTACAAAGCAACTATGGAAGATTTACAACAATTACATACCACCATAGAAGATATCCATGACCGCAGTATTTGTGGACAAAAAAATCAAAAACAGGAAATTTGAATTTAGACCACAACCCAAAATAAATTGGCGTAAATGGACAGATGAAGAGAAGAAGGCGCACAGTGAACGGATGAAAAGTTTTTGGAAAGATAAAAAGAGAAAAAGAGCTACCACCAAAAGCTAGATTTTTGTTGTTTTAGCGCTCTCCTTAGAGGGGAATGCACGCAAATATTATTATTATTAATAATAATAATAATAATAATAATAATAATAATAATAACAGTAACCAGATACGCACAAGCTACTCTGGGACAGGTCGGTGATCACAGATAGACTTATATCAGCAAACAGGCCCGACATGATTCTTATTGATAAACTAGCAGAAGTACCCATTCTTCGAACGGTCTTCGGTATTAATAACCAGACGTAATCAATTGAGCTACTGTTGCAGTGGTTAGGGGCTTGGAACCTGTTTGTCGACAAAGATAAATGATTAGTTGAAATATGCTCTGAAACGAATTTACCTAACGTTGACTTCCTGACGTGAAAATAGAATTGAAAACCTCGTAGACGAAACGCAATACACGTCATATAAAACTGACCCTCACTGTTGTGTCAAGTACGCATCCAGAGGAAGACCCCTTTAATAAATTATAAAGGCTTGTGGTGGATGAAAATTCAGGTTTATTAGCCTCCAATGGCCCAAATTCCTAAAAGCAAAAAAAATAAAAAAATAACTATTTCAATTCAGGAATTTTTGAAAATAATGTTGCTGTTTGAAGATATAATAGACCTTCTGTACGACATATCGCACGTTTAAGTCTTGTGAAAGAATCTGGGGTACCCCTTGACCCCCTTAAGCGCATTGACGAATTTTACAGTTTTTGTTGGTTCCGTGATAACCTTATAGCCATTTGCAAACTTCCACAGAAATTTAATAAATGGAGTGGCATTACTTCTTTCAGAAATAGATGGAAAGTTGGATGTAACTTTTTGAGACACTATTGTCATGGTTACTGGCTTGCATTCCTACATTAGTTTATTAAATGAAATTAGTTTTCTGGGAATATCTCAGAAACTCTTGGTTTTAGAGCCTTAAAATGTAGTTTTCGGGGACCCTTCACGGCTGTTTAGGGGCCCCGAGTTTTGTTTCTGACACCAAGGGGCTGAAAATAAGCTTTGTCTCGTCGTTGTAGGCCGTAGTCTAATAATAATAAGTATAATAATAACATAACAATATAGGGATAGGGATATAATAGACCTTCCGTACCACACCAGCACGTGTGAATCGCGTGAAAAAATCTAGAGTACCCCTTGACCCCCTTAAGCGCATTATATGTATTGATGAACTTTACAGCTTAATTTAGTTCCGTTACAACCATATAGCCGTTTGCAAACTATCTGAGTAATATAATAAATGGAATTGTATTGCGTCTTACAGCAATATATGGACCTGTGAGTTTATGTTGCCATGGTTACCTGCTTGCTTTCTTTCATTATTGTATTAAATGAAATTAATTTTCTGGGAATATCTCAAAAACTGTTGGTTTTAGGGCCTTACAATGTGTTTTTCGGCGGCCCTTTCGTTTCTCACATTGAGAGGCTGAAAATGAGCTTTGTCTCGCCCTTCTACGCCTATTTCAGCAAGTATTTTAAGGGGATAGGCCCCCTTTTATGAGTGGTACAGAGAAGAGTTACATCAAAGATTAGTGCCGTGCCTCTGAAGGATATCTGTACCAAATTTGACGTTGATCCACCCAGCCGTTCTTGAGTTATAAGGGAACAAAATTGTCCACAAACAAACAGACAGACAGACATACAGACAGACAAACATTTTATTTTCGCGCGCATCCGTCATAAAACAGTCTGAAACGCGTAAATAACGCATATTTCCGCAGAAATTGGGAAAAAAAAGACAAACTTTCATTCTTATATATATAGAGATTGCAGAAGAGAATTCTTCTAACAGACATAGCAGGCCCTAACTCGGATAATATTCCACACATTTATGCTGAGAAAGTTACCAAATACATGCCTCTGGCTGAAGAGATCCGACAGATGTGGCGACAGGAATTTGACACTGCATTGCCTATCATAATCTCTTCCACAGGGATCACACCGAAGTCACTGAAGGCCAACCTTTATAAACTGGGGCTTCACCATAATCTGCATACCAGTATGCAGAGTAGTTAGTTTAGAGACCTGCTCCATAGTTCGGTCGTTCCTCAACCTATCAATATAGAGAACTCCACTCCATCTTGCAACAAATGCCGATGAAATGGTAAATTGTACCCAATGGCATGGTGAACATATGAACCATAATTCTGAGGGGAAAAAAAATATTAAGCCTATTGTTTAGCCTATAGTATCTGACCAGACATTGATCACAGCCAGCGCACTCTCAGAGGCCTAATGTAGGACGTCTTCAGTGCATGAAGTTGGACACAGGTAACGTTGAAGCATATACCAAGAAGGGCATAGCCATGTTTCATTATTAATACTGATTGTTATGACGGAGTTTTCCATCAGATTCTGTATATCTAAATTGAAATGTCGTGTAGCAGATAGCATTCTTGGCTGTGGCCCCAGAGGTCCGGGTTTGATTTCCAGCTCAGTCAAGAAATGTAATTCTAGTTTGAGTGCTGGTACGGAGTACACATAGCCTCGTGATGCAAAGCTGAGAAGGGTTGGGTTCGAATCCCATTTAAGCCGCCCTGAATGTGGTTTACCGTGGTTCACCCCTTCTACTCCAGGCAAATGCTCCAATGGTTCCTAACTTAAGTCCACACCCGCCTCCTTCCTAACATTCTCCTGCAATACAAGTACACACACTACTACAGACACCATGCGGCTATATGACCACTACGTCGCAACACCTCGAAATGAATTAACGACGACAATAAGTTATCTACCTGACAACGTCCTCATTCATTCAATTATTTATTTATTTATTTATTTATCGTATGGCTTTTAGTGCCGGGAGTGTCCGAGGACATAGTCGGCTCGCCAGAGACAGTAGCTGCTTCTAGAGGACACCCGTAGGGTGAGCTACAAGTTTCGTTCAATTTCAAGTAGTTCCAATTTTCGCTACCAGATGTCACTAACACCCAGTGGTGAACGTTGGAACTTTGATAGAGCGTTCCAACGAAATCTAACCTAGAAATTTAGCTTTACACAAGTTTAACCTGTGGAAGTTTCTTTTTCATGCCATAAATCTATGACATGCGACCGCCGCCGGCTTTGCGTCTCCTCCGAAGGAAGGCATACTGAAGAATTCCAACGCTCTTAAAAAAAACGACGACTTCGGTGGGGTTTGAACCCGTTAACTTGGGCACAGCAGTTCAGCATGCTACCAACTACGCCACCGAAACCACTCATAAAACAGCCCCAAACTTTGCTTTTCCCAATTAAATTGTACACGACAGAAAATCTTGAAAATGAGCTTTACAGTACAGGTTAAATAACTTCCTCGGTGAATCATTGGTAGCTTGTTCATCTCATGATCCCAAGATCAAGGGTTCAATTCCTAACTGAGAAAGTAGGGTGTTTTTAGGGCCAGAAAAATCAACGGCCCTCCAAGATTTACGAGGTTGGTTCATAAATAACCTCTCGAGTCACATTTGCTGGCCTCGAGAAAAATTAATTCAATCCTAGACACATGTCGCTGTTTCACTGGCAGGTGGCAGTGCAAGAGCAAAATGATAATTGAGAATAGATAGTTTAGATAGTCAATGGAAATGCATTGGACATGTTTTTTTTTTTTTTTTTTTTTTTTTTTTGTCGTTTACCCTCCAGGTTGGTGGAACCCACGGACTCAGCGAGGGAACTCACCACTACTGCCTCTACGGGCAGTGTCCTAGAGCTGGGAACATCGAATAGGAAGGGATACAACTGGAGGGGTGGGATTGGCACCTCGCCCAGGTGGCCGCACCTGCAAAGCAAACAGGGGATGGATAGACAAGGAAGAGGGAAGGAGGCGGCCGTGGCCTTGAAGAAGGTACCATTCCGGCATTTGCCCGAAGACGAAGTGGGAAACCACGGAAAACCACTTCGAGGATGGCTGAGGGGGAATCGAACCCCCTCTACTCATTTGGGCCATCCGAGGCTGAGTAGACCCCGTTCCAGTCCCCGTACCACTTTTCAAATTTCGTGGCAGAGCCGGGAATCGAACCCAGGACCTCCGGGGCGGCAGCTAACCATGCTGACCGCTACGCAAACGGAGGCGACATTGGAAATGGTAATAAGCTTTAAGTATTTGGGGAGCAAACTCACAGAAGACGGTACAATAAATGAAGAAATTGGAAAGAGAATCCAACAAGCTAATGGGTTTTACCGGTGTGTGAGAGGTTTAGTATGGAACCAAGAAGTCCCAGAGAAATGCAAGAAAGTTCTATCCTCAATGTATTACACACCAATTGTGACATATGCAGCAGGTACTTGGACCACAACAAAACACGATGAAATCCGAATCCAAGCTACCGAGATGAAGTTCCTTAGAGGAATAATTGGGCAGACACTGAGGGATAAAATCAGAAATGTGGACATTAGGGAGAGAACTGTGAAGCCTCCGTGGCTTAGGCGGCAGCACGCCGGACTCTCACCGCTGGGTCCGTGGTTCAAATCCCGGTCACTCCATGTGAGATCTGTGCTGGACAAAACGGAGGCAGACAGGTTTTTCTCCGGGTACTCCGGTTTTCCCTGTCACAATTTCATTCCAGCATCACTCTCCACTATCATTTAATTTCATCTGTCATTCATTTAATCATTGCCCCAGGGGAGTGCGTCAGGCCTCGGCAGCCGGCACAGTCCATATCCTCGCCGCTAGATGGGGGCTTCATTCATTCCATTCCTGACCCGGTCGGAGACTGGAAGCAGGCTGTGGATTTTCAGGGAGAGAACTGTGTTCCCAAAACTGCAAGACAAGATAGAGACCATATGATGAGAATGGAAGAATATAGAGTATCAAAAAGAATATTTACGGAGAAAATACCAGGAAGAAGACCACGAGGAAGGCCCAGAAAGAGGTGGAGAGATAAGGTGAAGGGAAGCATAGAGAAAAGAGGAGTAAAAGTAAAAGAAGTATTGAAAGAAGGAAATGAATGGCGGAGGGATAGACAACTGTGGAGGTCCTTGATCCGCCACCCGACCCATGGAAGAACAAGACGAAGAAGAAGAAGAAGAAGAAGAAGTTTAGATGGATCCAACTCAAGCCGGCCACATAGTGTTGCGGTCAAGTGCATGCTTCTCACACTCAGCTGAACATAGCCATGAGAACCATCACCGGTTGTATAAGAACTACTCCAATCTACTGGCTCCCAACACTCAGCCACATAGCCCCTCCAATGTTAAGAAGACAAGGTACACTGAGGAAAGAATATTCTAAAGTAATGAACAACCCTGCACTTCCAAGCCATGACGACATTCCCACTCTGGCAATAAACCGGCTCTGGTCCAGGAATCCTCCCCTGCGACTGGCTCAACAGCTGGCTGATAGTGATTTCAACATGCAGCTAAATAGCGTAAAACATGGACTAGAAATGCCCCACCCGAATTACGTGACCTCATTGATCCCGTCAAGAAATCCAACGGCTTTGAACAACCGCGACACATATGGAACCGCATCCGTACAGAACATTTAGTTTGTGCATACAACCTGCACAAATGGGGGAAGCCGCCAGACCCCTGCTGTGATTGCGGTACATCGAATCAGACCATCAGGCATATTGTGGAAAATTGTAAACTAAGAGCGTACTTAGGTGACCCTAATGACGTTTTCAGTGCTACACCATCGAGCCTGGACTGGATAAATAGGCTGGACAGAAGGTTATAATTAGGTTGATATCTGTGCTAGTATGTACTTTTTAATATTGTTATTTTTATTATTATTATTATTATTATTATTATTATTGTGTTTCATGTGTAATGCCATACGCTAAGTAAATAAATAACCCGGAGGCTCCGAGTTCAATTCACGGCTCTGTCGTGGATGTTAGTGACTGATGTGAGGGCTGGAACGTGGTGCACTCAGCCTCGTGAGGACAATTGGGTAGCTCTCTGACAGTGAGGCAGTACCTTGGTCACGGAGGGGCCGACGGGACGTGACATGCGGACCACGCGTCACCCCGTAATCTGTACGTTGAATGGCTGGGCAGCAGTCGCTTGGTAGGCTGTGGTACCACGAGGTACCTACTCAAAAGATCTATGCCAGGTAGCTGAGGTCATACGATTATCATCAGAATTATGTACATTCAAATATAGGCTGCATTCTTTTTACCAACCCCCCAGGGGCTCACATCTAGTGGGACATGGGTTGGCGACTACGGGACCCCAGCTGATTCCGGCATTGCTTCCAATTGCTTGTGCCGGGCTCCTCTCCGTCTTCTTTCCTGTTAACCTCTCTTAGTCAACTCTTATTCTCTTCCGACCCCGACGATATTAGGGTATCCGAGGCCTAGAGAGTCTTTCATTTATCCGCCTTAATTGGCCCTTGTCTCATCTGATACCCTCATTCTGCGAGGGGTCAGCCTTCTTTTTCTTTTCATGTTATCTCCTGCCTGCTGCTCATTTCCTCAAGGAGGGGCTCACGGCTGGTGAGTTTGGTAGTTGGCGACCCAGAGGGATTCCTGACCTGGGTCCGTTTTGTGTCCTTTTTTCTCTGGCCATGGGGCAGGCCCTCTCCTCTTTCCCATTTCCTATCTGCCATTCATGGCTCTCCTTCCTTCCAAGTCCCTTAATCCTCATTCTTCGATGGTTGAGGGCGTTTCCTTTCTTCCTATCCTTTATTTGCCTTATCCTTTATTTGTTTACCATTTCTCCTAGTTTGTAAGTCTGTAGTTAGTATCAGTTATAGTTTTCATTTCATTCTCATCCTTCACCACCCAAACCATTAGGGGCCCATAAGCCCCTTAAAACAACAATTATCATCATCATCATCATCATCTTTATACCAATGTTGACATCCCCTGTCATATTTATATTGCAGACATACCCACATGTTGGGAAGAGCGTGAGGAGTGGCATCGCGCTCTAGAACACCAGATGGTGATGTTGCGCTGTGAGGTAGAATCTAATCCTCCCTTCGCGACGTTCAACTATTCTTTCAACAATAGCACTAACTTCCCCCTTTACTCTGATGTTACAGACATTCCCACGTGTCGAGACGAGCGCGAGGAGCTATATGGCGCTCTAAAACAGGAGACGGTGATGTTGCGCTGTGAGGTAGACGCTAACCCTCCCTTCGTGGCATTCCACTGGACCTTCAACAACTCTGGTGACCTGACGGAAGTGCCTGGGACTCACTACTCGAGCAGTGGCGAGGTGTCTCGCCTCAACTACACGCCCAAATCTGACATGGACTACGGTACACTCGCGTGCTGGGGCGCCAACGCCGTGGGACACCAGAGGACGCCCTGCGTCTTCCAGGTCGTAGCTGCAGGTAATGAACCTTACATTATGTCTCTAATTAATGTGCATAGCCCAAATTAATTTTCAAAACTTATTTGAACCAACAGAGGGTGCAAGTGTTCAACACAAGTGAATTTTTAAGTGATTTTGTGTTCATGATACTGTGCCCTTTGACGGATACAATACCTTGGTAAGCTGATGGAGGAGGAGGGGGAGGGGAGCATAACACAGCACTTGTACCGTTTAGTTAAATATATTACAGTACCGGTACCGGTCAAAAATGTATAACGACTATAAAAATATCAACCAACGACACCCAGAATATGAATTTCGGTGCAAGAGCTGGCAACTTACATATCCCAGTAAGGTCTTTGCTAAATTTCACACGGTTAAACCCTTAACCTTTTCAGATATGGCTTTTTAAGAGTTGAAAAACAACAAACAAGTTCACCACATTTATTTTTGAATTTTTGAATGTATTTGATAGAGAACTGCCACTAGGGCTAAAGGGCCCCATTATGTAGTGTATACATTGTTCTGGCTTGAACTATTGTAATAGGAAACTAAACCTAGCTTAACAACTAATAAAACAACATATAAATGGCACTTATAATTAAACAAGCCAATTAGCAAACATGTCTTATACAAGACGAATAATACAAATTAGAGGAGAATGTAATAATAAATAAATAACCTACCTAATGTATTATTAAATCTATTGGAAGAAAATCAAATTACACTATCTTAAAGTGGACTACAATCTTTTATGAATTATAATATGCTCTATTATTAAAACAAGTACATGAGTGACATGATTACTCGAACTCCTACCAATTTCACGGAAGTTGTATGCTGGATACTAAAAATATTTTAAAAGGTTGTATGGCACAGTTATATTTCAAAAATTTCGTAGGAACTAAATATATTTTTGATTGCAAGAATATTCGTGGTTAACGAATTCAACAACTGAGGTGTTTCATGCTGTTTGCTGCAGTGTGTTGCAAGTATTGCTACGATAGTCTGATATTGTAACGGTTTTTGCATAAAATAATCAAGCCATTGGTAGTGTGAGTGACTAGAATTGTATTACTACTCGCCATAGTTTACACTAATATTTACAGTATCTCCACTCCACACAGTGTGTCTGCGTCACAGCTTACACTTATAGTAAAGTCGTCATTACTTCCGACTTGACGTACTGTATCAGTGCTAGGCTAGAGTTTCGTTCGCTAAATCGCGACATCGCGAACGAAACTCGATTTGTCGTGATATATCGATTTCAATGGCTGGCTGTGATTGTCTAGTTAAATTGATTTTCCTTCTGACCGCTAGATAACTCTAGGGTAACACTGAAACGTCAAGTCGGAAGTAATGATGGCTTTTTAGCGGCTTCGGTGGCGTAGTTGGTAGCATGCTGAGCTTCTATGCCCAAGATTGCGGGTTCAAACCCTGCCGAAGTCGTCGGATTTTTTCAGAACGTTAAAAATCCCTCAGTATGCCTTCCTTCGGAGGGGAAGTAAAGCCGATGGTCCCATGTCATAGATTTATGGCATGTTAAAAAACCTTCCACTAATTACACCTGTGTGAAGCTAAATTATATGTAGTCTAGGTTAAACATTTGACTAACGTTCTTATGTTCCTACGTTCGTCGTCAAGAGCCGACTGCGGTAGCATCTGGTAACTAAGTTCTGAACTAGTTGGTCGTTGACGGTGGCGTTTGGCGGCAAAAATAGGAACTACTTGGAAAAATTGAATGTCTGCAGTCCTTACTTGAATTAAAACAGACACACACACTAATACAGTCTTCACAATTAACACCGGTTATCAGACAGATTCTACACACACTAAAAGTACACGGGGCTACATGACTGCGTTGTCGCAGCCCCTAAACTAAGAAACCAACCAACGAACCAAGATTACTTTACCATAGTTAGTTAGTTATTGTTGTTTTTAGGGGCGGAACTACGTGGTCATCTGCCCCTAGCTACAGTCTACACACAGTTTCTACAGCTTCGCACTTGTCACTTCTCTTACGATTTGAGTCACAGTCTTGCTTTACCTGCACTTCCGGCCGTAGCGCGTCTTGCATGAACTGTGAGAGCTGATGTTGCCTTTTTCTTTGAGGCTGCCTCGTATCTTATTTTGTGCACGTCATGGTGCACGACTATCATGCTTGTCTGTCTCTCCAGAGGTCCGGGTTCGATTCCCGGCTGTCCCAAGAAATTTAATTCAGTTCTGAAGGCTGAAACGGGGTAAACCCAGCCTCGTGAGGCAAACTTGAGATAGGATCTGTTGGATTCCAGTCTCAGCCTTCCTGGAAGTAGTTTTCCGTGATTTTCCACCTCTACTCCAGACAAATGCTGGGATGGTTCCTAACATAAGACCACGGCCGCCTCCTTTCAAATCCTCACCTGAATTACTAATACACACACTAATACAGACCCCACAATAACACAGACTCTCAAACATATTCTACACACACTCAAGTACACGGGGATAAATGACCGCGATATCCAAGCTCCTCAAATTAAAACAATAACAACAGTTGAAATATTTTTTATTATTATCTATCGTTTGGCCTTTATGCCGGGAGTGTCCGAGCTGTAGCTGCTTCAAGCGGACACCCATGGGGTGAGCTACAAGTTCCGATCAATTTCAAGTAGTTCCAACTTTCGCTACGTGATGTCACTGACACCTTTTGGTGACGTTGGAACTTTGATAGAGCGTTTCAACGAAATCTAAGCTAGAAATTTAGCTTCACACAAGTTTAATAGTGGAAGGATCTCTTACATGCCATAAATCTATGACATGGGACCACCGGCTTTACTTCACCTCCAAAGGAATTCATACTGAGGGATTATAACGCTCTTAAAATTCCGACGACTTCGGCCGGGTTTGAACCTGCGATCTTGGGCCCAGCAGTTCAGCACGCTACCAACTACGCCACCGAATCCGCTAGTTGAACTATTAAACAATTTAACGAATTGTGGGTCATATTGCGTAATTGCCCCCCACCACCATTCTAGGCAGTCAATTGGCTATGTAGTTCTAGTAGATTCCTGTGCGTGAGAAGTACAGTCCTAACAAACATGGAGTGTTCAATCCTGTGAGTGGTCTCGCGTGATAAAATGCACATCACCTGACAGTATAATTTAGTGGCTCAGTAGTATTCCCATAGCAGGCGACAATCACGTGGAGTGCCCGCTCGAACCGCCTCGCGGGCCCATGTATGTAACTCCCGGAGCCTGATGGGTATTCCATCCCGCTACGCAGATTGCAGTGCCCAATACATCCAGCCGTATTCGGCGGAATAATAATAATAATGAAAAATGAAAATCCACAGCCTGCTTCCAGTCTCCGACCGGGTCAGGAATGGAATGAACGAATCCCCCATCTAGCGGCGAGGATGTGAACTGTGCCGGCTGCCGAAGCCTGTCGCACTCCCCTGGGGCAATGATAAAATAAATAACAGATGAAATGAAATGATAGTGGAGAGTGTTGCTGGAATGAAATTGTGACAGGGAAAATCGGAGTACCCGGAGAGAAACCTGTCTGCCTCCGCTTTGTCCAGCACAGATCTCACATGGAGTGACCGGGATTTGAACCACCGACCCAGTGGTGAGAGGCCGCCATGCTGCCACAGAGGCTTCTAATAATAATAATAGTAATAATAATAATAATAATAATAATACACATTCAATCTTCACTAAAACCTTAGGCTTCGGCACTGCAATCCAAAGACCGAGTGATAGCCACGAAGAACTACAGAACACACATTCTGGAAGAGAACGTGGCCGATGAACGTTGTCATAGATGTGCCTTGGCACTGGAAACTATTGACTACATTATTCTAGCTGCTCTTCTCTAACTGACTGGCATCATGGTTTAGAGGTAACGTTCTCGCCTGCTGTCCCCAAGATCGCAGGATCGAATCCTGGTGCAGTCAGCTGGCATTTGCAGGTACGCAAATGTATGGGAGCCGTGTCAGTAAATTTACTGGTACGTTAAAAATCCCCTTTGGGGTAAAATTCAGGAACCCCAGCGTCTTTAAAAGCCACAGAAGTTAAAAGGGACGTAAAACCATTAAAATTATAATTATTCGTATATTGGCTTTCACGGCCGGTGAATTAAAACTGAGCAATTTTTCTAGGTTTATGCCGTGTCCTGTGTGGGATTTCGCCTAGGAACACCAAGCTGGCTCATCAGCAGGCTCTTGGTGTCCGCGCCCGGATCCCCACAGGAGTAGCGAACTGCGTGCTACCTGCCTTTTTATGAACCGCACGTGCACCTCTTTACTGAATTTGGAAGCTTTCATAGGGAGGTTAAGGCTGCTTGAGATTTTAGTTCTCGCAGTAAAGAGGAGCAGGTGCGCTTCATAAAAAGGGAGGTAGCGCGCAGTTCGCTACTCTTGTGGAGTCCAGGCGTGGACACCAAGAGCCCGCTGATGAGCCAGTTTGGTGTTCTAGGCGAAACCCCACACAAGACTCGGCATAAACCTAGAAAAATTGCTGAGTTTTAATTATTATAATTATTGTCTAACTGGTGTGGAGCACACAAAGATGCATAATGTATCCAGGATTCGAAATCAAGAGCTTGCTACAACAGGATACGGATGCTTGCCACGGTGGGTTAGTGGTTAACGTGTCGGTCTACTAACCCCAAGCCTGCAGGTTCGCTCCTGACCGTGGTAATTGATTTTTGAAAGGCGGCAAAAATGACGACACGTATGTCATACGATGTTGGCCTGTTAAAGAACCCATTTGAATTCAGTAGGCCGTGTTCATAATGGCATAATTAATCTCGGGGGGTACCGCCAACACAAAGTTCCTAATTTCTCTACTAGAAAACGCTATAGTGTTCAAGGACCTTTGTTATCTAACCTCCTTGACTTTCATAGTGCTTCAAGGAACAACGAAATTTGAAATGCAAGCTACCCTCTGGGTGTCAAATAAAAAAGCTTGTACCCGGCACCCGAGGCGTTACGATTTTATTATCATTATTATTATTATTATTATTATTATTATTATTATTACAACAGGATGATGGAAACGACCACAGATTATTATATCCATCAGTCGTCCAATAATATTGAATACGAGAGGTACAAAATTTATTGGAACAGACCTGTCCTAACGGACCAGAAAATCTTGTCAAATGGACCAGATGTCATCTACCTTAACAAAACGAACCAAAATATTTATTTGGTAGACATTGCACTTTGCGCCAAATATATTGATTTCTTCTTGCAATTTAGAGAAACAAATCGCCTGCTCGATTTCTCAACAAGTTCACGGGATGTTTGCGTTGATACTCTTAGCCTCCATTAACCAACGGTATTCAGGCAAGTGTTCATCCGCTAATCTGCTCAAAAATAAAAAGCGAAATACAGTTAAAACTTTATGGATGTATTAGTTCTGCTGCATTCAAGCAAGTAAATGTGCTATTTTTCTCTGCTTATTACATTTCAACATTCCCGTCCTCATCGCTATAACAAGTGAAGAAGCATTACCGTTCCGATCATTACCGAATATCTACGAACGGTCTTGGACACTTCGCCCGCCTTCGGCAGTGGCCCCCGCGAAAGCCTTCACTGTGACGGGAGAAGCCTTAGCAATGAAAGAGTTTCAGATTGGCACTTGTTCCTTAGCAGATACTACGGGCGTTGAAACTTTTATTTTTGTTATTATTATTATTCTATTATTATAATATTAACAGAAATGCTTTTCAGTCAGTCAACACCTGAAAGAAATTTTACATGAATTAGCACACTCATTCAAAAATTGTGGGTGTGGAATCAATTAAGTGGCATATTTCGTTCATCAGGCGAACATCACCAGTTCTGGGTCACTTGGACTCAAATTAGGTTCGACGCCAATCTAATTGGACACAATTCGTGTCGACCGACTGTAAAGCAATACTGGTATTAGATTAAGATATCAACAATGAACATAGCTTCTACTGTAGCTCTTAAAATTTTGTTCTTGTTTGTTTTTTATTTATTGATTTTAGTTTGATGTTTATTGTGTATTGTTTATTTTTTATTTTATTTTTATTTTTATGTTTTTGAATTTTTCATTTTGGATTTTTAATTTTTAATTTTTGATGTTAAAGTTTTAATTTTTAATTATCAAATTTTAATTTCTAATTTTTAATTTCAAATTTACAATTTTTAATTTTTAGTTTATTATTTTTAATTTTTAGCCTACTTTTCACATTTTGCAAAAATGAGGAAAAAGTAGACTTATGAGATCGATCCGGGAAAATGTCTGTCTGTCTGTCTGTCTGTCTATGAACACCTGAAATAAATTTTACATCAACTCCTAAACGGCTGCAGCAATCGAAACCAAATTTAGTATGAGTAAAGATCTATACTGGGACATCTCAATGCCATACTTGAAAATGATGTCAGTGCTACCAACTGCTGAAAAATCGCAATTGAAATTTGAGCTCCATGTTGGATATCTTGGAATGTATACATGGGAACTATTCCAAAATTGGCACACATAGAGGTAATAATACTTCAGTTTAATTTCCAGGACGCCATACATGACAGTGTTGCCAAAATGATTCTATGCCTACTGATAGGTCCAATTTTTTAATTCATGTAACTTCTACACTATCAATTGGATTTCAACCAAATTTCGCATGTACTATGTGTACATAAAAAGATATGAATGAGCGTATTATTAAGAGCCACCAGTGCTGCCAACTATGAATAAATGCTTTCTAATACCAATATATCAGAAATTATGCGAGCCAACAGCTTTAAACCTTGCACACGTATAGTGCCTGACATTCTACATTAATTTGGAGCAACTAATGTATGTCAGTGCTACCAACATGATTCTAAGCCAGCTGATAGGACCAATTTTTAAATACATGTAACTTCTATACTATCAATTGGATTTCAATTAAATTTTGTATGTGCTTTGAGTACCATAACAGATATGACTATACGTATTCTTAAGAGCAACCAGGGCGGCCAACTGTTAAGAAATGCTGTTTATATTCTTGCCCTAATATCAATATATCAGAAAGTATGCAAGCCAACAGCTCGAAACTTTGCGCACGTATAGTACCTGACATTGTAGATTAATTTGGAGTAATGAATATACGTCAGTGCTGCCAACATGATTCTAGCCTGCTGATAGGTCCAATTTTAAAATACCAGTAACTTCTATACTAACAAATGGATTTCGTCCAAAATTGGCACAACAAGATATCATAATATTTCCGATTATTTCTAACCAGCACACGCATAACATTGTGGCCAACATGCTTTTACGGGTGCTGATAGATCCAATGTCTAACTGCATGTAACGTCCATTGGACTTCAACCAAATTTTGTATTCTGTACCTTAAGAGATGGAACTAAGAATATATTCAGTCACCAGGGCTGCCAACTGTAGTGCTCTATTAGGCTACATTATACGAGGAATATTTCGAACTATTTAGACATTTCGATATTACCAACTTATTTTCGTCATTATTCTAGGTAGGTTCTTATACTGTAGATTAATCATTGGCATGAAAAGTAGGCTCTTTAGTTCGTCACGGAACTTCTTGTTAACTTTTGACTTTTAATCATAATTTTTTATTTTGTATTGTTATTTAGATCCAATGTTGCAAAATGTCAACCACCTTACTACTACAGGAAAACACTTGTACATTGTAATTATACTATTTCTGACCTCAATCTAGGAAATCCGTTGGAGTTCTATAGTTCTCACTTTGTAGAATAGAGAATATTTCGGAATAGGTCGGCCGTGTTTGCACATTAACAGTGAGCGCAATTCGAAGTTCTGAAAGGGTTTCTGTTCAGCTCAATATAAAAGTTGTGTCAACATGCAAAGCCCGTCCCCCGTGATGTTGCTTTAGATTAAACGAGTTGAGTATTGGTTTCGTTTTTTTTTATTATTATTACTCTCACAACAGCTTCCTACTCGGAAAACTTCGCTGCAATACAGGTCACGCTCGGGATGAGGCGAACATTCCCAGCTCCTCTCATCTGCAAACACCGCACTCATCTTACCGTGCAATAACACCTATTCCAGGCATGACTACAGAGACAGAAGGCAACGGGTCGTTCATTCAAGTGTCCCACTCGTGGTGTAGTGACTAGTATTCTTCGCGGTTACCATGGAGATCCGAGTTAGACTCCCAGCTCTGCCGAATAATTTAATTCTGGTTTTACGGCTGGTACAGCGGCTTCGGTGGCGTAGTTGGTAGCGTGCTGAAATGCTGTGCCCAAGATAGCGGGTTCAAACCCGGCATGTCTTCCTTCGGAGGGGAAGTAAAGCCGGCGGTCCCATGTCATAGATTTGTGGCATGTAAAAGATCCATCCACAGACTAAACTTGTGTAGAGCAAAATTTCTAGGTTAGATTTCGTTGGAACGCTCTATCAAAGTTCCAACGTTCACAACTAGGTATCATTGACATCTGGTGGCGAAAGTTGGAACTACTTGAAATTGAACGGTACCGTACGTGTAACTCACCCTCTGGGTGTCCGCTGGAAGCAGCTACAGACTCAGGCGAGCCGAACATGTCCTCGGACACTCCCGGCACTAAAAGCCATACGATAAATAAATAAATAAATAAATAAATAAATAAATAAGGGCTGGAACGGGATCCACTCAATCTCATGAATCCCCAGGAACTCACAACTTGTGGGAAATGGGTTGGCGACCTCGGGACCCCAACTGAGTCCAGCATTGCTCCCACTTACTTGTGCCGGGCTCCTTTCTGTTATCTTTCCTGTCGGCCTCCCTTGGTCAACTCTTGTTGTCTTCCGACCCCGACGGTATTAGGGTATTTGAAGCCTAGCGAGTTATTCACTTCCCCGCCTTAATTGGCCCTCGTCTCATTTTTCCTGATACCCTCATTCCTCGAAGGGACAGCCTTCTATATCTTTTCATGATATCTCCCGCCTACTGCACCAGGTCCTCAAGGAGGCAGGGTGTGTGTATCTCTACCACTTCAGGTGCACCCTGGATAGTGCTACACCCTCAAGGCCTCATGTCGGGTGAGTTCGGGAGTTGGATACCCCAAGGGTTTCCCGAGCTGGGTGCGGTTTTTCTCCTTTCTCCACTGGCTTTGAGGTGAGACCTCTCCTCTTTCCCCTTCCTATCTGCCTTTCATGGCTCTCCTTCCATCCAAGTCCCTCAGTCCTCGAGGGTTGAGGGCATTTCTTCTCCTCCTGTCGTTTGTTTACCTTATTCTTCTTTTGTTTTCCATTCTTCTTCTAGTATTTTAGTTAGTAGTTAGTTTTAGTTATTTTAGCCTATTTTCAATTTTGAACAAAATAGGCTTATGAGATCACCTTTTGTCCGTGTGTCTGTCTGTGTGTGCGTGTGTGATGGTGTGTGTGTGAGTCCCCCTAATAACCTCTAAACGGATGGAGCGATTTCAATGAAACTCGGTAAGTTCATTGCACTATTCGGGACGACCCCGACCGCGCCCTTCAAATTTTGTTACGTTTCATCAATCAAACATGGCGGCTGTGCGAAATATTTCACCAGCATTCAATACCTCCGAAACTATTCCCGATATCACCCTGGAATTGTTTACGGTGATAAAGGGAACTACTAGAAGTTCGCCTATGTGACTTTTGAAAAACTGGAAACTACCAAACCAACATGGCGGCCAAGTGAAATTGCGACTTTTAAATAGACGTTTCTCGCGATTTAACCAACCAAACGCAATAAAACTTGGTACAGTATATGTTTATACACATTGTAATGCACCGACATCTAACTTCCTTCAATTGTTTACATAACCACAAGATGGCGGATGTGCGAAATATTTCACCGGCATTCTATATCTCTGAAACTATTAGCGGTATCACCCTGAAATTTTGTACGGAGATAAAGGGCACTACTGGAAGTTCATCTATAAGACTTTCAAAAACCGGTTAACTACAAAACGAACATGGCAGCCAAGCGAATTTCAAAATTTTAAATATCCTTTCTCGCGATTTAATGTTCCAAACGTAATGAAACATGGTACAGGAATTGTTTATACACATTGTAATGCACTGGTATCTAATTTAGTTCAATTGTTTATATAACCTGAAGATGGCGGCTGTGCGAATTTTAAAATTAAGGTTTTATTTCTTGTGTCGTAATCAAGCGGTGAAAGTTTGAATAATGAACCTACGCAATAATTTTTCTTTAATGGTACATGACTCTATGGACTATACATTTAACAATCCAACATGGCGACCATCCGAAATATTTAGACGGCTCTGGATATCTACGAATCTATTATAGCAATCAAACTGAATGTTTTTATGTTCATGGGGGCTATGAACATAAGTTAACCTATAGGACTTTCAATAACCTGGTGATCACAAATACAACATGGCGGCGACGCGAAATATAAATATTCCCATGGACGTTTCTCGCAATTTGACCATCCGAGTGCAGTGAAACTTGGTACAGTAAATCCTTATACGAATGTTAATCCACTGGCATCTAATTTATTTCAATTGTTTCCATAACCACAAGATGGCAGCTGTGCGAAATTTTAACATCTCGTTGTTACTTCTTGTGTCCTAATCATGCGATTGAAGTTCGAATGCTACACGTACACAATAATCTTCATGTAACAGTACATAACTCTATGACCTACATTTATAAAATTCAACATGGCGACCATCCGAAATATTTAGTCGGTTCTCAATATCTCCGAATCTATTACAGCAATCAAACTGAAATTTTGTATGTTGATAGTGGCATTTAACATGAGTAGGATGTATGAAAATAGGCTGTATAGTTCTTCACGGAACTACTTGTTTACATTTTATTATCATCTTCACTATCACCCAAACCTTTAGGGGCCGATAACCTAGATGTTAGGCCCCTTAAATCGACAATTATCATCAACATCATCATCAGACTCATGAAGCAAAACTGAGAAGAGGCGGGTTCGATCCCTATCTCAGACATCCTGGGAATGGTTTTCCGCGCTTTCCCACTTCTACACCAGGAAAGTAATGGGATGGTACCTTAAGTAAGACCACGACCACTTTCTACCCGAATCCTACCTCAATTAAAATACATAAACTAGTAGAGATATCACAGTGACACAGGTTATCAGATAACTTCTGCACACACCGAGGCGCTACGATGTCTCAAGGCCCCTAAGAAGTCACCAAAATCAACTTTCATTTTATAATAATAATAGTGTTACGAGTGCTGCTATCGTACGCTCAATGGGAGTACAACGTTTGGAATTACATATCTGACTGAGTTTCCTCTGGCTTTGTTGATGTTGAGGATTCCATGGGGTGACCGGAGGTGTTGTGTTGCGATACTCTGATTTACAAAAGATGCTCGGTGAAAGCTGTCATCCACTTGAAGGGTGAGGTGAGAAATGGAGACGAGAGGGGTAACGGTCTCCATAACAACAGCAAGCAATGTTGCAATGTATGCCGACACAGCAGTAAGCACATGCTTTGACTCAGTGTGTCTTCACTCGTCACGGTCATTAGAGCGCCAGGCAGGGGGCTAACTTCCCCAGTATGTGTGTCTTCCTGTAAGCCTCTTGGAATGTTATGAGTCATGATCAGCCTCAGTGGCAACGCAGCATTTCCCCACGTGCTAGCTTTGACAGCTGTCAGCGATCATTATTGGTAATTCAGCGATGTGCTGTATGAATTGCGATACCGAATAAAAGACTGTTTTCTAGTTTGCGAGACTCTTCAGACAGCGAGGCAGTGTTAGTTATTCAGTAACTGTGAGGAAGACAAGCATTTGGTGGTGAGTGACGGATTATTGCAAATATCTGCGGCTTGTGTACCAACAGAAGAGGTACGTGACACGGGAGTAATTAGTGGAGGATTAACAAGAGAAAGAGAAAAAGGGTGAGTGTACCCAATAAGGTAGCAGCTTGAGTAGAGGCTGCTAATGGTTTCTGTGTATTTATTGTACGGTGTAGGCCTATGTTTCTAGACCTGCATTAAAACTAATATTTTGGTTGTAAGGGATCATTTGTGTTGCGCTTTACCTACTTTAATCCAATTAACGAACGTTTTAACCTCCAGGGTTGGCTTTTCCCACGGACTCATCGAGGGATCACACCTCTACCGTCACTGAGGGAAGTGTCCTGGAGCTTGAGACTCTGAATCGGAGATACAACTGGGGTGAGGGATCAGCACTACGCCCAGGCGGCCTCACCTGCAAAGCGAACAGGAGCCTTATGAAGGGATGGGAGGGTTAGACAAGGAAGAGGGAAGGAGGCGGCCTTACAATATGTTCCATCCCGGCAATTTCCCGAAGACGAAGTGGGAAACCACGGAAAACCACTTCTAGGATGGCTGAGGTGGGAATCGACCCCCCTCTACTCATTTGGACCACCCGAGGATGAGTAGATCCCGTTCCAGTCCTCAAACCACTTTTCAAATTTCGTGGCAGAGCCGGGAATCGAACCTCTGACCTCCGAGATGGCAGGGGAATATTTTTATATTTGAATTGCAGCCAATAGCCATAGCAGGGTATTTTCATTGAACTCCCGTAGGCTCCCCCATCACGTTCAATTTCAAGTAGTTCCAACTTTGGCCAACAGAGATACCACTGCGATTATAACCAAAACACCTACACATCTAGCTACACGCTACCAATTGTAGTGGAAGGTTCTTTTACATGCCATAATTCTTAGACATGGGCCCGCCGGCTTTACTTCCCCTATGAACGAAGGCATACCTGAAGGATTTTAACGCTTTAAAAAAATATGGCGACTTCAACCGGGTTTGAACCCACGATAACAAGGAATATGCAAATAGTTCTTCTTTCTTTTGTTCTCCAACTTACACGTCAAAGTGTAGGATTATTTGCCAGTTTCCTCTTGCCCAAGCCTTTGCCAATGCTCGCTCTAATGAGCTGTTAACCAACAAAGCCCTGTCTGTATGTTCATTCTAATTTTTATTTGCACAGTACTATATTAATTCGTAGCAGAAATCTGTAAATACAAGACTCAATAAGGAATGTACACCATTTTATCTTTTGGTTGGTTGGTTTCTCAGTTTAGGGGCTATGACAACGCGGTCATGTAACCCTGTGTACTTTGGGTGTGTGTAGAATCTGTCTGATAACCGGTGTTAATTGTAATGGCTGTATTAGTGTGTGTTATCTGTAATTAAGGTAGTGTAAGGACTGCATACGTTCATTTTTTCAAGTAGTTCCTACTTTTGCTACCAAATGGTACTGTCCACGACACCTAGCAGCGGACTTGGCTACTAGATGTCACCACAGCCAGCACCTGGCGGCCGACGTTGGAAGTAATATAGCGTTAACAGACTTACCTACAAATTTTGGCTTCCACAACTGTAGTTAGTGGAAGGTTCTATTTCATGCCATAAATCTATAATATAGGACCCCAGCTTTACTTCCCTTCCGAAAGAAGGCATACTGAGGGACTTTTAACGCTCTTAAAATTCCGACGACTTCGGTCGGGTTTGAACCCGCGATCGTGGGCATAGAATCTCAGCATGCTACCAACTATGCCACCGAAGCCGCAAATTTTATTCTTTCTTAGCATGTTCATTATATTCATGTTCATGGCTTAATTTATTGTTTTATAGGCTTACCTCCGTTAGCCGGAAATCTGTGTTTAACGGGAAAATTTACGAGTCTCGTTCGTTTCCGTTAAATGCAGGTTTTACATTTTTATCATTTTTTAGTATAATCGTTTCGGTCTTCTATCGATCACATTATTTCAACTGCCTTCTCCCTCGTTCTTTCACATTGGCCCAGTGTTCGCGCATTCTTCATCGGTGAAATTCTTTTCTTTCTTCGGCCCACTTCTTGGCGGACTTCAATTCGGGTTTTGGCTGAAAACTCTGTATTTCCACAAGTTTCTTCTTGAAGGAGTCACGTTCCAAGATGGCCTCATGTGATATCCCCAGTTCATGTATGTCTTTTTCCACCTCTGTATACCAGATCCCTTTGGTTTTCTTTCCCACAAAGTAGGCACAAATTCAATTGCAAAATCTTCCGGAGCTCATTCGTGTTAAATGGCCATACAAGGAGAGTCTTCTTTTGCTAATGATATGCATTATTATTATTATTATTATTATTATTACCAATTATGTCCGAACTACTTAATTGAAGCAGTAATGACAACGGATAAATTACCCTGAAAGGAAAGCGAAGTTGCAAAATTATATCAATTACAAACCAACTCCGTGGCACTTAGCCTCTGAAGGTCCTCTTCCCCCCCAAGCGACCGCTGCCCAGCCCTGTTGGCCCACAGATTGAGGGAAGACGCGTAATCAGCACGTTGGGTTCCGTCGGTCACTAATCTTGCTTTTCTTTACCGTGACGCTGCGCCCCGTTCCAGCCCTCACGTCAGTGTCTAAAATCATTGACGGAGCCGGGAATTGGATCCGGGGTTTCAGGGTGAAAGACAGATGCGCTATCCCAACACCATGGGACCTGAAAAATCAAATAAATTACTAAATATCACAAATTACAAACCAAAAAGATGGTATATTGGCTTTCACGGCCAGTGAAATAAAATTAGCGGTTTCATGCTGAGCTTCTATGCCCAAGATGACGGATTCGAACCCGGCCGAAGTCGTCGGATTTTTAAGAGCGTTAAAAATCCCTTATTATGCCTTCCTTCGGAGGGGAAGTTATAAATTAATGGCATGAAAAAACCTTCCACTAACTACACTTGTGTGAAGCCAAAATGTGTAGGTTAGAATTGATAACACTCTATTAGGTCCAACATTCGCCGCCAGGTGCTGATTGCTATGCCATCTAGTAGCCAAGTCCGCAAGCTAGGTATCGTGGACGGTAGCATTTGGTACTAAAAATAGGAAATACTTGAAATTATTTCTGCAGTCCTTACTTGAATAAAAACAGATAATACAGCCATCACAATTAACACCGGTTATCAGACAGTTTCTACACACACGTACAGATAGTACACGGGGCTACATGACCGCGTATTCGCAGCCCCTAAACTAAGAAACCAACCAACCAACCTGAATTAAAACGCATCATATTTTTCTAGGTTTATGCCGTGTCTTCTGTGGGATTTTGCATAGAAACACCACAACAAGACACGGCATAGACCTAGAAATATTGCTGAGTTTTAAATTAAAAGCCAGTTGGAGCAGATGAGAGTCTTATAAGTAGTGGGTTTGGTGAAGTAAATAAAATAATAGACCATTAAAATAGTGAGTTTCTGTACGTTCTTTGTTACATTTCAGAATTGCTATGGAAGTGTTAAACAGTGTCGTGCAGCACTGAAGATGCATTCCACACCAAGCTACAAATAATGCTGACGAGAAGCATTGCAGCATTTAAATGGAAAAACATGCTAGAAAAAATAAGGGCTGGATCATTAATAATTCTTGGCAAGATTAATGACTGGTCATGCGCTGAATCGCCGTGGTAATAGTCCGTTTTACACCGGGGCAGTGTTTACTTTTCACCATAAATGACCCTCCTGCCAAAATAATTACCGAGGTATAAGCTATTTCCCACGAATTTTTAGTTGTGTTCACCAAACGTTGCCTATGTTCCAACGACAAATGCCTTTAAAGGCTAATAAATTTCACTAATAGATTGTGAACATGGATTATAATTGCATTTGGAGAATTCTAGGCAAAACTACTGATTTAAATCCTTTTTATTAATAATATTAATTGTAATGACCAAAGATCCCCATTTTCCCGCCTTCACCTATCATATATCTCAGTCCGTAGAGCACAAAGTGTCACTTCCTGTCCTTCATTCGCTAGATCAACAGCCTATCAATCGCTCTGCTCGACTCTGGAATGACTTGTCACACGTAATAAAATACCTTTCCTACGAACATTCTGTGCAAAGAGCTCTCTCTCTCTCTCTCTCTCTCTCTCTCTCTCTCTCTCTCTCTCTCTCGCTCTCTCGCTCTGTGGGTTTTCGTTTTTCAATCTACCCATTTATTTAATAATTTCATGTTATATATATAATACTGTATACAGGAGATTATGTGTGTAGAGTACATATTTTATACCAGGTGAATCAGCTGCCCCTAATAATATTGTTTTATGCAGCCCAACTAACACGTGTTATCAGGAAGGTCGATATTTCTCTTTTTGCATTACTAATGCACTGCAGCATATCCTGCAAACAATACACAACACTATTATTTTTCCCACCTATTAGTCTGTAGTCATGAGCTTCCGTGGCTTAGGCGGCAGCACGCCGGTCTCTCACCGCTGGGTCCGTGGTTCAAATCCCGGTCACTCCATGTGAGATTTATGCTGGACGAAGCGGAGGTAGACAGGTTTTTCTCCGGGTACTCCAGTTTTCCCTGTCACAATTTCATTCCAGCAACACTCTCCACTATCATTTCATTTCATCTGTCATTCATTTACTCATTGCCCCAAGGGAGTGCGTCAGGCCTCGGCAGTCGGCACAGTTCATATCCTCGCCGCTAGATGGGGGCTTCATTCATTGCATTCCCTGACCCGGTCTGTCGACTGGAAGCAGGCTGTGGATTATCATTTTTCATTAGTCTGTAGTCACATTACCGACAGCGGTAGCTACGCTTGCTAACGCACAGCGCTAAGCCACGGGGCCAAGCTCAGTGTGGATTCAGTAGCAATGAGTTCGAGCCCCAGGGTCCTCCGTCCTTGAAATGGTTTTCCATAGGTTCCCCATTTTCAACTCCAGGCAAATGCTGGGATGGTACCTTCTGACAGGCCACGGCCGCTTCCTTCCACTTCCTTGCCCAGTTTCATTCACGTTCATTAATTCCATCTCTTATTAACTCCTCTCATGAGGTAGGCGTCAGGATGGGCATCCGGCCGTAAAATCCAGTCGCCACAATGACTTCCATCGCATCTCACACCCGATCCTGTTGGAAAACGGGAATAATAAGGGGTAGGCATACATTATCCTGTAGTCACATCGAGGGAAAAATAATACTATTGTATGGTATTTTGGCTTTCACGGCCAGTGAATTAAAACTCAGCAATTTCTCTAGGTTTGTGCTGTGTCCTGTGGGGGGTTTCACCTAGAACAACAAGCTGGCTCATCAGCAGGCTCATGGTGTCCCCACCCGGACCCCCACAGGAGTAGAAAACTGCGCGCTACCTCCCTTTTTATGAAGCGAACCTGCGCCTCTTTACTGCGAGACTAAAAGCTCAAGCAGCCATAACCTTCGTATGAAGACCTGATGAGCCAGCTTGATGTCCTAGGGGAAACCCCACAAAAGACACGGCACAAATCTAGAAAAATTACTGAGTTTTAATACTGTTGTAATCGATACAGCAAGTCAAAAATCAATAGTAACACACTTACGCCGTACGCACGTACTGCCTGTTCCGATTCAACACAGAACTGTAAAATGGGTTGCCTACCCACCCGGGGCTAAGTTCGATTTCACTGATTGCCGCCTTCTTTAAGCAGCATTGCAAAGTATTTTGCTCTTTCAAAATATGTCGCGTCGAAGACTGATTACAATTTTGTAACACATCATTTCCAAATTGTATCTCGTTTTGTGGTATTAGGTTAAAAAGCAATAAATTGTGTTGTAAATAAAATACAACGCAAAAATATATTGTGATGTAATAAACTATGTTGTATAATAACAAATTATTTCATAGAAATGCTCTGCAAAAGCCATCAACAGAAGCGTAAAATAACAAGTTCTGAAACACAAATCGTTCAAACTTATTTTGAAGCCTGTGTAAATATATGTTGAAAGAGCAAAATACTTTGCAATGCTGCATAAGAAGGCGGCAATCAGTGAAATCGAAATCTGTCCCGTCGCTAGCGCGCAGCGAGCAGATTTCGAGCCGATTGCGAGATGGGTAGGCAACCCATTTTACAGTTCCGTGTTGAATCGGGACAGGCTGAACATACAGGCACACACGGACAAAATGTGATCTCATGTGTCGAAATGTCATACGTCTCTTAAGATTAAAATAGGAAAAATATGGCCTTCAGCATTAATTTGGTTGGTGCGGATTTTACCCCAGTATTGTGTTCCCTACTATCTCGCTAAGGGCCGTTTTCACCAACGTCAATTACCTCTTAATTCATCATTTAAGGTTATTTAACTTTGCGCGAGCATTTCACCAAACAGAAACGCTCGTTACCTTACCACTCACAAAGAATTACGTTAAATGGCCAAATCTGGCCACTCAACTCCCTAAAGCATCTTTAAAGTGGCGGGAAACAGCTGAATTGTGCCTTGCGCATTCCACAATGGCGGTTTGTTTTCTAGTTTCACACGTACTTTCATCCATATGAATATAAAATATATTTATGACAATGAAATTATAAAAGATCAGACACACTATTAAGTTTTAACACCAAGAAAAACGAATACGGAAATTTAAAAAAAAAGTATATATAGGAAGGGGAATTCGAACTCCTTCCAGCGCTGCATAATACAATAAGTGACTGGACCCCAACCGCTTACGCTACGAAGATAACTGGGTAAGCGCGTCCTTTTGAGCTATCTATTCACACAACTGCCAGTTCTCCTAAATACTTTGTTACTATCATTTTACGCTTTTGCCACTAATAAGTTCTTCTGTATTTCTCTTCCTTTATAATTATGTTCCAGAAAGTCTCAAGGAAACATTGCAAACAATGACCAGTGCTAGACGCTTCGTGGTCTGTACGCCATGTTCTCCAAGAGGAAACCTAGTCCACGCATGCGCGACAGTCGTAAATCTTATTTAAGTAAATGCGAAACCGAATTGCCTCGTGAAATGCATCGAAGATAATCACGCATTAAATCTCGTATTTAAGTTAAATGGGAATTAACTAACTAATCGTTAGTGAAGAGTTAGTGAAAACGGCCCTAACTTATAAAAGTTACAATCGGCGTTTGGAGGTCTCTAAACATGGACATACTGAACCCTTCAGAATAGCAGTGTTTTATGCAAGAATCTTAGATCAAGGGGTCGCGTTCAGTTCATAGTGTGGTGTTTACGTCCGCCAAACTACGTGCTTTTCTGAGGCAAGGGTTATAGGATGAAAACTATAACTAAGAAAGAAAGGAGACAAAACGTAGGATAATAACAAGATTTAATAACTAATTTGTGCATAAAAGAATAAAACAAACAATAATAAACAAAATCCTCCCTGAATTTTCCCCTGACAGGAATATTTATCACTTTGAGGAGTCAGACAGATCTCCCCTTTTCTAATAAAATGTGGATCCCAGTTCCACTATCTTGCATGTGAATTTATGTTCGCGTGATGACTACCTACGAGAAATGAGTACTTGGATGATCATTCGTTCACAACGGGTTAACAGCCACGGTGCTCACGAACAATCATCTCGTAAAATCAACTTTATGGATATGGGCATAACATTAATAAAAATCCTTAAATCTAACTCTGACACACATATTACAACTCTACTATTTACAGGCATCTCTCTGAGACCCTTATTAGTGTGGTGACACACTTATCCAAATGAGCTGCCACAATGGCCGGATGCTCAACAACAAGGAAACACAGCGCCGCACGTGACTCACGGGTCACTGACATGTACAATAAACATAAGACTAAACCAACAACAACAAACAACCTGAGTGGTTAAGATTACTTTATATTAACAAAACTGCATGTTAAGGAAACGCTTCGAAGGTAATCGTGTTTCGTAGGCAACTCCCATTTATTTAAACAATTTTACCATTGATCAGTTTCTCACATTTATATTTATTTTCAAGTAATTTGGAGCCAGTCGTGCACTCCCCTAATGAGCTCTGCTTGCGAAACTCAGCCAGCCCTTGTGACAACAACTCACCTCTTTCCACAATACCAGTCATGTCCCCCATCCAGTGTATATAAATAGCCGACCAGCGGAACTGTTATCTCAAGGAATCAACAGCCGCTAACATCTCCTCCCACTCAACATATGGTCAGACAATAATCACATATCCATAATTGTCCTCGCAAGGATGCAATTTGAATCTGGTACCAAGCTGACAGAAATCAGTCTCTGCTGAAGTTCCCGCTTGTAATACCACAACAATATACTCACAATACACACATCTGGGACTGACATAACGCCTTTCACATGGGTCTGCTGAATTAGAGCTCGCAACATTTAACACAATATTTAAAACCTACGATAGAGCTGAGTACCCTTCGTCACAAATTACATTGCTCCAAAGGCAATAATCACACTGAATCTGATCAATAATAATTCTCAACAAAATTTAATTACCCTCCAATCTACTATATAATTAGATTAATTCAGTCCTACTTCTGAAACACGACATATCTCCGAGAGACGTTTTTAACCGCACTTCGTAACCTAGGCGAACACGGCCGTTCACATAGATACGTTAGTTAACACAACACAAAGAAAAGAACCTTCCATTAACTACAATTGTGCGAGCTGCTTCCAAACAAAAGTGTGTCAGATCAAAACAAAATATACTACATTAAATCACACAAGCAAAGTATTTACAAAATATGTCCCATAAACCATAAGTTAATTTAATAAATAATAAAATATTATTTGTACTCATCTCGTGTTGTAGTCACCCGTCAAAGAACATCAGATGCCATTCCCCAACTGGATGCTCTTTATCTCATAGCAGCCATCTGGACGGACTGTTGAGAATTCCACACTTCCTCTGCATTCATTGATGTCATCCTTGCGCTGATACAAAAATTAGGTTATTATACACTTTATGCCTGACTACTAAATTCGCTTGTTCAGGTACTAAATTCCCTGTCACTGTTCATTGGCGAATTATCGACGCTACTGTCCCTATAACTATAGTACAATGACTATCTATCACTGATTTTACCACTTTTCAATGAATCTCCTGTGTCCTCGACACAAAAATACAAGTCTACGTTCGTAGACGCACAGAATAATAATAGTGTGTCCTCAACACACGGAATAAAAGTCAATGTCTTGGCTCTTCGACACACTTATAAATGAACTGGCCCTTGGGTCTAGATGGAGGGGGATTTTATGTAAAAATTTCTTGAAATAATTGTGATAAAGGAATGAAATAGATATCACTGAACTCGTAATATTGCACAGGTCAAGAATCTGCCCATTAATCCTAGAATCGATCGTAGAGATTTTGTCTAGGCGATTTCCCGCGTGAATGCTAGCCGCCGCGTACCCCAGCCAGAGTTGGCGCGCAAGTAGGCATTCTCTTCTCATTGGTTCTCCAATTTCTCTGTAATTTGGCGGTTTCTAGTAGATCTTGGCGTCTTGGGAGTGTCTATTTTCTTCATCAGCCATTCACGTTACTGCATCATATTTCTTCTAGGCGCGAATATCACAATGAACATACCAGAACCATGTCTCACCGCGCGTCGCTTCTAAAATTGAGGTAGCCACACCTGTCCCTGTGATACATCGCTCTGCTATTTCTTTTCATAGCTCAAGTACTTAGCCTTTTGTTAAACTGATGCAGGTATGTCCCTACTGTCTCCAACAAATGCTTGAAATTTCCTCATCGCTGTCTGGCTACTTTCATGATGCTGGTTGAAATATTTATTAATTGAAGAAATAAAATAGTAGAATCATTTAACCAACATAGGGTAAAGGGTTCACAACTCTCCCACTCTCAAAATTTCGAACTTAGGAATAAAGTCGACAATTTTACAATACTTCCGTAGGCCAATTTGTTTTATTTCCAGAATCACCCCTTTTTCTTACTTGGTCTAGGCGCTCCTGTCTTCAATGGCATTTACTCGTTTTCATTTCCTGCTTGTCTCTTCCCCTTCCACTCTTGCGTGACGCTCGATGCCTGCGGCAACACCTCGCTTGCCTCGTTAATGTTTGTCAACAACAAGTCTACTTCCTCCTTCATCACGTGCCGTAGTCAATTGCTCCCCGTTGACTTTGTTGATAGTAGGACGTCCGTATATTCAAACAGCGTCATATTTTCGGCGCTACCATGGTTCACTTCGACGATATTTCTTTAGGTTGGCAGCGTTGTAAACTGACATTGTTCCTGTGCTCAATTCTTTCACTCTGTAAGCATTATTTCCAAGGTTTCTTACGATAGAATAGGGTCCTATGAATTTTTCGCAGAACTTACTAAAGATTTTCTCTTCTGGGTCCGATATAGCAGGTCGTTTTACCAAAACGAGCTGGTTGACTTCAAGATCACCGTGGAACCTCTTATTTCTTACTCGCCGTAATCTGCGGTCTGCTTGTTTCCTCATGTATGCTCTCGTTCTTTCAATTCTCAAGTCTGGTGCTATCATGGGATCTTGTGGACAGTTAATGATGCTTTTCCACGTTCTTACTGGATACTCGTTCTTGTGTAGGACCATAGGGATTTGTCCTGTTGACTCGTGCCTGGTAGAATTCATGCATGTCTCTACGTCCTTAATTTTATCGACCCATTTGTGGTGTTCGTTCGGAATGAAGATTCTCAAATATGCAGTTACAGATTTAATTACTCTCTCGCTTGGATTAGCTTGGGCATGTCGGATACTGCTTAAAACATGTTTTATACCCATGTCTTCCATTCCTTTCTTGAATTCGGCGCTGGTGAAATAACTGCCGTGATCTGATAATATAAACTCTGGTTTTCCAAGGGTTGGAATAACTCTATTACGAATGCGACTGAGTACCTGCTTCGATGTTGTTTTCTGAATAGGGCATAGTACTACAAACTTAGAAAATACATCAATGCACACCAGCAAATGACGGCAACCTCTCCTTCCCTTCGGAATTGGACCAAGACAGTCCACCGCCAGTAGCTCACATGGTTTCTGAGGTAGCAATGGTCTAGGATATTGCCTCAGTAAATAATTATTTGGCTTTGTTCTCTGACACGGGTCACAAGTTGTAATGACGTCACATATAGTTGTTCTCATACGTGGCCATGTAAATGTCTCTCCTATTGTCGCTCATGTCCTTGATATTCCTCTTGTCTCAGTAGACTTCCAGCTTCCTCAGTATGTGTATCCGGGTTCTTTCTGTTCCCAATGGCCTTTTCCCATCTTCCTAGCTCTCCACCTTGATTAGCGTGTAACTCCTCTAAGTAATTTTGTGATTTAGCGTGCCTATCATCCCAGTCATCTCGATAGTTACGTTGATCTCCTTGATTTTGATCTCTCCTTCCTTTCCATCGTTGATTGGCATTATAATCACCGTATCTTCCATAAGGCCTGTCATTCCTTCGATTATCACGCCATTGTTGATATCCTCTCTGTTGGTATCTATTGTTGTAGTAATTTTCGTTACGCTGATATGGTCTGTTTTCCCCTTCTTCCTGGTTTCGCCTAGGTGTGGAGGTGCTCGTATTAGTACCCTGCGTTTTAGTATTTCCCTGTTTTGTCTTTACGACCTCTGTAGTGTTGACTAATTCCAGCTGTCTTCCTCCTCTAAAATGATTATGAGATGTGGTCTCATCTATTTGCCGTAATATCTGCTCTGCATGTAGGGCCGTACTGACGTTTGTTGCTACTAGCACTTGCTGTACATTAACTGGCATTTGCCTTGCTATTGTCATCACCAAATCTGATTCGTTTAATGGGTAATCCAGATCGCGAAATTTTAGCATTTGCATGTTAAAGAAATCTGAGTATTTCGTCTGCTGGGTAGTTTGGTATTTTCTAGAGTAAAGCTCCATTCTTAAACTCTGTTGTATGGCGGGAGACCAGTATTTGCGCAGAAACGCTAAATTAAAGTCTGACATGGTTCCAAATGTGTATTTGAAACTTAAAAACCAGGTGAGAACATTCCCTGATAAAAATCTCTCCATCATTCTCAATCTGCGTGCTTCAGGTACTCCAGTGTCATTAAAATGGTCTTCAATCTCTTTGATAAAGGCCTTAGGTGTTACCCCTGAATTTTCGGTGTATTTCTGCGGTTTATAGTCATTTGAGCGAATTACTTGAATAAGTTGTGTGGGCTGATGACCGTCCTGTGGTGTTGAGCTTCTATCTACGTTCTTACGAAATCCTTCCGTGTTTGTCGTTAATGGGCTCTCTGCTTGGTTCTGACTTCCTGCTATGCTGGGTTGGGAACTATGTGAGTCATCCTGCTTGTCTTTCAATACTCCCGTTTTAAATATAGATGATTGTTCTAATGAGCGAAGTTCGGCTTTAATGATCCTGTCTGTCTGTTCTTTAAGTCTATTTTTTTACCTCTTGCTCCAAAGCTTGAATACGCGTGTGGTTTTCGCCTACTGTTTTAAGAATTGTGGATCTTTCCTCTCTAGAATCAATATTCATTTTCTTCCAATCTTTCCTGATCTGTCCTTTAATCGTGCTTATTTTTTCTTCAATTTGGCTCTTGTTTTCATCCTGATTATTTTCTATCTGGCTTAGCCGTTCGTCTAATGTACTCTTAAATTGTTCTTGTTCAGTTTCTAGGCTTTTCCACTGTTCCGCTGATTTTATCTCTAGACGGTCCATATCTTTAATTATGCCTGAAATGTTCTCATCTACTGCTGATATTTGTTGTTGAATGACCCTGCCACTTTTCTCCATCTCCTTAAATCGACCTTCCAACTTATCCTGGGCTATTTTGACCTCGCTTGTATTCATTGTGCATGCTATTTCAATCTGCTCTAATTTAGCTAACACCGTTTCATCGAGAATGCTAAGTTTTTTATCGAAAATACTCTCCATTTGTTTAATCTGCTCTAATTGTTTCTCATTATTTTTGCTTACATCACGGGCCAGTAATATCATCTGTTGGTTTGTGTGCTCTTTCATCTCTGCGGTTAACGAAGCTAATTGGTTCGTGTTTTTATTATTTTGCGCCTCTAACTGTGAATTTATAGTGTCATTAATTTCACTCTTTAATAACCTAGCTTGTTCCGCCTGATATTCATTTTGTTCAATTCTACTGTTATTTAACTGTGTCCGCAATGATTCACTTTGTTCTAACAGTTTAGTATTTATTTGTTCAGATAATTTTGTATTCAACGCTTCGCTTTGCTCCAACATACTAGTGTTTATAGATTGACTCTGTTCTGATAATTTAGTGTTTATTTGTTCGGATAACTTCGTGTTCAGCGATTCACTTTGTTCTAACATTTTCGTATTTAGCGATTCACTTTGCTCTAACATACTGGTGTTTATAGATTGACTCTGTTCTGCTAGTTTAGTATCCAACAATTCCTGAGTTCTCCTCGCTGCACTTTCAATGATCTCCTGGATCTGCGCCACCGTTGCCATGTTTTACAATATATATGAGACATATGGGAAATGGCCTACGCCAATGCCCTTTGACACGCACATAAATCCAATGCACATTTAATTTCTTTATCCTACTCAGTTCATTTATTTTACCTTTAATCCCATTAGTTGATTGCATCTCTGAGTAGTTCTAGTTTTACTCAATTTAATTTTAACCCCAAGCACATATTTAGTCATTAAACAGTTATCCTGATCTGATATTAACACAGACTAATTAACAAAGTATTAATTGTCATTTTAGGCTACAGCCTCCTAATATTTCCATGAGTTTGACTTTCTACACAAATCTAGTTTTAACTTTATCATTGGGCGCCCGGTATCACATCTTAATTTTACTTTTTAATTTAAAAGGCAACAACGTGAACCGTATTTTACTTTGCAAACTCCTGATTTTAATTTATCTTTCACACATTTGGCGGTATCCACTTCGCCTTAACTACTTTTAATAAAATATCACTTCCCGGTGATTAAATACTGTCATATCTGCCTGCACTTGCGGCATGCCAGTTTTACTCAAATGCGCCACTATTGACATGTGTAATCTCCCCGTTACACCACAGTGAATAGCCCCACCGTTGGCCGCCAGTTTTACCTATGAACCCTTCAGAATAGCAGTGTTTTATGCAAGAATCTTAGATCAAGGGGTCGCGTTCAGTTCATAGTGTGGTGTTTACGTCCGCCAAACTACGTGCTTTTCTGAGGCAAGGGTTATAGGATGAAAACTATAACTAAGAAAGAAAGGAGACAAAACGTAGGATAATAACAAGATTTAATAACTAATTTGTGCATAAAAGAATAAAACAAACAATAATAAACAAAATCCTCCCTGAATTTTCCCCTGACAGGAATATTTATCACTTTGAGGAGTCAGACAGATCTCCCCTTTTCTAATAAAATGTGGATCCCAGTTCCACTATCTTGCATGTGAATTTATGTTCGCGTGATGACTACCTACGAGAAATGAGTACTTGGATGATCATTCGTTCGCAACGGGTTAACAGCCACGGTGCTCACGAACAATCATCTCGTAAAATCAACTTTATGGATATGGGCATAACATTAATAAAAATCCTTAAATCTAACTCTGACACACATATTACAACTCTACTATTTACAGGCATCTCTCTGAGACCCTTATTAGTGTGGTGACACACTTATCCAAATGAGCTGCCACAATGGCCGGATGCTCAACAACAAGGAAACACAGCGCCGCACGTGACTCACGGGTCACTGACATGTACAATAAACATAAGACTAAACCAACAACAACAAACAACCTGAGTGGTTAAGATTACTTTATATTAACAAAACTGCATGTTAAGGAAACGCTTCGAAGGTAATCGTGTTTCGTAGGCAACTCCCATTTATTTAAACAATTTTACCATTGATCAGTTTCTCACATTTATATTTATTTTCAAGTAATTTGGAGCCAGTCGTGCACTCCCCTAATGAGCTCTGCTTGCGAAACTCAGCCAGCCCTTGTGACAACAACTCACCTCTTTCCACAATACCAGTCATGTCTCCCATCCAGTGTATATAAATAGCCGACCAGCGGAACTGTTATCTCAAGGAATCAACAGCCGCTAACATCTCCTCCCACTCAACATATGGTCAGACAATAATCACATATCCATAATTGTCCTCGCAAGGATGCAATTTGAATCTGGTACCAAGCTGACAGAAATCAGTCTCTGCTGAAGTTCCCGCTTGTAATACCACAACAATATACTCACAATACACACATCTGGGACTGACATAACGCCTTTCACATGGGTCTGCTGAATTAGAGCTCGCAACATTTAATACAATATTTAAAACCTGCGATAGAGCTGAGTACTCTTCGTCACAAATTACATTGCTCCAAAGGCAATAATCACACTGAATCTGATCAATAATAATTCTCAACAAAATTTAATTACCCTCCAATCTACTATATAATTAGATTAATTCAGTCCTACTTCTGAAACACGACATATCTCCGAGAGACGTTTTTAACCGCACTTCGTAACCTAGGCGAACACGGCCGTTCACATAGATACGTTAGTTAACACAACACAAAGAAAAGAACCTTCCATTAACTACAATTGTGCGAGCTGCTTCCAAACAAAAGTGTGTCAGATCAAAACAAAATATACTACATTAAATCACACAAGCAAAGTATTTACAAAATATGTCCCATAAACCATAAGTTAATTTAATAAATAATAAAATATTATTTGTACTCATCTCGTGTTGTAGTCACCCGTCAAAGAACATCAGATGCCATACCCCAACTGGATGCTCTTTATCTCATAGCAGCCATCTGGACGGACTGTTGAGAATTCCACACTTCCTCTGCATTCATTGATGTCATCCTTGCGCTGATACAAAAATTAGGTTATTATACACTTTATGCCTGACTACTAAATTCGCTTGTTCAGGTACTAAATTCCCTGTCACTGTTCATTGGCGAATTATCGACGCTACTGTCCCTATAACTATAGTACAATGACTATCTATCACTGATTTTACCACTTTTCAATGAATCTCCTGTGTCCTCGACACAAAAATACAAGTCTACGTTCGTAGACGCACAGAATAATAATAGTGTGTCCTCAACACACGGAATAAAAGTCAATGTCTTGGCTCTTCGACACACTTATAAATGAACTGGCCCTTGGGTCTAGATGGAGGGGGATTTTATGTAAAAATTTCTTGAAATAATTGTGATACAGGAATGAAATAGATATCACTGAACTCGTAATATTGCACAGGTCAAGAATCTGCCCATTAATCCTAGAATCGATCGTAGAGATTTTGTCTAGGCGATTTCCCGCGTGAATGCTAGCCGCCGCGTACCCCAGCCAGAGTTGGCTCGCAAGTAGGCATTCTCTTCTCATTGGTTTTCCAATTTCTCTGTAATTTGGCGGTTTCTAGTAGATCTTGGCGTCTTGGGAGTGTCTATTTTCTTCATCAGCCATTCACGTTACTGCATCATATTTCTTCTAGGCGCGAATATCACAATGAACATACCAGAACCATGTCTCACCGCGCGTCGCTTCTAAAATTGAGGTAGCCACACCTGTCCCTGTGATACATCGCTCTGCTATTTCTTTTCATAGCTCAAGTACTTAGCCTTTTGTTAAACTGATGCAGGTATGTCCCTACTGTCTCCAACAAATGCTTGAAATTTCCTCATCGCTGTCTGGCTACTTTCATGATGCTGGTTGAAATATTTATTAATTGAAGAAATAAAATAGTAGAATCATTTAACCAACATAGGGTAAAGGGTTCAATACATCACATGACGAGCTTTGGGCAGATTTCGAACATATCGCTAATACTAGCAAATAAAAAAAATAAAACACGAACTCGACTGATACATGTCGATAAATACTTGGTTTTACACACAGGGCGAACCACTGGAAAGCGGTGGGCAGTTGCACATTTCCCCAGTACTCGTGTGGAACCGAGTCGTTGCCAACAATGCCACAAATATAACCATTGTAATTATGCTCATTTCATGGTTGTCTGTAACTATGGAATGACTAGTGGAACCTAGTCCTCGAAGACCGTCCATCATCACGAAATAATCTACAAATATTCAGTAAAATGTGTAAACAAAATCGCGGTCTTGATTTTAATCCGAAACTCCTGCTTCATGGACAGGAGCATTGGCCAACTACCCCAGAACTGCCCAACCTACGGCCCGCAGGACGGGTATGGTCCGGCCCGCGCCCTGTCCAAAACTTGGAAACGAGTTCCAGTCGTCGCACTAACCTAAATTACCATGAACTTTATTTAGTAATTTATGTTCATTTGACACAATTAGTAATCAAATTACTAAATAAAGTTTTTTTGCTAATGCAGTGTGTATTTAAATTAGAACCATACGTTTCGGAGAAACCTTGCCTCCTTTTTCAATGGAATCAAACAATGTGGCCAAAGAAAGTATATCAATGAGATTACACAAAATTAAAAAAATATATATATAAATTCCTCTGTTCGTCACCAGAGAGCAGCTGCCAGAAATTACTGTATGGACCATGGTAGAACGGCAGGCAGAGTAGTAAGTAAGGAGAATGTAAAGGGGGCGGGGTGAAAATATAGAGACTCCTCGAAGAATGAGGATGTCCAAAAGAAAAGTGGGGGGGGGGGGGGGAGGTGGGAGGGTTAGATGGATATAAGGAAACATAAACAAAGGGAAGTGTATCTGAACGATACCTGACGTAATACAGGCAACGGCGAAAAAAACAGATGGAAACTCCTCCAGTGACGAACAAAGGAGATCAAATCCAGGCTCTGTAGCCATAGAGGACATTCTCATTCTTCGAGGAGTCTCTATATTTTCACCCCGCCCCCTTTACCTCCTCCTTACTTACTACTCTTTCCGCAGTTCTACCATGGTCCATACAGTAATTTCTGGCAGCTGCTCTCTGGTGACGAACCGAGGAATTTATCTATATTTTTTGTAATATTTTGTAATCACATTGATATACTTTCTTTGGCCACATTGTTTGATTCCATTGAAAAAGGAGGCAAAGTTTCTCCGAAACGTATGGTTCTAATTTAAATACACACGGCATTAGCCCAAAAACATGAATTATTTATATAGTAATCCGAGCCGTGAAAACCTTAATATACATATCGTATACTTCTAGTCGCCTCCGTAGCGTAGCGGTCAGCATGCTTAGCTGCCGCCCCGGAGGTCCTGGGTTCGATTCCCGGCTCTGCCACGAAATTTGAAAAGTGGTACGAGGACTGGAACGGGGTCTACTCAGCCTCGGGTGGCCCAAATGAGTAGAGGGGGTTCGATTCCCCCTCAGCCATCCTCGAAGTGGTTTTCCATGGTTTCCCACTTCGTCTTCGGGCAAATGCCGGGATGGTCCCTTCTTCAAGGCCATGGCTGCCTCCTTCCCTCTTCCTTGCCTATCCATCCTAACCATCCCTTACCTTCCCTCGTGAGGCCCCTGTTCGCCTTGCAGGTGAGGCCGGCTGGGCGAGGTGCCAATCCCACCTCACCAGTTGTATCCCTTCCGAATCGATGTTCCCAGCTCTAGGACACTGCCCGTAGAGGCGGTAGTGGTGAGTTCCCTCGCTAGGTCCGTGGGTTCCACCAACCTGGAGGGTAAACGGCTATATATATATATATATATATATATATATATACTTCTATTTTAAAGGGATGTATTAAAATATTTAAATTTATTTTTAGAATTTTATTTTTAAGCACTACAAATAAATATAGAAAATGACAACAATACTGCTGTACATAGACTGATTTTGGAAGGTAGAATAAGCAAATATAAGGGAACGTTCATGGCGTTTATAGACTTAGAAAAGGCTTTTGATAACGTTGATTAGACTAAATTTTTTGCCATTTTGAAAACGATTGGAATAAAGTACAGGGATAGGAGGGTGATCTACAATCTATACAGAAACCATGCAGCAGTCTTTCAAAATGAAGGACATGAGAGAGAATCTGGTATCCAGAAAGGTGTAAGGCAAGGCTGCAACTTATCACCCATACTTTTCAATCTTTACATTGAACAAGCAATGGAGGAAATTAGAGAAAAATTTCAAGTGGGAGCGAAGATTCAAGGAGAAATCATTTCAACTTTGAGATTTGCCGATGACAAAATCATCTTGGCTAACACGCCCGAGGATTTGAATGAGTTTTTGAATGCTATGGACTCCGTCTTGAGGAAAGAATTCATGATGAAAATTAATAAATGTTAAACAAAAATATTTGAATGCAGCCGAAAAAAATCAGAAACCTCTATGGACATCAAATTGGCAGGTGAAAAACTGAAGGAAATTCTGTTACTTAGGAAGGAAAATAACCACCGACAGTAGTGGCTACGCTGGCTAAAGCGCAGCATTAGGTCATGGGACCAAGCTCTCTGCTGACTCGGTAGACGCGTGGGTTGGAGCCCCACCGTCGGCCGTCCTTGAAATGGTTTTCCGTGGTTTCCCATTTTCAACACCGGCAAATGCTGGGACGGTACCTTCTGACAGGCCACGGCCGCTTCCTACCACACCCTTGCCCAGTTTCATTCACCATCATTCATTTCATCTCTCATTAACTCCTCTCATGGGGTTGGTGTCAGGAAGGGCATCCGGCTGTAAAAACCATCGCCACAAAGACTTCCATCGCATCTCATCCCCGACCCCGTTGTAAAACGGGAATAATAAGGGGTAGACATACACACAGGAAGCAAAATAACCAGTGATGGACGAAGCAAAGAGGATATAAAAATTCGTTGGCTCAGGCAAGGAAAGCATTTCTACAAAAATGGAATCTGTTGATATCGAATAGAGACTTAGGTATTAGGAAGTAATTTTTGAAAGCCTTTGTCTGGAGCGTGGCACGCTTGTTGTACACTCCTTTCGTTAGCTGGTAGGCCACTTCCATCTTGTTCATTCTTGATGTGAAGACTTCCTTCTCTGATATGCTGGGCTCGATCCACTCCCCTAGGTACTTAATCTTTTTTGCCTGACGGATCTTTCCATGTTCAGCATTTAATTCGTCTTCTTCTTATTCACGGAATACTAGCAGATGTTAAAAGAGCTTAGTTTGAGAACTACTGCTCTAGTGTAAAGTAAAATACACAAAGAGATTGTTAAACATGGCACTCGTCACGTGATCTTGATCAAACGCCAATATCACGCTTGTTTGTGTATAGAGTGTGTGTTCCTTTGATGCATTATTGACGCCAGCATAGGCATGTATTATGTAGCACAGAACTGCGCTCTATACTTCAGGTGATATCCGTGAAATCTCATTTTAACATACTGTAATGAATGTGTCGATAGTGTAAGTTTTTATCTGCTCAATCAGCTACAAGACATCACAGTGCCCATTATTGCGTACATTGGGCATATCAGTCATTCTATTTCCTGTAACAACAAAAACAATATAATAATTATACGCGTACCTATGCGAGAACTCTTGCACGGATATAAATGGCCCACCCGGCTTTACTGTTGTATGGGCGCGACGTACACAGTTCTAACAGGGCTACCGTCTTGTTAATTTCTTTAAACGCACTTTGTAAACAAACTAACGATATTTATGATATCAATGTACAAATTGTCACTGCTGTGGATAATTCCTTTTGAATGCTTATTTGTTACGATCGGTTATCTGTACACGGCATATGTGAATATTCCATCCACCGAGCTTTACTGTTACGCGGGATCAACGTCACACCGTTCTGACAGGGGATATCATCTTGTTTATTTGCTTAAACGCACTTTATAAGCAAATATATATAAATGCAAGATCTTTCCTACCAGGTGAGTTAGCCGTGGTTGTTACGGCGTGGATGCAGGCAGTCGCTCACATCCGGGAGGCGAGGAGGTTCAAATCCCCCCGCCAGCAACCTTGAAGATGGTTTTCTGTGGTTTCCCAGCTTCCTTCCAGGAAAATGCTGGGGTTGGTCCCTAACTATAGGCCACAGCCGCTACCTTCCAATTCCTAGTCCTTACATTCACACTTTCCTTCCCCAGACAACACTCCACGCGACGGTACTTGTAGCTCACCCCATGGGTGTCCGGTAGCAGCAGATACTAACTCTTGCGAGCCGAACATGTCCTCGGACACTCCCGGCACTAAGAGCCAAACACTAAAAAATACCTGTACTAGTAAGGCGATTTTGATACAACCTGCACCTTTTAACTCCCTCTTGCGTTTTGTGAATCACACACCTTAGCGTTTTATGTGCAATAATAATAATATTACTGATAAAACCATACCAGGTGCAGAAGATAACCTTCCTCATTGATATTGCGGTGCCCAATTCCCATAATCTGCAACAAACCTGCTGTGAGAAGAACACCAAGTAGGCTATCTGCCCTTGGCTGAGGAAATACGGCAATTGTGGAGACAGGAATGTATAGTGGTTCTGCCCATAGTCATTTCTTCTACGGGCATCATCCCTAAATCACTGGCTCGCAAACTTGATATATTGGGAATACATCCTGGTCTACTTATCACCATGCAGAAGGCCGTCATGTTGAAGACCTGCTCCATTGTTCGCTTGTTTCTCAATGCGCCACCCTAAAGGAAGTTGTCATACCCTCTGGTAAACAAGCCGACGATATGTTGATTTCTACCCACTTATGTCGTGAAATAAATGCCATAATAATAAATTTAAACAGACAGCAAGCAAACAAATTATTAGTAACAGATATGGATTATTGAAGGAGGGCAGCAAGAAAATCAAGATTGGATAACATTACAAATACGAGATTCATAGAAATTATGCAGGTAAAAACAAGATGTACAGTAAAGAACATATAGTCTACTTTCTCCTAAATGCATGGGTATTGTTATAACGCTTTGTCCTTTTCAAGGCGTATAATTGAATGTTGGTTGTAGTAGCTTGTTGAAATACAACGTTCTATACAGATATAAAATATGATATGAGATGCCCATTGCTAGTGCTACATCTGTACCAAATTTCGTTCAATTCGATTTAACCGTGTTTGAAAAGATAGGGGGAGTAGACTTGCACACATACATGGCCGCCATCGGCAAATAATTGGGCTGATGACCTTGTAGATTGGTCAAAAGATTCTTCATACATAAGGGTATATTGTAGCTGAATTTGGTGGAGATCAGATGATTAGGTTGGTCGTAATTTGATTCAAGCTTTTAACATTTGGGTGGTCGCCATTACGTTTCGTCAAGATGGCGGCGATATAAAACACGACACTGGAGTGCCCTTTGCCAGTGCTACCACTGTACCAAATTTCGTTCAATTAGGTTTCACCGTGTTTGAATAGATAGGGGATCGATTTGCATACATACATGGCCGCCATCCGCAAAGTATTGGGCTGATGACCTTGCAGTGCGGTCAAAAGATTCTTCATACATCAACATATAACGTTGCAAAATTTGGTAGAGATCAGATTATCTGGTTGGTATTAATTTGATTTAAACTTTTAACATTTGGTTGGTCGCCATTACATTTTCGTCAAGATGGCGGCGATATAAAACATGTCACACAGGTGTCCTTTGCTAGTGCTACCTCTGTACCACATTTCGTACAAGTTCGGTTTCACCGTGTTGGAATTGATTGGGGGAATCGATTTGCACACATACATGGCCGCCATCTGCAAACTATTGGGTTGATGAACTTGTAGTTTAGTAAAGAGACGCTCTCCATATACTTATATGTTGTTGCAAAATTTGGTAGAGATCGGATGATTAGGTTAGTCGTAATTTGATTTAAGCTTTGAACATTTGGGTGGCCGCCATTACGTTTCAGTCAAGATGGCGGCGATATAAAACGTGACACTGCGGTGCCCTTTGCTACACACACAGGCACACAGAGAGACACACAATTTTTGGCCCTGTGTAGATCTCATAAGTCTACTTTCATTTTTTGCAAAAATCGAAAGTAGGCTAAAAATGCACTAGAAGTGGTTGAAGGAAGAATATTACAATGGTTTGGACATGTGAAAAGGATGCAGAATAGTAGAATTCCAAATTTAATGCTACATTGGCAAGCTGAAGGCAAACGGAAACGGGGTGAACCAAGAGAACAATGGATGGATGGTGTAAAGAGAAGCCTGGCTACCAGAGGCTTAACCGAGGAAGATGCTGAAGATCGAAATTTGTGGAGGACTAGAGTGTTTTTGGTTTAAAGGAAAACTACTGTATTGTAGAATATTCCTAATAAAGAAGAAAAATAAATTTAATGGGTATTAATCATATGGCCTCTTTTACCGCGGCGTATGTCTTTCCCGTTGATGCGATCAACTCTCTGATTTTGACGTTATGTTTAACACTACCATCTGAGAGAAAAAAAAACGGAACCCTACTTAGTGACCTGTGACTGAGATTTTAATAATTTTGTCTTGCAATCGCTTAATATGATACGAGAGATCTTTCACGAGTCGACATCGTATGACTTGGAAAGCAATGGATTTCCGCCACTCTTCAGAAATCCGACTTTCTCAGCCGAGAATCAAACCCGCGATCCTAATCTCCTGAGGACTACACTTATCCAATGACTCATCAAGGCCTGGGTCTGCTTGATTTTGTGGTAAATTAGTATTATTTATTTAGCGTATGGCTTTTAGTGCCGGGAGTGTCGGAGGACATGTTCGGCTTGCCAGAGGCTGTAGCTGCTTCAAGCGAACACCCATGGGGTGAGCTACAAGTTCCGTTCAATTTCAAGTAGTTCCAACTTTCGCTACCATATGTCACTGACAAATATTTGTGAACGTTGGAACTATGAGTGTTTCAACGAAATTCAATCTAGAAATTTAGCTTCACACAAGTTTATTCGTGGCATTACTTCCCCTCCGAAGGAAGGCATACTGAAAGATTTTAACGCTCTTAAAAATCCGATAACTTCGGTACAGCAGTTCAGCATGTTACCAACTACGCCATGCTGATAGAGAGTAATGTTCGGAATCCCAAAATGGTGTCAGTGTTTTAATATGACATCATGTTTAGGCTCAATTCCATTTTATTTTTATAATCAAAATAACATTTTTCACTAATGCCTATTAACCAGATGTGACAGGGAAAAACAAAATGCATTTTCGAATTCAGTACAGAGAAGTTAATTAAATACACCTATTAGCGTTTTTACCGAAGGATTGGAATAAAGTACAGGGATAGGAGGGTGATCCACAATCTATACAGAAACCAGACAGCAGTCATTCGAGTTGACGGACATGAGAGATAAGCTAGTATTCAGAAAGGTGTAAGGCAAGGCTGCAACTTATCAACCATACTCTTCGATCATTACATTGAACAAGCGATGAAGGAAATTGGAGAAAAATTTAAAGTGGGAGTCAAGATTCAAGGAGAAATAATTTCAACTCTGAGCTTTGCCGATGATATCGCCATCTTGGCCGATACGCCCGAGGATTTGAATGAATTTATGAATGGTATGTACTCCATCTTGAGGAAAGAATTCATGATGAAAATTAATAATTATAAAACAAAAATATTTGAATGCAGCCAAAATAAATCAAAAACCTCTATAGACATCAAATTGGCAGGCGAATAACTAAAGGAAGTAGGAGAATTCTGTTACTTAGGAAGCAAAATAACCAGTGACGGACGAAGCAAATAGGATATAGAAAGTAGGTTAGCTCAGGCAAGGAAAACATTTCTACAGAAAAGGAAACTGTAGATATCGAATATAGATTTAGGTATTAGGAAGTCATTTTTGAAGGCCTTTGTCTGGAGCGTCGCACTCTATGGAAGTGTTACTTGGACTAATGGTGCAGCAGAAAAGAGGAGAATTGAAGCGTTTGAAATGTGGTGTTACAGGAGAATGATGAAGATCAGATGGGTAGATAGGGTTACAAACGAAGAGGTATTAATACGAGTGGGAGAGGAGAGATGTTTCTGGCTACTGCTAATGAAAAGAAGAGATAGGTTGGTAGAACAGATACTAAGACAACCAGGAATAGCAAGCTTAGTTATGGAAGGAAGGATCGAGGACAAGAACTATAGGCGTAGACCAAGGTTAGAATATGTTAAACAGATTGCCTCGGACGTAGGGTGTGGTAGCTATGTAGAGTTGAAATGATTAGCTCAGGATAGGGAGGCATGGACAGCTGCATCAAACCAGTCAAAAGACTGACAACTCAAACAACAACAACAACCGAAGGCTTGTTGTTTTTTTTCTGGCCTGTGTAATTTATGAAATTTGGTTAAAATAAATTTTATTACCGCCTAAGCCTAATTTAATAACGCACAATTCATGTTAACTGACTGTACAGCATTTCTGTTTATAGACTACTTAAGCAACACTGAAAATCACTTCGAGCTTTTCAATATTTCTTGAAACAGGGTGAAGTCAGCCTCGTGAGGGAAAACTGGGAAGATTCCCATCTCAGCCATCTTGGGAGTGTTTTTTTGAGGTTTACCACGTCTACTCCAAGCAAATTCTGGGATGATTTCTAACTACGGGCGCCTCCTTCTCAATCCACACCTGAATTACAGGCACACTAATACAGCCATCACATAACATAGGTTATCATACAGATTCCACACAAACACACACCCAAATACACGGGGCTACATGACCACTATGTTGCAAAACCCTTAAATCAATCAACAATATTGAGTCTATCAACCAGTGCCTCCTTTCGTGCTTCTGGCAGAGACAGAGTTAAATAAAACAAGATGTTCAGCAAAGAACATATAGCCTACTTTCTCCTAAATGTATGGGTATCTTTATGACTCTTTGTCCTCATCCCTAAAACAATCACCCCAACCACAATGTATTGTTTGTTTTCTTTTATATTGATAATAAGCCAGTAACTGTCAAGATCAATATTATATACTTTATGATGATTGAATAACAAAACTACTAACTTATTGTAATGCATTCACGTCCGTTAATCTCTATATTAAGCCAGCCTGCAAAATTAAGAATCTTCCGCCCCAATCATATTCCGCCCCAATCACAGTAGGTGGTGCTGCGACCTATCAGTGAATTAATCTTTATCTTGTACGCCTATGCACTGCCATCGTAATGTACTACGATGGCAGTGTTCTATGGGTGTTGAATGAGTATGCAGTTTAAAGTAGCCAAGAGGGAGGCGATCCAGCTGGCAGTGTTTAAAGGTATTCGGAGCGCGATCGTGGCTAATAGTTGAACTACCAGTATTACAAAATTGCCATACTTCAGGAGGCCAGCTCAGGCATTTACACAGCGTTATGTTTGGAACAATATTACCCACATAACCCACAAGAGGACAGCACCGTACAGAGGCATTAAGAAGGCTGTGGTTAATGACAACGTGTATCTAGTTCTTCTATTCTCCTTTTTCTAATGTCTTCTGTTTATGTGCGATGCTGGAACTGTGATTTTATTAATATACGAGTGTATACTTTATCCTCTCCTTTGAGCTAAATGACATTTTATTCAGTATCTGTGGGAAAAGCTCGTGCACATCATTTGTAAAAGAATTCAAGAAAAAAAAACCTAACTGTAGCAGTATGCGATCCCCAGTCAACTGCGTGTCAGACTAACATGCTAGCCCAGAGCTAACCGTATCCATGACGTCAGGTGTTCTTAACTGACATATTAGATACAAACTGTTGGCAAATAATGACTTTAAATAAACGATTTCTTCACTGCAGTACATCTTCATTAAAGATCATTTTATACAAAGTTTATATTATTGTATCAGTACGGTATATAACATACAACATACTAAAACTACTGAAATATAAGACAGGCACATGAGGACAGCTGCCATCTTGTCGTGTGACACAAACGGCTCAGCTCTTTTAAGCCACTCATACTGTATAATATTATAATATTAAATTATAATAAATAACGGATCACGACCTTCAGGATAGCTTAAACCCCCCTAGGCTCGATAATCGGAATTGGTGGGTCTTAAGCTATTTATTAAAATGGTTGCATAATTCACACGGCCGCCATCCTGAAATGGCATGGCCGATGACCTTGAATTTTGGGTGAAAGACGCGTCCTATATAAAGGTATGTTGTCACCAAATTTGGTAGAGATTGGATGATTAGTTTAGCCGTAATTTGATTTTACGTTTTGAACATTTGAGTGGCCGCCATTCTGTTTTGGTAAAGATGGCGGCGATATAAAGTATGACACTGAGGTGTCCTTTACTAGTGCTACCTCTGTACCAAATTTCGTTCAATTCGGTTTCACCGTGTTCGAATTGATAGGGGGGGACAGACATTCAGAGTACACACACTCACACACACACAGACACACACACACACAGACTCACACACACACATACACACACACACACACACACACATACACACACACAGACAGACACACTTTTTTCGCCCTGTGTTGATCTCATAAGTCTACTTTCATTTTTTGCAAAAATCGAAAGTAGGCTAAAAATCCTGAGGAAATGGCAACGGGCTGCTCAAAGCAAGGGGAAGTTTAGAAAATTGTATCAAAATACTATAGTTATATTGTTGTTGTTGTTGTTGTTGATACATAATGGTTGTCTTCATGGAATCGTATGATATATTCGACTGACTATTTAATTGTCTTTAGTGTACAGAATTGTAGTGAAACCAGTGGTAATGTATGGATCAGAGACATGGACCCTTTCTAAAGCCGAGGAAGAACTTCTCCGGAGATGGGATAGAAAAGTATTAAGGAAAACATATGGTCTACTACATAACAATGGAGAAAGGAGAAATATAGATTCTGTTTGGGAAACCTGACATTGTTTCTGATATTAAAAGGAATAGACTGAGATACAGTAGTTAGGGCACGTGCAAGGAATGACTGAAGACAGATTGGTTAGGAAAGTACGAAGGGCGTACTATACTGTTTTACCCTTTATTAGTTTCTACCCAAATGAAGTACATTACACACCAGTTGTTACGTCCACCTTCACAACATAATCTCCTTGTAACTTTAAGCACTTTGGCCATCGATGTGTCAGTCTCTCCAGACATTCCTGAAACCACAGCTGTATCCAGTTCTCCAAAATGCGTAAAACTGCGATCATGCAATGGAAGCATAGGCCCAGTCCACCGCCAATGAAATGTCGAACAATGGCATTAGTTGGCAAGCGAATGACAACAGTGTTCTGGGACACAAAGGACATCATCCTCATTGACTGGCTGAAATTGGGGGCCACGATTAACAGTACAGCATTTTTGGCAACCCTTAAGCGCTTACGTCGTGCAATTCAAACTATACGGCCAGGAAAATGGGCTAAAGGTGTGCCTCTGCAACATGACAATGCCCGCCCCCACACTAGCCCAGAGACCACCGCTGTGATTGATCAAATGGGAATCACGGTGCTGCCACACCCACCATACTCTTCCGACTTGGCACCAAGTGATTATCACCTGTTCGGGAACATGAAGAAATCTCTGGACACAGCTGTCAAGGCATGGGTACGCACCACTCCGAAGGAATGGTTTCAGGAATGTGTGGAGAGACATCGATGGCAAAAGTGCATCACGTTACTAAGGGATTTTGTTGAAAATGGTGGACGTAACAACTGATGTGTAATGTACTACATGAAAAAATGCACAGCCTGCTTCCAGTCTCCGACCAGGTCAGGAATGGAATGAATGAAGCCCCCATCTAGCGGCGAGGATATGAACTGTGCCGGCTGCCGAGGCCTGACGCACTCCTCTGGGGCAATGATTAAATGAATGACAGATGAAATGAAATGCTAGGGGAGAGTGTTGCTGGAATGAAATGTTGACCGGGAAAACCGGAGTACCCGGAGAAAAACCTGTCTGCCTCCGTTTTGTCCAGCACAGATCTCACATGGAGTGACCGGGATTTGCACCACGGACCCAGCGGTGAGAGGCCGGCGTGCTACCGCCTAAGCCACGGAGGCATCTGTAATGTACTACATATCAGTAGGAAAAAAAATAAAGTGTAAAACAATAACGTATATCCTGGGAGACGATTGAAAGGAAGGCCAAGAAAAAGGTGGCGGGATTATGAGAAAGAAAACCTCAGGATGAGGGTGTTAGAAGATGGAGAAGCAAAGCAATGGACGAAGAGTGGGCTGCTTCTGTACGAGAGGCCAACGCCCTTCACTGACTGTAGTGTCATGCAGTAAGTGCGTATTTAACTCTCTCACCCTGTATATGAAGATTTTCCCCGGAATTTATGAGTTAACGCAGGCTTTTAAGAAATAACTTCATATTTTGCCGGAATACGTGAGATTAGAATATCTCTGTGGATTGGGAATCCTGATTTATCGTCGCAAACAAGCAGTGTATTGTTGTGAACAGCCGATTTGGTCATACATACAGACATTCCAATACGCTACCTTGGCAGAGCTTGCACGGTCGCTCGGAGGAAATGGAATAGATATTGCGTCGCAGCAGGAGGACGTGTCTTGTCTCCAATCCCTTTGTAAACGTCACAGAAAGAAGTGGAAAACAACATAACGGTGGGATTGCGTTTCTGTGTTCCAAAAGGAACACGATTAGACTGAACTGCTTCTTGCGCACCAGAATGGTTTCTTGAGAAGTACAGAGTCCAGAGCCGTAAACATCTTAACTTGGACAAATATTATTTCAGCGAAAATTGGTTTCTTGAGAGTGGTAAATATGAAATCAAGTCGTTATTATAATAATATCGTATGACCTCGGGTGCAAGCTATGTTATTTGACGCCAAGAGGGTAGCTCGCATGTCGAATTTTGTTGTTCCTTGGAGCGCTAGGATAGTCAAGGAGGTTAGACACTATACCGCTATACCGCTTTCTAGTAGAGAATGGAGGAACTTTCGTGTTGGCGGAAAATCCCATGATTAATTTTGCCTATTACACGGGCTACTGAATTCAAATGGGTTATTTGACATGCCAACAATGTATGACATGCGTGCCGTGATTTTTGTTGTCTTTCAAAAATCATTTACAATGGCCGGAGCGAACCTGCAAGCTTGGGGTTGGTACACCGACACGATAACCACTCACCCACCGTGGCAAGCTATCAAGTTATGAATGCTATGCTAAATGCAACTGCTGAGAGAAATAGCACATAAAAGTCTGCTCAACCAACCTGTAACGTGTGTTAGCCACTCTGAAAATACCTGTTTAGCCTCAAACGTTTTAAGCAACTATTAAAACATTGAAATCAATAACGCAGGGTGTAATTCGTCAACTGCCCCTTAGCTTGATAAAGGGGACTTTATTTCTATAGAATATAGTGCAAGGTTCACTATCATCAATTGGTGTGGTATACCTCAGCAAAACGCTCGCTAGTATATACCGCTAAGGAAATTGATGACCCCAACGGTACACTGGGTCAGAACGCTGGCAAATTGATTGAACAGTCTGGAAAATTTTAGTATTTTACACATTTTAATAACTATTTAATTTCAATATTTTTCAAAACAGTGGAAATAATTCGGTTGAGTTCATTTAAATGAAATTCGTTTAAATATTATTTTCTTCCAAATTTAGCAACATTAAACACATACTGAAATATTGCACGATTTTTAAACAACAATTTTAATTTAATTTTAATGTATTTTTTAATAATCACAGATGTTACCTGTGCTTTATCTTATAAAAGTGAAAGTCTGTATACATGTGGGTGGGTGGGTGGGTGGGTGGGTTGGTTCCGTACACAAATCTACACCGTTTCACCAATCTCAACCAAATTTTGCATACACATAGTTTAGGACCCAGAAGGAACCGCTGGCTACATGCATTTTCGATAGTCTTTCTCATTCTTCTGATTTCGGCCCTTTTGCACTCAAGCACAGGCTAATCAAATCATAAAATATATTCATGAAGGAATGGCAAGGCAGATAGTTTCCATGGCAACATAGCTCAAGTCGAGACACGGCCGACTGGATTCGAGTTGCGCTCTGCACTACCGGTATAGAAAATGAGGATCTTTACTTGAAATCCCGTTAGTTACTCAACTGCTCACACAGCACTGTCAACCGAGTTTAGCATAACAAAGACTTGACACTATCTACTATATATTTGTCAAATACCACTCACTCACTCACTCACTCACTCACACATTCATCACGAAATCTCAGAACCCACTCAACGGATTTGAATGAAATAAGGTATGCAGCTTACTCAAGGGCCGCAAACGCCCACTAAGGAAGGGTTTTTGGATATTCAGGTTCTAAAGGGGTGTTAAAGAGGTAGACCTGCATTTCATTGAATAGTAATATCTCCCGATTGGTTTCATTGGGGGATGTGATACTCGGCATATAAACTCATCATTAAAAAATAAGAAGACACGTGTCTGAGGGTTTTTCGATGTGGTGTATATTATGAGGTGAAAGGGGTGAAAAGTGGGGGTTGAAAGATTCCTAACGGAGCCTGTATCTCTTAAACGACATAGGCGAGGAGATTGAAACTCAGAGGGAAAAATCAGCAGAAAAAATAAGTAAATAGGTGTTTGACCATTTTTTCATAAATCCAATTTAAGGGGCCTATGGGGAGGGGTGAAATTCTGGGTAAAAAACAGGAAAGAAAGTGTCCTAACCGATTGACTCACTCGCTCTTCAAACTCAGGGGGAAAAACTGCTTAAAAATAAGTATAACTTATATGTGTTCGACAGTTTTTTTTTATAAACCAAATTTAAGGGATTCATCGGGAGGGGTGAAATTCTGAAGAAAAAAATTGAAAGAAATTGTCCTGACTCACTACTCACTCATCATCGCCCAGCCAAAAATATTGAAGTTGGAAACATGTCATTTTCGGGATATGTTCGTTGTATGTCAAAACCATACACTAAGGGAGGATTTTTGAATATTAAGGTTCTAAAGGGGTCTTAAGGGGGTTAAACCTGCATTTTATTGAATAACAAAATATCACGAGTGGTTTCATTTGTGGATGTGATACTCGGCATATAAACTAATCATTAAAAACAAGAAGTTCCGTGAAGAACTATACAGCCTACTTTTCATGCCAATGATTATTCTACAGTATATGAAAATTTCTAGAATAATGACGAAATTAAGTTGGTAATATCGAAATATCTAATTAGTTCAAAATATACCTGGTATAATGTAGCCTAATAGAGCACTACAGTTGGCAGCCCTGGTGACTGAATATATTCTTAGTTCCACCTCTTAAGGTACAGAATACAAAATTTGGTTTAAGTCCAATGGACGTTACATGCAGTTAGACACTGGATCTATCAGCACGCGTAAAAGCATGTTGCCAACAATACCATGCGTGTGCTGGTCAGAAATAATCTGAATTATTATGATATCTTGTTGTGCCAATTTTGGATGAAATCCATTTGTTAGTATAGAAGTTACATGTATTTTAAAATTGGACATATCAGCAGGCATAGAATCATGTTGGCAGCACCGCCTTGTATTGATTACTCCAAATTAATCTAGAATGTCAGTTGCTATACGTGTGCAAAGTATAGAGCTGTTGGCTTGCATACTTTCTGATATATTGATATTAGGGTAAAAAGAATATAGACAGCATTTATTAACAGTTGGCAGCCCTGATTGCTCTTAACAATACGTATAGTCATATGTGTTATGGTACACATTGCACATACGAAATTTGGTTGAAATCCAACTGATAGTATAGAAGTTACATGTATTTAACAAGTAGTTCCGTGAAGAACTATACAGCCTATTTTCATATAACCTACTTATGTTAATTGCCACTATCAACATACACAATTTCAGTTTGATTGCTGTAATAGATTCGTAGATATTGAGAACCGACTAAATATTTCGGATGGTCGCCATGTTGAATTTTATATATGTAGGTCCTAGAGTTATGTACTGTTACATGCAGATTATTGTGAACGTGTAGTATTCAAACTTCAATCGCATATTTAGGACACAAGAAGAAACAAGGAGATTTAAAAAATTTTCACAGCTGCCATCTTGAGGTTATGGAAACAATTGAAATAAATTAGATGCCAGTGAATTAACATTCGTATAAGGATTTACTGTACCAAGTTTCACTGCACGCGGATGGTTAAATTGCGAGAAACGTCCATGTGAATATTTATAATTCGCGTCGCCGCCATGTTGGATTTGAGATCACCAGGTTATTTAAAGTCCTATAGGTGAACTTAAGTTCATAGCCCCAATGGACATTAAAAAATGCAGTTTGATTGCTAAAATAGATTCGTAGATATTCAGTATCGTCTTAATATTTCAAATGGTCGCCATGTTGGATTGTTAAATGTATAGGCCATAGAGTCATGTACCATTAAAGGAAAATTATTGCGTAGGTTCATTATTCAAACTTTCACTTCGATCGCATGACTACATCACAAGAAATAAAAACTTAATTTTAAAATTCGCACTGCCGCCATCTTGAGGTTATGTAAACAATTGAACTAAATTAGATACCAGTGGATTACAATGTGTAAAAATATTTCCTGTACCAGGTTTCAGTGCGCTTGAAACATTAAATCGCGAGAAAGGTCTATTTAAAATTTTCAAATTCGCTTGGCCGCCATGTTCGTTTTGTAGTTAACCGGTTTTAAAAGTCTTATAGATGGACTTCCAGTAGTGCCCTTTATCTCCGTACAAAATTTTAGGGAGATACCGCTAATAGTTTCAGAGATATAGAATGCCGGTGAAATATTTCGCACATCCGCCATCTTGTTATTATGTAAACAATTGAACGAAGTTAGATGTCTGTGCATTAAAATGTATATAAACATATACTGTACCAAGTTTCATTGCGTTTGGTTGGCCAAATCGCGAGAAACGTCTATTTAAAAGTCGCAAATTCGCTTGGCCGCCATGTTGGTTTTGTAGTTATCAGGTTTTCAAAGGTCACATAAGTGAACTTATACTAGTTCCCTCTATCACCGTAGAAAATGTCAGGGTAATATCGGTAATTGTTTCGGAGATATTGAATGCTGGTGAAATATTTCGCACAGCCACCATGTTGGATTGGTGAGTCGTAACAAAATTTGAAGGGCACGGTCGAGGTCGCCCGGAATAGTGCTATGAACTTTCCGAGTTTCATTGACATCGCACCTGCCGTTTAGATATTATTAGGGGGACACACACACACGAATCACACACACACACACACACACGCGCACACACACACGGACAAAAGGTGATCTCATAAGCCTATTTTTTCAAAATTGAAAATAGGCTAAAAATTGGTACTATTAGCAGGCTTATAATCATGTTGGAAGAACTGACGTATATAAGTTACTCCAAATTAATCTAAAATGTCAGAATATACGTGTGCATAGTTTAAAGCTGTTGGCTTGCATACTTTCTGATATATTGGTATTTGGATTTTAAAAAAATAGAGAGAGCAATTATTAACAGTTGGCAGCCCTGGTGGCTCATAAGAATACGCTCAGTCATATCTGTTTATGTACAGATATTACATACAGAATTTGGTTGAAATCCAGTTGATAGCGTAGAAGTTATATGCATTTAAACATTGGACCTATCAGAAGGCTTAAAATTATTTTGGCAACACTGTCATGGTTGGCCTCCTGGAAATTAAACTGAAATAGTGTTATCTACATGTGTGCCAATTTTGGAATAGCTCCCATGCATACCTTGCAAGATATCCAACATGGAGCTCAAATTTCTAGTGCGTTTTTTCAGCAGTTGGTTGCACTGACATCATTTTCAAATATAGACGTGAGCTATTCCGGTGCACATCTTTACTCATACTAAATTTGGTTTTGATTGCTACAGCTGTTTAGGAGTTGATAGGGGGGAACAGACGCACAGCCAGACAGACAGACAGACAGACAGAAGGACAGACAGACAGACAGACACACATTTTCCCGGATCGATCTCATAAGACTACTTTTTCCTCATTTTTGCAAAATGTGAAAAGTAGGCTAAAAAGCAGACATGTGTCTAAGGGTTTTTCGATGTGGTGTATTATTATGAGGTGAAAGGGGTGAAAATTGGGGGTTGAAGGATTCCTAACGAAGCGTGTACGCCTATCTCCTAAACGACATAGGCGAGAAATTTGAAACTCAGCGAAAAGAAATCAGCTTAAAAAAATAAGTAAATCGGTGTTCCACCGTTTTTTCATAAATTAATTTAAGGAGCCAATGGGGTGGGGTGAAATTCTTGGGGGAAAAAAGGAGAGAAAGTGTCCTAACTGACTGACTAACTCACTCACTCATCAAACTCAGGGGAAAAAGACAGCTTAAAAAATAAGTTAATAGGTGTTCAAGCGTTTTTTCATCAATCCAATTTAAGGGGCTCAAGGGGAGGGGTGAGATTCTGGTAAAAATAATTGAAAGAAAATGTCCTGTCTGACTCACTCACTCATCACGCCCAGCGAAAACTATTAAAGTTAGAAACATGAAATTTTGGGGATAAATTCGTTGTATGTCGAAAACGTCTACTAAGGAAAGAGTTTTGGATATTCAAGTTCTAAAGGGGTGTTAAGGGGGTAGACTTGCATTTAATTGAATAACAATATCTCCCGGTTGGTTTCCTTTGGGATGGGATACTAGGCTTATAAACTCATCATTAAGAATAAGAAGACACATGTCTGAGGGTTTTTCGATTTGGTGTACATTACGAGGTGTATGTGTGAAAAGTGAGTGTTGAAGGATTCTTAACGGAGCAAGTATCTCTTAAAATACAGAAGCAAAAAGTAAGAATCTCATGGAGAAAAATCAGATTGAAAAAGTAGTAAATAGGTGTTCGATCGTTTTTTCATTATCCAATTTAAGGGGCTCATGGGGAGGGATGAAATTCTGGGGAAAGTAGTCCACTAAGGAAGGATTTTTGGATATTCACTCATCATCCCCCAGCAAACCTATTGCAGTTAGAAGCTTGAAATTTTGGGGATATGTTCGTTGTATGTCAAAAAAGTCCACTAAGGATGTTCTGAAGGGGTGTTAGGGGGGTTAAACTTGCATTTCATTGAATAACAATATCTCACGAGTTGTTTCATTTGGGGATGTGATATTCGGCATACAAACTAAGCATTCAAAATAAGCAGACATATGTCTAAGGGTTTATCGATATGGTGTATATTATGAGGTGAAAGGGGAGAAAATTGGGGGTTGAAGGATTCTTAACGGAGCGTGTACTGTATCTCTTATTCAACATAGGCGATAAGTTTGAAATTCAGCGGAAAAAGCAGCTTAAAAATAAGTAAATAGGTGATCGACCATTTCTTCATAAATCCAATTTAAGGGGCCCATGGGGAGGAGTGAAATTCGGGGGGGGGGGACAGGAAAGAAAGTGTCCTAACTGATTGACTTACTTACTCACTCATCAAACTCAGGGGGAAAACAGCTTTAAATAAGTAAATAGGTGTTCGACCGTTTTTTTTTTTTCATAAATCCAATTTAAGGGGTTCTTGGGGAGGGGTGAAATTCTCAAAAATTAATGAATGAAAATGTCCTGACTGACTCACTCACTCATCATCGCCCAGCCTAAATTATTGAAGTTAGAAACATGAAATTTTGGGGATAAATTCGTTGTATGTCGAAAACGTCTACTAAGGAAAGAGTTTTGGATATTCAGGTTCTAATGAGGTGTTAAGGGGGTAAACGTGCATTTCATTGAATAACAATTTCTCATGAGTGATTTCATTTGGGGATGTGATACTTGGCATATATACTAATCATTTAAAATAAGCTGACACATGTCTAATGGTTTTTCGATGTGGTGTATATTATGAGGTGAAAGGGATGAAAAGTGGGGGTTGAAAGATTCCTAACGGAGCGTGTATCTCTTAAACGACATAAACGAGGAGTTTGATTTTCTCCGAGTTCCAATCAGCTTAAAAATAAATAAATAAATGAATAAATAATTAAAATAAGTAGGTGTTCGACCGTTTTTTTTTCATAAATCCAATTTAAGGGGCATATGGGGAGGGGTGAAATTCTGGAAGAAAAACGTCCACTAAGGAAGGATTTTTGGATGTTCACTCTCATCGACCAATCAAAACTATTGAAGTTAGAAGAAGGGGATATGTTTGTTGTGTGTCGAAAAAGTCTACTAAGGAGGGATTTTTGGATATTCAGGTTCTAAAGGGGTGTTAACGGGGTTAAACCTGCATGTCATTGAATAACAATATGACACGACTATGACGCGAGCGAAGCGAGGCTAAAAATGAGATGGTGTGTGTCTGTGTATTACTCAATCACGCAAGAACCACTGGTCTGACTTACATGAATTTTACATGGAATTAGCTGGTTTACCTTGTTAACATATAGGCTACTTTTGATTTCAATACTTTGCACTATGGCGACCATTTTAGTGACGTCACTACACCCTTTGGTTTCAAACTTTCATATTTCCATTTCAAATAAAAAGTGAACGCTAAGAAATAGCATACTTTTAATGGCATATACGAGGTTTAAAATTACATTTTCTATCCGAAAGGTATCTCCAACGGTTAGCGAGTAAAACCTAAATTTGGGCTATATAACACGGTCAATGCCGAACGGTGTAGTTGGACAAAATGTTCCATCCTTAATCTCCCTCTGCGCAGCACCTCGCCTATCCCCTGTTTTAACTGTCACTTTCACATTTTAATTTATGTATGACGCGTGCCGAAGCACGGGTACTTCAGCTAGTAGACTATATAGATAAATTGTCAAATACAAAGTTGAAATAATTTATATTTGTGATTAATTTTTCTGTGGTATCATTCTCACATTCTACGGTTCGAAGGCTCCACAATACTGGATGAGAGTTAATTCTCACTAAGAGATTGTCTACAGTGGTTACTACCTCGCAATATACCCACGTCATATCTCAGTGTGCTTACGTTCATTATTTTGATCGCCTTCTTCCATTCACTGTTTGTCAAACCCTCTAGTTTATTTACTTACGTGTTGGCCGTTGTGCATTCTACGTCAGAGCTTTCCTTTGCCTTTTCGAGACTCCAAACGTGAATGAATGGTAAATATTGACCATGGAACACACTGAATTAATGTTTAATACCCTGAGGCCAGTCTATCTCCACATTCAGGAGACGTGTGCCTTGAAATTCCACAGTCGCGTCGGCTGCCTTTGAATTAGTTTTCCTTGGTTTGAAATTTAGTATTCCTCAGTCTGTCAACGCGAATGCACCCAATTGTAATGGGTGACTCCCCAATCCTGAGAAACAGTTATAAATACACATGTACAATGGTATTTACAGACTGAACAATTTGTTCCGTGAAGAACTAAAGCCTAATTTCATATATCCTACTTATGTTAAATGCCTCTATCAACTTACACAATTTGAGTTTGATTGCTGTAATAGATTCGTAGATATTAAGAACCGACTAAATATTGCTGATGGACGCCATGATGGATTTCTATAGATGTAGGTCTTAGAGTTATGTACTGTCACATGAAGATTATTGTATACGTGTAGTATTCAATTTTCAATCGCATGATTAGGATACAAGAAGTAAAAACGAGATTTTAAAATTTCGCACAGCTGCCATCTTGTGGTTATGGAAACAATTGAAATAAATTAGATGGTAGTGGATTAACATTTGTATAAGGATTTACTGTACCAAGTGTCACAGCACTCGGATGGTTAAATTGCGAGAAACGTTCATGTGAATATTTATACTTCGCGTCGCCGCCATGTTGGATTTTTGTGATCACCATGTTATTGAAAGTCCTATAGGTGAACTTATGTTCATAACCCTATGAGCATAAATAAATTCAGTTGGATTGCTGTAATAGATTCGTAGATATTGAGATCCGTCTAAATATTTCGGATGGGCACCATATTGGAATGTTATATGTATAGGCCATAGAGTCATATACCAGTAAAGGAAAATTATTGCGTAGGTTCTTCATTCAAACTTTCGCTTCGAACGCATGATTACGACACAAGAAAAAAAAACTTAGTTTTAAAACTCGCACAGCCGCGAGAAAAGTCTATTTAAACCTTTCAAATTCGCTTGACCACCATGTTCGTTTTGTAGTTAACCGGATTTTTGAAAGTCTCATAGGTGAACTTCCAGCAGTACCCTTTATCTCCGTACAAAATTTCAGGATGATACCGGTAATAGTTTCAGATATATAGAATGCCGGTGAAATATTTCGCACAGCCGCCATCTTGAGGTCATGAAAACAATTGAACGAAGTTAGATGTCGGTGCATTACAATGTATATAAACATGTACTGTACCAAGTTTCATTGCGTTTGGTTGGTTAAATCGCGAGAAACGTCTATTTAAAAGTCGCTACTTCGCTTGGCCACCATGTTGGTTTTGTAGTTACCAGTTTTTCAAAAGTAGCATAGGTGAGTTATAGTAATTCCCTTTATTACCGTACAAAATGCCAGGGTGATATTGGTAATAGTTTCGGAGATATTGATTGTAGGTGAAATATTTCGCACAGCCGCCATGTTGGATTGGTGAGACGTAACCAAATTTGAAGGGCACGGTCTGGGTCGTCCGGAATAGTGCTATGAACTTACCGAGTTTCATTGAAATGGATCCATCCGTTTAGAAGTTATTAGGGGGGACACCCACCCACGAATCTCACACACACAGATAGACAGACACACGGACAAAAGGTGATCTCTTAAGCCTATTTTTTTTTTCATAAATGAAAATACGCTAAAACGTTAAATTTCGATTTCGGTTACTAAGACAACACTAAACAATAAGTTCCGTGAAGAACTATATAGCTTATTTTCATATATACTAGAGTTTAGTGCTTTTCAGTCGGTCAACACGAATGTACCCAAAAGAGATGGGTTATGCCCTAATCCTGAAATAAATTACATGAGATTAATAAAACACTAGGAAAACCAGTTTCGATCGTCAAGCGATCATCATCAGATCCATTACACTTAGGCTACAAAATCTATGTTTGAAATACAGGTGAAAATATTTACAATACGTACAATTATTTAGTTGCAGTATTGGTACTGCAACTGTCAGTGTATGCTAAATGCAGTATATATGTTAGGTGAAATGCTAAATGGTGATAGCTATCCGTAGATTGTACTTTAGAGAGATTATATGGTTGTAAACTATGGTTAAACTATAAAATTTTAGGCTAACTACTTATCTGATTGTCTTCCGTACAACAGCTACTCGCAGTTTTCGTGCTCACTGGAACTCACTTTGTGGTAGACTGCGGTGGTTATCTTAACGACTGGTTTTTCCCTGCTTTCTCCCCCCTGCTCCTACGTGCTGTGGGGAGTGATAGCAATGTGTTTATGTGAGGTGTTGCCAACCTAGATAAGATGTTTGTTATTGAATGAGGTTGGGTCTACAATTATTAAAGACCGTGGATTAGCCCTCGCCACGCGTGGAGCATAACCCATTCGAACTAAGCGTTGACGGTCTTATGAGGACGTCCCGGCACCTTTAATACTGCCGCGAATATGGGCCTTGGATTATTGCAGAAGAAAAGTACATCGTACACCTGATCCAGATAACATTTACCTATTAATAACCCCCTAATTTCCCCCCTTTTTTATCTAGCTTGGCTGTGTCGCTAAATTGTGTTTTGTTTCCGACAGGGTGTGTTTTTTAGTAGCGTGAAGAGGGGTGAGCTCTCCATGAACGTGTGTTCATTTAGATTGTTGGGATTGTTTCGTTTGGCTAGGTGTATCTCGATTGCTTCCTTTATGTCAAGAGCTCTGCCTTTCGATTCGTGATGGATTATTTTAAGGTCTGACTCTATGTTGGTAAAGCTGTGCCCTGCGTCACACATATGTTCACACACGGCTGAATGTGTTCCGTATCTTATCGCATTCCTATGTTCATTATAACGTGTGTCTACTCGCCTTCCACTCTGCCCGATGTAATTAGCTTGACAATCGGTGTCTTGGCACGTTATAGAATATACCCCTGACCTTGAATACGGGTCACGTTTATTTAGATTACTATTTAGGAGGTGCCTAGCGGTTGTGTTTTTCGTCGTGAAAGCTATCTTTATGCCTTGCTTTTTGAATAGGTTAGTGATTTTATATGTATTCGCATTCACATAGTTGAAACGCGCAAATTTTTTCTCATTACTGTCCGGTTTGGGAATCGTTTTATCTTTATTTTTATGTTTGGCTATAATTTGATTTATTTTGCTTGGCGAGAAGTTGTTTTCCTTTGCTATTTGCATAATAGTTCTTATTTCCTTATTATAGTTGTCTTTTGACATGGGTATGTTTAAAGCTCTGTGCACCATTGAATTGAAACCCGCTAGTTTGTGCGTACTGGGGTGGTTAGACTGATTGTCGATTGCATGCGAGGTTTGTGTTGCTTTCCGGAATATGGAATATGAAAGGTCGTTGTCTTTACGTTCAATAGTTATATCGGGATAATTTATTTTCCGGTCTATTTCGGATTCCTTAGTGAATTTGATAGAGTGGTGAAGGCTATTAATGGATTGGAGAATTGTTTCTTCGCTTGTTAGTTCAGTATCGTAGATGCAAATTACATCATCTACGTATCTTTTCCATATTACTATTCCCTTTGTTGAAGTCTTTTCTAAGAACGCATTTTCTAGTGCATTGATGAAGATGTCAGCGATTAACCCACTTAGTGGCGATCCCATTGCTAGGCCTTCTCTCTGTGTGTATATTTTATTGTCGAATTGAAACACGTTTTGGGAGAGAACGACCCTCAGTAATCTCACAATCTCTTCAATTTCTTTTACATAATTGTTGGATTTTAAGTTGTTTTCGATAGTGTTGATTGCTTCAATAATCGGAATATTGGTGTACATGTTAGTTACGTCGAAGGATACTAGCCTGAAGCTAGGTTTCATTTGTAGGGTGTTCAATGCTGTTACTAGTTCTGTTGTGTTCTTTACAGAGTTGTTTTTGTCGTTGGAAAGACGGCATTTTAAGATTTTTAGGAACTCTTTGCTGATTTTGTAATTAGGGGCATTCCTACAATTGACTATTGGTCTCATTGGGCATTCCTTTTTGTGTATTTTTGGTTGTCCCCTCAATGACGGTATTTTCGGGTTCATGTTTATTAGTTTTGATTTTTCGGCTTTGGTCAGTATGTATTCTGTTTCTTTTAGCGCACTTTTTATTTGTTTTTGGAATTTGTTGGTGGGGTCTTTTGTTAATTCCTTGATTTCGTTGTTGTTTAGGAATTCGACTGTTTTTTCAATGTATTCTGTTTTGTTCAAAATTACTGTAGTGTTTCCCTTATCTGCTTTTGTGATGATTAAGTCATGTTCTTTTATTTTTTGTTTCAACGACTTTTTTCTTTGAGTTGTTTGTTGTTTTGAATGTTATTGCTATCGCCCTCTCGTTTGAGGATTTTTTTGGCTTCGTTTGTGGCGAGATTTTTGGTTAATTCCCTGTCTTCTGCTGGGAGCTTGTGACTGGCTATCTCAATATCTGTGATTAACTGTTTTATATTGTGGTTCGTGTGTGCGTCTGTGCAGTTGTATTTCAAACCTTTGTCTAACATATTCATTTCACCTTGAGAAAAGGTTACGTTCGTTCTGTTGTTTACTCTGCTGTGGAAATTGAATTCATTGTTATTCGTGTGTTGTTCGTTAGATTGATGGTTCTGTGTTTCTCCTAGTTTTCTTAATTTATTTTCTAGCGTTTCATGCTTCCTTGTTGCTCTGATTTTGATGGTGTCGTGTAGGTGCTCGGTGAAGCTGTCCCATTGGGCTGCGTGCCAGAAATTACTTAGTTGCAATTGAATGTCGTACAATTGTTGGTTAATTTTTTGCTTTCTTATGTATGCAAATCTTAATTCGTTTTTTATCCAAAGCGCTTTGGCTTGTTTGGTTGAAATGATCGAGGCTGGTGTGTTCGGTACGGTTTTAATTGGTACGTATTTAGGGGTGAGGTTTAGTTCTATACATTTTTTGTTGAACCAAATTGACTTGTCTAAATTCATGAGTTTAAGCCTGAGTGATTTGAATTTCTTGGCTTCACGATTTGCCTGACTAGCCGTGAACATTGTGGTGTTTGAAGCCATATTTTCAGTGTTGCCTTGTTGCCTAGTTTTGTTAATTGCCACTATCAACTCACAATAATTCTGTTTGATTGCTGTCATACATTAATAGATATTGAGAACCGTCTAAATATTTCGGATGGTCACCATGTTGAATTTTAATATATGTATGCCATAGAGTTATGTAAGGTACATGAGGATTATTGCCTAGGTTCATTATTCAAACGTTCACTTCGATCGCATGATTAGAACACAAGAAATAAAAACATAATTTTAAAATTTCGCACAGCCGCCAACTTGAAGTTATGTAAATAATTGGACTAAATTAGATGTCAGTGCATTCCAATTTTTATAGTCATTTGCTGTTCCAAGTTTCACTGCGTCCGGATTGTTAAATCCCGTGAAATGTCTATTTAAATGTTTCAACTTCTCTTGGCCATCTTTTTTGGTTTTGAGTTACAGGCTTTTGAAAGTTACATATATGAACTTCTAACAGTGCCCTTTATCACCGTACAAAATTTTAGGGTGATATCTGTAATAGTTTCAGAGATATAGAATGCCGGTGAAATATTTCGCACAGCCGCCATGCTGGATTGGTGAAAGATAATACAATTTAAAGGGCACGGTCGACGTCGGCCAGAGTAGTTCTATGGCCTTACTGAGGTTCATTGAAATCACTCCAGCCGTTTAGATTTTGTTCGATTTGTCTCATTACCTGATTATGGTTTTATTATTTGTTATTGTTGCTTATTTTAGGGGATGTGACATCATGGTCATAGCCCCGTGTATTTGGATTGTGTGGAATTTGTGCGACTACCTGTGTTATTGTGATGGCTGCACTAGTGTGTGTATTTTTAAACTAGGGGTAGGGTTGAGAAGGAATCGGCCGTGGCCTTAAGTTATGAACCATATCAGCATTTTCCTGGAGTAGAATTGGGAGAAACCACGGAAAACCAGTTCCAGGATGGCTGAGGTGGGTATCGAACCCGCCTGTTTTACGTTTTGCCACAGGAAACTGGGTGGATCCCGTTCGAGCGCACAGAACAGAATAAAATGTCACGGTAGAGTCGGGAATCGAACCCGGGCCTCCACGGTGGCAGCCAAGAATGCTAGCTATTACGCAACGAGGAGGAATAATTAAAGAGTTAGACCCTTTCAGTTATATCTTCTCAGAGGCTCACATCTAGTCGGACGTGGGTTGAAGACCACGGAACCCCAGCTGAGTCCGGCATTGCTTCCACTTACATGTGTCAGGCTCCTCTCTGTTATCTTTCCTGTCGACCTCCCTTGGTCAACTCTAGTTGATTTCCGACCCCGACGGTATTAGGGTATCCGAGGCCTAGGGAGTCTTTCACTTTCCCGCCTTAATTTATCCTTGTCTCATCTTTCGTGATCCCTCATTCTTCGAGGGGTCGGACCTCTTGTTTTCTATTCATTATATCTCCTGTCTTCTGTTCAAAGCCCTCAAGGAGGCAGGGTGTGTGTAGCCACACCACTTATAGTGCACCCTGGATAGTGCTACACTCTCAAGGCCTCACGTCTAATGAGTTCGGGAGTTGGTGACCCTGAGGGCTTCCTGAGCTGGGTCTGGTTCTTCTTCTTCTTCTTCTCCTTCTTCCATTGCTTTTGGGGAGGTCCCTCTCCTCTTTAACTTTCCTGACTCTTCTGTCTTCTAAGTCCCTTAATTCTCATTCTATGAGGGTTGGGGGCATTTCCTATCCTCCTGTCTTTTGTCTCCCTTCTTCTTATTTCTGTTTTCCACTTCCTCTTCTAGTATGTGAGTAGCCGGCCCCATGGTGTTGGGGTTGCGCGCCTGCCTCTCACCCAGAGGCCCCGGGTTCGATCCCCGGCTCCGTCAGGGATTTTAAAACTGACGTGAGGGTTGGAACGGGGTGCACTCAGCCTCGTGAGGACAATTGAGTGGCTGTCTGACAGTTAGACAGCGCCCCAATCACGAAAACCAAGATTAACGGCCGAGGAGACCCGACGCGCTGATCACGCGTCACCCCAATATCTGCAGGCCGAATGGCTGGGCAGCGGTCGCTTGGTCGGCCTTAGCCAGTCATGGGCTGGATAGTGCCAGGGGTTGACTTTTTTTTTTTTTAGTAAGTATGTTGTTAGTTTTAGGTTTAATTTAATTTCATTTACATTTTCACTATCACTCAAATCATTAGTGGCCGATAACCCAGATGTTAGGCTCCTCAAAATAACAATTATCACCATCATCAACCTTTCAGTTATAATACTGGGGAACGCTGCCGCTTGCTTTATAATTGAAGGTGTCAGAAAGTGTCCCTGTATGGAAGCAAACATGCTCAAATATCGATATAATCGCTGAGAATCCTGACGTCACATTGTCTGTGCTCCATGACGCGTGGAGACTGTAAGACCCGCTCTACCGCGCCACACCGGCTCGCCCAATGTGATAGCATCAGTTCGGGTCAGGGCGCACTCAACTGCTCGCTCATTGTTGGCAAATCTCGCCCCTATTATACAGAATATTCCTGTTAAGGGGCACTGGATGCCGTAAACCTTCAAACCTTTCGAATTTTCATATTATGCGTCATATTAAGCTGATTTTTTTTTACTCGTGTGGCCTCTTGAGAGGCCGAGTGCAGGCCTTTCTAGTCGACACCCGTGGGCGACTTGCGCGTCGGGATGAGAGATGGAATGGATGAAGATGGATGAAACTGGGCAAGGATGTGGAAGGAAGCGGCCGTGACCTGTCAGAAGGTCCCGTCCCAGCATTTGCCTGGTGTTGAAAATGGGAAACCACAGAAAACTATTTCAACAACGGCCGACGGTGGGGCTCGAACCCACGCGTCTACCGAGTCTTCAGAGAGCCTGGCCCTATGGCCTGACGTGGCACTTTAGACAGCGTAACCACTACTGTCGGTATATTAAGCTGATGACCATCCGTAATGGTACGAGGGCTGTATGGTTTTTCAAGTTCCGATGGACTGTATAAATATAACAGACTGACATACCAAACTGATTTTACTACTAAATGGTTGCTTGTTTTATTCTTATGTCTCAACATAATCGCCGAAACGATTGAAACATTTGTCGTATCGTTACACCAGTTTTCTAATGCCCTCGGCAAAATATTCTGCCGCCACTGAGGGGGGTACGCCTGAACAGTCTCCTGAAGTTTTTCAATTTTGGCGAGGCGTTGCCACCCAACCATACCTTCAATTCTCGAAAAAGGTGAAAATCATTCACGACCGCACTGTGCCAACGTTACGATAGACTTTTTCAAAGAATTCAAGTGTGAAGTTTTGGACCATTTGCCGTTTAATCCAAACTAGCACTGAATGTGTGTTGTAGTGTTCAGTATCGTTTGCGGGATATGCTTACAGCGTATTAGTACCATACGGGATGCAGCAGGGAAATATCGACCTTCCTGATAACAACGCTAGTTGGGTTGCATAAAACAATATTATTAGGGACAGCTATAATAATAATATCGTATGGCCTCGGGTGCCGGGTGCATGCTTTGTTATTTGACACCCAAAGGGTAGCTTGCATGTCGAATTTCGTTGTTCCTTGAAGCACTATGAAAGTGCTTTCTAGTAGATAAATGAGGAACTTTGTGTTGGCGGAAACTCCCGAGATTAATTTTGACATTATTAACACGGCCTACTGAATTCAAATGAGTTCTTTGACATGCCAACATCGTATGACATGGTGTCGTAATTCTTGCTGCCTTTCAAAATTCACTTTCCACGGCCAGGAGCGAACCTGCAAGCTTGGGGTTAGTAGACCGACACGTTGACCACTCACCCACCGTGGCAAGCCAGGGGCAGCTGATTCACCTAGTATATCATGGTAATATAATATTAGGATTGGCTTTTGTCACGCAAGCAAGCCACTTTGCACTAACAAGTGATAAAAAAGAAGTTACCCAGAATTTGATGCGATATATGAAGGTATATTTTCTAACCCCTCTTTTCTCACCAGGTGTAAAAGCATGAATACAAAAAAAAGATGTATATTAAATTCCAAACACAATTGAAGCGTCCCGCCCTTGAGCTGACTAAACTAGTTTCCGGCGCAGTATTTCATAATTCTGTAATAAAGAGAACATTATAATGCAAATAGTTGTTTATTAGCTTAATAGGGCCATAAGATTGAGTCTTGTAATCACAGCCCGTCAATAAAGTTGTCAGGCTTGCATGACTCAAGGAGGAAGGCCTCGCCATGCGGCAAGATGAAAGATATGACGTGATTTCTCTTAAATCTTGTATGTCGCGCTATTCGATAGTCATAAAGGGAGGAAGTTGCATAAAACGCTTGCTTTCGTGACTCTGGAAGAAGTGCGCTTTACCGACCGATAAACTTCAAAGGCACTTTCGACTCGCCAAAGCCACCTGAAACCACCGCCTTCCTTTGCGTGTTTCACCAAACTTTGAAACTTTCTCACTCTGTCTCACTCTGTCGATACACAGCACTGATTCTTTCCGTGTCCCGAGTCCTTGCTTGCCTCGTACATGACCGGCATGATCGAACGAACATGCCACATGACAATCTCATCGATAGGAAAGTTCTTTGGCCCCATCTAGCGTAACAGTGGGCAAACAATAAGACGCAGAAAGAAGCGGTGTCAAACCGTTGGTACCAGCAGACTCACGCATTTGAATAAACATCCCCCCCCCCCCCTTGCCTTTATTTGAGTGGTCTTATGCCAGAATGAATTAAGTGACATTTTAGCCTACTTTTCTCATCTTGCTAAAATGAGGAAAAAGAAGACTTATGAGATTGATCCGGACAAATGTCAAATATATCAAAACCAAATGTTGTCTGAATAAAGATCTATACCTGAATAACTCACAACCATATTTTAAAAATGACGCCAGTTCTACCAACTGCTCAAAAATCACAATTGAATATTGAGGACTATGTTGGATATCTCAGAAAATATGCATGGGAATTGTTCCAAAATTGACACACATATAGATAATATTTTATCAGACTCATATATAGGAGCCCCTACATGAAAGTGTTGGCAACATGATTCTATGCCTGCTGATAGCTCCAATCTTTTATTGCATGTAACTTCCATACTATCTATTGGATTTCAACCAAATTTGGTATGTGATTTGCGCACCGGAGCAGATATGAATATGCCTTTTTAGTGTCATCGGGGCTGCCAACTGTTGAAAAATGCACTCTATAAATTTTTATCTTAATCTCAATATATCAGAAAGTATGCAGGTCAACAGTTATAAACTTTGCATACATATAGTACCTGCAAATACGTCATACGATATACGACAATGCTGACAACATGATTCTACGCGTGCTGATATGTTTAATGTTGATTCACATGTAACTTTCATACTAATAAATTAAGTTCTTTCAAAATTGGCACATGTATAGATCATAACATTTCAATTTAAGTTTGGGCATTCCATTTATGGCAGTGTCGCCAACCTGATTTTACGCATGCTAATAAATTAAATATTTAAATACATGTAACGTGCATAGTACATACTATCTATTGGACCTCAGCCAAATTTTAGTTAGTTCGTTATTGTTGTTTTAAGGGGCGGAACTACGAGGTCATCTGCCCGTCCATGTGCATTGTGTACCTTTAGAGATGAAACTAATAGTATATTTAGAGTCTCCAGGTCTGTCAACTGTTGATATACTGTATGGTCTCCATAATGTTAAGATAAGTAGGCTCTTTAATTCGTCACGGAACTACTTGTTTAAAATGTTGAGCTATTCACAGTTTTAAAATGTTGAGTTTTCATTTTGTCTTATGCCAAAACGAACTATCTGACAACTCGGCTCGTATCGTTGCTGTAGCAAGGTTTTTTTTTTTTGGAAGATAGTTGGTACTATTCGTTTCTTCCTTCATTATTGGATGGCAACACTGGCCGAAATATCGACAAGTACTCGCTATTGATTGTGCAGCGACCATGGGTTCACCATTCGTGAACATGGTTCATTCTAGCATGTGAGGAAAACAACAACCTTACCTTTCTGTCCTGAAAATAAAATAAATGGTCATTCGCTGCATTAATAAAATAATATTTGCAGAAAGGTTTTGTTGTCTTGTAAACTTGATTCATTTGAATGACCTAGATCCGATGATGTGTGCTTGCCGAACGAAACATGTCAATCCTGGTTATGCTGTCCAAATAATAATAATTATTATTTTGTGTTGACCGACTGAAAATTAAAATATCAAATATTGGTCCCTTCATATGAAGTCAAAGTATTAACCATGATGGATAATGTGATTAATGGACGTATTGAATACTGAGGGACACCTGTAAATGCTATAATATTATTATTAGAAAGAGAACACGGTATTGACGTACATTCATAATAATTGTTTTCACACTACATCAGTCATCGCAGCAATACAGTTCATCAGTCTAATTCAACGCACACCCAACTAAACGGGGCTGATGACCAAAATCTCCCTAGCCCCTAAAATGAATTAACAATAAAAACAAGATGTTCAGTAAAGAACATATAGCCTACTTTCTCCTAAATGTATGAGTATAGTTATAACTCGTTGTTATTATCAAAGAGTATAATAGAATCATTTCTTGGTTGAAGACCTTAGAAACTATTTACCTCTACCAAACGCCACAACCTAGAAAAAAACTACTACCATCATTGAAGAAAGATAGATAAGAAGTATCTCAAGAATGTTATGGATCTGGAGACATAATCGACCGGACTGGCTGCGTGGCTCTGCGGTAACGTTCTCGCTTGCTGGGCCCTAGGTTGCAGGTTCGTATCCTGGCGCAGTCAGCTGGCATTTGAGGGTGCACAAATGCGAGGGAGCCGTGTCAGTAGATTTACTGGCACGTTAAAGATCCCCTTCGGGCAAAAATTCCAGCACCCCGGCGTATCTAAAAGCAGCAGTAGTTAAAAGGGTCGTAAAACAAATAACATTATTATTATTGTTATTATTACATAATCGACCTGCCGTGGGCAACATCCAACTTTGAGTTGAAGCATGTCTTTACACGTCTGGTTGTGCATGGCTTTCACAACCCTAATTGAATTAACAAATCTTTCCGTGTCCCTACAGAGACGTGTGTATACAAACTATGTGGATATTTTCGATTGCTATTTGCCTGAAATAAAAGTATTAATAACCTGAACTAGTACCAGCGCCTAGAATTCAGTTACTATGTGAAATCGTTTTGTTCTTTACTTCAAATAACATTTTCAAATAACGCACAATAGGCTGTAACAAACCCTTTAAAATAAGAAGTAAAAATGTATCATAGTATCATGCTGTCATTCTTCAAATTCGATGCGCATAGAATGCCAATGGTATACTATCAATGGAGTCCGATGTAGACCAGTCGTGAAATCTAGTGGAGAAATATCGAACAATATAATCCTGACAGGGCGAGTGCATTCTAGCGGCCATAAGAAGAAACCTTTCAATAAAATCGGGAAGTTAATAAGTAGGCCGGCGTGCAGTTACCTTTTTGGCTGCTAGATGTCTCGAGCAAATCTGCTGGCGAATTATGTTTTAATTAAATACTAGTTGAAACCCGTCAAAACATGACGGTCAATAGAAAAATATTTACTGAAGAATTTTCTTATATAGGCCTACTGTACATTCTTTGTACGATTATTTTTTGACTCTATTGAAACTATGAGGGCGTCAAAAGATTGCACTCTCAACATTGCAAAATACTGCTGGCCATGACTGAAAAATTGTTGGGGCAAATTGAGGCCTATACGTTCCAGAGTTTCCCCTTGAGCTTTATTGATTGTGATAAAGTATGCCAAATGAATTGGAAAATATTGCCTCTTAAAAGAAAATGATAGTGTTTTATCGGATGGTGTTAAATCAAGTCGAAGGATTAGACATCTCTGCCTAATTTTAACTGCACCTATTATTTCCAAATCCAAGCAATATGGTTGCATTTAGGAGTCCTTGGGAACCGTTCAGATTTCTAAGCAGCATAACGGGCCAAGCGTTTGGAGTATGTGGCGGCCAGTCGTTTAGTTCCAAGGGATTCAAGAACTCTGATGAGTCTAATACAACTGGCCGCAAACCATCGCTTATATTTTTGGAATATAACGAAGAAATGCGATGATGTGCAATTCCATACATTTTAAAACAATGTGGACCGTGTGCGTGTGGCACAGTAACATTGGCACCAAATGAAACGAAGGAAGGAAGGAAGCTTGCAGTTTAACGTGATCGTTAATCTCGCGATCATAAGCCACGGGACCTCCGTTTAACGTGGAATCCGAACCACAGGACATGGCCTTTCACATCAAAAATCTCACATGCATTGACCGGGAATCGAACCCGATCCGCCTTGGTGAGAGGCATACAGCTTGACCGCTGCGCCATGAAACGAAGGACATAGCATTGTACTGCCGATTAGTCCCTCTGGAATTCCTTGAGATATCATCTCCAGTGAAAAATAATTGTTAAAGCCTGTCAAATATTTTATATTTATTCAGATTAATTTTACCATTACAACAGCAAAGGTCAAAGTAACCAAGTGTAGATTTCTCGCAAGAGAAATACAGTGCAGAACAATGTTTACATTTGTTCGTCAAGGACCCTAAACTGTAACGGCATAGTATCTGGAATTGTTTCTGAAATGCCATATTTATAATGGATTTTAAAAGTGGCTTCGTATTTTTCTCCGATTTCCCACTTTTTTGCGGCTAATGTTCTATTTCGTCAAATGGGTTTATTTATAGCAGCATTTCTGCCCAAATTAACGTCATTTTATATAAAACTATAGTGGCCTGCATCAACGTAGCCGCCAAATATTAAATGGCAAATAATAACTTACTTCCATTGCCAAAATCAACTGCGTGGTTAGACCCATTGTTATGCACTCTAAACAAATAATCAATAAACAATAATATTCACATATACAATGAATACTTCCATTCTCAAGTTGGTTGCTGATGAGAATGCGATGAGATTGACCGCCAATAATAAAATCCTTGCAATTTTTGCAATTTGCTTGCAAACGCAACTCAGGATGACGATCTTCATTTTGAAATAAACAGAATGAAATTGCTGTAAATAATGAATTTCCATCACCTGTTGAAGGTACAATACTTTGTATTTCCATGACAGTAAATTATGCAAGGGAGCATAGAATCACTTCGCCACTACTGGAATGAGCATAGACTCACTTCGCCAGCCACAGTAATGGAGGGAGTTTTAGAATTATATGTTCAGTGCTTGTCAAAGATCGTATTAACACAGGGAAGCCCATTCTTAAGGCTACATTCTGAGCTATTGCCCCGGATTCCAGGTTCGATCCCCGCTCTGCCAAGAAATTTAATTCTGGTCTGAGGACTGAAACGGGGCGCACTCGTGAGGCAAAACTAAGAAGAGCAAAGTTTGAATCCCATCTCAACAATCTTGGATTTGGTTTTCCGTGGTTTCCCACTTCCACTCCAGGCAAATACCGGGATAGTTCCTAACTTAAAGCCTCGGTCGTTAACTCCCCATTCCCCACATTAATTACAAATGCACACATCAACACAGCCATCACATTAACACAGGTTATCAGAGAAAAGTTTACACTCGCACACCTGTTCGCCAATATGTTAACGCTGATGTATGTGTTTGAACTACTGGATATAAGTTCAATGTTCCCCATCTCTTGATGAATACAGTACTTTTGCATTTGTCAGTTGGCACAGGCTAGAGTAAAAGGAGGCTTTTCACCGATGTCTCAGTCTCACTCATGGCTGTGATTATATGGAAGCTACTGAGGTATGGGTGGTGCTTAGTAATGGCATTCGGGGCACAGTCAGTGCCTGTGAATGCTGTGAAAGGTTCAACTCATAGGGTTAGGACTACTGTTCTGACTCAGTGAGGAAAGCAATGGCAAACTACCTCACTCCTCTTCTTGCCTAGAACGCCTCAAAATAGCGCTGCCTTGGGTTTTTGTGGGTATCTACTCACATAACGTAACGGCGGTACTTTTTGAGGATCCAACCAGCCTTCGGGCTGACTACCTAACAGACAGACAGACAGACTTTAAAATTAATATCATTGCATTGTTGCAGCTTGGCAAATATTTTATATTTCAGCAGATCAATTTTACCATCACAACAGTAAAGGCCAAAGTAACCGCGCGTAGATTTTACGCAAGAGAAATACAATGTAGAACAATGTTTACATTTGATCGTCAAAGACCTTTCACTGTACTGCATAACATCTGGAATTGTTTCTGAAATGGCCTATTTATATTGGATTTTAAATGTGGCTTCGTATTATTCGATAACACTATAGTGACCTGCAATATCGGAGCCGCTAAATATTAAATGGCAAAAAATACTTCCATTGCCGAAATCAACTGCGTAGTTAGATTCAGTACTCTAAACAAATAATCATTAAACAACTGTCTTATACAATGAAGTTCAACATGACCGTCCAGAGACTCTCATACTCAAGTTGGTTGGTGAGGAGAATGCGATGAGACTGATCGCTTACAATAAATTCCTTATAATTGTTCCTGCCAGCGAAATGTTTGGCAATAGCTTGAAAACGCAGCGCAGAATGACGTTCTTCATTTTGATATAAACAGTACAAAACTGCTCTAAATAAGCTATTTCCATCACCTGTTATAGTTTATGGCAGTACATTTTGCAGGGGAACATAGAATAACTTCGCCAACTACTGGAATGAGCTTAGGCATATACTCAATACTCACTTCGGCAGTCACCCTAATGGAGGCTGTTTTAGAATTCTATGTCCCGTGCATGTCAAAAATCGTATTAACACATGGAAGCCCACCCATTCTTGGCTATCGCCTCGGAGACCCGGGTTACATTTCCTGCTCTGCCAAGAAATTTAATTCTGGTCTGAGGGCAAAAACGGGGCACATTCAGTCTCTAGAGGTATAACTAAGAAGAGGAAGGTTTGATTCCCACCTCGACAATCTTAGATGTGGTTTTCCGTGGTTTCCCACTTCCACTCAAGGCAAATACTGGGATGGTTCCTAACTTATGGCCTCGGCCGTCACCTTGCCATTTCCCACCTTAATTACAAATACACAAAGTAATGCAGCTATCACAATAATACGGGTTATCAGAGAAAATTTTACACTTACACACCAAAGTACATGGGGCTGAGTGACAACGATGTCGGAGCCCTTCAAACGAATTATGTTTGCCAAGTGTCTCTCATGGCGAAAGCAATTGTGGACACGCGCCAGGGCCTGGAAAACTACCTTTTCACTAATAATTTAAGAGTATATCGACGATGCATAATTTATAACTTTTAGTCTAGGATGCTACCAACTTGACCACCGAAGCATTGGGAAGAAATTGCAATATTAAAGTACATAAACAACATAGCCTACACACTCAACTGTCAGTTAATGTTCTTCAACGTTTCCCTTCTTAAAAATTCCCCTCTATAACTCTCCATCACTTGAAAACGCGCCATGTTTTGTGTTTTAAATATATCGATGCAATGGTGCTGCCATCTGTTGTTAGTTACTGAAACTATATGGGCGAGGTACTGCCATCTGTTGTCAGTTACTGCAATTGATGGCAGATATTAGCTCTTTTGACCACATGCTGTAATGCAATGGTAAAACGGAAATAAAACTTATTGAGAGGGAATGTAGGAATCTTTAACTGACATAAAACGTTACTAATAATCCTTGATAAAACAATATTTAACTATCACGCGAAAACTCGCCATCAAGGCCATGCCTTGTGTTTTGAATATATCGACGCAATCTGCTCTCAGTTACTGGAACTATATTGGCGAGGTACTGCCATCTGTTGTCAGTTACTGGAACTGATTGCAGATATTCCACGGCCGACTGAATGCGCTCATAGAGCGCAGCTCGTATTCAGTCGGCCGTGAGATATTCAAACGACGTATTGAGGACATGCTGTAATGCAATGGTAAAACGGAAATAAAACGTGTTGAGAAAATGTGTAGAAATATGTATCTTTAACTGACATAAAACCTTACTAATACTCCTTGATAAAACAATATTTCAGTGGCAAAAAAAAAAAAATACTGGCGAGAGTTGGGATCGAACCTGCGATCCTTGGATCCACAGTCAATCGCCTTAACCAAATAGCTACTCGCACACTCACGTTTAGATGCAGACGCAACCATTCACTATCTTCAAAAGCCGCTATCTGAAGAAAATAATCCAATTCATTATCAATAAAATCAATATACATTCGTATATGTTCATACTGTTATTATATTGTATTGTCAGAACTTGGTTAATGTATGTTTTCAATTACATGGAAGCTTATTAAATAACTTACATTTTAATGGACTTCTCACCGCCATTTTGTCATGAGCCCAGGCGGATTGTGCGCATGCGCGAGGGGAAAGAATTCTGCTATTTTCTATATTTATTTAAAAATATACCGTATTATATTCGTTTATTTTAGAGACACTCTGCAAATCTACAGGCCAAGAGCTTTCGTTAGAGTGCTCTACGAAGTAAATTGGTTCTGTCGTTCTCTCTATCTCGTGATAACAAAAATCACCTTACTGTTTTAAATATATAGATATGGTTTGCACCGTAATATGCACAATATAAGGCTTAATTTTAAAATGTCTGAGTCATTACAAAGCAACAAATATGTAAAATTTCAAGCAAAAAAACAAACTCTGATGGGGTTTGAACCATAGGCAAATGAATGACAGACTAACGCTTTAACACGGAGCCATTTGTGCCAACGAACATTGATCTATATAAAATGACTTACATAGAACTTGTTGGCAAATAATGATTTAGACCTAACGATTTCATCAGTGGAGTATATTATTTATGTATAAAGCATTTCATACTAAGTTTATTTATTTTGTATCAGTACGCTCTATTGCATGCAATACTCAAATTAGTGAAATATAAGTCAGGCACAAGATATCCGCTGCCATCTTGTCTTCTTACCGAGACGGCTCAGCTTTTTAAAATCACTTCTGCACTATAGTATTACAAAATAAACTTTTAATTTCGAACGTGCCTCTTCCTTTAGAACAGTTAAATCGATTCTCGGCTCGATAATCGGAACTGGTGGGTCCCATGATATGGATTATAAAGTTTGCATAATTCGCACGGCCGCCATCCTGAAATGGTACGGCGGATGACCTTGTAGTTTGGTCACAAGACGCGTCGTATAAGAAGGTATGTTATTTCCAAATTTGGTAGAGATCGGATAATTTGGTTAGTCGCTATTTGATTTTACGTTTTGAACGTTTGAGTGGCCGCCATTCAGATTTGGTAAAGATGGCGGCGATATAAAACATGACACTGAGGTTCCCTTTGCTTGTTCTACCTCTGTACCAAATTTCGTTCAATTCGGTTTCACCGTGTTCGAATTGATAGGGGGGGGGGACAGATATTCAGAGTACACACACTCACACACACATACACAGACTCACACACACACATACACACACACACACAGACAGACACACAATTTTTGGCCCTGTAGTGATCTCATAAGTCTACTTTCATTTTTTGCAAAAATCGAAAGTAGGCTAACAGCATCCTTTCCTTGTCGCGAGATTTTAAATTGCTCAGGTTTTGCACTTTTATGCCAATATATTCTCCGTAATTTGGTAATTGTACTTCTGAAGTAATCCGTAATTACAGATTAATTCTTATGTCACAGCCAATCAAATTTCTTTCTAGAGAACGCTAAATTAAAAGCGTGGCTTTCTGTAGACTCATTAGTTCCTCTTGAATGGACACACGGCTACAAAAGCATTTAATACTGTGTGCTGTGGAGAATTAAGGGGTTTCCTCTCTTTCTACTCTCGAACAAATTAAGGAAACACATTATTGGAAATCAAATACCTACGGGCGTTTGTGGTGTGATTAAAAATAAATAATACGTTTTTTATGTAACTCACTTTAAGTTTACTGCTTCGATTATAATCAATCTTCCATAACAGCTCTTGCACACGGCAATCAGTTCTCAGTCATATCCTGGAATCGGTACAAGGTGCTCAATTCAATTTTAATTGCTGTAGCTTTAGAGATGGTACCACATGAAAAAGCCGTGCGTGTTGCAGAGGTGAGCAAATTTTTAGACTTCACCACAGTCACCGAAAATTACACTTTTACTTTCCACGGCTTAATGCACTAAATATGTTTGCAAGGCGGTGAAATTACTTCCAGTGTTTAACCAAGAGTCTTTATTATATTTTCTTTTAAGAAACTCAAATTAAAATGATTTATTAGAATTTCCACAAATAGAGGAGCTTTGCTACTGCAAAATGCCACACGTTTTGTTTTGATTACTTCACTTTCGTGTGAATTTAGCGCTGAGGGCTTTGGAGTCGTTTTACTGATGATCCGCTCTTGAACTATTCAAAGATTTATGAACTATGGATTGAAATCAGCTGACTTAGAGGGTACATTCCAAAGTCAATGAAATAGTCGAAAACGGGCCAAACTCAGGTATCCCTCGAAATCTCAAATTTTAAAGTTTCCAGGCACAATTCCTTACGAGAAAAGGTGTGAGTCGACAAGGGAGAACTAATGAGGGTTACAAAAGATGCCAGGAGATAATCAATAAAATGATTTTGAATGAAACATTGTGACTGATTTAAATTCTTTATTAATTTGATTCTAATAATTTGCACACCTCTCTACTGTCAAATATATATAATTTATGTTCGACCCTGACTATTACATGTCAGAAAACTGTACTATAATGAGGCTCATTATAACATTATTTTTCATTATGAAACAGTTTCTCCCGCCAATCAGAGCTCAAGAAACAGTTGTTTGACCAATTAGATAATTAGATGCGCTGAGTTCCACGGCCTTCTAATTTAAATTCCACTGCCTGACCTAGTGTCATAGTAGGGTGATCAAGGAGGCCATGGTCAAATACAAGGCATTCTCTGCGTCTCATGCGCTCTGTTCAGTACATAAAACTGGCGAAATCTCGACAGATATTTATGAATATTTATGTTCGAACATAAAATAGTTATAATAATTATCGTCGAACATAAACAGTCGTATGCAACTCGCCTATAATGGTAATTAAGACACTCGTATGCAAATTATTAAACTCGCGTACGCTCGTTTTATAAACATACTCGTGTCTTAATTATTGCCATTATAGGCTCGTTGCATAATGTACTATTAATTCATTCTTTGTAAGGATTTCCATTTCTTTTCTGAGCTTTAGTCATAGCAAAATATTGTCCTTTGTAATCAGTAATTTATGTTCGACGAATTATTATGTGTCAGAAAACTGTATCATACTGAGGCTAATTATAACACTATTTTTCATTATGAAACAGTTTTTCCCACCAATGAGAGCTCAAGGAACAGTTGTGTGACCAATTAGGTAAGGATAACTTCGCGCATGCGCTCAAAATCCAACACTACTAAGATGGCGGCTGGCGTAGGAAGCCTGTAGGAGTGCTCCGCTTTATCCCGCGCAAACCGCAGTTTTTAACAGCAATTTCCAGCCCGAAAGTCAGTGACCAAGTAAATTAGTGTGTGAAGTACGTGCCTGAACATTTTCTACATCATTATGTCAATCCAAAAGGTGAACAAACGTGTAAATGTTGTTGAGGCAACGATGGCAGTCTTTGAAGCCCGCCTTCAGTTGTTGAACAGTACTGCCAACCCGGGTCAAGACTCCCTAGACTCGCTTACTCGTGATTTTCGCGAGTTCCGAAGCACTGTCACCTCCGAACTGGCTGTGCTTAAAGAAGAATTGAGCAAGCTGGAGTGGAGACTTGACCACCACGAGGAGCTGCTGGAAGAAGGAGAGCAATACAGCCGGAGAAACTGCCTTCTCATCCTCGGGATCGTTGAGGACCCTGAGGAAGATGAGTACGAGAAGGTGAGGGACACAACCAAGACGAAGTTGAACGTGGACCTCCCTATGGAGAGCCTGAATAGATGTCACAGGATTGGGCGGCTGCAGCGAACAGCAGCTGAAGTGGTAGCCACTGGGAAACTCCCTATTATTGTAAAATTCCTCCGCTACCACGAGCGAGATCGCATCTGGAAGTCCAAGCGCCTCCTAAAGGGAACCAAGATGCTTATTACTGAATCCCTCACAAAAACCTGGAAAACTATCCTAAATGCAGCGAGAGACCTCATCGGACCCACCCGAGTCTGGACCCAGGACGGCCGCCTTTTATTCCACCTCCCTGATGGAACTAAGAAGACCGTCGCCACATTTAGGTAGCTGGAAAACGTGCAGCAAATGCGGGATATTACAGTGAAGTAAAATGAACATGTGCGTAGTGTTTATATTAGACAAGTTTAGTAATAAGTGTGTGTGTGTATGTGTGTGTGCGTTGGTTGCGGTCGGCAGTGTCCAGTGGGAGGTCCAGGTAGGTTTCTTCTATTTTAAGATATATCTCCCGTTACCCAGTTGATCTATTGCATGAATGAGCTAACTGACCTTGGTCAGCCTAGCCCACACCAACCCCCTCCCTCGCCTTACACCACTGGCTTTCTACTAAAACAGGCACTTTCCTCATCCAAGCACTCATTACAATGTTGCCATATTAATGCTCTGTCACTGGTCGCGCATCACGACGAAATACAGACAATAATAAACGAAAACAATATCCATATCCTCTGTATAAGTGAAAGTTGGTTAAAACCTGACATCCCGTCTAGCATGGTAGATCTAAATCGGTACTCGCTGGAACGTCATGACAGAAATGATGGGAGGCGAGCAGGCGGGGTTGTCATGTACTGTAGAAGCGACTTTAAAAGACGGGTAATATGTGTATCAACACTTAGCACACAACCAGGACCGGAATTCATGTTTGTTGATGTAATTGTTGGCCAACAAAAGACTCGGGTAGCTGTTGTATATAAGCCGCCAAGAATAACAAACATGAGTGAATTTGAAAACCGCTTGCTCGACTTACTTCCAAGCTACGAATACGTAATAGCTGTAGGTGACTACAATACAAATTTACTGACACAGACGTACGAGAACAAACAATTACAAAACCTGTTCTCTTCCTGCGACATGACTATTCTTCCCCTGGAACCTACAAACCACATTTACTCTGATAAATACGAATCACATACACTCATTGACCATCTTGTGACAAGCAATCTCGACAGAGTTGAAACTTTCGGGCAAATACCCGTACCATCTATCTCCACCCATGACCTAATTTACCTATCGTACTCCCTACGTGTGCCTAAGTACACAGCTTAATATATTATAACTAGAAACATGAAAAATATTAATATGCATGACTTAAAACATGACGCATACAACCTTGCTTGGAATGACATATTACTCTTAGATAACATTGACGCAAAAGTAAACTAGTTAAATTCTCTTATAATTAGTCGTATGACAAACATGCCCCTAAACATTCGATCAAAGTTACTCGCCCAGCATGCCCGTGGTTAAATGAAAACATTAAAAGTATGATGACACAGCGTGATGCACTGTTCCGGCGTTTTAAACGTACCCGTGACGAAACTGATTTTGAAAATTATCGTGTGCTCAGAAATCGTATTAAGCAGCTCGTAAGAAACGCCAAATTCTCCTACATACAAAACGTGACAAAGAAGATGAATACAAGGAATGCCAGGAATAATATGCGTTCTCTAGGTATAGGCAAACAGCAGCAACAGACACATGTACCAGACATACCACTTGATGAGTTAAATGAATATTTCACTGAAGAGAGAGTACCAACAAATTCAACACCCCATGATCCTTTTCACCCACTACCTGACCACCCGCTCTTTACTTTCCATCCGGTTACGGCAGACAAAGTAAAAAAGGTACTATATTCCATAAAATCAAAAGCGAGAGGAGTTGATGATATTCCCATATCCTTCATACATAATATCATCGGTGCCGTTCTACCAATTATTACTCACATATTCAACCATAGTCTTACAAGTAACACCTTTCCCTCCCTATGGAAACAAGCCAATGGCATCCCTATTCCTAAGAAAACCGCACCTTTATTACCATCTGACTATCGGCCAATATCCATTCTACCTGCACTTTCAAATGCCCTTGAGCGTCTGGTTCATGTGCAAGTACTTGAATATTTGAATAACCGTTCTCTTTTAGACCCTCTGCAATCAGGTTTCAAGAAGGGGCATAGCACCGCAACAGCATTACTCAAAGTGACTGACGACATTAGACACGCAATGGACCAAAACTGGTGACAATGCTCACCCTTCTCGACTTCAGCAGTGCTTTTGACGCCATAAATACTCAGACACTATTGAAAAAGATGGAATTTTATTACTTCGACCAGCAGACAATTAACTTTTTCGCATCATACCTGAATAACGTGTTGTAACCCAGGATAAAACTTCTCAGTGGCTAAGCAGAAAGTCAGACGCTCCACAGGGTAGTGTACTAGGACCCTTGATTTTTGTACTATATATCAACGACATCTCATCTAATTTGAAAAATTGCAAATATCACCTATATGCAGATGATTTGCAAATATACTCCCACTGCAAGGCAAATGACATTCCATTGACAATTGAAGCTATCAACGCTGACCTTCAACGACTTGGAAAATATTCTCAGGAAAATTCCCTTCTTTTGAATCCCTCCAAAACACAAGTTATCATAATTGGCTCTCAAAAACTATTGACGTCACTCCGTGATCAAATTATTCCCCCAATTGTACTGAACAACAATGAAATTCCATACTGTCCTACAGTGAAAAATCTAGGTGTGATAATAAATCAGACTCTTAACTGGTCTGAACATGTACAGAGTGTATGCAAGTAGATTTTCGCAACGCTCCACTCCCTCAATAGAAATAAAGATATTTTACCATTTTGAAGTAAGAATCCTACTCATACAGACACTAATACTTCCTATTCTTGACTACTGTGACGTTATTCTTGTAGACGCAACCAAAACATTAACCTTGAAACTTCAACGAGCTCTCAACTCTTGCATACGATTTATCTACGATCTGAGCTATGATAAACATATCACTCCCTATTATTGCGCTCTTTCCTGGCTGAAAACTGAACTACGTCGATCATACCACATTCTTGTCCAGATTTTCCGATTATTGACTGACGATAGACCACTGTACTTATCAAATAAATTCAAGTACATGTCTTCCTTCCATGGTAATAATACACGCTCTGGTTCTTCCCTCTCCATTCCTATTCATCGCTCCTCTATATACAACAACTATTTTCATGTGGTGGGGTCTAGGCTGTGGAATAACCTTCCAGCCAGTGTCAGGGGCACCACCTCACTATCTAAATTCAAGACCACCTGCTGGGGCAGCCTGCTGAACATTGCTGACCGACAACAAGTGTGACTGGATGAGTGAATGAGAGTGTGAAAGTCATGATCAATGTCAATTATTATTGTTTATTTTTTTCGCCATAATATGTTTATTGTATTGAATTAATGTGGTTAAGTGTAAGTGAGGGCCATGAGCCCTAACTGCGCCACCAATAAAGGCAATAATAATAATAATAATAATTTACCAACATGGAAAGTGCAACGTCCATAAGTATGTTCGCGTAAATAAACTTGCCACGGTGGGTGAGTGGATAGCGTGTCGGTCTACTAACCCCAAGATTGCAGGTTCGCCCCTGGCTGTGGTAAGTGATTTTTGAAAGGCGGCAAAAATACGATACGCATGTCATACGATGTTGGCATGTCAAAGAACCCATTTGAATTCAGTAGGCCGAGTTCATAGTGGCAAAATTAATCTCGGGAGTTTCCGCCAACACAAAGTTCCCCATTTCTCTACTAGAAAGCGCTGCTATAGTGTTCAAGGAGCTTAGATATCTATTATCTAACCTCCTTGATTTTCATAGTGATTCAAGGAACAACGAAATTCGACATGCAAGCTACCCTCTGGGTGTAAAATTACAAAGCTTGCACCTGGCCCCCGAGGCCATACGATATTATTATTAACTTGCGAGTATGAGACAAGAAATAGAACTGTACCTTAATATCCCCAACACCAATTTCTACACAGCGCATTGCTCTCAAACGACTTCGGTGACAATATTAGTGAATGCTATAGAGCTGGACGGCACGCTGTAAATAATAGGTGTTCTGTGTTGGCAAGCAAAGTGAATGGTCTCTGCTTTTGGAGTGCCTTGACCCACGCATGCGCTCTGTTCAGTCAGCAAAGCCAGCGCGCCCTTTCACTAACTGAAGTAACTGAATCCCACAGATATTTATGATATAGTAAATAAAGTGATAAAGTTATAATTATCGTAGAACATCAACAGTCGTATGCAACTCGCCTATAATGGTAATTAAGACACGAGTATTTCCATTATAGGCTCGTTGCATAATGTACTATGATATGTAAGAAATTTCACTATAAAGTATGCACCAAGAAGAAATTTCATCAGCCGGACCAGCAGTGCATCTGTTTGCTATGTGGAGAGCAGTCTGATAGGTATCACGTGATGTTGTGCAAACAAAGACGGGTCACACTTACAATGTTTTGTAGTGAAGACTAAGGCAATCCTCTTCTTGTTTTTTTTAATGTTAATTAATTAATTAATTTGGCCATTGGCTGCAATAAAGTTCTTAATATATGTAAGAAAACTGTAGCCTATAATAATGGGTGTCATTAAAGTACTACTTTTCATTATAACACAGTTTTTTTCAAACAATCAGAGCTCAATATTTTCATTCATTGACCAATTAGGTAAGGATAGCGAATGACATGCACTGAAATTGCAACATGTCGGAAATGAATTACATGATTTGAAAGTTGACAATGTAGCCTATATTGGATCAACCATTGTGGTTACAATGCATAAGCAAACTGATCAATATTGAAAAAGAAATAGCACTGTACCTTAATATCCACAACCCCAATTTCTACACATTCGTAAGATTTCGCCGACAATTTTAGTGAATGCAGTCGTTGACATAAACACACCATAACGTCATGGAGGAAGCATGCGTATGCTAATAGTTCCACGGAAATTATAATCCAGCTCTCCGTTCAGTAAATGGATTTCTTACGCGAAACATTTCCGCCAGATGTCATAACTGTTATATTTGGGACTCAGTTGATTTGTCTTGCGTTGACATTCTATACGCATCGAATTTGAAGAATAACCAGTTGATAATACGATACATTTTAATTTTAAAGCGTTTGTAACAGCCTATTTTTTGTTATTTGACCAAAATAACAAAATGACCATACATAGTACCTTTGCGCTATATGTTAGTGCAACTTCAGGATAAACAATGTTTAAAAAGTTGGGTAGAAAGCAAATGCTGAGCCCACACAATTCCCAAGAAGAAGAAGTCAACCGACTGAATATCGACAGACATTTATGAATATTTATGTTAGAACATATTATAATAAAGTTATAATTATCGTCGAACATAAACAATCGTATGCTATTCACCTATAATGGTAATTAAAACACTCATATGGAAATTATAAAACTCGCTTTGCTCGTTTTATAAACATACTCGTGTCTTAATTATTGCCATTATAGACTGGTTGCATAATGTACAATTATAGTCTTGACACAGCGATATCTTAATTAATATTCTTAATTAAACTTTTAGCAGAGGAAGGCTTCATTTTCATGCCAAAACATGTTCAACAATTGAATGGTTGTTTCTTACTTTGTATTGGTTGGCGGAGTATTCTTAAGAAACCGAAAATCCAAGTCTCTGGCCCAGTGGAGTATTAATAAGGCCATGTCGAGCGCCCCATAGAAGAGAAAGTAGGAACTGTCAGGGAAAAAACTTGGATTGAATCTGATAGCAAGAATCAGACAAATCAAGAAACAGTTAACAATAAAGATTATAAGGATAACTGCGATAACCAGGACAAAACCGAAGAAACTATACGACTCCTCCAATGGAACACTGAAGGCTTAAAGCAAGCTTTAACGCTGATACCGAACGAACTTTTCAAACCTTACGATGATGTAGCACTTACAGAGACATTTCTTACTACGATATGAAGTACGGAAGGTTTTTATGGCATTCTCCCACACGCCTACACATGCCAAAGAGGCAGACCCATAGGTGGTATAACGCTATTATTCTAAATATTTTGAAACATTATTTTCTTGTATGCCCATTGACTGCGATCAATAAATATTAAATATATCTTAAGAGTTATCACGGTAAATATCATACATTCTCCTAGCATGGTAAGTGTTACTGCCATTTCATATTGTCATTGAAAGTTCAATTTCTTCGGTGCAGCATTTATGAAAATTGCTCACAGAAACATATACAGCGTGTTTCAAAATTCCCAGTACAGACCTTGAGGGCGTATGGTGGGATAAGACGGGTGAGTTTAGCATTAAAAAGGTGGGTTCACACGGAGCCGCCTGGGCGAGGTGTACGTCCCTCCTCCCCAGTTGTATCCCCCGACTCGATGTTTCAAGCTCCAGGACACTACTCTGTAGGCGGTACTGGAGGGATCCCTCGCTGAGTCTTAGGGAAAAGCCAACCCTGCAGGGTAAGCCGACTAAAGAATATTATTATTATTATTATTATTATTTTATATGTCCAGAATGGCACATGCACTGAGATACTAGAATATGAATAGAATCCACTTGGGATATGATTGATGATTCAAAATTTAACTGTTTGGTATTAGAAATAATTACATATTCGAATATCTTACAATTTGAAATTTTCTGCAAGTAGATAGAAACAGTACAGTTCATTTAAAAAACTAATTAGTATCGATATCTTCAATATTAATAATTCCACGTAAATTAATATCACTTTGTTTCCTGAAACAAAATACCCATATCTTTATAACAGATCAAGCAATCCGGTGTAACAATTAGTTGAGCATTCCTGCATATTAGGGTGATTACCCTAATTTGCAACGCCGAACTCAAATTGGCAGCAGACTGTCCGAGGCCTCCCTTCCTCGTCCTGCCCTACACCTGCTGGAGCGTTCGACTGGTTATGCAACCCAACCTACTTGTCTGTATTACTGGTAACACCCGGTAAGGATGGCTAATTTGCTCGTCTAGTTTCTCTTCGCTGTCTATCGATTGAAGCTGCACTTCACAAACAGAAAACTGGGGAAGGGGAAAAAACGTTAAAATTAAATAACGAGCGTCAGGTTTTTTCAACTGCATCTCACCTTTCGTGCTCGCAGCTGACAGCGTTAACGAGCTAGAACTGAAGCTCGGTTCAACTTCAACATTGTAAAGCCTCCTTATTACACAAGAGATCCAATTACATCGCACAAAATAAACGTATGTCATAATACGTTAGTGTATATGAATCCGTTCTTCAAGGGACGAGAGATCAATTCTATAACATATGGGCTGTTATCAACACCACGAGATATTCATTTTAAGGGCCTATTGTTGTTGTTGTTGTTGTTTTGTTATTATACAGGGTGTCTTTTGTGTACCTTTGGAGAATGATAGGTCGTGTAGGGGACGGGTATAGAAGTAATTAGAGATAGGGAACTTGGGGTCGGAGCGGTCTCCTTAACCCCTAAAATAAGGGTTGCTTCAGGCCCTCCACCCTGTCAGTTGGGCAACCGACCCAAGCCTCAATTACATTTTTCAATCCTTTAACTCTTGGCAAGATTCATTTCACCATTTGGCGCTGGCGTAATAGATAGCGTTGCGGTGCGAGCGACCGGTAGTCCCGGGTTCGATTCCGGCCTTGGGCAGAATCCTTTTTTTTTAATGTTATTTGTCGTATTTGCACTCTCTTCTCTGACGTAGCACCTGACTGTATTATGTGACTACAATACGACAAATAACATTAAAAGAAGATTTTCCCAAGCCCGGAATCGAACCCGGGACTACCGGCCTTCCGCTCCGAAACGCTATCCATTACGCCAGCGCCAAATGGTGAAATGCATCTTGCCAAGAGTTAAAGGATTGAGAAAAGTAATAGAGGCTTGGGTCGGTTGCCTAACTGACGGGGTAGAGGGCCTGAATCAACCCTTATTTTATGGATTAAGGAGGCCGCTCCGACCCCAAGTTCCCTATCTCAAAGTACTTCTATACTCGTCCCCTACATGACCTATCATTCTCTATAGGTATATAAAAGACACCCTGTACCGTCAGTGGTGGCTACGCTCATTAAAGCTCAGCGTTAGTTCATGGGTCCAAGCTATCTGCTCACTTGGTAGACGCGAGAGTTCGAACCCCACCGTCAGCCGTCCTTGAAATGGTTTTCCATTTTCAACACCAAGTAAATATTGGGACGGTACTTTCTGACAGGCCACGGCCGCTTCCTTCCACATTCTTGTCCACTTCCATCCATTCATCTCATCTCTAGCGGCTTCGGTGGCGTAGTTGGTAGCATGCTGAACTGTTGTTCCCACGATAGTGGGTTCAAACCCGGCCGAAGTCATCGGATTTTTAAGAGTGTTAAAATCCTTAACTATGCCATCCTTCGGAGGGGAAGTAAAGCCGGCGGTCAGATTTCATAGATTTATGGCATGTAAAAGATCCTTCCACAGACTAAACTTGTGTGCAGCTAAATTTCTAGGTTAGATTTCGTTGTAACGCTCTATCAAAGTTCCAACGTTCACCACTAGGTATCATTGATATCTGGTAGCGAAAGTTGGAACTACTTGAAATTGAACGGAACTTGTAGCTCACCCTAGTGGTGTCCGTTTGAAGCAGATACAGCCTCTGGCAAGTCGAACATGTCCTCGGACACTCCCGGCACTAAAAGCCAAACGATAAATAAATAAATCTCATCTCTCATTCCGACGCGTAGGTCTCTCACGGGCGTCTCCTAGAATGACCTGCACTCGGCCTCTCAAAAGGCCACAGGGAAAAAAATATGAATTTTAGCCAATAGCCATAGCAGGGAATTGTAATTGAACGCCCATTGGCTCCCAGAAAGTTCAATTTCAAGTGGTCCGGCTTTAATAATAAAATTTTATTGCAGTCAAATGACCATACATCAATTAAAAAAATTACAGTCAGTCTGAAAGACTAAACTTTATATCATTTCAAATGACGCATGCTTCGCTCTAAGCCCCAGGACTCTTTCAACAGACTCCATTACCCATTAACTTAGGCTTCCCGCGTGGGCACCTTTTTAAGGGTCACCCTGTATTTGAGTCTGACATCTTTTACAACTCTTTAAGGGTCCCCCAATATTTGAATGTGATATCTTGCAAACCTCTTTAAAGGTCACCCTGTATTTGAATTGAATCTATCTACTGTACACCTCGTTAAGTGTCACCCTGTATTTTGCTCTAACATCCTGCACACCACTTTAGGAGACACCCTGTATTCTTATCTGGCATCTTGAATATATCTTTAGAAGTCACCCTGTATTCTTGTGTGACATCTTGTACACCACTTTAGCAGTCATCCTGTATTCTTGTCTGACATTTTGTACACCTCTTTAAGAGTCACCTTGTATTCTTATCTGGCATCTTGTATATCTCTTTATGAGTCACCCTGTATTCTTATCTGGCATCTTGTACTGTATTTTGCTCTGACATCCTGCACACCTCTTTAGGAGGCACCCTGTATTCTTGTCTGACATCGTGTGCACCTCTTTAGGAGTCACCCTGTATTCTTCTCTGCCATTATGTACTCCTCTTTAAGAGTCACCTTGTATTCTTATCTGGCATCTTGTATATCTCTTTATGAGTCACCCTGTATTCTTATCTGGCATCTTGTACTGTATTTTGCTCTGACATCCTGCACACCTCTTTAGGAGGCACCCTGTATTCTTGTCTGACATCGTGTGCACCTCTTTAGGAGTCACCCTGTATTCTTCTCTGCCATTATGTACACCTCTTTAAGAGTCACCTTATATTCTTATCTGGCATCTTGTATATCTCTTTAGGAGTCACCCTGTATTGTTATTTGGCATCTAGTCCTGTATTTTGCTCTGACATCCTGCACACCTATTTAGGAGGCACCCTGTATTCTTATATGGCATCTTGTATATCTCTATAGAAGTCACCCTGTATTCTTGTGCTCGCTTCGCTCAAAGCCCCAGGTCACTCGACGCCCCAGGACTCTTTCAACAGACTCCAATAACCATTAGCTTCTGCTTCCCGCGTGGCTGCATGACGTCACGCACTCGCTTCCCGCGCGGCTGCATGACGTCACTTCCTTCTCCGTCTCCGTAACGCATAACGTTGGACCCAAGCATAACGACGAAGTCGACAAGATCATTTGAAATGATAAAAGTCATTACAATAACACAGTTTATCAGTTAATTATATGCACACATCCCCCCAGGGGCCCAAGACCAGTGAAACACGGGGGACCCCAGCTGAGTCCGGCATTGCTTCCACTCACTTGTGCTGGGTTCCTCACTGTCACCTTTTCAGGTCTCCCTTGGCCAACTCTTGTTCTCTTCCGACCCTGACGGTATTAGGGTATCCGAGGCCTAGGGAGACTTTCACTTTCCCGACCTTGTCCCATCTTTTCTGATACCCTCTTTATTCGAGGGGTGAAACCTCTTGGTTTCCTTTTCCTGAAATATCCTGCCTTCTGATCAAGGCCCTAAAAGAGGCAGGGTGTATGTAGCCCCACCACTTCTGGTGCACCCTGGATAGTGCTACACCCTCAAGGGCTCACGACTGGTGAGCTCGGGAATTGGCAGCCCCAAGGGTTTCCTGAACTGGGGCAAGTTTCCCCCTTTTTCCATTTCCCCTTTCCTTCTGTCTTTTATTTCCATTCCTCTCTTTCTGTTTCCCATGTCCTCTTCTAGTTATTAAGAGAGTACCGTTAGTTTTAGTTCTAGGTTTCATTTGATCATCCTTCATATTCACTATCACCCAAACAATTAGGGGCCGATAACCTAGATGTTAGGCCCCTTAAAACAACAATTATCATCATCATGTATGAATGAGTATTTGAATGGTATTGCGCCCTTATCCTATAGGCCCCAGGCTAAGTTCGCATGGTTCTTCGTCATGCAGAGTGTATATCGTTTAAATGAGCTTCAAATTACAGAGGAGATGGAAACCGGATTGCATATTATTTAATCATGGCGAGCGCCAGATCTGGGTTGGAAGTCGAGCTCATGTACGTCGCAGACAGTACCAGCGACGTAATGCCTAAAGTTTGCCAATACAGCGAAGTCTAGAACATATTTCTATGCTACGCATCGGCCAGAGCAGGTGCAACATTCCAAGGACTTCATGGGAAGCTGACCTCAATAATTTGTTCTCGTATGTTCTACGCTACGCCGCAAGTTAGCAAAGCCCCGCCCCTAAATCACTAAATAAATAAATTGTGACAATACGATAACACCCAGGATCGAACCCTTAACGTCATTAAACCTGGAATATTCCTAAGATTTTTCGCCAGTCATCAAACTGAATAGATCATCATGATATCATTAAATCGATGATCAAGGAAATTAGTTTCTTACGCCAACAGTCTGGGGTGGAGAGTTTGGTTGCGCTCGTAGGGATAGCGTCCATGTCGTCAGAAATAGTGCCAGGGGACGCAAGATGGATTTTTGTGGAAGCCACGATCGAATGTCGGTGACAATATGATAATAATACGGCCTTATTATCAATATCAATTTGCATATATTGTGAATATGGTGTGCGGTCTGAAAGAAGAGCTCCCGACAGCGTATGAAGATTAGTGTTGACCGCCGCCATGTGAAAGATATACCCTCGCACTCTCGTGGTCGCAGGAGTTAGTTGGCAGTAGTCTGGAGTAGTTTCGCGTGAGCAGTGCTGCGTAGTGAGTCAGAGTCCGGTTTGCTAGTTGGTTGGTGGCAAACGGCGGGCGAGAAAGATCGTCGCATAACTACGAGCAGTTAGCAGTGGGAGCACGCCGAGCTAAAATAATATTGCACCACAATTTGTAAAATACAAGGGGACGATATTTAAAGAGACATAAATTGTGTAAAATAAAGTATTCATATGCGGGAAAGCAATATATTCGCTCAAATTTATATAGTAGACTTTCCACGCCAAGTGCAGAGACGGTGTTAGCAGACGCAGGAGTGAGGAAGACGTAGAAGGACAATCGAGGTCCGAACCGGAGTCCAGTTGAACCGGCATGTCATCTGCGAGCTCACCTTTCGAAGGGAAATACGCGTAGAATCGGTCAACCCACGGCATCGTGAAGAAAGAGCTAGTGAGATAGAAATACGTGTGGTTATATTGCGCAATCCCTGCAAAGTGTACAAAGTGTCTAGAATAATAAATTACGTGTTTATTAGGGTACTAGTATGTGATACCTTATGAAAGTGTCAATAATAGTTTGTGAAGGAAATCGAGTGAAACGTAGCGAAATTATGATTAAGAATTAATCCGTGTAATAATGTATTCAGTGATTATGTGTAATTGTGATATCATGTAGAACCCTGGAGAGGAGCTGTGAAAGATCCCTGCTGAAAGGAATGATGGCAGCTGACAGGAGATCACGATGAGTATCAATCTTTGATTATATTAAGTCATTGTTTATGGGTGTATTCTTAGGATTACCATAGTTGTGTAAATAATATGTTAGTGATTAATTTTTGAAGTTAGATTTATTTTGCTTAGATATGTGCGCACGTGATGACGCGACGCCGTTGATTTATTTTGAGATGCTTGGCAGAAAGAACGCTCACATGTCGTACATGTTGGATACACTGGTAGGAATGTATGTTTATTTATTTGCTAAAGTATGTGTATTTCAGCCCAGGAAAAGACGGAAGATGCCCAGAGTGAGGCATGTGGTTTTGGGTAAGAAAGAGAGAGAGAGAGAGATTCTAACATTATTTTTTTACGAACACAATAGTAGCACAAGTTATTAATAATAATAATAACACGAATAATGGAGGGGAAATTTTTAATTCCGTAATGCTGGTATTTTGATTTCACACCTGGTGAGATATTTATTTAGCTAAGTTACGCCCTGGGAGTAAGCTAGGAACGTTACCTTTGCGTCTCCAATATATTTGCTCTAATCAGGTAAGATACGATTTGTGAGAGAGTGCACTGAACAACTGTCTGAGTGTTTTGGAACATGAATGAGCATTGGGTCGTGGTGATATGCAGAAATGTTATGATAAAGGCATGCAAAATATGGTAGTGGGATGGTCTCATGTGATTCCAGGTAAGCTACGACGAATGAAAGAAAAAGAAAATGGTAAGGATTATGAAATATGTGCAGTTAGGCTGTAGCGGACATCGCCATGTGTCCCATGATGTCGCCAACTGAAAATAAAAAGGTAAGAAGTGTGTATTGAGGCATGCCATAAGATAAGAGGTAAAGCCGAACGGCGCTTGTAATTATTTGAGTGAAATGATGAACCACGATTGGGTATGTTCCAAAGTTTATACCACGCTCAGTTTCGAACAGGAGACCACTAGGCTTACGAGACTAGCTGCTCGTATATTTCATTTCGCTTAGTTGGTGCGAGATTAATAGGATGTTTTTGGTTACCACTGGGTGTGTTGGCTCAACACATGTTTGTCCTAGGCCAAGGTCATTTGACGTTTTCCCTCTCACTTTGGATAACGGTATTTCCGTCACTCCCCTCTTGGCCGTGTAGAGAGCCGAGTTTTTAGTAAATCATAGGTTTCCTGTACCGAGTTTAAGTCTGTGTTTGTTGAGCACATTTTTGAACTGATAATAATAATTTATTAAATAATGGTATATTGTAATAGGGTGCAGATACACAGTGACCTATCATGACCTAGCGTCCTCGCAGTGACGAATAATGATAATGATAATAATAATAACAATGATAATAATAATAATAATTATTATTATTATATAATCAATAGATTCTGTAAAAGGGTACGAATATCCATTGACCTTTCGCGTCCTAGCGTCATTGCAAACTAACATCACTGTGGGATTAATATTGGATAATAATAACAATGATAACAATAATAATAATAATAATAATAATAATGATAGTTAGGTAATTAATTTGATAATGGTGTTCTACAGAAGGGTGCAGGTATTCATTAACCATTTGAGGTAGAAGTGTATTCTCTCTCTGATACTAGCGACGGTTGCAGATATGCCATGCCCGAGACAGGTAAGTCGAGGTCCTTACTTCGAGACCTATTTGTGTACATATTTTGTGAATATATTTTGTAGATACAGTTGTGCCATGCCTTTATTTACAGTGTCGGGGAAACATCGTTGTTGCTTACACTCATCGTTGTTTTCAAATGTTATTTGTCACCGTACGAAGTGTGAGCATAGAATATTCTTATTATTGCATTGATGCAAATTTGTATATAGTCCAGCGTTCATTTTTAGCCTTTGGTTTCTGTCTTATATAAGAGGATATTTGAGGGGATATTGCAAGCATCTCAGTTATTGTATATTAGTATAGTTAACATACACCCATAAACTCTGACAGACAGTATCGAATTCGAGACCCGAAATGAGGTATCGAATCTTGAGTTCGACCCTTAGATAATCGTGTTCTCATGCATTGGTGTTTATTATAATGTGCCAGTATAGCGTATCTCAAGTCCTATTGTGGTGTACATCTGTTGCATACACGAGAGCTCATAAATAAATGTACCAATTTTATATCCATAGAATAAAAAGGGGGCAAGGCTTGTGTTAAGAGTTTGGATGCATAAGAAGTGTATCTTTATGAGAGTACTTTTAATCCATACAAGGGATCATACAGGCGATATTGCCGGATTATATTAAGATGTTGGATCATGTTGGAAAGCCCTTGCTTAATAGTGTGATGCACGAATGATTTAATTAAAGTAATGTTAATTTACATGGTACATTACGTTATGGTGAGATGACATGATGCTCGATGTAATGAGCTCACAGTGTGGAATTTTCAATGAGTACAATACTGATTGTAGTGAGATCAGATCATAATTTTGTTTACGTGTTTGATCAAAGATGGATTAATTAATTTATGTAATTATTAATTTTAATAAGTTGTTATTGGTCTTTAATTGGATTGATATTTCCCAATCGGGATTCAATGATTTGATTGATCGCTTTGATCCACTTAATTAATCAAATTGATTGTGTAATTAATTTAATTGATATCCAATTAATTTAAATTTTGATTTTGATCTTTTTTTTTTATTCAATTTTGTTATTTTTGGAATCCGTTTGGATTGATTTTGATAATTTGTGATTTTGAGTAGATTATTTTGGAGTTTTAAACTTATTTTGGATTTGCTTCAGAATTTCATGATTTATTAGTTTACTTTCGCCTTAATTCATTTCTCGTTAAGATTTTGATATTCTTATTTGGATATTTTGTTTTACTCTTTCTTTTTTTTGGTTTGTATTTGTTTATTTAGTGTTAATAAAGTTTGCTTTCCTTTTATTTTGAATTCTGTGTGTGATGATTCATTGATCAGCCCTATCGATCTTCCAAATGGTGTATGCCAGGACAGTTGTTAGCTTCAAGTAGGAACGCTCCGCCCCCGAGGAATGAATCCTGTCCTGAAGGTCCTATGTTCAAAAGGGTACATAGGGCATGGGTAGATTGTTATCTATACTTTCGTCAAATTTCTTTTATTTATGGAAGATCATAGTGGTTAACACACACAGACGCATTCGGGTGACCTGCATACTATGATTTATTGTGTGATACCTATTCGTACGGTATGGTAGATGCGTTTGAGCTTCATGCATCCATATGGGGTCGATATCCCGAAGTATCCCCGACGGCATTAGCTGCCCCGGCGGGAATCCCAATCTAGGGATAATCCCGCGAAACCCGGCCATCCGTGATGGAGTGGCCGAACCGTGGCGCCCAACGTGATAGGGGCAGATGCTTGAAGCATTCGTGGAACTCAATCAATTAACAGTTACTGTGTTTCAGAATTATTGCTATTTTAACATTTTAATCACACAGTAAGCTGAATAAAACCCTTTAAAGTTTCGATATTGAGTTTCCATGAGGGACTCATAGAGCCTTAATTGGTGAGGTTTACGGAAGGCATTAATTTCTTTGTAAAATTGATGTTTTTCAAGAGTCCACGAAATTTTGTTGTTGTATACGGGGATTAGATTTTTTTTTACTTTATTAACACTGCGCGATTAATTACTTAAATTCAAGAGAGGAGGATATTGTTTGGTTGAAACAGATACTCATTGAAGGATTCACATGAAGGATTGAGATGTGCTATGCATTTGTGTAGTTGTAGTCGTTGTTCAGCATGGGTTGGTGCAGCTCCGTTTATTTACATTGATTGTAATGGCGTCTTTAGAAGACATTAAGGCTCTGATGGAGCAGATGAGTGGAGAACAATTAGCACAGTTAGCACAACAGGGAGCGCAATTAACAGAACAGATAGCGCAGTTGAAGGTTGACAACCAAGAACAGTTAGCACAACAGGGAGCGCAATTAACAGAACAGATAGCGCAGTTGAAGGTTGAAAATCAAGAACAGTTAACACAACAGGGAGCGCAATTAAGAAACGACATTCAAGAACAGATAACACAACAGGGGGCTTACTTGACACAACAATTAGGTCAGTTGAGGGTTGACAATGAGACACAATTCGATGACATTAGGTCGGAAATGAGTCGAATAAGTCGCACCTGCGAACAAAACAATGTGCAAATGCGAGAACACAGGGCTGCAATTGAGAGTCAGGTCGATAGTCTTACCCAGAGAATAACAGCTTTGGAAATCGGTACACAGGCACAGATATCCACAGTTGAGAAGGGGCTCGTTGCTGCACGAGCAGACATTGATGAGTTACAAGACGGCCACATGGAAACATCAACTAGAATCGAATCAGTTGAGATTGACGTTTCCAAGTTCAAAGAAGAAGTCAAAGAAACCTGGCGAGTGATAAGAGAGGAATTAAAGGAATGTCAGGAAGGAAAAGGTGAGGCATGGATTCAGGATAGAGAAGATCTCAGGAGAGACAGGGAGATGGCATACGAGGACCTTCGTAAGGAAATTAAGGAAGAAAATAAGAACATGTTGCGAGAATTTGGGGAAGATAAAAAGAGACGTCACAGAGTGGAAATGGATCTGTTATCTCGACTCGAGAAACAGGAAAACAAGCAGGCCAAAAATGAAGTAAAGATTTCGATACAAGATAGAGCCATAACTGACCTACAGATGGGGACGGTCAGACCAGCAACAGAGACCCATAGAGCGGATAAAATAGGATTCCAGGAACAGCTCAACCTCGGAGATGATGGGAGGCCCTATAGTCCTGAATTTCGAGACATAAGAGGACAGACGTCAACGCCAGTGGAGCAAAACATGACTACTCAAGTGGTGCAAGTCATCCGGATGAATGACGATCGGCCAAATAAATTTTCTGGCACAACAAACCTCACGCCAAAAGGTTTTCTCCGGGAGGTAATGGAGTATATAAAGGAGACCAAGGTTCCTGAAGACCGTCAGCTAAGAACAGTGGAAAAGCTTCTGACTGGTAACGCTCTACAGTGGTTCAGGAGTTTCCGTTACACATTCAACACCATGGAGGAATTCCGGGAGGTATTTTTAAAGAAATACTGGAGCTTATCAGCTCAACAGAATTTGCGGGCTGAGTTATACGCTCGTCGATACAGTACGACATCCCCAACGAAATACTCTGAGTATTTCATAACCCAATTGCACAGGATGAAGGAACTTGACATGCCACCGTCGGAGGAGGAAATGGTAACAGCAATTGAAAAACAGCTACCACTTGCGGTACAACAGATCATGGCGACGGCAGATGTAAAAACCGCGGTGCATGCAGAGGAAATACTTCGCCATTTGGATGAAACCACGGTGCACAGTCCGCAACGCACACATCGGACAGTAGAAAACGTCAATTCGGCTGAAATCTCGGAGCCACGTTGTAAACGACGAAAAGGAATGAATGCTGACGCCATGGAAAAACAAACGAGATGGGAACAACAAGGACGCCAGAATCCTGGATATGGAACCCAACAGCCTGAGATGCCTCAGAATGCTGGATGGAGACGCGAATGGAGATACAGCGGAACATGGAGAGCGGATAGAGGAACATCTAGGCCCAACCCTTGGAGAGGAAGAGGTTTTTGGAGAGGCAGATCCTCATGGACTCGAGGAGGAAGACCATGGCAAAATCGGAGGCCGCATCCATCGCATCAAGAAGAGATGGAACGATGGCATCGAGGAACACAAAGATACCTGGATGAGCTCCAAGCCCAAGATTTACGGAAGGAAGAAGAAGAGGATAAGTGGACGAGAGGTATGGAAGCGAGGCAGAATCCGGACGTAGTGGAAACTGGGGCCGAAAGTCTAGAATTTCAAGCTAGCCAGAGGTCTAGAGGACAAAACACTAGGGAAGCGTCCCAAGATAAAAAAAAACGTCAATTTTAGGCCATCAGGACGATGCAGACAATTTAAATGGGTCGTATAGATACATGGTTGTCACTCAGATAAGTGACTGGGTGGTGAAAGAAGAGGAATTGACCGAGGATCTAAAGGGGCCAGAAATCAAAGTTATTAGAGAATTACCGGTCATACATGCCCGAGTAGGAGGCTTAACTGTCAAATGCATGGTGGATACAGGAGCTAGCATTAGCATAGTCTCACAAGCATTGGTGAATGAGTTGGGAAAGCATTTTAAGATCCCTATCTTGCCCCTGTCCAATGTCAAAATTAAAGGTATCATTCCAGACAAATCCACCACATGCAAATTTCAAACTTTTCTAGATATTGACGTGCAAGGGTACAGCATGCCACACCCATTCCTCATAATGAGCAAAGTAAGTTATAATGTCATCTTAGGGGCAGACTTTATTCGGGAATATGGTGCCGTCATTGATTTGGCCAATAGAATCATCCAATTTAAAATTGTGGACGAGGACCGTGCCATGAAGATCCCGTTGAATCCGGACGTTCCCAGAAATTCGGAAGAGATATGGATGGTGCAGAGTTGCAGCAGGTTGAATCAACGGCTCAATGACATTGACGACGAATTAATAAGACCCGAGATATGGATCACGACCGCAGAGGATGAGGTCGAAGGACTTGAGGCGAAATTTGCAGAGAAAATGCAAGAGGCAAAAATTAGTGATGACGATCGGATAAAGCTGGGGGAGATATTGAAACGGCATCGACAAGTTTTTGATTCTAAGCCCGGGAGGATCAAAGGGTTTAAATATGCGATGCAAATTAATGACTGGTCACCTTTCAAGAAAAAGGCATACCCTGTTGCTGAAAAATACGTCAAAGAAGTTGCCGCGACTCTGAAGAAGATGGAAGAAGGAGGTGTGATCGCCAAGATGGCTACTCCTTTTGTGAACCCCTTGGTGGTAGTTTTGAAACCCAACGGGACAGTGCGAGTCTGTTTGGACGCACGAGAAATAAACGAGAGATTGATCCCAGAATATGATCAGGCTCCACCAATCAAGGAGATAATCCGAAAGTTCAGGAACAAGGTCTATTTCAGTTCAATTGACTTAACGAGTAGTTATCATCACCTGGAATTGGATGAAAGATCACAACTGCTCACAGGGTTTCTGTTTGATCAGCAGACCTATGTATTTCAGAGGTTACCATTTGGCATTAAGACGGCCGGGTCGGCGTTAATCAGGGCTCTCGAGCGTAATCTGACGCCAGAAGTCAAGAGCATAACCACCCGATACGTGGACGACATCTTACTGGCTTCTGAAGATTTGGATGAACACTTATCAAACTTGGAGAAGTTATTAGCTAACCTCGAACAGGCAAATTTCAAAATCAACATTGAGAAGTCTCATTTTTGCCAAAGAGAAGTCTTATATTTGGGTCATGTTATTGATGGTGAAGGTATCAGCCCGAATCCAGCTAAATTGGAAGCAATTCGGAACTTCCCGAAGCCTACGAGAGTGAAGCAGGTGCGCCAATTTTTGGGCATATGTAACTTCGTCGCTGATCATTGTCCGGGGTATACAGAGATAATGGCTCCACTCCAAAATATGCTACACAAGAACAACCGATGGGCATGGAATGATGAATGCGATAGCGCTTTTAGGAAGGCCAAGGAATTATTAACCGGAAGCATTAAGTTGGGTTACCCTGATTTTACACGTCAGTTCATCATACAAACTGACGCATCACAAATTGGAGTCGGTGCGATGTTATACCAGGAAGACCCGGAAAATCCTCAGACTAAAACTTATCTAGCTTTCGCAAGTCGCAAATTGAGGACACATGAGATGAATTATACTATCACAGAGCGAGAGTTGTTGTCTATAATATTCGCTCTACAACAGTGGAGAAAAATTGTGTATGGATTCAAAATTCTCATCAGAACAGACCATAGAAGCCTGGTTTTTCTATTGAAAACGCCGATGGCAGGAGAAAGGGTCAACAGGTGGTCGCTGTACGTCCAGCAGTTTGACATCACCATTGAGCACTATCCGGGAAGACTCAACCTAATACCGGATATTTTAAGCCGAAATCCAGATCAAGAGGATCAGATTGAGTCTGTGAACCAAATTGAACTCACCCGGCCAGATCAAGAATTTTTGGAAAAATTAGGGGGTATCAAAATTGAACAAGAGAAGGATCCTTGGATGAACATGATCATAAATTACTTCAAGAAAAAGTTACAACCTGGAACTCCCGCATTCATCGAGGCAGAGAAAATTTCTGATAATTATATGTGGTATAACGAATTGTTACACAAGTTCGTAGACGCAGATCGTACCAAATTGAGGATTATGGTGCCGCCCTCATTGCAGAAAGGGTTGGTGTGGCACGCACATCGTATTTCAGGTCATGGTGGAATTGACAAAACTAGCGCTTTAATCCAGGAGACATTTGTATGGCCGAAGTTACGTGAGACCACCCAAAGAACACTAAAGACGTGTGACCAATGTCAAAGAGTGAAGCCCAACTCGTTTTTGATGAAACAGTATCCGAAACCATTATTGCCTCAAAAGCCGTGTGAGCTCATCGCCATGGATGGATACGGTCCATTGCCCAAAGGCAGAAGGGGATGTAAATACATCTTGGTCAGCATAGACGTATTTTCGAAATACGTGGTCTTATGCCCTCTTCAGAAGATGAATACCCGTCAGGTTTTGAACCGAATCAAAGCTAAAGTAATTCCCACGTTTGGAGAGATTGAATTTTGCCTCACGGACCACGGAAGTTATTTCACCAGCGCCGAATTTAGACGGGAAATGGCAAGGTTGAATATTCGACACGTCCTAAGCTCTGTTCGTCACCCGGAGGGAAATCCGTCGGAACGAATTATGAGAGAAATTGCCAAGTTCTGTCGAATATACTGTCCACAACAACACTGGAAATGGGTGGATGTATTGCCGATAATTGAGTCGTGTATCAATAATACCATACAAGTCAATGTTATTGAGGAAGAGAAGGAATGACCGGAAGGTCAGCGTACTCAACATTTAAACGATGCATGACACAGAGACTATTAAGAAGGGAGATGAAGTTAATAAATCTCGAAAAACCATCACATCCTGTAGATAGTTTTTCGAAACCCAAGGAGGGGGAAGATGCGCCCTTATCCTATAGGCCCCAGGCTAAGTTCGCATGGTTCTTCGTCATGCAGAGTGTATATCGTTTAAATGAGCTTCAAATTACAGAGGAGATGGAAACCGGATTGCATATTATTTAATCATGGCGAGCGCCCGATCTGGGTTGGAAGTCGAGCTCATGTACGTCGCAGACAGTACCAGCGACGTAATGCCTAAAGTTTGCCAATACAGCGAAGTCTAGAACATATTTCTATGCTACGCATCGGCCAGAGCAGGTGCAACATTCCAAGAACTTCATGGGAAGCTGACCTCAATAATTTGTTCTCGTATGTTCTACGCTACGCCGCAAGTTAGCAAAGCCCCGCCCCTAAATCACTAAATAAATAAATTGTGACAATACGATAACACCCAGGATCGAACCCTTAACGTCATTAAACCTGGAATATTCCTAAGATTTTTCGCCAGTCATCAAACTGAATAGATCATCATGATATCATTAAATCGATGATCAAGGAAATTAGTTTCTTACGCCAACAGTCTGGGGTGGAGAGTTTGGTTGCGCTGGTAGGGATAGCGTCCATGTCGTCAGATATAGTGCCAGGGGACGCAAGATGGATTTTTGTGGAAGCCACGATCGAATGTCGGTGACAATATGATAATAATACGGCCTTATTATCAATATCAATTTGCATATATTGTGAATATGGTGTGCGGTCTGAAAGAAGAGCTCCCGACAGCGTATGAAGATTAGTGTTGACCGCCGCCATGTGAAAGATATACCCCCGCACTCTCGTGGTCGCAGGAGTTAGTTGGCAGTAGTCTGGAGTAGTTTCGCGTGAGCAGTGCTGCGTAGTGAGTCAGAGTCCGGTTTGCTAGTTGGTTGGTGGCAAACGGCGGGCGAGAAAGATCGTCGCATAACTACGAGCAGTTAGCAGTGGGAGCACGCCGAGCTAAAATAATATTGCACCACAATTTGTAAAATACAAGGGGACGATATTTAAAGAGACATAAATTGTGTAAAATAAAGTATTCATATGCAGGAAAGCAATATATTCGCTCAAATTTATATAGTAGACTTTCCACGCCAAGTGCAGAGACGGTGTTAGCAGACGCAGGAGTGAGGAAGACGTAGAAGGACAATCGAGGTCCGAACCGGAGTCCAGTTGAACCGGCACGTCATCTGCGAGCTCACCTTTCGAAGGGAAATACGCGTAGAATCGGTCAACCCACGGCATCGTGAAGAAAGAGCTAGTGAGATAGAAATACGTGTGGTTATATTGCGCAATCCCTGCAAAGTGTATAAAGTGTCTAGAATAATAAATTACGTGTTTATTAGGGTACTAGTATGTGATACCTTATGAAAGTGTCAATAATAGTTTGTGAAGGAAATCGAGTGAAACGTAGCGAAATTATGATTAAGAATTAATCCGTGTAATAATGTATTCAGTGATGATGTGTAATTGTGATATCATGTAGAACCCTGGAGAGGAGCTGTGAAAGATCCCTGCTGAAAGGAATGATGGCAGCTGACAGGAGATCACGATGAGTATTATATTAAGTCATTGTTTATGGGTGTATTCTTAGGATTACCATAGTTGTGTAAATAATATGTTAGTGATTAATTTTTGAAGTTAGATTTATTTTGCTTAGATATGTGCGCACGTGATGACGCGACGCCGTTGATTTATTATGAGATGCTTGGCAGAAAGAACGCTCACATGTCGTACATGTTGGATACACTGATAGAAATGTATGTTTATTTATTTGCTAAAGTATGTGTATTTCAGCCCAGGAAAAGACGGAAGATGCCCAGAGTGAGGCATGTGGTTTTGGGTAAGAAAGAGAGAGAGAGAGAGATTCTAACATTATTTTTTTACGAACACAATAGTAGCACAAGTTATTAATAATAATAATAACACGAATAATGGAGGGGAAATTTTTAATTCCGTAATGCTGGTATTTTGATTTCACACCTGGTGAGATATTTATTTAGCTAAGTTACGCCCTGGGAGTAAGCTAGGAACGTTACCTTTGCGTCTCCAATATATTTGCTCTAATCAGGTAAGATACGATTTGTGAGAGAGTGCACTGAACAACTGTCTGAGTGTTTTGGAACATGTATGAGCATTGGGTCGTGGTGATATACAGAAATGTTATGATAAAGGCATGCAAAATATGGTAGTGGGATGGTCTCATGTGATTCCAGGTAAGCTACGACGAATGAAAGAAAAAGAAAATGGTAAGGATTATGAAATATGTGCAGTTAGGCTGTAGCGGACATCGCCATGTGTCCCATGATGTCGCCAACTGAAAATAAAAAGGTAAGAAGTGTGTATTGAGGCATGCCATAAGATAAGAGGTAAAGCCGAACGGCGCTTGTAATTATTTGAGTGAAATGATGAACCACGATTGGGTATGTTCCAAAGTTTATACCACGCTCAGTTTCGAACAGGAGACCACTAGGCTTACGAGACTAGCTGCTCGTATATTTCATTTCGCTTAGTTGGTGCGAGATTAATAGGATGTTTTTGGTTACCACTGGGTGTGTTGGCTCAACACATGTTTGTCCTAGGCCAAGGTCATTTGACGTTTTCCCTCTCACTTTGTATAACGGTATTTCCGTCACTCCCCTCTTGGCCGTGTAGAGAGCCGAGCTTTTAGTAAATCATAGGTTTCCTGTACCGAGTTTAAGTCTGTGTTTGTTGAGCACATTTTTGAACTGATAATAATAACTTATTAAATAATGGTATATTGTAATAGGGTGCAGATACACAGTGACCTATCATGACCTAGCGTCCTCGCAGTGACGAATAATGATAATGATAATAATAATAATAACAATGATAATAATAATAATAATAATAATAATAATAATAATTATTATTATATAATCAATAGATTCTGTAAAAGGGTACGAATATCCATTGACCTTTCGCGTCCTAGCGTCATTGCAAACTAACATCACTGTGGGATTAATATTGGATAATAATAACAATGATAATAATAATAATAATAATAATAATAATAATAATAATGATAGTTAGGTAATTAATTTGATAATGGTGTTCTACAGAAGGGTGCAGGTATTCATTAACCATTTGAGGTAGAAGTGTATTCTCTCTCTGATACTAGCGACGGTTGCAGATATGCCATGCCCGAGACAGGTCAGTCGAGGTCCTTACTTCGAGACCTATTTGTGTACATATTTTGTGAATATATTTTGTAGATACAGTTGTGCCATGCCTTTATTTACAGTGTCGGGGAAACATCGTTGTTGCTTACACTCATCGTTGTTTTCAAATGTTATTTGTCACCGTACGAAGTGTGAGCATAGAATATTCTTATTATTGCATTGATGCAAATTTGTATATAGTCCAGCGTTCATTTTTAGCCTTTGGTTTTTGTCTTATATAAGAGGATATTTGAGGGGATATTGCAAGCATCTCAGTTATTGTATATTAGTATAGTTAACATACACCCATAAACTCTGACAGACAGTATCGAATTCGAGACCCGAAATGAGGTATCGAATCTTGAGTTCGACCCTTAGATAATCGTGTTCTCATGCATTGGTGTTTATTATAATGTGCCAGTATAGCATATCTCAAGTCCTATTGTGGTGTACATCTGTTGCATACACGAGAGCTCATAAATAAATGTACCAATTTTATATCCATAGAATAAAAAGGGGGCAAGGCTTGTGTTAAGAGTTTGGATGCATAAGAAGTGTATCTTTATGAGAGTACTTTTAATCCATACAAGGGATCATACAGGCGATATTGCCGGATTATATTAAGATGTTGGATCATGTTGGAAAGCCCTTGCTTAATAGTGTGATGCACGAATGATTTAATTAAAGTAATGTTAATTTACATGGTACATTACGTTATGGTGAGATGACATGATGCTCGATGTAATGAGCTCACAGTGTGGAATTTTCAATGAGTACAATACTGATTGTAGTGAGATCAGATCATAATTTTGTTTACGTGTTTGATCAAAGATGGATTAATTAATTTATGTAATTATTAATTTGAGTAAGTTATTAATGGTCTTTAATTGGATTGATATTTCCCAATCGGGATTCAATGATTTGATTGATCGCTTTGATCCACTTAATTAATCAAATTGATTGTGTAATTAATTTAATTGATATCCAATTAATTTAAATTTTGATTTTGATCTTTTTTTTAATTCAATTTTGTTATTTTTGGAATCCGTTTGGTTTGATTTTGATAATTTGTGATTTTGAGTAGATTATTTTGGAGTTTTAAACTTATTTTGGATTTGCTTCAGAATTTCAAGATTTATTAGTTTACTTTCGCCCTAATTCATTTCTCGTTAAGATTTTGATTTTCTTATTTGGATATTTTGTTTTACTCTTTCTTTTTTTTTGGTTTGTATTTGTTTATTTAGTGTTAATAAAGTTTGCTTTCCTTTTATTTTGAATTCTGTGTGTGATGATTCATTGATCAGCCCTATCGATCTTCCAAATGGTGTATGCCAGGACAGTTGTTAGCTTCAAGTAGGAACGCTCCGCCCCCGAGGAATGAATCCTGTCCTGAAGGTCCTATGTTCAAAAGGGTACAGTATAGACTCCATCTTGAGAAAAGAATTCATGATGAAAATTAATAAATATAAAACAAAAATATTGGAATGCAGCCGAAATAAATCAGAAACCTCTATGGACATTAAATTGGTAGGGGAGAAACTAAAGGAAGTAGGAAACTTCTGTCACTTAGGAAGAAAAATAACCAGTGATGGACGAAGCAAAGAGGACATAAAAAGTAGGTTGGCTCCGGCAAGGAAAGCATTTCTACAGAAAAGGAATCTGTTGACATCGAATATAGATTTAAGTGTTAGGAAGTCATTTTTCAAGGCCTTTGTCTGGAGCGTGGCGCTCTATGGAAGTGAAACTTGGACTATAGGTGCAGCAGAAAAGAGGAGAATTGAAGCGTTTGAAATGTGGTGTTACAGTAGAATGATGAAGGTCAGATGGGTAGATAGGGTTACAAACGAAGAGGTAATAAGACTAGTGGGAGAGGAGAGATGTTTCTGGCCACTGCTAATGAAGAGAAGAGATAGGTTGGTAGGACACATACTAAGACACCCAGGAATAGCAAGCTTAGTTATGGAAGGAAGGGTTGAGGACAAGAACTGTAGGTGTAGACCAAGGTTAGAATATATTAAACAGATTGCCTCGGATGTAGGGTGTGGTAGCTATGTAGAAATGAAACGATTAGCTGAGGACAAAGAGGCATGGAAAGCTGCATCAAACCAATCAAACGACTGAAGACTCAAACTACACCATATGCACACATAAGTACACGGGACTACAAGAACAAGACGTTGCAAAGCCACTACATGAATCAACTACCATTAAAAGTGGCTTGAGGAAGAAAGCAGAAGCATCCGGTTGTAACGTTTCGCGGCTAGTGCACAGCTTGGCCCATGCTTGGGTGACATGTTGTAACGTTTCATAGCTCGTGATATAGAATGAGTGCAGTAAATAGCTCGGTTAATAGGGCGCCAATCTCCAACAGACGGTTGTGAGATAAATTTATATTTATTAAATTGAGATTCTTTACTTTCGGGGGAGGGGCAACAAAGGCTAGCTGTAAAACACCTTATTCTATTATCTTGACCTCTGGGAAGTCGAGCATTGGGTAAATATTGACTGAAAGTCATAGATTGTAAAAAATAATTTATTAAGAACACAGGATGAGATGAATGACGTCTTGCGACCTTTCAAACGGATAAAATAAAAAGGGGAAGTTATTTCTTTAAATTATTGAAGTTAATATTATTTACGTCCGACTTGCAATTGACAAATATGCATGAGCTCACCGGGTTGAAGATCTTCCTGGGCGATGTTGGCGGAGGTATCTCGTTCCTGAAGTAGACATCTTGCGTGGTCTTCCATGGTCCCAAGTACCAATCCTACCTGATCAAGCTATCTGCCCACTAATTGCACAGATACTGTTGCCTAGCTGAGTGAATGGAATGGTTTCACTCGTCTTCGATATTCAGCGCAATGCTGGAAATATCCTAGCTAGATCTCCACTGAGTTTACTAGTTGAACTTAATGAACTTTGGTAGTTGAATCTCAACAAGTGAGGTCCAAGTTTAGAATTTGGAGTGCTTTCAAGTGAAAACATAATAATATTCTTTCTCTCCATACAGCTCTGCCCCGGCTTATATATGGCAATTATATCTCCCACCAGCAGTAGGGGATCTGCCAATTGCAATATCAAAGTATTGTCTACAGAAAGTGACGCTCCTTTCTTATTGGCCGAAGTAAGTCCTTTATCAAGCACCAAGTGGCTATATTGGGGTGAAGGTCTCTCCACCAGTGACACACTTCCATATGGGTGTCATGTAACGGTATCTTCCTTAAAAAATCACAAGGTTGCAGTTTTCTCGTCGTAAAACAATTTATTCTAAAAAGCTGTAGGGTCCATTGTTCCGACATCTTTTAGAATTAGCCTGTTGGCTACCGAGGGTCACTCCTGGTTGTGGCTCCCTTTCCATTCTTCCTGCCTCTTCATAAGCGGTTTATGACGGTTCAAGCGGTATCTATTGTCAGTTGTTAGTTCCACAAGTGAGCTCAAGAAATATATTTATTGGGGGAGGGGTTGTAAATTTACGGTTTGAAATCTCGGGTGACGTCTAATTACAAGAATGGATGAAAATGAACATATGACTTTATACTACCCTTAAACACAATAAATATATACATGCACTATCGTTGCAATTGCACATCAATATAGTACTCTTAGTTCAATTGTTTTGGGTGTGGTGTACAAACTCCACAATCGCCCCCATGAGTCGACGAATAAATTCCCAATTTTGAGAATGACTCATCCCCTGAAAACAATTACACAACACTGAAATTCATATACACAATACACTTAAATCTTCAAATCAACAATACATTTAAAATGTCATTTCTTTCAATATATCCTGTTATCCAGTTTGTCTGAACTTATTTCACTCTTAGGGCGTTCTTTATGACATACAACATTTCAACTGTAGAAGGTTGAATTTTACATGAATAATTGCACACGCATACACACGCAAAGTGTTTGCTCTTACAAAATGCAATTACAAGTCGGAGGATAAGATATGTCTTCTGCCTTGTGTAACACCATCTTTCAACAAAACATTACTCTTCCCAGTAGTCACTACTTACAGAAAATTTATTCTTAACAAAACTTCATGGTATCAAAATTAGACAACTTAGCGACATAGTGGTACACTCTATCTAACCAACTACCTGCGCTCCTACCAGCCTATATATCCTTACATTATTTCAATGCGTTACCATTACTGTTATTCTAACACTATGATTATAACCATCCTACACAATCTTACTCACGAATCTAAATCATATTCACACCCTGTATCTTAATCATTATTATATGAAAAACACCCTCAATTCTTCTCCGCCTCATCTAATTACTGTCATCGCTTCTGACATAACTTCAGAGTTCAGTAGCTCTCAATGCTTTCTCTCTCAAACTACTGGTAAACCGCTACTCAATTTAAATTTCTCACAAATAAGTCGTATTTTATTTACCTCTTTCTCTTCCTTGAATCCTACCACCTTTAACTCAATTAACTTCGAATTATAACAAATTCCTTTCAATAACTTATAAATATTAAGCCAACCATTTATTATTATTATTATTATTAGTATTACTTTCATGTGTGCCGGACAACAACACAACACACCATCAATTCGCTATCGCTCATCATCAGTAACATTTACAAGTGGTTTAACTGGGTATTTAGCCTTGCAATATATTTGGCTGTGTTCTAAAACTTGCGTATTAAGATCTTGAAACTATAACTTGGATCATCTCTTGGGTGTACTCCCTCATTACTCTGTTTCCTTGTGTGCATACATTCGCTATTTTTATACTTCAGAACTCCCAACATCTACGAGTACTTCACGTATTCACGTAGACACCACAAAAACCTCCTCAAAACTCCCAACATCTACGAATACTTCACGTATTCACGTAGACACCACAAAAACCTCCTCAAAACTCCCAACATCTACGAGTACTTCACGTATTTACGTAGACACCACAAAAACCTCCTGCTCAGAGTTATTAATCTCCTCTGGCATACTTACTTCTCCAAAACCTTCCTCCGCCATAACTTCATTTGGACACTTACCAACCTGAAACCTCATTGCTCAACGGCATTAAACCTCGCTGGCATCCTTATATATTACCTCACTCACGTCATTTACGTGAAATTTACACACACACACACATACTTACACACACATCCATCTCCAAGTACCAGATGTCCTATAGTTTAATACTTCCTTATTTCCATCATATGTTGGTTATTTCAGACCCTGCCTTACCATCCATCACTTCTAAACCACTTCTAAATTTCTCCAACTGTAGTCACTGATGACTTCGCTGTTCTCAAATGAAATTTCTTTACTGCACATCAATACTTACTTCAATTCATTAATTTTATTCTCACTGTATCACATCATCTTAAATCATTCACGAATCTCTACATTATTATTATTATTATGGTTGTCATAATAGTTCTTTCATTAGGTTACTTACCATTTCTCTTATTACTTTCTCAGATACATTATTCTTATAATACTTACTTCTGCAGACTACGCACCTTTTAACACAGTATATCATTATATATCGATAAGCGGTTCACCGTCTTTACCTAGTTTATAAGCACAAGCTTTTATTTGCTGCTCCCTCACTTGTTCATACAACTCTGAACTGATACAAGATTTCAGGCTTCAAAAATCCACCAAAATTTTAATCTACGCCCCCCACACTTCTATTTAAACAATGAGCTAACATGCTCCACTATCTTAATCGCTATTAATACTCTTTACCTCCTTATTGTAGTATACTTTAATATCTACGTCATAATTCTCTAGTTTAATTACATTAAATAAATACACTTTAACTACACGACTAATTCTCCGACCTCTTTTCACTCCTCTATTCATTTAAGTTTCCTTGTTCAATTGCTCTCATTTCTTTCTTTCTCCCTGGTGTCATTGTTACTCTTTCTTCTCTTCTTATGATAATAGTCCCTACTTCCTCATTACTAGGCCTATATTTATCTATAGTAAAGCTACTCTTAGTCTCTCCTCCTAACGTTTCACCTAACATCTCTACTTCTAACCTCCATTCCAAATAGTAATCTTCATCCTTATCTTTATATCTTTTTCTAATCTCATCTAACAATGTGACCTGGCTTTTCCGCTTTGTCCTACTCCTACCTATTTTAACTTCCGTCATCTGCTTTCCTCGTTCACTGTAATCTACATGCTGGCTTTGTGCTAACACTCGCATCTCCATCTCAGCTAAGTTTACGTTACCAGAAACTCCTACTACTTTATGAAGACTTTTCCTAATGTTCTGCTCTATTTCCACTATCCTACTTTCAACATTTACTCTAACCTGATTGTTCTCCTCTTTAACAACTTCCTGGATTCTACAATCCTGAGAACCTATTGTTTTCTCTACCTCCCACATTTCTACTCCTAACTGTTCTTCAAACATATTCTTCTCTCTCATTCTCTGATCTATCATCTCTTCCTCCAGAACCTCAACTCTCTCCTCTAACTGTTTATTAGGGTTACATAATTTGTCATGACCTATATCTACTTTCTGCTCTACTTCTGATGTCATTTCAGCTAATCTTTCCTCCTCCTGCTTCTGTATTTCTAATCTACTCTCGTCTTCATTCACTTCCTCCCTTTTCTGTTCTACCTCTTGCTCTTTCTCACATAAACTACTATTGACTATTTCTAGCTTCTTATCTTCTTCTCTTTCCTTGTCCAGAACTTGCCATCTATGGTTGAATTCGACATTCTGTTTTATTAACGCCTCCAATGCTAGTTTATTTTGGTCTAATTTCTCGTTCACTTCTGATTTATTTTGATCTAATTTCTGGTTATTTTGATCTATTTTCTGACTTAATTTTTGATTGCTCGCGAGCATCTCTCCCATCATCTTCATTAACCTTTCTTCCAATGTATCTGATTCTATATTTAAGTTTTTGCTCTTTTCTAGGTCTTCCGCGCCCCCCATCGTACTATTCTGTGATTCAACCGACTTGTCTACCTCGCCGCAACTCTGAACATTGTTACTCCCGCTAGCTAAGTCTTTCTCCACTACCTCTGCCTCGGTACCCTTAACTGTGTTACCACTATGTAACGTCATCATCTCGTTCTCATCTCCCATGATTACTTTATATAAGTTACTTTATTATTATGAAAAACAATTAATTTTATTTCCAAATGCAATTTAATAATTTTATTTATTTCTTTAAGGTGTTTTATAGCTTTCGAGCTCCACGTTGAAGTGCCATGTTGTAACGTTTCGCGGCTAGTGCACAGCTTGGCCCATGCTTGGGTGACATGTTGTAACGTTTCATAGCTCGTGATATAGAATGAGTGCAGTAAATAGCTCGGTTAATAGGGCGCCAATCTCCAACAGACGGTTGTGAGATAAATTTATATTTATTAAATTGAGATTCTTTACTTTCGGGGGAGGGGCAACAAAGGCTAGCTGTAAAACACCTTATTCTATTATCTTGACCTCTGGGAAGTCTAGCATTGGGTAAATATTGACTGAAAGTCATAGATTGTAAAAAATAATTTATTAAGAACACAGGATGAGATGAATGACGTCTTGCGACCTTTCAAACGGATAAAATAAAAAGGGGAAGTTATTTCATTAAATTATTGAAGTTAATATTATTTACGTCCGACTTGCAATTGACAAATATGCATGAGCTCACCGGGTTGAAGATCTTCCTGGGCGATGTTGGCGGAGGTATCTCGTTCCTGAAGTAGACATCTTGCGTGGTCTTCCATGGTCCCAAGTACCAATCCTACCTGATCAAGCTATCTGCCCACTAATTGCACAGATACTGTTGCCTAGCTGAGTGAATGGAATGGTTTCACTCGTCTTCGATATTCAGCGCAATGCTGGAAATATCCTAGCTAGATCTCCACTGAGTTTACTAGTTGAACTTAATGAACTTTGGTAGTTGAATCTCAACAAGTGAGGTCCAAGTTTAGAATTTGGAGTGCTTTCAAGTGAAAACATAATAATATTCTTTCTCTCCATACAGCTCTGCCCCGGCTTATATATGGCAATTATATCTCCCACCAGCAGTAGGGGATCTGCCAATTGCAATATCAAAGTATTGTCTACAGAAAGTGACGCTCCTTTCTTATTGGCCGAAGTAAGTCCTTTATCAAGCACCAAGTGGCTATATTGGGGTGAAGGTCTCTCCACCAGTGACACACTTCCATATGGGTGTCATGTAACGGTATCTTCCTTAAAAAATCACAAGGTTGCAGTTTTCTCGTCGTAAAACAATTTATTCTAAAAAGCTGTAGGGTCCATTGTTCCGACATCTTTTAGAATTAGCCTGTTGGCTACCGAGGGTCACTCCTGGTTGTGGCTCCCTTTCCATTCTTCCTGCCTCTTCATAATCGGTTTATGACGGTTCAAGCGGTATCTATTGTCAGTTGTTAGTTCCACAAGTGAGCTCAAGAAATATATTTATTGGGGGAGGGGTTGTAAATTTACGGTTTGAAATCTCGGGTGACGTCTAATTACAAGAATGGATGAAAATGAACATATGACTTTATACTACCCTTAAACACAATAAATATATACATGCACTATCGTTGCAATTGCACATCAATATAGTACTCTTAGTTCAATTGTTTTGGGTGTGGTGTACAAACTCCACACGGTGTTATTCATTTTGTCGTCAATGAATTGGGCAGTGGTGTTAAAATCCCTTCTGTTTGTAAGTAATGTTGTGTATCTAGTACACAATCCAAAGAATATCCGTTGTTTCTTTTTGGCTTCCTTATCTTCATGAAACAAAGCACTCTGCCCATTTATTTCGATAAAACAGCTTCTTCCCTTCTCCCCCCCCCCCCCCTCCTTTGTTTTCTAAGGCGAGATAGATTTCACGCCACGCAGCACAAAGCCTGCTCTAAAGTAGGGTGGTAAAGCTGGGGTAAGCCAACCGCGCCGCCGGATATGGAGCAAGGTTTACAAAATGAACAAGCTAGGAAGAATATTCAAAAATATAATGATGACTTCATCGCGAGGAGAAAGCGTGCCTAGCACTCATGAACGTTAAGTCTTGTAATATAGGAGTCCAGCCCACCACTCTCTATAATCATCGCTCACCAGAATCGATCTCAACACACCACTGTTATTGGTTCACGAGGTAATTTCAAAGCGATCTCTCTCTCTCTCTCCTGCTAGATCAAGGGTGCCCGAAGCTTTGGTTAGTGCTCACTTCTCATAAAGGCAGAGTTCTGGGCACAGCATGTGACATTTTCGAAAAGTAAAATAACATCCAATGTTTCCTATTACATCAAAAAAGCTTTCTTATGATGGCCAGTTTTCCTTCCTTCCTTCCTTTCTTCTTTCCTTCCTTCCGTCTTTCCTTCCTTCATTCCTTCCGTCCTTCCTTCCTTCATTCCTTCTTTCCTTCCTTCCTTCCTTCCGTCCTTCCTTCATTCCTTCCTTTCTTCCTTCCTTCCATCCTTCCTTCCTTCCTTCCTCCATTGCTTTCTTCCTTCCTTCCTTCCTTCCATCCTTCCTTCCTTCCATCCTTCCTTCCTTCCTTCCTTTCTTCCTTCCTTCCATCCTCCATTGCTTTCTTCCTTCCTTTCCTCCTTCCTTCCATCCTCCATTGCTTTCTTCCTTCCTTTCTTCCTTCCTTCCTTCCTTCCTTCCTTTCTTCCTTCCTTCTTTCCTTCTTTCCTTCCTTCCTTTCTTCCTTCATTCCTCCCTTCCTTTTTTACTTCCTTCTTTCTTTCCTTCATTCCTTTCTCCCTTCCTTTCTTCCTTCCTTCCTTCCTTCCATCCTTCTTTCCTTTCTTCATTCCTTTCTTCCTTGCTTCCGTCCTTCATTGCTTCCTTCCTTCCTTCATTCCTTTCTTCATTTCTTTCTTCCTTCCTTCCGTCCTTCATTGCTTCCTTCCTTCCTTCCTTCATTCATTCCTTCCTTCCTTCCTTTCTTCCTTCCTTCCTTTCTTCCTTCCTTCATTGCTTTCTTCCTTCCTTTCTTCCTTCCTTCCTTCCATCCTTCATTGCTTTCTTCCTTTCTTCCTTTCTTCCTTTCTTCCTGTCTTCATTCCTTCCTTCCATCTTTCATTGCTTTCTTCCTTCCTTTCTTCATTCCTTCCTTCCATCTTTCATTGCTTTCTTCCTTCCTTTCTTCCTTCCTTTCTTCCTTCCTTCCTTCCTTCCTTTCTTCTTTCCTTCCTTCCATCCTTCATTGCTTTCTTCCTTCCTTTCTTCCTTCCTTCCTTCCTTCCTTCCTTTCTTCCTTCCTTCCATCCTTCATTGCTTTCTTCCTTTCTTCCTTTCTTCCTTTCTTCCTTTCTTCATTCATTCCTTCATTCCTTCCTTCCGTCCTTCTTTCCTTCCTTCATTCCTTTCTTCCTTCCTTCCGCCCTTCCTTCCTTCCTTCCTTCCTTCCTTCCTTCTGTCTCTCTCCCTACCATCAAATAATTCTGTGAAGAACTAAATAGCCTATTTTCATATTTTCTACTGGTCATACTTAGGTCACGAGAAATGAAAACGAGATTTTTAAAAATTACACAGCCGCCAATTTTAAGTTCTCATAAATTCCATTAAATTAGACGTCGGTACATTAAGGCTTGTGTGAAGATACACCGCGCCAAGTTTCACAGTGGTCGGGTGAAAAGTCGCGAGAAAAATCAATTTAATATTTAAATTTCGCGTCACCGCCATGTTGGTTTTGCGCTCACCAGGTTAATGAATGTTCCTTATGTGGACTTATGTTAATAGCCTCTATCAAAATACAAAATTTCAAGTTGATTACTGTAATAGATTCGTAGCTATTGAGAGCCGTCTAAATAATTCGGATGGTCGCCATGTTGGATTGTTATATCTGTAGGCCATGGAGTTATGTTCCATTAGATGAAGATTATTGCGTAGGTTCATTATTCAAACTTTCATTTTGATCGCATGATTAGGAGACAAGAAATGAAAAATTATTTTTAAATTTTGCACAGCCGCCATCTTGAGGTTATGTAAACAATTGCTCTAAATTAAATGTCAAAGCATTACAATTTGTATAAACATTTGTTCTATTAAGTTTGGTTGGTTGGTTCCTCAGTTTATGGGCTGCGACAACGTGGTCATGTAGCCCCGTGTACTTTGGGTGTGTGTTGAATCTGTCTTATAACCGGTGTTAATTGTGATGACTGTATTAGTGTGTGTATCTGTTTTAATTCAAGTAAGGACTGCAGATGATCAATTTTCAAGTAGGTCCTACTTTTGCCGCCAAACGCCACCGTCAACGACCAACTAGTTCAGAAATTAGTTACCAGATGCCACTGCAATCGGCTCTTGACGATGAACGTAGGAACGTAAGAACGTTAGTCAAATGTTTAACCTATATTAATTTAGCCTCACACAGGTGTAATTAGTGGAAGATTCTTTAACATGCCATAAATCTCTGACATGCGACCGCCGGCTTCACTTCGCCTCCGAAGGAAAACATACTGAGGGATTTTTAACGTTCTTAAAAAAAATCCGACGATTTTGGCCGGGTTTGAACCCGCGATCTTGGGCATAGAAGCTCAGCATGCTACCGACCACGCCATCGAAGCCGCTTGTATTAAGTTTCACTGCGCTCTGATGGTTAAATAAGGCAAAAAGTCTATTTAAATGTCTCAACTTCACTTGGCCGCTATGTTCATTTTGTACTTAACAGGTTTATGAAAGTTACATAGATGAACTTCTAGTAGTATATTTTATGACCGTACAAGATATCATGGTGATATCTGTTACTGTTGCGGAGATAAAGAATGCTAGTGGAATATTTCGAGCGGCCGCCATGTTGGATTGGTAAAACCAATTAAAATTTGAAAGGCACGGTCGAGGTTGGACAATGTGTAAGGTGCGTTCAAAAAGTAACGAGCCGGAGGCTGGTACGCGCAAACCGGTGACGACATCGGCTAATCGTGGCGTGTGTAACGAGGTGTGGTTCCGACCAGAGCGTGGAGGGTCACAGCCCGTCGCTAGAGGGCACGCGTGCACGTCAAGTGACGATACAAAGCGAGCAGCAGCATGCATCAATCGTCCAATCAAGACCAAGACAGTAGGCCATTCGACATGCTTCCTGCTGTGGTTGAAGACTGTGGAGCACCCATTGGGCACACACTTTCCGCAAGTGCAGTCGTTTCTTCATGATGGTGTGCACACTTCCGACGCTCAATCCGACCACGGCGGCTATGGCGTTCACTGTCACTCGGCGGTCCTGGGTAATGAGTGCATCAACCAGCTGGACGTTGTCATCGGTAATGCAGGGGGGTGCCCCAGACCGGGCATCATCGGCTAACGACACCCGTCCTTCCCTGAAGCTCTTGTGCCACGCCTTGACCCTTGCAAGGGACATGCAGTGTTCGCCATACACTTGTGACATTCGCGATGAATGTCCGTTCCCTCTACTCCTTTCGCTGTCAGAAACCGAACAACACCTCTTCGCTCTTCGTTTGACGCCTCCATGTCACTGTTTGCAATGCGACTGACAGCATTGGACGATTAATGCATTCTGCTGCTCTCTTTGTATCGTCACGTGACGTGCACGCGTGCCCTCTAGCGACGGGCTGTGACCTTCCACGCTCTGGTCGGAACCACACGCCACGATTAGCCGATGTCGTCACTGGTTTGCGCATTACAGTCTCCGGCACGTTACTTTTTGAACGCACCTTATAGTAGCATGCACTAACCGAGTTTCATTTAAATCGCTTTGGCCGTTTAGATTTTGTAACGGGGGGACACTCAGACACACACATACGCGCGCACACTCACACGGACAATAGGTGATCTCATAAGCCTTTCTTCTTCTTTTTTTTTCATAAATGAAAATAGGCTAAAAATGAAAGAAAGAAAGCTCGCTGTTTTAACTGACCGTTAATATCTTGGGAGCCGGCCCCGTGGTGTAAGGGTAGCGCGCCTGCCTCTTACCCGGGGGCCCCGGGTTCGATTCCCGGCTCCGTCAGGGATTTTAAGAACTGACGTGAGGTCTGGAACGGGGTGCACTCAGCCTCGTGAGGACAATTGAGTAGCTGTATGACAGTGACGCAGCGCCCCGATCACGAAAAACAAGATTAACGGCCGAGGGGACCCGATGCGCTGATCATGCGTCACCCCAATATCTGCAGGCCAAATGGCCAGGCAGCGGTCGCTTGGTAGGCCTAGGCTCTCATGGACTGTAGTGCCAGGGGTTATTTTGTTATTAATATCTTGGTCATGAGAAATGGCACCTCCTTTTAACGTGAAATCCGAACTACAGAACGGTTTATTTCAATTCGAAAATCTCACATGTATTAGCCAGGAATCGAACTCGATCCGCTTGGTGGGGCACACGCAACTTGACCACTGAGCCATCTTGTCCAATACTATTTTATGGCTGTACTAGTGTGAGGTTTTGTAAATGGGGTTAGGATTTGTTTACGAGCACACTGAGGCTTTAAATTAGGCACCATCCCAGCATTTTCTTAAAGTAGAAGAGGTAGGAGGGGGGGCTAAACCATAGGAAACAACTTCTAGAATAGCTGAGATGAGAAATGAAAATCCCTTCTGATCTATACATCACGAGGCAGAGTGTATCCCGTTCCAGACCATAAATCGCAAGTAAATGTCTTGGCAGAACAGGGACTGCAACTTGAACCTCCAAAGTGACAGCCAGGAATGCTAGCTACAACCCCACGAGGTGGATATAGAAATTGTACTGTAAGCTTACGCTGTATAATTAGTCATGAACAATATCCTAGTGGCTAGCTAGTACCAACCCCTTATTCTTACACGTCTATGAGCTTTTAATGTTTCAAGAAATAAATTGAGCAAATGTTAATTTTAACAGATAAACTTGTATAATATTCATGAAATGGTGGTATCAATGGTAAGCATACAATTGTTTGGTAACACCTGTACTAGGCCAGTTCTGTTTGTTTAGCCCTGTAATGGACGACAACGCTGTAATAATGGGAGCAATGCCTCAGTTTGCTCACCCTTGAACCGGAAGATAGCGCTGATATAATGGGAGAAAATTCTCAGTTAGTTCACCGCTGTGCCTGACGATAGCTCTGTTATAATGGGAGAAAATTCTCAGATAGTTCACCTCTGTGCCGGACGATAGCGCTGTTTTAACGGAAAATAAATCTTGGTTTGTTCACCCCTGTGCCTGACGATAGAGCTGTTATAACGGGAGAAAATCCTCAGTTTGTTCACCCCAGTGCCGGACGATAGCGCTGTTATAATGAGAAAAAATCCTCAGTTTGTTCACCCCTGTGCCGGACGATAGAGCTGTTATAATGGGAGAAAATCCTCAGTTTGTTCACCCCGGTGCCGGACGATAGCGCTGTTATTATCAGAGAAAATCCTCAGTTTGTTCACCCCAGTGCCGGACGATAGAGCTGTTATAATGGGAGAAAATCCTCAGTTTGTTCACCCCAGTGCCGGACGATAGCGCTGTTATAATGATAGAAAATCCTCAGTTTGTTCACCACTGTTCCTGACGATAGCGCTGTTATAATGGGAGAAAATCCTCAGTTTGTTCACCCCAGTGCCGGACGATAGAGCTGTTATAATGGGAGAAAATCCTCAGTTAGTTCACCCCTGTGCCTGACGATAGCGCTGTTATAATGGGAGAAAATCCTCAGATTGTTCACCCCTGTGCCGGACGATAGCGCTGTTATAATGAGAGAAAATTCTCAGTTTGTTCACCCCTGTACCTGATGATATAGCTGTTATAATGGGAGAAAATCCTCAGTTTGTTCACCGCTGTGTCTGACGATAGAGCTGTTATAATGGGAGAAAATCCTCAGTTTGTTCACCCCTGTGCCGAACGATAGAGCTGTTATAATGAGAGAAAATTCTCAGTTTGTTCACCCCTGGGCCTGACGATTGAGCTGTTATAATGGGAGAAAATCCTCAGTTAGTTCACCCCTGTGCCGGACGATAGCGCTGTTATAACTGGAACTTAAACTTGGTTTGTTCACCCCTGTGTCTGACGATATAGCTGTTATAATGGGAGAAAATCCTCAGTTTGTTCACCTCTGTGCCTGACAATAGAGCTGTTATAATGGGAGAAAATCCTCAGTTTGTTCACCCCTGTGCCTGACGATAGAGCTGTTATAATGGGAGAAAATTCTCATTTAGTTCACCCCTGAGCCGGACGATAGCGCTGTTATAATGGGAGAATATCCTCAGTTTATTCACCTCTGTGCCGAACGATAGAGCTGTTATAATGGGAGAAAATCCTCAGTTTGTTCACCCCAGAGCCGGACGATAGCGTTGCTATAACGGGAACTGAATCTTGGTTTTTTCACCCCTGTGCCTGACGATATAGCTGTTATAATGGGAGCAAATCCTCAGTTTGTTCACCCCTGTGCCAAACGATAGCGCTGGTATAACGGAAACTAAATCTTGGTTTGTTCACCCCTGTGCCTGACATTAGAGCTGTTATAATGGGAGAAAATCGTCAGTTTGTTCACCCCTGTTCCTGGTGAAAGAGCTGTTATAATGGGAGAAAATCCTCAGTTTGTTCACCCCAGTGCCGGACGATAGCGCTGTTATAATGGGAGAAAATCCTCAGTTTGTTCACCCCTGTGCCGAACGATAGCGCTGGTATAATGAGATTTCGAAGTGAAATGCCATGTCCTGTGGTTCGGATTCCACGTAAAAAGGAGGTCCCGTGGCTCATGATCTCAAGATTAACGGTCACGTTAAACTACAAGCTTCCTTTCCTTGGTATAATGAGAGAAAATACCCAGATTGTTCACCCCAGTGCCGGACGATAGCGCTGTTATAATGGGAGAAAATCCTCAGTTAGTTCATACCTGTGCCGGACGATAACACTGTTTTAACGGGAACTAAATCTTGGTTTGTTCACCCCTGTGCCTGACGATAGAGCTGTTATAATGCGAGAAAATCCTCAGTTAGTTCACCCCTGTGCCTGACGATAGAGCTGTTATAATGGGAGAAAATCCTCAGTTTGTTCACCCCAGTGCCGGACGATAGCGCTGTTATAATGAAAGAAAATCCTCAATTTGTTCACCCCTGTGCCGGACGATAGCTCTGTTATAATGAGAGAAAATCCTCAGTTAGTTCACCCCTGTGCCTGACGATATAGCTGTTATAATGGGAGAAAATCCTCAGTTTGTTCACCCCAGTGCCGGACGATAGCGCTGTTATAATGAGAGAAAATCATCAGTTTGTTCACCCCTGTGCCTGGCGATATAACTGTTTAAAATGGAGAAAATCCTCAGTTAGTTCACCCCTGTGCCGGACGATAGCGCTGTTATAATGGGAGAAAATCCACAGTTTGTTCACCCCTGTGCCTGACGATATAACTGTAATAATGGGAGAAAATCCTCAGTTTGTTCACCCCTGTGCCTGACGATAGAGCTGTTATAATGGGAGAAAATCCTCAGTTTGTTCACCCCAGTGCCGGACGATAGCGCTGCTATAACGGGAACGGAATCTTGTTTTTTTCACCCCTGTGCCTGACGATAGAGCTGTTATAATGGGAGAAAATCCTCAGTTTGTTCACCCCTGTGCCTGATGATAGCGCTGTTATAATGGGAGAAAATCCTCAGATTGTTCACCCCTGTGCCGGACGATAGCGCTGTTATAATGAGAGAAAATTCTCAGTTTGTTCACCCCTGTACCTGACGATATAGCTGTTATAATGGGAGAAAATCCTCAGTTTGTTCACCGCTGTGCCTGACGATAGAGCTGTTATAATGGGAGAAAATCCTCAGTTTGTTCACCCCTGTGCCGAACGATAGAGCTGTTATAATGAGAGAAAATTCTCAGTTTGTTCACCCCTGGGCCTGACGATAGAGCTGTTATAATGGGAGAAAATCCTCAGTTAGTTCACCCCTGTGCCGGACGATAGCGCTGTTATAACTGGAACTTAAACTTGGTTTGTTCACCCCTGTGTCTGACGATATAGCTGTTATAATGGGAGAAAATCCTCAGTTTGTTCACCTCTGTGCCTGACAATAGAGCTGTTATAATGGGAGAAAATCCTCAGTTTGTTCACCCCTGTGCCTGACGATAGAGCTGTTATAATGGGAGAAAATTCTCATTTAGTTCACCCCTGAGCCGGACGATAGCGCTGTTATAATGGGAGAATATCCTCAGTTTATTCACCTCTGTGCCGAACGATAGAGCTGTTATAATGGGAGAAAATCCTCAGTTTGTTCACCCCAGAGCCGGACGATAGCGTTGCTATAACGGGAACAGAATCTTGTTTTTTTCACCCCTGTGCCTGACGATATAGCTGTTATAATGGGAGCAAATCCTCAGTTTGTTCACCCCTGTGCCAAACGATAGCGCTGGTATAACGGAAACTAAATCTTGGTTTGTTCACCCCTGTGCCTGACATTAGAGCTGGTATAATGGGAGAAAATCGTCAGTTTGTTCACCCCTGTTCCTGGTGAAAGAGCTGTTATAATGGGAGAAAATCCTCAGTTTGTTCACCCCAGTGCCGGACGATAGCGCTGTTATAATGGGAGAAAATCCTCAGTTTGTTCACCCCTGTGCCGAACGATAGCGCTGGTATAATGAGAGAAAATACCCAGATTGTTCACCCCAGTGCCGGACGATAGCGCTGTTATAATGGGAGAAAATCCTCAGTTAGTTCACACCTGTGCCGGACGATAACACTGTTTTAACGGGAACTAAATCTTGGTTTGTTCACCCCTGTGCCTGACGATAGAGCTGTTATAATGCGAGAAAATCCTCAGTTAGTTCACCCCTGTGCCTGACGATAGAGCTGTTATGATGGGAGAAAATCCTCAGTTTGTTCACCCCAGTGCCGGACGATAGCGCTGTTATAATGAAAGAAAATCCTCAATTTGTTCACCCCTGTGCCGGACGATAGCTCTGTTATAATGAGAGAAAATCCTCAGTTAGTTCACCCCTGTGCCTGACGATATAGCTGTTATAATGGGAGAAAATCCTCAGTTTGTTCACCCCAGTTCCGGACGATAGCGCTGTTATAATGAGAGAAAATCATCAGTTTGTTCACCCCTGTGCCTGGCGATATAACTGTTTTAAATGGAGAAAATCCTCAGTTAGTTCACCCCTGTGCCGGACGATAGCGCTGTTATAATGGGAGAAAATCCACAGTTTGTTCACCCCTGTGCCTGACGATATAACTGTAATAATGGGAGAAAATCCTCAGTTTGTTCACCCCTGTGCCTGACGATAGAGCTGTTATAATGGGAGAAAATCCTCAGTTTGTTCACCCCAGTGCCGGACGATAGCGCTGCTATAACGGGAACTGAATCTTGGTTTTTTCACCCCTGTGCCTGACGATAGAGCTGTTATAATGGGAGAAAATCCTTAGTTTGTTCACCCCTGTGCCGGACGATAGCGCTGTTATAATGGGAGAAAATTCTCAGTTTGTTCACCCCAGTGCCGGACGATAGCGCTGTTATAATGGGAGAAAATCCTCAGTTTGTTCACCCCTGTGCCTGACGATAGCGCTGTTATAATGGGAGAAAATTCTCAGTTTGTTCACCCCAGTGCCGGACGATAGCGCTGTTATAATGTGAGAAAATCCTCAGTTTGTTCACCCCTGTGCCTGACGATATAACTGTTATAATGGGAGAAAATCCTCAGTTAGTTCACCCCTGTGCCGGACGATAGCGCTGGTATAACGGGAACTAAATCTTGGTTTATTCACCCCTGTGCCTGACGATAGAGCTGTTATAATGGGAGAAATTTCTCAGTTGGTTCACCGCAGTGCCGGACGATAGCGCTGTTATAACGGGAACTAAATCTTGGTGTGTTCACCCCTGTGCCTGACGATAGAGCTGTTATAATGGGAGAAAATAATGTGTAAGCTCTCGCTGTTCTCTGAGCATGACCGTTGCTGGACCTTGACACATCTACCTCAGTTTGTTCACCCCTGTGCTGGGCGATAGCGCTGTTATAACGGGAACTAAATCTTGGTGTGTTCACCCCTGTGCCTGACGATAGAGCTGTTATAATGGGAGAAAATAATGTGTCAGCTCTCGCAGCTCTCTGAGCATGACCGTTGCTGGACCTTGACACATCTACCTCAGTTTGTTCACCCCTGTGCTGGGCGATAGCGCTGTTATAATGGGAGCAAATAATGTGTTGGCTCTCGCAGCATACAAGATGGGCGTGCCTGCTGCCTCCTACCTTCTGGTCGACGTGATCTACAAAACACTTCCAGAATTTCTTCATTTTACATACCAATTGAGTTGCTCGGAAGCATGTGGTTCCCAGAGGGTAATAAGTGACCGTAAATATATGTTAATTTTGCAGCATCAAGAACAGAATCAAGTCAGTAAGTCCCGTGGAAATAATAAATGAAACCGTATTGGAATTCAGTAACTCAGTAATACACTTGGGTCACGAAGGTGTGTTCAAAACGAGCGCAATGGTTGTGAATAGTGTGTTAACCTCTACCATGAAGGTGGCTCACTTGGAGACATGGAGAGATTCGTACTTTCTTGAATGTATGTTTTACTTTTTTGGCGTGACAACATCAAATAATTTGTTGGAATACAGTGACGTTGGTGAAAAAGTGTTACAGTGAAAGGTGATGATATCCTTTTATCTCTCTTCTGGTGCAACGCTCTCTCTCTCTCTCTCTCTCTCTTCTGTTGCTCCGCTCGAGTGTCGCTACTGTCGTTTTTGGATGTCCCGGGTGAAACTCAGGATGGGTTTTGATGCAGTTTTCGCCATTCTGTAAAGGATCTCTCGAGGAAAACTTCTGAAGGAGATAATTTATTTATGATCAAAGGAAGCCAAGCAGTAACAATTTCAGTGAAAACGTCGAAAGAAACACACGGCGTCCGTGGCTTTTTAAGCTTACGTTGGACAAACCGTTAAAAATATCTATATACTATGAGTGTAAGAATTGTTTAGTATGAAAAGTTCTACAAAAGAGTCCGCGAGAGCATATCTCTGTCTTCAATACATCGTCCACTATAAGTGTTATTGCGTTTTCAATTCTTCCAACAATCTCCATTCAAATACTGAGGCGACAGTTTACGAACTGGCTAGCGGTGAGTCTATCACCCCAGTTACAGCCTAGCTAGCAGGCGAACATATTACCCCAGACACAGCCAGCAGCAAACTGTTGAGTAGTGTTGAGTTAAAACTTCAGAGAAGAGTGGTTGGGTTTGGAGTTTCCCTGCAAGTGCAACTCAGCTATTCTTCTTTTCGCCTGTGAACTTTCCGTTCCGAAAAATGCAAAAATTACAAAATATACGAAGCTGAAATTTCGCAAGAGCGACAGTTTAAACAATTCAGTCCGAGAATACGTTGTCACGCTCAAATATCGTCGCGCACCGTAGTTGCACACACCCAATATTTTCTTTAAATACATGCAATGAATATTATTTTTTGTTTCTCGGTTAGGAACTGCTTCAGACTCCATTGAGCTCGACTGGCAGTTCTGCTTTTTAACTTACATATGTTTTTGGGATAAGTGCAAGCCAAAGATCACGTGATTCACTTTGAAATTGTGACGGTGTGCTGCGCAACTTTCCCATAAGCGGGCGCGCGCAGATACTACCCGCATCTAATTGTGGCCTCTGCCAGACGAGAAGCAGTTTTACAGTGTTTCATTACCTTATTGCCCAGTTGTAGAGTAACTTGCTCAGTTCTTGTTCTTGATTTTTATTTGCCCAGCAACTTCAATGCAAAAATAATTAACTTTGTATATCATCAACGCTATAAAGAAACTGGTTTACAGACCTATCCCCATGCTAATTGCGAGTGTGTTATATACGTGCTCGCTTGTAATATAACCTTGTTAGGGACATCTTCGCCAGCAGCCGTGCGTCTGATTTTGAATAGCAGCCCCGGGAATTAAAATAAGTTACCATTTCGTTGGAGTAAATGTAGGAAAATAACAAATCTCAAAAAACCAATTGACAAGGATCATAAATTGTCGTATGGTAAATTCATTATTTCATTGATGCCAGAAATTAATATTTTCTCGTAAACTACTTAAATATAACAATAAAATACACAAAACACCCTTTTAAATTAAAATATTCCATGGTAATCAATGCAATATTAGCAATAAGTATTCTTGTGAAAATAAACCAATATATTCCAGAATAAATCATACCGTGTAGACGATAAAAATATAGATATAAAGTATAAGCTGCTCTAAATCGCGAGTTTTATAATTTCCATATGAGTATCTTAATTGCCATTATAGGTGAGTTGCAAACGACTGTTCATGTTCGACGATATACAGTAATTATAACTATTTTATGTTCGAACATAAATATTCATAAATATATGTTCAGATTTGGCCAGTTTTATGTACTGTACTGAAAAGAGCGCATTGGACCCAGAGAATACCTTGTATTTGACCATGGCCTACTCGATTACCGCACTATGACACTAGCCACGTAGTGAAATTTAAAATAGGAGGCCGTGGAAGTCAGCACTGGTGCGATGCTATCCTTACCTAATTGGTAACACAGCTGTTTCTTGAGCTCCGATTGGTGGGAGAAACTGTTTCATAATGAACAAGATGTTCAGTAAAGAACATATAGCCTACTTTCTCCTAAATGCATGGGTATTGTTATAACTCTTTGTCCTTTTCAAGGAGTATGATTGAATGTTGCTTGTAGTAGCTTGTTGAAATACAACGTGCTATAGGGATATTAAAAATGAATATGAGGTGCCCTTTGCTAGTGCTACCTCTGTACCAAATTTCGTCCAATTCGGTTTCAACGTGTTTGAATTGATAGGGGGAATCGAATTGCACACATACTTGGCCACCATCTGCAAACTATTGGGCTGATGTTCTTGCAGTTTGGTCAGAATATGTTTCCAACATAAGGATATGGTGTTGCAAAATTTGGTAGAGACTAGATTATTAGGTTGGTCGTAATTACATTTTAGCTTTTAACATTTGGGTGGCCGCGATTACGTTTCCGTCAAGATAGCGGTGATATAAAACATGACACTGAGGTGCCCTTTGCTAGTGCTACCTCTGTACCAAATTTCGTTCATTCGGTTCCACCGTGTTCGAATTAATAGGGGGAATCAATTTTGACATAAAGATGGCCGCCATCTGCAAACTGTTAGGCTAATTACCTATTAGATTGGTCAAACGATGCTCCCTCCATAAAGGTATGTTGATGCAAAGTTTGGTAGAGATCGGATGGTTATGTTAGTCGTAATTTGATGTAAGCTTTAAACATTTGTGTGACCGCCATTACGTTTCTGCCAATATGGCGGCGATATTAATCATGACACTGAGATGCCCTTTGCTAGTGCTATCTCTGTACCAAATTTCGTTCCATACGGTTTCACCGTGTTTGAATTAATAGGGGGAATCGATTCTGACACAAAGATGGCCGCCATCCGCAAACTATTAGGCGAATGACCTATTAGATTGGTCAAAGGATGCTTCCTCTATAAGGGTATGTTGTTGAAAAATTTGGTAGGGATCGGATGATTAGGTTAATCGTAGTTTGATTTAAGCTTTGAACATTCGTGTGGCCGCCATTACGTTTCAGTCAAGATGGCGGCGATATAAAACATGACACTGAGGTGCCCGTTGCTAGTGCTACCTCTGTACCAAATTACGTTCCATTCGGTTCCACCGTGTTCGAATTAATAGGGGGAATCGATTTTCACACAAAGATGGCCGCCATCCGCAAACTATTACGCTGATGACCCATTGGTTTGGTCAAAGGATGCTTCCCCCATAAAGGTATGTTGTTGCAAAATTTGGTAGAGATCGGATGATTAGGTTAGTCGTAATTTGATTTAAGCTTTGAACATTTGTGTGGCCGCCATTACGTTTTCGTCAAGATGGCGGCGATATAAAACATGACACTGAGGTGCCTCTTGTTAGTACTACCTCTGTACAAAATTTCGTTCCATTCGGTTGCACCGTGTTCGAATTAATAGGAGGAATCGATTTCCACACAAAGATAGCCGCCATCCGCAAACTATTACGCTGATTACCTAATAGTTTGGTCAAAGGACGCTCCCCCTATAAAGGTATGTTGTTGCAAAATTTGGTAGAGCTCGGATGATTAGGTTAGTCCTAATTTGATTTAAGCTTTGAACATTTGTGTGGCCGCCATTACGTTTCCGTCAAGATGGCGGCGATATAAAACATGACACTGAGGTGCCTTTTGTTAGTACTACCTCTGTACCAAATTTCGTTCCATTCGATTGCACCGTTTTCGAATTAAAGGGGGAATCGATTTTCACACAAAGATGGCCGCCATCCGCAAACTATTACGCTGATTACCTAATAGTTCGGTCAAAGGATGCTCCCCCCATAAAGGTATGTTGTTGAAAAATTTGGTAGAGATCGGATGATTAGGTCAGTCGTAATTTGATTTAAGCTTTGAACATTTGTGTGGCCGCCATTACGTTTCCGTCAAGATGGCGGCGATATAAAACATGACACTGAGGTGCCTCTTGTTAGTACTACCTCTGTACCAAATTTCGTTCCATTCGGTTGCACCGTGTTCGAATTAATAGGGGGAATCGATTTTCACACAAAGATGGCCGCCATCCGCAAACTATTACGCCTATTACCTAATAGTTTGGTCAAAGGACGCTCCCCCCATAATGGTATGTTGTTGCAAAATTTGGTAGAGATCGGATCATTAGGTTAGTCGTAATTTGATTTAAGCTTTGAACATTTGTGTGGCCGCCATTACGTTTCCGTCAAGATGGCGGCGATATAAAACATGACACTGAGGTTCCTTTTGTTAGTACTACCTCTGTACCAAATTTTGTTCCATTCGGTTGCACCGTGTTCGAATTAATAGGGGGAATTGATTTTCACACAAAGATGGCCGCCATCCGCAAACTATTACGCTGATGACCTATTGGTTTGGTCAAAGGATGCTCCCCCCATAAAGGTATGTTGTTGCAAAATTTGGTAGAGATCGGATGATTAGGTTAGTCGTAATTTGATTTAAGCTTTGAACATTTGTGTGGCCGCCATTACGTTTTCGTCAAGATGGCGGCGATATAAAACATGACACTGAGGTGTCCTTTGCTAGTGCTACCTTTGTACCAAATTTCCTTCAATTCGCATTCACGGTGTTCGAATTGATAGGGGGGGACAGACATTCAGAGTACACACACTCACACACACACAGACACACACACACACACACACACACACAGACTCACACACACACATACACACACACACACAGACTCACACACACACATACACACACACAGACAGACACACTTTTTTCGCCCTGTGTTGATCTCATAAGTCTACTTTCATTTTTTGCAAAAATCGAAAGTAGGCTAAAAATAGTGTTATAATGACCCTCATTATGATACAGTTTCCTGGCATATAATATTTACATTTCGCCATCGTCGACCATAAAGAAAGTTATAGGCATACTGTATAACTATAAATACCATAACCAGTAAATCATGGACTGGAGAACGGAGGAAGATTTTGAGAACCCAGATGAAGACATTTTGAGAGAAGTAAAAAAAACATAATCAGCTGAATAACTTACATCGCAGATGGGAAGAAAGAATTAAACAAGTAGTTCCGTGAAGAACTATATAGCCTATTTGTATATATATGTAGGCCGTATAGTTATGTACTATTAGATGCCAATTATTGCAGGGGTTCATTTTTCAAACGTTGACTTCGATCGCATGATTAGGACACAAGAAATAAAAAAAATATTTCAAAATTTCATACAACCAGTGCATTTCAATGTGTATAAACATTTTCTGTACCAGTTTTATTGCTTTCGGATGATTAAGTCACGAGAAGGGTGGTGTTTGAAAGTCACATAAGATAACTTCTTGCAGTGCCCTTTATCATCGAACAAATTTTCAGGGTGATATCAGTAATAGTTTCGGTGATATAGAATGCCAGTGAAACATTTCGCACAGCCGCCATGTTGGATTGGTGAGACGTAATAAACTTTTAAGGGCACGGTCAGGGTCGGCCAATATAGTGCTATGACTTTACAGAGTTTAATTGAAATCACTCCAGCCGTTTGGATTTTATTATGGGAGACACACACATACACGCACGCAGACGGACAAAAGGTGATCTCATAAGCCTATTTTTTTTCATAAATGAAAATCGGCTAAAAACATCTAAAATAAAGCACTATTAATATAATTATTGATAATCAAGATCACATATTTATTGGAAAATAGTATACTCATGGGACCACAATCATATATATATAGCTGGCTGCGTGGCTCAGGGGTAACGTTCTCGCTTGCTGAACCCAAGGTTGCAGGTTCGTATCCTGGCGCAGTCAGCTGGCATTTGAGGGTGCGCAAATGCGAGGGAGCCGTGTCCGTAGATTTACTGGCACGTTAAAGATCCCCTTCGGGGCAAAATTCCGGCACCCCGGCGTCTCTAAAAGCCAGTGTAGTTAAAAGGGACGTAAAACCAATAACATCATTATTATTATTTATATATATATACCTACTGTATACAAACAACTAACCCCTAATAAAATTTTGCACACAATTTTCAAATTATATATAATAATAATAATAGTTTAATGCAGCCAATGGCCTTAAAATACAACTAAATTTCTATAGGTAACAATCACAGATTACTATTAATACATTGTTAATTAGTCTTGATCTCTGCTTTACTCCAACAGTGATTTCGTTCTTTTGGTACATTCACCAAATTGGTATCGTGATCACGATTTGTTACACAATTTGCATACGCATTCTGGTAAAGGGTCGTGAAAGTCTGCCCTGTTGCAAAGTTTATGGGGATATCCATGTATCGCCAGTCCCGTCACCGCGCTGCGTATCGTGACATTTGTTCCAGTCCAATTCCGGTTGAGCATCGCGTCAGTTGTGTAATATTCTGTCGGTATAATATTCCTCTCCTGTTGTCTCTTTTGCTTTACTTGTGATTCTTGTCGGGTAGCTGGAAGTAAGAGTTTAGTGCGTAGGTCTACCACGAGGAAAGTTTCGTGCGCTAACTCATATGCAAATTTAGATCGAATACATTTCGAAATACCTAGTGCTGCTTTTAGGAACCTTGTTTTCACACTTTCTATAGTTCGAAGGTCGCTGTAGCTAAGATAACTCCAAATTATATTCATTCATTCATTCATTCATTCGTTTATTTGCAATTTGGGGTGTGTCCACCGGTGGCAAATTAGATATACATAACAAATAAATAACTGTACTTAACAATTCACTAACAATTAAACTGTACACGGGACTACATGACCGCGTTGTCGCAGCCCCTAAACTCAGGAACCAACCAATCAACAATTAAACTGGAGTATTTACACAAATAGTCAGTCTTTTCTTAAACACACCTATATGTTTGGGAAAAGGCTCTAAGACTGCGGCAGGTAGAGAGTTCCAATTATCAATGGCACGGTTTACGAAAGAATATTTACCATAATTTGGTCGCTATGGTCGGCCCTTAACTTTGAAAGGATGATCACTCCTGCTCATGTAAGTGGGCTTTCCCATACGTTCGCCAAGCTCACCCCATGCTGGTTGATTTGTATACGTGTTGTACATAGCGCAGAGTCTAGATTTCATCCTCCTAGCCTCCAGTGATTCCCACCCAAGTTTCTTTAACATACGGCTCACACTGCTCCTGGGATTAAAGTCACTGAGCACAAATCTAGCGGCCTTTCTTTGTACCATTTCCAACTCATTGATGAGCCCTACTTGATCTGGATCCCAAACCGTCGAGGCGTATTCCAGAATAGGTCTTACAAGTGACAAATATCCTAATTCTTTAGCAGAGGTACTACTTCCTTTTAATACCCTCATTACAAAGTGCAGGGATTTGTAAGCTTTAGAAACTACACATCCTATATGACTACTCCATTTCATATCATTTCGTACGTGAACGCCCAAATAATTGCAAGAATCTTCTTCCACGAGTATTTCCGAGCCAATGTTATATTGAAAATCTTGCCTTCGCACTTTCCCTATTTTTATTAGACTACATTTTCTTGTGTTTATTTTCATTTTATTTTCAATCGCCCACTTATAGACCAGGTTCAGGTCATCTTGAAGTACTGCATTATCTTGTGAGTCATGTATCTTTCGATATATTACACAATCATCCGCAAACAATCGACAGTCACTGCGAATCCCATTTGGTAAGTCATTTATAAACACCAAAAATAACAAAGTTCCGATTACGCTGCCCTGAGGGATACCCGACGTTACGGTATGTATCCCATATGTGAGGAAGGGTAATACTTAAGCCTCAAATAGTTTCATAGCTGTCGTTAGTGGCAATTGCGTGATGTTTTGTATGTCATATATTGCCATGATGTCAGCTGCCGCTCTCTCTTTCACGTGCATTAGTATACAACACGGAATGCAAGCAAAGGATTGTCGACCTTCCTGCTGACACGCGTTAGTTGGCTTGAAGCAAACGATATTAGACGAGGCTTCTGAATCTCCCGGTGTACTCAATAATATCCAAGCCTTGCTCATCGGACGGGAGTGCCTTGTGTGAGTTCATAGCTCGGCTACGGGGAGTCCCCGCTTACTCACACTGTGCCTCGGCAGACGGGAGAGGTTCTCTCTGATTGGTATCCTTCTGATAGCCTATGCCACCTCCCTAAGAGGGCCGGGATCCAAACTTCAGATTCCCGAACGCCACGCCGGTCCAGACGTGGAAAGCGCTTTACTAGATCATTCTGCCAGTTTCATATTGGACAGAGAAAGCAAGGAGGGCAACGGAAACGCTTCAAAGACGTCCTAAAATAAACCAAATGTCAAATCGACACGGATAAATGGTAGACTACGGAAACAAATCGTCCTTGAAATGGTTTTCCATGGTTTCCCCATTTTCAACTCCAGGCAAATGCTGGGACGGTGCCTTATGATAGACCACGGTAGCTTCCTTCCACATCTTTTCCCAGTTTCATTCACTGTCATCCATTTTGTCTGTCATTAACGCCTCACATCTTCGGTGGCGTAGTCGGTAGCATGCTGAACCCAAGATCGTGAGTTCAAACCCGGCCGAAGTCGTCGGATATTTTAAGTGCGGTGAAATCCTCCAGTATGCCTCCCTTCGGAGTGGAAGCAAAGCCGGCGGGCCCATGTCATAGCAATTGAGAGTGTGTAACAAAGTTTGTAGGTTATATTTTGCTATTTACAAACGCTCTATCAAGTTCCAACGTTCGCCGCTAGGTGTCAGTGACAGTATAATCTGGTAACCAAAGTTCGAACTACTTTAAATTGAACTTGTTGGGAGCCCTCGGGCGTTCAATCAAAAATATCCAGCTATGGCCATTGGCTGCGATTCATATATAATTAACTCCTCTCAAGAGGATGGCGTCAGAAAAGCATCCGGCCGTAAAAACCATCTGCCACAGAGACGTTTATCGCATCTCATCCCCGACCCCGTTGTAAAAGGGATTATTGAGGGGTAGATATACAATGTCGATGTTTAGTTCGTATATGCCGCAGTATAAAGCTGTGTAAACATTTTATGAGGACATTCATAGAAGTGCAGTTGTAAAAACTATGTACTGATAAAACAAAGCAATTTAAGTACACAATTCAGTCAGCATTTTATATCTGTCATGCAATTTATGGTTTTTGTTTCTGTAGGGAAGTTATATCTACCTCAAGTCTGCACGCAGATTGGTATCACATCCGCAGTTACTGTAACAGAAATATAGACTAATCTTTTAGTAAAGAACATCTAGCAGACTTTCCTTTTAATTTATGCGTAGTCTTCTTGTCCTCATCGTGTACCATAACTTCATAGACTTAAGGTGATCAACTGAAAAAATAAACCTCTTTTATCCCACTGGATTGGTGCGTGGCTTCAAATTTGACACCTCTTGGGTGGCATACATGTCGACAGCACAGTTCAATCATAATTTAATTTCTTGGCAGAACGTTGCATCGAACCAGGATTTACGTGGTGATAACCAACAATGCTAACAAGTACACCACGACGCGTACTGGGTGGTCAAATATTAACGGCACAGAGCGAAATGACTAAAGTTATACTGTACATAACAGTGCGAAGTATAGTACACCTTCTATCTGAAAAGTTCGCTGAATGGGCTATATTACGAACGGATTGTAGGCTTACCTGAAATGGCCGTTACTGTCCGTCGAAGTAATCCCCGTAAATGGTTATGCACTTCTGAGAACGACTGAACAAGTCCTGGAAATTCCTGGCATAGTCTTTTTTTAGGAATAGCCACCAGTTAGGGTCGTCAAAACTCTAAATTGAAAGCAAGAGGGAAGCGTGAATTTATGCAACCTGCCGTGCACACCTGATAGACAGACGGCAGTGTGAAGGGTGCATTTATGCAACCTAACGTGTACACCTGTTCGACGGGTGACAATGAGAAGGGTGAATGTTCCGTGGAATGGGATGATCCTGAAAACCATCGTCACGGGTGACGAGACCTGGTGTCTGCGGTACGTCCTCGAAGGCAAGTGTTAAAGTATGGAGTATCGGGGTCCAGGGTCGCCGAAAAGCCCTGAAGGGCCAGAGGTTTTCGGACATTTCGGACATTCAACGTAATGTGACGACCTAACTGAAGGCTATCCCTCAGGAAGACTATGCCAGGACTTGTACAGTCGTTCTAAGAAGTGCATAACCATTCACCGAACTTTTCAGACCGAGGGTGTACATATCAATAAAAGAGCAATTATTCCAAATTTGCCGAGTCACATAACATAATCTACACTTGTGCCACCACAACTTGAATAAGGTTATATTTATTAATCATTTGCGTAATACAGTGAGCACGAGTTAAATATCCACATGTCATCATTTCATCTGATATAATTATAATGGGCCTGTTTGCCATCTGTTGATGAATACAGTACATTTGCATTTGTCTGTTGGCACAGGCTAGAGTAAAATGTGGCTTTTCACCGATGTCTCAGTCTCACTCAGGCTCTGATTATATGGAAGCTACTGAGGTATGGGTGGTGCTTAGTAATGGCATTCAGGGCACAGTAAGTGCCTGTGAATGCTGTGAAAGGTTTTACTCATAGGGTTAGGACTACTGTTCTGACTCAGTGAGGAAAGCAATGGCAAACTACCTCACTCCTCTTCTTGCCTAGAACGCCTCAATATAGCGCTGCCTTGGGTTTTTGTGGGTATCTACTCACATAACGTAACGGCGGTGCTTTTGAGGATCCAACCAGCCTTCGGGCTGACTACCTAACAGACAGATAATTATAATATATGTTATCAATTTAGCATTTTATAGTATCAACATGGTGCTCGCGCAAAGATTTACATATTATTCTCCAAAACACAGCTGTTTTAGGTCTGTGTCTTAAGAAAGATCTCAGTTTTGTATGTCACTTTGTGGCGTTTTCTTTATGAATCTATCGCTTTGGATATAATTGAGATTTCTTCATGATTCATTTTACAACATGTAGCAGGAATGTATTACCTTTACCAAATATGGGTCAATGACAATGCCACCATTAGAGAAATCTGGCAAATTGTCTGAAACGTAATTGCCAGAGAGTGCTTTGCCGAGTTAATTGTCTAATTCATTTTCAGTGTACGCCTCCCAATACCACCTCAGCTCGAATATGTAATCTGCAATCCGTCTGCAGTGAAGGAGTTACAGAAATAATTTAAAACGAGTGAGATCACTTCTTGGTTGCCGCGCTGTTTATATTTCAAGAGCTAATGTAACGTGAGAGAGATACAACTCACCGGGTGATTCAACTATAACGTAATCAAACTCCTTTGATATTGATTAATGAATCCAAAAAAAATTTATATTGGAATTGTTAAGGGTTTTCATGTACTAAAATAACGTTAATAATTATTCATAATGTTGAATTTTGGGCTTATGCCGTGTTTTATTATACTAATATTCGACGCGTTTCGAAAGAAACCATGTCTTTCATCGTCAGGAATAATCTGGAATACGACAATGTTGCTAAGAGAAAGCAACGAAGAACATATAGAAGGTGCCCAAAGATGGACGCCATTATAGCCCCATGTTAGGGACAACGGAAAGCAGCAGTGAATTACTTTCTCAGGGTTCTGATAATAGGTAGCCAGGATTCACTGAGATTGTAGCCGGTGTCGCGGTTGAAATTATCTGGTTGTTTACGTATTTCAACTGCTTCCCTGATGATTCTGGGACGATATTGCTTTATACGGGCAAGAACATCCACTCCTTGGAACATGACATCATGGCCATGTGTTAAAGCATGATCGGCAACAGCTGATTTATCAGGTTGAATGAGCCTGATACATCTATTATGTTCCTTAATGCGAGTGCATATTGTTCTCGAAGTCTGCCCGATGTAAACCTTGCATTGTCGTATTCCAGATTATTCCTGACGATGAAAGACATGGTTTCTTTCGAAACGCGTCGAATATTAGTATAATAAAACACGGCATAAGCCCAAAATTCAACATTATGAATAATAACACGGGCCGTGAAAGTCTAAATGACAACGTTAATAATCTTAGAATAATGTTCATATAAGTGGCAGCTGTATTTAAATTTGAATACCTACCGTACGTATGGCCTGGCGAACGTTTTCGCTAGTAAAACCACTGGCGATGTACCATCAATAGGTGTTATAAATGGTATCGTAAAATGTGTTGCACTTCCAAGTATGGCAGGATCAAATCTTACCCCTATCGTTTCAAACCCCTAACTTATATTTCTAGTTACTGTAGGATCATAGTTAATGAGGATTATTTCATGAAGAGTTTGTTTATATTTTTATTATATTTCATAATTAGTAATTAACTCGACAAAGCACTCTCTGCAATTTTTTTCAGACAATTTGCCAGATTTCTCTAATGATGACATTGTCATTGACCCGTATTGAGTAAATGGAATTATAATTATAATTAATTATGCCCAAAATTAATAAAATAAAGTATTTTCTAAACCCCTCAATTTTGTATTTGCAAAATCAAAGTTAGTTGCTGATGACAATCCAACAACTGTTGGATACTTTAAATTAAATTATTATAATGTTGTGCTGTGGAGTAGGAATAGATGATAGTGGTGTTTTACTCTATTTAAATCTATCTTATCATGCCAATAATTGGAAGCTGTTCTAATTAGTGACGAATCATCCACGGCATCTTCACAAACAGAGCCAGAGTCTGCAAAAAAATCTGAGTCATTGTCATGACCACTTATCTCAGTATTGCAGCCGGAAAATTCTGCATCAGTTTCTTCAAGAAGCATAGCCTCCACTTTATATTGATTTATTGATGACCTCCCAGCCATCATAAAGAACACAACTCTATAATCTTTTAAACAATTGCATTTATTTCCAGGAAACAATAGATAATATTGCGCAGAAAATAGAAATTTGTTGAACGTTTACGGTATGACAGGGTTCGAATTGCCCCTCCACACCCCACAGCTGGACGTCAGGTGTATTGTGGGATAGAAAGATAAACCAGAGGTTTAAAGGAATGATGTATAAGTAAGTAGTGAGATCTGCAATGATTTATGGAGCAGAGACATGGACACCAACTAAGGCAATGGATGTGGCTCAAATTAAAATGTTAGGAAGAATATATGGCCGATAGGATTAGAAATGAAAGACTTAAGCTGCGGTTTTCTTCAGTAGCGGTACGCTTTCCAGCGGCCGTAATGTGACTTCGAATGATGTATAGAAACTGGTGACCGTCTTGACGGTGAACAATGGTGTAAAGCTAGAGCTAATTATCGGTGTGTTTCGTGACGGCATGTTGTCAAAAAGTTAAAAAAAGTAATGGATGATCTTGACATGACCCTCATAATATTTTTGGAAGAAGAATAAGAGTCATTAGAAGACGATAGGGAACGTTCAGGGGGAAGTGACATTTTTTAAAGGCGTCCTACGGAAGGTGAATGTGGAATTTAGTGCGTCGTCATCTGCACTGCAATGAAGATAAATTCAGAGAATATTTTCGGTTGACACCAGCGTTATTTGATTATGTTCTGAGTTACATAAGGGATGACATAACTTCAGTGCCGTACAACAGAAACAAAAGACCAATATCTCCTGAACAGAAACTCTGTGTATTTTTAAGGTTACTCTTCACATTATACAATGCCTCATTATTCTTTACTTAATCTATTGATGTTTTATCTCCTTCAATACTCCAATATATCATCTTATCAGTCATTGTATATAATTCAGTACATTCAGCAGACACCGTACAAAAACGTTGACGAACTGTTTGCTACCGCACTCACAACCCCGTCATATGAATGACGCCACCGCAACTTTATGTGACTGTAGTAGTCAACGCTTCCTAGAAAACCACTCGCCTTTGTTTTGATGCGGAACGTTTTTGTGACGTCATTCACCGTCACATTACGGCCGCTAGAAAGCGGTACCGCTACTGGAGGAAACCGCAGCTTAAGAGGCAGTGTTAAAGTGACGGAGATATCAAAGATGGTTCAAGAAGAGACTACTACAGTGGTATGGACATGTCATGAGAAGGGACGACACTTATGTTGGCAAGAGAATGACAGTAATGGTAGTGGAAGGTGACAGAGGAAGGGGAAAACCAAGCAGAAGATGGAGGGACTGTATACGAGATGACTTGAGGGAGAAACATCTAAGGGAAGAGGACGTATGGGACCGAGGGAAATGGAGAAGACTTGCCAGGAACGTCGACCCCACTAGAGTGGGAAAAGACGAAGAAAAGAAGAAGAAGAAGAAGAAGATGAAGAAGATGATGATGATAATAATAATAATATCGAATGGCCTCCGATGCCGGGTGCAAGCTTTGTAATTTGACACACAGAGATTAGCTTGCATGTCGAATTTCGTTGTTCCTTGAATCTGAAAGTCAAGGAGGTTAGATATCTAAACTCCTTGAACACTATAGCGCTTTCTAGTAGAGAAATGAGGAACTTTGTGTTGACGGAAACTCCCGAGAATAATTTGGCCATTATGAACACGGCCTACTGAATTCAAATGGGTTCTTTAACATGCCAACATCGTATGACATGCGTAACGTATTTTTGCCGCCTTTCAAAAATCACTTACCACGACCAGGGGCGAACCTGCAAACTTGGGGTTTGTAATCCGACACGTTAACCACTCACCCATCGTGGCAAGCTATGATGATGATGATGATGATGATGATGATGAACGCCTCACAGCTGGAGAACACCAGGGCACAGGAATGTTAACAGCCACTCCTTAGCTTGTATGGAAATGCACTAGGAATACAAATACTCCCATTCGCTACACTTTCTCCCTAGCTGAGAAAACAAGAATGTAAAATATTTCAGGGTCGGAAGTGACCCTGGCATACCATTTAGACGTTAATCATTGTTCTATATTAAAGTATCTGTGAATATTAGATTCCCAACTGCCTTAAATCCTTAAGAAATAAACTAAATACTGCAAACTTTCTGCGAGGTCTGTACTCCAGGCGTAACCTAAAAACAGCTTAGTGCTTTAGGGCATTTGGCGCTAGTTTTTTCCTGCAGCGAGCGAGGCATCTCGACATGCCGCTGTCACAGGGATGAAATATGAGCGCTCAGTGGAGGACTGCTGGCTTGGCTCAGCCCAGTCTTATTAATGAAGAGGTCAAGCCTCGGGGTGCATTCAGATGTGATCAGTGCAAGAGGAAGAGTTTACCACACTTCTTGAAATGCACAAGAATGGAGAAATGACTGAATAAGACACTCGAAAAAAGTAACTTGGCTACATTTCAATAGGGCTGTGCGCATTCGATTATCAAATATTTCGAAGTGTTTGAATAATTTTGAAAACGAATATCTGTTTCGAACGTACGAATAGTTCCACTAATCGAATTAATCTCACAACTCGAATTACCAACCTATACAAACATACTAATTTTGAAACATTCGCATTAGTGAAATAACCCGACTATTCCGTCAGTAATCGAATAATAATAATAATAATAATAATAATAATAATATCGTAAGGCCTCGGGTGCCGGGTGCAAGCTTTGTTATTTGACGCCCAGAGGTCAGTTTGCATGCCGAATTTAGTAGTTCCTTGGAACGCTATGAAAGTCAATGAGGTCAACACTATAGCGCTTTCTAGTAGAGAAAGTAGGAACGTTTTGTGTTGGCGGAAAATCCCGATATTAATTTTGCCAATATGAACACGGCCTATTGAATTCAAATGGGTTCTTTAACATGCCAACAACGTATGACATGTGTACCGTGATCTTTGTCGCCTTTCAAAAATCACTTACCATAGCCTGGAGCGAACCTGCAATCTTGGGGTTGGTAGTCCGACACGATAACCACTCACCCGCCGTGGCAAGCTAATAATAATAATAATAATCGAATGATTTGACGAGCAAGTCGAATCATTCAAATGTTCCAAGAATTATAATAAACATAGATATAAAGAGAAACGAAAGCATAAAGGGAAGAGGAAGGAAAGAAATAAACAAAGAAAGAGGTAAAGAAAGGACGAAAGAAAGAAAGAAAGAAAGAAAGAAAGAAAGAAAGAAAGAAAGAAGAAGAGACAGAAAGAAAGAAAGAAAGAAAGAAAGAAAGTAAGAAGAGACAAAAAGAAAGAAAGAAAGAAAGAAAGAAAGAAAGAAAAAAGGGACAGAAAGAAAGAAAGAAAGAAAGAAAGAAAGAAAGTAAGTAAGTAAGAAGAAGAGACTGAAAGACAGAAAGAAAGAAGGAAAGAAAGAAAGAAAGAAAGAAAGTAAGAAAGAAAGAAAGAAAGTAAGAAAGAAAGAAACGAACAAAGAAAGAAAGAAAGAAAGAAAGAAAGAGAAAAAAAGAAAGAAGAAGAGACAGAAAGAAAGTAAGAAGAAGAGACAAAAAGAAAGAAAGAAAGTAAATAAGAAGAGACAGAAAGAAAGAAAGAAAGAAAGAAAGAAAGAAAGAAAGAAAGCTAGAAAGAAAGAAAGAAAGAAAGAAAGAAAGAAAGTAAGAAAGAAGGTAAGAAGAAGAGACAGAAAGAAAGAAAGAAAGAAAGAAAGAAAGAAAGAAAGAAAGAAAGAAACGAAGAAAGAAGGAAGGAAAGAAAGAAAGAAAGAAAGAAAGTAAGAAGAAGAGACAGAAAGAAGGAAAGAAAGAAAGAAAGAAAGAAACGAAGAAAGAAACAAAGAAAGAAAGAAAGAAAGAAAGAAAGAAAGAAAGAAAGAAAGAAAGAAATAAGAAATGATGCTTGTTTTGAATGGCATTTCTTTATAAGGATCTATAGTGGCGTAGTCGGTAGCATGCTGAACTGCTGTGCTCTAGATCACGGGATCAAACCCGGCCGAATCGTGGAATCTTTATGAGCGTTAAAATCCTTCAGTATGCCTTCCTTCGGAGGAGAAGTCAAGCCAGCGGGCCCATGATATAGATTTATGGCATGTAAAAGAGCCTACCACTGCAATTAGTGCTTGCCACGGTGGGTGAGTGGTTATCGTAACGTTCTACCAACCCCAAGTTTGCAGGTTCGCTCCTGGCTATGGTAAGTGATTTTTTTGAAGGACGACAAATATCATCACACGCATGTCATACGTTGTTGGCATTTTAAAGAATCCATTTGAATTCAGTAGGCCGTGTTCATAATGGCAAAATTAATCCCGGGATTTTCCGCCAACACAAAAAATTCCTCCATTCTCTACTAGAAAGCCCTATAGTGTCAAGGAGCTTAAATAACTAACCTCCTTGACTTTCGTAGCGCTCCAAGGAACAACAAAATTCGACATGCAAGCTGCCCTTTGGGCGTGAAATAACAAAGCTTGCACCGGGCACCCGAGGCCATACGATTTTATTATATACTGCAATTGGTAGTGTGTAACAATCTTTGTAGGTTATATCTGGCTAGTTAGAAACGCTCTATCAAGTTCCAACGTTCGACGCTAGGTGTTAGGGACAGTGGCATCTAGTAACCAAAGTTGGAACTACTTGAAATTGAACTTGTTGGGAGCCTTCGGGCGTTCAATCAAAAATACCCTACTATGGCCATTGCTGCAATTCATATATAACTTATAAGGACCCCTTCGATTCGCCTGTGCTCTGAACAACTCGTCGATTGAACTCAAATTGCTGTAATTGTTGGGTACTCATCATCTTCAAATGATTCAAATATTTGAGCTGATCCATTTAATTTATTTATGCACTATTGGAAATACTCCAGTACTTCGAATGTTCGAATGATACCGACAACCAAAGTATTCCGACATCCACAGTGTTTGAACTTTCGAATATTCCAATACTTCAAACATTCGGATAATTTATTCGAACTACGAATTTGCGAATATTCGAAGTAGTCGAATGATACGTGCATCCCATCAGTTCGTTCTTCTAAATAGGTTACGATTCCAGTTCTGGTTGAGTGTGGTTTAAATAAGTGGCGAAAGCAATGATGTGTCCATGGTAAATTCTAACATACAGAGGTGTGCAAATTATTGGCATAAAATTAAGAATTTAAATCAAACGCAATATTTTATTCTAAATCATCTTATATATATTTAAACGCTAAGGTGATATTTGTTACCGCGAGATTGAGAAAACGTCTCAACCGATTGACTTCGTAATGCATTCTAATGATAGCTCTTGGCTTGCAGATTTGCAGAGTGTCTTTAAATGGAAAATATATGTTAGGGTATATTTTTAAATTATTAAAGAAAAATGTAATATTTGTCACTCCCACGCCTGCGCACAATGGCTCTATTCCATAGAATTGGAGGATCCCACCGCGTCTTACTGAGATCTTGTTTATCAGAATTAAAAAAGGGGGGATATTGTTTATGATGTTTCCACGATATACATTGAAATAGAATTATAAAATGAGGGAAGTATTGAAGAACTTACACTGGCACTGTTGAGCAGAGAGCTATAATCCTTCGACTTGATTTAACATCTTCCGATAAAACACTTCAATTTTCCAATTTCCAGTTCGCTTGTCATAGTTTATCACAATCACTAAAGCTCAAGGGGAAACTCTGTAACGTGTAGGTATCTATTTGCCTAATCAAGGTTTCAGTCATGGTTAGTTAAATGTTTCGAAGTCGATCTTTCTACGCCCTTAAAGTTGCAACAGTGTCAAAAAGTAATCGTTCAAAAAATGCATATTGTAAAAGAGAATCCCAAAGACCGTCATGTTTTGACGGGTATCAACTAGTTTTATTTTATTTTTATTACCGCACATGGTCATTCTTTCTCCCGTATGGACTTACAGCATTTCCCATAAGATATTGCGTCTGGAAATTTTTGAATTGGAGATTCTGGTACATGACAAACCCGTACTCTTAGACGATGAAAAATTCTATTTTTGTGGCATCACTTTACTAAGTATTTTATGGGTTTATGCTAAAGGTACAGCTATGATTCTTGTCACATATATGAAGCGGTATATTCTGAGCTGTTTTTGACCATTTAGAGCTACATTGTTTTTATAGGATGTGTGAAATGAATACAAATTTGGACAGATACATTTTCAAAAAAATGTTGTATAAGTTGCTTCAGGTACACATTTCTCAGTTGTTTTTCAATCAAATATTCTCAAATTTTGTTCACATACTTGGAATGGATCATGGCAGATGAGTAACCACTTTGTTTCATTATTATTGGGATAGAATGCAAGAAAAAAATCCGAACTCTTTCTTTTTAAATTTATTAAAAAGTATGTATCAATTTTTCTCTTCCCAATCAATGCCTACTATGTTTTGGAAATGAAAATAGGTTAACATTCAAGTACTCCATTAGGCAAGTTAATGTAAAAAAGTAGCCCTTCATCTTAAATGGTTTCCTAGTTATTGGTACCTAAACATGAAAAATGAGTATTAACGGAAAACTGCTGGCAAAATTAAAAGTGTATTATTCAGAGCATGGGACGCTAATTTTAATAAACGAATTTAAGGTAGTTTTAGATATCAAAACCCCAAAAAACTATATATATTTGGATTTAGAAAAGAATGAAGAATTTTATGGCGCCAAAATAAAATGAAATCGATTTTCTCATCATGCAAGAGTACGTGGTGTCCTTAACAATTCCAATATAAACTTTTTTTTTTGATCCTTTAATCAATATCAAAGGAGTTTATTACAACATAGTTGAATCACCTGGTGAGTTGTATCTCTTACTTTCCATACCTGAGCTGGGTCAGTTTTCTCTATTTTCATTGACTTTGCAATGCATCCTCTAAGTCAGGTGATTTTAATCCATGGCCCACGAATCCTTGAATAGTTCAACAGCAGAGCATCAGTAGTAAAAGACTTCCAATTTCTCTGCTCTAAATTCAAACGATAACTAGAATAACGTAGGCAAACAAAACGTGTGGCATTTTCCATTAGCAAGGCTCCTCTTTTAATGAACACTAGCATTACCCGTCGCGGCTTCGCCCGCGAATATTCTAGTTGTAAATTGTACACTTAACAAAATCTCAATCATGAATGCTATGACTGATTTATCCTTGGTATGAATAATCAGACTTTATCAATTCAGCTACTGGTGCAGTGGTTAGGGGTTTGTCATTCCTTCATAGGTATATCAGAGCGAAGTTAGTGTTCTGGGAATATCACAGACACTGTTAATTTAAGGGCCTTTAGATGTGGTTTTCGGAGACCCATTATAGTCGGGCGAAAAAGACCTTTCGTACCACACTTACACGTAAAAATTGCGGGAAAAAATTCTAGAGTTCCCCTTGACCCCCTTAAGCGCATTAGACTGTATGTGTTGATGAATTTTCCAGCTTAAATTGGTTCAGTGATAATCTTATAACCGTCTGGAAACTTTCACAGTAATGTAGTAATTGGAATTGCATTGCGTCTTACAGAAATAGATGGACCTGTGAGATTCTGTTACCATGGTTACCGTGTTGCATTCTTTCATTATTTCATTGTAAATATACATGTTTTAAGGTATTTATTTAATTGTGAGGCATTTAAAGAGTAAGTGAATGCGTTTCGCTTACGCATTGGGTTATGCTGAACCTGTAGGTACCCCATATGTGTAGGTTGCTGTTAATGGGGCCTTATTTTCGGTACAAAACTGGAATGGGATCTTAGCAGAATAATTTAGGTAGGGATTTCTTAAGATAATTTTATTGTCAGTTTCTCACATTAAAATGCAATTAAGAATATTGGTTAAACATTATTTTGAATAATTTCAGCCTCTTGCAAATATTTTTACTGCATTGAAATGAAAATGAAAGGTGGCAAAACTGGCATCGAGTCTAATAATGTACACACCTCTGTACAATCAATCGACCTCACAATCACCTGTGTACCATAAATACCTCAAAACAATAAACAAGTCCCATAAAATAAGTAAACAATTAATAAAATGGACGCTTATAAGACATACGACAACCTATAAACCTATAAAAATATTTTTTTTATTGATGTGTAACATCTTTCCACTCGGTAGCTGGATATTTTTGTGGGAGTGATTTTGGAAAAGGGATGGAAGTGGATGGGATGGAAATGGATGGGACGGAAGTGCATGGGACGGAAAAATGAGCGCGCGTGATGGCGGAGATCGGTACAACGACGCACTGTAGGCCATGTGACTATGGTGAATGTATATCGCATACAGTTTAGTTCAAGGTTTGGAGACCCCATTTAAGATATTCATACAATAAATCATCTTCAAGTTGTCGTTCTTTGGTGTGAAAATATTCATTTTATCATATTTGCTGAAAACAATTACGATTTATTAAATCTTCATACTTTTGCTGTATTCTTATTTAATGTAAGCACTCGATGTACTGTCGGCCAAGTGGCTATGTGGAATCTATATCGCATCAACAAACACTCCAAACAACGTAGGAATTCAGTATATTAACACCGACTACTAACAATAATTGAAACTTCGTTGGTCTAAACATATAACTGGGAGAAACACATTTAGGCCTAATATACCTTCCGCACACCTAATTTTTAATCGCGCCTATAATTGGCAGTGCGCTGATCGGCAAAACGAGGCCATTTTCAATAACATCGCTGGCATGGGTTCACTAACTGGCCGGTATAGAGCGCAGCTCGCATCAAGTAGGCAGTGGATTGCTTCCGCCACGGCAAATAACAATTATGATTCATTACGGTCAAGATTTGGCACTGGAGACTTACAAGTAGTTATTTCAATGACCAACAGAGTTCGCTGTCAACAAGGGATTGGCGCTCCCGGGACACACATAGCAGGATAACATGTCACATGTTACACATCATATGCGACTACTGTAAGGCTCGTATAATTTTATTTTAGATTCTAAATATTTGAGAATAAGAAATAATAGATGTAAATATTAAGTTCTATATTGGAACACGATTATAAAGTTTCTCAGTGAATGTCACGGAATAAATCACTAGGAACAGAATGTGGTAATTAAACCCTAAATGGTATGCCAGGGCCACTTCCGACCCTGAAATATATTGAATTCTTGTTTTCTCCGGTAGGGAGAAAGTGTAGCTAATGGGAGTCTTTGTGTTCCTAGTGCTTGTCCATACAATCTGGGTAGCGCCTGTTAACATTCCTGTGTCCTGGTGTTCTGCAGCTGTGGGGTGGGGACAGACATTTCTATCCCTGTCAAACCGTAAGCGTTTCACGAGTTTCCATTTTCCACGCAATAGTTTCTATTGTTTGGTGCAAATCAATGCAATTGTTGGAAGGATTATAGAGTTGTGTTGTTTATGATGGCTGGGAGGTCATCAATAAATCAAGATAAAGTGGAAGAAACTGTTGCAGACTTCCCCGGCTGCGATACTGAGATAAGTGGTCATGACACTGACTCGGATATTTTTGTAGACTCCGACTCTGATTGTGAAGATGCCGTGGATGATTCGTCACCAATTAGAACTGCTCCCAATTACCAGTGTGATAAAATAGATTTAATGGAGTAAAACTCCACCATCCTCTAGTCGTACACCACAGCACAACATTATAACCATTGAATTTAATGCATCAGTTGTTGGAATGTCATCAGCAACTAACTTTGACTTTTCGAATACAAAATTGATGGGCTTAAAAAGTCCTGTATTTAATTTATACAATAGTATGAAAGGACATCAAAATGACCATATTAGCCCTGTTCCATATTGACGAAGTGTTATAATAGTGAGTCAATATATGATGTACTTTAATGTTGTACTGGTTTCGGTCACATTATGACCTACCTCAGAGCAAATTGTAATAAGGAAAGGCGCAAGAACTTACCTCTTTTTCTTCTTCGCGAATGGGTCGCTTAGGACCTTGCGAAATCAACACTTTCTAGCCTTCCTGTTGGCCCAGTATTCCTTCATTCCCAACGAGTGGGTCTGTTTTCGCTGCTCTGACCATCGATGTTGTGTAGTCTTCATCTCTTCCTCCTCGAAACCGCGCGTCTGAGTGATTTTTCTGATTTCCTTCCGGTCATGTAAGTTTGGTGATCCTAATTCCTTTAAGTCTCTCTCTGTAAATTTATACCAATTCGGTCTAGTAGCCTTGTTCTTTAAGAAAGTCTGTATTTTGTGTGTCAGTCTGTTCGGGTCCATTCTTTCTATGTGTCCCATAAATTGGATTCTTCCCATTCGCATTGTGTCTGTGATTTTGGAAACTTTTTTGTATGTTTCTGTATTAGGCTTTGGATAATGTACACCATCCTTTGTTCTCGGTCCAAGGATTTTTCTCATTATTTTACGTTCTTTCACTTCTATTTGGTGTTTTAGTGTTTTGTGTTGGAGATTGAGTGTCTCTGAAGCATAGAGAGCTTCAGGTTCGATTACAGTTGTATAGTGGCGAATTTTGCAGTTCCAGGAGAGACTCTTTTTGTTATAAATATTTGTTGTTGATTGAAAAGCAGTTTCCATTTTCTGAAGCCTCGATTCAATTGCTTTCATTTCGTTACAGTTTGCTGAAATCCATTCACCTAAATATTTAAATTCGTTTACTCGAAAGATTTTGTTGTTGCCAATTTGAAGTTCATTTGATGCGGTGTTGATGTCAGTCATAAATTTTGTTTTTTCAAACGAGATTTGTGATCCAATTTTCGCCGGTTGTTCTTGTAGTAGTTCAATTTGCTTACATTTAACAAATGTATTATAATTTGCTCTGAGGATGCTCACAATGTGACCGAAACTGGTACAACATTAAAGTACATCATATATTGACTCAAGGTTTTTAACATTCTTATTATATTATAATTTATGCAAGTTTATATAATTGTCAATCAGAATATATTTTGGGCATATTATTAATTAATTCAATCTGTTCGACTGCATTTTAGAACTCTTTCAAGTAAAAATTTCTCCAATCATGGCATATGCAATAGAATTAATATGGGAGCATCTCTCGAATAACGACCTTGCTCAGATAGAAAGGCTAAAGGCCATATACATGAAACAGATTCTCTGTCTAGGACAAAATGCACCGTCAAGGACCACCTATGAACTAACGAGACAACCATTTGACATAGAAGAGTTACGTATAAGAATGTTACTGCCATCTACAAATCAATATCAGTTATTACTGCAAGAACTTCAAGGGAAGAAAGCCAACATCTGGAGGGATTTCTACCAGGCAGATGCCATGATGACCTCAGAGTGGAGGAATTCTATGTATGAACTTCGCCATTTCATGACACGTTTCGCTGTTCATGGTTTTCATTTCAAGCTGTGCATCAAGAAGGTATACCATAACCCAGACGAGAACTGTATGTGTGAATGGTGTGGAAAGTCGTGTGAAAGATATCACGCAAAAGTTTGTAATAAGAGAACAGTAACATTAACAGAATTCTGTACATGACTTCATTGTGCGCAATTTTAATTATTATTGCATTTGACCATTGGTTGCAATAAATAACATTAATTCAATCTGTTCATATACTTAAAATTATAAACAAAGTCTTCGTGAAAAAGTCCTCATTGACTATGATTGTACACTAACTAGAAATATTAGTTAGGGGTTTGAAACGATAGGGGTCAGATTTGGCCCTGTCTTACTTGGGAGTGCAACTTATTTCACCATACCATTTAGGAGTTAACCAAAGCTCTCCAAATAAACAGTGCTTTCATGTCATTTCTCTCGTTTTATTGATTTTCTCAGAACTAACTCAACTTATCTTGGTTTGAGCTCGTTACACTGCACACACACACACAGTAGCCATTTTTTTTTTTTTTTTTTTTTTTTTTTTTTTAAGCGTATGGCTTTTTTTTAGTGCCGGGAGTGTCCGAGGACATGTTCGGCTCGCCAGTTTTGTAGCTGCTTCGAGACGGACACCCAATGGGTGAGCTACAAGTACCGTTGGGGAGGGAAGGAGGGAAGTTTGAATGTAAGGACGAGGAGTTGGAAGGTAGCGGCTGTGGCCTATAGTTAGGGACCAACCCCGGCATTTGCCTGGAAGGAAGATGGGAAACCACAGAAGACCATCTTCAAGGTTGCCGGCGGGGGGATTCGAACCTCCTCGCCTCCCGGATGTGAGCGACTGCCATCAGTCATGCCGTAACCACCACGGCTAACTCACCCGGTGCTAACTCACCCGGTACAGTAGCCATGAAAGCCTGTGTTAGCAAGGAGAAGCTTCAGTGTCTGTATTCGCCTTTTTAACAGTGATGTTTGAACAGACCCCAGACGCTAGTTTGAACAGTGAAGTTATATTTGAACTTCGCGAAACTAAATGTGGACGCAGTAGGAGTACTCAGAAAATGTGTGCATGCTCTTTTTAAAGCTGTATGTAACATGAATTATTCTGAATGACCAGAAACAAGAGTTGAATGTTAGTCATGGGCGTTGTCTCACATACATGTAGTATTCAAGGTGTACTCAAAACTAATGATATAATCATCCTAGCATTTTTAAGAAATATTTACTTGTAGTAAAATGGGAGCACCACCAAACTCTGCAAAATAACACAATGCTGGAACGCCTCCAATCCCGAGGGTGTTGTATATACAGGGTGTTCCTAAATTCCCTGTACAGAATTTGAGGACTTGTGGTTGGTTGGTTGGTTGGTTGGTTGGTTGGTTCTTAAGTTCAGGGGCTGCAACAACGCGGGCACGTAGGCCCATGTACTTTGGGTGTGTGTAGAATCTGTCGGATATCCGGTGTTAATTGTGATGACTGTAATAGTGTGTGTTATCTGTTGTTTAATTTAAGTACTGCAACTTAGAATTTTTCAAATAGTTCCTACTTTTGCCACCAAGCGCCACCGTCAACGAATACTAGGCCAAGTTCAGAACTTAGCTACTAGACGCCACCGCAGTCGGCTCTTGGCAACGAACGTAGAAACCTAAGAGCGTTGTTTACATTCTTAACCTATCCAATTTAGCTTCACACAGGTGCAATTAGTGGAAGATTCTTTAACATACCATAAATCTATGACATGGGACCGCCGGCTTTACTTCCCCTCCGAAGGAAGGCATACTGAGGGATTTTAACGCTCTTAAAAAATCCTATGGGTCCGGCCGGGTTTGAACCCGCTATCTTGGGCATAGAAGCTCAGCATGCTACTGACTACGCCACCGAAGCCGCCATGAGGACTTGCAGTCTGGACCAAGATGGTTAAGTTTAGAATGGGGGCTTGTGGTTGGAACAACATTTCTAGAAAACTTCAGAAATGATTTACGTAAAACCTCCTTTGATATAAACTGGTAGCTTTCACCTGATGGTTTCTATCACCGAGTTTCTTGAGGATTTAAAATCACGTCACGTTTCATCGTACTGAAAGTGTGATTTTATTATACTTCATATTATAACCTGTCTTGTTAATATCAGTAGGTATTTATTATTCGCAGTCAATCTCGTTATCTTAAAAAAAGTTATCTTATTGATTAATGTTGAATTATAGGTGTGCTTCTACGTATGAATAGTATGTACTTAATTAAGCGACTCAATATAATATGATGAATTACATCATGCACACTGACTTATACAATGGTAAAGATTACGTATCCGCAAGAATGGTCCTTTTCACAGCACTGTCGTTGTACAGGTATTCACTCGTAGCTCCCTTCCACCTGACTGGCATGCTAAGAGTGCGTCATCCAGTCTGCCTCACGTGCGGAAACGGTATCTATACACGGAATTTGTAATTACTAGAGCTCGGATTTGTTGGTGCTAAAAATACCTGAAATATGTGACAAAAAGTAAAAATATGTAATTATAATTTAGTTTATTAATGTGAATATAAACAATATGCAGTACTCACAAATGCAATTTATGATATTTCTTACAGACTACTGAAGAATTACAATACACAATGAGTTACATATTCAGGTTGTCCATCACAAATGACCGACGATACACTTCCTCTGAATGCGCGAAACTGCGGCAATATGTTTCTTGACCTCGAGGTGTGTTGTAACTTCAGATCGCTGTTTAGCCTTGATTGCTTTCCCACATGGTTGGCAGAACAGAACGCCCCCATCAGAAGTAAAATTATCTTTAAATTCTGCAACAGACAATAAACTGTAGTTGTTTTTACATTAGGCGTCGTAGAACTGCCTTACACATCACAGTGCCAGAAATGAACTGCGTGTGAGTGACACTGGTTCCAGGTAGCTGGGGGAGGGGAAGTCTAGCACGTGGTGCAATATGGCTATGGACAAGGAAATCCCCGGTTTCCACAGTGAGTGGCACGGGGCGACAAGATAATAAATACACAGCTGCAAGCTGACATACGCTCTGCACGAAGATTAGATAGCTCACAGATTCTTCCCCGTTGAAGTAACACAGAACAAAAATGCAATAAACTGAAAGATCTAGCATTCTGATTTTTTAACAAGCTGTTCAGTAAAGTACATATAGCCTACTTTCTCCTAAATGCATGGGTATTGTTGTAACTCTTTGTCCTTTTCAAGGAGTATAATTGAATGCTGGTTGTAGAAGCTTGTTGAAATACAACGTGTTATACGGATATTAAACATGAATATGATATGCCCTTTGCTAGTGCTACGGTTTCACCGTGTTTGAATTGATATGGTGAATCAATTTGCACACATCCATGGCCACTATCTGCAAACTATTGGACTGATGACCTTGTCGTTTGGTCAAAAGATGCTTATTACAAAAAGGTATATTGTTGCAAAATGTAGTGGAGATCAAATGATTAGGTTGGTCGTAATTTGATTTAAGCTTTTAACATTTGGGTGGCTGCCATTACGTTTCTGTAAAGATGGTGGCGATATATTACATGACACTGAGGTGCCCTTTGCTAGTGCTATATCTGTACCAAATTTCGTTCAGTTCGTTTTCATCGTGTTTGAATACATAGGGGGAATCGATTTGCACACATACATGGCCGCCATCTGCAAATTATTGGGCTGATGGCCTTGTAGTTCGGTCAAACGATTCTTCGTACATAAAGGTGTAATGTTGCAAAATTAGGTAGAGATCAGATGATTAGGTTGGTCGTAATGTAATTTAAACTCTTAACATTTGGGTGGCCGCCATTACGTTTCCGTCAAAATGGCGGCAATATAAGTCATGACACTGAAGTGTACTTTACTAGTGCTACCACTTTACCAAATTTCGTTCAATTCGGTTTCACCATGTTTGAATAGATAGGGGGACTCGATTTGCACACAAATATGGCCAACATCCTCAAATTATTGGACTGATGACCTTGTAGTTTGGTCAGAAGAGTCTTCACACATTAGGGTATAATGTTGCAAAAATTGGTAGAGATCAGATGATTAGGTTGGTTGGTCGTAATTTGATTTAAGCTTTTAACATTTGGGTAGCCGCCATTACGTTTCCGTCAAGATGGCGGCGATATAAATCATGACACTGAGGTGCCCTTTGCTAGTGCTACCTCTGTACCTAATTTCGTTCAATTCGGTTTCACCGTGTTCGAATTGATAGGGGGGGACAGTCATTCAGAGTACACACAGTCACACACACACACACAGACAGACACACAATTTTTCGCCCTGTGTTGATCTCATAAGTCTACTTTCATTTTTTTGAAAAAATCGAAAGTAGGCTAAAAATGTAAATATTATATTTTTATGTGCTAATAAGTGAAAAACAGGAATTTATGTATTTATAGAAAAAATGCTTAAAATATGTATTTACATAAAAATATTTATTTACCAAAAAATACGGGCCCTAGTAATTACGCTTGCTTTAATTTGAGTATGTGGAAATATCTGTACATATTAACAGTTATTCTGCGCCACTTACACTGAGGTATGTTTCGATAATTTATATGTTATGTCGCTTCTGATGTTCCAGGAAGGCCATTTCCTCTGTCCAACTGCTCGCTCGTCAACCAGACGTCTGACTCGCTCCATGTGGAGTGTCTGGAGAACTTTGATGGCGGTCTTCCTCAGAGCTTCCTCATGGAGGTTCTAGAACTGCCTGGACGTCGACCTCGCTACAATGTGTCTGTGATTCGAGCTCCGCCTGTGTTTGATCTGTACGGGCTGGAGGCTGGTACCAGCTATCAAGTGAACCTGTACGCCGTGAACGCTAAGGGCCGCAGTGAGCCCTACCGTATGGAGCCCATCACCTTCAAGGGCGTTGCCAAGTTCACAGGTAAGACCTACTTCTAACTAGTGTATTCTACTGTACGATTAGTTCGTGATCTCATCTTTACTTCCGGTAGAGTTCCCAGTTTCTTTCTGTTCCTCTATCGCGTCCTCAGTCAACAGTATGTGACGATCTGGAACCTGTCGTCTATCTAAGTTCGACCACTTCCTGGTATAGAGATTAACACTCTTGGTTGTCGCCCGCAGGTCCGGTTTCGATTTCCTACTCAGGTTTGAGGGCTGGAACGGGGTCCGCTTATCCTCGTGGGACAAAAGAGGTGGGTTCGATTCCCGCCTCAGCCAACATGGAGGTCATTTTCCGTAGTTTTCCACTTTTACTCCAGCCAATTGACGGGATGGTTTCTAGCTTAAGGCCACGGCACCTCTTTACTAATCATCACCCGAGTTTCAATTACACACTACTACAGACATCACAATATCAGATAAATTATACACACACCCAAGTACACAGGGTTACATCACGACGATGTCGCAAAGCTTCTAAAAGAATCCACAACAACAACAGTTATTTTAGCTGTAATATGAAGAGTTAATAAATAAATACTTCATAATTTGAAGATGGTCGCTGCGCACTATATTCAGTCAACAGTATTTGAGTCGTAAGGAAGCAGGAAGGCCCAGCGAACACACTAGGATGATATTACGTGTGGCCGAATCATCGGAAGAATACAGGCCGGCCGCAGTTAGCGCGAGATGGGTCAAGAGTTGAATGTAGCCGTTAGTACCACTTTGGTTAAGTTGGAACACGAGCTACAATCCTGTCCCAGGATCGTTTTCTTACTCAAGTGCCCACTCCAGAAGCACTGAAATGGTTAAATAGACCGGATGATTATTTATGATATTTTCAACTTTAATAGTCACTAGCTGTAGTGCCCGGCTTCGCCCGGTCTATTTATTTGTTTTATTGATGATAATGAATACTACTACAGAACTGGTACATGATAAACTAATTTAAAAATATAACATTTTGTGATGGTTTTGGTAGTGGGGGTGATAAGTAGTACAGTATAATGGACGTAACATTAAGGTGATTTTCCCGTAATGATAGTGATAAAAATGAATAGGGAAACGGCTATTTACTAACTACAGTACTGACACATGTAATTTACATCGAATTGAAAAATTTGATTAGAAAGAGGAGTAAGGGAAATAAAAGACACTGGCTAGGGCCTATATCTCATTGGCTGTTAGAAAAGTAGAGACCAATAGTGTCGTCTGTTGTCGCATAGCGCCGTAGGAAAATAATCAGAACACTTTGGAAAACTTCGGCTGTCCCGAGCTCCTGAGGTAGCATTAGTGCCATTTATTGCCACATAGCGCTCAAAGCTAAGGATCGGAATAAATGAAAGTAAATTTGAAAACACCAACGCTTATTGCAGCTGTGTACTGCACCAACACCATCGCACTTATACAAGATGTAACCATTTTCGCAATTCTGCACCAGAAAACTGGTAGGGGCGACGTGATGCAGACCGCATTGCCAGCCAACAATGGACTTTAAAATATTCTTACTATGGACACGAATAGTTCTATGGCCTTAAAAAGTGGTTTTGAAGTTCCTTTTGACTGTTATTCTAAATGATGGGAATGGAGAGGGTGGTCCAAAATATCTAGTGGACAGTGTTAAATGTATGTAAGTAAAATTCGGTGCATTTATGTAAAACAGTGTAGATTCGTACTACGGGACCTAAATGCAGGGAAAGGAATGGTATGTCCGAAATTAAAAGTGGACAGTGTTACCAGCAGGGTTTCATAGGGTAAGTATGTAAAATTCGTTGCAATTAGGTGAAACGGTGTAGATGTGTGCTAAAGGGCCTAAATGCGTGGAATGGAGTAGTCTGTCCGAAATTGAAAGTAGGCAGTGTGCCCCGCAGGGTTTTAAAGGGTAAGTATACACATTTTGGTTCAGATCGGTCAAACGGTGTAGATTTGTATAAATAACAAACAGACAGACAGACAAACATTGAGCTTTATATATATAGATATGTCTTATTGTCATATTGTTCGGATGTTTGTGACATTGTATTCATATCATTGTTTTCTTTATTGTGTTAGTATCATACGATAAATGAAAATAAATGAAAAGTGCCCGAAAGCACCCAAGCAGTACAGCACCTACATTGTTACAGACTTTCCAGCAGGACTGTACATGTTCCAACATACTAATAGTTGAAAGTATTCGAGCATTCGAAATATCATAATCACCAACCCATTCGAACATTCCATTTCGAAATATTCGCATTAGTGAAATAGCCCAACTATTCAGTGAATAATTTAATAATTAGACGAACAAGTCGAATCATTCAAATGTTGGAATAATTGTAATAAGGATAGAAACAAAGAGAAAAGAATACAAAAAAAGAAAATGAAGGAATGAAAGATAGAAGGAAAGAAAGAAAGAAAGAAAGAAACAAACAAACAAACAAACAAACAAACAAACAAACAAAGAAACAAAGAAATAGATAACAAGTATGCTTGTTTAGATTGATATTTAATTCTTCTTTCTTTCTTTCTTTCTTTCTTTCTTCGTCATGCCGGACTAAGGAGCACAATTGAACTCATTTAGCTGATGGCATTGCCTTTCTCTTCTCCCAAAATCTCTTCATCTTCTCGCTGTGGCTTTTCTTGCGATCTTCTGACCAGGTTTTGTTGGTGATAGTGCTTGGATGCTCTGCAAGGCGGTGATTATCGACTAATTCCCCGAACTTAGCTTTGTCTACTACAATGTCATCTGTGATGCCTATTTACTGAAGATCTTTTTTCCATCTTCAAGCAGCCAGGAGTTATTAACTTCCATTGATAGGGCAAGGTTAAGAATCCATTTGGTCAGTCTCTGATTGTACCGGTTATCAGACAGATTCTACACACACCCAAAGTACACGGGGCTACATGACCGCGTTGTCGCAGCCCCTAAACTTAAGAACCAATCAGTCTCTTATTGCCCATCCTAAGGATATTCCCGAAAAATGTGAAACGTATTTTCCTAAATGTGTCTGACATGATATTTATTTATAAAGATATACCAGGCTGATTGGGGAAGGGTTTAAACCCCATCCGACTCATTGGATTCGCCCCTGCTTCGAACAACTCGTCCACTAAATATATTTGTTTTCAAAAAAATATGTAATTATGGGGTAGGCTACTTATCATCTTGGAATTATTCAAATAGTTGAACTGTTCAATTAATTTTAATAATAAACTAATCGAAATACTCGATTACTATCAATGATCGAATGATTCGAACAACAGAAGTATTCAGATATACGAATAATTTATTCTAATTTCGAATTGACGAATATTTGAAGTAGACAAATTAATCGTATATTCGACTGGAGTGTACAGCCCTACTTCGCAGCAGTCTCTTTACCTTTTCAGTGTCACTGAAATATGTTGACTATCTTTACGTGATCTTAATTTTAAAGAATTTTAATACATGCTTATTAGTCTATTTTAATTTATGAAAAAAATAGGCTTATGAGGTCACCTTTTGTCCGTGTGTCTGTCCGTGTGTGCATGTGTGTGTGTGTGTGTATGATGGTGTGTGTGTGATGGTGTGTGTGAGATGGTGTGTGTCTCCCCTAATAACTTCTAAACAACTGGAGCGATTTCAATGAAACTCGGTAAGTTCATAGCACTATTCCGGGCGACCCCGACCGTGCCCTTCAAATTTTGTTACGTCTCACCAATCCAACATGGCCGCTGTGCGAAATATTTCACCAGCATTCAATATCTCCGAAACTATTACCGATATCTCCCTGGAATATTTTACAGTGATAAAGGAAACCACCAGAAGTTCACCTATGTGACTAATGAAAACCTGGTAACTACAAAACCAACATGGTGGCCAAGCGAATTTGCGACTTTTAAATAGACTTTTCTCGCGATTTAACCAATCAAACGCAATAAAACTTGGTACAGTATATTTTTATACACTCTGTAATGCAACGACATATAATTTCGTTCAATTGTTTACATAACCTCAAGATGGCGGACGTGCGAATTATTTCAACGGCATTCTATAACTCTGAAACTAATATCGGTATCATCCTGAAATTTTGTACGGAGATAAAGGGCACTACTGGAAGTTCATCTATAAAACATTCAGAAACCGGTTAACTACAAAACGAATTTGGCGGTCAAACGAAGTTGAAAATTTTAAATAGACTTTTCTCGCGATTTAATGATTCAAACGCAATGAAACGTGGTACGAGAAATGTTTGTACACATTGTAATGCACTGGTATCTAATTTAGTTCAATTGTTTACATAACCTCAAGATGGCGGCTGTGCGAATTTTAAAATTAAGTTTTTATTTCTTGTGTCGTAATCATGCGATCGAAGTGAAAGTTTGAATAATGAACCTACGCAATAATTTTCCTTGAATGGTACATGACTCTATGGCCTACACATTTAACAATCCAACATGGCGACCATCCGAATTATTTAGATGGATCTCAATATCTACGAATCTATTACAGCAATCAAACTGATTTTTTTATGGTCATAGGGGCTATGAACATAAGTTCACCTATCGGACTTTCAATAACCTGGTAATCACAAATCCAACATGGCGGCGACGCGAATTATAAATATTCACATTTTCGTTTCTCGCAATTTAACCATCCGAGTGCAGTGACACTTGGTACAGTAAATCCTTATACAAAAGTTAATCCAAGGGCATCCAATTTTTTTCAATTGTTTCCATAACCACAAGATGGCAGCTGTGTGAAATTTTAAAATCTCGTTTTTACTTCTTGTGTCCTAATCATGCGATTGAAGTTTGAATACTACACGTACACAATACTCTTCATGTAACAGTACATAACTCTAAGATCTACATATATAAAAATCCAACATGGCGACCATCCGCAATATTTAGTCGGTTCTCAATATCTACGAATCTATTACAACAATCAAACTGAAATTTTGTATGTTGATAGAGGAAATTAATATAAGTAGGATATATGAAAATAGGCTGTATAGTTCTTCACGGACCTACTTGTTTTTACTTTACTATATTCTTTAGAAAGACATTTAAAAAGAGGTAAACCGTACAATAGCTGAATCACTTTAGGGAAGCAATTCAATTTACATCGTGGAATGCAGGCAGACCTTGGAATACTACACTTGTATCTGCATCACGACTGCTCTCGTCTCCATCAGTTTCAGTGTTACTTGGTGATAAACCCTCAATCCTTTGAACATTGTAATCACAGTCAGATTCGTTCAAATACCTTGAATTCTTAACCAGATTCTTATCATAGGAGCCCACCATGCCAACAATGAATCAGCTGATACTAATATGTGATTCAAAACCGCCGCTTCAAACACTAAAGAATGTTGTTTAATTACTGCTTATACGTACATGTTTATCTTAAAACTAAGTTTACAAAGATAAAAGAGAAAATGGATATCCTTACAAAACTATATTAGAAATTTAAATAAAAAGAAAGCTCATAAAATGAATTAGAAAACATATGAATAAATAAGAATAGAATGAATATGAATGTACCTTAAAGGACCGCTTCTTGATAAATATGGTTCGCTTGTAGTGAATCGGACGTCGCTGCTTTATGATGTATCTTCCAGTTATTTCACAATCCTTCAGTGTGGTTTAATATTATCGGACGTAATAAGACTATATGAGTCGTCGAATTGCAAAACTCGTTTAATCCATTGGTGAATAAGAATCATTTTCATGAGAAACGTTTCTCTGGACTTTGCCTCTCGTATCTTTTGTGTTTGTTGTTTTCCACTGTTTTCTTTTTGATTTGTGTTTTTGGTTTTTGGTTTTGTGTTTTTGGTTTTGTGTTTGCTTTGTGCTTTTGCTTTTGAATTTTACTTTTTGCTTTTCTTTCTTGGTTTTGGTTTTGTGTTTGTTTTCTGCTTTTGCTTTTGATTTTGATTTTTTTTTGTTTTATGCTTGTTTTCTGGAAAATCAAAATAAAACAAAGCAAAATAAAATAAAACAAAATAAACAAAACAAAGTCAAAATAAAACAAAAAACAAAATAAAATAAAACAAAATTAAATTAAATTAAATTAAACAAAATAAAATAAAGTAAAGGAAAATAAACTAAACTAATTAAACCCATAATTTTACGACATGATCCTTATTCACTAGTGGATTAAACAAGTTTTGCGACTGAACGACTCATATATCAACATTAACGGATACGGCAGTCAGTATCACATTGATGTGATCTAACCTTAAAATTATCAGATGAAACATACTGGTCAGTTATGATGTTGTTACGATGTTGTTAATAGATTTGTGAAAGATGTAAAATTATGATGGTATAAAATTATCGAACCTTGAATTAAACCAGAAGATTCCTACTAGTTGGATCATTAACGTGTAATATTCCGGACAAGACGCGGTAAAGGTTACACCCACATACCCTGTCAAACTGTGTAACCACCTTTGAGAGGTTGCTTTGTGTGTACGGTGACCCACTAGATACAGTGCATTCCCCTCACCGTGTGGCTCGTCGAACAAGATATAATAGCGGTCATTATTGGACCCTGGAAGAGTAGAGTAAAATTCTAGTCTCGAGTGATTCGTGGTTTAGCCTGGAGAGTGATTATCGCCGTCTGTACAACTGGTGCACCCTTGGGGCACGTTAAAACCACGGTAATATTGTGGAAAGGGACCGATATGGTGGTATCAATGTTCTTCTCTGGGGAGACATCATATTACAGACACGTATGCTACTACATATGTTTCCATGGAGTACTGTCTAGTCTCTAGGGTTTATAACCTGCAACATTATGTGCGACTTTTCCGTGGTGCATATGAACCTGGGTATACAATTAATGCCCAAGCACACAGGGTTCCTCAAGTAGACAAGTACCTGTAGCAAGATTACATCACGCGTCTAGAGTGGCCAGCTCGTTCCTCGGATCTTAATCTCATTGATATGGATGGCATGTCCACGCTAACGCATTATAGCCCTACCTCCACCCCGAGGGACCATTTTTGAACTCCTAATGACGCTCGTACAGTAACGCACTACTGCAGGCCCAACTGGACGGCCTGGTCTACAGTATGGGAAGTCGCTGCGCAAATTGTATTGCCGTCGGAGGTCAGCGCACCCTGTATGGACGTTCCGTATGCCACCACACACGAAAAGTTCTGTCCAATGGCCATGTTCTGCTTTCCTGTATAACACTGGTAGGTATAAAAGGGTCGTACCCACTAGCAAGCTGTTGCATATAACGTAACAGTTACTCTAACCAGATGCCACATCACACCACTCATACTGTGCTCACAGCAAACATGTCTGTATCGCCTTTGTTCGTTACTAGTGCTGCGTATATCCTGATACATACCTCAGTTGACGATTAACCCCCCCCCCTCCCCTCAAGACGAAGCCGCTGACCTGAACCATATTCTGTTCGCCTGCAGTAAATATGAACAAGTCATTATTATTATTATTGATGTGTAACATATTTCCACTCGGTTGCTGGATATTTTTGTGGGAATGATTTTGAAAAATGGGACGGAAGTGTGTAAGACGAACTGCCAGCAGGGATGCGATCCAGCTGGCAGTGGTACTGTACCCGATAACCCGGATAGTAGGCTGTCAGATATCCGCCCCCTCAATCGGATTGCCAATAATCAAACGCGCCGGCATAGCTACATCAATGAAAATGGCACTGACAGATACTATCGAGATTAGAGCACAATAGTTAACAAGAAAATTATTGTGGAACACACCAAAATATACGGGGGTTCATACTTACCTTTACTTACCTCTTAAATATATCTCGGGGACTGGGTTGTCAACTGGATCACTTAAAAGTATGTCCTCACAATAACCTCCACCATGATATTTAAAATGAACCAAAAACGAAGACGAGAAACTTTAAACTGCACAATAATTTATTTCACATCAAGAATGATTTTTAACAAAAATGAAACAACAAAATATACGTGGCAATCAGAAGCCATTTACCACATAACCATGTCCTCCTGTAGGACCTGTATTCTCTACATATAATGTTTTAGCTTTCTCAAGCTTATAGCAACGAAAAATAGTAATGCACTGGGAATGGAAACGGGATTTGGGATGAGACATATATCAATTGCTTTGCGTGTTTATATACTGCACATTTAGTTATAGCCACACGGCTATTATGAAACGCCCTTGGCCTCGGTAACACAGTTGTCCGGACCAGCTGCAAAGCACATGTATAGTCAAAGCGGACACCCGTTCGTTCAACCCTAGCATAAGCGTGCTACCTCAGAGCTCGGCTCTCTGTTTTCAAATACGTAAATGTTCACATCTCAACTGAAATATTATCACGCAAATGTCTTACATGCTTCATTCAAACACCAGTGGATTCCTCCAACAATCCCAAATCATGATTATTTGTTTAAACCACTTGCTTAACTTGCATTGTTTAGAGTATATAAAAAAAACTCTAAATGTTAATAACAAAAGTTCATTAATTATTTATAACAATAACAAATTGTTTATAACAATGTCAAATGACCATTGAAAATTTAATACACGCTTCTATTAATCACTATCATTTCAAATTATTTAACAAAGATATTTACAAAATTATTTTTACACTATTAATTGTTTATATTATTTATACAAGGAATACATTGAACCACACGTCTATCCGGTTGATAATTACTCAAATCGTGTTGATATAATCGACCAATGAAGGTTAGTTATATTAAACTGTCAACTTCAGGTTTAATAATGTTTAATAATAATTATTAATATTTGTGACTGTAACCTCCATTCAAAATCTTTATCTCAAATTATTTAACACTCTTGTTAATTTTAACAGTATCTTCATATGAATAATCTTTCAAAGAACAAGAACAACATTCAGCGGGAAAATACTTCGCTCATAACGCACAAAAATGGCACAACAATAGGCCCAAAATTCATCATATATCTTCATATATATGGCATAAAAATCTTCCAAACTACACACAAAAAACCTCCACTATTAATTCATCAACTTCATTAATTATTGTGGGAACCTCCTTCATTATTCAAGGGCATTACTCAACAGCGACTTTTACACGTCCACTGAACTATCGATTATACATCCATTGTTCCTCTTTAAAAATTCTTATATTCATCAATTGTAATAATGACTGTTATTATTTAACCTTCGTGGGTTTCATTCATGAATCGATATGAAGTAAAAATTTGCCAATCACAAATAAATTTAATAGCAAATACGATTAGACACTCCTGTCTGGTCTATCAAAATTGAGATTAACATCTTCAAAGTAACGCAGTATAAAAATACTATCTTCAAACAAAGTTCAACTAAACTGCAAAATAGTCGAATAGAATACACTTAGATTGTGGAATGCAAACATTATTGTTCCAATCCAGAATTGAGAAAAACTCCTATCTTCATTATTCATTACTATAGTGTATTCAATAAATTGTAATTAACGTTCGTATTTCATAAAATTGTCTATAATGCAATGATAAATGTCTATGTTGCAATCATGTTCATAAGACGACTAGTATTTCAAAGATCGTCGATATCGTAAAAGATTTTAACGCTCTAAAATCTTTTAATTTATTCTTCTTTCTTGAGGATGACAGAAAATTGGTCAAAGTAATTAACTGATTAGAAATACTTTAATAAAATGACACGCTGTCTGAATTCTCATCTGCCATAGCAAATCGTTAACTTTACAGTTAAATAGTGACTACAAAAAGTACGCAAATTACTGAAATAATCTAATATCAGTCTCAACTGATCCAAAATTATTTAAGTATGCCAATGACATAACAATGTCTCAAAAATCGAAGAAAAAGGCATAAATCATCGAAGTGTACTGAGTACAAAAATATCAATCAATAAAATGGGGCAAAAGGTAGGACAGAAAATATGGGAAAAATGGTTGCTCAGATATCGCTACAATACTCAAATAATACAAGAAACGTTCACGACTACCTTATCTGCCGATTGAAGTTCCAGAGGAAAAATTCCCCAAAGAAGACTGCTGATGGATCCATTTCACCAACGTAAAGATGTGCTCCATCCTCGAAACAGGAATTAGCGTCCTCGGAGAATCGAACTGCTTCCTCCTCCGAAATTGCACTGCTCCGTGGATACGAGAAACATCCTTCCGGCAAAATTCTTCATTGTGCGCCGGGATAACCCAGGCCTCTCTTGAAAGTTCTCTGAAGTTCTTGCAGGAATTCGTCATGAAGTTTAATGTAGTTATTTCCGCAGAAATATTCATAGTTGTGGAGTATGAAAATATTTCCACTGTTATCTGGTATAATTCAGCGATGGATTAACGATGCATGAGTGTAGTTGGATGTTCACTACATGCTCGCTTTTGTAGAAAGACGATTAACGAAGTTCCATGCTGTTACTTTACTCCAATGACATATGTCCCAATTGCATCAAAGCCTTAGCCTTCCATCTCACCTTCCGTGATAATCATCGAAAGCACTGCAATATTATAATGTTCCATAGTCGAATGTATCGTTGTAATACCAAACTGTTGCACTCCACGTGTCAGCCGTAGTGTATAATATGGAATTTAAAAGTGTTTCTCCTGTGGCGAGAAAATCACTTTTGTTGGCAGCCTAAAAGTTCCAATATCTTTCGAATTATCACTGTGTAATCGTTCAAATCTTGTATACACCTTAATGTTATACTGCCTAATAGAATTATCATAAAGGCTGAAGTTAGCGCTTGATATCTTGACTGGTGGAAACGTTAATGTGCGCGTTTCAACTTCACCTAGTTTCGAGCAGCGTAGAATGGAACTGTTCCGAGTTCGTTTGATGCGGCAGGCTTTCACCTCACGCTAAAGACACCTTACTTCACTGAACCACTTGAAAATAACTCTATATCACCAGAAATATATATGCGATCACAAGTATGAGATCTGAGTGTATGAGATCTGAGTATGAGTATCCTCTCTCCTGTGCACGACCTTTTATCAACTTCTTAAGGGGCGTATCTATCCCTACCATAGCCTGTTGCTGCGTCATTGCTGGAAGTTTTAACTTTGGCTATACTTGACGGATTTTCAAAATTCAAAAACTCAAAATTAATTTCTTCAAAATTCCAAATCAATGCCATAACTGAAAATAGATTTCCACAAATCTGCATGCCAAAAGTAATCGAATATCGTAGTTTCAGCAATCTCAGTCTTCCTTCCAAACTATCGTTCATTGGTTCGCGTCTCTCCTCCAATAGCGTAGCTTCTTCCTTAGCACAATACCTTGTTTCCTGCGACTGCGTCGTAAATCCAAGATCTTTCTCGAATAAAATCATGACGTCACCAAGAATCTCAGCTCAATCAGCCTACTGGCATGAATCCTACGTCATCCGTGCCTACGTCATGAATATCCACGTCATACCTATGACATCCTTAACTTTACTGATATTTTCCAATACAGCCACCGTGGTCTCAATATAATTCAATTTCCTGGGGCAGTACCATGGGGAATGTATATCTCATACGGATTACTTCAAGGTTTGGAGGCGCCATTATAGATATTTCTACAATAAATCATCTTTAAGTTGTCTTTCTTTGGTGTAAAAATATGCATTATATCATATTTGCTGGAAACAATTTTGATTTATTAAGAGTCTGTTTTTCAATCTTTGGATAAAAGTGATAAAAGTTACTCACCGTGTAACTTTGCTAACACTTTCATACTGAACGGTAAACGCTCATGTGACCTCTGGTGTCAACTGATTGAAACACAAACCACATGTTAAAAGTCTTCGTATCAGTATTTTAATGATGAAATGCTTTAATATGAAACATTGTAACTAGTCGTCAAAGCCGGTATTATGTTTCTGCACAATGGCTATTCAGATATTAACCCACATTGCAGTAATGCAGTGATCAATGTAATATGTATCGATGTTTTTATACGGAAACTGGGCTAGCCTATCATAGACCACCATAGGAATTCCCTTTACCGGCAAGTAGGCGTATTCATAACTAATTTAAAACACAATTCCACGCAGGAACATTATCGAAAAAAGCAAAATATTAATGTAGCATAAAAAAATACTTCCATATTATTACCGGCACGTGAAAATGAGTACCTATCTTGTACTCTAAATATCTGTGGTTGTAATGGCTGCTGCTACCGGATTATCGATTTAAACGATATCTATCATAACATTAAGCGTCATTTTAACTGAATCTGCATGAAATTTTGATGTGTCTAATTTTAATTACAATAGTTTGCACCAAGCAGGAGTTGGGAAATTTGATTGTCTTGAACATTATTTCTAGTAGTCTATAGATAGGTTAGGAACTATGGTTTCATTCCTCCTCTTAATTTACAATATAATATGTGATGTTTGTTCAAACAAGTGTGACAGTAGCATATCTTCAATTCAATCTGTACATTCATCATAGTACCAGTATGAAAACATTTTAAGAATGTCCAAGCTGTGCAGTATACGAGTAGGATAACATGTCAGATGACTTCACATACATTTTATCTCAATTTCATAGTAGAATAACATGTCAGATGTTACACATCATATGCGTCTACTGTAAAGCTCGTATCTTTTTTATTATTGATGTGGAACATCTTTCCACTCGGTAGCTGGACATTTTTGTGGGAGTAATTTTGGAAAAGAGACGGAAGTGGATGGGACGGAAGTGCATGGGACGGAAACAATGAGCGCGCGCGGTGGAGAGATCGGTACAACGACGTACTGTAAGCCATGTAACTATGTGGAATGTAAATCGCATACGGTTTACCTCAAGGTTTGAGGGTCCCATTGAAGAAATTCCTACAATAAATGATCTTCAAGTTGTCATTCTTTGGTGTGAAAATATTCATTACATCATATTTGCTGAAAATAATTACGATTTATTAAATATTCATACTTTTGCTGTATTCTTATTTAATGTAAGCACTCGATATCTCCAGTGCTATATCGCATCAACCAACACTCCAAACAACGTAGGAATTCAGTATATTAACACCGACTACTAACAATAATTGAAACTTCGTTGGTCTACTCTAAACGTATCACTGGGAGAAACGCATTTGATATACCTATTGCACACCTAATTTTTAATCGTGGTTATACTTGGTAGTGCGCTATATCGGCAATAAGAGGCCATTTTCATTAACACCGCTGGCATGGGTTCACTAAGTGGCCGGTAACAAGCGCAGCTCGCATCTAGTAGGCAGTGGATTGCTCCCGCATACAGTTGAGGAATATGTCACTACTGCAGATGCTTTGCAGAATCCTTTCATGTTTGCTGGCACAAGGTAGCACTATGAGTTTATTCTTTAAACAAGTAGTTCCATGAAGAAATATGTAGCCTATTTTCATATATCCTACTTAAGTCAATTGCCTCTACATACAAAATTTCAGTTTGACTGCTGTAATAGATTCGTGGATATTGAGAACCGACTAAATATTTCGGATGGTCTCCATGTTGGATTTTATATATGTAGGTCCTAGATTTATGTATTGTTACATGAAGATTATTGTGTACGTGTAGCATTCAAACTTCAATCGCATGATTAGGACACAAGAAGTAACAAGGAGGTTTTAAAATTTCGCACAGCTGCCATCTTGAGGTTATGGAAACAATTGAAATAAATTAGATGCCAGTGGATTAACATTCGTATAAGGATTTACTGTACCAAGTTTCACTGCACTCGGTTGGTTAAATCGCAAGAGACGTCCATGTGAATATTTATACTTCGCGTCGCCGCCATGTTCGATTTGTGATCACCAGGTTATTGAAACTCCTATAGGTGAACTTAAGTTCATAGCCCCTGTGAACATAAAAAATCAGTTTGATTGCTATAATAGATTCGTATTCAGAGCCGTCTAAAATGTTAAATGTATAGGCCATAGAGTCCTGTACCATTAAAGGAAAATTATTGCGTAGGTTCATTATTCAAACTTTCACTTCGATCGCATGATTACGACATAAGAAATAAAACTTAATTTTAAAATTCGCAAAGCCGCCATCTTGAACTAAATTAGATACCAGTGCATTACGATGTGTATAAACAATTCCTGTACCAGATTTCATTGATTTTGGAACATTAAATCGCGAGAAAGGTCTATTTAAAATATTCAAATTCGCTTGGCCACCATGTTCGTTTTGTAGTTAAATGGTTTTTGAAAGTCTTATAGATGAACTTCCAGTAGTGCCTTTTATATCCGTACAAATTTTCAGGGTGATACCGCTAATAGTTTCGGAGATATAGAATGCCGGTGAAATATTTCACACATCCGACATTTTGTGGTTATGTAAACAATTGAACCAAGTTAGATGTCGGTGCATTACAATGTGTATAAAATATACTGTATCAAGTTTTATTGCGTTTGGTTGGTTAAATTGCAAGAAAAGTCTATTTAAAAGTCACAAATTCGCTTGGCCGCCATGTTGGTTTTGTAGTTACCAGTATTTCAAAAGTCACATAGGTAATCTTCTAGTGGTTTTCGTTATCATCGTAAAATATTCCAGGGTGATATCGGTAATAGTTTCGGAGATATTGAATGCTGGTGAAATATTTCGCACAGCCGCCATGTTAGATTGGTGGGACGTAACAAAATTTGAAGGGCACGGTCAGGGTCATCCGGAATAGTGCTATAAACTTACCGAGTTTCATTGAAATCGCTCCAGCCGTTTAGATGTTATTAGGGACACACACACACACACACACACACACACACACACACACGGACAAAAGGTGATCTCATAAGCCTATTTTTTCAAAATTTAAAATAGGCTAAAAATGCGAGTAAGTAATATGGAATTATTCGAATAACATGTCAGATGTTACACATCATATGCGACTAGTGTAAGGCTCGTAATTTTTGATGTGTAACATCTTTCCGCTCGGTTGCTGGATAGTTTTGTGGGAGTGATTTTGAAAATTGGGGACGGAAGTGGATCGGAACGATAGATCTGGCAGTGGTGGATCAAACGGAAGTATGCACTGCCTGCTCGATCGATCAAACGGAAGTGTACTAGCTGGCAGTGGTGGACAACAGAAGTATGAACTGCCCGCTCGATCGATCAAACGGAAGTGTACTAGCTGGCAGTGGTGGAAAACGGAGGTTTGCACTGCCCGCTCGATCGATAGAATGGAAGTGTGCCCTAGCTGGCAGTGGTGGATCCAACGGAAGTATAAGACGCACTGCCAACTCGATCGATCGATCCAGCTGGCACTGGTAAGAGAAAGAATCAGCGCGCGGTGTCGAAAATTGATACCATGACGCACTCTCGGCCATGTGGAATGTATATGACATACTGAACGGAAAACGCTCATGCGAACTCTGGTGTCAAGTGATTTAAACAAATGACATGGTACATGTTCGAAGTCTTCGTATTTAACAGCTAAAATGCCTTAATATCAAATATTGTAAGTAGTCGAAGTTGCATTGGCATAAGGCATTTAAAACTCAATGTCACTCAGGAACATTATCGAAACAAGCAAAATATAAATGAAACTTAATTCCGTAATGCAGTATTATTGGAACGTGGAAATAAGTCACCATCTTGTGCACAATATTTGCGTAGTCGAAATAGCCGTAGGGTTATTGCGTATGACTGTGAATCTAGTGATCTTGGGTTCGAATCCTGGGCGGGGTAGATATATTTGCTACCAGATTATAATTTTAAACGATATTTATCATATCAATATGACTCATTTTAACAGAATCCATATGAAATTACGTGTTGGTCTGTGAATGAAGAGGACCTGTTTATAAGGAATTAAAGGTTATGAGCGGTGTCGCGTCTATTAATCTTGTTGATCCATATCGTATTCTTTATTTAGGCTAGTGCTGGTGGAAGCTACAAATAATCTAATAAAATGAGTTCCGTATTATAAACTACAATATCTGTAAAACGCTCCCTTTTACAATTGATTAATATTTATGCCAATAATACTATAAAATACCGGTATATTTACCATTTCACGTGAGGTTTCTTCCATGTCAGATGTTACACATCATATGCGACTACTGTAATGCTCGTAAGTTTTATTATATTATTATTATTATTATTATTGGTGTTTTTTTGTGGCGATGTTAGGGCTCTATGCCCTCCCTTACACTTAACCACACCCAATGCAACTAACATGAAGACCCATATATGTTATTGTTAACCCACCAAACTTAAATCCTAGGAAAACTTAAATACTAGAATTAAAGTGGGAACTGTGTGATATTAACTAATCTACAAAAATAACATACATTAATAACAATATATGGAGTTTTAACAAAGTTTTACTATGGTCATTCCTTCACATATTCATACACAAATTGTTCCAGTTGGTCTTCGAATTCAAAAGGTAATCTTTACTTGCACGTTTGAAAGATGTTTGGTATGTACAGTTTCTAACATCACGAGGACAATTATTCCAAATTCTAGTTCCCGACACGAGGAAAGAGTAATAGCCACACTGAACAAAATGTCAACAAAACTAACGTACACCCTCTCCCAGCAACATACATAGCTTACGTCAGAATACGAAAACACGCTTATGCCTAGCCCTTGCACAGTTCTTGAAGACGTCTGACATCAACATTTGAGTGTGTACCAGTGTTCTCAGCCACAAGTGATTCTGAAAAATGACAAATGATGAAACTCTGTCAAACTTTCCAACGTTAATTTCCTCTATATATAAGGTGCGTTCAAAAAGTAACGAGCCGGAGGCTGGAATGCGCAAACCGGTGATGATATCGGCTAATCGTGGCGTGTGTAACGAGGTATGGTTCCGACCGGAGCGTGGAAAGTCACAGCCCGTCACTAGAGGGCAGGCGTGCACGTCACGTGACGATACAAAGCGAGCAGCAGCATGCATCAATCGTCCAATGCTGCCAGTCGCATTGCAAACAGTGACAAGGAGGCGTCAAAAAAAGAGCAAAGAGGTGTTGATCGGTTTCTGAGAGTGGAAGGAGCAGGGGGAACGGACATCCACCGCCGAATGTCACAAGTGTACGGCGAACACTGCATGTCCCTTGCAAGGGTCAAGGCGTGGCACAAGCGCTTCAGGGAAGGACGGGTGTCGTTAGCCGATGATGCCCCGTCTGGGGCACCCCCCCCCCCCCCCCTCCGCCCCCCCCCCCTCCCCCTGCATTACCGATGACAACGTCCAGCTGGTTGATGCATTCATTACCCAGGACCGCCGAGTGACAGTGAACGCCATAGCCGCCGTGGTCGCTCCACGACAATGCACGACCTCATACGGCCAACACAATCGCGGCACTCCTGCAGAAATTCAAATGGGAGGTTCTCGGCCACCCTCCTTACAGTCCAGACCTCTCTCCCTGTGATTACACCATGTTTCGTTCCCTGAAAAGGGCTTTGCGGGGCCAACGATTCACCTCGGACGCCGACGTCCAGCTGTACGTGCGGAACTGGTTCACATTGCAGCCCAGGGAATTTTATGAGACAGCCATTCACCGCCTCGTGTCACAGTGAGACAAGTGTCTCAACAGCCAGGGCCAATACTTCTAACATACAGGTACTGGTTTCTGTAATTATGCCTCCGGCTCGTTACTTTTTGAACGCACCTTATATATTCATCTTTGCAGCTCACCCAGATGCTTACATATGTTTATTTGTCCTCCTATGTCCATCTATTTCAGGTATTTGAATCCTGCACCAGGTTTGTATTTTGCGGGCTGCATGGCTGATGTGTTTTAACGCCATAAATGTAAATATTAAAATAAAATAAAAAAGATTCTGATGGCATGCATTATACAGAGAAACAGTATTAGGACGAGTGGGATAGGAGAGATCTTTCTGGCGACTGCTAATGAAGAGAAGAAATGGGTTGGTAGGACACTCACTAAGACACCCAGGAATAGGAAATTAAGTTATGGAAGGTAGGGTCGAGGATAAGAACTGTAGAGGTAGAACATGGTTAGAATATGTTAAGCAGAGTGGATGTGATGATGAAATGATTAACTTAGTACAGCGAGACTTGGAGTGCTGCATCAAACAAGTGAAAAAACTGAATACTCATTCAAACAACAACAACAACAACAATAACCAAACACATGCCATCGCCCCACTCCAAAGCGTTCTGCTGGTTGCATTACGCCTGGCTCGCAGAAAGCGTACCAACCAACAACACCGTCGTGTGACGTCTGCGAGCCTACGTGACTCCCATTGTGTTGGCAGCGAAAAACAACACGTAGTGGCTCGATGCTGATGATGATGATAATTGCATTTAATTTCGCTAGTTACAGCTCTGACCCTTTTCCATACGACCATCTCACCAGTTGTTACGTATGGTCTTGAAATACAGTTATATGGGATTTTCTCACATTTAGCGATCTAGAAAGTATAGAGAATGTTAAGTCGAGATTTTTAAAGTATTTACTAAGAGTTGGAAAGATGACTCCCACAAGATTAGTCTATGAGTTAGCAAAGGAAACCTTCTTCATCGAAGAATGAAAGTACCTTTGCCGGCTACAAAATCCTCTACTGACTCTTTAGAGGCTAGAAGGGCAAAGAGACAAGAGATAGATCCAGACTTTTATATTACTGATGCCATGATGGACAGAACGTGGTCTAACGAGAATCAAGATCAAAGACACATAATAACGAGACTCGCCATTCACGGATTCCATCATAAGATATGCTCCAACAGATCCTTCCATAGTCCGAATGACAATTGTGTTTGCATTGTATGCAACGAAAGGTGTACCAGGTACCATATCTCGACGTGCCGCAAAAGATTAAAATCATTAAGTGATTATAGTGTATTTATCTATCTATCGTATGGCTTTGATTATATTAAAAATTAATGCTCTTTCGGGAGATCCTTTTTACTTTATTGTGTTTTCAGTTAGGATGTAACTTACAGTTTTTTGTTTCAATAAAGGAATTCTTTAATTTCCTATTTATTCATTAGTGCCTTACACTATATTTATAGTACACTGGAGGGAGTCACTGAAAAGAGCAAAGCCCCACTTCGCATTCGGGATGCGTCAGAGCCCCCACTATATATACTGGCTTATATTTACATATGTACACAAGATGGCAATTAGTAAGAATCGAGCAATGATTATATTACAGAATAGATTAGGGGAATGTTAAATACACATTTACATTGGAGAAGGGAGGAACAACAAGAGAAGAGATGAAATGAATATTGGAAATAGAGATTCACGGGAAGAACTAGCACAACAAAGAATCGAGACATAATTTATGTCGAACAACCTACTTGTTGAAGAAATAATGCCGCATCTTTCGTTTGAACTGTACGGCAATATTGTTGCTGTCCTTGAGGGAACACGATAGGCTGTTCCATGCACAAACCGATCTATTTACAAACCCCAGTTTGTACGACTCAGTCCTGGGTAGTGACGCGGACCTTCTGAACTGATTGTTGTTGTTTTAAGGGACTTAACATCGAGGTTATCTTATTACAGAACGCGCTCGCAGTACGTACATGAGCATGATTTGTAAGGTGTCTCCACTAGAGGACTCTGGCTACAGTAACTGTAACGTCACATGCAACAGCTCACTAGTGGGTGTGCATCTCACCTAATATTGTATGAGTGTCCCGAGTCTCAAGATTATCGGGGTAACATCCAGTGTGCAAATTGTCACAGTGCCCCAAGATTATGTGGATCTCAAATATTCCTTAACTTGTTGACACGAGTGTATTTTCGTTAGAATTTCAAGGACGTATATCTCGTGCGTATATTCCTAACTCATTTAATAAGTGAAGGGGTATTATCCCATCCGCTTTCCACCTCTCCCTCGTGGCACGTATGATGAAGGTCTTGTCAGTTCTGGCCGCACAAGTGCTAATCCCTCACTCCAGTGCCATACGAGCTATTGAACTCTCCAGTGTAGCCGTGGAAATAAAATCGTTCAACCAATACCCTCCCCCCTTCCTGCACTCACTCTCTCTCTCTCTTTCCTTCCGTCTAGTTGTATGCCTATGCTATGGCATTGCGTAAAACCCACCTATACCTCTTGGAGATCAAAAGTCAGAACCCGAATGTATTTCCCCCCAGTTCCTGCACTGTTTCCCTTCACAGGTGCCACAATTTTATCATTTATAGAATATCGGGTGCGTTTATAGATCCAGTTCACACACTATCTCAGCCACCATAATGAAAGAGATCATAAGATCATAAGACGGGGTTGATGCCAATTATATCCTAAGCCTGGAGGGACAGTGTACATGATCCCCTGCTTGTAATGCAGGATGGTAGATCCCATGGTTGTAATGCAGGACAGTATACATGATCTCCTGGTTGTAATGCGGGACAGTATACATAATCCCCTGTTTATAATGCTGGTCAGTATACATGAACCCTTGGTTGTAATGCGGGGCAGTATACATGATCCCCTGGATGTAATGCGGGACAGTATACATGATCCCCTGTTCGTGATACGGGACAGTATACATCGTCCCATGGTTGTAATGCGGGACAGTATACATGATCCCATGGTTGTAATGCTAGACAGTATACATGGTCATCCGGTTGTAATGCTGGACAGTATACGTGATCCCCTGGTTGTAATGCTAGGCAGTATGCATGATCCACTGGTTGTAATGCGGGACAGTATACATAATCCACTGTTTATAATGCTGGTCAGTATACATGAACCCTTGGTTGTAATGCGGGGCAGTATACATGATCCCCTGGTTGTAATGCGGGACAGTATACATGAACCACTGTTCGTAATGCGGGACAGTATACATGGTCCCATGGTTGTAATGCGGGACAGTATACATGATCCCCTGGTTATAATGCGGGACAGTATACATGATCCCCTGGTTGTAATGCTTGACAGTATACATGGTCATCCGGTTGTAATGCGGGACCGTGTACATGATCCCCTGGTTATAATGCTAGACAGTATACTTGGTCATCCGGTTCTAATGCTGGACAGTATACGTGAACCCCTGGTTGTAATGCTAGGCAGTATGCATGATCCTCTGGTTGTAATGCTGAACAGTATGCATGATCCCCTGGTTGTAATGCGGGACAGTAAACATGATCCCCTGTTCGTAATGCGGGACAGTGTACATGGTCCCATGGTTGTAATGCGGGACAGTATACATGATCCCCTGGTTGTAATGCGGGACAGTATACATAATCCCCTGTTTATAATGCTGGTCAGTATACATGAACCCTTGGCTGTAATGCGGGGCAGTATACATGATCCCCTGGTTGTAATGCGGGACAGTATACATGATCCCCTGTTCGTAATGCGGGACAGTATACATGGTCCCACGGTTGTAATGCTGGACAGTATACATGATCCCCTGTTCGTAATGCGGGACAGTATGCATGATCCCCTGGTTGTAATGCTGGAGAGTATACATGATCCCTGATTGTAATGCTGGACAGTATACATGATCCCCTGTTCGTAATGCGGGACAGTATGCATGAACCCCTGGTTGTAATGCTGGACAGTATACATGATCCCTGGTTGTAATGCTGGACAGTATACATGATCCCTGGTTGTAATGCAAGGCAGTATGCATGATACCCTGGTTGTAATGCTAGGCAGTATGCGTGATCCCCTGGCTGTAATGTGGGACAGTATACATGATCCCTGGTTGTAATGCGGAACAGTATACATGATCCCTGGTTGTAATGCGGGACAGTATACATGATCCCCTGGTTGTAATGCGGGACAGTATACATGAACCCCTGGTTGTAATGCTGGACATTATACCTATGAACCACTGGTTGTAATGCTGGACAGTATACATGATCCCCTGATTGTAATGCTAGGCAGTATGCATGATCCCCTGGTTGTAATGCGGTACAGTATACATGATCCCATGGTTGTAATGCGGGACAGTATACATGATCCCCTGGTTGTAATGCTAGGCAGTATACATGATCCCCTGGTTGTATTGCTGGACAGTATACATGAGACCTTGGTTGTAATGCGGTATAGTATACATGATCCTCTGGATGTATTGCACAATAGTATACGTTATCCCCCGATTGTACTGCGGGACAGTATATATGAGGCCTTTGTTGTAATGCGGTACAGTATTCATGACCACTAGTTGTAATGTGGAACAGCATATTTCTTAATGATGTTTGACCAGCATGATCATACAGAACAAATTGTTGTTATTGATTTAGTGTCTCTTTACTACTGCTGCTTTTAGAGACACTCTGGTGTCAGAATCTCAACCCTAAGCGGATCTTTAGCGTGCAATTAAATCTACTGACATGGTTCCCCCACATTTCTCACCCACAAATGCCCAATTAATGCACCACTATTCAATCATGAAACCTTGGGAACGGTAGCTGAGAACGTTACCGCTAAAGCCACACTCCCAGTCGAATACAGAACAGCAGTAGTGCAATTTTCAGGATGTTTCAAATCTACGGTATTATTATTTAAGAGACGAGTGCCAATGCACTTGACGGAGCTAGCGTGCTGACCCTAGCAGGTGAAGCCTTGCGGGACGAGCAGGAGGACAGAGCGGTGATGGAGTACAGTTTGCACATAAATCCAGGACTACTAAGTGTAAGGGGCACATGTCACTACGGAGAGGAGAACGATGACTGAAGTTACTGGAGCTGAGTCATATCCTACCCTCGCGTCTGAAAAATCAATACTGCAAGCTGACAGTGTACACAAGTAAATAAAGAATATGTATTGGCCGCCGGAACTCGTATTTAATCGGGTAATGCCCCGTTTGCATAACATAACTTGGTGTCTAGATCAGTAATAATGAAGTTCCACGAAGCTTTGTTACGGAAATATAAAAATGCAAGATTTTTAATACCGTCAGGGTAACAGACATGGACCAAAATTACTGAAGTATCTTAGTGATTTCAACTAGTGTGAGCACGCCTTTTTCAGTGCAAAACTGAACCTCTTGATTTAAAAAATATTAGCGTTCCGACATTGCCTTTTTTTGCCACATAACTGGAGGCATGCTTATGTTCTGTTGTATGTGCAAGAACACTAGATAGCAGCGGTGAACACCACGTGCAAAGCAATTGGTGTGTTACTAACGACTCAGAGCTACAAACCTAATGATTTTTTATTTATTAGTGTTGTTATTATTTCAGTTTTTACAGTTATATGCCTTAGTCCTTGTCAGACGTAGAACAATAAAACCACATGGTCAGACAATGTCACAGCATCTCCCAAAGTGGAATCCTTTGAATAAATGAACCACTAACCTTAATTTTCATGTGACACATACCCCCAAACCATCAAAGAACCACAAACATGGTGTCTCTATTGATAGCTCTAATGCTTAGTATAAACAGGTTGAAAGTTCCGCCTGATCAATACTTTTATTAATTATGATCACAGTGTGGTCATTAATGGTACATGTTTCGTGGCCTAATTATTAGTTTTGGCCCCTTCATCAGCCGATATGTCAGAAAAACGATACAAGAATTTTTTTTGCGTAGCACTTAAAATTCCTTTAAAATTGAAACTTGTGTGGTGCACCATACCTCGCGTCTGTACCTATCAATACTGCAAGCTGACAGTGTGACAAAAGTAAATACCGTACAGAATATGACATATCGGCTGATGAAGGGACCAAAGCTATTAATTAGGCCTCTAAACATGTCCCATTTATGACCACACAGCAATCTTTATTAATAAAAGTATTGATTAGGCAGAGCTTTTAACCTGTTTATACTAATTAAATTATCAATACGGAACCAGAATGAACCTTTTAAGCTCTAATGCTTTCAAGCTGAGTGGCTCTGATTTCAAATTCTGACTTGAAGCAATGTTATATGTCTTGTAACGCCGGGACATACTGTGGCTGTTGTTATTGTAATATGTAGGGATTGTTCTCCCTACCTACTGTAGGTATATCCTGAATAGAAGATACCACAATTTTGAATACATTTGAATATAGGAAGCATGATTATGTCATTGGAAACATCAATTTATTTACCTCATAAATACTACACCTACAAAGAATGTCGCTGAAGACAGCCATGGGACACTTCCAAGTTAAAGTGCTACCAACACTCACACTTGGCTTGGAATTAATTTGGCAATTCCTGTCACGTAGACAGCTGAAAGATCTGGAAAGCTTGAAACCAAGATACCTCAAAAGGTTTCTAGGGGTATCAAAATTCGCTCGATCCCGATACGTGTATGCCTTAGCTCGGGAAACCAGCTTGGTAGAAGACCTAAGACTGCAAATGCATCTGCAACACACTCCAGCATACACATAACTATTACAAGAGCTACGTGGAAAGAGGGACTCAATCGAAGAAATGTTCTTCACAACAGATGCAATGATCAACAGAGATTGTATGAAATAAGAATACGAGCTGCGAAACCTGGTGATGCACGGTTTTCATCATCGTATTTGTACCAGGAAATCCTTTCACCAGGCTAGCCATGAGTGTATATGTGTTTTGTGTGAAGAACAGAATGATACATATCACTCAATGGAATGAAAGAAGAGAGTGGTCTCTCTCACTGAATTTTGCTCTGATTCTTGAGCCTGATGTAACTTATATATTTTGCACACTGTGCGTAATAAATGTGTTATTAAAATAAATACTGTCACTGTCGGAACTTTAATGCACACTTTATAAGTGGTATCACAGGTGGTGAGCTGAGGATGTGCACCTTTTGCGAAGTGTTTATCAAAGTCCTACCATTCTTGTAGAAATGCAACTGTTGATTCAAGTATGTGTATTAAGCTCCTAAGAGGAAATATAAAATGAAAAGAAAAAAAATTGATTTAAATATGGAATGATAGATTTTTTTTGACCATCACGTGGTGCTGTGACGAGCATTCTCGGCTGATACCCTGAGAGCCGGGTTCGTATCCTGGATCTGCCAAGAAAATTAAGCCTGGTCTGAGGATTGGAACGGGGTTCACCCAGCCTCGTGAGGCCATGCTAAGAATTATTTTCTGTGGTTTCACACCTCTATTTCAGGCAAACGCTTGGATGGTACATGAGAATGCCACGAGCGCCTCCTTCCACAGACCTCATTTCAGATAAAATTTCACACACTAATTCAACTATCTTAATAACACAGTTTATCAAGCAAATTCTACTCGCACACAAGTACACAGGACTATATGAGCACGATGTCGTAAAGCCCCTAATGAGTTTTATTTTGTTTCTGCCGTTGTTATTGATTCATTTAAAGTCTCTGCGACATCATGGTCATGTAGCCCGGTGGATTTAGGTATCTGTGAAATCTGCCTGATAAACTCCGTCTTTGTGGTGATTGTAGTAGTGTTTATATTTGTAGTTGAGGCTAGGCATTGGGAGGAGGCACCCGCGACCATAATTTAGATACCGTCATGGTTTCACTGGCGTATTCAGAGGTTCATCTCGGCGGGGGCACTCTAGGATTTCAGAGTAGCTACAGAAAATATGTAATAAAATTACTAAATTTGTAATCTACACACACTACACATAACATCCAACCACCAGATTTCATAATTCTACAAGAAATGCATTATATTAAAATGGTTTATTGGTTTCAGTTTCAAGTCATTGCCATTATGTAAAAAAAACTTTTTAATTCTACAGAATATGTACATTTCCACATTTTAATGCACATTACAGAGTCTAATATAATGAAAACATTTGCAATCATAGTGACTATCTGAAGACAATATGCAAGTCTACTACACAAATGTTACAAGATATGTACATAGTACCAACATTGTCAGTCCCTGAGTCACTACTAGTCACATAAATATAAATACAAAACACATTTGTATTGAATACTAATTGGGATTCCCTTTGGTGACTATCCTAGGCAAAATACATGCCTATTACAAAATAAAATCCAGGCGATCATTCGTTTACCCCCTTCAGAGAAACGTTCTAGAACTTTTTCAACGTCAACCTTTATATCACGGCGAACAAATAACAGACACAAGCCATTCAGCCTTTCGTCTGTCATTCGCGTTCGTAGCCATGATTTGACAAGTTGCAGGCTGCTGAAAGATCTCTCTGCACTTGCAACACTGTCGATGTAGCGATTATATTAACAGTGTTGCCAATACATACTATATGATAACAAACATTGAATGCAGGCAATATAGCAAAGATTTTACTTGTAGTGTAGTTTGGAGAAACATCGGCAATATCAATGTAGCAGATAACTGGGGGGGGGGGGGCACTTGCCCCTGGTGCCCCCCTCTGGATCCGCCACTGCATGGTTTTTGCCTGGAGTAGAACTGATAAACCACGGAATGCCACTTCTGTGATGGCTGAGACGGGAATCGATCCCGCCTCTTCTCAATTTTGCCTCACGAGGCTGAGACCTCAGACCAGAATTATTTTTTTTGGCAGTGCCGGGAATCGAAGATAGGCCTACGCGGAGAACAGCCAAGAAATATTATCACTATGCAACGAGGCGGACTAGCCATGATCAGATGTCATTCCAGTATGTGGCAGATCATTCTACAGATTACAAAGGAGCGGCTTTGGAGCGTAGTGGGTAGCATGCTGAGCTTCTATGCCCAAGGTCGCGGGTTCAAACCCGGTCGAAGTTGTCAGATTTTTTAACAGCGTTATAAATCGCTCAGTATGCCTTACTTCGGAGGGAAAGTAAAGCCGGTGGCCCATGTCATAGATTTATTTGCATGTAAAAGAACTTTCCACTAACTAAACTTGTGTGAAGCAAAATTTGTAGGTAAGGTTTGATTAATCCTCGGTTTGATTAATCCTCTTAAGTTCCAAGGTTTGTCACCAGCCGCTGGTTGCGATTGCATCTAGCAGTAGCCAAGTTCACAGCAAGGTGTCGTGGACAGTAGCATTTGGTAGCGAAAGTAGCAACTACTTGAAATTATCGTCTTCAGTCCTTACTTGAATTAAAAACAGATAACACACACTAATACAGTCATCACAATTAACACCGGTTATCAGACAGATTCTACTCACACCCAAATTACACGGGGCTACATGACCTCATTGTCGCATACCCTATACTAAGGAACCAACCAAAAAAGGAAAGAGTAGGTTTAGTTAAGTTCACATGAAAATGAAAATGAAAATCCACAGCCTGCTTCCAGTCTCCGACCGGGTCAGGAATGGAATGAATGAAGCCCCTATCTAGCGGCGAGGATATGAACTGTGCCGGCTGCCGAGACCTGACGCACTCCTCTGGGGCAATGATTAAATGAATGACAGATGAAATGAAATGATAGTGGAGAGTGTTGCTGGAATGAAATGTTGACAGGGAAAACCGGAGTACCCGGAGAAAAACCTGTCTGCCTCCGTTTTGTCCAGCACAGATCTCACATGGAGTGACCGGGATTTGAACCACGGACCCAGCGGTGAGAGGCCGGCGTGCTGCCGCCTAAGCCACGGAGGCTTCGGTTAAGTTCACATGTTCAGTAAAAAATCAGACTTTCACGACCGGCGTTGAAATAGGAATCTCTGTTTCGCGGGCTTATAGGCCGTGTTCTGTTTACTTGTTTTACCTCGCTTAATGTAACCTGTGAACATGCTGAACGCAGTCTTCAGCGAAACGTCAGGACGACAAAATGTCCTTAGAATACGGCCTATAAGCCCGCGAAACAGACATTCTTATTTCACATGTTCAGTTTACTATTTCGTTCATAAAAACAAGCCGATTATTTAAAGAGCATTGATTGGCAAATAAGGAAATAAAAAAGGTAAATTATCCTCTATTTTGCCGTCCACTGACAGTAGTGGCTACCCTGGCTAAAGCGCAGCATTAGGTCATCGGGCCAAGCTCTCTGCTGACTCGGTAGACGCGTGGGTTCGAGCCCCACCTTCGGCCGTCCTTGAAATGGTTTTCCGTGGTTTCCCATATTCAACACCAGGCAAATGCTGGGACGGTACCTTCTGACAGGCCACGGCCGCTTCCTTCCACATCCTTGCCCAGTTTCATCACCATCATTCATTTCATCTCTCATTAACTCCTCTCATGAGGTTGGCGTCGGGAAGGGCATCCGGCCGTAAAAACCATCGCCACAATGACTTCCATCGCATTTCATCCCCGACCCCGTTGGAAAACGGGAATAATAAGGGGTCCTTGCCGTCCTTGTTAATTTATGAATAAAAGCTTGGAATTGATTCAAATTTCCATTTTGTGGATTATCGTTTATGGGTGCTTCAATAAATTAGGTAAAATAAAACTCTCATATTCGTAAATGTATTAAAATAACGCTGAGATACACCGATTACCAACTGAGGTAGCAATGCGTGTTAAAGCGCAAGGCTATGGGGCCAGGCTGCTCTCAAATCGGTATATGAGTGGGTTCGAATCTCATCGTCAGCTGACCATTTGTCGTGGTTTCTCATTTAGAAATCTACTTGCTGCGTGATGCAACGGTAATGTTCTCTCTTGCTGTGCCCATGGTTTCAGGATCGAATCTTGTCCGTTGGCATTTGAGGATGCACAAAAGTGAGCGGATCTACAGTATAAAGTTCCAGTAAATTTATAGACACGGCTCTCTCACATTAGTGCAATCTCAACTGCCAAATGACTCCACCAGGATTCGATCCTAACCCCTTGGGCATAGCAGGCGAGAACATAACCACTGCGCCATCAGACAGATCAGAATTGCGGCAAGCCAGCCACATTTGGTGTGACGTACTCTGTGTTGTACAGCGTGTGATATTTACATCACGAGTTGAACATGTGGTGCGGTCATTCATAACTTCATTCCTACAATGTAAATATTTTAAAGCGGCTTCGGTGGCGTAGTCGGTAGCATGCTGAGCTTCTATGCCCAAGATAGCGGGTTCAAACCCGGCCGAAGCCGTCGGATTTTTTAAGAGCGTTAAAATCCCTCAGTATGCCTTCCTTCGGAGGGGAAGTAAAGCCGGCGGTCCCATGTCATAGATTTATGGCATGTTAAAGATCTTTCCACTAATTACACCTGTGTGAAACTAAATTGGATAGGTTAAGAATGTAAACAACGCTCTTTGGTTGCTACGTTCGTTGCCAAGAGCCGACTGCGGTGGCGTCTAGTAGCTAGTTCTGAACTAGGCCTAGTAGTCGTTGACGGTGGCGTTTGGCGGCAAAAGTAGGAACTATTTGAAAATTCAAAGTTGCAGTCCCTACTTGAATTAAAAAAACAGATACACACACTAATACAGTCATCACAATTAACACCGGTTATCAGACAGATTCTACACTCACCCAAAGTACACGGGGCTACATGAACGCGTTGTCGCAGCCCCTAAACTAAGGAACCAACCAACCAACCTAAATATTTTAATGCTATTGTGTATCTGCATGCGGCTTTGTTGTACACATTGCAGTGCCTCGTATGACGAGACAGTTTAACGAGATAACTCGATAGATCGCTTTAGAAATCCCTCGTTGCCAAACAATTCTCCTCTAGGCCAGAAATTCTCATTTCAGCCTTTTACACAATATTAATTATATTAAGTTTCAACCATTTTTTAAATGTATGCACGATGCGTTTAAAATCATAATTGAGAGAGAAAGCAAAAGTCCATTTGTGCCGTATGCACTAGAACAAGTAAACCTATTGTTCGAATATTCTGTTTTAATTCATATCCGTTCTTTATTAATTAATTAATGTTCACTTTGCATGTTTTTGAAAAATTAGGCTTATGATATCACATTTTGTTCGTGTGTGTGTGTGTGTGTGTGTGTGTGTGTGGGAGAGTTTGTCCCTTATAAAATCTAAACGGCATGAGCGATTTCAATGAAACTCGGCGGAGTCATAGCACCGTTTTGGCCGACTCCGAGCATGCCCTTCAAATTTTATTATGTCTTACCAATCCAACATGGCGGCTGTGCGAAATATTTCACCGGCATTCTATATCTCTGAAAATGTTACTGATATCACCCTGAAATTTTGTACGGTGATATAAGGCACTACTAGATGTTTTCTTATAAGACTTTCAAAACACCGTTTACTACGAAACTAACATGGCGGCCAAGCGAAGTTGAAACTTTTAAAAAGACTTTTCTCGCGATATACCCATCCAAACGCAATGAAACTTGGAACAGCAAATGTTTATAGACATTGTAATGCACTGGCATCTAATTTAGTTCACTTGTTTACATACCCTCAAGATGGCGGCAATGCGAAATTTTAAAATTAAGTTTTTATTTCTTGTGTATTAATCGTACGATCGAAGTGAACGTTTGAATAACGAACCTATGCAATAATCTTCATCAAATAGTACATAACTCTATGGCCTAAATATATAACAATCCAACATGGCAACCATCTGAAATATTTAGACGGTTCTCAATATATATTAATCTATGACAGCAATCAAACTGAAATTTTGTATGTTGATGGAGGCAATGAACATATGTAGGATATATGAAAATAGGCTGTATAGTTCTTCACGGATCTACTTGTTATTATAACTCTAAAAGCCGAAAAGAGCAATCATATTTTAAGTTCCACTAATTGGCTACAATACTGGCCAATACAAGTATGAATTTAAGTTTGTGAAAAATTTAGGTTTTTCTTTTTCTGCTTAGTTAATTTTTTATTGCTTATCTTCCTTGCTTGACTTCACCCACGGACTCTGTGTGGTAGCATTCCTCTATCACCACAAGGACAGTGTCTTGGAGCTGGACACACATTATCAGCAGATACAACTGGGAATGGTGACAGGCCGATCGTCCAGGCGACCGCTAACTTGGATCAAATGAAGCTAAGATCAGGGAGTGACAAGGAAGTCGATTATGGCCCTGTTCCAAGGAACTGTCCCGACATTTACCTGGGATGAAAATGGGAAAACACGGAAAACCATCTTCAGGACGGCTGAGGTAAGGTTCGAACCTACGCTCTCCCAATACCAGCAACGCACGAGTTAGCGAGGTAGCGCTCTCGGACACTGTGGCTGGTAATTTAATATTGTTTTGTAAGTAATACAGATAAATGATTATTTAGCAAAGAAAATGTAATGCAATGGTAAATCATAACCTTACACAGGCAATTACAAATCATACAATGAATAATATTCGAATAGATTGTTCAAATATCATACTGGGCGTTGCCTTAATTAATATGGTTTTCCATTTTTGATTCCAAAAAAATGTTGGATGGGCCCTTCTTAAAAAGAACAATAAAACATAAGGCTGACGCCCAAGCTTGTAAACGGAATAACCAACAAGCTTCCTTCCAACTCCTTGGCCAATTACATTCGGTATTTATCCTACTGTATTTTCATTTTTAGCCCATTTTCATTTATGAAAAATAGGGTTATGAGATCACCTTTTGTCCGAGTGTCTGTCTGTGTGTGTGTGTGTGTGATGGTGTGTGTGTCCCCTAATAACTTCTAAACGGCTGGAGAGATTTTAATGATACTCAGTTAGTTCATAGCACTATTCCGGGCAACCCCGACCGTTCCCTTCAAATTTTGTTACATCTCACCAATCCAACATGGTGGCTGTGCGAAATATTTCACCAGCATTCAATATCTCCGAAACTATTACCGATATCACCCTGGAATTTTGAACGGTGATAAAGGGAACTACTAGACGTTCACCTATGTGACTATTGAAAATCTGGTAACTACAAAGCCAACATGGCGGCAAAGCGAATTTGCGAATTATAAATAGACGTTTCTCGCGATTTAACCAACCAATCGCAATGAAACTTGGTACAGTATATGTATGTACAAATTTTTATGCACCGACATCTAACTTCATTCAATTGTTTACATAACCTCAAGATGGCGGCTGTGCGAAATATTTCACCGGTATTCTATATCTCTGAAACTATTACCGGTATCACCTAAAATTTTGTACGGAGATAAAGGGCACAACAGGAAGTTAATCTATGAGGCTTTCAAAAACCGGTTAACTACAATACGAACGTAGCGACCAAGCCAAATTGAAAGTTTTAAATAGACTTTTCTCGCGATTTAATAATTCAAACACAATGAAACATCGTAAAGAAAATGTTTATACTCATTGTAATGCACTGGTATCTAATTTAGTTCAATTGTTTACGTAACCTCAAGATGGCGTCTGTGCAAATTTCGAAAATTAAGATTTTATTTCTATTGTTCTAATCATGGGATCGAAATAAACATCTGCATAATGAACTCCACAATAATCATCATCTAATAGTACATAACTCTATGGCACACATATTTAAAATCCAACATGGCGACCATCCGAAATATTTAGACAGTTCTCAATATCTATTAATCTACTACAGCAATCAAACTGAAATTTTGTAAGTGTATAGAGGCTATATGCATAAGTTTACCTATGGGACGTTCAATAACCTGGCGAGAACAAATCCAACATGGCGGCTACGCGAAATTTAAATATTCAAATGAACGTTTCTTGCGTTTTAACAATCCGAGCGCAGTGAAACTTGATACGGTATATGCTTATACAAATTATAATCGACTGGAATCTAATTCATTTAAATTTATTCCATAATCACAAGATGGCGGCTGAGCGAAATTTTAAAATCCCGCTTTTATTTCTTGTGTCGTAATCATGCGATTGAAGTTTGAATAAAACACCTACACAATAATCTTCATGTAATAGTACTTAAATCTAAGGCCTATAATATAAAATCCAACATGGTGACCATCCAAAATATTTAGACAGTTCTCAATATTTACGAATCTATTACAGCAATCAAACTGACAATTTGTATGTTGATAGGGACAATTAATATTAGTAGGATATATGAAAATAGGCTACTTAGATATTCACGGAACTACTTGTTTTTAAATAGGCTTACGAGATCACCTTTTGTCCGTGTGTGTGTGTGTGTGTGTCCCTAATAAAAATTAAACGGCTGGAGTGATTTCAATGAAACTCGGTGAGGTCATAGTATCATTTTGGCCGATCGCGTCCGTGCCCATCAAATTTTATTACGTCTCACCAATCCGACATGGCGGCTGTGCGAAATATTTCACCAGCATTCTATATCCTACTAGAAGATCATCTGTGTAATTTTCAAAAACCTGTTAACTACAATACGAACATGGCGGCCAAGCAAAGTTGAAATATTTAAATAGACTTTCCTCACGATTTTATCATCCAGACGCTGTGCAACTTGGTACAGCACATGTTTAGATATATTGTAATGCGCTGGCATTTAATTTAGTTCAATTGTATACACCACCTAAAGATGGCGGCTTTGCGAAATATTTCACCGGCATTCTATATCTCCGAAACTATTACTAATATCACCCTGAAGTTTTGTACGGTGGTAAAGGGCACAGCTAGAAGTTTACCTATCTGACTTCCAAAAATTTTTGTTAACTACAAAACGAACATGGCGGCCAAGCGAAGTTGATATATTTAAGTAGATTTTTCTCACGATTTAATTATCCGAACTCAGTGAAACTTGGTACAGCAAATATATATTCACATTTCAATGCACTGACATCTAATTTAGATCAATTGTTTACATAACCTCAAGATGGCGGCTGTGCGAAATTTTAAATATACGTTTTTATTTCTTTGTGTCCTAATCATGCGATCGAAGTCAACGTTTGAATAATGAACCTACACAATAATCTTCATCTAATATTGCATAACTCAATGGTTTACATATTTAAAAATCCAACATGGCGACCATCCAAATTATCTAGTCAGTTCTCAATATCCATGAATCTATTACAGCAATCAAACAGATATATTGTATGTTGATAGAGGCAATTAACTTAAGTAGGATATATGAAATTTGGATATATAGTTCTTCACGGAAAAACTTGTTTAAATTAATTTCATGTCTCATCAATTTCTCTGTTGAATTTGGAGTCAGGGAGGTCGAAACTGATGCATTTCAAATGGACACATTAACTTAAATTTTGAAAAACTTATTGAGTTATGGCTCGTTAACGTGGACATGATATTATCGTGGCCCCAGTATCCAATTCTGGGTGACTCGTCTCTTGATGTACATTTGTTTACCAAACGCATGGCGTTGCTTCTCTGGTCTAAGTAACTACCTACTGAATAATTCCGGTGTTACTCCTCACACTCCTGTTTATGTGAGACAGGATCAAAGAGCATAGTAACGTCAATCAACACATTAGCTTCATGCATCCTATAATTTAGATTCCGTTTAAGTAAAATGGCACATATTTAAAGGTGAATGGTAGTACCTTTACCTCCCCAATCCTCTGGGACAAACTTACGATCACCAACCTGTCAACAATTGAAAAAGTAAAAGCCCGCTACCTAAAACGGATTCTTGGAGTTGGGAAGAAACCACTATCAAGGTTAACACATATACTAACAAAAGAAAGATTTAAAACTCAGCCATTTTTCTAGGTTTTTGCCGTTTCTTGTGTGGGGTTTCGCCTAGGACACCAAGGTGGCTTATCAGCGGGCTCTTGATGTCCCCGCCCGGACCCCCACAGGAGTAACGAACTGCACGCTACATACCTTTATATAGAGTGCAACTGCACCTCTTGCCTGCGAGAACTAAAAGCTCAGGCAGCCATAACCTCCCTATGAAGGCTTCCAAAAAGATGGTATATTTGCTTTCATTGGCCGTGAAAGCAATATACCATGACTTAAAAAACATTCTTCATTGAGGACATTAAAGCACAATTCAGGCCACCAAATACAAAGGCTTATGAGAAGAGACTCCACCAACTATATGAGAAGAAAAAAGCCATATGGCCCGAATACTACACTACAGACGCTATTACAACACCAGAGCGGAAACAGCCAAATTACGAACTCCGTCATACACTGTAATTACAAGATATGCAACACACAGTTGTCACCACAAATTATGCCGTAACCAAAGATTCCATCAACCGGAAGAAGATTTCATGTGCAAACTTTGCGACAAACACTGTGAGAGATATCTTGCTCAAAATTGCACTAAAGAAGGACAATCTCAATAATTAGACTAGGACATGAACAATTCATATGTCAATACGCACATTATGCGCTTTCATTAAATAAATAATACGCAAACTGATGTTAATCTACTAGAGACAAGTAATTAAAAATAAGTGCTAATAATAAACGTAAACGTAAGCGTAAACAGGCCAGCGAACGCAAGAAGGAGTATCGGGTGCAGAGAAAACTTCGCACCAAGAAAAAGAAATGAAGTTGTAGCGTGATCCTAAGTGGTCCATTCGCGTGTAAAAAAAAAAATACCGGCCACGTTGACCAAGAACGCTAACGTGATAGCTCGTATCCCCCTGGCTTCGGGAGAGCCGTTGTGAAAATGGTTTTCGTGGTTTCTCATTTTCACCACCAGGCAAATGCCAGGACGGCTCCTTTCAATAGATCCACGGGTGACTTCCTTCCAAAATCCCTACCTTGACCCTTCCGTAATTAGATCCAAATTAGTGCGCATCTGGGCGATAGACCCGTCACCACCCCCAGTTGTATCTATGACAAAGTGTGTTCAGCTCACAGACATCGTCCTTTCAACGGTAGAGGAATGATTCCTCGCAGAGTCCGTGGGTAGACCGAGCTGGGAGGATAAGCGTTAAAAAATAAAATAAAAATAGTAAACAAATAGTTAGTTAGTTAGTTAGCGGCTTCGGTGGCTTAGTTGGTAGCATGCTGAGTTTCTATGCCCAAGATCGCGGGTTCAAACCCGGCCAATGTCGTCGGATTTTTAAGAGCGTTAAAAATCCCTCAGTATGCCTTCCTTCGGAGGGGAAGTAAAGCCGGCGGTCCGATGTCATAGATTTATGGCATGTTAAAGAACCTTCCACTTATTACACCTGTGTGAAGCTAAATTATAATATAGGTTATACATTCGACAAACGCTCTTAGGTTCCGACGTTCGTCGCCAGGAGCCGACTGCGGTGGCATCTGGTAATCAAGTTCTGAACTAGTAGTCGTTGACGGTGGCGTTTGGCGGCAAAAGTAGGAACTACTTTAAAAAAATCTTTTTTTTTTTTTTTTTTTTTTTTTTTTTTCGTATGGTTGATGTCTGCAGTCCTCACTTGAATTGAAAACAGATAACACACACTAATACAGTCATCACAATTAACACCGGTTATCAGACAGATTCTACACAAACCCAAAGTACACGGGGCTACATGACCACGTTGTCGCAGCCCCTAAACTGAGGAACCAATCAACCATGTTAGTTAGTTAGTTAGCGTTGTTTGGAAGGGCGCAACAGCAAGGTCTTCTGCCTCAATTAAGTAAATAGATAGATAAATAAATAAATAAATAGATAAGAGCAGCAAATAATGCTCCTCATAAATAATAGTTCAGTTACAAATGAAATAACTGAGCCTTAATTTATTTACAACTGTGTAACAATTCATTATTAAAGGAAAAGCTAATTACAAAGGTTGCAGTTCGTGTAACAAACTGAGAACAAGATTTCTGTCTCTCAATCAGACCGCTTTTGGTAATTATAATCCCGTCACTGAATTCATAAAATATTATCGATCACACAAAACAATGTTCCTGTTCCTTAGTTATTAAAGTTACACTTCGATATTTTTATATTTCCATGTAATAATTAATTTCAAAACTTGTGGTTATTTTTGACATTAGATTAAATTAAGCTTTCATACCATATTTAAATTTAGCTTTTTACTACGATGTATTTGTAAGCCTCCGTGGCTTAGGCGGCAGCACGCCGGCCTCTCACCGCTGGGTCCGTTGTTCAAATCCCGGTCACTCCATGTGAAATCTGTGCTGGACAAAACGGAGGCAGACAGGTTTTTCTCCGGGTACTCCGGTTTTCCCTGTCACAATTTCATTCCAGCAACACTCTCCACTAGCATTTCATTTCATCTGTCATTCATTTAATCATTGCCCCAGAGGAGTGCGTCAGTCCTCGTCTGCCGGCACAATTCATATCCTCGCCGCTAGATGGGGGATTCATTCATTCCATTCCTGACCCGGTCGTAGACTGGAAGCAGGCTGTGGATTTTTTACTACGATGTATTTAGACTTCCTATCAATAAGATTTGCACTTATATATTATTATTTAAAAATGTAAAAATTCCTGGAAATGTATTTTACTGTGTAGGTGCACTGTTATTGGGGCGCTCCTGTTGTGTACCGTCAACAAATACATATATAAACTTAATACAACCCAACAACGCATATATTTAATTTCAGAGTAGATTATGTCAAACGTGAACAAGCAAATTTGCATGCAGGTAGAGTACATGTTACAATCTATCATTTTCATTAACATCATCATCATCAATACCATTAGACAGTATTTTTTGCAGTGTGAAATAATAAACAACATTATTGATACTGCATTTCACGTAAATACATATCCCACTTCAACAGTAATAATACTCCGCAAATTTCACACATGATTCACATTGTTTGCGTGTTAAATTTTTTGACCAATTAAGTTGTTTTAAATTCACGTAATGCCAAATACAAATAATGTTCCTCATAATTAATACTACAGTTGGTAAAAGAAATTACTGTGATTTAATTTATTTAGGACTGTATAATTATCTCTTTACCTCACTTTCCTCTCTACTGTATGAAGGATGCAAAACACTCTCAGGCACAAAGACTCTCAAAATGTAAACTTTCCTTTTAGCCTCTCCAACTGAGAATATTAAATGGAATTAAAAGACTTCTCTGCCAAACACTGCTTTCGCAGCAATTTTCTTAAGGGGGCGCCCATTATGCGAACAAAGAGAACGTTTTTACATCTGTGTTATTTTTCACGTTAAGAAGACATTATCATTGGCACGGAAATGAATATTGTAGACTTAAAAATATGCCAATTTATTTATTTTCGCTGATTGTGACAACAGTGGCTCCTGTTTAGCTGCAGGATTGTTATCCAATGTATCAAGTTTTAAAAAAGGCCATTGCGTACATTGCGACAGGTGTTAGTATTTGAAAGGTTCCTGCTGGTTCCGTATTGAGGAACTAAATAGTAATAATTGTGGCAAAAGGTCCGCCAAATCAATACATTTTATTTTAATAAATGGTCACTTTGTGGTCATTGGGGATATGTTTCGAGGCCTAATTGCTTTGGCCCCTTCATCGGCCGATATAGATTTAAAAATGTCTTCAAATTTATTACAGTCACCGCATATTTTCAGAAGAATTGGACCACTTAACTATTAGTCAAATAAAGAATGCCCAAGATAAAGTGACATTTTATAGTTTAATCATATTGTGTTTAGATTTCAAATTTCAACTACAGACGTGTGCAAATTACACATACCAGTTATGACCTTGTTTTTTTTTACATAACATACGAAAAAACAGCCCGACAACCAAAGGTACTTCTTCCACCCCGTCAATATCCACGCGTACCAACCACCGTTTATTTTACGTGGGACCTCCCCATCCAGTTACCACAGGCTTCTGGAGTACCTTTGGCTCAACCTCAAAGACATTACTGACCTACGGTATACTTGCGCATTGCAATACGTACCCATGGCCAGAAGGAGTTTGCAGTAATATTCGGTCTTCGAGAGTTAGAAGATTAGCGTAAAAATCGCTAAAGATCGTATATATATTCCATTATGGCATTACACATCATATACTAGTGTTAAGGTCTTAGCGCCAACTAAAAATTATTGGTAAATCTAAGACACTAAACGCCAATTGAATATTGAAGCTTGAAATTTCGTACACCAAAGACAATAATGAAAACTGAAATAAAAATGAAAAATAATTAGGTTTTCTACTAAATAATGGAAAAAACACAAAATGCATGCATTATTCTAATAATTTGCACACGTCTGTATTTCATTATTGTTTATATTCATTCACGTATTATTTTATTGTATCTTTAGGGTAAACATCTTCCATCTTTCCTTTTGGTACAAAATAATAGGTTTATTGATAAGAATGCTTTTTAGTGTTAAGCTTTTCAACCACCTGTTTTCCTTGACATTTTTGATCAATATCGGCTGATGAAGGGGCCAAAACAAGTAGGTCTCAAAACATTTCCCCCAATGACCACAAAGTGATCATTTATTAAAATAAAAGGTATTCATTTGACGGAACTTTTGCCACAATTATTGCTAATTGCGCTCCTCCGTGGCTTAGGCGGCAGCACGCCGGCCTCTCACCGCTGGGTCCGTGGTTCAAATCCCGGTCACTCCATGCGAGATCTGTGCTGGACAAAACGGAGGCAGATAGGTTTTTCTCCGGATACTCCGGTTTTCCCTGTCAAATTTCATTCCAGCAACACTCTCCACTACCATTTCATTTCATCTGTCATTCATTTAATCATTGCCCCAGAGGAGTGCGACAGGCTTTGGCAGCCAGCACAGTTCATATCCTCGCCGCTAGATGGGGGCTTCATTCATTCTATTCCTGACCCGGTCGGTCGACTGGAAGCAGGCTGTGGATTTTCATTTCATTACTAATTGCAACAGATTGATGAATTCAAAATTCAGTTGGGTATTTGAGTATTTAAAACTGCTAGAAATGTGGACAAGATAGAAGATTTGACGCAAATAATGTGAAGGATTCCAAGAAGTTCCTTATCTCGGCGAAACTTAGTTGTTGTTGTTGTTGTTGTTGTTGTAACATTTTAGGGGCATGTACGTCGTGGTCATTTAGCCCCGTGTACTTGGCTGTGAGTGTGTAGAGTGTGACTGATAGCCTGTGTTACTGTGGTTTCTGTATTAGTGTGTGTATTTGTAATTCAGGTGATGATTGGGGAGGAGGCGGCTGTGGTCATAAGTTAGGAACTATCCCGGCATTTTCCAGGAGTAGAAGTGAACAAACAAACTCTCCTCTTCTCAGTTTCACCGTACGAAGCAGAGTGTAACCCATTCCAGCTCTCAGACCAGAATTAAATGTCTCAACAAAGCCGGAAATCGAACCCAGACTTCCAGGGTGACAGCCACGAATGCTAGCTGCACACCAGGAGGTGGACTTCCACTAAGAACTTGCGTTGCTTACATTTAAACAGATTGATGAAAGCAAAATACAAGGCGGCTTTGGTGGCGTAGTCGGTAGCATGCTGAGCTTCTATGCCCAATATAGCGGGTTCAAATCCGGCCGATGCCGTCGGATTTTTAAGAGCGTTAAAATCCCTCAGTATGCCTTCCTTCGGAAGGGAAGTAAAGCCGGCGGTCCCATGTCATAGATTTAGGGCATGTTAAAGGACTTTCCACTAATTACACCTGTGTGAAACTAAATTGTATATGTTAAGAATGTAAACAACGCTCTTAGGTTGCTACGTTCGTTGCCAAGAGCCGACTGCGGTGGCATCTAGTACCTAAGTTCTGAACTAGGCCTGGTAGTCGTTGGCGGTGGCGTGTGGCGGCAAAAGTAGGAACTATTTGAAAAATGCGAAGTTGCAGTCCATACTTGAATTTAAAAAAACAGATACACACACACAGTCATCACAATTAACACCGGTTATCAGACAAATTCTACACGCACCCAAAGTACACGGGGGTACATGACCGCGTTGTCGCAGCCCCTAAACTAAAGAACCAACCAACCAACCGAAAGCAAAATTCAGTTGGAAATTAGAATTTTTAAGACTGCTAGAATTTGGACAAGAAAGAAGACCTGAAGAAAATAATGTAAATGAATACGTGAAGAATTAACTGTAGAGATTCGCAAACGTGAACTTTCCGACTCGTTGAAAAATTTGTATAAATGTTGGACAGTCCACAAAAAAAGCATGTGATGCTATTTAGTTCTTTAATGTACACGGATGATGTTTAGTAGTAATAGTAGAAGTAGCAATAATTATTGTTTAAAAGGAGGAACAGCGAGGTCATCTGCCCCTAATATGATTTCTAAAGGAAAAGAAATTGCACGAATTTCAATTCAGTGTAGAGATACCATAATGCCCCATAACATGTAAACGTTGAGTTCCCTTTCAGTTCCGAATAATCACTGTAGACCTATTTTTCCAATTTTCTTACCAGCCTGCCTATAGTTGGAGGGCCACGGTGTCTGTTTAAATTACCTGCTAAACGTATATCATTGCCTCCTGCATAACAGTGAAATATATTAACTTATAAAATTTAAATTACCATCAGTAGCTCGTATCCCGCAATGCTCTTCTTTTCCAATGGTTTCCTTAAGGACACCTCTTGCCTGATGAAATAATCGATTTTTTTTATTTTGGCGCCATAGAATTCTTCATTCTTTTCTGAATCCAAATATATATAATTTGTTGGGGTTTTGATGTCTGCAACTACGTTACATTCGTTTTTTTTAATTAGCCTCCCAAGCTCTGAATATTTTAATGAAATTGGACGATAGATACATTTTTTTAGAAAGAGACTGCGTTATAAGCAAGGGCAAATAAATGCTTCAAATGTAAGAAGATGAATCCTATTTTCTAAAAACCGGAAAAATCATTGATTCCAGTTTGGCGCAAAATAATATTTTTTTATTTTTTATTTTATATTTTTAGATATAAAATGTACACTTTTTCTCAGAACTTTTCAACATACAACGCTGAAACCTTCAGATGTAATTCCTACTAATATGTGTTATATTTTAACACGTGCGTTTTCCAAAATTCACCCCCGGTTATTTTTGACTCATAGAAATTTTCATGAAAAGTGCTGTTGAAATCAAGCAATTTTAAAAAAGATTCATGAAAATCCAAAAATACATTTATTTTCAAAATTCCTGAGCCAAAGTGAGGAGAGAGTCAGGAAGAACATCCCTGCGATTAGTTCTTGTCAATAGTTTCTAAGAAAAAATTATTGGGTATGTGCAATATTTGAGCGTGACAACGTACTGTATTCTCGAACTGATTTGTTTGAACAGTCGCTCTTGTGAAATTTCAGCTTTTTATATGTTGTATTATGTATTTTGCGGAACGGAAAGTTCACAGGCGGAATTAAGAAAAGCCGAGTTGCTCTTCCAGCGGGAACTCCAAACACAACCACTCTTCTCTGAAGTTTTAACTCAATACGACTCGACCGTTTGCTGCAGGCTGTATCTGGGGTAATATGTTCGCCCGTTAGCTAGGCTGTAACTGGGGCGATAGACTCGCCCCTAGCCAACTCGTAAACTGTCTCCTCAGTATTTGAATGGATATTGTAGGAAGAACTGAAAACGTAAAGACGCGTATAGTGGGCGATGTATTGAAGAAAGAAATATGCTCTCCTGGACTTCTTTGCAGAACGTTTCATGCTGAACAATTCTTACACTCATAGTATATAATATGTAGATAGTTTTATCGGTATGCCCAGCGTGAGCTTAAAAATTGCACGGACGCAAGGTTTTCTTTTGACGTTTTCACTGAAATCGTTACTGCTTGGCTTCCTTTGATCATAAATTAATTATTTTCTACAGAAATCTTTCTCGAGAGATCCTTTACAGAATGGTGAAAACCGCACCAAAATCTATCCAGAGGTTCAGCCGTAACATCCAAAAACGATACTAGCGACACTCGAGCGCAGCAACAGAAGAGAGAGAGCGATGCAACAGAAACAAGTAGTTCCGTGAAGAACTATACAGCCTATTTTCATATAACCTACTCATGTTAATTGCCTCTATCAACATACAAAAATTCAATTTTATTGTTGTGATAGATTCGTAGATATTGAGAAGCGTCTAAATATTTCAGATAGTCGCCAGGTTGGATTTTTAATTACGTACTATTACATGAAGATTATTGTGTACGTGTGGTATTCAAACTTCAATCGCATGATTAGGACACAAGAAGTAAAAACGAGATTTTAAAATATCGCACAGCTGCCATCTTGTGGTTATGAAAACAATTCAAATAAATTAGATTGCAGTGGATTAACATTTGTATATGCATTTAACGTGCAAAGTTTCACTGCACTCGGATGGTTAAATCGCGAGAAACGTCCATTTAAATATTTATACTTCGCGACCCCACCATGTTGGATTTGTGCTCACCAGGTTACTGAAAATCCTATAGGTGAACTTATGTTCGTAGCCTCTATGAACGTTAAAATATTCAGTTTAATTGCTGTAAAAGATTCGTAGATATTGAGAACCGTCAATATATTTCGTATGCTCGCCATTTTGGATTGTTATACGTAGAGGCCATAGAGTTATGTACCATTAAAGTAAAATTATTGCATTGCTTCATTATTCAAAGTTTCACTTCGATCGCATGATTACCGCACAAGAAATAAAAGCTTAGTTTTAAAATTTCGCAGAGCCGCCATCTTGAGGTTATGTAAACAATTGAACTTAATTAGATGCCAGTGCATTACAATATGTATAATCACTTACCCTACCACATATCTCTGCGCTCAGATGGTTAAATCAGGAGAAAAGTCTATTAAAATGTTTCAAATTCGCTTGGCTGCCATGTTAGTTTTGTACTTTACAGATTTTTGAATGTTTCAGAGATAAACTTTTAGCAGTGCCCTTTATCACCGTACAAAATTTCAGGGTGATATCTGTAATAGTTTCGGAGATATAGAACGCCAGTGAAATATTTCGCACAGCCGCCATTTTGAGGTGATGTAAACAATTGAACTAAGTTAGACGTCAGTGCATTACAATGTATATAGACACTTGCTGTACCAAGTTTCATTATGGTTGGACGGTTAAATCGTGAGTCTATTTAAAAGTCTCAAACTCGCTTGGCCACCATGTTGGTTTTGTAGTTACCAAGTGTTTGAACGTCTCATAGGTACACTTCTAGTAGTGCCCTTTATCACCGTAAAAAAGTTCAGGGTGATATCCGTATTAGTTTCGGAGATACTGAATGCTGGTGAAATATTTCGCAATGCCGCCATGTTGGATATGTGCAACACAATAAAATTTGAAGGGTACGGTCGGGGTCGGCCAGAATGGTGCTATGATCTCACCGTGTTTCATTGAAATCGCTCCAGCCGTTTAGAAGTTATTATTGGGACACACACACGAATCACACACACAGACACACGGACAAAAGGTGATCTCATATGCCTTTTTTTTTTCATAAAATGAAAATAGGCTAAAAACGATATCATCACCTTTCACTGTAACACTTTTTCACGAACGTCACTGTATTCCAACAATTTATTGGACGCTGTCACGTCAAAAGATGAATAAGAAGTTGGAAATTATCAAGGGCAATAGAGGACATTCCAGAGTCCGTTAACGCACGTGGCTACCGCATTGGTTCGTAATCGTTCATGAATATATCGTTAATTTCCCACACACATCAGATACTGTTCTATGCGGGCGTGTGACGTCACTTATCCTGCTGTAAGGAGTACCGGATATTTGGTACATTAAATAAACCATGCCTGGGGAGTGGCTGGTCTCTAATAGCCTCAGAGGCTTAAGTCCCCAAAGCAGAGCTTGTCTGTGGCTGAATACTACTGCTTATCTACAGCAAGCTGCACAGTAACTGCTCTGTTTAGAGTGGCTTCTTCGAGCAACCACACTTGTTTTTCCCCGATAAGCAGGCCTGATGTAGTTAAAGTAGGGGGAGATTACTGTGTGACTCTACTTATCCAGAGCTCTGCGGGTCAATATGCCATATATTATAATTTCAGTTACAACATGCGCAAGAGGGAAAATTGCATTCGCCCATTAAACCCTTGGCATTGCTTACATTAGCGTTATTTTTCTCCTAGCTTTGTAACGAGAAAGGTGTTATTACGATAATGTTGCCGTACATTTTCATCAAGAAAGTGATTGTACATCGTGATTTATACAGAATTTAACGAAAGTACCCAATATTTTGGTGGTGATAGTACGCATCGAAACAAGAAAAAAGTTGAAATATTTGCTTTCTCGGCTAAGAAATTAAATTCCATCAAATCTTCCAGGCTTTTTGCCGTGTCGGGGTTTGCCTAACCAAGTCAGGCTTATCAGCGTGCTCTTGGTGCCTCTATAAGGAGATGATATTGTGGGAGCTTCCAGTTCCCGCAGTGAAGACAAATTACGATGTGCTATATACTGTATATGGAGGTAGTGCATGATCCACTACTACAGTGGCGGCCCGGGCAGCGTGTACCAATAATATTGGCTGTAATATTATACCGGCATTGTTAATATTCCTTTCCGGCGCCGTGGTGTTGGGGTAGCGCACCTGCCTCTCATCCGGAGGCTCCGGATTCGATTCCCGGCTCCGTCAGGGATTTTAGAAACTTACGTGAGGGCTGGAACGAGGTGCACTCAGCCTCGTGAGGACAATTGATCAGCTGTCTTACAGTGAGGCAGCGCCCCGATCACGAAAACCAAGATTAACGGTCGAGGGGAACCCGATGCGCTGATCACGCGTCACCCCAGTAGCTGCAGGCCAAATGGCTGGGCAGCGGTCGCTTGGTAGGCCTAGGCGCTTCAAGTGCTGTAGTGTCAGGGATTAATGTTAATAAACCTTATAACTTAATATATGAAAACTGGACGCCAACCTTGTCAATAGGCTTACAAATGTTAAATTATTAATAATGCCTATGATAATAATAATGATAATAATAATAACTAGCGGATACGTGCGAGAACTCTCGCCTGTGTATAAACCACCCGTCTGACTTTACTGTTATGCGGGCTTTTTTAAATATATAATTTGTTTACACGCTCTTTTTAAACGACGATGGCTGATTTTTAAATAATACCTGTTGTGATATTACGCCGTTGCAGCGCTGCGGTCGGCATTCCGTGCAGGTGCGCTGTGTGCCTGCATCTATTGGCAAGGCTGAGAAGCCATTACGGCAACAGTCGCCCATGTGCGGGTGTGTTGACAAGATTTTGAAATGGCATCGCCGATCGCGAGTGCCGCCGACCCGTAAACGATAGAGAAAACTCCCCTGTAAGATATCCTGCCGTTTGGCCACCACTGTCGGGCAAATTGTGTATGAGCTCAGGAGAACTCCTAAACATACACAGTTCTCCTGGTAAGCACGCAATTTGCATGACAATGGTGACCAAATGGCAGGATATCTTACAGGGAAGTTTTCTCTCTCGTTTACGGGTCGGCGGCACTCGTGATCGGCGATGCTATTTCAAAAGCTTGTCAACACACCCACGCATGGGCGACTGTTCCCGTAATCGTGTCTCAGCCTTGTCAATAGATGCAGGCACACAGCGCACCTGCACGGAATGCCAACCGCAGCGCTGCAACGGCGTAATATCACAACGGGTATTACTTAAATATCAACCCTCGTAATTGTCGATATTTATAAAATCAGAGAGCAATTCATCACTGCTGCTGGTTGCACAATGGTTTGTGTGCGCCCCTTGTTTACAGACTACACTCCCGGCTCTAGTGCTATGTGGGCTATACGCGACGCAGTTCTTCCAGTTCTTCTTCTTGTTTATTTGTTTAAAAGCACTTTGTAAACAAATAAATATATTCCCGTTGACTTTTCAAGAAATGCAAGATTTTTCCTGTATTACTGAGACAATTTTGAAGATTTTGGTACAAACCACACCTTGTAACTCCCTCTGGTTTAGGAGCTTGAGTGTTGTGAAACATACACCTTAGCGTATTATATATATAGATGTTATTGGTTTTACGTCCCTTTTAACTACTCTGGCTTTTAGAGACACCGGAGTGCCGGAATTTGGCCCGAAGGGGATCCTTTACGTGCCAGTAAATCTGCTGACACAGCTCCCTCGCATTCGCGGACTCTCAAATGCCACTGACTGCACCAAGATTCGATCCTGCTACCTTCGAATACTTATGTGTTACATGATTTAGGGTGCCAGAAACTCTTCATCAGTAGAGTCCCGGATTTTTAGCCTATTTTAATTTTAAGAAAAAATAGGCTTATGAGATCATCTTTTGTCCTTGTGTCTGTGTGTGCGTGTGCGTGCGTGTGTGTGTGTGTGTGTGTGTGTGTGTGTGTGATGGTGTGTGTGTGTGTGTGTCCCGTAATATATTCTAAACCGCTTTAGCGATTTGAATGAAACTCGGTAAGATCATGGCACCATTCTGGACTACCCCGACCGTGCTCTACAAATTTTATTCGTCTCACCAATCCAACATAGCGGCTGTGCGAAATATTTCACCAGCTTTCAGTATCTCCGAAAATATTACCGATATCACCCTGAAATTTTGTACGGTGATAAAGGACACTGCTGCAAGTTTATCTATGTAACTTTCATAAACCTGTGAAGTACAAATCGAACATGGTGGCCAAGAGAAGTTGAAACATTTTAATAGACTTTTCTCGTAATTTAACTCTCCGAGCGCAGTGAAATGTGGTAAATGATTATACATATTGTAATGCACTGACATCTAACTTAGTTCAATTGTTTACATAACCTCAAGATGGCGGTTGTGCGAAATTTTAAAATTAAGTTTTTATTTCTTGTGTCGTAATCATGCGATCGAAGTGAAAGTTTGAAATATGAAGCTACGCAATAATTTTCCTTGAATGGTACATAACTCTATGGCCTATACATATAACAATCGAAAATGGCGAGCATCAGAAATATTTTGACGGTTCTCAATATCTACGAATCATTTACAGCAACCCAACTGACATTTTTTAGGTTCAAAGAGGCCATGAACATAAGTTCACCTATATGACTTTCAGTAACCTGGTGAGCACAAATCCAACATGGCGGCGACGCGAAGTATAAATATTTAAATGGAGGTTTCTCCCGTATTAACCACCCGAGTGCAGTGAAACTTTGCACGTTAAAAGCTTAAACAAATGTTAATCCACTGGCATCTATATATTTCAATTGTTTTCATAACCATAAGATGTCAGCTGTGCGAAATTTAAAATCTCGTTTTTACATCTTGTATCCTAAGCATGCGATTTAAGTTTGAATACCACACGTACACAATAATCTTCATATAATAGAACGTAAATAAAAATCCAACCCGGCGACCACCTTAAATATTTAGACGGTTCTCAATATCAACGAATCTATCACAACAATCAAACTGAAATTTTGTATGTTGATAGAGGCAATTAACATGAGTAGGATATATGAAAATAGGCTGTATAGTTCTTCACGGAACTACTTGTTGGTTTTAACGATATCCGCGTATTTTTCAGCATACGTACATGTGTTATCACAATGATATACTTAACCAAATATGCCATTTATTTTGATGCCGAAGTCGCGAATTATCACGAAAATTTATTATTTAGCGAAATGTGTTACTTTTACCCTAAAATACAACATGGTCTACCATCGAAATTCTGATAACATGATATGATTTTTGTTTTGTTTTAAATATTTACTTTAAAATTAAAATTTAAAATGAATTGTATTAAAAATAGTAAATAATTCTTGAATATAAGTGTTTTATAATAGAAGACAGCGAAAGGAGCTTTTCTGCCTACTCAGGCGAACAATTTCTGCGTCCAGATATAATGGAAACACTGCTTTGGTTAAACTTTGGGGACAACATAAGTTTTACGAGTTAGCGAGAAAAGGACTATGGTAGTCATGGATAGTAATTGTTGAGGTAAATGTTTGTATATTATTCGTAATTTAACCAAACTCGTGCACTGCACACACTCAACTTTCACTGTTTCTATCATTTTAAATGATCTTGTCGACTTCGTCGTTACGCTGGGGTCTGGCGTTACGTTACGGTGACGGGACGAAATGTACCCAGATGCACTGAGGTGTGTGACGTCATAGTATCGCTTGGTGCATGTGTTCCCCAACATTCTCTACTTCGTTAGTATATGACAAAAATCCCCGATTCTTGGATGTCACGGGTAATCTCGAGAACCACTGGATGGATTTTGATGCGGTTTTCACCATTCTGTAAAGGATATCTCGAGGAAAGATTCTGTAGAAAATAATTTATGTATGATCAAAGGAAGCCAAGCAGTAACGATTTCTGTGAAAAAGTCGAAAACAAACTTGGCGTTCGTGCGCTTCTTAAGCTTACGCTGGGCAAACCGTTAAAATATCAATATACTATGAGCGTAAGAATTGGTCAGCATGAAAAGTTCTACAAAAAAAAAGTCCGCGAGAGCATATCTCTATCTTCAATACATCGCCCACTATAAGTGTTTTTAGACTGGATGGAAGGGGCACGACCCCGCGCGCTTGACCTTGCTTTGCCCTTGGTTTGCACTTGCCGTTCACGAGTAATTTGAAACAAGATAAGCAAGATAAGTATTATGCAGATAATTTTCTAACATGTCAAGAGTCTTTGGCTTCGGGCGAAGCGAAAAGCCTCCAGCCTTTCTAGCATTTTTCAGCATTTGTAGCATTTAAAATGATACAAAGTCTAGTTTTTCAGACTGTCTGTCATTTTCTTTTTTACCGTGAAATATCGCGAAATATTTTATTTCACCGCTTTGAACATTTTACTTCACCACTTTGGAGCCTTTTATATTACCATAAATTACGGTCTCTATTCATCAGACAGTCGAAGAACACCTTGATGGTACCTAAAGTAACATAGACACTCTTTAAATGAAGAAGGTTTCTCTGCATCGTTTATCTGCGCCGCAAGGATGTGTTCTCCACGTGGTCACGCGACTCATGATCGCGAGATTAACGGTCACGTGCAGTTTACGCCACAGTTTTGGCCGGTCACTCCCGGTGGCGCAGTCTATTAGCCTCAGGCATGTGCAATTGCTATGTGAGTTATCAGTTGTGCGGAAAGCAACTCACGTATCAATTGATTGAGGCTCACAAAATGCGCAACCGGGGCTGACCGGCCTAAACTGTGGCGGAAACTGTAAAACTTCAACCTACCTTTCAATTGTTTTAACTCTTTAAACTGTATGCACCCCTCTCCACCCTCGCTTAAACCTTGAAAACTGTCGTGAGGAATACAACACGAGGGCTGACGCCGGACCATTTTGTCCTATAGTGTGTCACTCCCATTTTGTCGTAGTCGTACGGGACTTAATGAAGCAATTTTACACCTGGTGTCTTCCTATGAACTATTCCCAATGTAAAATGAGATTTATTTATATTTTTCAAATGAAACATGCAGAGAAATGCCAATAATTTCCGTAACAGTATAATTGGCTTTGATATTGACGGTAAAGCTGTCATCTCGATTTTTATGAACAAAGGAGCTGATGACAAAGGTGTCCTAGACCCTAAACATGGATCAACAAGAACGTGAGCTAAGTGATTGTTCTGCATGAAAATATTTGGATTTTCCCCCTAATTTTTTTCAAATTGTCCCGATTGTAAGCCGAATGTTGTCACGCGAGGACTGGTAAATCTGACCCGACCGTAACTAATATAGAAGTAACTTGAATGATTAAAAAGCTATAGGCATGTTTCTTTTGCAGCGAAAAGTTCAAGGCTTGGAAGGAAGGTTCGGTAAGTGACTGCAAATAAGGGCTGACCAAAACGAAAATATAGAGCATTATTTCAGCTCAGGTCGAAACTACCCAAGCGCCAGTCCTCGCGTGTTAAGGGTGTAATGATTGCTTTATTGTTAGTTGGAAAACAAGATAATTTTGTTTCAGAACAGCCTTTAGACATTCCACAATTTCAGATAAGTATCCATAACAGATCTTTCAACACATTAACACTGTATCGCACGTTGTACTTATAGCTTTTTACCATCATCACAGCAGAGTACTTCCGCATATTTCTCTAGGAATGGATATTCCAAGATTCAGACACCTAGATATCAAGGGAAAGGCTACAGCCGCTTTTGAAAGTTGAGATATTTGAATATCGTGCTCCATTCCTTCCAGAAGGAAATGGAAATTTTATGCCGCCAAGAGCATGTCAAGTGACGTAGCAAGTAATAGCAGAGGTCGAGACTATTTGTTGATTAAATAGTTAGCCATGGAGTAGAGACTTGAGACTTGGATCAGATTACTGGCACGGCCAAATGAAAGAGAATGCACTTAGTATCAAGTAAATAGGACCAGGGATACCAGAGATATGAGCATTTCTAGATTTCAGCGTGATGCAGCGTGGCCCTGACCGTTTTGAATAAAAGCCGGCCGGCCCAAGCAACATCAGCTCACTTCGAACCAAGCTCTTGCATAGCAAGGTGCTGCTACGCTGAGCCAAGGCACATGGTTGCCGGATCTACGCAGAAGTTATCTTCAAAATTGTGATAGTCACAAAAGTGCTGCGATACATGTGGAACTTAGTAAGTTTACGACAGAGAGAATCACTAAGGTGATTGATATTTTTCTACGGACACTGGTGAAATATTTTATTTCTATATGGACATATGCTAGACTTTGTCTAGAAAGTACTTTGTCACAGTCCAGTAATAATAATTTAATACTTGGATATTTTAGTCCAATTTAGTCAGTTTCATATTTGTAACTTAATAACCACTCCGATCTTTCAGTATATTGAAGGCCAGTCTATCACGGTGTTGTTCATTAGCCGACAAAGGGAAACTATATGTTGCTTCGCGCATGATAGATGGTGATAATCCATGCCCAGGGAACGATCTTCAGAACAGCCGTTGATTGATTTAGACTGTCAGTGTTTTCTTGTGCTGAAAAAATTACCGTGGGTTATGTTACAACTGACATATTTGAGAATAGATCACTTAGATCTGACCCCATTTAAGCAAACTGTTATGGCGTTAACAGAAGTAAATATTAAAATGGATCAACAGTTACTTCAAACTTCAAGAGATATTACCACTATGTCTTGTTAGACAGATTTTGGGTATATAATGGCGGCCGATACAAGGATTAGACGTGCGTGTCCGATAGGGCATGTATCTGGATAAATCTGGTACAGACCAGGTTCACTACGCTTCAAGACCAACGAGAAATGTAAGCCACATTTTGACTTTATATTATGCCTAGCTAATTGGAACAAACTCATTTTCTGCAGGTGACCAACACATTTATTTTTCTTCGTATTTAAATCTTGCAATGATTTACGCAAGACATATTAGAGTTATTCTGAGTATTTTCAGCACTCAGAACAGTTTAGGATCGATGACCGAGCATAACGAGCATTTATTTGAATATTTCATATTTTTGGATAATCACGGAAAACAGCCGATGTAACTGTAAAAGTTAATAATTATTTTTGTTGAGAAATGGATATTTTATCTATATTCGAAGATTCGAACATGTGGATTCTCACATAATGAAATAATAATTAAATATATTTAAAATAATATAACTAATAATAATAATAATAATAATAATCCACTAATAATAATAATAATGATTTTCAAAACTTTTCTAAATAATTCTTGGATCTTATATTTTCTAATAATCACATTTATTGAGAGAGAGCCTATGAAGTAGTTTAATCATTTCTAGTTTGGAACAGGTGATTTTCCGAAGGAGAGTGGTTAGCGCAAGCCCGCATTCAACCAACATGACAGTTCTGGTTGAACAGTTAATATTTGCAATGAGCAAAGTATATTTTTCAGATAACACGTAGAGGCATGAAACGGGAAGCAAATGATATTTGTATCAATTAGGATATTTTTGTATTTATATAAAATCATGACGTAGATACACATTCGAAAGTGAATTAAAGAGTATCATAAGTATGGTAACTTCACGGGTTGAACTGAATGGTAAAATAAAATAAACTTGTAAGTTTATAAATCTTCCAGTGTTGATAACAAGCAGAGGCTTGATTTATTGTATAAATTTTGGGAAGAAAATTTATGTGTGTGGAGTAGTTGAAATGCCATTCCCAGGTTCGCATGTTTAAGTCGCAGGAATGAGGAGGTTTTTATTTGAGCATCAATCAAATAGCAGGTTCGATGACTCAGTGTTATAGAAGGAGTATTGGAACTACACATTGCGTAGTATGAATGACCCGAAGATTATTTCTTAAAAACCATCAGTTCTTATTTCAACCTTGTTTACGGATTCCATTAAGACTTTGAGTTTGCTAGAACCCGGATTTGTCATGATAATATTTTATTCTTCTTCAGAGGAAGACCGTTGCCGTTGTTGTTGGAATATTGTGTTCTTATAAAAATAATAGAATGGGCCACTGCCAATTAAAAATAATTCTATAACCACGAATAATTGGAAGGATGTTTTCAATCCTAGTGCCATGAACTAAATGAATTTATTATGAAGCTACAATTCTTATTTCCGCATTCTGTCGAAGAATTGCAAGTTGTGAAAGTTACTAAAATGGCCACAAATATAAATATTTTCTTAATAATGATTCCAAGTGGAAAATTGAATAGTTGGATGGTCCAACAATTTATTGATCAAGTTGATGATTCAGAAATCATATATTTTGTTAGGAACTTGAAGTTCATAATCGAGTCACTTCTCGAAACGTTTAATGTCAGAAGAACAATTAATTTTGTGATGCTTCGCACAGTTCTTCGATGCTATGCTCGAGGTCAAATACTTTTCAGATGTTATTAATATGTGTACATAATTTGTGTTGATTCAGAGATAATAATATTTTTTGACAATATTTTTTGAAACTGGAAAAATAAGTGAAAATTAAAAATTCTATGAACATTTATTCTACGAGTGTTAATATTATGTAAAAATTACAACAGTGAACTACGATATTTCCAGTAGAGACAATTAAATTTGAACTGGATTTAATCATAAATAATCGATATAGTTTTGGAACACAGTCTACAGGACTAATAATCAGACTTGTGTTTCCAAAGATAATTGTCCAATGTGTTGGAAAATTTCTGTACATTGTGTAAATAGGAATGTGGGTCGCCACACATGAATGATGCTGCTTTGAGCATTTTATTTTACAGTCAATTTTAAATTCAAAATAAAATGAGATGATTTTACATGATGTGTTATGCCCAGTTGAATCTCCTTCTATCCTTATTGTTGCATTAAGCCAAAAATCGGTAAAGCATTTTTTTTCATTTGATGTCGTTTTTGCGATTAGCTTTAACCCATCTGGCGCCCGGGATATTTTGACTCTCGTGCTGACTGATTATTGGTAAAATGCATATGTGGTCGTGCGGACTTCGGTCTAAACGGGCACAGTATCTGTGAGGAGAAAGGGTGAATCATCAAATCATGGTTAATACTGTATTTATCGGTAATAGTTACCACACTATTAGTGATATAATGAAATTTGTGTCAAAAATCAATTTTTATTTGGAAACGGGTTATTCGTAATCTACATAGTGTAATTTACATTGTGTATAAATTTTATATTTATCGGAGGCATGGAAATTCATTAAAATACATTAAATGTCAAACTCTGCACCTATAATTGGTGTGAATCCAGGAGTGTTCACCATAAAGGCGTTCAACACCATTGACAAGAATAGACTCATGAAAGCTGAGAAAGGGATGTCTGATTATGAGCTGGAAGCCAGACACTAAATAAGAAGGCAGAAAGAATGTTGGAGGATGAAGAGTATGAATATGGAGGATTTTAAAAATCAAATAAGCATTTTTCATCTTTGAATATGGTAACCAAATGTTTAAAAGCACATTTCTCTATTGTACATTTTTTGTAGAATCTGAAGCCTTTTCTCAAAAACTATTAATCGCAGAGCTATGATTTTTCAGGAGTTGTTCATTACACATTGTGGAATATATTGAACTATAATTGTAATCATTATTTATTTAAATTTTTATTTATAGGGTTTATGTGATGAAAAAAATGTCTTATTTCTGCGACAGTAAGTTCAAGATTTCTAAAGTAAAGAACTAATATGCATACGTAATTTATTTTAGTTCAGTATTCATATTGGAGTGATAGCTTCATACAGTAAAAATGTCTTATTTCTGCGACAGTAAGTTCAAGTTATCTAAAGTAAAGAACTAATGTGCATACGTAATTTATTTTAGTTCAGTATTCATATTGGAGTGATAGCTTCATACAGTAAAAATGTCAACGTGATTTTATCATTAGAATTTCTGTTATGGCTTTCATGCAGAAAGGGCAAAACTGTTAAATCTATATATATAAAAATCAATGTAACGTGATAGTTTGTCTGTGGGTGGGTATGTATGTCTCCTATGCGTTCATATACCATTCGTCCGATTGCGATGAAACTTGGGTGAGATGTTGAGTACACTCCAAGGAAGGTTTCTGACTTAGTAAATCCATTTTACAATAGGTAGCGCACGCGTAGATTCAACAAATGAGCGACGATGCGCGAAGCATTTCAACAAAGTCCCGTATGTGTTCATATACCATTCGTCCGATAGCGATGAAACTTGGGTGAGATGTTGAGTACACTCCAAGGAAGGTTTCTGACTTAGTAAATCCATTTTACAATAGGTAGCGCACGCGTAGATTCAACAAATGAGCGACGATGCGCGAAGCATTTCAACAAAGTCCCGTATGCATTCATATACCATTCGTCCGATAGCTATGAAACTAGCGTAAAATGTTGTGTACACTGCAGGGAAATTTTCTGACTTAGTACATCCACTTTACAATAGGCAGCGCACGATTAGATTCAACAAATGAGCTACGACGCGCGAAGCATTTCAACAAAGTCACGTTTGCGTTCATATACCATTCGTCCGATAGCGATGAAACTAGGCTGAGATTTTGTGTGCACTCCAGGGAAGGTTTCTAGCTTAGTAAATCCCTTTAAAAATAGGTAGAGCACGAGTAGAATCAACAAATGAGCAACGGCGCGCGAAGCGTTTCAACAAAGTCCCATTTAATTTCATATACCATTCATCCGATAGCGATGAAACTTGGGTGAGATGCTGTGTACACTCCAGGGAAGGTTTCTGGCTTAGTACATACATTTTACAATAGGTAGCGCACCAGTAGATTCAACAAATGAGCGATGACACGCGAAGCGTTTCAACAAAGTCCCGTATAAAATCATATACCATTCGTCTGATAGTGATAAATGTTTGGTGAATTGTTGTGTACACTCCAGGAAAGGTTTCTGGCTAAGTAAATCCATTTTACAATACGAAGCGCACGTTTATGTTCAACAAATGAGTGACTACGCGCGAAGCGTTTCGACAACGTCCCGTATACGTGCACATACCATTCATCCGATTGCGATGAAACTTGGGTGAGATGTTGTGTACACTCCAGGGAAGGTTTCTGGCTGAGTACATCCATATTACAATATGTAGCGCAAAAGTAGAATCAACAAATGAGCGACGACACGCGAAGCGTTTCAACCAAGTCCCGTATGCATACATGTACCATTCGTCCGTACCTATGAAACTTGGGTGAGATGTTGTGTACACGTCATGCAAAATTTCTGGCTTAGTAAATCCCCTATACAATATGCAGCGCACAAGTTGATTCAACAAATGAGGGACGACGCGCGAAGCGTTTCAAAAAAGTCCCGTATAAGGTCATATACCATTCTGCCGTTAGCGGTGAAACTTGGGTGAAATATGGTTGACACTCCAAGGAAGGTTTCTGGCTTAGTAAATACATTTCACAGTAGGTAGCACACGAGTAGATTCGACAAATGAACGACGACACGCGGAGCGTTTCAATACAGTCCCCTATGTCTTCATATCCCAATAGCGTTTCAACAAAGTCCCGTATAAGGTCATATACCATTCTGCCGTTAGCGGCGAAACTTGGGTGAAATATGGCGGACACTTCAAGGGAGGTTTCTGGCTTAGTAAATACATTTCACAGTAGGTAGCACACGAGTAGATTCGACAAATGAACGAAGACACGAGGAGCGTTTCAATACAGTCCCCTATGTCTTCATATCCCATTAGTCCGATAGCGATGAAACTTGGGTGAGATGTTGTGGACACTTACGTGACGGTTTTAACTTAGTAAATACATTTTACAGTAGGTAGCGCACGAGTAGATTCAACAAATGAGTGGCGAGGCGCGAATCGTTTAAACAAAATCCGGTGTGCGTTCATATACTATTCATTATTGTGTACACGCCAGGGAAGGGTTTCGACTTAGTAAATCCATTTCATAATAAGTAGCGCAAGAGTAGATGCAACAAATGGGTGACGACACGCGAAGCGTTTCAACAAAATCCCCTATTGCGTTCATATAACCTTCTTCGATTGCGATGAAACCTTGATGAGTTATTGTGTACACGCCAGGGAAGGGCTTCGACATAGTAATACATTTCACAATAGGTAGCGCACGAGTAGATTCAACAAATGAGTGACAGCGCACGAATCGTTTAAACAAAACCCCGTATACGTGCATATACCATTCATCCGATTGCGATGAAACATTAATGAGTTATTGTGTACACGCCAGGGAAGGGTTTCGACTTGGTAAATCCATTTCACAATTGGTAGCGCACGAGTATATGCAACAAATGGGTGACGACGCACGAAGCGTTTCAACGAAATCCCCTCTGCGTTCATATAACCTTCTTCGATTGTGATGAAACCTTGATGAGTTATTGAGTACACGCCAGGGTAGGGTTTCGACTTAGTAAATCCATTTCTCAATAGGTAGCGTACGAGTAGAATCAACAAATGTGTGACAGCGCACGAATCGTTCAAACAAAATCCCGTATACGTTCATATGCCATTCATCCGATTGCGATGAAACTTTTGAAAGTTGTTGTGCACGCTCCCACGAATGATTCTAAATTAGAAAATCCATTTTACGATAGCTTAGAGGTAGTTAACGGAAATTGAAAAACATGTTGTGTATCCAAAAGCACTTCAAGAAACAGAATTTCAACGCCAACACTTTCTTTGATTGGCATTGCAACGCATGCCGGGTACTGCTTGTGTCTTATAATATTAATGTATCTGCCTTATATCTACTGTAGGTGTCTACTTATATTTTTTCAATTATTACAGTTAATTATCTATCTACACAAAACATTTCATGCCTATAACTCAAAAACAATGGTTGTAATGATTTTTTAACAAAAAGCTTGCATTTCCGATTACAACCCCCTTAAGTTTTTTTGAAGGATTTCCTGGTTATTGTTTACGGGGGTTATAGACTGTGTGTTGGTGTCGCTGTAGGTTTGGTAGTGTTTTGTAGAGCTATTTGTCTTGTAGATTCTGATCTGATGATGCTCGCATGAACGAAACTTGTCACCCCTTAGTTTTCTCCTTCTTCGATAGTTCATAACAACATGTAATATTTTTCAGGTTATTATTTCGCAAATTCCAGTAATTGGAATTATTTTGTGTAAACCGCCTGGACGTTAACATATCAATCATTTTATTGATGTAACTAGCATTTTATAGTAATTTCGTACAGAGGTATCAGAAATATCAGCCACTTTCTGCACATCTCAGACTACTATTAGTCCCATTTTAATATAGAAATGGAAGGTATTTATGCTGGGTCTAATAAATTGGCCACTGACTGTACTTCAGGGTAACACGCAACCCGCAGCACTAGACGAGTTGAGGAAATAAGCTCAAGATGGACTTAGTGCACCAGTTTAAGGAAATGAGAAATGAGCTGCAGAAAGAGAGCTCTACTGAAGACGAAAAATGAACGAACTAATCAGACGAGCAGACACATCAGACTGTACCCAGGCTTTGAAACAAATGGGAAGGATATTTCATGAGGGTGTGGAGAACAAAGGAAGTGAAGTCTCATAGCTTGGAGATATTTAAGAACGTCTGTAGTCATTGATCAAGCCTACACCAGAACGTAAGCCTAATTGTTTGAGGTAAATCGAACAACCCATGGCAGTGCTGCTATTTATTGAACCTAGTATTCGGTCATGCGTAGGATTTAGCTAGCGACTTGTGTAGTTGTTGTTGTAGTTGAATTACATAGATCATTGGTTCCCAACCAGTGGTCTGTGGCACAAGAGGATCTGGCAGAACATTCGAAAAAGTTACCCAAAAAATAGGAATTTTCGAAGTAAATTTAATTTCTTTCTTTAATTTAAATTTATTTTAAATTAATTGAATCAGTCATTTGAGAAACACCTCATCTCCACAAAAGTAAACTTTAGGAAAACAAAACAAAAAACTCGCTGTGACCATATTTCACATTGTATCAATGTTAGATTTTTTATGTATATGTACACGGGTTTGGTAAGCGAATTATATGATAAGAAATTTTTTTTTTGTACATTTTGATGTGTATAAAAATTCTCAAAGTTGTTGGAGATGAGTTGTTACTCAAATGACTGACATAATGTGGAGTCATCAGGCATGAAGTAACTATTAAAAATATATACATTATGAACGAAAGCCACTTTTTATTTTGAGATCAATTTAGCACTGTAGTGTATACATTTTCAAGGCATTGTTTTTTTACATACATTGTTTCTTTACATCAGGTCAACTTCATCCCTATCAGTAGTTGGCCAGTCATAAATTTGTGAATAAAATGCATCAACAATGTCTGTAGGAATATAGTCTTTGAGCTTCTTGAGATCATTAATTTTGTTAATGTTTATAGGAACACATTTTTGTTGGAAGTTCTGGTGAACAGGCTCCCTGTTTTTTTCAAGTCAAAAGTATGCTCGATGAGGCCATCAATGAAGGTTTTTACTTTAACTTGACCCAAATATCTGTTAGAGTAATGAAACTCCATAGAGTGTGAAATGTAGAATTTCATTTTCTTTTCTCTAGGAATGTTCCTAGCTTGAGTTTCAGATGATATTACATTCTTATTATAAAACTGAGGCCACCATGATTTAAAATCCTTTACCTTTCCACTTTCCACCAGTTCTACTGTGAACTTGTCATGAACCACCGTTAAATGTATTATTAGCTCTGCATATTGTTTCAATGTAAAAATCCTGTCAGTTTTTTTCTCTTTTCTTTTGAGAACACTGAAGTGTCGGTCACATTCGAGGTACGAATGCCCCCCTCGTAGGAAAGTAATGATTAATGCTGTCAAATCTGCCGATTTCTATTAGGGTAAGAAACAGCCTCACAACCACATTGTTTTTGTTTAGTCCTGGTGCACCATCACAAAATACTTTACGATGCCTAACATCAGCATCAAGAACTTCATTGATATAATCAACTAAAAATGTACAAATTTCAATGGGCCCTGTCTTGGCCAAACCCTCATGATAGGCATAAAATTTGGCTTTATTGCTTTTAATATCATGAATATTAAAAACATTCACCGTCAATTGTCACATATAGAATATTTCTTGGACTCAGAAACAAAGCATGACAACAACATACAACAAACTGAACACATTTACAGCTGTTTTAGGTTGGCACAAATAAGGAGGAGAAGTGTTGCCACCAACTACAAATTTTAAGTCATTCGAGAAACAAGACATTTCCGGGAGATGTGGTGTTTCTCAAATGAACGAATATTTGAACGTCTCGTATCACTGTGCTTTCTTATCGGAGATGTGGTGTTTTAAATGTATTGGATGTGCCTTGCCTTCACCTACAATTTTGTATGTCTAACTCAATTTCGGTAAAAAAAATGGAGATGAGGTGTTTCTCAAATGACTGATTCAATTATATCTTTAATTCTCATTTTTATTAATTTTTCATTTATACCTTATAATTTTTATTTTTATTTTTTATTTGTTATTTTCTTATTTTAATTTTTAATTTATAATTTATATTCTAATTTTTAATTTTTAATTTTTAATTTTTAATTTTTAATTTTTAATTTTTAATTTTTAATTTTTAATTTTTAATTTTTAATTTTTAATTTTTAATTTTTAATTTTTAATTTTTAATTTTTAATTTTTAATTTTTAATTTTTAATTTTTAATTTTTAATTTTTAATTTTTAATTTTTAGTTTTTAGTTTTTAGTTTTTAATTTTTAATTTTAATTTTTAATTTTTAATTTTTAATTTTTAATTTTTAATTTTTTGTCTTTAATTTATTTATTTCTTAATTTTAAATTTATAATTCATAATTTGTAATTTGTATTATGTAATTTATAATTTATAATTTACAATTTATTTCTTATTTTACATTTTTAGCCTACTTTTCACATTTTGCAAAAATGAGGAAAAAGTGGACTTATGAGATCGATCCGGGAAAATGTGTGTCTGTCTGTCTGTCTGTCCTTCTGTCTGTCTGGCTGTGTGTGTGTCCCCCTATCAACTCCTAAAGGGCTGCAGCAATCGAAACCAAATTTAGTATGAGTAAAGATGTATACCGGAATATCTCAAGCCCATATTTGAAAATGATCTCAGTGCTACCAACTGCTGAAAAAACGCACTAGAAATTTGTGCTCCATGTTGGATATCATGGAAGGTATGCATGGGAGCTATTCCAAAATTGGTACAAATGTAGGTAATACTATTTCAGTTTAATTTCCAGGAGGCCACACATGACACTGTTGCAAAAATAATTCTAGCCTTCTGATAAGTCCAATTTTTAAATGCATATAACTTCTGCACTATTTATTGGATTTCAACCAAATTTGCTATGTAATATGTGTACATAAACAGATATGACTTAGTGTATTCTTAAGAGCCACCAGGGCTGCCAACTGTTAATAATTTCTCTCTCTATTTTCTTCATCCAAATACCAATATATCTGAAAGTATGCACGCCGACATCTTTAAACTATGCACACGTATAGTACCTGACATTTTAGATTAATTTGGAGCAACTTATTGTGCCCAATCAGTCACGGCAGTCTGGCATCGAACTCGGGTCTTATCAGAGAAGACCAGGCACATGGTTATGCCTAGAGTCGAACCATTGATCTCTGAGTGGGAGCAATTACAGGGAACCCAAAGAGCAATGAGAGGTATACTGACATATAATAATGTAGCGTGATTTCACGATCTATATGTGAATATCATAGCAGTTTAAGGTGAAGAATTGTAGCCAAATGCCAGGAAATATACATTTTCAGAGCATACGAGAATGAGAGGAGGCCAGTTTGTTGTTTTACAAATTACCCTTAGCAAGTGGGCGGAGAACTTAGGCGCCGAGCGCACTATTTACGTCTGGAGCGGGGAGACAGCTCAAAATTAATGACCCGGGTATTCACCGCTTGACAACGATTGAACCTAGAGTAGGGATGATGGCCCACGGAAATTAATTAATTACAGCCAAGTGGAGTATTGAAATGCATTGAAATATACAGCCAGGTGAATATATTCACGGAGAGGTAATTTAGGAGTGGTTTTTCACCTAAATTAATGCCTATATCTCCAAATGAACGAATTACAACCTAGCTTACGCTCGAGAGCAGTAATTTTGTGACCAGCCAACGGGGAACCACCACAGTAGCGTCCTGACGCGCTGAACTAAGGCAATTAATTGTAATTAATTGGCCGAAGCGATCGCCGGCACGCGAATGTTTTTGAAACCTCCACACCTAAATAAACAAGATGTAGATGTCATTTCGGCTGAAGAGGTATTATTTCAAGAAAGGAGTCGCTCTCATGTGTCCAGTGGACTATTTTGTACGAGAAACCTTTATAAGGGAGAGCAGCTCACACCAAGCCAGTTCGCCTAGAGTTGTTCTACAGTATACACGTAACTAAGACGCTGCTTGTAGCGCGCCAAATGTTAAAGTATCAACGCTCCGCCGTTGAAGAACAATAGAAGCAAGTCATAAAGCTTCTTAAGTAATCATGAAGTGCGTCGAAAGTAATTTAATACAGATATTTATCTATTATCTGACGCAAATATAAATTCGCCACAGCGAAAAAGGAACTTATAATGTTTTTGAACAGTTCATATACCGGGAGGTATTGTCAGAATTGTATATGACATTATCATCAGGATCACTACAATGATGGGAGCTTGGGAATCATTGCCACCTAATCTGGATAGTGAGCTGAACAAGATTGCAGGTGACGAGGATCGAACGTCCGTAAAACGCTGTTAGATTTTCACGTAGACCAGCGGTTGTCATAATTGCATCGCATCTCTGAGATAGGCGTAGGAGAAGTCCGATTTAAGGATCAACCTGTGAAGTAGTGAATAAGTGTACATAAATTATGTAATAGTGATTTAAAAGTGTTCATGTGTATAGTGATTAATATGCAGTGTGTAGAAGTGAAAGAGGCCACTGATAAAGGTATGTTTATCAGGTGGAAAATGTGTGAATCTAAGTGTTGTGTAAAGGATAACATGATGGCTTAAATCAAGCGTCATGGTAGCGCCAAAGCTGAAGCGCTGGCACTATCCAGCGAAAAGGAAAAAGTGAGTACCATTTTACCATGTCATTATAACTAAATAGTTCACCATATAACGATTTATCACTTTGAGAATAAGATGTAATAGTCACTTACTGAACGAGTTTTCACCACTCGTCTTGAATAAAATATGGCTTGGAAGGTGATTTGTTTAGGGCCATTTAGGTCGAAAATAGTGATGGATGTAACGGTAACGTTAAATGAGTAATAATAATAATAATCTGGGGTCGGCAACAGTAAAGTAATAGGCATTTTTGGCCTAAATAACGTTCAAAGAGTGTCATGTCTAATATAAAGATACTGTATTGTGGTAAACAGTAGGAAAGTAACGTGGAATATAGCGAAATACGAGAGCTTTTTCAGTGTCAGTGAAATGTGAATGAATATTTGATATGGTCAATCCTTAGGATTATGTTTGAGGACCATTAAAGTAAAGTAAGCCAGTAAATTTATACATTTTTGTTAGGAGCTATGTAAAGCTTTGGCTTAAGTGGTATGACAGAGAGAACGCGGGTGCCTTAATAATGGAGTCATCTATGTGAAGTATTGTTTGAAGCCGCATATAGCGTGCAGAATTAACGTAGAATCCAGTGATTTACGTAAATAAATAATTGCGGGGACCAACTAGTATAGCTTGCTCGTTAGGTGAGAAGTTGGCTGAATCTACGAGTAGTATCGCCCTTTAGCATACTGTATTATTCGCAGCGAATTGGACAGAGCCTGTCTGTATCCAACGCTTGCATGAATTATGGCCACTAATGACGTCCGTCGAGACGCAGTGAGCATGTGTATCAATGACCTACCCTGAGATGTAAGGATCATATTCGTCGTTTAGGAAACGCAGATTTCCTTATATTTTATTGACAGCTGCTGGTGAAAATCGTGGATTTTCACTATGATGCGCGTCCAAAAGCCACCAGTAGTCACCATAGAACGGCAAGGCTATCACTAGAATTCCACCCCAGCCATGAATGTTAATTAAGGAGCCAGTCGAGCCCAAAACACTATAAGGATAGGTGTTAAATAATTAAATGACTCAATTACTTAGGAGCCACACTTAGCGTAACTCCAGTACTGCAATTGTAAACAAACTTGACCTTGACAGCAGAGAGAGGTGGGGTAGTAGACCACTTCTGCGGCAGCCATCTTGACTAGCCAGCTGGAACGAATTTTATTGCCTGCTGAGGGGGAGGAAGGTCGGTCGACCGGTCCCTTGTAAATTAGAGTCACAGTAGGACACTGAAGAATCTCGATATTTCAATATGCAATTAAGATATGATTATTATGATGATGCCAATTGAATTGAACGGTGTGTTGCAACTCACATACGTTGTTGGATCATAGAAATCAGATAATATTTGGCTCAGTTATTCTCGGAGGAGGAAAATTGAACCAAAATAATGTAGGCATCTTCTTTTAGAATGCATTTTGCCAGTTCACGCTAATTTATGCAGACGGGTATGTGATTTCCCAGAACATGACACATTTGTAACGATGATAAGCCCGACAAGACCCAGAAAATCGTTGTATGGTGAAACTATAATATATTCTATCCATGTTTATTTTGGAAGGGATAAGTACCACTTTTCTTAAAGCGTTCATATTGATGGAAAGAAGGAAGATGATTCACACGACACAACAAATATTTGTTAATGAATGCAAAAAATAATGAATTTATGCTAATCAAGGTAAATGCCATAAGAAACGGAGTAATGTTTTTATTAATGTCATTTTGATGTGATATGTGATTTTTGTGTTATGATACTCCAATTAACTAAGATTGTGTCACATGATGAACACTATGGAACCCCATGGAAGTCTGAAAATATCATTGACAGGATGCTAGAATTAGATTTGAGTGCAGTGTAGCACTATTTTAAGAAGAAAGCTCACAGAATAACCCTATTTTTATTTGTGGGAGTTAAATATAATTTGTCCTTTATTTGTATTTGTTGTATAGCCATGATTTTAGACCAGTAAATAGTTCATTTTAGGAAAATGTTGTGTATTTCCTGTAGAGTAGTTACCTGGTAGACTCAAATCCTGAGCATGTGGTCGTATGGTGGGCAGGAACGTCCCATACCTCGAAAGACCGTGAGTTAGCTGGGATACGAACACATGGTCCACATGATGACAGTTGGGTACATTATATACTTCAGTTCTACCAGCATGATTCTAAGCCTGCTGATAGGACCAATTTTTAAATACATGTAACTTCTATACTATCAGTTGGATTTCAACCAAATTTCGTATGTGCTATGTGTAACATAACAGATATGACTATAAGTATTTTTGAGAGAAATCAGGGCTGCCAACTGTTAATAAATTCTGTCTATATTTTTAAACCTAATATCAATATATCAGCAATTATGCAAGCCAACAGCTCTATACTTTGCACACGTATAGCACCTGACACTCTAGATTAATTTGGAGTAATTAATATAAGTCAGTGCTGCCAACATGATTCTATGCTTGTTGATAAGCCCAATTTTAAAATGCATGTAACTTCTACACTACCGAATGGATTTCACCCAAAATTGGCACAACAAGATATCATAATATTTCCGATTATTTCTAACCAGCACACGCATGCCATTGTTGCCAACATGCTTTTACGCGTGCTGATAGATCCAATGTCTAACTGCATGTAACGTCCATTGGACTTCAACCAAATTTTGTATTCTGTACCTTAAGAGATGGAACTAAGAATATATTCAGTCACCAGGGCTGCCAACTCTAGTGCTCTATTAGGCTATATTGTACCAGGAATATTTCGAACTAATTAGACATTTCGATATTACCAACTTAATTTCGTCATTATTCTAGATAGGTTCATACACTGTAGAATAATCATTGGCATGAAAAGTAGGCTCTTTAGTTCGTCATGGAACTTCTTGTTACTTTTTACACAGCATAAATTACAATAATGAAAGAAAATAGCAAACAATATTTTGGAGTGGAATTACAGTGACAACTATAAAGCGAGGTTTAACATTATTAAATTGTACAGAATGTATCGAAGAGTGCATACAACATCCTGATAACCACAACAAAGAAATTAGCAAGAGTTGCCAGAGGTGCACTCTATATTATTCCATAAACAAGACGTGAGTCATTACATTAAAGCTATTAAAGTGTTGTGTGTTTTAATGTGCTGATACAGCTCGTAAATTCGAACATATATGCAGACGACACACATAAAGATGCACACATGCATACAGACGGATACACGCACGCATTGATTGCCTCATAATCCTACTTTCTACCCATTGTATGATGAAAGTAGGCTACGCAATACAAGCAGTATTCAGTCGTCAATGTTATGCAGATGAACATTGCAGTATAGAACAGATCCCACGGCAGGTGCTCTCAGCTCATCAATCGACCGACCACAGCCAGCTCTGTTATATGATTCAATAATCATAAAATTGAATAATCTGATTACTCGTATCGTTTCATTCGATTAAGTGAATCAACAGAAATCGAGTTATTTTAACCAATTGTTTCTATGTATCGACTAATCTAATGTTGGTTGAAGCGAGGTGGATTGTGAATAACGTTCTATTGCTCATCGAGGATCCTGCCAATCGGCTTGTAACTGACGGACTGGAAACTGCGCAGACATGGACTCCTTTGAAGTTATTCTTTTGCCAGTGTTGCATAGAAAGATCGCCAATAGAGGTAGCTTTTCATACGTCTGCTGTATCTCATTGTGACTGCCAATTATATTGAGAGGGTAAAATAAAAGAGGAAACTCATTGAATATAGGCTATGGCATAACACAAGTAAACTGTTGGAAATCTTTATTCATTTTAGAGGCTTCGGATAACTTGGTCATCAGCCCTGCGTATCTATATAAGTGTTTAATTTGTCTGATAACCTGTGTTTCTGTGATGACTATAGTAGTGTGTCTGAACTAATTTTGTGTTCGGCCATGGCGAAATATAAATATTACATGTCATAAAACTGTACTATAATAAGGCTCATTATAGCACACGTTTTCATTATGATACAGTTTCTCCCACCAATCAGAGCTCAAGAAACAGTTTGTGTGACCAATTAGGTAAGGATGGCATCGCACCTGCGCTGACATCCATGGCCTCCTATTTTAAATTTCACTTCGTGGCTAGTGTCATAGTGGGGTATTCGAGGAGGCCGTGGTCGAGTACAAGATGTTCTCTGCGTCCAATGCGCTCTGCTCAGTACATAAAACTGACGAAATCTTGACAGATATTTCTAAATATTTATGTTCGAATATGACATAGTTATAATCGTCGAACATAAACAGTCGTATGCAACTTGCCGATAATGGTAATTAAGGCACTTGTGCCTTAATTATTGCCATTATAGCCTTGTTGCATAATGTACTATTTAGGGTGAAGAATTAGGGTGAGTACCTCAATAAACTGGCATCTCTGATTTTGCCTGAAGAGAGCATGGAAAAACCGCGAAAGGTGGAGGGGGAGGAAGTACACTCCGTATGAGCACTAAATGCATAAGGTTTTGAACTTTTAATCTCCAGCCTTAGGTCCCCGTGTAAACATAGAGATATGCAGCATGAAGACCAAGTAAGAGATATATGAAACATAAACGGAAGGAATTTATTTGTTGTTGTTTCATTTAGGAGTTCACAATAGTGGCACAAGGGTATGGTCACACCTTCAAAGTGCTATCGACGAGAAAGTTCGTCGCTGCGCGCGCGCCCTTTTAGTTCCACATTCCAGCTAATCGAGGCGATGTAATAAAAAAGGTAGACCTACCTGCTTTTTTGTTATAGTCCACACAACCATTCACTTCGCATTTTCAATCTCTATGGCACTGCGAATTACGCTATTCATTTGTTAAAAGAGCTGTAAATATTTGACTTATGTGCGCTGGAATGGCTGACAAGAGGCCTTGTATTAGATCGAACAGTGGCGATTCTGAACATTTACATAGTCGAACTATTCTCACGTTCCAATCAAATATTCGTACTCAAAATTATTCAAACATATTGAATAATTCAATGTTAGAATATGTTAAGCCCTGGAGCATAACGAATAGAAGAAGTGATATCACTGGCCTAGTATGCCTGGTCCGCCGCAGCGCAGCGCTGGCTCCGATCTGTGATGTAAGTTAGCATTGGCGCTTACGAGACTTTTAAAACCTTGCGACCTGTTTTACATGTTAAAACACCGCAAGATATCCTCATAGGCGCTACTAAGTCCGACATCTCCACTTACTTTACTGTGCCCAATTATAATTTAATAAGTCATCTCCGGTAATAGTCCAGTTTCGACAATAAGCGAAGACAGAGGGCAAGTTCAAAATGCAATTTGTTTTGCCAGCTATCGGCAATTTTAAAAAAAGAACGGAAAAAATAACCTCGCTATCATAAAGGATTTCTTCACATTGTTACACATTTTACAATCCCTTAACAGACTTGCAACACAGCCACAAAAAAGCCGTACGAACGCAACTTTCAACTTTACCGTAGATTACTATAAAATTCAATAATAACCATGAATTTCACTCCACCAACACCAAAATCAGTAAACTACCATCATTTCAGAAGAACTTAACATTAAACAGACATAGAAGGCATAGTCATGACCCCTTCATAGAGTAGGCTATTGCCTAAACCCGATCATGGCTCCTTCAACTTTACTTTAGAATATTACAAAAATCAATTATACCCATAAATTTCACTCCACAAACACCAAACTCAATAAACTACCATCATTTCAGAAGCACTTAACATTTAACAGATATAGAAGGCACAGTCATGAACCCTTCTTAGAGTAGGCTATTGCCTAAAACTGAACACGCCTCCTTCAGCATTACGGTAGATATATATTTTTAAACTCATTGTCTTTCTATTCTCATCCCTTTTTTTCACAGAAGTAGTCTTAAATGGCATCAAGAGCATTTTAATTTACACCATACTGGACAAATAATTGGGCAAATTAGGAAATATATGTGGGACAGAATAGTCTTTCAATCGCCAGTTGGTTCTTGGGAGAAGTACTACTTCCTTCCCTTCTATCACAAATTTGTCAAATTTAACAATTAAATCTTCTGAAAAGTGAGCATCACAGATGTAGGACTTTTCAGTAAGTTCCCTATCCTTCCCTGGTATGGCCCCTTTGCACTTGATAAAACGTTCCTTAGCTTTAGGACGTTTGAAAAACCGTCTGTCTTCTTTACAGTCCCCATAGCTAGATCTGCATCCTGGTGCAAAACAGCAAGGCATCTTCACTACTCACATTAAGCACTCATGAAAATGTAAGGGCTAAACTACTGTTTACTTACATTAAATAACAATAAAATTAACACACGGAGATAACATCAACACACGACAAGAATTTAAATTCCATTTCAGTTAATGCTTCCTACAATAGCATTTCAGGTATTAATACTATGAAGTAATAGTGTAAGCACTTGTATATCAATAAACGTTTGCACAGAACGCCACAAAAACACTCCGACCGATTAAATACTTAATATATCGCACATAAACACATAAACATATGTGGAAATCAACAATCTCAAGTCGACTGTAGCGCTGCGTAGCGGCGTGTGCCAACCCGATCCGTATTCATTGCATGCTATTGAGGGAGAAGAGATCACACTTTATATTCTATTCGTTAAGCCTAGAGTCTGTTTGCCGAGTCGAGATAGTGTAAGTAAGCACAGTTGTACACGTTATTGCACGGCTGCCCGCAAGGGGTGCATAGAGCTGTACCTGCTGAACGTACAGTGCTGTGTATAGCCTACATGTGTAGCGGGCTGACTTCTCTTTCTTTTTAACCAATAAAAATTAGTTTAATAGTTAAATTACTCGCACGTGTTTCGATATACCAATGATAACTTCTTCAGCGTGAAAAATAATCTTAGAATTTAATTTATAATTTGTATTTCATTGCGTTAACATGTTCATTCTATTTTTATAACACGATATATTTTCTAAACATGTCGTTCTTATCGGTTACATGCTACAGCGCGGTTTATTTTGTGTTCTTAATTAATAAGTTATTAAGTGCTTATGACAGGCAACAGTACACAGTGCATCAAGTCTTGACTTTTCTAGTGTTACGGCATGACTAATGATCTCGGAGCTTCTTGGCTATCCCTGTCCGGGGAGCCAGGGTCACTGTCTCGACTCGATGAATAGACTTTAGTTCCTACCTCATGAGGCAAAACTGAGAAGAGCCATCCTAGAAGTGGTTTTCTGTGGTTTTCCCTCTTCTACTCCAGGCAAATGCCAGGTTGGTGCCTAACTTAAGGACGCTGTGTTGTGACAATGGCTTATTGTACACAATCAAATGAGCAAATGTTAAATACAAATTTATGTTATTTCCTTTTGGGATAATTATACACTTAACAGAGCCACCTGCTGACCAATAAATAAGAATAATTCTTACTGTCTAATTTTGTACAGTGTTCAACAAGGATGTCACAGTAAACAATTCTAGTACGAGGGCTGCTTTTTCTTCAAGTACCGTTGGATTGTATAAAAATAACAGATTGACATTCCAAACTGATTTTACTATTAAACGTTTGCTTATTTTATTCTTATGTCTCACGACCGCACTGTGCCAACGTTACGATAGACTTTTACAAAGAAGTCAAGTGTGAAGTTGTGGACTATCTGCTGTTTAGTCCAAACCCGCAGTGAATGATTTTCACCTTTTTCGGGAATTGAAGGTATGGTTGGGCGGCAACGCCTTGCCCAAAAGGAAACACTTCAGGAGACTCTCCAGACGTACCCACCAAAGTGACGGCATTTTTTTTTTTTTGCCGAGGGCATTGGAAAACTGGTGTAACGATACGACAAATGTTTCAATTGTTTTGACGATTATGTTGAGACATAAGAATAAAACAAGCAAACATGTAATAGTAAAATCAGTTTGGTATGTCAATCTGTTATTTTTATACAGTCCATCGGAACTGTGAAAAACGCAGCCCTCGTAAATACATTTATCAAGCTTCGTACGCATTTCTTGTTACTTTCTTGTCAAGGATACTTAATGTTTTCCGGCAATGTAAAGAACATGTGGATTGACAAAATGAACGGATTGGTTTTTCTAGAATAATTATTTTGAGCCGCTTAAAATTTAACAAACTCCAAAAATATGTTGCCTATTCAATGATGAAAAATGAAAATCCACAGCCTGTTTTCCAGTCTCCGACCGGGTCAGGAATGGAATGAATGAAGCCCCCATCTAGCGGCGAGGATATGAACTGTGCCGGCTGCCGAGGCCTGACGCACTCCTCTGGGGCAATGATTTAATGAATGACAGATGAAATGAAATGATAATGGAGAGTGTTGCTGGAATGAAATTTTGACAGGGAAAACCGGAGTACCCGGAGAAAAACCTGTCTGCCTCCGTTTTGTCCAGCACAGATCTCACACGGAGTGACCGGGATTTGAACGACGGACCCAGCGGTGAGAGGCCGGCGTGCTGCCGCCTAAGCCACAGAGGCTTACCTATTCAACGATATGTTTTTTTAATTTATAAATTGAAAAGATAAAGGTTATTTAAATATATTTTCTGTTCATTCTTTAAAACTAAATGGTTACTAACACATTACAAAAAAAATCCTCTCGGCACGCTGGAAGGCGCAGGTTTTCGTAGGTGGATCAGACCTCATTTATTGCGAGAATGTATTTTACAATTGGAGGTTAATTAACCTTTTTTTCGTCTTTCTATGCATATTTTTAACATTTTATTGTCTTATGGGGATGGTAACTTTCTTGTCATAGTTGGGGTTCATTTTAATACTTTTGATCACAATGTCCTTATGCAAGGTTTGGAACTGATGTGTTACTATCTAACAGTCTGTTACTTCTTCGCGCAAAATTTTATCTCCCGCAGAGATGTTGGTTGGTTCCTCAGTTTAGGGGCTGCGACAACGTGGTCATGTAACCCCGTGTACATTGGGTGTGTGTATAGTCTGTCTGATAAACGGTGTTAATTGTGATGACTGTATTAGTCTCTAATTCAGTTAAGGTCTGCAGAAGGTCAATTTTAAGTAGTAGTACCTAATTTTGAACCAAATACTACCGTCAACGACACCTACTGTGAACTTGGCTGCTAGATTCCACCGCAACCAGCAACTTGCAATGAACGTGGGAACTTCCCCTCCGAAGGAAAGCATGCTGAGGGATTTTTAGCGCTCTTAGAAAATCCGACGACATTGGCCGGTTTTGAACCAGCGACCTTGGGCATAGAAGTTCAGCATGCTACCAGTTAGCCGCTTCCCACATAGTCAGATGGAACAAGAAGTTCCGTGCGGAACTAAAGAGCCTACTTTTCTTAAAATTAAGATTCATGCCAATGATTAATCTACAGTATATGAAACTATCTAGAATAATGACGAAAGAAAGTTGGTAATATCGGAATGTCTTAATTAGTTCGAAATACTGTATACTAGGCATAATGTAGCCTAATACAGCAATACAGTTGGCAGCCCTGGTGACTAAATATATTCTTAATTCCATCTCCTAAGGTACAGAATACAAAATGTGGTTGAAGTCCAAAGGATGTTACATGGAGTTATACATTGGATCTATCAGCACACGTAAAAGCACGTTGGCAACAATGTCATGCGTATGCTGGTCAGAAATAATCGGAAATATTATGATATATTTTTGTGCCAATTTTGGATGAAATCCATTTTTTAGTATAGAAGTTACATGTATTTTAAAATTGGAGCTATCATCAGGCATAGAATCATGTTGGCATCACTGACTTATATTAATTACTCCAAATTAATCTAGAATGTCAGGTGCTATACGTATGCAAAGTATAGACCTGTTGGCTTGCATACTTTCTGATATATTGATATTAGGGTAAAAAATATAGACACCATTTATTAACAGTTGGCAGCCCTAATTGCTCATAAGAATACTTATAGTCATATCTGTTATATTACACATAGCACATACGAAATTTGGTTGAAATCCAACTGACAGTATAGAAGTTACATGTATTTAAAAATTGGTCCTATCAGCAGGCTTAGAATCATGTTGGTAGAACTGACGTATATAAGATACTCCAAATTAATGTAAAATGTCAGGTACTATACGCGTGCATAGTTTAAAGCTGTCGGCTTGCATACTTTCTGATATATTGGTATTTGGATAAAAAGTAGAGAGAACAATTATTAACAGTTGGCAGCCCTGGTGGCTCTTAATAATACGCTCAGTCATACCTGCTTATGAGCTTATATCACATACATAATTTGGTTGAAATCCAATTGATAGTGTAGAAGTTATGTGCATTTAAAAATTGGACCTATCAGAAGGCTTAAAATTATTTTGGCAACACTGTCATGTATGGCCTCCTGGAAATTAAACTGAAATAGTATTATCTACATGTGTGCCAATTTTGGAATTGCTCCCATGTATGCCTTCCATGATATCCAACATGAGCTCAAATTTCTAATGCGTTTTTTTAGCAGTTGGTAGCACTGACTTCTTTTTCAAATATGGGCTTGAGTTATTCCGGTATTCATCTTTACTCATACTAAATTTGGTTTCGATTGCTGCAGCCGTTTAGGAGTTGATAAGGGGGACACACACACACACACACACACAGCCAGCCAGACAGAAGGACAGACAGACAGACACATTTTCCCGGATCGATCTCATAAGTCTACTTTTTCCTCATTTTTGCAAAGTGTGAAAAGTAGGCTAAAAAAAAGATGTTCAGTAAAGAACATATAGCCTACTTTCTCCAAAATGCATGGGTATTGTTATAACTCTTTGTCCTTTTCAAGGAGTATAATTGAATGTTGGTTGTAGTAGCTTGTTGAAATACAACGTGCTATAGGGATATTAAACATGAATATGAGGTGCCCTTTGCTAGTGCTACCTCTGTAAAAAGAAACATTCAATTCGGTTTCACCGTGTTTGAATTGATCTGGGGAATGGATTTGCACACATACATGGCCGCTATTTGCAAACTATTGGGCTGATGACCTTGTAGTCAGTCATAAGATGCTTTCCACAAAAAGGCATGTTGTTGCAAAATCCGGTAGAGATCAAATTATTAGGATGGTCGAAATTTGATTTAAGCTTTTAACATTTGGGTGGCCGTCATTCCGTTTCCGTCAAGATGGCGGCAATATAAAACATGACACTGATGTGCCTTTTGCTAGTACTAAATTTCCTTCAATTCGGTTTCGCCGTGTTTGAATTGATAGGGGGAATCGATTTGCACACATACTTGGCCACCATCTGCAAACTATTGGGCTGATGATCTAGCAGTTTGGTCAGAATATGCTTCCCACATGGAGATTTGTTGTTGCAAAATTTGGTAGAGACTAGATTATTAGGTTGGTCGTAATTACATTTTAGCCTTTAACATTTGGGTGGCCGCGATTACGTTTCCGTCAAGATGGCGGTGATATAAAACATGATACTGAGGTGGCCTTTTCTAGTGCTACCTCTGTACCAAATTTCGTTCCATTCGGTTTCACCGTGTTCGAATTAATAGGGGGAATCGATTTTCACACAAAGATGGCCGCCATCCGCAAAATATTAGGCTAATGACCTATTAGTTTGGTCAAAGGATGCTTCCTCCATAATGGTATGTTGATGCAAAATTTGGTAGAGATCGGATGATTAGGTTAATCTTAATTTGATTTAAGCTTTGAATATTTGTGTGGCCGCCATTACGTTTCCGTCAAGATGGCGGCGATATAAAACATGACACTGAGGTGCCCTTTGCTAGTGCTACCTCTGTACCAAATTTCATTCCATTCGGTTTCACCGTGTTCGAATTAATAGGGGGAATCGATTTTCACACAAAGATGGCCGCCATCCGCAAAATATTAGGCTAATGACCTATTAGATTTGTCAAAGGATGCTTCCTCCATAAAGGTATGTTGTTGCAAAATTTGGTAGAGTTCGGATGATTAGGTTAGTCGTAATTTGATTTAAGCTTTGAACATTTGTGTGGCCGCCATTACGTTTCCGTCAAGATGGCGGTGATATAAAACGTGACACTGAGGTGCCCTTTGCTAGTGCTACCTCTGTACCAAATTTTATTCCATTCGGTTTCACCGTGTTCGAATTAATAGGGGTAATCCATTTTGACACAAAGATGGCCGCCATCCGCAAACTATTAGGCTAATGACCTATTAGATTTGTCAAAGGATGCTCCCTTCATAAAGGTATGTTGTTGCAAAATTTGGTAGAGATCGGATGATTAGGTTAGTCGTAATTTGATTTAAGCTTTGAACATTTGTGTGGCCGCCATTACGTTTCCGTCAAGATGGCGGCGATATAAAACATGACACTGAGGTGTCCTTTGCTAGTGCAACCTTTGTACCAAATTTCGTTCAATTTGCGCTCACCATGTTCGAATTGATAGGGGGGGGGCAGACATTCAGAGTACACACACTCACACACACACACACACACAAAGACTCACACACACACATACACACACACAGACAGACACACTTTTTTTTCGCCCTGTAGTGATCTCATAAGTCTACTTTCATTTTTTGCAAAAATCGAAAGTAGGCTAATGAATGTGATCTCGTCAATGGCGTTGTCTTGGCAACCTCTGATAGCTCATCCCTGATCAATTTAGAAGCGTTGTCATGGTAACCTCTGATGGCGCGTGGCATTTTCTTTAATTCCGAAATCGTTTTTCTCATCCCTTGGCGTAATGGTGGGTCATATCAAAATTTCTTTCAGACAAAAGTTTTAGGTAATTATTAGGGGAATATTTTCCATTTTGTACGGTTTTGATATTGTGCCTATTAAGAGAGATATGATTAATGTTTCCCGAAAAACCCACTTTTTCCACCTCTTTGGTCAATGGTTGGTGCTATCAAAAAACTTATTTGACATAAATTTTTGGCACTTATCCGACACATATTATGAACTTTGAATGGATTCCATATTTCATGTATTAAGAGAGTTATAGTGATATTTCACTTTTTCAAAAAAAAGCCCCCCATTTTCACCCCCTTTGACCGATTTTGCCCATGAACGAACTCGACCGAGAATTTAATGGGATACTTATTATGTAAAAAATTCAGAGTGATTGGGGCAAAATTACGGCAGTTATCGTGTCCACAAGAAACTGATATACATATATATATATATATATATATATATATATATATATATACATATATACATACATAAATTGTGTATAAACTTTTGAACTGACGGTGGTTTTGGGGTCTGGGGGATGTGAAACGCGAAGATATGTCGAAATTTTCCGGAAGTCGAAACATGGGACCCATTGCAATAGTTAGCTTTCTAATGAAATCTACCTAATATCAGGCTTGTAATTTAACTAGTTCCTGAGAAAAGTCTACCAGAATCTCTAAAATCTCTAAAATCTTAACTTGCAGGATTGTTTTTTGTGATCTGGTTGAGCACCCTGCACAAAATCAGACAATAATATTTCATTCGTATTATTTTTTAGCCTATTATCAATTTTGAAAAAATAGGCTTATGAGATCACCTTTTGTCTGTGTGTGTGTGTGTGTGTGAGGTGTGTGTGTGTGTCCCCTAATAACTTCTAAACAGCTGAAGCGATTTCAATGAAACTCGGTACGTTCATAGCACTATCCCGGACGACCCCGACCATGCCATTCAAATTTTGTTACGTCTCACCAATCCAACATGGCGGCTGTGCGAAATATTTCACCAGCATTCAATATCTCCGAAACAATTCCCTATATCACCCTGGAATTTATTACAGAGATACAGGGCACTACTAGAAGTTCATCTATGAGACTTTCAAAAACCGGTTAACTACAAAACGAACATGGCGGCCAAGCGAATTTGAAAATTTTAAATAGACCTTTCTCGCGATTTAATGTTCCAAACGCAATGAAATCTGCTACAGGAATTGTTTTTACACATTGTAATGCACTGGTATCTAATTTAGTACAATTGTTTACAAAACCTCAAGATGGCGGCTGTGCGAATTTTAAAAATAAGTTCTTATTTCTTGTGTCGTAATCATGTGATCGAAGTGAAAGTTTGAATAATGAACCTACGAAATAATTTTCCTTTAATGGTAGCCTACATGACTCTATGGCCTATACATTTAGCAATTCAACATGGCGACCATGCTAAATATTTAGACAGCTATGAATATCTACGAATCTATTATAGCAATCAAACTTAATTCTTTTATGTTGATAGGGGCTATGAACTTAAGTTCACCTATAGGACTTTAAATTACCTGGTGATTACAAATCCAACATGGCGTCGACGCGAATTATAAATATTCACATGGACGTTTTTCGCAATTTAACCATCCGAGTGCAGTGAAACTTGGTACAGAAAATCCTTATATGAATGTTAATCCACTGGCATCTAATTTATTTCAATTGTTTCCATAACCACAAGATGGCAGCTGTGCGAAATTTTAAAATCTCCTTGTTACTTCTTGTTTCCTAATCATGCGATTGAAATTTGAATGCTACACGTACACAATAATCTTCATGTAACTGTACATAACTCTAGGACCTACATATATAAAATCCAACATGGCGACCATCCGAAATATTTCGTCGGTTCTCAATATCTACGAATCTATTACAGCAATCAAGCTGAAATTTATTGTGTTGATAGTGGTAATTAACATGAGTAGGATATATGAAAATAGGCTTTAGTCTTCACGGAACTACTTGTTTTAATTTGCTAATTTAATTGTGTAAAACAAACCATTGTCTAACCCAGTGTCTTCAAGGCCACAGCCACCTTCTTCCTAATCGTGATGAACATTACATTCTTGGGCCGTGTGTAGCTCACGGACAACTAATTGAGTGTAGCGCTATTGATGCGGAAGCAATGGCAATGAATGTTGTATCCCTCAAGTGACTCGCACAAAAACTGTTCCCATCCTCACAAGAACTGACAGCGCGCAGACCAAGATACAGTCTAATTAAAGCCAGAACCGGAAATACATTGTTATTTCAAGCCAGTGGTTTAATTAAAATCGGTATGTGTGGGAAGGAATATAACACCTCGACTCACACACAACAGGCAAGCAAAAAATATTAAAAGTAATCTGAAAATGTTGCGGTGTACTGCACGTCACAACTTTCTCATTTGACGCTGGTAAATTATTTACAACTCACATTTACGGTTTGTTTTTCACGGTTTCTAATTTTTGGCTACCTTTTAATAACAGTTAAAGCTGGTAGGAAGTTGAAGATGATATACACTCCAAATATGCGGGGATAGCCGTTCTTTATTACGTACTAGCAGTAGAGCCCGGCTTCGCCCGGTGGATTTATTTGTTTTATGGATGATAATGAATACTACTACAGAACTGGCACATAATACTTAAACTAACATAAAAAACATATTTTAAAAATATAACTTTTTGTGGTGGTGGTGGTGGTGGTGGTGGTGGTGGTGGTGGTGGTGATAAGTAGTACAGAATAATGGACGTAACATTCAGGTCATTTTCCCGTAATGATAATGATAATAATGAATAGGGAAACAGCTATTTACTAACTACATTACCGACACATGTAATTTACAAACGAATTGAAAAAATATGATTAGAAAGAGGAGTATGTGAAATAAAAGACACTGCCTAGTGCCTATATCAAATTGGCTGTTAGAAAAGTAGAAATCAATAGTGACATCTTTTGTCACATAGTGCCATAGGAAAATAATCAGAGCACTTTGGAAAACTTGGGCTGTCCCGAGCTCCTGAATTAGCAATAGTGTCATTTATCGTCACATACCGCTCAAGGATAAGGATCAGAATAAATGAAAGTAAATTTGAAAGTACCAACGCTTATTGCAGCTGTGTACTGCACCAACACCATCGCACTTTTACAGAGGTATAATATTTTCATGATGATAACTGTTTACGGGCCCTAAGAAATCTTTTTGAAATAATTACTCCCCGTGACTCCAATTTGTAAGCAGCGCAAGTTGTAACTATTTTCGCAATTCTGGTAGGGGTGACGTGATGCAGCTCGCATTGCCAGCCTACAATTGACTTATTAAAATATTCGTACAGGTACACTGTATGGACATGAATGGTTCTAGGACTTTAAAACGTAGTTTTCAAGTTCATTTTGTCTGTTGTTCTAAGTGTAGGGAATGGAGAGAGTTGTCCAAAATATCAAGTCGACAGTGTTGCCCGCAGGGTTCCAAAGGGTAAGTACATTAAATTTGGTTAAGATCGGTGAAACGATGTAGACTTGTGCCAAAGGGCCTAAATGCAGGGAATGGAGTGGTCTGTACGAAATTTCACGTAGACAGTGTTACTCGCAGGGTTCCAAAGGGTAAGTATACAAATTTTGGTTCAGATCGGTGAAACTGTATAGATTTGTGCCAAAGGGCCTAAATGTAGGGAATGGAGTGGTCTGTCTGAAATTTCATGTAAACAGTGTTACTCGAAGGGTTCCAAAGGGTAGGTATGCAAATTGTAGTTCAGATCGGTGAAACGGTGTAGATTTGTGCCAAAGGGCCTAAATGCATGGAATTGAGTGGTCTGTCGGAAATTTCATGTAAACAGTGTTACTCGCAGGGTTCCAAAGGGTAAGCATACAAATTTTGGTTCAGATCGGTACCAAACGGCCTAAATACAGGGAATGAAGTGGTCTGTCCAAAATTCCATGCAGACAGTGTTATTCGCAGGTTTCCAAAGGTTAAGTATACACATTTTGGTTCAGATCAGTGAAACGGTGTAGATTTGTATAAATAACAGACAGACAAACCAACATTGAGCTTTATATACCAGGTAGACTAACATTGCTCGGCGCTGACCGTGTATTGTAGCACAAATGTGGGTTTTACTCGCTAACCATTGGAGATATACGAAAGGTGATAATGACCTTTGGGATAGAAAATTAAATTTTAAACCTTGTAAATACCATCAAAAGTTTGCTATTTCTTAGCGTTCTCTTTTTATTTGAAATGGAAGTATGACATTTTGAAACCAATGGGTGCAGTGACGTCACTAAAATGGTCGCCATCCTTAAATAGTGCAAAGTATCGAAATAAAAAGTAGCCTATATGTTAACCAGGTAAATCAGCTACATCCATGCAAAATTTAATGTTAATCGAACTAGTGGTTCTTGCGTGATTGAGTAATACACAGACACACATACTGCATTTCATCTTTATATATTAGTATGCTTGTATAACTAAGAGGTGGTGTTCATTCGAAGATTGATGATGATAATTGTTGTTTTAAGGGGCCTAACATCTAGGTTATCGGCCCCTAATGGTTTGGGTGTTAGTGCAAATGTAAATGAAATAAAACCAAACCTAAAACTAACAACATACGTACATACTATAAGGGGAAATGGGAAACAAAAATAAGAATAAGGCAAACAAAAGCCAGGAGGAAAGGAAAGGCCCTCAACCCTCGAAGAATGAGAATTAAGGGACTTGGAAGAAAGGAGAGCTAGGAAAGATAGTTAGAAAACGTAAAGAGGAGGGGGACCACCCCAAAGGCAATGGAAGAAGAAGAAAAACCGGACCCAGCTCAGGAAGCCCTCAGGGTCACCAACTCCCAAAAACACCAGACGTGATCCCTTGAGGTTGCAGCAAAATCCAGGGTGCACCATGTGGTGGGGGCCACCCACACCCTGCCTCCTTGAGGCCCTTGAGCAGAAGGCAGGAGATACAATGGAAAGAAAACAAGAGTTCTGACCCCTCGAAGAATGAAGGAACAGGAAAGATGAGACAAGGGCCAATTAAGGCGGAAAAGTGAAAGACTCCCTAGGCCTCGGATACCCTAATACCGTCAGGGTCGGAAAAGAATAAGAGTTGACCAAGGGAGGTCGAGAGAAAAGATAAGAGAGGAGCCTAACACAAGTAAGTGGAAGCAATGCCGGACTCAGCAGCGGTCCCGTGGTCACCAACCCACGTCTCATAAGTTGTGAGCCCCTGGGGGTCGAAGATTGAGCTGTTATTATTATTATACTTCACTCTCAGAACAATATCTGGCAAATACCTAGGTATATGGCAACTACACCGGTTACAAGAAATCAGATCATGATCACCAACTTTGAAATAAAAGAAAATTCACTAGTCCATGAATTATCAAACTAATCTGCTTGCCGCAATGATGACTGTTTTGTATTGATTTGCATAAATTGGTGTTAACATCAAGTTCCTTCAATCTATGTATTACATTCCTTGGTGCAACCGGCCGCGGTGGCCGAGAGCGCTAACGCGCTACCTCGTGCCTCGCTGGCAACGGGAGAGCATGGGTTCGAATCCCACCTCGGCCGTCCCGAAGATGGTTTTCGTGGTTTCCCATTTTCAACACCAGGCAAATGCCGGGACGGTTCCTTTCAATAGGTCCACGGCCGATTTCCTTCCAATATCCCTTCCCAGACCCGTCCTGAAAAGAAAAGTACATGGCCATTGGCTGCATTAATAAAAATATAAAAATATATTTGGTGCAACGCCAGTGCTTGAGATGACAATTGGTATAATCGTCCCCCCAGAGGCTCACATCAAGTGGGATATGGGTTGGCAACCATGGGACCCCAGCTGAGTCCGGCATTGCTTCCACTTACTTGTGCCGGGCTACTGTCCGTCTTCTTTCATGTCTTGGTCAACTCTTGTTCTTTTCCGACCCCGACGGTATTAGGGTATCCTAGGCCTAGGGATTATCTTCCTTTCCCGCCTTAATTGGCCCTTGTCTCATCTTTCCTGATACCCTCCTTCTGCAAGGGGTCAGCCTTCTTTTTATTTTCATGTTATCTCCTGCCTTCTGCTCAAGTCCTTCAAGGAGGCAGGGTGAATGTAGCCCCACCACTTCTGGTGCACCCTGGATATTGCTACACTCTCAGAGGCTCACGGCTGGTGAGTTCGGGAGTTGGCTATCCCCAGGGATTCCTGAGCTGGATCCGTTTTTTCCCTTTTTCCACTGACTTTGGGGTGGGCCCTCTCATCTTTCTCTTTCCTATCTGCCATTTATGGCATTCCTTCCTTCCAAGTCCCTCAATCCTCGTTCTTCGAGGGTTGAGGGATTTTTTTCTTCCTGTCCTTTATTTGCCTTATCCTTTATTTGCTTACCATCCCTTCTTCTAGTATGTAAGTCTGTAGTTAGTATTAGTTATAGTTTTCATTCTCATCTCATCTTTCACTATCACTCAAACCATTAGGGGCCGATAACCTCAATAAATTGCACAAAATTGCCGTGAAGGTGCGATGTGAACTGGGTGAAGTCGAGAAATGACGGACGAAGTGAAACACTGTAAACAGAGAGAAACGCTTGAGATTAATTGCAGTGTGGAGTCGAGAGATGCTCAGTTTGCTGCTGGAAGTTACATTATGTAATTACACTGAAGTTAGGAAGGATCAACATTAAATGGTGAAACTGCTTCTTGCCCCTGTCCCTCTGAATAATTGAATCGTGTTCAAGGGTTCTGCTTCAAGGTAGATAGAGGAAGGCCAGCTATTTGAAGTAGCAGATGAAATTTACGCTTTGTTAATGGTGTTGTTAGCAATGACATAAATGAAAGTATGACGTCTGGTGAGAACTGGTTCAGGTTTTACAATTTGAAGCCTATCGTGATGAGGACGAAATGAATTATAAATAGGCCACCTACTGTCGACCAAAATATTATGTGTACTCGAGTTTGAAGGTTTTTATGAAATAACCAATAGACCTACATAAAATCCAATAACATCATCTTTTTCGTCGTTCTATTTTACGTTAGCTCATGTAGGTTTGGAATTTTTAGTTCATATTTTAATATTTTTTATCCCAGTTGGAACACAAAAAGTGCCCGTTTTTAAGCGTGTTTCAACCATGCGTCACATTTAAGAATTATCATCTCACAAACCCGTTATCAGATCGAATCCAAATTTAACACAATATACGTTGGAATGTTGTATAACTGGTTAATTAATTTCAAAATTTTGTGTGTCCAAGAAACAAAGTTGTTATCATTTTATAAGGTAACTTTTTCTCAGCTCGGGGTGGTTGGAAAATGTAGTTCTTGGTTGCGTTGTAATCCTTATACATCAAAAAGATATGCTGTATTATTGTGATATACGTAAATTAATTCACTTATTTTATATCGGTTTGCATTTCTACGGGGAAATAAGACATGGTTCACCAGTTACCCGCTTCGGTGAAAGCTGTACAACGTTGCCAAGTTGGGCTCCATCAAGTGACATTGCGCGCCTCGCTCGGAAGTGATGGGCTCCATATTAGCAACGCTGTACAGCATTTCCCGGAGCGGCTAGCTGGTGAACCTTATCTTAATTCCCCGTACAAATACAAACCGATATAAAATAAGTGAATTAATTTACGTATTTCACAGTCATACAGCATAACCTTTTGATGCATAAGGATTACAACGCAACCAAGAACTACATTTTCCAACGACCCCGAACCGAGAAAAAGTTACCTTACAAAAATGATAACAACTTTCGTTCTTGAACACACAATATTTTAAAATTAATAAACCAGTTATACAACATTCCAATGTATATTGTGTTAAAATTTGGATTCGATCTGATGACGGGTTTGTGAGATAATAATTCTTAAATGTGACGCATGGTTGAAACACGCTTAAAAACGGGCACTTTTTGTGTTTCAACTGCGACAAAAAAAATATTAAAATATAAATTAAAAATTCCAAACCTACATGAACTAACGTAACATAGAACGATGAAAATGTTGATGTTATTGGATTTTATGTAGGTCTATTGGTTACTTCACAAACAACCTTCAAACTCTAGTGCACATAAAATTTTGGTCGACAGTAGTCTCTGAGGCAGGGGAATCAAACAAAACCTAACCCCTTGGCTCCACAGCCCATGAACAGCCTAGGTCTACGAAACGACGACAGCCTAGTCATGTTGTTCGATGGTCGTTACGGCGTGGCTGCAGGCAGTCGCTCACATCCTGGAGGCGAGGAGATTCGAATCCCCCAGCTGGAAACCTTGAAGATGGTCTTCTGTGGTTTCCCATCTTCCTTCCAGGCAAATGCCGGGGTTGGTCCCTAACTATAGGCCACAGCCGCTACCTTCCTATTCCTCGTCCTTACATTCACACTTTCCTCCCCAGATAACACTCCACACGCGACGGTACTTGTAGTTCACCCCATGGGTGTCCGCATAGAAGCAGCTGCAAACTCAGGCCTCGGACACTCCCTGCACTAAAAGCCATACGCTAAACAAAAGTATGCTAATAATGTATTCTGAATATCGAATGGCAATTCGAATACATCGAATAGAATTGTGATTCGAATTAATCAAATATTTGAATCTTCCAATACTTCAAATTTCCACTTCACATTTTTACATTCCCCTTGTTTAGTTCACACATTCTGTACATTTTTTAAATCGTTTCCGTATACTTGTGCTCTTTTTTACTAAACGACAACAGCCTAACATTATACATTATACATACAGTTTTTACAAATATATTACAATATAAACATACTACAAATAATACAATATGGTGAACATTAGACTTAAGAAAAGTAATGGTCTTCAATGCGACTGTTTTCCCAAGCGAGAGTATCAAATGAGCTGGGTATAATGAATCGTTTGTTGTCTTCATTGCTTAAAGCAGCTTTGTTCAGCAAATTAGTATACAGCTGATGATTTTTACTTCTAAATACACACATGTTCTTATATTAGGTTGGTGCATAAGTTCGTAGCGTTTTTGTTTTGCTTGTTGGTATTCCGGTTGCTATGGTTTTATTTATCGACTGTCTTTGTTGCATTGTAGTTCAATGTTTGTTCTTGAGTTTACATATTGAAGTTTTGTCATTTGCTGATAATGAGTGGAGCCGTGGACTCTAGAAAATGGAGTGCTAACTGGAGAAATTGGAACATTTCCGACATATTTTTTTCTCTTTGAATTCAATAGAGGAACGAAAGCAGCGGAGGCGGCCAGAAACATTTGCGCCGTGTATATGGACAATGCTATTGGAGAGAGCATGGCAAGAAAGTTGTTTTCTCGTTTTAAGGTGGGTTGTTTTGACCTTAGTGACATCCCACGTTCAGGAAGGCCGTCGGAATTTGATGAAGATCCTTTAAACGCATTAATTCACAATGATCCACGTCGGTGTACAGGAGAACTGGCATTTGTTTGAACTGTGATCATTCCACCATTAGGCGACATTTGGAATTGGTAAGGTTCAAAAATCCGATGTATGGACACCACATGCTCTAAGCCAAAATCACAAATATCAGTGGGTGGCCATATTTGCATCTCTGCTTGCTCGTTATTGATTGGCTCGTGAACAACATCGACCATTCCTATCATGTATCGTTACTGGTGACGAGAAATGGTGTCTTTACGTTAACATAAAGAGATGAAAGGAATGTTTAAGCCCAAACAAACAAGCAACTCCCCGTTTAAAGACATGCGCGCATCAACTAAAGATAATGTTATGCATCTGGTGGTACACCGACGGTGTGCTGTACTACGAATTGCTTCCCCTAGGTGTGACCATCACTGTTGACATCTATCGCCAACAACTAAGATGTCTTGCAGATGCAATCCTAGGAAAACAACCTGCAAGACTGCATGAAGTGATGCTCCTCCATGATAACGCCCGCCGCTCTCTGTTAGCCTGACAAAAACACTATACAGGACTTTAGCTGGGAAATCATTCCACACGCACCTTATTCGCACGATCTTGTGCCCCCAGATTTTCACATTTTCCGCTCTCTACCTCAACCTTCAAGGAACTTCCTTCCCGGATGAAGATGCGCTCCGAACATGGCATGATTAATTCTTCAACTCCAAACCACGTGATTTCTACAGGCACGGTATCGAAAATTTACCACAGCGTTGGCGGACTGTTGTAGATAGTGAAGGAGATATGTTACTGATAATTAATTACGCTGTTAGGTGTATCAGATGTGTTTAATAAACTTATAAACTTGATGTGGATAAACTTATGGAAAACGCTACGGACTTATGCACCAACCCAATATAATATAGGTGGGTTACTGACTATACAGTTTTTATAATCACTTATATCTAACTCTTTACTAACAACATTCTTTTTCACTCCTTTTAATGTTTTTATTACTACATCGTCAATCGTCATATAACTAGATGATTTAGATGTTGTGCCTACAAAGGTGTCTATAATAACACCAGCACATTCATCCTTAAATTTTCCAAGAAACTTTTTTGTTTACTAAAGGTAAATGGTAAATATTATCCTCGGGATAGTCACTTGTATCAAACCTATTTAGCTCAGTTTTGATATCCTCATAAAAATCATCAGTTTTAAACTCATAAATAAAAGAATCTGTGTCTGTGTAGAGTAATTTATCATTATCATGGTAGTTTTTATTTACATAATCATAGTGAAATTCATACATAAGTGTTTTTGATAATTCCAGAATGGTGTAACCCACATAAATTATATGGGTTTGTTGTAAGTTACTTTAAGATGATTCATTTGTATTACAACTAAATCCTCACGAATAATTGAACAGCTATGGAAGCATTCTCCATAGTCTTTCCAAAACACTATTATTCATGAGTTTATAAAAATCTTTTTCAAAAGCATTTGTTGACAGTGTTCTTTAATTATTGTTTAGATCAATATACGGTTTGAGCCATGCTGACTGATGTAATTGTAATACGCGATGAATTTTAGTTAATTTCAATCCATGCTGTAGACACTGTTTCAAGTTTTGATAATGTATTACATATTTACATTTATCATTCACATTAGCAATTAACATTTTCGTTCGTGATGTAATGTATGGAGATTTCATAGCCTCAGGACAAAATGGTGAATCATTATGATCATCATGTATCTCTTTAGGGTACTCAAGATTTACCTCTAAAATATATCCTTCGTCATCGTTATCATTTAAAGTGTTAACATGATTGGAAGATATCAATTTCAGATTGTGTTAGCCAGCGAAAATCTTTCAGTGGTAGATATTGACTCATAGCCCAACCATATTGGTTATTTGCATCGAGGTAGACAATATACTTTGACTCTTCACAAGGGTTGTAGCTAGGCATGTATTTATTTTTGCTTTAGAATACCGTCCACTACATTGGCTTAATCCACCTCGAATTGATGATTTTATAAAATTAATCATGTCTATATCAGTCATCAATTTTAAATTTACTTTTGTCTTTTTCAACATTGAACTGAAACTTAACCCAGGAGCAGTGAAATATTGACAAGGATCAAGGACATAAGTTTTCATACAAACATTCCTAAAATTTTCAAAAACATCTGCTAATAATAACACATCTGTCTTCAAATATATGTCTGAAAATTCACCTAAAGTTCGAATGTCAAACTGTGTCCATACGCGTTGTGCATGTAAATATTCCTGATCACTAATATGACTTGTGTTTAAAGAACTGAAAAATTCATCTTTTGGTGGTAAAGAACATTCCTCAAGACGATCTAGACAGTTAATATATTCATAAGGGAATACACCCTTTTGACGAATTAAATTAAAATCATCTTTTGGAAAGACACGTTGATTTTCACAAAACTGATCTGATTTTAAATTACTAGCAAGTTTATCAAGACTACTTGGCCTAAAGCGGAATTAATCTAAAAATCTCAGTTTTATAGTCTTTTCAGTGTCAGTTTTCATGTATTTTGTGAACGATATGTATTGCTCTTTATTATTTGCAATCACATCAATTTTCACATCTGAAGCTCCAAATTCTTTAACGATAAAGTGGTTATCGTATTTGCTACCGTTATGTAGAATGACTGGAATGAATTTAGTTACTCTATAATTTAAATTACATTCTTGGTGAGCAGCACCATGATATTTTCCTGTTAAATGGTCATGATCGTGAACCCTGTCTGTATATAAACATTCACCACATATAAAACAATTAGTTTCAGTTTGAAAACGCATTTGCTGTGATGATGTTAGTGGCTCCATTGGAATAATAGTATTTAATATAGAGGATATACGGATTGCATCTTTTTGAAGTCTTTCCATAAAAACTTTAGGTGCATCAGGTCCTCTATAGAGTTCCAGCTTATTTAAAGAGTCATCATAACTACATTTAATATAATATGCAAAGCTAAAAGGTTCATGCATGTGAGTAGTGTTGGTAAAAGGTTTGGTTGGATTCGATGGACATGTATTAAAAGGTTTTAACAAAGCTTCAAAGTCGGCATACATAACAAATGGTACTCGAAGCTGCTTCTCAAAGTCCTTAAATTTCAGAGTATTATTTCTAGGAGTGGGTAATACCGTACAAACATGATTACAACCCCAGTTTTGATGTTGAGTTAGTTGATCCTCTTTTCTAAAATATAGTAAACAACCATCATACAACCACTCTTTACCATTGCGTTTTGATAGCGGACTACCAACAAGTCTACTGAAATGTTTTATCCAACAATAGTGGGCATTTTCACCTTTAGTAATGTATTGTAAATTTACATGAATATCCTTTTTTCCAGAGAGTAATATAGAGGACCTACTATTCTCTTGTTTTCAATTTCATACACATTAATACTTACATTATTCAGCTCTTCAAAACGTTTAATGTCTTTTATCGCCATAGGAAATTCCATTACATCTAAATCTAACACTGAAGAATAGTGGGGATAAGATGACGTTCTCTCCACATCCTTCACTGTTGGATGGAGAGCTGAGGTTACAGCCCACGCAAAACATGCTTGATCACTATTCATAACGTTTACACAAGCTATCTTTCGTTTGATCCATATAGGTAAATCAATATATGATGATGCTCGAAGGGGGTTATATTAATTCATGTTGGTTTCTAAATAAAGTACTTCATCCAATGCCCAGCCTGACTCCCTTTCTTGGAACTCTTCACTCTTCACGATGATAGCACTAGACATATCTTGGTACATATCATTGATATTAGTTGATTCACTAACAATTACGTTTTTTGTATTAAAGGATTTGATATCAGTTATTTCACCTTCACTCCCAGTTTTTACATATAACCCAAAGAGTTCAAAATTCATTTTAAATGTTTTATGTTCCACTAGAATATTATCTATCAAGTCAAACACACTAGGTTGAACATTTTTTTAAATGTTTCAATACTTTGAGATTTTTTCTTTACTATGAAGTCTGTAACTAGCAATTCGACTTTTAATCGCACTATCAATTTTTTGAATATTCGCAGAATTTCTTTCATAGCAAGCGTTATTTTTATGATTAATACTGCGTAAATGTCCATGAAGGATTTAAGAAGGTATATCAATATTACATACATCACAATGCGTTATTGAAGGTTCACCATTCTTCATTCTTTTTGTTGCACAACTATCTTCACAATCTTGAGAACGTTTACGCTTTTGAGCATCACATTTGTTTAAAGGTTCTGTGCTAGTTGATGGTTTTTCAGTTTTTAATTCCTGTTGTTCTTCATGCACTTCAACCATGTGGGATTGATATCGCTTTACAGCAGAAAAACCAAGATCAAAAACTGAACACGAGAATGGTAATAAACTGAATGCTTTCAATTTAAATGACGTGCAAGATTATCATGTTGGTTAAATGTCATTGCACAATGACTGCACACAAACATTTTAATGTTACGTTTAGCATTTGCGTGTCGTTGAAGGTTGCCAGGTCTTGAAAACTGTTTCTTACATTCACTACACTTGAACATAATGATCACTTTCCAAATTACGTATAAAAGAAAGAAATCATAAATGTTAATAAAAGATAAAACAAAGTAAAATATAAATAAATGAATTACATTCCAGCCAATGGTCATAGCAGGGTATTTAAATCGATCATTTGTGAACTCCTAGCAAGTATAATTTCATGTAGTTCTAACTGGGGTTACTATATATCACTATCACTGACACCTATTGGTGAACATTGGAGCTTGATAGAGCGTTAATCAAATCTAACCAACAAATTTAGCTGCACACGATCGTCAACTAGTTTCAACTTTGGTTATCAAGTATGGCACTGTCACTGACACCTAGCGGTGAACATTGGAACTTGATAGAGTGTTAATAAAATCTAACCTACAAATTTAGCTTCACACGATTGTTGAATAGTTCCAACTTTGGTTACCTAATACCATTGTCACTGACACATAGTGGTGAACATTGGAACTTGATAGAGTGCTTATAACCATCTAAATATATTTTTAAGTAAACAGTAAGGTATTTTCAAGTCCTCTTCCAACACACAGGTAAGCTGTAGAGATAACACGTTGACAACTGTCGTTCACGAGATTCAAGTACAAAGTGAGAAAGGTCTTCCCCCTCCCTAGCCTTTTATACCACGAACACACCTATGTCATGTGCGCACCTGTGTCTTCTCAAATATCTGTCAATGTAACGTTTCTCATGGTCGATAATAAACACCTACATCACGTGATATCATACGTCTGCAAGATTCATGTTTCACACACCTGCATCCTGTAACACAGTACCTTACATCCGGTGGCAAGGTCATGTTTCACTAACATACTACGTCTGCAAGAATCACGTTTCGCAAACTTGCTATTTTGTAACACTAAACCTTGCATCGGGTGGCGAGTTCTTTTTTTCGGTGACATTCTACGTCAGCTAGGATTATGTTTCACACACTTTCTTAACCTAGCGCTGACCTTGCATCCGGTTGTAACACCTGCTTCACGTGACGTCATACACTGCAGGAGTTGGCTTGTTTTAAATCATACATCACAGGCTTGTTTCATCCTCCTTAAAAACTGCATGGGGTAGTTGCATGTACCCCGTGTACTTGAGTGTATGCATTAGCCCCTGCTCTAAAACACATTTACTCACCCTTTTGGTTCTAGTTTTAGTTCGGTTCCGATTCGGATTAGTTCGGCTCGGGTTCGGTTTAAACTTAACTATAATGTATGGTACCCTTTAAGGTGTATTTGTCATTCAGGTTTGCAAAGCTTGTTAATACATCTGCAGTAAGAGTTTATGTATATCATTTATAGTAAAATTACAGGTGTTTTATAATTCTAAGCTTGTTGTGCGTAGTGGTCATTTTGCGCAAGATAATCTGCTTCGCTATTCTCTACCGCCCTTTTCTAACCATCTTTGCACGCCAATTAAAAATACTCCCTGCTCAGTCACCTGTGAAATAAATAAATAAATAAATGAAATAATAAATACATAAATAATACTACCCTCACAGCTCCCCACCCCCCGCTAGTCACCACTGGCTTTTGGTTGACCAACTAAAGATACTTTTACTCTATTTTTTGTGTGAGTGTTACGCGTTCACACATAGTAAGCATTGTCAAAGGTTGCAGGAAGTGTAACGGAACACTTATTGCAAGGTATGGTGTATTCTTATCAAGCAAGGTCGGAGCCAAGGTCTAGAGAGATTTACTCTCAACCTACAGTGTAATCTACGTGCATTGCTGTGCGTGAGTTATAGCAACGTTATACATTCAACCTCTCCCTGCGATGTAATCCACTGTCACTACCCCCCCCCCCCCCTTCATGTACTTGGGTGTGCACATTAGCCTCTGCTCTAAAACACATTCACCCACACATTTAGTTTAGTTTGGTTCCAGTTTTATTTTCAGTTCTGGTTCGGTTCAGTTAGGTAGACCAGACTAGGCTAGCTTGACTAGGATAGGCTAGGTTAAGCCATGCTCACCAGCTTTTATTTGAAAAGTCCGCCCTCTTACAAAAACCCCAGCATTTATATTATAAAATTCTATTTCTGCCTCTAGTAGGGGTAGGTTTTATTTTAGAGTGGAAATAAAGTGTCCAGAGGAAAAACGACGTTAACCTGAGTCCTACAACACCTCATTTGTCAAAATCCAACCATGGGTTCAGGAAATATCAACAAAAGTGTAGTTATGCCTTTTGTCAAAGGTTAAGTTAAGCTACAGCCGCCATCTTGTTAGGTTAGACTAGGTTAAGTTAAGCTACGGCCGCCATCTTGTTAGGTTAGGCTAGGTTAAGTTAGGCTACGGCCGCCATCTTGGGAGGAGGGGAGGAGGAGGAGGCGCTAGAACTCTCCAAAAACATCTATTCGAGAAGATCTTCATTGCACTTTGCGCATGTCTTCCTCGTTGATTTATCCCTTCCTCGTCCACACAAGAAGCAACAGCCTACTTTATTTCCACTACACTATAATTACTTTCATCTAAACACTGACTGATTTGAAAGTCATCTACATGACCGCCTCCTGTGAGGCAACGTTTCCTTTGCACGTTCAATTCTCAAACAGCGATGCTCGCGCAGGCTACTATTGTAGCACAGACGACATATAATGCATCTAGTGTCAGTTTTGTGCAATTGGTTCAGTTGGAATCACACCCGTCTGTTAAATAAAGCATCAATAGGCAGCTACAGAGATTCTCAATATTCCTAGCATAATATATACTCTGCGCTACAACAAAATAAATCACTGGGCTACATCTGTAGCCTGCGCGAGCATCCGAGGGCTTAAGGGTTTGAGAATACTACAACTCTTGGCCAGCAATATGCAAAACTTCTTTTGATGTAAAACCTCCCTATAAAGGCTTCCAAAAAATGGTATATTGCCTTTCAAAGCCCGTGAATTAAAACTCAGCAATTTTTCTAGGTTTATACCGTGTCTTGTGTGGGGTTTCGCCACACGCTGCGCCGGTTTCTTGGTTTCTTACATTCAACACCAAGAACTAGAAAACGTTCGACCATCCTCTATCGTACAGTTTTCTTTCAAACACTTATATGGAATCTGCTCTTTATTTTGAAATAATCCTGTAAATTTCTGTATTTATCTACATCAGGTTACAGGTTTCTTTTTCTTCCAAGTTTTTTTTTTTTTTTTTTTTTTTGCGCACCCCCACCGCCACAGACGTAAATCTCATCTGGCCCCCAGTGGTACGTGATCCCCAGTTTGGGAACCTCTGGTGTAATTAATAACAAGCGTAGAAAGATGGATTAAGGGCAACAGTTGAAAAACGCACCTGGGAAATTTTCCAGTCATCAAAACACGAGGGTGAGTGGAAGGAAGTGAACTAGCTTTCCGATACATTTTAAGAAATATTTTTACGCAGTTTCTAATGGGATTAATTTTATTTTGTCTTCCACAGTTCTGTGAATCGTGAAATTGCAGTTTCTAGAAGAAGCTAATCATCAAGTATTTTAAAAACAAAGGATTTTAACTCCGGATTTTAATAAAGGAACTGTATTTTAATACTTTTATATCTAACGCTAGTAATGACGAAAATCCGATATTTTATGTGTGTAAAAGGATTTTAGTTAGTGAAATAAGATGTTGTCAAATGTGTATGTAATATTTTAGCAAACTATGAACGACTGATGAAGGCATAGAAGTGCCGAAACATGTATCGTGTAATTTAAAGTAAAAAAATATAAACAAATTTTTATTGAAAAGTGGAAGTCATAGTCAATAATTATAGATTTCAATGTTGTTGTTTGAGTCGTCAGTCTTTTGACTGGTTTGATGCAGAACTCCATGCCTCCCTGTCCTGAGCTAATCGTTTAATCACTACATAGCTACCACACCCTTCGTCCGAGGCAATCTGTTTAACATATTATTCTAACCTTGGTCTACCCCTGCAGTTCTTGTCCTCGAACCTTCCTTCCATAACTAAGGTTGCTATTCATGGGTTACTTAGTATGTGTCTTACCAACCTATCTCTTCTCTTCATTATCAGTCGCCAGAAACATCTCTCCTCTCCCACTAGTCTTAATACCTCTTCATTTATTACCTTATCTACCCATCTGATCGTCATCATTCTTCTGTAACACCACATTTCAAACGCTTTAATTCTCCTCTTTTCTGCTGCACCAATAGTCCAAGTTTAACTTCCATAGAGCGCCACGCTCCAGAAAAAGCCCTTCAAATTACTTCCTAACAACTAAATCTATATTCGATGTCAACAGATTCCTTTTCTGTAGAAATGCTTTCCTTGCCTGAGCTAACCTACTTTTTATATCCTCTTTGCTTCGTCCATCACTGGTTATTTTGCATCCTATGTAACGGAAGTCTCCTACTCCTTTAGCTTTTCACCTGCCAAATTGATGTCCATAGAGGATTCTGGTTTATTTCGGCTGCTTTCCAATATTTTTGTTTTACATTTATTAATTTTCATCATGAATTCTTTCCTCAAGACGGAGTCCATAGCATTTCAATACGGGCCAAAAAATGTAATTATGACAAAATTCATAGATATGCATAACTTCTTGTTTATAAAGACCCCGCGCCAGTTCACTCGTTCATCACTCGTATCACAACCCGACAAAGGAGAAAAACCTCCCCGAGTAATGGAAATAATCGATGTCATACACAAGACTATCACTGTGAAGTTATCTCTGTCCATGTCGCCCTGGGGCTCGGCACATGAGTTTGATGGCAAAGTTCCGGCCCAGCCTCGCGGCCATGTTTCCTCACAAAGACGATTGATCTCACTGTGAAATAGAATTGCCCGCCAGTGCCAATTACTACTGAGGTGCCCCGAAAGGTCACACACCACCCAGTCTAAATTACATTTAATCAACTGTCTTCAACTCCATTAAGGCTTCCGGAAGGAACTTTGCACCGATTACACAACGAAACGGAAGTTTGGTAGCACTGGTGAGCATGTGTGTTTCATGTAGCGTCGTGCACAGGGTTTGTGTGTGACAATTTGGCTGATAAACCAGTGTTTCTGCGGTATCTCCAGTAAATGTATTTGCGGCTGAGGCAACGATTGAGGAGGAGGTAGCCATGATCTACTTTTCCCGGTGAAATCTACCTCCGCCTTCCGGCGTGCCGAGAGCGATATTGGATTCCAGTAGATCACGGTGTTGTGGCTATTTTTCTTGGCTTTCAGACAAAGGTTAGGTTCTCGGCTCTCCCAAGAAATTTAATTCTGGTCTGAGGATTGGAATGGTGTACACTAAGCCCTGCGTGGCAAGACGAGAAAAGTTCGATTACCACCTTGTTCATGCATAAAATGGGTTTTCATTGTTTCCTATGTGTACTCTACACAAATGCTGGTGTGGTTATTAACTTAAAAATCTGATATTGATGGCATCAAGGAGTTAACCAGAAACATGTTTTGATGTTGATGACGTCAAATAGTCAATAAGGAATACAGTCAGATATTGATGACTCCGAGAAGATGTCCAGTATTGTTATACCTAGGGCGCGGATGTTGATGCCGTAAAAAAGTTTAAAAAATGCACTAAAGATTTTCAAAAATAACTGCAAGAAATGACATAAAAATTCGAAAAATGCACTATAAAATGGAGAAAATCATCTTGTAATAATAAACTCACCAATATTTCAAAAATTCTAAAAAAAACATAAAATGGAGAAAATTAACTTTTAATAATAAACTCACCAATACTTCAAAAATGGCATCTTAAGCTCAAACTGAAAAGTCAATCAAAATAAATGTATAGCACTTAACAAAAGGTTTATGTTCACTTTAGTCTGAGTTGCACTGCACTGCGAATATCATTCTGATGTTAACAAATGTACTTTAATATGCGGTTTCAGCCAACAAGTTTTATATCTCGAAAAGCTGCGTTCAACATCAACTGATGTGATCGGAGCGTACTTGAAGTGAGGAAGGTTCTTTGCTGCTAACTCGGAGAGACGTAACTCCCTCTTATAAAGCTGTGACTTGACTAAATTTAAGAAAAAATGACCTTATAAGGGCGATTTTTCTAAAATATTACCCAAAAATCTACCTAACTTAAAAAATATGCTCTTAAAATGGAGAAATAGCAAAAAAAATGCAAAAAGATGCAAAATAAAAATGACATATTTCAAGACGGGATGACCCGTCCGGAGTTTCTATGTTCTTCAGCATTGTTTTAGACAGCTCAGTAAAGAGATGACATGTCATCAACATCCGGGCCCTAGTGATCAGCATTGTCAAAGTTACGTTTGAACATTAATGCTATGAAGACCAAGGTGTTAGTTGTGAGTAAACATCCTGAGAGTATTCACACAAACATTAAGCTTACTGACAAGTTAGTGGAACAAGTCACCAGTTTCTCTTATTTGGGAAGTCTAATCACAAATGACAACATGTGTAGTAAAGAGATTAGAAGGCGGATAGCGCTCGCAATGCAGGCATTCAATAATAAGAAAAATATTTTGATTATTGCAAATTTCGATATTGCAATTAAAAGAATATTGTCATGTCCTTTGTGCGGAGTGTGCTTCTGTATGGATGTGAATCTTGGACGATCAGAGGTCAGGATTGGAAGCGACTTGAAGCGTTTGAGATGTGGGTCTGGCGGAGAATATTACGGGTTAAATGGATTGAAATGAGGACTAATATCAGCATCCTGCAAGAAATTCAAGGGAAAAGAGAACTGAGACCATCGATCCATTAAAAAAAAAGGATACGAGCCTTACAGTAGTCGCATATGATGTGTAACATATGACATGTTATCCTACTCGTATAGTACACAGCTTGGACATTCTTAAAATGTTAATTTACACTCCATTTTCATACTGGTACTATGATGAATGTATAGATTGAATTGGAGATATGCTACTGTCACATTTGTGGCGCAGTGGTCAAGCTGTTAGACTCTCACCAAGGTAGACCGGGTTTGATTCCCGGTGGATACATGTGAGATTTTCGAATTGAAATGCCATGTCCTGTGGTTCGCAAATAATGCCGCTTACTTAAATGTCATTTGTCGTCATTGTCCTACCCCATGTGATAATCAACCTTGAACGTGAAGCTTCATAAACTGCTCAATGACAAATGAATGTTGGTGAAACATTGGCCACTGTGCTCGTCAAACAAGTGCCTGCTAAATGCACTGCCTACTGTATTGCCATAACATTCTCGCGCTAAAGAGCACACACTGCCTTGTTTCCAATACACACATTTTCAATTGTACATCCAGCTGGCAGTACGTATTCACTTCCGTCCGATCCACTTCCGTTCAATCCACTTCCACCCGATTCACTTCCGTCCCATTTTTCTGGCAGTGCGTCTTCACTTCCGTCCGATCCACTTCCGTTCGATCCACTTCCGCCCAATTCACTTCCGTCCCCAATTTTCAAAATCACTCCCACAAAACTATCCATCAACCGAGAGGAAAGATGTTACACATCAAAAACAGGCCACATCTTGCAACATAACGCTTTCCCAAATAATCTCCTAGAAGGAAAGATCACAGCGAAGAAAGGCCGAGGTCGACCGAGAAAATATTTCCTGCAAGACATCACACTAACTAGTCAATATGGTTCCTACTGTGAGATGAAACGAGGTGCTGAAGACAGGGAGCAATGGTTGAGGAGACAAGGCATTGCCTTTAGAAGTTCTTGATGATTGATGACGTCTAGGAGTTAACCAGAATCATATTTTGGTGTTGATGACGTCAAATGGTCAATAAGGATCACACTCTGATATTGATGACGTGAAGGAGTTTACCAGGATCATATTCTTGTGTTTATGACGTCAGGGAGTCTACCTGTATCACGTCCTGATATTGATGACGTCTAGGAATCTGCCTAGATCATATTTTTGTGCTGAAGACGTCGAGGAGTCTGTCAGGATCACACTCTGATGTTTATGACGTCACGGAGTCTGTCTGGATCACGTTTTTATTTTGATGACGTCATAGGAGTCTGACTGGACCACACTCTGATATTGATGACACCAAGGAGTTTACCAGAATTATAACCCACTGTTGATGTGTATTGTGTTTGAGTCTTCAGTCTTTTGACTGGTTTGATGCAGCCGTCGAAGCCTCCCTGTCCTGAGCTAATCGTTTCATCTCTACATAGCTACCACACCCTACATCCGAGACAATCTGTTTAACATATTCTAACCTTGGTCTACCCCTACAGTTCTCGTCGTCGACCCTTCGTTCCTTTACTAAGCTTGCTATTCCTGGGTGTCTTATTATGTGTCCCACCAACCTATCTCTTCTCTTCATTAGCAGCCACAAGAAGCATCTCTCCTCTCGCACTAGTCTTAATACCTCTTCGTTTGTAACCCTATCTACCCATCAACTCTTCATCGTTCTCCTGTAACACCACATTTCAAACGCTTCAATTCTCCTATTTTCTGCTGCACCAATAGTCTGTTGATGACGTCAAGGAATCTGTCAAGATCACACTCCGATGTTTATGACGTCAAGGCGTTATAGGCGTCTGCCTAGATCATACTCTGATATTGATGACGTCAATGAAATGATGTTTATGACGTCATGGAGTCTATCTGGATCACACTCTGATGTTTATGACGTCAAGAAGTCTGTCTGGATCATATTTTGGTGTTGACACACCCCCAATTGCAAATAAACGAATGAATGAACGAATGATGACGTCAGAGGAGTTTGGCAGGATCGCGCGTGTTTGCTTGCTCCTGACCCAGCTATGTACCGCGAGGTGAGGTGATCAATTCTGAGGAGAGAAGAGATTAAGCCTAGTTTGCCATTGAATTATCGCCGCTAATCTGATGAGTTATGCGGCGTTTGCTTTATAAATTAGTCCCTAAGATACCGTATTCAGATGTCCGCCCCTCAAACAGAGGCGCATTACTCGCTACCCAGATAATGTAATTACAAGTTACAAACTAATTTCTAAGTCAGCCATCACCAGCTTCCTGTTAAACGGGGGCGTCTGGCCTATGTCCATAGCTATGCGTTACTAGTGCTAAGTAATTATAAATATCTGAATTAAAACATTAATACTGCCATATATTCACCAAAGTGTAAAGTTTTGCCCATGACCCCCCAGTGGCTCACATCTAGTGGGACGTGGGTTGGCGATCACGAGACCCCAGCTGAATCCAGCATTGCGTCCACTTACTTGTGCCAGACTCATCTCCGTTTTATTTCCTGTCGACCCCCCTTGGTAAACTCTTGTTCTTTTCCGACCCCGACGGTATTAGGGTATCCGAGGCCGAGGGAGTATTTCACTTTCCCGCCTTAATTGGCCTTTGCCTCATCTTTCCTGATCCCCCATTCTTCGAGGGGTCAGACCTCTTGTTTTCTCTTCATTCTATTTCCTTTTCTCTTTAAGATTTCCGAACTGCTTTTGTGAATTGACTTCCCGTCTAACTAAATTACCCTAGGCGAATTTTTTAGCCTTCTTTTCACATTTATCAAAAATGAGGAAAAAGTAGACTTATGAGATCGATCCGGGCAAATATCTGTCTGTCTGTCTGGCTGGCTGTGTGTGTGTTCCCCTCTATCAACTCCTAAACGGCTGCAGCAATCGAATCCAAATTTGGTATGAGTAAAGATCTATACCTGAATATCTCAAGCCCATATTTGAAAATGATGTCAGTGCTACCAACTGCTGAAAAACTGCAATTGAAATTTGAGCTCCAAGTTGGATATCTTGGAAGGTATACATGGAAGCTATTCCAAAATTGGCACACATATAGATACTAATGTTTTAGTTTAATTTCCAGGAGGCCATGCATGGCAGTGTTGCCAAAATGATTCTATGGCTGCTGATAGGTCAAATTTTTAAATGCATATAATGTCTACACTATCAATTGGATTTCAACCGAATTTCGTATGTACTATGTGAACATAAACAGATATGACTGAGCGTATTCTTAAAAGCCACCAGGGCTGCCAACTGTTAACACATGCTCTCTCTCTCTATTTTCCTATCCTAATACCAATATATCAGAAAGTACGCAAGCCAACAGCTTTAAAATATGCACGTACACGTATAGTACCTAATATTCTAGATTAATTTGGAGTAACTTATGTACGTCAGTACTAGCAACATCATTCTAAGCCTGCTGATAGGACCAATTTTTAAATACATGTAACTTCTATACTATCAATTGGATTTCAACCAAATTTCGTATGTGCTATGTGTACCATGACATATATGCCTATGCTTATTCTTAAGAAAAACCAAGACAACCAACTGTTAATAAATGCTGTCTCTATTTTTAGCGTACTTTTCACATTTTGCAAAAATGAGGAAAAGGTAGACTTATGAGATCGATCTGGGAAAATGTGTCTGTCTGTCTGTCTGTCCTTCTGTCTGTCTGGCTGGCTGGCTGTGTGTGTGTGTGTGTGTGTGTGTGTCCCCCTATCAACTCCTAAACGGCCGCAGCAATCGAAACCAAATTTAGTATGAGTAAAGATGTATACCGGAATATCTCAAGCCCATATTTGAAAATGTCAGTGCTACCAACTGCTGAAAAAACGCACTAGAAATTTGAGCTCCATGTTGGATATCATGGAAGGTATGCATGGGAGCTATTCCAAAATTGGCACACATGTCGATAATACCATTTCAGTTTAATTTCCAGGAAGACATACATGACAGTGTTGCCAAAATAATTTTAAGCCTTCTGATAGGTACAATTTTTAAATGCATATAACGTCTACACTATTAATTGGATATCAACCAAATTTTGTATGTAATATTTGTACATAAACATATATGACTGAGCCTATTCTTAATAGCTACCAGGGCTGCCAACTGTTAATAATTGCTCTTTCTATTTTCTTCATCCAAATACCAATATATCTGAAAGTATGCAAGCCGACAGCTTTAAACTATGCACACGTATAGTACCTGACATTTTAGATTAATTTGGAGTAACTCATATACTTCAGTTCTACCAACATGATTCTAAGCCTGCTGGTAGGACCAATTTTTAAATACATGTATATTCTATACTATCAGTTAGATTTCAACCAAATTTCGTATGTGCTATGTGTAACGTAACAGATATGAGTATAAGTATTCTTAAGACCAATCAGGGCTGCCAACTGTTAATAAATGTTGTCTGTATTTTTTTACCCTTATATCAATATATCAGAAAGTACGCAAGCCAACAGCTCTACACTTCGCACACATATAGCACCTGACACTCTGGATTAATTTGGAGTAATTAATATAAGTCAGTGCTGCCAACATGATTCTATGCTTGCTGATAAGTCCAATTTTAAAATACATGTAACTTCTATACTACCAAATGGATTTCATTCAAAATTGGCACAACAAGATATCATAATATTTCCGATTATTTGTAACCAGCACACGCATAACATTGTTGCCAACATGCTTTTACGCGTGCTGATATATCCAATGTCTAACCGCATGTAACGTCCATTGGACTTCAACCAAATCTTGTATTCTGTACCTTAAGAGATGGAACTATGAATATATTCAGTCACCAGGATTGCCAACTGTAGTGCTCTATTAGGCTCCATTATACCAGGAATATTTCGAACTAATTAGACATTTCGATATTACCATCTTAAATTCGTCATTATTCTAGATAGGTTCATATACTGTAGAATAATCATTGGCATGAAAAGTAGGCTCTTTAGTTCGTCACGAAACTTCTTGTTAAACCTAATCAGAAAGTATGTAAGCCAAGAGCTTTAAAATTTGCACACGTATAGTACCTGACATTCTAGATTAATTTGGAGAAACTAATATACGTCAGTGCTACCAACATGACTCTAAGCCTGCTGATAGGTGCAATTTTAAAATACATGTAACTTCTATACTAACTAGATGTACGAAGGGTATGAGTGCCAGGTTCTACATGAAGGCTAATTAACAGAAAAGATAAAGGTCAGTTCCAGAGTGAGACAGGGGTGTGTCCTTTCCCCCACTCTGTTCCTGTTGGTCCTGGATAGTGTGATGAAGAAGGTAATGGGAGGACGGAAGAGGGGTATTCAATGGGGTATAAATGACAGGCTTTAAGATCTGGATTTCGCAGACGACATTTGTCTTATGGCACAACAGTACAGAGACATAGAATATAAGCTGGGGAGGTTGCAGAGTGAAGCAGAACGTGCAGGACTGATGATCAACACCAACCAGACCAAAGAGATGAGAATAAATTCTGACGTCACGACTAGCTTGACAGCCAACGGAAAGGAAATTGAGCGAGTTGAGTCCTTCCTCTACCTTGGAAGTATAGTCACAAATGATGGGGGAGCAGAGGAAGATGTTCGAAGCCGTATCAGGAAGGCAAATGGTGCATTTGTCCAGCTCTACCCCATCTGGAGAAATAGAAACAATTCCAGGAAGAGCAAGCTCCGCCTTTTCAATAGCAACGTAAAGTCGATTCTTCTCTATGTCTGTGAAACATGGAAAGTCACAAAACCGATCAACAACCAGCTACAGGTGTTCATTAACAGATGTCTGCGTCGCATCATGAATGTGAGGTGGCCGGACATAATCTCAAATGAAGATCTTTGGACCTTCACCAACCAACAACCGATTAGTATCCAGACCAAGGAGAGGAAATGGCGATGGATTGGTCACACACTAAGGAAGCCGGACGGCGCTGTTGAGAGGGCGGCGCTAGACTGGAATCCTGAAGGCGCCAGGAAGCGAGGTCGACCTAAGAAGACCTGGAAGAGGACGATCGAAAATGAAATTGCAGAGATGGACAAGAACTGGAGTCAAGTGAAGAGAATGTCCAGGAACCGTACTGCGTGGAGAAATTTCGCCAAGGCCCTATGCTCCGGAAGGAGCGGCAGGAATTAAGTAAGTCTATACTAACTAATGGATTTGATTCAAAATTGGCACAACAATAGATCATATTATTTCAGATTAATTCTGACCAATACATGGATGACATTGTTGCCAATATGATTTTACGCGCGCTAATATATCCAGTGTCTAACTGCATGTAACGTACATGCTGTCCATTGGACTTCAACCGAATTTTGTATTCTGTACCTTAAGATATGGAACTAACAATACATTCAGTCACCAGGTCTGCTAACTGTAGTCCTCTATTAGGCTACATTATACCAGGTATATTTCGAACTAATTATAAATTTCGATATTACCAAATTAATTTCGTAATTATCCTAGATAGGTCTATATAGATTGGCATGAATCTTAAATTTTAAGAAAAGTAGGCTCTTTAGTTCGCCACGGAACTTCTTGTTGAATCATCATTTCATTTTGTAGGTATTTTGAATCTAAATTGCATTTTGTAAGTATTGTCAATCCAAATGAGTAGTTTGAATCTACCATACATTTTGTAAGCATTTTCAATTTCAATTGCATTTTGTAAGTATTTTGAATTTCAATTGCACTTCGTGAGTATTTTCTATCTGAACCGGCCTTTTTCAATCTAACTTGCATTGCGAATTTTCAATTTCAAATGCATTTTGTAGTATTTTGAATCTCAATTGCATTTTGTACGTATTTTCAATCTCATTTGCATTTTGTAAATATTTTGAATTTCAATTGCATTTTGTAAGTAATTTGACTCTACATTGCATTGTGTACGCATTTTGAACCTAAATTACATTTTTGCGTATATATCAATCTATTGTGAGTATTTTCCTACTAAATTCCCTTTTGTATGTACACCCTCTCTCTGAAAAGTTCGGTAAATGCGTCTATATTACGAAAGGACTGTCGGCTTACATGAAACAGCACAATCAATTTTCATGTTCTATTGTGGCCCTTTCTTCTTTTTTCCCAAAAACCTCTCATACAGTATACACAGTATGTTTCCTCTTTCTCTCTCATGTGTACTTCTTTCCTGGTTGTCTCTCTTTGGGAATTTGCTCAAACTTCTGTTGTCTTAGTTTTTCTCGGTATGTGCACCTGTCTGCCATGTCTTCGTTAGAGATGTTTCATATCTTGAGGTCTTCCACGGTTTCCTTTACCCAATTGGTTTTTAGTGTACTATTCATAATTATATTTAAAAATTCTTGGTCAGTCTGTCTTCGGTCATCCTATGTACTGTATATGTCTATAAAATTATGTCCTTCTTTTCATTATGTTGTTTGTAATCGTCTCTGTCTGTTCGTACAATTCTATTGCCGGTCTCTTCATTATTATTATTATTATTATTATTAGACTAATATTTTAGCCTATTTTCAATTTTGAAAGAATAGGCTTATGAGATCACCATTGTCCGTGTGTGTGTGTGCGTGAGTGTGTGTGTGTGTGCGTGTGTGTGTGTGTGTGTGTGTGAGGTGTGTGTGTGCGTGTCCCTAATAATTTCTAAACGGCTGGAGCGAATTCAATGAAACTCGGTACGTTTATAGCACTATTCCGAGTGACCCTGACCGTGCCCTTCAAATTTTGTTACGGCTCACCAATCCAACATGGCGGCTATGCGAAATATTTCACCAGCATTCAATATCTCCGAAACTATTCTCGATATCACCCTGGAATTTTTTACGGTGATAAAGAGATCTACTGGACGTTCACCTATGTGACTTTTGAAAAAATGGTAACTACAAAACCAACATGGCGGCCACGCGAATTTTCGACTTTTAAATAGACGTTTCTCGCGATTTAACCAACCAAACGCAATAAAACTTGGTACAGTATATGTTTATACCCATTGTAATGCACTGGTATCTAATTTAGTTCAATTGTTTACATAACCTCAAGATGGCGGCTTTGCGAATTTTAAAATTAAGTTTTTATTTCTTGTGTCGTAATCATGCGATCTAAGTGAAAGTTTGAATAATGAACCTACGCAATAATTTCCCTTTAATGGTACATGACTCTATGGCCTATACATTTAACAATCCAACGTGGCGATCATCCGAAGTATTTAGACGGCTCTGAATATCTACGAATCTATTGTAGCAATCAAACTGAATTTCTTTATGTTCATAGGGGCTATGAACTTAAGTTCACCTATAGGACTTTAAATAACCTGGTGATCACAAATCGAACATGGCGGCGACGCGAATTATAAATATTCACATGGACGTTTCTCGCAATTTAACCAACCGAGTGCAGTGAAACTTGGTACAGTAAATCCTTATACGAATGTTAATGCACTGGCATCTAATTTATTTCAATTGTTTCCATAACCACAAGATGGCAGCTGTGCGAAATTTTAAAATCTCCTTGTTACTTCTTGTGTCCTAATCATGCTATTGAAGTTTGAATGCTACACGTACACAATAATCTTCATGTAACAGTACATAACTCTAGGACCTACATATATAAAATCCAACATGGCGACCATCCGAAATATTTAGTCGGTTCTCAATATCTAGGAATCTATTACAGCAATCAAACTGAAATTTTGTATGTTGATAGTGGCAATTAACATAAGTAGGATATATGAAAATAGGCTGTATAGTTTTTCACGGAACTACTTATTATTATTAATTTTAGAATTATATAATTAGGAGAATACGTTCGATTACACTTATTTTTAGATATAATTTGTTGGAGCTGTGGTAATTAAATAAAGAAACACTCTAAGAATTTCAATTATAATTTATTTCACACACATTTCCTTTTCCTACACTCCAAGGAACTAGTTTGTTCCATCTGCCTGTCCTCAACCGTCAGTGGTAGTAACTAACATTGGGTGCAGTACTTCAGTACTTGAAGAAGCCCTCGTGTTCGACACAACTGAAAGGCTATTAAATCTGGTAACCATAGCAACTGCGTCTTTATCTCTAAGCCGTCGTATTTTATTTGAAACATGTAATAAATGGATATAACTTCATTTCTTTATCTGGAGGATGCATGAACAAATTTACGACGGCATTCGTGATCTGGGGACAGTGTTCCAAGATTACAAATTCTATTTTGTAGTTTGTATTCTCTCCATAATATGAGGAGTTCTGTCTCTTCTTTATCACAATCCATATTCTCGTTTATTTTTACTGTGTGGGGAAAATGTTCTTCGTAATACCGCTTATCTTGCGTAGGTCACCACACAGAGACACATACACACACACACACACGCCTCGCCGGAGACAGACTTCCAGATCTCCCGAGCTAAACCTGCTTGGCAGTCTAAAACTACTCTTGGCTGCATTTCATGAGGCGAACATACCGTGATGTTTTAAACTGGCCTTAAGGTAGTTACATTCAAGTGGATTAGAATATGAACGGAATATTCTGAAAATAAATTGAGAGAATGCAAGCTAAGAACTTGGTAATAGTAGCAAGATAAGAGACAAATGTATATATTTGCATCGTAATAGTAGACTGAAACCTACTTTGTGTGTGCGCATAAGGGCAGATGACCTTAATGTTCAAGCCCTTAGAGTGACAATAACCACCACAACCAAAGTTACTGTGGAGAAATTTGAACATCACAGTTGCGTGATATTCAAATTGACAAGTAAGTGCACATCTCTTAGAATAATTAGTACACTGCTCCCATTTAAACAGTGCCACGCGCTTACTTTTATTTATTCTGGGTATTGTTTTGGCGGGCGCTTCCCGATGAGAAGAGCAGTCGCTTGGGGAGTTATTTGGGGACGTTCTCCAGAGGGAAGTGCCACGCCAAACTCGTCGAAGGGTAGCGGGAGGTGTTTGGAAAAAGCTTGGCAAGGCAAGTCTTGGAGAGAGTGCCTGCACAGTCAGCGCGCGAGCGATGCCCGCACGTGCTGGGTGCTGTCTTGCAGATCGAGACAGCAAAGAGCGTGGTCTACAAGGTGGCGTGGACTGCTACCACGATAGGATGAAAGATTGGCTAGCTTTGGCAGGCAGAACGAATAAATGAGAGAACATGGTCTAAATGTATTAGACTGTTTATTGCAGTCGAATGAAATGTTGATGAAGTGAGAGGTCTGGGAGATAGAAATAAGGATAGTGCTAAGCACACTTACCCTGGAGTATCGGTCTGAAGTTCCGTCGTCGAGTCGTCGTCCATGTTCGGGGTAGCGTCGCCTCGCCGGGAGGCGCTAGCCTCCAGCGTCCGTTGCACTTTCTCCTCCGTCCGACCATCCCGAGCCCGTGGGTCCTCCTCTTATTTCAAGGCTCATCTAGGTCGTTAATCGTGAGCACTATTTTGCTTATTGTTTCTGTTGTTGTTGTTGTTGTTGTTTAGGTAATGTTGCAAACTTGCAGTCGCAGTGTTATGGCCATGAGGCAATAGTTACTTAACTTGTGTGTAATGTATTAATTGCGTTGTGTGTGATCTGTTCCTCGTATCCCTTTAACATGGGATTTGGGAAAAGCTGGAGTTAGGCCCTGTCAAGAGCTGGGCTTTAACAGTATTATCTCAGAAATACAGGATGAGTCAATACCAACAGCAAATAAGCCCATCGAACGAAACAAAATAAGTCACTCTCTGTAGACATCGTTCTAAACCATACAGCATCGCTTCGAGCCTTGATTTGGCAAAGAAAGGGGTCCACAGGTTTTTACAAGTATTTCGTATTTACAGTATTTAAAGCCAATCCCTGGTGATTATATCCCGTCGAGCAACCAAATTTCTCCGCTGTTTCTGATGGTCTCATACATTTCTACGTGATTGGTGAGTCGAGTCGAGTTGCGACAGGGTGTCATGTGTAGTCGTCAAACCAGTCACGTATATGAGTGGGACTGCGAACTCGGTTATCATCATCTAGGAAAACGGAGATGTTCTCAGCATACCCTTCATAAGAATGTCGAACCATTGGTCACCAAGACGGTCAAAATAAACATCCTGGCGCATGTTCGATTCGATTCCCACTGCAGCCATCTTAGGAGTAGGCACTCGCCCGGAGTAGTAGTGGGAAACCACAGAAAACTATTTCCAGGATGGCTGAGGTAAGAATCGAAACCACCTCTTCTTAGCTTTGTCTCAGGAGGCTGTGTGTACCCTGTTCCAGCCCTCAGATCAGAATTAATATTCTTGGTAGAGCCAGGAACCGAACCCGGCCTTTCGGAGTGACAGTCAATAATGCTAGCCGCTACACCAGGAGGTAATTCTCAATTATAAATGCATTGACCGGCAAAGAAACTGATCACTTGAAGCTCAACACAAGGGTGTACTTTCATTTAGATCATAAATATGAAAGCTCTATGCCTAGTACATAACTTACTGTTTATAGCCTGGAAGTAATGTTAATTGGTTTCCTGGATGTATTATCATTCTTCATGGCATTGTTTCACTTAATAGGAATTCATTGACATGATGCTGTTTCCCGCGGAAAGATGTGCGCGCCACATCAGAGCCACTGCCCTGGCAATATCTTCAGGCCTCAAGCGCATATTCGTTTCTGAATTGCACCAGAACAACTGAGGGTATGGCTGTATTGATCTTCTCCTATGCCAACAAGTGGCAAAAGAGAGAAATAAAACATTGCATTGTTGACGATAGCGATGGCGCGAACATCTTTCCGTGGGAAAGAGGTTGGTTGGGTCTTAAGTTTAGGGGCTGCGACAACGTGGTCATGTAGCCCCGTGTACTTTGGGTGTGTGTAGAATCTGTCTGATAACCGGTGTTAATTGTGATGACTGTATTAGTGTGTGTTATCTGTTTTTTAATTTAAGTACAGACTGCAACTTAGAATTTTTCAAATAGTTCCTACTTTTGCCGCCAAGCGCCACCGTCAACGACTACTAGGTCAAGTTCAGAACTTAGCTACTAGACGCCACCGCAGTCGGCTCTTGGCAACGAACGTAGAAACCTAAGAGCGTTGTTTACATTCTTAACCTATCCAATTTAGCTTCACACAGGTGTAATTAGTGGAAGGTTCTTTAACATGCCATAAATCTATGACATGGGACCGCCGGCTTTACTTCCCCTCCGAAGGAAGACATATTGAGGGATTTTTTAAAAATCCGACGGCTTCGTTCGGGCGTGGGAAAGAGCATCATTATCAATTAATATGTCAAAGAATCGCTATTGTTAAAAGAAACAATGGCATGAAGAATGGTAATGCATCCAGGAAACCAATTAACCTTACTTCCATGCTATAACTACTGTATGTACTGTACTAGGCCTATACCGTTCATATTTATGAGTTGGATGAAAGCAATGTAGAATTTTTCAAGTGATGTTTTCAAGTACCGTCATGTGTGGAGTGTTGTCTGGGGAGGAAAGTGTGAATGTAAGGACGAGGAATTGGAAGGTAGCGGCTGTGGCCTTTAGTTAGGGTCCAACCCCGGCATTTGCCTGGGAGGAAGATGGGAAACCACAAAGACCATCTTCAAGGTTGCTGGTGGAGATTTTCGAACCTCCTCGCCTCCCCTATATGAGCGGCTGCCTGTAGCCACGCAGTAACGACCACGGCTAACTCACCTGGTTATAAATACAGTATGTTCGCAGTATGTCAGCGGTGGCGAGCTACGCTTGTCTCGCCTTGCGGAGCGTGTTAGTTTGGCAATACGTTCATGTCGCTGTATTGGCAACTCAAACTAACACTTGGGGCGCTGCGGTCGGTCTGGATAAGTAGGGTAAAAATACTCAATAACACACGTTTGATATGGAACACTTTTTATTTTTCGGTTATAATTAGTAAATGTGGTCCCTAAAATAATGACAGTGTTATTTTTAAGTGTATGTATGTATAACTGTGCGATACACGTCATCTAATTTGTGTGTTCCACTGGATTTTATGTGTCAATTGCATATTATCAAGCATCGGTTGTCTGCTGGTATTTGTTTTTGGTCAGTTTGAGTCATGGCGCTGTTACGTTTAAAAGCTATATTTGAGTTTGCTCACTGTACCATAGACTCTAGAAATTATTTGCTGCTTGGTAGGACGAAGGGATGAGTTTAACTTGTATTAAAACTCGGGAGAGACAGGAATTGCTTGATTTGGATGGTTAGCAGGTGGGTTTGGTGTCGATCATCGGACTGGTAGCAGATTCTCACAGAGTAGATATTTACCCTGCTAAGTCAAATTAGGCCTATATGACTCGTAGTGGAATAGCTCGGATATCGCAGAGCGAGGTGATGGTGGTTGGTAGGGTTATTGGAAATGAACTAGGGAGCGGGGAAGGATACCTGACTGATGAAGCTTGGCTGTCCTCGGCTGGTGTAGGCTTGGCTGTCTTGGTAAAGCTTGGCTCGGCGAGACTGTGCTTGGCTGTCTAGGTGCGGCTTGGCTCGGTGTAACAGTGAACAACCCGTCCTGTCGTCAGTGAGTGTAGTGGTGAGTGGTCCAACCCGCTCCTGTTGCCCGTATTTATTTGGTATCGTCACCTCTGGGCTATTGCTATTTGCATCTTTTGGAAAGTGATGAAAACATTTATCCGCAGCCCTCTTATACATCGACTTACAGCCGTAAACTGAGCAATGTACTTTGCTTTTACTCATTTTTCACTCTATCGACGAGTAAAACTTACTACTTATGTATAAAGACACGAAGAATTTACCACGATCTGCTTACCAATACAAGAAAGCATATACAAACAGTACCCACGTGACAAAAGTACCCTACTTGGTAAGTTTCTCATGTTTACCGCTAGATGTCATATCAGATAGCTGGAGTTGCCAATACGCAGTCCCTCCGCAGCGCTTGTTCCGTGTTGACCTCCAACTGGAGTGATAGGGTGGGGAATACTGGTTCATTATTGCCGACAGCGAGTGTCTGTGCGTGACAGTGTTGACTCTGTAAGTTGTGTTCTTGTGTAAGCTGAGTCTAGTGGGAATGTTTACTACTGGAGAGCATGTTTTTTTATGGAAGAGGTTTTCCGTGCTGGAGGAAACTTTACGGAGCATGTGAGGCGGTAATTTAGTTCACGATTTCCTGCTTGGAAGTGTCCACATCGTGACACTGTTCGCAACTTACAGCGTCAACACTGTGATGCACAGGCAGTCACTGTCAGCAATAATGAACCGGGATTCCTCTCTCACCTTACCCCTCAAGTTGAAAGTCAACGCGGAACCAGAGTTGCCAACCTCTCAAACCTGAAAATACCAACTTCCCACGCAGAATGTCCCTTTTCAATAGAAAATATCCCACGTAAAAATTTATTTTGTTCAAAACAAATATAAAATGAATAAGAAATATGCTCTAGTGTCTCGATAACGTGTTTCTAATTGCAGTACCATATGCGATAAATTTAATTTTAATGAAACACAAACCTGTCTTGTAAACTATTATTTTAATACACTTAGACATTCACTTTATGCACGTTTTAATTCATTTAAAGATTGAAATGTTTATCTTTCCCTGTATGAGCCTTCATTTTTTAGCCTACTTTCGATTTTTGCAAAAAATGAAAGTAGACTTATGAGATCAACACAGGGCGAAAAAAGTGTGTCTGTCTGTGTGTGTGTATGTGTGTGTGTGAGTCTGTGTGTGTGTGTGTATGTGTGTGTGTGAGTCTGTGTGTGTGTGTGTGTGTGTGTGTCTGTGTGTGTGTGAGTGTGTGTACTCTGAATGTCTGTCCCCCCCCCCCTATCAATTCGAACACGGTGAATGCAAATTGAACGAAATTTGGTACAAAGGTAGCACTAGCAAAGGACACCTCAGTGTCATGTTTTATATCGCCGCCATCTTTACTAAAACTGAATGGCGGCCACTCAAACGTTCAAAACGTAAAATCAAATAACGACTAACCAAATCATCCGATCTCTACCAAATTTGGTAACAACATACCTTCGTATAGGATGCGTCTTGTGACCAAATTACAAGGTCGTCCGCCATACCATTTCAGGATGGCGGCTGTGCGAATTATGCAAACTTTATAATCCATATCATGGGACCCACCAGTTCCGATTATCGAGCCGAGAATCGTTTTAACTGTTCTAAAGGAAGAGGCACGTTCGAAATTAAAAGTTTATTTTGTAATACTATAGTGCAGACGTGATTTTAAAAAGCTGAACTGATTCAGTAATAAGACAAGATGGCAGCGGATATCTTGTGCCGGACTTATATTTCACTAATTTGAGTATTGCATGCAATATAGCGTACTGATAAAAAATAAATAAACTTTGTATGAAATGCTTTATATATAAATAATATACTCCAGTGATGAAATCGTTTAGTATAAATCATTATTTGCTAACAAGTTATATGTAAGTCATTTTAAATAGAACGATATTCGTTGACACAATTAGCTCAGTGGCAGTTGGTCACTAGTCGTGGCCGAGTGAGGTACGTGTGTGCGCGCTGTGTGACCGCATTTGGAAGAGTGTACGGTTTCCTAATACCGGTGCTTCCTTAGTTCCACGTGTGTACTGACCTTCCGGGTGTCATTCGGACAATACTTTTTCAAGTAGTGTTCCAGATAGGACAACAAAACCAGAAACCCAGAAAACCCCGCTGAAAATCATGTCCGGATACCAGAGGAAGAACACCGTACGCTGCCAATGGGACAGGCAGAGTTCTCGCCCCTCACCAGGAGAAATTCACCGCTGGATTGGCGATACCCTCCGCGGTTGACTGTCGACCAAGTAGAAGCCATCCAGTTAAATGCGCACGAGAAAACCATGTACATCAAAGTAATCAGCATATCTACTTATCAGAAATTGTTAAATACTTTTGCAGATCCTATTCAATTTCAGTATGATTCAGGCGAAATGACAAATGTTAAGCTCTCCACAGCGGATTCCAATTTTACCACAGTGCGGATATTTAATGCCCCACTCGAAGTTCCTCCTGAAATTTTCAAATCCGTCCTGTCGAAATATGGCACTGTGAGTGACGTCAGGAAAGAACAATGGTCTTCTGCTTATCAGTTCCCGGTGTATAATGGAATACGTGCCGTCAATATGGAAATCAAACAAGATATCCCCTCCACTGAGACATTTGGTGGCCATTCTGGCTATATAACGTATAATGGACAGAAACAGACCTGTTTAATTTGCAATGCTACCACCCATCTACTTATCAACTGCCCAAAGAAAATGATTCCCCTCGGTATAACTCCTACACAACAACGACGTGCCCAATACTCGGAAGTTGTGACGCAGCAAACGTCATATGAAAACATGCTTATTGATCAGTCAGCTGGGACAACACCAGAAGTGACCTCGGTTACATATGACGCAGAACTGGTAACTTGCCCTGACCAGAGCAGTGAGCCACAGAGTGCCCCTGTGATATCGGCAACCTGTATCGCAGCCGTAGAACCGACTATGCCGTCACTACAGGCTGCCACAGAAATTTTGTCTTCACTGCCACCACCTTCTCTGGTATCTACCGACTCACCTAAGCTGGTTGATCGGGGATCCGAGAATGTATCTAAGAAGATTAAAACAAATGCCTCGATTGCCGTACCAGCCCCGAAGAATCAAACTGGCTCCACAAACGTTTCCACAGCTGTGAAAAAGAAACAAAATCTTCATTCTACGTCATCTAGGGACCCACGAACGCTCTCAAACGCTGACAGCCGGCCTATGAATGGCAGTCATAAGGAACTATCTCAACCTAATTTGACATAGTGCACCAGTATATTTCTCACCTGTGTCTTTTTTTTCTTTTTTCTCGAGTCCACCTTCCAGTATGTCTAGCACAGCTTTTATACTTTTCTTAATGGCGCAATTTCTCACTGTGGCCACTGTGAATATCAATGTAATAGAATGCCCTCTGAAATTTCAACTGTTGGAGAGATTCCTTCGAGATGCAGACATTGACATTGCCTTCATTCAAGAAGTTGCTATACCCTGTTTGCCAATATCTGCCTTCTACAAACAATACATCAATACCGGTAATACGAATAGAGGGACCGGATTCCTCATACGACATGATATCCCACTCGAAGGTGTGCTATGTCATCCATCAGGACGCATAATATCTGGACACATAAACAATACCACCCTGATAAATGTATATGCCCCATCCGGGTCAAATAAGCGTGTGGAACGGAAAATGTTCTTTCAACAGAGTATACTGCCTCATCTGCACGACGTTAAGGAAAAACTTATTCTTGCAGGGGATTTCAATTGTATTCAACGCCCAGAGGATTCCACTAGTTCATACCAAGGTATCAACCCGGCTCTCAGGACCCTTCTTAACTCCCTACACCTCATTGATGCTGTGGATAGTTTAAGGGTGCCCCTGCCCCATTACACCTGTATAAGTCACAACTCCTCATCACGAATTGACCGCATATACTTTTCACAGGAACTTATCCAGCCTAGACGATATGAAGTGATACCTGCCAGTTTCACTAACCATCATGCTGTCGTATGTACAATCTCTTACCCCCATCCCATATTTCACATAGGAAGAGGTTATTGGAAGCTGAATTGCTCGCTGTTACTGGAGGAGGAATGCCAAGATATTTTCAGACAACACTGGACTCGATGGGTCCAACAAAAATGCAAATTTCGCGACTGCGCAGACTGGTGGGATATTTTAGTTAAACCAGGGATCCGCCGCGTCTTTAAGAACATATCCTACCAACGAGGTCGGGAAAGACGGGGTACAGTTGAATTTTACTATCGAGTTCTTCGCCAGCTCCAGCAAAGATCTGATGCTGGGGAGCGTATATATGACCAGATTCGGGAAGTTAAAACCAAGCTCCTGTCCCTACAGCAACGAACACTCGCTCATATAAACGTGGCTTTAAAAGATCGTACAGTGCTCCCGGACGAAAGTGCAAGTGTATACCATATCGCCAAAGGACAACGGGAGCGGCAACGTAAATATATCCACCGCCTCCGCACCAGTACTGGACGTGACGTCACCTCCCCTGACGCTATACGTAGTGAAATATCATTATTTTATCAACGGTTCTACGCTAAGGCTGAAATTGATCCACAGCAGGTGACCCTATTGCTTTCATCTTGCAGTACCCAACTATCTCCGGACAACAAAACTCTGCTCAGCGCGGATATTACGGATGAAGAGATTCACTCTGTGGTTAAGCAACTCCCAAACAACCGCTCACCTGGCATTGATGGACTGCCATATGAAATGTATAAACACTTCTGGCCTCTCATTGGCAAAGAATTTTGTCATGTCCTGCGTACCATTCTCCAACGTCGTGCTCTTTGTCAGTCACATCACGAAGGTACCATAGTCCTCATACCAAAAACATCCTCTCCCATGGCAGTTGGTGACTTCCGACCAGTTACTCTGCTCTGCAGTGATTATAAAGTCCTTACCAAAGTACTTGCATGCCGATTGAAGACTGTTCTACATGATATCATTGGTATTGAACAATGTTGCAGTATTCCTGGAAGAACTCTGTTAACAAACTTAGCGATACTACGGGACCTACACCTAAAAGCCGAAATGCTCCCCACTGAGCCAATGAGTTTTCTCACCTTAGATCTTGATAAAGCTTTCGACCGCATCAGTCATGAATACTTGTACATGGTCTTGCAACACTTTGAATTTCCTGAAATCCTTATTGACTACATTCGTATGATAAATTGTAATGCTACGTCTCGAGTGCTCGTCAACGGTTTTCTTTCCCCTCTGATTCCAATACAACGATCAGTTAGGCAAGGATGTCCCCTGTCCATGCTACTTTTTGTCATTGGCCTTGAACCGTTCATTCGGACTACCCAGGTGAAGCTACAGGGTTACAAACTGTCCACACATGTTTTTGGAATGTGCGCCTATGCTGATGACGTATCAATATTGATCCGCAATAATGAAGATATCTCCCACATCGATAGCGCCCTTCAGCTCTACCATATCGCCTCTGGAGCACAATCGAACCCCCAGAAAACTGCTTTGCTTCCGCTCAATACTAACTCAGTGATTACCCAACAGCCCTGGTTCCGGATAGTAAATGAGGTGAAAATTCTTGGCATTACCTGGAAGCAATCGCTTCTGGACACAGTGCAAGCAAACTGGACTAAGGTCATTGCCAAAGTTAGGGGAGTGCTGATCCAATTTGGTCAAAGAAACCTCAATATAGTGCAACGGGTCATGATCCTCAACGTGTTTGCGCTCTCTAAAATATGGTATGTCGCACAACTTTTCCCACTTCCCAAAATGTTTGAGAGCCAATTGGCAAAATATACAGGTTGGTTTATATGGCAAGGATTTTTGTTCCGAGTACAACGGGAACAGTTGTATCTCCCATCCCGGCAAGGTGGGCTAGGGGTAACAGCTCATGGCATGAAATGCCGTGCACTCCTCTGCAAGAACGATATCACCATTCTTTCCCAACATGACACTTTTACGAAAGCGCTATACAAAGATATTCGAAACACAGCCCGTGGTTGTGATAGAGCTTTGCCGAAGATATTTAGGGACCATCAACAGCACCTTCTAGAAACTGTTCGCCAAATGCCTTCAGGGACTGTTCCAACGACGAAAAGTATTTATAACATGTTGCGGCAAGTGGTACACTCCAAACCACGAATCGAGGCCACCACCCTCTACGTCCATTGGCCCACTGTTTGGAAAAATTTTGGGGCTATGACCATTTCTTCTGCTGTACACTCCCAGGTTTTTATCTTCCTCAACGATCTCATCCCAACCGCTCTACGGCGATATACCATCCGTCTTGAAGCTTACCCATGGTGTACTATATGTGGTCAAACTGATACGGCGATACACCGCTTCACATCATGCACGCGAGTTGCCTCCACGTGGGTGTGGTGTAAGGGAAAAGTATGTCAACTATTAAATGTGCCCACGGATGACCTTGATGACAGGAAGTTGATTCGCTTGTCGGTGACCGCCTTCCCCCAAATTAAACAGACTGCCATTGTGTGGATAATGGGCCAATATGTACACTTCGTGATGGACAATGATCAACATTTCTCGTTCCAGGACCTCAGGTACCACCTGCAAAAAGAGCGTTGGAAGCTTAGTGAAAGTGGACAATTGTACGATAAATATGGACACTATCTGGTTTTCTTGTGATGTATTAGTATGGTATTTATCATATCTGAAAATTCTGTAATTCTGTAAAGAGCTAATAAAAAAAGTGGTAGAGCGTTAGCCTATCGCTCAAATGCCTATGGTTCAAACCCGATCAGAGCTACGTTTTTTGCTTGAAATGTTATATGTTTATTGTTTTGTAATGACTCAGATGTTTTAAAATTAAGCGTTATATTGTGCACATTATGGTGTAAAATATATATTTAATTAAAACATAATTCGCCAGCAGATTTACTCGGGACATCTAGCTGCCAAAAAGGTAACTTCCAGATTTTATTGAAAAGTTTCTTCTTCTGGCCGCTAGAATGCACTCGCTCTGTTAGGATTATATTGTTCGATATTTCACCAATAGATGTCACGACTAGTCTACGTGGAGATCCATTGATTACTATACCATTATCATTCTATGCGCATCGAATTTGAAGAATGACAAGATGATACTACGATACATTTTAACTTTTTATTTTAAAGGGTTTGTAACAGCCTATTTTGCGTTACTTGAAAATGTTATTAAGCGTTATATTGTGCACATTATGGTGTAAAATATATATTTAATTAAAACATAATTCGCCAGCAGATTTACTCGAGACATCTAGCTGCCAAAAAGGTAACTTCCAGATTTTATTGAAAAGTTTCTTCTTCTGGCCGCTAGAATTCACTCGCTCTGTTAGGATTATATTATCGAAAATATCCACATAGTTTGTATACACACGTCTCTGTAGGGTCATGGAAAGATTTGTTAATTCAATTAGGGTTGTGAAAGCCATGCACAACCAGACGTGTAAAGACATGCCTCAACTCAAAGTTGGATGTTGCCCACGGCAGGTCGTAATAATAATAATAATAATAATAATAATAATAATGTTATTGGTTTTACATCCCTTTTAACTACTGCTGATTTTAGAGACACCGGGGTGCCGGAATTTTGGCCCGAAGGGGATCTTTAACGTGCCAGTAAATGTACTGACACGGCTCCCTCGCATTTGTGCACCCTCAAATGCCAGCTGACTGCGCCAGGATACGAACCTGCAACCTAGGGCCCAGCAAGCGAGAACGTTACCGCTGAGCCACGCCGCCAGTCCGGTCGATTATGTCTCCAGATCCATAACATTCTTGATATACTTCTTATCTTTCTTTCTTCAATGATGGTAGCAGTTTTTATCTAGGTTGTGGCGTTTGGTAGAGGTAAATCGTTTCTAAGGTCTTCAACAAAGAATAGTTCTATTATACTCTTTGATAATAACAACGAGTTATAACTATACTCATACATTTAGGAGAAAGTAGGCTATATGTTCTTTACTGAACATCTTGTTTATATTTCACAAATACACAAAACATAAGCTTTAATCTCCAAAAACACACCAAACTATCTTATCGCACAAGCGGGAGTTGGCGAGTGGAATGTAATACTATTTTTATTCTACCAGCATGTATGAATCATACCTATTGTGACTGTATGCTGTGAAACGAAGCTTCAATGTATTAATGGCAGCTCATCTGGTGATATATGACATCGGCCAAATATCCCAAATTCACCTCACTTTTTGCACACACAAAAAATCCCTTTATCCCTTTCCTAAAAATATTTGTCTAAATGTCCCACAATTTGGGACAAATCCCTTAAGCGACTAGTGCTAAGAGACAGCGCAGTGAGGCTAACGAAGTGACCCGAATGCTCACGAATATAACCGATCAGCCAACCTCTTCCAGACAGACCAAGCGGGGCATGATCCTTGGGCAGCCATTTTTCTTTCGTTTATCGACGGGCTATTTGTTCTGTGAATAATCGCTTGATTTGTTGTTCTGTGCGTTAATTCTTAGAGTCTCAGGCACTCGCTGGACAACTGAAATAAACTAAACTCCAGCCGCTGAGTTTCCGGCAGGGTGTCCATCTTCACCCATCTTCCCTGGCCCTTTCTCAACAGCTTATTAATTGCTTGGAAAATCCGTTTCATGTACCTGAGTTTCTAGTGAACAAAGATAATTCACTTGTGAAAAAATATTTTTCTTTTACAGTAAGAGGCAGAATATGTAATTTTAAACAAATCAAGTAAAGTTATGTTAAAAAATTCACTTTTATCAAATACTAGCTGAAGTACCCGTGCTTCGCTACGGGTCGTAAATAAATCAAAATGTGAAGGTGACAGTTAAAACAGGGGATAGGCGAGGTGCTGCGCAGAGGGAGATTAAGGATGGAACATTTTGTCCAACTACACCGCTCTGCCTTGACCGTGTTTTATAGCACACATTTAGGTTTTACTCGCTAACGGTTGGAGATACATTTCGGATAGAAAATGCAATTTTTAACCTCGTACATGCCATCAAAAGTTTGCTATTTTTTGCGTTCTCTTTTTATTTGAAATGGAAATATGAAAGTTTAAAACCAAAGGGTAGAGTGACGTCACTAAAATGGTCGCCATCTTTAAAAGTGCAAAGTATTGAAATCAAAAGTAACCTGTATGTTAACCAGGTAAATCTGCTACTTCCATGTAAAATTCATGTAAATCGGACCAGTGGTACTTGCGTGATTGAGTAATACACAGACACACACACACCATCTCATTTTTAGTCTCGCTTCGCTCGCGTCATAGTCGTGTCATATTGTTATTCAATGAAATGCAGGTTTAACCCCATTAACACCCCTTTAGAACCTGAATATCCAAAAATCCCTCCTTAGTAGATCTTTTCGACACACGACAAACATATCCTCAAAATATCACTCTTCTAACATTAATAGTTTTGGTTGGTCGATGAGAGCGAACATCCAAAAATCCTTCCTTAGTGGACGTTTTTCTTCCAGAATTTCACCCCTCCCCATAGGCCCCTTAAATTGGATTTTTGAAAAGACGGTCGAACACCTATTTATTTTATTTATTTATTTATTTATTTATTTATTTATTTATTTATTTATTTATTTATTTATTTATTTATTTATTTATTTTTAAGCTGATTGATTTCCTCCGAGTTTCAAACTCCTCGCCTATGTCGTTTAAGAGATACACGCTCCATTAAGAATCTTTCAACCCCCACTTTTCATCCCTTTCACCTCATAATATACACTATATCGAAAAACCATTAGACATGTGTCAGCTTATTTTTAATGATTAGTATATATGCCAAGTATCAATCCCCAAATGAAACCACTCGTGAGATATTGTTATTCAATGAAATGCACGTTTACCCCCTTAACACCTATTTAGAACCTGAATATTCAAAACTCTTACCTTAGTGGATGTTTTCGACATAAAACGAACATATCCCCAAAATTTCATGTTTCCAACTTCAATAATTTTGGCTGGGCGATGATGAGTGAGTGAGTCAGTCAGGACATTTTATTTCATTTATATATGATAATTTCACCCCTCCACATGAACCCCTTAAATTGGATTTATGAAACAAATGGTCGAACACCTATTTACTTATTTAAAGCTGATTTCCCCCTGAGTTTGATGAGTGAGTAAGAGAGTCAATCAGTTAGGACACTTTCTTTCCTGTTTTATCACCCCAGAATTTCACCCCTCTCCAAGGGCCCCTTAAATTGGATTTATGAAAAAACGGTCGAACACATATTTACTTGTATTTTAAGCTGTTTTATCCCGCCGAATTTCAAACTTCTCGCCTATGTCGTTTAAGAGATACACGCTCCGTTAAGAATCCCTCAATCCCCAATTTTCACCCCTTTCACCTCATAATATACACGACATCGATAAACCTTTAGATATATTATACCCTTCCAGGGCCTTCTAGGATGTTGAATCTTATCTCGGGCGCGGCTCGTTCGGTGGCTAATTAACACTTTACATCCTAGGAATTCGGAATTTTGGATCATGGGAACTTAAAACTATAAATCATATGCCAGGGGAACAAGGAAACAAAATTTTATTCTTAGAAGACTACAAAACAGAAGAAACAATCCCTTAATAAAACGTAGAACCACAACAAAATAAACTGTGTCATCACTGTCCTTCTCTGCCATAAAGTCCACAGAGATGGTACGACCAGGGTACCTAAACTCTAATTAGTTCGGGCAAGCCTCAGCTTCCCCCTGATCAACACTGCAGGATCATGGAACTCCAAAAAAAATAAAAAAAATACAAATAAAATAAAATCCCAAAAATCAAAGTGGCGCGCTCTCACCCCAGGTGAGTTCAAATGGAACAACAGAGGACTAAATTAATGCCACAAGAAATGAATCATTACGTTAATCAGATCATAACACTAATACTCCAACGGAGCATCAAATCAACTGAATTTTACAAGCTGGAACCTCATTTTAACGCTCTTATATTGGAAAAGTGAATCGTACAGACGAGACCGTTCCGTTTGGCAAACAGACCTCCCTTCACGACCTCCGTTAGAGTCGTGTACGGTCAGCATGCAGTGCGGCCACACAAACACTACATTAAGCTACAACGTGCCTATCTCATTCACATACAACAGTTCCCGTGTGAAACATTTATCAAGACAATCATTAATACCGACTAGCGGCCACCCGGAGGGTACAAATCTGATACACTAGTAACGTGGGTCCACAAAATAAAATCAAAACACAACAAACCAGAATCCCAGAATTAACAATAAAATATGTAAACAAACCAGCCATTTTAACTTTGACCAATTAACCTCGGACAGACTCAAGGCCAAGCAAAGCACCCCGTGGCGAGGAGTGGCTACCAGCTTTCACCCCCTCCATAGCTGATGTATACTGACTGAAGCATGAGCTCACAATAGCCCAATTCAACAAGCCCCGCAGAATCATCACTTAGCACGCTGCCTACGGGCGTCAGATCGACCCCAGCATCACGGCCGTGATTTTTACCTCGTGGGAATTACCCGTCCACGGAATTACCAAAAATACTTACGTGGTTCTGAACATCCACGACTTACCAATATGCATCAGTACATCCAGCCATACTCCAATTAAATTACCTCAAATCGCCGGGTTTGCCTGCCTTGTCCGTCACCAATCGAAGATTGCAACACAACCATTACCTGGTAGAACTTACCACAGTCGATCCACGAACCTGATTTACCACAAAATATTCAATATGCTCTGGTTTGCTTACGACCACTGTACAAACTCTCACCCCACCTGATCAACTGAAAAATGTATCTACAGTGACAGTAGCTGATGGCCAGATTTCCCCTGAATGATAATCTCCCCAAACTACATTGAAAACCATGACCACACGATACATATTTACACGCACGTTGCAGCAACAAACACAACAACAAAAACACAACTAACATTAAGAAATTGAATATGTACACAGCCATTGCACTTATGCTGATCCGTACACCCCTAACTAAATTATGCAAGATAATTTGCTGTACTTATCACTATTCCTGGGTCCCAGACTGTCTCCATCATCGCGGCGTGCCCCAAGGTTTTGGGTTTACGCCCTCATTCCTCGCATGACGAATTCCATAGTTGAAGATCCTCCCATTGTTCCAATCTCGGCATCAGCTTCCTCCTGCTTCAGGTACCTCGTGGTAACGAAGAACACAGAAATACACAATTTTTTTAATGCGACAATCAAGAAAGTAACACGCACTCACTGTTCCGGACCGATAATCCTATCATTCTCCTAAATGCTACCATCTGAACTACTCGATTCATCCAGATCGTCCACCGTAGCTCCTATCGACACAACTTATATGTTTATCTAGCGCAATGGCTAGCCTATTTCTCAGCCACTAACAAAAACTCGCACTCGTATGCTATAGTATTTAGACATGATCTCAAAAAAAAACGCCACGCTATCTCAATTTACCATCTGACGTGAAAATTAACAGAGTCCAAATCACGAACTCGACTGACGTGGAGCGTCCGTGACAGAATCACAAAATTGACTGACTTCACTCTCCCATTTGGAGCTATTTAAGTTTTTGAGGCATAACCTGCCGTAGGAGGGGGAAATATGAGATTTATTTCCAAAAATAATAGCTCTGTCCCAAATTGACTTATATCACTGCACTCATCGCAATCTCAATGTCTCATTGGTGAAATCCTTTCCAAGAATCGATCGTGGACTCCTTATCAAATAACCTCCGTAATCATCCCTCATTGTCTGCCAATTTACGCGCCAAACACGGCTTGGTGACGCTTATCCCCTCATTGGCTGATGCTGAAACGCCCCCATATCAGGCATTTTATACTGAATTAAATCAGCCTTACATCCAAATTGCATCAAATTACATTTCTGGGAGGCTGAGAGTCTCCCGCTTCCATACATGCAACTCTCATTGCTCACCGGTCATTAATTCTTAAGTAGGTCACATTTGGGCGGCACCAAAACTTGGAGCTGTGACCTTGCCAAACTGCAATTTTCCCACACAAATTCCTGCGTTCAACGACCTGCCTGTCCTACCCTCGCTCGTCTTCTCATGGTACAATGTCCTCCCTCGGCACACCCTGGAAACCTGCTAAGTGCATTTATGACCACTCAACCCTCCTGCTATTCTTCGTACACGTCTCTGCACACATCCAATAAAAGTATTCGCCGCCTCTGTACTCTGCATCTGCTGTGCCGGTCTGCGTATAGAATTAATGTTGGAAATACAAACTTGAGACTAGATGGATATGCAATATGCCATAAGGTCTCATTACTCCCTCACAAGGTTAAAAATCAGGGTAAGCATTACATGATTTTTAGCACTCCACACGGCTGCTACGAGGTTCCTTTCCTCCGTCTCTACTTTGGACCCCCCTTCCTGGGTTGCTCTGAAATGACAGGGTGTCTCACTCCCTTCTCTAGCATGCCGGCCGGATTACGTCAGACCTCTGGCTCCTTTGGACTACCTGCGTGCGGTAGACAATGTCTCTCCCCTCTCTCTCCTTCTCCGAGCAATGTCCTCCACTTGCCTGAAGCAATCAGGTGCTTGTTTTAAACATCGGCCCGTGTTTACATCTGAGGACCGCCCCATGTCCTGTCCTATTCTTCCAGAGTTTTGCTATTAATTTAACTCTATGATCTCGGCATGATTTGCTGCTGCGGCCCTGGGCTCATCGTATGGTTCCAGTGGATAATAAATCTTTAAATTAGAAATGTTGTAGATGGGAGTGTTTCCAGTACTGATCTCTTCCAATTTGTATGCGTTGTTTCCCAAATTTCGAATTATGCGGAACGGGCCCGAGTAAGGTGGTATGAATTTATGGAACACCTTCGCTGCTGGATCAGATACGGGTTGGCGCTTAACAAGGACCAACTCGCCCAGTTCCAGTGCACGGTGAAACCGCTTTCCTCGTACCCGGCGCAATCTCCGGTCTGCTTGCTTTCTAAGGTACACAGCTGTCCTTTCCACTCTCAGGGCTGGGGCTGGTCTAGGATCCATGGGACAGTTTATTACTCTTTCCCATGATCTCATTGGATATTCGTTCAAGTGTAGAACGCTCGGTATTTGACCGGTCGATTCATGTCGTGTGGAATTTATGCAGATCTCTATTTTCTTCAGGGCGTCCACCCACTTGTAATGCGCGTCGGGGATGAAGATTTTACAGAATTTAGATACTTCACGAAAAATTCTTTCCGAGGGGTTCGACTGGGGATAACGGACACTACTTAATACATGCTTAATACCTAGCTCCGCTAATCCTCTCTTGAATTCGGCGCTGGTAAAGTAGCTACCGTGGTCCGACAATATGAACTCTGGTTTCCCCATCCTAGGTATGACTTTATTCCTTAGTTGATTGAGCAGCTGTTTTGAATTTGTTTTCTGGACGGCGCAAAGTACCAAGTACTTGGAAAAGACGTCCACACAGGCCAAAAGGTGCCGGCATCCTCTTCTCCCCTTAGGTAACGCGCCATAACAGTCAATGGCCACGAGCTCCAATGGTTTTTGTGGCAACAAAGGTCTCGGGTACTGTTTCATCAAGAAATTATTAGGCTTGACCCTCTGGCACGTATCGCACGTCTTTAACACTTCGCATATTGTGTTCCTCATTTTCGGCCACGTGAATGCCTCGCCTAGTGTCGCTTCCGTTTTGTCTGTCCCGGCATGCCCTAAAGTATAGTGCGCATGCCACACTAGCTTTCGCTGGAGAGAGGCAGGAACCAATATCCTCATCATGGTATGGTCCTGGTCCACAAATCTATGCAAGAGACCATTGAAATAATTGTAACTATTAGCTCGAGCTTCCGCCTCACGGTATTCCGGGCTTCCGGGTACCAGTTCCCTCTTGAAATATCTGATAATCATTCCCATCCACGGTTCCTTCTCCTGCTCCGCCTGAATGTTGCTTAACTCCCGCAGGAAATCCTGGTCTTGCTGCGTGAGCTCAATCTGATGGACCCTTGCTTCCACGGTGCTTCCGCCTTCTTCCGGGTTCCGGCTTAGAATATCCGGGATCACGTTTAATTTTCCAGGGCAAAATTCCATCTGTAGGTCAAATTGCTGCGCATAAATTGACCATCTATTCAGCCTCTCAGAAAGCATAGCCGACTTAAACAAAAACGTCAATGCCTTATGGTCAGTTCTAATTATTATGGGAAAGCCATAGATAATCTTCCTCCAGTGTTCGAGGGCATGAATTATCGCCAATAATTCAATCTCTGAGACTGTATAATTCTTCTCGTGCTTGCGCAATCTGCGGCTAGAGAACGCCAGATATATGCGACTCTGCGGGTTGCTGGCATCTTCCTGGTATAACATGGCCCCGACACCTATCATAGACGCATCGGCCTGTATGATAAATTTGCGAGTAAAGTCTGGATATCCTAGCTTTACACTATTTGCTAGTAGCTCCTTCGTTGCGACAAATGCCTTCTCACTCTCCTCGCTCCACTGCCAACGATTATTTTTTTTCAGAAGCTCTTGGAGTGGTGCCACTATCTCCGTATATCCTGGGCAATTCTCGCGGAAAAAGTTCGTGATGCCTAAAAACATTCTAATGTGCTTCACTCTGGTTGGTCTCGGGAAATTTCTAATTGCTTCAATCTTTGCCGGATTGGGCCGAACTCCTTCTCCATCGATGATATGGCCTAGATATAAAATCTCTTGCTGAAAAAAATGCGACTTCTTGAGGTTGATTTTAAAATTTGCCCTATTGAGGTTCTTTAACAGTTTCTCTAAATTTACCATATGTTCCTCCGCTGTGCTAGACGCAAGCAAGATGTCGTCCACGTATCTTACGGTCATTTCCTTAACCTCTTCTGTTAAATTCCGATCTAAAGCCCTAATGAGTGCAGATCCGGCCGTCTTGACACCAAATGGGAGCCTAGCGAAAACCCAGCTCTGGTGGTCGAACAGAAATCCAGTCAGCAACTGTGATTTCTCCTCCAGTTCGATATGGTAATAAGAGCTCGAGAGATCAACTGACGAATAAATCTGTTTTCCTCGAAAACGCTTCAAAACGTCCTTAATTATCGGCGCTTTGTCATGCTCCGGTATAAGGCGTGCATTCAAGGTGCGACTGTCGAGACACACCCTCACAGATCCATTGGGTTTCGCCACTGCAAGTATCGCGTTTAAATACGGTGTAGGTGTCTTTCTGATTATACCTGCTTTCGCCATTTCACCAATAATTTTCCTAACCTCCGGATAGTGTTTCTCTGGAACGGGGTAAAGTTTGCTTTTAAATGGTGACCAGTCGTCCACCTGCATGGCGTAGCGGAAATTTAGAATTTTCCCTGGCATTGTGTCGAACGTTGATGCCTGCTCTCTCAAAATATTTTCTAGGCGTGCCTTGCCTTCGCTGTCCAACCTGGCCTCGCTCAGTTTTTCCTGTAATAGCTTCTCAAATGTTTCTTCGGCTCCGTCAACTTCCACGGCCGTATTCCAGATCTCTCTCAGTGTAGGTTCCCTAACGTGCATGGGTTGCGGGTTCGAATGTCCCTCCTGCGTTTCATTCTCGGCCTCCTCTGGTATTGTTTCTAGCATCCACATATCTGCCTCGCGCTCCAAGTACACCTCGTTCATGTGTAAATTTACGTTGCTTAACCCTTCCACGTTCTTGAACGTAACTGTGTTCTCATGCAGGTCTATCACTGCCTGGTGGTCGCATATGAAATCCGCACCAAGGATTATGTTGAAATTTATGTTGGCCATAACCATGAAGTTTTGTGATAGAATATGGCCCATTATATCCAAATCTAGATGTACTTGGTATTTGCATACTGCTGACTTCTCCGGAATAACTCCTCTGATTTTTATCTGTGGGACAGGTAATGTGGGTATTTTGTTCTGCTTGTTTAGCATCTTAACTAAAGCTTCGGATGCCAGGCACAGTTGTGACCCAGTATCCACGAGAGACCGGACCCTGACTCCACCGATTCTTGCTATGATAATAGGTAACTTGCGTAATCCCTGCTGTTTTGGTTGACTGAGCTCATTTAAAAAGTCGTCTGATGTAGCGACCCATTCCTGTATGTGTGCGACTAACCAGTTATTTCCCTCTTGCTCCTTTCTGAGACTGTCTTCTTGGTCTACCACCGAGTTTTTTTTTTTTGTGCACGGCACCCTGCTGTCCGGTACCATTGTGCTCCTCTCTCTTCTGCATTACCAGCTCGCTTTCTGCCCCCTGTATATCTGGGTTATGCCTGTTCTCCATGGTGTGTTTCCATTTTTCTCTCTGTGCTTCCTGTTCCTGGTGCAACTCGCTTAAATATCGCTGAGTCTCCTCGTACCGACTATTCCAATCCTGTCTATAGTCTTGCGTGGGCTCCTGCCTTTCTTCTCGCCTTCCGGGCCACGGCCGCCTCCCATCTCTCTCATGTTCGTAAGGGCCGTTCCTTCTTCGCCATTCATCCCTTCTCTGTTGGTACGGCTGCCAGTTCCTTCCGCGGTGCTGTCCCCATTTTCCTCGTTCATGTCCTTGGTATCCGTTCCGCACATTATTTTCATCCCTGCGCTCGTATGCTGGCGGTCCGGTGTTCGTACCCTGACTTCGCTTGCTGGCACCAGTGTCTTGCTGTAACACAGCCGTGTTAACCTGTCCTATGGCTCGCACGTTCCGCATCTGAGGTTGCATAGAAGTGTCATCAAGCTGTCGGAGCACTTCCTCAGCTTGTACCGCGTTATTGACGTTTGCGGCCACTAGTATCTGCTGGACGCTGGCGGGTAATTGCTTGCCGATGGTCATTATCATGTCTGCTTCCCCGGGAGCGACATCAAGATCCCTCATCAATAACATCTGTTTTGTGAAATAATCCGCGTAACGTGTGGGCTGCGTAGCATGGTACTTTCTACTGTACAGCTCCATCCTGAGGCTTAGCTGTGCCGACTGCCCCCAATATTTTCTTAGGAACGCCGATTTGAACCCTTCAAAGTCCTCGAAAGTGTACCTGAAGCTCTGGTACCAGGTCAATACTTCATTCCCTAACATTTTTTCTAAAGCTCTGAGCTGTCTATTTGACGGTACTGCGTGATCGGCAAAAAATGATTCCACCTCCTTAATGAAAGATTTTGGTGTTACTGATCCATCATTTGTGTATCTCCGAGGTCTGTCCTCCTGCATTCTTATAACCTGTACGTATTGCGTGGTTAGTTTATTCTCCATTGGTGTCGATGCTTGTCCGCGAAATTGGTGGAATCCCTCTGTAGTCTCACCTACCGTAGCCTTCTCGACCGCCCCCTGGCTTGCTTCTCTTTCGCTACGTACTGTGGCTGCGGTAATCCCATCGCTTTTATTCGTTCGCATTTCCAACATGAAATCGTCATGTTCCAGAGTTCGTATCTCAGCTTTGATAATTTTCCTATCTTGCTCATCCATTCTGGCTAGGAATTGTTTCTCGACCTCTCTGATCCGTTCTTGGTTCTCTTCCATCTGTTTAAATATTTTCTGTCTATCTTCTTTCCCTTCGACTCCTATCTGCAGGCACGTCTTATTTATTTCCTCTTTCATTCTCAAGTATCTCTCTTCGTCTTTCTTCCCTCCTGCTCCGTTATTTTCTTCCAACCGAATTAGCCTCTCACCAATTAAAGCGTTACTCTCCCGCAGGTCCCCTCTTATTGCCGCCTGCTCTGCTCCTAACTCGCTCCATTTCTCTGCTGCTTGCAATTCCCCCCTTTCTACGTCTTCGTGCATGTCTCGCACGGCTTTATTTAGCTCTGCTATCTGCCCCTGAGCCATGATATTTCCCTCTTCGAGTATGTCTAGCCTGCCTTTCATCTCCTCCTGTGTCAGTTTTAGTCCTTCCGCGCTCAAATTGCATGCTAACTCTATTTGGTTTAGTTTAGCGAATGTCTTCTCCTCGCTAAGCGCGATCGCCTCTCTCAATGTTCCCTCCATGCGCTCTAATTGTATGCCCGCGTCTGCTTTAATGTCTAGCGTAAGCTTCGCGAATTGTTCCGATAATTGTCCGCTAGTGTCTGCCTTCAAATCTGCCTTTAAATGTTCATTGTTCTCGGCTATAATTTGATTTAATTGTTCGCTGGTGTCAGCTTTCAAGTCTGCTTTTAAGAGTTCATTGTTCTCGGCTATAATTTGATTTAATTGTTCGCTGGTGTCAGCTTTCAAGTCTGCTTTTAAGAGTTCATTGTTCTCGGCTATAATTTGATTTAATTGTTCGCTGGTGTCAGCTTTCAAGTCTGCCTTTAATTGGGCACACATCGCTTCCATAATGGCTCGCACTTCCTCTGAAGAAGCCATCTCCTCCACCACACAAAATACACTTATCTGAGAAATAGGGGCATGCCTTAATGAGGAGACAATCTGTTAGCGCTAAAATGAGTTCCTTTTTGTTCCATGTTCTGCCTCCCCCAATTACTTTAGTCAGCTCAATTATTTACGTTATTCTAACCCATAAGCAAATAGCTATCCAAGCTGCATATTGAGCTTCCTACGTGATGCACACTCCCTTAAAGTTTCCTTGAATAAATTCTTTCATCCTTACACTCGCGGTTTTTACGTTAATTTATCCCAGACTTGCTAATAAAGATATTAACAATCTATAGGCTACCAGCCTTCCTATTTCATTTTCACTGGAGTTTGTTACTATCAAAATTCAAATCGGGCGCCCAGCTGACATGTCTCTACTTTACATTTGCAATAAAAATGTCAACTGTATTTCTAATACAAACTCCATGATTTTACACCCCTTTTATTTACAATAAATCAGCCACACGCTCTTGGCGCGCCATCATAGACTAACCCTAGTCGTACGAATCATACGCAAAATCCACCACGGATGGCAGATTTTACGATGTGCACCGACTAGCTCAAACAGGCATATGACTTTCCACATGATCCAATGAATTAGGTATCAAAACAACAATGCAATCAACTAGGGACGAATGGCTAATGCACCATCACATAACCCCTATATACCCTTCCAGGGCCTTCTAGGATGTTGAATCTTATCTCGGGCGCGGCTCGTTCGGTGGCTAATTAACACTTTACATCCTAGGAATTCGGAATTTTGGATCATGGGAACTTAAAACTATAAATCATATGCCAGGGGAACAAGGAAACAAAATTTTATTCTTAGAAGACTACAAAACAGAAGAAACAATCCCTTAATAAAACGTAGAACCACAACAAAATAAACTGTGTCATCACTGTCCTTCTCTGCCATAAAGTCCACAGAGATGGTACGACCAGGGTACCTTAAATCTAATTAGTTCGGGCAAGCCTCAGCTTCCCCCTGATCAACACTGCAGGATCATGGAACTCCAAAAAAAATAAAAAAATCCAAATAAAATAAAATCCCAAAAATCAAAGTGGCGCGCTCTCACCCCAGGTGAGTTCAAATGGAACAACAGAGGACTAAATTAATGCCACAAGAAATGAATCATTACGTTAATCAGATCATAACACTAATACTCCAACGGAGCATCAAATCAACTGAATTTTACAAGCTGGAACCTCATTTTAACGCTCTTATATTGGAAAAGTGAATCGTACAGACGAGACCGTTCCGTTTGGCAAACAGACCTCCCTTCACGACCTCCGTTAGAGTCGTGTACGGTCAGCATGCAGTGCGGCCACACAAACACTACATTAAGCTACAACGTGCCTATCTCATTCACATACAACAGTTCCCGTGTGAAACATTTATCAAGACAATCATTAATACCGACTAGCGGCCACCCGGAGGGTACAAATCTGATACACTAGTAACGTGGGTCCACAAAATAAAATCAAAACACAACAAACCAGAATCCCAGAATTAACAATAAAATATGTAAACAAACCAGCCATTTTAACTTTGACCAATTAACCTCGGACAGACTCAAGGCCAAGCAAAGCACCCCGTGGCGAGGAGTGGCTACCAGCTTTCACCCCCTCCATAGCTGATGTATACTGACTGAAGCATGAGCTCACAATAGCCCAATTCAACAAGCCCCGCAGAATCATCACTTAGCACGCTGCCTACGGGCGTCAGATCGACCCCAGCATCACGGCCGTACACCCCTAACTAAATTATGCAAGATAATTTGCTGTACTTATCACTATTCCTGGGTCCCAGACTGTCTCCATCATCGCGCGCGCATGACGAATTCCATAGTTGAAGATCCTCCCATTGTTCCAATCTCGGCATCAGCTTCCTCCTGCTTCAGGTACCTCGTGGTAACGAAGAACACAGAAATACACAATTTTTTTAATGCGACAATCAAGAAAGTAACACGCACTCACTGTTCCGTACCGATAATCCTATCATTCTCCTAAATGCTACCATCTGAACTACTCGATTCATCCAGATCGTCCACCGTAGCTCCTATCGACACAACTTATATGTTTATCTAGCGCAATGGCTAGCCTATTTCTCAGCCACTAACAAAAACTCGCACTCGTATGCTATAGTATTTAGACATGATCTCAAAAAAAAACCGCCACGCTATCTCAATTTACCATCTGACGTGAAAATTAACAGAGTCCAAATCACGAACTCGACTGACGTGGAGCGTCCGTGACAGAATCACAAAATTGACTGACTTCACTCTCCCATTTGGAGCTATTTAAGTTTTTGAGGCATAACCTGCCGTAGGAGGGGGAAATATGAGATTTATTTCCAAAAATAATAGCTCTGTCCCAAATTGACTTATATCACTGCACTCATCGCAATCTCAATGTCTCATTGGTGAAATCCTTTCCAAGAATCGATCGTGGACTCCTTATCAAATAACCTCCGTAATCATCCCTCATTGTCTGCCAATTTACGCGCCAAACACGGCTTGGTGACGCTTATCCCCTCATTGGCTGATGCTGAAACGCCCCCATATCAGGCATTTTATACTGAATTAAATCAGCCTTACATCCAAATTGCATCAAATTACATTTCTGGGAGGCTGAGAGTCTCCCGCTTCCATACATGCAACTCTCATTGCTCTCCGGTCATTAATTCTTAAGTAGGTCACATTTGGGCGGCACCAAAACTTGGAGCTGTGACCTTGCCAAACTGCAATTTTCCCACACAAATTCCTGCGTTCAACGACCTGCCTGTCCTACCCTCGCTCGTCTTCTCATGGTACAATGTCCTCCCTCGGCACACCCTGGAAACCTGCTAAGTGCATTTATGACCACTCAACCCTCCTGCTATTCTTCGTACACGTCTCTGCACACATCCAATAAAAGTATTCGCCGCCTCTGTACTCTGCATCTGCTGTGCCGGTCTGCGTATAGAATTAATGTTGGAAATACAAACTTGAGACTAGATGGATATGCAATATGCCATAAGGTCTCAATATGTCTGATTATTTTTAATGATTAGTTTATATACCGAATATCACATCCCCAAAGAAACAACTCATGAGATATCGTTATTCAATGAAATGCACGTTTACCCCCTTAAAATCTCTTTAAAACCCGAATAAATAAAAATCATTCTTTAGTTGACGTTTTGACATACAGCGAACATATTCCCAAAATTTCATTTTTCCAACATTAATAGTTTTCGCTGGGCGCGATGAGTGAGTGAGTCAGACAGGACATTTTCTTTCAATTATTTTTACCAGAATTACACCCCTCCCCATGGGCCCCTTAAATTGGATTGATGAAAAAACGCTTGAACACCTATTAAGTTATTTTTTTAGCTGTCTGTTTCCCCTGAGTTTGATGAGTGAGTTAGTCAGTCAGTCAGGACACTTTCTCTCCTTTTCCCCCCCAGAATTTCACCCCACCCCATTGGACCTTTAAATTAATTTATGAAAAAACGGTCGAACACCGATTTACTTAATTTTTTAGCAGATTTTTTTTCGCTGAGTTTCAAATTTCTCGCCTATGTCGTTTAAGAGATAGGCCTACACGCTCCGTTAGGAATCCTTCAACCCCCAATTTTCACCCCTTTCACCTCATAATAATACACCACATCGAAAAACCCTTAGACACATGTCTGCTTATTTTTAATGATTAGTTTATATGCCGAGTATCACATCCACAGATGAAACCACTCGTGAGATATTGTTATTCAATGAAATGCAGGTTTAACCCCCTTAAGACCCCTTTAGAGCCTGAATATCCAAAAATCCTCCCTTAGTGTACGGTTTTGAGATACAACGAACATATCCCCAGAATGCCATGGTTCCAACTTCAATATTTTTGACTGGGCGATCATGAGTGAATGAGTCAGGACATTTTCTTTCATTTTTTCCTTCAGAATTTCATCCCTCCCGATGAACCCCTTCAATATGATTGATCAAAAAAACTGTCGAACAGCTATTAACTTACTTTAAAGCAGTTCCCCCTCCCCCCTGAGTTTGATGAGTGAGTCAGTCAGTCAATCAGTTAGGACACTTTATTTCCTGTTTCCCCCCCTCCCCCCAGAATTTCACCCCTCCCCATGGGCCCCTTAAATTGGATTTATGAAAAAACGGTCAAACACATATTTACTTTTTTTTTTTTTTGCTGATTTTTTCCGCTGAGTTTCAAACTCCTCGCCTATGTCGTTTAAGAGATACACGCTCCGTTAGGAATCTTTCAATTCTTACTTTTCACCCCTTTCACCTTATAATATACACCACATCGAAAAACCCTCAGAGACGTGTCTTCTTCCTTTTTAATGATGAGTTTATATGTCGTGTATCATATCCCCCAATGAAACCAATCGGGAGATATTGTTATTCAATGGAATGCAGGTTTAACCCCCTTAAGACCCCTTCAGAACCTGAATATCCGAAAATCCTCCCTTAGTAGAAGGTTTTGACATACAATGAACATATCCCCAAACTGTCATGTTTCTAACTTCAATAATTTTGGCTGGGCGATGATGAGTGTGTGAGTGAGTGAGTGAGTGAGTCAGGCAGGACATTATCTTTCAATTTTCTTTTTTCAGAATTTCACCCCTCCCCATGAACCCCTTAAATTTGATTTAATAAAAAAAACTGTCGAACAGCTATTTACTTACTTTAAAGCAGTTTTTCCCCCCTGAGTTTGATGAGTGAGTGAGTCAGTCAATTAGTTAGGACACTTTCTTCCTGTCCCCCCCCCCCAGAATTTCACCCCTCCCCATGGGCCCCTTAAATTGGATTTATGAATAAACGGTCAAACACATATTTACGTATTTTGTATGCTGATTGTTTTCCGCTGAGTTTCAAACTCCTCACCTATGTCGTTTAAGAGATACACGCTCCGTTAGGAATCTTTCCATCCCCACTTTTCACCCCTTTCACCTCATAATATACACCACATCGAAAAACCCTCAGACTCGTGTCTTCTTATTTTTAATGATGAGTTTACGTGCCGAGTATCACATCCCCCAATGAAACCAATCGGGAGATATTGAAATTCAATGAAATGCAGGTCAACCCCCTTAACACCCCTTTAGAACCTGAATATCCAAAAATCCTATCTTAGGGGGCATTTGCGGCCCTTTGGGAAGCTGCATACCAAATTTCATTCCAATCCGTCGGTGGTTTCTGAGATTTCGTGATGAATGAATGAGTGAGTGGTATTTCACAAATATATATAGTAGATGATAGTGTCAAGTCTTTGTTATGCTAAACTCGGTTGACAGTGCTGTGTTAGTAGGTGAGTAACTAACGGGATTTCAAGTAAAGATCCTCTTTTTCTATACCGGTAGTGCAGAGCAGAACTGGCATCCAGTCGGCCGTGTCTCGACTTGAGCTATGTTGCCATGGAAACTATCTGGCTTGCCATTCCTTCATGAGTATATTTTATGATTTGATTAGCCTGTGCTTGAGTGCAAAAGGGCCGAAATCAGAAGAATGAGAAAGACTATCGAAAATTCATGTAGCCAGCGGTTCCTTCTGGATCCTAAACTATATGTATGCAAAATTTGGTTGAGATTGGTGGTACGGTGTAGATTTGTATACGGAACAGACCCACATACATACATACATACATACCCACATACAGACTTTCACTTTTATATATAAGATTTATTTATTTATTTATTTATTTATTTATTTATTTATTTATTTTTAAGCTGATTGATTTCCTCCGAGTTTCAAACTCCTCGCCTATGTCGTTTAAGAGATACACGCTCCATTAAGAATCTTTCAACCCCCACTTTTCATCCCTTTCACCTCATAATATACACTATATCGAAAAACCATTAGGCATGTGTCAGCTTATTTTTAATGATTAGTATATATGCCAAGTATCAATCCCCAAATGAAACCACTCGTGAGATATTGTTATTCAATGAAATGCACGTTTACCCCCCTTAACACCTATTTAGAACCTGAATATTCAAAACTCTTACCTTAGTGGATGTTTTCGACATAAAACGAACATATCCCCAAAATTTCATGTTTCCAACTTCAATAATTTTGGCTGGGCGATGATGAGTGAGTGAGTCAGTCAGGACATTTTATTTCATTTATATATGATAATTTCACCCCTCCACATGAACCCCTTAAATTGGATTTATGAAACAAATGGTCGAACACCTATTTACTTATTTAAAGCTGATTTCCCCCTGAGTTTGATGAGTGAGTAAGAGAGTCAATCAGTTAGGACACTTTCTTTCCTGTTTTATCACCCCAGAATTTCACCCCTCTCCAAGGGCCCCTTAAATTGGATTTATGAAAAAACGGTCGAACACATATTTACTTGTATTTTAAGCTGTTTTATCCCGCCGAATTTCAAACTTCTCGCCTATGTCGTTTAAGAGATACACGCTCCGTTAAGAATCCCTCAATCCCCAATTTTCACCCCTTTCACCTCATAATATACACGACATCGATAAACCTTTAGATATATGTCTGATTATTTTTAATGATTAGTTTATATACCGAATATCACATCCCCAAAGAAACAACTCATGAGATATCGTTATTCAATGAAATGCACGTTTAGCCCCTTAAAATCTCTTTAAAACCCGAATAAATAAAAATCATTCTTTAGTTGACGTTTTGACATACAGCGAACATATTCCCAAAATTTCATTTTTCCAACATTAATAGTTTTCGCTGGGCGCGATGAGTGAGTGAGTCAGACAGGACATTTTCTTTCAATTATTTTTACCAGAATTACACCCCTCCCCATGGGCCCCTTAAATTGGATTGATGAAAAAACGCTTGAACACCTATTAAGTTATTTTTTTAGCTGTCTGTTTCCCCTGAGTTTGATGAGTGAGTTAGTCAGTCAGTCAGGACACTTTCTCTCCTTTTCCCCCCCAGAATTTCACCCCACCCCATTGGACCTTTAAATTAATTTATGAAAAAACGGTCGAACACCGATTTACTTAATTTTTTAGCAGATTTTTTTTCGCTGAGTTTCAAATTTCTCGCCTATGTCGTTTAAGAGATAGGCCTACACGCTCCGTTAGGAATCCTTCAACCCCCAATTTTCACCCCTTTCACCTCATAATAATACACCACATCGAAAAACCCTTAGACACATGTCTGCTTATTTTTAATGATTAGTTTATATGCCGAGTATCACATCCACAGATGAAACCACTCGTGAGATATTGTTATTCAATGAAATGCAGGTTTAACCCCCTTAAGACCCCTTTAGAGCCTGAATATCCAAAAATCCTCCCTTAGTGTACGGTTTTGAGATACAACGAACATATCCCCAGAATGCCATGGTTCCAACTTCAATATTTTTGACTGGGCGATCATGAGTGAATGAGTCAGGACATTTTCTTTCATTTTTTCCTTCAGAATTTCATCCCTCCCGATGAACCCCTTCAATATGATTGATCAAAAAAACTGTCGAACAGCTATTAACTTACTTTAAAGCAGTTCCCCCTCCCCCCTGAGTTTGATGAGTGAGTCAGTCAGTCAATCAGTTAGGACACTTTATTTCCTGTTTCCCCCCCTCCCCCCAGAATTTCACCCCTCCCCATGGGCCCCTTAAATTGGATTTATGAAAAAACGGTCAAACACATATTTACTTTTTTTTTTTTTGCTGATTTTTTCCGCTGAGTTTCAAACTCCTCGCCTATGTCGTTTAAGAGATACACGCTCCGTTAGGAATCTTTCAATTCTTACTTTTCACCCCTTTCACCTTATAATATACACCACATCGAAAAACCCTCAGAGACGTGTCTTCTTCCTTTTTAATGATGAGTTTATATGTCGTGTATCATATCCCCCAATGAAACCAATCGGGAGATATTGTTATTCAATGGAATGCAGGTTTAACCCCCTTAAGACCCCTTCAGAACCTGAATATCCGAAAATCCTCCCTTAGTAGACGGTTTTGACATACAATGAACATATCCCCAAACTGTCATGTTTCTAACTTCAATAATTTTGGCTGGGCGATGATGAGTGTGTGAGTGAGTGAGTGAGTCAGTCAGGCAGGACATTATCTTTCAATTTTCTTTTTTCAGAATTTCACCCCTCCCCATGAACCCCTTAAATTTGATTTAATAAAAAAAACTGTCGAACAGCTATTTACTTACTTTAAAGCAGTTTTTCCCCCCTGAGTTTGATGAGTGAGTGAGTCAGTCAATTAGTTAGGACACTTTCTTCCTGTCCCCCCCCCCAGAATTTCACCCCTCCCCATGGGCCCCTTAAATTGGATTTATGAATAAACGGTCAAACACATATTTACGTATTTTGTATGCTGATTGTTTTCCGCTGAGTTTCAAACTCCTCACCTATGTCGTTTAAGAGATACACGCTCCGTTAGGAATCTTTCCATCCCCACTTTTCACCCCTTTCACCTCATAATATACACCACATCGAAAAACCCTCAGACTCGTGTCTTCTTATTTTTAATGATGAGTTTACGTGCCGAGTATCACATCCCCCAATGAAACCAATCGGGAGATATTGAAATTCAATGAAATGCAGGGCAACCCCCTTAACACCCCTTTAGAACCTGAATGTCCAAAAATCCTATCTCAGGGGGCATTTGCGGCCCTTTGGGAAGCTGCATACCAAATTTCATTCCAATCCGTCGGTGGTTTCTGAGATTTCGTGATGAATGAATGAGTGAGTGGTATTTCACAAATATATATAGTAGATGATAGTGTCAAGTCTTTGTTATGCTAAACTCGGTTGACAGTGCTGTGTGAGTAGGTGAGTAACTAACGGGATTTCAAGTAAAGATCCTCTTTTTCTATACCGGTAGTGCAGAGCAGAACTGGCATCCAGTCGGCCGTGTCTCGACTTGAGCTATGTTGCCATGGAAACTATCTGGCTTGCCATTCCTTCATGAGTATATTTTATGATTTGATTAGCCTGTGCTTGAGTGCAAAAGGGCCGAAATCAGAAGAATGAGAAAGACTATCGAAAATTCATGTAGCCAGCGGTTCCTTCTGGATCCTAAACTATATGTATGCAAAATTTGGTTGAGATTGGTGGTACGGTGTAGATTTGTATACGGAACAGACCCACATACATACATACATACATACATACCCACATACAGACTTTCACTTTTATATATAAGATGTAAAATAAAAACACAAAATGTTAATTTTAAAGTAAAAATATCTAAAACAAATAAAATAAAATATGTAAAATATGTAACAATAAAATGTTATGATAGCTAAGGCTCTAATTCATGGACATTTATCATTTTTAGTTACGTATAAACAAAGGGAAGGAATATGTATTTACATAACAAGAAGTTCCGTGAAGAACTATACAGCCTACTTTTCATGCCAATGATTATTCTACAGAATATGAACCTATCTAGAATAATGACGAAATTAAGTTGGTAATATCGAAATATCTAATTAGTTCAAAATATACCTGGTATATGTAGCCTAATAGAGCACTACAGTTGGCAGCCCTGGTGACTGAATATATTCTTAGTTCCATCTCTTAAGGTACAGAATACAAAATTTGGCTGAAGTCCAATGGACGTTACATGCAGTTAGACATTGGATCTATCAGCACGCGTAAAAGCATGTTGGCAACAATGTCATGCGTGTGCTGGTCAGAAATAATCTGAAATATTATGATATCTTTTTGTGCCAATTTTGGATGAAATACATTTGTTAGTATAGAAGTTACATGTATTTTAAAATTGGACATATCAGCAGGCATAGAATCATGTTGGCAGCACTGTCTTGTATTAATTACTCCAAATTAATCTAGAATATCAGGTGCTATACGTGTGCAAAATATAGAGCTGTTGGATTGCATACTTTCTGATATATTGATATTAGTTTTTTTTTTTTGTCGTGTGGTCTCCTGAGAGGCCGAGTGCAGGTCTTTCTATTCGACGCCCGTGGGCGACCTGCGCGTCGGGATGAGAGATGGAATGGATGAGGATGAATGAAACAAGTCAAGGATGTGGAAGGAATCGGCCGTGGCCTATCAGAAGGTACCGTCCCAGCATTTGCCTGGTGTTGAAAATGGGAAACCACGGAAAACCATTTCAAGGACGGCCGACGGTGGGGCTCGAACCCACGCGTCTTCCGAGTCAGCAGAGAGCTTGGCCCCATGACCTAATGCTGCGCTTTAGCCAGCTGAGCCAATGCTGTCGGTTGATATTAGGGTAAAAAAATATAGACAGCATTTATTAACAGTTGGCAGCCCTGATTTCTCTTAACAATACTAATAGTAATATATGTTATGGTACACATAGCATATGAAATTTGGTTGAAATCCAACTGATAGTACCAATTTTTAAATACATGTAACTTCTATACTATCAGCAGGTTTATAATCATGTTGGTAGAACTGACGTATATAAGTTACTCCAAATTAATCTAAAATGTCAGAATATACGTGTGCATAGTTTAAAGCTGTTGGCTTGCATACTTTCTGATATATAGGTATTTGGATGAAAAAAAATAGAGAGAGCAATTATTAACAGTTGGCAGCCCTGGTGGCCTTAAGAATACGCTCAGTCATATCTGTTTATGTACAGATATTACATATAAAATTAGGTTGAAATCCAATTGATAGTGTAGATGTTATATGCATTTAAACATTGGACCTATCAGAAGGCTTAACATTATTTTGGCAACACTGTCATGGTTGGTATCCTGGAAATTAAACTGAAATAGTCTTATCTACATGTGTGCCAATTTTGGAATAGCTCCCATGCATACCTTGCAAGATATCCAACATGGAGCTCAAATTTCTAGTGCGTTTTTTCAGCAGTTGGTAGCACTGACATCATTTTCAAATATGGACGTGAGATATTCCGGTGCACATCTTTACTCATACTAAATTTGGTTTTGATTGCTGCAGCCGTTTAGGAGTTGATAGGGACACACACACACACAGCCAGACAGACAGACAGACAGACAGACGGACAGACAGATAGACAGACAGACACACATTTTCCCGGATCGATCTCATAAGTCTACTTTTTCCTCATTTTTGCAAAATGTGAAAAGTAGGCTAAAAATCCTAGCCCTAATGATCGGTCTAGGTTGTGAAGTTTCGGGTTCGTGCGGTTTGCCCCGCTGCGCTGGTCTGCCTCGGTGTGTGTCAAAAGATCGTGAAGGGGGGTGGATGATCGGTTGCGGTCGTGAGTTTTCGGGTCGCTTCGTTAGCCCCGCTGGGCTGTCTCTAAGCGCTAGTAACAAGCGCTGCGGTGAGACTGCGCATACAGCGACATGAATGTACTGCCAACCCAAGACGTCTCGCAAGGCGAAACCCACGTAGCTCGCCGCTGCGGAGAGAATTTGTGGACACACTGTACATTGCACGTTACTACAGACACGGGGTTAAAGTGACCACAATGTCCAATGAAACAACAACAACAGCAACAGCGATCTCTTCAAAGTGCTGTGGTTGTGGTGATGGCTAGTGGTGATAACGAGAAAGTTTCTGAAGCACTGAACTTGAGGTGAAGTTTGGTTATTACAGGTAGCCAGCCACAGCACACAGCCAGTACAGCAACAAAAACAGTCGGTTTAATGCATATAAAATGACTCCATTGAAGTGAGCAGGTTATTTTTAACATCACCCTCAAAACTTCCTGGACATTGCTGCATCGTTCCAATTTACCCACTAAACCCTCCCTTGCTGTGAGGGGCGGACTATTTTAGGGGAGAAAAGTACCTGAAAAAAAAACTCACGTTATGGAATTAATGCCTTTTCTGTTGCACGCCATTTCCTCTCTTCCCCGTCATTCATTTCCATATTTTAGTTGGCAGTCATGTATAATTCATCTTCTGTGGCGCTTGTAACAACCTCTTGAGGCAGATCCAGTTACTAAACAGGGATACTTGGGCATCAAAATACAAACTACCCCTCTTGCCCCTCCTTCGCGTCTTCTAAACTCAGCCAAACATTAAAGCAAGGCGAGAACAAACTTTAAAGCTCACCCTTCTGTGAATATTAAACTCAAAACTTGACAAGGGCATGTGACATACCACTGCATCTGTTTCTGATAATGTTATTTGAATTACGTCCCGTTCAACTCAAATATTATATATGCATCTCCTTGACCTAAGGAGGTGGATTCATTTTTAGCCCACTTTTCACATTTTGCAAAAATGAGGAAAAAGTAGACTTATGAGATCGATCCGGGCAAATGTGTGTCTGTCTGTCTGTCTGTCCTTCTGTCTGTCTGGCTGTGTGTGTGTGTCCCCCTATCAACTCCTAAACGGCTGCAACAATCGAAACAAAATTTGGCAGGAGTAAAGATCTATACCTGAAAATCTCAATGCCCTATTTGAAAATTATGTCAGTGCTATCAACTGCTGAAAAATCGCAATTGAAATTTGAACTCCATGTTGGATATCTTGGAAGGTATGAATGGGAGCTATTTCAAAATTGGCACACGTATAGATAATAATATTTCAGTTTAATTTCCAGGAGGCCATAAATGGCAGTGTTGCTAAAATGTTTTTAAGCCTGCTGATAGGACAAATTTTTAATTGCATATAACTTCTACACTATTATTTGGATTTCAACCAAATTTCGTATGTACTATGTGTACATAACCAGATATGACTGAGCGTATTCCTAAGAGACAACAGGGCTGCCAACTGTTAATAAATGCTCTCAATTTATTTTATCCAAATACCAATATATCAAGTATGCAAGCCGACAGCTTTAAAATATGCACATTTATAGTACCTGACATTCTATATTAATTTGGTGTAACTTATATACGTCAGTGCTACCAACATGATTCTAAGCCTGATGAGATGTCCAACTTTAAATGCATGTAACTTTCATACTATCATTTGGATTTCAACCAAATTACTTATGTGCTATGTATACCATAATAGATATGACTATGCGTATTCTTAAGAGCAACCAGGGCTGCCAACTATTAATAAATGCTTTCTCTATTTTTGTTACCCTAATATCAATATATCAGGAAGTATGCAAGTCAATAGCTCTAAACGTGGCACACGTATAGTACCTGACATTCTAGATTAATGTGGAGTAACTAATATACGTCAGTGCAGCCAACATTATTCTAAGCCTGCTGATAGGTCCAATTTTAAAATGCATGTAACTTCTATACTAACTAATGGATTTCATTAAAATTTGGCACAACAATAGATCATATTATTTCAGATTATTTCTGACTAATACATGCATGACATTGTTGCCAACATGATTTTACGCGCGCTGTTAGATTCAATGTTTAACTACAAGTAACGTCCATGCTATCCATTGGACTTCAATCAAATTTTGTATTGTGTGTCTTAAGAGATGGAACTAACAATATATTCAGTCACCAAGGCTGCCAACTGTAGTGCTCTATTAGGCTACATTATGCCAGGTATACAGTATTTCGAACTAATTCGAAATTTTGAAATTACCAACTTAATTTCGACATTATTCTAGATAGATCCGTAGAGAATAGTCATTGGCATGAATCTTAAATTTTAAGAAAAGTAGGCTCATTAGTTCGTCACAGAACAAAAAATAAAGTTTAAAAATAAAGTAAAATATAAATATAGAAATAAAAATTATTAAAATATACAATAAAAAAAAGTTATTAAAAATAATTATAAAAATAAAAATTATGATTACAAAAAGAAACATAATATTTAAAATAATAAAAAATAAACTATAAAAACAAATATTATGAAAATAATTATCAACGGTTAATAAATAATTTAATTAATCATAAATATTAAAATTAAATCTATAAAAACATAATTTGTATAATTTTCAAAAATCAAAATTGAAATGTAAATAGTCTACATAAGAAAATAGGTAGTAAAAAGAAATTGATTTGCCCTATAAAGTGTTAACGTGGTATTCAATCTACTGACAAGGCTCCCTCACATTTGCACACCCTCGAATGCCATATGACTGCACCTGGATTCGATCCTGCAACCTTGAGCACAGCAAGCGAGAACGTTACCGCTGAGCCACGAAGCCAGGCGTATGTGTTTCTGAAAGTACAGTATACCTAATTTAATTAATCATAAATAATAAAATTAAATCTCTAAAAACATAAAATGTATAATTTTCAAAAATCAAAATTTAAATACCGGTTTCTAAATTCTCTTTACATATTTTGAGGACTTTTAGCGGGGACCAAGGCGGTTAAGTTTAGCATAGGAAATAACTTGTGTCCGTACCGTCTTCCAGCTACCCGCAAAGAAACACTACACCACACGTTCACAGGTCCAGCATTTTTGCCGAATTTTCACATTTTGCAAAAATGAGGAAAACGTAGACGTATGAGATCGATCCGGGAAAATGTGTGTCTGTCTGTCTGTCCTTCTGTCTGTCTGGCTGTGTGTGTGTGTGTGTGTGTGTGTGTGTGTGTGTGTGTGTCCCCTATCAACTCCTAAACGGCTCCAGCAATCGAAACCAAATTTAATATGAGTAAAGATGTATACCGGAATATCTCAAGCCCATATTTGAAAATAATGTCAGTGCTACCAACTGCTGAAAAGGCGCACAATAAATTCGAGCTCCATGTTGGATATCTTCGAAGGTATGCAAGGCAGCTATTCCAAAATTGGCCCACGTGTAGGTAATACTATTTCAGTTTGATTTCCAGGAGGCCATACATGACAGTGTTGCCAAATTAATTGTAAGCCTTCTGATGGGTCCAGTTTTGAAATGCATATAACTTCTACACTATCAATTGGATTTCAACCAAATATTGTATGTAATATGTGTACATAAACAGATATGACTGAGCGTATTATTAAGAGCCATCAGGGCTGCCAACTGTTAATAATTGCCCTCTCTATTTTAGCCTACTTTTCACATTTTGGAAAAAAGAGGAAAAAGTAGACTTAAGAGATCGATCTGGGAAAGTCTGTCTGTCTGTCTGTCTGTCCGTCTGTCTGTGTGTGTGTGTGTGTGTGTGTGTGTGTGTGTGTGTCCCTATCAACTCCTAAACGGCTGCAGCTATCGAAACCAAATTTGGTATGAGTAAAGATCTATACCGGGACATCTCAATGTCATACTTTGTAAGTGCTACCAACTGCTAAAAAAATCGCAATTGAAATTTGAGCTCCACGTTGGATATCTTGGAATGTATACATGGGAACTATTCCAAAATTGGTACACATATAGATAAAAATACTTCAGTTTAATTTTCAGGAGGCCATACATGGCAGTGTAGCCAAAAGGATTCTAACCCTACTGATAGGTCCAAATTTTAAATGCATATAACTCCTACACTGTCAATTGGATTTCAACCAAATTTCGTATGTACTATGTGTACATAAACAGATATGACTGAGCGTATTCTATAGATCCACCAGGGCTGTTAACTGTCAATAAATGCCCTATCTATTTTTAGCCTACTTTCGATTTTTGCAAAAAATAAAAGTAGACTTATGAGATCACTACAGGGCGAAAAAAGTGTGTCTGTCTATGTGTGTGTATGTGTGTGAGTCTGTGTGTGTGTGTGTGTGTGTGTGTGTGTGTGTGTGAGTGTGTGTGTGAGTGCGTGTACTCTGAATGTCTGCCCCCCCCCCCCTATCAATTCGAACACGGTGAGCGCAAATTGAACGAAATTTGGTACAAAGGTAGCACTAGCAAAGGACACCTCAGTGTCATGTTTTATATCGCCGCCATCTTGACGGAAAGGTAATGGCGGCCACACAAATGTTCAAAGCTTAAATCAAATTACGACTAACCTAATCATCCGATCTCTACCAAATTTTGCAACAACATACCTTTATGGAGGGAGCATCCTTTGACAAATCTAATAGGTCATTAGCCTAACAGTTTGCGGATGGCGGCCATCTTTGTGTCAAAATCGATTACCCCTGTTAATTCGAACACGGTGAAACCGAATGGAATGAAATTTGGTACAGAGGTAGCACTAGCAAAGGGCACCCCAGTGTCATGTTTATATCGCCGCCATCTTGACGGAAACGTAATGGTGGCCACCCAAATGTTCAAAGCTTAAATCAAATTACGACTAACCTAATCATCCGATCTCTACCAAATTTTGCAACAACATACCATTATGAAGGGAGCATCCTTCGACAAATCTAATAGGTCATTAGCCTAATAGTTTGCGGATGGCGGCCATCTTTGTGTCAAAATCGATTACCCCTATTAATTCGAACGGTGAAACCGAATGGAATGAAATTTGGTACAGAGGTAGCACTAGCAAAGGGCACCTCAGTGGCATGTTTTATATCACCGCCATCTTGACGGAAACGTAATGGCGGCCACACAAATGTTCAAAGCTGAAATCAAATTACGATTAACCTAACCATCCGATCTCTGCCAAATTTTGCAACAACATACCTTTACGGAGGAAGCATCCTTTGACAAATCTAATAGGTCATTAGCCTAATAGTTTGCGGATGGCGGCCATCTTTGTGTCAAAATCGATTACCTCTATTAATTCGAACACGGTGAAACCGAATGGAATGAAATTTGGTAAAGAGGTAGCACTAGCAAAGGGCACCTCAGTGTCATGTTTTATATCGCCGCCATCTTGACGGAAACGTAATGGCGGCCACACAAATATTCAAAGCTTAAATCAAATTACGATTAACCTAATCATCCGATCTCTACCAAATTTTGCATCAACATACCATTATGGAGGGAACATCCTTTGACCAAACTAATAGGTCATTAGCCTAATATTTTGCGGATGGCGTCCATCTTTGTGTGAAAATCGATTCCCCCTATTAATTCGAACACGGTGAAACCGAATGGAACGAAATTTGGTACAGAGGTAGCACTAGAAAAGGCCACCTCAGTGTCATGTTTTATATCACCGCCATCTTGACGGAAACGTAATCGCGGCCACCCAAATGTTAAAGGCTAAAATGTAATTACGACCAACCTAATAATCTAGTCCCTACCAAATTTTGCAACAACAAATCTTTATGTGGGAAGCATATTCTGACCAAACTGCTAGATCATCAGCCCAATAGTTTGCAGATGGTGGCCAAGTATGTGTGCAAATCGATTCCCCCTATCAATTCAAACACGGTGAAACCGAATTGAACGAAATTTGGTACAGAGGTAGCACTAGCAAAAGGCACCTCAGTGTCATGTTTTATATCGCCGCCATCTTGACGGAAACGGAATGACGGCCACCCAATTGTTAAAAGCTTAAATCAAATTTCGACCATCCTAATAATTTGATCTCTACCGGATTTTGCAACAACATGCCTTTTTGTGGAAAGCATCTTATGACTGACTACAAGGTCATCAGCCAAATATTTTGCAAATAGCGGCCATGTATGTGTGCAAATCCATTCCCCAGATCAATTCAAACACGGTGAAACCGAATTGAATGAATTTTTTTACAGAGGTAGCACTAGCAAAGGGCACCTCATATTCATGTTTAATATCCCTATAGCACGTTGTATTTCAACAAGCTACTACAACCAACATTCAATTATACTCCTTGAAAAGGATAAAGAGTTATAACAATACCCATGCATTTAGGAGAAAGTAGGCTATATGTTCTTTACTGAACATCTTGTTTTTATCCAAATACCAATATATCAGAAAGTATGCAAGCCCACAGCTTTAAACATTGCACACGTTTAGTGCCCGATATTATAGACTAATTTGGAGCAACTAATGTATGTCAGTGCTACCAACATGATTCTAAACCTGCTGAAAGACCAATTTTTAATTATATGTATCTTCTATACTATCAATTGGATTTCAACCAAATTACGTATGTGCTATGTGTATCATAACAGATATGACTGTGCATATTCTTTAGAGCAAGCAGGGCTGCCAACTGTTAATAAATGGTGTTTTTATATTTTACCCTAATATCAATATATCAGAACGTATGCAAGCCAACAGCTCTAAACTTTGCGCACGTATAGTTCCTGACATTCTAGATTAATTTGGAGCAACTAATGTATGTTAGTGCTACCAACATGATTCTAAGCCTGCTGATTGGTCCAATTTTAAAATTCCAGTAACTTCTATATTAACAAATGGATTTAATCCAAAATTGGCACAACAATACATCATAATATTTCAAATTATTTCTGACCAGCACATGCATGACATTGTTGCCAACATGATTTTACATGCGCTGATAGGTCCAATGTCTGACTGCATGTAACTTCCATGCTATCCATTGGACTTCAACAAAATTTTATATTCTGTACCTTAAGAGATGGATCTAAGAATATATTCAGTCACCAGAGCTGCCAACTGTAGTGCTCTATCACGCTACATCATGCCAGGTATATTTCGAACTAATTAGAAATCTCGATATTACCAAATTCATTTCGTCATTATTCTAGACAGGTCCATAAAGATTAATCATTGGCATGAATCTTAAATTTTGAGAAAAGTAGGCTCTTCAGTTCGACACGGAACTTCTTGTTTTTTTATCCATATACCAATATATCAGAAAGTATGCAAGCCGTCAGCTTTAAACTATGCTCACGTATAGTACCTGACATTTTAGATTAATTTGCAGTAACTGATATACGTCAGTTCTACCAACATGATTCTAAGCCTGCTGATAGGACCAATTTTTATATACATGTAACTTATATACTATCAGTTGGATTTCAACCAAATTTCGTATGTGCTATGTGTAACATAACAGATATGAGTATAAGTATTCTTCAGAGCAATCAGGGCTGCCAACTGTTAATAAATGCGTTCTATATTTTTTACCCTAATATCAATATATCAGAAAGCCAACAGTTCTATACTTTGCACACGTATAGCACCTGAAATTCTAGATTAACTTGGAGCAGTTGATATAAGTCAGTGCTGCCAACATGATTCTATACCTGCTGATAGGTCCAATTTTAAAACACATGTAACTTCTATACCAACAAATGGATTTCATCCAAAATTGGCACAACAAGATATCATAATATGTCAGATTATTTCTGACCAGCACACGCATGACATTGTTGCCAACATGCTTTTACGCGTGCTGATAGAACCAATGTCTAACTGCATGTAACGTCCATTGGACTTCAACCAAATGTTGTATTCTGTACCTTAAGAGATGGAACTAAGAATATATTCAGTCACCAGGGCTGCCAAATGTAGTGCTCTATTAGGCTATATAATACCAGGTATAATTCGAACTAATTAGACATTTCGATATTACCAACTTAATTTCGTCATTATTCTAGATAGGTTCATACACTGTAGATTAATCATTGACATGAATCTTAATTTTAAGAAAAGTAGACTCTTTAGTTCGTCACGGTATTTCTTGTTTCCCACCAACTCGTTGCCCAGGTTCATCCATTTTCATTTCTTTAACTATTCGGATGAGGCTGATGTAAGGAATGGCATCCGGACGTTAAAAATTCTTCCTCCGGATATAACTTAACCTCACCTCACCCCCCGAAACCATGGAAAGACACAAGAATAATAAAGAGTAGAAATACAGCAGAGTGAAAGATTAAGTGGATGTATATCAAGAGAATACTTCAAACGTATTATTTAAGGTGTAGGTTCGATTTCTGGATCTGCCATCTGGTCTGAGGCATGGTATGTGTTGCACTCAGCATCGTGAGGACAACTGAGTAGAGAGTTGATTTGAGTTTTACCATAGTCCTCTCAGATGTGCTCTTTCCACGGTTTTCAATTTATATTCCTGACAAATGCCGGGTTGGTTCCTAACTAAAAGGCCACGGACGCCGCCTCATCAATCCTAGCCTCAGCTAAATTATTCTTTCGTGAGACAAAACTGAGTAGAGGTGGGTCTATTTCCCCTCTCAGTCATCCTCCACCCCGATCCTCGCCTCCATTAAAAATATACACACTACTACGGACTTAACAATAACACAGGTTAACAGATACATTCCATACATACATACACACCCAAGTACATGGGGCTGAAATTACCAGGATGTGCAACTCCCAAAAGAGGAAGCAAAAACAACAACTTTAATAATGCTGGGTATGACCAGCTGCATGGTGAAGTGGGTAGCATGCCGAGCTTGTATGCCCAAGGTCGCCGGTTCAAACCCGACCGAAGTCGTCGGATTTCTTAAGAGCGTTAAAAATCCCCAGTATGCCTTCCTTCCGAGGGGAAGTAAAGCCGGCGGTCCCATGTCATTGATTTTTGGCATGTAAAAGAACCTCCCACTAACTACACCTGTGTGAAGCTAAATTATAAGTTAGATTTAACTAACGCTGTTAGGTTCCAACGTTCGTTACCGGGCGCTGGTTGCGATGGCATGTAGTAGTAGCCAAGTTCACAGCTAGGTGTCGTGGACGGTAGTATTTGGTAGCGAAAGTAGGAACTACTTGAAATTATAGACTGCAATCCTTACTTGAATTAAAAACAGATAACACACACTGACACAGTCATCACAATTAACACCGGTTATCAGACGATTCTACACACACGGAAAGTACACGGGGCAACATGACAACGTTGTCGCAGTCCCTAAACTGAGGAACCAACCAGCCAACTATTCTAGACCAAGTCGTTCGTCTTTATGTTTTTGTTGTTGATTCACTTAGGGGCTTGCACCCCGTGCAGTTGTGTGTGTGGGCAATCTGTTTGTTAATCTGTGTTGATGTGACGGCTGTAGTATTGTGATTATTTGTAACTGAGGTTAGGTTTGGGAAGGAGGCATCCGTGGCCTTTTAGATACGAACCAACCGGGCATTTATCAGGAATAAAAAACGCATCTGGGATATGTTAAAACTCAAATCAACTCTCTACTCAGTTGTCCTCATGATGCTGAGTGCAACACGTACCATGCCGCAGACCAGCTGGCAGATCCTGAAATCGAACCTAGACCTTAAGGAATACGTTTCAAGTATTATCTTGATATACATTCACTTATTCTTTCACTCTGCTGTATTTCTAATCTTTATTATTCTTGTGTCTTTCCATGGGATCGGGGGTGAGGTGAGGTGAATTTATATCCGGGAAGAATATTTTTTACGTCCGGATGCCATTCCTTAAATCAGACTCATACGAATAGTTAATAAGTGATGAAAGGATTGGAAATGAATGAACTTCGGCAAGGAGTTTGTAGGAAGCAGCCGCGTGGATAAACGAAACGTTATCTGCATCCGCATCCGCCCCGCATCCGCACGGCCGTTATCCGCATCCACACGTTTGTTATCCGAATCCACCCCGTATTCGCACGGGTGATATCCGCATCCACACGTTTGTTATCCGAATCCACCCCGTATTCGCACGGCTGTTATCCGCATCCACACGTTTGTTATCCGAATCCACCCCGTATTCGCACGGCTGTTATCCGCATCCACACGTTTGTTATCTGAATCCACCCCGTATTCGCACGGATGTTATCCGCATCCGCACGGCTGTTATCCGAATCTACTGGCATTGCAATAATATTCTTAATTAGATAAAGTATTAAAACAACACCTTTAGACATTTGAGCAGAAAGTCGTTTCCTTGGGGTTTGTATGCCAAGTGCTATGTTTAAAATGAATGTTATACAGCCAGAGTTGCAACCCTATTTAGTTCGGAGTGTTAATTGTTCTTAATTACATAATTTCAATGAGATTAGACTAAATCATCATCTTACGTCTATCATGGAAGAAAAAAGGAAAAATATCATATATCATAAACACCCGGGTCCTAGAAATAATATTCAACAAGTTCGGATTGTATTCTGGAATCTATTTGCAAATTTTCTCCAAACATTATCTGCAGCTTACCCTCTATCCGCACAGCCATGCAAACTATATTCGCACGGCAAAGAATTTTGTGGATATCCGCATCCGCACAGGGCTTTAGCTATTAGGAGGTACCATCCAGGCATTTGCTTGGTTTTGGTAATGGTAAAACAATTTCAAAACCGAACTCACTCGTCATCCGATTCTGACGATAGTCTGTCCCCATGGTCTTGCACCTTAGCTACCCTTTCACTCCTCTACAACGGAATATTGACGAAGTGAAGGAGAGAGTTGTAAGGACATAATGGCCGAGTGCTCTGTCCCTCTCTCTCTCTCAAGTCAGTGCGCGCGCGGTCATTTTAATTAATTGCTACACCGCTGAGAATATTAATTACGCTAGGCCTAAGCCTGGAACCAAATGGAATTGGGACACTGTAACATCCTTAGCTATAAAGTTCGTCGTTTAATATTGAAACCTTAATAATCTACTCTCACTGGCAAAAAGAATATCTTCCTTTCGATTTACAAAAGGCAGCATCAGTCGAAGTTAAGTAGTAGTAGTAGTTAGTTTCCCCCAGGGGCTCACAAATAGTGGACGTGGGTTGGCGACCACGGGGCCCAGCTGAGTCTGGCATTGCTTCCACTTACTTGTGCCGGGTTTCTCTCCGTCTTCTTTCCTGTCGATCTCTCATGGTCAACTCTTGTTCTCTTCCCACCCCGACGGTATTAGGATATCCGAGTCCTAGGGAGTATTTCACTTTCCCGCCTTAATTTGCCCTTGTCTCATCTTTCCTGATCCCCTCCTTCTGCGAGGGGTCAGCCTTCTTTTTCTTTTCATGTTATCTCCTATCTTCTGCTCAAGGCCTTCGAGGAGGCAGGGTGTATGTAGCCCCACCACTTCTGGTGCACCCTGGATATTGCTACACTCTCAAGGGCTCACGGCTGGTGAGTTCGGGAGTTGGTGATCCCGAGGGATTCCTGATCTGTGTCCATTTTTTCCCCTTTTCCCACTGACTTTGGGGCGCGCCCTCTCCTCTTTCACTTTCCTATCTGCCTTTCATGGCTCTCCTTCCTTCCAAGTCCCTCCATCCTCATTCTTCGAGGGTTGAGGGCATTTCGTTTCTTCCTGTCCTTTATTTGCCTTATCCTTTATTTGCCTTATCCTTTATTTGTTTACCATTTCTTCTTCTAGTATGTAAGTATGTAGTTAGTATTAGTTATAGTTTTCATTCTCATCTCATCTTTCACTATCACCCAAACAATTAGGGTCCGATAACCTAGATGTTAGGCCCCTTAAAACAACAATTATCATCATCATAATCGTTATTTTGTTGTTGTTGATTAATTTAGGGTCTTTATGGCATCGTGATTAGACAGTTTTGTTTCCACCAAGGGACTCACAACTTGCAGGAAGTGAGTTGGTGACCACAGGGCCCGAGCTGGGTCCGGCATTGATCCCTCTTATATTTACTTCTCTTTAAATCCTTCCTCTCAACCCTCCGTGGTCAACTCTTGTCCTCTTCCAAACTGACGGGATTTGTATATATCTAGAGTATTATTCATTTTCCTGTTTTAATTGGTATGTATGGAATATCTGGTTGGTTGGTTGGTTCTTAAGTTTAGGGGCTGCAAAAACGCGGTCATGTAGCCCCGTGTACTTTGGGTGTGTGTAGAATCTGTCTGATAACCGGTGTTAATTGTGATGACTGTATTAGTGTGTGTTATCTGTTTTTTTAATTTAAGTACAAACTGCAACTTAGAATTTTTCAAATACTTCCTACATTTGCAGCCAAGCGCCACCGTCAACAACTACTAGGCCAAGTTCAGAACTTATCTACTAGACGCCACCGCAGTCGGCTCTTGACAACGAACGTAGAAACCTAAGAGCATTGTTTACATTCCTAACCTATACAATTTAGCTTCCACAGGTGTAATTAGTGGAAGGTTCTTTAACATGCCATAAATCTATGACATGGGACCGCCGGCTTTACTTCCCCTCCGAAGGAAGGCATACTGAGGGATTTTAAACGCTCCTAAAAAATCCGACGGCTTCGGCCGGGTTTGAACCCGCTATCTTGGGCATAGAAGCTCAGCATGCTACCGACTACGCCACCGAAGCCGCTATATGCAATATCTCTGATAACTTGTTTCATTATATAATAATATCGTATGGGCACGGGTGCTGGGTGCAAGCTTTGTTAATTGACGCCCAGAGGGCAGCTTGCATGTCGAATTGTATCGCTCCTTGGAGCGCTATGAAAGTCGAGGAGGTTAGAAATCTAAGCTCCTTGACACTATAGCGCTTTCTAGTAGAGAAAGGAGGAACTTTGTGTTGACGGAAAAACCCGAGATTTATTTTGCCATTATGAACACGGCCTACTGTATTAAAATGGGTTCTTTAACATGCCAATAACGTATGCCATGCGTGTCATGATTTTTGTCGCCTTTCAAAAATCACTTACCACGACCAGGAGCGAACCTGCTGCTTGGGGTTGATAGTCTGACACGATAACCACTCACCCACCGTGGCAAGCACTTGTTTAATTGTGAGGCTGTAGTAGTGTGTGTATTTTTAATTGGGGCTAAGATTTTGAAGGAGGCGGTTGTGACCTTAAGTTAGGTACCATCAGTGCCGGATTAAGACTCACAGTGGCCCTTGGCAATTGTTAATTTGAGGCCCCTTTTCCCCCTTTTTTTTCAACCCCCCTCCCCCTTCCCCCTTCATAAAAAGTCAATCATAACTTTGAAAGAGATGTTATTAACAATTGTACAATGAATGATGAATACAATACATATACAAATACATATGTACATTTTCAGAAAAAAAAACTGCATTTTGTTTCGCAGAAAGTTTCAATAACATCATCGAAGTTGATTTTCCTTAAAATATCTGATGCTGATAGAAGTCAAAATTGAATCCCTCAAAATTAATATGAACCCGAATTCGAATTTCTGCATTCTGTTTGCGATGCACCCCGCTTCATTCTGAGTGTCATTATTTTCCGACTTGTCATCTTCAATGCTTTCTAAAGCCTCGACAATATTATGAAACGAATCATAAACCGCGTTCGTTGCATTAGCATGTGCTTCCCAGCGCGTATCTGACAATAATTTCAAAGTTTTAGCGGTTTTTATATAATTTTTCAACACGCCCCAAATGTGAGGGTTTGCAGAAAAGAAGTTATACAATGGTTGCATTATCGAAAAAAATCAACTGCTTAAAAACAGCTTTTAACAGCAGATTGTCCAACTAAATCGACGGAATGTGTACCTCAAGGAACATAAATCGCATATTTATTCAGATCTAATATTTTGGCTTGCAGACCCTGATACTTTCCAGACATGTTTGGTGCGTTGTCATATGACTGTCCTCTACAATCTTGAATTTCCAAACCTCAATCTTCAGTGACGAAGTTCACAGTTTGAGTTTTCAAACTTTCGCCAGTATGACCTTCTGTTTCAAGAATTTATTTGACTCCCCCCCCCCAAGAAATATTGTTTTATTTTTATTTTTAGGTGGGATTTTTTCATTTTGGGGCCCTTTTGAGCCGGGGGGACCAGGCAATTGCCTATTGTGCCTTATGGGTAATCCAGCACTGGGTACCATTCTGGCCTAAGCCTGGAGTATAAGTGGGAAAAACACTTCTTGGATGGCTGAGGTGGGAATCGAACCCATCAATTATTAGGTTTGCTACACGAGGCTGAGTGTAAACCCGTTCCAACCCTTAGACCAGTTGATTGTGGCCTCCAAACAAAATTCAGACGACACAGCTGAAAAATGAAAATCCACAGCCTGCCTCCAGTCGACCGACCGGGTCAGGGAATGGAATGAATGAAGCCCCTATCTAGCGGCGAGGATTTGAACTGTGCCGGCTGCTGAATCCTGTCGCACTCGTCTGAGGCAATGATTAAATGACGGTGATGATGATGAAGATGATAATTGTTGTTTTAAGGGGCCTAACATCTAGGTTATCGGCTCCTAATGGTTTGGGTGTTCGTGAAGATGATAATGAAATGTAAACTATAACTAAAACTAACTACTAACCTACATACTAGGAGAAGAAATGGAAAACAAAAGGACAATAAGGCAAATAAAGGACAGGAGGAAAACAAATGCCCTCAACCCTCGAAGAATGCGGATTGAGGGACTTGGAAGGAAGGAGAGCCATAAAAGGTGGATAGGAATGTGAAAGAGGAGAGAGTCCGCCCCACAGGTAATGGATAAAAGGGGGAAACCGCACGCAGCTCAGGAATCCCTCGGGGCCGCCAACTCCCGAACTCACCAGCCGTGAGCCCCTGAGGCTGTAGCATTATCCAGGGTGTACCAGAAGAGGTAGGGCTACATACACCCGGTCTCTTTGAGGGCCTTGAGCAGAAGGCAGGAGAGAACATGAAAAGAAAAAGAAGGCAGACCCCTCGCAGAAGGAGGGTATCAGAAAAGATGAGACAAGGGCCAATTAAGGCGGGAAAGGAAGAGACTCCCTAGGCCTCGGATACCCTAATACCGTCGGGGTCGGAAGAGAACAAGAGTTGACCAAGTGAGGTCGACAGGAAAGAAGACAGAGAGGAGCCCTACACAAGTAAGTGGAAGCAATGCCGGACTCAGCTGGGGCCCCGTGGTCGCCAACCCACGTTCCACTACATGTGAGCCCATGGGGGGATGATTAAATGAATTACAGATGAAATGAAATGATAGTGGAGAGTGTTGCTGGAATGCCATTTTTGACAGGGAAAACCAGAGTACCCGGAGAAAAACCTGTCTGCCTCCGTTTTGCCCAGCACAGATCTCACATGGAGTGACCGGGAGTTGAACCATGGACCCAGCGGTGAACGGCCGCCTAAGCCACAGAGGCTTCGGGGAGCGTGATGGCGCCCTGGCTTAGCTGCTCGTCAATCACCCGGACGGCCGGGGTTTAAATCCCGGTGACAGCGGGGTGGAATTTTCACCTGAAAAATCACGTGGCGTCAGGAAGGGCATCCGGCCTTAAATCCCCGGCCAAAACCAAAATGAGCCTGGTTGGCTCCGGCGACCACAATCAATTGGCAAAATGCTGAAGAAAGCTACTAACGTAATCAATGTAATTATTTTGAATAGTTAAAAACATGAAAAGCAGATTTTTGTTTCGCTTGTCCCAGTAATTGGGGTTATTTTGTGTTGACCGACTGAAAATTACAATATCATGTGTCAATAAGACAACACTGACAAAGGATTCAAAGCTCTCTATTTTCTGTGGTTTCTCACTTCTACTCCAGGCAAATGCTGGGATTGTTCCTTACTTAAAGCCACGGCCTCCTCCTTCTCAAAATTACAAATACATACACTAATACAGACATCGCAATAACACAGGTTATCAGACAAATTCTACATACACCCTAGTATACGGGGATATTTATTTAGCGTATGGCTTTTAGTGCCAGGAGTGTCCGAGGACATGTTCGGCTCGCCAGAGGCTGAAGCTGCTTCAAGCGGACACCCATGGGGTGAGCTACAAGTCCCGTTCAATTTCAAGTAGTTCCAACTTTCGCTACCAGAAGTCACTGACACCTAGTGGTGAACTTTGGAACTTTGATAGAGCGTTTGAACGAAATCTAACCTGCAAATTTAGCTTCACACATGTTTAGTTAGTGGATGGTTCTTTTACATGCCATAACTCTATGACATTGGATCGCTGGCTTTACTTCCCCTCCGAAGGAAGGTATACTGAAGGATTTTTACGCTCTTAAAAAAACCGACGGCTTCGGCTGGGTTTGAACCCATGACCATGGGCATAGAAGTTCATCATAGGCGGCTTCGGTGGCGTAGTTGGCAGCATGCTGAGCTTTTAAGCCCAAGATCATGGGTTCAAACCCACCCGAAGTCATCGGATCTTTTAAGAGCATTACAAATTCCTCAATATGCCTTCCCTCGGAGGGGAAGTAAAGCCGGCGGTCCCATGTCAAAGATTTATGGCGTGATAAAGAACCTTCCACTAATTACACTTGTGTGAAGCTAAATTATAGGTTAGATTCGGCTAACACTCTTAGGTTCCAACATTCGTCGCGAGACGACTGCGGTGGCATCTAGTAACAAAGTTCAGAACTAGTTGGTCGTTGACGGTAGCGTTTGGTAGCAAAATTTGGAACTACTTGAAATCGAATGCCTGCAGTCCTCGGTTGAATTAAAAAAATATAACACTCACTAATACAGCCATCACAATTAACACCGGTAATCAGACAGATTCTTCACACACCCAAAGTACCAACTAATTACAGATCCGTAGACAATGAATTGAAATCACCCGATTTAGAGGGTACTTTCCAAAGGCAACAAAAAGAGAGAAAACATACCCAGCTCAGTTAAGCCCAGGGAATACCCAATTTTGAAAATTTCAGACGTAATTCCTCATGGGATAAGTTGTAAGTCCACTAGGGAGAACACATTACTAAGTTGGTAATAGGAGACTTCAGCAGTTGATCTATAAAATGATTTTGAATGAAACATTAAGAGTGATTAGAAAGTCTAGTAATGTGCACGCCTCTGTAATTACCATATGCTTCTGTGAGAGTTAAGGCAATGCTGGGTATGTAAATAAATTGAAACAAGCAAACTTGATAAAGTAGGCGATTCGAGGCGTCCCTGGAAGAACCAGACTATGACAAGATTGAAAATCTAGGGCATATGCTTGGGGGTTTGTCGCAAGGGACCGCGCTACAAAGAAACATTCGCCATCAGACGATGTGGTCAGCCTCGACTTCCTCGCTGAGAGAAATTGAATTGGGAAGTCCACGAATAAGTTTTCTGCATATCTTCCTTGGGTTCCGTCTCAAGCAAAGAAAAGTATAAAGAAGAGAGGCGTCCTTTTGTATGCATCCTGTGTTATCACATACGAAACAGTAACTCTTGTATTTGGTGAGATCGTTTCAAACATCCCACTATCCCATTTTGATAAAATTAACATTCATTTACATATTTAAATTCGATTCGCCGCCATGTTGGATTTGTGCTCTCCAGGTTATTAAAAGTCCCGTAGGTGAACTTATGTTTATTGCCTTTATCAATATACAAAATTTCAGTTTGATTGATGTTGATGAGAAACCTGCATGGCAAGAAAGAACTAATAAAATGATAAAAGCCCAAAAATTAACATGGTCTACATATAAAAGAAAATGTCTATCAATCGCAACAAAATTAAAACATTACAAGACGGTGGTTCAACCAGAGGTGACATATGGAAGTGAAACTCTTTTTAAAGTTACTCAGAAAAACAGAATCGACAAAATGTTAAAAGTAGAAACAAGAATAGCTAGAACATGCATAAATAAAATATATCAGAAAGATGAACAGTGGCGGATAGTACTAAATATAGTGGTATACATTGAACTGGAGCCCATCACTGATACTATTCGGAAGAAACAGATTTCTATTTTTGGTCACATCATGAGGACACCAGAAACCAGATTATCTAGAAAAATTGTAGTGAAACTTTGGAATATGAAACAACAAGTAGGATGGATTAATGAAAATTAGAGAAGATATGAAAGAATTAGAAATAACCTTGGATGACTTGCAAAACAAAACAAAAAAAATAAAAAACTCAGAGATATAAAAATAAGATTTCAGGATAAAATAGACAAACGTAATACAATAAAAAGGGTATTTACAGATGAGGAACGCCTGAGAAGATCAGAGCGAATGAAAAGCTACTGGGCGACTCGGAAAGGAAACTTACTGAAGAAGAGGACCAAGAAATGATTGACTGAAGTGGTCCAATGAGGCCGTAAAAGCAGATGAAGAAGAAGAAGAAGGAGAAGAAGATTAGTGGATATTGAGAACCGTCTAAATATTTCGGATGATTGCCATGTTGGATTTGTATTAGGCCTAAGAGTTATGTACTATTGGATGACGATTATGACGTAGGTCCATTAGTCAAACGTTGACTCGATAGCATGATTAAGACACAAGAAATGAAAACTTCATTTTAAAATTCGCAAAGCCGCCATATTGAGGTTATGTAAACAATTGAATGAATTAGATATCAGTGCATTGCAATGTGTATAAACATTTGATGTACCAAGTTTCACTGCGCTTGGATGGTTAAACTAAAGGAAAAGTCTATTTAAATGTTTCAACTTCGCTTGGGACTTTCAATAACCTGGTGAGAACAAATCCAACATGGCGGCGACGCGAAATTTAAACATTTAAATGGACGTTTCTCGTGATTTAACCATCCGAGTGCAGTGAAATTTTAATCCACTGACATCTAATTCGTTTCAATTGTTTTCATTACCACAAGATGGTGGATGTGCGAAATTTTAAAATTTCGCTGTTATTTCTTGTGTCCCAATCATGCGATTGAAGTTTGAATAATACACCTACGCAATAATCTTCAAGTAATAGTGCATAACTCTATGGCCTACATATATAAATATCAAGCATGATGACCATCCGAAATATTTAGACGGATTTTAATATCTACGAATCTATTAAAGCAATCAAACTGAATTTTTGATGTTGATAGACGCAATTAATATAAGTAGGATACATGAAAATAGGCTATTTAGTCCTTCACGGAACTACCTGTTATCAACTCTATTTTGTCCGCGCTTAGTGTATGGACTGAGAAGGTGCTGATAGCACGACGCAAATGAGGATCTCTCTCAGTGGTTCAAAGCACATTCCTGCTGAGATAATTTCATACACAGGATGTGGTGAATAAAGAGGGACTGTACAAATCCCAAAGAGTACATCCAAGGTCATATAGCAGAGAGCCTTTTGTTCCTTGGTTACTTTCTCATTAAAAAACTCACATCCGCGTCTTTGATCAGCAGTATAGTGTTGTACTCATGATCTCAATACCGTGGGTTTGATTTCTGGCTTAGGTGTGAAAATGCATTTCGACACTCTATAAAGTCTTCTTGTGTTATATTGGGTGCTTTCAAAGATTAATCACACACACATATACAGAGAAAATAAAGTTTTTGGTAACTTCTTGGCCAGAAAAAAAATATTTCTGGTAAATGGTAATGCATTAGCTCAGGACAGGGAAGCATGGATGGCTGCATCAAACCAGTTGAAGGACTGAAGACTCAACAACAACAACAACAACAACAACAACAAATGATAGTGCATTTTCTTACAAGCCTTAATAATTAAATTGACGACTAATTCAACGGAATTTATGTGAACTTAAAATGGTGGCTGTGCAAAATTTTAAAAATTTGGTATTTCTACTGTGACAGATCATAGATATGCACAGACACTCTTCATTACTGTTTATTGTTATATATATAGTTATAGTTCGTGTTTATTCAATCGTAAAGTGCCCAGATGTATAACGTAGAAGTAGTACCTAGGCTGTTGCCTAGTGGCCATGTGTCATATGTTGTGAAACTGACTAGAAGCGACACGGCAGAATGTCGAACTTATGATTGGTTTGAATCTTATATGGATTTAGGTGGCGGTGAGATGAGATATAGATACTCTGGTTAAAGTTTGGTTAGTTGATCGTTTGGCGTCGAATTGATGCATTCTGATGTAAAATACAACTAGCTGCTACAAGTATTTGTGAATAGAATCGTATACTAGAAAGGATTCACATTCTGTGATATTACGGAGAAGTTTCTGTAAATTGGATTCTTATAAAAGGAACCAGCGAAAGCGTATTGGATGAAAATAAAGAACACCTATAGGAATATTATGCCCCAAAGACCAAGTAAGACAAGGTTAGCTATAATAGAAAAGTAATGTACGGCGCTTTCCGATCAGTAAACATAGTCCAATTCATGAAGTATTATAAAGTTATGTTGCAATTAGAGTGTGATGAGTTTATTTTAATAATTACCTTTGAGACATCTGATTAATAGGAAAGGGGGGAAGAGCGAATTGCCATACGCAAGCTCATTGTCCAGCTGCCCGGGAATACAGTCTTGTGCGTTTTACTTTTTTCTCATTATAGTAATGAGTGGCGCCCAACAGAGTTTATTTAAGGGTATGAGCAATTACACTACCAACCTACGTTTATATTGCTTGATTAGGACACGAGAAATAAAAACAAGATTTTAAAAATTTTGCACACCCACCATTTAAAGTTGCCATAAAATTCCATTGGAGTAGTCGTCAATATATTAAGGCGTGTATGAAGATATACTGTGCTAAGAAGATGAACTAACATTTGCCGAAAATATTCTTTTTCTGGTCAAAAAGTTACCAAATACTTCATTTTCTTTCTCAGTATAATAATCTGGCAGACCACTGTATATGAAGGGTTCATTCCAAAAACCAGATAAGTCCAAAAATTGACTTTTTGAGATAAATACAGTACATATTTTTAGCCTATTTCAATTTTGAAAAAATAGGCTTATGAGATCACCTTTTGTCCGTGTGTGTGTGCGTGTGCGTGTGTGTGTGTGAGGTGTGTGTGTGTGTGTGTGCCCCCCCCTAATAAGTTCTAAACGGCTGGAGCGATTTCAATGAAACTCAGTAAGCTCATAGCACTATTCCAGACGACCCCGATCGTGCCCATGAAATGTTGTTACGTCTCACCAATCCAACATGGCGGCTGTGCGAAATATTTCACCAGCATTCAATATCTCCGAAACTATTCCCGATATCATCCTGATTTTTTTTACGGTGATGAAGAGAACTACAGCAAGTTCACCTATGTAACTTTTGAAAAAATGGTAACTACAAAACCAACATGGCGGCCACGCGAATTTGCGACTTTCAAATACACGTTTCTCGCGATTTAACCAACCAAACGCAATGAAACTTGGTACAGTATATGTTTATACACATTATAATGCACCGACATCTAACTTCGTTCAATTGTTCACATAACCACAAGATGGCGGATGTGCGAAATATTTCACCGGCATTGTATATCTCTGAAACTATTACCGGTATCGCCCTGAAATTTTGTACGGAAATAAAGGGCATTACTGGAAGTTCATCTATAAGACTTTCAGAAACCAGTTAACTACAAAACGAACATGGCGGCCAAGCGAATTTGAAAATTTTAAATAGGCCTTTCTCGCGATTTAATGTTCCAAACGCCATGAAATCTGGTACAGGAAATGTTTATATACATTGTAATGCACTGGTATCTAATTTAGTTCAATTGCTTACGTAACCTCAAGATGGCGGCTGTGCGAATTTTAAAATTCAGTTTTTATTTTTTGTGTCGTAGTCATGCGATCAAAGTGAAGGTTTGAATAATGAACCTACGCAATAATTTTCCTTTAATGGTACATGGTCTATGGTCTATACATTTAACAATCCAACATGGCGACCTTCCGAAATATTTAGACGGCTCGGAATATCTACGAATCTATTATAGCAATCAAACTGTTTTTAATGTTCATAGGGGCTATGATCTTAAGTTTACCTATAGGACTTTAAATAACCGGGTGATCACAAATCCAACATGGCGGCGACGCCAAATATAAATATTCACATGGACGTTTCTCGCAATTTAACCATCCGAGTGCAGTGAAACTTGGTACAGTAAATCCTTATACGAATGTTAATCCACTGGCATCTAATTTATTTCAATTGTTTCCATAACCACAAGATGGCAGCTGAGCGAAATTTTAAAATCTCCTTGTTACTTCTTGTGTGATAATCATGCGATTGAAGTTTGAATGCTACACGTACACAATAATCTTCATGTAACAGTACATAACTCTAGGACCTACATATATAAAATCCAACATGGCGACCATCCGAAATATTTAGTCGGTTCTCAATACCTACGAATCTATTACAGCAATCAAACGGAAATTTTGTATGTTGATAGTGGCAATTAACATAAGTAGGATATATGAAAATAGGCTGTATAGTTCTTCAAGGAACTACTTGTTTCTCTTCAAGTCCAGCTCTACGTATAGATAGTATTGCTGTCTCCAATAAGCAGACAGGTCGGGTTATGTACGGTTGTGAAATATTGGGGATTCTACAAAAATATGACAAGTCCAATTATGGTGTTTGAAGCCATTTTCCAGTGTTGCCTCAGTAAACAAGAGTTTGAGGCTTTTCAGTCGGTCAACACGAATGTACCCAAATGAGCTGGGTTATTCCCTAATCCTGAAAAAATTACATCAGATTAATAAATACACTTGGATGACCAGTTTCGATCGCCAAGCGATCATCATCAGATCCATTACACTTAGGCAGAGACATAGACTTTTTAGCCTAAGTGTAAAGGATCTGATGATGATCGCTTGACGATCGAAACCGGTCATCCAAGTATATTTATTAATCTGATGTAATTTTTTCAGGATTAGGGAATAACCCAGCTCATTTGGGTACATTTGTGTTGACCGACTGAAAAGCACCGAACTTTCGTTTACAAGTTCAATTGTTTTTCAAGATAATTAATTACCTGGAATGTTTGGCAATGAACAATGATTTTTTTATTTATTTAATAATTATTAGATACCACCATGAAAGGTCATTTTACACTAATATTTTAACAATTTCAAATAATATTAACAAAAAACAGCAACAATAACAGGTAACAATTGGCAGTGATGGCAGCAAGGGACAAATCTCGGGAAAGACGCAGGGAATGATTGGGGTAGTGGGTGATTAGGACGGTGAGGGGATAAGATTTGAGGATGAAAGGGATCTTCTAATGTTATGTCTGAATGTTCGATAGGGAGAGAATATGTCAATATTTGGAAGGGAGTTGCTAAGGGTAGGTAGACGGTGGAAAATAGAGCGCTTCTGTACTTCAAGACGTGGGCGAGGTATGTGGTGTAAATGGTTCTGGCGTGTTGAGCGGGAGGGAACATGGAGTGGGAAGTAGCTTAAGAGCATGTTACATTTTGTGTAACCATTCATAATTTTATGTAGGAAACACAGGTCAGTAAATTGTAGACAGCTTCTCAGGTCGAGTATATTGAACTGATTTAGAATGTCGGATTTGGCAAAGTGCCTTAGTGAAGGATTGCGATCTTTGACTGTTGATTTAAAGAAATTAAAGACACTGTTCAATTTAGAAATATTGGTTATACCCGAAGTACACCAAATTGGAGAAGAGAAATCTAGGATAGGGAGAACATATGTGGTGAAGTGTGATTTAAGTGCAGAGAGGTCTTTAATTTCTGTGAATCTGTATAGAATGCCGAGACTGCACATTGCGCGAGATTGGATATGGTCAATGTGGGGAGAGAATGTCAGTTTATCATCGTGAATAATACCTAAATCTCTTACCTGAGAAACCGTATCCAATTTATTTCCACATATTTTATAGTCCTCTTGATTTCCAGATGTCAGTAGTGAGAAGGACACATTGAAGCAGTTTTTGGGATTTGTACTTTGTTATGGTTTACAAAATAAATTATCGTATTCGAGGTTTAACATATTTTTGTATTTTTGTATTCAACTAAGGTTTCGGCAAAAACCAGAATAGTCCGAAGGTTTCTTTTAGGTTTTCTCAACTATCCTCATGAAAATACACTACTGTTTGTAGAAAGTGAAACACCCAGAAAAATGGTCGGAGACACTCCCAGAACAGCGGTCGTGTAGGCCTGCGGTACCATACTAAGTGATTGAAATTGCTGAGAGATGGCGTGCACATTGGCTCACCAGTGCCCTCTGTCATGGGTCCGGACAGGTCGGTGTTCCGCCCAGCTCTGTCAGCGTGGGGCCGTCATGCCAAGTGAAAACGTGTAGGCAAGAACAACGATGCCTCGCTGACATCACAGGGTGGACTATCAGCATGAGAGTGCGGTTGAACGGGGCAGAATGCTTGGGCTCCGGGAGGCGGGTCTGTCGTTCCGGGACAGTGTGGCTCGTACAGGGCACGCTGCGTCAATAGTAAGGCCTATGTGGATCCAGTGGAGATAGGAGGGCCTTACACAGCGACGTCAGGGTACAGAACGACGCAATGTGACCACAGCGCGAGACGACCGCCATCTTCTATGCATGGCCGTATCGGACAGAACAGCGTCGTCCTCAGTGTTGGCTCGACGTTGGAGCACTGCAATGGGAGTGGACATGTCTGCGTCGACGGTGCGACACCGTCTTTTGAGGGCTGGACTGGTAGCACGCATGTCACTGCGTCGGCTTCCTTTGACTGGGAACCACCGATGCCTCCGACTACAATGGGCACGTGCACACCGACACTGGCAGGCTGAGTGGCGAAATGTAGTGTTTTCAGATGAGTCCCGCTTCAACCTGTCCTAGAGTGATGGCCGCATACGCATTCGACACCGCCATGGAGAACACAATCAGGCAGACTGTATTGTTGAGCGGCATAGCGGACAAACACCAGGTGTAATGGTTTGGGGCGCAATTGCCTATAACAGGCGATCGCGCCTCGTTTGACTTGCGGGCAATCTGAACAGTGACCGCTACATCAGGGAAGTTTTACAGCCCGCGGCACTGCCCCTCTTGCAGGCCGTTCCACAGGCCATATTTCAGCAGGACAATGCCCGCCCGCATGTGGCGAGGAATGTACAAGCCTTCTTCGCAGAACGACGGATACCTCTGCTTCCCTGGCCTTCCCGTTCGCCTGATATGTCGCCCATCGAACGTGTCTGGGATATGGTCGGTCGACAACTTGTTCGTTCAGGTCCACCTGCCACCACTGTTGATGCTTTGTGGACGCGCCTACAAACCGCGTGGGACGGTATACCCCATCAGCGTATTCAAGCGTGGTATGATTCCAATGCCACGACGTCTAGCGGCTCTGTTTGCTGCACGTGGTGGCGCGACGTCGTACTGAAGATTGACCGTCAACGTGCATGTACCGGACTGTCCTAATCAGTAAGGTATTGTCATGTCCCTAATCTGTGGTATAAAGTGCAATGTGGTCACATCTCTTGTTCTAGGTGTTTCACTTTCTACAAACAGTAGTGTATATTTCCTTTACACCCTAATTAAAATGAAAGGATCTTTCGCAGAAGAGACGCCAACCAAGCGGTCAACAAGGATAACCAGAGAAATCGATATAAGCAAACTCAACATAGATGCGACACCCACAGCGCTACGAGAGATCAAAGGAGGCAACATAGACGAAGCTTTGAGTATAATTGAAGAGCAGCTGGCACACGCAATAGTAACGCAAAAATGGAGGCAACGGAGGGCAAAACCTTGATTCACTCGAGAGTGCTATCAAGCAAGAAAAACAGCGCTAATCGCACTACATAGAGCAAAAATAACATTAACTCAGAGAGACCTGGAGACATATAACACAGCCAGAAAACACTACAAACAAACTATAGATAAAAAGCAAAAAGAACCATCTTGTAAAAGAAGAGAAGGAACTCATTGAAGAATCTGAACAGCAATGGTTCCAAGCCTCAGCGCCAAAACAACCCTATTTCCCGAGAGATATTCCACTTAGTACATGGGAAAAACACTTCAAGACGGTTTTACAAGACAGAGAAACACGTCCATCTAACACAAACCAGGACGAGGAAATAGAGTTAACGAATCCATTCTCACTGGACGAAGTTCGAAAACAAATCGCTGAAACAAAAGATAAAAAGCTTGCGGTCCAGATCGTATCTTCTTCGAACACCTAAAAGAAACTGCACATGCTCTTGCAACAACATGTACTGAGCATTTTAATGCATGTCTAAGACAAGGAAACATCCAAAACAGATGGAGGCTTTCTAAACTAAAGGTTTTGTATAAAGGGAAAGGTGACTCGAGGGACCCGAACTCATACCAGGGGACAGCTTTGGAGTGTGCACCACTGAAAATTCTAACAGGACTATTAACTGACAGACTTAGCAAACTGACGTCTCACGCAATCTGTGTTCATTAAAGGGAAATCCACAATTCAGGCAGTAAAATGTCTTCAGGAGGATATTGAGGCGGCACTCAGGCTCCCAGGAGGGATGCTCCATGCAGTTTTTATAGATTATACAAAAGCTTTCGACTTGTTGAACAGGCAAATATTAATCAGGATAATAAAAAACATCTCCGGAAGAAATCAAGTGACACGTCTAATAAAAATATCTTGTCGAACAATCAAATAGAAATAGACAACACAGTATCTAAGTCAAACCCGATGACCCAAACCAACGGAGTACTGCAGGGAGACCCCCTGAGTCCCCTGCTTTTCATCATAGCCACTGCGGAAATACCTGGAGAAATTGCAGTTGATAAAGTTAAAATGTACGTTTACGCGGATGGCATGGTCCTCACTTCTCGAAATTTAGATTGCATTCAATCTGCTTTGGATAAACTCTCAACATGGGCAGAAAACAATGAATTAACACTGAACGGTACTAAAACTGTGAAAATGACATTCCTCCATCAATTAAAAACGGATCAACCGATTTCGTTCAAAGTTTTCAAATGGCTATAAGAATATCCCGGAATAACTTTAGGATGTAAATTTCAACAAAACATCCAATGCGCTTAAGGCAACCAGTGGGTGCCCTATTATATTCACCTTCGATTTACTCGTGTGATATGTCGTACGAAAGGTCTTTTATAGCTATATACAGCAAGATTAATCTCATTACTTCCAGTAACGAAGAAGTATTTATTTTCCACGATTTTTCTCTTTTGCGGTCAGAATCAATACCATATTTTAGGGTCTTTTCTTTTATACGGATGGTGGCACTGTTCGTACGAAAGTCTCGACACTGACGTCCATCTGTTTAACTGTCTGTTATTCCTTCATGCAAATACATGTATTATCTCTTACAGAGACTGAATGAAAGCAGAATGAGACCTCGTGAAATGGCGTTGGCATGACAACGTTTATCAAATTCGCAGAGCGGGTATAGTTTTTTGCAATATCTCGAAAACCATTCGTTTTAGGGCCTTAAAACGCGGGGTTCGTGGTTCCCACCGAATATTGCTCCTTGCATTGCTGCACGCGAACATGAACTGCTTTATTTATATAGGTGGATTATGGGGTCGAAAACGATCGTGATTTTGAGTCTAATTTTATAGTCTCTGCGTCGCTTATTGTATGCGAGTATTTGTATCTTTACGATGGTTTACCAAGGTATTATTGTTTCTATTTTGTACGGTATGCTATCTTAATGTTTATAGATTTATTTTTTGTTAGTTGAATTCTTCTGTTTGCAAATTATTAACTGCTTTTTGTCTTGATCTACCATTATGTGCAACCTAAATTCACTGACTTCTGTGACGTATTCTACCGACTCTCCCATTAGTTTATTAAGTTTGGCTTATAAATCTCACTGGTCAATTGCGCTAACATATTTTAATAAAATTGGTAATTCTTCTTTCACGACCAAGGAAACCCCGCACAAGGCACAGCGTTAACCTATAAATGTACTTGAATTTTAATTGCTTAGCCATGATTGCCAATATACAAACCTTTTGGATGCCTTTATAGGGAGGTGAAAGGTGTTGAGCGTTTACCTCGCGTAGTTAAGTACCGCAGGTGCACTAGATAAGGATTTAGGTAGAGCACCATTCGCTAGGCCTGTTTGGGTTCCCAAATTGACAACAAGAGCTCGCTGGTTACCCATCTCGGTGATGCTAGGCGAAACCACTCACAAGACACGGCATAAACTTAGAAATATTGATGTGTTTCAGAATCATGGCATGATACATAGTTTGACCAATATTACTTACTGCGGATAGACAATTGCTACCAAGTTTGATGTATTTTTAGCATACTATTGTTCATTTTTAAATGTGCAGTAGTATGAGGATGTTTACGATGGATGTTCAATATTTAAAAAAGGTAATTCTGCCAACCGCATAAAGAACTAAAAGGCCAAAGAAAATGAAAAAAGTGATTTCACGTTTAATCTAGCATTGTAAATGTGCGTTATGTATGAGCAGTTCTTATTTAAAGACGGACATATAAATTCTTAGATGATATTTAGTATGTTTTTTTACTTTTTGGTATTCTTTTTTCCCTAATCAAATGCATATATTATTATGAAGCTGGGATTCTAAGCGTTTATCCTCGGACTACCATTATCCTCTTGAAATGTTGCTATTCGACAAAACCCGCAAGCCTAATATAATTAAGAAAAAGAAAATCAGTGGCCTCTAAAATGTATTAATTAGGTTAATAATGCATACAATGATTAAAGTAGGGTCCTTAAATATTCAGTTATATTAGCGAAATTTCAGGCTTAATCTATAAGCTACGAGCAGTAGAGAGCCGCCGTACCCCCCCCCCCCCCCCTATTTAACAACTTCAACACAATTTGTGATCTGATCATATAAAAAGCACGCTCAAGCGCATTGAGTGACATTAATATTTCTCGCTATAATAACGACCTTATCCTGGTTGCACACAATACGACAATGCGAGCAAAGGTACAATATCTTAATATCCAATTTTGATCCCGAGCAACGCCGGGCATAACAGCTAGTTACGTATAAGAATGTTCCGCTACAGAATGTATCACACTTCAAGTACTTGGGAATCACTTTTCAGACAAGAGGAGATGTCTATAGCCTACACGTCAAGGAAAGAGTCGCCGCGGAAAGATTGCAATTCACACTATCTTTAGGCACAGCTATCCGCCTTAAAATTACCCCCAATCATAACTTATGGACTAGAGACAATTTGAAAGAAATATAAAGAGTCAAAGCCACATTCCTGAAAAGAGCATTGTGCCTGTCGAAATTCACACGGTCTCGCCTCACCTACGTGCTAGCAAGAGAGCAATTTTTCAACGAAAATCTTCGCCTTAACCTATTGCTACCATCAACCGCCGCCTACATAGAACTTGTGCAAGAACTCAATGCAAAACGTCGAGACATATGGCCAACGTTCTTTTCAACAGATGCCATGAATTACAGGGAATGGACTCAAGTTGGATATGAACTACGGCATGTAGTGACGCGATACGCCGTGCATGGTTTCCACCACCGGATATGCCAGACTGAGAAATTCCACGACCAGGACGATAACTGCAGCTGTAAACTGTGTGGGACAACCTGTGACCGTTATCACCTGCTTTTTTGCTCCAAAAGGAAAGTCTCGTTGACAGATTTCTGCAATGACTGAATGTGTGGACTTGGTATGGTTATTGTATGGTCGGTCGCGTATGTATTTCTTTTGGCAGATAGCTGTACTTATTAAATTATTATATTTCCTTTTGAGTGCAATGTACAGTATTCTGTTAATGTGACAATAGAAGGTCTAAAAGCAATTTTTATTTCATTCAGCACAAATGAAGCTATACTGCTTTTTTTGATTTTTCTGAACAATTTAATTTTTGGACTTGTGTGGTTCTGGGAAGGAATCCTTCATATATATTTGTCTGAAAACATAAAATCCTATTTTGACTTGCTTTCATAATCATAGTTACACACACTACTATATCGGCTAATAAATGGAAAGCACTGATTCAATGAGGTTAATGCGGCTAATAACAAACCGTTTATATAAAGTAACAACAACAACAACAAACATCTGACTTGCTCTGATGAGAACTTTGTAGCTTCAATTCAGAAACTTCAGTATCTTATTGATGAGATTCCTGCTTCCAAACTATTTAATCTCAACTTAATAACATTTTAGCTTTCAATTCCAAACAAATACATTTAATGGAACTTCACGTAAAATAAAATAAGCCATGGAGGAATTTAATCACAAGTGTTAGTTGAACAAATAGTCTGTAAAATAATATAATGGAACATTGTTCACTTACAAAAGGTAACTCCTTTCATTATTTATCTTTCTTTATTATTTTTTAAATCTGTTCTAAGTTATAACCAGTCACAAACAACGTCCTTTGTACTTATCTGATACAACAGCATGACCCATGTTCCCAATCCCTCTATCTCTCTCTCTCTCTCTATCTCTCTCTCTCTCTTCCCTTCCCTCTCACCATCCTTCCTAGCGTTCTTCTTAAAATGTATTTTCATCAAACGAAATCCGTTGGTTTGCTAGATTTTATAGACCCTTTATAGAAACCGCCCCGGCATTTGCCTGGTGGTGAAAATAGGAAACCACGAAAACGAGTTTCAGGACGGCTGAGGTGGGATCCGAACCCAAGCTCTCCCGATGCCAGCCAGGCACGAGCTAGCCCGTTAGCGCTCTCGGCCACCGTGGCCGGTTTCCTTATTAGCCTACTTTCGATTTTTGCAAAAAATGGAAGTCGACTTTTAAATTCTACACAGGGCCAAACACGATGTTCAGTAAAGAACATATAGCCTACTTTCTCCTAAATCCATGGGTATAGTTATAACTCTTTGTCCTTCTCACGGAGAATAATTGAAAGTTGGTTGTAGTAGTTTGTTGAAATACAACGTGCTATACGGATATTAAACGTTGATTGATCAATCCTTACCTGAATTAGGCTATATATACGCACATTAATACAGCCATCACAATAACACAGGTTATCAGACAAAAATCAACACTCATCCAAGTACACGGGGCTAAATGACCATGATGTCCATGCATCTCAAATGAAACAACAACAACAACAGCTTCCTACCCAAATACTTCCTCGTATAAAAGTACACACACCAGTAAGCCTACAGGCATCACAGTGACACATGTTATCAGACGTCTACACTCACTCAAGTGCACGGGGCTACAAGAACATGATGCCGTGAAACCCCTTAAGAATTAACAACAAAAACAATAACAATAGTCTCTTCCGCGGATCAAGGTCAACAAATATTAATCGCAGTATTCGAGTGTTGAAATATGTGGTCTTCTTCTTCTCCTTAAGTATCCAATCCACGGATTGGTCTGCGGCAGTTCTCCAGTCGGTTCTATTTATAGCTTTCCTCTTCATCTCTTCATAGATTCTGCATCCTACATCAGACATGATTTGCTGTACATATTGTAAGCGTGGTCTTCCTCGACATCTTTTGCCTCCAACTATTCCCTCCAATACCGTTTTCATCAGGCTATCGTGTCTCAAAATATGTCCTACCAGTCTAGTCCTCCTCCTCTTTATGCTTTTCCATAAGGTATAATTTTTCTCCACCTTTTTAAATACTTCAGCATTCGTTATTTTTCCTGTCCAGCTAATCTTTAGCATTCTTCTATAACAGCATTGTTCAAAAGAATTTAACCTCCCTTTTTCTTCTTTTCCAATTGTCCACGTTTCGCAACCATAAAGGGCAATACTACAAACATACGCTTTTAATAATCTTTTTCTGGTTTTAAGATTAATGGAATTTGTAGTGAATAAACGTTTCTTTTTGTGAAATGTTAATTTGGCTTGTAAAATTCTACAATTGATTTCTTTCTTGCTTCTTCCATCTTTGGTAATTTTGCTTCCGAGATATTTAAATTCTTGAACATTTTGTAGTGTTTTGTTGCCCACCACTATTTTCATACTTGAGTCTGCTTTTTTATCGCAGACCATAACTTTCGTCTTTGACTTATTTATTTTCATCTTACCCATGACTTCCTCCATTAATACTATTATTTGTTTGAGATGTTGTTAACTATCTGCAACTATGGCAATATCATCTGCAAATCTAATCATATTTATTTGTTCACCTTTTGTCCTTATTCCTTAACTCAAATCATCTCGAACCTTATTCAATGCATCCAGGATGTAGGCATTGAAAAGCATGGGAGACAAAGTACAGCCTTTTCTAACTCCTTTCCCTAGTTTTGCTTTCTCTTGTTCATTTCCAATTTTAATTACTGCAATTTCATTTTCGTACAGATTCCAGATTATTCTTCTATCTCTATATGGGACTCCTATGTTTTTAAGAATTTCAAACATTTTTATCCAATGTACATTATCAAAAGCTTTTTCAATATCCACTAAGCATAAGTAAGTTCTTTGGTCTTTTTCCAATCTTTTTTCAAGTATAAGTCTCAATGCCAATATAGCTTCTCTAGTGCCCTTACCTTTTGACAAACCGAAATTGGTCTTCAGTCAGGAATTTTTCAATTCGTCTTAATCTTATGTTGGTGATAATTTCTGATGCGTGTACAACTAAACTGATAGTGCGATATTGTTCACAATGTTTTGCTGCCATTTTCTTTGGTATAGGGATCATTATACTTTTTTCAAAGTCAGACGGTATTTTTCCGTCCATGTGGATGTATTGTACAAGTTGGAGCAATCTTTCCTTCATACGAGGTCCGCTTTTCTTGAGGAGTTCAGCTTTGAGATTATCAATGCCTGGCGCCTTATTATCCTTGAGTCTTCGTAGTGCTAATTAAATTCCTCTCTCAGTACTTGGAAGCCTAAATTATCTTCTGTTACTTCATTTTCTTCCTCAAGAACTTCATTTTCCTGTAAATTTACACCTTCGTATAGGGTTTCAATGTAATTTTTCCACCTTTTTGCAATATCGCTATGCTCATCGAGAATTACTCCTCTGCATTACTTATGGTATTACTCTTGTTACATCTCTTACCAAAGGAAATCTTTACCATCTGATATGAAGAATCTACATGTCCTTTGGTAGTTTTTTCTTCTATCACTGTGCATAAACCCTCGTAATAATTTTCTATTGCTTTACTTGCTTTTTTGTTTATAGCATTTCGCAATCTTCTATATTCTTCTTTGTCTTCCAATCTTGTTGAGCTCTTGAGTAACCTATTTTATCTATCATATCTAGAATTTCTTTTTGACCCATTCCTTTCTAGGAGGTATTTCTGTTCTCCCCAAAATTTCATTAGCTGCCTCCGTCAGATCTTTTTTAATTTGAGTCCATGAATCTTCTATAGTATTCCCTATTTCAGTTTTAGTTAACTCATCAGTTTTCTGCTCGTATGCCTCAGCAATATTCTCATCTTTCAATTTACTTATTAGCCAAGATTTGTTATTTCTTTTCTGTATTCTTTTAAATTTCAGGCTGCTCTTCATCATAACGAGATTATGATCTGTTTCCACATCAGCACCCGGATAGCTTCTGCTATCTTTGACTTGATTCATAAATCTCTTCTTAACTATTATATAATCAATGAGATTTCTATTGATATCACCTGGTGCTTTCCAAGTGTATCTTCTTCTTTTATGATGTTTAAACCATGTATTGGTGATTACAAGTTCATTTCTAGCACACAATTCTAATAGTCTTTCACCTCTTTCATGCCTCGTCCCCAATCCATATAAGTATATATATAATATTTTTGATTGCAAATACACATTACAGTATATATGCATAACATTATAACGTGAGAGTAGTTGGTTGGTTGGTTGGTTCTTAAGTTTAGGGGCTGCGACAACTCGGTCATGTAGCCCCGTGTACTTTGGGTGTGTGTAGAATCTGTCTGATAACCGGTGTTAATTGTGATGACTGTATTAGTGTGTGTTATCTGTTTTTAATTTAAGTACTGCAACTTAGAATTTTTCAAATAGTTCCTACTTTTGCCGCCAAGCGCCACCGTCAACGACTACTAGGCCAAGTTCAGAACTTTAGCTACTAGACGCCACCGCAGTCGGCTCTTGGCAACGAACGTAGAAACCTAAGAGCGTTGTTTACAATCTTATCCTATTCAATTTAGCTTCACACAGGTGCAATTAGTGGAAGGTTCTTTAACATGCCATAAATCTATGACATGGGACCGCCGGCTTTAAATCCCCTCCGAAGGAAGGCATACTGAGGGATTTTAACGCTCTTAAAAAATCCGACGGCTTCGGCCGGATTTGAACCCGCTATCTTGGGCATAGAAGCTCAGCATGCTACCGACTACGCCACCGAAGCCACTTGTGAGAGTAGTTATAAATCAATAAATACAAAAAAAGAAAGAAGTAAAGAAATTTGAACCTGCAGTGATTTGATCCACGAACTCCCGGACTAAGAGCCCAAGTCGCTGCCATTACGCCACGGGGGGTGTAACAGTCAATTTCGTAAAGTTGTTGTTAAGCGCTTCTTATAACATGCAGGGTAACATATAACAAAATAACGTGCAGGAAAAAGTGAATACCAGGATTAAAACATATGAATTTAATAAACAGATCAACAAATTTACACTATTTACAACAACAAAAAACACAAGGTCTCCCAAATGACACCCACTTGAATTGATAAAATTGCCAAACTAGGCCTGATCTCAGGAGAGATCGTAAACATCTGGACCAAATGTCCCAAATTACTGCAATGACATCTGCGTGTGCGGCTTCTCTACATGCGGTACGATGTGTACAATTTAATGCGAGATTCGTTATCATCCAGTAAACCTTCAGGGGACGAATCTGCATTGTCTTAGAGCTAGACAGACACGAGGAACCAACTAAACACAAATTAAACTAAATCCGACACTTTCTACACTAAATAAGACAAAATAATTTCCGCATGAAATTGGAATCAAAGAATTGCCGTAGCAATCCACACTAATGCCTAAAATTAGGACTTTTTAAAACAACACAAGTAAATCAACACGTGACCAATCAAGGAAAATACACACATGGCCGCTTGCCATTTTTACATGAAAATACGAAATACACCCAACGGTGTCACAACAAACCAAACTAACATATAAGCAAATGAAATGAGTCACAGAAATCACTAGGCTCAAAGCCAACATTTACATCATAAAACAAATATTTAATTTCATACGATATGCGGCAATTCGTAACGGACATGGCGAACTCCCAATTTAATATTATGATCCAACGATCATTAAAAGAACACGTTGGCTACAGATAGCTTAAGGGGTCAGTCGGTCAGCTGGACTGCCTAAACGATGAATCACCAGACATAGAAGGGCGCAAAGTGGAATCTGCACATCTGTCAACCCACGTGTAAACATACCTCGACCTGCCGTAGCAATGGCTCGAGTCTCGAAGAAGCGTGCTCCCAATAGCACATAATATACGTGTGTGTGTCAAATAAAAATATCTTAGCATTTCCCAAGGAAATCCAAGAATCAGCACAGGACAAGGTAAGGTAGCCTCCACGAGCGCTTCCCCCGTCCATAAAAAATACCATCAAAATTTGAGGGCAGTAGACAAATTCTACCCCTCATCACGAAGAATCAAATACACACACCTTGACACAATACACACACCAGAATCACACGTATGGGTTTGACAGAAACCTGAAATAAAAGACATAAATATTTCCACCGACTTGCGTTCCCAGTCTAGTCCGTGACTGAAGAACCTGAAAAGGGATCTCAAAAAAAACTCAAAGAAATATAGAACTAAGGTGTTCTACAGTGACATCCTAACGTGTTGCGCTCGGCAACCCTAGTATGAATAAAAACCTGTTCTTAAAACATCTAACAACTTTTACCCCCTTCTCCTACTTAAAATGAATTTGAATACAGCACCATTTATCGACCATGACGAGCTCAGCATTCGCATGAATAAAATCCAAATGCACGCGCCGTGCATACTAATAATGACTCATAAGAAAAATATACAATCACACAAAATTTTTGGCCACGTGCCAACGTACATTTAAAAGAAAATGGTGTCGGAGCACAAAATCTAAAACAAGATGTTCAGTAAAGAACATATAGCCTACTTTCTCCTAAATGCATGGGTATTGTTATAACTCTTTGTCCTTTTCAAGGAGTATGATTGAATGTTGGTTGTAGTAGCTTGTTGAAATATAACGTGCTATAGGGATATTAAACATGAATATGAGGTGCCCTTTGCTAGTGCTACCTCTGTACCAAATTTCGTTCAATTCGGTTTCACCATGTTTGAATTGATAGGGGGAATCGATTTGCACACATACTTGGCCACCATCTGCAAACTATTGGGCTGATGTTCTTGCAGTTTGGTCAGAATATGTTTCCCACATAAAGATATGGTGTTGCAAAATTTGGTAGAGACTAGATTATTAGGTTGGTCGTAATTACAGTTTAGCTTTTAACATTTGGCTGGCCGCGATTACGTTTCCGTCAAGATAGCGGTGATATAAAACATGACACTGAGGTGCCCTTTGCTAGTGCTACCTCTGTACCAAATTTCGTTCATTCGGTTCCACCGTGTTCGAATTAATAGGGGGAATCAATTTTGACATAAAGACGGCCGCCATCCGCAAACTATTAGGCTAATGACCTATTAGATTGGTCAAAGGATGCTCCCTCCATAAAGGTATGTTGTTGCTAAATTTGCTAGAGATTGTATGATAAGGCTAATCGTAATTTGATTTAAGCGTTGAACATTTGTGTGGCCGCCATTACGTTTCCGTCAAGATGGCGGCGATATAAAGCATGACACTGAGGTGCCCTTTGCTAGTGCTACCTCTGTACCAAATTTCGTTCATTCGGTTCCACCGTGTTCGAATTAATAGGGGGAATCAATTTTGACATAAAGATGGCCGCCATCCGCAAACTATTAGGCTAATGACCTATTAGATTGGTCAAAGGATGCTCCCTCCATAAAGGTATGTTGTTGCAAAGTATGGTAGTGATCCGATGGTTATGTTAGTCGTAATTTGATTTAAGCTTTAAACATTTGTGTGGCCGCCATTACGTTTCTGTCAATATGGCGGCGATATTAATCATGACACTGAGATGCCCTTTGCTAGTGCTATCTCTGTACCAAATTTCGTTCCATTCGGTTTCACCGTGTTTGAATTAATAGGGGGAATTTATTTTCACACAAAGATGGCCGCCATCCGCAAACTATTAGGCGAATGACCTATTAGATTGGTCAAAGGTTGCTCCCTCCATAAAGGTATGTAGTTGCAAAATTTGGTAGAGATCGGATGATTAGATTAATCGTAATTTGATTTAAACTTTGAACATTCGTGTGGCCGCCATTACGTTTCAGTCAAGATGGCGGCGATATAAAACATGACACTGAGGTGCCCGTTGCTAGTGTTACCTCTTTACCAAATTTCGTTCCATTCGGTTCCACCGTGTTCGAATTAATAGGGGGAATCAATTTTGACATAAAGATGGCCGCCATCCGCAAACTATTAGGCTAATAACCTACTAGATTGGTCAAAGGATGCTCCCTCCATAAAGGTATGTTGTTGCAAAGTTTGGTAGAGATCGGATGGTTATGTTAGTCGTAATGTAACTTAAGCTTTGAACATTTGTGTGGCCGCCATTACGTTTCCGTCAAGATGGCGGCGATATAAAACATGACACTGAGGTGCCTTTTGTTAGTACTACCTCTGTAGCAAATTTCGTTCCATTCGGTTGCACCGTTTTCGAATTAATAGGGGGAATCTATTTTCACACAAAGATGGCCGCCATCCGCAAACTATTAGGCTAATGACCTATTCGTTTGGTCCACGGATGCTTCCTCTATAAAGGTATGTTGTTGCAAAATTTGGTAGAGATCGGATGATTAGGTTAATCGTAATTTGATTTAAGCTTTGAACATTTATGTGGCCGCCATTACGTTTCCGTCAAGACGGCGGCGATATAAAACATGACACTGAAGTGCCTTTTGTTAGTACTACCTCTGTAGAAAATTTCGTTCCATTCGGTTGCACCGTTTTCGAATTAATAGGGGGAATCTATTTTCACACAAAGATGGCCGCCATCCGCAAACTATTAAGCTGATGACCTATTCGTTTGGTCCACGGATGCTTCCTCTATAAGGGTATGTTGTTGCAAAATTTTGTAGAGATCGGATGATTAGGTTAATCGTAATTTGATTTAAGCTTTGAACATTTGTGTGGCCGCCATTACGTTTCCGTCAAGATGGCGGCGATATAAAACATGACACTGAGGTGCCTTTTGTTAGTACTACCTCTGTACCAAATTTCGTTCCATTCGGTTGCACCGTGTTTGAATTAATAGGGGGAATCGATTTTCACACAAAGATGGCCGCCATCCGCAAGCTGTTACCCTGATGACCTATTGGTTTGGTCAAAGGATGCTCCCCCCATAAAGGTATGTTGTTGCAAAATTTGGTAGAGATCGGATGATTAGGTTAGTCGTAATTTGATTTAAGCTTTGAACATTTGTGTGGCCGCCATGACGTTTCCGTCAAGATGGCGGCGATATAAAACATGGCACTGAGGTGTCCTTTGCTAGTGCTACCTTTGTACCAAATTTCGTTCAATTCGCATTCACCGTGTTCGAATTGATAGGGGGACAGACATTCAGAGTACACACATTCACACACACACAGACACACACACACAGAATCACACACACACATACACACACACAGACAGACACACTTTTTTCGCCCTGTGTTGATCTCATAAGTCTACTTTCATTTTTTGCAAAAATCGAAAGTAGGCTAATACACAAGAAAAACCATGAATAAAATTATTTACACGTTCCCGCGTCTAATCTAGCTACATATTGAATAAATCAATGGTTTGTACATCACCGTCCAGCTTGCAGAAAATCAACCTCCATCCCAGTGCATTTCCCCACGGGAAATCTACTCCGTCATCGTCGACATTCTGGTAGAGGCGTAGCACATCATTCCACCAATCGACCTTGCTGTAGACATCTTGGCCTGGCTTCTTGAAAAGAAATGTTCAAAATTAAAATTCTACCTAGCTAGAATCGCTATGAGCTACTGACTTTCACTCAAGAATCCTGAGCGATTACTCCACGTTGAACTGGCCCTATCTAAGCATTTGCTTAATTCACACGCACATGAAATGAAAATCCACGGCCTGCTTCCAGTCGACCGACCGGGTCAGGGAATGGAATGAATGAAGCCCAATCTAGCGGCGAGGATATGAACTGTGCCGGCTGCCGAGACCTGTCGCACTCCCCTGGGGCAATGATTAAATGAATGACAGATGAAATGAAATGACAGTGGAGAGTGTTGCTGGAATGAAATTGTGACAGGGAAAACCGGAGTACCCGGAGAAAAACCTGTCTGCCTCCGTTTTGTCCAGCACAAATCTCACATGGACTGACTGGTATTTGAACCACGGACCCAGCGGTGAGAGGCCGGCGTGCTGCCGCCTTAGCCACGGAGGCTCAATTCACACGCACATATACATCATAAAATATAACACAAAAATATTACAGAAAAATATTACAGGCTTACGTCAGCCACGCAGCTGGCATTTAACAGTCTCTCAAATCACGTATGCCGAGTAGCGCTTATCTCAACTAGAGATCTCCCCTCTGCTAGGCATGAACTCTTCTCTCAAGAGCACAATAAAATGTTTGTTCAGACTGACGTGAACTATGCTCACCAGAGCCTGATAAAATCGTGTCTCAAACCGGCGTGAACGATGCTCCTCAAAGCTCGATAAATTTGTGTCTCAAACTACTCATCGCCGATCAATTTATTAGAAACTGGCAGAATGGAATGGAGTGGGGGCAATCTGAGAAAATAATCTGTAATTTTCAACTCACAGACTTGGGACTAGTATCAAACTTTTTCTTTTTATTTAAACGTCTCAATGCACTTATGCGGAATCCTATCGCATCGGCGGTTCTTCATACACGTGTTTTCAGCGCCTTTTTTTGGTACGCACATCTCCGCGTTGTTTAGGCGTCCTCTCTCCTGATTCGATGATTCAATTGTGTATCGGTTGGAAATTCACCTCTGGCACTCCCATAATGACGCCAAATTGGATGTGCGTTCACTCTGAATTTGTCCTTGAACTGGGCTTACCCGGTCATCCCCAGGAATAACTATCACGCCACCTCTGTTGCAAGTGTTGCGACACGCTACCTGCCTTCCGTTGTCCACTCCAACAGGCACTGCTTGGATATAAGTAATAATAATAATAAAAACATTAAGACTTATTGATCGGCAAATCAATAAGGGTTCAGTATATTGTTGCAAAATTTGGTAGAGATTGGATGATTAGGTTAGTCGTAATTTGATTTAAGCTCAGAACATTTGGGTGGGTGCCATTTCTTTCTTTGGTGCCGTGGTAGCGACCTAGGCTCATAGTCTGGGGTTACGTGGTTCGAGTCCTTGTGAGTTCTTTTTTTACTCCGTTTTTTTGCTATTTATTGATTTATAACTAATCACACGATATAATGTTAAGCATATATAGTGCGTATTTGCTATCGAAAATATTATATAGGCCTATACACCACAAATGTCAACACTCGACTACAGCGATTAAAATTATTTGCCCTCGATACACGTTAGAGTCTATTGTTGTTGTTTTTGTTGTTGATTCTTTGGGGGTTTTGTGGCATCATGGTCTTGTAGCCCCGTGTACTTGAGTACGTGTAGACGTCTGATAACATGTGTCACTGTGATGCCTGTAGGCTTAATAGTGTATGTACTTTTATACGATGAAGGATTTGGGTAGGAAGCTGTTGTTGTTGTTGTTGTTGTTGTTTCATTTGAGATGCATGGACATCATGGTCATCTATCCCTGTGTACTTGGGAGAGTGTTGAATCTTGTCTGATAAACCGTGTTATTGTGATGGCTTTATTTGTGTGTGTATGTATATAATTCAGGTGATGATTCAATTAATCAACGTATAATATACATAGCCTATAGCACGTTGTATTTCAACACGCTACTACAACCAACATTCCTAGGTACTCCTTGAAAAGGACAAAGAGTTATAACTAAACCCATGCATTTAGGACAAAGTAGGCTGTATGTTCTTTACTGAACATCTTGTTTGTTTATGTATTTATTTATTTATGTTTGGATAGTTTGTTAAATGCTACAGTTGCTTGCTCGAAATGAAATACTAATTGAATCGTTTATTTTAGAAAGGGGTCAAGTGACAAAAATGCCACTTTTAGAAAAACAAAGAAAACGTAAAATCTCCTAGGAGATATTTTTATGGATCATAAAATCTTACCACGAATGTGTTTATGTATCTGAAACGTAATAACAAAAAATATGTTTGTTTACTTTCTTGTATCGTGCAAAAAATAAACTTAAAATCTTTGTACTCGCCACCTTTCCGCAATAAAGAGGTAGAACACGGATATTTTGGTAGCAAAACTCAGAAATATTTTACGGTTTTGTAATGAAAACAAATTGTATGCAAAACAGTTCATTTATTGATATGTGTATTAGATAACATTGTTAATGCAAGAACACCATTATTGTAACTAACAATCAGCCGAGTTCGCAATCCACTCCTAGCAGACCATTTATTAACAATCACAGATCTCACACTAAGCAACGGACCACAGTGGTAGCTACGCTCCCTAACGCGCAGCGCTAGGCCTTGGGGCCAAGCTCTCTGCCGAGTCGGTAGACGTGGCTTCGAGCCCCACCATCGGCCGTCCTTGAAGTGGTTCTCCGTGGTTTCCCATTTTCTTATTTAATTTTATTTCCATGATTAGGTAAATACCCCTTACAATTGGGTACAAACGTGTTGACCGACTGAAAAGCAGTAAATAATCTTTTTAGCCCTTAGGACTCTATGACGTAACGTATCTTCAATAATCTCGAATAACTATTGATCCAATCGTAATTCAACAGGAATGTGAAAATGTTGTAGGTTGTGATAACTTGATTGAATGCGTAGCAAGAATGGTTTCAGTGAAACTTAACTTCATTGATCTGAACACAAATGACATAATATAGGTTATAAAATTGCATTACATATTACGGGAAGACTTTATATATGGCAGTTACGAAAAATAAGATAAATACATAACCATACACTACTTGCCAGGTTAAGAGGAGCTATTGATGCCATAATTCCACTACAAGGGTCCCGTTTTTTGTTGTTTTCAAAACGTTTTGATGAATGTAGAATTGCCACCGATCCACATTTGGCATTCACTCAAATTCTTATAGGAAATATACCGAATTCTCCATCCTATACAACACGGTTATTTCATGTCGACATAATAACTGGTTGGCACCTATCCAAATTTAAACTCCGTATTTGAAGAACATTTATCTTACTCGTTCAAGCGCTGAGCTGAATTATTTATTGATTTTTGGCACTTGATTTTTAAATTATTTATTTGTGTATATATTTTTTTTATGTCGCCTCCATAGCGTAGCGGTCAGCATGGTTAGCTGCCGCCCTGGAGGTCCTGGGTTCGATTCCCGGCTCTGCCACGAAATTTGAAAAGTGGTACGAGGACTGGAACGGGGTCTACTCAGCCTCGGGTGGCCCAAATGAGTAGAGGGGGTTCGATTCCCCCTCAGCCATCCTCGAAGTGATTTTTTTCCGTGGTTTCCCACTTCGTCTTCGGGCAAATGCCGGGATGGTACCTTCTTCAAGGCCACGGCCGCCTCCTTCCCTCTTCCTTGCCTATCCGTCCTCACCATCCCTTACTTTCCCTCATGAGGCCCCTGTTCGCTTTGCAGGTGAGGCCACCTGGGCGAGGTGCCAATCCCACCTCACCAGTTGTATCCCTTCCGATTCGATGTTCCCAGCTCTAGGACACTGCCCGTAGAGGCGGTAGTGGTGAGTTCCCTCGCTGAGTCCGTGGGTTCCACCAACCTGGAGGGTAAACGACTAAAAAAAAAATATATATAACTTATATAAAATAATATAAAAAAATAATATTTATTTACACTTATCATTAATATTTCTTATTTCTAACAGCATTGTAGTTATATCCATTTTAGTACTGTATTTTATTTGATTACAGTTTTTATCTTTAACATTTAACTTCTTATTAGATTTAAGTACATATATATTATTTTATTTTAATTCTTAATTGATTCTCATTTATTTTAAGCTGAAGATGGCCTCATTGTAAGGTTAGAAACATGTCCAATATATACAAATATATATTTGTTGAGTTTTGATTCGGCGTATAATTTTAAACTTTTAATTCAGTGGAAGAAGCAGGGAATAATTTTTGTGTAACGTCAATCATTAATTTCGACTTTGGCTGCATGACGTCACTCTCCGACTTTCCATGGATCCACTTTTGTGTGATTTCTGTGCTAATTAATCGATCAAAACTTCCCTCAATTTGTATATTTTCCTGCGTAAGGACTACTCTTGCTATTCATGCCATTTGTAATTAGTGATGTCGTGTATCGGTAATTAGGGCTGTTATAATCCTGCTCCTCGCTAGCTTCCATTTCATGCCTCAATGAATCCTACATTAAACTTATTCCGTCCTGCGCTTCGCTGAGCTCACTTCGTATTAAAAGTATCATACATAAAAGAGAGAAAAGAAAAAAGAAACCCGCACACCAACCAGGCCATAAAATTTCTTTCATTCAGAGATATGGTCGTTCCCGCTTCCCCCACAAGCATATGGTCAGCAGTATGTTCGTTCAATGGTAAGAGAGAAAGAGATATTCGGAGACACTACTATCGGATTCAAAACTATTGATACTCGAGCTTAGAGATCAGTATAGTGGTTCGGTGGCGTAGTTGGTAGCATGCTGAGCTTCTATGCCCAAGATCGCAAGTTCAAAGCCGGCCAAAGACGTCGGATTTTTAAGAGAGTTAAAAATCCCTCAGTATGCCTTCTTTCGGAGGGGAAGTAAAACGGCGGGCCCATGTCATAGATTTATAGCATGTGAAAGAACCTTCCACTAACTACAATTGTGTGAAGCTAAATTTGTAGATTTGATTAACGCTCTATTAAGTTCCAACATTCGTCGCCAGGTGCCAGTTACGGTGGCATCAAGCCAAGTTCACAGCTAGGCATTGTTGACGGTAGAATTTGGTAGCAAAAGTAGGAACTACATGAAATTGATGGTCTGCTGTCCTTACCGGAATTACAGATAACACACACTAATACAGCCCACAAAATTAACACCGGTTATCAGACAGATTATACACACTAGTGATGTGCTTGAGCCCAGCTCGTGCTGCTCGAACAGATGACGTCAGAGTTCGAACAAGTTCGAGCTTTATTCGAGCTCTTGTGCGCGCCGCGAAATAGCGGCGTCCTCTTATCACCCAGAAACCTAAAGAAGGCTGTGTTCGAGCATTGTGATAGACGGTAACGGCTCGTCCTGTGTTTGCTGTGCATACAGCCCCTTCAAACTGTATCTGTAATGTGAGGACATCCACAATCTGTGTTTGTGCGAAGATTCGATGCACACGTCTCCTCAGAATATACAAACTGCCTACTGAACATCATTGGAGTGCACAGAACAGAGGCGACGCGACGGGTCACAACACGTCCTTCGTACAATGGTGCGGCAAAAGTATGTGTAGGCCTATATATGCCATTAATTTGTTCCGTTTCTGGAACATATGTTTGCTAATATCCTCGACAGTACAGTATTACATCCTTCCCAGAAGCCAAAGAAGTATCAGAGATGGGGGGGTGGGGAATAATCTATATTAATATTAAGTACAAGTTTTTCGGGCTTGTAGGCCGTGGTCTAGACAGGTTATCTCCCGACGTTTCACCGGAAACTGCGTCCGGCATTATCAAGGGTTCCGCTCCTTTCCTTGGTCAGCAGTCAGGGCCGTCAGTGCTCTGCATACATTAGCAGTGGACTGCTGACCAAGGAAAGGAGCGGAACCCTTGATAATGCCGGACGCAGTTTCCGGTGAAACGTCGGGAGATATCCTGTCTAGACCACGGCCTACAAGCCCGAAAAACTTTTACTTAATTATGAACGCCGGCCGTGAAAGCTTAAGCTGTTATATATTAATATTGTTATTAATATTTTGTACAATTTGGTTTACGTCGCACCGACACAGATAGATCGTACGGTGACAATGGGACAGAAGAGGGCTAAGTGCGGAAGGATGCAGCCGTGGCCTTTATTAAGGTACATCCCCAGCATGTACTTTGTGTGCAAATGGGAAACCAAGGAAAAGCATCTGCAGGGCTGCCGACATTGGGATACGAACCACTAACCGTCTAATACGTTCACACATACCGCACACGAGGGAAAGGTTGCAGAAAATATCGTCAGGGCCGTCAGTGCTCCGCATACATTAGTGTGGGGTCGACCTAACAGTTCGAACAGGTTCGATAGTGTATCGAGCCTACGTTGCGTATCGAGACAGCGCGAGCCCACTCGCACTTCAGTATAATTCGCCCAAAGTACACGGGACTACATGACCGCGTTGTCGCAGCCCCTAAACTGAGGAACCAACCAGAGATCAGTATAGGATAAAGTTGGGAGAGATGACGCACTGTCTTTGAAAGTTTCTTGGAGACTCGTTGTTTGGTTGGTTCCTTAGTTTAGGGATTGCGACAACGCGGTCATGTAGTCCCGTGTACTTTGGGTGTGTGTAGAATCTGTCTGATAACTGGTGTTAATTGTGATGACTGTATTAGTGTGTGTTATCTCTTTTTAATTCAAGTAAGGACTGCAGACGATAATTTCAAGTTGTTCCTACTTTCGCCACCAAATGCTACCGTCCACGACACCTTTCGGTGAACTTCGCTACTAATAGATGCCATCGCAACCAGCGACCGGTGACGAATGTTGGAACTTAAGATCATTTATCAAACCTAACCTACAAATTTTGTCTTCACACAAGTGTAGTTAGTGGAAGTTTCTTTTTCATGCCATAAATCTATGACATGGGACCGCCGCCGGCTTTACTTCCCCTCCGAAGGAAGGCATAGCCTACTGAGGGATTATTAACGCTCTTAAAAAATCCGACGACTTCGGTCACGTTTGAACCCGCGATCTTGGGCATAGAAGCTCAACATGCTACCAACTACGCCACCGAAGACACCTTTCTTGGAGACTACGCTTTACCTTAAAGATAAGATGACATTCATGGAAACTTTGTGGACACACTATTTATGGAAAAAAACATACAGTTTTGTGCACCTTTGTACATTACCTGAGAAAAACAAATGTTTTAAGGAAAATAGTGTTTTATTCATCTGTCTTACTGGGCGAGGGGGTTAGATGACGCAATTGTGAGGCAGAAATGATTAATGTGAAAACAGTCACTGTCACTCTACTTTCCCAACTTAAAGCGTGTTTTCTCCTTATCCTGCTGAATTCACCTACATGATGAAAAACATTTCGAACACCTTGTGGTGTAGCTACAGCATTCTTGATTGACCACCCTGTGGTCCAGGTTCGATTCCCGACTCCGTTAGGGGTCTCTGAAACTGACGCTACGGGGTGCACTTAACCTCGTCAGGTCAATTGAGTAGGTGTATGACAATGAGGCAGTGCCCCGGTCTCTGAAGCCAAGAAAAATGTCCGTGGGGATCCGACGCGCTGACCACGCAGCAAATATCACCAACCGGTGGGAGAGAAGGCGCACCTACCTAGTCCCTCAGTTTCCCTGGCGTTTCTAAAAGCCGCAGATGTTGAAAGGGGGCGTGAAACGAGTAACATTATTATTTATGAAAACTGGGTCTCAGAACGAAACTTTGTAACAAAACACGCTACAAAACTACTGGTTCTACTCTCTCTCAGTAACGTTTCAACTCAACACCTTCAAACGACCTACCTGACTACAATCGTCTTGGCAGAGGATGCGCCATCTCTCCCGACTTTTCCCCTACAATAACCTAGCAGGATAATATCATATTGAAGTTCCGGTACATAAGAACTAGCGGACCCAAGTGAGAACTCTCACATAATTGGTTGTGTGTGCCCCAATGTGTACAGACTACCCACCCGGCTTCAATGTTATGCAGGATGAACGCGACACAGTTCTGGCAGGGACTATCGTCTTGTTTATGGGTTTAAAAGCACTTCATAAACAAATCTTTCCGTTGAATTTTCAAGAAATGCAAGATTTTTCCTGTACTATTGAGACGATTTGGAAGATTTTGGTACAAACCACACCTTCTAACTCCCTCTGGTTTAGGAGCTTAAGTTTTGTGAAACATACAACTTAGCGTATTATATCTATAGATTTAACTTGACTCTCCTTGCGCTTGGTAGCTCGTGCTCAAATTGTCGGCAGAGGCTAAGTATGTTCACTAATAATACTTTAATAATAACAAGGGGAGGATACGATGCATGGGTCACCGATTCGAACCATCTTTAGTACACTTGTAGGGCATGACTAGGCGTATACCAGGTGCAAGTAGTAAGGTGCGCTTCTCAGCCGATTCCGAGATATTAATTATAAATTATTCGTAATTGCTGTACGGCGTTCATGTGCACTGTACGTTACTATGAAGCGAAGGAGCGCATGGTGCAGCGGTAAGATCCCTTCTTCGTAAGCGTGGGATCACTGGATCGTATCCCACCGGTGAGCCTTTTTTTTTTTTTTTTTTTTTTTTAACATAGGCAATTCGTACAACTGTAGGTGTCGTGAATAATGTTCATTTTGCAGTCAATTGTAATAACGTGTTTTGTGAGCGGGAAAAGGGATTCTGAAATCATCGTTTGGGGAACAACGTTTGTGACATTACATGCTGTACAGTATCGGCATTGCAAATATATTGGTATTATACCGGGTTAGGTATTCTATCTTTTTTTATTTTTTATTTTTTTTAGTCGTTTACCCTCCAGGTTGGTGGAACCCACGGACTCAGCGAGGGAACTCACCACTACCGCCTCTACGGGCAGTGTCCTAGAGCTGGGAACATCGAATCGGAAGGGATACAACTGGTGAGGTGGGATTGGCACCTCGCCCAGGCGGCCTCACCTGCAAAGCGAACAGGGGCCTCATGAGGGAAGGTAAGGGATGGTGAGGATGGATAGGCAAGGAAGAGGGAAGGAGGCGGCCGTGGCCTTGAAGAAGGTACCATCGCGGCATTTGCCCGAAGACGAAGTGGGATACCTCGGAAAACCACTTCGAGGATGGCTGAGAGGGAATCGAACCCCCTCTACTCATTTGGGCCACCCGAGGCTGAGTAGACCCCGTTCCAGTCCTCGTACCACTTTTCAAATTTCGTGGCAGAGCCGGGAATCGAACCCAGGACCTCCGGGGCGGCAGCTAACCATGCTGGCCGCTACGCTACGGAGGCAACATTCTATCATAGTAAACAATTATACGAAGAAGGCCCAGTCTGTTCCGTTCATTGCACGTCTGTAAACCATGAGACCACCCCATAAGCAGTGACTCTTGCTATGGGTATTGGTTGGAAATTGACAATGGTAAAAAAAGAAGACTTACAGCAAAGGCTCACCGGTGGGTTTCGAACCAGCGATCCCCGTGCTTACGAAGCAGGGCTCTTACCGCTGCACCACGCGCTCGTGGGATTCTTACTAGCGTACAACGCATTTAGACGCCGCACTGTAATTGCAATTAATTAATTAATTACTCGGAAACGGCTGAGAAGCGCAACTTACTACTTGCACCTGGTATACGCCTGGCCGTGCCCTACACGTGTACTAAAGATGGTTCGAATCGGTAATCCATGCATCGTATCCTCCCCTTGTAAGAGATATAAATTACAAAATGATTCGTGTAGACGTGATTGTTGACAACACTTGACAGAGCGATCGGTAATTATCGTAACCGATCGGAGAGGACAGGCTGCATCTCAACATGCCGGCCCAAGTGTTACACGCATGCGATGAGTATGCACGAAGACTGGGTTGTTGGTCGTATGCTCATTCAAGCGGTAAACAAAGATCGTTGTGTTGTTGTTTTATTTGAGGAGCCTTTTAGGCCCGTGTACTTGGGGATGTGTGTAGTAGGCCTATATGTGTAATAACCTGTAGTAACTCAGGTGAGGATTAAAGAGTTGTTGTTGATTCTTTTAGGGGTTTTCGACATCGTGGTCATGTATCCCCATGTAGACTACTTGGGTGTGTGTAGAGTTTGTCTGATAACCCGTGTCACTGTGATGTCTGTACTAGAGTGTGTATGTGTAATTGAGGGAGGACTTGGGCAAGAAGCGGCCGTGGCCGTACGTTAGGTACCATGCCGACATTTGCCTGGAGTAGAAGTGGGAAACCACGGAAAACCACTTCCAGAATGGCTGAACGCACCTCTCTTCAGTTTTGTGTCAAGAGGCTGAGTGGACACCGTTCCAGCCCTCAGACCAGAATTTAATTTCTTGGCAGAGCCGGGAATCAAACCCGGGCCTTCGTGATTGCAGGTAAGAGTGCTAGTCTCTACGCAACGAAGATTAAGGAAGAGGCGGCCATGGCCTCAAGTTAGAGACCATCCCGGCATTTGCCTGGAGTAGAAGTAGAAAGTCACGTAAAACCTGTTCTAAGACGGTTGAGGTAGGATTCGAAATCACCTCTTCTCAATTCTTCCTGACAAGACCAAGTAAATACTGGTTGGTTGGTTCCTCAGTTTATGCGTTGCGACTACGCGGTCATGTAGCCCCGTGTACTTTGGGTGTATGTGGAATCTGTCTGATAACCGGTGTTAATTGTGATGACTGTATTAGTGTGTATTACCTGAAATTCAGGTAAGGACTGCAGACGATCAAATTCAAGTAGTACCTACTTTTGCTACCAAATGCTACCGTCAACAACACCTAGCCGCGAACTTGGCAACTAGATGCCACCGCAACTGGCACCTGGTGATGAACGTTGGAACTTAGAGAGCGTTAATCTAACCCACGAATTTGTCTTCACACAATTGTAGTTCGTGGAAGGTACTTTTACAAGACATAAATCTATGACATGGGACCGCCGGCTTTCCTTCCCTTCCGAAGGAAGGCATACCGAGGGATTTCTAACGCTTTTAAAGATCCGACGACTTCGGCCAGGTTTGAACCCGCAATCTTGGGCATAGAACAAGTAAGTACCGTTCCAGGCGTCAGCCCAGAAATAAACTTCTAGCCAGAGCCGGAAATCGAACCGGAAGCTCTGGAGTGACAGTCAAACATGCTAGCCACTACACCATGAGGTAAACACTTAGCCCATAGTGGGAGATGTGGAGATTTGCATTAATTCAGTAGGCCTATGTGTGTTGCTCCACAAAGCGATGTGACAATCTCTTCAGAGAAATCTCCCTCATTTTAGCGCGTTCATGACACGATACATTCATTTATTTCCAAAGAGATATCGGTTGCTGCCTTTGACATTCCTCTTCTATTGTTTGTGTTTCTAAAACAATCTCCTGTCGTAGCGCGTACATTCTGCCTCACTGAACATACAAGCGAGCGATCTGCGTCTGACAGAGCTACTTTTGGAGATAGCTGCTGCATATTCCAGGAGACGGTTTTAACCCTTCGGTAGCATGCTGAGCTTCTATGGCCCAGATCTCAGGTTCAAACCCGGCGAAGTCGTCGGAATTTTTAAGAGAGTTAAAAATCCCTCAGTATGCCTTCCTTCGGAGGGGAAGTAAAGCCGGCGGGCCCATGTCATAGATTTATGGCATGTAAAAGATCCTTCCACTATTTAACAAACTCGTGTGAAGCTGTATTTCTAGGTTAGATTTCGTTAAAACGCTCTATCAAAGTTCCAATGTTCACAACCAGATGTCAGTGACATCTGGTAGCGAAAGTTGGAACTACTTGAAAATGAACGGACTTGTAGCTCACCCCATGGGTGTCCGCTTGAAGCAGCTACAGCCTCTGGCGAGCCGAACATGTCCTCGGACACTCCCGACACTAAAAGCTATACGCTTAATAAATAAATAGTTCCAACGTTCGTCGCCAAGTGCTGGTTGCGTTGGCATCTAGTAGCCAAGTTCACAGCTAGGTGTCGTTGACGGTAGCATTTGTTAGCAAAAGTAGGAACTACTTGAAACTGATCGTTTGCAGTCCTTACCTGAATTACAGATAACACACACTAATACAGCCATAACAATTAACACTAGTTATTAGACAGATTCTACACACACCCAAAGTAAATGGGGCTACATGACCGCGTTGTCGCAGCCCCTAAACTGAAGAACCAACACATATTATACTACTTGTGAGGTGCACGAAGACATTATGCTTTAACATAAAATGTGTTGGTTAATAATTGGTTAGCCAACAGTTTTTGTTGTTATTGTTGCGTACTTGGGAGTGTTGTGAATTTGTCTTATAACCTGTGTTTCTGTGGTGACTGTAGAGCAGTTTGTAGCGGTAAGTACTAAGGTCAGGGATTGAGGTAGCTTGTAACAAGGTAACATCCCGCCATTTCTTGAGAGAGTGTGGGAAAAGCGGTAGATATACAGGTGGTGTAGATAAGTCTCATCGTGTGACTTTGAAAACATATCTTGTGTAACGTTGAAAGGTTTAATGTTAGACAGGGCAAGTTCGAGTACCGTAGGAAGACTATTTAGCTGTTCAAAATTTGTTTTATATGTGTTGCCTGAAATGATAACAACGTTTGAACATTGATTGTTGGAACTCAGCAATTCTTCTAGGTTTGTGCCGTGTCTTGTGTGGGGTTTCGCCTAGGACACCAAGCTGGCTCATCGGCTGCTTGAGCTTTTAGTTCTCGCAGTCAAGTGGTGCAGTTGCACCTAATATAAAGGGAGGTGGCGCACAGTTCGTCACTCCTGTGGGGGTCCGGGTGGGGACACCAAGAGCCCGCCGATGAGCCAGCTTGGTGTCCTAGGCGAACCCCACACAAGACACGGCACAAACCTAGAAGAATTGCTGAGTTTTAATTCACCGGCCGTGAAAGCCAATATACCATCTTATTGAGTGTTGGATTTGGAATTGTTGCTCTATGCTTTATCACAATGTACAGCAGTTCGTATACCCAAAGCTATTTAGTCCATCACATGGCAAAGGCGTTCAATAGTTGGGAGAGTTTATTACAGGTGTAATATATACAAGTAGGTTATTTAGTTTATAACTTGAAGCGGCTTCGGTGGCGTAGTTGTTAGCATGCTGAGCTTTTATACCCAAGGTCGCGGTTTCAAACCCGGCCGAAGTCGTCGGATTTTTAAGAGCGTTCAAAATCCCTCAGTATGCCTTCCTTCGTAGGGGAAGTAAAGCCGGCGCACAGTGGGCCAGAATCTTGAAAACGTGGCCAAATTGGAAAATGATGGGAATTTCGGACTATCAGGTTGGCTACAGTAATGTTGGGACTACTGAATACCGGTTGTGCGGACGAGCAGAACTTCATTTTGTCCGTTATATTTCAGGTAAATCGCGGCAATTCATTGTTAGCGGTGCGTGCAGCCAGCCAGGCTACAAAATAGTATTTTCTTTAAAGATAAATATTTGTGTTCTGTGTAAGTGAAGCGAATATTTTCAATTTGGAAGTTGTTCCAGGAGGTATATACTAATTAAAAACATGTATATCATTATTAAATCATTAATTATACATGTTTTCTTTTAACTAACTTAATACCGGAAAATGCACGAGAAATTTGTAAAATGTGTTTAAAAACTAGAGATAACTTACGAATTCCACGACATTCCGCTTTCTTTTGCACTGTGTCCGCAAGAATGTATTATTACCTTTGTAAATTAACCTTCAATTCCACCTACTAGTACCAACTCCGGCTTTGAGCCACGTATTACGCGATATTCGCAAAATGTCATTATTGAGACATGTTGAAAAATGACAATAATATTAATTAATTATGAGCTACATGTGTACAATTTAAATTATAATCAATACCCAGAAGCATTGTAAAGAATATAATAAGTAGAAAAAGGACGGAAACACCGCTCGACGTTTCTCTGAAAACACTCCAACATCAGCGTTGATAACTGGAGTTTCCGAAGAACTAATCCACCGTTTTCACATTATTTTGCAGGCGATTTTGAGCGAACGTCAAATCGACGTGGAAAAGTTTTGTGCTTAGGCCATAGCAACTGCCAGACACTACGTCAAAGAATACCCCTGGTAAAACATGCCAACAGCACACTCAGTGGCGGATTCAGAGGTTCACCTCGGAGGCGGCACTCTAGAATTTCAGAGTAGCTACAGAAAATATGTAATAAAATTACTAAATTTGTACGGTATTTAATCTACACACACTACACATAACAGCCAACCACCAGATTTTATAATTCTACAAGAAATTCATTATATTAAAATGGTTTATTGGTTTCAGTTTGAAGTCATTGTCATTATGTAAAAAAACTACAGATTATGTACATTTCCACATTTTAATGCACATTACACAGTCAAATATGTATTAAAACATTTGCAATCATAGTGACTATCTGAAGACAATATACAAGTCTACTACACAAATGTTACAAGATATGTACATAGTGCCAACATTGTCAGTCATTGAGTCATTAGGCCTACTAGTCACATAAATATAAATACAAAAAGCAATTGTATTGAATACCGATTGGGATTCTATTTGGTGACTATCCTAGGCAAAACACATGCCTATTACAAGATAAAATACAGGCGATCATTCGTTTACCCCCTTCAGAGAAACGTTCTAGAACTTTTTCAACGTCAACATTTATATCACGCGAACAAATAACAGACACGAGCCATTCAAACTTTCCTCTGTCATTCGCGTTCGTTGCCATGATTTAAAAAGTTGCAGGCTGCTAAAAGATCTCTCTGCACTTGCAACACTGTCGATGTAGCGATTATATTAACAGTGTTGCCATTACATACTATATGATAGCAAACATTGACCACATTCATGAATGCAGGCAATACAGCAAAGATTTTACTTGCAGTGCAGTTTGGAGAGACAATCATTTTTATCGGCAATATCAATGTAGCAGACAACTAGTTTTTCGGGAGGGGGGGGGGGAGGAACTTGCCCCTGGTTACCCCTCTGGATCCGCCACTGATAGCAGTCCATAGATTGTTGATCCATGGACCAGAAATTATTTCTTCAGTCATTTTACCCATCGGTCAACTGTCTGATGATGCTCAAGAATCAATCAGTAAGTTTATAAAGCAATATCGCCTTAGTTTTTCTCGAACATTATCCAGAGTTAAGACTATGGAAGTCGAGCTCAGGAGATCGTTGGCAACCCCAGACCCCTACATTTCTTCTCTACACAAATCATTACCAAAGAAACTGAAGTTTGTCGCCAGAAGCCGTTGACCTCTTAGTTTCTGTGGCGGAAGATTATGAAGATTCCGATGCAGATGATGAGGAAACAGTCTTTGAAGATGATGCTGATGATGACGATTCAGTTGAAGAAGCAGAAGAAGAAAGAGAAGATGTTGAAATATGAAAAGGAGGAAGAAAACGACAACTTCTAATTATAGTTACAAACAATTTACTAAATGAATAATTGTAATTGAATTAAAATTATTTTTGTAATATTTTACTCCATCTTCTATCCTCTATTTGGTCCTTTTTCGAGCTTTTAATTTTTTGAGCTTGTAGCCTATTTTTAACCATTAACTACAACAACCCCTAGACACTGACATTTATATAAATAGAGACTTTTATCAATTTTTGTGCACCACCTTGGATCCACCATTTTGTTTTATTTTTAGCCTACTTTTCACATTTTGCAAAAATGAGGAAAAAGTAGACTTATGAGATCGGGCAAATGTGTGTCTGTCTGTCTGTCTGTCTGTCTGTCTGTCTGTCTGTCTGTCTGTCTGTCTGCCTGTCTGTCTGTCTGTCCTTCTGTCTGTCTGTCTGGCTGTGTGTGTGTCCCCCCCTATCAACTCCTAAACGGCTGCAGCAATCGAAACAAAATTTGGTAGGAGTAAAGATCTACACCTGAATATCTCACGGCCATATTTGAAAATGATGTCAGTGCTACCAACTGCTAAAAAATCGCAATTGAAATTTGAGCTCCATGTTGGATATCTTGGAAAGTATGAATGGGAGCTATTTCAAAATTGGCACACGTACAGACCATAATATTTCAGTTTAATTTCCAGGAGGCCAAACATGGCAGTGTTGTCAAAATGACTATAAGCCTCCTGATAGGTCCAATTTTTAAATGCATATAACTTCTACACTATCAATTGGAATTCAACCAAATTTCGTATGTTGTATGTGTACATAACCAGATATGACTGAGCGTATTCTTAAGACCTACCAGGGCTGCCAACTGTTAATAAATGCTCCTAATTTATTTTATCCAAATACCAATATATCAGAAAGTATGCGAGCCGACAGCTTTAAACTATGCACACGTATAGTACCTGACATTCTATATTAATTTGGAGTAACTTATATACGGCAGTGCTACCAACATGATGCTAAGCCTGCTGACAGGTCCAACTTTAAATATATGCAACTTCCATACTATTTGGATTTCAACCAAATTTCGTATGTGTTATGTGTACCATAACAGATATGACTATGCGTATTCTAAGGAGCAACCAGGGCTGCCAACTGTTAATATGTGCTGTCCCTATTTTTGTTACCCTAATATCAATATATCAGAAAGTATGCAAGCCAATAGCTCTAAAATTTGCACACGTATAGTACCTGGCATTCTAGTCGAATTTGGAGTAACTAATATACGTCAGTGCTGCCAACATGATTCTAAGCCTGCTGATAGGTCCAATTTTAAAATGCATGTAACTTCTATACTAACTAATGGATTTCATTCAAAATTGGCACAACAATAGATCATATTATTTCAGATTTTTTCTGACCAATACATGCATGACATTGTTGCCAACATGATTTTACGCGCGCTGTTAGATCCAATGTTTAACTGCATGTAACGTCCATGCGATTCATTGGACTTCAACCAAATTTTGTATTTTGTACCTTAAGAGATGGAACTAAGAATATATTCAGTCATCAGGGCTGCCAACTGTAGTGCTCTATTAGGATACATTATGCCAGGTATACAGTATTTCGAACTAATTGGAAATTTCGATATTATCAACTTAATTTCGTCATTATTCTAGATAGGTTCATATTCTGTAGAATAATCATTGGCATGAAAAGTAGGCTGTATAGTTCTTAACGGAACTTCTTGTTATTTTTGAACTCATAATCTTTATCAACAACCACGATAATTTCCCAAAAAAAAACATATAAATAAAATGACTTTTATCAATATTTCCCCACCATCTTGGATCCGCCATTTTGATTTTTTGGTATATTCTTAATCAGCAACTTCGATAACCCTTACATACTAACCTTCGTACAAATTGAACAACTCTTTATATTTTGGCCACGTTTTCAAGATTCTGGCCCACTGTGCGGCGGTCCCACGTCATAGATTTATGGCATGTAAAAGAACCATCCACTAATTACACTTGTGTAAAGCTGAAGTATAGGTTAGATTTGACTAACGCTCTTAGGTGCCAACGTTCGTCGCCAGGAGCTGACTTTGGTGGCATCTAGTAACCAAGTTCAGAGCTAGTTGTCGTTGGCATTGGCGTTTGTTAGCAAAAGTAGGAACTACTTGAAAATTGAATGTCTGCAGTCCTTACTTGAATTAAAAACAGTTAACACACACTAATACAGCCATCACAATTAACACCGGTTATCAGACAGATTCTACACACACCCCAAGTACACGGGGCTACATGACCGCCTTGTCGCAGCCCCTGAAGTGACGAACCAACCATCTTTATAACTTGTGTAACCTGCCGATCAGTTGGTCTATAGCACTTGTATAAATGTTGCGTTATTATTAATATTGTTTATTTTAGGGCCATATGACCTCGCAGTTCCGCCCCTTAAAACAACAATAACTAACTAATATTGTCTATGTGGCTCTATAGCCTATGTCAGCAATGTGATTTTTTAATTTATTACTGTAACGAGCTTCAGATGTGAATGCTGTAATCACTAATTAGTGAAGGTCCGTTTCTATTTAACGTTCCTTTATAACTGATGATCTGTTTTATTTAAAGTGGTTAATTAGGTTAATGCTCGAGGTACATAACTACTGCATACACTAATATTAATTATGGTTTTGCAAACTTAGCTGGTATTTGTGTATTCCTGTACATCATCCGTTACCACTCATTTGACCAATGATATTCCAAGCCCTTATAACGCTTGCCACGGTGTGCGAGTGGTTATCGTCTCGGACTACCAACCCCAAGCGTGATTTTTGAAAAGTGACAAAAATGGCATACATTGTTGGCATGTTAAAGAACCCATTTGAATTCAGTAGCCATGTTCATAATAGCAAAATTAATCTCGGGATTTTCCGCCAACACAAAGTTCCTCATTTCTCTACTAGAAAGCGCTATAGTGTCAAGGATCCTAGATATCTAACCTCCTTGACTTTCATAGCGCTTCAAGGAGCGATAAAATTCGACATGCCAGTTGCTCTCTGGGTGTCAATTAGCAAAGATTGAACCCGGCTATACGATATTATTATTATTAATAATAATAATAATAATAATAATTAACAACAACAACAACAACAACAACGCAACGGTATATCTTTGATTTTGTAACACACCAGACTGTCTGGGAAGTTCAGATTTGCAATTATAATAGTTGTGTGTGTAGCTAGAGACATTAAAATAACCATGTCTTGAAATAGACCTTCATTGACAAAGCTTACAATACATTCACTACTTGCTCCACTTTTTATGCACGGTTTCATGATATTACTTAATTGAACTTCTCAACTTATCATTTCATTACGGTTGGAATATCAATGTCCAAGTATTTCACACATCCTATAATTATTTATTAATTCTCGTTTGTGATCTTTCATTTGTTTAAATTAATAACTTTTTGTAATGATATCCATTTTCTTTTTGTTTTATCATTTCATATGATCTTGTCGACTTCGTCGTTATGCTTGGGTCTAACGTTATGCGTTACGGTTACGGCGTGTATGACGTCATCATGTTGTTCAGTGCATATGCACCGAGTCTGAGTTTACTCCTGTGAGACAGCGAGTGCGTGACGTCAGACAGGGAAACAGGGTGACTCCTACAGAGGTGTACAAGATGTCACACAAGAAAACAGGGTGACTCCTAAAGAGGTGTACACGGTGTCAGACAAGAATACAGGGTGACTCTTAAAGAGGTGTACAAGATGCCAGATAAGAATACAAGGTGACTCCTAAAGAGGTGTACAAGATGTCACACAAGAATACAGGGTGACTCCTACAGAGGTGTACAAGATGTCAGATAAGAATACAGGGTGACTCCTAAAGAGGTGTACACGGTGTCAGACAGGAATACAGGGTGACTCCTAAAGAGGTGTACAAGATGTCTCACAAGAATACAGGGTGACTCCTAAAGAGATATACAAGACGTCATATAAGAATACAGGGTGACTCTTAAAGAGGAGTACAAGATGCCAGATAAGAATACAGGGAGACTTCTACAGAGGTGTGCAAAATGTCAGACAGGAATACAGGGTGACTCCTAAAGAGATGCACATGATGTCAGATAAGAATACAAGGTGACTCATAAAGACGTGTACAAGATGTCAGACAAGAATACAGGGTGACTCCTAAAGAGGTGTACACGGTGTCAGACAGGAATACAGGGTGACTCCTAAAGAGGTGTACAAGATGTCACACAAGAATACAGGGTGACTCCTAAAGAGATATACAAGACGTCATATAAGAATACAGGGTGACTCTTAAAGAGGAGTACAAGATGCCAGATAAGAATACAGGGTGACTCCTAAAGAGATACACAAGATGCCAGATAAGAATACAAGGTGACTCATAAAGAGGTGCACAAGATGTCAGACGAGAATACAGGGTGACTCCTAAAGAGGTGTAGAAAATGTCAGACAAGAATTCAGGGGGACTCCTAAAGAGGTGTACAAGATGTCACACAAGAATACAGGGTGTCTTCTAAAGAGATATACAAGATGCCAGATAAGAATACAGGGTGTCTCCTAAAGAGGTGTGCAGGGTGTCAGAGCAATACAGGGTGACACTCAACGAGGTGTTCAGTATGTTAGATTCAATTCAAATACAGGGTGACCCTTAAAGAGGTTTGCACGATATGAGATTCAAATAATTTGTGACCCTGAATGAGTTGTACAAGATGTCAGACTCAAATACAGGGTGACCCTTAAAGAGGAGCCCGCGCGGGAAGCCTAGGGTAATGGGTAATGGAGTCTGTTGAAAGAGTCCTGGGCCTTTCTAACATGTGTAGCATTTCTTGCATGCGTCATTTGAAATGATATTAAGTCTAGTCTCTCAGACTGACTGTATCTTTTTTTTTTTTTTTGTTAAGATAGTTTCTAAGATTTTTTCACGCTGACGAAGTTATCATTGATATAACGAAACATGTACGTGTTAATTTAATTATTAAACTACTTTCTAGTGTTTGGCAAAGCGCTTTTTATAATTGGAGATTAAGATACCTTAAGTCAATAAGTATTATTATTATTATTATTATTGTTCTAAAGAACCGGTTTCGATCACATTATGGCCATCATCAGCAATACAGGTTTATGAGTATTTTAAAAGGAAACAAGTGTGAAGTGTCCAGTCAATGAAATAACATGATAGTGTCAAATGTTAAATAGCACACCACAAGTACAACAATGGCTCACATCGAGCTGCATTTCGAGATCAATGTTTCCACATTAATTAACAAAAAATTGTAACAGATCAGATTTTATTAATCTTAAATATTTTAGACGGAAAATATTTTTTGATATTTTATTGAATATCACCTCGTTTATTATTTGATTAACTTTTTCCTGTTAAATCATTTCTCTCAACAGCACTAAGAAACGTATTGTTTTGTCTCTATCATATAATGTAATTGGCTTGCAACTTCACATTTGTTTTCTTTTTATCATTTTAAATGATCTTGTCGACTTTGTCGTTACGCTGGAGTCTGGCGTTTCTTTACGGTGACGGGGCGAAATGTACCCAGATACACTAAGGTGTGTGACGTCATAGTACCGCTTGGTGCATGTGTTCCCCGACAATCTCTACTTCGTTAGTATAAGACAAAAATCCCCGATTCTTGGATGTCACGGGTAATCTCGAGAACCACTGGATGGAATTTGATGCGGTTTTCACCATTCTGTAAAGGATATCTCGAGGAAAGATTCTGTAGAAAATAATTTATGTATGATCAAAGGAAGCCAAGCAGTAACGATTTAAGTGAAAAAATCGAAAACAAACTTGGCGTCCGTGCGTTTCTTAAGCTTACGTTGGGCAAACCGTTAAAAATATCAATATACTATGAGCGTAAGGATTGGTCAGCATGAAAAGTTCTACAAAAAAAAGTCCGCAAGAGCATATCTCTATCTTCAATACATCGCCCACTATAAGTGTTTTTAGACTGGATGGATGGGGCACGTCCCCGCGCGCTCTGGTGAGCGTGACGGTGTCCCGCGCGCTTGACCTTGCTTTGCCCTTGGTTTGCACTTGCCGTTCGCTAGTAATTTGAAACAAGATAAGCAAGATAAGAATTATGCAGATAATTTTCTAACATGTCAGGAGTTTTTGGCTTCTAGCATTTTTCAGCATTTGCAGCATTTAAAATGATACAAAGTCTAGTCTTTCAGACTGACTGTCACTTTTTAATAGTACATTATGCAACTAGCGAAGCGAGGTTTATAATTTCCATACGAGTGCCTTAATTACCATTATAGACGAGTTGCATACGACTGTTTATGTTCGACGATATTATACTGTATTTATTTTATGTTCGCACATAAATACTCATAAATATCTGTCGAGATTTCGCCAGTTTTATGTACTGAACAGAGCGAATGGGACCCAGAGAATACCTTGTATTCGACCATGGCCTCCTCAAATACCCCACTATGACACTAGCCACGCAGTGAAATTTAAAATAGGAGGCCATGGAAGTCAGCGCAGGTGCGATGCCATCCTCACCTAATTGGTCACACAACTGTTTCTTGAGCTCTGATTTGTGGGAGAAACTGTCTCATAATGGAAACGTGTGCTATAATGAGCCTCATTTCAGTACAGTTTTCTGACATATAATATTTACATTTCGCCAGGGTCAAACATAAAATATTCATTACTAGCAATCCGCCCCTGCTTCGCCCGGTATCTTTAATGGTTTACCCAGCCTAAAATTAAAAGGCGCACGGACGTCAGTTTCCAGACGCAATTCAGAAGGGCTGAGGTGAACAGCGAAACCCCAAACACATATACTCTGCTTTTTTAGCCTATGGCTTTTAGTGCCGGGAGTGTCCGAGGACATGTTCAGTTCGCCAGTTTTTGTAGCTGCTTCGAGACGGACACCCAATGGGTGAGCTACAAGTACTGCTGGGGAGGAAAGTTTGGATGTAAGGACGAGGAGTTGGTAGGTAGCGGCTGTGGCCTATAGTTAGGGACCAACCCCGGCATTTGCCTGGAAGGAAGATGGGAAACCACAGAAGACCATCTTCAAGGTTGCCAGCGGGGGGATTCGAACCTCCTCGCCTCCCGGATGTGAGCGACTGCCAGCAGTCATGCCGTAACGACCACGGCTAACTCACCCGGTATATACTCTGCTGTGAAGTCTTAACACGACACGACTCATCAGTTTGATGCTGGCTGAAGCTGGTGTGATAGACTGGCTCACTAGCTCTCAAACTCGCTCCGAGGAGCAGATGACCTCGTAGTTCCGCCCCTTAAAACCTCAATAACTAACTAACTAACTAAACTCGCTCCGAAGCCAGTAATTTAAATTTCCACTGAATGAAAGGAAAAAGGAAGGAAACTTTTAGTTTTACGTGACCGTTAATCATACGATCATGAGCCACGGGACCTCATTTTTACGTGGAATCCGAACCACAGGCCATGACATTTCACTTCGAAAATCTCACATACATTGACTGCAATTGAATGGAGATTGTTGGAAGAAATGAAAACGTAAAAAAACACTTATAGTGGGCGATGTATTAAAGACAGAGACAAGCTGTCGGGGGCTTTTTCTTTTAGAACTTTTCATGCTGCACACTTCTTACACTCATAGTACAGTATATAGATATGTTTAACGGTAAGCTTAAAAGGCGCACGGACGGTAGGTTTTCCTTCGACTTGATTCACTAAAAGCGTTACTGCTCGGCTTTCTTTGGTCATAAATGAATGTTTGTTTACAGAAACCTTCCTAGAGAAATTCTTAACAGAGTGGTTCTCCAGAATACCCGTTACATTCAAGAATCGGGGACTTCGTTTTATACTAACGAAGTAGAGACTAGTGGGAATTTGAAGCCATTCTGTTTTCAGTGTTGCCTATACAAATTTTCTTTGCTGCTTTTCTAATGCCAATCAAGCAAACCACGAAGCCAAAAGATTCAAATCACTGAGAATAAGAATCATTAACTTAGACAAAACAATATGGTTCAACAAGTAAAGAAGGCCACTTGAGGGTCGAAGCGCGTAATCCTAAATTACCCATTTAAGTGTGATAACTAGGGTTCGGATTTTTAGGTGCTAAAAATCGGGAATATATTTATTTTTTATGTATTAAAACTACCAGAAATATGTGACGAAAAAGTAAAAATATTTAATTATAATTTTGTTTATTAATGTGAATATAAACAATATGCAGTACTCACAAATGACCGACGATTATCGCGAAACAGTTCTTCTGAAGGCGCGAAACTACGGCAATATATTTATTGCCCTTGAGGTGTTGTGCAACTTCAGATCGTTGTTCAGCCTTGATTGCTTTCCCACATGGTCGGCAGAACAAAACGCCTCCTTCAGAAGTAAAATTATCTTTAAATTCTGTAACATACAGCTGCAGATGATAACTTATAGTTGCTTTTACTTTAGGCATCGTATAACTGCCTTACACTTCACAGTGCCAGAAATGAACTGCATGTGAGTGACACTGGATACAGGTAGCTGGCGGGGGGAGATCTAGCAGCAATATGGCTATGGGCAAGGAAATCTCCGGCTTCCATAGTGAGTGGTACGGGGCGACAAGTTAAGAATAACACAGTTGCAAGCTGACATACGTTTGGCATGAAGATTAGATTGCTCACAGGTTCTTCCTCGTTGATGTAACAGAGAACAAAAAAGGAATAACCTGAAAGATCTAGCATACTGATTTTTTTAAATGTAAATATTATGTCCTTTTATGTGCTAATAAGTGAACAGCAGGAATTTATATACACACATCAAAAAAAGTTTTGCATCACCTCGGTTCCAAGAGTTCCGGAACCGTTAAATACAAAGGGAATAGAGATCAACACAAACAACATTTCAGCTCGTTTTATTGCTCATGAGACCCACATATTGCATGTTGTACCATCATACAGCTAGACTTTCAGCATTTGTGGTCCAGATTGCAGTACACACCACTACCTCTAATACCCAGTAGCACGTCCTCTTGCATTGATGCATGCCTGTATTCGCCGTGGCATACTATCCACAAGTTCATCAAGACACTGTTGGTCCAAATTGCCCCACTCCTCAACGACAATTCGGCGTAAATCTCTCAGAGTGGTTGGTGGGTCAAGACGTCCATAAACAGCCCTTTTCAACATATCCCAGGCATGTTCGATAGGGTTCATGTCTGGCGAACATGCTGGCCACTGTAGTCGAGCGATGTCGTTATCTTGAAGGAACGCATTCACAAGATGTGCACGATGAGGTCGAGAATTGTCGTCCATGAAGACAAATGTCTCTCCAATATTCTGCCGATATGGTTGCACTATGGGTCGGAGGATGTCATTCAGGTATCGTAAACCCGTTTCGGAGCCTTCCATGACCACCAGTGGCGTACGTCGGCCCCACATAATGCCACCCCAAAACATCAGGGAACCACCACCTTGCTGCACTCGCTGGACAGTGTGTCTAAGACGTTCAGCCTGACCAGGGTGCCTCCAAACACGTCTCCGACGATTGTCTGGTTGAAGGCATATGCGACACTCATCGGTGAAGAGAACGTGATGCCAATTCCGTGGGGTCCATTCAGCATGTTGTTGGGCCCATCTGTACCGCGCTGCATGGTGTCGGGGTTGCAAAGCTGGACCTCGCCATGGACGTCGGGAGTGAAGTTGCGCATCATGCAGCCTATTGCGCACAGTTTGAGTTGAAACACGACGTCCTGTGGCTGAACGAAACGCATTATTCAACATGGTGGCATTGCTGTCAGGGTTCCTCCGAGCGGCAATCCGTAAGTAGCGGTCATCCACTACAGTAGTAGCCCTTAGGCGGCCTGAGCGAGGCCTGTCATCGACAGTTCCTGTATCTCTGTACCTCCTCCATGTCCGAACAACATCGCTTTGGTTCACTCTGAGACGCCTGGAAACTTCCCTTGTTGAGAGCCCTTCTTGACACAAAGTAACAATGCGGACGCGATCGAACTGCGGTATTGACCTTCTAGGCATGGTAGAACTACAGACAACATGAGCAGCGTACCTTCGTCCTGGTGGAATGACTGGAACTGATCGGCTGTCATACCCCCTCCGTCTAATAGGCCCTGCTCATGCATGGTTGTTTACATCTTTGAGCAGTTTTAGTGACATCTATGAACAGTCAAAGGGACTGTATCTTGGATACAATATACACAGTCAACGTCTATATGCCGGAGATCTGGGAACCGAGGTGATGCAAAACTTTTTTTGATGTGTGTATCTCTGTACCTCCTCCATGTCCGAACAACATCGCTTTGGTTCACTCTGAGACGCCTGGAAACTTCCCTTGTTGAGAGCCCTTCTTGACACAAGGTAACAATTTAGCCTCCGTGGCTTAGGCGGCAGCACGCCGGCCTCTCACCGCTGGGTCCGTGGTTCAAATCTCGGTCACTCCATGTGAGATCTGTGCTGGACAAAACGGAGGCAGACAGGTTTTTCACCGGGTACTCCGGTTTTCCCTGTCAAAATGTAATTCCAGCAACTCTCTCCACTATCATTTCATTTCATCTGTCATTCATTTAATCATTGCCCCAGAGGAGTGCGTCAGGCCTCGGCAGCCGGCACAGTTCATATCCTCGCCGCTAGATTGGGGCTTCATTCATACCATTCCTGACCCGGTCGGAGACTGGAAGCAGGCTGTGGATTTTCACATAAAAATATTTATTTACCTAAAAATCCAAGCCCTAGTGATAACTACCTAATACATGTATTTTTTTTCAGGAGTGTGTTTACATATTTATAATTTTGTACCCCGCCCAATTTATTGGGCACAATCGTGTTGACCGACGGAGAAGCAGCAAAGACAATATGTAGAGACTATCATGTAATTCCATTGATTTTAAATTTCATATTGGTTTCCCCTTTAAAATATGCATCTTACATTGCTGATAAAGGTCATAATGTGACCGAAACAGGTTCTTTAGAATAATAATAATAATTATTATTATTATTATTATTATTATTATTATTGACCGAAGGTATATTATCATTATATCTCAGTTGTGTATCTCAAAAGTCTAAGATACTGTTTGTGATATTTAGTTGTGCTCGCAGGCCCGTCCGAGCCACTGCCGATGAACCCTGTGCTGGCAGGTCTGGTTGCCGCCGCTGGAGGCCTGGCGGTGGTTGTGTGCGCTGTGGGGGTGGCGCTCTTCAGGCGACACCAACATCGACGGCGACGCACCGACAAGCACACAGCACTGGAGGCGGTGCTCGCTGACGACACCACGGAACAACACCCCGCCACGCCTGGAGTCGCTGTGGGAGACGATGCTGATCCGGACGTCATACCCAACAAGTACGGTGAGCATCGACAATTTAACAAGGGAACTAAAGATGTGTAGCATCATTCCATTATTTTGATTTTAAATTTTAATTTTAACTGTTTTTTATTTAATTTTTTACTTTTTTCATTTTTTAACTATTATAACTATTAACGAGCTTATAATGGCAATAATTAAGACACGAGTATGTTTATAAAACGAGCATATGCGAGTTTTATAATTTCCATACGAGTGTCTTAATTACCATTATAGGCGAGTTGCATACGACTGTTTATGTTCGACGATAATTACTATACGGTAACTATTTTATGTTCGAACATAAATATTCATAAATATCTGTCGAGATTTCGCCAGTTTTGTGTACTGAACAGAGCGCATGAGACGCAGAGAATGCCTTGTATTTGACCATGGCCTCCTCGATTACCCTACTACGACACTAGGCCAGGCAGTGAAATTTAAATTAGAAGGCCGTGGAACTCAGCGCATATAATTATCTAATTGGTCAAACAACTGTTTCTTGAGCTCTGATTGGTGGGAGAAACGGTTTCGTAATGAAAATTGGGTTATAATGAGCCTCGTTATAGTACAGTTTTCTGACATATAATAGTCAGGGTCGAACATAAATTATATTTTATATTTTAAAAATTTATTTTATTTTATTATTTTATTTTTGTTCTTAATTTTCATGGATATTTTAGGTCTGTGGGTCTCTCTGTGATTAGCGTGGACAAATTTTTGACACGATGGTTACCAAGACAACAAGTATTCATCATCTTAACCTAAAAAAGCATTCGACGATTTTGAGTGTAGTGGATGTACAGTAGAATCCTTTGTTTACTCAGGGGAAGAACCCTCCTTCCACATGAAAAATCTGAGTCAAGACTTGACGGTAGTTACTTGAGTGGAATGTAGCCAGTGTTCGAACACAATGTAGCGGTGAGGCGTATAACGAGTTCATTTAGCCACCTGGAATGTGAAGATCGCCGCCTTCTAAATGGGTGACCGGCGCACTTCACCACAGACAGGGAGCGGTGTGGTGAACAGCTGTGTGAAAGTGTGGCTCTTCTTCTCAAACTCTGTGATAAATTGCTACCCTCCTGGTGAGAAGTGTCAGCTGTGCTTTAATAACTTTGAAGGTCATCAAGAAACTTCGCAACTGCAAACAGAAGGATCTCATAGCTAAGAATAGATTCAGGGTAACCATTGCAGTCCTCAAAAGTTCAGTGAATATAAAACAAGTAGTTCCGTGAAGAACTATACAGCCTATTTTCATATATCTTTCATAGGTTAATTGCCTCTATCAACATACAAAATTTCAGTTTGATTGTTGTAATAGATTCGTAGATATTGAGAACTGTCTAAATATTTCGGATGGTCGCCATGTTGGATTTGTATATATGTAGGCCTTAGAGTTATGTACTATTCATCTACATGATGATTATTGTGTTGGTATATTATTCAAACTTCAATCGCATGATTTGGACACAAGAAATAAAAACTTAATTTAAAAAAATCGCACAGCCGCCATCTTGAGGTTATGTAAATAATTGAACTAAATTTGATTTCATTGCATTAAACTGTGTATAAACATTTGCTGTACCAAGTTTTACTGCGTCCGGGTGGTTAAATCGCGAGAAAAATCTATTTAAATGCTTCAACTCTGCTGGGCCGCCATGTTCGTTTTGTAGTTAACAGGTTTTTGAAGGTCACATAGGTGACCTTCTAGTAGTGCCCTTTACCACCGTACAAAATTCCAGGGTGATATCAGTAATAGTTTCGGAGATATAGAATGCCAGTTGAATATTTCGCACAGCCGGCATGTTGGATTGGTGATACGTAATATAATTTGAAGGGCACGGTCTGGGCTGGCAAAAATAGTACAATGACCTTACCGAGTTTCATTTAAATCTCTCCAGCCGTTACGATTCTATTAGGGGAAGACACACAAACGGACAAAAGGTGATCTAGTTAGTTATTGCTTTATTAAGGGGCGGAATAGCGAGGTTATCTGCCCCTAAGCTTAAATTTTCATAAATGAAAATATGCAAAACACATCATTTATTATTATCAAAAGCGCACGGCGTAACCGTTCTCGTTAAATAGTGCACCAATGCACGCGTGCAGCTGCGACAAGTCCGGTGATCACAGGTTCAATCCCGGCGCTGACAGTGATTACCCTGAGTGTGTTTTATCCCCGGGATTTTGCATACTCCATCCAAGAAAATGCTGGGTTAGTACCTTACTTCAAATCCCGGGACGCCTACCCCATCCCTGTCCCTAATACAGTTACGTACTCTACTACAGTCATCACTGGAATACAGGTTATCAGACAAGGTCAACACACACCTAACTACAGAGAGTTTAGTTTGGATGTATCGGAGACCCTCGCTAGCCCGCTCGCCCGCGGCGCGAGCCTGTCTCCCGCCAGGCACTTTGCCGTTATGCGGCGCTTGCACGGCATTGAGTCATTGGGTATAGGAATTTGTACTTCAATGTGATCCTTGACCAATTTTCTTGACGAACTGACTTACGGAGAGCGATTGTCAACTTATTGTCAACAAGATTCTGCCACTGCTCACACTGACGAAGCATCCATGACAGAATTGCGTCGCATTTTTGGTACTAGGATTATAAGTCGGAACGTGTGGCCCCCGCGAAGCTCAGACTTATCACCATATGACTTTTATCTGTGGGGGACGCTTAAAAATAGAGTGTATGCGAGAACCCCTCCACTATAAATGAGCTTAAAGACTATATTACAGCTGAAATACAGTCAATCGGTGCTGAGGAACTTCAGAGAGTACATGCCAGTTTCATAGAAAGATGCCAGCGATGTGTAGCAGTGAATGGCGAACATTTTCAGCACCAGCTGTGAACTAGGTAAGTAGAAATGCCTATACTCAATGACTCAGTGCCGCGCGGGCGCCGCATAACGGCAAAGTGCGTGGCAGGAGACAGGCTCGCGCCGCGGGCGAGCGGGCTAGCGAGGGTCTCCGATACATCCAAACTAAACTCTCTGTACATGGGGCTGATAACCAAGATGTCCCGAAATATCCCAAATGTCCTAAAATTGGCAACAAGCAATCATCTCCTCTCTTTCCCATCCCTTGTCTTGCCTTGTCTTAGCCTCAACTCTACTCTAATCACATATTCTCTCCTTCGCAGTGGCGTACGCAGGATTTCCTTCTGGGGGGGGGTCACTTATATAATAGGGTAATTGTGCACATTATTAAACGGGTAGATGACCTTGCTGTTCCGCCCCTTAAAACGACAGTCATGATATTCCGATTAATATTATTAAAAAACAATAATGAAATAACCGTTCTCTTTGCATGAAAACTATTTTAGGCCTCATTATATTTTCGACACAATAAAAAGATGAAAAAAGAATTATAAAAAATATGGAAAACAGTAACTAAATATTAAAAGTGACAGTCAGTCTGAAAGACTAGAATTTGTATCATTTTAAATGTTACAAATGCTGAAAAATGCTAGAAAGGCTGGAGGCTTCTCGCTTCGCTCGAAGCCAAAGACTCTTGACATGTTGGAAAATTAACTGCATATTACTTATCTTGCTTATCTTGTTTCAAATTACTCACGAACGGCAAGTGCAAACCAAGGGCAAAGCAAGGTCAAGCGCGCGGGATGCCGCACGCTCACCAGAGCGCGCGGGGACGTGCCCCTTCCATCCAGTCTAAAAACACTTATAGTGGGCGATGTATTGAAGATAGAGATCTGCTCTCGCGGACGTTTTTGTAGAACTTTTCATGCTGACCAATTCTTACGCTCATAGTATATTGATATTTTTAAAGGTTTGCCCAGCGTAAGCTTAAGAAGCGCACGGACGCCAAGTTTGTTTTCGACTTTTTGCACTGAAATCGTTACTGCTTGGCTTCTTTGATCATACATAAATTATTTTCTACAGAATCTTTCCTCGAGATATCCTTTACAGAATGGTGAAAACTGCATCAAAATCCATCCAGTGGTTCTCGAGATTACCCGTGACATCCAAGAATCGGGGAATTTTGTCTTATACTAACGAAGTCGAGATTGTCGGGGAACACATGCACCAAGCGGTACTATTACGTCACACACCTCAGTGCATCTGTCCGTCCGTCACCGTAACGTAACGCCAGACCCCAGCGTAACGACGAAGTCGACAAGATCATTTAAAATGATAAAAGCGTATTCCACCAGAAGAGCTCTCTCTTCAATAGTAAACATTACCGGCTGTATACTGTTAACTCCCCCTATCGGTACGCCACTGCTTCTTCTCTTCTCTCCCATTTGCCTGGAGTAGAACTGGGGAAACTACGGGAAACCACTTCCAGGATGGCTGAGGTTGGAATCAAACCCACCTTTTCCCAGTTAAGACACAACACGATCCAGCCCTCAGGCCAGACTTAAATTTATTAGCAGAGCTGGGAATCGAACCCGGACGTAGTTGTGAATACATGTACAGTATATGCACCCGTATCAAGCACAGTCGGAATGGAACTCTTATATTGGTGTCTTGTCGTTGTTGTTGATTCTTTTGAAGGTTTTGCAACATCATAATCATGTATCCCCGTGCGTGGGACCTTTCTGATAACCTGTGCGATTGTGATGGCTGTACTAGTGTGTATTGGCAACTGAGGCCAGGATGTTAAAGGAGGTGACCGTGGTCTTACGTTAAGAGCAATCCTAGCACAGTAATTGACTGGATTGTATTTTATTTATGTATAAAAAAAACATTCGCAGATAGGCGGCTTCGGTGACGTAGTTGGTAGCATGCTGAGCTTCTATGCCCAAGGTTCGCGGGTTCAAACTTGGCCAAAGTCGTCGGATTTTTTAAGAGCATTAAAAATCCCTCAGTATGCCTTCCTTCGGAGGGGAAGTAAAGCCGGCGGTCTCATGTCATAGATTTATGGCATAAAAAGAACCTTCCACTAACTACACTTGTGCGAAGACAAAATTTGTAGGTTAGGTTGGATCAATGCTCTTAAGTTCCAACGTTCGTCACCGAGCGATGTTTGCGATGGCATCTAGTAGTGGCGAAGTTCACAGCTAGGTGCCGTGGATGGTAGCATTTGGTAGCGAAAGTAAGAATTACTTGAAATTATTTTCTGCAGTCCTTAACTGAATTAAAAACAGATAACACACACTAATACGGCCATCACAATTAACACCGGTTATCAGACAGATTCTACACACACCCAAAGTACACGGGGCTACATGACCGCGTTGTCGTATCTCCTTAACTGAGCAACCAACCAACCATTCGGAGATAGGCGCCTTAAGTTTTTCAGTTATCATAGGTAACGTAATAAGTACATTTGAACTTATCTAGAGGCTTGCAAATTACCGTACACCTGCTGTAAATAAATATTGTTCATTCCTCCAATAAACTGGAATAACGGTTTAACGCGAACCCTAATAAACTCGTAGGTATATTATCAAGTATTATGCACACCATTATCGTATTTTTATGTACTCAGACATATACGATCTCTGTTGCTGTTCATTGTTAACAAAATAACGATGAAATGCATTGTCAACGTAAGCTTATAAATGAATTAATTAACCTCAAGGAGTAAAGAATATAGAGAGCTGCCCTCACCAAAACTTCCCACAGCCATCGCTTGAAGTTATGTCCACACCAATTTAGTTATGAAGAAGTTAGCTTCAATTTACATACGTTAAAGCATGCTTTAACAAACTTAGCATTGAGGCAAGTGATAGAGAAGCAGATGAAGAAAGGCAACCCTACCTTCTTAGCGTTCGTCGACCTTGAAAAGGCGTTTGACAATGTGAACTGGAATGTTCTATTCAGCATTCTTCATCAAACAGGTATCAACTTTAGAGACAGAAGACTCATCTACAATATCTATAAGCAAGAAATTGGAATAGTTTCTTGTGGTAGCAAGGAAGAAACAGCACACATCAGAAAGGGTGTACGGCAGGGTTGTTCCCTTTCCCCATACCTATTCAATATAAATATGTACAAAAGGCGATCGACTAAGTAAGATAAGAATTTGCCACAGGAGTCAATATTCATGGAGATAAAGTTGACATAATAAGGTTTGCTGATGACATAGCGCTAATTGCAGAAAGTGAAGAACACTTACAAAAGATCCTGAGCAAGATGGACAAAATGATGGAGGAAGAATTTAATATGAGAATAAATACAAATAAAACAAAAATTTTGGTCTGCAGTAGAAATGGCGAAAACCAGACATCAATAGAGTTAAGAAATGAAAAGATACAAGAAGTGAATGAGTTTAATTATCTGGGAAGTAAATAACGAATGATGGAAGAAGCAGCAGAGAGATATTAAGTAGGATTGCCCAAGCCAAGAAGGCTTTCTTTAAGAAGAAGAACCTATTTACTGCAAGGAACATAAGTCTTGTTGTGAGGAAACAAATGTTGAAGACCTATGTATGGAGTGTCGCGCTGTATGGCAGCGATTCTTGGACAATAGGAGAGAGAGAGAGAGGGAAAGACTACTAGCATTTGAAACCTGGTGCTATAGAAGGATTATGAAAATCAGTTGGAAAGAAATGGTCACAAATGAGGAAGTCTTTAGAAGAGTGGGAGAGAGAAGATGCTTCCTTAAATACCAAAGAAGAAGGAATCACCTCGTGGGCCACATACTGCGACACAATGGACTGATTAAGCTTATAATTGAGGGAACATTAGACGGCAAGAATTGTAGAGAAAGACCCAGACTGAAGTACATGAGTCAAATACTGCAAGATATGGGTTGTGGCGCATACTGTGAACTGAAGAGGAAGACTGAGAGACGGGAAGAATGGCGAGCTGCTGCCAACCAGCCTCACGGCTGTTAACCACAGAGAGAGAGAAAGCATGCTTTACTCCCGGACAAGTCCACTAATCCTTTGTTGGTATGTTTGTGAACAAACGAACGTTGGTAAGATGGTATATTGGCTTTCACGGCCAGTGAATTAAAACTCAGCAATCTTTCTAGGTTTGTGCCGTGTCTTGTGTCGGGTTTAGCCTATGACACCAAGCTGGCTCATCAGCGGGCTCTTGATGTCTGCATCTGGACCCCCACAGGAGTAGCGAACTGCGCGCTACCTCCCTTTTATGAAGCGCATCTGCGCCTCTTCACTGCGAGAGCTAAAATAATTCAAGCAGTCCTCACCTTCCTATGGAGGCTTCCAAAAAGATGGTATATTGGCTTTCACGGCCAGTGAATTAAAACTCAGCAATCTTTCTAGGTTTGTGCCGTGTCTTGTGTGGGGTTTCGCCTACGACACCTTGCTGGCTCATCAGCGGGCTCTTGGTGTCCGCGCCCGAACCCCCACAGGTGTCCAGCTTAGTGTCCTAGGCTAAACCCCACTCAAGACACGGCACAAACCTAGAAATATTGTTGGGTTTTAACGTCGGTAAGTTGAAAAGGAAGGTGAGTTCAGTTATAACAGGCATTGTGCTTTGCTACCGAAATAGATTAAAATCAAACCCTAACACTGTAACGTGTTTTTCGAGGGGTTTTATGCAACTGGCATAAGTCAGTAGGAAGCCATTCTATATTTATTTACGCGGCAAATTGTTCAGCCAAGAGAATTTTTCATGGTAATTTATTATTATTATTAATTTATTATAATTATTATTAAGGTATTTTCGGAGCATTTTATAAAAATTATTAGCATTCAGATAGGTTTTCTATGTCTTAGAAAACCCTATCCAGCAAATTATTACGAACGACGATATCATAGAAAATTATCTGATTACGGAATTTTACGGAGTTTTCGTCAGTTAGGGTATATCGAGAGACGTGACTCACTGGGATTTCAAGTACACGCTTAATCTTGTCGAGAAGCATGACGCAATCTTGGGTCGCAAGGTCTAGAAAAGACGAATTGTTGGAACGGAACCCTCCCGCCGAGTGTAATGACCCGGAGGAGGAGAAGATCGCGTGGTGGGTCAGCCAATCAGGGGAGACGACGTAAGCTAGTGGGGACTGAAGAGTGGGGAGCCGGCGTGTGGTTATATCGTTCGACGAGCCGTGAAACAAGGACTATCTGTGAAATACTTGAGGAGTATGGATGCGCGTGCGTGTCGCTCCGATGTTCAGTGGAGTTAGCGACGAACTTTTGTAAAACTTAACCAGTGCGGTTGTACGAGTGTTTGGGTCCGAGGTACGGACCATAGAATTATCTAATCTACCAGAATATCATCAAATTCCGACGGAGATGACGACGTCCAGGAGACTGTGGGAAGCTCACAACAGCATCAAGAACGAGGGAAATGCTTTGGAAATTTCCAGTGGTAAGCGCCAATGACGCAGAAATACGCAATCTCTCATTTTCTTTGTTTTACATTTCATATTTCAGTAACTTCATAGCTTGGAAATAAGAGTAAAATCAATTTATCAGACTCCGTTTTCACGTAATTTTCTATCGGTAATATTCAAATCGCAACGCTCCAATTTAAATTTTATACTTATTATTATTAATTTTGCTATACTTGTTTTATATAATAAATTCATTTCTTTTACAATGCAATCTTTGCTTTCAGTAGGTAGCTTTAGATATAGACCAATTCCTTCTCCTGATACAATTGTTTGTTGGGTTAATGATCAAATCATACCACGATCTGAGTGAATAGAGTCTTGAATGTGTTCTGCCAGAGCTAGACGTTGTTAAATACAAATTTAGATTTCAACATTGCATTGAGGTCTTGGCGCCCATTAAAACAACATAGCTTAGGCAAAGGTAAACAGATACATTTCTCACCCAACAGTTAGGAGCTAGCAAAACGTTTCATTTGTCGCTACCAACATGGGGCATTAATAACCGTTTCACTTGTCGCCGACAACTTGGGGCTGAAAACCTAATAACATTTGTGGAAGGAGAAGGGTATATATTTCTGTGCCTGTATTTTGGGGGTTATTTGTCTGTATCAGTGTATATCATTATGGGGGATGAGAAAGAAAGACAGATGAGGTTACGTAGTGGTCATCAACGGGAGAGTGATGATACGAGCAGTATGTCGAGTGATGGTAGTACCGGGGTAGCGGAGGTAAATCCCGATACTGAAACAGGGAGTGTAGGCGGCCAACCAGAATTAAAAACTTTACTTCTCGAGTTTATGTATCAGAACAAAGTTAGTAGTGATGCCTTAAATGCAAAGTTAGAACAGAATAACGCTAAATTAGAACAAAACAGTAGGGAAAATAAAGAAAGTACAGAAGCTTTAAATGCAAAGTTAGAACAGAATAACGCTAAACTAGAACAAAACAGTAGGGAAAATAAAGAGAGTAATAGGGAATTGAGCGATAGTTTAAACGCCAGATTAGAACAAAACAGTAAGGAAAATAGAGAGAGTACTGAAACTTTAAATGCTAAATTAGAACAAAACAGTAGGGAAATGAGTGACAAATTCGAACTGATTAGAGGTGAGATCAGGGGGGTGATGGAAGAAAAGGCTAAAGAGATTATTGCAGATGTAGACAGAAAATTAGGAAAAGTACAGGAGGAGTTGGAAATTAGAATCAGTACACAGGCTGAAAATTTAAAAGAACTAGTGCAACTGGAAACACAGCAGGTCAAAAAGCAATTGGGGGGAGAAATTGACAAAATTCAGGTAGCTACTAAAGAGGTTAAGGAACAGCTGGGGGGTAGAATTGAGAAAGTCCACTCACAAATAGTTGCAGAAGTAAATGATTTAAGAGAGAGTAATAAAGAGAGCATTAGCAAGATTGAGGAGAAACAAGCAAAGCTATATGATAAAGTAGAAGAATCAGAAGGAAACATTAAATTAACAGTAAACAGTATTGAGAGGAAGGCTGAGGAGAAAATCGCAGAATTAGAATTAAAATTAAAAGCTAGGATCAGGCAAGAAAATAGTCAGAATAGACCAGTTTTTGTGAATAGCACACACAGGGAGGTAGAACTGGGTAAGTTCAGCAATCGACAGGGGTGCCCAATGGAGTTCATGAACACTATAGAAAATAAATTCGGGGAGAGGTTGGAAAATGGTAGTATTGAGTGGTGCCAGGTAGTTGAAATTTTAGAACAAGTGTTTGTGGGGGAAACGAGGAATTGGTTTGCTGTCTACAGAGACAAGTTTACTGATATGAATGATTTTAAAATGAAATTCTGTGAAAAGTTCTGGAATGAGGTTATTCAGTCGCAGCATCGTGAGGGAGTAGTGTGTGGTAAATATAACCCTAAAGGAAGCTCCACCATGACCGAATACTTTTTAGGGCAGGTATTAGTGTGTAAATATCTGGATGGCTTGAAGGAGGAAAATGATGTGGTAAGGTTGCTACTTAGGCACTTTCCCTATAGGATCAAGGAGGCTGCTTGTATCCAGAATGTAAAGACTATATCACAAGTAGAAAATTTGTTAAGCACATTTGATGCACTAGGGAGAGGGGGTTATGAGGACAATTTCAATCGGAACCAGGGTAATAATAATAATAGACCTAATGAAGCCAGGCATCAAGAAGTTCAAGGGAACGGTGGCGAAGGGGCCAACGCTGAAAATAGAAATAATAATAATCAGCTAAATCAGAACAGAGGAAATGGCTATGGTAATCAGTATCAAGGGAGGAACAATGATTTCAGGGGAAATCAAGGGAGGAACAATGATTACAGGGGAAATCAAGGGAGAAACAATGATTTCAGGGGAAATCAAGGGAGAAATTATAATGACAATAATTACAACCAGAATAGGGGTCAAGGAAGAGGACAGCCTAGTGGTAGTAATATACAGCCAAACAATGACAACACAGCCCAGAACAACCAGACCAGTTTAGTAGTTAGTAGTACTACGGCCAGCTGTAGCGGTTCTTTAAACGCGAACCAGGCTGCGAAGTAAGGTCAGAATCTCAGTCTGTAGCATGCCCTGTCCATACAATTATACAGGAACCCTATGACCTAAATGTAAGAAATGAATTATTACATGAACTAAATGATGAAGGTATTATTCAGGAAGTGGTTAGTAAGAGCCCCATAGTTAAATTTAACGTGTCCGAGGCGTACACAGATGTTTTAATTGATAGTGGTTGTATGAAGAGTTGCATAAGTAGTGCATTTTATGATAAAATGAAAGGAACTGGAGTAAATTTTGAGGAGATGCCAATTAAAAGCACTTTTGTTATCACAGCTGTTGGGAAGAGGTCTAAAGTAATTTCTAAGCAAGTTTTAGTAGACATTAAAATTAATAATCATGTAGAGAAGCAGATTTGCCTTGTAATTCCAAATTTAGTATTCAGTGTTATCTTGGGTTCAGAGTGGCTAAGTAGAGTGTCTGGTAACTTATGTTATGATGTAGGGAGTTTGAAATTTAAATGGGGAGATTCTGAAGTAGAAGTAGCGTTCAATGACCATATTCAGAGGAGTAGTATTGTAGGTGTGATTTGTACTTTAAATGAGATATCGCCAGCCGTAGAGCGGGGTTCTCCATGTTTTGTGGGCAGTGTGATTACGAACAGAAGTCTAGAGGACTCGTTACGTGAGGCTACATTTCAGGGTAATATAGAGGTGGAACAATGTGTTCGGCTCTATGATGTGTTATTGTGTAATAGGAGAGTTTTTGAGGATCGCATTGGTATGGCCAATTGCTATACACATTCATTGAACGTTATTGATAGGTCAGTATTCACAGGACATAGATATCCTGTACCTTTCGCTTATCAGAGTGCAGTTGAGGCACAAATTAATCAGATGCTTGAAGATGGGATTATTGAGCACTCTAACAGTCCATATGTTAATTCTTTGATCACGGTACCCAAGACCGACGGCACTGTTCGTATTTGTTTAGACGCTCGTTTGGTTAACAGTAGAATTAGTTCAGATCAGCTGAAATCTATGTCAATAGAGGAATTAATGCAAACATTTGAGGGGAAGAAGTATTTCACTTGTGTAGATTTGAGTTCCAGTTTTTGGCAAGTGCCACTTATGTACGAAGATAGACCATTTACAGCTTTTAGTCATAAATATAACCTTTATCAATTTTGTAGAACACCTTATGGGTTAAAGAGTAGTTCAGCAGCTTTAATTAGGGCTTTAAACATCGCATTAGGGGATGACACAGGAGAGTTTGTAACCATTTACATTGATGATATGGTAATTAGTTCACGCAGTTTTGAGGAGCATCTACGTCATTTAGATATAGTTTTCCAGAAGTTAGATCAGGCAGGGTTCACTTTGAAGCTGTCTAAGTCGTCATTCTGTCAGTCAGAAGTGACATTTTTAGGTCATAGAGTGTCGAGTAGAGGTGTGACACCATAGGAAGGTAGGGTTAGCATGTGTGGACAGTAGCAACAGGGCATCGTTACAGATACTGAAAAATAGGTAGGTAGAGCAACGTGATGAGGTTCATTTAAAGGGAGCCACTTGCAAGGTTGGAAGCAGGTGACGCAGAAACATTTATAGTTTCCAAACGTATTGGGAAAACAGCATATGTGCTGGAGAATAGTGAGGGAAACAGATTATACGGAACGTATAATATACATAGTCTACGAAAATATGTGTCATAAAGTGAGTGTGTTTAGCTGGCGAGCCAGCCTATCAAATGAGTAAGTGTGGTGTCTGGTGCGTGGAAGATCTGGTCTTAAGGCAGGCGTATCAGAAGTCACACAGGGGGGTAGTATGTAAGTAAATAAGAGTTTTTAAGGTACAGGGAAATATGACGGGATTGTCGGATGCTGTTGAGCATTAAATTGTCTCGATGCACCAAGGCCATTTTGGCAGCGCTGATGGGTTCCCATTTATCTCCAAGAGATGGGGGAGCGCTTGAATAGGGCTTGTTAGCTTAAGGCGTCCACGAGATAAAAGATGGGCCATCAGAATGCGAGACAGTCCTTCATGAAACTCATACATATCAGCACACGTGATTTCTGTTTACGGCCTCGCCATGTAAGATTTGTAAGTGTGTAATTTAAGATAATCTGTACAATGGTATTATTTGTGTGAGGAGAAATGGTCTGTGTTGAGAGCTAGTATTAAGTAGAATATGGTTAACGGGAACTTAACAAGACAGGGCGCTTACGGCACAGAAATATTTGGTGTTATATGTAATGCGCATTTACTGTTTTTTTTTTTTTCAGAAGTCAATATTAATTTAATCTACTTCAAAGAGAGATTAAGTATTATGGTCACGAGGCGCTGCCACAATAGTGTGATCGTGTGCTCAGTGATAAGTGGAATTAAATGTCACCATAAGGAGGGGACCTCCAGTGAAATTAGGAAGTTCTAGGGTGATATAAATATATCAGAACACCTTCAATGCGTGTGATATGACATCATAAATACATAGTGCTCACACATTAATTATGTCTATTTCTCCAACATAGAGAAATTTGAGAGGCGGAAATATCCGTGGAACACTATTCCATATGTAAAACATTGGACTGGTTGCAAAGTGCAATCCATTGTGACAACAAACTTTGACGCAAAGTGCGTGAAGAAAAAATATGAGTGTATATATCTGTAATTTAGGGTGATTTCATTTATGTAATATGTATTTTGGATGGGGTTTATTAACGTGTCTGGGATAATCGGATAATGGACCGTCGTCACGGTAAATCATCCGATGATCCGAGGCGAATATGTAACGTGTTTTTCGAGGGGTTTTATGCAACTGGCATAAGTCAGTAGGAAGCCATTCTATATTTATTTACGCGGCAAATTGTTCAGCCAAGAGAATTTTTCATGGTAATTTATTATTATTATTAATTTATTATAATTATTATTAAGGTATTTTCGGAGCATTTTATAAAAATTATTAGCATTCAGATAGGTTTTCTATGTCTTAGAAAACCCTATCCAGCAAATTATTACGAACGACGATATCATAGAAAATTATCTGATTACGGAATTTTACGGAGTTTTCGTCAGTTAGGGTATATCGAGAGACGTGACTCACTGGGATTTCAAGTACACGCTTAATCTTGTCGAGAAGCATGACGCAATCTTGGGTCGCAAGGTCTAGAAAAGACGAATTGTTGGAACGGAACCCTCCCGCCGAGTGTAATGACCCGGAGGAGGAGAAGATCGCGTGGTGGGTCAGCCAATCAGGGGAGACGACGTAAGCTAGTGGGGACTGAAGAGTGGGGAGCCGGCGTGTGGTTATATCGTTCGACGAGCCGTGAAACAAGGACTATCTGTGAAATACTTGAGGAGTATGGATGCGCGTGCGTGTCGCTCCGATGTTCAGTGGAGTTAGCGACGAACTTTTGTAAAACTTAACCAGTGCGGTTGTACGAGTGTTTGGGTCCGAGGTACGGACCATAGAATTATCTAATCTACCAGAATATCATCAAATTCCGACGGAGATGACGACGTCCAGGAGACTGTGGGAAGCTCACAACAGCATCAAGAACGAGGGAAATGCTTTGGAAATTTCCAGTGGTAAGCGCCAATGACGCAGAAATACGCAATCTCTCATTTTCTTTGTTTTACATTTCATATTTCAGTAACTTCATAGCTTGGAAATAAGAGTAAAATCAATTTATCAGACTCCGTTTTCACGTAATTTTCTATCGGTAATATTCAAATCGCAACGCTCCAATTTAAATTTTATACTTATTATTATTAATTTTGCTATACTTGTTTTATATAATAAATTCATTTCTTTTACAATGCAATCTTTGCTTTCAGTAGGTAGCTTTAGATATAGACCAATTCCTTCTCCTGATACAATTGTTTGTTGGGTTAATGATCAAATCATACCACGATCTGAGTGAATAGAGTCTTGAATGTGTTCTGCCAGAGCTAGACGTTGTTAAATACAAATTTAGATTTCAACATTGCATTGAGGTCTTGGCGCCCATTAAAACAACATAGCTTAGGCAAAGGTAAACAGATACATTTCTCACCCAACAGTTAGGAGCTAGCAAAACGTTTCATTTGTCGCTACCAACATGGGGCATTAATAACCGTTTCAACACGTTCTTGGTAAAAATGTTTGTGAGTGTGGACAGGTCTTTCTGTGGATGACCAGAACTCGGCTTGTGATGGCAAAACAAAACTCTCTCGCATGGTTTCTCGCCTACGACAGCGAATCTTCTCACAAACATCGGCTACATCTTTGTATCGTCACCAAAAGAAGGGGGAAATAAACCAGTTCAGGTCTATCCATGCTTCCATTCTCCATTCCTCTAGATCGGGCCATCAAGCCAGCAGTGAATGGCGTGATTGTCGCTGCAAGAAAGAGATAACGCAGAAAGTGTGTACAGTCTGAGCTTAAACAAGTGATAGCCAGCGGCTTTGAGAATATGAATTGTGAGGCTCTGGAGAGGAATATGTGTGATCAATACTCCCCGATCTATACGGCGAGGCCTAGTGCTAATGATGGCCTGGGTTCCATTTCCTGCTCTGCCAGAGAAGAAATTATTTCTAGTATTGTATATCCCCCCCAGGAGCTCACAACTGGTGGGACGTGGGTTGGCGACCACGGAACCCCAGCTGAGTCCGGCATTTCTTCCACTTACTTGTGCAGGGCTCCTCTCCGTCTTCTTTCCTGTCGACCTCTCTTGGTCAACTCTAGTTCTCTTCCGACCCTGATGGTATTAGGGTATCCGAGGCCTAGGGAGTTCTCACTTTCCCGCCTTAATTGGCCCTTGTCTCATCTTTCTTGATACCCTCATTCTTTGAGGGGTCAGTCTTCTTTTCTTTTCATATTATCTCCTGCCTTCTTCACAAGGGTCTCAAGGAGGCAGGGTGTATGTAGCCCCACCACCTCAGGTGCACCCTGGATAGTACTACACCCTCAAGGTCTCACGACTAGTGAGTTTGGGAGCTGACGACCCCGAGGGATTCCTGAGCTGGGTCCGTTTTGTCCCATTTTTCCTCTCACCTTGGGATGGGCCTTCTCCTCTTTCCCTTTCCTATCTGCCTTTCATGGCTCTCCTTGCTTCCAAGTCCCTCAATCCTCATTGCCTTATCCTTTATTTGTTTACCATTTCTTCTTCTAGTCTATAAGTTTGTAGTTAGTATTAGTTATAGTTTTCATTCTCATCTCAAATTTCACTATCACCCAAACAATTAAGGGCCGATAACCTAGATGTTAGGCCCCTTAAAACAACAATCATCATCATCATAGTATTGTATAAAATATGAAACTGGATGCACTCAGTCTTGTGAGGACAAATGAAAAGAGAAGCGCTGAATCATAGAAATTGTTCTGTATGATTTTTCCATTTCTTCGCAAAGTAACAGCTAGGCTGGTGCCTGATTTAAGACCCAGGCCACGCCGCCTCCTTTCCAATCCTGATCTTAATTACATGCATTCGCACTAGGTACAGTCTCCGTAATAACGCATGTTATCAGACAGATTCCATAGACGCGAAGTTCACAGTGCTGATGGCCGATGATATCCAGCGCCTAAATGACGTTCCGTGACAAATACACACATCAAAAAAAGTTTTGCATCACCTCGGTTCCAAGAGTTCCGGAACCGTTAAATACAAAGGGAATAGAGATCAACACAAACAACATTTCAGCTCGTTTTATTGCTCATGAGACCCACACATTGCATGTTGTACCATCATACAGCTAGACTTTCAGCATTTGTGGTCCAGATTACAGTACACACCACTACCTCTAATACCCAGTAGCACGTCCTCTTGCATTGATGCATGCCTGTATTAGCCGTGGCATACTATCCACAAGTTCATCAAGACACTGTTGGTCCAAATTGTCCCACTCCTCAACGACAATTCGGCGTAAATCTCTCAGAGTGGTTGGTGGGTCAAGACGTCCATAAACAGCCCTTTTCAACATATCCCAGGCATGTTCGATAGGGTTCATGTCTGGCGAACATGCTGGCCACTGTAGTCGAGCGATGTCGTTATCTTGAAGGAACGCATTCACAAGATGTGCACGATGAGGTCGAGAATTGTCGTCCATGAAGACAAATGCCTCTCCAATATTCTGCCGATATGGTTGCACTATGGGTCGGAGGATGTCATTCAGGTATCGTAAAGCCGTTTCGGAGCCTTCCATGACCACCAGTGGCGTACGTCGGCCCCACATAATGCCACCCCAAAACATCAGGGAACCACCACCTTGCTGCACTCGCTGGACAGTGTGTCTAAGACGTTCAGCCTGACCAGGGTGCCTCCAAACACGTCTCCGACGATTGTCTGGTTGAAGGCATATGCGACACTCATCGGTGAAGAGAACGTGATGCCAATTCCGTGGGGTCCATTCAGCATGTTGTTGGGCCCATCTGTACCGCGCTGCATGGTGTCGGGGTTGCAAAGCTGGACCTCGCCATGGACGTCGGGAGTGAAGTTGCGCATCATGCAGCCTATTGCGCACAGTTTGAGTTGAAACACGACGTCCTGTGGCTGAACGAAACGCATTATTCAACATGGTGGCATTGCTGTCAGGGTTCCTCCGAGCGGCAATCCGTAAGTAGCGGTCATCCACTACAGTAGTAGCCCTTGGGCGGCCTGAGCGAGGCCTGTCATCGACAGTTCCTGTATCTCTGTACCTCCTCCATGTCCGAACAACATCGCTTTGGTTCACTCTGAGACGCCTGGAAACTTCCCTTGTTGAGAGCCCTTCTTGACACAAAGTAACAATGCGGACGCGATCGAACTGCGGTATTGACCTTCTAGGCATGGTAGAACTACAGACAACATGAGCAGCGTACCTTCGTCCTGGTGGAATGACTGGAACTGATCGGCTGTCGTACCCCCTCCGTCTAATAGGCCCTGCTCATGCATGGTTGTTTACATCTTTGAGCAGTTTTAGTGACATCTATGAACAGTCAAAGGGACTGTATCTTGGATACAATATACACAGTCAACGTCTATATGCCGGAGATCTGGGAACCGAGGTGATGCAAAACTTTTTTTGATGTGTGTATAATTGAGTGTATACATACGAAAAGTTGTTGTTTAGTTCTGTGTGCATGTGTGTTAGACACAGAAATATGCCTAATAACCTGCGTTATTGTACTGTGTATAGTGGCATGTTTAAGTAATTGTTCGGGCCCTTAGATTGGGATAGATTATCCGTGACGTAAAACAAGAGACTATCGTATCTATTTATTTAATTGTTTTTTTTTCTTTCTCCATCAGGGTCTTCTGAGGACCACAAACCAATTTCAATGTTATCTTTCTTCTTCCTCCAGTGCTCCTTTATCTTTTCGCTGTGTTTCTACTTTCTCTCTTCCGACCATTTTGAGCCTGGTCTCTTATATTGCCTTCCTTGGAGTCCTTCCATTCCCAATACCATCTTTTTGTTGTTGAAAATTTCTCTCTCTCGTGTATCTTCTTCTCTTACATTGTTTCTTTCTATATATTTCTTTACTTCTTGAATCCAGGCTGTTGTCGATTTCTTTTTCCAAAGATATTTAAAAACCTGCTATCATTCATTCTATATAAATGTCAAAAAAATAACAATCGCCTCTTCTTTATTGTCTCCGTTATGTTTTCAATGTTCGGATATATTTCTTCGTTACTTATTAATATCTAAAACTCTGTAGTTCTTAATGGACCGAGAATTTTTCGTATAAGTTTTCTTTCTGACAGTTCTAAAGTATCCAATGTATAATTTAGTATTAGACATTCACTGGCATATAAGCATTCTGGTTTAATTACTGTTCTATAGTGCTTTTTTTTTTCAATTTCTTAGATAAACTAATTGGATTTTATTGTTATTTCATTTCTTGATATTCTATTTTATTTAGTTTATTTCATTTAGTTTAGTTTATTCACCTCGGTTGGTTGGTTGGTTCCTCAGTTAAGGGGCTGCGACAACGCGGTCATGAAGCCCCGTGTACTTGGGGTGAGTGTAGAATCTGTCTGATAACCAGTGTTAATTGTGATGACTGTATTAGTGTGTGTTATCTGTTTTCAATTCAAGTAAGGACTGAAGACATTGATTTATTTCAAGTAGTTCCTACTCTTGCCGCCAAACGCCACAGTCAACGACTACTAGATCAGAACTTGGTTACCAGATGCCACCGCAGTCGGCTCCTGGCGACCTAAGAGCGTTTGTCAAATGTTTAACCTAATCTAGCTTAAAACAGGTGTAATTAGAGGAAGGTTCTTTAACATGCCATAAATCTATGACATGTGATCGCCGGCTTTACTTCCCCTCCGAAGGAAGGCATACTGAGAGATATTTAACGCTCTTAAAAATCCCACGAGTTTGGCCGGGTTTGAACCCGCAATCTTGGGCATAGAAGCTCATTATGCTACCAACTACGCCTGAAGCCGCTTTTATTTAATTTAATTCAATTTAATTTAATGTAATTTATTTAATTTGAATTAAGTTGAGTTGAATTGAGTTGAGTTGAATTGAGTTGATGTGATTTTTGATTTGATTTGATTTTTGGTTTTATTTGATTTGAATTGAATTGATGGTTGGTTGGTTCCTCAGTTTAGGGGCTGCGACAACGGGATCATGTAGCCCCGTGTACTTTGGGTGTGCGTAGAATCGGTCTGATAACCGATATTAATTTTGATGGCTGTATTAGTGTGTGTTATCTGTTTTCAATTCAAGTAAGGACTGCAGACATTCAATTTTCAAGTAGTTCCTAATTTTGCTACCAAACGCCACCGTCAACGACAACTAGTTCTTAACTTGGGTACTAGATGCCACCCCAGTCAGCTCCTGGCAATGAACGTTTGCACCTAAGAGCGTTAGTCAAATATAACCTATAATTTAGTTTTACACAAGTGTAAATAGTGGAAGGTTCTTCTACATGCCATAAATCAAAGACATGGGACTACCGGCTTTACTTCCCTTCCTAAGGAAGGCATACTGAGGGATTTTAACGCTCTTAAAAATCCGACGACTTCGGCCGAGTTTGAACCCGCGTTCTTGGGCATAGAAGCTCATCACGCTACCAACTGCGCCACCGAAGCCGCTACTAATTACTGGAATATGCGAAATAGTAACCTGAAATAAATTACATGTGATTATCTATACTAATATAATAAAGCTGAAGAGTTTGTTTGTTTGTGTGTTTAAACGCGCTAATCTCTGGAACTACCAGTCGGATTCGAAAAATTATTTTTGTATGTGATAGCCAGATTCAAGAGGAATAGTTTAGGCTATGTAGCATTAGGCTACATCTCTCAGGTAACCATAAATATTGATTTTTGTTCATCAACAGCTTCAATAATACCTAAGTCTATTGTTGCCTGGCAATACGGGTTGCATCACGTTGCCCCTACCAGTGTTCTGGTGCAGAATTGAGAGCTGCTTATAAATTGAAGTCACGGGGAGTAATTAGTGCAAAATGATTTATTATGCCCCTTAAGACAGTCATCATCATGACAATATTATACCTCTGTATAAGGACGATGGTGTTGGTGCAGTATACTGAGGTTATCAGCTGCAATAAGCGTTGGTGCTTTCCGATCCTTATCCTTGAGCGCTCCAGTTCCGTTCATTATCATCCATATAACAAATAAATCCACCGGGCACTACTGGTAGTGATATACAGGGTCTTTCATGTAAAATAAGAGCGCCAAGCGGCGGGTTTGTTGGGAGCTGCGGTCACCTTGGCCGAGCTTGTGGCGCGCCAAGGCCCCCTGCTTTAAGCGTGTGTACAATCCTATATGATGCAGCGGCCTTGCTAGCGTGTGTACAATGCTGAAATCTTACTTTAGTTAGTTAGTTAGTTAGTTAGGTAGTTATTGTTGATGAAACTGAAACCCCTACTTGTGCTAATTTTGTGAGTGATTTATTTGGAGACCATTCAAGATTCTCGCCAATGTCATCTAGCTCATCCTCTGTTAAAACTGTTCGTGTTCGGGCATGTTTTTTATTGAGCACCGAGCCAGTAGTGTCAAACTTATTTGCAATTATGTGAATCTGTGTTAGTGAAGGTGGCACTTCATCAGGAAATTGCTGAACAAATGCAACACGTACCCGCCAAGCCGACTCGAACTTAAAATAAGTTTTACATAAAATAATACGATGTTGCAATGATAACTGTCTCACCATGTTAGCACTTGAGGTTTAGACTGGCGACTGAGCACCTGCACGCTTATTGCAAGGTCAAGTTTGGTAATGTCAATCTGTTATTTTTATACAGTCCGTCGGAACTTGATAAAAAAAACAGCCCTCGTATGTACTATGCGCGCGCTTTCAATACTACAGCAGGGGGCCGTGGCGCGCCACAAGCTCGGCCAAGGTGGCTGCAGCTGTGGTTAACAAAGATGCCGCTTGGCGCTCTTATTTTATATGAAAGACCCAGTATATAATGTCAAAGGAGGAAACTAAGGGATAACATGTTTCGCTTGTCAAGCGAGCATCATCAGATCCAAATCCACAAGGCAATAATAACTCTACTAAACACTACCAAACCTACAGTGACACGCACAGACAGAACCATACGTTTCGGAGAAACCTTGCCTCCTTTTTCAATGAATCAAACAATGTGGCCAAAGAAAGTACTGTATATCAATGAGATTACAGATATTACAAAAAATATAGATAAATTCCTCGGTTCGTCACCAGAGAGTAGCTGCCAGAAATTACTGTATGGACCATGGTAGAACGGTGGACAGAGTAGTAAGTAAGGAGAAGGTAAAGGGGGCGGGGTGAAAATATAGAGACATCTCGAAGAATGTCCAAAAGAAAGGGGAGGGAGGTGGGAGGGTTAGATGGATATAAGGAAACATAAACAAAAGGGAAGTGTATCTGAACGATACCTAACGTCTAATCTAAATATACACGGCATTAGCCCAAAAAACATGAATTATTTATATTTATTTTTAAGTTGCAAAACTTATAAATGACAATCCCATCAACAAAACAGTCTTCCTCCCCAAACTAATTTTTGAAGGTGTAGCTACTATTGCAGTAATACACTTAAGGGGACTCTTACACGCGAGTGGGAGTTTTCTCACACAGTTAACAATTATATCATAGCTTCACTAATATGTACGAAATAATTATGAGAACTTACAAAGCTATAGTTGATACATAGGGCTGTTATTTCATATATAAAGGAGAACACTATATAAAGTATTACGTGATTTATTGGTAGGAAAATATTTGTGATTTTTTAAAACATCATGAATCACATAAAACACGATTTAACAAAATATACCAGTCTGAATGGAATGATTTTTAGCCTATTTTCAATTTTGAAAGAAATAGGCTTATGAGATCACCTTTTGTCCGTGTGTGTGTGTGTGTGTGTACGTGTGTGTGTGTGAGGCGTGTGTGTGTGTCCCCTAATAACTTCTAAACGGCTGGAGCAATTTCAATGAAACTCGGTAAGTTTATAGCACTATTCCGGACGACCCCGACCGTGCCCTTCAAATTTTGTTACGTCCCACCAATCCAACATGGTGGCAGTGCGAAATATTTCACCAGCATTCAATATCTCCGAAACTATCTACGATATCACCCTGGAATTTTTTACAGTGATAAAGGAAACTACTAGAAGTTCACCTATGTGACATTTGAAACACTGGTAACTACAAAACCAACATGGCGGTCACGCGAATTTGCGACTTTCAAATAGACGTTTCTCGCGATTTAACCAACCAAACGCAATAAAACTTGGTACAGTATATGTATATATACATTTTAATAAACCGACAACTAACTTCGTTCAATTTTTTTCATAACCATGTGCGAAACATTTCACCGGCATTCTATATCTCTGAAACTATTAGCGATATCACCCTGAAATTTTGTACGGAGATAAAGGGCACTACTGGAAGTTCATCTATAAGACTTTCAAAAACCGGTTAACTACAAAACAAACATGGCTGCCTAGCGAATTTGACAATTTTAAATAGACCTTTCTCGCGATTTAATGTTCCAAACGCAATGAAATCTGGTACAGGAAATGTTTATACACATTTTAATGCACTGGTATCTAATTTAGTTCAATTGTTTACATAACCTCAAGATGGCGGGTGTGCGAATTTTAAAATTAAGTTTTTATTTCTTATGTTGTAATCAAGCAATGGAAGTGAAAGTTTGAATAATGAACCTACGCAATAATTTTCCTTTAATGGTAGTCTACATGACTCTATGGCCTTTACATTTAACAATCCAACATGGCGACCATCCGAAATATTTAGACGGCTCTGAATATCTACGAATCTATTATAGCAATCAAACTGAATTTTTTAACGTTCATAGGGGCTATGAACTTAAGTTCACCTATAGGACTTTTAATAACCTGGTGATCACAAATCCAACATGGCGGCGACGCGAATTATAAATATTCACAGGGACGTTTCTCGCAATTTAACCATCCGAGTGCAGTGAAACTTGGTACACTAAATCCTTATACGAATGTTAATCCGCTGGCATCTAATTTATTTCAATTGTTTCCATAACCACAAGATGGCAGCTGTGCAAAATTTTAAATTATCCTTGTTACTTCTTGTGTCCTAATCATGCGATTGAAGTTTGAATGCTACACGTACACAATAATCTTCATGTAACAGTTCATAACTCTAGAACCTACATATATAAAATCCGACATGGCGACCATCCGAAATATTTAGTCGGTTCTCAATATCTACGAATCTATTACAGCAAGCAAACTGAAATTTTGTATGTTGATAGTGGCAATTAACTTAAGTGGGTTATATGAAAATAGGCTGTATTGTTCTTCACGGAACTACTTGTTTCATGTAAAGAAAACGCATTAATACGGAGGATGAACCTCATTCACGAAATTATATTAAAAATGTATTAAGATGTAGCCTACTTGGAAAATTTTACAAAAAACTATTTTTGAAAGACAAATTAAATATTTTTTAAAAATCATACTGGTACTATTGACAATATAACAATAATGGTGTTTCATCCTCGGTATTCATGTGTTTTGTTTATATGAAAGAAAAATCATTCCATTCAGACTGGTATTTCTTGTTAAATCGTGTTTTTTTGTGATTGATGATGTTTAAAAACTCACAAATATTGTCCTATCAATAAATCACGCAATACTTTATATACAGGGTCTTTCATATAAAGTAAGAACGGCAAGCTGCAGTTTTGTTATTCGCTGCTGCGGTGGCCTTGGCCGAGCTTGTGGCGCGCCATGGCCCCCTGCTTTAAGCGTGTGTACAATCTTGTATGAAATATTACCTTATAAAAGATGCTGGAAGTGTCATCCTTCCCGGGTTATACAGGCATTGTATCTGGTAACCACATTCTGGTTGACGCGAGTGAGTTCTGTCACTGTAATGTTTCTGATTTTTAGTTTTATGCTTTTTATTGAGCACTGAGTCAGTAGTGTCAAACTTATTTATAATTACCTGAATCTGTGATAGTGAAGGAAATTGCTGAACAAATGCATCACGAACCCGCCGAGCCGACTCGTACTTAAAATAAGTTTTACATACAAAAATACGATGTTGTAATGATAACTGTCTCATGTTAACATCTGAGGTTCAGACTGGTGACTAAACACCTGCACGTTTATTGCAAGGTCAAGTACAGTATATGCGCCTATGCGCGCGCTTTCAATACTACAGCAGGGGGCCGTGGCACGCCACAAGCTCGGCCAAGGCCACTGCAGCAGTGGATAACAAAGCCGCCGCTCGCCATTCTTACTTTATATGAAAGACCCTGTACTGTTTATATACGAAATAAAAGCCATTTGTATTGACTACAACTTTGTAAGTTCACATAATTCTATGTAACATATTAGTGAAGCTATGATATAATTCAACTGTGTGCAAATACTCCCAATGACAGTGTATGAGCCCCCTTAAGCGATAAGCCCTAAACTACAGTAGAATTGCAAAGTAATATGCCGAAATGACCTACAAGAACCCTAGTGTGATGATGATGATAAAAAGGTATAACTGCAACATACGAAATAGTGTTTGTCAACTCTTAGTGTGTTCAAAGATCTCATGTGGAGACTTATCTGTAAGGCCCGGATAGTTATGTGTTTAAATATTTTTTATTTAACGAAATACTTCATATTTATTTACATATTTTTGCCATTTTTATAAATAAATACATATTCTGGCGTATTTATTCGTAAGTACATATTTCCTATGTCTGGTGGTATGTTGCACTCCTGGCTTAGATGACTGCTGCCCACATTTTCGACCCTGGGCAATTCCAGTAATTGGCTTATCTATTTCTAGAATGCACCCTTGTCTCTTTAATGTATTTCAAGACAGGAATTCCCAGGTCATTAAGTATAGCTGGGGGGCTGGAGTCAACAGTCTCATTAAGCCTCCAATAGTCCTTACCTTGAAAGGAAATCTTACTTGAAATTACAGTGGTCTGCAAAATTGTGAATATTGACAGATTGCTATGAAATTTTCTGATGTGACCTTTTTTCTGCTCTTTAGAATGGAATTCGAAAACAGCACATACATGATTTCGTACCGTGCATCTGCAGTAAGTATTGTAGGATTCGGAAACTGAGGCGAGCTCCGGCCTATTAAGCGGGAACATTTTTGTACAGTAGACAGGATTATGGATTATTCAAGCAGCTGGACGTTTCAACTATATTTCGAGTAACTGGGGGACACAAATTTCATACAAATTTAAGAACATTTTTTGGAAACTTAATCACATATTTTTCACTTTTAAGCACATAAATAAATACATATTTCTGAAAAGTTAAGCACATAACTATCCAAGCCCTACTTATCTGATTTGCTTTATCTCCTGAGTTATCGAGCTTACGCGCCTAGTACTGACACTTATCGGGAATCGAAGCAGCGACAGATAAATCAGTGATGGTTTTCACACGCTGAAGAATGTAGGGTAGGAAATCACTTAATCCGAACATAAAATAGGTGAGATTATGTCAAACTCATTTTGTTTAGTGTGCATTGTTGAATTGGTTCTTTCTATTTACCTTCTTTGGAGCGCGCTGTTTTATGTCAACACTCAGAGTAAACAGGCAGTGTTAGGAAAACGCCTCATTGCCGTCCTGGGCGGATTACGTGCGCACGGCGGAGCTCATTAATATTCAGGGGAGTCCAACGTCCCGTGCCTCTGCCAGGGATGTCTCAACGGTGGCTTTATGCCCTGGTATATCCAATACACTTTTCCTGACTGAATTCAAAATACACAGCGTTTCCTCCATTCGTCTAGACCAGCGTTTCCCAAACTGTGGTATGCGTACCCCTGGTGGTACGATCGTACTGCTACAGTGGCACGCGGTGATGTTACGAAAAAAAAACATAAAATATAAAAACATTGATATGTTGCCAGAGTGCTTTAAGGCCAAAGACCAGGAGCAGTTTTATGAATTGAATTGTGATTGAGAACTAAGGCAAACTTTTTCAAAAATGGCTCTTGTGACCATTTGGGCTATCACTACTTCGTACTTGTGTGAGACTGCATTTTCTTCACATGTTTATCTCAAGAATAAATACCGGAATAGGCTCCTTACAGTGGGAAACGATCTTCGTTTGAGACTCAGCAATCATAAACCAGACATTCCTAAGTTGGCGAGTGTCAAGCTCACCCCTCACATTGATGTTGTTAGTTGAACTTTTGTTTCTATGTTTGAATTGAATACTTATTTTAATAAATAATAAAACAACTGGACACACTTTTTATTATTTGAACTCTAACAGTCTAACTCTAACAACCACATCTTTTGGTCTGCTACGTAGTAGTGGTGGGGGTTATACAGTAGGTACTATATCTCCCAACCATTAGGTGGTACGCGAGAGATTCTCATCTCTTAAAGTGGTACACACACAAAGAAGTTTGGGGAACACTGGTCTAGACTACCTAGTGGTACAGCGGTTGGCGTTCTTGGCTGTCGCGTCGGAGGTCCATTCTAGTGTGAGGGCTGGAACGGGCTATAGAGGTGTGCAAATAATTAGAATCAAATAGAGAATTTAAATCAGTCAGAACTTTTTATTCAATATCATTTTATTGACCAACGGCTGACCTACTTGGTCAAGTTTTCTCCCCTGTAGACTTATAACTTTTCCCATAAGGAATTGCCGACAGGAAATTTTCAGAATTGGATATTCAGAGGGATACCTGAGCTGAGTCCGTTCTCTCCTGTTTCTTTGACTTTGGAATGTGCCCTCTAAATCGAGTGATTTCAATCCATGGTCCACGAATCTTTGTACAGTCCAAGAGCGGATGATCAGTATAAAAGACTTTGAATTCCTCAGCTCTAAATTCATACGAAAGTAGAATAAAGTAGTCATGAGAAAACTTTTGGCATTTTGCATTAAGGCGACACTCCTGAGATAAACAGATATTTTTACCTAATGCATGGATTTTCACGAAACTTTGTGGGAATGCCACCCAAACAAAACTAGAGATATCACACACATTTGTTTCATATACAATTAATAGTCTTTCCAAAATAATTTTATTTAATTTTTTTGGAATTTTTAATTCCATTTTTAGCCTATTTTCAATTTTGAAAAAAATAGGCTTATGAGATCACCTTTTGTCCGTGTGTCTGTGTGTGTGTGTGTGCCCCCCCCCCCCCTTAATAACTTCTATACGGCTGGAGCGATTTCAATGAAACTCGGTAAGTTCATAGCACTATTCCAGGCGACCCCGACCGTGCCCTTCAAATTTCGTTACGTCTCACCAATCCAACATGGCGGCTGTGCGAAATATTTCACCAGCATTCAATATCTCCGAAACTATTCCCGATATCACCCTAGAATTTTTTACGGTGATCAAGGGAACTACTAGAAGTTTACCTATGTGACTATTGAAAAACTGGTAACTACAAAACCAACATGGCGGCACGCGAATTTGCGACATTTAAATAGACGTTTCTCGCGATTTACCAACCAAACACAATAAAACTTGGTACAGAATATGTTTATACACATTGTAATGCACCGACATCAAACTTCGTTCAATTGAGTACATAACCACAAGATGGCGGCTGTGCGAAATATTTCACCGGCATTCTATATCTCTGAAAGTATTAGCGGTATCACCCTGAAATTTTGTACGCAGATAAAGGGCACTACTGGACGTTCATCTATAAGACTTTCAAAAACCGAGTAACTGCAAAACGAACATGGCGGCCAAGCGAATTAAAAAATTTAATAGACCATTCTCGCGAGTAAATGTTCCAAACGCACTGAAATCTGGTACAGGAAATGTTTATACACATTGTAATGCACTGGTATCCAATTTAGTTCAATTGTTTACATAACCTCAAAATGGCGGTTGTGCGAATTTAAAATTAAGTTTTTATTTCTTGTTTCTTGTGTCGTAATCATGCGATCGAAGTGAAAGTTTGAATAATGAACCTACGCAATAATTTTCCTTTAATGGTACGTGACTCTATGCCCTATACATTTAACAATCCAACATAGCGACCATCCGAAATATTTAGACGGCTCTGAATATCTACGAATCTATTATAGCAATCAAACTGAATTTTTTAATGATCATAGGGGCTATGAACTTAAGTACACCTATAGGACTTTTAATAACCTGGTGATCACAAATCCAACATGGCGGCGACGCGAAGTATAAATATTCACATTGACGTTTCTCGCAATTCAACCATCCGAGTGCAGTGAAACTTGGTACAGTAAATCCTTATACGAATGTTAATCCACTGGCATTTAATGTATTTCAACTGTTTCCATAACCACAAGATGGCAGCTGTGCGAAATTTTAAAATCTCCTTGTTACTTCTTGTGTCCTAATCATGCGATTGAAATTTGAATGCTACACGTACGCAATAATCTTCATGTAACAGTACATAACTCTAGGACCTACATATATAAAATCCAACATGTCGACAATCCGAAATATTTAGTCGGTTCTCAATATCTACGAATCTATTACAGCAATTAAACTGAAATTTTATATGTTGATAGAGGCAATTAACATAAGTAGGATATATGAAAAAAGGCTGTATAGTTCTTCACGGAACTACTTGTTTTCATAGATTTCAAATGACATGGTAATGGAAATTTGGAATTAGATAGATAATACTTCTTTAAAAAACACTACGTATCGATTTTTCTGTAAATAATTTATATAATGAGATATTATAGTACTAAATTTGTGTAATTTTTTTGTTCTAACATTTTGGACTTTTAAATCCCTACTACTGGGAAGAATTCTGCAATCGAGAATTCCATACGCAGGTTTCCTAATATAGCTGTGATACATATACCATCCACAGTTTGTTACATTTGGCAGAATATTATGGGAGAAAAGTGGGATTTAAATGTAAAATTACAATTGGCGGGAAAATAAAAGCAAAGTTCAAGTGACGTTATCTTCCTTCCTAATGCATTGATTTTCACGAAACTTTGTGAGAATGTCACCCAAACAAAAGTAGAGATGTCACAAACATTTGTTTCATATACAATTAATCGTTTTTCCAAAATAATTTATTTTATTTTTATTTTTTTGGAATTTTTAATTCCATTTTAGCCTATTTTCAATTTTGAAAAAGTAGGCTTATGAGATCACCTTTTGTCCGTGAGTGTGTGCGTGTGTGTGTGTGTGTGTGTGAGGTGTGTGTGTGCCCCCCCCCCCACTAATAAATTCTAAACGGCTGGATTGATTTCAATGAAACTCGGTATGATCATAGCACCATTCTGGCCGACCCCGACCGAGCCCTTCAAATTTTGTTGTCTCTCACCAATCCTACATGGTGGCTGTGCGAAATATTTCGCCAACATTCAGTATCTCCGAAACCATTACCGATATCTCCCTGAAAATTTGTACGGTGATAAAGAGCACTACTAGAAGTTCACCTATGAGACTTTCAAAAACCTGGTAACTACAAAGCCAACATGGCGGCCAAGCGAATTTGAGTCATTTAAATGGACTTTTCTCGCGATTTAACTATCCAAACGTAATGAAACTTGGTACAGCAAATGTGTATACACTTTGTAATGCACTGGCATCTAATTTAGTTCAATTGTTTACATAACCTCAAAATGGCGGCTGTGCGAAGTATTTCACTTGCATTCAATATCTCCGAAATTATTACAGATATCAACCTGAAATTTTGTACGGTGATAAAGAACACTACTGTTAGTTTATATATGTAACTTTCAAAAACCTGTAAAGTGCAAAACGAACATGGCGGCCAAGCGAAGTTGATACATTTTAATTCCCTTTTCTCGTGATTTAACCATCTGAGCGCATTAAAATGTGGTACAGTAAATGATTAAGCATATTGTACTGCACTGGCATCTAATTTAATTAAATTGTTTACATAACCTCAGGATGGCGGCTGTGCGAAATTTTTAAATTAAGTTTTTATTTCTTGTGCCGTAATCATGTGATTGAAGTGAAAGTTTGAATATTGAATTCATCGCAATAATTTTCCTTTAATGGTACATAATTCTATGGCCTATACATATAACTATCCAAAGTGGCGAGCATCCGAAATATTTTGTCGGTTCCCAATATCTGCGAATCTTTTACAGCAATCAAACTGTGTTTTTAATGTTCATAGAGGCAATGAACATAAGTTCACCTATAGGACTTTCAGTAACCTGGTGAGCACAAATCCAACATGGCGGCGACGCGAAGTTTAAATATTTAAATGGACGTTTCTGGCGATTTAACCTTCCGAGTGCAGTGAAACTTTGCACGTTAAATGCTTATACAAATGTTAATCCACTGGCATATAATTTATTTCAATTGTTTTCATAACCACACGATGGCAGCTGTGCGAAATTTTAAAATCTCGTTTCTACTTGTTTTGTTCTAATCATTCGATTGAAGTTTGAATACCACACGTGAACAATAGTCTTCATGTAATAGTACATAATTAAAATTCCATCCTGGCGACCAACTGAAATATTTAGTCTGTTCTGAATATCTACGAACCTATCAGAACAATCAAACAGAAATTTTGTATGTTGGTAGAGGCAATTAACATGAGTAGGATGTATGAAAATAGGCTGTATAGTTCTTCACGGAACTACTTGTTTTCATAGATTTCAAACGCTCTTCTTTTAGTGGAAATTCTATATAATCATTTTACTATAAATTTCTTAAAACAAAATGAAATTAAGGCTAAAGGATAAATATTTGAAATAACTTCAGTGTCTTGTAAATATATTTAGTGCATTAAGTCTTGACAAGTATAAATGAAATGTTGGAAAACTGACGTTGAGCCTATTAATTTGCACATCTCGGTACACTCAGACTCGTGAGGTAAAACTGAGTAGATGAGGGTTCGATTTACACCTTTGCCATCCTGGAAGTAGTTTTAGTTGTTTTCCGTGATTCCTCACTTCTAATCCTGGCAAATACTGCTATGGTTTATAACTTAAAACCACGGCCGTTTCCTTCCCAAGCCTCATCCAAATTATAAGGTGCGTTCAAAAATAACGAGCCGGAGGCTGTAATTCGCAAACCGGTGACGACATCGGCTAATCGTGGCGTGTGTAATGAGGTGCGGTTCCAACCAGAGCGTTGAAGGTCACAGCCCGTTGCTAGAGGTTACGCGTGCACGTCACGTGACGATACAAATCGAGCAGCAGCATGTATCATTCGTCCAACGCTGCCAGTCGCATTGCAAACAGTGACATGGAGGTGTCAACCGAAGAGCAAAGAGGTGTTGTTCGGTTTCTGACAGCGGAAGAAGTAGGGGGAACGGACATTCATCGCCGAATGTCACAAGTGTACGGCGAACACTGCATGTCCCTTGAAAGGGTCAAGGCGTGGCACAAGCGCTTCAGGGAAGGACGGGTGTCGTTAGCCGATGATGCCCGGTCTGGGGCACCCCCTGCATTACCGATGACAACGTCCAGCTGGTTGATGCACTCATTACCCAGGACCGCCGAGTGACAGTGAACGCCATAGCCGCCGTGGTCGGATTGAGCGTCGGAAGTGTGCACACCATCATGAAGGATCGACTGCACTTGCGGAAAGTGTGTGCCCAAAGGGTGCCCCACAGTCTTCAACCACATCAGGAAGCATGTCGAATCTCCTACTGTCTTGGTCTTGGTTGGACGATTGATGCATGCTGCGGCTCGCTTTTTATCGTCACGTGACGTGCACTCGTGCCCTCTAACGACGGGCTGTAACCTTCCACGCTCTGGTCGGAACCACACCTCGTTACACACGTCACGATTAGCCGATGTCGTCACCGGTTTGCGCATTCCAGCCTCCAGCTCGTTACTTTTTGAACGCACCTTATATATATAGGCTACACACACAAAATACAAGTACTGTACATACACAATAAAACAGGCTATCACACAAATTCCACACACAACCAAAATACACGACGTTATATGACAAGCACACTGATTTCGACTTAAGGTTATGAATACTTAACTGCTAGGGTATCCTCATCAGGCCCTGTCATCGCACAGGTATTCACTTCCTGTACTTCACACAATATCCAGTCTCTGTTGACGAAATGAGTATCTGATATTTTTTACGATATTCTGAGGCTGGAATGACTTTGCATAGTGGTGTATGTTATAGATTCAGGAACTTCCTCATTACTATCCTAGCCCACATATGCCATTTTCCGCAGCGTAGACATAAGTCCATAGATCCTTGCAACCGGTCTCAAAAGTGGTACAGTACCCTACAATATTGTCTGCTTGAGAAATATGCAGAAGTAGAAAAAAATGTTGTTTCATTTAAAACGCTTGGTTATCGTGGTATTTTATCCACGTGTACTTGGCTGTGCGTAGAATTTGTATGATAACCCCTGCTATTGTGGTATCTGTAGTAGTGTGTGTATTTGTAATTCAACGAGGCTTGGGAAGGAGGCGACCATGACCGCAAGTCAGGAGTAGAAGTGAGAAACCAAGGAATAACTTTTCCAGGAAGCCTGAGGGGGGGGGGGGGGGGAATTCTCATTTTTACCTTACGAGGTTGAGTGCACTCCATTACAGAAATAATTTTCTTGGCAGGGTCGAGAGTCAAACTTGGACCTAATGGGTGACAGTCAATATCAACCATATACCACTTGTAAGTTTCATGCTGTATGCCTATCATGGCAAAAATTAAGACACGAGTTTTATAATTTCCATACGAGTGTCTTAATTACCATTATAGGCGAGTTGCATACGACTTTTAATGTTGTTCGACAATAATTATAACTTTATTTTATTTTATTTTATGTTCGAACAGAAATATTCATAAATATCTGTCGTGATTCAGTCACTTGAATTTAGTGATCCGAGTGCAAGCGCTGAGTTTGCTGTCTCTGCTATACAAGTTCTCTGACCCACGTATGCGCTCTGTCTTCTTGGCAATGCCATATGTTTACAGCCTGCCGATCTACACCATGGCGTTCTAGTGTGTTTATATTAACAGCAGCATTCACTAAAATAGTCGGCGAAATCCTACGAATGCAATGCCCTGTGTAGAAATTGGAGTTGCGGATATTAAGGTATAGTGCTCTTTAATTTGCAATATTCTGCAGTGTGTTTATGCAAACGAACGGTGCACACTTTCCATGTCGGTATAGGCTAGGGTACAAGGATGGTGTGTTACAAACTTCTGGATGTAGATTCCTAAATTTCATGCATATTTCATAGTATTTTCCTGGTACCGTAAAAGTTCGTGCTGACTTTGTCTTTGTGTTTGGGATTGTAACTACAATCGTTGATCCAATATACACTATCAACTTTCAAATTATTATTATTATTAACTTTCAAATCATATAATTCATGTCCGACATGTTGGATTTTGAGCACATGTGCGAAGCTATCCATACCTAATTGGTCAATGAATGAGCTCTGATTGGTTGGAAAAACTGTTCCATAATGAAAAATAGTACTTTAATGACCCCCATTATGATACAGTTTTCTAACTTATAATATTTACATTTCGACATCGTCGAACATAAAAACTTATTTACCTCCAAATGTGATGCTTGGTCCTTCCTCTGAGCCCCGCAACTGTCAGGAGAGTTTATAAGCACGAATGAGTACAAGAAGGGAGAAGCATATGTATGGTAGAATGTTGTCTATTATTATAAGGTGCGTTCAAAAAGTAACGAGCCGTAGGCTGGAATGCGCAAACCGGTGACGACATCGGCCAATCGTGGCGTGTGTAACGAGGTGTGGTTCCGATCAGAGCGTTTGTCGTTTGTATTCTGGTTCGAAGTGATGACAACATGACCATGACTCATCTCCAGCCACCATTCGTGCCAGGAACCCATTCCCTTCCCTCGCATAGCGCTGCAAATGACCAAGACAGTGGCCATTCGACATGCTTCCTGGTGTGGTTGAAGACTGTGGGGCACCCATTGGGCACACACTTTGCGCAAGTGCAGTCGTTCCTTCATGATGGTGTGCACACTTCCGACGCTCAATCCAACCACGGCGGCTATGGCGTTCACTGTCACTAGGCCGTCCTGGGTAATGAGTGCATCAACCAGCTGGACGTTGTCATCGGTAATGCAGGGGGGTGCCCCAGACCAGGCATCATCGGCTAATGACACCCGTCCTTCCCTGAAGCACTTTTGCCACGCCTTGACCCTTGCAAGGGACATGCAGTGTTCGCCGTACACTTGTGACATTCGGCGATGAATGTCCGTTTCCCCTACTCCTTTCGCTGTCAGAAACCGAACAACACCTCTTTGCTCTTCGGTTGACGCCTCCATGTCAATGTTTGCAATGTGACTGGCAGCGTTGGACGATTGATGCATGCTGCTGCTCGCTTTGTATCGTCACGTGACGTGCACGCGTGCCTTCTAGCGACGGGCTGTGACCTTCCACGCTCTGGTCGGAACCTCACCTCGTTACACATAGCCGATGTCGTCGCCGGTTTGCGCATTCCAGCCTCCGGCTCGTTACTTTTTGAACGCACCTTATATTCCCCAGCCAGAAATACCACGCTACTCATTAAGGCACGCAGCTCAGCCAAGGGCCTATACGTGTGTGGATATTGTAACATTCCATGTGTTGTGTGTGTTGCAGAACGTCGCCCACTCAAGGGCTTCATGAAGATGTACAAGACGCCCCCACACCGACGCCGAAAAAAGGATGTCGAGTCAGACAACCAGGAGAACGTTGTGAAGGAAGAGCTCAACCACCGTCATTCCGGCGAGGACCTTCATAACAAGGTAAGTGTACTGTAATTACAGTATGAGCAATTATTTTTATGTTAACAAATTTTTATATTTTGCTAAATATCAAATTGCATTTTGCCGAATAAAAATTTAAAAAATTCAAAATTTAAAAATAAAAATAAAACAAAAACAACAATTAAAATAAAAATTAAAATTTAAAAAATTAAAAGAAATATAATGAAAAAGGAAGGAAGCTTGTAGTTTAACGTGACCGTTAATCTAGAGATCATGAGCCACGGGACCTCCTTTTTACGTGGAATCCGAACCACAGGACGTGGCATTTCACTTCGAAATTCTCACATGCATTTACCGGGAATCGAACCCGGACCGCCTTGGTGAGAGGCATACAGCTAGACCGCTGAGCCACCACGCCCCTTCATAAAATAAAAAGAAGTTTTGAAAAGCGTTACAAGTTTTGACAAGCGTTTAGAGTTTTGAAAAGCATTACGAGTTAGTAAAGCGTTACGAGTTTTGAAAAGCGTTAAGATTTTCGAAAAGCGTTACGAGTTTTGAAAAGCGTTACTTTTGTTTTTGTTTTCTGCTTTCGCTATTGTTTTTGAATTTTATGTTTTTTTTATTTTTCGTTTTTGATTTTGTGTTTGTTTTCTACTTTTCTTGAATTATGCTTTTTGCTTACTTTACTGTTGTTGTTGTTAGTCAATTTCAGGGGCTAGAGACTTATTGATCATCAGCCATATGCACTTGAGTGTGTCGGATTTTTCTGATAACCTCTGTTTGTTTGGTGGCTCTATAGAGCGTCTCAACCTTAAAAGACAGTATGGAATTAAATGTAGTAGTTGCCTCTCACTCGCACTCCTATGTCCTGCAATTAGCTTCGTCCTCTTCCACCCCGGCGATGTTGCCATTTCCCAATAATTTAAAGTGACAAATCTAAGAAACTGTTTGCGTGGTCTTATAGAGAATTTTACGCTCTTTATGATGATGTAAAAATAAAAGCCATAGCTAGTTAACACATGGCCCAATTTTCACAATTACGATATTTTAGCGCGAATCTATATTTTTGCTGATATAAAACTTATCACGCCATAGATAATGAACTAATGATCGCAACAGATCAAGAATTTATTTTTAGATTGCCTGATGTTGGTAGAAGATACTCTATTTCTCAGGGCAGTAATTATTTTCATAGTAAGAAAGTTATGAATTTTTTTTCTTAAATGTTACATGAAAAATCTGAGATGGTATCACAGGAAAGTCACGTAGCGACAAACTTTTTTGCTATTGCCTTTACGTTGCTGACTAAGCGAGAAGAAATGTTCATTAATAAATGAAAAAGTTTTTAAAACAAACCCGAGCTCGATATCAGATAGCATTCATAAGTTATCGCACTTACTCCTCCCGCCCAGCGCTGACGCTGCGTAAGTTTGTGTACTCAGGCGCCAGTATCTCCCCGACTGATGGTGTGATGATGTGAAGTTAAACTGTGAAATGAAGTGGTCCTTGAGTTCTTTATAAATTGTCCACCTCGTTGCGTACCGTAGTGGCTAGCATTCCTGGCTGTCACCATGCTGTCACCGTGGAGGCCCAGGTTTGAATCCCGGCTCCGCCAAGAAATTTAATTCTGATCTGAGGGCTGGAACGGGTGTACTCAACTTCATGAGACAAAACTGAGAAGAGGCGGGTTCGATTCCTACCTCAGCCATCCTCTAAGTGGTTTCCGTGGTTTGCCTTTGTTCATCCTGGGAATAACATATAATATTATCATATTCATGAATAATTGAAAAATATAAATTGTTATAATGTGTGCATTAAACTCGCGCTCTGAGGTTCGGCGTATCATATCTAAATATTGTAGCGTTGTTCGCTGCAAGGTATGAGCTACAGTTATATACTACAAACAAATATTTTGAAAATTTCCCGAGTTTTGCGTAAAAGCACGCCTGTATACGAGTTATATTACACCATGTGCCCGCCCTTGCAGAACTTTGTATATGCAGTAGATCTGGCATCAGCGCGCCCCATTTAATGCGTACTGTCTTTTAAGGTAGAGACGCACTATAGTGGGTCCGGCTCCTTGTGTAACGGCTAGCATTCTTGGCTATCACCGCGGAGGCCCGAATTCAAATCCCAGCTCAGCCAAGAAATTCATTCATGGTTTCAATGCTGGAACGTGGTACACTCAGCCTCGTGAGACAAAACTGAGAAGAGGTTTTCCGTGGTTTCCCACTTCTACTCCAAGCCAAGGCTGGGAGTGCCCTAACTTACGGCCACGGCTGCTTCTTACTCAAATCCTACCTCAATTACAAATATACACTCTAGTACAGACATCACAGTGACACAGGTTATCAGACAAATTGTACACACTCCCAAGTATACGGGGCAAAATGAACACGATATCGCAAAGCCCCTAAATGATCAACAACTTGAAATTATTTGTGTAATGGAAGGAGTAGGTGTCCTGAAATTAGGTAATCTCTCAACATTTACCTGGAGGGAATGTGGAAGAATCCGGGGTTAAATTATATTTAAACCAACAAGTGTCAAGTACTGCTAAAAGTGGCTCACTGTGCCTTTCTGTGGTGCCAGGATATCTTATTGAGATACTTAGTAGATAGGCTACGTGTTTTCTCAACGGTTATGCCATCTGTTGGCGAAATATTTATGCTAGGTCAATGTCAATGTCAATGTCTCTAATTTACGCATATCATCTTTATTTTTTTTTATTTTTATTTTTTTCACTTTTGAAAGTATTTGTTGGAGTTTTATGGCTACGAATGTTGGTACCTAGTAGATGTCATGTGACTGGTAAACAACAAACATGGCAGCCAGACTATCGAAGACATTGCTTACTGAAAAAATGTTTTTGAAGCTTTTGATGAGGGTAGTGAGTGACAAGTGATTATGAAGATGGTGAAATTGATAGTGATAGTGATTGTGAGGACAATGAAATTCCAGGTGAGCCTGGAGGAAGCTTGTAAAATTTGTCGGATGATGATACACCATTGCAGACCAAACTTGATCAGGCACCTGTAAATACCAGATACAATTTGTATATTAAGGCTTTCACGGCCCGGATTATATAAATAATTCATGTTTTTTGGGCTAATGCCGTGTGTATTTAGATTAGAACCATACGTTTAGGAGAAACCTTGCCTCCTTTTTCAATGGAAATCAAACAATGTGGCCAAAGAAAGTATATCAGTGAGATTACAATAATTACAAAAAATATAGTTAATTCCTCTGTTCGTCACCAGAGAGCAGCTGCCAGAAAATTACTGTATGGACCATGGTAGAACGGCGGACAGAGTAGTAAGTAAGGAGAAGGTAAAGGGGGCGGGGTGAAAATATAGAGACTCCTCGAAGAATGAGGATGCCCAAAAGAAAAGGGGGGGGGGGATAGATGGATATAAGGAAACATAAACAAAAGGGAAGTGTATCTGAACGATACCTAACGTCATACAGGCAACGGCGAAAAAACAGATGGAAACTCCTCCAGTGACGAACAAAGGAGATCAAGTCCAGGCTCTGTAGCCATAGAGGAAAAAAGTACAATTTGAAATAGGTGAAGAACAGAGAGACTGAGAGGAACTATCTTCCTAGATCCTTAATAACTGGTAGCCAAGTGTCACTTAGCTGATATCCAGTATCTCTGTTAAAATTATTGGGATTTTTACGAATTTCAACTGCCTCCCTTATAATTCTAGACCAGTTGTGCTTAACAAGGGAAAGCGCATGAGCATCCTTGAAACATACATCGTGTCCTGAAGACAGGGCATGTTCAGCTACAGCTGATTTGTCAGGTTGGTTTAGACGGATGTTCCTTTGATGCTCTTTGATGCGAGTTGCAATGGACCGTTTTGTTTGTCCAATGTAGACTTTTCCGCAAGTTCAAGGGACTTCATACACCCCAGGTTTCAGTATTGGGGACAATTTATCTTTGTTTAATGCTAAACGTTGACCAATTTTCGTCATAGTGCCGAAAACTGTTTTTATCTTGTGCTTGCGGAGAATCTTAGCAACGCGGTCAGGGGTGTTGTGAATATAAGGGAGGTAAGCAGTTCCCCTCACGTCGGAGCTCTGAGAAGGTTCTCTAGCCCTCCTTCTGGGATGTAGGGACCTATATAGTGGATTCATTATAGCCATTACCCTTAAACATGATTTGTAACGCATGTAACTCTTTCTGAAGAGTTGATGCCTCACAAATACGTTCCGCTCTTTTGGCTATAGTTGTTATAATTCCTTGTTTTTGTGCTGGGTGGTGGTGGGAGTCTGCATGTAAATAACGGTTAGTGTGAGTTGGCTTACGGTAGACGCTGTGCCCCATGGAGCCATCCGCTTTCCTCCTCACAAGAACATCCACAAAAGGTAAGCATCCACCCGACTCTAGCTGCATCCTTCAATCCACTTCACAATGGAGCGAGCAGTGCATACTTCCGTTGTCCACCACTGCCAGCTAGTACACTTCCGTTTGATCGATCGAGCGGGCAGTGCATACTTCCGTTTGATCCACCACTGCCAGCTCGATCGTTCCGATCCACTTCCGTCCCCAATTTTCAAAATCACTCCCACAAAACTATCCAGCAACCGAGCGGAAAGATGTTACACATCAACAAGATCTTAGGAAACCCTGGACTACCGCTGCATTCTGACATCCCTGATCTTAGAATCAAGAGACTTCACTCCAGGCATTCTCATCTCGCACTTGTAAACAGTCTCACTGGGGTTAACATCAGCGATACCTGGAAGAGGGAATGGCTCCAAAATTCCCCAGCAACTTGTCAATCATTACCTTGTATTACTAAGATCGTCAACCCCGCAAAGTATGATCAACTCTAAACCGACTGAGAACAGTCCACGGAAGATGTGCAGATTCAATTTTTAAATGAGGAATGTTGGCGTCATCAGCATGTGACTGCGGCGCACCGATGCAGGCTATTGAACACATCAGGGAATACCGCAGTGTCAGAGCGTATAGAGGAGATTATGGAATTCCTGTTGGCAACCCCGAATTCCATCAAATTTATACAAGAACTAGATGTTTGTTTGTGATTAAATGTTAATAAATAATGTAATATACTGTTAAAATGTTGTTAGGTGTCATACGCTAATAAATAATAAACTAGTTGAAACACGTCAAAACATGACGGTCATTGGGAAAATATTTACTGAAGGATTCTCTTATATGCATTTTTTGTACGATTACTTTTTGACACTGTTGCAACTTTAAGGGCGTCTAAAGATCGACTTCGCAACATATAACTGGCCATGACTGAAATCAATCTTGATGAGGCAAATAGACACCTACACGTTCCAGAGTTTCCCCTTGAGCTTTATTGATTGTGATAATGTATGTCAAGCGAATTGGAAATTGGAAAATGGAAGGGTTTTATCGATGATGTTAAATCAAGTCGAAGGATTAAAACTCTCAGCCCAATATTATTTTCAAATCCAAGCAATTTTCATACATATTTCTTACAATTAATCTGGTTGCATTAAGGATCCATTTTTTAGAGCACCATATCCCCTGCACCTGAATAAGGGATCACTAATCAGGCATACCGAGCCGGAGTTTGCGTGTGGTAGGTGGCCAGTTCCTTTCCACTCCTCCTCCTGCCATAGCATCCAGCAGGTTCCCATTTTGCATCACGAGGCTGAGAGACCCCGTACTAGACCATACCAGAGCCGGAGATCGAACCTCGGTGACAGCCAACAATGCTAGGCACTGCGCCACGAGGTGGTCTAGGACCCATTGGAAACGTTCAAATTTCTAAGGAGCATAACTATTTTCTCCACCTGCCTAGGAATACCCCATCCACCCTGTATCTATACTAATATAATAAAGCTGAAGAGTTTGTGCGTTTGTTTATGAGTTTAAACGCGCTAATCTCTGGAACTATCAGTCGGATTCGAAAAATATTTTTTGTATATGATAGCCTGATTCAAGAGGAATAGTTTAGGCTATGTAGCATTAGGCTACACCTCTCAGGTAACCTTAAAGATGGATTTTTGTTCTGTAAGTCGGAAGAACAAACGCTCCAGAACGGCTTCAATAAGGGCGATGGTGTTGGTGCAGTGTACTGAGGTTATCAGCTGCAATAAGCGTTGGCGAGCTGCTTATAAATTGCAGTCTCGAGGAGTAATTAGTGCAAAAAGATTTCTTAGGCCCCTTAAAACAGTTATCATCATGACATTATTATGCCTCTGTATAAGTGCGATGGTGTTGGTGCAGTATACTGAGGTTATCAGCTGCAATAAGCGTTGGTGCTTTCAAATTTACTTTCATTTATTCCGATCCTTATCCTTGAGCGCTCCAGTTCTGTAAAACAAATAAATCCACCGGGCGAAGCCGGGCACTATTGCTAGTGTTTGCATATACAGTATATTTTAGGTGATTTGTCATATGATAGACTTCCTGTAGCATAAGTTGTAACTTTTCTCTTGCATAAGAGATCTTGACTTTAGTAATAATCCAGTGTTGGTTGGGTGTGTTGCAGGTGGGAACTCTGCGCCCGAAGAAGCTTGTCCCAGTGGCCGGGGTTGAAATCCCAGCGCCCCAGATCGTCACCACCTCGCATCTCCTGCAGGAGAGCTGTATATAAACTGAACTGTCCGTAATCTATTTATATTGTACATATTGAAAAAGAAATAAAAATATTTTTACGCTTGAAAAATCAAAAATAATTATAACAATGTCATTTATGTAACATTCCAGTTTTTGTGAATAAAATTGAACCTGGATTATTTTGAAGTTATATCTTACTTGAATAGGATGACCATGTTAACTACGATGAGGATTTTGGTTGGTTGGTTGGTCCCTTAGCTTAGGGGCTGCGACAACACGGTCATGTAGCCCCGTGTACTTTGGGTGTGTGTAGAATTTGTCTGATAACCAATGTTAATTGTGATGGCTGTGTGAGTGTGTTTTATCTGTGATTCAGGTACAAGGACTGCAGATGATTAATTCTTTCAAGTAGTTCCTACTTTTGCTACCAAATGCTACCGTCCACGACACCTAGCTGTGGTCGTGGCTACTAAATGCCATCGCAGTCAACACCTGGCTGCGAACGTTGGAACTAATATAACGGTATCAAACTAACCTACAAATTTTATCATCCACGAGTTTTTTTAATATACATATATATCGTATTGCAAGCTTTGTAATTTGACTCCTAAAGGGTAGCTTGCATGTTGAATTTCGATGTTCCTTGAAGCACTATGAAAGTCAAGGAGGTTAGATATCTAAGCTCCTTGAACACTATAGCGCTTTCTAGTAGAGAAATGAGGAACTTTGTGTTGGCGGAAACTCCCAAGATTAATTTTGCCATTATGAACACGGCCTACTGAATTCAAATGTTTTTTTTTTTTGACATGCCAACATCGTATGACATACCGTACGTGTCGTAATTTTTGCAGCCTTTCAAAAATCAATTACCACGGCCAGGAGTGAGCCTGCAAGCTTGGGGTTAGTAGACCGACACGTTAACCACTCACCCACCGTGGCAAGTGGAGTTATTGGAAGGTTCTTTTACATGCCATAAATCTATGCCATGGGCCCCCTGGCTTTACTTCCCCTCCGAAGGAAGGCATACTGAGGGATTTTAAACTCTCTTACAGAATCCGACAACTTCGGCCGGGTTTGAACTCGCGATCTTGGGCATAGAAGCTCAGCATGCTACCAACTACGCCACCGAAGCCGCTGATGAGGACTTTAACCGAGAATTTTACAAGGAACAACACCAGTTGTTGGTAAACCTAGGCGTAAAATAACACCCACAGTCTATGGTGAATTACTTTCACCACCTGTTAAAATGGAAGCCCAGGTGAAGGCAAAATAGAGACCACCTCATGGTAAAGTAGCTAGCGTTCTTGGCTGTCACCCAGTGGTCTGGGTTCGTTTTCCAGCTCTGCCAAGAAATTTATGTCTGGCTTGAGGGCTGGAACAGGGGACACTCAGCCTCGTGAGGCAGAACTGAGAAGAGGAGATTTCGATTTCTAAGTCATCCGGGAAGTGGTTTTCCGTGGTTTACCATTTCCACTCCAGGAAAATGCCGGGATGGTTCCTAATCTACGACCTTAGCCGCTTCCTTCCCATCATCGCCTGATACAGCGATCACAATAACCACAATTCCACACACAGACAAGTACACGGGGCTAAATGATAACGATGTCCAAGCCCCACAAATGAAGCAACATCGTATGTCGGAATGGCCACAACACTATTATCATCATTATGGTATTTGGAGCCATTATAGCCTACTTTTCACATTGCAAAAATGAGGAAAAAGTAGACTTATGAGATCGATCCGGGAAAATGTGTGTCTGTCTGTCTGTCTGTCCTTCTGTCTGTCTGGCTGTGTGTGTGTGTCCCCCCCCTATCAACTCCTAAACGGCTGAAGAAATCGAAACCAAATCTAGTATGAGTAAAGATGTATACCGGAATATCTCACGTCCATATTTGAAAATGATGTCAGTGCTACCAACTGCTGAAAAAAACGCACTAGAAATTTGAGCTCCATGTTGGATATCTTGGAAGGAATGCATGGGAGCTATTCCAAAATTGGCACGCATGTAGATAACACTATTATAGTTTAATTTCCAGGAGGCCATATCTGACAGTGTTGCCAAAATAATGTTAAGCCTTCTGATAGGTCCAATTTTTAATTGCTATAACTTCTACACTATCAATTGGATTTCAACCAAATTTTGTATGTAATATGTGTACATAAACAGATATGACTGGGCGTATTCTTAAGAGCCACCAGGGCTGACAACTGTTAATAATTGCTCTCTATTCTTTTATCCAAATACCAATATATCAGAAAGTATGCAAGCCGACAGCTTTAAACTATGCACACGTATAGCACCTGACATTTTAGATTAATTTTGGAGTAACTTATATACTTCAGTTCTACCAACATGATTCTAAGCCTGCTGATAGGGCCAATTTTTAAATACAAGTAACTTCTATACTATCAGTTGGAATTTAACCAAATTTCGTTTGTGCTATGTGTAACATACCAGATATGACTATAAGTATTCTTAAGAGCAATCAGGGCTGCCAACTGTTAATAAATGCTGTCTATATTTTTTTAACCTAATATCAATATATCAGGAAGTATGCAAGCCAACAGCCCTATACTTTGCACACGTATAGCACATGACATTCTATATTAATTTGGAATAATTAATATGTCAGTGCCACCAACATGATACAATGCCTGCTGATAGGTCCAATTTTAAAATACATGTAACTTCTATACTAACAAATGGATTTCGTCAAAAATTGGCACAACAAGATATCATAATATTTCAGATTAGGCAATTTCTGATCAGCACACGCATGACATTGTTGCCAACATGCTTTTACGCGTGCTGATAAATCCAATGTCTAACTGCATGTAACGTCCATTGGACTTCAACCTATTTTTTTGTATTCTATACCTTAAGAGATGGACCTAATAATATATTCAGTCACCAGGGCTGCCAACTATAATGCTCTATTAGGCTAAAATATACCAGGTATATTTCGAACTAATTAGACATTTCGATATTACCAACTTAATTTCGTCATTATTCTAGATAGGTTCATATACTGTAGATTAATCATTGGCATGAAACTTAATTTTAAGAAAAATAGGCTCTTTAGATCGTCACGGAACTTCTTGTTCAGTGTTGCCTTAGTAAACAAAAGTTTGATGCTTTTCGGTCGGTCAACACGAGAGGGGTTATTCCCTGATCCTGAAAAAAATTACATGAGATTAATAAATACACTTGGATGACCAGTTTCGATCGTCGAGCGATCATCATCAGATCCAATACACTTAGGCTATAAAATATCATATTATAGTCTAAGTAATATATACGTACTAGTATCTAACACATCATTTCAGTAAATAATTAATAATTAACACGAAATTATTCACATAATATTGCTACGTATACTCCAATTGAATCAGTACATGCCCTGTACGTGATGTCTGATACGCTCAAAACTTGTTTTAATTGATTTCACCCGATTTCTATTTTTCAAGGTTTTCTGTTACATGCCACTTGAGGGAGAAGCACTAGGCCTACAGGTACCCGTCAAAGCTCAAATTAAGGGTAAACAAATAAACGTCAAGTTCATTATCAATGATATTTCTCATAGGGTGAGAATATTTGACAATATTTATCAAATTAGGAAACCAAAACCAACAATTTTTGCTTTTTTGAAAAAACATCCAATCATTAAATAACTGTATCTCAGGAACTAGTAATCGTACAGAGCTCACTTTGGAATCAAATTGTAGACTTTTTATATAATTGTAGACGATATTGAGCAAACACTTAAGAAAGTGCAAATATCTGGCTGTTCCTTGGCTATCACACAGTTAGCACAGGACTTTCGAATCCGCAAAACGGAGACCATGCAATGGAAGCATATGGGCAGTCCACCGCCAAAGAAATGTCGAACAGCGCCATCAGTTGACAAGCGAATGGCGACAGTGTTCTGGAGCACAAAGGGAATTATTCTCATTGACTGGCTGGTATTGGGGGCCACGATTAACAATGCAACATATGTGGCAACCCTTAAGCGCTTACGTCGTGCGGCCAGGAAATTGGGCTAAAGGTGCGCTTCTGGAACATGGCAATGCCCACCCCCACACTAGCCGAGAGACCACCGCTGCCATTGATCAAATGGGATTCACGGTGCTGCCATACCCACCATACTCTCCCGACTTAGCACCAAATGATTATCACCTGTTCGGGAACAGGAAGAAACCTCTGCGTGGTCGCAGTCGAGGCATGGGTATGCAGCACTCCGAAAGAATAGTTTCAGGAAGATCTGGAGAGACTGACACATCAATGGCAAAAGTGCATAAAGTTACCAGGAGATTATGTTGAGAATGTGGACGTAACAACTGATGTGCATTGTACTTCATTTGGGTAGAAAGAAATAAAGTGTAAAAAATATAGAACGCCCCGGTGTATAATTTACGAAATTAAGCTGGAGAATTTTGTGCTAGAATATTAACATGGGATGCCAGACTCAACGCAATGGCCGCCTCTTTTGAACAAATGGGTGCAATAACGTGTCAAATAAATATGCTCTTTCCTTTGGCTTACGCGTCGAACTACCTTTCGTCCTATTACGGTGCTCAGGAACCTAGAACGGATTTCACTTCAACACTCCTCATACAACTGGACCGTCTACTCATTTCCACTCACCCCAGGGGCTCACTACCAGTGGGACGTGAGTTGGCGACCACGGGACACCAGCTTCCACTTACTTGTTCTGGGATCCTATCAGTCATCTTCCCTGTCGACCACCGCCGCTCCCTTGGTCAACTCATTATCTCCTCCGACACCGACGGAATTAGAGTATCCAAGGCCTAGGGAGTCTTTTATTTCCCGCCTTAATTGGCCCTTATCTCATCTTTCCTGATATCCTCATTCTTTGAGGGTTCAGACCTCTTCGTTGTTTTTCATGTTATCTCCTGTCTTCTGCACAAAGCCTTAAAGGAGGCAGGGTGTGTGTAGCCCTACCACTTATGGTGCACCCTGAGTAGGGCTACACCCTCAAGGGCTCACAGTTGTTGAGCTCGGGAGTTGGCGACCCCGAGGGATTCCTGAACTGGATCCGTTTTCCCATTTTTCCATTGCCTTTGGGGAGGATCCTCTCCTCCCCCTTTTCCATCTGCCTTGCATTGCTCTACTTCTTTCCAGGCCCCTCAGTACTCATTTCTCGAGGGTTGAAGGCATTTCTTTTCCCTGATATGTATTTCCCTTAGTTCTTTTTTGTGTCCTTTTTCTTCTTCTAGTTCTTAAGCTACGGCCACACTTGCGTGACTTCCCGCAGTGGGACTGCGTCTTTTTCACCCAGCTGAACGACTTGCGAATTTGTCACGCTGGATTTCTGCGTGAAAAACATCTGTCGGGTATACGCAGTGACGCCTAGCGGCGTGGAATGACAGTATATTATATATTCTAGTTCTTAGGCTACGGCCTAAGATTTGACCGTGGCAGCGCCAGTGTAGCAGCTGCCCCGCACAGTGAATCGGGGAACACAGCGATGACAGCATGCATTCTACACATGTCAAGCAGCTTTTCGCGTCACAGGAGCTCATGTCACCATGGCCAGTTAAACGATGACAGAGGCTATTGGAACTGAGTCATATCCTACTCGCGCGACTGTACCTGTCAATGAAGCAGGCTGACGTGTGACACAAGTAAACAAAGAATAGTTCCCATCTCGACCGCTGGCAATCAATTCGTGAAAGGGTAATACCAGCCTATGATTAGGTTCAGGAACCACACTCTGCGGTTCAATACCACCCCCAAATACCTGGGTGTAATGTTAGACAGATCCTTAACGTTCCGATGCCATCTCGAGGAACTTGCAGCTAAACTTAAAAGCCGTAACAACTTGCTGGGTAGATTAGCTGGAACTACATGGGGTGCATATGCGAATACGCTTCGTATAACTGCTTTATCATTTTTATATTCGACTGCCGAGTACTGCTCTGTTGTATGGTTGAATAGCTCCCACACTCGACTGGTAGATGTCCAGCTACGTCACTCATTGAGAGTTATATCTGGTACATTACACCCCACTCCTGTCCAGTGGTTACCGGTTCTGAGCAACATTGAACCTCCTGAGAGAGATCCCTTGCTAGAGTATGGTCGAGGATTCTGATGAACAGCTCTCTTCCCATCCATCAGGACACGGACGAAAATGCCGTAACAAGACTGAAGTCCCGGAAACCTCCTGGCAGGACAGCCAAGGAATTAACTGCCCTGCCTTTCAGAACTAAGGAGGCATGGAAACAAGAATGGTCTCTATCATACTCGTCTGGCATTTCTATCAGGGATCCAACAATAAAACTGGCTGGGTTCAAACTCTCTCACTCCACGCTGTGGTGTTGGAAGAATTGCTTCTGTCCTCCACCAGTGGGGTTGGCTGAAGGCTCCTGCTTGTGACTGTGGTTCTGAAGTGCAAACCATCATGCACATTGTGAAGGACTGCCCTTTACGAACATTCTCTGGATCATTCGAAGACCTCCATCGTTTAACCCCTGACGCAATCACTTGGTTGGAGCGACTGGACATACGTCTGTGAGAGGCTACCACATTTCACATTTCATTGTTTTCTTATAGGCTATTTATATATTTTGTGACCCGATTGTCAATTGTAACATCATACGCTAATAATAATAATAATAATAATAATAATAAATTCCATGCATATTATGCATTGTCATTCCACGTCATTAGGCGTCACTGCTATCCTCGTGTTTGCACGGAGTGATTTTAAGAGTGCGTTGTATATTGTGAGAAGCATATGGAAGGCATTCCATTAAATAGTAACTCCGTTATTGCATTATCTGCTGCGTTGGTTGACCTTCGTCGTCATCGTTGTCAAAGAAAATAATGGATCCATCATTTCTCTGTTTTTGAAGTCTTGGTCCTTTGTATCGTAAAGGCACGAGTACCTTTGTACCTCCAAAATTATTAACTCACTGTCTAACAATCTCCAAAGTATAAGTACTTTAGATACAGTAGTTAATTATATATTGTTATACCCTGGTAACCCACAGGGTACATCTATAGCTACACTACGACCACCCCCTGCATCAGCCCCCTACTCAACCCGCTTAACCCCAAGCTACAAGACAAGCAACAACTACAACCATTCATTCTATACATTTTATAGCAAGTTGGCTACAGCCATGTGCCAACTCTTGCCCAATCCTTACGACACTTATCCACACATGAACAGGAGTTACTAAGTGGAACACCGGGTGTGCTAACAAGCTGATTCACACATGTTTGTCAGCCGTAGGGCTGTCCATCTACGTCTATGTCTGCATCAGGTGAGTGTGCACGAGGGTTATCCTGTTATTTCCTTACACCTACCACCCCCTATTAACATTGTTATCACACACGCCCGCAGTACTACTATTATTAAACATTCCACATTTAATCACAACTGGCTTTCCGACCATTTTATTAAAACCCTACTTCCATCCACCGCTCGTTAATTAAGCAGTCTGATTCTGCTGAAGTCAGGTCTATTTACCGGCCGCCGACACATATGACTTTGCAAGTACGGTTCTCTTCATGAGCATGGGCGGAGTTGCACACGCAGCATTTCACTGAACTTGTCTGCATCACCGGCATTCTCAAGTTCACTAGCCGCTAGTCTTATTTAGGAAACCGGTACAGTTTAGCAAATTACCGAAGGAACCTTTAACCCCCAATTAACATTAGAATCGTCAGGTATTCCAGGAGCATGGTCCCAATAAGTGATTGGACCATCATTCTCCTTCACACACTCAATTACACATTAAAACAGATTACACCCCCTTACAACTCAGTTGCAGCCCCAAAAGCTACAACAATATGCCTAGTAGAGGAAAACGTAACGTGGACTTGACCATCAGCAATAATAAACTCCTCAAGGAAATATATAACTGGAGGATAAGCGAAGAAGAGAGTTGTTCAGATCACAGAATTTTGCAATTCTCAGTAGCACAAAACTTGTGTTATGATATAACAGAAACCAGATTCCCCGGTATAAAATATATAACGAGAGAAGAAGTTCGTGATTTTTATCAAGAAATATTAAAGAAAGAAATAGCTCGACAGTTCTGGGGAATAATACAGGATGAACATACTGAAGATATTGACAACAAAATATCAGTGTACATAAATAATTCTGCAGATATGGATGACATAGTAAATAAAGTTAGCTCTGCCCAGACGAAAGTTTGCATGCAGGCTTTCAAAGTTAGTAGACCTTCTGGCAAAACTATTAGCCTAAAACACAGAACAGTACCTTGGTGGAATGAAGAACTTACGATAATGCGGAATAACGTAAATGGATTCAGAAGAAAATTCCAGAGAACGTTAAATAATAATGACCTCTGAGATCAGCGGAAAACTGAATACTTTGCTGAAAAAACTAAATACCAAGCTAAAATCGGAAATGCCAAGATACTGTCTTGGAAAGAATACTGTATTAATATTTCTTCAAATCCCTGAGACATCGTCTACAAATCAGCGACAGGAAAAAATACGAATACTCAAATTGTATCAACTCGTATTAACAATGAAGGTCACTACACAAGAGACTTAAAGGAAACGATGCAGTGTATATTAAACCATCTCATTCAGAAAGATGATGAAATGGGAGATACTGCTCAGCAAAAGCAAATAAGGAAGGAAGTAAAGGAACCAATAGACACTCTGGACGACTGGGAATTTACAGAAGAAGAAGAAATTAAATGTGCACTCAAAGATCTAGGTCATAAAAATACACTATGTGAAGATGGAATCACTAGTAAAATACTATGGTGGACGTATGAAAGTATCCCTAGAACTATGACATCATTATATAATGGTTGCTTGAAGAATGCTTGTTTTCCGAATCGAAGGAAAATGCGAGACTTATACCAATCACTATACCAGGGAAAGATAAGATTCAGGATTCCTCTAAATTCCGACCAATAAGCCTGATAAATGTGGCGGACAAAGTGTTAGAGAAACTTCTAATAAATAGAATAAATCACTACCTCTATACCAATAAACTACTGAACGAAAATCAATATGGCTTCACAGTTCAAAAGTCTACTACTGATGCAGCTAAGGCACTTAAGGAATTTATAACTGAGACGTTCAAAAATGGTCAAATTACCGTTATATTTAGTCTTAATGTCAAAGGAGCATTTGACTCTGCGTGGTGGCCATGTGTCCTAATGGCCCTAAAATACTTAAAATGCCCGAGAAATTTGTACTACCAGACTAAGAGCTACTTCAAGGATAGAACAATATTCATGAATTCCAATAGTATCCAAGTAGAAACAGCAGTTAATAAAGGATGCCCTCAAGGTTCATGTTGTGGACCGGGGTACTGGAATGTACAGTATAATGCACTGCTCAGTTTGGAATACGGTAAAAACACCAAAGCAAATAATGCTGATGACCTTATAATTGCAGTCAGGGCTGAAACTGAAATTGAAGCAGAGAATTTTGTGAATATGAAATTACGGAAAGTTACTAAGTGGTCAGTAGAAAACAAAACCCGTTTTAATGAAAGTAAGTCAAGAGTTATTCTAATATCAAGAAGGAGAAGAAAAGAAAAGAAGACAATTGATATAATTATGAATTGGAAACGTCTTGTACAAGTAGATACGATGGAATACCTAGGAATAACCATAGACTCTCGCTTTAAGTTCAATGACTACATCAATAAAGTTAGTGAAAAATTTATTAAATTAATAAACGCATTATCAAAATCGGCTAGAATAGGATGGGGTCTAAAGCACCAGGCTTTGGAAACAATATATAAAGGGGCAATATTGCCAATGCTGTTATATGCTTCTCCGATCTGGATTGAATCCCTAGAAAGGAAATGTAATCTGATTAAATACGTGAGAGTGCAAAGACTTATTCTCTTGAGAATAGTAAAATTGTACCACACTGTATCTCATGAGGCACTGTGCATTATTACAGGAATTGCTCCTATAGACATAATGCCTAAAGAGACTGTTACTCTATACAAAATCAAGTCAGAAAAAACAACTATGAACTATGAAATTGATCACCCAGGAAAACCTACGAGATGGTTACATCTAGCCAATTTTCCTGGAACCGAAGATCGAAGAATAGCATTAAATGAATATATCCCATGGAAAATTTCCACAGATGGAAGCAAAAGTGAAGAAGGAGTGGGAGCTGGCGTAGCTATATTCAGATTGCACGAATTAGTAGACCAATTGAAATATAGACTGCAAGACAACTGTTCGAACAATCAGGCGGAGCAATTAGCCATACTAAAATCTCTGGAATTCTTAGGAACTACTAGGACAGATAATGTTGAAGATAAGAAAGTAATTATTTACACAGATAGTAAGGTAGCAATTGACTCCATTGCGGACTTCAGAATTCATAACCAACCAATTAAGAATATAAGAAGGACTATAGCTATTCTAAAAAGAAGATAATGGATAGTAAAATTTGAATGGGTTAAGGCACATACAGGTGTTGCAGGCAATGAACTGGCTGATAAAATTGCAAAGGAGGCTGCAAAATTAAGTGAGGTTTGTTTCGAAATAATACCCATCTCAACAATTAAAACACATCTCAAAGAAGAATCAATTCATGAATGGCAGCAAAAATGGGAACAAACTTCAAAAGGCACACTTACAAAGGAATTCTTTCCAACAGTTGCAGGTAGATTAAAATCCAAAATCACCTTAACAACTAATATGACTACAATATTGACTGGACATGGAAATATTGCTTCGTACTTACACAGACTTAAAATTATACGTAATCTCGAGTGTTCCTGTAAAAATAGCCCTCAGACTATAGATCATATAATTTTCGTGTGCAGTGAAGTGAAAAATATTAGGCAATTCATGATTAATAGTGTTAATAGGGACGATAACTGGCCGATGCAGAAATATGTGCCATTAAAAAGTATTTAAAGGAATTCTCTAAACTTGTTAATGATCTGGATTTTCAAGCTCTTGGGGATAACGAAGACTAATATTGTTTGATATTGTTAAGATTAACAGTCATCTAGAAATTTAATTATTAAAATGTAATTTATTTTGTTCATTTGTAAAAATGTATTGTAAGTGCATGTAGTACTACTTATGTAGTGGAGCATGCAGAGAGTATGAACAGTAAATAATAAAAAATATGCCTGATAAGTTTAGACCATTGAACTGTAGGTACTACTGGAACAACTCCTCCCTTGGTAAAGCTGGGTTTTCCTAGGCGCGGAAGCGGAACGCGGAGAACGGAGTCGGCTCTCCACTCGTGAGTCATCAGCTAGCTGAATTGTGTTTTCCTAGACACGGACTTGTCCTCTGGCGGAGAGCGGAACGGTTGCTCATTTGTAAACCAGGAGTGATAAGGTGAGGTCGATATGGACGTGGAATCTAGACTTTCTATTTTATTACACTTGGAAGAGGAGGAGGAGGAGGAAGAGTTACTACTGCATTTAGAGAAGGATCGAAAATGTGCAAGTGACATATGACATCTTTCATCACAACATTCTTATATTCTTTCTCTGTTAGATTCCATATTATAGGATGACCATGAACCAACTCAATGAGCTGTTCATCTTCGGAAGCAGTAAACCGACACACACTCATGGTGCACACACTTCATACTAAACACACAAGGGACACAATTGAATAAAACTACACACAACTTGTACAGACGTCCAGCCATTCCGCCAGCCGACAGCTGACTCGTCTGCTCTCGGAGCAGAGGAACGCGGAGGAGCGAGCACCATTTAAATTACATATGACCAGAGGAGAGCCGACTCCGCTCTCCACTTCCGCACCTAGGAAAACCCAGCTTTACACTCCCTGAAAACTGCTTCCTGGTCATCGCCTCCTTGACGTGCACTACCAGGCGTAATTAGTCGCACCAAAAACTGTCATACCATTGAACTCTAGAATGCAAGCCAGCTGATACGTCGTGATTCTTTTCATATATTTGATCGTACGTACCTCTGTGCAACGTTATATGTATGGTATTTTCCAATACTACCGTAGGTTTACGGTCTACTTTATTTTCGAATTGAGATTTGTAATGAAGTAGCCTATTCTGCGTTTATGGATACGTCTTACATCAAATGTTGACATAATAGGCCTAAATAGCATATGACAATACACGTAGGCCCTATTATAGCTTATAAGTTATTAGTCCATGGAAACGTCCAGATGTATTAAAGAAAATAATGGGTTATAGCTGTGAACACTTTTATAAATCATGCTACTTGTTTCAATCAAATAGAAACAAACCATGCTTAAATATGATGTGGTACCGGTACCTGCAATTTTCAATTTCCCACAGCATCTGCATCAGCCACCCAAGAAAAGACCGAGAGTTATTGAACGACAAGTAGCCTACAAGATGAAGTACGGTATGTAGACCTTGGCCTAATATTTACTGTTACTTTTTTCATCAGCATAGGCATAAAATTTCGCATTTTCCAGTATATGTTTATTATGTCAGTCTTGGAGACGATAAAAAGAATTCGGCTTAAGGGATCTTCCCTTGCAGGACCCTGTTCGTTTGCTGTATGACTTATGTGAGGTCTAAGTTTCGACCTGCTTTGAAGAAAAAGAAGCTTGTAGTTTTACGTGACCGTTAATCTTGTGACCATGAGCCAAGGGACCTCCATTTTACGTGGAATCCGAACCACAGGACATGGCATTTTACTTCGAAAATCTCATATGCAATGACCGGTAATCGAACCTGGTCCACCTTGGTGAGAGGCGAATAGCTTGACCGCTGCGCAACATGCCCCATTGCCTTGAAGAATATTGAACATGTGGTTGTTTTGTATAAATAAAGTACGTATTTTTGTTCACTAAGCATCTATTTAATTGTTTAGGCTTACGCATATTCACACACATATGAATGCTGCCTTTCAGTTAATAAAACCGGGTGAGTTAGCCGTGCTTGTTACGGCATGACTAATGGCAGTCGCTCATATCCGGGAGGCGAGGAGGTTCGAATCCCCCCGCCGGCAACCTTGAAGATGGTCTTCTGTGGTTTCCCATCTTCCTTCCAGGCAAATGCCGGGGTTGGTCCCTCACTATAGGCCACAGCCACTACCTTCCAACTCCTCGCCCTTCCCTTCCAACTTTCCTCCCCAACGGTACTTGTAGCTCACCCATTGGGTGTCCGTCTCGAAGCAGCTACAAAACTGGCGAGCCGAACATGTCCTCGGACACTCCCGGCACTAAAAAGCCATACGCTAAAAAAAAAAAAGTTAATAAAAATTATGAATACAAATTATCATATCTTTTGTTCTTTATTCTTAGTCATTCCCTGTCTAACCATATTTTTATTTTATTTTAATGTACGCACGGCTTGTATTTTTTGCCAGTAGGCCTATAGTTATTGTGTATGCTGCCTTTGATCTAAGGATAAAAATGATGAACAATCAGGCTTCAATATAATATTTCATGTTGGCGTATATTCCTAGCCATTTTAAGTATCAAATTTCTATGATATTATGAAATATGTTTACCGTTCGCCTAAATGTTCAATGTTTTACTTGTATCTCGCCGTACGTACATCATCCTTGCGTTCGTATACGTCAAACTCTCCTCCTTGACGTGCACTACCAGGCGTAACTAGTCGCACCAAAAGCCGCACTTTGCTCCCATACAGTCGGCATTCCAGTATTACCTAGAGTTCAGTGGTTTAGACTAGGGAACCTTTCTGTATATCTTCTCACACTCTCTTTTAAATAGAAAGCAAAGCACACAATAACTGGCACAGAATAAAAACCAAAGGAATTCAAGGCCTCCAAGGAGCATGGCCTCCACAGTACAAAACTAACAAGAGCACAATAAAACCGCAGCGCCTTCTTCCCACAAGTGTGGCCGTAGCCTTATTGATTATTTTAGGGGTTGCGACATCGTGGGCATGTAGTCCCATGTAATTTTGTGTGTGTGAATTGGAGAGAGGATTGGGAAGAAGACGTCCGTGGCCTTACGTTAGGAACCATGCCAGCATTTGCCTGGAGTAGAAGTGGGGGGGGGGGGGGGGCACGGAAAAGCACTTCCAGGATGGTTGAGGTGGGAATCGAACCCTCCTCTTCTCAGTTTTGCCTCACGAGGATGAGTGTACCGCGTTCCAGCCCTCACACCAGAATTGGCAGAGCCGGGATTCAAGCGCGGACCTCCAGGGTGACAGCCAAGAACGGTGGCCACTACACTACGAATAGGTCTCTTCTTCTAGTACGAGAAGTAGTACAATGTTATTGGTTTCATGTCCCTTTCAACTGCGGGTTTTAGGGGAATTTTCCCCTCACGGGGGTCTTTAACGTACCAGTAAATCAACTGACACGGCTCTCTCGCAATTTCGCACCCTCAAATGCCAACTCACTGCGCCAGGATTCGATCCTTCAACCTTGGGTACAGAAGGCGAGAACGTTACCGCTGCGCCACGCAGCCAGTCAGTCAGCAGTTGGTTATAGTTGTAGTTGAAATTAATATTTCTTCATCATTTTCACAATAGCTTGCCACGGTGGGTGAGTGGTTAACGGAAAAGGAAGCTTGGAGTTTAACGTGACCGTTAATCTGTAGATCATGAGCCACGGGACCTCCTCTTTACGTGGAATCCGAACCACAGGACATGGCATTTCACTTCGAAAATCTCACATGCATTGACCGGGAAGAGTGGTTAACGTGCCGGTCTACTAACCCCAAGCATGCAGGTTCGCTCCTGACCGTGGTAAGTGATTTTTGAAAGGCGGCAAAAATACGGCAAGCATGTCATACGATGTTGGCATGTCAAAGAACCCATTTGAATTCAGTAGGCCGTGTTCATAATGGCAAAATTTAACTCGGGAGTTTCCGCCAACACAAAGTTCCTCATTTCTCTACTAGAAAGCGCTATAATGTTCAAGGAGCTTAGATATCTAACCTCCTTGACTTTCATAGTGCTTCAAGAAACAACGAAATTCGACATGCAAGCTACCCTCTGGGTGTCAAATAACAAAGCTTGCACCCGGCACCCGAGGCCATACGTTATTATATTATTATTATTATTATTATTATTATTATTATTATTATTATCATCATCATGTCCGGCTCCATGGATGAATGGTGAGCGTGCTAGGTTTTGTCCCGACGTGTCCCGGGTTCGATTCCCGGCTGGACCGTTAGGGATTTTAATCTTCAGGAGTTAATTCCCGTGACTCGGGGATTGGGTTTGTGTGCCGTCTTCATCATCACTTCATCCTCATTGCGACACGCAGCTCGTCCACGGGCATCAACTAGAAAGACCTGCACTCGGCCTCTCAGGAGGCCACACGATAATTGTTGTTACAATAATAATCATCATTATCAAAATGTTAACATTCTCCATTCTACCGATTCTCGTTCCATTTATTTTTAACCCTTATTTTATTTCTTTTCTCCAAGCGTTAATCATCTCTCTGACTGGGAATTGTCATCGTGGCGGATAAATTTCGTTAGCAGAATTGCTGTGGTGAGTGTTTGTTTTTGCGAGCCCATATTTACAATCGACTGTGTTTATATTTGGTTCGATTGGTTCTATATTACAGTTATTCTATGTTTGTACAAAACATCCATTGAATTTCAATAACGTGGAAATATGTGTGGAAGTCACATTTCTACATGGGAGAAGGAAATATATCGGAATTGAGGCAGAGACACATTCAAATGGAACACCTCATTAACTTTTCTCATTAAAATTACTTCAGAATTGACATAATCTCCAAGGCTGTGTGTATTATGAGACGACAAAGAAGTGAAAGTTAAGCGGCTTAGCTGTACTGATCCTTACAGTGTTGGAAACGGTCGCTTAAATAGCGTTCTAGTGGCTGTGTGGTTCAAACAGCACATTCAATTATATTACTAATAATAATAATAATAATAATAATAATAATAATAATAATAAAAGATACGAGCCTTACAGTAGTCGCATATGATGTGTAACATCTGACATATTATCCTACTCGTATACTACACAGCTTGGACATTCTTAAAATGTTAATTTACACTCCATTTTCATACTAGTACTATGATGAATGTATAGATTGAATTGGAGATATGCTACTGTCACATTTGTGGCGCAGCGGTCAAGCTGCTAGTCTCTCACCAAGGTAGACCGGGTTTGATTCCCGGTCAATACTTGTGAGATTTTCTAATTGAAATGCCATGTCATGTGGTTCGCATTCCACGTAAAAGGGAGGTACCGTGGATCATGATCGTGAGATTAACGGACACGCAAAACTACAAGCTTCCTTCCTTCCTTTTACATTAATAATTCATAATAACAAAGTGACACACAACGTCGACAGTACTCTCAAATACTGTGAGCACATTCCTCAGTAACTATAATATTTATTATTCTCAAGGCTCTCATACAGTTCGCCGTAAACAATCAAAATATGGTTTCCTACAATCATGAAATGACCTAGTCTCACATTTGATGAAAATACAGCTTTTAGTCCACTCATATAACAATATTCTGTTATGCATTTAATATTTGACTACTCACCCACAGCTTGACAATAATGCCGCTTATTTAAATGTCATTTGTCGTCATTGTCCTACCCCATGTGATATTCAACCTTGAACGCGAAGCTTCATAAACTGCTCAATGACAAATGAAAGTCGGTGAAACATTTGCCACTGTGCTCGTCAAACCAGTGCCTGCTAAATGCACTGCCTACTGTATTGCCATAACATTCTCGAGCTACAGAGCACACACTGCCTTGTTCCCAATACACATATTTTCAATTGTACATCCAGCTGGCAGTGCGTCTTCACTTCCGTCCGATCCACTTCCGTTCAATCCACTTCCGCCCGATTCACTTCCGTCCCCAATTTTCAAAATCACTCCCACAAAACTATCCAGCAACCGAGCGGAAAGATGTTACACATCAATAAAACTCATGTAGCCCACTGGTCTAGCACAAGTCTTCAGAATTGACATTACTTGGGTGACCTGCAAGTCAACTATATAGGGTGATTCATAATTCCTATTACAAACTTCTGGGGGTTGTAGAGGGGACTAAGCAAATCACATTTTGATTAGGAACCCATGACCGAACATGTATTGTTTCGATACCAAATCACTTTGACTCGATTGCACATCTCCCACTTCATTATAGATACGTATGCACTACAAGAGTTCTTCCACGTGGTGACCCCGCTGTTCATTATACAACGTGTTTCTGCGCAGCATGTTGTCATACACACGTTCCACGAGACCTGGTATGTGTTCAATTATGTGCGCTGCCGCCAGAACGCGTGCAACAAGATCTTCTTCCTATTCGACAAGAGTCTCATAAATAAGGTTCTGCATGTGGCCTCACAGTAAAAAGTCAAGGAGAGTTAAATCTGGCGATCGTGGTGGCCACGAAATTGGACCACCTCGGCCTGTCAAAGTGGACTCTCTGTCATTAGGCCTACCGTTTGTAGAAGAACAGACGACATGATATCATTGGACTGCCGCGGCCGTCTCGTCCTGTAGACTACTGCGCCATGACTGCACCACAACTGCTGTCCAAGCGGACTCACTGTCACTACAGTTTGTAAACAGAAGAGATACGTACTGTATGCCATCAGGGGACTGCAGAGGTTGCTCTCAACCAATGTTATTTGCGTTCCGTGAAGCGGGCGATGTAAAATGAAAGGGTTCTTCAAACCGATTTGGTATCGAAACTATAAATGTCGGGACAAGGGTTCCTATTCAAACTTTGATCGACGTAGTCCCCTCTACAACCCCCAGAAGTTTGTAATAAGAATTATGAATCACCTGTATAGTTGTGTATGTTTGAGTCTTCAGTCTTTTGACTGGTTTGATGCAGCACTCCATAGCTCCTAGTCCTGAGCTAATCATTTCATCTCTACATAACTACCACACCTTACATCCGAGACAATCTGTTTAACATATTCTAACCTTGGTCTACCCGTACAGTTCTTGTCCTCGACTCTTCCTTCCATAACAAAGTTTGCTTTTCCTGGGTTTCCTAGCATGTGTCCTACCAACTTATTTCTTCTCTCTATCTCCTCTTAGCAGTCACCAGAAAATCTCTCCTCTCCCACTCGACTTAATATCTCTTCATTTGTTACTCTATCTACCCATCTGATCTTCATCATTCTCCTGTAACACCACATTTCAAATACTTCTATTCTCATCTTTTCTACTGCGCCAGCAGTCCAAGTTTCACTTCCATAGAGCGTCACGCTCCAGACATCATCATCATCATCTTGTACAGTTCCCAGCCCCAGGCTGGGTCTATTTGGAACATAAGCCTCGCCACTTAGTCCTTTCTTCCCACCACCTCTCCGCTGTCACTCTAGTCCAGTCCTCGCCTCCAGACAAAGGCTTTAAAAATGACTTCCTAATACCCGATGTCAACAGATTCCTTTTCTGTAGAAATGCTTTCCTTGCCTGAGCCAACCTGCATTTTATATCCTCTTCCGCCTTCTGTAACAATAGGCGTGTATACCTAGGTACTAGAGAGAATAATAATAATGGCCTAATGTAATGCTACCCCCTTAATATTCTTCTTGTCCGCCTCGTTGCATAGTGGCTAGCATTCCTAGCTGTCGTCATTGAGGCCTGGGTTTGATTCTTGGCTCTGCCAAGAAATTTGATTTTGATCTGAGGGCTGGAACGGGTACCGGAATCTGTAATATCCGTAAGGTCTAGAGTACAGTATTGCAACAAATTAATAAAGTTTGGAGAGTTGTTCCTCCAAACAGGCCACTTGCATCAACGATAAAAGATGGGAACATTTTAGAATAAGCTTTCCTTGGTGGATAAGATGTTTAAAAAATATTTATAACGATAATATCAAATTATTTAATATTTTTCATTATTTATGGTTATATTTTACCTGGAAGGAGAATTAAAAACTGTTCAGCTGTCCAATTCTTCTCTTTCAGTAGCTCCGGGCCTCTTCAATATGCCAGGGCTATAGCCCCGTTTGCCCCTCCCTCTCGTCGGGCCTGACAACATTAGTTGATAAGCTCGTAAAGTATAATTATCTCAGAGGTAACAATGTTTGTCAGCCTGTAAAACGCTGAACTGATGTTTCGTTTCATTAGATTTATTTTTGTACATTATGTGCACGGGGCAGGACATCACATTGGATAATATTAAGCTAAATATTGTTAACAGCCAGTGTGCATATTTTAATTAGATACTTGTGTTATTTAACCATGAAATAAGCTTTTTTATAGTCAAAAATTGTGAAATGTGTTTTTCAATTGATTTAATCAAGCCATTTAAAGTTGACGTATTAAAATGCTAATCGATTTGTTCTGGTCACGCAAAATTATATAAGGTGCGTTCAAAAAGTAACGAGCCGGAGGCTGTAATGCGCAAACCGGTAACGACATGGGCTAATCGTGGCGTATGTAACGAGGTGTGGTTCCGACCAGAGCGTGGAAGGTCACAGCCCGTCGCTACAGGGCTGGCGTGCACGTCACGTGACGATACAAAGCGAGCAGAAGCATGCATCAATCGTCCAACCAAAACCAAGACAGTGGGACATTCGACATGTTTCCTGGTGTGGTTGAAGACCACCCATTGGGCACACACTTTCCGTAAGTGCAGTCGTTCCTTCATGATGGCGTGCACACTTCCGACGCTCAATCCGACCACGGTGGCTATGGCGTTCACTGTCACTCGGCATTTCTGGGTAATGAGTGCATCAACCAGCTGGACGTTGTCATCGGTAATGCAGGGGGGTGCGCCAGACCGGGCATCATCGGCTAACGACACCCGTCCTTCCCTGAAGCGCTTGTGCCACGCAAGGGACATGCAGTGTTCGCCGTACACTTGTGACATTCGGCGATGAATGTCCGTTCCCCCGACTCCTTCCGCTGTCACAAACCGAACAACACCTCTTTGCTCTTCGTTTGACGCCTCCATGTCACTGTTTGCAATGCGACTGGCAGCTTTGGACGATTGATGAATGCTGCTGCTCACTTTGTATCGTCACGTGACGTGCACACGTGCCCTCTAGCGACGGGCTGTGACCTTCCACGCTCTGGTCGGAACCACACATCGTTACACACGCCACGATTAGCCGATGTAGTCACCGGTTTGCGCAATACAGCCTCCGGCTCGTTACTTTTTGAACGCACCTTATATTATGGTGTTTGAAACCATTTTTCAGTGTTGCCTTAGTAAACAAAAGTTTGATGCTTTTCAGCGGTCAACACAATAGTACCCTTTTTTTCTTTCAGGATTAGAGAATAACCCATCTCATTTGGGTACAATCGTATTGAACGACTGAAAAGCATCAAACTTTTGATAATTACTTATTTAATTTGATGTATGGATATCAAATTAACCATATCTTAAACAAATTGGTCCTGACTGTTATGATTTAATAGAAATCTAACTGGTATTAACCCTTTATAGGGTAAAACTATTTTATTTTTTATATAAGTTACATGTGTTTTTACATTTTAATTTATTTTAACTATTAACATTTTAGTCGCCTCCGTAGCGTAGCGGTCAGCATGGTTAGCTGCCGCCCTGGAGGTCCTGGTTTTGATTCCCGGCTCTGCCACGAAATTTGAAAAGTGGTACGAGGACTGGAACGGGGTCTACTCAGCCTCGGGTGGCCCAAATGAATAGAGGGGGTTCGATTCCCCCTCAGCCATCCTCGAAGTGGTTTTCCGTGGTTTCCCACTTCGCCTTCGGGCAAATGCCGGGATGGTGCCTTCTTCAAGGCCACGGCTGCCTCCTTCCCTCTTCCTTGTCTATCCATCCTAACCATCCCTTACCTTCCCTCATGAGGCCCCTGTTCGCTTTGCAGGTGCCAATCCCACCTCACCAGTTGTATCCCTTCCGATTCCATGTTCCCAGCTCTAGGACACTGCCCGTAGAGGCGGTAGTGGTGAGTTCCCACGCTGAGTCCGTGGGTTCCACCAACCTGGAGGGTAAACGACATTTATTGCCTTTTTGTGGTTTTGTTTAATACCATTTAGATTTCAATTTATTTATTTAATTTTATAATTATGTGCTAAATAGTCGATATAAATATAACTTGCTTCCCAATATAAATACCCCCACCCCCGGGGCTCACGATAAGTGGGACGTGGATTGGCGACCACGGGACCCCAGCCGAATCCGGCATTGCATCCACTTAGTTGTGTCAGGCTCCTCATTGCCACCTTTTCTTACCGCCTCCCTTGGTCAACTCTTGTTATCTTCGAACCCCGACGTTGTTAGGGTATCCGAGGCCTAAGGTGTCTTTTACTTATTAATCGCCTTAATTGCCCCTTCTCTCATCTTTCCTGATACCTCATTATTCGAGGAGTCAGACCTCTTGTTTTTCTTTTCATGATATCTCCTCCCTTCTCCTGAAGGCCCTAAAAGAGGCAGGGTGTGTGTAGCCCCACCACTTATGGTGCACCCTCAAGGGCTCACGGCTGGTGAGCTCGGGATTTGGTGACCCCGAGGGATTCTAGAGCTGGGTCCGTTTATCCCTTCTACCACTAACTTTGTGGCGGGCCATCTCCTCTTTTCCTTTCCTATCTGCCTTTCATGGCTATACTTCCCTCCAAGTCCCTCAATTCTCATTCTTCGAGGGTTGAGGGCATTTCCTGTCCTCCTGTCTTTTATTTACATTCTTCTCCTTCTTGTTTTCCATTTCTTCCTCTAGTTTTTACGTCCGTAGTTAGTTTTAGTTGTAGGTTTCATTTGATCATTTGTCATTTGCACAATCACCCAAACCATTATTATATTAATATTATTGTTACGAGAGCGGGGTTGCTTCATTCCCTCTCGCCTGACTCACAGCCGCCTGAGGCTACCGCTGGTCTCTGTCGGCCGGCTACTTACGCAGCGGGAACAAAGACATGGTCTGGAATGTTCCCGGCGTATCTGGTGATGGAACTCTCGGGAGGAGCCGTGAACTCTCCTACTCTGGAAACGTCCATTGAGTCACCAACCTCCCTATATAAAGCGGCCTCATCAGCGAGGGAGGGACTGTGTCTTGGAGCTAATGCGTGTTTTTACCTGTGCGACAGTAGTGTGGCAACGACACATGCGAAGTTAGGAAACCCAAGTGAGGCTGATTCTCCAGACAGCGAGGCAGGGTGAATCATACGGAGGGACTGAGTTTTGTGAAGTGTGTACTTACCTAGTGTGACAGAGATATTGTGGTGAATTGCGAAACGCAGTGGGCTGTTCCCTAGCCAGCGGACAGCGAAGCAGTGTGTAGTGGTGAGTGACTGGCTATCGTAAATAACTGTAGTTTGTGTACAAGGCAGGGTTGCAGGTATTAATAACGAGGACAGTAGTGTGAAAGTAGGCTAAGTGTGGAAGCTATAGTGACTAGTAGTGTCTTATGAACTGAGATTCAGTGCTTATTGTGTGGTGTATTTTCCTGGCCTGCAATAAAGCTAATATTTCGTTAAAGGAACAATTGTGCTGTGCTTTCACCCACCGTAATCCAGTTAACGAACTTGCCACTAGGGGCAACACTTAACATTATCATATATAATATTTGCAAATGGGGGTAATTCCCCGGTGGCAAATTGTAAAAATAAAGAAAATTACCTACAATAACATCAAACACAATATACACGATTCGCAATTTAGGAACAATAGTAATTACATCGTAGCATTTACACAAAGTTTCAAATCTCCTCTTAAACATATCAATATGTTTCGGGAAAGGCTCTAAGACTGAGGCAGGTAACGAGTTCCAATTATGTATACCACGGTTAATGAGAGAATATTCCCCATAATTTGTGCGCTTTGGTCGGACCTCAACTTTATGTCGATGATCTGCCCTGCTCAGGTAGGTGTTTTTGATGTGTAACATATTTCCACTCGGTATCTGGATATTTTTGTGGCACTCGGTAGCTGGACATTTTTGTGGGAGTGATTTTGGAAAATAGACGGAAGTGGATGGGACGGATACAATGAGCGCGCGCGGTGGCGGAGATCGGTACAACGACGTACTGTAAGCCATGTGACTATGTGGAATGTAAATCGCATACGGTTTACCTCAAGGTTTGGAGGCCCCATTAAAGAAATTCCTACAATAAATCATCTTCAAGTTGTCGTTCTTTGGTGTGAAAATATTCATTATATCATATTTGCAGAAAACAATTACGGTCTATTAAATCTTCATACTTTTGCTGTATTCTTATTTAATGTAAGCACTCGATACCTCGAACGCTATATCGCATCAACCAACACTCCAAACAACGTAGGAATTCAGTATATTAACACCGACTACTAACAATAATTGAAACTTCGTTGGTCTAAACGTATCACTGGGAGAAACGCATTTAATATACCTACTGCACACCTAATTTTTAATCACGCCTATACTTGGCAGTGCGCTATATCGGCAATAAGAGGCCATTTTCAATAACACCGCTGGCATGGGTTCACTAACTGGCCGGTATAAAGCGCATTTCGCACCAAGTAGGCAGTAGATTGCTCCCGCATACAGTTGCAGGTATATGTCACTACTGCAGATGCATTGGAGAATCCTTTCATGTTTGCTGGCACAAGGTAGCACTATGAGTTTATTCTTTAAAAAAGTGCGAGTAAGTAATATGGAATTATTCGAATAACATGTCAGATGTTACACATCATAATATGCGACTACTGTAAGGCTCGTAATTTGTTTTATTTCCAGACGCTTGCTTAGTTCTCCCCATGCTGGCCGATTAGTGTAGTCTGGATTTCGTCCTTCTATCCTCCAGAGATTCCTACCCTAGTTTTTCTATCACTCGAGTTACACCAGGTTACATTAGGAGCCCATAACCTAGATGTTAGGCCCCTTAAAACAACAATTATCATCATCCAAGATAAATACTGGAGCTCTCGTTAACTTACTACAGATAATTTGCTCATAATGATGTTCTGTCGACAAATGACCAGAAGTACATCATTTCAACTACATTCTGTGTATAGAGGATATACGAAGATTGTCCCGTTTAACCTCACTCTTCTCGCACGTACAGTAGGTGTGTTCTGAATTATTGAGACGTAGCCTACCTGCACGTGTGCTCTGGTGAGCTTTAACCGCCTGGATACGGAGTGGCAGCTACGCCAATCCCTACTAAGCAGCAAGACGAATGTTTATGCTCTGTGATTGATATTCCTCGGGCGGAACACAAATCTTTTCTATTCCCTAGAGTTCCGCAGCGAACTTCACAAGACTTGATATCCGCTCAATAACTCGCACCGCTAAAGATGATCTTACCTCAGGCACTCTCAGATTTTCATAATTCCACAACCGGATCTATTTATTACTGAACTTAACCGTTTATTGCCTTCCCCTCGGGGCTCACAACTTACACCAAGAAAGCAAATACAAGGTTCAAATTGGACATGTTGATCTAGCGAGTAAAAACTGGGATACCATGGACAGTAAATGCTGGTATTTCAGCTATTAAGTCCTGTTGTGACCATGGAGTGCAAGCCATCAGACGGTATATGATATAATGATGTTTAATTAATGATGGGCGGAACAGCGATGTCATTTACCCACCTTAACAGAGATAATTTTGCACATTTACAACAATTAAAAAAATAGGTGGATACCTAAATATGGTTTAAAGAAAAAAAAACTAAAATTAATAAGCTTTGAAGTTAAGGAAAGCAAGATCATCAGGAAAATTCCTGGTCCTAAGTTCAAAGATGGAGGTTACAAGCTCTGGAGTAATTCTGAAATATACCCCCACACTGAAAAGATCTCCAGTGTAACCCTCCTCAGAATGCCAGTCAGTAGATTCTCCAACCGTCTATTATCATACTTCCGAGGTTTAAAAGTGATGCCTCTTTGGCTGGTGGAAGTGGATAAGGACTTGTTAAAGTTTGAAATTTCTGAATCAGATATGTTGCTCAGAACCCCATTGAAACAAAACCTCCGTTAGGTTTATCAAGAGGAAGTAAAACCCAGCAAGAGATATGAGGTGCCTAGAATCAAACCCCGCCAAATCCATTCCTTCACTTTTTCGGCAAAGTGGCAGAAACTGTCACAAACGAACCAATACCCAAAACGAAATACTTTTTTCACTAAAAAATGAATGAATTATTTTTAAAAACAGTGACGAAGTACGAAGCTGATCCCCGATATAGTTAAAAGTATATGTAGAAAAATATAAAGCAATAATTCGGATTTGTCGGGGTTTGTTACTAAGATTTGGATTTGGCAGGTTTTGATACCAAAGAGCCCTAATACATTTGAAGTTGCGAAGAGATTGTAGAAACTGCGTAAGCTTAATTCAGAAATTAATATTTGAATGAAAGTTAACTAAATATAGGTTATAAAATAAAAAAAATCGTATAATTTTTGTGTTTTGTTGTTGTTGTTGTTATTGTTGTTTTAAGGGGCGGTTGTGTTGTATTAGAATAAAACTCTTATTACCCATTCAAGAATTGATTGCCGCTGAGTGTGGCTGTGCCAGCGTTTATGTTTATTGTAGCATGAGCTCTGCGGGTCGAAGCGGAGGACACAGCGATGACAGAGTTCAATCTGCACATAGGTCACGCTGCATTGCGTCAGATAAGCGTCACAGGAGCTCATGTCACCATGGACAGTCAAATCCAAAACTGGAGCTGAGTCATATCCTACACGCGCAACTGTACCTGTCAACGAAGCAAGCTGACGTGTGACACAATTACATAAAGAGTAGTTCCCATCTCCACCGCCAGCAATCAATTCCTGAAAGGGTAATAATACTGTACAGTAAATAACCCCTGGCACTACAGCCCGTGAAGGGCCTAATCTCCAACCATTTGGCCTGCAGATATTGGGGTGCTGCATGACCAGCGCATCGGGTCCCCTCGGCCGTTAATCTTGGTTTTCGTGATCGGGGCGCTGCCTCACTGTCAGTTACTCAATTGTCCTCACGAGGCTGAGTGCACTCCGTTCCAGCCCTCACGTCAGTTTCCAAAATCCCTGACGGAGCCAGGAATCGAACCCGGGGCCTCCGGGTGAGAGGCAGGCGCGCTACCCCAAGACTACGGGGCCGGAAATACTGTAGTCTACAGTACTGAACAATAATAAGGAAAAGCGTCAAATTAAATTAATATTCAATTACTATGGTCCAGGCCTTTAGAGACAAAGCTATCCTCATTCAACTATTAAATCACATTCTTTACTGGAAGTTATAGCTACACAATTTCTGTTTCTACCTCATCCTCAATAGTAGTTTCTCAATCATCATCATTCTCTTCGCGTTCGCCACGACTTTTCAGATTGCAATAAAACTGCAGCTCTACATTTTCCCTCCATCTTTCTCCAGAATGCTTCGAAAGCAGTCTCGAAACATCTTTCACTTCTTGTGCCTGAAGGACAATCCCTCTGTTATGGCTTCTGGCTTTACGTGAGTCATATCAAAATCAGGTTTCGTGACACGTTTGTGTTCACAAATGTCAGTTCTGTGGAAAACATCACCCGGACCAGAATGTTATTGTTCTTCTCGTTCTTTGTCAAAATTATCCAAAACAAATTATTATCAAAAAGTACAACAACATAAACCATTCTAATCACGTCAGGCAGGGGTACATTCTCCGACTAATGCACGTAGGTAAAGAGTACACACTTCGCAAAGCATCATGGAAGGTAAGATGGCGGATCTGGGTGCTCCTATTGGCTGATGTGGATGTGGCGGGTTTTGTGACCAAAAATGGCGAAACTGTCGTTGGACTTGGCGGATATTGCAACTAAGCCTCAACTTTGACTTCGTTTTACAGTAGGATGTAGCGGGTTTTGTAACAAAATAATAGTTTTAATGAATTCAGCGCAGCAAAAGCTATATGAAACAATGCTTATCTCAATTTTCATAAAATATGGATTTGGCGGGTTTTGATTCTAGGCGCCACATATGTTGACTCGGATGAATGGAAGAAATCCCATTCCGAAAGGATGAAGGCGTGGTGGACTAACAAGAAGAAAAACAGTTGAGATCTCACGGTCCCTAGTGGCCACAACGATAAAAGTAAAGTAAGACAAAAACAAAAACTAATAATTATAAAAATTAACAAAACTAGTAATGTTTATAATATGTGCCTATATAAAAATATTAACAAGTAGTTCCGTGAAGAACTATACAGCCTATTTTCATAAATCCTACTTATGTTAATTGCCACTATCAACATAAAAAATTTCAGTTTGATTGCTGTAATAGATTCGTAGATATTGAGAACCGACTAAATATTGCGGATGATCGCCATGTTGGATTTTTATATGTGTAGGTCTTAGAGTTGTCTACTGTTACATGAAAATTATTGTGTACGTGTAGCATTCAAACTTCAATCGCATGATTAGGACACAAGAAGTAAAAACCAGATTTTAAAATTTCGCACAACTGCCATCTTGTGGTTATGGAAACAATTGAAAAATAATAAATGCCAGTGGATTAACATTTGTATAATGATTTACTGTACCAAGTGTCACTGCACTCGGATGGTTAAATTGCGAGAAACGACCATGTGAATATTTATACTTCGCGTCGCCGCCATGTTGGATTTGTGTTCACCAGGATATTGAAAGTCCTATAGATGAACTTATGTTCATAGCCCCTATGAACATTAAAAATTCAGTTTGATTGATGTAATAGATTCGTAGATATTGAGATCCGTCTAAATATTTCGGATGGTCGCCATGTTGGATTCTTATATGTATAGGCCATAGAGTCATATACCATTAAAGGAAAATTATTGCGCAGGTTTATTATTCAAACTTTCACTTCGATCGCATGATTACGACACAAGAAATAAAAACTTAATTTTAAAATTAGCACTGCTGCCATCTTGAGGTTATGTAAACAACTGAACTACATTAATTACCAGTGCATTGCAATGTGTATAAACATTTGTTATACCAAGCTTCATCGCGTTTGGATTATTGAATCGCGAGAAAAGTCTATTTAAAACTTTCAACTTTGCTTGGCCGCCATATTCGTTTTGTAGTTAACCGGTTTATGAAAGTATCATAGATGGAACTTCCAGCAGTACCCTTTATCTCCGTACAAAATTTCAGGGCGATACCGGTAATAGTTTCAAAGATATAGAATGCCGGTGAAATATTTCGCACAGCCGCCATCTGAGGTTATGTAAACAATTGAACGAAGTTAGATGTCGGTGCATTGCATATACTGTACCAAGTTTCATTGCGTTTGGTTGGTTAAATCGCGAGATGCGTCCATTTTAAAGTCGCAACTTCGCTTGGCCGCCTTGTTGGTTTTGTAGTTACCAGTTTTTCAAAAGTCATATAGGTGAACTTCTAGTAGTTTCCTTAATCACCGTACAAAATTGCAGGGTGATATCGGTAATAGTTTCGGAGATATTTAATGCAGGTGAAATATTTCGCTCAGCCGCCATGTTGGATTGGTGAGACATAACACAATTTGAAGGGCACGGTCGGTTTCATCCGGAATAGTGCTATTAACTTACCGAGTTTCATAGAAATCGCTCCAGCCGTTTAGAAGTTATTAGGGGGGACACACGCCATCTCTCACACACACGCACACACAGACAGACACACGGACAAAAGGTGATCTCATAAGCCTTTTTTTTTCATAAATACAAATATGCTAAAAATAAGGCACCATACTACAGTGATAAAACCAGAATGCCTATATGCGAGTGAATGCCTAGTATAAAATTATAAATTAGACAAATTTGAAGTACCAGAAAGGAGAATATGAGAAGAATCTTAGGCCCAGTGAAAACAAACGAAGTATGGAATTTAAGATCTAATGATGAAATACACAGGACTATAGAAACCATAACCGAAACGATAAGAAAAAGGAAATTAATATTTGTTGGACATATTTACAGAATGGATGATCCAGATTAACAAAATGGATATTCAAGTACCTTTGGGAGAAAAGGTGAACGACTAGCTGGATTCAAGAGGTAAATAATGATTTAGAAAGAAATAATATAAGAGAAGAAGACACCGTGGACAGAGAGAAGGTGTTAAGTCTGGAAGAGTGGAAAGGGACAGAGAGAAGCAGCATAGTCTAAGAATGAAGAAATATAGGGAAGAATGGAAGAGAAATCAACAAAGAGTCAAGAATTGAAAATGTCGCGAGGTCCATAGCAGGACTCATCGGAAAGAAGAAGAAGAAGAAGAAGAAGAAGAAGAAGAAGAAGAAGAAGAAGAAGAATGAACAACATGTTAGGAAAACAAAAATTCTGAATTTCAAAAAGAACAAGTTCTTTGAGTAATTTTACAATTGAAGTTTTAGATTGCTGGCCCTAACCCACTCTCACTTATAAAAGGGATAACGAGATCAGCAGCCACTACATCATCGGCTAATGTGAGGTTGACGCAGCTTTGGTGGCGTAGTTGGTAGCATGCTGAGCTTCTATGACCAAAATCGCGGGTTCAAACCCAGCGGAAGTCGTCGGATTTTTTAAGACCGTTAAAAATTCCTCAGTATGCCTTCCTTCGGAGGGGAAGTAAAACTGGCGGGCCCATGTAGTAGATTTATGTCATGTAAAAGAACCTTCCACTGACTACAATTGTGTGAAGCTAAATTTGTAGGTTAGATTTGATTAACGCTCTATTACTTCCAACGTTCGCCGCCAGGTACCTGTTGCGGTGGCATCTAGTAGCCTAGTTCGCGGCTAGGTGTCGTTGATGGTAGCATATGGTAGCAAAAGTAGGAACTACTTGAAATTGATCGTCTGCAGTCCTTACCTGAATTACAGATAACACACACTAATACAGCCATGACAATAAATTAACACCGGTTATCAGATTCTACACACATCCAAAGTACAGGGTCTTTCATATAAAGTAAGAACGGCAAGCGGCAATTTTGTTATTCGCTGCTCCAGTGGCCTTGGCCGAGCTTGTGGCACGCCACGGCCCCCTGCTTTAAGCGTGTGTACAATCCTGTATGAAATATTACATTATAAAAGATGCTGGAAGTGTCGTCCTTCCTGGGTTATACAGGCATTGTATCTGGTAACCACATTCTGGTTGACGCGAGTGAGTTCTGTCACTGTAATGTTTCTGATTTTTAATTTTATCCTTTTTATTGAGCACTGGGCCAATGGTGTCAAATTTATTTACAATTACGTGAATTTGTGCTAGTGAAGGTGGCACTTCATCAGGAAATAGCTGAACAAATGCATCACGTACCCGCCGAGCCGACTCGTACCTAAAATAAGTTTTACATACAAAAATACGATCTTGTAATGATATCAGTCTCACCATGTTAGCATCTGAGGCTCAGACTGGTGACTGAACACCTGCACGCTTATTACAAGTTCAAGTAAGTACTATGCGCGCGCTTTCAATACTGCAGCAGGGGGCCGTGGCGCGCTACAAGCTCGGTGAAGGCCACTGCAGCAGTGGATAACAAAGCCGCCGCTCACCGTTCTTACTTTATATGAAAGACCCTGTATACGGGGCTGCATGGCCGCGTTATCGCAGCTGAGGAACCAACGAAGCAACCTAAAAGATCGAGTGTATTCTGTAAACCAAGGTTTCTTCGTAAGTCAGCATGATCCACACGCTCGCTTAAAATGTGGGCCACGGTGAATATGGCTCCACAGGTACAAAGTGTGGGGTCTTCCCTGCTCATCAGGTACGAGTGGGTGGATCTTTCATGGCCTACCCTTAGTCTACACAAAATGACGGACTCCAGGATGGTAAGAAAATGAAAATCCACAGCCTGCTTCCAGTCGACCGACCGGGTCAGGGAATGGATGAATGAAGCCCCCCATCTAGTGGCGTGGATATGAACTGTGCCGGCTGTCGCACTCCCCTGGGGAAATGATTAAATGAATGAAATTTGTGACAGGGAAAACCGGAGTACCCAGAGAAAAAACCTGCTTGCCACCGGGTTGTCCAGCACGAATCTCACATGGAGTGGCCGGGATTTTAACCACGGACCCAGCAGTGAGAGGCCAGCGTACTGCCGCCTAAGCCACAGAGGCTCTCCAGGTTGGTAAGCAAAGAGTTTAAATGCCTAGCACGACCACGACTAGATCCTGGGTCTCTCGGATGTCTGGTCCAATGCTAAGCTACCGTGAGCAGACACACTCACTCTGCCTGGAAGGAAGGTACATCTACTGGGGGTGACGACTGTTGCCAACTCAACAGAAATGTATTGGTAAGAGCATCGGGCCGAGAATCTGAAGGTCACAGAGTTGAGTCCTCGTAACGCTAGACATTTCAACTTTCCTTGAAGACTTGTACTTCATGTTCACAACAGGACCATCTGTTAGGTAGTCAGCCCGAAGGCTGGTTGGATCCTCAAAAAGTACCGCCACATAAACTCAAGGCAGCGCTATAATGAGGCGTACTAGGCAAGATGAGGAGTGAGGTAGTTTGTGATTGCTTTCCTCACTGAGTCAGAACAGCACTGACCCTATGAGTAGAACCTTTCACAACATCCACAGGCACTGACTGTGCCCTGAGGCCATTACTCAGCACCACTCATACCTCAGTAGCTTCCATATAATCACAGCCATGAGTGTGACTGAGACATCGGTGGAAAGCCACATTTTACTCTAGCCTGTGCCAGCAGAAAAATGCAAATGTACTGCATTCATCAAGAGGTGGTTAACAGGCCTACAACAGGACCAAATGTCTGAAAAGTCTCTGAATTTGGTATTCAAATGGTCGTAAAAATACAAATTCCAAGTTCTACAGATTCTCTGGCAAGAAATTTAATTCAGGTCTGAGGTCTGGAACGGGATACATTCATCCTCGTGAGGAAATACTGAGAAAGGAAGGGTTCAATTCCTACTTAAGCCATCCTGGATATGGTTTTCCGTACTTTCTCACTTCATCTCCAGGCAAATGCTGAGATGGTATCTAATTAAGGCCAAGGGCGCTTCCTACCCAAGTTCTACATCAAGTATAAATACACACACTAGTACAAACATCACAGTGGCACAGGTTATCAGAATAATTTTAGACACACCCAAGTACACCAGGCTACATGACCACGATGTCGCAAAGCTCCTAAAGAACCAACAACAACAAATTCCAAAGCATGGATGATTTCAGAATGTATGAATGATTGGAGAGGATAGTTGATGTTTGGAGATCTGAGGTTGAGATTCTGACACTGACAACTGTTATTGTTTTGTTAATTCATTTTAGGGGCTTGGGACATCTTGATCATCAGCACTGTCTACTTAGATGTGTGATCAATTTGTTCAACAACCTGTGTTTCTGTGATGATCAGGGAAACACTGTCCACTTTTCAGAAATATGTATTTATTTATATGCTTAAAAGTGGAAAATATGTGACTAAGATTCCAAAATATGTTCTTAAATTTGTACCATATTTATGTACCCCAGGTAGTCGAAATATAGCTGAAACGTGAAGCTGCTTGAATAATCCATAATCCTGTCTACAGAACAAAATGTTCCCGCTTAACAGGCCGGGTCTTGCCTCAGTTTCCGAATCCCACACTCCAGATGAGCGATATCAAATCATGTATGTACAGTTTTCGAATTTCATTATAAACAGCAGAAGAAAAGGTCACTTTAAAAATTTTCATAGCACACTGTCAATAATTACAAGTTTTGCAGACTACTGTAATTGCAAGTATAATTTCCTGTCAAGGTAAGGACTATTGGAGGCTTCAATGAGACTTGACTCCAGCCCCCGGCTATACTTAATGACCGGGTAATTCCTGTCTTGAAATACACAGACAATGGTGCATTCACGAAATAGAGAAGCAAATTAAGGGAATTGCCAAGAGTCAAATGTGGTCAGCAGTCATCTAAGGTGAACAACATGCCACCAAATATAGGAAATATGTATTTACGAATAAATACGCCAGAATATCTATCTATAATTATATATTAAGCTCAATGTTTGTCTGTCTGATATTTATACAAATCTACCCCGTTTCACCGAACTGAACCAAAATTCGTATACTTACCCTTTGGAACCCGACGAGTAACACTGTCTACATGAAACTGCAGACAGACCACCCCAATTCCCTGCATTTAGGCCCTTTGGCACAAATCTACACTGTTTCACCGATCTGAAACAAAATTTGTATACTTACACTTTGGAACCCGACGAGTAACACTGACTACATGAAACATCGGACAGATCACTCCATTCCTTGCATTCAGGCCCTTTGTCACAAATCTACACCGTTTCACCGATCTGAACCACAATTTGTATACTTACCCTTTGAAACCCGACGAGTAACACTGTTCACTTGAAATTTCGGACAGACCACTCCATTCTCTGCATTTAGGCCCTTTGGCACTAATCTACACCATTTCACCGATCTGAACCAAAATTTGTATACTTACACTTTGGAACCCTACGAGTAACACTGTCTACACGAAACTTCGGACAGATCACTCCATTCCCTGCATTTAGGTACTTTGGCACAAATCTACACCGTTTCACCGATCTGAACCAAAATTTGTATACTTACACTTTGGAACCCTGCGAGTAACACTGTTCACTTGAAATTTCGGACAGACCACTCCATTTCCTGCATTCAGGCCCTTTGGCACAAATCTACACCGTTTCACCGATCTGAACCACTATTTGTATACTTACCCTTTGGAACCCTGCGAGTAACACTGTTCACTTGAAATTTCCGACGACCCTCTCCATTCCCTACATTTAGAATAACAGACAAAATGATTTTGAAAATCACGTTTGAAGGCCCTAAAACCATTCATGCCCGTAGTAGTGCAACTCTAAGAATATTTTAATAAGTCTATTGTCGGCTGGAAATGCCAGTGTTCTGGTGCAGAATTGCGAAAATAGTTACATCTTGCGCTGCCTATAAATTGCAGTCACGGGGTGTAATTAGTTCAAAAAGATTTCTTAGGTCCCTTAAAACAGTTATCATGAAAATATTATGCCTCTGTATAAGTGCGATAGTGTTGGTGCGATACATCAACGTTATCAGCTGCAATAAGCGTTGGTGCTTTCAAATGTACTTTCATTTATTCCGATCCTTGAGCGCTATGTGGCGATAAATGACACTATTGCTACCTTAGGAGCTCGGGACAGCCGAAGTTTTCTAAAGTGCTCTGATTATTTTCCTACGGCGCTATGTGACAAAAGACGAGTCTATTAGTGTCTACTTTTCTAACAGGCAATGAGATATAGGCCCTAGGCAGTGTCTTTTATTTCACTTACTCTTCTTTCTAATCATATTTTTCAATTCGTTTGTAAATTACATGCGTCAGTACTGTAGTTAGTAAATAGCCGTTTCCCTATTCATTATTATCATTATCATTATTGGGAAAATGACCTGAATGTTACGTCCATTATACTGCACTACTAATCACTCCCACTACCACCACCACCACAGAAAGTTAGCCTATATTATTATTTTTTTCTGTTAGTTTAAGTATCATGTGCCAGTTCTGTAGTGGTATTCATTATCATCCATGAAACAAATAAATCCACCGGACGAAGCCGGGCACTACTGCTAGTTTATTTATAAAAACGGCAAAAATATGTAAATAATTAGAAAATATTTAGTTAAATAAAATATTTAAACACATAACTATCCGGGCCTTAGTTATGACTGTAGTAGTGTAACTATTAGGGTTGGTGATGGAGTAGATGCCCCGGGATTTGGAACTAGGTGGTAGTGGAGAAAGAAAGACTTGATGGGAGGAGGTCGTCACTAAACATAACAGGGAGTGGAAACAATCAGCTCGGGACCCGAAGTCGCCAAACCAGGTCACGAATGTTATAACTAGGGACCGGATATTTTGTGGGTTTATTGGATGTATTGCATATTCTGAACATAACAGCATATTTTAGCTATACTTGAAATTAGGCCAAGTAAAATTTAAAACAACTTGAACAAAATTGGTTTTGCCTGCATTTTGGACATCCCTTGTAAGAAACTTTCTAAGCAACAGATAATGAAATAATATTTTAAGACTCGCTATTTCAAGAAGGCAATCGGGTGGGACATTCCTTTCACCATCCCAGCAGCCAGTAGCCCGGGATTAGTGTTGTGAGGAGTCTCTTGAGTTAAAGTGTTACTTTATTCTTAGTGTGCCCATCCTTAACTCAAAATGGAATAGCAGCAGAACGCATTTATTAAATTAGTGGGTATCAGGTAATGGTGTTTATTCAACTGATAGCGTTGTCTTCTATTGTCAAATATGCTCGAAGAAAATTAAATGTGAAAAAAAAATCTACTTGAACAATATTCAAAAACGACTGCACATACAGGGTTCTTCAAAATGATTGTCGGGGTTTCGTGAATTTTTTGTAGAAACAGTAACTGTTACACTAACTATCAAAGTCTTGTTCTACATCGATTTAGTACCATGTATTACCACCAGATGGCAGTAACAGCAGTATTTGACAAAATGGCGGTCAGCGGTAAAGAGAAGGCGTTTTGTACCCTCGAATTTCATCAAACCGGTCCGTTACCAGAGTCCAGCGCCATTTTCCTACGACGGGAAAGACCCTCCCTCCGACAACTCTATTCGCAGATGGTATGCGCAATTCGTGAATACCGGTTGCTTGTGTAAAGGGAAAAGCCTTGGCCGTCCTCACGTGTCAGAAGCAGACGTGAATCGGATCAGGGATGTTTATCTCCGTAGTCCTAAGAAATCGACTACAAAAGGCAGCAGGGAACTGCATGTTAGAGCATTTTTAAATCAATAACTCCCAAGACGATGGATTGGACTTGGAATGGAACATGATCAGATGCTCTTATCCTGGCCACCAAGGTCACCAGACTTAAGACCGTGTGACTTCTTCCTGTGGGGGTATGTCAAAGATCAGGTATTTGTTCCTCCTCTAACAGGGAATTTTCTGCAACTGAAGCAGCGTATCTGAGCCGCCTTCGACACCATCACCACTGGCATCTGCTCGAACTAGAGCAGCCTTACATCAGTGGGGTTGAATACACTCGCCTCTTTGTGATTGTGGATATGAAGAGCACATTGTGCAGGAATGCCCTCTATATATGTACTCTGGGACCTTAGAAGAGCTACATGCAGCCACTCCACAAGCTCTTGAATGGATCCAAGACCTGGCACCCCATATATGAAGGGTCCTAATGCTGTAAATTGTTTACTTGAAAATTTATATTTTTTAATTACAGTACTGTCTTGTAAGCATCATACGCTAAATGAATAAAATAAACAAGAAGTTCCGTGACGAACTAAAGAGCCTACTTTTCTTAAAATTAAGATTCATGTCAATGATTAATCTACAGTATATGAACCTATCTAGAATAATGATGAAATTAAGTTGGTAATATCGAAATGTCTAATTAGATGGAAATATACCTGGTATAATGTAGCCTAATAGAGCACTACAGTTGGCAGCCCTGGTGACAGAATATATTCTTAGTTCCATCTCTTAAGGTACAGAATACAACATTTGGTTGAAGTCCAATGGACGTTGCATGCAGTTAGACATTGGATCTATCATCACGCGTAAAAGCATGTTGGCAACAATGTCATGCGTGTGCTGGTCAGAAATAATCTGAAATATTATGATATCTTATTGTGCCAATTTTGGATGAAATCCATTCGTTAGTAGAGAAGTTACATGTGTTTTAAAATTGGACCTATCATCATGTTGGCAGCACTGACTTATATTAATTACTCCAAATTAATCTAGAATGTCAGGTGCTATACGTGTGCAAAGTATAGAGCTGTTGGGTTGCATACTTTCTGATATATTGATATTAGGGTAAAAATATAAGCAGCATTTATTAACAGTTGCCAGCCCTGGTGGCTCTTAAGAATACGCTCAGTCATATATGTTTATGTGCAAACATTACATACAGAATTTGGTTGAAATCCAATTGATAGTGTAGAAGTTATATGCATTTAAAAATTGGACTTATCAGAAGGCTTAAAATTATTTTGGCAACACTGTCATGAATGGTCTCTGGATAATTAAACTGAAATAGTATTATCTACAAGTGTGCCAATTTTGGAATAGCCCTCATGCATACCTTCCCAGATATCCAACATGGAGCTCAAATTTCTAGTGCGTTTTTTCAGCAGTTGGTAGAACTGACATAATTTTCAAATATGGGCTTGAGATATTCCGGTATACATCTTTACTCTCATACTAAATTTGGTTTCGATTGCTGCAGACGTTTAGGAGTTGATAAGGGGGACACACACACAGCCAGACAGACAGACAGACGGACAGAAGGACAGACAGACAGACACACATTTTCCCGGATCGATCTCATAAGTCTACTTTTTCCTCATTTTTGCAAAATGTGAAAAGTAGGCTAATAACCACTGACATGTTGGGGCGTGTGTGGGGAGAGATGGACTTTCGAGTTAATGTTTGTAGGGTGACCAGAGGCGCACATATCGAGCATTTGTTATGCATGTAAAAACACTTTTTGAGTTGCAGTACACAATAAAACACGATTCATCTTCCCACTCAATTGCACTGTATGTTATGAATTGTTGTAACCCCGACAATCATTTTGAATAATCATGTACAGTATTACAGCAAAGGAGGGAAAGAAGAGTGAATAAGAGTGGCTTATTGTTAAGTGCATATTTTTTCAATTTTTAATGCTTATTTTAATCGTGTTTAGTGCACAAATGTCCGGTCCGTAGTTATGATCCCCATGGAGACGACGCGACGTCTACTAGAGCTGCTAAGGATGACGTGACGTGCGCTCCTCAGTCCAACACGTGCTCTGCTACTAACAGTGGGTGCCGCTATGTTAATCACAGCGTAGGCTGGACACGACCGATTAAATCGCTCCGCTCAGTCCGGTGTGACACCTGTGATGTATGACTGGTGGCCTACCTGCTTAATGTAAAGGGGAGGAGGTTCGCCTTCTTGCACACCTCGGTCAACAAACCAACGCTCTATTAGCCTACTTTCGATTTTTACAAAAAATGAAAGTAGACTTATGAGATCTACACATGGCCCAAAAATGTGTGTCTGTCTATGTGTGTGTGTGTGTGTGTGTGTTCGAGTGTGTGTACTCGGAATGCCTGTCCCCCCCCTATCAATTCGAACACGGTGAAACCGAACTGAACGAAATTTGCTACAGAGGTAGAACTAGCCGAGGGCACCTCAGTGTCATGTTTTATATCGCCGCCATCTTGACGGAAGCGTAAAGGCGGCCACCCAAATGTTAAAAGCTTAAATCAAATTACGACCATCCTAATCATCTGATCTCTACCAAATTTTGCAACATTATACCCTTATGTATGAAGAATCGTTTGAACAAACTACAAGGTCATCAGCCCAATACCTTGCGGATGACGGCCATGTATGTGTGCACATCGATTCCCCCTATCTATTGAAACACGGTGGAACCGAATTGAACAAACTTTAGTACAGAGGTAGCACTAGCAAAGAGCCCCTCAGTGTCTTGTTTTATATGGCCGCCATCTTGACAGAAACGTAATGGCGGCCACAAATGTTAAAAGCTTAAATCGAATTACGACCATCCTAATAAAATGATCTCTACCAAATTCTGCAACATTATACTTTTATGTAGGAAGCATATTTTGACCAGACTACAAGATCATCAGCCTAATAGTTTGCATATGGCGGCCATGTATGTGTTGAAATCGATTCCTCCTATCAATTCAAACACAGTGAAACCAAATTGAACGAAATTTGGTACAGAGGTACCACTAGCAAAGGGTAGTCCAGTGTCATGTTTTATATCGCCGCCATCTTGACGAAAACGTAATGGCGGCCACCCAAATGTTAAAAGCTTGAATCAAATTACGACCAAACTAATCATCTGATCCCTGCCAAATTTTGCAACATTATACCTTTATGTATAAAGAATCTTTTCACCAAACTACAATGTCATCAGCGCAATAATTTGCGGATGGCGGCCATGTATGTGTGCAAATCGATTCCTCCTCTCTTTTCAAACACGGTAAAAGCGAATTGAATGAAATTTGGTACAGGGGTAGCACTAGCAAAGGGCACATCATATTCATGTTTAATATGCGTATTAGTACGTTGTATTTCAACAAGGTACTACAACCAACATTCAATTATACTCCTTGAAAAGGACGAAGAGTTATAAAAATACCCATGCATTTAGGAGAAAGTAGGCTATATGTTCTGAACATCTTGTTTTTACTTCACATCTCACCCCCGAACCCGTTGAAAACAGGAATTATAAGGAGTAGACGCACATCCATACATACACACGAACAATATAGGTGGCTGCATTATAATACACCAATGGAAGTTTGTAGTTTTACGTGGTCATTAATATGTATTTATTTATTTATTTATTTATGAAAGTACACAGGTCATAAACCCAATTAAGTACCTTCATGACACAAAGCAGATAGTCTAATTGAAAATCTAAATAATTTAAGAAAAGGCAAGAGAAGGAAAAAGAATTAAACTTACAACTACAAAATAAAATTAAAAAACCGCAATCATAAGCCATAAGACCTCCATTTTTACATGGAATACGAACAACTGGACGTGAATCCAGAAATAATCAGCGGCAATCCTAAGTGTTCCCCCGAATTTTCTCACACTACTTCCATTAACCCTTAATTAATCGCGGCGCAGAATTTGTTCCGCATTAAATTGAGTTCTTGTTGTTGTTTGAGTCTTCATTCTTCTCTTTTGACTGGATTGATGCAGCCCTCCATGCCTCTCTGTCCTAAGCTAATCGTTTCATCTCTACATACCTACCACACCCTACGTCCAAGGCAATCTGTTTAACATATTCTAACCTTGGTCTACCCCTACAGTTCTTGTCCTCGACCCTTCCATAACTAAGTTTGCTATTCCTGGGTTTCCTAACATGTGTCCTACCAACTTACCTCTACTCTCTATCACTTCATTAGCAGTCGCCAGAAACATCTCTCCTCTCCCACTGAACTTAATACCTCTTAATTTGTTACTCTATCTACCCATCTGATCTTCATCATTCTCCTGTAACACCACATTTCAAACGCTTCAATTATCCTCTTTTCTGCTCCACCAATAGTCCATGTTTTACTTCCATAGAGCGCCACGCTCCAGACAAAGGCTTTCAAAAATTACTTCCTAATACCTAAATCTATCAGATCCTTTCCTGTAGAAATGCTTTCCTTGCCTGAGCCTACCTACTTTTTAAATCCCCTTTGCTATTCTATCACTGGTTATTTTGCTTCCTAAGTAACATACGTAAGTCCCCTACTTCCTTTAGCTTTTCACCAGCCAATTTGATGTCCATAAAGGTTTCTGATTTATTTCGGCTGCGTTCCAATATTTAGCCTATTTTCATTTATGAAAAAATAAGCTGATGAGATCACCCCTTGTCCGTGTATGCGTGTGTGTGTGTGATGGTGTATGTCTCCCCGTAATAACTTCTAAACGGCTGGAGCGATTTCTATGAAACTCGGTACGTTCATAGTACTATTCCGGACGACACCGACCGTGCTCTTCAAATTTTGTTACGTCTCACTAATCCAAAATGGCGGCTATGCGAAATATTTCACCAGCATTCAATATCTCCGAAACTATTACCGATATCACCCTGAAATATTTTACAGTGATAAAGGGAACTACTAGAAGTTCACCTATGTGACATTTGAAAACCTGGTAAATACAAAACCAACATGGCGGCCAAGCGAAGTTGCGACTTTTAAATAGACGTTTCTCGCGATTTAACCAACCAAATGCAATAAGACTTGGTACGGTATATGTTTATACACATTGTAATGCACCGAAGTCTAACTTCGTTCAATTGTTTACATAACCTCAAGATGGTGGCTATGCGAAATATTTCACGGGCATTCGATATCTCTGAAACTATTAGTGGTATCACCCTGAAATTTTGTACGGAGATAAAGGGCACTACTGTTAGTTCATCTATAAGACTTTCGAAACCCGGTTAACTACAAAACGAATATGGCGGCCAAGCGAAGTTTAAAATTTAAATATACCTTTCTCGCGATTAAATGATCCAAACGCAATGAAACTTGGTACAGGAAATGTTTATACACATTGTAATGGACGGTACCTAATTTAGTTCAATTGTTTACATAACCTCAAGATGGCGGCTGTGCTAATTTTAAAATTAAGTTTTTATTTCTTGTGTCGTAATCATGCAATCGAAGAGAAAGTTTGAATAATGAACCTACGCATCTTTAATGGCACATGACTCTATGGCCTATAAATATAAAAATCCAACATGGCGACCATCCGAAATATTTAGATGGATCTCAATATCTACGAATCTATTACAGCAATCAAACTGAATTTTTTAATGTTCATAGGGGCTATGAACATAAGTTCACCTATAGGACTTTCAATAACCTGGTGATCACAAATCCAACATGGCGGCGACGTGATGTATAAATATTCACATGGACGTTTCTCACAATTTAACCACCCGAGTGCAGTGACACTTGGTACAGTAAATCCTTATACAAATGTTAATCCACTGGCATCTATTTTTTTCAATTGTTTCCATAACCACAAGATGGCAGCTGTGCGAAATTGTAAAATCTCGTTTTTACTTCTTGTGTCCTAATCATGCGATTGAAGTTTGAATACTACACGAACACAATAATCTACATGTAACAGTACATACTGTAACTCTTAAGACCTACATATGCAAACCGTGTTAAGGTGTTAAGGTGAACGAATATATTATATTCTCTTCTGAGTGAGTTCTGTGATGGATAAGATGCCTAAAAATATGACACCTGTATCACCATAAAAAGCTTTGTGTGTAGTCCTGAAATTATACATATTTTGTTACTCATTGTCTAAGTAGGTCCAAAATAATTGAGAACTTTATTAAAACAGGAAAGTGGTGTTTATACGTCAAGAGAGTCTCTTGAAGTTTCTCCTTTTTGGCAAGGTGTTGCCGCCCAAACATACTTTCAATTCTTGAAATAGGTGAAAATCATTCACGACCGCACTGAGCCAACGTTACGATAGACTTTTTCAAATAATTCGAGTGTGAAGTTTTGGACCATCTGCCGGTTAGTCCAAACCAGCACTGAATGGTTTTCACCTTTTTCGAGAATTAAAGGTATGGTTGGGCGGCAACGCCTCTCCAAAAAGGAAACAATTCAGGAGACTGTTCAGGCGTACCCACCTCAGTGGCGGCAGAAATATTTGCCGGGGGCATTGGAAAGCTGGTATAACGATACGACAAATGTTTCAATCGTTTTCGCAATAATGTTGAGACATAAGAATAAAACAAGCAAACATTATTTAGGAGTAAAATCAGTTTGGTATGTCAATCTGTTATTTTTATACAGTCCATCGGAACTTGAAAAAAAGCAGCCCTCTTATAACTCTTTACCACTGTATGCCTTGTAATCGTGTAATCAGTAATCGATTACAAAATGCCCCAAAGTCGTCATTTCGCACGCACGTACTTTCCAAACAGTGAGCCTGAAATGAGAACAGCGAAACGTGCAAAATTTCCTACGAGAGAAAGCTCGTTCAAATTCACTATTCAACATTTGTGTCAACTGTGTATATGAAACCGACAGCTGTGCTACATAATTGTTATTTGCGCTTCATGCTAATGCATGGTGATGTGACTGTGTGAAATTAATTTCCAAAGTGAAAGCTAGTCATTCAATGAGCCTAGTTCACCTGTGGCAGATGATTCTGCTAACGAGACTAACGTGGGTGAACATTTTCCTATATACCTAGGTAAACTGCTGAACGCAAATATTAACACCCCTAATCGCAAAATGACAGATTTCATTTAAAATCCTCGCCTTCCCTCGTACATATAACGCTTATGAATAAAACAAAAGTTTGGTGCTTTTCAGTCGGTCAACACGAATGTACCCAAAAGAGATGGGTTATGCCCTAATCCTGAAATAAATTACATTAAATTAATAAATACACTAGGATGACCAGTTTCGATCGTCAAGCGATCATCATCAGATCCATTTCAGTTAGGCTATAACATCTATGTTTGAGAATACAGGTGAAAAATATATACAATATGTACAATTATTTAGTTGCAGTGTTGGTAATGCAACTGTCGGTGTATGCTAAATGTAGTATATCTAATGTTAGGTGAAATTCTAAAATGGTAATAAAAATCCGGAATTTGTCTGTTTGTGGTGATTATATGGTCGACTATCGACTGTTGCCAGAGTGAACACGAAACTGCTTGAAGTTCCAGTTAGGGAGACAACCAGATAAGTATCAGCCTGTATTATTACAGTATAACCATAGTTGTTTTTGTATTTATTTATTTTAGTACCGTTAATAATATAAATAGTGTGTTTAAAGTTCGATTTTGACCTGTTTTTATGCACTAACTTAGTAAAGTTACCTGAATTGGTAGAATAAGAGTTATTCTAAAGATAAAATGTATATACAAACTTATCGCCTTCAAATCCGTCTACGATTCATTCATGCCTCCTTTATGCAGCAGAGCAGAGCGAAGCGAGAAACCGGTCCTGTGTGGTAACATTTGACCAACCACGCTATGCAAAAGCTTTCGATATCGTGGTCTCGGCCTAAGAAAATAGCCCTTTATCAAATATTACTTTGAGGCTTGGAGGTTCACACCTCTTGATGTCCTTTATGGGCGCTGTAGGATCTTTAATGGCTGGAAGTGGCTTAGAGGACTTGTGGGTGGAAATTTATGCAAAGAATTCGGTAATTCACATGATGTCTGAACACGCGTATGCTGGAGCAATCCGTGCCCAATTCCTGACTCAAGTTGCTCTCGCCAGATTCCTCATCGACGACATAAAAGGTGATACGATTTCAACCGCAGAACTTAAAGAAGTTCACCAAAAGGTACTTTTAGGGGAAGAAACAGTTGCAGGCATCCGCAACACTGCATGCCTCGCTGACGCCTCCAGTCGGTTTTACACGAAGTTCGATGAAGTCGCCAAATCAGGTCGCACAGCGTAATTGTGGACTGAGTATTTCAAAATGGCAACCATCATGCGTCTTTTCGTGAGAGCCGAACGTTCCGGGGACTGGAATCTTTACCTGTATTGTGTGCAGAGCATGATTCCATACTTACATGCTGCAGGGCATTTTAATAATGCCAAATACGCTCACATTTACCTCCAGCAGATGTTGAGGATAAATGAAACCATGACTGCGTCCGAAATCGAACAATTTGTGACGAAAGGCTTCTTCACCGTCCGTAGATCCGACAAATTCTGGTGTGGAGTTTGGACGGATATGGCAATCGAACAGGTGCTGATGCGTATTATGAAGTCAGCTGGAGGACTGACACACGGCCGCGGAATGTCTGAAGAGATGATAGCTCAATGGGTGACCGCCATGCCTGCAACGTCTGGTATTGTCGATGCAATGGAACGCTTCAGTGGTGTTTTCTCTGAAACTTGCGATCAACACGTCGAACTTCGAGAGACACGACAAGCCAGAGACAACCCTTTCGTGGAACTTCCTCTTCTTTCGTCTCTATGTACCGGTACACGTGTGGTTGCTGACGGCACCGTGAACTGCGACGAAACCCACGCCCTTGGTTTGCAAGCCATAAAGTCAATCGTAGGTCAATGCCTCCGAGACGTCCACTTGAAGAGGAAGGACAAAGTTCGTTCCCTTGGAAGTATGGCCAAGAGCACTAAAATTAAGGACACCACAGTGGAAATAGACACGAACCAACTGTTTCATCGCCTCCTTTGCAAAATACGAAATAAAGAAGAGCTTTCAACGTACTTGACTTACGAGTTGGCTGCAAGACCACCAGCTCTATTTGATGGCACACTTCTGCGGAAAAGCACAAAGTCCAAGCTCATCACTGTTTTAGAAGAGTTTTCAAGCTGCGAAGAAGCTTTGCCATCAAACCCTGTGTTCTCGGTCGACGGAGGTTTCCTTCTGCATCGAGTTGTTTGGACCTTTCCTGCAACTTACTCCCAAATTTGCCAGCAATACGTCAATTATATGGAAATTCATTTTGGCAAAACGACAACCGTTGTGTTTGATGGCTATGGTGCCCCGACAACCAAAGATGAAGAACATGCCAGGAGAACTGGCAAGGAGGCACCAGACGCAGTTATGGAAGATTTCACGCCAACTACTGAACCATAAGGAGTGTTTTTATCAAACGAGAACAACAAGACGCGTTTCATTGCTCTCCTATCAAAACACCTTACAACAGCAGGCATTGAGGTTATTCAAGCTGAAGACGACGCTGATACCCTGATTGTTTCAACGGCAGCCGAAACTTCAAGGAAAAAAAAGTCAGTTCTGTGATTGTGGGAGAAGATACTGATCTGCTCGTCTTGATAGTTTCTGTTCCTGATGCTCACGAAGACATTTCCGTGTTTATGCCAGGAAAGAAGAATGGAAAAGGCAAGATTTTCAAAAGCGGAAAACTCAAGTCTGGCCTTGGAAGCTTGCTTCCAATTCTCCCTTTCTTCCACGCTTCTACTGGTTGTGACACCACATCCACTCCCTTTAGAAAGGGAAAAATCAGGTCCTTCAAGCAGGTTAAAGAAAACGCTAAATTGCGCAGTAAGTCCATGTTTTCAACAAGTCAGATGCATCGCACAAAGAAATCGCTGCAGCAGGAGAGGCTTCCTTTCTTTCCTTATATGGATGCCCCAAAACGAACCGATTGGACACCACAACTGTAGAACCGGATTTGAGCGCAAATGCGCTTGCCTACTGAGTGGCCTACGCTGCACAACAATGTGCGGATACTGCGCTGGTCACAGATGTGCGAACTGCCCAGAGGAGAGCATCGACGTTGACGACCCTGACGAGCTTGTGCTTTAATACGAGGGCAAGTTATTTCTAAATATATATAGACATTATCTGCACAAAAGATAAAATTCTCACTGTTCCTTTTTTTTACAGATCTCATGGAACCTCCAAACGACGGAAGCCGCTAAGCATTACAAGTCAAAGCTTACATCTCTCATAGTGTCTCTGTATTTAATACTGACAATAATTTAAGCATTTTAGGTGTGATACGCACAATTTCAAGAATATGATTTATAATTTTAGGTTTAAATACATTATTTGCATTGGCAGTTTTTAGCTATTGTGACAGGAACGGTCAAAATCGAACTTTAAACACTCTATTTATGTTAATAGTACTTAAATGAATAAAACAGCTGTAAGAACGCGTCTAACATAACTTTGGCAGTAATATCCGGTCAATGTGACAACAGTCTGACCTCGCTAGGACCACTTGTTTGAAAGATATGGCCAAAAACGAATAAATCCAAGATGGCGTCAGTTTTTCCAAGATGACGGCTTTTCCCCAGCTCGGATTTTTTGGGACTTTTGGGATTTCGTTTAGGACAATGTTCTTAACGTTTCCACCAATTTTCAGCTTGTTATTAATTTTGTCCAGGTTAAAACTAATTTCACTGGATTAAAGCTCCTCCAATGAAACAATAACAACATAACTACACTGTATATCATTTTAGCTAATAATCTAGGGCAGGGGTCTCAACCAGTGGGTCGCGAACCCCTGGGGGTTCGCGAGATACGGAGAAAATGTTTTAACAAATTATTTTTGCTGTATTTTTTTATTTTAAAAAAGAATACACTAACATTGTACTTAACTTTTACGTTTTCTTTATTCTATTAATGAGAATCTTGAGCTTGTTTGGAATTAACCAAATTTTTAATGTCTGGAATGATTTTTGTAACCCACAAAACAATATCATTTTCCAGTGTCAAACGATTTCTTGATTTGGTTTTTAAATTCACCATTATGGAGAATCACAGTACTGTAGGTGTAAGATGTAGAAAATGGCATCAAAGTTTTTAACGCTGTTGTGGATAGTTCTGGGTATCCTTTTTAATACTTATCCAAACTTTGTCGGTACAAGCATTGTTAAAAGTTAGTTTCACTGACTGATCACTTGAAATCTCTAACGTTAAAACTTGGGGATCGCCAAAATATTCGTCCTAAAAGGGGGGGCCACAGTGTCTACAAGGTTGTGAACCTCTGATCTAGGGGAACAGCGGAGTGTACAGAGGGTCAGGTGCCCCACAGGACCTGGTAAAACACCCTTCTTTACCTCCTCTACAAAGTGACAAAGGTAAATAGCGCTTTTACGACCAATGTGTCTATTACTTGACGAGGAAGCTCAATTTGACAACAATAATGTTCTAGTTACCACGTATTGTCTGGGAATAGCTCAATTTGGAAACAATGACTCTCCAGTTATTAATCGTAGTCTTGTACATGACTATCTACTCTAGCGAGGAGAATAAGCTACCATCATAATGATCACTATGGTCATCATCATCATCGTCATTATGGGCACTTGATGACAGCCTACTACATTGTCCATTACAGCATTGACACACTAATACGAGTTTAATGCATTCCCGTCGTCATGGTAACTAAGTGCCTCCCACCCCCGAACCACTGCATGTCCTCCCCGTCTGGAATCATCATCAACATTGTCGTTGCAGCCATTTCTTACGGTCTTCAGCAGTTCTCTTCATATAGGCATACGAGTCACATTCCATCTCCTTGACAATGTTCTTGAGATACGATTGTCTTAGTCGTCCCCGTGGTTTCTTCCCCAAAATTTTTCCTTCAAAATTACCTGGAGGAGAGTGTCATGTCTGAGTATGTGTCCCATGAATTTTGCTTTACTTTACTTGATAGTGTTCAACAGACATCGATTCTCCTGAATTTGGTTCAGAACATGCTCATTTGTCTTTCTTTCCATCAAGCTTGTTCGGGTCATTCGTCTCCAAACTCACATTTCAGCTGCTTCAAGTTTTGTTTCTTCTCTTTTCCCAAGTGTCTGGAATGACAAGATAAATTATTGTTGTGTTAATACAGAAATTAACTATTTTATCTCTGCCTGTGGGCAGCATTTTCCTTATTATACACATTTATTAACTGACTTCTTAATGCTAATTCATCAGATGACTGAAAGTAAGTAATGGTCTCTTAAACCAATTTGTAGTAAGTTAATTAACGTTTACTTTTCCCCCAGTGCTGAGCTGGCTGCGTGGCTCAGTGGTAACGTTCTCGCTTGCTGGGTCCAAGGTTGCAGGTTCGAATCCTGGCGCAGTTAGCTGGCATTTGAGGGTGCACAAATGCGAGGGAGCCATCTCAGCAGATTTACTGGCACGTTTAAGATCCTCTTCCGGGCAAAATTCCGGAACCTGGCATCTCTAAATGCCAGAGTAATTAAAAGGGACGTAAAACCAATAATATTATTATTAATAATACAGCCCAGGACAGCAAATTCACTGATGCAGGATGTTTTACTGTCCCATATGTCAACTGTGAGAAAATATTTATTACTCGCTATCATGATTTTTGGATGCGTGTCCAAACAAACTAACTGTATGGTCAACCACGTGTACTGCAGATTTTTTTCTTTTTCGTAGTCAGTTTACCCTCCACGTAGGCTTTTCCCGCGGACTAAGCGAGGGATCCCACCCTTACCGCCTCTACGGGCAGTGTCCTGGAGCTAAACATCGAGACGGGGGATACAACTGGGGAAGAGGGACTAGCGCCTCGCCCAGGCGGCCTCGCCTACAAAGCGAACAGGGGGGGCTCATGAGGGATGGGACGAGATGTGAAGAATGGGAGGGATAGACAAGGAAGAGGGAAGGAAGCGTCCGTGGCCTGACGGTAGGTACTGTACCCGTATTATTCGTGAAGATGCACTTGTCGAATCCGAAGATCGGCTGGATCGTAGAATCTTCAAGGTCCCCGGCTAGAAAAACCTATAAATCCTACCGACAATTACTACATGAGGATACACTAGTCATTTGATTGTGTTATGGACTATTCTATTGGGCGAACAACTCAATCAACTGTGGAGAGTGGGAAACTTACGGTTCTCGGGGCAAATGGGATATGGAAAAGGGGTACTTAATACCTGAATCCATTTCCACAACACAATCTCTCAACATAACTTATATAATTCACGAAAGTCTATTTATAAAAACGAACGATTTAATTTATTAAATAAAAAAAATACAATTAAAATTAAATCAATAAAAATAAAAATCCCTACAATAAATTAAATAATTATGACGAATGGCACGCTGGTGTATTCTTTGGAATACACGGTAAGACAGAGTTTGCTTTTGCTGCTCTTTGCTTTAATTCATTCCTTCCTTTTTCACAAACACCAACAGTGATTTCGTACTTTTTCTTTTATTTGTGCACCTTGCTTACTTTCTTTGTAAGTCTGTTATAGATATACATCTTCCATGATCAACCTAGCGGCATCTAGCAGCTAACTACTGAAGTTTCTCAATATCTCAACTCTCAAGAGGACTTCCTTCCCAATCCAGCCACAAGATGTCGTCGCTATCTCCAGCTAACATCTCCATGCTCAAGAGGACTTATTCATCATTCCAATCCTCCAGACGTCGTCATCATCGCCTGCTAGCTTCTCCTTGAAGATCACTCCATCAAGAAAATTAATATCTAAGAAAGCAATTTCTCATTGTAATGTTGGCAATTTATATGTATGTTCCTTTGTCCCTTCCCCCCCCCCCCCCTTTCTTTCCTGGGTACCTCTGTGCTTCGTCGAGCAGCTCTCACTTCTTCGTCAGTCGTCAACACGTACAGTTGGAGCCTACCTCAGGATTGTCTCCTGTCTACTCGAGACATTTTTTAAATATCTACGCCATGTTGTGAATTTTAAACTCAACCGTCTTCCAGACCATCGTCTTTCTTCAAAATGAGCTAAGTACATCTTCAATGGTTTTCAGCAAGTTTTAAATGTTTTAAATTGCTTATAGCATTTTATCTGATTTTATAGACGGTGTGAAATTGATAAATTTGATGCAATATCTGCCTTCAAAAGATCTTCCTGATCTAGTTGTGGCTACTTCAGCTAACTTTTCAAAATGAAAAAGTACTTCTTGTACTGATTATCTGAGATACTATCTCACACCGAGGGATAATTTAAAGTACCCACTGTCTATAGAATTCAGCTTTCCGCCGGGGGACTTGTTTTGCGAATTCAACATATATCAATGCTCTAGAACTTTCTAAATCAAGTTATCTTTCTACAAGTAAAATAGCCTAGCATTTCTTCAAATATGGGAACACAATTTCCTCATTGAGAAATTTATGTTGTATAAACCTCTAATCAACATAATTTGTCGTCCTTCGTGGGATTTTCCGTTGCATTCAGCTACAATCTACGGATTTCTAAAGAAATAAACCTTCTCAAGTTACAATTCAACTAATGATTTACATAATTGCAATAACTTTTCTTCTTGTGAACATTCTGTGCTGCAATAGTGAACTTTCCAAACATACCAATAGACTATAGTGAAACAGTGCTCATTCAACCAACATCCGTGTCGCGTTCGAAAGAGAGCAATAAACATGGCCAAGACATTTTCCTAAACCTCCTATTTTCCTCCTCTCAAATACCTTACTAACATATTATAATGAAATTATAAAATCTAGATTTCCTTCAATGAGGTGTCACTCATTAGTAGTGCCCTCCCATCTTTGTGCTGTTTAACATCGTAATTTCTGTATAATCTGTGCTTAGCACACTCTTTAAACTATTGTTTTCCTCGTTTACAAGGGAATTCAATTATTTTTCTCACAAGTGAGTTCTCTAACTTTCTTTTTCCAGGTTGCACGAAAGGGCAACTGGCCCCATTTTTTCTCGTGATCCCTGTTTAAATATAAGAAGTTATAGAAACTTCTTCTTAATTTTCCTCTCTTTTTTGTCATAATCTCATATTAAATGCTTTTTCATAGCCTTTAAGATCTCTAATAGGAATTGTAATATAATGTTATTGGTTTTACGTCTCTTTTAACTACCCTGGCTTTTAGAGACGCCGGGGTGCCGGAATTTTGCCTCGAAGGGGATCTTTAACGTGCCAGTAAATGTACTGACACGGCTCCCTCGCATTTGCTCACCCTTAAATGCCGGCTGACTGCGCCAGGTTTTGAACCTGCAACCTTGGGCTCAGCAAGCGAGAACGTTACCCCTGAGCCACGCAGCCAGGCTCTAATAGGAATTCTTAAAGTGCCTACATTGTACCTGATTCCTTGTTGAAGCTTTAATTATTTGTAATTCTCGTTATAAACTTTAAAGTTTCCAATTTTAGCACAACTTTTAAAATCTTATTCAGATTCTGTGCTCGAAGCAAGTTTTAAACTTGCGTCCTATTTAACATTGTCAAAACATTTGCAATTTGTTAGAATTAAGTCTCAGACTTTTGTATGTTAAAATTGTATATTGTATTACTTTGAATCTAAATCAATTTTATATTGTTTTCTACGTCAACTCTTTCTTTATTGTTAAATAAACAAAATTTCAACTTTGCGCTTTATACATTACAACAGAATAACGCTTAATTAGGTCCCTGGTTTCCCTGACTCTTCCCATCGGTTTATGCTATTTTGAAGCAAATCTCATACCTGTACTAAAATTATAAAAGTTTTGCTTCTTGTTGCATTTGAACGAAAACTTCTAGTATCATCTTTTTCAAAGCATCTTTTAGCTGCTATAGCTAATTCTAATGAGCCAAAAAGGCAAGTAAAGCTAGCTCCGCAATCTTCCTGCTTGTCGAGATTATCTCTAAAACTTGTGGTTCATTTTCAAAATTTAAGTTTTTCTTCCGGTCTAAACTTTTGCTGGGTAAAAGCTTAGCTATTCTTAAATGCAACTATTGTTTTTCTTACCAAAATTTTCAAAGAAATCAAAAAAATTGTTCCCAATACCTTTCACCAATACCTTTCCTGGAAGTAATCGATCAGTCGTCGAAGATCCTACAGTTCCAAGAACTAAAATCATAACGGCAAATTCAATTTATTTGCGCCTTTCAAAACATTCGTTCAATCTTAGCTCCTTTGAAAAGATATACGGTAAATCAGTCATTCTTTGTCTTGCCAGACTACCACCCTTCCCTATAATAGCCAAATGTAGGCTTGGAAGGGAAGCTACGTTCGCTGCTTGCTTGCAAATAGCCCAAGCTCCAACAGCATTTCCCGTTAGCTGCGGCCAAGTCCATACTCACTTTAGGTACTTCACGGGCTTTGCGGTGACACTCGTCACTAAATACTTATTCAAATTCATTTGTTTGCTTAGCATTGGACTCTCGTCCTATTTACCCACACCTGTTCTTCATTCCGAAACCCACTTCCCTTTCCTTCTCTCTTCATCTTCCCTTGGGGGTAGCGTTAATCCCTAGCCAAAACCTCCCCAAACTTTGGTTCCAGAAACCCGGAAGGGTCCATTTGTCAATATTTTTCACATTATTAACATCTACTTTGAATTTTCAGCTATATCTTCACTGTGCAAAGCTGGTGAGGGGGAAGGAGGTTGCTTCTGTCTCCTTTGGTGCGTCTCTCCCTTTCAACTTATTTGCTGCCGCCAGTCTGACAGCATTTCCAAAATTTCACCGTTTCGTAAGTTATACTTTAATTTACCCATTTCGCCATGGCTCCTACTGATAAAGGTAAATACGGTAGGGATGAAAAACTTACTTCCAAACGAGCATCTTATAAAGGGCAAATTACCCGATTTAGAAAATACATCAGAGAGCTAGATCCTTCAGAAGCTCAATTAGATTTGTTAAAACATCGCGTAAAGGATTATGAACGTTCTTATGAGAATTATTGCAATATTCAAACTGAAATCGGAACTTGTATGCTCAATCAAATCGATGATCGAGTAGAAGTAGAAAACCAATACTACGAAGACATTGGCTCTGCCTTTAAAATAATACGCCAACTCGAAGAAGAACAGAAAAAAGACGGTTCTGTTTTTGGTTCCCTTCACGAACAACAAACCTCTTCTCGTGAGGGCACTCACAAGCCCAAGCCAATTCTACCTAAGATTAATTTGCCTCACTTCTCTGGAGACGAATCTACTTGGGATTCTTTCTATGAACTATTTTGCTCTCTTGTTCATGACAATGAAGACATTCAAGTCATCTACAAGTTTCATTATTTGCGATCTATTCTCTGCGGTCAAGCCCTGCAGTGGGTTGAAGCACTCCCATTAAGTGCTGAAAACTACCCCATTGCCTTTAACCTGTTGAAGGAAAGATACGGTAATTTACGGTTACGTATTCAACGCCACACGAAAGCTCTATTCAATTTGCCTGCCTCACAGCACAATGACGTCACTAGCCTGCGTACCCTCATCGATACGACACAACTTTACGTAAAAGCTTCATCCCAATTAGATCAACCCACTGACCATTGGGACACTTTTCTAATACATTTTGTGGTTTCTAAAGTCGATGTTGCTACCCTTAAAGCTTGGGAAATCGAACTTTCCAAAGACGACGATTACTCTTACGAGCATTTCGTCACCTTCATAAATGCTAGATGCCAACTCTTAACTGCCTTAGCTAACCAAAGTAAACCCTCTTCTCCTAGTTCTAAATTTGAATCTTTGTCTCTTAAATCCAAAAGCGAATATGCTTCGTCTAATACCCAAAAACCCGTGTCTAGCTCTTCTAAACCCAAGTCAAATGTCACGGGTTACCAAACTAGGTCTAGTGAACGTCGTATTGCAAGTTCCCTTGTTTTAAACACTCAAAGTGAACCTCGGAAAAGCTTAAATGAACCAGCAAAGTGCATACTTTGCAAAGATTCCCACGCTTTGTATTCATGTAAATCCTTTAAAGAACTGTCAATTGACGATAGAAGATAATTAGTAGCGCAGAATCAATATTGTTTTAATTGCCTCTCACCCAAGCATTCAGCCTCTAATTGTAAATCTACCCGGCTCTGCTTTCATTGCGGAAAAGCGCATCATTCTCTATTGCATCGTCACGATCAATCAAAGTCATCAGTAGCATCCACTTCTAAAAAGGTGATAATGCCAGCAGTCCTAATGCTTCATCTTACATTCAGAACGCTAAGTCTTTACGTAGCGCTCAAGTGTTATTGTCTACTGTTCAAATTGAAGTCCAGAATAAGTTTTGCAACTGGGTCCGCGCACGAGCGGCAACCCATTATTTCGTTTCTAATTCATTAATCAAAAAACTAGGCCTACCTGTAAACCCTACTTCTATCAATGTATCCGGAATCAACAGCTTAAACTCTCAAGCTTTCCAGTTTTCAAAACTAACCATAAAGGACACTTGTCACAGAAATAATCTTCTAAAACTTAACTGCCTCATTCTCAACAGTATCGGAGAGGATACTCCAAGTCACTCTGTCGATATCTCAGGTTTAAATATTCCTTCTCATCTAAGGTTAGCCGATCCTCTGTTCAATGTACAAGGCCCCATTGACATACTTTTTAGTGCCAATGTTTTTTGGAATTGCCTTCGTAAACAAACTTGTAAACTGTCTTCAAACGTGGTCGCCAGAGACACTAATTTTGGTTGGATTGTTACTGGTCAACTTCCTCATTATTCCCCAACCCGTATCGCAATGTTATTTCGCTAATACCGATCTAGAACAGTTCTGGAAACTCGAAAACATTGATTCTCCTAACTTGAGCTCTTCCGAAAACGAATTCTGTGAGCAACTCTTCATGTCCACCACTACTCGTTCACCCGAGGGTAGATTCATTGTTCAGATGCCAAGATTACTCAATCCTCCCAAACTTATCAATTCTCAACCTAAGGCTCGAAGAGCCCTCTTTGCTATCGAGAGCAAATTTAAGAAAGAACCTCTTGTCAAACAACAGTACACAGAGTTTATGGACGAATACGAGAGCTTGGATCATATGGAAGTTGTTAGCAAACCTGATGACGATTTACACCCTCCTAAAGAAACTGTATTCTTAAATCATCATCCCGTGTGGAAAAACCCTCTTGTAAAGGACAAAATCCGAGTCGTGTTTAATGAGTCATCACCTGACGTCAATGGTAACAGTCTCAACGACACTCTTTATTCTGGTCCCGCTATTCAGTCCGATTTATCTACCATCCTTTTAAATTTTCGCCTGTTCCCCATAGCTGCCATAGCGGACATCAAACAGATGTACCGTCAAGTTGTAATTCAATCCGAACAACAAGACCTCCAAAGAATCTTGTGGCGCGACGAAATCAGCAAGCCCATTAAGATATTTCGGTTAAAGACAGTAACCTACGGTCTGAAACCTTCCGCTTTCCTTGCTATCCGATCCCTACATATGTTAGCCTCTCAAGATGGTCTTTTATTTGATTCTAAAGCTTCTGAAGCCCTAACTACATCTTTTTATGTTGACGATTACCTTCAGTCCTTTCCCACTCTTGAAGAAGCCTCTTTTGTATCGCTAGAGCTTCGGGCATTGTTAAAGAATGGAGGATTCCCCCTTCATAAGTGGAATTCCAATTCCGCTAAATTTCTTGCTCAGTTTCCCATAGAAGATGTAGACCCCTCTTCTGCCGAAATCTGCGGAGATTCCGAATCCATAAAAACGCTTGGAGTACACTGGTGCACTCGCACTGATACCCTTATCTATAAAGTTTCACTTACCGAAGAGCTCCCTAACACAAATAGACAAATTTTATCTGAAATTGCAAAAATTTTCGATCCGCTTCAATTTCTTGCCCCAGTTATTGTATTCGCCAAGCTTTTCATGAAGAGCTATGGTCTCTCAAATGTGAATGGGACGAAGCTGTTCCCCTTTCTTTTCTTAATAGGTGGCTCTCTTTTCGTAGCAGTTTACTTGACCTTTCTCTTATTGAAATTCCTAGGAATTTAATTAATGCTCCTCCTAACACATCTTTCTTTCTTCATGTGTTTGCCGACAGCTCCGAGAAAGCTTACGGTTGCTGTGCATATTTGGTTTATCGCAATTCGCTAAATGAATCTTCATTGTCCAACCTTATTTGCGCTAAGTCCAAAGTCGCTCCTCTTAAAACTATTACTTTGCCTTGGCTTGAATTGTGTGCTGCACTCATGGCCGCAGAACTTGCCAAAAATTGCACAAAGTCTTAAAGGTCGAATTTACGCAAACCTATTTGTGGAGCGATTCCATGATCACTCTTTCTTGGATTGCCAAAAACCCCACCCACTGGCAAACCTTTGTTGCAAATAGAGTTTCTAAAACTCAAACTCTTTCTTCTGGATGTCAATGGAGACATGTGCCCAGTGCTGATAACCCCGCTGACATCATCTCTCGTGGATGCTCACCTTCTCTATTGTCAGCGTTTCAGTTGTACTGGCATGGGCCCTCGTGGTTAATCGAAGACTCTTCTTGTTGGCCTTCTAAACCTCCGATTACAAACTCCAAATTGCCTGACGCTAAAAGTATCTAATTCCACTGCTTCGTGTCTTATTTCCAACGTTTCACACCCCTTGTTGTCCCGCTATTCTTCCTTTCATAAAGTAATTCGAATTTTTGCCTATCTTCTCAGATGGAAATATCTTGTGGTTGACCAACCTCTTCTTCCACACCTAAGCAATCACGAATTAAATCTCGCTACTCTTAAAGTTTTGCAGCTAACACAGCAAGAAGCCTTTTGCACTGAATTATCTTTGCTATCCGCGAATAAAGATCTTCCTAAATCTAGTCATCTTCGCGCTTTAGCCCCTTTCCTTGATGACAACGGGTTACTCCGGGTAGGTGGTAGGCTCTCGCAATCTTTGCTTTCTGAGGACAAAAAGCATCCTATTATTTTGCCTTCCAAACATCACGTAACTTCCGCAATCATACGTGACTTTCATTTTCGCAACCTGCATGTTGGTACTCGTACTTTGTTTGCTAAGGGAAAAGTACTGGATCATAAATGGAGTTCATGAAGTTTCTTCTGTAATTTACAAATGCATCCCTTGTTTTAAGGTGAAACCTAAAGTTAGTACCCATTTGATGAGCGACCTACCTTCTTTTCGTTCTTCTCCTATACGTCTCTTTGCTTTAACTGGCGTAGATTACATGGGTCCATTTCATTATCAACGCAATTCCCCAGAAGCTAAACGCAAATTGTTTGGTAAGCTCTATGTTTCTCTTTTTGTTTGCATGGTTACTGGCGCGATCCATTTGGATCTAGTAACAAATGCCTCTACTTCTTACTTTCTGTCAGCCGTCTCTCGCTTCACTGCCAGACGTGGTGTTCCCTCTGAAATGTTTTCCGATAACGCTTCTACTTTTCAAGGAGCAGCTTCATTGTGGAAGAAAGCCCTTACATCTCCTTCTGCCATGGAACAAATTTCTAACTTTTCCTATTCTAAAGGTTTTAAATTGCGGTTTATATCTCCCTACGCCCTCATCACGGCGGTAGGTGGGCATCTTGCGTCAAGCTTACTAAAAGTCATCTAAAACGGTTTTAGGTAGTCGCATTCTGACTTACGAAGAATTTAATTCGCTGTCTATCCTGATTGAAGGTGTTGTTAACTCTCGCCCTTTAACTCCGCTTTCCAATGATCCTGATGACCTGCTTCCACTCACACCTGGTCACTTCCTTATAGGCACTTCTCTTTCAGTTCCTCCTCCCCTTCCTAGCTCTTATAGAGATTCTAATTTACCTATTGTTCGGCGTAAACTTGAAGCCCTCCGTAATTCTTTCTGGAAGAGATGGAAATTGGAATACTTAACTTCTTTACAACGGAGACAGAAGTGGTTTCTTTCTAATCCTGACATCAAAGTGGGGGACCTGGTCCTTGTTAGAGATGCCCCCCCCCCCCTTAGATTGGGTCTCCGGTCGGGTGGTCAAGTGTTACCCGGGAAGGGATGGAAGGGTCAGGGTGGTTAGGATCTTGACCACAAATGGGCATATTACAAGACCCCTGTCTTTAATTGCCTCCCTTCCTTTAAATCTTTAATATTGTGTTTCTTTTCTCTGTTGGTGTTTGTCCCCCCAGCTTGGTGTATTCTTTGGAATACACGTTAAGACAGAGGTAGCTTTTGCTGCTCTTTAATTTAATTCATTCCTTCCTTTTTCGCAAACACCCAACAGTGATTTCTTACTTTTTCTTTTATTTGTGCACCTTGCTTACTTTCTTTGTAAGTCTGTTATAGATACATACCTTCCATGATCAACCTAGCGGCATCTAGCAGCTAACTACTGATGTTTCTCAATATCTCAACTCTCAAGAGGACTTCCTTCCCAATCCAACCACAAGATGTCGTCGCTAACTCCAGCTAACATCTCCATACTCAAGAGTACTTATTCATCATTCCAATCCTCCAGACGTCGTCATCATCGCCTGCTAGCTTCTCCTTGAAGATCACTCCATCAAGAAAATTAATATCTAAGAAAGCAATTTCTCATTGTAATGTTGGCAATTTATATGTATGTTCCTTTGTCCCTTCCCCCCCCCCCCCCCTCGTCAGTCGTCAACACGTACAGTTGGAGCCTACCTCAGGATTGTCTTCTGTCTACTCGAGACATATTTTAAATATCTACGCCATGTTGTGAAGTTTAACCTCAACCGTCATCCAGACCATCGTCTTTCTTCAAAATGAGTTAAGTACATCTTCAATAGTTTTCACCAAGTTTTAAATGTTTTAAATTGCTTATAGCATTTTATCTGATTTTATAGACGGTGTGAAATTGATAAATTTGATGCAATATCTGCCTTCAAAAGATCTTCCTGATCTAGTTGTGGCTACTTCAGCTAACTTTTCAAAATTAAAAAGTACTTCTTGTACTGATTATCTGAGATACTATCTCACACCGAGGGATAATTTAAAGTACCCACTGTCTATAGAATTCAGCTTTCCGCCGGGGGACTTGTTTTGCGAATTCAACATATATCAATGCTCTAGAACTTTCTAAATCAAGTTATCTTTCTACAAGTAAAATAGCCTAGCATTTCTTCAAATATGGGAACACAATTTCCTCATTGAGAAATGTATGTTGTATAAACCTCTAATCAACATAATGTGTCTTCCTTCGTGGGATTTTCCGTTGCATTCAGCTACAATCTACGGATTTCTAAAGAAATAAACCTTCTCAAGTTACAATTCAACTAATGATTTACATAATTGCAATAACTTTTCTTCTTGTGAACATTCTGTGCTGCAATAGTGAACTTTCCAAACATACCAATAGACTATAGTGAAACAGTGCTCATTCAACCAACATCCGTGTCGCGTTCGAAAGAGAGCAATAAACATGGCCAAGACATTTTCCTAAACTTCCTATTTTCCTCCTCTCGAATACCTTACTAACATATTATAATGAAATTATAAAATCTAGATTTCCTTCAATGAGGTGTCACTCATTAGTAGTGCCCTCCCATCTTTGTGCTGTTTAACATCGTAATTTCTGTATAATCTGTGCTTAGCACACTCTTTAAACTATTGTTTTCCTCGTTTACTAGGGAATTCAATTATTTTTACTCACAAGTGAGTTTTCTAACTTTCTTTTTCCAGGTTGCACGAAAGGGCAACTGGCCCCATTTTTTCTCGTGATCCCTGTTTAAATATAAGAAGTTATAGAAACTTCTTCTTAATTTTCCTCTCTTTTTTGTCATAATCTCATATTAAATGCTTTTTCATAGCCTTTAAGATCTCTAATAGGAATTCTTAAAGTGCCTACAGTGTACCTGATTCCTTGTTAAAGCTTTAATTATTTGTAATTCTCGTTATAAACTTTAAAGTTTCCAATTTTAGCACAACTTTTAAAATCTTATTCAGATTCTGTGCTCGAAGCAATTTTAAACTTGCGTCCTATTTAACATTGTCAAAAAATTTACAATTTGTTAGAATTAAGTCTCAGACTTTTGTATGTTAAAATTGTCTATTGTTATTACTTTGAATCCAAATCAATTTTATATTGTTATCTACGTCAACTCTTTCTTTATTGTTAAATAAACAAAATTTCAACTTTGCGCTTTATACATTACAACAGAATAACGCTTAGTTAGGACCCTGGTTTCCCTGACTCTTCCCATTGGTTTATGCCATTTTTAAGCAAATCTCATACCTGTACTAAAATTATAAAAGTTTTGCTTCTTCTTGCATTTGAACGAAAACTTCTAGTATCATCTTTTTCAAAGCATCTTTTAGCTGCTATAGGTAATTCTAATGAGCCAATAAGGCAAGTAATGCTAGCTCCGCAAGCTTCCTGCTTGTTGAGATTATCTCTAAAACTTGTGGTTCGTTTTCAAAATTTAAGTTTTTCTTCCGTTCTAAACTTTTAGTCGGCACTTTGCTGGGTAAAAGCTTAAGCTATTCTTAAATGCAACTATTGTTTTTCTTACCAAAATTTTCAAAGAAATCAACAAAATTGTTCCCAATACCTTTCCTGGGAGTACTCGATCAGTCGTCGAAGATCCTACAGTTCCAAGAACTAAAATCATAACGGCAAATTCAAATTATTTGCGCCTTTCAAAACATTCGTTCAAACTTAGCTCCTTTGAAAAGATATACAGTAAATCTGTCATTCTTTGTCTTGCCAGACTACCACCCTTCCCTATAATAGCCAAATGTAGGCTTGGAAGGGAAGCTACGATCGCTGCTTGCTTGCAAATAGCCCAAGCTCCAACAGCATTTCCCGTTAGCTGCGGCCAAGTCCATACTCACTTTAGGTACTTCACGGACTTTGCGGTGACACTCGTCACTAAATACTTATTCAAATTCATTTGTTTGCTTAGCATTGGACTCTCGTCCTATTTACCCACACTTGTTCTTCATTCCGAAACCCACTTCTCTTTCCTTCTCTCTTCATCTTCCCTTGGGGGTAGCGTTAATCCCTAGCCAATACCTACCCACACGCTTGTCATTAAACAAAACCAAACAATTCGTATGTCCATCTGACATAGAAATCCATAGCGCATCTCAAATAAAAACGAATCAGCTGTTTCAGACTTTAAAGAAAATTAAAAATATAATAAATAATATTATTAAAATATTATTTCGGTTAACATAAACTTCTTTTACTCTATACATGAAACTCCGATTATATAACTTGAATGCAAAATCTACAGCTCAAGTTAACACTATCGTCAACTGATCTGCAGTTCACTGTCGTCCTGGCAAACTTCACATAATCCTCTTATTTACGTTATATTTACATTACTATATTACAAAAACACTACAATAAAGTTCTCCCCTCTTTCTCATTTTTGTATTCAATCGTAGAATTATTTACATCAATTACAAATACAATTTCAATAAATTATTGCGCTGTCAAACGACTTCTTACGACTACATTACAAAACATCGATAATACAATACACATACAATCACTTTCTACTCCTTAAACAACACTTCTCGAAAATATTAACCTTGGGTTAATTATTCCTGCTTCACAACATTTATTTATGTTATTCTATTATATTTCATTTATTATTAATAATTATTCCATAATTATTAATGGTTCATTTATTTGTTATTCATGTTTATTAATGCTTCTTACATTATATTACAGTTTATTACCGTCGACACAATTATATAGTAGTTTATTCCAATTCCGAGCTGATATGGCCAAGCAATTATACGAAGCTCTTACGAAAACACGGTCAAAATCTTGTTATAATAGAATTGGCAAACCAATAGTTAAAAATCACCTCACTAATTCTTTCCGCCAACTGTCCTGTCATTTCGACTGTATGTCAATTAAATACTAATACTCTGATCTTACATTCATCTACTTGCAACAATACTGCTCTATAATGCATCACAATCCTTCATAAAACGGCTGCACTACGTATTAGAGCTTCCATAAAACAACTGTGCTCTAAAAAGCCTTACCATTCCTTTCAATAAAAATTCGATCCTCCATAACACGTTTAAACTACGTATTATAGCTTAATATCTTCACTGATACCCTCTCATATCAATAATAAATGCATACACGGCATTTCCTTCTCGAATAACAAAACTTACATGTCATTTTAAACTTGACATTAGAACTTTCACCCTAGTTCTCTACTTCAATATTAATTCAATACGATCTTCATAATATACTTTAATTACTTCGATCCCTTGTAGCCTCCGTGGCTTAGGCGGCAGCACGCCGGCCTCTCACCGCTGGGTCTGTGGTTCAAATCCCGGTCACTCCATGTGAGAACTATGCTGGACAAAACGGAGGCAGACAGGTTTTTCTCCGGGTACTCCGGTTTTCCCTGTCAAAAGTTCATTCCAGCAACACTCTCCCCTATCATTTCATTTCATCTGTCATTCATTTAATCATTGCCCCAGAGGAGTGCGTCAGGCCTCGGCAGCCGGCACAGTCCATATCCTCGCCGCTAGATGGGGGCTTCATTCATTCCATTCCTGACCCGGTCGGAGACTGGAAGCAGGCTGTGGATTTTCATTTTCACTTCGATGCCTTAATACTTTTATTTATCTTGAACTTATATTGTTGCATCCGGGGAATGCACCCCCATCCCCTTCTATCTACGACACATACATCTATCCCCAAACAAACGCCTTCGGAATACATTACAAAATTCTAACATACATCTAAGCCAAATACATAGCAACAACCTCCAGTAACCACGGCCAACTCCCCACATCCTGTAAAATGTGCAATTCTGCACACTCGACACTCAAAAGGCTAAAAGCTGGAGAGGTGAGGTAACTCGAGGTCAGTCAGTCTTCCTCAGTGTCACTTTGTGCCAGACCGCTGCCGTACGCCGCTCCGACGACCACCAAAGGGTAAGTGTCTAAGCGATCTGCACTTCCTCACACAGACATTCACACTCTCACCCCTTAGTGCTTGGATTGTGATAAGCATCTGGTTTAATAACTGTTCTGCCAATTCTAGGAGTACTTCAAGTCTGAAGTATTCATTAAAGTCATACATCTCATAAGCATCTGGTCTTTTAGTTTATTGCTTTAATTGTTAAGATCCTACCCTTCATCCCTCGTCCCGGTAGGATCAAGCTAACACTTAATTAATTGTTTCGTGGCGCCCGTAGCCAGCTACTCGCCAACGTCACACTGCTTGTATCGCTTATTAGCGCGAGCCGACCGCTGCCCACGTTAGCAGTATTCCCAACAGCGGCCCAGCTGTTCAGAGCTTCCAGCACCAAACCGCCCTTAATCTTGATATCTCATCCCCGAATTACCCGATCAAACAGCTCCAAGCAACCCCCAGCTACTCATATTTCATCCTCCCCCCCCCCCCCCCCCCAGCTATTACATTGTAGAGGGCACCCTCTCAGGTCCCCTACAATTGGTGGACGCGCTAGGTAACGTGATGTTGTTTTAGAACAACGCCCTAGGGTTAAAAACAACGTAACTCTGCGGTAAAGATCCCAAAAATTACCTTTTACTAGCCAAGCTCACGCCACTCAAAATTGAGAAAAATTTTCAAACTACGGATCAGGTAGTACTTAGTTAGGTCTTATTCATTACCCACCCAACCCCCCCCCCCCCCCCCCGAACAGGTTCAGGGTTATCATAACCACCCTTATACAGAAGCTAGCATTTTACATCCCCATAGAAAGTTACGCCCACCCCACACGGTAGAAAGGGGCACCATTATTATTTCACTATCCCAGATCCTCAGTTCCATAAGAAGAACAGCACAGATAGTACTCCATGCTAAGGTTCCAGAAGGTTAGTAAGGTCAGACGTGCAGTTAGTGTCACAGCCCATACCCTCGCAATGTTTAAAAGTCAACAACAATAACACTAATGTTGCAAAAGGTTTACTAGAATTCTCATTGATCAACATATCGCGATTTATAGGCCTAGGGATGCAAATTCACCTAAATCTGATATAAGTGTCTACTCAAAATAATAGAATTATCGTAAAGACTTGACTAGTCTTACTATAGAACAAATTCTTTAAATGACGTCCATACATCCAAATTATACATTCCAGTCCTAATAATAGGTATGTCAAATATAACATCAAGTTAAGTAATCGCAAATATTCTTGCCTAGATCGCCGTAATAAAATAAAACATGAAGTCAATGTTTTATCTTCGTAGTAGCTTCATCCTAACTAATGTTCTTCTTACGCTAAAATTCCCAACGTTATCTCAAACGAAAATATTAATGAATTTAAGAATACATTCTCAAATTCATAATCGCAAATATCAATATTCAACTTCCAAAATATATTCAAATCGTAGATAAAATAATCGAATATTTAAAACTGTCAAATTAATTACGGATCATAGAATATCCCATACTTCTCCTTTAAATTTAATTAAATATTAAATTACTAAAACTTTGGTGATACGGTGCCCTCCAAAATCAATTCAAACTACCAAACAAACTACATAATGAATCTTCTTCTGCCTTTACCGAATCTAGACGATCTTCGGCAATAGAAAATACCGGTACCGTACTGGACAGTATTCCCCATTCTGCTATTCTTCTGCTTCCAATCTTCTTCCTCCAAATGAACTGCATTTTCAGGACTCGTACACCGTCGTCGAGACTCGAACTGCATCATCCTGGACTCTGGATTCGACTCGGACCAGTTTTCAAGCATTGGATCGGGTAATGGCCCTGATCCCATCTAGATGCGTGATATCGCTACTGTACTGTAACTTATTTGCTTCAGCAACGTAGAATACCGTACTATTATGCTGTACATGTTCATTAATCACCGCTGAGATATTCTCTTAATGAATACTGTCTTATAATAATTAAATGCTGCTTAACTGTTCGTAATTTCGTTGTTATAATGTCGAAGTTTATTGCTGCTGTATATTGAAACGTCGAAGATAATTCGTAACTTCACAGGCTATAAATACTGTTCTTTACAACTTGAAGTAGCTTCCAACTCAATATACTTCATGTGCGGTCTTCTATAAAATGGGCCGCACTGCCGTGATCTCCGATAAATGTCATAGTCGCGTACTCGCGATAGCCTCGCTCTGGGCTCGAACAAAGTTTCACGCCTTTACCACTCGACGTTTGGCATTCAAAGAACCACGATTCTCGCTCGCATCTCCTCTTCTTAGTTTCCTGAATCCCGCGCTATCACAATTAAGCGGTAAACATTGTAGAATTTCTCCAATCTTTGCACCACGTATTCAACTTTCATTTTAAAAATGATGGAAATATTCATTGCGTTCTGCATATTTCCATGTTTAATAATGTCGGATAACTACATTATTAGTAATTATTTCTCTAAATCGCCTTCTAGTGAGAAGCTATTGTGGTCATAATTTTACTCCAACTTCGTCTCCACCTCCAAATGATGAGACATTTATTATCCCTGTTACGAACAGAAACGTCACTTCGAACTTATTTGGGAAAATGAATGATATTTATTTACAAGAAAATACACACACATTACAAATAACACTCAAAAGACTCCATCTTGGATGCACTGTTCCTTGTCCTTCTTTTCTCACAAAAAACAAAAATAACTGTTGCCAACTGTCTGTCACATCCTCCCACCGTTGAGGAAAGTCATCCTCAACTACTCCTCATATCTTGCAGGAACATTGACAGTTCTACCCGAACGTGTGGTCTTTGGGGGTTGAACACCAGTTCCAGTCGGCTCTCCTAAAGCAGTAGCCGTTTTCTTATTCAAGCCAGTCCTCAAAGGCGTGCTGTCTTCATCAGGTACTTCTAGTGGGTAGAGTCGCTGTATCGGTCTCAAGAGTTCTCCTTTAGATGTAACAACCCTTGCAAGTCTTGTATTACCATCAGTTCCAGGGAACAAGTCCACAATTTTTCCAAGGGGCCAATCTATCCTCTTAGTGCCATCTGATCCAACTAGGACAATGTCACCTCTCTTGAACAAAAGAGTTGGTTTACAACTCGGTTTACCGAGTGCCAAAAGTCCCAGATATTCCTGCTGGAATCTTTTCTTCAATGCCATTCTTAGGTTCAGAATATGACGATTTCGTTTATTCAGGGTTATAGCATCCAATGCATCACATTCTGGAACTCCAGTTGTCTTAATTTCTTGTAGAAAGCAGGCAGGGGTGAGTGGACTTATATCTTCACATCCATCGGTCAGATATGTTAGCGGTCTTGCATTTATGGTGGCTTCTATACCTCAGAGAAGGGTAAGCATTTCTTGGTAAGTTAGACAGGCTTTCCCCAAAACTCGTTTCAGAAGCTGTTTAATTAGACGTACTAACCTTTCCCAGAAGCCTCCCCACCAAGGAGCACTAGGGGGATTAAATTTCCACGTAATACGTTCAACCGAATAGTGTTTGGAAATATTCTCCCAGTCAACACTTTGAAACGCGTTATCTTTACCCGTGAAATTTGTACCATTGTCTGAGTAAATCACACAGGGGCGTCCTCTTCTTGCTACAAAGTGCCGGAACGCTTGCACAAACGCCTCTGTGGAGAGAGAAGTAACCATTTCGAGATGCACAGCGCGATACACTGCACATGTGAAAACCACAATCCAAGCTTTACTTTCATCCCTCAGGAACACCGGACCTGCCAAGTCCACTCCTATCACTTCAACTACACAGGCTTCCCGTATGCGGTCCAGGGGCAGAGGGGCCTGAGCAATTTCGGTATGTTGTCCATCATGCCTCCGGCACTTGACACATTTTCTTATAATTTTTCTAATTGTCCTCCTTCCACCGATGATCCAGATTCGTTGTCTCAGATGATTAAGAAGAAGTTGTACTCCAATGTGATTTTCTTTCACGTGCTCATCCATAATCAAGCGAGGGGTGATGACATGGTTCGCCGGGAGAATTATTGGGAACCTGAATTGCTTCAAATCTTCTCGCAGTAGTAATCTCGTTTCAACCCTGAGAACACCATCTTCCAGGAATGGATGTAGTGAAGATAGACGTTTATCAACTAATCCGTGGAAGCTTTCTCGTTGAATTATAGAAATGAGTCTAATTTCAGCCCTTTCTAACTCTTCAACTTGAAGATTTTCTTGCGAGATTCTCTCACGTCTAAGACAATTCTTACAGAAACGAAGAATCCATGCTATTAGATGAACTATTCTGTGATAGCTGGAAAAATACCTGGCATACCAGAGGGTATCTTTGTAACCGTACACATCTATTCTGGGGTGTGGTGGTATTAAATTTACCATGAGGGACTCATTTCCTACAAATATAACCAACCTTTATTATATTCTCTTCACAATTCTTTCATATCTTCTCATGTATAACCAATAACCAGATCTCCAAACACTAAATCTAGCAGTATTTAACATCCTCTGATCATGCACCACAATAATCTCATCAATGAATTGCACAGATACTAACTTGCCTTGCTACAATCTCCATAGATAACCCGGACAGATACTCTAACACAAAATCCCTCAGTACGGACTCCCAACAAAAACAGCCGAAGATATATATAAAAACAAAATAGCATCTAAAAATGGAAATATAAAAAGAATATACAAAACATCTAACTTCATAGGCAAGGCCACCTGCCTTGCCACACCGAGATGCAAACTGCCCTCCCAGCAAGCGCCATTTTCCCAACCCAATCTCCTTGCAATCAGAATGGTTGCAATCGCCCCTCTATGTGATTCTCACGTGAGAAGCACGTGAGTATCACATACATTAAAAAAATACATACATAAACCTAATATACATCAAGCATATTAAAAACACACAGAGTACAACAAATTATAGATCATCATCATCATCATCATCTTCGTCTCCTTCCGTTTCTTCCATTCCACCTTCCTGGTTCTTCCTTTTCTTCTGCTTCTCCTTCTTCCCCATTCTTCTTTCTTCCTCTGCCTTCCATCTCGTCTTTTTCTTCGTCCGCCATGTCATTCTGTACCTTGTACTCCTCATTTTCCATCTCCACCGTTCCTGTTTCCTTCCCTTCCTCATTTTCTTCTTCTTCTTCTTCTGATCCCTCACACTCTTATCTTCCTTTGCCTGACATCTCATCTTCTTCCTACTCATCCTTTCATCCATTCTCCTGGTCCTCTTTGTCTTCATTCTCAACCATTTCTCTCTTCTTCCTTTCCACATGTTCCACCTCTTCCTCGTCTGTCTGGTCTTACTCAACAGTTCCTTTCTCTTCTTCCACTTTGTTTTCCACTGTTTCTTCTTCACCTTATCTTCTTCTAGTATGTCTTCTCCATTGCTCACTCTTGCACTTTCATCCTCATCTGTAGCCTCTTTTACTTGATTGCTACTGTCTTCATTACCAACCTTATCTGATTCTCCTTTCTTTTCTTCAATTTCTCCCATATCTTTTGCTTTCTCACGCTCTTCTGTTCCACCTTCTCCCATATCCGTTTCTCCTTTCTCTTCAGTTTCTTCCATTTCACCTTCTCCGTTATCCGCTTCTCCTTTCTCTTGTACCTTTTCCTTTCTTTCACCTGCCTCCTCTCCTTCAGTTTCTTTCATATCACCTGCTTTCTCACGCACCCCACATCTCGGATAATCTTCTTGTTCCTTAATCTCACTTATCTCCTTCACGTCCTCATTTATAGACTCTTTCCACTGTTTCACAGACTTATATATAGACTCTTCCATCTCTGTAAACTTGCTAAGCAACATTAGTAGCATATCCCGATCCAGATCTTCAGCCATTTCTTTAATTAGTAGCATATCCCGATTCAGATCTTCAGCCATTTCTTTTTCTACTTTCATTGTACTCACGTTATGTTACTCATATTTCATCTTAGTCACTATATTTCTTCATTTCTTTGTTCGTTCTCATGTCCCTCTTTCGATCCTCACGTTGGTGCGTCATAATGTAACCGTACACATCTTTTCTGGGGTGTGGTGGTATTAAATTTACCATGAGGGACTCATTTCCTACAAATATAACCAACCTTTATTATATTCTCTTCACAATTCTTTCATATCTTCTCATGTACAACCAATAACCAGATCTTCAAACACTAAATCTAGCAGTATCTAACTTCCTCTGATCATGCACCACAATAATCTCATCAATGAATTGCACAGATACTAACATGGAACAATACCCTATCTCCAAAGATAAAACGGACAGATATTCACTAATAATTAAATCCCCCAGTACGGACACCCAACAAAAACAGTCAAAAAAAAAATATATATAAACAAAATAGCATCAAAAAAAAAGGAATATAGAAAGGAAACTTCATTGGCAAGGCCACCTGGCATACCAGAGGGTATCTTCATTGGTTACAGTCATAGAATTCACAGGGGTTTTCTTCATTTCCTTTGCGATACTCTCTTCGTCATACACCACTTTTGTTTGAGGCCAACAATCTGGAGATTCGTACAACCAGGCAGGTCCCTCCCACCATCGAGAGGCTACTAATTGCGAAGCAGAACAGCCACGTGACGGTAAATCAGCTGGATTCAATGAACTTGGAACATGTCGCCAGCAGTTTAAATCGGTCAAGTTCCTGATCCCATTCACACGATTGCGGACAAACACCGACCAGTTCTCAGTCCTGCAGATCCATGCTAGAACTGTGGACGAGTCAGACCAGAGAAAAAACTCATGAACTTTCAGTGAAATAGATTCCAACACACATTTAAGCAACCGTGCACCAATTGTAGCAGCCAGCAATTCCAATCTGGGGATTGTCACTTCCTTGAGGGGGGCCACACGAGATCTTGCATCACATAACTGTACACTCGCTTGATTGTTGGAATCGCATCTTACGAAGACAACTGCTGCGTATGCAAGTTGGCTGGCACCACAGAAGACATGAATTTGCACATGGTCACTTCTTCCAAACCATCGAGGAATCTTGATTTCTACCAGGTGAGGTAGATCCTTTACCCAGGCCAGAAACTCGTCTCTGGACTTCTCATCAACTGCACTATCCCATCTTATATGAGTCTTCCAGGTCCTTTGAATCAACAGTTTGACACAAAGGGTGACAGGACATGTCACACCAACTGGATCAAAAATTCGATGTGCGAGTGACAGAATTGTCCTTTTCGTCACTTCTCCCACCTGAATACTATTCAACCAATTCAAATTTAAAGTAAGTGTATCCAGCTGTCGATCCCATAACAGTCCCAAAACAGATGAAAGGGTAGCAGACTGGTCATCATCCTGAGAAAACAGCCATCCCCTCAAATTAAAACTGCCTTCTGATAATACACTACTAGCTTGATTGATAAACTCGCCCACCTCAGATTCCCTGTCAAGGCTAGTTACAACGTTGTCCACGTAGAAGCTCTGTAGAAGTCTCTTGATGAATAGGGGATTGAATTGCGGGTTTTCCAAGTACTTCTTCAGGTGATACTCCAAGACAGCCACCAGGTGAAACGGACTACACGTTAAGCCGAAAACCAGCCTGGCATGCTTGAAGATCTTGTAATTATTCCCAACGTCCTGCCACATCAGGAAGCAGATATAGTTTCGATCTTCTTTCCGTATGCTTATCTGAAGGAAGGCCTTCTCAATGTCTGCAATAATTCCTACTTTCCTCTCTCGGAATCTAAGAAGAATAGCAGGGATAAGCTCAATCAGGTTGGGGCCATCATACAAACAATCGTTCAAAGCAGGGGTTCCCACTTCCTTCGCTGAGGCGTCAAATACAGGACGAACAGGTGTCGTTGAACTCCTTTCCTTCACAACAGCTCGATGCGGTAGATAGTGTCTGAAGTTTTCATCCTCCTGAACCGGTTCAATAACACCACTCCTTTCCCACTCGGTGAAAATATTTTCATACGTCTCGCCTAGTCCATACAAGAAATGATTTGTTTTCTTTCAGAGTAAATGGACTTCATACCTAAATTCTCCATTAATAGACACGGTTTTCTGAAAGTGCTCCATTGTTGCAAAGTTTTCTTCAGTTTTAGTTTTCCTTACGGCAGGATCACTGATACCTAGCACGTCCAGTTCCCACAGATTTTCAACTGAAGCATCTCTGATAAAGAGAGAAGTGACAAGGTTGGTCATGCTTGATTGATCTCCAGAAACTACTTTACCCATCACAGTCCACCCCAGCAGTGTCTCAATACATACAAGACCATTGCTTAGTGTACACGTTTGTCCAGTCATTAACTTTCCAGCTACATCAGCGCCTATTAATAGATCAATGGGACCTTCAGTATCATAAATCTGTATCCCTTTTGCTCTTAGTCCTTGCAACCATGGGCCCTTTAACATAGTATTGTACCCTGTAATTACTTGTTGCCCTAAGACTTCAAAATTGCAGGCATAAGGCTTTCCTAAACTCTCTATGTAGATCCTGTAGCACATATGCTGGCTCTCTTCTGAGACTACCCCACCAAATAGTGAATGGCGTAGCATTTCTGTGCGATGACTAGTGTGACCTAACTTCTGCGCAACTGATTCAAGCATATAAGATCTCTGACTGTCAGTATCCAGTAGAGCCCTTACCTCCATTGCAGAGGATTCTCCAATGACCTTCACCTTTAATGTTTGCAAAATAACACCTTGCACTCCACTACGTTCTACATTTGAAATCAAAGAATGAGATTGAAGTTTCTCATTGGTAGCTTCAGAGGAATGTGTTGGGCCTAGACATATTAGGCTGTTATGTTTTTTCTACAGGAATCACATTTTAACTGACTTCTGCACATCTTTGAAACATGTCCTTTCTTCAGACAGAGGAAGCATGCTCTCTTATTCTTCACAATTGAGACTCTCTCCTTTAAAGCCATCTGCTTTGCCACGGAGCAGTTTGAACTATCATGGGACCTATCACAAAATATACAGTTTAGTTTAAGATTACAATCCACAAGTGCAGCCGGTAGGTGGCGATTCACTGTAAATGTTAATTTTCTTCGTACCTTTCGACTTGTCAGGATTCACATTGATGTTACCTTTACTTGGGATGGCCAGTTTGATCCTTTCCTCACTCTCTACTTCATTCTCCAGGAATTTCATCAAACCTTTAAGACGTTCACTAGGTTCACATTCCTTCCCACCGCCACTCCTCTGCCAGGCACGTAACACATCTATAGACAAGCATGATTCAATCATAGGAAATAACATTGCTGCATATTTCTCGGAAGTTACACCTAGGCTCTCCAAAGCACCAAGTTGAGTTTCGAGTCTGTTTAAGTTTCTGTATAGCTTTAGGGTAATTTCCACTTGTGGCTGGAAAACTGTCAACGATGTCGCGAGCTTTGGAGTTTGGCGATGTTGCTTGGATAAGATATTCGTATTTATCGGCATTATCTAACTCATCTTCATAAATCTTTTGAAATTGATTCCAGAAACCTAACCAATCTCGTAGATTTCCACCAAATTTTCGGAATTCGATCTTTGGAAGGCGATATTTACTTTTTAGGTTATGAGTGTTACTGGTGATAACTATTGACTGGACGTCGTCTTCACGTTTTTTCTCCATTGCAAGAGCATCGGAAACAGCCGCTGCTAACATATGAAACTTGCGTTTATAGTCATCTCCTCCGTCTACTTCTGTGATCAGGTCTTCTTCTGACACCGCATCTTCCATGAGGTGTTGGAAGATCTCCTGGTCCAGATTACATATGAGGTTAGCCTTCTCTTCTAGTAAGGCGTAATCTCCTCGGATAGCGACTATGTCCTTTATTTCTTTCTCCACAAAACTTGAAGTGAAGCTACAATTTTCGTCAACGATGCACGGTATACACCACGTTTTCTGATCAAACTTCGAATATCACTCATTTTCCTTTCTATGTCCTGTCACGGTCGCCAGATGTTACGAACAGAAACGTCACTTCGTACTTATTTGGGAAAATGAATGATATTTATTTACAAGAAAATACACACACATTACAAATAACACTCAAAAGACTCCATCTTGGATGCACTGTTCCTTGTCCTTCTTTTCTCACAAAAAACAAAAATAACTGTTGCCAACTGTCTGTCACAATCCCTGTGTTGCTATGACGATCTCCGCTGAACAATGGCGACTCGAGCCAAGGTCAAATTTAGCTACAACTTCCCTTCACTGATATGGTTTCCACGGGAATCCACCTTTCTCTTTTGTTTTGGTATGTGTGAGTCATCTCCCTCGTCTCGAAATACACGTCGCTTGCACAATTCCTGCGATCAATCTTCCTGTGTTAATACTTAACATGAGATTTGAAATAATTACATTATATTCAATTCGGGGTCAGTCCCATCCCGGCATTCGCCCGAAGACGAAGTGGGAAACCACGGAAAACCACTTCGAGGAGGGCTGAGGTAGGAATCGAACCCTCACTACTCATTTGGACCATCCGAGGCTGGGTAGACCCCGTTCCAGCAGCTTCGGTGGCGTAGTTGGTAGCATGCTGAGCTTCTATGCCCAGGATCACGGGTTCAAATCCAGCAAAAGTCATCGGATTTTTTAAGAGCGTTAAAAATCCCTCAGTATGCCTTCTTTCGGAGGGGAAGTAAAGCCGGCGGTCGAATATCATAGATTTTTGGTATGTTAAAGGACCTTCCACCAATTACACTTGTGTAAAGCTAAATTACTGTAGGTTAAAAAATGTAAACAACGCTCATGTTCCTACGTTCGTCACCAGGAGCCAACTGCGGTGGGGTCTAGTAGCCAAGTTCTGAACTAGTAGTCATTGACGGCGGCGTTTGGCGGCAAAAGTAGGAACTACTTGAAAAATTCAAATTCGGCAGTCCTTACTTGAATTAAGAAACAGATAACACACACTAATACAGTCATCACAATTAACACCGGTTATCAGACAGATTCTACACACATCCAAAGTACACTGGGCTATATGACCGCGTTGTCGCAGCCCCTAAACTGAGGAACCAACCAGACCCCTTTACAGTCCTCATACCACTTTTCAACTTTCGTGGCAGAGAATAACCCATCTCATTTGGATACAATCGTGTTTGTGGGGCGTTATGGGTGTACTGAAACCACCACCTACCACGCACACAGTCGATGTCGAGACAGGGGAACCGAAAAAGCTCCCCGTATGCGGAGAGTGGGGACTGGCCTAACCTCAAAGGGACGTGGACCATAACCTATGTTGAATATATTCGCATTAAGAATTAGATGGAGAATTAACTATGGAATAAAAACACGTTTTAAGTAAGGTTGAAAATATCAAAAGATAAATCTAATATAAAAGAACAAACGTATCAAAGGGAGAATGTGATTAGCGCATGAAAATGGAGTATGAAGATGATTTAAGGGGCTGAAATAAAATATACATATTATCAAAACAAAACACAAAATATAAAATACAATCAGAGAACATATAAAAGATAGAAATGAAGAGAAGAGACGAGAAACCGTAAGTTATAGAGGTTGGAGATCGTACGAAAACTAACTCAAAAATAAAGGGGACAATGAAGATAACAAATTAAGAATAATGTAAATAGTGCCTTCGTTCCACCACTGGCTAACTACGGAACGTAGTCAGAAGAGATATTCTGAGAAACTTAGGAAGTCATGTATCCCACGAACTGTCGAACCGGCCACTCTTAAATGAACGTATGTCGCTTCATAAACCATCCCATAAATAACACAAGAACGAGAAACAAACGACTATACAAGAACATTACCAAACTCGTACTAGATCTTCACTAAGTCAAAACATGAGTGACATACCAAACTCTTAAGAAACTTAGATCAGTTCAAAGTTAATCACACAAATGAATAGACAAAGGACCAACCCCAAAAAATAACAACTAACAAAATGATTTCATGAACTTCTAGAATAACACTTCTTTTCGAAAGAAAACACGAGACTCGTTTACCGTATTTAACGGGAAGCAAGATGAGCATCAATTGCAACTTCCGGACAGATGCAAGAAACGCACATATCACCACTCGAAAGAATAACCAATACATCTCATTGAATAAACATAATAAGTTCACGTGTTGCTTCTTGACTGAAAACAACACAAACAAGAACAGAACTAAAATGACCCTCAGCTTTCAGTCAAGACCCACTTTAAGAAATGACATTAACCCACCCTTAAACATAGGTAATTCTAAAATAAAACGTATTTACGACAGAAACATAGGTGATGTCTCTCAAGTCCCTAGGAAAGAGAAAAACCTAAACGGCATTCCTAGGGTGCACAAATGACAGACATCAAGAAACAACAACCCTTAAAAATTAAATAAATTGTTGTGCGTTCCAACCTTACAGATATATAAGACAAAGTCATCCAAAGCAATGAACGCACACCCTTCCCCGTCAGGACACATAATACGCGAACTAAAATAAAATTACCAGCCCCTAATAACCCTTAAAAGATCCCATACCCTCACAAGGAATTAGGAGCCAGTAAGAAACACTTCTCATAATTACAATTACGTTTCATGACAAATACACACGCAAGAAAACACGTAAAGAAAGTAAAATCAAAGGAACAGATACAACAACAGGAAACCCTAAAGATATTAACCCCATTTAAAAACAACAGGATTCCTCATTACGTATGTCAATCATATACCGTATATTAAAGAGCAAGGATCAAAGCAAGTCAACAGTTAACCTCAAAATGCAAGATCTCCAACCTAGATTCGTATTTTGACAGGATAGGGACACGTTAGCATTACAAGGTTGGAGGATATGTTTTGGTAATTAAATTTCTTCATCGGAATGCATGCATGATCATACAGACATAATAAATAAAGACCAGATGTCACTTATCTTATACTCGAGACGATCTGGACGGTCATCGATGATATTCCATATAATAATTCCATTTTCTATTTCCTTTTGTTGTAGGATCAAATACCAGACTCCCAACGTGACTTCACAACATTTTCAAACTCCGTAGATAAATTTATAATTGATAAAACGGAACATATTAACAGATCCGAAAGTAGTACGAGCTATGTCTGCCGGTCATCTTCACTTCTTCTCGTCATAACAATTCTCCAACATAACAATAGCTCAGTCGCGTTCCTTAGATTGAGATGACATTCTCCTTAGCGGGGACTTTTCATTATACAAGATGTGCTGATAAATACGATCGCTTATAGATTCAATAGATAACCGCTAGATGGAAATAGCGTCGAAGTTACGGACTTAAAATAGAAACGGGTCAGTGTTCACCGACTGAAAGGCATCAAACTTTCATTTACTAAGGCAACACTGAAAATGGATTCAAACACCATAATATTAAAACATCTCAAACCATTTAGTGTACATTTATTGGAAACTTTATGCCAGCTTTTATGGTAAGATTATGTAGGAGAAAAAAAATAATCCAAGAATCACCATGTTTATAATGATAAGAGACAAATGGTAAGGATACATTGTAAAGAGTTATTTAAGGCGACTCAGACTACCGGTAGAGCAGATGATAATTATATACCGTTGGCGCATTCATCTCTGGTGATGCCCCACAGTGAGAAAATACAGATCCAGATCACTCTGGAAGATGGCTTCTCGTGTGTAGTAATGCTTTTAATTTTTTTTAAAGAGATCATAGTCGCAGTGGATGTTTCAGTATCTCCCATTCAGTCAAGCAGGAGATCCATCATGGTGTTAGCAGTGTGACAATATGTATTGTCATGAAGGACTATGGAAGTCCTTAACAGCATGTGCCGGGAACTCTGTATAGTGTAATACTGCATCATCCTGGTCAAACAAAAGTCGGCCTACATCGGTGGACTAGACTAATTCACAACTTACAAGTGAATATTTGTGATTTTCCTCAAAGTTCCTGCGGACTAGACTGGCTGACGAAACTAAGATATTAATAGATCAAACAAGTGCAATTGTTTATATTGATTTACATCATCCTGACTACAAAGATGATAGTGAAGAAAGCAGACACAATGGAGAGAGACTGCGGAGAAATTGGATCAAAGTAGTAAGTTACCGTACAATACAGTAATACATTTTTACTATTCATAGATTCAAACTTCAAACAAAACATTATTCATTATAATATAAGTTATGCAAGTATAATAATGATTGTAATGTAAAATGTAAACGAAATTTAATGAAAATATAATCAACGCAAAATGGTTCATGTACGATTGTTGAAGTAGTGAACGAAATGGTTTCGTACAGCATGGGCTACATTTACATCACATGATTATTAAAAATTGCTGAGAAACCATTGGTAGGCTGAATGGAGGTGTCTTCTACTAATAATTCTCTCTCATCAGTAATGCGATTCCCTGTCCTCACACTGGTTCGCCTCAACTTGTCCGTATTCTGTCCGATCAGTTACCACCCTTGTCGGCGCAGGCAGTCTGCTTCCTGTTTGACCGAGCCCGTAAGGAAGCATTATAATACAAGAGAAGCCATCATACATGCTGTAATGTGGTCAATAAGAGAGACTATGAGAAATTGAAATGCTGACAGCATGCAACGCTTTTCACAAGTATGGCAGAAGGGATAGTCACAAGGAAAGTGCACCGAAGCAATGCAATTACTATTTCTTCTGCCAATATGGCCAGATACAGATTCTAGCAGCATTACCCTTATTTTTAGCCATCTTCTGTAAAAAACTAACACGGATTTTGATATTCTTGACAAAACACTGGATAGGATACTAGGTAGCATTTTGTTTTAAAAAGAACTGAAGAAAAGAACAGAATAATAGGTCATTTTACTTCTAGAAACAATTTTACTCGTACAATATATATTTTTATTTCATAATTACAGTAGTAGGCCTACAGGAGACATCATAGATCTCAACAGGCATGAAGATTTAAATGTATAAAATGGAACAGTATACAGTATTTAGGAAGAAAGAATGAAATGTGAAGATTTGACAGATGTGGAACATTGGTCCTCAATGTAATGTGTGTTAGTTCTGAAGAGCAGGGTATGCTAGAGTTTCCCAACTTATGGCGCACCTCTTCTCCTCCATGTGCGGTGAATTATGGTCGCTGGAGGGAGTATTTTCACATCAATACATCAAAAATACGGTGGGAAAAAAATATATAAAGATACGTAAAATCAAGATGTGAAAAAGCCAAATCTGTTTGGGGCACAAAACAGTTCTTACTAGAAAGGCATACATTCCCAGTGCATAACTCGCATTTAGTCAGTTGCATTAATGTTGGCTCGCTAACCTAGCACAGTGGCAAATAACATTTCTTTAGAGTGACTTCATTTCAAGTTTCGAGCAAGTCGGGCATTTTCAACATGTTGAGTTTATATAACCTAGAGCTGTTGACAGATTATCTCAAATATCCCTTTAGAATCTTATGCAGTAATCAGTCATTTATAACAAAAGCTAATACGAGTAGGATATGCCCAAGATTTAATGTACCATGTTAGTGGTTTGTTTTGTTACCAGTTGGTGCTACATGAGCACAGCTGACTAAATAGCTAAAGTAGGCACTATCACTTATCACTGCCTGCTCTCGTTAGCATACTTGTAAGTGTGTCCTTGAGTAAGGACGACTTGGGATCACGCCCCGAGCAAGTCTAGCATTGAATTTCTGAAATCTATGGATAAGAGATGTTTCAGGTAAAAGAAAGCAAGTTTCACCCTACTCTCTACCAGAACGTTTTCTAGCTATTCTCAACGTATTCAAGGGAAATTATAGCATTATTGTAACGATTCGATCCCATACCTATTATATTTATAGGGTTATTCATTTATTATCATGTTATTATTATTATTATTAATTAGTACATCCATGAGATGATTTTTATATCAGATACTTGTAAGCGGTTTTTATTATTATACTCAGACAGATTTTTATTAACATTTATTTGTAAAGAGACGAGGTATTATATATTGCAACAAAATTGGCAATAAGGACCAACTCTATGCGTCACAAACAGAACGTCGTAGTAGTTATTTCACCACGGCAAACAGCGTCACTGTCATGGGATGCTAAGAAACCCACTATGAGTAACCATCACGGGTTTGACCATCTAGTTCCTTCGAGAAGGAATGGAACAAATTATGTCAAACTATGGTGTAACCAATACGTCACTACTGGAGCCCACGTACGCGTCAAGATATTGCAAGTAAGGAGTCATGAAGGTAGAAGGGGTAGCTTGCTTCTAAAGAGAGGGAAGCTGGGACACCACGTGACAAGGAAGATATAACCGCACACCCGCATCTACAGAGTCATTAGTGAACGACAAGTCATTAGTGACAGATTATACAAAGGGAGCAGCGACTGAGGTCCACGACTGCTACCTGAAAGCTCATTCATAGATTTAGCATACATCATGTCTCGACATAATAACCACAATGTTGACAAGATATATATAAAAGCCGACAATGGCTTATAGCTCAATACTACAATAAATACACTGATGGCAACGTAATTGAGTATGGTATACCATATCTACTGAGATATCACAACATTTTCAACATGAAACGCAACATCGAGATCATCTTGCACACTTTTTTATGATGATACTTCAAATGGGTGAGCAAACAATTAAATATCCGACGTCTCTGTAATATGTAACTTCAAGATAGATTCAATTCATTAATGTTTATTTTCTTTTAAATTAATTGCCGCATTGAGTAATTTTAAATTCAATTGTGTGACTATCACTATTCTGTTTTATTAATATTTTGTTTTTGCATTTAATAAATTCATTTTCTTTAACGTAATGCCTATTTCTTTCATAGTAGTTAGTACTTTAAGGCAATCATACTCCTTGGTTAAATACTGGATTGGTTAGATGACTTTGTCTCACCACGACCAGGGATAATTAGGTCTCACTCTACTGCTGATAGCCGAGGTTAATTCATAAATTTCGATTCACTGTCTTAAATAGGGATCTGGCGCTCAACAACTTATTATATTATACTATCACAGGTAAGGTCACACCACAGTGTATATTATTTATTCTTATCATGTTTGTTTAATTAGAACCACTACAGTTGTCACCACAGCCAAGGACAAATTAAAAATGTTACATTTGGCGCCCAACGTGGGGTACGAAAACCATTCGGTATTTAGGAGAGGAGTGTATAATTTCAGTGCAAATTGTCAGTGCTTTTGGGGGACAGTGAAGTGAAGTGGAATTTTGGAAGGGCTAATTTTTATACGGTGTACTTCGAGATGGCGGATAAGAAAGAAAAGTCTATCGATATTCCTGAAGAGTCATTACTGGCGATGATCAGTAGGATGTTGCAGAATAATTTGGAAGAGAATAAAAGAAGTTATTTGGAATTCAATGATAAATTTGATAGAGAACGTCAGGAAAGAAGAGAGAAAAGAGATAGAGAACATCGGGAGTGGATGGAGAACTCAGATAGAGAACATCAGAAATGGATGAGAAAGGAGACTGTAATTGAAAGCAGATTGGAATCAGAAGAAATTGTAGTTGAAAACAGATCTGAATCAGAGGAAATTTTAGGTGAAAGCAGATTGGAGGTAGAGGAGATTTTAGGTGAAAGTAGATTAGAGGTGGTAGAGACTTTAGGGGATACTGAAGTAGAATCAGTAATGACAGCCTGTAAGGAGACTGTAATTGAAAGTAGATTAGAGTCAGAGGAGATAGTAGAAGAAAGCATAGTAGAGTTGGAGGAGATTGTAGGTGAAAGTAGATTAGAGTCAGAGGAGATAGTAGAAGAAAACATAGTAGAGTTGGAGGAGATTGTAGGTGAAAGTAGAGTAGAGTCAAAGGAGATATTAGAAGAAAGCATAGTAGAGTTGGAGGAGATTGTAGTTGAAAGCAGATTAGAGTCAGAGGAGATTTTAGATGAAAGCAGGATAGCTGTAGAAGAAATTATAGGTGATGAACAGCAGTTAGCGGATATAATAGGAGAAAACATTGTAGAGTTGGTAGAGATGCTAGACATAGATGAAAGTAGCTTAGGTAAGGAACAGCAATCAGCGGAGATGATAAATGAAAGCAGGACAGCTATAGAAGAGACTATAGAATGTAGTGAAAAAGAAGTGGAGAAGATGAGAGAAAAGATAGGGATAGAAGTAGGTAAGATAAAGAAAGTACTAGGCACTCATGAAATTAAGATGCAGAAAATCTTAGGTGAAGAGGATATGTTGACTAGGGAAGAATTTAATGATGGTGTAGCGGAAATTAATGTGAAATTATTAGAGGCAGAGAAGCGTGCGTTAAGTCATAGTCAGAAGAACATAATTAGTAAACAGGTTAAGAGGAGGAGAGAGATAGATAAGAGCAGAAGCAATAGTCCACGGCTAAAGAGAGCATTAAGTGATTGTAATGGAGAAGTGAAGGGAAGACATGTAGGTAGATATTTTGGAAGTAAAATGAAAGAGAAAAGAATCAAGTTGCTAGAGGAGAAAGAAATCAGGTTGAAAGAGAGAAAGAAAGCATATGATGTGTAGTGGCGTACTGAATTAGCCAGACTTGGGGAAGTAAGAGGGGGAAAGCCAAAGCACAGTGTTACTATGGATAAATATAGTACAGAGGAAGTAGAAATTAATGTTATACGAAAAGAGGAAAGTGGAATTCTAGAGAAAGATAGAATTAAAGATGAATGTGGTAAGAACTGTGAAATGCCAGAGAAGGTAGTTATGTAAATTTATTTTAACGATAGTTACTGTTCCGTATGACTTAAATATTAAGTAATGAAGTTTTATAGGATTTGACAGAGGTAGATAAGGAACCTGCTGTGTGTAATTTTAATTCAGTCGTGAAGTTAGGATGGTAAGGGGCGCGTAGTGCCTACGCTTATTGATTTAGGTGGTCTAAAATCATTTAATTTGGAAGACAGAGGTTGTCGTGCTAATGAGCAATTCAGGTAAGTTGAATGTGGGTCCTTGAGCTGCAGGTAAGTTGGAGGAAGTGAGAATTAAATTTAAAAAGTTATTACAAAAGTAAGTAATCGAAAGAAAGTAATAATTATTATGGCAACCATAATTATGAATATAATGGTAATAAAGATTTAATTCAAAAGTGAGTGAAGATGATTCAGTGGTAATAAAATTAATTAGTTGAAGAAGTATTGATTTAATAAAGAAGTTTCATTTTGAGGACAGTGAGGTTATTAGTGGATATATTTTGAGAAATTTAGAAGTGGTTTAGAATAGTTGATGGTAATGCGTTGTATGAATTAACCAACATCGGGTTGAAATAAGGAAGTAGGAACTAATTAGGACATCTGGTAACTTACTTGGTGACAGATATGTGTGTGTGTGTGTGTATTTTCACGTAAATGGACGTGAGTTTGAAGAAGTAGGCCAACGAAGGTATAATGCCGTTGAGCAATGTGGTTTTAAGTTTTTGGTAAGATGCCAAATGAAGTTGTTTTTCTGAGGAAGTTTTTGGTAAGATGCCAAATGAATTTGTTTTTTTAGGAAGTTTTTGGTAAGATGCCAAATGAAGTTTATTTTTTGAGGAAATTTTTGGTAAGATGCCAAATGAAGTTTTAAGAAGTTTTTGGAGGATGAAGTAGGTCAGCGAGGTATATTCCGTTGAGCAATGAGTTTTTTATGATGTCTACGGGACTACGTGAAGTTAATGTTGGGAGGTTTTTAAAGTATATATGGTTGTATGCACACAAGGTAATAAGGATTATAGAGGTAAGATGATCCAAGTTTTAGTTACAGTTACGCACGTTTTAAAGATATTACAAAGGCTTGTTATCGAGCTAAACCACTTTTAGTAAAAAAGTTAATAACGAATTAATGATGTGGTAGATTGTTGTCCTACACAGGTAAAAGTAAAGATTATAATAATAATTAGATGGTTGACATAATATTTACTTGTATTGAAAGGAATTTGTTATAATTCGACGTTTTAGGATTTAAAGGTAAATCATTTTTTTTTTTAGTAGACAGGAAATTAAGTTTTATTTTTGTCATACGGAGTTAGTAAAGATAAGTTTAATATTTTGAAGACAAGAATAAGTTAGTAATGTAAGGTAAGTATACCTAAGGGGTAATTATGAAGTTTCAATTAAAGGCAGGTGTAATTTACGCAGTTAATTTGGTAGAGCAGAGAGTATCTGAACTGTATTATAACTCAGGACTTGCTTTATGAAGTGATTATGGGAGAATATTTGCCAATTAGGAGTGTCGGTGTTATTGACTATCAACTGGAACACTGTCATTATTTTAGGAAGAAAATAGTTAGGAAAACAAAGTGTCAAAAAAAAAAGTCAACCCCTGGCACTATCCAGCCCATGACGGGCTAAGGCCGACCAAGCGACCGCTGCCCAGCCATTTGGCCTGCAGATATTGGGGTGACGCGTGATCTGCGCATCGGGTCCCCTCGGCCGTTAATCTTGGTATTCGTGATCGGGGCGCTGTCTCACTGTCAGACAGCTACTCAATTGTCCTCACGAGGCTGAGTGCACCCCGTTCCAACCCTCACGTCAGTTTTAAAAGTGTGATGTTATTATTCCAAGGAATTAGTCGAAGCATGTAAGATTTTTTAGCTGAAATTTAGTGTTATTGGTCAGTAAGAGGTGACCTGTAACAGTAAGAAGATGTGGGATTAAACCACGAATAGGGGAGGTTTCTGTATGTGACGTGTGATGTCACGATGAGTTGTTGAGAGTTCTGAGAGATTCTGGTGTAGTAGGAATAGCTATACTCCAGGCGGTCAGAACAAGTAGGAAGTGGTGTTTGGAGGACACGGTACTTAATTAAGAGTTTTGAGAGAAAACTAAGGGGGGTTTTTAGGTATTCAGCAAGAAGTCAAATCATGTATAGACTAAATTCAAAGTATAAGAGCATTAATATTTTGTGGAACGAAATATTTATTCCGAGGAGTTTGTCATGTGTTTTTGTGAAATAGTTTAGTGATAAACGTAATTCAGGTTTATTGAGTAGTATTTTGTCCAAGTCTTAATCATTTTGTTGTGGTAAGTACGGAATGGCGATACAGTAAAGTTATATCTTGAGGCTAAGTTAAATTTTAAAAAGTGAACAAGAAGTCAGATTTTATGTTTATTGGTGATTTTGAAAATTCAAGTTATTGATTTCGAGAAGTAGTGAAGAGGAATTATGGTTTTATGAGAAGTTAAGAAGTCGTGGAGACTTAGGAAGTATTAATTTGAAAGGAGGCGGCCGTGGCCTAAGAAAGAATTAAGCCACGAAGGCAGGTGAGTAGTAACTTGGATATTTAAGTGAACTGTTTAATAACTGCTTTGAGGTATTTCGATGTCATTATGTATTTGGGGAAATATTTACATGTATGACATATGCACTGAAATTGGAATTGCCTTAGGTATCCTGCTAAGTTATTTTTTTCTTCAATTATTGAAATTTTACTGCATTCGAGTAATCCCTTTATAGAGACGAAAGGGATATTATGTTGATTGTATCACCACATCGCGTGCAGTGATATGCGTGTGCAACGAAGTAATTACTTCGAAGAATGTAAAGTGAAGGGCTAATAAATGCTTTTATTCTTTTCAGAAAATTTCTTTTATATACAGAATGTATGTATTCAAACGAAAAGTACTATGAACATTTTAAGAAATGATAGTACAAATATGTAAAGTGAAAAGAGTATATTTCTTGTATATTTTTGTGTATTGATGAAGAGTATATTGTATGTTGTCTTTTTGGTGGTTATAATATTTATATTTATAGTTTTTTGTATGTTGGATGTGGTAAGAGAAATAATGTTAAATGTCATTTAAATTATTTATCTTAGGGGCGATTGTAACGATTCGATCCCATACCTATTATATTTATAGGGTTATTCATTTATTATCATGTTATTATTATTATTATTAATTAGTACATCCATGAGATGATTTTTATATCAGATACTTGTAAGCGGTTTTTATTATTATACTCAGACAGATTTTTATTAACATTTATTTGTAAAGAGACGAGGTATTATATATTGCAACAAAATTGGCAATAAGGACCAACTCTATGCGTCACAGACAGAACGTCGTAGTAGTTATTTCACCACGGCAAACAGCGTCACTGTCATGGGATGCTAAGAAACCCACTATGAGTAACCATCACGGGTTTGACCATCTAGTTCCTTCGAGAAGGAATGGAACAAATTATGTCAAACTATGGTGTAACCAATACGTCACTACTGGAGCCCACGTACGCGTCAAGATATTGCAAGTAAGGAGTCATGAAGGTAGAAGGGGTAGCTTGCTTCTAAAGAGAGGGAAGCTGGGACACCACGTGACAAGGAAGATATAACCGCACACCCGCATCTACAGAGTCATTAGTGAAAGACAAGTCATTAGTGACAGATTATACAAAGGGAGCAGCGACTGAGGTCCACGACTGCTACCTGAAAGCTCATTCATAGATTTAGCATACATCATGTCTCGACATAATAACCACAATGTTGACAAGATATATATAAAAGCCGACAATGGCTTATAGCTCAATACTACAATAAATACACTGATGGCAACGTAATTGAGTATGGTATACCATATCTACTGAGATATCACAACATTTTCAACATGAAACGCAACATCGAGATCATCTTGCACACTTTTTTATGATGATACTTCAAATGGGTGAGCAAACAATTAAATATCCGACGTCTCTGTAATATGTAACTTCAAGATAGATTCAATTCATTAATGTTTATTTTCTTTTAAAATAATTGCCGCATTGAGTAATTTTAAATTCAATTGTGTGACTATCACTATTCTGTTTTATTAATATTTTGTTTTTGCATTTAATAAATTCATTTTCTTTAACGTAATGCCTATTTCTTTCATAGTAGTTAGTACTTTAAGGCAATCATACTCCTTGGTTAAATACTGGATTGGTTAGATGACTTTGTCTCACCACGACCAGGGATAATTAGGTCTCACTCTACTGCTGATAGCCGAGGTTAATTCATAAATTTCGATTCACTGTCTTAAATAGGGATCTGGCGCTCAACAACGTATTATATTATACTATCACAGGTAAGGTCACACCACAGTGTATATTATTTATTCTTATCATGTTTGTTTAAATAGAACCTTTACAGTTGTCACTACAGCGATATGCTAATCTTTTAAATGTTACATTTGGCGCCCAACGTTAAGGATATTATAATAAATGTTACACTATGACTTAGCCTCGAGTATTCAATTATAATGTAGTAGTATCATCTGGGGGCTTAGGACATCTCGGTCATCAACCTGATGAAGCCTACTTGTGCTTGTGTGGAATTACTGTGATAACCTGTTAATATATGACTGTACCAGCAATATTGTAGCTAAATAAATAGTCACAATCATATGAAGGGATAATGAAAAACTCAATCAACCACAAAAATAAAAAATAAAAAAGAACAGATACAATTTAGGGAAAGAACAGGCCCAATCCATCTAGTCCCTTACTTAGGGGACTGTTCATTTAGTAAATTAGGAATGGTGTCACTATTCCTACATGCCCAATAAGAGATGGTTATGATAATTGTTTTAAGGGGTCTAACATCTGTAGTGCGTCTCTACCTAAGACAGTCTGGAATTAAATGCAGTATTTGTCTCTCACTTGCACTGGTACAGTATGTCCTGCGATTAGCTTTGTCCATTTGTACCTTGACGATGTTGCAATTTCCCAATAACGCTAAGCGATAAATCTAATAAAATGATTGTGCAGTCTTAGATATTTTTTCCGCTCTTTTCTTATGCAAAATTTTCATAATTAAGTTATTTAGGCCCGAATATATATTTTTACAAATATAGAACTTTACACACCACAGATAAAGAACTAATTAGATCAAAACAGAGTAAGAATTTATTTTTGGATTGCCTGATGTTGGTTGAAAAAAACTTTTAAGTTATGTTTTTTTGTTTTATTACTTTCTTTTTCATTAAATGCTACTTTAAAATTCTAGGATGCTAACACTATTGACTTGATGTTTGTGACACAACGAGAAGAAATGATTATAAATGTCTGAAATAGTTTTTAAAACAAACCAGAACTTGGTATCAAATTCAGGGCTCCAGGAAATGATCTCCACAGTGACAACGGGCTTCTGTCAGAGGTAGCATCAGCAGTTTAGTTGGCAGCACGGTGTCTGTGACAGGGTGAATGCCACACGTGTGGGCTATAGGTTGTCGAAATCGTCAGTGTGTATTGCAATACGTGAGCGTGTGTGTCATCAACACTTCCAGCATCAGTTATGAATGGCTGTGGTGAGTACAAAGTTTACTGTTTGTTTTGATACAAGCGACAGGCGTGCTGCCAACATAACTACATAGCCCGTAGTCACTGCGGAGAACATTTACTGGCACCCTGCAGTAATCATAAGTTGCAGCACTTGGCATACCGGTGCTACTCCCGCCCACCACTGCCTGACTCGGTTCAAAGTTTGTTTACTCAGGTGACCTTTATCTCTCCAACTGAGTTTGATGGAGGGTAGGAAAAGATTCTGTACTTCCCCAGAACAGTGCTATTAAATTGGTTGTGGGGTGAAGGTCAAATGTGAAGTGAAGTGGTCTTTGATAGATTGTTTTAATTGTAAAATTAACAACTATGAATACATAAACTAGAAATTGGGGTAGTATTGACAAATTGCACAAGGAAAAGAAATGCCCTCAACTCTCGAAGGAGGAGTATTGAGGGACTTGGAAAGAAGTAAAGCCAAGAAACGCAGATGGGAGAGTAAAGAGGAGAAGGTCTGCCCCAAAGGCAATGGAAAAGGGGAAAAACAGGCCCGACTAAGGAATCCCTCGGGGTCGCCAACTCCTGAGCTCACCAGCCATGGTCCCTTGAGGGTATAGCACTATCCAGGGTGCACCAGACGTGATGATAAATCTGCATTCTTTAGGTCCTTCTACAATAGGCAGGAGATAGGTATCATGAAGAGAAAATAAGGAGTCACCCCTCAAAGAATGAGGGTATCACCAGGAAAGATGAGACAAGGACCAATTAAGGCAGGAAATGAAAGACACCCTAGGCCTCGGATACCCTAATACCGTCAGGGTCAGAAGAGAACAAGAGTTGACCCAAGGAGGTCAACAGGAAAGATGATGGAGAGGAGTCAGACAAAAGAGCAAGCAATGCAGGACTCAGCTGGGGTCCCATGGTTGCCAACCGATGTCCCACTAGTTGTGAGTCTTTGTGGGAACCAATAAGCGAAAAGGTGTTTGAGAATGAATCAATTGACCTAGAAAATATTTAATGGAGTATGGGGAAAAACTGTCATCAGATCTGAATTATCACAAGTGGGCATTTCAAGAGGAGAATTCATTTTGCCAGAACCATCGAATGATCAAAAGTTACTAACTTGGCCTTAACTCAATAGTATGCCTTAACATACAGGCTATTATGTAGCTGTGTATTCTGAGCAAGCTTTTGTAATTTAACATTTGTACTTAAGTACTAGCCCAAAACATAATCACCCATTATTCACGAAATTCATTCTTAACTTTAGAGCTACTGCCCATACCAACAACTTGAAAAGGTTCTGTAAAACACATGTTTAGGTATTTTATTCAACCTTGCCCTCGGTGTAAAACATATTAAAATCATTACATACGAAGATTGATTTCATTTCTGTATTTACATTAAAATAATAAATCAGGGGCACATGATCTCGCTGTTCCACCCCTTTAAACAACAATAACTAAATTAATAAACCAATTTAATGGAAATATCTTTTACTGTACTTGCAGCGAACAATGGAGACTAAGTAGCCACTTCACTGCCAATCCATGGTGTATTTCCAGTAAGAAAAATCTATTTTCCCCTTAAAAAATACAATTTAAATGTTTGATTTAATCAGTATGGAATAATAGATTTTGTATACCAATACATTCTAAAATCACTAAAATCACTTAATCTAATGTTTTAAGCCTTTAATTTGCTATCCTGTAAAATATGGAAAAATGGATTCAGATTGTTCAGTTCCTTATCCCTTCATATGGTATCAGGCCAACGGCCTAGCCGTGTTGAAACACCGGATCCCACGAGAACTCCGCAGTTAAGCAACATTGGGCGCAGTCAGAACTTGGATGGTATGCCGGTTCTAGGCACTGCTCGCTGTTGGCCAACATGAGGAGGAGCGGAAAGGCCCTGGCCACCCTACCGCAAGTAAACTCCGGCTGGGGGGAGCCTCTTCGGAGGCTCGGACCTGCCTTCGGGCAGAATACCAATTAATTTTATTATGGTATCAGCTAGTTTGTAGAGGGGGGATGATGGTGCAGTGGGCAAGCTGCTTGCCTCTCACCAAGGTAGACCAGGTTCAATCCCCGGTCAATGCACGTGAGAACTTTGATGTGATATATCACATCCTGTGGTTCGGATTCCACATAACTGGAGGTTCCATGGCTCGTGTTTGCGAGAGTAACGGTCATGTTAAACTACAAACTTTCTTCCTTTTCGTAAGCTACGTTGTTGAGTCAAGAAACCTACAATCCAATTTCGATGTTCTGCTTACACTGCCACCTAACACCAAAACCAGAACTCTTGTCAGGCAAATTGTGGCCAAGATTCAATTAATTTGGTTTTGTCTTGTAATCACCAAATGTGATATAATAATATTTATTTATTTATTTAGCGTACGGCTTCTAGTGTCGGGATAATCCGAGGACATGTTCGGCTCGCCAGAAGCTGTAGCTACTTCATGCAGACACCCTCGGGGTGAGCTACAAGTTCCGTTCAATTTCAAGTAGTTCCAACTTTCGCTACCAGCTGTCACTGACACCTAGTGGTGAATGTTGGAACCTTCATAGAGCGCTTCAACTAAATATAACCTAGAAATTTAGCTTAGCACACATTTAGTTAGTGGAAGGATCTTTTACATGGCATGGGCCCACCTGCTTTACTTTCCCTCCGAAGGAGGGCATAATGAAGGACTTTAACGCTCCTAAACAATCTAACGACTTCAGTCTGGTTTGAACCTGCGATCTTGGGCACAGCAGTTCAGCATGCTACCAACTACGCCACCGAAGCCGCTATATAATAATAAAATAATAATAATAATGTCATCTACGTACTACTTGAAGAGACATGACCAAGTAGCCAAAATAATCCACCTGAACCTGGCAAAGAAAGTAATAATTAGACCTGGGATTTTAGGCTCTAAAAAAATTAGTTTTAGGCGCCTAAAATAGGCTTTTAAAACAAGTAAATAGGCTTTTAAAAGAGAAATTAGGCACTTAAAATATGTTTTCAAAATGAGTGGATAGGCAGGAAATAGACTTTAAAATATTACAATATACGCTTAAACTGTAACGTGATACTTTATTTCTTTAACAAACGCGGTATCCCTATTCTTAACCGAAATAACTGCAAAATTAAGACAGAATAAAAAAGACATTTATGAAAAACAATATAAAAAGTAATGTGTCAAAAAATGTTTTGGATTATATGATATATCATTATCAGTACTGATCTAAAACCTTAATACTAAAATCACTGTACACAATTACAGCACTGTAGGCATCCAATAACGGTGGAAACGCGAATGGAGTATGTGTTTATTTATTTGTGAGGAACATTCCTACAGTACTTTCATTCGTAGTTTGCTTTACAGTACATAACAATAATCTTCTCCAAATTTTCCACAGTCAGGCTGTGTCTTTTGTCTGTTAAAATCATTTTGAAAGCAGAAAAAGAGCGCTCCACACTCACAGATGTTCGAGGGGCATAGGAAAATTTACCTACATTTTTCAATTCAATTTCACTTGGTAAGTCTACCTTTTCCCCATCCATTACCTGATGTACCCTTTTCAGCATTGAATAACCTGGGTTCTTCAGCAGTACACTAGACCACTTGTCTCTTATTTTATCTCCTACCTTGCCCCTAGCACTTTGTATGTTATTCTCAGCTTCTCCAATTACAGAAAATTGCTGTTTGAGACTGTTTCCTTTTTCCTCCATTTTGTAATGGTGACTGGAAGAAATGAAAAATTTGCCAGAATATACGCAATGTCTCTCTGAACACTGGAACAATCATTTAACAGTTCTTTGACAGACGACACACATGCAGAGTTGTCCGTTAAAGGCACAGTCATGATTTCCTCAAGATGTTCTGCATAATACAGGGCAGCTTCCATCCAGGAACCCCAACGGGTGATGATTGGCTGTGGTGGAAGGGGAATAGAGGGGAGTTTCTCTCGAAAGATGGCTATTCTTGATGGAGCCTTACAGAACACTTTCTTCATTGTTGAAATGAGAGTATTTACTGCAGGAAACTCGGCCCTAACTGTTTCTGCGAGTCTATGCAAGGCATGGGCCATGCAAGTAACATGAATTAAAGAAGGATAGAAAGTTTTGAGGAGAGGTGCAGTGGCAATCATGTAGGAAGCAGCATCGGAGACAAGGAGAAGGACTTTAGAATCATCAACACCCCCAGGATACAACAATTGCAACCCCTTGTTGATGAAGTATGCAATGCTTTGACTATTGACTTTCTCAAGCTGTTTAGAGCAAAGAAGGTGAGCGGTAGATGCCTGATTGGGTTCCAGTTTTCCTACTATAAGGTTAGCAATATACCTGCCCACAGAGTCGGTGGTTTCGTCCACACACAACCATATGCAAGACTCCCCAATATCCTCCCTGATTGACAAAATGACCTCATTGTAACAAATATCTAAGTAGTTTTTCTTTAATGTAGATGCTGATGGGATGTGCTGCTTGGTGCATTTCTGTAAAAAATCTCTGAAAACCGGATTATGCACAGCATTCCAGGGGATATTTGCTGCAACTAGGGCTCTACACATATCAGCATAGAAACCATTATGAGTTGTAGGAGATATAGTTTGTGTGAGCAGAGTCTGTCTAATGTTACTTTTCATGGCTGCTTTCGCTTTGTGACTGGCACTATCTGCATGCTGCTGAAGGTGGCATTTTTTCTCATGTGAAATCTAAAACACAATAAAGTGATGTCAATTAGAGACTAAGATGAGGAATAGAAAAGGTGAGCTATTGAATAAAATTTGTAATTTTGAACTATTTAAATTAAGCCATTATTACTCTAAAGTTAATTAAGAACAAGAACACTACAGTCCCCGAAGGGTCTTGGCTTTCAATAACGGTTGCTGCCCAGCTCATGGCCTGCAGATATTGGGTGGCGTGTGGTCAGCACGATACATCCCTCAGCCGTATTGCCTTGCCTCCGTGACCCCTGCCCACCGTAGTTTCTCAATTGTCCTCACGACGCTGGGTCAATACCCTTCCAGACCTCATAGATTTCTAAATTACTGCCGGTACTGGAAATCGAACCCAGGTCGCCTGGACTACTGTCGGCGCAGAAAGTATCTGCAGTCGAGTTTAAACGCTAATAAAGTTTGAACCAGTCCACCAATCTAAAATGCAATCACTCCATCGTAAAGCTTGTTTTATTCTGCATTCTTTGCTGGTACATGCATATTTTTATTATGTTTCCTGTGAAAGTTATGTTAGGTGGAATGCAAAAAGTACCTATTTTCTTGCCCGTTTTTTGTAAACAACAACTTTGTAGTACCGTTACATGAAAACGTACTGTTCGACTTTCATGAAATTTAGGTGGATTATGGAATGCACTATTATAAATATATTTATGAAGTTTAATTACTCTACACACGTTGGAAAAAAGTTATTGTTTTTGTAAAAGACTGTCTGTTTGATACTGGGTGGTCTTCCGAAATCGAGACTGAGTTCATCAAAGGTCTGAAGGTTTTTGTTTCAAATCGTTGTATACCGAAAACTTACAATGATTTCTGTATTTTATACCGATTTTTATTTGAAATCGAGCGACAGGCTCTCCGTTTTCATGTAATTAAACTACAAAGTTGTTGTTTACAAAAAACGGACAAGAAAATAGGTATTTTTTTGCATTCCGCCTAATATATCTTTCACCAGAAACACAATAGAAATATGCATGTAACAGGAGATAACGCAGAATAAAACACGCTTTACGATGGTGTATTTATATTTTAGATTGGTGGACTGGTTCAAATTGTATTAGCGTTTAAACTCGACTGCACATACTTTCTGCGCCGACAGTAGGTCTCTACAATTAATTAGAGAAGCCAATATCAAAACCTTAATTTTAGATTAATATGAAATTTAAGATATAGGCACATACCTGTTTATTGCAGTACTGGCAGAAAATAATCTTGCCATCAAAAGTCATCCCTGGAAATTGTACAAGCCATTGTTGTATAAGCGCACTCTTAGATGATTTAGTTTTAGGCATGATGAACTATATTCACTTAAACAGATGTTCTTTCACTGGCGACTTGACACAGTATGTCGCTTCTTACTACCTGCTCCTTGTTCTTCCTAGATAATCCTCCCCCTCACCCCGTTACTCGACACAGTACGTCCTTGACTACCTGCTCGTTGTTCTTCTGAGCTAATCCTCCACATCCACCCTTCACTCAGCATTCCTTTGGTGACAGTTGTCTGGGAAGAGCACATTTCTGTGAAAAACCCACCCTCTGCTGTTCTGCTCGTTCCAGGGATGTCCATTGTGTGATTGTAAAAATTACAGAAGTTAAATTTTATTTTAAATGTAGAAAATAGGCATTTTTAGGCACTAAAATAGTAAAATAGGCTCTAAAGGTCCAAATAGGCATTTTAGGGCACTATAAAACTCTATTAATGTAAGGGATTTATCATGAAACGTCAGGATATTTTAAAAAAATCATGTTATTTCGTAAGGAACGAAATAGGCATTTGCCTTAAAATCCCAGGTCTAGTAATAATGTTCTGCCTTGCTATCAATATATTCCTGATACACACAAGCTACTCTGGGACAGGTCAGTGATCACAGATAGACCTATATCAGCAAACAGGCCCAACATTATTGTTATTGATAAAGTGCAGAAGAAAACTCTTCTAACAGACATAGCAGGCCCTAACTGGCCTAACATCCAACACATTTATGCTGAGAAGTGACGAAATACATGCCTCTGACTGAAAAGATCCGACAGATGTGGTGACAGCAATTTGTCACTGCATTGCCTATCATAATCTCTTCCACAGGGATCATACCGAAGTCGCTGAAGGCCAACCTCGACAAACTCGATTCTGAATAGAATTTCTGTCACAAAATCAAACCCACAACTTCGAAATCAAGAGGTGGACACTATTACTGATCCACCAAAGAAGTTAATGTGTAACTTATACTATAGGATTGGGGAATTTGAGATAAGATACTCCATATAAATGCCGGGATGGTGTGAGGCAAACCTAAGAAGAAATCACACTCGGAAGGGAGGTTGGCTGAGCCACAATTCGAACCTAGGATCTCGGAACTTTCAGATCTTCATTACGGTCACGGAGCATGATTCACCCAGCTCAGCTACATTGTTAGGTGCTGGAGTAATCACTCAAAATTGACAAGTAGAGGGGAGAAGAGAGAAGTTATGTTTTTGAGTAAGGGCATAATATCGCACTGGTCATTGCATGTGGGATTTTTGACGTGAAATGTCAGTCCAATGGTTCATATTCCACATATAAAGGAGGTCCTGTTGCTCATGGTCGCAATGTAAACCTACAAGCTTTCTTCCATTTTGTTTTTAAGCAAGTAGATTTACTGCTCAGCATATACTAGTGGTGCCTAATGTGTAATTTGAAGATAAATGAGCAAACTTCCTCTTTCATATACAAGACAAAAATAAGTATGAGAAAAAGGAGATATGTGATTAAGCCAAACCAACATTCACTAATTAGGTGGAATCCCAAAAAACTCAAGGTATGCATTGAACAGAAATGTGGTTCAATTTGGGACTAATGGCAGAGTTGCAAATTATATTTATCCCTATAAATTGCTTTTCTTTGTATCTCAAACCTGATCCAATAAGGGGTAGAAATACAGCGATATTAAGAACATATTGTAAACTGATTTGTAATTTTGATTTCAGTTTTCTTACAGTACAGTACTCATATTTTAACTTAAAGGTCTTGTAGGAGGTTGAGATTTCAAGTTCATTTACACACATGAATAACAATTTAGTTTTAAATAATTATACATGAATGTGCAAGGCAACATGGATTTAAGGTTATTTCTTTATCACTGACTTTGGCTTATTTGATTTTGGAGGAATGCAGTGATCAGCATCCAATTCTCAGATGAGAATGATAGGTTGTTAAGAAGGAAAGTTGGGAAAACACTGGTGTATGCCATCCATTAATACCCTGATAGTTCGAAATGAATAAGGGGTAGCACAAGATGAAAATTTTAAATGGATAGAAAAATATTTTTCATTTTGAATACAAGAATGGATGAATTAAATATGTTGAAATACCATTTCTTATTATGCACATAAACAAATATGTCCACAATAATTGGCATGCAACAATTTCCAAACAAGTCAGTTATTCTTGATAAGATGTCTTCTCCTGAGGAGAAATAGACTGACTCCACTGAGCCCTACTCAGCTTTCACAAGAAATTTCTTTTTATTTGGTTACCGGTACCAGTTCCAGCACCAAAGCTAAACCTAATAACAATAATTATCATTATAAAGTGAAGAACATTTTGGAGTTTCCAAATGTTAGAAATGAAATTTACATGTGACAAACAGACATTACATCCCTAAACAATACCAGGAATATTACTGACAGACACAGAAGGAAACAAGAAGTTCCGTGAAGAACTATACAGCCTACTTTTCATGCCAATGATTATTCTACAGTATATGAACCTATCTAGAATAATGACGAAATTAAGTTGGTAATATCGAAATATCTAATTAGTTCAAAATATACCTGGTATAATGTAGCCTAATAGAGCACTACAGTTGGCAGCCCTGGTGACTGAATATATTCTTAGTTCCACCTCTTAAGGTACAGAATACAAAATTTGGTTGAAGTCCAATGGACGTTACATGCAGTTAGACACTGGATCTATCAGCACTCGTAAAAGCATGTTGCCAACAATACCATGCGTGTGCTGGTCAGAAATAATCTGAATTATTATGATATCTTGTTGTGCCAATTTTGGATGAAATCCATTTGTTAGTATAGAAGTTACATGTATTTTAAAATTGGACATATCAGCAGGCATAGAATCATGTTGGCAGCACCGCCTTGTATTAATTACTCCAAATTAATCTAGAATGCCAGGTGCTATACGTGTGCAAAGTATAGAGCTGTTGGCTTGCATACTTTCTGATATATTGATATTAGGGTAAAAAGAATATAGACAGCATTTATTAACAGTTGGCAGCCCTGATTGCTCTTAGCAATACTTATAGTCATATCTGTTATGGTACACATTGCACATACGAAATTTGGTTGAAATCCAACTGATAGTATTGTACCCGATCGGGTATCTCTAGGCCTAAAAATTAAATAATAATAATAATAATAATCTCGGGTGCGGTACGTTCGTTAAATGATCACTAATGGCCTAGGTCAACAGGAAACAGGTTCGCTAAACTACTGAAATGGCGTACACTAGTTAACAGGTAAAATCTAATTTATTGAACTCAAAAATCCGGTTTGAAAAATTACATTAACTCAAAAGAACAAAAATATAAATGCAACAGCAAAAAAAAAAAGTTACAATAACGTTACAAATTAAACCCAAATAAGAAGAGAAAAAAACAAATTAAGTTTAAAATAACAAAATCAAAATAGTAAAATAAAAACACGGCTCTCCCAGAGCTCATCATCGGCCTCAATTCAGCTTAAAAGAAACGAAAATAAAATACATTAATTGGATCCAGCTGTGTGCAAACAAAGATTACATCACTACGTTAACAGCTGACTGCCAGGGGTGGCAGAGTTATTACGGTGAATGTCAACTGCTACGACAAATTCAGGGTCTCAAACAAAATGCAGTTGCCCTTAAGATACTTAAATAAAATATTCTGATCCAGCTGTGAGCAAACAAAGATTACATCACTACGTTAACAGCTGACTGCCAGGGGTGGCAAAGTTATTACGGTGAATGTCAACTGCTACGACAAATTCAGGGTCTCAAACAAAATGCAGTTGCCCTTAAAATACTAAAATAAAATATTCTGATTCCTCTTACTGGCACACACATCTGTAAATACACTTGGACGTAGTGTGAGAGTATTCTTTCTGATAGGCATCTGACATTTGGTCGTTCAGCCTATCGGGTGGACAATAATATAGAAAATATCGGGGCAAACGAGATAACGCAAATTGACAGGGGGCGTAACTACACCAAATGCAACACAAAACATTCTGGGTTCGAACCAGAAACTACATAAAGAAAATAGCCCAACAATGGCTCACTTAAACAGAGAAAATGCCAGCACGCCTAACTACTAATAAACAAACCCCCTTTCCTATCTAAAATCTAACTTCAATCTTCCGTGTGTTGATAAACTAATCGACCTTGACCAACCAGCCGGGGTGACACTCCCCATGGGTAGCGAGCACGCTTCCACGCCAGCTGGACAGATGACTTCACATTCTAAAATGTGGTCTCTTACTAAAAACGCCTTAGTGGCTATGCTACGATTTGTGACATTTACAGGGTTTTAAATAAATTTTATATCAGACCAGGGCTGCGCAACAAAAACCAGAGACGTCAGCACTCCTTCAACCTGTGAGAAAAAAACAAAGACACATCGCGTGTGTGTGTACACAAAACAAACATGATGAACCAGAACGTACTTTGTGTGCATACTAATTACTTCGGACTACGCTGTCCGGAATCACTTACCTCGGAATACCATCCGGAAACATTTACATCGGAAAATTCAGCCGGTATGCACACAAATACAACCTCACGGCTCCTTGCCGGGAAAAAATTAAAGCACACACACATAAAAAATCTGTGACAGACATCGTCCTGCTTGCTGCTCCTGGGAATTCACTGGTCAATTCGCAACCGGTCTGGGAAAAAGAAAAGTGGGTCATGGGTCGCTAACCATCTGACCTATTTTCCTAAAGTGGCAAAACTAGTCTAACCTAGCTGGGCGTTACTAAATGTCACAAAAAAAAAAAAATCTTACCCTATCTACTTGTCAGGTCGTACACTTAACTTACAGCTAGTCTTACATGAATATAGCCACAACAAATCCATCCTAAACACACGGCAATTTAACTTATGATGCCTTTGGCAAATAAAAATTACAGACACCTCCGTCATCCACCAACAAACATGCATTATTTTTAAGGACTGACGGACAAAACAAAATAAAAAGGACTGATATGCTGACTAAAAAAAGACTAATAGCCCCTGTCTTAAACGAAATATTGACATCAAAGGTCAAAACAAAACTAATACTACTGTACAAACATCTCGTCCCCTTTTCTACATTACGTCCCCAAATATAGAAAGTTTAATACTCATCACTTGTCCCTGGAGTAGACAGGCCCATGACGGCTGCTGGTCACCACTTCGACACCCGGACGTAAGGCCTTTAGCCCATCATCAATCCGGTGTCGTTCCACTGGGTCATCTTACAAGGCGATGACACACACATAAATACACTGTTAACACTAATCGATGCACTTATTTTGCACACCCTAACACATAAGACACTTTCTACACTTATATCCACGGGCTTCATTCGCTGCGAAAACGTTATGATATGTGGCTGGCGGTACTGTTACTGCGAATCGGGCTTGCAGGTCCTCAGTAGGCCGACATACCCCTATCCCGTTCAGTCCTAGATTGGTATTTCCTACGATTTCCTAGACCGTTGAAACATATGAGTCCAAGCCTATAGGTTCAGCGATCTCGCTTGCAACTCGCTAGCTCCACAAAGTTCCCTGCTCGGGTCTCGAATGGGCTGCTGGTCAGCGCTCCGTGCTCTCGGCTCCACACGGCGTGGCGTTAAGTTTTTAATGGACGTGGGTGGCAAACTCCATCTGGATAGATTTATATAAATAGTGTTCGCCTTCGATAACTATCACGACCTCTGTGAATGATTGGCGGTAAAAGTTTATCACTTAGAAAAATGTTTTCTCACTCGGCTACGCGGTATCAAAGTCGCGAGCAGCGTGGACTATGCCCGGTGTGGCTGCAAAACTGACTGACTAGTGTGTGCGCTCAGTGCCTAATCCACCCTCAACATTGGGACAATGGACTTGTCACCTCTGTCAAGTCCGCTCCCACGGCAATCGTCACACCGCAATAATTTTTGGTTCAACTTGTAGGTCAAGATGAGGACGGCAATATTCATAGGATTAAATTCGAAATCGATCGGCAGGAACCTCTTCAAATCAAATTGCATCATGACGCTACAGGGTAGATCCTCGTTTGGCGCCATGTCTTGAGTGTCGTGGAGGGGGGGGGGGAATATTCCTCCGCGGCTGACTCAGTAATATCCCCGTAACTCTGGTAGTTTTTGGCCTTGGGCCGTGATTAAAATTCCGAAATGCATTTCTCAGCCTCTTCTCTGATTGGGCCATTTTATTACAATTATTCCATAGGCGGATCTTAAATTAGCATCTCGGCGCTACTTTACATTGTCTAATTCCGCGGGCTCTAGTGCTGGAGGATTATCGAGGGTAGGGTGTCGTAAATCCAGCACTTCAGCTGCACAATAAGTGTGTTGGCTATACAAAAGGAGCTCTTGTCCACAAGATTCTTGGAAATGCGGGCCTCACCCAGTAAGGCTACGGTGTTGTCCTGCTCGTATTCCAAACCTCCGTGTTTTCTCTTAGTGCTATGGGCAGTGGAGTAATTATTGTTCTTAACATCATATTGGACTGGCAACTCAGATGTCGTATTCATTTCGGTCCAAGCACTATCGTGTTCCTTGTATATGGCTCCCCCACAATTTCGGCACTGAGAACACCGCAAATTATGCGTGCTCGGTATGCGATCGATCCTGAGGTCTCCGATAACTCGGCATGCTATCGATCCCTATCCCCCTGATCGGTCACAATTTCCCCCTGCTCAGTTTGAAAAATGTGTATGATCGGAATCAGTACCATTTTTCAATCCTAATACCATGGTCATTTGGTATTATAATGCCGAGTTCAACGCTCTCTCTTCCTCCTCAGCGGGGTTCTCTCTATCTAGTTCTCGAAGTTGTAATAGTTCGCGCTGTTCTTTTCGCAAATCCCCGTTGGTCTTCAAGGCTGCACTGAGTAGCCTTCCCAGTTCGTCCCTCAGCGTAACTAGCTCACATCTGTGGGGTCGCTCTTCGGTGTTGCTTCCTTCGTCCGTAATGGCATTCACTTGGGCAGGCGGCGGTTCGTCTAATACACTGCTGGGGTAGTATACTTTCAAATTTTGCGCGTTGTGGGTGACCTCGTTCTGTCCTCCTAATTCTCGAATTTTGTAAGCGTTGTTTCCCAAACATTGAATAATTTCGTAAGGTCCCTCGTAAATGGCGGCAAATTTTGCGTAGAATCGCGCTGAAGGGTTTGATACGGCAGGTTTCTTCACTAAAACGTACTCTCCCAATCTCAGGGGTCGGTGGTATCTTCTCCCTCTCACCCGCTTCAGTCTCTTCTCGGCTTGTTCGCGCAGGCTTGCTTTAGTTTGCTCAATTTTTAGCGGTAGCGCAGGCCTCACGTCTACTGGGCAACTTATGATCCTGTTCCATGGTCTCTCGGGATACTGATCGAAGTGGACTACCGTTGGCACCTCCGATGTAGATTCGTGCACTGTGGTGTTTATGCACGTCTCTATGGTCTCCAGGACATCTATCCAACGATAATGCGCGTCCGGGCAATATATCCGGCAAAACTTTGCAATCTCCCGCATCAGGCGTTCTGAAGGATTGCTCTCAGGATGGCGTATAGAACTAAGAATATGCCGAATTCCCATTCCTTCTAGCTCTCTCTTGAAGAGTCCGCTTGTGAAACATGACCCATGGTCGGATAATATAAATTCTGGTTTCCCCAGTTCCGGTACAATTTTGTTTCTGATTTTATTTACCACCTGTTTTGAGGTTGTCTTTTGTACCGCACACAGTTTCACAATTTTTGAAAACACATCTAGGCATACTAGTATGTGCCTCATGCCTCGTCTGGCCGCTGGGAGGGGCCCATAAAAATCAATGGCGTAAATCTCTCTCAGCTTCGATTGTAAGATCGGTCGAGGTAGCTGCTTCATCAAAAATGTATTGTGCTTTATGCGTTGGCAAATATCGCATGTCCTCAATACCTCTCGGATCGTAATTCGGAGACGTGGCCAAGTGAATGCCTCCCGAATCACAGCGAATGTCTTATCACAGCCCGCATGTCCATAGACACGGTGAACATGCCAGACTAGTCGGCGCTGAAATATCGGTGGAACTAAAATGCGAAGCTTTGTGTGCACCTCATCGATAAACTTATGTAGAAATCCATTCATGAAATGGTATTTTGGCGCGAGTTTCTCCATCTCGGCCTTGGCTAGTGAATCTTCCGGAAGTAATCCTCTGAGATGATCTCTCATCAGCTTAGCCCAAGGGTCAGCCTCTTGTTCCATCCCTAGTCGCGGTAAGTCTGCGAGAAAATCATGGTCTTCCTGCTGAAGCGTGGCGTGATGTATTTCCCCTTCTTCATCTTCCTCCGGGTTCCGGGATAAAATGTCTGGAATAACATTTTGTTTACCGGGGCAATGTTCGATCTGCATATCAAACTGTTGTGCATAGAGAGCCCAACGATTTACTCTCTCGCTAGCTAAGCTGGTCTTCAACATGAAGGTGAGTGCCTTGTGGTCTGTTCTCAAAAGAATCGGGAAACCATATATAATCTTTCGCCAGTGCTGCAATGCGTGGAGTACTGAGAGCATTTCAATTTCAGTGACAGTATAATTCATTTCGTGATTCCTCAATTTTCGGCTCAAAAATCCTAAATATATTCTCTTCTCTGGGCTTTCTGGGTCTTCTTGGTACAACATTGCTCCGATCCCTACTTTCGATGCATCCGATTGTAGCACGAATTTCCAATTGAAATTTGGATATCCCAGTTTCACGCTCTCTAACAGAAGGTCTTTGGTTCGCTGGAACGCTTCCTCGGCCTCCTTACTCCATAACCATCGGTTATTCTTCTTTAAAAGCTCTTGCAGTGGCGCGACCGTCTCCGTATAGTAAGGACATGTTCTGAGAAAAAACCAGTCATGCCCAGAAACATGCGGATGTGTTTAATCCGTCTAGGCGTGGGAAAATTTCGAATAGCGGCAATTTTAGTGGGATTAATCCGAATTCCTTCCCCGTCGACAAAGTGTCCAAGATATAAAATTTCCTTTTGACAGAAGTGGGACTTGATAAAGTTAATTTTGAAGTTGGCCGACTGAAGATTCGAAAGAAGTTTTTCTAAATTTTCAACATGCTCTCGTAGTGTCTCTGAAGCAAGTAAGATGTCGTCTACATAGCGGACTGTGCATTCCTTAACTTCTTCCGTCAAGTTGCGATCCAGGGCTCGGATAAGTGCGCAACTTGCGGTTCGAATCCCGAACGGTAAACGATTATGGGTGTACGTCTGCTGGTCGAAAATGAATCCTGTGAGAAGTTGGGATTTCTCCTCTAGTTCCACATGGTGAAAACTACTCGTTAAATCGATGCTCGAGAAATAGTTCTTGTTTCTGAACTTCTTCAGCACTTCCTTAATCGGCGGAGCCTGGTCGAATTCGGGCAGTAACCTGGAGTTGATTTCGCGTGCATCGAGACACAATCTCACGCTTCCGTCCGCCTTCTCTACAATGACAATGGGATTCACGAATGGGGTAGATTTCTTCGTAATTATTCCGGCCTCTTCCATGGCTTTAATTGTTTTCTTTACCTCCTCGTGATGCCTCTCTGCAATGGGGTACACCTTTTTCTTGTATGGACTCCAGTCATTTACTTGGAATGCGTAGCTAAAATTTCTAATCTTCCCCGGTTTATTATCGAAAGCTTCCTGGTGTTTTGATAAAATTGTCCGCAGCTCCTCTCTTTCATGGGGTTTGATTTTCGCCTCAGCCACCTTCTCTTCAAGTATAGCGCCGAACTCTGTAGTGACATTTAGGACCTCTTCCTCAATGAACTCCTCCCCTATTGTATGTAATAATACCGTAGTTTTCCTCGTGACGTCATCTTGTATGTCAATGCTCCAAATTTGACCTTGATCCCTTGGTTCCGTTTCATTCAACCGTAGGTCAATCTCCCTTTTATCATGCGTGCGAAATTTAATCTCGTTTGCGCGCATGTCTATGATGGCTCCATTGGTTCTCATAAAATCCGCTCCGAGAATCAAATTGAAGCTGATTTTATTCATAATTAAGAATGGGTGCGATATAGTATAATTGCCAATTTCAAAATCCAAATATGCTTGGTATTTGCATTCCGCTGTACGGTCGGGGATTATGCCTTTTACTGTGACATTTGCTACTGGAATTACGGGTACATTAAATTTCCTCTCCAGTTCTTTCATTAGCGCACCACTCGCTACCGAAATGCTGGCTCCCGTGTCGACCAGACTTCGGACCATAAGTCCTCCCACGCGTACATAAATTACGGGTAACTCCTTAATGGTAGGGCTTTCTTCCTTGTACATATCCTCAATGAGGTCCTCTGGTTGCGCTACCCATTTCTCGATTTTCGCTACCACCCATTCTTGGTGCCCGCCATCTTGGTCAAATCTGGGGCTGTCTTCCCTATCTAGAACTGCGATTTTTTGTTGTTGCTAGCCCCATTATCCCGGGGCGGTGCCTCCTCTCTCTCCCGCTGGAGTTCTAAGCTCTGGGCTCCCTGATAGTGCCTGTCTGGGTCCTCGCGATGCTGGATAGCCTCTCTCCATTTGTCGGCTTCGGTCCTTGCCTGTCCATCTCCGTTCATGCTACGAAGTTCTTTTAGGTATTGTTGAGACTCCACGTATCTTTGTTCGAGGTCCGTCCGCGCCTGTTCGTTGGAAATCCTGTCTCCCTGTTGGGCCGGCCGTGGCCTGTAGCTTCCATGCCTTCCCTCTTGCGGTTGGTACGGCGCTGAGTCGCGGCGTCCTTGGTCCCAACGTCCGCGGGATCTTCTAGGATGGTACTGCCTGTTCCATCCTCGCTCTCCCCTTGCCTGGTACCTTGGTTCATAACCCCTCGGCGGTCGGTTCTCATATCTCCTCCAGTTGTTATCGTGGGGCGCGCTCGCTGTAGTGGTCCCCTGCTCCCGTGTGGCTGGCCTTCTTTGGACTTCCGTCGCATGAATTTGTTCAGTGGACCTCATGCGCTGTAAATGCGCGCTAGTGTGGTCCAGCTGTCTCAAAATTCCCTCCGTTTGTATTGCCGTCTGGGCGTTTGTGGCGATAAGCGTCTCTTGGACTTTAACAGGTAGCTGTTTACCTATTGCGGCTACCAGAGAGCGCTCGGAAGAGGGATCATCGAGTTCTCTCATCTTGGCGAATTGCGCAATGAAATACTCCGCGTATTTTGTCGGGCTTTGCGTTGAGAACTTACGGGAATATAACTCCAGTCTCAAATTTTGTTGCCGCTCGAGACTCCAGTAAGTTTTTAGAAAAGCCTCTTTGAACTCTGCCAGTGACTGAAAAGTATAGCGGAAACTCTGAAACCATTGTAAGGGGGCATCTTCCAAAAGTTTCTCCACCGTGCGCAAGTGCCTTTCCTCCGGTATGCGGTTGTCCAAGATGTAAGCGTCCAGTTCGCGAATGAATTGTTTAGGGGTCATGACGCTATTTTCGTTGTATCGTTTTGGGCGGTCATCTCCGGTCCTGATCACATGTACAAGCTGCGTCGGCGTCGCGGCGTCATTCGGCGTCGAAGTTCTGGCTTTCGGCGTCCCGAGTGTAATGCTTGTTGGAAATCCGAGTAATCCATTTAACGGCGGTTCTGGCGTCGTCTGTGTCTGACATCCTGTCTTCCGGGGGTTATTATTATTATTGCTCCGGGCGTCGTCCATCGTCCGTGCAGCTTCTCTTTGCAGTTCGAGGATTGCCTCGTCCTGAATCTGCCCTCTCAGGTCTGTTTTAATTAATTTTGCCTCCTGGCGTTCAATTCTCGATATCATTTCCATTTCCAACTTCCGGACTCTTTCAAGGTTGGCCTCCATTTCTTTTTCCATTCCCTTCTTATTCTCGTGGGCGTCTTCCTCATTTCGCTCTGTTAATCCATCGATTTCCTCTTTCAATTCCTTTATCCCAATTTGCATCATCTTAATGTGTCGGGTGACACTTTGTTCTCGGCCTTCCATAGCAATGACGCGTTCAGCTCCGGCGCTAATCTGCCCCTGGACTTCCTCTAGCTGTTTCGTTACTCTAATGCCCATGGATTCCATATTGCTCGTTATTTCTTCCAAATTCTTATCCATAGCTTTGACGGTATTATCCACCTTATTTACTTCTGTGAGCAATTCTTGATAATTCTTGTCCGCTTTGCGCTCTATTTCCCTCGTTTTGTGTGTTAGTTTATCGATCTGCTCTGTAGTGGACCGTGTAAGTTGCTCCACTGCGGCCCTCAACTCCTTGCCCTGCGCTATGCAAGTTTGCCCTAGCTGCTCGGTCTTTAAGTTAATTTCTGCCTTAACCGCCTCTAAACTATCTTTGAGTTCCTTATCCGCGGCTTCCGATCTTTGCTCCCATTTTCTATCACTAGCCTCTAAAGTGTCTTTAAGCTTCTTGTCGGTGGCTTCTGACCTTTCCTCTGCCTTTCTGTCACTAACTTCTAAAGTGTCTTTAAGCTTCTTGTCGCTAGCTTCTAACGTGTCTCTGAGCTCCTCAATGTTCGCTGCCGCGCTTTCCTCAATTTTTTTACAAAGTACATCAAACATAACTTGCAACTCCTCGGAAGTAGCCATTGCAACACACACAACAATAATATAATCACTGAGAATACGGGTGTCTAGGTTCCCCATTCACCATCATGCACCTGTCTTGTGTAGTAGTAGGAATCAGAATAATTTTTGGATCTGTTACAATATTTACGTTAACAACAACAACCACAACTTGCCTGAATGGCCTCCTAGTATCCAGGTCTTCAAATACAATAACATATAACAATTTTAAACTCCTCTGGGATGCCTTAATAAAATGCCTAACCCGTTCGCAAAAATCAACAACACAGTTCATTAATTGAGGATTAATGAATCCGCAGTTAGCTCTCAGAGGTGTGGGCTACCTAACCAAATCTTCCCCTTTCTGGACTGCTATCTTTCAAAACACATTTATTTCAAAATTTAATCTTTTCTGGGTTTACCCGTGAATTTAACACCGCTGTCTACGCGTGATTTTAATTATTCACCCAGAAACAAACACATTTTTGTCCAGTATAGGCAATCTCGTTTATTGGTTCACTCCTCCTACCTTGGCTTGGATAATTACATGATTATTCATCCTAGATCATAGATCTTCGCCTTTTTCAATAGATCCGCCTTCCACAATGGATCTAGCCCCCACGTTGGGCGCCATTTTATACATTATTATAATGTGGGGTGGTCCTGTGGTGCAACGAAATGCTACGGGTCTCTAAATCATCCCGGTAGGACATCCAGTCACCTCTGTGAGCTGTCTTCATTACTTCCAGCGTCACTGGTGGGTACCAGGAGAAATAGATCACCGCATCGGTAGATCTAGGTATCAGGTAGTGCAAACATGTGGGGAAAAAGTAGACTACATTAAACGGAGCGATTGCCAACTCCTCTCCCACGAACAAAACCTTGTGTACGCCACTGTTCCTGATTTGAAATAGAAAAAATGGGTCCTAAATATTTGCTATGTACCCGATCGGGTATCTCTAGGCCTAAAAATTAAATAATAATAATAATAATAATAATCTCGGGTGCGGTACGTTCGTTAAATGATCACTAATGGCCTAGGTCAACAGGAAACAGGTTCGCTAAACTACTGAAATGGCGTACACTAGTTAACAGGTAAAATCTAATTTATTGAACTCAAAAATCCGGTTTGAAAAATTACATTAACTCAAAAGAACAAAAATATAAATGCAACAGCAAAAAAAACAAGTTACAATAACGTTACAAATTAAACCCAAATAAGAAGAGAAAAAAAACAAATTAAGTTTAAAATAACAAAATCAAAATAGTAAAATAAAAACACGGCTCTCCCAGAGCTCATCATCGGCCTCAATTCAGCTTAAAAGAAACGAAAATAAAATACATTAATTGGATCCAGCTGTGTGCAAACAAAGATTACATCACTACGTTAACAGCTGACTGCCAGGGGTGGCAAAGTTATTACGGTGAATGTCAACTGCTACGACAAATTCAGGGTCTCAAACAAAATGCAGTCGTCCTTAAGATATTTAAATAAAATATTCTGATCCAGCTGTGAGCAAACAAAGATTACATCACTACGTTAACAGCTGACTGCCAGGGGTGGCAAAGTTATTACGGTGAATGTCAACTGCTACGACAAATTCAGGGTCTCAAACAAAATGCAGTTGCCCTTAAAATACTAAAATAAAATATTCTGATTCCTCTTACTGGCACACACATCTGTAAATACACTTGGACGTAGTGTGAGAGTATTCTTTCTGATAGGCATCTGACATTTGGTCGTTCAGCCTATCGGGTGGACAATAATATAGAAAATATCGGGGCAAACGAGATAACGCAAATTGACAGGGGGCGTAACTACACCAAATGCAACACAAAACATTCTGGGTTCGAACCAGAAACTACATAAAGAAAATAGCCCAACAATGGCTCACTTAAACAGAGAAAATGCCAGCATGCCTAACTACTAATAAACAAACCCCCTTTCCTATCTAAAATCTAACTTCAATCTTCCGTGTGTTGATAAACTAATCGACCTTGACCAACCAGCCGGGGTGACACTCCCCATGGGTAGCGAGCACGCTTCCACGCCAGCTGGACAGATGACTTCACATTCTAAAATGTGGTCTCTTACTAAAAACGCCTTAGTGGCTATGCTACGATTTGTGACATTTACAGGGTTTTAAATAAATTTTATATCAGACCAGGGCTGCGCAACAAAAACCAGAGACGTCAGCACTCCTTCAACCTGTGAGAAAAAAAAACACATCGCGTGTGTGTGTACACAAAACAAACATGATGAACCAGAACGTACTTTGTGTGCATACTAATTACTTCGGACTACGCTGTCCGGAAACACTTACCTCGGAATACCATCCGGAAACATTTACATCGGAAATACAATCCGGAAAAACACTTACCTCGGAAATACAATCCGGAAAAACACTTACCTCGGAAATACAATCCGGAAACACTTATGTCTGAAATACAATCCGGAAAAACACTTACCTCGGAAATACAATCCGGAAACACTTATAGGCTCAAAATTCAGCCGGTATGCACACAAATACAACCTCACGGCTCCTTGCCGGGAAAAAATTAAAGCACACACACATAAAAAAATCTGTGACAGACATCGTCCTGCTTGCTGCTCCTGGGAATTCACTGGTCAATTCGCAACCGGTCTGGGAAAAAGAAAAGTGGGTCATGGGTCGCTAACCATCTGACCTATTTTCCTAAAGTGGCAAAACTAGTCTAACCTAGCTGGGCGTTACTAAATGTCACAAAAAAACCAAATTCTTACCCTATCTACTTGTCAGGTCGTACACTTAACTTACAGCTAGTCTTACATGAATATAGCCACAACAAATCCATCCTAAACACACGGCAATTTAACTTATGATGCCTTTGGCAAAAAAAAATTACAGACACCTCCGTCATCCACCAACAAACATGCATTATTTTTAAGGACTGACGGACAAAACAAAATAAAAAGGACTGATATGCTGACTAAAAAAAGACTAATAGCCCCTGTCTTAAACGAAATATTGACATCAAAGGTCAAAACAAAACTAATACTACTGTACAAACATCTCGTCCCCTTTTCTACATTACGTCCCCAAATATAGAAAGTTTAATACTCATCACTTGTCCCTGGAGTAGACAGGCCCATGACGGCTGCTGGTCACCACTTCGACACCCGGACGTAAGGCCTTTAGCCCATCATCAATCCGGTGTCGTTCCACTGGGTCATCTTACAAGGCGATGACATACACATAAATACACTGTTAACACTAATCGATGCACTTATTTTGCACACCCTAACACATAAGACACTTTCTACACTTATATCCACGGGCTTCATTCGCTGCGAAAACGTTATGATATGTGGCTGGCGGTACTGTTACTGCGAATCGGGCTTGCAGGTCCTCAGTAGGCCGACATACCCCTATCCCGTTCAGTCCTAGATTGGTATTTCCTACGATTTCCTAGACCGTTGAAACATATGAGTCCAAGCCTATAGGTTCAGCGATCTCGCTTGCAACTCGCTAGCTCCACAAAGTTTCCTGCTCGGGTCTCGAATGGGCTGCTGGTCAGCGCTCCGCGCTCTCGGCTCCACACGGCGTGGCGTTAAGTTTTTAATGGACGTGGGTGGCAAACTCCATCTGGATAGATTTATATAAATAGTGTTCGCCTTCGATAACTATCATGACCTCTGTGAATGATTGGCGGTAAAAGTTTATCACTTAGAAAAATGTTTTCTCACTCGGCTACGCGGTATCAAAGTCGCGAGCAGCGTGGACTATGCCCGGTGTGGCTGCAAAACTGACTGACTAGTGTGTGCGCTCAGTGCCTAATCCACCCTCAACATTGGGACAATGGACTTGTCACCTCTGTCAAGTCCGCTCCCACGGCAATCGTCACACCGCAATAATTTTTGGTTCAACTTGTAGGTCAAGATGAGGACGGCAATATTCATAGGATTAAATTCGAAATCGATCGGCAGGAACCTCTTCAAATCAAATTGCATCATGACGCTACAGGGTAGATCCTCGTTTGGCGCCATGTCTTGAGTGTCGTGGAGGGGGGGGGGGATATTCCTCCGCGGCTGACTCAGTAATATCCCCGTAACTCTGGTAGTTTTTGGGCTTGGGCCGTGATTAAAATTCCGAAATGCATTTCTCAGCCTCTTCTCTGATTGGGCCATTTTATTACAATTATTCCATAGGCGGATCTTAAATTAGCATTTCGGCGCTACTTTACATTGTCTAATTCCGCGGGCTCTAGTGCTGGAGGATTATCGAGGGTAGGGTATCGTAAATCCAGCACTTCAGCTGCACAATAAGTGTGTTGGCTATACAAAAGGAGCTCTTGTCCACAAGATTCTTGGAAATGCGGGCCTCACCCAGTAAGGCTACGGTGTTGTCCTGCTCGTATTCCAAACCTCCGTGTTTTCTCTTAGTGCTATGGGCAGTGGAGTAATTATTGTTCTTAACATCATATTGGACTGGCAACTCAGATGTCGTATTCATTTCGGTCCAAGCACTATCGTGTTCCTTGTATATGACTCCCCAATAATTTCGGCACTGAGAACACCGCAAATTATGCGTGCTTGGTATGCGATCGATCCTGAGGTCTCCGATAACTCGGCATGCTATCGATCCCTAGCCCCCTGATCGGTCACAGTATAGAAGTTACATGTATTTAAAAATTGGTACTATCAGCAGGCTTATAATCATGTTGGTAGAACTGACGTATATAAGTTACTCCAAATTAATCTAAAATGTCAGAATATACGTGTGCATAGTTTAAAGCTGTTGGCTTGCATACTTTCTGATATATTGGTATTTGGATTTAAAAAAATAGAGAGAGCAATTATTAACAGTTGGCAGCCCTGGTGGCTCTTAAGAATACGCTCAGTCATATCTGTTTATGTACAGATATTACATACAAAATTTGGTTGAAATCCAGTTGATAGTGTAGAAGTTATATGCATTTAAACATTGGACCTATCAGAAGGCTTAAATTATTTTGGCAACACTGTCATGGTTGTCCTCCTGGAAATTAAACTGAAATAGTATTATCTACATGTGTGCCAATTTTGGAATAGCTCCCATGCATACCTTGCAAGATATCCAACACGGAGCTCAAATTTCTAGTGCGTTTTTTCAGCAGTTGGTAACACTGACATCATTTTCAAATATGGACGTGAGCTATTCCGGTGCACATCTTTACTCATACTAAATTTGGTTTTGATTGCTGCAGCCGTTTAGGAGATGATAGGGGGTGGGGGACACACACACAGCCAGACAGACAGACAGACAGACACACATTTTCCCGGATCGATCTTATAAGACTACTTTTTCCTCATTTTTGCAAAATGTGAAAAGTAGGCTAAAAATGGAAAGCAAGACTTAACAATGTAGCGTTTAATTAATGCCCCAGGTTGGTAGCGACAAGTGTAACAGTTTGATCCCCACGTTGGGCGACAAATGTAACAGTTTGACTGCCCCTAACTGTTGGGTGATATATGTAACTGTTTTCCTTTGCCTAAGCTATGTTGTTTTAATGGGCGCCAAGACCTCAACGCAATGTTGAAATCTAAATTTGTATTTAACAACGTCTAGCTCTGGTAGAACACCTTCAAGAATCTATTCACTCAGCTCGTGGTATGATTTGATCATTAACCCAACAAACAATTGTATCAGGAGAAGGAATTGGTATATATCTAATGCTACCTACTGAAAGCAAAGATTGCATTGTAAAAGAAATGAATTTATTATATAAAACAAGTATAGCACAATTAATAATAATAATAATAAGTTTAAAATTTAAATTGGAGCGTTGCGATTTTAATATTACCGATAGAAAATTACGTGAAAACGGAGTCTGATTAATTATTGATTTTACTCTTATTCCCAAGCTATGAAGTTACTGAAATATGAAATATAAAACAAAGAGAAATGAGAGATTGCGTATTTCTGCGTCATTCGCGCTTACCACTGGAAATTGCTAAAGCATTTCCCTCGTACTGGATGATGCTGGGTGCTTTCCACAGTCTCCTGGACGTCGTCATCTCCGTCGATATTTGATGATATACTTGTAGATTTGGTGACTTTATGGTCCTAACCTCGGAGCCATACCCTCGTACAACCAAACTGGTTAAGTTTTAAACAGATAGTTCTCCACTCCACGGAACATTGGAGCGACACACACTTGCAACCGAACTAGTCAAGTCTTTCACAGATTGTCCCCCACTCCACGGAACATCGGAGCGACTCCTGCGTGCAACCATACTCGGCAAGTTCTACACAGATTGTCCTCGTTCCACGGCGCGCCGAACGATATATGCACACATCGGCTCCCCACCTCGGTACCGACTTCCAGCTTACGTGGTCTCCACTGATTGGCTGCTCCCCACGCGCTAATTCCCCTTCTCTGGCTCATTACACACGGCGCGCGGATGATGAAGTCGATTTCCGTTCCAACTATCCGCCTTTTCTTGACGCTGCGACCCAAGCTTGCGTAATACTTCTTGACAAGAATCAGCCTGTATTTGAATTTCCAGTGAGTCATGTCTCTCATAATATCCTAACTGACGAAACTCCGTAAAATTCCGTAATCACATAATTTTCTATGATATTGTCGTTCGTAATAATTTGCTTGATAGCGTTTTCTAAGACATAGAAAACCTATCTGTATGCTTATAATTTTTATAAAATGCTCCGAAAAATATCTTAATAATAATTATAATAAATTAATAATAATAATAAATTAACATGAAAAATTCTCTTGGCTGAACAATTTGCCGCGTAAATAAATATAGAATGGCTTCCTACTGACTTATGCCAGTGGCATAAAAAAACCTCGAAAAACACGCTACAACATTTTAGTTATGATTGTTCAATAGGAACACATGCATAATTTCGTCCCGACTTTGCGATGAAGTAGGTGTTTCAGATTTAATGAAGGAGTCACTACTCAACTACTTTACTGTAAGTAATACAGGGGCATATTCACACATTACTGATTTGTAAGGTTGGTTAAGAGGGACATTTTTCTAAATGTATTTCTGTATAAAAGTTTTAGAGATGAAGTTGACTATTCTATGTATTTCTAGGATACACTGTGCCTGTCACATATTGACATAAGTACCGATTGTCCAACAGCTTCCAATTTTATCGCCGACCCTAGAAGAATTAACATTACAGTATATTTACAGGCCTTGAATTCTAGTGACATTGTATAATTATCATAGCCATGCATTCCATTACAAAACCCTCAACACTTGTCCAAATTTGACAATATTTTCCTGTTACATTCAAGGACTTTGTACAAATATCAGCCACAAATCGCACAAGCAAGTAAAAGGAAGAGATTAAAGCTTTGCCATACCATATATGCCCATTTTCAAATGTATCTTTGATTAAATCTTTATTTATAAGAGAATGAGATTGAGCATCAACAGATGTGGCCAATCAACATACACCTGGTAACGTCACCCAATATGTATATCAAAACATTAAAATGAATCTTCATATTGTTATGAATATTCAAATTGCCCATCCACATAGTTATTTCAATTCTTGAAATCGTTCAACTTCCAAAAAAATGTATAACAATAAGTTGTTGATGGAATTGAACCAAAATACCTGATGTATCTTATTCATTCAACTCACACAGAACCTCCTTAGTTTGGTTTTCGTTTCACACAATAACACTAAATGATATTGAGGGTTTCTTCTTGCACAATGCACGCAGTGGCCAAAAGTCATGGGAAGGGTAGTCCCATGAGAAATGTGCCGTGTACGACTCTTGAGCGTTGCGGCTAGCTGCGGCGGAGCAGAGCATTCTGTCGCAGACACGAGTGTAGTGAAGATAGGAACACGTTGCGAATTAACCGACTTTGAATGTGGGATGAACATCGGCGCACGACGCATGGGTCATAACATTTCAGAAATTACACCCGAATTCGGGTTTCCGTGATCAACAGTGTCGAGGGTGGATCTTCAATATTGCAGAGATAATGTTACCATCCACGTAAACCGCCACATGGGATGACCACAGGTGTTTATCGAATGGACGTCACGTCACCTCAGCAGAACCATACGGGGCGAGCGAAGGGCTACTGTGAGTCAGATCACCGCCCAGTTGAATGGCGGAGTCAGGAACCCCAATTCTTGTCGAGTCAATGCTTCGCCGTATTGCTCCTGTTTTTAGGGCTCATGGAGGAGCAACTCTTTTAAACATCATACTAGATGAAACCCGTCAAAACATGACGGACAATGGAAAACAAATTTACTGAAGAAGCTTCTTATATAAGTTACATTCTTTGTACGATTACTTTTTAGCACTATTGCAACTTTAAGGGCGTCAAAAGAGAGCACTCTCAGCATTGCAACATATTGCTGGTCATGACTGAAAACGTGATGAGGTCATCATCATCTTGCACAGTTTCCAGCCACTGGCCGGGTCTGTTTGGAACACAAGCCTCTCCAACGTCTTCTGTCTTCCCACCATCTCTCAGCCTCCACCCTTGTCCAGTCTTCTCCTCTCTTCTTCACGCTTTCTTCCACCCCCTTCAGCCACCTGTCTCTCGGTCTCCCTCTTGGTCTCTTTCCTTCCCACTTCGTCTCGTGTATCCTCCTGGGTATCCTCTTCTCCTCCATTCGTTTTACATGTCCATACCATCTAAGTCTAGATTTCTCTATACCATCCTGTAATGGTTCCTCCTTCATTAATTCTCTGGTCCTCTCATTTCTTATTCTGTCCCTCTTTGTAGCTCCAATACTGCTTCTCAAGAACCTCATCTCACTGGCCTGTAATTTGCTCTTCTCCCTTCCTTTCATAACCCAGGTCTCCGAGGCATACGTCAGGATAGGGACATAGTACGATATATGATCTACTTGCTGTTCTGAGGGACATCCATGCTCCATAACATGCTTCTCACACTCCTCCGGAATGCTTCTGCCTGTCTCCCCCGCTCATTTATTTCTCTACCGTTTCTTCCATTCTCTTGTATCAGGCTTCCCAGATACTTGAAACTCTCCACTTTCTTCAGCTGTTCCCCACCAATTGTTATTCCCGTTGTGGTCCTTTCCTTCTTCCTTGTTGTGATCACCATCTCACTCTTATTTATGCTAAATTCCATCCCATATCCTTGTATTATTCCTTCCCACACGTCCAACTGTTCCTGTACCTCCTCCTCCTTGTTTCCACAATCATCAAATCATCCGCAAACACCATTGCTTTCATCTTTCCTTCCCCAATTACTTGTGCCGCTCGGGTCATTATGTCATCCATCACCACAATGAAAAGTAACGGTGACAGTGCACTTCTTTGTTTCAGGCCGTTTCTCTGTTCCACCCAGTCCGATCTCTCTCCTCCCACTTTCACACAGCTCACGCTTCCCTTGTACATCTCTTTTATCCTCCTTATAGTCCATTTTTCTACTCCTCTATCCTCCAGGGACTTCCATACTTTGTTTCTGCATACACTGTCATATGCTTTCTCAATGTCCAGGAAGGCCATCAGTAGATCTGTTCCATACTCATAGTGCTGTTCTTGTAACTGACTTACAGCAAAAATCAAATCCACTGTGGACCTTCCTGCTCAGAAGCCATCTTGTTCTTCCCTCATCCCTCCTTCTATCCTTGTCCTAATTCTCCTTTCTAAAACTTTCTCAAACATCTTTGCACAATGACTCATCAGTGATATTCCCCGATAGTTTCTGCATTCTGTTCTACTACCTTTCTTGAAGATCGGGACAATTATTCCCTTTTTCCAGTCCTCTGGGGTCTTCCTTTCCTTCCATGCTGCCTTTATCACTCGGTACAACCATTGTATCCCCACCTCTCCTGCTGCTCTCACCATCTCCACACTCAACTCATCCACACCCGGTGCCTTCCCTCCTTACATCTTCCTCACTGCATCTTCCACTTCTTTCCATGTTAAGTCCTTTTCTGTTTGCAGTTCATCTACTGTACCTCTTCCCCGATTTCTTCTTCTTCGCCGTGGTTTCCATTTGGGTTCAGGAGTTCTTCAAAATATTATTTCCACATTTTCTTCAGTTCTTCCCTATTTTCTATCCCTTGTCCCCTTTTGTTCACCATTCTGACATAATCCGTAGGATCCTTCCGCCTCTTATTCTTTACCATCCCATACAGGACCTTTTTTGTACCTTCACTATCCTGCTGGTCATGACTTAAAACGTGATGAGGTAAATAGCCCAATACGTTCAAGTTTCTCCTTGAGCTTGATTGATTGTGATAAAGTAGGCCGAGCGAATAGGACATTGTTGCCTATTAAAAGAAAATGTACTGTACCTGCAAGTGTTTTATCGGAAGGTGTTAAATCAAGTCGTAGGATTTGAGCTCTCTGTCTAATATTACTGCACCTATTATATCCGAATCCAAGCAATTTCTTACATATTTCTTACAATTAATATATTACCATATATGAGTCCTTGGGAAACGTTCAGATTTCTAAGGAGCATAACTATGGCTCAAACGTTCGGAGTATGTGGAGGCGAATCACTTAATTCCAAGGAATTGAAAAATTCAATAATAGGGAAATGAAGTAGCTGGCTTTCATCTTCAGTATCCAATCTGTTAACGCTGATGTATGTGTTTGAACTACTGGATATAAGTTCAATGACTTTTAAATTAATATCATTACATTGTTGCAGCTTGGCAAATATTTTATATTCCAGCAGATCAATTTTACCCTCACAACAGTAAAGACCAAAGTAACCACGCTTAGATTTTACGCAAGAGAAGTACAATGTAGAACAATGTTTACATTTGATCGTCAAAGACCTTACAGTACACTGTACTGCATAATATCTGGAATTGTTTCTGAAATGGCCTATTTATATCGGATTTTAAATGTGGCTTCGTATTATTCGATAACTCTATAGTGTCCTGCAATAACGGAGCCGCTAAATATTACATGGCAAATAATACTTCCATTGCCGAAATCAACTGCGTAGTTAGACTCAGTACTCTAAACAAATAATCATTAAACAATTGTCTTATACAATGAAGTTCAACATGACCGTTCAGAGACTTTCATACTCAAGTTGGTTGGTGAGGAGAATGCGATGAGACTGATCGCTTAAAATAAATTCCTTATAATTATTCCTGCCAGCGAAATTTTTTGCAATAGCTTGAAAACGCAGCTCAGAATGACGTTCTTCATTTTGTTATAAACAGTACGAAACTGCTCTAAATAAGCAATTTCCATCACCTGTTATAGGTTATGACAGTACATTTTGCAGGGGAACATAGAATCACTTCGCCAACTACTGGAACGACCATAGGCCTATACTCAATACTCACTTCGGCAGTCACCCTAATGGAGGCAGTTTTTGAATTATATGTCCCGTGCATGTCAAAAATCGTATTAACACATGGAGGCCCACCTATTCTTGTCTATCGCCCCGGAGACCCGGGTTACATTTCCTGCTCTGCCAAGAAATTGAATTCTGGTCTGAGGGCAAAAACGGGGCACATTCAGTCTCTTGAGGTATAACTAAGAAGAGGAAGGTTTAATTCCCACCTCGACAATCTTGGATGTGGTTTTCCGTGGTTTCCCACTTCCACTTAAGGCAAATACCGGGATGGTGCCATTTACCACCTTAATTACAAATACACACAGTAATGCAGCCATCACAATAACACAGGTTATGAGAGAATATTTCACACATACACACCAAAGTACACGGGGCTGAGTGACCACGATGTCGGAGCCCTTCAAACGAATTATGTTTGCCAAGTGTCTCTTATGGCGAAAGCAATTGTGGACACGCGCGAGTGCCTGGAAAACTACTTTTTCTTTTCTTTTTTTCTTTAATAATTTAAGAGTATATCGACGATGCATAATTATAACTTTTAGTCTAGGACGCTAATAACTTGACCACCGAAGCATTGGGAAGAAATTGCAATATTAAGGTACATAAACAACATAGCCTACACATTCAACTGTCGGTTAATGTTCCTCAAAATTTCCCTTCTTAAATATTCCCCTCCTTTATAATTCTCCATCACGTGAAAACGTGCCATGTCTTGGGTTTTAAATATATCGATGCAATGGTGCTGCCATCTGCTGTCAGTTACTGGAACTATATGGGCGATGTACTGCCATCTGTTGTCAGTTATAGGAACTGATTGCAGATATTTAAACGGCGTACTGAGGACAACAGTTTGCTCTTTTGATCACATGCTGTAATGCAATGGTAAAACGGAAATAAAACGTATTGAGAGGGAATGTAGAAATATGTAACTTTTACAGACATAAAACCTTACTAATACTCCTCGATTAAACTATATTTCAATGGTAAAAAATATATATATCGGCGAGGACTGGGATCGAACCGGCGAACCCAGGAACAATAGTCTGTCGCCTTAACCACATAGCTACTCGCGCAATCATGGTCAGCAGCAGACGCAGCCATTCATTATCTTCAAAAGCTGCTGTCTGAAGGAACTAATCCATTTCATTATCCAAATAAATCAATGTTGCACATTCGTATAGGTTCATACTCTTATTATATTTTATTGCCAGAACATGGTTAATGTATGTTTTCAATTACATGGAAGCTTATTAAATAACTTACATTTTAATGGAAATCTCACCGCCATTTTGTCATGACCTCAGGCGGATTGTGCGCATGCGTGAGGGTCAAGAATTCTGCTATTTTCTATATTAATTCAAAAATATACCGAAAGGGAATGTAGAAATATGTATCTTTAACAGACATAAAACCTTACTAATACTCCTTGATTAAACAATATTTCAGTGGTAAAAAAAAAAAAAATATCGGCGAGGGCTGGGATCGAACCGGTGAACCTTGGAACCACAGTCTGTCCCCTTAACCAAATAGCTACTCGCGCACTCTTGATCAACAGCAGCTGTTCTTTATATGATTAAAAGCCGCTGTCTGAAGGAAATAATCCATTTCATTATCCAAATAAATCAATGTTGCACATTCGTATACGTTCATACTGTTATTATATTTTATTGTCAGAACTTGGTTAATGTATGTTTTCAATTACATGCAAGCTTATTAAATAACTTACATTTTAATGGACTTCTCACCGCCATTTTGTCATGACCCCAGGCGGATTGTGCGCATGCGTGAGGGGAAAGAATTCTGCTATTTTCTATATTAATTCAAAAATATACCGTAATATATTTGTTTATTTTATAGACACTCTGCAAATCTAGAGGCCAAGAGCTTTCGTTAGAGTGCTCTACGAAGTAAATCGGTTCTGTCGTTCTCTCAATCTCGTGGTAACAAAAATCACCTTACTGTTTTAAATATATAGATAGATTCTGTGCCTTCCCCAACTTTTGACCACCAAGTGTATTAACATTGTATTTCAAAATTGAAGGGATTTGGCTCTTTCCATATGAAAAGAAACATTCAAACAACTTAAGAGACATATTTTAGAAACAAGCAGTTTACATAAAAGTACCCAACATCAAACTCTGGAAGCAATAAAGGAGGTGCACATTAACCTTACCGTACACAACACACTTGCAAAAGACAAGCACAACTGAGATACCTAAAAGAGAAATACCATAGTACAAATACATTTTTCTAAATTCCATCCTACACTTACCTAAACAAGTTCTTATTTGAGAAATAAATAAATAATGCTTCCAGTTTGGTTGTTAAACATGGGAAAGATCACAAAAGAACAAAAGAGAAATGAGAAATTAAGTACAAACAATTTACAATCTATATATATAAAGCACAAAGTTTGTCTGTCTGTCTGTCTGTCTGTCTGTCTGTCTGTTATGTATACAAATCTACACCGTTTCACCGATCTGAACCAAAATTTGTATACTTACCCTTTGGAACCCTGCGGGTAACCCCGTCAACATTAAATTTCGGACAGACCACCCCATGCCCTGCATTTAGGCCCTTTTGCACAAATCTACACCGTTTCACCGATCTGAACCAAAAGTTGTATATTTAACCTATGGAACCCTGCGAGTAACACTGTCCACTTGAAATTTCGGACAGACCACCCCATTCCCTGCATTTAGGCCCTTTGGACCAAATCCACACCGTTTCACCGATCTCAACCAAAATTTGTATATTTACCCTTTGGAACCCTGCGAGTACCACTGACCACTTAAAATTTCGGACAGACCACCCCATTCCCTGCATTTAGGCCCTTTGGTCCAAATCTACACCGTTTCACCGATCAGAACCTAAATTCGTATTCTTACCCTTTATTGCCCTGCGAGTAACACTGTCTGCTTGAAATTGCGGACAGACCACTCCATTCCCTGCATTTAGGCCCTTTGGCCCAAATCTATACCGTTTCACCGATCTCAACCAAAATTTGTATATTTACCCTATGGAACACTGCGACTAACACTGTCTGCTTGAAATTGCGGAGAGGCTACTCCATCCCATGCATTTAGGCCCTTTGGCACAAATCTACACCGTTTCACCGATCTGAACCAAACTTTGTATACTTACCCTTTGGAACCCTGCGAGTAACACTGTCCACTTAAAATTTCGGACAGACCACCCCATTCCCTGCATTTAGGCACTTTGGCACAAATCTACACCGTTTCACCGATCAGAACCAATATTCGTAAACTTACCCTTTGGTACCCAGCGAGTAACACTGTCTGCTTGAAATTGCGGACAGACCACTCCATTCCCTGCATTTAGGCCCTTTGTCCCAAATCTACACCGTTTCACCGATCTCAACCAAAATTTGTATATTTACCCTTTGGAACACTGCGACTAACACTGTCTGCTTGAAATTGCGGCGAGGCCACTCCATCCCTTGCATTTAGGCTGTTTGGCACAAATCTACACCGTTTCACCGATCTGACCCCAATTTTATATACTTACCCGTAGAACCCGACAAGTAACACTGTTCACTTTAAATTTCGGACAGACCACACTATTCCCTGCTTTTTGGCCCTTTGGCAGAAAACTACACCGTTTCACCGATCTCAACCAGATTTTACATAATTACCCTTTGGAACTCGACGAGTAACACTGTCCACTCGAAATTTCGGACAGACCACTCCATTCCACGCATTTAGGCCCTTTGGCACAAATCTACATCGTTCACCGATCGAAAACAAAATGTGTATACTTACCCTTTCGAACCCGATGAGTAACACTGTCCACTTTAAAATTTGGACAGGCCACTCCATTCCCTGCATTTTGGCCCTTGGCACAAAACTACACCGTTTCACCGATCTCAACCAGATTTTACATAATTACCGTTTGGAACTCGACGAGTAACACTGTCCACTCGAAATTTCGGACAGACCACTCCATTTCCCGCATTAAGGCCCTTTGGTACAAATCTACATCGTTCACCCGATGCGTAACACTGTCCACTTGAAATTTCTGACATACCACTCCATTCCCTGCATGTAGTTCAGGAATTCCTCGGGGTTGCCAGCTTCCTAACTCACCAGTCATGAGCCCTTGAGGGTGTACCAGAAGTGGTGGGTCTTCACACACCCTGCCTCTTTGAGGGCCTTGAGCAGAAGACAGGAGATATTATGAAAAGGAAAAGAAGACAGACCCCTCGAAGAATGAGGGTATGAGGAAAGATGAGACAAAGCCAATTAAGGCGGGAAATTGAAAGACTCCCTAGCCCTCGGATACCCTCATACAGTCTGGGTCGGAAGAGAACAAGAGTTGACCAAGGGAGGCCAACAGGAAAGAGAACTGAAATGAGCCCGGCACCAGGAAGTAGAAGCGATGCCAGACTCAGCTGGGGTTCCGTGGTCGCCAACCCACGTCCCACAAGTTGTGAGACCCTGGGGGGGGGGGTCAGTTGTGAGAATAGCTTGCTGATTCATCGTGAGGTACTTTCCAGAGCCCGCCGTGTTATCTCCTGCTGTCTATGCTGATGCCAGCACAGGGCCGTTGCGAAACAGTGAGTGATTCCCGGTCAATCTGTATAGGACGGGGAACCCCGAACGTGTGTCATCATATTTCGTCATCATCTGCGATCATCTCAGGTTCGTGCAGCTTGGACCTATATTCTTTGTCTTTGCCGAGCAGTACGCTCTTTCACTAGACGCATCCAGTACAGGCCTAAGCCAGAAAATAAGGTTGAGACTTTGGAAGACATCGAAGCTACACACCTGAATTACCTATATTAGTTTTAAAATAACACCATGTTCGTTTAGTAGTCATTTTTTCATTACCTTATTATTATCATCATAAGTGCAAATGACCTAGATGTTACGCGCATCATACCAATAATCACCGCCGCATAAAGTCTTTCTCGACTGTGATTTTTAAAATATTTATTTTTGGTTGGTTGGTTTTTAAGTTTAGGGGCTGCGACAATGCGGTCATGTAGCCCCGTGTACTTTGGGTGTGTGTAGAATCTGTCTGATAACCGGTGTTAATTGTGATGACTGTATTAGTGTGTGTTATCTGTTTTTTAATTTAAGTACAAACTGCAACTTAGAATTCTTCAAATAGTTCGTACTTTTGCCGCCAAGCACCACCGTCAACGACTACTAGGCCAAGTTTGGAACTTAGCTACTAGACGCCACTGCAGTCGGCTCTTGGCAACGGACGTAGACATCTATGAGTGTTGTTTACCTATCCAATTTAGCTTCACACGGGTGTAATTAGTGGAAGGTTCAATAACATGTCATAAATCTGACATGGGACCGCCGGCTTTACTTCCCCTCCTAAGAAAGGCATACTGACGGATTTTTAACGCTCTTAAAATATCCGACGGCTTCGGCCGGGTTTGAACCCGCTATCCTGGGCATAGAAGCTCAGCATGCTACCAAATACGCCACCGAAGCCGCCATATAGTTATTTTTATTACAGTACATTGTGTACATTATACGTTGAAGTGTCAATTCAATACGGGTAGTAGTTTCCCTTATCATCCTCATCATAAGAGCAAATGACCTACAGTAGATGTTACGCCCATTACACCATTAATCACCACACACAATAAGTCTTCCTCGCCTGTGAATTTTGAAATATGTATTTCTATTACGGTAGTTTGTAAGTTTGACGTGTCAATTCAACAGTAGTTTTTATTATCATCCTTATCAAAAGGGCAAATGACCTAGATATTACTCCCTCATTGTCTTTGGGGGCAAATGACTTAGATTTTAAGTCCATTATATTTCTAAGGAGACCTTAAAACATTATCATCATTCCACCGGGCGAAGCCGGGTACTACTGCTAGTATAATATAAAATAAACTAATAAATAACATCTACCTAACAAAATCTATCACCAACACTATAATGCATAATGTAGGTCATTCAAGAAATAAGTTTTGCAGGTATGATATGACTTTGAATTTAAAAGCATTTTTGTTACACCAATCTTCCTTTTGGATATATTACGGTACTTTTCACCATTACAATACGAATAACAAGTGTCTTTGTAGCAATTGCCTTTCTTTAAAAGACGGATCAATCAAGTGTTGAATAAGATATTGTCACTCAGGAAGTGATGGGCTCCATCTCAGCAACGCTGTACAGCTTTCCCCGTATCGGCTAGCTGCAGAACCATGTCTTATTTTCCCGTACAAATACAAACCGATATAAAATAAGGGAATTAATTTATGTATTTCACAGTCATACAGCATACATAACCTTTTGATTTATAAGGATTGCAATGCGACCAAGAACTACATTTTCCAACCACCCCGAGCCGAGAAAAAGTTACCTTACAAAAATGATGATAACTTTGTTTCTTGGACACACAAAATTTTGAAATTAATCGTCGTCGTCGGCTTTAACTCGTTTCCGAGTATACATCTTCTTCCAAAACAGTCTAAAATAATCTAAGGTTGAGGTCTGTGGGCATGTTTGCGGTGACTGAACAGCCCAATGCGTGCATGAAACAAACGTCCACACAGATCACACAGAACTGTTGGTGGAGGGCGTGGCTGTGCTGCACGGAGCTTTCGTGCTTGTCGCTTGGCCTTAACAATTCTACGACGTTCTTCTTCAAACATTTTGACAGCAGCCGGGATGGTCTGGCGCCAAGTTGAACGGTCTTTAGCAAGCTGGTCCCAGGTTTGTGGATTGAGACCTGTCAACTTCATATTCTGCTTAAATTGGTCCTTGTAACGTCTCTTAGGGCCTCCATGAGGTCTGGTGCCGGAGGTGAGTTCACCATACAGAACCTGGCGTGGTAGTCTCGTATCATCCATCCGATGGACATGTCCAATCCATCTAAGTTGATGACCAATGATGGATGATTCTATACTATTAGCAAGCGCTTTCTCAAGAACATCAAGATTGGTGATGTGGTCTTCCCACTTTATCTTAAGGATGGATCGAAGTTTCTGTTGATGGAAGCACTCAAGCTTTCGGAAGTCATGTCGATAGAGGGTCCAGGTTTCACAGCCATACAACAATGTTGAGATGACAACAGCTTGGTACACCATGAGCTTCGTCTTCACGGTCAGATCTTTATTCAAGAAGACCCTGTGCGATAGTCGCCCAAATGCCGCATGGGCAGCACCGATTCTCTTCTCAACATCCTGCCCACAATTGCCGTGTACAGATAGCAGACTGCCCAGATACGAGAAGTGGTCTACCTGCTCCAATGGAGTATCTGAGATAGAAATGTTGAAGTGCGGAAGGGAAGTTCCTGGTGAGGGTTGTGCCAGAACCTTGGTCTTTTGAACATTAATGGTGAGACCAAAACGTTCACATGCATTCTTGTAGCAATTAACAGTCTGTTGCAACTCCACTGGCGTGAGTGTAGGCGATGCTGCATCATCTGCATACAACATATTGGTTATCTTCGTAACCTGAGTTAGCTTCTTGGAGCGAAATCGAGCTAGGTTGAAGAGCCCTCCATCAAATCGGTACCTGACATCTACACCTGGGATGTTTGTGGGCGATTTATAGAGCATTGCAGCCGAATACAATGCAAACAGTGTTGGAGCAAGTACGCAGCCTTGTTTCAGTCCATTAGTGATAGGAAATTCGTCAGAGATCTTATTTTGCTGACAAACCTGACCGGTCATGCCATCATGGAGAGCTTGGATTAGATCAACAAAGCGTCGAGGACAGCCAAAGCGTTGTAGCACCGCCCACATAGCAGATCTTGGAACTGAGTCAAAGGCCTTTTCCAGATCATAAAAGACTAAGAAGAGTGGATTCTGTTGCTCACTACATTTTTCTTGTAGTTGTCTTATGCAGAAAATCAAGTCAGTTGTGCTTCTGGAAGATCGAAATCCACACTGGGACTCGGGGAGGATCTTTTCTGAGATAACCTGAAGGCGGTTAAGTAAAATTCTGGCGAGAATTTTACCCACAGTAGATAGTAGCGATATACCGCGATAGTTGCCACAAACACTACGATCACCTTTCTTGAAGATTGTGATGATAGTGGCGTTCTTTAGGTCACCGGGTACTTCTCCAAATTCCCAAATTTTGAGAATAAGAGTGAAAATCCGCGTTTTGAGGGACTGACCTCCAGCTTGAATTAATTCCAGTGGGATGTTATCTGGGCCAGGTGCCTTTCTTGGTTTCATTTGAATGAGAGCTACACTGAATTCCGTGTAAGAAGGAGGTACAGCCATCCATGGTTGTTCAGGATATTTCGGCACATCACGAAGGAAGTCTTCAGCAGCTGTTGAGGGACGATTTAGAAGGATGGAGAAATGTTCCTTCCAACGCTCTAAGATATCATGGCTGTCAGTAAGAGTGGCAGAGTTGTCAGCACTTTTTAGTGTACCTGATGAAGAACGAAGTGGGCCATATATCTCTTTAATCCCTGCATAGAAGTTCCTCAGATCACGAGTATCAGATAGCCTCTGAAGTTCCTCAGCTTTCCGCTGCCACCAAGTATTCTTTATCTCTCTTATTTGTGTCTGACACTTACTCTTGAGTTCTAAATACAGAGCTTTCTTCGTATTTGAGGATGGGTCTTGAAGATGAGATAGATAGGCTTCCCTTTTGATGTTGATGAGACGCAAAATTTCTTCGTTGTTGTCATCAAACCAGTCTTGACTTTTCTGCTTTACCAAACCAATGGTTTCTTCAGCTGACTTAGTGATTATCTCCCTCAGATTGGTCCATTCTTCTCGAATGTCACTTGTTTTAACTGGATGATCTGATAGCTGGGCATTGATCATATTCTCAAAGTTTGTGGAAATAGATTCATCCTGAAGTTTGGAGGTGTTAAACTTTCCTCTGGATGGGGTTTGGAAACGCCTTGGTGGTTTTGGGCTGATGGATATCCTGAGTTTACAGATGAGAAGTTTGTGATCCGTCCAACAATCGTCAATATTCCTTGCTGTTTTGGTAATAAGTATGTCCGTCTTATCACATTGTCGGGTAATGACGTAATCAAGGATGTGCCAATGCTTAGAACGTGGATGCATCCACGTGGTCTTGAAGCGGTCAGGTAATCGGAATTGAGTGTTGGTGATGAAGAGTTCATGTTCTGCACAAAGACCAAGAAGAAGAAGTCCATTGGGATTACAGGTTCCAAGACCTTGTTTACCCATCACATTTTGCCATAGCCGGTTATCTTTCCCAACTCTTGCATTGAAATCACCAAGGAGTAAGAGCTTATCTGTAGATAGTACCTTGGAGATGATTGTGCCAAGCTGGTCATAGAACTGGCCCTTAACTTCATCATCGGCCTTCAAAGTTGGAGCATAGGCAGATATGAGAGTCATGAATGAACCTCCATAGAGTGGAATGCGGAGAGTCATAAGTCTTTCGCTGATTGCAGTGGGAGTAATTTGGAAATCATTAACTAGCTTGGTCTTTACAGCGAATCCTACACCATGAATACGATGTTCTCCCTCCTCCTTTCCCTTCCAGAAGATGGTATAACCTGATCCAAACTCAGTAATTTTTCCTTCAGTGGACAACCTGGTTTCACTGAGAGCAGCAATGTCAATGTTGAGTCTGGATAATTCATGAGTAATAAGAGCCGTTCTTCTTTCAGGTCTGTCGTTATCTTTTAAGTCAAGCAAAGTTCTGACGTTCCATGTTCCAATGATAAAATTATGTGTCCTTATTGACTTGGTAGTTTTTGTTTTTCGACCGCACGAGGGGTGACCTGCTGGGTGCGGCCACCCAGCCGGACAGTAGATGTGACTTCCGATGTTTAGCCCACCTTTTCTAGGGCCTTCCCCATGTGGGGTGAGCAGCGGTAATCCTAAACAGGCCTGCTCAAACACAGATGCAGGACCGAACTCCTGAGTAGCCACAGAGTCCCAGGAAGACGACCATCACACATCTGCTGCCAACGTGCAGGTCCGAACTAGGGGCTTCCAGTTACACCCATAACCTGCCCCCACCATCCATATCCCATCGCCGTTGGACTTTAGAAAATAAGTGACTGATGGAAGAATTGCCACTGGCGTGTACTTGTTTAGGGTGGATCACAACTTGCCAGGAAGTGACCCACTCACTATGATCTCGGAGTCGTGTCCTGCGGCACATATGAAATGAGACATGCAAGACCAGACACAGAGACTGCAACGAACTGCCGCAGACTCAAAATATTACTGAGGTGCGCCTTCACAGCCAATTCGTCTGGCATGGCCTCTTCCGCCTTCACGACCGTTGGGAACCATAAAAGTAATGGATTCTTCTTCCGCCCGCTTTGCCGTTGGGCCTAAACACATGTGCCCCATCTGCCAGCTCCGCCGTACCGAAGTTCATCTTCTCCGCCTTCACTGCCGTTGAGGTCTTCACTCGTAACCCTGAGCTGGGACCCTTACCAGATGATACACACCGGGCCAGTGCGCTCTGGGACTCACATAGGCAGGGGCGCCACTCCCTGGGTAGGTCTACCTCCGAAGAGGGAAATTAATAAACCAGTTATAAAACATTCCAATGTATATTGTGTTAAAATTTGGATTCGATCTGACGACGGGTTTTTGAGATAATTCTTAAATGTGACGCATGGTTGAAACACGCTAAAAAACGGCACTTTTTGTGTTCCAACCGCGATAAAAAATATTAAAATATAAATTAAAAATTCCAAACCTACATGAGCTAACGTAAAATAGAATGACAAAAATGATGTTATTGAATTCAATGTAGGCCTATTGGTTACTTCACAACCTTCAAACTCGAGTGCACATAATACTTTGGTCGACAGTAGTAGAATATGTTGCTCAAGATTTTCCAGCAATCAGATAATGATCCACGTCAATTTTTAGGTAACTGTACCACAGTGTTTGCACTTCTTAACATAACTCGTATTAACAATGCAAATGCAATATTCACAGGAATGCTATAAAACTAATGAAACTCAAGTAAAACAAAATTTGGCATGTTATAAAGGAAGATTTTATAACTAAGTAATTGGATTTATATACTGTTTGTTGTACAGTGTAGCCGGGAAGTCCCTTTACATGTTATAGCATAGAACAGTTAGACATGTATTATAAGTACTTATTATTAACATTATTTACTGTTACATATTTGTTGAGATAACAATTTTCCGCCATAAGCTGAGTCTTGCACATAACACGTTCACTTTGGTTAGCGTGGGAAAGTCGTGTCTCATGGTTTGCTGCATAGCTTGCTCCCTTCAGTCGAAAGAGTTAAACCATGGCGGATGCAAGTGCTTTCACTGTTGAGATTTGACAAATGCCAGAATTCAGACAGCTTCGCCTCCAGCTTTGCCACCGATATTGATCCGCCAACACAGAGTCATGGACTCGTTACTGTACACACAGAGTTCGATGTAATAATGGAATCTTTAGTTAATATTTGTGCAAGTGGCTCCCCTGGTGAATACCGTAAATTCATTCTATGGGAGTCCTGCAAACCAAGGATGATGAGCCACTGCTTGCTTCACCGTAGCCGAGAAAAACCCAAAGCCCGTGCGTGCCCTGCTAGGCAAGTCAGTGTTAGTTTAAAACTCATAAATGAGGAATTAATTGGTCAGATGCTGTGTATGCTTGTAATTATGTGGAATTAATTGATTAATTAGCCAAGTGCTTTGTACTGTATGCTTGCAATTAATTTCATGTGATTTCCTTAATAAATCTCATGGTGGATAGTGCGGTAGTTCCCCATATGGATGAAAGTGGAAATTTACTCTTATAGGGTTACCAAATAGAAAAGAATGTTTCAATGCGCATGCGCACCAAAGTAGGGGAGAGTGTTTCCAGCTCTCTAGTCTGTCCACTGCCAGTTTTTCTTCTGCGCATTTGTGTCAGGTAGGGGAAGTATCTCTCTCTCTTTGTCGCTTGTGAAGTCGTGTATGGAGGGGAAGCTCTTCAGCTGCAACGTACGGCGAGTCCCACCTCCAACATTCTTTTCTACGTGGTACCCCTTCATTGACTCTTCCTATCATTGATGTTTGATAATATCCCATTTATCCTATACACTTCTCTTAACATTAGAAAGATCATTCAGTCAGTGGCAGATGACCTCGCTGTTTTGCCCCTTAAAACAACTATCATCATCAGATCATTCAAACTGGACTATACGTAGAATTCATTTTCATCTCAATGCTCAAAATGGCTTGGTCTCTGTCAGATCTTCTTTCTTTTTATGTTGAAATATTCTTTCTGATTATAATCTGTCCTTTCCAGTACTATTCTACATTGATTCTTGCCATATAAACCAAAATATTTCAATGCACGATTTTCTCTTGATGGATCCAAACCTTTGGCATAGTTACTAAAAACACAGGCACCTTTCAATTGTTAATAATTTTCCATAGTGAACCAAGAATTACTCCAAGACTTTGGTACAGAAATGATTAATATAAAAACATGTACAGGAATTGGCTAAAATTGTTCAGGAAAAAATATGGCCAGGTGGGATTTGATCCACCTAAAATTAGGTCCTTAATTCATGGTCTGGCATGCTATACACTAGACCACCATTACATGGTTGAAGGAGTTAAATCTAACATAACTTCGTATATAAGTTTCACACTGTATTGCCGAGCACTTACATTTGTTGATTTCATACGAAATGTGCAATAGCTATACAGATATAGTATGCATTCTTAGGTTTATTTGTGAGTAGTTCACTGCATATCTATATCGAGTCATTCCATGACTGGAGTACAGTGGCCCCCAAGGTGGATTAAAGTGGAACTTCGGAAACTTATTTAATTAAATTGGTTTTGTTATTACATGAATCGTGAAATATCGAATTACAGGATTTGTCACCCCCCTGTCCTGATGGTTCAAATGAATGCCAATTTTAATTATGATAAATGGTTTCCTTAATATTGGTTCGAAACGGTTGGCAATCCTTTGTGTATGAATATACAGGAGATTTAAAAAAATATATATAGTATTATTTTTATTATTATTATTAACTTTATTGGCCACATTGGACCACTTGAGTCTTCCATGTACACTTTTTCTTTGAAGGTTGTATTGTTTGATTCTTATCTGCCCAGTACTTCTTCATTCATTCTGATCGCAGTGTTCTTAATTCGTCTGAAATCTCTACAGGCCGTCTGTGCATCATTTCTGCTGAAAATTTGTGATTCTTAAGAAGGGTGGTAATTTTATTCTTGTTCTCTGCATCTGTAATTTCGAGTCCAACTGTTTTGAGATCCTCTTGAATTTCTTTGATCCAATGCCCTCCAGTCTTCTTTCCCAGATTTCTCATCACTAGTTGTCGTAAAATCCTGTTTTCTGGTAATCGTAGGATGTGAAAGAAATAAGAGATTCTTTTCTTCTTCATCGTTCTGGTAACTGGGTCAATCTCTCGATAGACTGTTTCATTGGAGAGGATTCTCCAGACTCCTTCAACCTGGTACTTTTTATTTATGCAGGTTCTGATAATTCTTCTTTCAGTTTTGAGGAGATGATCAGTTCTTCTTTCATTTTTAAGTTGGAACAATGTTTCGCAAGCATAAGGGCTTCGGGCAAAGTTACAGTTTTGTGGTGTTGGATCTTAGTGCCTATTGACAAGCATATTTTGTTATAAGTTGGCCAGGTTAGAAATTGTGCTATTTTCATTTTGTTGGTTCTATTTATCCATGTTTTTTTGCTTAAGTTATGCATAATGATTTCTCCAAGATATTTAAATTGTAGAACTATGTTCATTTTTTGATCATTTATGATGACTTCCTTTATGTCAAGAGGTTTCATAGGCATGATCTCAGTTTTCTCAGAAGATATTCGCAATCCTATTTTTAATGCAATTTTCTGGAGACTGGTGATCTGAGCCACTGCCATCGTAATGTCCAGGCCGTCAGGCAGCGGCCATTACCACGTGATCAGCTGATCGACAGAGTCGGAGATGTAACGTCCATTTGCTTAAATATGTCTCGTTTGTTGTGTGCTGTTTATACATTTTAATTAATGTCCTAGTGAAAAGCAATACTTAAGAACGCTACTACTTACGTCATCCAAAATGAGGATTATTCCGTTTGTTTCCTGAAGCAAATGTTCATTCTGTAGGTATGTTATTAGCCTCTAGGCCTATCTATAAAAGTTTGAGTTGCAGGCATGTTGCATGTTGTGGTTCAGTTAGAAACTTTGCATCGCTTATTTTCGACTGATGCAGGCTTTTTGGATGGTAATTCAATATTCTATTTGTTCATTGTAACAATTATTCCTGCCCAGGTCTCTGGCATGCCGAAAAGTTGTTGTGTTCCCGGTTGCGAAAGCAACTAGTATGATGGAGATGATTAGGTTATCTGCCTTGTTTTTTCTTCCCCTCCGACGAAAATTTAAGAAAGCAATGGAAACTTAAAATTCCTAGAAAAGATTTGCGCATCACAGGGAACACAAAAATGGTCTGTGCATTGATTACAGTTAAAGATAGGTTGCGTTGTGCAGCATGAGCCACGAGTAGCTAGTTTAGAATGAGATCTGTTGAATAGCCTAGAATTTATGTAGACATGTAGGCCTATAGTAGATAGATAGGCTACATAAGTTATTAATTTTTCTGTCCTGTAGCTTACTCCATAAGAGGTTAAACACTAGTGCTGGTATCACAACAGTAGCTCAATACTGACTGAAATTATGACACTTAGATTAGGATATTCGGTAAAACTTTTGGAGAGGTATTCCTTTGTATAAAATTTTAAGTAGGCTAAAACTTCTTTTAACTACTGAAATTAACGATTAACATTTTTCTGGTGGTCAAGTAGTACGGTACCGCAGTGAATTGGTACATACAAATGTATGCGAAGAAGTGGGTCTTGAACCTTATTTTTCTGACAGGAGGCCAAGGGGGACATAGTGTTTTTATACTTAATTATGTTTGTTCGAAGAATATCCTGTTTTGTGAACGTCATTCATTTTTGTGAGAAGAAATGAAGTTGGTCAACAGTGATAGCATTAGTTTTTTTGTGGAATCCTCAGCAAAGTGACACTGACCTTTTGAACTTTAACCATTTTTCTGACAGGCCAAGGGGGATAACGGTTATATTGTACAAGAGATACTTATTTGAAGAAGCTCCTCATTAAAGTAACAGTGGCTTTTGGCCCCAATTACTTTGGTTAGTACATAAATATACAAAAATTCAAAAGTATATTTTTATATCTGGATTTTGCTGGTATTGTTTAGAAAGGAGGAATACTTTTCATAACTTTGTTTTACTGACTGTCAAGAACGGCAGATTTCCTATTTGGCCTTTTTTCTCATGCAAGTCCAGAAGTGAATAGCTAGTATTTTTGTAATGTTATTCTGTTTTACTGGTGAGTAAGGATACTGGCAGTTTTTGTGTGTGGGATGCAGAGTTACCTTCTCTGTTGATTTATTTCTGATAAACAAGGTCTAGAAATGAATATTTCTGTTGCTACCGTATATAATGATTTTTGGGGGCAGAGTGTTCAAGAAGGCAGTAAGGGGTGGTGGGGGCTGGTTATCTAAAAGAAAGGAAAATAAAATACAGAATTAGAGATGAACATAATTTGGTATCTTATCCTTGCAAGAGAGATTCTGTAGTTTTCTCGAATGTTATAACTTAAGCTCAGTTCGAGGGTTTTTCTGGCAGTAGGCACAGAATAATGTACCTGTCTATGTAATATTTCTGTGGGTACATAGATTTATTTTATTAACAAACTGTTCCTGCAAATTGTTTTGTGTATTGAAATATTCGAATATTTCCTTCCTTCAATCCCGAGTTTAGCCATATGCGATTTATCGACGTTGTAGTACATCTTGAGTAACTGTTTCAATGCCTCTTTTTATTGATATAACATTTACAGAACGTCAAAATGCTGCAATTTTGCCTTGTCTGTGTGCGTCAACGTCCTAGTAAGTTCACAGACGATGTACCATTTTGTTCACTCGTAAAATGCCCGCTACAACGGCAGGATTCGAACTAGCGGAGCGATAATTAGGCCTCTTTAGTGGTAACTTATCTAACTTCTAGTGAACTCCAAATAGTATTAAAATTTTCCTATAAATGTGAATTTATATTCGCTTTGGAGTGACTGCGTGTGAAAGGAGCCGTCTGACTTGCTGCGGCGGCTGTACCGGCCCTAAGCGTGACGTCACTACAGGAACCTTGCGGCCTGGACATTACGATGGCAGTGTCTGAGCACTAACTTCTTCCATGCCAAGGGCTAAGAGAGCTAAATCATTTGCAAACCCTAGGCAGTTTGTTCTTATTGAGGGTATTATTTATTACAATATAGAAAATATTTCACTTACAAACACTTTATTTTTATCTCAGCAATATTTTTAGGTTTATGCAGTGTCTTGTGTGGGGGTTTTGCCTAGGAACACCAAGCTGGCTCATCAGCCAGGAGTAGCGAACTATGCACTACCTCCCTTCGTATGAAGCACACCTGCGCTTCTTTACTGCGAGAGCTAAAAGCTCAAGCAGCCTTTCACCTCCCTATAAAGGCTTCCAAAAAGATGGTACCGGTATATTGGCTTCCTTTTTTTCATTGTCATAGGCAAATTAAATCCCTTCTTCTTCTTTTTCTTTAGCATTTGTCCCACCTTGTGGCAGGGTCCGCTATGTGGGATCGTAGTCTCCATTTCCCTCGGTCATGGGCCATGTCTGGATGAAGATTGACAGCCATTTAGATCATTGTGCAGTGTATCGACCCACCGTTGCCTTGGTCGCCCTCTGGGCCTCTTTCCAGCCACATCCAGTGTGTAAGCTTCTTTTATCATTGTGTCGCCCTCTGCGCGCAGCACATGTCCAAACCATCTCAGACAGTTTTCCTGCATTTTTTTCCCGATTGGGGCAACACCAAACCGATTTCTGATGGCATCATTTGAAATATGATCCAGCATAGTGATACCTGCTGACCATCTAAGCATCTACGTCTCCATGACACATAGGCGACGTTCTGCTTCCTTAGTAGATGGCCAGCACTCCGTGCCGTAGAGAGCGACAAGACGAATGACAGTCCGGTAGATCTTAGATTTCAGATGGTCATTCATCCTACGGTCACAGGTGACGCCAGTTGTCATTCGAAACTTCGTCCAGGCTGCGTGTATCCTTGTGTTGACCTCGTCAGTAAGTCGCCCATCATCAGAGATAGTGGAACCAAGATACTTAAATTTCGCTACACGTGGTAAATCTTCTCCATCAACAGTAATGGCGCCCAATTCTTGTGTATCGGATGTCATGTATTCTGTCTTCTTCTTGTTGAGGCGCAGACCATATTGCGCAAGTCGATTGTACCACTCTTGTGTTTGACGTTGGAGATCAAGCTTCCTCTCAGCAGCCAAAATGACATCATCTGCATAGAGAAGTGTCCATGGTAGCGGCTGGTGCAGGTCTGACGTTACAGTGTCCATCACAAGAAGGAACAGCAGTGGTGGCCCTGGTGGACACCTACGGTGATGTGGAAGTCATTAGACGCTCCCACGGCACCTAGGACATAGCTCCTTTGTTCTACGTAAAGCAGCTGCACCCGTTTAAAAAGGTGTTCTACTTTGAAACAGACTCAAGTCTCTGTGGGTAAAGAAGGCAATTGCGCATGCACCAAGCGGAAAGTCTATATCTGAATGCGTCAGCAGAGCCTAGGCCCCAAGCAGTGGATTCATAAGGCGGGCGGTATTTCAGTGCGTGCAGGTTCATTTGTGAGTTTTAAAACATGGATCAGTGATTTAATAGTGTATTAAAAATCAAGACCATTTTTCCCGTTGTCCTATGAAGAGAATATTTCTTGAACAACGGCCTAGAAAAACTATATCAAGAGACAGTGTGCCTCATAAGACTGATTCTTACCTTTCCTGTTTCTACTGGTTCGAGTGAACGAAGTATGAGAAAAAAAAAAAAAATTATTTTTTGTCGTGTGATCTCCTGAGAGGCCGTGTGCAGGTCTTTCTAGTCAACTCCCGTGGGTGACTTGCACGTCGGGGTGAGATGGAATGGATGAAGGTGAATGAAACTGGGCAGGGATGTGAAAGGAAGCGGCCATGGCCTGTCAGCAGGTACTGTATCAGCATTTGCCTGGTGTTGAAAATGAGAAACCGTTTCAAGGACGGCCGACGGTGGAGCTCGAACTCACGCGTTTACCGAGTCAGCAGAGAGCATGGCCCCATGACCTAACGCTGTGCTTTAGCCAGCGTATGAGTGCATTGAAGAGAGTTAAGACATTGTTAAGGAACTCCATGTCAGATTCTAGACTGAGTAATTTGAGTACTCTGGCTATTGAGAAGAGTTTGGTGAACTATCTTTCCAGGGATGGCATCTTCAAAGAACGCATCATTGATATCTTTGCTGAGCGAAAAACACGACGACTGGAGTTTATCTACAAAAACCTATAAGGTATGCACTTTAGAATACCCAGTTACATGAATGTAGCTTCACCACTGATAAATATAATTTGCTTTGTGCTCTATTTTTTATTAATTAAATAAGTTTCCATTAACAACTTGACTCTTGATTTTATAGAGATTTCTGTCCACATTCCATTGCCCTTAGGGCAAAGTGCATAAACTTCACACCAGTTTACTAATATACCGTAATACTGTTTTTACCTCGGATAATGAGAAATAGAACTTTCATTTTCCTCTCCTGTAAACTTCCAGTGTTGCAGATATGTTCTTCTGTCACCAGGCCGATGAAATGATGTAAAACAAATGGCAATACACTAACATGGGTTCACTTGACTGCATGGTATGGACATGTAAAACGAATGGAGGAGAAGAGGATACCCAGGAGAGTACATGAGACGAAGTGGGAAGGAAAGAGACCGAGGGGAAGACCGAGAGACAGGTGGCTGAAGGGGGTGGAAGAAAGCGTGAAGAAGAGAGGAGAAGACTGGACAAGGGTGGAGGCTGAGAGATGGTGGGAAGACAGAAGACGTTGGAGAGGCTTGTGTTCCAAACAGACCCGGCCAGTGGCTGAAAACTGTGCAAGATGATGATGATGACTTGACTGCATGTTACTGGGTCGACCCCAACACTCAAGAAAACAGAACTTTCTTGGAATAATCAGGAATCAAACCCCAGACCGCTGGGACAGGAATACCCCTAGGCCACAGAAGGCAGCTCATGATTTACAAGGACATAATGTTATTGGTTTTACATCCCTTTTCACTACTGGGGGTGTACAAGACTCTGGGGTGCTGGAATTTCCTCAAATGCCAACCAACTGCACCAAGATTCAATCCTGCAACCTTGGGCATAGCAGGTGAGAACATTACCGCTGCACCACGTAACTTAGCTAGTTGAACATATTATATACATATTTCCTGAACTCTTTATAACACTCAATGAGCCCCAGTGATATACTTCTCTTAGGCCGGTATTACACTATCAAAGAAATTTGTCAAAGAATTTTATCAAATATTTTATAAAACTGAACTTTTATAAAAGTTATACCAAGAAATAATCACACCACTACACTACATCAAATATTTTATAATAGTTCAGCGAAATGGATGAAGGACAGTTCCTTGTTCACTTTACTGCACATTATGGTACCGGTAGTTGAAATTCTGTAATGGCAATACCGATATGTAAAAGAAACGGAAAGATAAACTAAACGTCTATGGGTTCAACCATAGTTTGCCCAAGTGACAAGAAAGGTATTTAGGCCTATAAGAGTAAAATCTTGGTGAACGTACTGCAGTAAGAGGACTTGAAAAATTACATTAATATTAAATTATTAATAATTATGATGAAATAAATGATTGTAACGTTCGAAAAAAACCTCTGCCCGAGCAAATAAAATTGAAACACACGAGGTAAAAAAAAACACGGCTTAAGTGGGATTCGATCCCAGGTCCCCACGAACCAGAGCCAAGCGCTCTACTCACTCCGCTAACTAGACACTGCCGAGTAATGGTTGGTTAGATGCATTACATCTACCGGTAAGGATAAAGTGCTTATTTACACTCGTTTGTAATACCATAAATGTACAGTAATTGAAAAATGATAATACAAATATTATTACATAAAATGCACTTCTATTCCCGGCTTATTTCAGCCTGTTAAACTATTTAATTCCTCTTTATATCCTGAAATGCACGTCCTTTGTGTGCAGCGCATATAGCCTCGGCTATTTTTACCTACAGTTTCTATCTGTTATTTATGTTTTAAGTTGTATACCATTCGTTATGTAACATATTATGTAACATTTCATGCATTTCACACTCTGATATGAGCATATTTGCTGTGATATTATTCCAGCTGTTATGATCCGGCATTTTGGTTTGAATCTTTTATCAAAGATAGCATGGTGCTCATACATTTTATGAAAGAAATTTTATAAAACCACATTTCATAAAAGATTTCCCCATTACACTGTCATATCTTCTATAAAAGATCTTTTATCAAAGATCTTTGACAAATTTCTTTGATAGTGTAATACCGGTCTTAGGCAGATAGTTTAAATGTTCCACCCCTTAAAACAAGAATCACAACAAAACAAAACATCTCGTCCCCAACAAAAGAGCTTAGTCAAATATTGAGGAATTTTCATTTGTTTACAGATTTAAATACTTCCCATACCTACAGAATTTGTTTCTTGAACTACATAGGCTACTTACTAATCAATCAAATAAAATAACATGCATAACAGTGCTTAAATTATACTACTTATGATTTCTAGAGAGGGAAACATTTGTTGTAATAATTCAACTTCTCCAACAAATTTCAATGCTCTCAACTCAGAACTTATCAGAGGAGAAACAAAGGTGTACATTTAAAGTAAAACAATGTTGACATATCTGGATCATATAGCAAACCCTCGATTCATCAGGTAATAGGAAACAAATGGAAAATAATAGAAAATGTACAAATCACAGCCATCAATACAGAAGTCAATCGAATTTTCAAAGATGAAAATTTGCATATTAAGCACATAACAGACCTTTATTCAGCACAAGAATTGAAATGCTATTTGAATCACAAAATTTGCACAAAAACAAAATGAAGTCATATTGCAATTTTAACAAGAGTTCTGAAAGTACTTATTTTATGAACCCTGTTTGAAAAACAATTTATACAGTACTAGCTGTTACCCGCAGCTTCACCCGCAATAACATTTGGAATCCCGTTATAACATTAGTTATATAAATTTTTCCTGTAGTGGAAGATAATGACGGCAACATGGAGCGTTGAAATTGGAAATTGGGTGCAATATATGACGGGGATCTGATTTAAGGCAGGTCCCCTAGCCTATTGCCATGTCTATCGAGAGTGTTTTTAATGCCTAAGCACTTCTCGGTAAACTACATTTCTGGTCTTTCTCTCAGGCTGCAGAATGACTAAGCCACCAGAAGAACTGACTCTGGAGCATGCCACGTACAGATGACCATGTGCGAAACAGGCACTTCTCAGATCCACGCCAGCTACTTTTAAACTCTGCCCCTGAGCCTTGTTAATTGTCGTGGCGTAGCAGACTTTCAAAGGAAACTGCAGAGATGTTACAAAGGGCAGATGCAGCGTGACTGAGGTTAAGAGGGAGCTTGAAGGCAGAATGCGCTGTTCTTCCACCATCCAGTAGGGTTGCTGCAATACCCGAGGAGGCGACTGCGATGGCTATGTTCTGTCGACTCCTAATGTACTGAGCAGGTGATTAATCAGGAAGGTTTTGCCAGTTCCGCCCGGTGCATCCAGAAAAAAGAGCTGACCACATTCTGAAACAACACTTCAAACTATTTCGTCATAGGCCAATCTCTGCTCGTTCAATTTTGGAACATTATCAGCAACCCCTTTGTACAACTTAATTGTGTCATAAGATAGTTCACTGACATATTCTCGGTGAACAATGACAGCGTCTTGTTCTCAAGAAGGCAACGGAAGTCCAAAGCGTTCCAGTTGTTGACCAGACATTTTTAGTACTAAATCCTCAAGAAGCACCAGACACCTGTTGTAGATAACACCCTTGACCAGGTTGACATCAGCACACTGCCTCTGAACCTCTCTCACCACATCTTCCGCGAGGCTGTCTTTGTGCTTTTTCCAGAGCATGATGGGATCACTCACTTGTCAAAACACCAGTAAGATAGCAAACAGCTTGCGTATCTTGTGGGGAGAGTTGGTGGAGGACGCTTCCTCTAGTGTGCGGTCCCAGTGTGCATCATCCTCTAGCAAGCCAAGTGCTTTACATGTCGCTTGAAATGTTGGTTGAATTACTCCTGCCACGGTTTTGAGGTCAGTAAAAGACTGAGGGCCAGGGATTTTATGTAAAAGGAGGTGGAGGTAGTAGCACTCGGCATTACCAGGGTGAACGGTGTAAACTCTGCCAAGGGTCTGATCTTTTCTCACACCAGGTTGGCCTGGGACTGGCTTTCCTTGTTTCCTTCTACAGAACTTCATACCTTTCCAAACGAAATAGGATGGAACTTCACAATATAAAAGTGTTGAAGCAAATTCATCGGATCGGCATAGTTCGAAGAAAGCAAGAAGAGTTGTGTTGGAGGGCTGTTAAACTGGTCACGAACGTCGTCTTCATTAAAGTATACCCGCTGGCCGTTCTCGAGGTGGACGGCAAGTTGCATGACCGAAGGATAGCGTTCATGTATGAGGAAGCAGAATATGCGCCAAGCCGCCTCTGAGCTGCTGATGTAACGTCCTGATTCATAACTCGCAACTTCGTCAAACTCTCCGATGCTAAAAGTAGCTTGGTCGGAACCTTTGTTAACATACTTGCAAATGTATTTTATTGACTTTACAGAGTTGCAGTACTCAACATTGATATGGGCTGAGGAGATGCGAGATAGGACGGTGTTTTAGGGTACCACCCAGCTATTGTCAATTTCCACTCCCTCTTTAATAATAGAAACCCCATCCTCCGAAGTGGGCAGCCTGCGATATTTGGGATATCCATCTTCCCCGGTTTGCGTTTCCTTGATGAGTGGTCTGGGATACTTCTTGTTGCATACTCCTTCCAACATGCAAGACGAACTCCTGCTGAGAACTCCACATGGACCGTGGATCATGGTTGCCTTGACAATCTCATGGAGAGTAGGGTCAAGATTTGGGTCAGGAATCTCAGCACTGATCACCTTGTCGATATCTTCAGGCCTTAGCTTTACTTCCAGCCACAGAAGTATTTGAACGTGAGGTAATCCTCGCTATTGCCATTCAATGGAATACATGTGACACCTTGAAGGACCAAAGATACAACCCTTATTAAGAAGTCTTATCATGTGCCTGACTTTCAAATGGAATACATGCGTTACCAAATCATGCCTATCTTGAGGTTGTTGACCTTGTTTCAGGTGCTCGACTACTTCGGACCATTTTGGATTGCAGGTGAATGTTATAAAAAATCAGGACGTCCAAAATGGCGCATCCGTTCATGCATATAGCGTGAAAGTCGACGGCAAGACGTCTGTTTTACCAATATCTGACAAACTACTGACAGCTTTACTCATTGCGTCCGTCAGGTGCACATATTCCTCACTTCTCAACTTTTTCTGATCGATGTGAATCCAAAGTAGTCTCTCTGTCTCAATCTTTGCACACATATCAACCTGAAACTGATTGAGAACATTGCGAAATAACTAAAGATAAGAATTATCACCCTCAAGCTCAAATATTCTGAAGCTGTAAAAGTTAGCGGCAGACACGGTCTTCTTCAGAGGTGCTTGAGTGCTGTTGTGACGTTGAGGGATATTCTCCTAACTCAATAAAACAAACCTCTACTAAAAAAACCTGACAAATGGAATAGACCTAGCCTAACTTAAAAAAATTAACGTTGGTAGAAGTAATTTTGTTTTACCAAAGTCTACATTTCATTATAACTATGTCGTCTTCTTCTTCTTCTTCATTTCCCCTTTTCCAGCTGACACTGGGTGGGGGCAAATATGGTTCCTCTCCACTTCGTTCTGTCGTTCCACCATTCCTTTTCCGACACGGTGTTCCAATACAGGTTCCGTTTTCTAATGCTATTCTCCACCGAGTCCATCCAACTCATTCTTGGTCTTCCTCGTCCTCTCTTCCCTGTCATCCGTCGTTCCAGTGCTCGTCTTGGTAGCCTTACTTCATTCATCCGTTTGACATGTCCAAACCATCTCAATCTGTTTTGCTCCAGTTTGTAATTTAGTTTCTGTACTCCCACTTCTTTCCGTATATCTTCATTTCTCACTCTGTATCCCCTAGTTTTCTGGACCATACTTCTCAGGAATCTCATCTCAGCTGCCTGTACTCTGCTCTCCAACTGTGTACTACCAAGAAATAATGAAAAACGCCATACCTAATCCAACAAACAAAGAACTCTACAGTTACTGCAACTAAAGGCTAATATATAATGCAATATGATGTTTATAAAGTGATGGTGAAAGTATAAAGTACAAAAAGAAATTACAGTACATAGAAGTACTGTTTGATCAGAGAGAGTGGGTAAAGGTCGGGAGCGCAGACAACAATGACGTGCACGTTATGACAGTAAGCTCACTGCCTGCAAAGACTGGTAGGGGGACGTGCTGCAGCCCACATTGCTTCATATAATCGCGGTTTGACCATGATCCCAAGTGAATTTTTTGAAAACCTTCCTTAGCGAGCATCTATGGCCCACGAGGAAGCTGCATACCAAATTTCATTCCAATCCGTTTTGTGGTTTCTGAGATTTCGTGATGAATGAATGAGTGAGTGAGTGGTATTTGACAAATATATAGTAGATTTAATTCGATATTTTTATTGAAGATCAGCATTTTATTACCGGTACTTTGCTTTGGAAAAAAAAAATACTATATGGTGGAATGTGGATGCAATCGAGTTGGCACCATGCTCACACAGTATCACAAAGGTGAGAAATATGCTATTCCTATTTAAGATTTGCTTCTGGCTACCATATCTCCTGGCAGTGTAGTATTGTGATACCTATACACTAATAACAGCCAGCAAGCCGTAACTTCCAATACAAAGCACAAATGGCAAAGAAATAAACACATTTCCTATTACTAAAGCCCTGAGCGGATGTGCATAACCGCAGATAAACCCACGGGAATCCGCAAAAATTTTCACCACGCGGATATAGTTTGCATGGCTGTGCAGATAGCGGATAATGTTTGGAGTAAATTTGCGGATAGTTTTTAGAATACAATCCAAACTTGTTGAATATCATTATTAGGACCAGCACGTTTATGACATCATATTTCCATTAAGCTTTTTTTATTCATGACAAATGTAAGATGATTTAAACTAATCTAATTCAAATTATGTCATTAAGCATAATAACACTCCTAACTGAAAAGAGTTGCAACTCGTGCGGTACAACATTCAATTTTAACATAGCACATGACATACTGTACAAAGTCTAGGGGAACGACTTTCTCCTCAAATGTCTGTGTGTTGCTTTAATACTTGATGCTTTATCTAATAAATTAAAAATATTATTGTAATGCCATCAGAATCGGTTAACAAACGTGCGGATGGGAGTAGGGGGGTGAGGCGGTTTCTACTTCACTCCAGAACATACATGCACTTACTACTAAGCCTCAGCCATGTAATATTTGTCAATATCTCTCGAACCCATGGTCCGATTTTGACAAATGAGGTGTCGTTGGACTTGGGCTGACGCCCTCTTTCCAATGGACAACTTATTTCAACCCCAAAATAAAACCTACCCCTACTAGGGGATGAAATTGTAATTTTTTTAGTGAAAGTAATTTTACAAATGCAACAGACATGAGGGGCGATACCACTATGAACTTAAACGTTGTTGCTCATATAGCGCATGCGTTTTGCTGGATGCCGCTATGGATCAACATTTTTGTTTTTGTTTTGTACGCATGCGCACTTGGGATTTTTGTAAGAGGGCAAGCTCTTTGAAAAAAATGATTTATAAGAAGGGGTTTTGGTGGTGAGGAGAGGGCCAGATAGTCGCCTACTTTCCTACGAAGTTTGCCGATATCTCTCAAACGCAAGGTCGGATTTGGACGTGTGACGTGTCAAATCGCTTGTCTCGAAGCCCTATATATGTTATTAATAGGTTAAAGTTTTGAGAATGAGGGAAACAGGCTTTTTGGGGGTAAAACCATGATTTTAGACTTCTTCCGATATCTCACGAATGCATGGTCGGATTTGGTCCTATGACGTGTCAAATGGCTTGTCTCGAAACCCTCTTTATTTTGGTAATAGGTTAAAGTTTTTGAGAATGAGGGAAACAGAATTTTTTGGTGTAAAACTATGATTTTAGACTTTCTGTTAACCAATAACGCCAGAGACGTATACGAGGGGTCGTAGGTCTCGGGGTGACGCCCCTCCCCTCCCCACTTTCGAATATAGTATTTATGTTTTTAAAAAAATGCGAAAGGGTCTAACGACACTTTTGTTGAAAACATTTTAGTTTTCAAAACTTTTTTTTTAAATCTGTCTAAAATGTTCATGAAGAGTGGTTGTAGATAGATAGAGACGATACCACTGGGCACGTGTTTCAACGAGGCAATTACTGGCCACGGTGGTGATAGACCAATACAGTATTCGCTATTTCGATGAAACGGTGGGTCGAGGGTTCGTTTTCTGATTTTTCCTATGATGGAATTCCTAATTCCTAAACCACCTGAAGGGGGTCTTTAACATGTAAACGATTATGAGTGACATGACAAATGATAATTCCTTGATCAGATGAAGCTGGCTTTAGATAGAACAAACAGAACTTGGTTATATGTTGCTTGAAATGAGTATAGAAAACAAACTTGCTGGGGCAGACTGACAGGATATGGATGTTATTTGAGCTTATTGGAATGCATTGACCTGACTTGACAACAGGGCAATGAAAAAAGCACGGAGATGCTGAGGACACTTGAAGGTCAAACGATATGGCAACCATGGTGGGAGGGGGAAGCGAGGATGATGTCGCCGATCATGTTCAATGGATGAATTTCTATTTTGCGAAGCATTGTTTGGAGAGGGTCATGTGACGATTTGTTTTAAGAGTATTTATTTTTCCGATCTTTCCTATGGTGGACTCATTGATTGAAATAATCCAAAACTGCTAGGGCATGGCCTTGAGATTTTATAAACCGATAATGGGATTTTGACATATAAGGTCCTCCCAGAACTTGACATGATGTCATTCTTTTTATGGCTTATGAATTTCCCCAAAAAAGACCCAAAACAACAAGATCATGGACTTTTGTTTTTCTTAATTTATTGCAAACCCATAATGTTAGATGTTTACTGTGAGTGACGAAACCTAGCTAGGTAAAGAAAGAATTATTGTAGGCTACATGTATGGTGACTGACACGTCTTTGACCATTGGAAGTTGTTTTCAGCTGACTGTAGTACATAGGGAGTATAGGTTGTAGGGATGGCTTGACAAACGGTGTACACAAAATTCAATTTATCGATTCAAGAATTAAGAGTAGATTATCATTAATTAATTGGTTAAAGAGTGTAGCTAAAAATAAAAAAATGGTGACTACATTAAACTAAACTGAACAAAGTCGAATCAAACCCAACTGAACCAAACCAAGCTTAAAGCAAACCAAACCTAATCAAGAACAAGCCAAGGGCTTAAGTGTAAAACTTGTGGGGGAATGCAGTCATTGGCAATGTCCAAAGGAAGGGATAACGCTCTACCTTTAGAGGGTAAGGTAAAGCTAGCGCATGGTGCTAATGCATATTCCCAAGTGTATACACACACACACACAACTATCCTATGCTGTTTTTATGAGTTGACGGTTAAAACTTACTCAGTGGTTACTGACCAAGATGGTCGCTACACACAACAAGCTTTAAATACTTGAGGCTAATAATCTATACACACACACACACACACACACACACGCTTGTTCTAAACTAAACTGTCTTGCTGGCAGTGCTCACACAGTAGGCAAATGACAGAAATGCTTGGCTAACAGAAATACAATCATTTTCGGTTGTCTAATGTTACCAGCTAACCATTACGTGCTATAGTGGTGAGCACATGTGCCTCTTGCACTGGAGATCGTAACTCGATTTCTAGCTCTAAGGCCTAGAACAAATCAAACTAAGAAAGAAGGGTATGGTGACGCAGTGGTTAAACTGTTAGCCTTTCACTAAGGTAGACTAGGGTTTGATTTTAGGTTAATATACATGTCATAAACAAACAAACAAAAAAGCAGAGATAATATTTAAAACTGATTACACTTGTCTCTTTTCAAATTATTACTTAGATTACAAATACAAAGGTGGACTGGGTTTGATATACAGTTAATGCTGCCTATCGCATACTAGCCTGTAAGAAAGCCAAACAAGCAAAAGGCGTAGGTAGAGCAGTGGTAAAATCGCTATGTGTAGAGAACTACCTAACGGTTTTATGAACTGGCAATAGTATGTCGCATAAACAGTGCAGGATGCAATCCAGCAACCATAATTTTTATCTTGTGGAACAGAGAAAACATATATAGAGAGAGAGATATAGAAAGCTTGTGTATGTATGGGTAGCATTGATTGTTTGACCAGAGAAAATATGGTGAGGTAGGGTGGGGAGAGGGAGAATTAACACTTATATATGAATGAATGGTAAATAGTTTTTTTTCAATAGTTTTGTTTTTCAAATGCAGTGGTAGATAGCCGTTATTTTGTAAAACATTCTTACTTGCAGTAGTAATAAGCATCTACGTTCCCGCTAGCACACATAGACAGACTGTACTAGAGCCATGATCAAGCACTCACATTAAGATCATTTACAAAAACATAAAATAAAAAATCTTGTTTTAGAAATATCGTTTTTCAACATACACAAAATAAATAAAAAATGTGTAAACAGCAAAGTGGAAAATCCATGTTTCCATATAGACAAAATTTAAAAACCTTAAACGAACATTTCAAAAAATATATAAATGGGAAATTGACAAATGTGTAAATATGAAAAAGGAAAATCCATGTTTCCATATCATGAAATTGAAAAAACATCAAACTGTCATTTATAAAATGCAAATGGAAAATTGACAAATTGCAATGTGTGAAATGTGAAATTGAACAAATGGCTATCATTAGTTAAAAAAATAAAAACACGGTGCCTTATGGTTGAGGTGTGAATCAAACCCTCTCTACTTAGTTTGGACCACCCGAGACTGAGTATACTTGTTTCAGTCCTCATACCACTTTTAAAATTTTGTGTTAAAGCTAGGAATTGAACCCAAGAGCTTGTAGGGGGAGACCAAGGTTAGAATATGTTAAGCAGATAGTCTTGATTGTAGGGTGTGGTAGCTATATAGAGATGAAACGATTAGCTCGGGACAGGGGGCATTGAGATCTGCAGCAAACCAGTCAAACGACTAAAGACTCAAACAACAACATGAAAGCTCACCAAAATAATGTTGTGCAGTGGTAAATGCTAGTCAATGAACAGTAATGCATTACTAAAACCCATGACACGATACCTAAGAGCTTTTCTAAAATTATTTTAAAATGCCTTTAACCCTATATTAAACACCCAGTTCACAATACACATAACTGCAATGTTATGGTAAAACAAAACAAAATCTATATTTCAAAACAAGCAAGTGGTTAAGTCAATGTATACTGGGAAAAGTTTTGTAAACACTCAAGTCCACAAGACTAATTAAATTAGTAACTGTCAGGTTGGCCGAGTGGTTAAGGTGTTTGACTTAAGATCAAATTTCCTGTACAAGGAAGCAAGGGTTCGAATCCCTTACCTGACATAACTATTGCCTTAACATGGATTGTCCACACTGAATTATTATGATAGTCGCTACACAAACCATAGACAGAGTGTATTGTTTAAGGCACTCTCTTTATGAACATAGTCAAAGACTGTTGATGGTTAACAATTGCATTAATAGTGGGACATGGGGATAGCAATTAAGAAAAACAGCCAATACCCATACAATATTTTTATTCATTTAGTTTTTTTACAATAGTTACACACTGAATACAACTTTTTATCTTTTTATCATTGTTTGATATCGATTTTAAACATAACGCTTGTTGTAGATCTTTTATAACTTTCTCCAGTTACTCTTGTTCTTAAAAACTGGGGAAGCCGCAATGGTTTTATAGACATTAAACCCTCATCCTCTTCTTTTTCATCATCATCATCATCATTATCACTATAAATATTATCATCATAATTATTATAGTCATTGTCACCAACATTATCATCATCATCATCATCATCCTCATCCTCAACATCACTAGAACTATCCAATTCTTTTTTTTTTCCTTTTCAAAGGGGACCTCTCGAAGAGTCTGTATTGCTTTTGATAGTGTTAACGGTTTTTTGAACGTTGACAACTGTCCTAACATGACTTTTTGAGGAGATGATAATTGCTTTTCAACAAACAATGCACTATCTTGAGGAGCAATATCATTTTCTTGAACTTGCTTTTTAGCATTTTCATGATATTTTGTTGACAGCAACATTGTTTTATCTGGTACACTACATTGACGATTACCCACACTTACGACCTTACCATTCTTACTTTTTAGATGACCTAAGCATTTTGTTGTCCTTTGTTTTGAGCACTGCCAAAATATGATTCCATTCACCTTTTGCCGCTTATAGTTATAGGAGTAGCCATGAAATAGTGCATGTGATTTGCCTTTATTGGTAATAGTATATTCCATAGTAGTAACTGACTTGTAAAGTTGATCTACCTACTACAAAGGTCAGAACAATTCTGGTGAAAGTGTGATTTTGTGTTGACGTTTTATATAGGATGATGTTGGTGGCTTAGTTTAGTGGCTTATGTTGGTGGCTTAGTTTGGTGGCTTATGTTGATTGTTTATGTTGGTGGCTTACATGTATGTTGGTGGCTTATGTTGATGGTTTAAGTTGGTGGCTTATGTTGATGGCTATGTTGGTGGCTTAGTTCAGTGGCTTATGTTGGTGGCTTATGTTGATGGTTTATATTGGTGGCTTATGTTGGTGGCTTATGTTGATGGCTATGTTGGTGGCTTAGTTTAGTGGCTTATTTTGGTGGCTTATGTTGGTGGCTTATATTGATGGCTTATGTTGATGGCTTATGTTGGTGGCTTATGTTGATGGCTATGTTGGTGGCTTATGTTGGTGGCTTATGTTAATACCTTATGTTGGTGGCTTATTTTGATGTTAGTTTTTGTTATATAATGTATTTGATCCATTCATTTATGACGTCATAGCCAGTCTAAAAGCAAGTCTAAACTTGTCCGACCTGTTGGATTTTTTGTTCATGTGTGAAACTATCAAGTACCAATGATCAAGTGAGCTTCTTTCTCACTAATCCGCAGTTCTGCCCCATAGTATTGAGAATATTTATTGTAGTAGCCTATAAAGAAAAAAAATATCATGTCTAATACAGTTTAGCTATAAGTAACCAGAACCACTATATATAACATTTTATTCTAAGAGCTTTCCATAATGATAAGAAAAAAAGAGCTTACCATAATGATGGATTGTGTAAGTAAACGTCTTTTGCTGCTTGATGCCACTACTAAAGTGATACTCATACAACAGACAAGTGAGTTCATGTTTCGTGCGATGAGGTTTTAAGTGTGAGTGATCAACAATGTATGCTCCAATTAAAACACTGTTAGTGTCAACAAAAAATCATAACAATGTTCAAAAGCTAGTACAAGAAAAAAATGTTACTACTCAAAATAGTGAAGTGTTTAGTTGACAACGATTAACCCCTAGCAACTAACCTATTAGTATGATTTGCTCACTACTCAGGTTATAACTGTTCAAGTAATAGAATGATTTAGCGTTGACATTTATATTTAATATGTACAGTTTAAAGTGATAGAAAATTGGTAGCAAAGTGGTAGCAAAGTGCTAGCAAAGTAGAAAAGTGGTGGAAAAGTGGTAGAAAAGTGGTATCAAAGTAGAAAAGTGGTGGAAAAGTGGTAGCAATGTGGTAGAATGGTGGTAGCAAAGTGGTAAAACATATTACATGTATTGTTAAGGAACAGTTTAAGCAGTTCAGTGGATCCATAATTTTGGACACATAGTACACGTTCACCATACATTGTGTCCACTCATACAACAGACAAGTGAGTTCATGTTTCACTGACGTAATCGTATGTCCCCCCCCCCCACCGCACGCACACGTCTTTGGCGACGCAGGTGGTCACTGTTCACGGGTCATCTTTGAGGGGTCCCTGTGGACGAGTCCCTGTGGACAGGTCCCTATGGACTGGCCCATGCATTTATCCAAATTATCTCAAAGGGTCCAGTCCAAAGGAACCCGTCAACAGGGACTCGTCCACAGGGACCCCTCAACAATGACCCGTCCACAGGGACCACCTGCGTCGCCAAAGACGTGTGCGTGCGGGGGGACATACGATTACGTCAGCGAAACATGAACTCACTTGTCTGTTGTATGACTGGACACAATGTATGGTGAACGTGTACTATGTGTCCAAAATTATTATGTTATGGATCCACTGAACTGCTTAAACTGTTTCTTAACAATACATGTAATATGTTTTACCACTTTGCTACCACCGTTCTACCACTTTTCCACCACTTTTCTACTTTGCTACCACGTTTCCACCACTTTTCTACTTTGCTACCAATTTTCTACCACTTTAAACTGTACATATTAAATATAAATGTCAACGCTAAATCATTCTATTACTTGAACAGTTATAACCTGAGTAGTGAGCAAATCATACTAATAGGTTAGTTGCTAGGGGTTAATCGTGTTCAACTAAACACTTCACTATTTTGAGTAGTAACATTTTTTTCTTGTACTAGCTTTTGAACATTGTTACGATTTTTTGTTGACACTAACAGTGTTTTAATTGGAGCATACATTGTTGATCACTCACACTTAAAACATCATCGCACGAAACATGAACTCACTTGTCTGTTGTATGAGTATCACTTTAGTAGTGGCATCAAGCAGCAAAAGACGTTTACTTACACAATCCATCATTATGGTAAGCTCTTTTTTTTCTTATCACTATGGAAAGCTCTTAGAATAAAATGTTATATATAGTGGTTCTGGTCACTTATAGCTAAACTGTATTAGACATGATATTTTTTTTCTTTATAGGCTACTACAATAAATATTCTCAATACTATGGGGCAGAACTGCGGATTAGAGAGAAAGAAGCTCACTTGATCTTTGGTACTTGATAGTTTCACACATGAACAAAAAATCCAACATGTCGGACAAGTTTAGACTTGCTTTTAGACTGGCTATGACGTCATAAATGAATGGATCAAATCTTCTATATGTAAAGCACAAAGTCTGTCGGTCTGTTATGTATACAAATCCACACCGTTTCACCGATCTAAAGCAAAATTTGTATACTTACCCTTTGGAACCTTGCGGGTAACCCTGTCAACTTTAAATTTCGGACAGACCACCCCATTCCCTGCATTTAGGCCCTTTTGTTAAAATCTACACCGTTTCACCGATCTGAACCAAAATGTGTATACTTACCCTTTGTAACCCTGCGGGTAACACTGTTCACTTAAAATTTCGGACAGACCACCCCATTTCCTGCATTTAGGCCCTTTGGTCCAAATCTACACCGTTTCTCCGATCAGAACCAAAATTCGTATTCCCACACTTAGGGACCCTGCGAGTATCACTATCTGCTTGATATTGCGGACAGACCACTCCATTCCCTGCATTTAGGCCCTTTGGCACAAATCTACACCGTTTCACCGATCTGGACCAAAATTTGTGTACTTACCCTTTGGAACCCTGCGAGTAACACCGTCTACATACAATTTCGGACAGACCACCCGATTCCCTGCATTTAGGCCTTTTTTTTTCACAAATCTACACAGTTTCACCGATCTGGACCAAAATTTGTATACTTACCCGTTGGAACCCTGCGAGTAACACTGTCTACTTACACTTTCGGACAGACCACCCCATTCCCTGCATTTAGGTCCTTTGGCACAAATCTACACCGTTTCACCGATCAGAACTAACATTCGGATACTTACTCTTTGGTACCCTGCGAGTAATACTGCCTGCTTGAAATTGCGGACAGACCACTCCATTCCCTGCATTTAGGCCCTTTGGCCCAAATCAATACCATTTCACCGATCTCAACCAAAATGTGTGTATTTACCCTTTGGAACACTGCGACTAACACTGTCTGCTTGGAATTGCGGAGAGGCCAATCCAACCCCTGCTTTTAGGCCGTTTGGCACAAATCTACACCGTTTCACCGATCTGACCCAAATTTGACATACTTACCCTTTGGAACCCGACAAGTAACACTGTTCACCCTAAATTTTGGACAGACCACACTATTCCCTGCTTTTTGGCCCTTTGGCACAAAACTACACCTTTTCACCGATCTCAAATAATTACCCTTTGGAACTCGACGAGTAACACTGTCCACTCGAAATTTCGGACAGACCACTCCATTCCCTGCATTAAGACCCTTTGGCACATAAATTATCTACGTCGTTTCACCGATCTCAACCTAAATTTGTAAAGTTACCCTTTGGAACCCGACGAGTAACACTGTCCACTTAAAACTTTGGTCAGACCACTCCATTCCCTGCATTTAGACCCTTTCGCAAAAATCTACCGTTTCACCGATCTGAACCAAATTTTACATGCTTACACTTTGGAACCCGACGTGTAACACTGTCTAAATGAAATTTCGGATAGACCATTCCATTTACTGCATTTAGGCTCTTTGGCAAAAATCAACATACTTTCACCCATCTAAACCAATCTTAATGTAAGTTACTTACCCTTTGGAATCCGACCAGTAACACTGTCTGCTTGAACTTTCGGACAAAGCACTCCATTCCCTGTATTTAAACCCTTTGGCACAAATCTACATCGTTTCACCAATCTGGACCAAAATTTGTATACTTACTCTTTGGAACCCAACGAGTATCACTGTCCACTTTAAATTTCGGACAGACCACTCCTTTCCCTGCATTTAGGCCTTTTGGGACAAATCTACACCGTTTCACTGATCCGAACCAAATTGTTTATAATTACCCTTTGGAACCCGACGAGTAGCACTGTCGACATGAAATTTCGGACAGACCAATCTATTCCCTGAATTTAGGCCCTTTGGCACAAACCTACACGGTTTCACAGATCGTAACCAAATTTTACATACTTACCCTTTGGAACCCGATGAGTAACACTGTCCACTTGAAATTTCTGTCATGCCTCTCCATTCCCTGCATTTAGCTCAGGAATCACTCGGGGTTGCCAGCTTCCCAACTCACCAGCCATGAGCCCTTGAGGGTGTACCAGAAGTGGTGGGGCTACACACACCCTGCCTCTTTGAGGACCTTTAGCAGAAGACAGGAGATATTATGAAAAGGGAAAGAAGGCAGACCCCTCGAAGAATGAGGGCATCAGGAAAGATGAGACAACGGCCAATTATGGCGGGAAATTGAAAGACTCCCTAGCCCTCGGATACCCTAATACAGTCGGGGTCGGAAGAGAACAAGAGAGTTGACGAAGGGAGGCCGACAGGAAAGAGAACTGAAAGGGGCCCAGCACCAGGAATTAGAAGCGATACCAGACTCAGCTGGGGCCCCATGGTCGCCAACCCACGTCCCACCAGTTGTGAGACCCTGGGGGGGGGCAGTTGTGAGAATAGCTTTCTGATTAATCGCGAGGTGACATGAGAGGACTTTCCAGTGCCCACCGTGTTATCTGCTGTCGATGCTGATGCCAGCACAGGGCCGTTGCTCAAGCCACTGTGGTGTGGCGAAAGAGTGATTCCCGGCCAATCTAAATACGGCGGGGAACCCCGAACGTGTGTCTTCATATTTCATCATCATCTGCGATTATCTCAGGTTCATGCAGCATGGAACCATATTATTTGCCGAGCAGTACGCCATAAGCTTTTTCACTAGACGCATCGAGTACTGGCCTAAGCCAGGAAATAAGGTTGAGACTTTGGAAGACATCGATGCTACAGAGCATCCAGCGTTTAGAAAAGACTGTGGGTCTTATGGGCTCTTACTTTTAACGGAAATCCCCCCTACACTGGTTTTGTTGACTCACCTTTTATCATGAAGGAACTCTGAACATATATATTTTTCATCATAATAGTTTCCTACAATTACTGCCAACTGATTACCTTTGTTATTGCGTACAAGTACCGGTATCGTTTATATTACGTCTTAGTAATTTAAAATAATTGGAGGTTAGCACGCTGGAAAGAAGAGCCTCGTCCTGTGCTGCATGCTCGCCCGGAGTGGAGCACGTGCTCAGTTCCGCCGACAACATAAGTTCTGAAGCACTATCCGTCATTGGTGTTACTGTTGTGTGTCTGTTTTATTTTCTGTTCGATCGAATCATGGCTGCCGACAGTTGGGTTCCAACCCACTATCTCCCGAATGCAAGCTCACAGCTGCGCGCCCCTAACCGCACGGCTAACTCACTACAATATTACAAATATTAATCTAAACAAAACAACAAGAATAAAATTGAAAGAAACTAAATTACAGCCTATCTAACAACTAAAGAGGTGATGATCAACAGTATTGCTGATATAAAAATTAACATCGTCTGCATACATCCGAGAAGGAAGGAAGGGTTGTGCTCTCGACATCTGTCAATCTGTAATGCGTCATATCACAACGAAATGAATGTCGTTATTGGTTCTCTTCGCATACAGTATCCTTAATACTGGTCCAATCCGTTAACACCTGAAAAACTGCTCCTTCCTGGGCGTGTTCTACTTCAGGTAGCTGCTGTGGTTGTGTCGTTAACTTATGAAAGTACAGTACTCGAAGCGGGTGAACATAACGTATAACGTCAGCGCTACCTCTGCCTAGAGTTAGCAACACTGTCACCATAAGGCTCCACAGTCTTTTCTAAACGCTGGATGCTCTATAGACATCTGAATTACCTATATCAGTTTTAAAATTACACCATGTTCGTTTAGTAGTCATTTTTCATTACCTTATTATTATCATCTTAAGTGCAAATGACCTAGATATTACGCGCATCATACCACTAATCACCGCCGCATAAAGTCTTTCTCGACTGTGATTTTTAAAATATTTATTTTTATTACAGTACATTGTGTACATTATAAGTTGAAGTGTCAATTCCATACAGGTAGTAGTTTCCCTTATCTTCCTCATCACAAGGGCAAATGACCTAGATGTTACGCCCATTACACCATTGATCACCACACACAATAAGTCTTCCTCGCCTGTAAATTTTGAAATATGTATTTCTATTACTGTAGTTTGTAAGTTTGACGTGTCAATTCAACAGTAGTTTTCATTATCATACTTATCAAAAGGGCAAATGACCTAGATATTACGCCCTCATTACCTTTGGGGGCAAATGACCTAGATTTTAAGTCCATTCTATTTCTAAGGATACTTTGAGACATTATCATCATTCCACCGGGCGAAGCCGGGCACTACTGCTAGTACATTATATAACAAAAACTAACATCAAAATAAGCCACCAACATAAGGTATTAACATAAGCCACCAACATAAGCCACTAAACTAAGCCACCAACATAAGCCACCAATATCATCATCATCATCGGCTTTAACTCGAATCCGAGTATAAATCTTCTTCCTTCAGTCCAGTTTGTGGATGTGTTTACGGTGACTAAAGAGTCCAATCCTGGCATGGAACAAGCGATCACACAAGTCACATAGTATTGATGGAGGAGGACGTGGTTGGGCTGCTCGAAGTTTCCTAGCTTGACGCTTGGCCTCTTCATGTGTGCGTCGATCCCTTTCAAACGTCTTTACAGTATCCGAGATGGTACGGCGCCAAGTTGAGCGGTCTTCAGCCAGCATGTCCCAGGTTTGTGAATCAAGACCTGTCAATTTCAGGGTCTGCTTAAATTGGTCATTGTAGCGCCTCTTAGGACCACCATGAGGTCTGGTGCCATAGCATAACTCACCATATAGCATTTGACGAGGTAATCTCACATCATCCATCCGATGGACATGACCAATCCATCTAAATTGGTGACCTATTATGGATGATTCTATGCTGTTGATTTGAGCCTTTTCCAGAACAGCAATATTGGTAATGCGGTCTTCCCATTTAATCCTCAGGATTGATCGAAGTTTTTGTAGGTGGAAACGCTCAAGCTTCCTAAGATCACGTCGGTAAAGGGTCCACGTTTCACAACCATACAACAATGTAGAAATGACTACTGCTTTGTACATCATAAGCTTTGTACTCATAGACAGATCTTTATTCATGAAGACCCGGTGCGCTAATCGTCCATACCCTGCGTGGGCTGCGCCAATTCTCTTATCCACATCCTGCTCACAGGTACAGTTCACAGAAATGGTACTGCCCAGGTACGAGAAGTGGTCAACCTGTTCTAATGGCAAATTTGAGATGGAGATATTGAACTGAGGAAGAGGTGTGCCTGGTGAAGGTTGTGCCAAGACTTTAGTCTTATTGACATTTATGGTAAGACCAAAGCGATCACATGCACTTTTGTAACAATTAACTGACTCTTGCAGCTCTTCTGGTGTGAGAGTTGGTGACGCAGCATCATCTGCATACAACATGTTAGTAACCTTAGTAACCTGAGTTTTCCTCAAGGAGCGGAGACGAGTTAGGTTGAAAAGCCCTCCATCAAAACGATACTTGACCTCCACACCTGGGATGTTTGTGGGTGAATCATAAAGCATTGCAGCCAAGTACAGCGCAAAAAGTGTTGGAACCAGTACACATCCTTGTTTCAGTCCATGGGTAATGGGAAATTCATCGGACGTCTTATTCTGATGGCAAACCTGACCTGTCATGCCATCATGGAGAGCCTTGATTAGATCTACAAAACGCTGAGGGCAACCAAACCGCTTCAGCACTGCCCACATGGCTGGTCTTGGAACCGAATCAAATGCCTTTTCCAAGTCATAAAAGACTAAGAAGAGTGGATCCTGTTGTTCTCTACATTTTTCTTGTAGCTGTCTCACACAGAAAATCAAGTCAATTGTGCTTCTGGAAGTTCTAAATCCGCATTGTGACTCTGGGAGGATCTTCTCAGATATAACCTTGAGGCGGTTAAGTAGAATTCTTGCAAGAATCTTCCCCACAATTGATAGCAGTGATATACCACGGTAGTTGCCACAAACACTGCGATCACCCTTTTTAAAGATAGTGACGATAGTGGCATTCTTTACGTCTCCAGGTACCTTTCTTGATTCCCATATTCTGAGGATAAGGATGAAAATTCTTGTTTTGAAGGAATGACCTCCGGCTTGAATTAGTTCCAGAGGGATGTTATCTGGGCCAGGTGCTTTTCTGGGTTTCAATTGGGTGAGAGCTGCACTGAATTCAATGATAAGTAGGAGGTACTGCCAACCACAGTTGTTCAGGTTGTTGCGGCACATCACAGAGGAAGTCTTCAGCAGCTTCTGATGGACGATTTAGGAGATTGGAGAAGTGCTCCTTCCAGCGTTCCAAGATTTCTTGACTATCAGTAAAGGTAGTAGAATTATCAGCGCTTTTCAGTGTACCTGATGATGAGCGAGATGGTCCATATATTTCCTTGAGTACGGCATAGAAGTTCCTCAAGTATCGAGCATCCGTTAGTCTCTGCAGTTCCTGAGCCTTCTGTTGCCATCAAGTATTTTTAATCTGCCTTATCTGCGTCTGGCATTTACCCTTGAGTTCCAGTAGTTTATCTCTCTTTGTGTTGGAAGTTGGGTCTTGAAGATGGGCAAGTTAGGCATTCCTTTTGGCATTGATGAGAGACAGAATTTCCTCATTGTTGTCATCAAACCAGTCTTGTCTTTTCCGCACTATAAAACCAATGGTTTCCTCAGCTGACTCTGTGATAATCTTCTGTAATGTGGCCCATTCTTGCTGAATATCATTTGTTACTGGGTTTTCTGATAACTGGGTGACGATCCTGTTTCCAAAATGTTTGTACATGGATTCATCCTGAAGTTTGTATGTATTAAACTTCTTTCTTGGCAAATTTTTGATGTTCCTAGGTGGTTTAGGTCTGATGGATATCCTGAGCTTACATATAAGAAGTTTATGATCTGTCCAACAATCGTCTATATTCCTTGCCGTTCTGGTAATAAGAGTGTCCTTATCACATTGCCGGGTAATGATATAATCAAGAATGTGCCAATGTTTGGAACGAGGATGCATCCACGTGGTTTTGAAGCGGTCAGGTAGCCGGAACTGCGTGTTGGTAATGAAAAGTTCGTGTTCTGCACAAAGACCAAGAAGCAACAGTCCATTGGGATTACATTTTCCAAGTCCCTGTTTGCCCATCACATTATTCCATAGCCTGTGATCTTTCCCAACTCTGGCATTGAAGTCACCGAGGAGCAAGAGTTTATCTGCAGATGGTACCTTGGAGATGATTTCACTTAGCTGATTATAGAACTGAGCCTTTACTTCATCATCAGATTCTAAGGTAGGAGCATAGGCAGAGATGAGTGTCATAAAGGAACCTCCTGAGAGTGGTATGCGGAGAGTCATGAGCCTTTCGCTGATTGCAATGGGCGTAAGTTGGTGATAATTTACCAGTTTGGTCTTCACAGCGAAGCCCACACCATGAATACGACATTCACCCTCCTCCTTTCCTTTCCAGAAGATGGTATATCCTGTTCCAGATTCAGTACTTGCCTTCAGAAGACAGTCTAGTTTCACTGAGAGCAGTAATGTCAATGTTGAGTCTTGATAACTCATGGGTTACGAGAGCTGACCTTCTCTCAGGTCTAATGTTTTTGTCCAAATCAAGCAAGGTTCTGATGTTCCATGATCCAATAATCAATTTGTGATTCTTTACTGTTTTTGAGTTTCGACCGCATGAGGGGTGACCTGCTGAGTGCGGTTGCCCAGCCGGACCAAGATTGTGACTTCCGATGTTTAGCCCACCTTTTCTAGGGCCTTCCCCATGTGGGGTGGGCAGCGGTGATCCTAAATAGGCCTGCCCAAACACAGATGCAGGACCGAATTCCTGAGTAGTCACAGAGTCTCCGGAAGACGACCATCACACATCTGCTGCCAACGTGCAGGTCCGAACTAGGGGCTTCCAGTTACACCCATAACCTGCCCCCACCGTCCATATACCATCGCCGTTGGACTTTGAAAAGTGACGTTCGGAAGAAGTGCCACTGGCGTGAATTTGTTTAGGGAGGATCTCAGCTTGCCAGGACGAGACCCACACACTATGATCTCTGAGCCTTATCCTGCGGCTCACAAAGAATAAGACATGCAGGACCGAACACAGAGACTGCAACGAACTGCCGCATACTCAAGTACTACTGAGGTGCGCCTTTACAGCCAGTCCGTCTGGGGTGGCCTCTTCCGCCTCTATGACCGTTGGGAGCCATGAGAGTGATTGGCTCCTCCTCCGCTCATTTTGCCGTGGGCCAAAACCTGCCCATCATAACTATGGAGCCACCAATATTAAAAAAAACACCAATATAAACCATCAACATAAGCCACCAACATAAGCCACTAAACTAAGCCACCAACATAGCCATCAACATAAGCCACCAATATAAACCATCAACATAAGCCACCAAAATAAGCCACTAAACTAAGCCACCAAAATAAGCCACCAACATAATCCTATATAAAACGTCAACACAAAATCACACTTTCACCAGAATTGTTCTGACCTTTGTAGTAGGTAGATCAACTTTACAAGTCAGTTACTACTATGGAATATACTATTACCAATAAAGGCAAACCACGTGCACTGTTTCATGGCTACTCCTATAAGTGGCAAAATGTGAATGGAATCATATTTTGGCAGTGCTCAAAACAAAGGACAACAAAATGTTTAGGTTATCTAAAATGTAAGAATGGTAAGGTCTTAAGTGTGGGTAATCATCAATGTAGTGTACCAGATAAAACACTGTTGCTGTCAACAAAATATCATGAAAATGCTAAAAAGCAAGTTCAAGAAAATGATATTGCTCCTCAAGATAGTGCATTGTTTGTTGAAAAGCAATTATCATCTCCTCAAAAAGTCATGTTAGGACAGTTGTCAACATTCAAAAAACCGTTAACACTATCAAAAGCAACACAGACTCTTCAAGAGGTCCCTTTTGAAAAGGAAACAAAAGAATTGGATAGTTCTAGTGATGTTGATGATGATAATGTTGGTGACAATGACTATAATAATTATGATGATAATATTTATAGTGATAATGATGATGATGATGATGAAAAAGAAGAGGATGAGGGTTTAATGTCTATAAAACCATTGCGGCTTCCCCAGTTTTTAAGAACAAGAGTACCTGGAGAAAGTTATAAAAGATCTACAACAAGCGTTGTGTTTAAAATCGATATCAAACAATGATAAAAAGATAAAAAGTTGTATTCAGTGTGTAACTATTGTAAAAAAACTAAATGAATAAAAATATTGTATGGGTATTGGCTGTTTTTTCTTAATTGCTATCCCCATGTCCCACTATTAATACAATTGTTATCCATCAACAGTCTCTGACTATGTTCATAAAGAGAGTGCCTTAAACAATACACTCTGTCTATGGTTTGTGTAGCGACTATCATAATAATTCAGTGTGGACAATCCATGTTAAGGCAATAGTTATGTCAGGTAAGGGATTCGAACCCTTGCTTCCTTGTACAGGATATTTGATCTTAAGTCAAACACCTTAACCACTCGGCCAACCTGACAGTTACTAATTTAATTAGTCTTGTGGACTTGAGTGTTTACAAAATTTTTCCCAGTATACATTGACTAAACCACATGCTTGTTTTGAAATATAGATTTTGTTTTGTTTTACCATAACATTGCAGTTATGAGTATTGTGAACTGGGTGTTTAATATAGGGTTAAAGGCATTTTAAATTAATTTTAGAAAAGCTCTTAGGTATCGTGTCATGGGTTTTAGTAATGCATTATTGTTCATTGACTAACATTTACCGTTGCACAACATTATTTTGGTGAGCTTACATGTTGTTGTTTGAGTCTTTAGTCGTTTGACTGGTTTGCTGCAGATCTCAATGCCCCCTGTCCCGAGCTAATCGTTTCATCTCTATATAGCTACCACACCCTACAATCAAGACTATCTGTTTAACATATTCTAACCTTGGTCTCCCCCTACAAGCTCTTGGGTTCAATTCCTAGCTTAACACAAAATTTTAAAAGTGGTATGAGAACTGAAACAAGTATACTCAGTCTCGGGTGGTCCAAACTAAGTAGAGAGGGTTTGATTCACACCTCAACCATAAGGCACCGTGTTTTTATTTTTTTAACTAATGATAGCCATTTGTTCAATTTCACATTTCACACATTGCAATTTGTCAATTTTCCATTTGCATTTTCAAAATGACAGTTTGATGTTTTTTCAATTTCATGATATGGAAACATGGATTTTCCTTTTTCATATTTACACATTTGTCAATTTTCCATTTATATATTTTTTTTTGAAATGTTCGTTTAAGGTTTTTAAATTTTGTCTATATGGAAACATGGATTTTCCATTTTGCTGTTTACATATTTTTTATTTATTTTGTGTATGTTGAAAAACGATATTTCTAAAACAAGATTTTTTATTTTATGTTTTTGTCAATGATCTTAGTGTGAGTGCTTGATCATGGCACTAGTACAGTCTGTCTATGTGTGTTAGCGGGACCGTAGAGGCTTATTACTACTGCAAGTAAGAATGTTTTACAAAATAATGGCTATCTACCACTGCATTTGAAAAACAAAACTATTGAAAAAAAAACCCAACTATTTACCATTCATTCATATATAAGTGTTAATTCTCCCTCTCCCCACCCTACCTCATCATATTTTCTCTGGTCAAACAATCAATGCTACCCATACATACACAAGCTTTCTATATCTCTCTCTCTATATATGTTTTCTCTGTTCCACAAGATAAAAATTATGGTTGCTGGAATGTATCCTGCACTGTTTATGCGACATACCATTGCCAGTTCATAAAACCGTTAGGTAGTTCTCTACACATAGCGATTTTACCACTGCTCTACCTACGCCTTTTGCTTGTTTGGCTTTCTTACAGGCTAGTATGCGATAGGCAGCATTAACTGTATATCAAACCCAGTCCACCTTTGTATTTGTAATCTAAGTAATAATTTGAAAAGAGACAAGTGTAATCAGTTTTAAATATTATCTCTGCTTTTTTGTTTGTTTGTTTATGACATGTATATTAACCTAAAATCAAACCCTAGTCTACCTTAGTGAAAGGCTAACAGTTTAACCACTGCGTCACCATACCCTTCTTTCTTAGTTTGATTTGTTCTAGGCCTTAGAGCTAGAAATCGAGTTACGATCTCCAGTGCAAGAGGCACATGTGCTCACCACTATAGCACGTAATGGTTAGCTGGTAACATTAGACAACCGAAAATGATTGTATTTCTGTTAGCCAAGCATTTCTGTCATTTGCCTACTGTGTGAGCACTGCCAGCAAGACAGTTTAGTTTAGAACAAGCGTGTGTGTGTATAGATTATTAGCCTCAAGTATTTAAAGCTTGTTGTGTGTAGCGACCATCTTGCTCAGTAACCACTGAGTAAGTTTTAACCGTCAACTCATAAAAACAGCATAGGATAGTTGTGTGTGTGTGTATATACACTTGGGAATATGCATTAGCACCATGCGCTAGCTTTACCTTACCCTCTAAAGGTAGAGCGTTATCCCTTCCTTTGGACATTGCCAATGACTGCATTCCCCCACAAGTTTTACACTTAAGCCCTTGGCTTGTTCTTGATTAGGTTTGGTTTGCTTTAAGCTTGGTTTGGTTCAGTTGGGTTTGATTCGACTTGGTTCAGTTTAGTTTAATGTAGTCACCATTTTTTTATTTTTAGCTACACTCTTTAACCAATTAATTAATGATAATCTACTCTTAATTCTTGAATCGATAATTTTTTTTTTTTTGCGTATGGCTTTTGGTGCCGGGAGTGTCCGAGGACATGTTCGGCTCGCCAGTTTTGTAGCTGCTTCTAGACGGACACCCAATGGGTGAGCTACAAGTACCGTTGGGGAGGGAAGGAGGGAAGTTGGAATGTAAGGACGAGGAGTTGGAAGGTAGCGGCTGTGGCCTATAGTTAGGGACCAACCCCGGCATTTGCCTGGAAGGAAGATGGGAAACCACAGAAGACCATCTTCAAGGTTGCCGGCGGGGGGATTCGAACCTCCTCGCCTCCCGGATGTGAGCGACTGCCATCAGTCATGCCGTAACCACCACGGCTAACTCACCCGGTATCGATAAATTGAATTTTGTGTACACCGTTTGTCAAGCCATCCCTACAACCTATACTCCCTATGTACTACAGTCAGCTGAAAAACAACTTCCAATGGTCAAAGACGTGTCAGTCACCATACATGTAGCCTACAATAATTCTTTCTTTACCTAGCTAGGTTTCGTCACTCACAGTAAACATCTAACATTATGGGTTTGCAATAAATTAAGAAAAGCAACAGTCCATGATCTTGTTGTTTTGGGTCTTTTTAGGGGAAATTCATAAGCCATAAGTCTCCGTGGCTAAGGCGGCAGCACGCCGGCCTCTCACCGCTGGGTCCGTGGTTCAAATCCCGGTCACTCCATGTGAGATCTGTGCTGGACAAAACGGAGGCAGACAGGTTTTTCTCCGGGTACTCCGGTTTTCCCTGTCAAAATTTCATTCCAGCAACACTCTCCACTATCATTTCAATTCATCTGTCATTCATTTAATCATTGCCCCAGAGGAGTGCGTCAGGCCTCGGCAGCCGGCACAGTTCATATCCTCGCCCTAGATGGGGGCTTCATTCATTCCATTCCTGACCCGGTCGTAGACTGGAAGCAGGCTGTGGATTTTCATAAAAAGAATGACATCATGTCAAGTTCTGGGAGGACCTTATATGTCAAAATCCCATTATCGGTTTATAAAATCTCAAGGCCATGCCCTAGCAGTTTTGGATTATTTCAATCAATGAGTCCACCATAGGAAAGATCGGAAAAATAAATACTCTTAAAACAAGTCGTCACATGACCCTCTCCAAACAATGCTTCGCAAAATAAAATTCATCTATTGAACATGATCGGCGACATCATCCTCGCTTCCCCCTCCCACCATGGTTGCCATATCGTTTGACCTTCAAGTGTCCTCAGCATCTCTGTGCTTTTTTCATTGCCCTGTTGTCAAGTCAGGTCAATGCATTCCAATAAGCTCAAATAACATCCATATCCTGTCAGTCTGCCCCAGCAAGTTTGTTTTCTATACTCATTTCAAGCAACATATAACCAAGTTCTGTTTGTTCTATCTAAAGCCAGCTTCATCTGATCAAGGAATTATCATTTGTCATGACACTCATAATCGTCTACATGTTAATGACCCCCTTCAGGGGGTTTAGGAATTAGGAATTCCATCATAGGAAAAATCAGAAAACGAACCCTCGACCCGCCGTTTCATCGAAATAGCGAATACTGTATTGGTCTATCACCACCGTGGCCAGTAGTTGCCTCGTTGAAACATGTGCCCAGTGGTATCGTCTCTATCTATCTACAACCACTCTTCATGAACATTTTAGACAGATTTAAAAAAAAGTTTTAAAAACTAAAATGTTTTCAACAAAAGTGTTGTTAGACCCTTTCGCATTAAAAAAAAATAAAAAATAATCGAAAGGGGGGTGGGGAGGGGCGTCACCCCGAGTCCTACGACCCCTCGTATACGTCTCTGGCGTTATTGGTTTGTGAGATATAACAGAAAGTCTAAAATCATAGTTTTACACCAAGAAATTCTGTTTGCCTCATTCTCAAAAACTTTAACCTATTACCAAAATAAAGAGGGTTTCGAGACAAGCCATTTGACACGTCATAGGACCAAATCCTACCATGCATTCGTGAGATATCGGAAGAAGTCTAAAATCATGGTTTTACCCCCAAAAAGCCTGTTTCCCTCATTCTCAAAACTTTAACCTATTAATAACATATATAGGGCTTCGAGACAAGCGATTTGACACGTCACACGTCCAAATCCGACCTTGCGTTTGAGAGATATCGGCAAACTTCGTAGGAAAGTAGGCGACTATCTGGCCCTCTCCTCACCACCAAAACCCCTTCTTATAAATCATTTTTTTCAAAGAGCTCGCCCTCTTACAAAAATCCCAAGTGCGCATGCGTACAAAACAAAAACAAAAATGTTGATCCATAGCGGCATCCAGCAAAACGCATGCGCTATATGAGCAACAACGTTTAAGTTCATAGTGGTATCGCCCCTCATGTCTGTTGCATTTGTAAAATGACTTTCACTAAAAAAATTACAATTTCATACCCTTGTAGGGGTAGGTTTTATTTTGGGGTTGAAATAAGTTTTCCATTGGAAAGAGGGCGTCAGCCCAAGTCCAACGACACCTCATTTGTCAAAATCGGACCATGGGTTCGAGAGATATTGACAAATATTACATGGCTGAGGCTTAGTAGTAAGTGCATGTATGTTCTGGAGTGAAGTAGAAACCGCCTCACCCCCCCTACTGATGGGGATACTGTTTTGTTTATCCGAGCAGGGCTCTACCTATTAAGAGTCCACAGGAGTTAAAAAGAGACATGAACTCATTGCCTAGAGAGTTAATTGGCATGCCCAATAGGCAATACTAGAGCATTGGTGGCCAAAGCCAAAGGTTCCAAGTTGTTTCAGACTCGCATCATGATATTTTAATTGCCTTGTACTGGAGATACACAACCTGTTGGTGCATATCTTACATCTAATATTTAATCATATAAATACCCTTATCATTCCCATCAAATGAAACACACATTCAGTGTGTACTCATTCTTTTTACCAGAACCATTATGCCATTGTCAAGTGTTTGCATCACAAGCACACACGCCTGCTGCTTCACGATACAAAAAAGCACCCAACATATCTAATGTGCCGCGACTCTTGCCTCCCGACATAAATGCACCAAACGTATCTATGATGCCGTGACTAGGAACGGAACACAACCATAAAGCTGAAAGTTGCCCTAGGCATCAATGTGGTAGTGGAAATACGAAGCACGTCCAGAAAGTAAGCTCCGTTTGGTAATAAAATTAAATTGTGTACAGATACAGGAAAAATATTTATTGCACAACATTCTACACCTCTTCAACTACTTTTCCACATAACTGCCAAACTTTGCAGGTATTTGTCATAGCGTGGCACAAGTTTTTGGATACCTTCTTCATAGGAGTTTGCCGCCGACCCGTAAACGAGAGTGAAGACTCCCCTGTAAGATATCCTACCGTTCGGCTACTACTGTTAGGCAAATTGCGTGCTTACCAGGAGAACTGCGTATGTTTAGGAGTTCTCCTGACCACATACACAATTTGCCTAACAGTGGTGGCCGAATGGTGGGATATCCTACAGGGGCGTCTTCACTCTCGTTTACGGGTCGGCGGCAAACTTCTATGAAGAAGGTATCCAAAAACTTGTGCCACGCTATGACAAATGCCTGCAAAAGTTTGGCAGTTATGTGGAAAAGTAGTTGAAGAGGTGTAGAATGTTGTGCAATAAATATTTTTCCTGTATCTGTACACAATTTAATTTTATTACCAAACGGAGCTTACTTTCTGGACGTGCCTCGTACAATTCTTAATATTAAGAAAAGAAGAAGAAGAATCTACTAACCTGATTCCATCCAAGAGCTTGATTGGGATGATGTGTCAGGAATGGGATTGTGCCACTTTAACAAGGCCTAGTGCACTACGCTGTGATGACGAATGATGGAGTATTACTGGAATTAACAGGGAACATCCAGAGATCCCAGGAAAAAGCTGTCCCTTTTCCACATTGTCGAGCACATGCCCTGACCGAGACCTGAACTCAAAATGGAGCAGCAAAAGACAGACATCCATCCGAGTAACCTAGAAATGTTGGTTAACTTCTATTTCTAATTTTTTTTATTAGAATAGGATCAGGAAAGAAATTCATGGATGAACATTGTTGTCAAGAATGTGGCATAACTTCACCCACATATGTCTGTACAAATAATAGGCAACGATTTGGCAATAGGCACCAAGATTTATATTTCTGTAAATCTCAATTTCAATCTTCTATGGATACACAATTCCAATCCATTGAGTTTATAAGATTCTTCCTTAAAAAGTGTTCAAAATTCTGTTACCAGTGTCAACAATAAGGTAATAATGTTTTGGGTTTAACACCCCTTTGTAATGCAGTGACTTTAGGTATGCCATAATTTTGCCCTTCAAGGGAAATTTTAATGTGGCAGTGAATCTACTGACATGAGGTAGTTGCATTTAAACCAGTTAGGTGATGAGCAAAGTTTTATAATCTAAAACAGTGAAGAACACAATTTATGGAATCTAAGGTGAAAAAAGTAGTGTTTCGACATTATTGGCCCCGATTTTCTAGCACATTTATGTTTACCCTTGTTTCAGTCATAGCAACGTGTAGTTTGCTTAACTTGAGCCGGTGTAATGAATTGGTGACACTGCAGAACAGCAATCGCAAAACTGATGATCATAAACAGTGTGCCACATGAACAGTTGACTTTTCACATATCTTAGAACAGACTGCACGAGGACCTTACATGCAAAAGCCGCTAAGTCCGATTTCTGACATTTTTAAGCTGTATACGCCATGAAAAATTCTTTGGTTATTTATTTATTTATTTATTTACATATGTTACGCCCGCATTGGAGCACTTAACCAAAACAAGTATATACATATCTCAAAAACAATATTAGAGATTCAGCTTCTTATTTTTCTTCTTTTCCCAAAACATTTTCATTCTAGTTGACCTTGCCGCTCTCTCTGCATCGCTTATGGTGTAAGTTTTGCGGGTAAAGGTTTTTAAGGGAAGTCGGATGTTCTTGTTTTTCAAGATATTCTTCTCATCTTTGTTAGCAATTTGGGACATTGTCAAGCCGAGATTCTTTGGTTATATTTTATTTGTCATAAGCAAAACCCGCCATTTTATGTTACAAATGCATGTAGAAATTTGCAGTTTCAAGCAATAACCGCCAAGTCCATCAGGTCATGGCAAGCAAGAACCACCAAGTCTAGAGGAGCCAATGAAACTGCTCATCTGTCTCAAGTCTTTAATCTGCATAACCATAACTAATTCTATTAGCAATTATTCTTGAATTTACATTTGTAAAATGCTTTTTATTATTGAAATATTTCATTGTTAACGCAAAATACTATATTGCAGAGACCTAGCTTCTCATTCATCTCTTCTTCTTCCTAGAGTTAGTTAGTTATTGTTGTTTTAAGGGGCGGAACTACGAGGTCATCTGCCCCTCTTAACACAGATTAAAGAATACGAATTTTGAATTGAATTTAAAATTTTGAGGTGGACATCTAAATTTAAAAAGACCAAAAATTAATAAAACAAAAACAAACAATTAAATAAAAAATAAAAATTATAAAAGTAAACAAAAATTACGGAAAAAAGGAAACATTATCATTCAAAAACGAACAAGTCGTTGAGTCAATGTTCACTGGAAAATTTAGATTGCTGGTCCTAACCCACTCTCACTTATAAAGCGGATAACGCGATCAGCAGCCACCGCGTCATCGGCTAATATAAGTTTGAGTGTCGTCTGCAAACCAAGGTTTCTTCGTAAGTCAGCAAGATCCACACACTGGGTGAAAATGTGGGCCACGGTGAATACGGCTCCACAGGTACAAAGTGGGGGGTCTTCCCTTCTCATTAGGTACGAGTGGGTGGATCTTGTATGACCTATCCTTAGCCTACACAAAATGACGGACTCTCTCCGGGTCCGGAAGGAGCTCCGCCACACGCGAGTAGTTCCCTTGATCGCTCTCAGTTTACTGGGCAGTGGGTCAGCTAGCCACTGACTCTCCGAAAAAGCCAGAACTTGTAGGCGTAACTGAGAGCGAATATCTCTAGCGGGTACCTCCATTGGTCGAGGTGGTAGTGATACCGCCTCTTTTGCAGCTTGATCTGCTAACTCATTTCCCGCAATTCCCATGTGGCTTGGAAGCCACAGAAAGGTAATTCGAGTGCCAGCGTGGCACAGCCCGGCTAGTAGGTCGTGGATTCGCTGCACTAGGGGGTGTTGCGGGAAACATGTAGCAATTGACTGCAACGAACTCAAAGAGTCGGTACACACGAGAAAGTGGATTCGAGCATCCTGTAGTGCAAACTGCAGAGCTTCATAGATGGCAACGAGCTCCGCAGTAAACACACTACAGGCCTCAGGCAAAGAGATCTTGATATTTGCACCATCAATAACGTAAGCACAACCCACCTTCTCGTCCACCTTCGAACCATCCGTGTATAGAATGCCAGCGTCCGGAAATTGGTGAACTATGCTGTGGAACTGCCTCCGGTAAACGGAGGCATCCGTGTTCACCTTAGGACCTCGGTGCAGATCTAACCGAATTTCCGGACGCGGGACTTGCCACGGAGGCACCTCGCTAGATGTCCGGATCATACAGGGACCTACAGCCACTCCTATTTCAGTACACGAGCTATCGAGTCTAATACCAACCGGCCGAGTGGCACGAGGCCGGTTGGCGTAACCCTGGTGGTTTTGGGTACCGAAGAGAGCTTGATAGGTCGGGTGTTGCGGCATTTGACGCACATTGGCAGCATATGCTAAAAGCATATGTTGGCGTCTATAATTTAAAGGTGGAACACCCGATTCGGCGAGTAGGCTGGGTATCGGGCTGGTCCGGAAGGCACCGGTAGCCAGCCTAACGCCACTATGGTGGATACTGTCCAGCATTTTCAAGGTTGCCGGCCTTGCTGAACCGTATGCCGCAGAACCATAGTCTAGCCGGGACAGGACGAGGGCTTGGTAGAACCGTAGCAGCACCGCACGGTCAGCCCCCCACGTAGTGCCACTAAGAAACCTGAGCATGTTCAGTTTCCTGAGACATGTCATTTTCAATTGCCATATATGGTGCTGCCACGTTAACTTGCTGTCAAAATGGAGCCCCAGGAAGCGATAAGTGTCAACCAACGGCAACGCAGCATCCCTGAGATGTAGTTCAGGGTGTAAATGTAGCCTCCGTAGCCGACAAAAATGGACGACGGAGGTTTTCGCTGCTGAAAAAAGAAAACCCCGGTCGTGAGCCCACCTGTCGACCCGGTTGATGGCTAGCTGCAATTGCCGTTCCACGACTGCCATACTCCCAGAGCTGTAATGCAGAGCTAAATCATCTACATACAGCGATGGAACTACCGCGGACCCGGCGGCGGCAACAATGCCATTAATGGCAATCGCGAACAAGGTGACACTCAGCACTGAACCCTGAGGAACGCCATTTTCTTGGGTATAGTATTGCGATAATGTCCTACCGACCCTTACACGGAAGAGTCGGACGGACATGAAATTCGCAATGAAAGTCGGTAAGTTACCATGGAGTCCCCACTTGTGAAGGGTGGAAAGGATCCCGTAGCGCCATGTGGTGTCGTAGGCTTTCTCGAGGTCAAAGAAAACCGTGACTAGGTGCTGCTTTCGGAAAAAAGCCTCCTGTATGGCGCTCTCAAGTCACACCAGATGGTCAGTGGTGGACCTATGAGAGCGAAATCCACATTGGTACTCAGACAGGAGACCTTTATCCTCCAAGAACCACACCAGTCGACGGTTCACCATCTTTTCGAGCAGCTTACATAGGCCATTTGTCAAACAAATGGGCCTATAGCTGCTTACAAACTTGGGATCCTTTCCAGCCTTAGGAATCGGTATCACGATCCCCTCTCGCCATTGAGATGGAAACTCCCCTTCAATCCATATACGATTGAAGAGGATCAACAGTTTTTTTATACTGGATTCGCACAGATGTTTTAACATTTGATTATGTATGTTATCCGGTCCAGGAGCCGTATCCCTGCACAGTGCAAGCGCACTGCGCAGTTCCCATTCAGAGAATGGTACATTATAGGACTCCGAAGCAGCAGTGGCAAAGGACAAGGGGTGAGTCTCTGCCTCCCGCTTCAGAGTCAGAAATGTAGGATCGTAACTCCCGGAGCAGGATACATTGGAGAAGCGCGAGCCAATGCTGTTGGCAATGGCGAGATGGTCCGTGATGATGTCTCCATTGATGGACACTCCGGGTATCGACAGTGATGTCGGGAGTCCGGAGATCCGACGAAGCTTAGTCCACACTTGAGATGAAGGAGTATGCGCCGTCATGGACGACACATACTTTTCCCACGTCGTTTTCTTACTCTCCCGAATCAGATATCGGGCTCTAGCACGCATCCTTCTGAAGGTGATAAGGTTGGCCATAGTGTTTTGCCTCCGATAGCATTTGAAAGCACGTCGACGATCTTTAATGGCTGCTGCAATCTCGGCTGTCCACCAAGGGACAAGCTTCCAGCGTGAGTTGCCGGATGAGGAAGGTATTGTTTCCTCAGCAGCAGCCAAAATACCATTCGTTATATGAATGGTATGATCGTCGACACTCTCAAAGGTATCTTCGGCAAACACCGCACGTGCCGTGAATGTTGGCCAATTAGCCCGACGGAGAAGCCATCGACTTGGTAACTCGATGGCTCTCTGGTTCGGAAGAGTAACGATAATTGGAAAATGGTCACTATTACAAAGGTCATCGTGTACACCCCACTGTAGCAGGGGAACCAGCGCACGACTGCACAGGGTAATATCGATACTTGAATAAGTACCGTGTGCAATAGAGAAGTGCGTAGGCTCCCCTGTGTTCAACAGACACAGGTCCAGCCGCCTGATCAGCCTCTCAAAATCTCTCCCTTTACCGCTAGTGGTAGCGGAGCCCCAGATGGTGTTGTGGGCATTAACATCTCCCAGAAGGAGGAAAGGAGGGGGGAGCTGAGAGACTAGATCCACCAGCTGGTCGTAATCCGGCTGAGAATCAGGCGGGATGTACACGTTACATACTGTTGCCATTACTGGCAACGAAGTACGAACTGCAACTGCCTCTAGCTGAGTACGCAACGGCACCTCTTCACTAAAGAGGCTAGAGTGGACGAGAGTGCAGACGCCACCAGCGGCCACAGCTCCGTCCACCCGGTCTTTAGAGAAGAGTTTGAAGTGACGCATTGTTGTCTCATGTCCAGGACGAAACCTGGATTCCTGAAGACAGACAATGGTTGCCGAAAACGAAGATATTAATTGTCGTAACTCAGCGAGATGAACAGAATAGCTATTACAGTTCCATTGTAATAGTGCCATGGTGTGGACTTAAGTAGAAATGGGTCTTCTACTTATGCTTGACCGTTTGCCACCCTTCCCCAGCTCTAGTTGGAGATGATGGGGCAGGAGAGCACACTTCAATCTCCACATCTCCGTCCGAAGACGAAGAAAATGGAGCGGGCGCTCTCTTGGGTTGCGCGCGGTCGTCGTCGGACCTCACGAGTCTCGCTCTTGGGGAAGAGCGAGAGCGGTGTCTAGGGACTTTCTCCCGGTCCGAAGACTGGGTGTCTGTCCCCGACACGCCCCGAAGAGATTTCTTCTTGGATCGGCGCCGACGCGTGTTTGGGGAAGTAGATGGACCCTTCCCCACAGACGCCGGGTCCTTATAAAACAAGGTCGCTCCTGCTGGCACCGCTCCACTGGTAGTGGTGGGAGCGGGATGGTCAGCAGATACGTGAGCAGCCCTGCCTTTAGGAGAGGAAGAGAAACGGCGCTGAACCTTTCCCTCTCCTCCGCCGATCTATTTTCTTTTCTATAGGGGAGTTCCTCCATACGTACGGGCTTGGCTTCAGCAGGCTTCGCTCCCTTGGTGGTAATGGGAGCGGAAAGGCCAGCAGAGACAGTAGCCACCCCGTCAGCAGGAGGGCGAGAGAGACGGTGGCGAACCGTCTCCCTTTTCTCCCCTATATTTTTCGTATTAGGTGGGCTGGAAGAAGGACCAGCCCTGGTCGGCCAAGTCTTCTTTCCCCCTTTAGCTGGGGAAGACTTGTTCGCCGACCGTTTCGGAGAAGAAGAGGACTTCTTCTCCGATTGCGCCGGTTTAGATGGTATAACCGGCGCCTTCTTTTGCTGGGCCGAAGAAGGTTGTTGTACCTCCTTCGGGCTGACATTTTTCGCTGGTACAGCGAGGGGTGATTTTAATACTGCTGATAATACGGGCGTCGAGGGTACTACACTCGGTAAAGATGCGGCAGGGGTGAATGAGGGCGTCGTTGCAGCTGCAAACGATACCCGAAATTCGGGGGCATTCATATTACGGTACCTCTTGCGAGCGTCAATGATATGAAAGCCTATCAAGAGTTCTTATTTCTTGAATTTTTGCTTCCTTACAGAACTCAGGGCACTGCTTCGATCGTGGAGAGTGGCTTCCTTGGCAGTTAGGACAAATCGGGGGAGGCGTACACCTCTCACCCTCATGTGTCCCCTTGCCACACTCTCTACACACGGCCTTGGCAGTGCACCTGGCGGAAACATGCCCGAATTTCTGACATTGATAGCAGCGCATAGGTGGAGTGATGTACGGTCGAACATCGCAGTGGTACGATGTGACCTTCACCTGCTTAGGTACTACATCACCCTCAAAATGGAGAATAAATGCGCCGGTATCGACGCTGTTCTCCCCAATCTTTCGGGTGATGTGCCTAATCTTGGTGACGCCTCTCTTCCCCAGATCCCGCAACAATTCCGCATCGCTATTTAAAATGAGGTCACGATGGAAAATAACTCCTCGGACCTCATTCAGCGTTTCGTGTTTTGAGACCTTAACAGGAATTTCGCCGAATTGCGTGCATTCCAGCAACGCTTCGGTTTGCTTCCGATCAACGGTGTGCAGCAGCAGCTGACCGTTCCGGAGCTTGGAAATCCCGCTTAGGTCCCCAAATTTCCCCTCGATTTCCTCAGAAAAAATTATTGATTTTACTAGTTTAAAATCACCCCCGTCAGTCCTCGTAGCTACCAGGTAGCGAGGAGACTTATCAGCGGGGAATCTTCTATTAAAGGCTTCATCCCAAGGCGTATACACCTTGGGATTAGCTCGACACTCAAGAGACGGCTTTTTAAGGGTGCCACCCTGTACAGGTGTCCGTGATCGCTTTGATGGCATCCCGGACGAAATCCTCCCCGAATACTGCCCACTCCGAACGGGGGCTATCACTGTGGGCGCCAACCAGCCAAGGCAATACCTACCTGGCATAGCAGATATTGCCCGGGGTCCCAGTGCCTCGAACAGGCACTTCCCCCTCGGCATGCACAGGATTTATTCAGCTCCAGTATTCGGCCATGCAGGGACCTTCGTTGTAAGGCGGATACTACTGTAGGGTACATGGCGCACCCACCTGACGGGATGGGGCATACCGTCTAGGCTTTCTGGCCAGATGGCCCTTCCCCTAACAGCACGCATGTTTATTTCTATTGGTCAAACCAGAGCTGGGACCAGAAAACCAAAATTGACCTTTATAAGGCCCCCTCTAAGTCGCCTTTTACGACAGGCAGGGGATACCGTGGATGAATTCTGCCCTCCCCATCCACAGGGGGTCAGAACAAATCAAAACTGGCAAGTTATTCGGCCATGTCGGCCCTATTAGTCGCCTCCTACGACAGGCAGGGCCTTCCTAGAGTTTTCCTGCTCGTTCAGGGCCCACTATTTTGATCTTGCCTCGCCATTTTGTACGATCTTGGGTATCTTGTGGTCTTAAGTTGAGAGTCTTCATGTCAGCATTTAATGTGTCATGTGAACAATGCTTTGGGCGTCCATTTCTAACGAGTGGGTGAAATTGGGAACTGTTCCAGGTGCAGCTCGCAGGACATGACCATACCATTGGAGATTCTTTTCCCATGCCTTCCCAGTGATGGGTGCGATGCCCATTTGCTGGCGAATAGCGTCATTTTTGACATGATGGAGTGTGATGCCCATAGACCGCAGAGCATACGCATTTCCATCTTGTTTAATTGGCGCTCTGTAGCTTTATCAGCCAGTCAACATTCAACACTGTATAAGGCAACAGGATGTACCACTGTACAGTATATTTTGGACTTCTCATGTAGTGAAGTGGCATCCTTTTGTCGCAGAGTACGCCTGTGACTTCCCTCCATCTCATCCACGCTGCCTTTGTCCTACTTCGCACTTCATTAGATATCCCACCATCAGTCTGCAGGCAAGATCCTAGATACCTGAAGCTTACAGTCTTCATTAAGGTATCTCCAAATTGGATAGAGCCTTTGCTTGGGATGGTTTCCAAGCATTCAGTCTTCTTTTTGTTACGTCTAAGACCGAATTGTGAGAGACGGATGTTCCAATCTTCAACATGACACTGCAATCCTCTTCTAGTGGTATCAGCAAGTGCAACATCGTCTGCATATAAGAAGAGTCCAAGGGACACTCCTTTGCAGGTCCAGTGCGATTGTGTCCACGACAAGGACAGAAAGCAATGGGGACAGTGCGGAGCCCTGGTGTACACTGACTTTCACTGCGAAGCTCTCCGAGATGCTGATAGTGCAACGTACACGACTTGTAGTGATCGTGTATAGCATCTTGATCCAATTGATTTCAGGTACCCCAGGGTCACGAAGTGCATACCAGATCAAGCGGTGTGGAGCACGGTAGAAAGCCTTTTCGAGATCAAGGAAGGCAATATGCAGTGGCTGATGTTTCTCTCAGTGCTTTTCAATGAGCATTCTGGCTGCAAAGATTGCATTGGTTGTTCCAGCACCCTTGACGTAGTAATGCTGACGATTTCACGCAGTCTTCGATCAAGGATTCTCTCAAAGATCTTCATTGTGTGCGACAGGAGGAGAATTGGACGGTAATTTGCATATTCTGCTGGGTCACCTTTTTTGCTTAAAGATAGGCACAGTGATGCTTGTAGTCCAATCACTGGGAACAGAACCAGAGTCAACTATGGCATTGAAAAAGTTGGTCAGCCAGTTTATCACTGGATCTTTTAATTCCTGTTAACTTCCAAAAGTCTGCCGGAAGGTCATCTGGTCCTGGGGGTTTCTGTTTCTTCTTACTCTTGATGGCGCCAGTGATTTCCTCCGACGTGATGTTTATGATAGGACCTGAATTTGGATTACCTTCTGGAATAGAAGGATGTGGGAACCCAATGTTGGAAATCTCTTCTAAGTGTTGTTGCCAGCATAGTGTATGTCCTGTAATCGCCAACCTTCTTTGCCTTTTATGCTTACATAGTGCTCAATATCCTGTGCTGATTTTGTTTTAACTTTGGTCAGCCGGAAGATAGTTTTCTCTCCTTCCTTTGAGTCCAGTGTTGTATACAGATCAGTCTAGTGACTGTGCCTACCTTCAGTAACTGCTTTCTTAGCCTCTCATTTGGTCATCACATATATTTCCCTGTTCTCTGGAGTCTTTTGTGAGACCCAGTTTCTATATGCCTTCCTCTTTTCATGCACCTTTCCTGAACGTGAGCTGTCCATAACCACGTTTGCTTATCAATACGGTGGGAACAAGGTTTTGTTGTACTCAAGGTTGCTGTGGTGGTTGAAGTGACATTCAGGTCGATGGCAGGAAAATGTATACCATCTGCTAGGATCTCCTTCTGGTCGTTAAGCTTCCACTACTTGATCACATTCATCTACAAGACAGAATTTTGAATTGATTACTCTCATGTTCCAAAATAAAATCCACATTTACAGCAAAAGTAATAGGTATAAGTTTATTTTTATTTGCTCATAGTATTCCCAAACCACTTACATATCACTTGTCCAATAAACACACTGTAAGTACAAATTGTAAACCAGAGGTAAGTTTCTCTCAATTTCTGAAAATTTTCTCAATGTGGACTTAGCAGCTTTTGCATGTAAGGTCTTCACATAACCTCTCTAAGTCTTAACCTACCCTCATAGTTAGCGGGTTATTCAACTTTTGAATAGGGGGGGGGGGGGTAACAATTTTGATATTATAAAGGAAATAACTGTAAATGTATATTTATTTATTTTATTATTTACATATTTTACACCCACACTGGAGCACTTAAATCAATACATTTGAGTAAATTTCTTCTTTTTCTCCTCCCAGAACTTTCTCATCCTCTCCGACCCGGAAGCCCTTTGTGTGTCCGATATAGTATATTGTTATACCCGTAGGGTATGCCACCCTCATCCCCTACTAATTACACCCCCTAAAAACACATAACATAAACATAATTCTACAATCTACGACTGCATCTATAAAACTCATTACTTCAATGCACTCAGGTGGCCGCATGCCTGAGCCCAACGACCCCAGGAAGGGCTACGACACACAAGGAATGCACAATTCTGCAGACACGGCACGCAGGCTCAATAAAAACTGCGAGAGGTCATGCCTCCAGGTCATTCATTCTCAGTCAGGTGTTGTAGAGTGAAACCTCTGCCGGACTACTGCGCCAGCCTGGTAAGTGTACGCATAGAAGTACAATCATTAAAACAACAATCTCTAGATAACTGGTCCTTACATTTATTTGACTAGCTGGTAAGATCCTACCCTTTCAAATCCCCTCTAGGTAGGATCCCCTAGCATTATTGTTCAATTGCTTCGTGGCGTCAGCAGGTAGCCACGATCACAGTGGTTGTATCAGCAGGCTCGCTCTCAGCCCGCCCGCTTACACTAACATTAAGCCGCTTAGCGACTGTACCGTTTAAATCCGCATTTACTGAACCGCCCTTCTCTCCGTTCATCATCGGCTTTAACTCGAATCCGAGTATAAATCTTCTTCCTTCAGTCCAGTTTGTGGATGTGTTTACGGTGACTAAAGAGTCCAATCCTGGCATGGAACAAGCGTCCACACAAGTCACATAGTATTGCTGGAGGAGGACGTGGTTGGGCTGCTCGAAGTTTCCTAGCTTCACGCTTGGCCTCTTCATGTGTGCGTCGATCCCTTTCAAACGTCTTTACAGTATCTGAGATGGTACGGCGCCAAGTTGAGCGGTCTTCAGCCAGCATGTCCCAGGTTTGTGAATCAAGACCTGTCAATTTCAGGGACTGCTTAAATTGGTCCTTGTAGCGCCTCTTAGGACCACCATGAGGTCTGGTGCCATAGCATAACTCACCATATAGCATTTGACGAGGTAATCTCACATTATCCATCCGATGGACATCACCAATCCATCTAAATTGGTGACCTATAATGGATGATTCTATGCTGTTGATTTGAGCCTTTTCCAGAACAGCAATATTGGTAATGCGGTCTTCCCATTTAATCCTCAGGATTGATCGAAGTTTTTGTAGGTGGAAACGCTCAAGCTTCCTAAGATCACGTCGGTAAAGGGTCCAAGTTTCACAACCATACAACAATGTAGAAATGACTACTGCTTTGTACACCATAAGCTTTGTACTCATAGACAGATCTTTATTCATGAAGACCCGGTGCGCTAATCGTCCATACCCTGCGTGGGCTGCGCCAATTCTCTTATCCATATCCTGCTCACAGGTACAGTTCACAGAAATGGTACTGCCCAGGTACGAGAAGTGGTCAACCTGTTCTAATGGCAAATTTGAGGTGGAGATATTGAACTGAGGAAGAGGTGTGCCTGGTGAAGGTTGTGCCAAGACTTTAGTCTTATTGACATTTATGGTAAGACCAAAGCGATCACATGCACTTTTGTAACAATTAACTGACTCTTGCAGCTCTTCTGGTGTGAGAGTTGGTGACGCAGCATCATCTGCATACAACATGTTAGTAACCTTAGTAACCTGAGTTTTCCTCAAGGAGCGGAGACGAGTTAGGTTGAAAAGCCCTCCATCAAAACGATACTTGACCTCCACACCTGGGATGTTTGTGGGTGAATCATAAAGCATTGCAGCCAAGTACAGCGCAAAAAGTGTTGGAACCAGTACACATCCTTGTTTCAGTCCATGGGTAATTCATCGGACGTCTTATTCTGATGGCAAACCTGACCTGTCATGCCATCATGGAGAGCCTTGATTAGATCTACAAAACGCTGAGGGCAACCAAACCGCTTCAGCACTGCCCACATAGCTGGTCTTGGAACCGAATCAAATGCCTTTTCCAAGTCATAAAAGACTAAGAAGAGTGGATCCTGTTGTTCTCTACATTTTTCTTGTAGCTGTCTCACACAGAAAATCCAGTCAATTGTGCTTCTGGAAGCTCTAAATCCGCATTGTGACTCTGGGAGGATCTTCTCAGATATAACCTTGAGGCGGTTAAGTAGAATTCTTGCAAGAATCTTCCCCACAATTGGCTTGAATTAGTTCCAGAGGGATGTTATCTGGGCCAGGTGCTTTTCTGGGTTTCAATTGGTTGAGAGCTGCACTGAATTCATGATAAGTAGGAGGTACTGCCAACCACAGTTGTTCAGGTTGTTGCGGCACATCACAGAGGAAGTCTTCAGCAGCTTCTGATGGACGATTTAGGAGATTGGAGAAGTGCTCCTTCCAGTGTTCCAAGATTTCTTGACTATCAGTAAAGGTAGTAGAATTATCAGCGCTTTTCAGTGTACCTGATGATGAGCGAGATGGTCCATATATTTTCTTGAGTACTGCATAGAAGTTCCTCAAGTCTCGAGCATCCGATAGTCTCTGCAGTTCCTGAGCCTTCTGTTGCCATCAAGTATTTTTAATCTGCCTTATCTGCGTCTGGCATTTACCCTTGAGTTCCAGTAGTTTATCTCTCTTTGTGTTGAAAGTTGGGTCTTGAAGATGGGCAAGATAGGCATTCCTTTTGGCATTGATGAGAGACAGAATTTCCTCATTGTTGTCATCAAACCAGTCTTGTCTTTTCCGCACTATAAAACCAATGGTTTCCTCAGCTGACTCTGTGATAATCTTCTGTAATGTGGCCCATTCTTGCTGAATATCATTTGTTACTGGGTTTTCTGATAACTGGGTGACGATCCTGTTTCCAAAATGTTTGTACATGGATTCATCCTGAAGTTTGTATGTATTAAACTTCTTTCTTGGCAAATTTTTGATGTTCCTAGGTGGTTTAGGTCTGATGGATATTCTGAGCTTACATATAAGAAGTTTATGATCTGTCCAACAATCGTCTATATTCCTTGCTGTTCTGGTAATAAGAGTGTCCTTATCACATTGCCGGGTAATGATATAATCAAGAATGTGCCAATGTTTGGAACGAGGATGCATCCACGTGGTTTTGAAGCGGTCAGGTAGCCGGAACTGCGTGTTGGTAATGAAAAGTTCGTGTTCTGCACAAAGACCAAGAAGCAACAGTCCATTGGGATTACATTTTCCAAGTCCCTGTTTGCCCATCACATTATTCCATAGCCTGTGATCTTTCCCAACTCTGGCATTGAAGTCACCGAGGAGCAAGAGTTTATCTGCAGATGGTACCTTGAGATGATTTCACTTAGCTGATTATAGAACTGAGCCTTTACTTCATCATCAGAATCTAAGGTAGGAGCATAGGCAGAGATGAGTGTCATAAAGGAACCTCCTGAGAGTGGTATGCGGAGAGTCATGAGCCTTTAGCTGATTGCAATGGGCGTAAGTTGGTGATAATTTACCAGTTTGGTCTTAATAGCGAAGCCCACTCCATGAATACGACATTCACCCTCCTCCTTTCCTTTCCAGAAGATCACACCCTCGAACTACCCAATCAAACAGTACATTTGGGAGTTCTCCTCCCGAGCTGCTTCCACGCTCTCGAACCACTCCTTAACCGACACCTCTTACACTAATTCCAAGCATCCCCCAGGTACTCATATTTCATCCCACCAAATATTACATTCTGGAGGGCACCCTCTCAGGTCCCCTACAATATTGTTTCCGTTCAACTGTTATTAGTTTGAGACTTATGCTCTTGTTCTTCAAAATCCTCTTCTCTGTCTTTGATTTATTGCCGAGTTATACCCAATTCTTTCAAATCATCCTGAACTTCTTTGAACCAATTATTGATTTTATTTTTCAAAAAGTAATCAAATAGTTGTTTCAATATCCTGGTTTCTGGCAATCTTGATATGTGACAGAAAGAGGAAATTCTTCTTTTACGCATTGTAGTTATTATTGATTCACATTCACGATAGACGATGTTGTTAGGCAACAATCTCCACTGTCCATCAACTTGGTGTTTTTTGTTAATAATTGTTCTAATAATTCTTCTGTTAGTTTTCTGTAATTTGTCTGCTGTAGATTTTACATTCAATTTGAATAAAGTTTCACTAGCATAAGTTGCCTCTGGTTTAACTATGGAATTATAGTGTTTCAGCTTAGCGTTTATCAAAAGAGATTTCTTTTTATAGGTTGGCCAGGTAAGTCTTTGTACTTGTTTAAATTTAGTTGTTCTGTATTCTATTGCTTCTTTTTCATTTGTGTTCCATGTTATTATTTCCCCAAGATATTTGAATTTCTGAACAATTTTAATCTCTTTATTATTGTTCAGATGAACGACTGGTAGATCAACTTAAAAAGTTGGCATCATTTCTGTTTTTTCAAATGAAATTTGTAATCCCATTTTTTTTGGCTATAATTTCTAGTTGTTCAATTTGAAATTTAGCCTCTTCTATTGTATTTGCAAGTAATGCTAAATCGTTCGCAAAAGCATGACAGTTGAGTTTAATATTTCTGCCGATCTTGATAGTTGGTTGACATTTCTTGTTCCATTCACGCATGACCTTCTCCAATGCACAATTAAACAACAATGGTGCAAGTCTGTCTCCTTGTCGGAGTCCAGTTCTTATAGTAACTGTATATAATGTACACATTTGAAAAATTCTTATAGCATTACATCAATATTTACTGACTGACCTCCAAGAAATTATCAAGTGCAAATCAATTATCCACATAATATACAGGGTCTTTATTTTTTCTTGGCAAGGCCATTCTGCTCGACCTTGGCCGGCGGTCCCCGGCTGTTACAGGTTGGCACGCGCGGTCTACGCCCGTATTCCCACGCTCTTGCTGCGGTAGGCGTGAGCTCCGAGCTAATTGGGTGTTTTATAAAGCTGTATGTCGTATTGTATAGTGTTTTATTGTGATTGTGTATAGTGCTGTATTGCCTTATGTGAAATATTCGTTACGTGAACATGCATATCTGCACAATACGTACATAAAGTGCAGGAAATCGTGCGCTAGAACAAGACAAAAGTTTCGAGTGAAATTACCAGGGAGGCCCATTCCTATAAATCGGACAATAAAACAACTGGCAAAGAGATTCAAACGTACAGGTTCAGTTAACAATAAAAATAGACGTTATTTCCTTACTGAAGCTAAATTAACTGGAGTAACCAGAAACTTCATAAGGAGATGCCGATTATATTTGGCAGCAGATGGGGAACATTTTCAGCATCTACAGTAAACATGGTGAATAAAAATGCATGATACTGATTTTAAGCAGAATATTCTGCCGTACATATGCGCGCGCGTCAGCCGGCAACTGGCGGAGAGATAATGTCCTTGCCAAGCAAATATAAAGACCCTGTATAATTTTTTCTTTTATACAGGATGTATCAGAAACCCTTTTAACGGGAGTATTGGGAGGATCATACTGTGGCAGCACGAGATGTACTAGATTCCCTACATGCCAACTACCAAGGAGGAATGAGTCTGACATTACAAACAGCAGTAACTGTAGTCTGCAGTAATGCATGTAAGTTGTTTGTTTTGGAGTACTGATAATCTGAATAATATTATCCATTTTCAGGTCCGTATTGAATATGTTTACTAATAAAACTATCAATTCTCCGTCTTTTTAGGGCATATTTCATAGTCTTCTAGGCATATTGTATTGAAAAGACGGAGAATTGATAGTTTTATTAGTAATGATAATCTGCCTGTGAAGTGAGTGGTATATATTGTGATAAAGCATAGGCTCATTTTGTCTCAGTGTAAGCATCCCCTCGCACTGCCTACTTCACTCCCAACTTACTTTTGTGGTCATGAAGGTTGCACACAGCCTGTTTAAGAAATTTCATAATAGTTTTACAACCACATATTTCTTCAAAACTCAACACTTCATAGACATGCTGCTAACATAAATGTTTCCTATTCCTTTCCACGATGTTGCCGTAATATTCATTATAAGTATTTCATATACTGTATATCCATAGAATGTCTTCATCCATTTTTATAAATGTACATAGCCGAATTCCTTTCAAAATCCCTTCCCTGACACATCCTGAAAATAAAATAAATGGCCATTGGCTACATTAATAAAATTATAAAAATAGTGGAAAAATATACCTCAGTTGGTAGATTATAAACCCTATGCAAGAACACACAGATTACATAGTTTACATAGTTGACATTTCTACATAAAAACTGGCTATGTGGACTGGGCAAGGATTGTATAGAAAACATTTGTAGAGAGAAAATTATAATCTAAGGCCCAGTTGTACAAACTCGGGTTATCCATCGGAATAGCTATACCTGGGCTAGCGTCTTCCTTGGTATATCTCCAAGGGTGGGTTGTACGACAAGATTTTATTCCGGGGCTCGCTATTCCATGTTTGTCTGAGAGACTAGCTAAGTTGGCAACAAACGAAGCTAACTTTGTGGACATATTGACACGAATTTTAAACTTCTTTGGAAACAGAAAAATATTGAATTGACCACTGCGATACTCCATGAGCGGCCGTGAGAATAACAAACATAATAAATACATGCATTGGTTACGAGTCAGTAAATAATAGTTTTTTTTTTTTTTTTTAGCGTATGGCTTTTAGTGCCGGGAGTGTCCGAGGACATGTTCGGCTCGCCAGTTTTGTAGCTGCTTCGAGACGGACACCCAATGGGTGAGCTACAAGTACCGCTGGGGAGGGAAGGAGGGAAGTTGGAATGTAAGGACGAGGAGTTGGAAGGTAGCGGCTGTGGCCTATAGTTAGGGACCAACCCCGGCATTTGCCTGGAAGGAAGATGGGAAACCACAGAAGACCATCTTCAAGGTTGCCGGCGGGGGGATTCGAACCTCCTCGCCTCCCGGATGTGAGCGACTGCCATCAGTCATGCCGTAACCACCACGGCTAACTCACCCGGTTAGTAAATAATAGTATATCGTATATATAAATATAATGCAAACTAATATAGCATATCCAAGAATTAAGTTCCTGTCAGAACCTCAAAACTGTGTATTTTTCCTGTCTGAACCGAATAAAGAATTAATTTTCATCACAGTTCAGAAAATGATCCGGCCTCTGTCTGATCTTCTTTGCTTTTCTCCTTTGCAGAAATATTCTTTCTATTAAGGGATCCTCTGCATCAGCATAAATGCACACTTGAATAATTGAGTAGCCTCGCTCTTGACTGACGCAAAGTTGTTATTAATACACTCTTGACCCACGGACCACCCCAAACGACTACCGGTACATATAAAATATAATACAGAAGCACCAAGCATAACATAAAAACAAAAAATAATAAGCAAAAATAGTTGGACCTGGTGAGATTCGATCCGCAAAAATTGTAACTTTATACTCGCGTGAATAGCACGCTAACCACTGGACCACTGCTACCTAGCGAAAGTTCCTGAAGACTGCGCGTATGAAGCTTTCGTTATTTTCTGTAAAAATATGTATGTAATTACTGTGCTGCAATTAAGATTATACATTTTCATGTACATATGTGAATAATTCACTCGAATTAAGAGTTTGTGATGATTTAACTTCGGTTGTTTTCTAATAAGTGAGCCTCTGCATCACTTTCTACATTAATTCCTGGCATCTACAGCATGATTGTTCTCTTGAATATGAGTAGCCTATGCTCTCGACTGACGCGGAGTTATTATTAATTACCCTGTTGAACTTAGGATCACCCCAAGTGATTACTGGTAGGCTACATATAAAAGATAATGCAGAAACACCAAGCATAACATAGAAACCAAAACTAATAAGCAAAAAAAAGTTTCAACTGGTGGGTTCAATCCACAAAATTTACATTGTTGCGTCCTGATGATGATGATTGTTGTTTTAAGGGGCCTAACATCGAGGTTATCGGCCCCTGATGAAATGAAATGGCGTGAAATGAAAGGATGAAGATAAAAAACAGCTCACTGCTATGGATGAATCGAAAATGGTTTAGATAAAATAGACAGTGAGCCCCAATAACTATGCCTTATGTAGCAGGGAATATACTTACAAAAAGGAACTCAGATTGAAACTACTCACCAAATGGAGAGCGGTAATACGTACATAAGGGAATTTCGAACGAAAATACAAAAGGAATAGATTGAAAAATACGCACAAAATGTAGGTTAAGTCCAAAATACGTACAAAATGCAACGAACAGTCGAAATACCTACAAAATGCAAGTGAAATCAAAATACTTACAAAATGCAAATGAGATTGAAAATACGCACAAAATGTAATGGAGATTCAAAATACCCACAAAATTGCAATAGAGACTTAACTGCTTGAACAAAGCGGGGTAGGTTGAAAATACAAAATGCAATTGAATTTGCTTACAAAATGTACGGTAAATTCAAACTTCTCATTAGGATGGACAATCCTTACAAAATGCAATTGAGATTGAAAAACATTCACAAAATGCAATCTAGATCGAAAAGACTTACAAAATGCAAAGTAGATTAAAAATACCTACAAAAAAAAAATCGCTAAAGGGGAATTTAGATACACGGGGAACTAAGTAACAAAAACAGTGCGGGAATCTGAAAGAAAAAAGGAAATATAAGGAAAAGAGGAGAGGATTGGAGAGGAGAGGGGAGGGGAGAGAGGAGAGGGTCCGCCCCAAAGGGAAGGGACAAAAGGGGAAAACGTACCCAGCTCAGGAATCCCTCGGGGTCGCCAACTCCCGAACTCACCAGCCGTGAGCCCCTGAGGGTGTAGCATTATCTAGGTTGCACCAGAAGTGGTGGGGCTACATACACCCTGCCTCCTTAAGGTCCTTGAGCACAAGGCAGGAGGTAAAAGGAAAAGAAAAAGAAGGCTGACCCCTCACAGAAGGAGGGTGTCAGGAAAGATGAGACAAGGGCCAATTAAGGCGGGAAAGGAAGAGATTCCCTAGGCCTCGGATACCCTAATACCGTCGGGGTCGGAAGAGAACAAGAGTTGACCAAGTGAGATCAACAGGAAAGAAGACGGAGAGGAGCCTGGCACAAGTAAGTGGAAGCAATGCCGGACTCAGCTGGGGCCCCGTGGTCGCCAACCAACGCCCACTAGAAGTGAGCCCCTGGGGGATGTTCCGTCCTGAGTCTGGCACGCTAACCATTGGACCACTACGACATGGCGCCCAGTGCTGAAGACAATGCATATGCTGCTTATATTTGTAATGTCGCTGGCTTGCTTTGGTATTTTTTCTGTAAAAATGTGTATGTAATTATTGTGCTGCTATTAAAATTATACGTTCTCATGTATATCTATGAATAGTTCATTGGAATTAAGAGTTTGCGATAATTTAACTTCGGATGTTATAGCGGTCTCTCCCGTCCGCCATATATATACTCGGTATAAGCAGATAGCCTGCCATTCCATGCCCGGTTAGCTATGCCCAGATTATCTCTTATACCAATGTCGTACAACTCAATTCTGCGCTAACTACGGAGATAACTTTAGCCGGGGTATAACCCGAGTTCGTACAACTGGCCCTAAGCCACATCTATTTAAATACTCTTTGATTGAGCCAGGATCAAACCCCACAATCTTGGGTTTTGAAGGTTAACACTTAAGGATCTGAACCAGTAAATAGAAACCTTTAATGGTGAACAGACAATGGAGAGTTTGCTATATGTTTGACTTTCAATTAACATGAGATTAGCTAACATTTGCATTAAAAACAAAAGCTAATCCTGAAGACTAGGCATTCACTGCTCCCTACATAAAACTAATGTTGTTTTTTGTTTTGATTTTTGTTTTAAATAAAATAGAAACCAGAGAAAATACTACAAAATATCACATACAGCACTTAACTTTTTTGAAATTTCTAAAATAGTAGCCTACTGGTACTGCTTCTGATGTATGAGCAATCTCTTTCTCTACCATTTCAATCAAGTGATAGGGATCTAACTTTCATATAACAGTTGAAACTTTTAAATACTGATACTGTACCTAAAACACAACTTTAAAAAGAATAACAATAAACTTACTGAAATTTTTATTTCAGACTTTAAAAAAAGTTCCATTTCTTATGAAGTAATACATAAAAGAGGGACAGAAGGGAGGGGGAGGTGAACATGTATAATAAGATGGTCCTCTTTTCAGAATTACCACAAAAAATCACCGACATAGCAAAGTTGCTGCATCAAATCTTCTCATACGTAAAAACATTTGTGTCATCAAGTTCCGACACAAAAGAATGTTTCACTGCAACTCTAAACACCAATTACTCTAGTAATTCATATATCATCAAGGGCCCTGAACATCTATAGTTCATCATTGAGCAGTTATGAAAAACACACAATGTCGCACTGCTTCTAACACACAAGATTGAGTTAGGAGGAAGATATATATGGCTCACCACAACACAGCATATTCTCCTGTGCATGTAGCAAGGGGTATCGTTGCAACGTGAACACCAATAGAGCACCTGCAGCACTTAACACAACTTCAAATGATAGTTTTCCTTTTCGTGCCAAGTTCAATACAGGCTACACAATCTTTAACACAATTTCTTCTGCATAGGTCACTTCTATGTTCATGATTCATGAAGTAAAAGATTGGTAGCACTATGAATGTCATTGTTAGAACTACGCAAGGCACTCAACACTCGCGCACGTTCAAATCCCATTTCAACCAATGTCTGAACTTGTTCTTCAGAAGGCTGTACTCCAATTTCTAAAACAAAAATATAATCAATTAATTTTCACTACAAGCGGAACCATTAATTCCAATTGTAGCCTAGATACATAAGAAAAAAAAATATCAAAAAATTGTCTTATTACAGTATGTATGCAAATACTACCCATCATTGAATCCCCACACCCACACCCTTGTGCTTTTCAGTGGCAGTGAGAGTAGGTATCACGATGTTATATCACCATCTGTGGTTAGTAGAAATTCTTAACCTCTCCATCTACACTCGCCGGCAAAAAAACGCAACAAATGATTTTTAAAATTAAAACTTAAGTTTTACGCAAGCCGTTCTCTTCACAGACGAGAAGAGATTCGGTCTCAGATCGCCTGACGGAAGAGAAAGTGTGGAGGGGGGTTGTAGAAAGGTTTTCTCCTGTAACATTTTCCTCCAGGACTGCATTCGACGGGGGTTCTGTCATGGCCTGGGGTCAGTATGGATGCCAGGACTGAATTTTACCTAATTGAAAATGGGACTCTCACAGCTGACCGGCACATCATGGAAGTCCTTGCAAACCATGTTGTACCATTTGCTCCATTTGTCGCGGACAAATTTCACCTAATGCACGACAACGCACACCCAGCCCGATTTGCCCAGCAGTACCTGCATGTGGATAGAATGTACGCACTGGACTGGCCAGCTAAGAGCCCTGACTTCAATCCAATTGAACATGTTTGGGATATGTTGGCCAGAAATGTTTGGCAACGTGTTCCTGAGACTCTCCAGCAACTTCGGGTGATGCTGCATGAGGAGTGGGAACGCATCCAACAGGAAGCATTTCACAAATCATCGCAAGTATAGCAGTGAGGTTACGCGAGGTGATTCGTGCTAGGGGTGGAAATACCCGTTTCTAAGTGTTCAGTTCTTGTGTCAGTACGCAAAGGAATGGATTAATTCTGTAATGATAAATTTTGGAACTCACATTAACATTTTTAAAGGACTATGTAATTTACTCAAAATATAAGACATTTTCACTTATTTTTTTCTTATTCTAGAAAATTAAACAGACTTTTTAAAGTACTTTTCTGTATGTGAAGTGGTTTTCAAATGTTTAAAAAACAATTAATTATGCATAATTTTTACATAAGAATAATTTCATTGCAATAGATTATGGAGAATAATTAAAAATACGAGTGTTGCGTTTTTTTTTTTGCCGGTGAATGTAGAAGGGCACACAATTACTTTCAACCTGGCATTTAAGCGCCACTCAAGAGCTACTGACCGGTGAGAAGTGAAATCGCTGTAACCAGCCAATCAGAGGCAGCTATTCATATTACATTGCAAACTAAACACGATTGGACACCATTTATTTATTTATTTATTTATTTATTTAGCATATGGCGTTTAGTGTTGGGGAGTGTCCGAGGACAAGTTCCGTTCAATAGTTCCAATTTTCGCCACCAGATGTCACTGTCACGTAGTGGTGAACGTCGGAACTATAGCGAGTTTCAAATTGGACGTGATATATAGACATGAATGTTTGCCGGTGATTGACTGGTTGGAGCAATTTCACTTTGGAGCTAGGTAGCTCTAGCGTAGCACTTATCAATGTAAGGTCGAAAGTAATATGTATAGTTATTTCTTTTTGAATTCAGGGCTTGACATTTAATATATTTACCAAATGTCTTAACTAATGTGAATGGAATCGATTGTTTATATTTGTAAAAGTTCTCTATTATTTCTTTGTATGTAAGAATATTTTGCTGTAAATGATCTTCACGTGTAATGTCTGTTACAATGGAATGGTTCATAACCCCTGTTATGTCTGTTTGAAATAAAAATTAAAGTACCGTATATACCCGAATGTAAGACTAGGTTTTTGCCTACTTTTTGTGTTATAAAAATTTGGGGTCGTCTGATATTCAGGGTATAAGAAATGTTTTATCAAGGCTTTTAAAAATTCTTATTATTATTATTATTCGCAAAGTAGTATGCGCAGGTGGCATCTTGTAATTCGCAACGAATTAACGCGTTAATGAAGATTAAAATATGATTGGTTATGTTTAATTACCATGCATTTACGATTAGCATACATTTTGAGGTTAGGATTTACGCATACACGTCATTTTAATCGGATAAATTATATGTTCGAAAGCATACGGAAATATGTTTTAAAACAATCTTTACAAGAACAAAACCCGTCAGTTTTACGAGCAGTAATTGGATGATCAACGTTTCTTAATTTAATGACGTCAGCGCTCTTTCTAAGTTGATCCCGGACATCTGAAGGTCGCGTCGTAATTTAAATACTAAAAACACCCCTTTTTTGCTGAAGCCGGTACACGCGTCTTGTGAGAAATGTTACGGGACACCAGAAACCTAACGAATTCTTGTTTTCTGTGTCGTGAAATTTTAGATATAAGATACAGGTTATGGCAAGTTCATTAATAGAAAATTAGGATCGTTCATCATCTCAAATAGAGATTTTAATTCTTCCTTCCGCAGTTGGTACACAGAAAATCACTGTACTTTGTTACAGTGGGTTGACATTCATGACTGCTTGCCGCGTTTCCGCTGTTCGCTTGTTTTAGTGTTGTTTCGGTGCATGCTGGTCTTCAGGTTGAATTTGCGTCTACTGGCATTCGCTTGCATATAACTCGCACTTTTCCTTCCGAAAAGAAGTGTGAAAATCTTCTGTGCGAGATATATGCGGGGATTTGTGAGGGAAAGACCTTATTCCCGAGAAAACATAAAATTTGCACGATTGAAGCAAGACGACTGGAATTGTCCACTGCCGTCGCTGCTGCCAATCTCCGAGTTACTCTCCATCCATTGCATTTGCGATTCTAGTCTTCAAGAAGCTATCCCATACCCCTATACCCAATCATGCAAGAGTTCAACTGATGGCCTTCCTTATTTTGTCTTCTGTCGTCAGCTCATCGTAACTAACAATACCAGATACGTGTTCTAACCTGACCATTTCTTATTTAACGTCGCCACGTTTGAATACACCTTGCGTGTTTAGTTTCTAGCGCGTCTTTCTCTTGACACAAGTAGCGAATATCAAATTCATTCACAATGAATTCTCGACCGGTGTCGTCTGCGTATTTGATCACTTTGAGTTTAACCCTTATAGTGCCAGGGGGCTGATCTATCGGCCCAGGGAGCCTGTGCTAAAAGTGCCACGGGCCGATCTATCGGCCCCGTTTTCCTAAACATTTTAGCGATGTTTCCAGTAACGCAGCGATTTTGCTCTTGTAACCAATACAACGCGGGAATCATTCTCACACTGTATATATCGATGTGTTTAAGTTCCGTGAACAATTGAATTAATAATAAGCACTCTTTGAGCATGCTGTAGTCAGCTGGCTTGGCGCGTGTTTTATCTTTTGAAGTCGTGATTGTTTACGTTCTTGCTTGGAGCTAATTACGTTATTTGGTGATAAATATGGCTAGCTCTTTGCACAAAGAGGAAATAACTAATGTTTTAACGCTGAGTGAAGAGTGTGAGAGTGAATTTTCGACTGATGACGACGGTGACAATTTTATTCTGCCGTGTCCGCAGCCCGCGCGACAGGAACGCCGAGGCCGAGACACGGGAATACTTTACGCTGACAAAATCGACAGTGATTTACAAGGTTCAGATTCCAATGATAAATCAAGTGACACCTCAACCAGTGATGGGGAAGAGGTTACCACAATGTAGCAAGTAAAATAACATTGTGCAATGCGAAGACTACTATATACGCATGTCTTTGTAGAAACTGATTGTACTCGAAAACTATTTGATATAACTACACCAAATTTGGAACATATATGTAGCATTCCATAAGTAATAACATGTATATAACAAAATATAGTAATTCGAGTGTAGAGGCTGTAGGTTGTAGTATCAGCTACATCTCCCTGGTAGCTCTTCACAATAACACACACAATAATTTCTTGATATGAAAGTGGACTGTATAATTATTTACTAACACTGGCACTGAGGTCTGAAACATGGTGTTGCCATGCTTGCTAGAACACAACAACCCTGCCAATACTCACGCTAGAGGGCGGAAGCCACTACCACCCTAGTCAAGAGACCAACTATAACAAACAGATTATTAAATTGACAAATACGACAATACATAATAAATAAACACTGATTACCGACCTTCAGGACGCAACATACCGGCCACCAAGAAATGTCCAATTTCTTCAAATACACAAAGTTGTTCATAAAACACATTAATCATACACAAAAGGTAACAAAAGAAAGTTGATACACTATATCAAGCACTATAAATCACCATCCTTTGAAAATAAGCACAGTTTTGTTATTGGCCTTTTGAAAAGACCTTGTGGTGTTCAAATGGTCACCACACGCACCAAACCGTTTGGGCCTGGATGAACTCCTTCAATGACTGCCAACTTCCAGCAGAGAGGGGGCACATTATCCTCCTTCACGATGACAAGTGCACCAGGCTGCACACTTGAGCAGGAACTAGTCCATTTGGATCTTTGCTGGAGATGGTGAAGATAGTCACAGGACCATCTACGCCAGAATAGTTGGAGCTGCTGCTGTAAAATATTCCACCTTGACAGCAAGCTAAGCTTAACATTCCCTAGATCTGGCTGGGGAATGGTGGTGATGGCAGTGCCAATTAAGTAGTGACCTGGTGTGAGGGTCATTGGGATCACATGACAGAGGGATTAAGGGTCGAGAGTTCAAACAAGTTTCAATTTGACAAATGAGTGTTGTCATTTCCTCTAATGTAAGACACATGGTGCCCATGGTACGTCATAGATGGTATTTAAACGATTTTACACTCGCTTCCCAAATACCACCAAAGTGAGGAGCTCTGGGTGGTATGAAGTGCCAACTGATGCATTCCGAAATGGTGAAACTTCTTATATCACCGTGTAGCTGATCATGTCCGAGAAGGGTTTGTATTTCTCGCAGTTCCCGTTCAGCTCCCACGAAGTTTGTTCCATTGTCACTGAAGATATTTCGAGGTCTTCCACGACGCGAAATAAACCTTTTCAGAGCAGCCAGAAATACCTGAGTAGACATGTTGCTGACTACCTCCAAGTGTACCGCCTTCATTGCCATGCACACGAATACAGCGACTAACACTTTTCCTTTAACTTATGTAAAATGGTCCAGTAAAATCAGTGCCACAATTGGAAAATGGCCTAGTAGACTCCACTCGAGGACGAGGTAGTTGTCCCATGAGCTGACGTGTGGTTTCTGCCTTTAACTTATGGCATGTCAAACAATGGTACAATATATGACGAACAGTAGTTCTGCCTTTCACAATCCAGTATTGCTGGCGTAATGACGAAAGCAACAATTGGCAACCAGCATGAAGCATGCGCTGATGTTCATGTTCAACAATTAACTTTGTCAGGTGATGTGGTGGTAGAATTATCTGATGCTTCTGTTGATACATAAGATCGGAATGCTGCAGTCTACCTCCAACGCGGAGTAGGTGCATCTTGTCCAGGAAGGGATTCAATGATTTCAGTTTACTATAACTATCAAGAGGCACGTTGTGTTCCAGTTGATGAATCTCCTTGGCGTATTCAGCTTGTTGAGCCATTCTAATGCATTGGTGCAATCCTAATTGCAATTCTTGAAGGGAAAGATCATTCGTTGCTCTCTCAACGCAAGCTTTTCTACAATTAGCCACGAATCTGTTGCAGTATGCTACAACCCGTTGTAATCGAATCAGCTTAGAGAAACGGCTAATAATGTCATTTTGGCAGTTCGTTGCAATGAGACATATTGTCTTCGATTTCTCGTCCAGTACATGTTGAGAAGCGGGAACAACATACAATTTGGGCCATTCAGACGAGAGTTGAGTCAGCCAAGAAGTTCCTTCCCACCATGATTGATTGTCAATGAGGCCATCAGGAAAGATTCCACGTGAAAGCATATCTGCTGGATTGTCGAGCGAAGTCACATGCCGCCACTCAGCAGTTGTTGTAGCGTCTTGTATCTCTGACACTGTTCCCTACAAAGGTCTTCCAACGAGTAGATGGCGCAGCCAGCCACTAATACGATAGTGGAGTCAGTCCAAAGATAGACGTTGCTTAACTTCATATTCAAGGCACTGGCAACCTTCTTGTACAGCCTTGCGAGAAGAAGAGCTCCGCAAAGTTCTAGGCGAGGGAGTGATGTTTTCATCAAGGGGGCGACTCTTGACTTGGAGCATAACAATGTTGATGTTGTGAGTCCTTGCTTGTTAGTTGATCGTATGTAGATGCAACAACCATAAGCCTTCTCAGAGGCGTCACAGAATCCATGGAGCTGAATGTCGTTGACTGGCCCATCAGTCAAAATTCTTCTATTGATGCGTATGGCATCTATCATGGGAAGTTGATCGCAGAGTTCTTGCCATGAACGTGAAAGTTCTGGAGAGAGAGGTTCGTCCCAGGTAAGTTGTTGTTGCCATAGAATTTGGAGGAACATTTTACAGAGAATTACAACGGGGCTAATGAAACCCAAGGGATCAAAAATAGATGAAATAGCTGAAAGCACACAACGTTTAGTGAAGCTATGGCCATGTACAGCAGATCTAATGTTATTTACAATTTGGAACTTGTCAGCTACTGGGTGTCAAAAGAGACCTAATGTTTCAATATCATCGTCAAGGCGAAGAGGAAGGTGGGATTCTCTTAGTTCAGGTGAAATGCTCTCTAACAATTTGGGGCTATTGCTGCACCACTTACGAAGAGAGAATCTGCCCTTACTAAGCAGGTCTATTAGGTTTTTCTGTGTCTGGAGTGCATCCTCCAATGTTTGGGACCCTGACATGCAATCATCAACATAAAAATCGTTCAATAAAATATCCGATTCCTTCGGGTAAGTTTGAGCTTCATCTTCAGCGAGATGTTGTAGGCAACGTGTGGCAAGAAATGGAGAACATGCCATTCCATAGGTGACGGTCTTAAGTAGGTATTCTTGTAGTGCATCAGTCTGCTTCCTTCTCCACAGGATTCGTTGGTAGGCACAATCTCTGAGGTCCATTTGTATCTGACGATACATTTTTGCGATGTCAGCAGTAAACACTATAGGATGAGTGCGGAATCTAACAATGATAGAACAGAGGTCCTGTTGAATTGTAGGTCCAACCAATAGTAAATCGTTCAAAGAAGTGCCACTGCTGGTTTTGGCAGAACAATCAAATACAACCCGTGTCTTGGTTGTGGAACTGGAATCCTTGAAAACAGCGTGATGGGGCATGTAGTAACCTGGGGTAACAGTAGAGTGGGTTGTTTCCATGTGACCCAGATCTTCATATTCATCCATAAAATGTGTGTAGTCTTCTTTAAAGTTTTGGTTTCTACTCATTTTTCTTTCATGTAAATAGAACCGCTTGGCTGCCATTTGAAAGGAACCGCCTAATTTCTTGGGATCTTCTCGAAATGGTAGTCGAACCACAAACCTTCCTGAAGAGTCTCTAATGGTGTTCTGAACAAAATGTGCTTCACATTCCCTTTCATCCCTGGTTCTAGGAGGCAAGTGCAACTCTTCTAGTTCCCAGAATTTCTGAAGTTGAGTATGGATATCAGTGTCAGTTTTGGCAAAGCATGAGACCACCGGCCGCCGTGAAGTATTGGTGCAGGATGCATCACCCTTGTACCTTCCAGAAAGGATCCAACCAAACTCAGTTTCCTGTAAAACTGGGTGATTGAGGTCTCTGGTTAGTTTACCTGACCGCTGAATATAAGAACAGACTTCTGTACCGAGTAGAATGTCAATCTTACCAGGCGGAGAGTATGCAGGGTCTGCTAGTGGGAGATGTGTGGGTAAATTCCAGCTTGAAGAATCAATGAAATGCCCGGGCAAGTCGTCAGTATCCTTGGGAAGCACTAGGCAATCAACAGACACCGTAAAATTACTTGAGCATGAACTGATTTCAACAGAGATTGTGTGTTTCGTTTCCGAAGTAGTGTTACCTATGGCTTGAATTGGTACCCTACTGGGCCTTCTACGAAGTTTCAATCGCTGTGCACACGATTCTGAGATGAAGCAGGATTGTGAGCCAGAATCCAGTAAAGCACGACATGTCTGTAGTCTACCGTTACTGTCCTTGACCTTCACAAGAGCTGTAGATAAGAGGATTTGTTTACTGGGTACTACCTTTAATGTGCAATAACTAGCAGTCATAGACTCTGATTGTTGACGACAGTCATTGACACCATTGTTACGGGAAACATCTTGTTGATAATGACGAGGTTCTGATTGTTGTGAAACATCTAGATGAATAAGAGTATGGTGCCACTTACCACAGGTACGACAGCCAACAGATTTGCAAGTCTTTACCTGATGATCCGATTTTAAACAATTGAAGCAGAGGTTTCTTTGTTTAACAATGTCTCTGCGCTCTTGGACAGAAAGTCGGGTGAAACCGTGACATTTATATAATGCATGGGCTTGGTTGCAGTAAATACAACTTAAAGCAGTTGACATATAAGACTGCTTTACTACTGTAGTATGCTTACGGTTGGAGGAATCTTGGATCCTGTTACTAGTCAAGTTGTTTAGCCTTGAGGGAGGACTAGAATTTATAATTTCAATCGATTTACAATTGGTTTCTAAAAATTCATAAAGCTGTTGAAGCGTAGGAAATGTTTTAGGGTATAATGTAGATTCATACTCCTTGCGAATTGACATCTCTGTTTTTTCTAAGATCAGTTGAGACATCAGCAATTCTTCTATCGGGACCGTCAACTCGAGGGCCTTAATAGCATTCATGTTACTCATGGCTTGATTTAGCAGAGCACGAAGTTCACTCGCAGAAACTTTATTCATAGAGGGCAAACTGAGTAATTGTTTCATGTGAGCAGATGCAATTAAACGTGCATGGTTGTAGCGAGTACAAATGCTGTCGAATGCTACTTGAAAATTAGCATTTGTGACCGGAAGAAAGAAAGCCACAAGGTAACGTGGTACAGCAGTGATTTAACAAAGAAATCTTTGGTAGATTACATGCTGTACGACTGGGAAATGAAGAGAAGTGTCAGAGATATAAAGGTAATACCATCAGAGGCCTTAGATAGCGACCACAGAATACTTGTAATGAACCTGGGAGTTGTTAAGGATAGCAAGAGGACAGAGGACCAGGAAAGGAGAATCAAAGTATGGAAACTCAAGGAAAAGGAAGTCAAGGAAGAATTCCAGAAGATAATAAGGGAAAGGTTGCCAACAGACAATCCTAAAACAGGGAAAGAGGAATGGAAGCAATTCAAGAACACAATGGTGGAAGCTGCAGTGGCAGTATGTGCAAGAACAAGCAACAGAAAGCGGTGTAAAGAGACACCATGGTGGAATGAGAGAGTAAAAGAAGCTGTGGGAAGGAAGAACAAGGCTTTCAGAGTGTGGTTCCAGGAAAGAACTGATCTGGCAAGGGAAGATTATAAGATAAAGAAGAAAGAAGCAAACAAGATTGTCGCAGAGGAGAGGAAGAAGTGGATGGTAAAGTGGACAGAGATGATGGAGGAAGACAGCAGAGGAAATAAGAAAGTACTTTATGGGATGGTCAAAAGTAAGAGAAGAGGTCTGCGAGAGGATGTGGTAATGATGGACAAAAACGGAAATGAGGTACACAACAAAGAAACACTCAAGACACTGTGGAAAGAATACTTTGAGGATTTGCTGAATCCAAATGGTCATAGGGAAGAAGACAATGTATTGGAAGATGGAGAAGACAACTCAGGAATGGAAAAGGACCTGACTTGGAGAGAATTGGAGATGGCTATAAAGATGAAAGGAGGAAGGGCACCGGGTGTGGATGAAGTGAGTGTTGAAATGGTGAATGCAGCGGGGGAGGTTGGGAAACAGTGGCTGTACCGTGTGATGAGGGTGATATGGAAGGAGAAAAAGACCCCAGAAGATTGGAAGAAAGGATTAATTGTCCCAATATTTAAGAAAGGGAGCAGAAAGGAGTGCAGAAATTACAGGGGAGTCACACTCATACCTCACTGTGCCAAGATATATGAAAAGATATTAGAAAGTAGAATACGAGCCAAAGTGGAGAGAAAATTGAGAGAGGAGCAGTATGGATTCCGACCTGGGAGATCAACAGTGGATCTCATATTTTCAGTGAGACAGCTCCAGGAACACCACTACGAATTTGGAGAGGATCTGTTGATGGCCTTCCTGGACATCGAAAAGGCCTATGATAGTGAGTGTAGGGAGAAGGTTTGAAAAGCAATGGAAAACATGGGAGTGGAAAAAGGGACTGTAGGCAGAGTGAAGGAGATGTATTGCGGAAGTGTGAGTTGTGTGAAAGTTGGAGGGGAAAGAACCGACTGGTTCAGACAAATGAGTGGCCTGAAACAGGGCAGTGCGCTGTCACCCCTTCTCTTTATTGTGGCTATGGACGAGGTAATGACACGGATAGCAGGAAAGATAGGAGAAGATAAAATGAAAGCAATGGTGTTTGCAGATGATCTCATGGTCTGGGGAAACGAGGAGGAGGAAATTCAGGAGCAACTGAAGGCTTGGGAAGAAACAGTAGGAGAGTACGGATGGAAGTTCAACATCAGTAATTGTGAGATCCTGTTAACGACCAGGAAAAAGGACAAACCAATGAGTGGGATAGCATTTGGAGGTGGACAGCTGAAGAAGGTGGAAAGTCTCAAGTACTTGGGAAGTCTAGTGGAGGAAAATGGGAGAAATGACAAAGAGATTACAGAACGTGGCAGACAGGCAGAAGCATTTCTGAGAAGCATTAGGAGCTTAGTGTGGAATAAAGACGTCCCACAAAAAAGCAAGGAAGTGTTATACAGAAGCTACTATATCCCGATACTGACCTATGCTTCAGAAACGTGGACAATGAAGAAAAGAGACATAAGCAGAATACAGGCAGGTGAAATGAAGTTTCTGCGAAGTAGGATCGTAGCAACAAGAAAAGACAGGGTGAGGAATGAAAAGGTCAGGGAAATTGTTAAAGAGGAGCCCTTGCAAGGTAGGATTGAAACATCAAGACTGAGGTGGTATGGACACTTAAAGAGAATGGAAGAGAAGAAGATTCCCAAGAGGATACATGAGATGCAGATGCAGAAGAAACGACCAAGGGGAAGACCAAGAGATAGATGGCTGAAAGGAGTGGAGGAATGTGTCAAGAAGAGAGGCGAGGACTGGACCAGAGTGACAGCGGAGAGGTGGTGGGAAGAAAGGACTAAGTGGCGAGGCTTATGTTCCAAACAGACCCAGCCTGGGGCTGGAAACTGTACAAGATGATGATGATGATGATGACTGGGAGATTTGCAATGACATTGTGGGCCTCGCCAGTTAGTGAGCTGAGTAAATAATGGAATCTTTGTATATTGTCGAGAGATTCATTATTAACAATGAGGCTGACGAATGTGTCGTGAAAGTGTCTGAACTGAGTTATGTCGCCGGCAAATGACGGTAATTTAATTGTAGGGAGCTTAATTGAAAGTTTACTGGCACTAGTGCTTGAAGAAGGATGTTGATCACTTTCCTGACGACTATTACACACGCCTGAGCTGGGCATGACTAACGCATTCATTCTAGCTTCTGCGTCAAAGAACATGGTTTCAAAACAATCCCTGTCTTGAGCATGCAGTTCAAAGTCTTCAAACATTTCTAGCTGAGATTGGGCTCCTTCAAATTTATCACGGATGTTGGATAATTCCTTCAGTCTTACTATTATACCCTGGATATCAGAGCCTACAGAGAAATCATCAATATATTTTACGAGACGCGTGAGACTGGCTTTGGCAACTGCGCGCGTCGCAATCAACTTTTTTCTATTTATAGCATCCATGGTAAGAGTGATTAGGAATATAAACAATAGGACAGGATAACAGAAAGATAGATAGTATAAATAATTGCCAGATCTAGGTACTTAGCTCAATAATCCAAGTCGTGGCCATGCGATACGTCTGACGAAACTTCATCCAATAAATCCGGTTCCGGATGACCAAAAATGTAGGTTGTAGTATCGGCTACATCTCCCTGGTAGCTCTTCACAATAACACACACAATAATTTCTTGATATGAAAGTGGACTGTATAATCATTTATTAACACTGGCGCCGAGGCCTGAAACATGGTGTTGCCATGCTTGCTAGAACACAACAACCCTGCCAATACTCACGCTAGAGGGCGGAAGCCACTACCACCCTAGTCAAGAGACCAACTATAACGAACAGATTATTAAATTGACAAATACGACATAATACATAATAAATAAACACTGATTAGCGACCTTCAGGACGCAACAGAGGCTGTCAACATTTTATCAAAAATTTCGAATTTCATTTATTTGTTTAAATATTTTTTAAAAGAATTTTTGCAATTAACAAAATAAAGTGAAATATCAATTAATTAGCACCCATTACGTTACAAATATGTCTACCTGCTACAGAAAAAAAATTCAACATTCTATCTTGATAATTATCAATAGGAGATAATTTTTATCAAACCCTTGTAATTTCACTAAACTTGGCTTGGCATTCTTAGCATATCCACGCATTAATAGCTTGGCATCAAAAGGGTTAAATCCAGCCGTATAACTTCCATGATTTTACAGAACTAAAATATCGATTTCCACAAGAAAACAATCACACTTAACTGAGAAACAAAAATGGAACATGAAGACAATACTGGTAGGCCTACTTATCGACAATGCAACAGACTGCCAACAAACACCGTGGAAGAAAGGAAAGCACCGCCGCAAAAACGAACAATACAATCGCGGGCAAGACGTGTTTTCAAACTACGATCATTTTTATGACGGCGTTAGAAATTAACGCGAGATACGATGCAAACTTCAAGTTGATAGTGATTTGTTATGCTGAAATAACATCAAATGTTAAAGCAGGACAGATGTACGGAATGAGCGAGTGCAATGTGCGTAGATGGCAGCAAACTAAGGACAAACTTAAAAGTGCGCATACAACAAGAAAATCTTTTCGTGGACCTAGGGAAGGACGCTTCCCTGATTTGGACAAAGAAATTATAGAGTACCGGTATGTCTTGGAAAAGGGGGCAGAGGGATCTCCGATAACACGAGACATTATAAAAATGAAAGCACAAGTTATGAGTTAGCGAGTATTATTTTGAAAAAAATCTGTAAGAGGCAGTTGATAACTAGACCTCGTCTTATATTCGGGGTCGTCTTACATTCAGGTATAAACGGTAATGAATTCAGAGGGTCGTATGATGAAGAGGCTAAAAACAAATGATTTGCCTTCACAGTAAACCAGGTGACATGATGAGACCGGTTTTTGTACAGCATAGGACCTACAGTACTTACTCAAGCCACACCACATTCTTCCAAGTCCTCAGAGAGAGTATGGTTATTCCAAAGGAGATTTCTGATTAGGCTCTACTGTACTCTTTATCAGTAGGAAGAACTAGTCTTCAGGTTGGCAGATATCGTATGTATTTAGGGATTACTGTGTGAGTGGGTACTTAGTTATTGTTTTAAGGGGTGGAACTACGAGGTCATCTGCCCCTAGGTGGGTATGTTTTATTGAGGAAAGAACATAGGGGAGATAGATAGGAAGACATACAAGTTACTCGCAGAGGTTAAGCTGTTTTCCTCTCACCAAGGAAGACCGGGTTAGATTCCCGGTCAATGCATGTGAGATTTTCGAAGTGAAATGTCATGTCCTGCAATTCAGATTCCACGTAAAAAGGAGGTACCATGGCTCATGATCACGTAAAACTATAATCTTCCTTATACAAGTTGCTGCACATGACTATGAGGGAGTTAAAAAGGCACTGGCAAGGAGATTAGGCAGAGGGCCTACCTGTCTCTACAAATACCTCGTTTGAAATGTCATGGAGATGTGTTGTAACCATATCGATCATCTCTACAAAGTCCCCGATTCTTGGATGATCCCGGTAATCTTGAGAACCACTGGATGGATTTTGATGCGGTTTTCACCATTCTTTGTATTGTGCCCGTTTATCCGAAGATAAACCCCCACATATGTGGGAGCCTCGAAGACAGTTGAGCACAAGATTCTAAATATCTCAGGGGTTAACCGGTAAGGGCTAGGTGGTGCTAAACTGTATCCGAGACTCACGCCTGAATATAGAGAAGACGAAAAAAACACAAGATTTCCACAAACCACACCCCACTTTTATTAGATAAAAGTTATCTCAAGTCAAAAGCAGAACACTCCTACCTCAATCTACAAGGTGTAAAAATATTCAGTCTCTCACCCTGAGATTCCTGATCGCTAAACATAAGAAAATTTATTCAAAAAACACTTCCTATTTGAATGTCTTCAAGTTTAGGCATGTCCATCATGTCCCTCTTTACTCACAAACACTTATATCGATCATCGCTGACACTTATTTACAAATTATACTTCAAACAAGGCACTGAGTAAAATTTAGTTCACTGTCTGTTTTCTATTATTAAGAAAATACCTATGCTTCACCATCCACATTTATTAATAATTTATCCACTCATGAAATATTATGATCATAACTGTTGCAAAGTTTGTTTACAGAATTTTGGCATGTTATAATTAAAGGACTTGCTGTTGTACATTTGAAAATAATCATCCCATGGAATTTTCCGATTAGTAGCAAGCATTATTAATCTAAACATAACTGATTCAGATGCTGTTTGATCATGTCTGGAAGAAATGATTCCCTTGTGTGATCAGATCTTAAAAGTGACCTCCCCTCATACAAATGCATTCAGAAGAAAACAAAAATGAATCTTCACGGGGTCCACCCCCTACTCATTTTCGACAACCACCACTATTCCACAATTAATGGTGCATTCAAAATCCTTATGCCCACATATCACATAATATATCGGTGCACTGTCTTCGACAGGCCCATTTATAAACTGAATGCTATACTGCCACACTTCAACTTAACAAATTGGTCACAATCCGATCCACCTCTGGTGGCAACAACTGGGATATTTACTTACATATTATTATACTCAAGAAAACATTTTCAATTAGCTCAGTCCTCAACTACTTTTGGTTGTTACATAAAACCTGATCCCCTATTCACCTTGGGATTACTATACCTCCTTTGAGTTTTTATAAACAACTGAACTTACAACAAAATCAAATAATATTTACGGTAAAATATTTCAACTCCTTGTTCGAATATTTTTATGAGAATTAATGATGTTTCTCATACCAAAATACTATTATTATTATTAACTTCACTTTCAAAAATGATTTGTTTTCCAAAATTTATTCACCATTATTTTAAGTTTTTATTCATATCATTGGCTTCTAACTATCACTGCACTCAAGAATTCATGTACTTTAATTTTATTATTATTATTTAATTTTTCACAGTACTCTATTATTATTATTATTTATGATCTATTTTAATTTTATTTTTCCATTGCACAAATCATTCCTCATTCACAAAAATCAACTCGTGAGTGACCAATATCTCCTATCACTAGTAATGAGTCAGGAAGCGAAAAAGAAAGAAAACGTTGCCTTACTGAAAATAATGAAAATCCACAGCCTGCTTCCAGTCTCCAACCGGGTCAGGAATGGAATGAATGAATGAAGCCCCTATCTAGCGGCGAGGATATGAACTGTGCCGGCTGCCGAGGCCTGACGCACTCCTCTGGGGCAATGATTAAATGCATGACAGATGAAATGAAATGATAGTGGAGAGTGTTGCTGGAATGAAATTTTGACAGGGAAAACCGGAGGACCCGGAGAAAAACCTGTCTGCCTCCGTTTTGTCCAGCACAGATCTCACATGGAGTGACCGGGATTTGAACCACGGACCCAGCGGTGAGAGGCCGGCGTGCTGCCGCCTAAGCCACGGAGGCTTTTTGTTGCCTTACTATCCGCCCTAAATTACTGAAATCAAACTACCAGGAAAACTGATAAATTACGAGAACTTCTTATCAGAAACATGAAAAAGGACAATAAAAATATGCCGACCTATTAAGTTTGGGAATAGAAATATACACGTGACTAGACTACAGTACAACTACGATAGCATGTCGAGATCTTACTTCCAGATATTCACTGTCCGTCAGGTGTTGAGATTGCAGTGTAATAGTTCCTCCATGAACTAGTCCCCCGTTCGGATCTCCGGGTGGGGACTACTCGAGAGGGGGTTAACATCACAGAAGTGACAAAGAGGAAATCTGACATTCTACGGATCGGAGCGTGGAATGTTAGAAGTCTGCTAGGAAGTGGAAGGTTAGAAAACTTAGAAAGGGAAATGGGTAGGTTAAGGTTGGATTTGGTTGGGATTAGTGAAATGTGCTGGCAGGAAGAACAGGACTTTTGGTCAGGAGACTATAGGGTCATTAGCACTAAATCAAACAATGGCCAAGCAGGGGTTGGTCTCATATTGAGTAGGAAACTTGGACAGCGGGTGGAATATTATGAGCAATATAGTGAACGGATTATTGTAGCAAAAATCAATACTAAACCTATGTGCACCACAGTGGTACAAGTCTATAGGCCTACCAGTCAAGCTGATGATGAGGATGTTCTAAAGGTCTACGAAGAAATAGACGAAATTCTGAGGTATATCAAGGGTGATGAAAATGTTATAGTAATGGGAGATTGGAATGCTGTGGTAGGAAAAGGGAGAGAAGGGAAGATAGTAGGAGATTTCGGATTAGGTGAAAGGAATGATCGAGGAAGCAGGCTGATGGAATTCTGCACCGAGCATGAGTTGGTCATAGCTAACACCTTATTCAATAACCACAATAGAAGAATATACACTTGGATGAGACCAGGAGATACAGGGCGTTACCAAATCGACTTCATTATGGTCAAGCAGAGGTTTCGAAACAAGATTTTGGATTGTAAAACATATCATGGTGCTGACATAAACTCTGACCACAATCTGGTTGTAATGAAATGCAGATTAAAGTTGAAGAAACTGAAGAAAAGTCAAAAGCCAAAAAGATGGGCAATAGACAGACTGAATGTAAAGGATGTAAACGAAAGATTCAAGAAGAGTATAGAGGAAGGACTAATGAAAAACCCTAAACAAACTTCAATTGCAGACGAATGGGCACTTTTGAAGAATGAAATAACAAAATCCGCAGAAGAAAACATTGGTAGGAAAGAAAGAATAGGTAGAAAACCGTGGATCACTCAGGATATACTAGAATTGATGGATGAAAGGGGAAAGCAGAATACAGACGTCTGAGAAATCAGGTCAACAAGAAGTGCAAGGAAGCGAAAGAGAAATGAGCAGGTATAGAAAATTGCCTGAAATTAGGAAAATTAGACACAGCTTATCAAAGAATTAAGAATACATTCGGGGAAAAGAAGACTAAGTGCTGTAATATTAAGGACACAAATGGAAAGCCTCTAACAGATAGGGAAGAAAAGGTTGAGAGATGGAAAGCTTACATAGAGAGTTTGTATAAGGGAAAGGAGATTGAGAATCATGTAATGGAAAGGGAGGAGGAACTTGATGAGGATGCGAAGGAGATTTAATATTGAGATCAGAATTTGACAGAGCATTGGAGGACTTAAGCAGGAACAAAGCACCAGGCATAGATGATATACCGATTGAGTTGCTACGCTGCATAGGAGATGAAGGTCTGATCAGGTTATTTCACTTGGTGTGTAGGATTTGTGAGACAGGTGAGGTACCCCCTGATTTCAAGAAGAATGTAATCATCCCTATACCAAAGAAAATGGGAGCTGACAGATGTGAAGATTACCATACAATCAGCTTGATTACTCATGCTTCAAAGATCCTGTCTAGAATAATTTACAAGAGGATTGAAAGCCAGATAGAAAGGGAGTTGGGTGAAGACCAGTTTGGTTTCAGGAGAAATGTAGGAACAAGGGAAGCTATACTAAGTCTCAGGCTGATTTTGGAAGGTAGAATAAGGAAAGATAAGAGAACGTTCATGGCATTTGTAGACTTAGAAAAGGCTTTTGATAACATTGATTGGACTAAATTGTTTGACATTTTGAAATCTATTGGAATAAAGTACAGGGATAGGAGGGTGATGTACAATCTATACAGAAACCAGACAGCAGTCATTCGAGCTGAAGGACATGAGGGAGAAGCTGATATTCAGAAAGGTGTTAGGCAAGGCTGCAACTTATCACCCATACTTTTCAATCTTTACATTGAACAAGCAATGAAGGAAATTAGAGAAAAATTTAAAGTGTGAGTGAAGATTCAAGGAGAAATAATTTCAACTCTGAGATTTGCTGATGACATCGTCATCTTGGCCGACAAGCCTGAGGATTAGAATGAGTTTTTGAATGGTATGGACTCTGTCTTACGGAAAGAATACATGATGAAAATTAATAATTGTAAAACAAAAATACTAGAATGCAGCCGAAATAAATTAGAAACCCCTAAGGACATCAAATTGGCAGGTGAAAAGCTGAAGGAAGTAGGAGACTTCTGTTACTTAGGAAGCAAAATAACCAGTGATGGACGAAGCAAAGAGGATATAAAAATTCCTCTCGGCACGCCGGAAGGCGGAGGTAGATTTCACCGGGCAAACTAGGGGATAGGCTATAATAGGCAAAATATGCAGGTTTTCGTAGGAGGATCAGACCTCATTTATTGCGAGAAAGTATTTTACAATTGGAGGTTAGTTAACATTTTTTCGTCTTTCTATGCATACTTTTAACATTTTACTGTCTTATGGGGATGGTAACCTTCTTGTCATTTGGGGTTAATTTTTAGCCTACTTTTCACATTTTGCAAAAATGAGGAAAAAGTAGTCTTATGAGATCGGGCAAATGTGTGTGTGTCTGTCCTTCTGTCTGTCTGTCTGTGTGTGTGTGTGTCCCCCCCTATCAACTCCTAAACGGCTGCAGGAATCCAAACGAAATTTGGTAGGAGTAAAGATCTATACCTGAATATCTCACGGCCATATTTGAAAATGATGCCAGTGCTAGCAACTGCTGAAAAATCGCAATTGAAATTTGAGCTCCATGTTGGATATCTTGGAAGGTATGAATGGGAGCTATTTCAAAATTGGCACACTTATAGATAATAATATTTCAGTTAAATTTCCAGGAGGCCATGCATGGCAGTGTTGCCAAAATGATTCTAAGCCTGCTGATAAGTCTAATTTTAAATGCATATAACTTCTATACTATCAATTGGATTTCAACCAAATTTTGTATGTAATATGTGTACATAAACAGATATGACTGGGCGTATTCGTACGAGCCACCAGGGCTGCCAACTGTCAATAAATGTTATCTCTATTCTTTTATCCAAATACCAATATATCAGAAAGTATGCAAGCCGACAGCTTTAAACTATGCACACGTATAGTACCTGACATTCTAAATTAATTTGGAGTAACTTATGTACATCAGTGCTACCAACATGATTCTAAGACTGCTGATAAGACCAATTTTTAAATACATGTAACTTCTATAATATCAATTGGATTTCAACCAAATTTCCTATGTGCTATGTGTACCATAACAGATATGACTATGCTTATTCTTAAGAGCAACCAGGGCTGCCAACTGTTAATAAATGATGTCTATTTTTTACCCAAATATTAATATATCAGAAAGTATGTAAGCCAACAGCTTCAAACTTTGCACAAGTATATTACCTAACATTCTAGATTAATTATGAGAAACTAATATACGTCAGTGCTGCCAACATGACTCTAAGCCTGTTGATAGGTCCAATTTTCAAATACATGTAACTTCTATACTAACAAATGGATTTCATCCAAAATTGGCACAGCAAGATATCATAATAATTCAGATTATTTCTGACCAACGCATGCGTGACATTGTTGAAAAACATGATTATACGCGCGCTGATAGATCCAATGTCTAACTGCATGTAACATCCATGCTATCCATTGGACTTCAACCAAATATTGTATTCTGTATCTTAAGAGATGGAACTAAGAATATATTCAGTCACCAGGGCTGCCAACAGTAGTGTTCTATTAGGCTACAGGTATATTTCGAACTAATTAGAAATTTCGATATTACCAACTTAATTTCGCTATTTTTCTAGATAGGTCTATATAGATTGGCATGAATCTTAAATTTTAAGAAAAGTAGGCTCTTTAGTTCGTCACGGAACTTCTTGTTATACTTGTGATCACACTGTCCTTATGCAAGGTTTGGAACTAATGTGTAACTATCTAACAGTTTGTTACTTCTTCACGCAAAATTTTATCTCCCGCAGAGATGTTGGTTGGTTCCTCAGTTTAGGGGCTGCGACAAGGTGGTCATGTAATCCCGTGTACATTGGGTGTGTGTAGAATCTGTCTGATAAACGGTGATATTTGTGATGACTGTATTAGTCTGTAATTCAGGTAAGGTGTGCAGACGGTCAATTTTAAGTAGTAGTACCTAATTTTGTACCAAATACTAACGTCAACGACACCTAGCTGTGAACTTGGCTGCTAGATGCCACCGCAACCAGCAACTTGCAATGAACGTTGTAACTTCCCTCCGAAGGAAAGCATGCTGACGGATTTTTAGCGCTCTTAGAAAATCTGGCGACTTTGGCCGGCTTTGAACCAGCACCTTGGGCATAGAAGTTCAGCATGCTACCAGTTAGCCGCTTCCCTCATAGTCAGATGGAACAAGAAGTGACTGAATATATTCTTACTTCCATCTCCTAAGGTACAGAATACAAAATGTGGTTGAAGTCCAAAGGACGTTACATGGATTTAGACATTGGATCTATTAGTACACGTAAAAGCATGTTGGGAGTGCTGGTCAGAAATAATCTGAAATATTATATATTTTTGTGCCAATTTTGGATGAAATCCATTTGTTGGTATAGAAGTTACATGTATTTAAAAATTGGTCCTATCAGCAGGCTTAGAATCATGCTGGTAGAACTGACGTATATAAGTTACTCCAAATTAATGTAAAATGTCGGGTAATTTACGTATGCATAGTTTAAAGCTGTCGGCTTGCATACTTTCTGATATATTTGGATACAAAATAGAGAGCAATTATTAACAGTTGGCAGCCCTGGTGGCTCTTAAGAATACACTCAGTCATATATGTTTATGTACACATATTACATACAAAGTTTGGTTGAAATCCAATTGATAGTGTAGAAGTTATATGCATTTAAAAATTGGACTTATCAGAAGGCTTAAAATTATTTTGGCAACGCTGTCATGTATGGCCACATGGAAATTAAACTGAAATAGTATTATCTACATGTGTGCCAATTTTAGAATAGCTCCCATGTATACCTTCCAAGATATCCAACATGGAGCTCAAATTTCTGGTGCATTTTTTTTAGCAATTGGTAGCACTGGCATCTTTTTCAAATATGGGCCTGAGATATTCCGGTATACATCTTTACTCATACTAAATTTGGTTTCGATTGCTGCAGCCGTTTAGGAGTTGATAGGACACACACACACACACACACACACACACACACACACACACACAGCCAGACAGACAGACAGAAAGGCAGACACATTTTCCCAGATATATCTTATAAGTCAACTTTTTCCTCATTTTTGAAAAGTGTGAAAAGTAGGCTAAAAATGAATGTGATCTTGTCAATGGAGTTGTCTTGGCAACCTCTGATAGATCATCCCTTATCAATTTAAAAGCGTTGTTATGGTAACCTCTGATGGCACTTGGCATTTTTTTAAAATTCCGAAATCATTTTTCTCATCCCTTGGCGTAATGGTGGGTCATATCAAAAATTCTTTCAGACAAAAGTTTTAGGTAATTATTAGGGGAATATTTTCCATTTTGTACGGTTTTGATATTGTGCCTATTAAGAGAGATATGATTAATGTTTCCCGAAAAACCCACTTTTTTCCACCCCTTTGGTCAATGGTTGGTGCTATCAAAAAACTTATTTGACATAAATTGTTGGCACTTATCAGACACATATTATGAACTTTGAATGGATTCGATATCTCACGTATTAAGAGAGTTATAGCGAAATTTCACTTTTTCGAAAAAAGCCCCCCATTTTCACCCCCTTCGACCGATTTTGCCCATTAACGAACTCGACCGAGATTTTATAGGGATACATATTATGTAAAAAATTCAAAGTGATTGGTGCAAAATTACGGCAGTTATCGTGTCCACAAGAAACTGATATATATATAGATAGACAGATAGATACATATATACATAAATTATATATAAACTTTTGAACTGACGGTGGTTTTGGGGTCTGGGGGATGTGAAACGCGAAGATATGTCGAAATTTTCCGGAAGTCGAAACATGGTACCCATTGCAATAGTTAGCTTTCTAATGAAATCTACCTAAAAGTAGGTAGGCTCAGGCAAGGAAAGCATTTCTACAAAAAAGGAATCTGTTGACATCGAATATAGATTTAGGTATTAGGAAGTCATTTTTGAAAGCCTTTGTCTGGAGCGTGGCGCTCTATGGAAGTGAAACTTGGGACTATTGGTGCAGCAGAAAAGAGGAGAATTGAAGCATTTGAAATGTGGTGTTACAGGAGAATGATGAAGATCAGATGGGTAGATAGGGTTACAAACGAAGAGGTATTAAGACGAGTGGGATAGGAGAGATGTTTCTGGCAAATGCTAATGAAGAGAAGAGATAGGTTAGTAGGACACATACTAAGACACCCAGGAATAACAAGCTTAGTTACGGAAGGAAGGGTCGAGGACAAGAACTGTAGGGGTAGACCAAGGTTAGAATATGTTAAACAGATTGCCTCGGATGTAGGGTGTGGTAGCTATGTAGAGATGAAACGATTAGCTCAGGACAGGGAGACATGGAGCGCTGCATCAAACCAGTCAAAAGACTGAAGACTCAGACACACAGAAGTGCCAGCGTGTGTCCAGACACCGTGCCACGCCCTGGCTGAAGCTTCCATTGACCTATGGTAAGGCTCTTTCCGCTTGGCCCATCGAGCTGTTCTCGAACCTTCTCCCCTGGGCTGATGTTGGCTACGTCCATACCGGCTTCCTTCACGGGCTGGTATAGGCTACGTCCCTTCTTCATCCTCTCGGATCTAACCCATCACCGGTGGTATTAACCTTTGGGCGGGCGCGCACGCGGCAAATTGGCCATTTCTTTTAAAAGACGCTCTACTTTGCTATACTCCCGTGAGGGACAACTACGCCCCTACGTATTCTCTAACTACTATGTAAGACGTCAGATGGCAGGCCAACACCACCTCAGACTTGTAGAGGGATTGCGCAATTCATTACGCAAGTTACCTCTGTCACGGTAGAACGTTCGACCGGCCATATTGCCGCCGCGCGCCTAACAGTGCTAAACGTTTACCGTCAACCACACACACAATGTAAGTATTTATTTCTTTACTTTTTACTTGATTTATAATATTATATGATGAATTGCTCAAATATACAGTAGAACCACTATTTAACGTTTTTCTAGGGACCGGTATTTTTTAACCTTAAATGGGGGTTTACCTTAAATCGAGGTTTCGATAGGTTTCATCACTAACTGCAGCACTCTCTCCACTTACAGTGCACTCTCGTTAATTCGCGGTAATTAATGCGCTAACTTCTGCGAATTATCCACAGTTATTTTTGTTAAGCCTAGAAAAACAAAACTTCATCTTCATCATCTTGTACAGTTTCCAGCCCCAGGCTGGGTCTGTTTGGAACATAAGCCTCGCCACTTAGTTCTTTCTTCCCACCACCTCTCCGCTGTCACTCTGGTCCAGTCCTCGCCTCTTTTCTGGACACATTCCTCCACTCCTTTCAGCCATCTATCTCTTGGTCTTCCCCTTGGTCGTTTCTTCTGCATCTGCATCTCATGTATCCTCTTGGGAATCTTCTTCTCATCCATTCTCTTTAAGTGTCCATACCACCTCAGTCTTGATGTCTCAATCCTACCTTGCAAAGGCTCCTCTTTCACCATTTCCCTGACCTTTTCATTCCGCACCCTGTCTTTTCTTGTTACTCCGATCCTACTTCGCAGGAACTTCATTTCACCTGCCTGTATTCTGCTTATGTCTCTTTTCTTCATTGTCCACGTTTCTGAAGCATAGGTCAGTATCGGGATATAGTAGCTTCTGTATAACACTTCCTTGCTTTTTTGTGGGACATCTTTATTCCACACTAAGCTCCTAATGATTCTGAGAAATGCTTCTGCCTGTCTGCCACGTTCCGTAATCTCTTTGTCATTTCTCCCATTTTCCTCCACTATACTTCCCAAGTACTTGAGACTTTCCACCTTCTTCAGCTGTCCACCTCCAAATGTTATCCCACTCATTGGTCTGTCCTATTTCCTGGTCGTTAACAGGATCTCACATTTACTGATGTTGAACTTCCATCCGTACTCTCCTACTGTTTCTTCCCAAGCCTTCAGTTGCTCCTGAATTTCCTCCTCCTTGTTTCCCCAGACCATGAGATCATCTGCAAACACCATTGCTTTCATCTTATCTTCTCCTATCTTTCCTGCTATCCGTGTCATTACCTCGTCCATAACCACAATAAAGAGAAGGGGTGACAGCGCACTACCCTGTTTCAGGCCACTCATTTGTCTGAACCAGTCTGTTCTTTCCCCTCCAACTTTCACACAACTCACACTTCCACAATACATCTTCTTCACTCTGCCTACAGTCTCATTTTCCACTCCCATGTTTTCCATTGCTTTCCAAACCTCCTCCCTACACACACTATCATAGGCCTTTTCGATGTCCAGGAAGGCCATCAACAGATCCTCTCCAAATTCGTAGTGGTGTTCCTGGAGCTGTCTCGCTGAAAATATGAGATCCACTGTTGATCTCCCAGGTCTGAATCCATACTGCTCCTCTCTCAATTTTCTCTCCACTTTGGCTCGTATTCTACTTTCTAATATCTTTTCATATATCTTGGCACAGTGAGGTATGAGTGTGACTCCCCTGTAATTTCTGCACTCCTTTCTGCTTCCTTTCTTAAATATTGGGACAATTAATCCTTTCTTCCAATCTTCTGGGGTCTTTTTCTCCTTCCATATCACCCTCATCACACGGTACAGCCACTGTTTCCCAACCTCCCCTGCTGCCTTCACCATTTCAACACTCACTTCATCCACACCTGGTGCCCTTCCTCCTTTCATCTTGTCTATAGCCATTTCCAGTTCTCTCCAAGTCAGGTCCTTTTCCATTCCTATGTTGTCTTCTCCACCTTCCAATACATTGTCTTCCTCCCTATGACCATTTGGATTCAGCAAATCCTCAAAGTACTCTTTCCACACTGTCTTGAGTGTCTCTTTGTTGTGTACCTCATTTCCGTTTTTGTCCATCATTACCACATCCTCTCGCAGACCTCTTCTCTTACTTTTGACCATCCCATAAAGTATTTTCTTATTTCCTCTGCTGTCTTCCTCCATCATCTCTGTCCACTTTACCATCCTCTTCTTCCTCTCCTCTGCGACAATCTTGTTTGCTTCTTTCTTCTTTATCTTATAATCTTCCCTTGCCAGATCAGTTCTTTCCTGGAACCACACTCTGAAAGCCTTGTTCTTTCTTCCCACAGCTTCTTATACTCTCTCATTCCACAAAACTATTGGTTAAAATATAGAAATAGGCTTGAACATGGAAAATAATAATTATAACACTTGATTGTAGTGTCTTATAAGACATGCTAGGCTAGAGGTAGGCCTATGTGGATTATGCCTAAATTAATATTTAACAAAAAAAAGTCAGTGCGCTCTCGATAATTCGCGGTAATTAATGCGCGAACTTCCCTGAATAAAACCGCGAATTATCCGCAGTTATTTTTGTTAAGCCTAGAAAAAACAAAACTGTTTCTTAGATCGTTTATTCTAACTTTCGATTGCACATTTCAGAAGAAAACATTATATGAGAACTAAAATTCATCTCGTTTTTCTATTAAGAGATAAGTGTGACTAGAGACACTAGCTTGACTGTGTGAAATTTTCGGGATTTCCGTAGCATCACTCCCGCACTCGATATCAACTGGATTTCCGTTTTCCTAACCAACAGTCAAATACCGTGCTATTTCTTCTTTGCTTTCATGTCTTAAATCATAATCGACGTCTAACATGCCCTTGCTTATGTACGAGCATAACGAATAGAATAAAAAGTGTGATCTCTTCTCCCTCAATAGCATGTAATGAATACGGATCTGGTTGGCACTCGCCGCTACGCAGCGCTACAGTCGATTTGAGATTGTTGATTTCCACATATGTTTATGTGCGATATATTAAGTATTTAATCGGTCAGAGTGTTTTGGTGGTGTTCTGTGCAAACGTTTATTGATATACAAGTGCTTACACTAATACTTCATAGTATTAATACCTGAAATGCTATTGTAGGAAGCATTAACTGAAATGGAATTTAATTTCTTGTCGTGTGTTGACGTTATCTTCGTGTGTTACTTTTATTGTTATTTAATGTAAGTAAACAGCAGTTTAGCCCTTACATTTTCATGAGTGCTTAATGTGAGTAATGAAGATGCCTTGCTGTTTTGCACCAGGATGCAGATCTGGCTATGGGGACTGTAAAGAGGTCAGACGGTTTTTCAAACCTCCTAAAGATAAGGAACGTTTTATCAAGTGCAAAGGGGCCATACCAGGGAAGGATAGGGAACTTACTGAAAAGTCCTACATCTGTGATGCTCACTTTTCAGAAGATTTAATTGTTAAATTTGACAAATTTGTAACAGGAAGTAGTACTTCTCCCAAGAACCAACTGGCGATTGAAAGACTATTCTGTTCCACATATATTTCCTAATTGCCTAACTATTTGTCCAGTTTGGTGTAAATAAGAATGCTCTTGATGCCATTAAGGATTACCGGTACTTCTGTGAAGAAAGGGATGAGAATATAACGACAATGAGTTTAAAAACATATATCTACCGTATTGCTGAAGGAGGCGTGATCAGTTTTATGCAATAGCCTACTCTAAGAAGGGGTCATGACTGTGCCTTCTATGTCTGTTAAATGTTAAGTGCTTCTGAAATGATGGTAGTTTATTGAGTTTGGTGTTTGTGGAGTGAAATTTATGGTTATTATTGAATTTTATAGTAATCTACGGTAAAGTTGAAAGTTGCGTTCGTACCTTTTTTTTTGTCTGTGTTCCAAGTCTGTTAAGGGAATGTAAAATGTGTAACAATGTGAAGAAATCCTTTCTGCTAGCGAGGTTAATTTTTCCGTTCTTCTTCTTCTTTTTTTTTTTAAATTTACCGATAGCTGGCAAAACTAATTGCATTTTGAACTTGCTCTCTGTCTTCGCTTAATGTCGAAACTGGACTATTACAGGAGACGACTTATTAAATTATAATTGGGCACAGTAAAGTGGAGATGTCGAACTTATTAAGCGTCTACGAGGATATCTTGCGGTGTTTTAACATGTAAAACAGGTCGCAAGGTTTTAAAAGTCTCGTAAGCGCCAATGCTAACTTACATCACAGATCGGAGCCAGCGCTGCGTTGCGGCGGACCAGGCATACTAGGCCAGTGATATCACTTCTTATTCTATTTGTTATGGTACGAGCGTAGTAGCGGTGTTTTACTCCCATGACTTGTTGACTGCATGAAGAGCATCAAACAAACGCGCTCTCGGTGTCGCGCCATTCGGCAATGATCACTGTTTACAATACGCTGTCCACGCATCCATTCTTCAAAACTCACGGATCAGCTGTTGGCAAAGGTAGGGTAGGTTCCGATTGTGAAGTGCATTCCTATTGTATTGTTTGGGCTTTGAAGATAAGGAAATCTGTGCTATACCACTCGCGCCAACATGCTCGTATGTTTCAAAGATTGCGCAAGTAGGCCTACTGTTACATCGCAGAGAAACGCAGTTCAGTCTTCTCGAATCTCAATGATTTCGTCTTTACGTATTGCGTCGCTTCAGAGCACGGCCGTGTGCAAGCATGTAAAGCGACGCCGCGTGGGTGTTAGCACGCTTCGGCCGCGCTCGGCTAAGTTCGAGCTTGCTCGGGCATGTAGCGAGGAATCGATATGGAAGATGATCGATCGTGTCGATCGCTACGCGTCTGCGCTCTATATTCTGCCTCGAATCATCCTTAACGAGCTTATGATGTCTTTTTCATAGGTTCTTAATGTCGCATAACCATAACACACGAACTGATGCAAACTTGCGTAAACTGACGCTATACTGTAGTGCCACTACGAACGTACAAACTCGAACAGACCTTGCGCAAGCATGCGATGCGGCGCCGGCGTGACTATTAGCAAGCTTTAGGCCTACATTGTGTCTTCAGCCGCGGTCGGGTAAGATCGAGCTCGCTCGTACATGTAGCGAGGAATCGATATGGAAGATGATCGATCGCTACGCGTCTGCGCTCTAAATTCTGCCTTGAATCATCCTTAACGAGCTTATGACATCTTTTTCATAGGTTCTTAATGTCGCATAACCATAACACACGAACTGATGCAAACTTGCGTAAACTGACGCTATACTGTAGTGCCACTACGAACGTACAAACTCGAACAGACCTCGCGCAAGCATGCGATGCGGCGCCGGCGTGACTGTTAGCACGCTTTAGGCCTACATTGTGTCTTCAGCCGCAGTCGGGGAAGATCAAGCTCGCTCGTACATGTAGCGAGGAATCGATATGGAAGATGCTCGATCGTTTCCAATATAAATGCTGGAGTTCCTTTTCTGCCTTGAATCATCCTTAACGAGCTTACAACGCCTTTTTCATAGGTTCTTAATGTCGCATAACCATAATCATCATCATGTACAGTTTCCAGCCCCAGGCTGGGTCTGTTTGGAACATAAGCCTCGCCACTTAGTCCGTTCTTCCCACCACCTCTCCGCTGTCACTCTGGTCCAGTCCTCGCCTCTCTTCTTGACACATTCCTCCACGCCTTTCAGCCATCTATCTCTTGGTCTTCCCCTTGGTCGTTTCGTCTGCATGTGCATCTCATGTATCCTCTTGGGAATCTTCTTCTCATCCATTCTCTTTAAGTGTCCATACCACCTCAGTCTTGATGTCTCAATCCTACCTTGCAAAGGCTCCTCTTTCACCATTTCCCTGACCTTTTCATTCCTCACCCTGTCTCTTCTTGTTACTCCGATCCTACTTCGCAGGAACTTCATTTCACCTGCCTGTATTCTGCTTGTGTATCTTTTCTTCATTGTCCACGTTTCTGAAGCATAGGTCAGTATCGGGATATAGTAGCTTCTGTATAACACTTCCTTGCTTTTTTGTGGGACATCATTATTCCACACTAAGCTCCTAATGCTTCTCAGAAATGCTTCTGCCTGTCTGCCACGTTCCGTAATCTCTTTGTCATTTCTCCCATTTTCCTCCACTAGACTTCCCAAGTACTTGAGACTTTCCACCTTCTTCAGCTGTCCACCTCCAAGTGTTATCCCACTCATTGGTCTGTCCTTTTTCCTGATCGTTAACAGGATCTCACATTTACTGATGTTGAACTACCATCCGTACTCTCCCACTGTTTCTTCCCAAGCCTTCAGTTGCTCCTGAATTTCCTCCTCCTTGTTTCCCCAGACCATGAGATCATCTGCAAACACCATTGCTTTCATCTTATCTTCTCCTATCTTTCCTGCAATCCGTGTCATTACCTCGTCCATAACCACAATAAAGAGAAGGGGTGACAGCGCACTACCCTGTTTCAGGCCACTCATTTGTCTGAACCAGTCTGTTCTTTCCCCTCCAACTTTCACACAACTCACACTTCCACAATACATTTCCTTCACTCTGCCTACAGTCCCTTTTTCCACTCCCATGTTTTCCATTGCTTCCCAAACCTTCTCCCTACACACACTATCATAGGCCTTTTCGATGTCCAGGAAGGCCATCAACAGATCCTCTCCAAATTCATAGTGGTGTTCCTGGAGCTGTCTCACTGAAAATATGAGATCCACTGTTGATCTCCCAGGTCTGAATCCATACTGCTCCTCTCTCAATTTTCTCTCCACTGTGGCTCGTATTCTACTTTCTAATATCTTTTCATATATCTTGGCACAGTGAGATATGAGTGTGACTCCCCTGTAATTTCTGCACTCCTTTCTGCTTCCTTTCTTAAATATTGGGACAATTAATCCTTTCTTCCAATCTTCTGGGGTCTTTTTCTCCTTCCATATCACCCTCATCACACGGTACAGCCACTGTTTCCCAACCTCCCCTGCTGCCTTCACCATTTCAACACTCACTTCATCCACACCCGGTGCCCTTCCTCCTTTCATCTTGTCTATAGCCATCTCCAGTTCTCTCCAAGTCAGGTCCTTTTCCATTCCTGTGTTGTCTTCTCCATCTTCCAATGCATTGTCTTCCTCCCTATGACCATTTGGATTCAGCAAATCCTCAAAGTACTCTTTCCACACTGTCTTGAGCGTCTCTTTGTTGTGTACCTCATTTCCGTTTTTGTCCATCATTACCACATCCTCTCGCAGACCTCTTCTCTTACTTTTGACCATCCCATAAAGTACTTTCTTATTTCCTCTACTGTCTTCCTCCATCATCTGTCCACTTTACCATCCACTTCTTCCTCTCCTCTGCGACAATCTTGTTTGCTTCTTTCTTCTTTATCTTATAATCTTCCCTTGCCAGATCAGTTCTTTCCTGGAACCACACTCTGAAAGCCTTGTTCTTCCTTCCCACAGCTTCTTTTACTCTCTCATTCCACCATGGTGTCTCTTTACACCGCTTTTTGTTGCTTGTTCTTCCACACACTGCCACTGCAGCTTCCACCATTGTGTTTTTGAATTGCTTCCATTCCTCTTCCCCTGTTTTAGGATTGTCTGTTGGCATCCTTTCCCTTATTATCTTCTGGAATTCTTCCTTGACTTCCTTTTCCTTGAGTTTCCATACTTTGATTCTCCTTTCCTGGTCTTCTGTCCTCTTGCTATCCTTAACAACTCCCAGGTTCATTACAAGTATTCTGTGGTCGCTATCTAAGGCCTCTGATGGTATTACCTTTATATCTCTGACACTTCTCTTCATTTCCCAGTCGTACAGCATGTAATCTACCAAAGATTTCTTTGTTAAATCACTGCTGTACCACGTTACCTTGTGGCTTTCTTTCTTCCGGAACCAGGAGTTGCCTACCACTAAACCGTTTCTCTTGCAAAAATCCAGCAACTTTCTCCCTTCTTCATTCCTGCTACCCCATCCTTCTGCTCCCAATACATTTTCATATCCTTGCCTTTCACTTCCTACATGTGCATTCAAATCTCCCATGACAATGATGCTCTGACCATTCAACTGCTGTTGTAGCTCCTCCTCAAAGTCTTCCTTCTCTTGAGCTGTACATCCAACTTGAGGGGCATATACCTGGGCTATCTCCAGGCTTCTTCCCTTTACAGTTACTCTGATCTTCATGATCCTGTCACTTATTCCCTTTACCTCTTCCTTCATTCCATCTCTCACAACTACTCCTACTCCGCTGCTCCTTCCTTCACTGTTCCCACTCCAGTACAACTGGTACCCTTTCCTCAGTTCTCTGCGACCTTCTCCTTTCCATCTTGTTTCTGCCAACCATAACGAATCGAAATAAATACTCGCGAATTTTAACATTTCCTAACGCTAAATGCGGGTTTTGGCGTAACGCGAATTACGTTAAATCTAATATAAAATTGCATTGCACTTATGGAATAATTTTCGGGACTTGAAATTTCTTCCGTTAAATGCGGGTTTACGCTAAATCGAGGTTATACTGTATACTGCATTTCTGTGTGATATATTTTTCAAATATTTATGCTTTACACCTCTATTTCACTGTCCTTCCTCTCCCTCGTTCCTTCGGTTTTACTCTCTAGGATTTTATGAATACCTACGATTTACTCAATCTTTACTTTTGGGTTTCAGGGAACCTTACCTCAGACCTGAGGATATTTCTACAATTCTTCAAGAGTTGGAGGAAGACGAACGAATGGACCAGCTAGAAGATCGGACGGAAAACGATGAGAACGATCCAGATTTCGAGACTGAAGAAATACATGTGGATGACCACGACAGTGAGTCTGAAGTGGAAATTGAAAATGAAGGCGAAGAAGACGCTGAAAATAGCGAGAGCCTTCGTTTTTTTTATCGGTAAAGATGGAGAAACATTGTGGGCGAATCAACCTGTCGCAAATCTTGTAAAAACAAGGGGAAGAAACATTATCAAAACTTTACCAGGCCCTAAGGTAACTGCCCGTCATTGTATGACTGAAATCGAATGTTTTTCACTAATAATGTCCCCTGATATTATTGATAGTATAGTTAAGAACGCCAATATATACATTCAGAAAAAGGAAACTGGAAATCGAGAGAGGGATTTTAGGTTGACTGATATAAAATAAATTTGTGCTCTTTGGGGGGCATTATTATTTATGGCGGTCAAAAGGGAGAATCGTACGAATCTAGCTGAACCATTTGCGACAAACGGGATTGGGTATACAATTTGCGCGCTAATTTCAGCGAAAGGCGATTCCGATTTTTATTGTGATGTATAAGATTCGATGATGTGAATACACGAACGGAGCGGATGAACAGTGACAGACTAGCTCCCATTCGAGACATTCTGAATAAGTTCGTCCACAATTCACAACAGTCATATTCTCCTGGTGAATTCCTGACCGTCGATGAAATGCTGGTTGCCTTCCGGGGCCGTTGCCAATTTGTGCAGTACATGGCTAAGAAACCAGCCAAATACGGTATCAAAATGTATGCCTTATGTGATGCTCGAACATTCTATACGTACAATATTGAAATTTATTGTGGAAAGCAAGAAACTGGCCCTTATGCTACCACCAACAAGCCTCATGATATTGCTGTCAGACTGACAGATCCCATCAAGATAACAAATCGTAATGTCACTACAGATAATTACTTTAGCAGCTATCCTCTAGCCGAGGATTTGCTGAAGAACGGATTGACCTTTTTGGTCACCCTGAAAAGTAACAAAAAGGAGATTCCCTCAGAGTTTGTGGAGCGCAATTCTACATCAGTACCCGGAAATTACAAGTTTGGTGCTCAACCTGATATGACTTTGATCTCTATGGTGACAAAGAGAAAGAAAGCAGTGCTGGTCTTGTCTACGATGCACGACAACAATGAAACTGATGAAGAGACAGGCAAACCACACCAATTATGGACTATAATGGCACCAAAGGAGGGGTGGACACAGTGGACCTCATGTGTTCAAGGTGCTCCACTTCCAGAACAACTCGAAGGTGGCCAATGGTGGTATTTTACCGTCTTCTTGATGTGGCTGGGATTAATTCCTTCAAGATCTTCAATGCCGATACTCGGAACAGTGATTTGGGGAGAAGAACTTATGTATCCAACTTAAGTTTTGCCCTCATGGAAGAAAATCTAAAATACCGGGCCACAATAACTACTCTTCCTCGAGAACTACGTTGTTTTCTAGAAAAGTATAAGGAAGAACCTGATCAGGTTGAAGTATCACCTTCCACAAGAAGACAAATTTGTTTTTATTGTGGTAGATCTAAGAACAATCGGACTCGGATGTCCTGCAAGAAATGTGCGAAATATGTATGTAAAAAAAATTCAGTCCAAGAAATCACATGCAACTCATGTGCACAGCCTGAAGTAGAGGATGAAGATGTCTAATTCCAAATGGAAGTGTGATAACATTGTAACCTTGATGTGATAAAATCGGAACACAAGTGATAGGCCTATATTTGGAATATTATTCTTTTACAGTACTATTTTCATTGAGATGTTTGTTGCGTTGTTCCTTTTCAGTTTGCAGATGTGATAAAATTCGTTGAAAAATAAAAAATATTTGCTCACTTAATGTGTCTTTAGTGTAACAATTGAAATCCCAATGAATTTCATGTCAACAAACACTTCTGGCTTTGAAAACTGAACGTGAATGAGAGCCGCCAAAATGCCGGAGCGCGCCAACAGGTGTGAGTGCAAAATCACTCGTAAAATGTCCACGATATTCCGCCCCCATTATTTAACCATGTCTTTCACTGTCGTCAGACCACATATTAAATGCGTTGCACTTTATACTGATATCTCGCACAGCACTTAAGCACAAACGGTTGACAAATGTATAATGAAGTTTCAAAGTCCTGAGCTCGTGCGGCTAATGGTTGCGAACACTCATCGTGACTATCTAACATTCTTGTTCACATGGCCAAAACATAATACTGGGCATTGCGACTTTCATACAATCACTAATCATGCTGTTAAATCTGAAGTGCATGGACCTGATATCCTCACTGTTCGTGTCCTCACATATGGCAACACTTTGAAATACACGCCTCACTTTCTGGCTGTCCACATGATCTATTCGCTATTTTAATACTATGGAAACCGACTGACGGCCCTGGACCGCGGGTACAGTATGTATGTATTAATCGCATGTAATTTATTTCAGGATTAGGGCATAACCCAGCTGTTGACCGACGGAAGAGCACTAAACTCTTGTTTCACCATTCTTAAAGGATTTCTCGAGGAAGGTTTCTGTATGAAATTATTTATTTATGACCAAAGGAAGCCAAGCAGCAACGATTTCAGCGAATCGAGTCAAACAGAACCTACCGTCCCGTGCACCTTTTAAGCTTACGCTGGGTAAACCGTTAAAAATATCTATATACTATCGAGTGTAAGAATTGTTCAGCATGAAAAGGTCCATGACAGCATATCTTTATCTTCAATACATCGCCCATTATAAGTGTTTTTACGTTTTTATTTCTTCCAACAATCTTCATTCAATTACCAGCTTCAGAGACAATTTACAAGCTAGCTAGTCAGCGAACCTATCACCCCAGTTTCAGCCTTCGTTCCGCAGAATACAGTGTAAAGTTTAGATGGGACGGAAGAGGGATCTGTGTTTCACACACTTCACCATCCGTAACCTTCAATTAGTCGCGTCACGGGATTTTCTCCCGGGTCCTATTTGTTTTGCGCAGACTGTACCTGTTTGAGGTGGTGGCAGGTTGGCTGACCCTACAACTCTCCCCCCTTCCCTTCCGCACATTTTACTTATATTGTTGTCAGTGTTCGGCACGAGGTGTGCTTGTCAACAACGATTTGCTAAATGACCTGGTCTGATCTTCCGTGCGTAACTATTTGTGCTGCCAAGGTGAACGGTAGAAAGTCCCGTGTGCGACGAAGTGCATGTATACTTTTTTAGATAATATCATTTAGTTATATGTAATTTTGGGTGTGTTTTACTTCATAATGGATCCTAGAGAAGAAAGGAGAATTAATGCTCTGTTATTGGAGCCAATGTCAGACGAAGATGACATCTTTTCTGACGGTAGTGAGGTTGAAGTCAATTTAGAAGTTTCTGACCACAATACGAGCACGGAACAATCTGAAGATGAAGAACAGCCAGATCCAGTGCCAGATGTACATCCAGTTCAACAGCCAATCCCTACTTTTGATGTGAATAGAAACACAAACTTTATTTTGGGTAAAGACAAACTAACTCGCTGGTATTCGTGTAGCCCACCTATTTCTAGGAATGCTAGACGTAGGCCCCACAACATTCTGAGAGTACATCTACCTGGCCCACGAAGAGATGCTCGAGAAGCTCGTACAGCCTTGGATTGTTGGAGTTTGTTTTTTACAGACCTCATGTTAGATACAATTGTCCGCTACACAAATGACCGAATTACAGTAAACCGACAACAGTACGGAAGAGATAGAGATGCAAAGGATACAGACATAATTGAAATGAAAGCTATGTTAGGGCTACTGTATAAGGCGGGGACCCTGAAATCGTCACACCTAAATCTGGATGACTTATATGCAAATGATTTTACTGGAGTAGAATTTTTCCGATCTACATTGTCTTTGAAAAGATGGAGGTTTCTATTGCGTAGTCTAAGATTCGACGATGCTACTACAAGACAAGAAAGGCGACAGCTTGACAAACTTGTTCCGCTGCGAGAAATATTTGAAGTCTTCAATGAAAATTGCGTCAACAAGTACACCCTTGGAGAAAACGTCACTATAGACGAAATGTTAGAACCTTTTAGAGGCCGGTGCCCGTTTAGGCAGTATATGAAAACAAAACCTGCTAAATACGGCATAAAAGTATACGCCCTGACTGATTCTAAGACATTTTATGCCAGCAAAATGGAAGTTTACTGTGGGAAGCAACAACAAGGACCATTCAATGTAAACAATAGAGCAAAGGATGTTGTGCTTAGATTAACACGACCTATTTACCAGTCGGGTAGGAATATGACTGTAGACAATTACTTCTGCTCCATACCGCTCTGTGATGAATTGGTAATCAGCTCTCTCTTGTCGGAACCTTGCGTAAAAATAAGGTTGAATTACCACCAATAGTACAAGAGCATACTAATCGACCAGTAAACAGTAGTTAGTTTTTTTTTACGGTTATGACAAAACTCTACTTTCTTACAAAGAAAAGAAAAATAAAGTTGTCTTGCTGCTTTCATCATTGCACGATTCTGAGGACATTGACGTTGAAAGTGGTGACGCAATGAAGCCAGAAATGCTGACTTATTATAACAAAACAAAAGGGGGAATTGACACCATGGATAAGTTGAAGGCAGCCTACAATGTGGGAAGAAAAACAAACAGATGGCTCTTGGCTCTGTTTTTCGCTCTTATGAACATTGGTGCAGTGAATGCTAACATAATATATTTAGCCAACATGCAGGCAAATATTGTCCGCAGAAACTTTTTAAAAACACTCGCAAAATAACTGTCAATGGATCATATCAGATGAAGAGCTCTATAGGAAAATCTACTTCGCCAAGTGAAGCGACAAGCAAAAAAAATCGCTGGTATTGAAGATGAAGATACGAAAAGACCACATGCGGCTGGAACAGCCGGGCGCTGTGCATATTGTACTTGGAGGGAAAACAGAAAAACTGTTGTGACATGCTCAAGATACATTTTTAAGCGGCATACAACTTCCCTCTGTACCAACTTTGCAGAAAATGGCAACCAAGGCAGAGGTGATGAAGTGTCGAGACTGATTTCAGGTGTTTTGTTCTGTTCTTTTTACTTCATGGTTTATTTTTTGTAAATATTAGTACCAGTACCTGTAGGTTTATAAATGTAGAATTACACTTTATTTTTCATGTCTAAAGTTTTGTAGTTAAAAACTTTTTATAGTTTGTTTTTGACTTAGTTACTAAAAAAATACTTAACCAAAACAAATAAAACATTTTTTACTTCCAAATAATAATTATAAAATTTTAACATGTTTAAAATAGTCAGTTGTACAAATAAACATTGTTTTATACACAATTTCTACCCTTTTCTCAAACCTGGGAGTTTCTTCCATGCGCGACTAATTACGTAATATTTTTCACGCGACTAATTGAAGGTTAAATTACATCCGACAAGAATTCGTTGCACATGCCATCTCCATAATAATTACCGGTAATAGTCCAGTCGGTGATTTTATCCCATCATGTCGAGATGGAAAGTGGATATAGGTCGTAGTTCATTGAAATAAAAATAAAAAAGCCTTTTAAGCTTACGCTGGGTACACCGTTAAAGATGCCCAGATATAGAAATAAACAAATTGGAAGGGGATCCAAAAGAAGACTGCCGCTACATAAACATTTGCCATAGGTCATTTTCAGCCTATGCCTTTCTAAATGTTCGGAGGTTAATGTGTGTTGGATGAAAGGCATGGAATAGTATTGAACAGTTTTTCATTATTCTTGTGTGTATATTTTAAATTGTAGTTTTATTGTAATTTGCCATAAGGGACTACGCCCCCATTTTCAAATAAATCCATGCATGCATTAATGGAAGCTCGATTGTCTTATCATACTGACTAGATATCTGAATGATCCACTTGCATGAGGTTTGTTCCACCCAGTGATGTCTCTTCACAACATTTACCTACCGACTAGGAACACTATGGTTTTACCGGCCGCGATGGCCGAGAGCGCTAATGCGCTACCTCGTGCCTCGCTGACATCGGGAGAGCGTGGGTTCTAATCCCACCTCGGCCGTCCTGAAAATGGTTTTCGTGGTTTCCCATTTTCACCACCACGCAAATGCTGGGACGGTTCCTTTCATTAGGTCCAAGGCCGATTTCCTTACAATATCCCTTCCCTGACCCGTCCTGAAAATAAAATACACGGCCATTGGCTACATTAATAAAATTACTAACACGATGGTTTTGATTTGTGATATTATATTTTCAGGTCAAATTATTTGAACAATTTCTTCCAATTCAGTCAAACTTGGTTAATTCTGATGTTTTAACTTCAAAACCATGAATAATTTGAACTTTTCTGGCAGTCTATCGACATTTCTATTTTAAAATCTTAAATAAAATGACTAATTTTATCTATCCCTTCCAATTAACCAAGTTCAACTGTTCATCATCTGCAAAGACGAAAGTTTTAAACACTATGTTATAATAGAATTCCATCTACTATATAAAGCTCAAATACCACTCACTCACTCACTCACTCACTGACTGACTGACTGACTGACTGATTCATTCATTCATCACAAAATCTCAGAAACCACCGAAAGGATTGGAATGAAATTTGGTATGCAGCTTCCTCAAGGGCCGCAAACGTCCACTAAGAAAGGATTTTTGGATATTCAGGTTCTAAAGGGGTGTTAAGGGGGTAGACCTGCAGTTCATTGAATAGCAATATCTCCCGATTGCTTTCATTGGGGGATGTGATACTCGGCATATAAACTCATCATTAAAAATAAGAAGACACCTGTCTGAGGGTTTTTCGATGTGGTGTATATTTTGAGGTGAAAGGGGGGAAAAGTGGGGGTTGAAGGATTCCTAACGGAGCGTGTATCTCTTAAACGACATAGGCGAGGAGTTAGGAACTCAGCCGAAAAAAATCAGCATAAAAAATAACTAAAGAGGTGTTTGACGTTTTTTCATAAATCCAATTTAAGGGGCCCATGGGGAGGGGTGAAATTAAGGGGGAGGGGGGAAACGTAATATGTCTGAGTGTAAAATTATACATGGCCTATGTTGTAGACAATAACACATTACATCTTTTTTGTCTCTTGCTATTTCATCATACGACGAATACTTAGGGAGTTATTAATGATTTTGTATTTTTTGGCCGGAATTTTCCAAGTTCCAGGAATGACATAAAAAATGATTCGAATGAAAATTCAAAAAATAGTTTTTTTAAATACTTTTATTATATTTTTCACGTCTTTATGGGTCCGAAACCAACATGATATTTTGATGTTTTTTTCGTCCCATGCATTTTTGGTTTCATGTGATTGAATTATTTTCCACTAGGACCGATGCTTATCTACTATATAAAGCTCAAATACCACTCACCGACTCATTCATTCATCACGAAATCTCAGAAACCACCGAACGGATTGGAATGAAATTTGGTATCCAGCTTCCTCAAGGGCCGCAAACGCCCGCTAAGAAAGGATTTTTGGATATTCAGGTTCTAAAGGGGTGTTAAGGGGGTAGACCTGCATTTCATTGAATAGCAATATCTCCCGATTGCTTTCATTGGGGGATGTGATACTCTGAATATAAACTCATCATTAAAAATAAGAAGACATATGTCTGAGGGTTTTTCGATGTGGTGTATATTATGAGGTGAAAGGGGTGAAAAGTGGGGGTTGAAGTATTCCTAACGGAGCGTGTATCTCTTAAACGACATAGGCGAGGAGTTTGGAACTCAGCCGAGAAAAATCAGCATTAAAAATAACTAAACATGTGTTTGACCGTTTTTTCATAAATCCAATTTAAGGGGCCCATGGGGAGGGGTAAAATTATGAGGGAGGGGGGGAAACGTAATATGTCCGAGTGTAAAATTATCCATGGCCTATGTTGTAGACAATAACACATTACATCTTCTTTGTCTCTTGCTATTTCATCATACGACGAATACTTACGGAGTTATTAATGATTTTGTTCTTTTTGGTCGGAATTTTCTAAGTCCCAGGAATGACATAAAAATTGATTCGATTGAAATTTCAAAAATTTTTTTTTTTAATATTTTCATTATATTTTTCACGTATTTTAGGGTCCGAAACCAACATGATATTTTGATGGTTTTTTTCGTCCCATGCATTTTTGGTTTCAGGTGATAGACCATACTTATCTATATATATAAAGCACAAAGTTTGTCTGTCTGTCTTGTATACAAATCTACACCGTTTCACCGATCTGAACCAAAATTTGTATACTTACCCTTTGGAACCCTGCGGGTAACCCTGTCAACATTAAATTTCGGACAGACCACCCCATGCCCTGCATTTAGGCCCTTTTGTCCAAATCTACCCCGTTTCACCGATCTGTGCCAAAAGTTGTATATTTAACCTTTCAGGGTGTCTACTGCAAGGATGAAGTAAAAATTAGTTACTTTTTAGGTACCTTTTAGTTACCTTTTAATTAATTTTAGTTACCTTTGAATTCAAGATACGTCTGCGGTCTGCAAGCATAGGCGCTCATCACGCGGTGAAGAAAACCAACAATGAACTGTTTTTAAAGAGGTATTTTATTTATCGTGTGGCTTTTAGTACCGGGAGTGTCCGAGGACATGTTCAGCTCGCCTGAGTCTGTAGCTACTTCCAGCGGACACCCTTAGGGTGAGCTACAAGTTCTGTTCAATTTCATGTTGCTACCAGATATCAATGATACCTAGTCGTGAATGTTGGAACTTTGATAGAGCGTTCCGACGAAATCTATCATAACAATTTAGCTTCACACTAGTTTAGGATGTGGAAGAATCTTTTACATGCCATAAATCTATAACATGGGACCGCTGGCTTTGGTTGGTTGGTTCGTCAGTTTAGGGGCTGCGACAACGCGGTCATGTAGCCCCGTGTACTTTGGGTGTGTGTAGAATCTGTCTGATAACCAGTGTTAATTGTGATGGCTGTATTAGTGTGTGTATCTGTTTTTTAATTTAAGTACAGACTGCAACTTAGAATTTTTCAAATAGTTCCTACTTTTGCCGCCAAACGCCACCGTCAACGACTACTAGGCCTAGATCAGAAATTAGCTACGAGACGCCACCGCAGTCGGCTCTTGGCAACGAACGTAGAAACCTAAGAGCGTTGTTTACGTTCTTAACCTATACAATTTAGCTTAACACAGGCGTAATTAGTGGAAGGTTCTTTAACATGCCATAAATCTATGACATGGGACCGCCGGCTTTACTTCCCCTCCGAAGGAAGGCATACTGAGGGATTTTAACGTTCCTAAAAAATCCGACGACTTCGGCCGGGTTTGAACCCGCTATCTTGGGCACAGCTGTTCAGCATGCTACCAACTACGCCACCGAAGTCGCTTTAAATGAAATTCATATAATGTTATAAAACTTAAAAAAATAATAAATATATACTAGATATTTAATATCCAATGAGTTGTTTCAGCTAATATGTCGCCTTGTGTACAATATGTTGTTATAATTACGGTACCAAGAGGTTGCTCTGCTGTTGACCATTTGGCGAGATTTCCTTCGTCCCCGCGATAGGTCGCGAAAAAATGTATGCGATGTTACGCGATCGTCACCGAATTCTGTCTTCGCAGTCAAATACGGAGAAATATCGAGATGTTACACGATCGGCGCTGGTCTCAGTTGTTTGAAGAGCTTCCAGTAGTTTTCACGATAGAACACTGTGAAAATCGCGATTTAGATAATCAGTGTCACTTTTAGTCATTCGACGAGATTTCCATTGTCCTTGAGGTCGGGCACAAGAAAATATAGCATTATTACGCAATCGGAGCCACTTGCTCAAGAATACAGTTGTCCTCGTTATTGAATGCGGAGAAATATCGCGATGTATCGCAATCGCTGCCGCTCTCGGCCGTTTTACGTTGTCCTCGAGGTATTATGCAATCGTCGCCGCACCCGGCCGTTCAACGATTGTCTGCCTGTATATCTGTCCTGACAGAATGGCGCAGGCAAGCTCATGGTTGGGCATGGTTAAAATTCACGAGTAGTTATGAACATGTTGTTCGGTCGGCGCCGTGATTCCCTTTGTCCCTATGCTGTGGTTGGGAGTTCATCAGTTTAAGGTGGATCACGAGGAGGAATTACCCTGTAGTATTTCGAAGCTACGTAAGCTGTCATTTTTAAGAGGGTTGATGCACTTCTCGCTCCCCGCACGCTTTTAAGTATACGGTCATGGGAAAAGTGGCAAGTAGGTTTCGTGATGGGTGCCCAATCACCTTTGACAGGATTCCCGCAGTCCTCGTTGTCACAAGTTCACGATAAGGGACGGGCTTTATGATTTTACGCAACTGACGTCGATCTCGATCTGTTTGACGAGATTCCCGCAGGCAAGTCGTGCGGTCAGCCGGCCGTCTTGAGGATGCGATTTTGGAGGATGAACGTTCGAATATTACGAATTATTCTGAGAGGATTGCACGAATAATACGACAAGAGCGCAAGTTTTATTTCGACTGAGAACCACGAATTATCTACAAGTTATCGAAATAATCGGTTAGATTTTATATCCGATGGAACGAAAGTTCGAAGGAAATATCGACTTATAACGGAATTTCGAATTAACCATACTGGATGTCGCAAATTTACTAGATATATTTTTTAAATAAGTTATATGTATTTCGAAGATTTTTCGCAATTCTTTTTCGAAACGGTAACATTTAGCAAGGTTACGACATTAAATTGTTTCGCGTTATTTCTGGACTTCAATTTGACAGTTTCCAAATAACAGAAATAAGAGATTTCTTTTTAGTTTCGGAAGTATTCGCGAATAAACGTCTCGCGAAAAGTCAGGTTTCCTAATACAGTAACACAGAAAAATATTTCACACGAAACTTAAGTCTTCTTGATGCCGAAAATATACGTTGAACCGATGTATACCACTCAAGGTATCCTCAATATGTATTTTCTTGAGGTCGGGCACGGGGAAATATAGCTTACGTTAGTACTATGCAATAGGCGCGGCGCCGCTTGCGTGAAACTCGCTCCATCGCAATCTCTGAGCCTAGCGGGGCGAGTTTAAATGATTCAACCCGCTTTCAGAAAATTTTCGTTGCCCGTTTGTAAAATTCGTTACTTTTTCGTTACTTTCGTTACCCACTTGTAAAATTCGTTACTTTTTCGTTACTTTCGTTACCGGTAGACACCCTGCCTTTGGAACCCTGCGAGTAAAACTGTCCACTTAAAATTTCGGACAGACCACCCCATTCCCTGCATTTAGGCCCTTTGGTCCAAATCCACACCGTTTCACCGATCTCAACCAAAATTTGTATATTTACCCTTTGGAACCCTGCGAGTAACACTGTCCACTTAAAATTTCGGACAGACCACCCCATTCCCTGCATTTAGGCCCTTTGGTCCAAATCTACACCGTTTCACCGATCAGAACCAAAATTCGTATTCTTACCCTTTTGTACACTGCGAGTAACACTGTCTGCTTGAAATTGCGGACAGACCACTCCATTCCCTGCATTTAGGCCCTTTGGCCCAAATCTACACCGTTTCACCTATCTCAACCAAAATTTGTATATTTACCCTATGGAACACTGCGACTAACACTGTCTGCTTGAAATTTCGGACAGCCCACGCCATTCCCTGCATTTAGGCCCTTTTTGCACAAATCTACACCGTTTCACCGATTTGAACCAAAATGTGTATACTTACCCTTTGGAACCCTGCGAGTAACACTGTCCACTTGACCTTTCGGACAGACCACCTCATTCTCTGCATTTAGGCCCTTAGGTCCAAATCTACACCGTTTCACCGATCAGAACCAAATTTCGTATTCTTACCCTTTGGTACCCTGCGAGTAACACTGTCTGCTTGAAATTGCGGACAGACCACTCCATTCCCTGCATTTAGGCCCTTTGTCCCAAATCTACACCGTTTCACCGATCTCAACCAAAATTTGTATATTTATCCTTTGGAACACTGCGACTAACACTGTCTGCTTGACATTGCGGCGAGGCCTCTCCATCCCTTGCATTTAGGCTGTTTGGCACAAATCTACACCATTTCACCGATCTGACCCCAATTTTATATACTTAACCGTAGGTACCCGAAAAGTAACACTGTTCACTTTAAATTTCGGACAGACCACTCCATTCCACGTATTTAGGCCCTTTGGCAAAAATCTACATCGTTCACCGATCGAAAACAAAATGTGTATACTTACCCTTTGGAACCCGATGAGTAACACTGTCTGTCCACTTTAAAATTTTGACTGGCCACTCCATTCCCTGCATGTTGGCCCTTTGGCACAAAACTACACCGTTTCACCGATCTCAACCAGATTTTAGATAATTACCGTTTGGAACTCGACGAATAACACTGTCCACTCGAAATTTCGGACAGACCACTCCATTTCCCGCATTAAGGCCCTTTGGTACAAATCTACATCGTTCACCGATCGAAAACAAAGTGTGTATACTTACCCTTTGGAACCCGATGCGTAACACTGTCCACTTGAAATTTCTGACATACCACTCCATTCCCTGCATTTAGCTCAAGAATTCCTCGGGGTTGCCAGCTTCCTAACTCACCAGTCATGAGCCCTTGAGGGTGTACCAGAAGTGGTGGGTCTACACACACCCTGCCTCTTTGAGGGCCTTGAGCAGAACACAGGAGATATTATGAAAAGGAAAAGAAGGCAGACCCCTCGAAGAATGAGGGTATCAGGAAAGATGAGACAAAGCCAATTAAGGCGGGAAATTGAAATACTCCCTAGCCCTCGGATACCCTAATACAGTCTGGGTCGGAAGAGAACAAGAGTTGACCAAGGGAGGCCGACAGGAAGTAGAAGCGATGCCAGACTCAGCTGGGGTCCCGTGGTCGCCAACCTACGTCCCACATGTTGTGAGACCCGGGGGGGGGGGGGGGTCAGTTGTGAGAATAGCTTGCTGATTCATCGCGACCCGCCGTGTTATCTCCTGCTGTCTATGCTGATGCCAGCACAGGGCCGTTGCGAAACAGTGAGTGATTCCCGGTCAATCTAAATAGGACGGGGAACCCCGCACGTGTGTCATCATATTTCGTCATTATCTGCGATCATCTCAGGTTCGTGCAGCTTGGACCTATATTCTTTGTCTTTGCCGAGCAGTACGCTCTTTCACTAGACGCATCGAGTACAGGCCTAAGCCAGAAAATAAAGATGAGACTTTGGAAGACATCGAAGCTAGACGCCTGAATTACCTATATCAGTTTTAAAATAACACCATGTTCGTTTAGTAGTCATTTTTTCATTACCTTATTATTATCATCATAAGTGCAAATGACCTAGATGTTACGCGCATCATACCAATAATCACCGCCGCATAAAGTCTTTCTCGACTGTGATTTTTGAAATATTTATTTTTGGTTGGTTGGTTCTTAAGTTTAGGGGCTGCAACAACGCGGTCATGTAGCCCCGTGTACTTTGGGTGTGTGTAGAATCTGTCTGATAACCGGTGTTAATTGTGATGACTGCATTAGTGTGTGTTATCTGTTTTTTAATTTAAGTACCATCTGCAACTTAGAATTCATCAAATAGTTCGTACTTTTGCCGCCAAGCGCCACCGTCAACGACTGCTAGGCCAAGTTCGGAACTTAGCTACTAGACGCCACTGCAGTCGGCTCTTGGCAACGGACGTAGACATCTAAGAGCGTTGTTTACCTATCCAATTTAGCTTCACACAGGTGTAATTAGTGGAAGGTTCTTTAACATGCCATAAATCTGACATGGGACCGCCGGCTTTACTTCCCCTCCGAAGAAAGGCATACTAACGGATTTTAACGCTCTTAAAAAATCCGACGGCTTTGGCCGGGATTGAACCCGCTATCTTGGGCATAGAAGCTCAGCATGCTACCGACTACGCCACCGGTATATTATACGTTGAAGTGTCAATTCAATACCGGTAGTAGTTTCCCTTATCATCCTCATCATAAGAGCAAATGACCTACAGTAGATGTTACGCCCATTACACCATTAATCAACACACACAATAAGTCTTCCTCGCCTGTGAATTTTGAAATATGTATTTCTATTACGGTAGTTTGTAAGTTTGACGTGTCAATTCAACAGTAGTTTTTATTATCATCCTTATCAAAAGGGCAAATGACCTAGATATTACTCCCTCATTGTCTTTGGGGGCAAATGACTTAGATTTTAAGACCATTATATTTCTAAGGAGACCTTAAAACATTATCATCATTCCACCGGGCGAAGCCGGGTACTACTGCTAGTCTACTATATACAGCTCAAATACCACTCACTCACTGACTGACTGATCCATTCATCACGAAATCTCAGAAACCACCGAACGGATTGGAATGAAATTTGGTATGCAGGTTCCTCAAGGGACGCAAACGCCCACTAAGAAAGGATTTTTGGATATGCAGGTTCTAAAGGGGTGTTAAGGGGGTAGACCTGCATTTCATTGAATAGCAATATCTCCCGATTGGTTTCATTGGGGGATGTGATACTCGGCATATAAACTCATCTTTAAAAATAAGAAGACACGTGTCTGAGGGTTTTTCGATGTGGTGTATATTATGAGGTGAAAGGGGTGAAAAGTGGGGGTTGAAGGATTCCTAACGGAGCGTGTATCTCTTAAACGACATAGGCGAGGAGTTTGGAACTCAGCCGAGAAAAATCAGCATTACAAATAACTAAACATGTGTTTGACCGTTTTTTCATAAATCCAATTTAAGGGGCCCAGGGGGAGGGGTGAAATTATGGGGGAGGGGGGGAAACGTAATATGTCTGAGTGTAAAATTATACATGGCCTATGTTGTAGACAATAACACATTACATCTTTTTTGTCTCCTGCTATTTCATCATACGACGAATACTTACGGAGTTATTAATGATTTTGTACTTTTTGGTCGGAATTTTCTAAGTCCCAGGAATGACAAAAATTGATTCGAATGAAATTTCAAAAAATATTATTTTTAATACTTTTATTATATTTTTCACGTCTTTCAGAGTCCGAAACCAACATGATATTATGATTTTTTTTTCGTCCCATGCATTTTTGGTTTCAGGACCATGCTTATCTACTATATAAAGCTCAAATACCACTCACTCACCGACTGATTCATTCATCACGAAATCTCAGAAACCACCGAACGGATTGGAATGAAATTTGGTATGCAGCTTCCTCAAGGGCCGCAAACGCCCGCTAAGAAAGGATTTTTGGATATTCAGGTTCTAAAGGGGTGTTAAGGGGGTAGACCTGCATTTCATTGAATTGCAATATCTCCCGACTGTTTTCATTGGGGGATGTGATACTCGGCATATAAACTCATCATTAAAAATAAGAAGACACTTGTCTGAGGGTTTTTCGATGTGGTGTATATTTTGAGGTGAAAGGGGTGAAAAGTGGGGGTTGGAGGATTCCTAACGGAGCGTGTATCTCTTACACGACATAGGCGAGGAGTTAGGAACTCAGCCGAAAAAAATCAGCATAAAAAATAACTAAAGAGGTGTTTGACGTTTTTTCATAAATCCAATTTAAGGGGCCCATGGGGAGGGGTGAAATTATGGGGGAGGGGGGAAACGTAATATGTCTGAGTGTAAAATTATACATGGCCTATGTTGTAGACAAAAACACATTACATCTTTTTTGTCTCTTGCTATTTCATCATGCGACGAATACTTAGGGAGTTATTAATGATTTTGTATTTTTTGGCCGGAATTTTCCAAGTTCCAGGAATGACATAAAAAATGATTCGAATGAAAAGTCAAAAAATAGTTTTTTTAAATACTTTTATTATATTTTTCACGTCTTTATGGGTCCGAAACCAACATGATATTTTGATGTTTTTTCGTCCCATGCATTTTTGGTTTCATGTGATTGAATTATTTTCCACTAGGACCGATGCTTATCTACTACTAGCAGTAGTACCCGGCTTCGCCCGGTGGAATGATGATAATATTTCAGTCTAACACTCAACGTCATTGATGAAGATGATACTGACGACGACTGCTATTGAATGGGTGTAATAAACTTACACTCTAATAGAAATACATATTTTTAAATTACCGGCGAGTAAGACTGTGGTGTTGCCTAGTAGTATAATGGGCGTAACATCTAGATCATTTTCCCTATTGATGAGGATGACAATGAAGACGACTACTACTGAACGGGTATATCAACCTTACAAATTAATGCAAATACATATTTTTAAAATCACAGGCTAGGTAGACTCTGGTGTTGTTTAGTAGTATAATGGACATAACATCTAGGTCATTTGCCCTTTTGATGAGGATGATAATGAAGACTACTACTACTGAACGGGTATATCAAACTTACAAACTAATGGAAATACACATTTTAAAATCACAGGCCATGAAGACTGTGGTGTTACTTAGTAGTATAATGGACGTAACATTTAGGCCATTTGCCCTTTTGATGAGGATGATAATGAAAACTACTGTTGAATTGACACGACAAACTTACAAACTACCGTGATAGAAAGAAATATTTCAAAATTCACAGGCGATGAAGACTTATTGTGTGTGGTGATTAGTGGTATAATGGGCGTAACATCTAGGTCATTTGCCCTTATGATAATAATAAGGTAATGAAAAATGACTACTAAACGAACATGGTGTAATTTTAAATCTGATATAGGCAATTTAGATTTCTACCTTCGATGTCTTCCAAAGTCTGAACGTTATTTTCTGGCTTAGGCCTATACTCGATGCGTGTAGTGAAAGAGCTTATCGAGTACTGCCCGGGTCCAAGCTGCACGAATCGCAGACGATGACGATATATGATGACAGACGTTCGGAGGGGTTCCCGGTCCTATTCACATTGACCGGTGAATCACTCATTCTTTCGTAACACTACAGTGGTTTGAGCAAAGACCCTGTATGAACATCAGCATAGTCAGCAATACCAGGTAACACGGCTAGGTCTGGACATTTCTCTCATGTCAACTCGCGATGAATCAGCAAGCTATTCTCACACCTGGCCCCCTCCTCCCCCCTCCACCCACCAGGGTCACTCAACTTGTGGGACGTGGGTTTGTGACCACGGGACCCCAACTGCGTCCGGCATTGCTTCTACTTACTGGTGCCGGGCTCCTTTCAGTTCTCTTTCCTGTCAGCCTCCCTTAGTCAAACTCTTGTTCTCTTCCGACCCCGATGGTATCAGGGTATCCGAGGCCTAGCGGCTCTTTCACTTTCCCGCCTTAATTGGCCCTTGTCTAATCATTCCTGATAGCCTCATTCTTCGAGGTGTCAGCCTTCTTTTTCTTTTCTTAATATCTCATGTCTTCTGCTCAAGACCCTCAAGGAGGCAGGGTGTGTGTAGCCCCACCACTTCTGGTGCACCCTGGATAGTGCTACATCCTCAAGGGCTCATGGCTGTTGAGTTCGGGAGATGGCAACCCTGAGGGTTTCCTGAGTGGGTCCGGTTTTACCCCTTTTTTCCATTGCCTTTGGGACGGACCCTGTCCTTTTTCCGGGAATGGAGTGGTCTGTCCGCAATTTCAAGCAGACAATGTTACTCGCAGGGTACCAAAGGGTAAGTATACAAATTTTGGTTCTGAACTGTGAAACGGTGTAGATTTGTGCCAAAGGGCCTAAATGCAGGGAATGGGGTGATCTGTCCACAATTTCAAGTGGACAGGGTTACCCGCAGGGTTCGAAAGGGTAAGTATACACATTTTGGTTCAGATCGGTGAAACGGTGTAGATTTTAGCCAAGGGGCCTAAATGCAGGGAATGGAGTGGTCTGTCCGCAATTTCAAGCAAACAGTATCTCTTAAACGACATAGGCGAGGAGTTTGGAACTCAGCCGAAAAAAATTAGCATAAAAATAACTAAACAGGTGTTTGACGTTTTTTTTCATAAATCAAATTTAAGGGGCCCATGGGGGGGGGGGGGGGGGGTGAAATTATGGGGGAGGGGGGAAACGTAATATGTCTGAGTGTAAAATTATACATGGCCTATGTTGTAGACAATAACACATTACATCTTTTTTGTCTCTTGCTATTTCATCATACGACGAATACTTAGGGAGTTATTAATGATTTTGTAGTTTTGGCCGGAAGTCCCAGGAATGACATAAAAATTGATTCGAATGAAATTTCAAAAAATAGTTTTTTTAATACTTTTATTATATTTTTCACGTCTTTTAGGGTCCCAAACCAACATGATATTTTGATGTTTTTCTTCGTCCCATGCATTTTTGGTTTCAGGTGATAGAATTATTTTCCACTAGGACCCATGCTTATCTATCTATTTAACTAATGTTATAACAGGATTACAAATGTTATTGCGGGCGAAGCCGCGGGTAACAGCTAGTTACTGATATAATGCATAAAAGAAGACTGGGATTCTTCGGACACAAAATGAGAATGCAGGATTCGAGACTTCTGAAACAACAGGTACAGCACAATCTCGCCTCAGACAATAACACAACAGAATGCATATGGATCAGGAAAATAAGACGGGATCTAAAGGAAACTGGGCTTCCACCAGAAAACACCCAATAGTCATAAAAGCTACAGTTTCCTATCACTAAAATTGACTGGCAATATGATGGAACACACACTTAGATTCAAATTCATTACCATACAAGTCATTGATTTTAAGAATATTACCTTCTGGCAGCACTCGCCTCCTGTTCCGGAAGAAGTTTCCAAACATCCCATTTTCATTAGGAAAATAGTTGTCGGGGCCAACTAGTGTTTCTGCAAAGCCTTGCCCTTGCTGAAAGAAAGAGAACTCGTGTTTTTAGCAATAATACCGCAGTAATACAAAAATAAAATAAAATAAAAAAATAAAAAAGTGAATCACTTGACACAAATAATATTTAAATGTCTAATCTGAATCTGAACTAGTACCGTAAAACGAAGTGAATAGGATCAGTGGGGTAAAAGGGATCAAAACTTTGTCGGTAAACATAAAGGTATATTACATGTACCACATAAACTACACATAAACCAGAAGGCGATTGGCAGCAGTTGGTGTTACTTGTGTTGGTACAATGCTATGCTAAAACATGTTTTCCAATTTTTGAGTTGGCAGCACATAACAGTATACACATTTAACCATAAGCTACAAGTTTTTTGAAATTAGCCTGGTGAAATAACTTTGTGTGGAACATGTGCTTGCACTAGCGTTTGCAAAATTTATGTTTTATATTCGGATAAGGTATGTTTAGTGAATTCAAGCCTCCGTGGCTTAGGCGGCAGAACGCCGGCCTCTCACCGCTGGGTCCGTGGTTCAAATCCCGATCATTCCATGTGAGATCTGTGCTGGACAAAACGGAGGCAGTCAGGGTTTTCTCCGGGTACTCCGGTTTTCCCTGTCAAAATTTCATTCCAGCATCACTCTCCACTATCATTTCATCGAAATATATATTTGTTTATGTATTGATTTGGCATATAATTTAAACGTTTTAATTTCATTTCATCGGTCATTCATTTAATCATTGCCCCAGAGGAGTGCGTCAGGCCTCGGATTCCGCCACAGTTCATATCCTTGCTGCTAGATGGGGGCTTCATTCATTCCATTCCTGACCCGGTCGGAGACTGGATTTTCATTTCATGATTAGTGAATTCAGTTCAAGTACCGTATTTCCTCGCATAATCGTCGCACCCCACTTTTCAAACACCAAAATGGGTTTATAAAATTTCATCGCATAATCGTCGCCTTTATTATTCAATTTAGCTTTAGAAGAAACATTGAAACGAGTAAACCAGCTCCACCCAGGCCTTGAAGTGGGAACCAAGATAAACATATTAGCTTATGCTGATGACATAACACTCATGGCAGAAAGCGAATACGATCTAAAAATACTCACAGAAACCCTTATTGAAGAAGCCAAGGAGGTAGGTCTAATGATAAATGAACAAAAAACAAAATATCTAGTTGTAGGAAGGAATGCAGCACAAGTACAAAACCCCTTAACAGTTGCTTCATACGCTTTTCACAGATGTACTGAGTTCAGATATCTGGGAATTATCATAGACCAGAATAATATGGAAGAAACAAAAATAAAATCAAGAATTCTCAGTGGCAACAAAAGCTACTGGTCTCTGCAAAATCTCTTAAAGAGTAAAATTATATCTAGAAAAACTAAAGTGAGAATTTATAAAAGCATTATACTTCCTGTTGTCACGTATGGCTCAGAAACCTGGGTATTGTCCAAGCAAACTGAAAGGAAATTAGTAACTTTTGAAAATAGAATACTACCACGCATTTTCGGACCGATAGTAGAAAATGGCCAGTGGAGAATTAGAACAAATAAGGAATTGCGGGATCTCTACAAAGAACCGGATATCGTCGCCCGTGCCAAAAGCCAAAGACTACGCTGGGCTGGTCATGTACATAGAAGAAGTAGAGAATTGACTTTAAGGGCAGTTTTGGAAGGTGTACCCAGAGGAAGGCGACCATTGGGACGACCGAGACTTCGCTGGTGGGACCAAGTTCAAAAAGATATGAGAAAAATCGGAGTCACGGAGGACATAATGGATGACCGAGAAAGATGGCGCCGTGCTGTTGGCGAGGCCAAAAACCTGCTTAGGTTTGAGTGGCCATCTAGGTAAGGTAAGGTAATCGTCGCATAGCATTATTCGTATTTGTGCGCCAGTCAGTTGCACATGATGCCGCGACTTTGTCAGAAGAAAAATATCTCGTCTTTAAGCTTGCGGGCTATGAACTGTGACGCGAGCGGCAAGCTTCGTCACTTAGCACATTCCGCGAGCGTATAATTTGGTGTGATCTTGTCAGGAGAAAGTAAACTAGTCTTTATGCCTGAGGGCTATGAACTGTGACACGAGCGGCCAGCCCACATTCCGCGAGCTTATAGGCCTAATCTGGCGTTATCTTGTCAGCAGAAAGTAATCTCGTTTTTATGCATGCGGGCTATGAACTGCGACGCGAGCGGTCAGCGCACATTCCGCGAGCTTATAGGCCTAATCTGGCGTGATCTTGTCAGCAGAAAATAATCTCGTTTTTATGCATGCGGGCTATGAACTGCGACGCGAGCGGTCAGCCTCATCACTTAGCACATTCCGCGAACTTATAGGCCTAATCTGGCATGATCTTGTCAGCAGAAAGTAATTTAGTCTTTATGCCTGAGGGCTATGAACTGTGACGCGAGGGGCCAGCGCACATTCCGCGAGTTTATAGGCCTAATCTGGCGTTATCTTGTCAGCAGAAAGTAATCTCGTTTTTATGCATGCGGGCTATGAACTGCGACGCGAGCGGTCAGCGCACATTCTGCGAGCTTATAGGCCTAATCTGGCGAGATCTTGTCAGCAGAAAATAATCTAGTTTTTATGCCTGCGGGCTATGAACTGTGACGCGAGCGGCCAGCCTCATCACTTAGCACATTCCGCGAACTTATAGGCCTAATCTGGCATGATCTTGTCAGCAGAAAGTAATTTAGTCTTTATGCCTGCGGGCTACGAACTGTGACGCGAGGGGCCAGCGCACATTCCGCGAGTTTATAGGCCTAATCTGGCGTGATCTTGTCAGGAGAAAGTAATCTTGTCTTTATGCCTGCGGGCTATGAACTGTGACATGAGCGGCAAGCGCACATTCCGCGAGTTTATAGGCCTAATCTGGCGTGATCTTGTCAGGAGAAAGTAATCTTGTCTTTATGCCTGCGGGCTATGAACTGTGACGCGAGCAGAGAGTTTCGTCACTTAGCACATTCCGCGAGCTTATAGGCCTAATCTGGCGTGATCTTGTCAGGAGAAAGTAGTCTCGTCTTTACGCCTGCGGACTATGAACTACGACACGAACGGCCAGCTTCGTCAGCACATTCCGCGAGCTTTAACCTGTCGTGACCTTGTATGACTCACGCTACGTGAATGACTAGCCCGTGCAGCAAATAATGATACAGTATATTCTTTGAACTTAAATATTCTTCGCATAATCGTCGCACCGAATTCTAGGCTAAAAAAGTGTGACGATTATGCGAGGAAACACGGTATCATCTTCAGTTTGCATTTTATAAGTTGTGATAAAATCATATTTGTTTTGTGTCCTGCGTTATTTTTCTGACTGGCAGGTGAATAGGATCAGATATTTTGATGTTAAGTTTGAGTATGCCGTGGCACTACAAACCAGATCCACACAGCAAGGTACACCGCAAAGCTGACCTAAACTCGACAGAAAGAGCTAGGCTAGCTATAAGGAATAAGGACTGAGTATAGAAAGGTGGCAAAGAAATTTTCAATTCCATAAAGTGCTGAAGAAAGGAGCACAGACTGTGTTAAATCAAAAATGGGTCATGAAGTGGCTCATATAGTGTGCAAAGAGGGGACATCCTCTTGATTTGTGAGGTTTATGTCTTATTTCCAGCTATGGAGGACATTACTTGCTTCTCGTATGAACAAATAGTCGGAATACTGAGGGGTCCACAAGTTATCTGTAGAGGGCAACTTAAGTTTGCATTTGATTATAACACACATAGTGTTTACGATGATTTTATAATTAACAGCTTGCCATGGTGGGTGAGTCCAAGTGTCGGTCCACTAACCCCAAGCTTGCAGATTTGCTCCTGGCCATGGTAATTGATTTTTGAAAGGCGGCAAAAATTACGACACCATGTCATACGATGTTGGCATGTCAAAGAACGCATTTGAATTCAGTAGGCCATGTTCATAATGGCAAAATTAATCTCGGGAGTTTCCGCCAACACAAAGTTCCTCATTTCTCTACAAGAAAGGGCTGTGTTCAAGTAGCTTAGATATCTAACCTCCTTGACTTTCATAGTGCTTCAAGGAACAATGAAATTCGACATGCAAGCTACCCTTTGGGTGTCAAATAACAAAGCTTGCACCCGGTACCCAAGGCCATACGATATTATTATTTATAACTAGCTGTACCCGGCATGCATTGCAATGCCAATCAAAGAAAGTGTTGGCGTTGTAACTTTGTTTGTTGAAGTGCTTTTGGATTAACAATATTTATTTATTTTCCTTTAACCACCTCTAAACTATTGTAAAATTGATTTACTATCTAAAAAAAATCATGGGAGCATGCTCAACGACTCAACCAAGTTTCATCGCAATGAAATGAATGGTACATGAACGGATACGGGACTTTGTTGAAACGATTCGAGCGCCGTCACCCATTTGTTGAATATACTCGTACGCTACCTATTGTAAAATGGATTTACTAAGTCGAAAACCTTCACTGGCGTGTACACAACAACTCATAATTGTTTCATCACAATCGGATGAATGGCATATGAATGCATACGGGATCTTGTTTGAACGATTCACGTGCCTTCACTTATTTGTTGAATCTTCTTTGTGCCACCCATTGAAAAACGGATTTACTAATTCATACACCTTCGCAGGACTGTACTCAACTCACCAACGTTTTATCACAATCGGATGAATGGTATAGGAACGCATACGGGACTTGGTTGAAACGATTCACGCGCTGTCGCTCATTAGTTGAATCTACTCCTGCGCTACCAATTGTAAAATGGATTTACTAAATCAGAAATCTTTGCAGGAGTGGAAACAACATTTCTCTAAATTTCATTGCAATCGCATGAATGGTATATGAACGCATACGAATTTTTTTTAAACGATATGTACGCCGTTACTCATTTGTTGAATCTACTCATGCGCTACCTATTGTAAAAAGGATTTACTATGTCAGAAACCTTCCCTGGAGTGTGCACAACAATTCAATCAAAGATTCATAGCAATCGGATGAATAGTACTTGAACGCTACGGGACTTTGTTTAAGCGATTCGCGTGCCGTCGATCATTTGTTGAATCTACTTGTGTGATACCTATTGTAAAGTGGATGTACTAAGCCAGAAACCTTCCCTGAAGTGTACACAACATCTCACCCAAGTTTCATCGCTATCGGACGAATGGTATATAAACGGATACGGGACTTTGTTGAAACACTTTGCGCGTCTTCGCTCATTTGTTGAATGTACTTGCGCGCTACCTATTGTAAAATGGACTTACTAAGCCTGAAACTTTCCCTGGAGTGTACACAACAACTCACACAAGTTTAGTCGCTATCGGACGAATGGTATATGAACGCGTATGGGACTATGTTGAAACACTTCGCGCGTCGTCACTCATTTGTTTAATCTACTTGTGCAATACCTAGGGACACTCAAATTTCGCGACTCGCGAGATTCGCGAATTTTTCAAAAGTGTTAAATATGATGGGAGAAAGGCATATAGGACAAGTGTTACGAATTTTAATGTAATTTGGAACACTATCTATTCGCGAAATTTTGACATTTCGTCTCCATATTCGAATTTTTAGGTTTACTCGCGAAATTTATCGCAACTAGAGAAATACCGTATTTCCTCGCATAATCATCGCCACCGCGTAATCGTCGCACCCCAATTTTCAAACACTAAAATAGGTTTATAAAATGTCATCGCATAATCGTCGCATAGCGTATTCGTGCGCCAGTCAGTTGCACATGCTGCCGCGACTTTGTAACCTGGCGCGACTTTGTCAGAAGAAAAGTATGTCGTCTTTATGCATGCGGGCTATGAACTGTGACGCGAGCGGCAAGCTTCGTCACTTAGCACATTCTGCGAGCATATAATCTGGCGTGATCTTGTCAGGAGAAAGTAATCTGGTCTTTATGCTTACGGACTATGAACCGCGACGCGAACGGAAAGTGCACATTCCGAGAGCTTATAGGCCTAATCTGGCGTGATCTTGTCAGCAGAAAGGAATCTCGTCTTTATGCTTGCGGGCTATGAACCGCGACGCGAACGGACAGCGCACATTCCACGAGCATATAGGCCTAATCTGGTGTGATCTTGTCAGCAGAAAGTAATCTCGTCCTTATGCCTGCGGGCTATGAACTGTGACATGAGCGGCCAGCGCACATTCCGCGAGTTTATAGGCCTAATCTGGTGTGATCTTGTCAGCAGAAAGTAATCTCGTCTTTATGCCTGCGGGCTATGAACTGTGACGCGAGCGGCCAGTTTCGTCACTTAGCACATTCCGCGAGCTTATAGGCCTAATCTGCAGTTATCTTGTCAGCAGAATGTAATCTCGTCTTTATACCTGCGGGCTATGACACGCGACGCGAACGGACAGCGCACATTCCGCGAGCTTATAGGCCTTATCTGGCGTGATCTTGTTGCTCGGACTGAAGACAAAATCCAAACCAATTGCTGCAGAAGTGTATCCCAAACTTCAGGATTTGAAGAAGCATTTACAAGTGGTTGCTGCAGGAATGTTCAGCAACAAAGTCCAGGAAGAGCTGGATGCCCTGAAAGGTAATCTTAGGGGCAGAGCGACGGAGGAAATGAAGATGTCAGGCCATATGTATACGAAGTTGGACAACCTGATGTTGGGGGACCCAGCCCGTACATTTTTGGAGCCAGTGTCTGTGCTCTTCTACGGGCAGATTGTCTTGTCGCAGTCTACAGCAAGAGACAAACTGAAGGCCCTATTCAGCAAAATACCGTCACTGAACGGTATTCCCGTTGAAGAAGGAGTGCTCGAATATAGGGATCTTCAGGATATTCTGAAGAAGAATGCAGAAATAGCGGTGGAAGATGCTTTTCAGGCAATGCGTGAGGATCATCAACCCTTTGTTGATGGTGCATTAAGGGCACTGTGGGTTCCAGTGTCAAATGTAAATTGTGAAAGATTATTTTCAAACTTTTCTTGTGTGTTGACGGATTTCAGAACTAATCTAACAGGGACAAATTTGGAATTGCTGTCATCCTACATTATGAATGTAAAGCATGAAAGGAAGCAGGGAGGTCATCATCATCATCTTGCACAGTTTCCAGCCACTGGCCGGGTCTGTTTGGAACACAAGCCTCTCCAACGTCTTCTGACTTCCCACCATCTCTCAGCCACCGCCCTTGTCCAGTCTTCTCCTCCCTTCTTCACGCTTTCTTCCATCCCCTTCAGCCACCTGTCTCTCGGTCTTCCTCTCGGTCTCTTTCCTTCCCACTTCGTCTCGTGTACACTCCTGGGTATCCTCTTCTCCTCCATTCGTTTTACATGTCCATACCATCAAAGTCTAGATTTCTTTATATCATCCTGTAATGGTTCCTCCTTCGTTAATTCTCTGGTCCTCTCATTTCTTATTCTGTCCATCTTTGTAGCTCCAATACTGCTTCTCTAGAACCTAATCTCACTGGCCTGTATTTTGCTCTTCTCCCTTCCTTTCATAACCCAGGTCTCCGAGGCATCCGTCAGGATAGGGACATAGTACGTCCGATATATGATCTTTTTGCTGTTCTGAGGGACATCCTTGCTCCATAACATGCTTCTCACACTCCTCCGGAATGCTTCTGCCTGTCTCCCCCGCTCATTTATTTCTCTATCGTTTCTTCCATTATCTTGTATCAGGCTTCCCAGATACTTGAAACTCTCCACTTTCTTCAGCTGTTCCCCACCAATTGTTATTCCCGATGTGGTTCTTTCCTTCTTCCTTGTTGTGATCACCATCTCACTCTTATTTATGCTAAATTTCATCACATATCCTTCTATTATTCCTTCCCACACGTCCAACTGTTCCTGTACCTCCTCCTCCTTGTTTCCCAAAATAATCAAATCATCTGTCAACACCATTGCTTTCATCTTTCCTTCCCCAATTACTTGTACCACTCGGGTCATTATGTCATCACCACAATGAAAAGTAACGGTGACAGTGCACTTCCTTGATTCAGGCCGTTTCTCCGTTCCAACCAGTCCGATCTCTCTCCTCCCACTTTCACACAGCTCATGCTTCCCTTGTACATCTCCTTTATCCTCCTTATAGTCCATTTTTCTACTCCTCTATCATCCAGGGACTTCCATACTTTGTTTCTGCATACAGTACACTGTCATATGCTTTCTCAATGTCCAGGAAGGCCATCAGTAGATCTGTTCCATACTCACAGTGCTGTTCTTTTAACTGCCTTACAGCAAAAATCAAATCCACTGTGGGCCTTCCTGCTCTGAAGCCATGTTGCTCTTCCCTCATCCCTCCTATCCTTGTCCTAATCCTCCTTTCCAAAACTTTCTCAAAGATCTTTGCACAATGACTCATCAGTGTTATTCCCCGGTAGTTTCTGCATTCTGTTCTACTACCTTTCTTGAAGATCGGGACAATTATTCCTTTTTTCCAGTCCTCTGGGGTCTTCCTTTCCTTCCATGCTGTCCTCATCACTCGGTACAACCATTGTATCCCCACCTCTCTAGCTGCTCTCACCATCTCCACACTGAACTCATCCACACCCGGTGCCTTCCCTCCTTTCATCATCCTCACTGCATCTTCCACTTCTTTCCATGTTAAGTCCTTTTCTGTTTGCAGTTCATCTTCCTCTTCCCCGATTTCTTCCTCCTCGCCGTGGTTTCCATTTGGTTTCAGAAGTTCTTCAAAATATTCTTTCCACATTTTCTTCAGTTCTTCCCTACTTTCTATCTCTTGTCCCCTTTTGTTCACCATTCTAACATAATCCGTAGGATCTTTCCACCTCTTATTTTTAACCATCCCATACAGGACCTTTTTTGTACCTTCACTATCCTCCATCATCTTTGTCCACTCTTCCATCCACTTTCTTCTCTCCTCAGCCTCTACTCTCTTTGCCTCCTTTCTTTCCTGGTACTCTTCCCTTGTCTCTACCGTCCTATTTTGATACCACCTCCTAAAGGCTCTATTCTTTTCCCTTACTATATCTTTTGTCTTCTCATGCCACCATGGTGTTTCCTTCCACCTCTTCTTACTATTTGTCCTCCCACATACTGCTTCTGCTGCACCTACTAGTGTCTTCTTAAATCTAGCCCATTCCTCTTCCACCCCTCTTTCTTCATCTGTTGGAATTCCTTCGTTTACCATTTGAGGTACTCGACCCTTCTATCCCCTTCTTTCAGTTTCCATATCCTTATAAGTATTTCCTGGTTCTCAGTCCCTTTCTTCTCCTTACTCCCTCTCAGGTTCATTACCAGCAATCGATGGTCGCTATCCAGGTTCACCGATGGTATAACCTTGATGTCCGTGATGATGTTATTTAGTTCTTTCTCTTACAGTATATAGTCTTTAATGTTTGCGATTTCTGTCTTTTGTACCAATAATTTTCAAGTTACAATATAAATATTTGAAAGTACTGACTGCCTTTCTATTTCCCTAAGATCCATATTATCTAAGAATTTGTCTTTTCTACCCTAGAATTTTTGTTTCCTACTCAAGAATTTTCCCTCATTACTCAATAATTTTTTCCCTTTTTATTCAAGAATTCAGCACCATTTCATTCAAGAAATTCGAGTGTCCCTAGCGATACCTATTGTAAAGTGCATTTACTAACCCAGAAACCTTCCCTGAAGTGTACACAGCATCTCACCCAAGTTTCATCACTATCAGACGTATAGTATACGAACACATACGGGACTTTGTTGAAACGCTTCACCCGTCGTCGCACATTTGTTGAATCTACTTGTGCGCTACCTATTGTTAAGTCGATTTACTAAGCCAGAAACCATCCCTTAAGTGTACACAACATCTCACCCAAGTTTCATCGCAATGGGATGAAAAGTATATGAACGCATGTGGGACTTTCTTGAAACAAACGCACACCATTTTGTTGAAGCTACTCGCGCGCCATCTATTGTAAATTGGATTTACTACGCCTATAACTTTTCCAGGACTGTGCGCAACAACTCACCAAAGTTTGATCGCAATCGGATGAATTGTATATGAACGCATCGCCATTACGCATTTGTTTAAACTACTCGCGCACTATCTATTTTGAAATGGATTAACTATGCCTATAAACCTCCTGGAAGTATGTACAACAATGCACCAAAATTTGATCGCAATCGGATGAATGGTTTATGAACACATAAAATACGAACAAACAGGCATTCCTTTTTATATCGTCGTCGGCCAATACTCGTATACGAGTGTATGTTTCTTTCCTGCATTACTATACTCTGAATTACCAATAAAGCTCACTGACAGCTGTCAAAGCTAGCACGTGGGGAAATGCTGCGGTGCCACTGAGGCAGATCATGACTCATAACATTCCAAGAGGCTTGCAGGAAGACACAAATACTGGCGGTCTAATGACCGTGACGAGTGAAGACACACTGAGTCAAACCATGTGCTTACTGCTGTGTCGGCAGACATTGCAACATTGCTCACTGTTGCCATGGAGACCGTTATCCCTCTCGTCTCCTCTCCTCACCTCACCCATCAAGCGAATGACAGCTTTCACCGAGCATCTTTTGTAAATCAGAGTATAATTTGTATTCTCTCGATGGTGATGTCGCTGGTGACTCATCAGACCAATTCTGGCATAGAACATACGGCCGCACACAATGCAGATGATGGAAGGTGGAGGATGTGGCAATATCTGGCACAGCTTTCTCCTCTGACGAGTTTCCATTTCCTGCCTTCGGCGTTCTTCTTCAAAATGTGAAACCGCAGCTGAGGTGGCTGCACGCCAACGTGCGCAATCTTCCGCAAAAGTATGCCAATTATCACGACCAATGGCTACACTCCTCAAGGTTTGTTTAAGCTGATGTTTGTAACGCTTCCAAGGTGCTCCTAGAGGTCTCTTGCCCGTGCTGAGCTCGCTGTACAGGATTTTCCGTGGGAGTCTGTCGTCATTCATGCGTTGGACATGACCGATCCATCTAAGCCTGTGACTAATGATGATGGCCTCTATGCATCTCTGGTCTCTCCAGAACCGCAGCATTCGTTATATAGTCATCCCATTTGATGTGCATAATGGAACGGAGTTTCTGCAGGTGAAAGCGTTCCAGTTTTTTGATGGTCTGGCGGTATAGGGCCCAGGTCTCCCATCCATAGAGCAACGTAGAAATGACAACAGCTTGGTATACCATTAGTTTTGTACAGATTCTTAGATCTTTACTCTGGAATACACGACGTGAGAGACGTCCAAAGGTAAGAGAAGTGATCGACTTGGTCCCAAGATGTGGCCGAGATAGTAATAACAAAACCTGGGATAGAGGTTCCAGGAACAGGTTGAGCTAATACTTTGGTCTTCTGAATGTTTATGGTAACGCCACAACGTTCATATGCACTCCTGAAACAGTTGACAGACTGTTGCAGCTCTTCAGATGTATGGGCTGGTGAGGCATTGTCATCGGCATATTGCAATTCTGTAACCTGGTGAATATTGGTTAATCTTTTGGAACGAAGTCTGGTCTGGTTGAATAGCCCTCCATCATACCGATATTTAATTTCCACACCTGTGTTGTTTGCAGATGCTGTCTCATACAGCATGGCCGTCAGGTATAGGGCAAAAAGAGTAGGTGCAAGAACACAGCCTTGCTTCAACCCATTTGTGATCAGAAGTTCTTCTGAGACTTCATTCTGATACAGCACCTGCCCGATAATACCATCATGAAGAGCCCGAATCAATCCAACGAAATGTTCCAGACATTCATAACGCCTCAAAACCAACCACATTGCATTTCTGGGAACAGTATCAAAGGCTTTTTCAAGATCGTAAAAGACTAAGAACAGAGGTGTCATTTGTTCTCTGCATTTTCTTGCAGTTGTCTTATGCAAAAGATCATGTCAACTGTTCCTCGGGAAGTACGAAATCCACACCGTGATTCAGGAAGTATTCTCTCCGAGATAGTTTGGAGTCGATTCAGTAGGATTTCCTACTATGGAAAGGAGGGAAATACCTCGGTAGTTTCCACAGATATAGTGATCGCCTTTCTTGAAGATAGTAACAATGGTGGCGTTCTTCCAGTCGGCAGATATTTTTTGGGTTTCCCAGATTAAGAGGATCAGGTAAAAGAGCCTGGTTTTTAGGGTCTTCTAGAAGACCTGCAACAGAGTCAAAGCTTCAGCGACACCGCAGAGTAGCGCAACTTCAGTTTGCAAGGCAGCATCAACTCTGGACTGCTATAATAATAATATCGTATGGCCTCGGGAGCCGGGTGCAAGCTTTGTTATTTGCACCCAGAGGGCAGCTTGCATGTCGAATTTTGTTGTTCCTTGGAGCGCTATGAAAGTCAAGGAGGTTAGATCTAAGCTCCTTAGATACTATAGCGCTTTCTGATAGAGAAAGGGAGAACTTTTGTGGTGTCGGAAAATTTTGCCATTATGAACACGGCCTATTGTACTGTATTAAAATGGGTTCTTTAACATGCCAACAACGTATGACATGCGTGTCATGATTTTTTGTCACCTTTCAAACATCACTTACCAGGGCCAGGAGCGAACGTGCAAGCTTGGGGTTGGTAGTCCGACACGATAAACACTCACCCACCGTTGCAAGCTCTGGACTGCTGAATAGTGGGCATCTGTACTCTATAGATGAGAGCCATTTCTGTCCCAGGGCATGAAGGGGTTTGGAGGGGACCAGGGGACACAATGTAGCCTACAAGCGGTGCCATATGCACTGTTTCTGGGCGAAAACATCAGGCTTATACATAACTAGCTGAAGTACCCGTGCTTCGCTACGGGTCATAAATAAATTAATTAAAATGTGATGTGAGTTAAAACAGGGGATAGACGAGATGCTGTGCGGGGGGAGAGTAAGGATGGAACATTTTGTCCAACTACACCGCTCGTCGTTGACCGTATTTTATACCACAAATTTAGGTTTTACTCGCTAACCGTTGGGAGATACACATAGTGATAAGGACCTTTTGGATAGAAAATCAAATTTTATACCTCGTATATGCCATGAAAAGTTTGAAACCAAAGGGTGTAGTGACGTCACTAAAATGGTTGCCATCTTTAAATAGTGCAAAGTATCGAAATCAAAAGCAGCCTATATGTTAACCAGGTAACTCAGCTAGAGATAGATGACCTAGTTCCACCCCTTAAAACAACAATAACTAACTCAGCTACTTCCATGTAAAATTTAATGTAAATCGGACCAGTGGTTCCTGCGTGATTGAGTAATACACAGACACACACCACCTCATTTTTATATATTAGGCAACGTTGTATCACACCTACTTTGTCCAATCTTTACTTGTGGTATGGAAACATGTACTGTGCCCAACTCTAGGAATGGGTATTCCAAGATTCAGACACCTAGATATCAAGGGAAAGGCTACAGCCGCTTTTGAAAGTTGAGATATTTGAATATCGCGCTCCACTACTTCTAGAAGGAAATGGAAACTTTGTGCAGCCAAGAGCATGTTAAGTGACGTAGCGAGTAGTAGCAGAGGTCGAGACTATTTGTTGATTAAATAGTTAGCCATGGAGTAGAGACTTGAGACTTGGATCAGATTACTGGCACGGCCAAATGAAAGAGAATGCACTTAGTCTCAAGTGAATCGGACCAGAGACACCGGAGATATGAGGATTTCCAGATTTCAGCGTGATCAAGCGTGGACCCGACCGTTTTGAATAAAAGCCGACCGGCCCAAGCATCATCAGCTCACTTCGAACCAAGCTCTTGCATGACAAGGTGCTGCTGCTACGTTGAGCCAAGGCACATGGTTGCCGGATCTACGCCGAAGATATCTTTAAATTGTGATAGTTACAAAAGTCCTACGATACGTGTGGAACATAGTAAGTTTCCGGCAGAGGGAATCACTAAGGTGATTGTTACTTTTCTACGGACACTGGCGAAATACTTTATTTCTATATGGACATATGCTAGACTTTGTCTAGAAAGTACTTTGTCACAGTCCAGTAATAATAATTCTATACTTGGATATTTTAATCCAATTAGTCAGTTTCATATATTGTAACTTGATAACCACTCCGATCTTTCAGTATATTGAAGGCCAGTCTATCACGGTGTTGTTCATTAGCCGACAAAGGGAAACTATAAGTTGCTTTGCGCATGATAGATGGTGATAAACCATGCCCAGGGAACGATCTTTAGAACAGCCGTTGATTGATTTAGACTGTCAGTGTTTTCTTGTACTGAAAAGATTACCGTGAGTTATGTTACAACTGACGTATTTGAGAATAGATCATTTGGATCTGACCCCAGTTAAGCAAACTGTTATGGCTTTAACAGAAGTAAATATTATAATGGATCAACAGTTACTTCCAACTTCAAGAGATATTTCCACTATGTCTTGTTAGACAGAATGGCGGCCGATACAAGGATTAGACGTGCGTGTCCAATAGGGCATGTATCTGGATAAATCTGGTACAGACCAGGTTCACTACGCTTCAAGACCAACGAGAAATGTAAGCCACATTTGATTTTATATTATGCCTAGCTAATTGGAACAAACTCATTTTCTGCAGATGACCAACACATTTATTTTTCTTCGTATTTAAATCTTGCAATGATTTACGCAAGACACATTAGGGTTATTCTGAGTATTTTCAGCACTCAGAACAGTTTAGGATCGATGACCGAGCATAACGAGCATTTATTTGAATGTTTCATATTTTTTTGATAATCACGGTAATCAGCCGAGGTAACTGTAAAAGTTAATAATTATTTTTTGTTGAGAAATGGAGATTTTATCCATATTCGAAGAATCGAACAAGTGGATTCTCACATAATGAAATCATCATCTTCTTTGCATTTTCCCACTTATGTGGGGTCTGCCTTCCTGCAATGTTTCCTCCACTTCAATCGATCCATAGCGTCTCGGGGGCGGAGCTTAGTGAGCCGCATGTCATCTCTCACCCTATCCAACCAGCGTGTTTGAGGTCGCCCTCGAGGTCGACGACCCTCCACATTTAGTTGAAGCTCACATAATGAAAATAATAATTAAATATATTTAAAATAATATAACTAATAATAATAATAATAATGATTTTCATAACTTTTCTAAATAATTCTTGGATCTTATATTTTCTAATAATCACATTCATTGAGAGAGAGATTATGAAGTAGTTTAATCATTTCTAGTTTGGAACAGGTGATTTTCCGAAGGATAGTGGTTAGCGCAAGCCCGCATTCAACCAACATGACAGTTCTGGTTGAACAGTTAATATTTGCCATGAGCAAAGTATATTTTTCAGATAACACGGAGAGGCATGAAACGGGATGCAAATGATATTTGTATCAATTAGGATATTTTGTATTTATATAAAATCATGACGTAAATACACATTCGAAAGTGAAATAGAGAGTATCATAAGTGTGGTAACTTCACGATTTGAACTGAATGGTAAAATAAAAATAACTTGTAAGTTTATAAATCTTCCAGTATGGATAACAAGCAGAGGCTTGATTTATTGTATAAATTTTGGGAAGAAAATTTATGTGTGTGGAGTAGTTGAAATGCCATTCCCAGGTGCGCATGTTTAAGTCGCAGGAATGAGGAGGTTTTTATTTGAGCATCAATCAAATAGCAGGTTCGATGACTCAGTGATAAAGAAGGAGTATTGGAACTACACATTGCGTCGTATGAATGACCCAAAGGTTATTTCTTAAAAAACCATCAGTTCTTATTTCAATCTTGTTTACGGATTCCATTAAGATTTTGATTTTGCTAGAACCCGGATTTGTCATGATAGTATTTTATTCTTCTTCAGAGGAAGACCTTTGCCGTTGTTGTTGGAATATTGTGTTCTTATAAAAATAATAAAATGGGCCACTGCCAATTATAAATAATTCTATAATCACGAATAATTTGAAGGATGTTTTTTCAATCCTAGTGTCATGAAATAAATGAATTTATTATGAAGCTACAATTCTTATTTCCGCATTCTGTTCAAGAATTGCAAGTTGTGAAAATTATTAAAATGACCACAAATAAATGATTCCAAGTGGAAAATCGAATAGTTGAATGGTCCAACAATTTATTGATCAAGTTGATGATTCAGAAATCATATATTTTGTTAGGAACTTGAAGTTCATAATCGAGTCACTTCTCGAAACGTTTAAGGTCGGAAGAACAATTAATTTTGTTGTGCTTCGCACAGTTCTTCGATGCTATGCTCAAGGGTCAGATACTTTTCAGATGTTGTTATTAATATGTGTACATAATGTGTGTTGATTCAGAGATAATATTTTTTGACAATATTTTTTTGAAACTGGAAAAATAAGTGAAAGTTAAAAATACTATGAACAATTATTCTACGAGTGTTAATATTATGTGAACTGCAATATTTCCAGTAAAGACAATTAAATTTGAACTGGATTTAATCATAAATAATTATTATAATTTTGGAACACAGTCTACAGGACTGATGATCAGACTTGTGTCTCCAAAGATAATTGTCCAATGGGTTGGAAAATTTCTGTAAATTGTGTGAATAGTAATGTGGGTCGCCACACATGAATGATGCTGCTTTGAGCATTTTATTTTTGCAGTCAATTTTAAATTCAGAATAAAATGAGATAATTTTACATGATGTGTTATGCCAGTTGAATCTCCTTCTATCCTTATTGTTGCATTGAGCCAAAAATCAGTAAAGCATTTTTTCATTTGATGTCGTTTTTGCGATTAGCTTTAACCCAACTGGCGCCCCGGGATATTTTGACTCTCGTGCTGACTGATTCTTGGTAAAATGCATATGTGGTCGTGCGGACTCCGGTCTAAACGGGCACAGTACATTGCTAAGTAAGGATTACAGTAGAACTCAAGCCACAGAAATGAGATTTATTAGGACTATGAACCAAAGTACCAAGAGAGACAAGATCAAAAATGAGGTACACAGAGCAACACTGGCATCAGGGTCCCTGTGATCAACTTTCTGGGAAAACTCAGACTTCAGTGGTATGGCCATGTAATGAGGATGGATAGCTCTCTAGTCCAGTCAAATTAGACATAAAAAGGGGCCCGACCTTGCAAAAGGTCATGTACAGTGCACTCTCGTTAATTCGCGGTAATTAAATCACGAACTTCCGCGAATTATCCGCAGTTATTGTTGTTAAGCCTAGGAAAAACAAAACTATTGGTTAAAATATTGAAATAGGCTTGAACACGCGAAATAATAATTTTAACTCCTGATTGTAGTGTCTTATAAGACATGCTAGGCTACTGGTAGGCCTATGTGGATTATGCCTACATTAATATTTAAAAAAAAAAAACCGTCATCACTTTTTGTTTCTTAGATCGTTTATTCTAATTTTCGATTGCACATTTCCGAAGAAAATATTATATGAGAACGAAAATTCATCTAGTTTTTCTATATAAGAGAAAAGTGTGACTAGAGACACTGGGTGATATGAATAAAACTGAGTATAAACTTCGAAGTATATACTTTGAGCATGAGCATCAGTTTTGAGTATATACTCGGTTTGTTATGAATAAAAGATCTTGAGTATCTACTACAATTTCTGGTCCTTTTGGAGTATATACTTCACTTGTGCCACGATGATACTCTCGTTTCGTCAACGCACGTTTACTCAGTCAACTGTTTTACATGCCATTTGTTAATGCAAACCAGTCGTCTGCTGTAGACTTGTCTTGTTGAATAATTGAAAGTTCCTGGTTAATTGAAATGTCTGTTAGTGGGGATGAATATGAGTCGTCCAGTTGCAAAACTCGTTTAATCCACTTGTGAATAAGGATCATGTCGTAAAATTATTTAATTATTTTACTTTATTTTATTATTCTTTTTAATTTTTATTTTGTTCTGTTTTATTTTATTTTCTTTTACTATGTTTTAAATTGTTATTTTTTGTTTTGGTTCGTTTTGTTTTATTTTGATTTTCTTTTGTTTATTTTGATTTTGTTTTATTTATTTTGTTTTACTTCAATTTGTTTTGTTTTATTTTGACTTTCCAGGAAACATACACAAAAACAAAAACACGAAACAAAAAGCAAAATTCAAAAACAAAAGCAAAAGCAGAAAACAAAAAACAAGAAACATAAAGCAAAATTCAGAAACAAAAGCAAAAGCAGAAAACAAAAAACAAGGCACACAAAACAAAAAGCAAAAACAAAAGCAAATGCAGAAAACAAACACAAAAACATAACCAAGAAAGAAAAGCAAAAGTAACATTCAAAAGCATAAGCACAAAGCAAAAAGGAAAAAGTAGAAAACAACAAACACAAAAGATACGGGAGGCAAAGTCCAGAGAAACGTTTCTCATGAAAATCATTCTTATTCACAAGTGGATTAAACGAGTTTTGCAACTGGACGACTCATATGATCATTATATCAAAGGTTTCCGATTTGACCTTTGTAAGGATTGTCTGTAACTATCCTTCGGTATTTGACAAGTCTCAAACACCTAACTCGCGGAAGGAAAAAAGCGAATGTTTAAAAGCTAGAAAGATTCGCTGCACTGGTAACTTTGGCAAATGTATTACAGAAAGTCAAATACTGAAGAAAATAAATTGTTTTTTACAGCTTTTCCTCTTGTTTGTGTGTATTTGCCCAAAAAGTAATCAGAAAGCCATAGAATATCTTAAACCGGTATAATAATCTACAGTCCCTCTCAGAAACCGTTCTTCATAATTTATACACTTTCCTAGCCCGCAAGTTGTTTACATCTACAAACATAACCTCAACCATCTTGAGATTAGACAGCTGAGCATGGTAATGGCCAGACTTCAGAAATTGTGAGTATATACTTCAGATTTGGCCATGGAGGCTGGATTTAGACAGCTCCTTAACCCGGTCCATGAGGCAATTATAATTGGCTACATGGATAATTCTTGCCAGGCGCGTCCACATCGCGGGGGTGGGCAACGGTACTGTAATATACCATGGAACTACAGTACCGGCGAAGTTCTGGTGAGGACCCAGTCCTATGGGGTATAACATAGGCCCCGTGCACAGGGTTACGTGCGAAGACCTCAACGGAATCTGTAGCGGAGAAGATGGACTTCGGAACGGTGGAGATTGCGGAAGAGGCAACCCAGTACTCAGGGAATAGTATGAGTACAGCATCAATCGGCAGCGTCTGTTTCCCAGGTTAGGGGTGGCTGCAAGGGCGTCTGTTTCCCATGTTAGGGGCGGCCTGTATAATAGCTGGCAGTAGCTTCATAAAATGCCTTTGGGAGCGGCGACCCCATCGTAATAATAGCCTAAAATGGAAATGGCACTTCAAATGATTCGGAGAAGGTTAGGGCGTACCTTGCAGGCGACGCGCAGTTCTTTTGGTACTGGGGGAACTGTGAGAAATGGGCGACCAGTAACCGAAATGAAAGTGGGAATCATGAATGTCATGACCCTGACAGGCAAGGTGGAGGAGGTGGTAGACTTCATGGAGAGGGAGAATGTTGGATTGATGGGGCTGAGTGAAGTGAAATGGAAAGGTAAAGGAAGGAAGAAATTGAGGAAAGGATATACATTATACTGGAGTAATGGCCAAGAGGCAAAAAATGGCATGGGACTGATAACCTCGAAACAACTGGAGGAGTATGTTGAAGTGGTTGAGTGTGTGAGTGACAGAATAATGAAAATTAGAATGAAGATGAAAAATGACATGATGGACTTCATACAAGTGTATGCACCACAGACTGGAAACAGAGAAGAAGATATTGAAGTATTCCTGGAGGATGTAGAAAGAGTAATCTCAGATGTAGAAGTGGTGATCATGGGAGATATGAATGCACAAGTCGGAAACGAGAGACAAGGAAAGGAAGAAGTCATTGGACCATATGGATATGTGAAAAAGACCCGGGAGCTGTGGTGGCAAAATTTAGATGGGAAAAATTGGAAAACCTAAAGGAGATCAGAGAAAGTAAAATAAAAGTATGGAAATTGAAAGACAAAACTGTACAGGAAGATTTTCAGGAGAGATTGAAGCAACAAATCCCAGTTACTGAAGTGGAAAACATAGAAGAGGAATGGTCCCACTTTAAAAAGGCATTTGTTGGTGCAGCAGAGAGTGCTTGTGGCAGGACGTCAACAAGAGTGAAAGAGAAGGAGACACCGTGGTGGAATGAGGAAGTGAGGAAAGCAGTGAAAGAAAAGAAGTCTGCATGGAAAGAATGGAACCGAGATCAAACAGAAGAAAGCAAAAGGAAGTATCACGACAGCAAACGGAGGTGTAAGAAAGTGGTAGGAGAAGAAAAGAAGAAAAGTTGGGGAGAATTTACACGAAGAATGGAAACAGATGTACGTGGCAGTAAAAGGATGCTGTATGGGCTTCTAAGAAGTAAGAGGAAAGAAAGAGTTACTACAAAGCTAGTGAAAAAGGAAGATGGAGAGTTGTTAACACACCCAGAAGAGATAAAGGGACGATGGAAGGAGTATTTCGATAAGCTATTGAATGTGAGCAATTGTACTGGTGAGATGGAAGTGACACAACCTGACGACTCTATAACGGAAGATGATATAACAATGCTGGAGGTGGAATTAGTAGTACAGAAAATGAAGATGGGAAAAGCAACAGGGGTGGATGAAATCTGTGTAGAAATGATAAAGGCTGCTAGACCTGTTGGTATGCAATGGTTGTATCGACTGCTAAAGTGTATGTGGAAACGGAAATGTGTACCAGAAGACTGGGAGAAAGGGCTAATAATACCAGTGTTTAAGAAGGGGGACAAGAAGGTGTGTGACAACTATAGAGGGATCACCCTCATATCACAGATAGTAAAAATACTGGAAAGGATATTAGAAAGAAGAATGAGAAGAAAGGTGGAAGGAGAGTTGCAAGAGGAACAGTATGGCTTCAGGAGTGGAAGATCCACAGTGGACCCAATCTTTAGCTTGAGGCAGGTGATGGAAAAGAACTGGGAATATGGAGAGGATTTGATCATGACTTTCATAGATCTAGAAAAAGCATATGATAGTGTCCCCAGAGAGAAGGTATGGGAAACCATGGTTAAGAAGAGACTGGGAAGAGAAATGTTGGAAATGGTGCAATGTACAACAACTGTGTTAGCAGGGTACTGACCCCAGTTGGAAAGACAGATTGGTTTAGGAACAAGACTGGACTAAGACAGGGGAGTGTGCTATCACCTCTCTTGTTCATAATGGTGATGGATGAAATTGTAAAGGAAACAAAGGAAGCATATGGACATAATGAAATGAAGTTACTGTTATTTGCAGATGATATTGTGGTCTGGGGAAGGAACATCGAAGAAGTGCAAAAACAACTAGATGCACTGAACGAAAATATTCAGAAGTACAGCCTGAAAATCAGTATAGAGAAAAGCAAGACCATGGTGATGACAAGAGGGGAAAGACAAGGAAAGGGCACTGTGAAAATTGGAAGTCAGAGTTTGGAAATTGTGGACACGTTCAAATACCTAGGAAGTGAATTGATGCAAACTGGTAGGTTGGACATGGAGATTGGCAGGAGAGTACAGCAGAGCAATGCATTCTATCAAAGTGTAAGAAAACTTGTTTGGGATAAGGAAGTACCAAGGAAAAGCAAGGAGGTAATGTATAAAGTGTACTATGTTCCCATATTAACTTATGCAGCCGAGATTTGGACCCTGACAAGCAGGCAAGAGAGTAGAATCCAAGCCAGTGAAATTAAATTCCTAAGAAGTATGATAGGAAAGACAAGGAAAGACAGAGTGAGGAATGAAGATGTTAGGAAGGAAGTTGGGATGGGAAAACTAAATGAGAGAATTGACAAGAATAAACTAAGGTGGTTTGGTCATGTAAAGAGGATGGAGGAAAATAGAATACCAAGACAGATGCTGGAGGCAAAGTGCAAGGGTAAGAGAGCAAGAGGAAGACCTAGAACAAGGTGGATTGATTCAGTGAAGAACAGCATAAGAAAAAGAAATCTGGACTGGGACAAGATCGTGGAAGAAGAATGGTGGAACGAAAGAGGAAAGTGGAGAAGTGCCATAAATACCCCGACCCGGCAGGAGCTGGATAAGGGGAAATGATGATGACTTCAGATTTGTAGCATATACTTCTTTTATTCATACCACATTGGAGTATATACTCACTAACGGAGTATTTACTCCCACCCTTGAGTATGTACTTCTCAGCGAGTCTAAACTTCAACTTTTTATTCATACAATTCTGAGTATATACTACAAAATTGTTGAGCATGAGCATATACTCCGTTTTATTCATATCACCCGCTAGCTTGACTGTGGGAAACTTTCGGGATTTCCGTTGCATCACTCCCGCACTCTAAATCTACTGGATCTCAGTTTTCCTCACCAACGGTCAAATTCCATGCTATTTCTTCTTTGCTTTTCTGTAGTAAATCATAATCGTCTTTATCGACGTCTAACTTGCCCGTTCGAAATATCGTCGTTACAAAAGTCGGCAAGCGCTTGCTTTTGTATGAGCGGAGTAGCGGTACTTTCCTCCTGACTAGTTGACTGCATGAAGAGCATCGAACAAAAACACTCTCAGTGTCGTGCACGTTTGCGCCATTATGCAATAATCGCTGTTTACAATACGCTGTCCGTGCATCCACCCTTCACAACTCACAGATCAGCGACCTTGGAGCGTGGCTGTTGGGAAAGGGAGGGTAGGTTCCGAGTGAATGTGCATTCCTCTTGTATTGTTTGGGCTTCAAAGACAAAGGAAATCTGTGCTTTACCACTCGCGGCAACATGCTCGTAAGTTTTGAAGATTGCGCAAGTAGGCCTACTGTTACATTGCAGAGAAACGCAGTTCAGTCTTCTTGAATCTCAATGATTTCGTCTTTACGCATTGCGTCGCATCAAAATTCTTTTAAACGACAGAGAGATTGCTTAACTTGGCGTGATGATTAGTTGCTGTGAGAATTCCCAATTAAAAAAATACTCATGGAGACCCGCGAATTAACCGCACGCGAATTATCGGGAGTGCACTGTAGTTCTAATTTTTTTATATGTTGTTTGGACCTCTGCCAATAGTAAAAAAACAAATTTGCAACTTTGAAAGACCTGTGCTAGTTGTGCAATACCCAAAAAACAGCTAACTTTTTGCACAATTTTCGGTTTTTGCTCAATGTCTTTTAAAATATGCTTCTGCGTGAAAAACCCATACTTATCTTTTTTAAACTAGATTAAATTTACTACAATTTGAAACCCAAACGAATGCTGTATGTTTAGTAGATCCCGAGATACAATTCTCCAAAGATTGAATATTTTTCTTAAAAGTAAAAATTGTTGGTTTTGGTCTCCTAATTTGACAAATATGACCAAAAATACTCATTCCAACAAAAAGTGATAGGCAATGAACTTGAAGTTTATTTGTTTAGCTTTAACCCTTTCCACTCGAATTATTGTAAGTCCCGGTTTCTCCCAACTCGTATTTATTTCTGTCAGCATTCTTCATATTTTAAAACCTGGTATTAAGTACTGGTTGTAACAATATATACAGGAAGGAAGTACAAAATTAATGAATGTATGGCATTTACATGACACAAAATAATGTTTTTAACTTTCTTTACGGTATGTATCGAGTGTGTGGAAGCGTTCAAAGCAAATGCCTGGATTGACCCTGATTGCTTCACATAATGTTATCGCCTCCTCCATGATTTCTTGCGACGCTGATATCAATATCGTCACTTGAATCACTTACGGATATATCATTTTCGTTGCCAGATTCAAAAATTGCAATGCTCTTATGGTCACTATCATCAAAATCAGCCGAAATAGACGCTTGGATCTCAGCTTCGGTCAGACTGTGCGCAGTCATGTTGCTTCACCGCGACTGCTCTTCATTTCAAGGAAACGGAGCAGTTTTCCCGAGCAAAGAGAAACCAAAACACTCGTGTTTCGTTACTTTCTATTTACGGGACCAGCAGTTACCAAACGAAGTACAAAAGACCTGGCATGCCAGGTAACCTAGAAACGAGCAGCCAAACAATGTGTCGACTCAGGGTCAACACACGAGCTATAACGCTAAGTGAAGGCTGTCGACCTCAGGTCGACACACGAGTGGAAAAGGTTAATTTGAGCTCTGATTGGTACCGGTAGGCCTAATACTTCTCTCAAATGTGGCATGTACTCGTAATTGAAAACCATGAAGTAGAGAAATCAGGAAAAATGAACGAACAAGTTTTGAGTGCATCAGATATCAAGTATAAGGCCGATAATGATGATGTGTAATTTACGTATAATATTTACTCGTCCGAATGGCTTGTAGACGAGTGAGGTTCATTGTGTTTGTGAGAGCAAGCGTCGGGACCTCAACAATGAAGGCGAGGCCCCTGAACAAAGAATCGACCATTCCCTCCTACACATTCTTTTGTCAGTTTTGCCGCGTAGATCGAAGAGTGAGGTCAGTGAAGTGTTAGTGTACTCGAAAGCCTGGTGCAATGTCCATTCCTCCAGGCGCTTGTTTTAAATGTCGTAAGCCCCTGAGTGAAGGCACAACCATTGTCGTAAATTAAGTAGGCATTCGCTCACATTCACGTGAGTGTGAAACGGGACCTTAATGAAAAGAAAATGTTCTCTCGAAAACTTCAAGTGGAAGTAGGAAGAGTTACACTGCTGCAATCAATGTTAAAGCATCTGTTCGACGTAAAGGAGATTCTGATCTCCAACCATCCAGACCCTCAAGATCGTCAAGTGAACTTGGCAGGATATAACTGAAGAATTCATCAGGCTATAAAAAGAACTGCCCAAATCACGAAGAAATGATGTCCACAAAGTTGATAAGTTTGGTTTCAGGATAACAGTCCTAGATGCAGCTGAACGCCGAGGTTTCCAATGGGGAAAGAAAATTATACAGCAGCTCTCAAGAGTAAATAACTGGGTAGTTGCTGATACAAGATACCAGGATCTGTGTAATTAAACGTTATTCACTAAGCCATTAACAACTGGACAGAAGAGAGGACATCGACCGGCAATTGATGTAGATGAGGCATTGGAAGATATAGGCTATACACTTACCTCTTGGAGAACTCTGAGGAACACCCGTTCTCAATAGATGATATATTGAAACAGATCGAAGGAAATTATCCTGATATAACAACTGTGAGATCTCAAAGTGTATGAAACCCAATGAATATGCTCCATCCGGTGATTTCTTAGGCATTGGTAATGTATTCATCCCTGAATCCGTACAGTAGGTCTACTACTGAGTCATCCCTGAATCCGTACCGTACTACTGTTTTATGAAACCGTTGTTCCGAAACAAAAGCGTGCTGTACTTAACACTTGGAAACCTGATGTGTAGCTTTTTAACATACCGTACTCTCAAATGTGCTGCACGACCACGGTCTTTCATCTCCTCACTCATGTTAGGCCTTGGGACCTACTTATACAGAAAACTTGGTTCCAAGCATTTAGTTAATATGTATTCAGCTCTGGGATTTCCATCCACTTTAGCGATGCAGGGCAGCTTGAAAGTTCTGCGAACAGGAGGTTTGAATCCTCACTACCTATTGATAAAGGAGCTCTCATCCAGATTGTCTTTGACAAAGAAAAATCCCCAACTTCCAGAACTGGCAGAACTTTTCCTGCTACTAGACACCGGTAACGAAACCATAGCAAAAGCTGGGGAGAAGTGCTTTGTGGCTTTGTACGGGGTGATTTTCTAACAAACACCCTAAATACCGTATATACTCGAATACCACCCGCACATTTTTAAACAAATTTGGACGTGAAAAATTGGGATGCGGGTCTTATTTGAGTCATCCAAATTTGAAAGATCTAAATTGCCCGCCAGGCACGATATCGGGTGTTGCGAGTATCCGCTAGATGGTGCTAGCCTTCTTCCGGCTATAACTTTGTTTTACCGTAAGCACGCAGCGTCATACAGTCACGCGCACGTTCTCCGAGTGTAAACATGAATGCTATGAAACGTTTGCGGTCATTTACTGTGAGTGAGAAATTGAAAGTTGTGAGGGAAGCTGAAATTATTGGAAATTGTGCCCGGTAGGAAATATGATTTTGACGAGTCATGTATTCGTGATTGAGCGGGATGACGTCTATGCTACAACCACGGGATGTCTGCGTGAACTGCCCCTTCAAAGCAGCCTTGAAACAGCTGTATACGGAGCGGATGGCGGCCGATAAACACACACTGACTCCAACTGGTCGTATTCAGCGCCCGGAAGTTCAGCTGCTGTGTTCGTGGATTTTGACGGCATGAAATCGTATCTCTGGAGATCTCATACGGAAGAGCTTCAAGAAATGTAGTATTTCGAATGCTATGGAGGTCAGTGATGACGACATTTAGTGGGAAAGTGATAAAAGTTCCGAAGTTGGCACTTCTGATGACGATGAATGAAGTGTTTGTGTACTTTTATTTGTATTTTTAATCGTTTGAAGTGTGTTATTTTACGACGACTTCAAAACTGTTGGAAACTATTTTGGATAAATGCTATTCTGTTTATTTAGTTAAGATTGTAAATAATTTTGAGTAAAAAATTATTTTTTTAAAATTTTGTTCTTCAAAATCAGGGTGCGGGTCTTATTCGGGGGCGGGTTGTATTCGAGTAAATACGGTAGCTTTCCTTACCAACTACAGTGGAACCTCGTTAGTACATTTTTCAAGAGACCGAAAAATTCGGACGTAAAAAGCGGGAAAACGTACTAATGAAAAATGAACATTAAACCTCATTAACTAGTTTCAGTGAGAGAAAAGTTAAAAAAACGTGTTAATCGGAAGTACGTACTATCGAATAAACAATTTTAAACAACCTACAGAATTATTGTATTACAGAACTAGTTTACACAGCACAGAGAAACGAGAGCAATGAAAACAAGAGAAAAATGTACTATTCCGGTACCGTACTCTAAATTGAAGTACCGGTACTGTAGTACGAGTTGAAGTATTTAACTTTCTATCATTGATTTCAGTTTAAATACATGTTTTTCTTGATATTCTGTGGAAAAGAAGTGCCGTATTCTTTGGCGTGAACAATTGGATATAACCAAAGTTTTTTTTAGGTTAGAAATGCTCGCGCGTGTACAGAAAAAAATAATCCTCGCACTTAAGGTAAGGATTTCTGTCTACTTCTTCAAGAATTTTTATTTACTCATCACTAGTTAACGATTTAATGACTTTCTTAGGCCTATCCATTATTTCAATACGACGCAACAAAAGTATCACTAGGTTTCACAACTTCTTCGGTAGTGTAATGCGTGAATCAGATCGTATTGAGTTTCAAGGTCGATACGGTAAAATTGTGGAATCTGACCGTATCCAAACTGGTGTTCAGGAACGTGATTGTAAACGCATATCGTATTGAAAGCGATTCTGCGCACTCTAGAGTTACATTTTTAAACTAATTTAGGCCTACTCTCGTCTGTCGCCGAACTCTCTAATCGCTAATTTTACTTTCTGCCCATATTCTTCATTACTGTTTGTGTTCCTGTCGTGGTTGATAAGCGTAGTTTGTTGCACGTGTTTTTAGCATTAATGTATTTTTGTCTGTTTTACCTTTAATGTCTGGTGTATCCGTACATAAATTGTGGCACGTTACAGATCGCATTCGGGGGCAACATTCCGGCAGCCCGGCGTCTCTAAAAGCTTTAAGCTTCAGTAGTTAAAAGGGACGTAAAAACAATAACATTTTATCATTATTAAACTGAACATAAACTTGCTAAATACAAACAACATCAAAATCTTCCGCGCATCCTTTTTACGTGTTTACAAACCACCCGTAAAAGAAAAAGTCAGACGATAATTACAGGTCCTTTATGTTTTACTGTTTAATACGAGTTAGCCAACAAAACTGCAGGTTGGCCACCATAAACTAAACAGCGTATTGAAATCGCGAACTGAAACTGCTCATGTAAATGGGCATCGTACCGAAAACAGGATCGTATTCAAATCGATTTGAGTTCGCCATGTAAACGCACTAACGCAGGAACTAACTGCCGTAGACACTGAGGCCGGACAGAACAGATGTGCAACATTGTCGGCGCGTGCTTTAATACTGCCGCTATACTCGTTACATTGTTCTGTGACCCGTTATGTCGCAACCCTCGCCCGCTTGTTGGCCAGGAATGTTATCTCAAAGCGGCCGGGCTCCCATTCCACTAGGGGTGGACAAAGAATGCTTTCAGGGCTGACGAAAATACGATGCGCTGCAAAATACGCAACGTGACCTTGTTTAAAGAAACAAGTCTCTGTCTTGCGTTCTGTGCATACGGGCGGTATAACTCGCGCTACGCGACGAAAATTTGATCGTCATAAGCGGGAATAGAAAATGTATTAAGGGGATATATCAACATGTATTTAGCAGCAATGGGACTGGGACTTGGGAAAATCATCGCGTTAAACGGGGAAAACGTCGTAACCGAGAAAAAAGGAAGCTTGTAGTTTAACGTGACCGTTAATCTTGAGATCATGAGCCACGGGACCTCCTTTTTACGTGGAATCCGAACCACAGGACATGGCATTTCACTTCGAAAATCTCACATGCATTGACCGGGAATCGAACCCAGACCGCCTTGGTGAGAGGCATACAGCTAGACCACTGAGCCAACACGCCCCTTCTCGTAACCGAGAACGTGCTAACGAGATTCCACTGTATTTGTTACATTTGCAGCCAACACCATGTTTACAGAACTTACAACCAAGTTCAAAAATAGTTTGGGGTAATCAAAATCTTACAGATTGGGGGTAGAAGCTTGATGATCAAGGTCCTATCCCTATCACTACAACTATGGATCCTGAACATCAGCTCCAACTGCGCATGATTTCGTGCAATTGCAGAAGAGGTTGCAGCGGCGGTTGGAGTTGCCGTAAGCTGAACTCAAATGCTCAGCCCTTTGTCAATTTTGTGGTGGCAAAATTATGTAAAAACGTGCAATCCCTTCAGCTAGAGGATTCTGACTTCACATTCTGAAGTAGTCCAGTAAAGTAGTTTGCTTCCTCTTGCCCAGATGTCTCACGGAAAGAAGTTTTCTCTCAATTTGGTTGAGAGTGTTGATGAGCTCTTCATCCACACTGAAGGAGGAGAAGTACCGGCGGACAATATCCAGTCCTTCCACTGCTGCCCCAAAAGTTGGTTCAGCTGGATCATCCTCTTCTTCTTCTTCTTCTTCGTAGTCTTCCTCTTCAGTACTTTGCCTTTTTGCATCATCACAAAGGTCTCCAACATCCATCTGTGGTGGTGCCTAGCCGGTGGAAGAGCGCTGCGGCTATAGGTTAAGGCAGCTGACGTCACTGTAGACATTACCCGACTAAAACTGTCCTAACTCCCTAATGGTTGGAGATAAGTATATGCGTTCGCGGACTTTTTTGTAGAGCTTGAACAGCTCTACATTTCGTACACATATACTTGGGGTCTATCAATGACGGTTCAGGCAGCGTAAGCCATGGAAACGACTTTCTACTTATTCCGTAATTTTTTCTAGAATACATTTTCATTTTGTAGAATATCCATAAACTTTTCAGTTTCTTATTGCTTATTGCTTTTAATCTTTCACCTAAATCACGTGAAGTTTGCAAGAGACCTTTGGCCTAAATATTTATATTTCGTGAAGTTACCCGAGTCTCGCGGCATTTACGCCCTACGTCAGTCATGCCTCTAGGCTGTATAGCTAGTCTCAAGGTAAACCGCACTTCGTTCCCATACAGCCGTCATTCCAGTACTACCTACAGTTCAATGGACATAACTAACCAACAGCGTCTAGCATGATAGTGACTGCTGCTTGCCGGTAACAGTGATTTCCAGCGGCCGCGCCAATTTATCACGATTCTATACATCGCTAAAGGAGCGATTTCGTTTAGCGCGTCAACTTCGGACTGAGAGTACGTCAAAACGGAAGTTAATTTACATTCAAAACAAGTTTAGAAAAAAGTATCTTATCGACATATTCGTTACAACGGGATGCGCGATCGTAATTTATGTGAAATATATTCCTTAGAAGCGGACTTTTCCTTATATCGGGGTTCGTTAGAAGGGGGTTTAAATAATACTGTGCTTATGACGATTTGACTGGGACTTACGAAAATCTTCGTTAAAAGCGGGCACGTTAAAACGGGGTTTTACTGTATGTTGTTTTCTGTAAGATGCATATTTGAGACGACATTGAGCAAAAACCGAAAATTGTGCAAAAAATGAGTTGTTTTTTGGGTATTACACAACTAGCACAGGTCTTCTGAAGTTGCAAATTTGTTTTTTTACTATTGGCAGAGGTCCAAACAACATATAAAAAAATTAGAACTACATGATCTTTTGCAAGGTCGGATGTCTAATTTGACTGGACTTCTAGAACAGCTAAGGAGTACTTCAACTTGGATGTCAGAGGGGAGAGACCAAGAGGAAGACCAAGGAGACAATGGATCGAGTTGATCAGAGATGGAGAAGAATGGTTTTAACTGGGACGATGTCCAAGAACAGATGATTTACCAAGATCGGGCAAGATGGAGAGCACTTGTTGGCCACACCCGGGAAACTGGAGATGGAAAATGATGATGATGATTATGAGTATAGAAGTATAGATAATGCTCAACTGAACGCATGTTGCAAATTGTGAGAATGTATTTCTCAAGGAAGTTGGAATTCGAACCCTGGACTGACCAGACGCAGCCCCAGCTTGAATAACGTAAAACATGCATGGGATATGCCAACATGAAGTGTTCGACATAGTGATTTTAGTGCCTTGGAAATGCTCTGTGTAAAAATTGGCTCGTCATTCCTCAAGAATCAATCGGGGATATTCTGCTCAGTTTGCCCCAAAGTCTTCAAGCTATTATTGAAGCTACTGGAGGAAACACCTGTTATTAGCGGTTTTTAGTGTGTGTGTATGTATGAAGGTGTTGATCTGATACAGATCAATAACAATAGAGCAGTGCATCAAAAAAGAAACTTAAAATTTTGAAATTGTTTAAAAGAAAAACCATGTTTTTGTCATTTATCTCCAACAGTAAATACAGTATGGGAATATTTAAATATTAGAAAACATGCCTTTTCCGAAAAGATGACAGGGAAGAGACCACGAGGAAGACCCCGAAAGAGAAGGACGGATACAGTCTGGCAGTACATAGAGAAGAGGGGAAGAAAACCTGAAGATGAACATAAAGAAACGAGAGGAGTGGTGGAGAGACAGGTAACGATGGGAGGTCCTTAATTCACAATCTGACCCAGGAAGCTGGAAACGGGAAATGAAGATGATGATGATGATGTATAACATATAAAATGTTGTTAGTTTCATTCGAGCGGCTTGGACATCATGGTAATTTAGCCCCGTGTATTGAGTGTGTGCAGAATTTGTCTGATAGCCTGTGTTTTAGTGATGGCTACAGTAGTGTATTTATTTCACCACATGACACCAGCTGGTTTTTCACTCCTAGCGAAGGAAATTATCAACTATCAAAATTCCCACTTTTCTCAATGCCATGATAATAAAAATCTCATTAATTGTTAGAATCTCCTAAAATACATGGTTCTTTTACTCCTTTAAGAAAGTCTTACAGTGTCCCCTTCAAAAAGCATGGTTTTCATTCCTAGAAAAATGTCCACTTGTGCCCTCCTAAAAAACAACATACAGACATCCCTCGAACACTCTTAATCGGTGAAGATCTGGGGAAATATAAAAAGAGAATAACACCAACAAAAAGAAAAGAAGTAGAGTGCTGACTTGCCTGCCTGCGGACATCTCGGGCTCTATTTAGCAGGACCTGCTGCTCTAATAGTTCGAGCTGTTGCGCACGCTGGATTTCAAGAGTAGCACCGATTGCCCCCTCCTGAGGAGCACCCGAGCGTAACATCCACCCCAGCGACATGTTGGTCACGCTCGCCAGCCACTTGGGGATCAGGAACCAGCGCCGGACGTATATAACATTATATCGATAGATCAGTCCCGCCACCTGAAATAAAACAGAGAGCTTTTCATAGATTTCGATTAAAAATTTGAGATCTTCAATAACTGTGAAATTTCAGAACATGGTAGCATAGGAACCATATTCGTTTCTTTATCAGGGTGTCTACTGTAAGGATGAAGTAAAAATTAGTTACTTTATAGTAGGGGTCTTCGGTACTGAAAATTTGGGTTCGGTACGGTTCGGTTCGGTAAAAAAAATTGTACTTCGGTTCTCGGTACAAAATCGGTTCGGTACAGCTCGGCTGATTTTAACATGCTAAATTAGAGTAATTTGTAAACCATTAAGAAAAAAGTAACACATGAGTTCTAATGATTATACAGTAAACCAAATACTTGCCAAATAGCACAATTTTTATTTAAAATACAGAAAAAATGTACAGCTAATAATCTCATACAATGTTCCATTAACTTTCAAACTTGCCCTTTTAGTGTGGAGTAAGCCAATTGATGCATACATTAAATAGACATTAGGCTCACACTGGAACACTTAAGTCCATAATTTAATTCTATTAATCAGAAGAGTTATTGTGCTCTAGTAGTAGAACTTCACTTATACGATATCCAGGGGACCAAAGAAAAAAAAAACACGCGTAAATGTGAAAAACGCGTAAATGAAAGTCGGTAAATAAAAACTGCAAAATGTATGTGACAATATGGGTTATACAGGGACTTTGTTTTAAAAGCGACAGGGACCCTCGCTCGCGCCGCGAGCCGGTTCTCGCCAAGCACTTTGCCGTATGCGCTTCTTGACGCCACGGCTTTAACAGTCCATATTCTTTGGACTAAGGTATATTACAGCTGAAATAGAGTCAATCGGTGCTGGGGAACTTCAGAACGTAAATGACAACTTCATGAAGAGGTGCCAGCGATGTGTAGCAATGAATGGCGAACATTTTCAGCACCAGCTGTGAACTATAGGCTATAGTCTACTCAATGACTGCCGCGCGAGCTACGCATTACGGCAAGTGCCTGGCGGGAGACAGGCTAGCAACGCGGGCGGCGGGCGAGCGAGGGTTTCCGTTAAGAAGTGAAAAACAAGAAATAATAATACGATTGTTTAACTATAATCGGCATTATGTAACAAAACAACTACAAGAGAAATGCACCCAGATATAACAAAACAAAGAAAATTGAGTCACTTTACGAAGTAGTCTGTTATCTTGACTTGTTTTTTGTTGGCAGAGGCCACGGCGTGAACAGTATTTTTAAACCGATATAATTCGGCCATTATTTCCTCAGAAACGTTATGGTGCGTCACAAAATGTTTGATAGTCCATAGAGCATTGACAGCATCATTAAAATCAACTGTATTATTCTGCGGCTCTTCATCGTCATTAATAAAATGCCGTAGTGTAGGCCTAAATTAATGGATTTGCATTTGTCTGAAGACGCAAGATTATTAGAACACAGAATCAATCGCGTATTTTTAATGGTTTGACGAGAAGTCCTAAAAAAAACACGAATGAAAATTATAAAAGCGGATTTTTTTTAATATATCGGCGATCGTAAAACACTTCCGCTCATCTTAACATAAGCTTCAGATGCTGTCTAACTGTGTTTTATGGCTGCTTCCTGTATTTTGAAAGGCTAACACAATAATAGCGCTTGCTTATTACGCAAGCTGTTCTTCCTTGTTACGACACTCTGGCAAGCGAGTGTCGCCGTGACCACCGGTGTCGCTCAAGGCCATCGTAACATAATATAGCGCGCGGTGCATCCTTCCGAACGGAAGTACAGGCGGTAACAAAAGTTTGCATTCGAACATACGTACTTCCTCAGAACACGCAACGTATAAATGACACTTTATATTGCAGGGGACTTAAAATATTATCGTATAAGCGTGAAAAACGAATAAATGTAAAACGTATATCGGAGATAAATTAACATGGAAAGTATAGGCATTTTGCCGGGACCAGGAAAAAATCGTATAGAAAACTTATAAATATGAACCGTATACAAGAAGTTTTACTGTATTTAACTAACTATTGAAGTAAAACATTGATGATAAAGGACAATACTTTGGATGTCTAAAAAAAGGTTTCCTTAAATTACGGTATTTATGTCTCTTGTACCGAACCGAACTTTTTACAGAGTTTTTTATCGTCTCGAACCGAGGTCGGTAATTTCCTTTGTACCGTACCGAAACCGAAAAATCGGTGCACCGTCGACCCCTACTTTATAGCTACCTTTTAGTTACCTTTGAATTCAAGATACGTCTACAATCTGCAAACAAAGGGGCTCATCACGCGGTGAAGAAAAACAACAATGAACTGTGTTTAAAGCGGTAAATAAAATTAACTGAGAATGCTATAAAAATTTAGAAAATAAATAAATACTAGATATTTATTATCAAACGAGTTGTTTAATCTAATATGTCGTCTTGTGCACAAGGCGTTCTTATAATTGCCAAGAGGTTGCTCTGCTCTTGACGGTTTCGCCAGATTTTCTTTGTCCCCGCGGTAGATCACGAAGAAATTTATGGGACGTTACGTGATTGTAACCGAATTCTGTCTTCACAGTCAAGTACGGAGAAATATCGAGGTGTTACACGATCGGCGCTGGTCTTAGCCGCTTGTCGAGATTCCCGTAGTTTTCACGATAGAGCACAGATAAATATCGCGATTTAGACACATGGTGTCACTTTTAGTCGTTTGACGAGATTTCCATTGTTCTTGAGGTCGGGCACGAGAAAATATAGCATTATTACTCAATCGGCACCACTTGCCGTCCGTTTGATAAGAATCCAGCTGTTGTCCTCGTCACTTAATGCGGAGAAATATCACGATGTATCTCAATCGCTGCCGCTACCGCTCTCGGCCGTTTTACGAGATTCAAGTTGTCCTGGCGATATTATGCAATCCGCGACGCACCCGGCCGTTGAACGATTTTCTATCTGTCCTGACAGAATGGTGGAGGCAAGCTCAAGGTTGGGCATGGTTAAAATTCACGAGTCGTTAAGGACATGGTGTATGGCCGGCGCCGTGATTCCCGCTGTCCCTATGCTGTGGTTGGGAGTTCATGAGTTCAGGGTGGATCACGAGGAGAAATTAGTATCGCGATGCTACGTAGGTTGTCATTTCTAAGTGGGTTGATGCACTTCTCGCTCCCCGTAAGCTTTTAAGTATACGGTCATGGCAAAAGTAGCGAGTAGGTTTCGGAATGTTTCGTGATTGGTGCCCAATCATCTTTGACGGGATTCCCGCAGTCCTCGTGGTCACAAGTTCACGATAGGGGACGGGTTTTATGATTTTACGCAACTGACGTCGATCTCGGTCCATTTGACGAGATTCCCGCAGGCAAGTCATGCGGTCAGCCGGCCGTCTTGAGTATGAATGTTCGAAGTAGGTATGAAATATTAAGAATTATTCTGAGAGGATTGCACGAATAATACGACAAGGTTTCTTTCGAATACGAATTATACAAGTTATACAAGTTTTCGAAATAAATGGTTTGATTAAAATATATCCGATGGAACCAAAGTTGGAAGAAAAAATCAACATATAACGGAATTTCAAATTAACCATACTGGATGTCGCAAATTTATGAGATAGACTTTTAAAATAAGTTCTGGCCTATGTATTTCGAAGCTTTTTCATAATTCTTTTTCGAAACTGTAACATTTCGCAAGATTGCGACATTAAATTATTTCGCGTTATTTCTGGACTTCAATTTGAAATAGTCTCCAAATAGATGCAAATCGGCGCCGCTTGCATGAAACTCGCTCCATCGCAATCTCTGAGCTTAGTGGCGCGAGTTTAGATGATTCAAGCCTCCTTCAGAAAATTTTCGTTAACCGTATGTAAAATTCGTTACTTTCGCTACCCATTTGTAAAATTCGCTACTTTCGTTACCGGTAGACACCCTGTTTATATAGTGATGGTCATTTGCAGAATTCGAAGCATAGAGGCATCAATACACAAATTCAGTCCCACATACATTGTAAAATGTAACTTTCACATGAACCTTCTTTTAAGGAAACCTCCTATTTAAGGAAAAAGTAAAAAGAAACCTGAGATTTGTTAAAAAGGAGTCTTATTGTATTAATTTACATTTTATGGCCTTCATAGGACCACTTAAGTCAATTTTATATAAAATGTTCTTCTGTTTCCTGTTAACCCAGTACTTCTTCATTCTCTCAGATCTTAACTTCCTTTCTTCGTTTGAAATCGCCCTTGTCTGTTTGTTGATCTTGGTTTCTAATCTAATTTGTGTCTCTTTGAGTCTCTTGAATTTTTCTGTTTTGTTTCGTAAATCTTCAATTGTAATTTGTAGTTCCTCCATATCTTCTTTGATTTCTGCAATCCATCGAATATTACTCTTACTGTTCCAAAATTTTTCTATTATTTTCCTACTGATCCTGTTTTCTGGTGTCCTGATGAGATGTCCGAAGAATGAGGATGCGCTTCTTCGTAATTGTGCTCATTACCGGTTCCATTTCTTTGTAAACTGTTTCATTGGAAGTCACTCCTGAGCGCAGACTACGTGTTTTCACACTGGCACTTGGCAGATTGCTTGGACAAAGTTTAGTCTCCAGTGTCCATTTTTTTTTTAGTATTGTTTATTTTTACATAGTCTTATTATTCTGCTTTCTATCTTGAGTATTCTGTCTATTTCTGCAGTGTTAGTTGTTTTAAAAATGGTTTCACTGGTGCATGTAATTTCTAGTTCCGTAACTGTTTTATAGTGTTTTAATTTGGTGGCTATTGAGAGGCATTTTTTGTTATATGTATTCTTGGTGATATATTGTGCTCTAGTCAGTTTGTTTCTTCTATTATGCCATGTTGGTTTCTCATTGTGATTGTATGCTAGGATTTCTCCTAAATATTTAAATTTTACTGTATCATGAAGAAATAAGAACTACGTGAATGGTGAGATGGGAGTGTACTTACTATGCCACACAAGCCGGAGATGACAGTCGCTAATGATGTAGAGCACACCTGTAGTCCAAGCAGATAGGTAAGTGTCTTGCCCGTTACAGGAATACCAACAACTTGAGTTTGCGCCACCCGAGGTACATCAAAGAAATAGCTCACAAACAGTGGGAAGATCAGGCCATATCTATAAAAAATACATTAAAATGTGGTTAAATTTGAAGATGCCATACAGGAACAAAAACTAATTCTGAAAAATAATCATAATGTACTACCTTACCAAGGCTAGTTCAGATATTTAAAATTCATCTTATTACTAATAAATTTGTAACATGATTAAACTACATAAGCAAAAGCAACATCAAGCACATTTGTAAGTTTCCTCAGCTTAAGGAATACCGTACTGTATTTTTGAGTACCTTGCACTATCATGTACAGTAAGATGTACATCCCACTTTAATGAGGAAGAAATTGGGGGGGGGGGGGATGGGAGGAGCTTTTAAAAGAAAAAAGGCATTGTTTCAAGATATAATTAATATGAATGATGGTGTATTTGCTGTAAGACAACAAAAGTGATCACATTACATGAAATATCAATCATAACTTGGTCCAAACAAAACAGAAATTGAACACAATTTTTTGATGTCAAAACAGACACTATGAAACCATCTGGCTAGGCTGCCTGGCGTTGAAAGACCTTTGACCATTGTTAGTACTACTAATACTTCTTCTTCCCCTTAAACTTCTTCATCTCCATTATGTTCTTCTTCTCATCCTCCTTCAAACCAGAAAAAGAACTCTGTTCGAAAATAATAATAATATCGTATGACCTCGGTTGCCGGGTGCAAGCATTGCTATTTGACGCCCAGAGGGCACCTTGCATGGCGAATTTTGTTGTTCCTTGGAGCGCTATGAAAGTCAAGGAGGTTAGAAGCTCCTCGACATTATAGCGCTTTCTATAGAGCATCCAGCATTTAGAAAAGACTGTGGGTCTTATGGCCTTTTACTTTTAACGGAAACCCCCCCTACACTGGTTTTGTTACCTCACCTTTTATCATGAAGGAACTCTGAACATATATATTTTTTGTCATAATAGCTTCCTACAATTATCTGCCAATTGATTACCTTTGTTATTGCTTACAAGTATCGTTTATATTACGTCTTAGTAATTTAAACATTTTCGAGGTTAGCACGCTGGAAAGAAGAGCCTCGTCCAGTGCTGCATGCTCGTCCGGAGTGGAGCACGTGCTCAGTTCCGCCGGCAACGTAAGTCCTGAAGCACTATCCGTCATTGGTTTATTGTTGTGTGTCTGTTTTATTTTCTGTTCGATCGAATCAGGGCTGCCGACAGTTGGGTTCGAACCCACTATCTCCCGAATGCAAGCTCACAGCTGCGCGCCCCTAACCGCACGGCTAACTCACTACAATATTACAAATATTTATCTAAACAAAACAACATGAATAGAATTGAAAGAAATTAAACTATAGCCTAACTAACTTAATAACAAAAAGTGATGATCAACAGTATTGCTGACGTAAAAATTGTTAACATCGTCAGCATACAGTACATCCGAGAAGGAAAGAAGGGTTGTGCTCTCGACATCTGTCAATCAGTATTGCGTCATATCACAACGAAATGAATGTCGTTATTGGTTCTCTTCGCGTACGGTATCCTTAATACTGGTCCAATCCGTTAACACCTGCAAAACTGCTCCTTCCTGTGCGTGTTCTACTTCAGGTAGCTGCTGGGGTTGTGTTGTCTCGCTAACTTATGAAAGAACAGTACTCGAAGCGGGTGAACATAACGTATGACATCAGCGCTACCTCTGCCTAGAGCTAGCAACACTGTCGCCATAAGGCTCCACAGTCTTTTCTAAACACTGGATGCTCTATAGTAGAGAAAGGAGGAACTTTTGTGTTGGCGGAAAATCCTGAGATTAATTTTGCCATTATGAACACGGCCTACTGAATTCAAATGGGTTCTTTAACATACTAACAACGTATGACATGCAAGTCGTGATTTTTGTCGCCTTTCAAAAATCACTTACCATGGCCAGGAACGAACCTGCAAGCTTGGGGTTGGTAGCCCGACACAATAACCACTCACCCACCATCGCAAGCTTGTTTGAAAATAATTCAGATTGAAATATTCACAGAGCATGCATACCCTACTTTCAAAAGTAAACCTTTTTTTTTTTAAACTGCTGCTCAGGTTACTTGAAAACAAACTGTACTACTTGGTAGCCTGCTGAATACGAGTACCACTGAGGAGGCTGTTCTAATCTACTAAAAGCAAGCTTGAGTCACTGTCAATCACTCTAAAAGACTTTCACACACAAACACATACACTGACACTTACGGCCCGGGAGGTAAATATCCTCCACTATGTATGTCTATTTCCAGGTACTGAAGACCAAGTATCACTGCAGTTTCTAATAATGTTGCAATAGTACATGTTGCTAATAAACAGGAAGCAAACTTGTGGGAACCATATCTTCGTTCAAATACTCTGTAAAGAAAACAGGAAGAAATTATACTGATATTTAAGACCAGATATCATGTTACCTCCTTTTAAGAGACATCCTTCTCTTACCTAAAATAATAGATTAATAGTGCACCGCAAACTAAATCCTTTGTATCTAAAAACGTGATCCGGGAAGTTAACAGTCTCCATACCTGCAACAGAAAAAAAAAAAAACGGGATTAGTATAGATCGCGAGTCCCGGCGGCACCAAATTCCCCTAAAACAAAATGGCGGCGTCCGTGACGTCACGAAATACTCCTCTAGCAAGCTTACGGGAAAAGCCTGGGGAATAGGGGTTTTTGGGTGGGGAACAACAAAAAACGTGAAAAACGGGAAGGGTATCGCGATACACAGAAAAAGATCCACATTTCACCGCATTTTAAAAAAAAAGCCGGTATCGCGATCTTTACTTGAGCCCCCCCTCCTCAAGTACAGATCGCGATACCCATCAAAAATTTCCCATTTCAGCCCTTCTTCAAACAATCTGAATTTGCCATTTCATCTCTTTTTCAAACAATCAAGATACACAGAAAAAATCCTCATTACAGCGCATTTAAAAAAAAACAGGTATCGCGATCTTTACTTCACCTATATTGGTGAAGTACACATCGCGATACCCATCACAAATTCGCCATTTCAGCTCTTTTTCAAGCAATCACGCTACGCAGTGAAAAATAAAGATCACGATACCCATCACAAATTCGCCATTTCAGCTCTTTTTCAAGCAATCTCGCTACGCAGTGAAAAATAAAGATCGCGATACCCATCACAAATTCGCCATTTCAGCTCTTTTTCAAGCAATCGCTCTACGCAGTAAAAAATAAAGATCGCGATACCCATCACAAATTCGCCATTTCAGCTCTTTATCAAGCAATCGCGCTAAGCAGTGAAAAATAAAGATCACGATACCCATCACAAATTCGCCATTTCAGCTCTTTTTCAAGCAATCGCGCTGCGCAGTGAAAAATAAAGATCACGATACCGATCACAAATTCGCCATTTCAGCTCTTTTTCAAGCAAACGCGCTACGCTGTGAAATATAAAGATCGCGATACCTATCACAAATTCGCCATTTCAGCTCTTTTTCAAGCAATTGCGCTACGCGGAGAAAAATAAAGATCGCGATACCCATCACAAATTTGCCATTTCTCCTCATTTTCAAGCAATCACGCAATGCAGAGAAAAATAAAGTTCGCGATACCCATCACAAATTTGCCATTTCTGCACATTTTCAAGCAATCATGTTACGCAGAGAAAAATAAAGATCGCGATACCCATCACAAATTTGCCATTTTCACTCATGTTCAAGCAATCGCGCTACGCAAAGAAAGGAAAGATCGCGATACCCATTACAAATTTGCCATTTCCGTCCATTTTTAATATTTCACACACACGGTTTTTGTCAATAGTTACAGCCTAACCTGCCTAGAGGAATTGATTTTTGGTGCCCCTTTGTGGCCACAGCCAAAGGCTGCACCTACCCACAAACTTCTAACCTTTGTTGCGTCCTATCCAATGGTTTTGACAATGGTTAAAGCCTAACCGCCCAGACCAATGGTTCAGTGTGAACAGTGCCCCACTAGCTGCCGCACACCTACCCACAGACTTCTAACCTTCGTTGCGTCCTATCCAATGGTTTTGACAATGGTTAAAGCCTAACCGCCCAGACCAATGCTTTAGAGTGAACAGTGCCCCACTAGCTGCCGCACACCTAACCACAGACTTCTAACCTTTGTTGCGTCCTATTCAATGGTTTTTACAATGGTTACAGCCTAACCGCCCAGACCAATGGTTCAGTGTGAACAGTGCCCCACTAGCTGCCGCAGACCTAACCACACACTTCTAACCTTCGTTGCGTCCTATCCAATGGTTTTGACAATGGTTACAGCCTATGGTTTAGTGTGAACAGTGCCCCACTAGCTGCCGCAGACCTAACCACACACTTCTAACCTTCGTTGCGTCCTATCCAATGGTTTTGACAATGGTTACAGCCTAATCGCCCAGACCAATGGTTCAGTGTGAACAGTGCCCCACCAGCTGCCGCAGACCTAACCACACACTTATAACCTTCGTTGCGTCCTATCCAATGGTTTTGACAATGGTTACAGCCTAACCGCCCAGACCAATGGTTTAGTGTGAACAGTGCTCCACTAGCTGCCGCAGACCTAACCACACACTTCTAACCTTCGTTGCGTCCTATCCAATGGTTTTGACAATGGTTACAGCCTAATCGCCCAGACCAATGGTTCAGTGTGAACAGTGCCCCACTAGCTGCCCAGACCTAACAACACACTTCTAACCTTCGTTGCGTCCTATCCAATGGTTTTGACAATGGTTACAGCCTAATCGCCCAGACCAATGGTTCAGTGAGAACAGTGCCCCACTAGCTGACGCACACCTACCCACAGACTTCTAACCTTCGTTGCGTCCTATCCAATGGTTTTGACAATGGTTACAGCCTAACCGCCCAGACCAATGGTTTAGTGTCAACAGTGCCCCACTAGCTGCCACACACCTACCCACAGACTTCTAACCTTCGTTGCGTCCTATCCAATGGTTTTGACAATGGTTACAGCCTAACCGCCCTGACCAATGGTTTAGAGTAAACAGTGCCCCACTAGCTGCCGCACACCTAACCACAGACTTCTAACCTTTGTTGCGTCCTATCCAATGGTTTTGGCAATGGTTACAGCCTAATCGCCCAGACCAATGGTTCAGTGTGAACAGTGCCCCACTAGCTGCCGCACACCTACTCACAGACTTCTAACCTTCGTTGCGTCCTATCCAATGGTTTTGACAATGGTTACAGCCTAACCGCCCAGACCAATCGTTTAGTGTGAACAGTGCCCCACTAGCTGCCGCACACCTACCCACAGACTTCTAACCTTCGTTGCGTCCTATTCAATGGTTTTGACAATGGTTACAGCCTAACCGCCCAGACCAATGGTTCAGTGTGAACAGTGCCCCACTAGCTGACGCACACCTACCCACAGACTTCTAACCTTCGTTGCGTCCTATTCAATGGTTTTGACAATGGTTACAGCCTAACCGCCCAGACCAATGGTTCAGTGTGAACAGTGCCCCACTAGCTGCCGCACACCTACCCACAGACTTCTAACCTTTGTTGCATCCTATCCAATGGTTACAGCCTAACCGCCCAGACCAATGGTTCAGTGTGAACAGTGCCCCACTAGCTGCCGCACACCTACCCACAGACTTCTAACCTTCGTTGCGTCCTATCCAATGGTTTTGACAATGGTTACAGCCTAACCGCCCAGACCAATGGTTTAGTGTCAACAGTGCCCCACTAGCTGCCGCACACCTACCCAGTCCAATGGTTTTGACAATGATTACAGCCTAATCGCCCAGACCAATGGTTTGGTGTGAACAGTGCCCCACTAGATTCTTTACTTTTTTTCTGCGTAGCGCTATTGCTTGAAAAAGAGCTGAAATGGCAAATTTGTGAAGGGTATCGCGATCTTTTTTTTTCTGCGTTAGGCGATTGCTTGAAAATTAGCAGAAATGGCAAATTTGTCATGGGTATCGCGATCTTTACTTTTTCTGCATAGGCGAAAATTTTCCATTTAACCTCATTTTCAAACAATCGCGATACACAGCAAAACATCCATGGGATGTTGATCCTTCAAATACCAGAAGCACTCTAATAAGCATATGAAGAAATACAACACTTACCCCATTCGACAACGGAGTCCAACAGCAACTTCATTAGGTGTAATTTACATGCACAGACACTGCCTTCTTACATACACACTACCAACCATCAAAAATACCACAATCACTATAAATATACCATCCACATTATACCATAACTAAATCTTATTTTAATTTATTTCCGCAATGCATAACTATCGCAACCGAGCATTTCAAAATCTTCCCGGCGACTAAAATCCAAAATGGCGCTGACCAATCACAGCGCACATCAGCTGGCCAATCACAATTCAAGGCAATGAATGTCTCCTGACCAATCAGGTCAAGTATCCTCGGCAACAAATGAGCGTCAACACAAATACGTAATAGGTGACGTCATGGAGGTCACTAACATCCCACTAAATCCCGGGACTCGCGATATATACTACAACCAAAAAAAACTATAGTGAAGAGCACAAAGATTTCCCACAAAATGTTCAAGATCCCTAGCATTTTCTGAGGATATAGTTTATAAATGTCACAGAGTCATTTTATTTGCCATCAGAATAAGATGTCCGATGAATTTCCCATTACCCATGGACTGAAACAAGGATGTGTACTGGCTCCAACGCTTTTTGTGCTGTACTTGGCTGCAATGCTTTATGATTCACCCACAAACATCCCAGGTGTGGAGATCAAGTATCGTTTTGATGGAGGGCTTTTCAACCTAACTCGTCTCCGCTCCTTGAGGAAAACTCAGGTTACTAAGGTTACTAACATGTTGTATGCAGATGATGCTGCGTCACCAACTCTCACACCAGAAGAGCTGCAAGAGTCAGTTAACTGTTACAAAAGTGCATGTGATCGCTTTGGTCTTACCATAAATGTCAATAAGATTAAAGTCTTGGCACAACCTTCACCAGGCACACCTCTTCCTCAGTTCAATATCTCCATTTCAAATTTGCCATTAGAACAGGTTGACCACTTCTCGTACCTGGGCAGTACCATTTCTGTGAGCTGTACCTGTGAGCAGGATGTGGATAAGAGAATTGGCGCAGCCCATGCAGCATATGGACGATTAGCGCACCGGGTCTTCATGAATAAAGATCTGTCCATGAGTACAAAGCAGTAGTCATTTCTACATTGTTGTATGGCTGTGAAACGTGGACCCTTTACCGGAGTGATCTTAGGAAGCTTGAGCGTTTCCACCTACAAAAACTTCGATCAATCCTGAGGATTAAATGGGAAGACCGCATTACCAATATTGCTGTTCTGGAAAAGGCTCAAATCAACAGCATAGAATCATCCATAATAGGTCACCAATTTAGATGGATTGGTCATGTCCATCGGATGGATGATGTGAGATTACTTCATCAAATGCTATATGGTGAGTTATGCTATGGCACCAGACCTCATGGTGGTCCTAAGAGGCGCTACAAGGACCAATTTAAGCAGACCCTGAAATTGACAGGTCTTGATTCACAAACCTGGGACATGCTGGCTGAAGACCGCTCAACTTGGCGCCGTACCATCTCGGATACTGTAAAGACGTTTGAAAGGGATCGACGCATACATGAAGAGGCCAAGCGTCAAGCTAGGAAACTTCGAGCAGCCCAACCATGTCCTCCTCCATCAATACTATGCGACTTGTGTGGTCGCTTGTTCCATGCCAGGATTGGACTCTTTAGTCTCCGTAAACACATCCACAAACTGGACTGAAGGAAGAAGATTTATACTCGGATTAGAGTTAAAGCCGATGATGAGTTTATAAATGATGGTATAGAGACATGCAATTCTTGGATTCAATGGCCCGTAGGATTAATTCTAGAGCCTTCTGCATACTAATTGCTGCCACAGTTTTAACTGGTGACTTGGTTGCATAGGATCGCTCATTGAGTTTCCTCATCATGAGCTCAAGAGTCGCCCAGAGCAGATGAAGTGAACCGTCACACAATCAGAAAAGCAGCACTGTTTATAAATGTTTAAAATCTAGCTAGTCACCAAATGAAACTGTGATAATCCATGAAGGGCAATATTTGCTGTAACATCATTTTCTGAAAAACTTATTTCTAATCTATCACTTGACCCAGTTGCCAATACTTTTCACTCTATTATAGGATTTATCATCATGCCAGGACTGAGAATCCATGAATTTGTTATTTTTTATGTGTTAAACAATGCCGGAAATGATTTTGCAATTTTGAGACCCCAGATACGATTTAAAATGATAGTGCACGATTAATATTTTCTTCAAAGGAGAATACTTTACGTGTTCATGAGATCAACTCGTTCTCTCCAGATGGAAGTGTCCTTTTTGACAATACACACCATCTAAACACCACAAGTACACTATAAAAATTTGGTGGACCTGTGATATTAAAACGTCCTACCCTCAGTAAGAGAAATGGCTCCTCTTTGTTTAGAGTGTCGAATTGAACAGACCTCCCCTCGGGGGAGGCTGTAACCCCTAGAGGGCGCGTCCCCGGGTGGCGGATAGGGGGCCCCTACTTCTGTAGGGCTGGTTGAAATACCCAATACAACCCGCGGACCAAACAGGCAGCCCGGTTCCTGGGGGCTTTGATACTGGGACACCCTCTCTCCAGGGGTAATAAATATGGAGGGCCCAAGCCCAGGGTTATGGGTGAAGCCCCAACGGTATCGGCGGCGGAGAGGGTGGACTTCGGTACGGCGGCGATGGCGGAAGAGGGAATTTTGTAGAGTCTGTACTCCAGAGGGGCGGCTGCAAAAGGCGTCTGTTATCCAGTGGATCGGCCTAGAACAGTACCTGGCAGTAGGTCATAAAATGCCTTAGAGTGTGGCGAGCTCATCGTACTAATAGCCTATAGAATGAGTAAATGTGAATTGAGGCCTCGGAAAGGGCTAGGGCGTCCCCTGCAAGCGACGCGCAGTTCTCAGGGGTCTGGGGGAACTGTGAGAAGTGGGCTACCAGATACTACTAACATCGGATTCATAAATGTGATGAGCCTAAATGGCAAGACAGAAGAATTGGTGGACTACATGGAAAAGAAGGAAATAGCAATGATGGGAGTCAGTGAAGCGAAATGGAAGGGAAAAGGTGAGAAAGAAATCAAGAAAGGGAAGGGATAGAGAATATATTAGAGTGGAGGAAAGAAGGCAGTGAATGGTGTTGCAATAATATTGAGAGAAGACTTGGTACAGTATGTTGAGAAAGTAGAGCAAACTAGTGACAGAATACTGAAAATTAGATTAGGACTTGAGAGTGGAACAAAGGACTTCATAAGATTTATGCACCCCAAACAGGGAAGGTAGATGAATGTTTAGAAGAGTTCCTAGATGAACTGGAAAAGTGTATAGAAGACAAAGAGGTTATAATATTGGGAGATATGAATGCACATGTGGGAACAGATGAGCAGGGAAAAGAAGAGATAATTGGCCCGTTTAGTTATGGAAATCAGGATGAAGAAGGGGATCTGTTAATAGATTTCTGTAGAAGGAATGGATTAATTGTTGGAAATACATGGTTTAGGAAAAAGAACTCTCAAAAAATAACAAGGTATGGTTGGGGAGACAGAAAGACAAAGACAATGATAGATCTTATCCTGGTGGAAAAGGATAAACGAAGACAACTGGTAGATGTGACGGCTATGCCAAGAGGAGATTTTGAAGGAGACCATACAGTGGTGATAGCCAAATTAAGACTGGGAAAAATCACAAACCTTTTGGAAAAGAGGGAAAGAAAAATAAAGGTGTGGAAGCTAAAAGGGTGGGAGACAATGGACAAGTTCCAAGAGGATTTAAAAAAGGAAGTTCCCAAAGATGAAGCAAAAAGTGTAGAAGAGGAATGGGCATGTTTTAGGAATAGTTTTGTGAAGTGTGCAGTAAACACCTGTGGAAGATTATCAGGGAAGAAAAAGAAAAGGGAGACTCCTTGGTGGAACGACAGGGTAAAGGAAGCTGTTAAAGAAACGCAAGTGGCATGGAGGAAGTGGATAGGTAGTAAAAATGCAGAGAAATTACAAAAATATAGAGAAGCAAAGAAGGCATGCCAAAAAATTGTACAAGAAGAAAAACGGAAAAGTTGGGAAAGATTCACAGAAACTTTGAAGGAGGATATCCAAGGAAGTAAGAAGGTGCTATATGGATTCGTTAAAAACAGTGTAAAAGGTAGGGAAAATACAAAATTTGTAAAAACTGAAGCAGGGCAGATATTGTATCAAAGAGATGATATATTAAATAGATGGGAAGAATACTTTTCAAAGCTACTAAATGTGAAATACATTGAACTGGATGATGAAAGGGAACAAGAAGAAACAATGGAGGAAGAAGAAGAAGAACAAGAAAAGGAGATAACTATGCTAGAAATAGAGGAAGCCATACAGAAGATGAAGAGTGGTAAAGCAGCAGGAGTGGATGAGGTGACCATGGAAATGATAAAAGCAGCGGGACCAATAGGGATACAGTGGCTGTATAGATTATTTAGAATTTGGAAGAAGAAAGAAATTTCAGAAGAATGGGGAAAGGGTTTAATTGTCCCGATTTTTAAGAAAGGCGACAAAAAGGAATGTAATAACTACAGAGGGATCACTCTTATTGCTCATGTAGCTAAGATCTTTGAGAGAGTATTGGAAGGCAGACTGAGGAGGAAGATAGAAGGAGAGTTGGAAGAACAGTATGGTTTTAGGAAAGACAGATCAACATTTTACCTAATCTTTACATTAAGGCAAATGATGGAGAAAAGATGGGAATTTGGAAAAGACATGGTGATGACATTTATTGATATTGAGAAAGCATACGACAGTGTGCCTAGACAGGTGGTTTGGGATGTATCAAGAAAAAGAAGAGTTATCAGAGCAGAAGTCCAAATGTTAAAAGCTATGTACAAAAATTGTGTCAGTAGCGTGAAGACCAGTATAGGAGAAACAGAATGGTTTAAAGTGGAAACGGGTCTCCGACAGGGAAGTGTATTGTCCCCATTACTATTCATCATAGTCATGGATGAAATCCACAAGAATGTCAAACAGAGATTGGGACAAGAAGCAACAAAGGCCATGCTGTTTGCAGATATAGTTATATGGGGTGAGGATGAAAAGGATGTACAAAAACAACTAGATGTATGGAACCAAGAGATAGAGAAATTTGGGATGAAAGTAAGCACAGAGAAGAGCAAGATAATGGTAATGTCAAGAGGAAGGAAGAAAGGAAGAGGAAAGATAGAATTGACTGGCAAAATTCTAGAAGTCGTTAAAAGTTTCAAGTATTTGGCAAGTGTGATCGCAGAAGATGGAAAGATAACTGAGGAAATTGGAAAGAGAATACAACAAGCGAACAGTTTTTACCAGAGTGTAAGGGATATTGTGTGGAACCGAGATGTCCCAAAGAAATGCAAAAAAAGTATTATATTCAACCTACTACAGACCCATACTAACATACGCAGCTGGAGCGTGGACTACAACAAAAAGAGAGGAGAGTAGAATACAGGCCGCAGAGATGAAATTCCTAAGAGGTATAGAGGGCAAGACCAGAAGAGATAAGAGTTAGAAATGAAGAGAGTAGAGAAAGGACAGGAATATTGAAGCTGCAGGACAGGATAGAAACAACAAAGTTAAAGTGGTATGGACATATGATGAGAATGGGAGAGGAGAGAGTACCAAAGAAAACTTTCTGTGAAAAGATGACAGGGAAGAGACCACGAGGAAGGCCCCGGAAGAGATGGGCAGATACAGTGTGGGAGTGTGTAGAAAAGAAGGGAGGAAAACCCGAAGATGTACTAAAATCAGGAGAGGAGTGGTGGAGAGACAGGCAACGATGGAGGTCCTTAATTCACAACCCGACCCAGGAAGCTGGAAACGGGAAATGAAGATGATGATAACCGTACCATACCAGAAGTTTAATAGAATCATCACCTGTGATAATTAGATCATAGATATGGAGGTGGCTTTGAATCTTCTGGAGAAGGGTCTCACTTTGGTCGGAACAGCAAGAAAAAATAAATGAATTTCAGTCAGATAAGAACTGAACTAATAATAATGCAACATCTATAGAAGTGCTATAGACCAACCAAGTTACAATATCTGTAAACAGGTGTGACATGTTACACATCATCATCAGTTTATCTGCCTGAAGGCAGGTTTCCTCATGGTCGGTCTCTCCTCCTTATCCGATCTTCAGCAACAAGTTTCATCAGCTCATAAGATTTATCGATTTTTATGGAATCCAGCATCTAAAACCTCCTTTTTCCTCTTCGGATTTTCACTTGGACAAGTTATAAAAAAAAATATGTGTAATCTAAGAATTGCAAATATTGATGTGCATGTGTTAATACATACCCACTAAACCTAATTTTCATCATGATCGCATGGTGATCGAAACACATCATCCTATTAAATCCTTCCCCCGTTCTCTTTATACAAAAAGAGTGTTAATTAAGTGACAAATAATTCATATAATACTTCTTTCTGATTAGGGTGTTTAAATATTTGTATTCTCTGCCTAATATTATTGGGCACAATCGTGTTGACCGACTGAAAATCATTCTACGATGTCTTCCCTGCGAGTCATGTTCGTACAGGGAACCAACTACCCCACTTCAGAACATTCATATTTTAAAAATGTATTTTCAGGTGGCCTATGTCAGTAATGGTTCGCCCTACATCAGCTTTCATCAGTCCTTTCACTTGCTTTGTTACGTAGCATTTCATTGTTGGATGTCTAATATGAATCAACCTGTTTGATGAAGAGACACTGGCTAAAAATAAAATAAAATAAAATGTCTCCAAGAGTGATGCAGATTTCAAAAGTGTAGGCCTAAGTGCTGATGGACTTTCTCCTTATAACAGGTGGTGCAGTAGAAAGAAGTATGTCAGACTTAGCTTCCATCAAATGCAAGCACTCATACTTTCCCTGATCAATACTAGTAAACAATGAAAGAAATGGACATGCAGTAAAAACTCTTTCTTCCATATTATAAGTATCTGATTACTATATTTTCAGCAAATATAAATTGAAAACACAATGAGATTCTGTTCCTCTCTAATATCCCCTATAGGCTCCACCATTCACTCACCTCACCATTCGTAAAGCAGTCAGGTAGTTTGCATATTAGGTACTTGCGCAAATGGGCCAGCAGCGGCATGTTCATCGCTGTACATGTTAGGAACATAGTACCCATCAATCCTTTGGATACTGGGGCTTTGTCTGAAACAATAATTAAAAACTGTATTAAGAGGAGAAGAGCACTTTGTATATGTACGGTATATAAATATATATATATGCAGTATATCTCCAACACCTTCAAACTGCAAAAGGAACTGACATGGAATCATTACAACAAAAGAGTAGTGTCTCGTAACGCAAAACTACGACACTACAATACGGTTGTTTTACCAGAAGCCTTGTATGCGGCAGAAACAGCATTAATTGGAGGATTGACAAGTTCATGGAAGAGTGGACAAAGATGATGAAGGAGGATAGTGAAGGTACAAAAAAGGTCCTGTATGGGATGGTAAAAAATAAGAGGCGGAAGGATCCTACGGATTATGTTAGAATGATGAACAAAAGAGGACAAGAGATAGAAAATAGGGAAGAACTGAAGAAAAGGTGGAAAGAATATTTTGAAGAACTTCTGAACCCAAATGGAAACCACGGCGAGGAGGAAGAAATCGGGCAAGAGGAAGATGAACTGCAAACAGAAAAGGACTTAACATGGAAAGAAGTGGAAGATGCAGTGAGGAAGATGAAAGGAGGGAAGGCACCGGGTGAGGATGAGTTGAGTGTGGAGATGGTGAGAGCAGCAGGAGAGGTGGGGGTACAATGGTTGTACCGAGTGATGAAGACAACATGGAAGGAAAGAAAGACCCCAGAGGACTGGAAAAAGGGAATAACTGTCCCGATCTTCAAGAAAGGTAGTAGAACAGAATGCAGAAACTATCGGGGAATAACACTGATGAGTCATTGAGCAAAGATGTGTGAGAAATTTTTGGAAAGGAGAATTAGGACAAGGATAGAAGGAGAGATGAGGGAAGAACAACATGGCTTCAGAGCAGGAAGGTCCACAGTGGATTTGATTTTTGCTGTAAGGCAGTTACAAGAACAGCACTATGAGTATGGAACAGATCTACTGATGGCCTTCCTGGACATTGAGAAAGCATATGACAGTGTACTGTATGCAGAAACAAAGTATGGAAGTCCCTGGAGGATAGAGTAGAAAAATGGACTATAAGGAGGATAAAGGAGATGTACAAGGGAAGCATGAGCTGTGTGAAAGTGGGAGGAGAGAGATCGGACTGGTTGGAACGGAGAAACGGCCTGAATCAAGGAAGTGCACTGTCACCGTTACATTTCATTGTGGTGATGACATAATACCCGAGTGGCACAAGTAATTGGGAAGGAAAGATGAAAGCAATGGTGTTTACAGATGATTTGATGATTTAGGGAAACAAGGAGGAGGAGGTACAGGAACAGTTGGACGTGTAGGAAGGAATAATACAAGGATATGGGATGACATTTAGCATAAATAAGAGTGAGATGGTGATCACAGCAAGGAAGAAGGAAAGATCCACAACGGGAATAACAATTGATGGGGAACAGCTGAAGAAAGTGGAGATTTTCAAGTATCTGGGAAGCCCGATACAAGATAATGGAAGAAACGATAGAGAAATAAATGAGCGGGGGAGACAGGCAGAAGCATTCCGGAGGAGTGTGAGAAGCATGTTATGGAGCAAGGATGTCCCTCAGAACTGCAAAAAAGATCATATATCGGACGTACTGTGTCCCTATTCTGACGTATGCCTCGGAGACCTGGGTTACGAAAGGAAGGGAGAAGAGCAAAATACAGGCCAGTGAGATGAGGGTCTTGAGAAGCGGCATTGGAGCTACAAAGATGGACAGAATAAGAAATTAGAGGACCAGAGAATTAATGAAGGAGGAACCATTACAGGATGGTATAGAGAAATCAAGACTTAGATGGTATGGACATGTAAAACGAATGGAGGCGAAGAGGATACCGAGGAGGATACACAAGACGAAGTGGGAAGGAAAGAGACCGAGAGACAGGTGGCTGAAGGGGGTGGAAGAAAGCGTGAAGAAGAGAGGACAAGACTGGACAGGGGTGGAGGCTGAGAGATGGTGGGAAGACAGAGGACGTTGGAGAGGCTTGTGTTCTAAACAGTCCCGGCCAGTGGCTGGAAACCGTGGAAGAAGATGATGACAAGAATTTACGACATCAAGAAACAAGAACGGAAAATTCTTAGAAAGACACACGGCGCTGTTCTCCGAGACGGAACTTGGATCAGACTACCTACAAAGGAACTCTACGGAAATACAGACACGATCACAGAAAAACTTAGGAAAAGACTCCTACAGTTCTATGGATACCTGTGGGGGATGGAAGAAAACAGAATAAGAAAATTTTTAACATCATTAATACACGTATCGACTGGCAGACTATTACAGTATAATATTACATTAATTTTCATGTGTGTTTTACGTTCTGTTATTAGTTAAACCTTTAGTGTCGTCCATAACATCATGGATGTTCATGTAACGCAACCTATACTACTCTCGGAAATTTACTATTTGTCCTCCATCACTTCTCCACAGACATCGTGATTTATAGTAATTTTCTTGCTGTTGGGTTGAATCAGGGTTACTGTCACAATCCCAGTTTCAAAATGAGCATGTTTGCAGACACTGAAACTGGCACTTACAATGTAACCTGAAAGTTGGCAGTATGAATTGTCTAATGTGAGGTCAACCATGGTTGCCAATCTTCACAAAGTGAGCCAAACAACAAAGCATACACTCTATAATTCATCACCTCTATTTCTTTTATTAAAGACCATTTGATGTATTTACAAATTCATTTCCTATGGTGCAAGCAATGTACAACAACTGTGTTAGCAGGGTTCTGACCCCTGTTGGAAAGACAGATTGGTTTAGGAACAAGACTGGACTAAGACAGGGGAGTGTGCTGTCACCTCTTTTATTCATAATGGTAATGGATGAAATTGTAAAGGAAACAAAGGAAGCATATGGACATAAAGAAATGAAGTTACTATTATTTGCAGACGATATTGTGGTCTGGGGAAGGAACACCGAAGAAGTGCAAAAACAACTAGATGCACTGAACGAAAATATTCAGAAGTATGGCCTGAAAATCAGTATAGAGAAAAGCAAGACCATGATGATGACAAGAGGGGAAAGACAAGGAAAGGGCATTGTGAAAATTGGAAGTCAGAGTTTGGAAATTGTGGACACGTTCAAATACCTAGGAAGTGAATTGATGCAAACTGGTAGGTTGGACATGGAGATTGGCAGGAGGGTACAGCAGAGCAATGCATTCTATCAAAGTGTAAGAAAACTTGTTTGGGATAAGGAAGTACCAAGGAAAAGCAAGGAGGTAATGTATAAAATGTACTATGTACCCATATTAACGTATGCAGCTGAGACTTGGACCATGACGAGCAGGCAAGAGAGTAGAATCCAAGCCAGTGAAATGAAATTCCTAAGAAGTATGATAGGTAAGACAAGGAAAGACAGAGTGAGGAATGAAGATGTTAGGAAGGAAGTTGGGATGGGAAAACTAAATGAGAGAATTGAGAAGAATAAACTAAGGTGGTTTGGACATGTAAAGAGGATGGAGGAAAATAGAATACCAAGACAGATGCTGGAGGCGAAGTGCAAGGGTAAGAGAGCAAGGGGAAGACCTAGAACAAGGTGGATTGATTCAGTGAAGAACAGCGTGAGAAAAAGAAATCTGGACTGGGACAAGATCGTGGAAGAAGAATGGTGGAAGGAAAGAGGAAAGTGGAGAAGTGCCATTAATACCCCGACCCGGCAGGAGCTGGATAAGGGGAAATGATGATGATGATGACAAATTCATTTCCTATCTACTCCATATTATTGTGATATTACCAACACAAGTTTATGCCATCTTTATTGTCGTTTTAAGGGGCTGAATAGCGAGGTTATCTGCCTCACCCCCATCTATAATTGACCTAAAATTCAGATATGGAAATCACTTCTTCCATAGAGTTATTGCTGTTAGTGTTGTTTTAAGGGGCAGAACTACGAGGTCATCTGCCATTCCATTGAATTAGGAGCTGGCAGTGCATGTCCATAGACCGGTCAACAATAAATAGAGTAACTACACGTCACAACACAAAATATTCTCCCTGCCATTGTCTTAGAAGAAAAATAATCAAAATCTGAATGCAACTGATAGACAGCTCCAATTCTTCAAGTTATATATTGTAGTCACCCATGTTTTCCTGTTACTAATTAACCCTCCGTCTGGTGAAGCTCTGCGACTTCCGAGTTCGGGGCCAGTGCACCTGACAGGCACCTGTTGTAAAGACGTCATTAACACCCAATCAACACAATTATTTGTAAGTGGTACGTGGCATTCATTAGGGAGTTTATTCAACATCAGGTTTTTAAAAACTTACTATAATTTATTGCTCACAAACAAACTTTAAACAAACAGTTCTCATTTAGGCCTACAACCCACCACCAAATTGCAGTCAGTTTTCATTAGAAATATTCAAACAATCATTAAAATTATGCACAAAAATTAAATAATGTTTCAACTACGTAATAAAATACAGCACAATAGAGTCCTTCTTACTTGGTATCACTGTTGGAATGCTCAGCAGTAAAGAGACATTGGCCCAGTAAAGTGCAAGGTTGGCAAGTCATACGGCATCTGTATGGGGCAGGCAGATCGCTTTGTGACATAACATTCATAATTCTACATCCTTTGACCCGTTTATTTCACGAAATACCACAATCTATGTATATCTTATTCATAAAATTAGTAAAGTAAGCAATATTGCGATGGAATTAGAAGGAAATACCAACCTTCCAAATACGAGCGAGTTCAGGTGCAATGAGTCTCACAGGCCTGGAGGGTAATTACTGCACTTTACGCATGCGGCAGGAAAAAAAACGGGAGCATTTGGAACGGGACGTTGGGATAGGAAGGTACTAAAAAGGGCAGGTGCATAAGTGCCCTTGGGGAGGAGGGGGGAGCAAGAATAAATTTGCGGTGCCTGTCAGGCCAGCTTCGCCCGACGGAGGGTTAAATACACAAAAGGTCAAATTGGAATTCACAAATATAATTATTAACAACTGAATGAAGAATATGATTTGATGTGCATTTTACAAGATTGAGAAGAAGACAGCTTCACTTTATAAAACACAATGAAAAAAATGATTTCCAAATTGTAATTATTTTAAAGAATTTTAATGTTATAGATTTCCTTAAAAAGGGATTAATTGAATTAATCGTATGGAAATTTATACAATATACAATTATACATAACAAGGTATATTCAAACTTTAAGTTTATAGTCCATCCTTCTCAACCATTCAGTTAAATCGGGTGTGAGAGCGAACAAATCGTCAGGAAGAGGGATTAATTATGTTAATTATGTGATGTTAAAGTCTAAAAGGAAGGAAGCTTCTAGTTTTACGTGACCATTAATCATGCGATCATGAGCCACGGGCCCTCCTTTTTATGTGGAATCCGAACCACAGGACATGGGCATTTCACTTCGAAAATCTAACATGCATTGACCGGGAATCGAACCCAGTCCGCCTTGGTGAGAGGCAAAGAACTTGACCGCTGCGCCACCACGCGCCAATGTTTAAGTCTATGATTTTGTATGTCAAGTGTAGGTGTTTCTTAGACTCGAGATTGCAAGGCGGATGATGGTCCATAAAACCAAGCATTTCCCACTAAATAAGAAGTTTTGTTCTTAAAAAATATTTGTATGGGAAAAATTTGTTAATGTATTATTTCAATATGAACAAAAAAAAAAGACAATTGTCTTTGATACACATTACTGGTAGCCTACATAATAACTAACAGTCCAAAATGAATCACTACATTCCTAAATATAAGTAGTGATCTTAAATGGAATGGAGGGTGGGAAATGGCGGTTAGACGTATAGTTGGGTTAGGTGCACTCATATTATTAAACGAAAAAATAATATTTCATGAAATTCCGCAACATTTTCTGTTGATTTCTCCTTAAATATAATTTTTCATTGTTTTCTCCATATTCTGTGCAGAAAAAAGTTCCATTAATGTCGGCATGTTTAAGCTACCAAATTTCGGTAGGCCTAATACAGGGTCTTTTTTTAGGTCGCTCCGAGTATCAGGGGAACATGGACGGAAGGCGCTAGCCCGGCTGGGTGACTCATTTGCCGAGAGACATATCCCGCCATGACGGCTAAGAATGACCGAATGCATTACGATAGTGATAAGCAAGCGCGCATTATACGGCTAGGGGCGGAGTGTCTTTGCTCCAACCGTGCCATGCTCGCGGTGCTGCGGAGCGACCTAAAAAAAGACCCTGTATATAGCTTACGGTAGCCTATATAAGATAATCAGAAATAACAGACTTCTCATCCTGAAGGTTCTAAAGAAAACAGGTAGCTTATTGTTCTCCAAATTAACATTTGTAGTTGTTACAACTAGGCCTAAATGGTGACAGCGACTATAAAGAATGTTTTAAGGGGCAGAACAGTGAGGTTATCTGCCCCATGGGCTTGGATTATTAATTCGTAAAAGCCACACCACAACTGTATAATTTACCAAGCAGAAAAAACATTTAAGTAAAGAGCCTACAACCTAATGACAGAACTTGGGGAATTTAGAATAGGTACTCGACTGCATCAGGCCTACCAGTCAACATTTATAACATACGGTACATTTTCATTTGAGACTTTTGCCTTTCAGTCTCTAGTCTAGTCTGCAAGCCTCTGTTTACGAACAAGTCGCCTGCATAAAGGCCTATTAGCAGTTAGCACTGTGGCCTCCTCTGAGTCTACACCTCTCACTTTGAAATGGTTCAATACTGTATTTAGCCATCACCTTCTACGTCTACCTCCCCTTCTCTTCGCCTGTACAGTCGAAATAGTTAACCTCTTAGGTAATCAATCTCTCCTCTCCCATTCTCTTCACATGATCCCACCATTTGAGTCGGCTCAAACGAACAGCTTCATCTAGTGTGTTCATTTCTAACTTAGCCTTTATCTCTTTATTATGAATACCTCCCTGCTATTTGTCCCAGCAATAATTCGTGCTATCCTCATATCAGTTACCTCTAGCTTATATGTATCAGATATCCTGAATTTACCCAGTTCTCACTTCCATACAGCAAGGTCAGTCTAAATACTGAGCGATGTAGGGAGAGTTTCGTCGCTACACTAACTTCTTTCTTGTAGAATACTCTAGATCACAACTGAGAACTCGCTGCATTGGCTTTTCTGTACCTCAATTCCATTTCTTTTGCCAAACTACTATCCTGAGAGAATACACGGCCAAAGTAGATATTTAAAATGTTCCAGCAGCTCCAATTTAGTTCCTCCTATCAGGCATTCTATTTTCTTGAGTTTCTTCCCTACCGACATAACCTTCGATTTTGATATGCTGACATTCATACCATGTTCCCTAAACTAACAAACTTCTCTTTTTCTTTTTATGACAACCAATTTCAGTGATTTGTACCTCGTAAAAACAGAATTCGTTCTCTGTTAAGGAGCCGCTTTTAGTCGTGCCACGCCATAAGTCGTCACAATCAGTTGACTTTTATCAAAACAATGACAAAGAAATTAACAATTGGCACACTCTCGGGAAACTTGCTTTTTTGAATTCGTTGTTTTCATATGGGAACAGTTATAATCATCAAACTTGGTCTACAAATGCAGTTTCTTGCCAGTTATGAAGTTAATTATAGACAATATATTTTGGGACATATCTTCATAAAACTCAAGGTCATTTGCACATTTAAGTAAGAGAAGATACACGTTTTAATTCATATAAATACACTTCAAAACATAATTATTCATCAGATAACGCCAAGGTATACAGAGGTGATGAAGCAAAACAAAACACACAATTTCCAATTGATGACACTTACAAAAGCCCGTTGTACTATACTGTGATAAAATAGCAGCCATCGTGCAAGTATTGGTTATCTTATAACATACGAGTAGAAGAAACGATTCAACGTGGACTTCAACCGATCTTTACACAAGTACGACTGCATCTTCCACAAGAACAATTAACATGACAAGTTGCCATTTTCAACATTTCCCCATTGACGGCAGGCCACCTGATCGGGACAAGTTGCAATGCTGCCAACTATATGAACAACAAGACAAAAGGAATAATGAACAGTTCGATCATTCGACGACCATTTTAAGAATATATTCTATTTCTCACTAAAACCAGACCAGTGGAAGAACTGAATGTAATAGTGTACGTAAACAGTTCCAACAGCACTAATTACCTTAAATTCAAACAAGATTGGATTGTAAACAAATGTAAACTACAGTCCACAGATTTAGCCTTTTTCGGTACTTTAAGAAATATGAGGCATGTTCTTCATATTTGTTATCCCACAAATTTCTGTCAGCATTATTTTCTTCAAATTCTGAAGTCCAAAGCACAATAGACATCGTAAGACGAAGTCGATCGTCATAGTTGGCTGAATAGGATACTGTGGGGAGTAGGAAGTGGAATCGTACCGTGTCAACAATAATTGATGGCCGTCCAGTTGCTTGACTTTGGGCAAGTCGAGGGCACTCTTTTTTTTTTTACATTGATATGTTGTTAGGTTGAGAGTCATGCCAAACTTCACCTGATTCAATTCGCGTTATGCACAAGTGTGACGGTCACGGTCGACTGACCGTGGTGACGGTCTATCGGTCACCTTCCCCCTAAGTGGATAGATACTACCCGCATCTCATGTTAGCCAAGTACAATGTTGCGTTAAGTAGACCTAGAGCCACATCGCTGGAAGGGTTATTTGTTACAAATAGAAATCACAATCAAACATCTTACCACCATCATGGCAAGGAAAACGAGTTTCTTAATTTACAACGTCATGAACATGATTTACAAATCCAACAGATATCCGACATATCTTCACTTTCGATTCGTGACTAATTCTGAACGGCTTGAACTAAAACAATTTGTGTTGACCGACTGGGAATCATTCTTTAATATAATTCGGCAACACTGAAAAAAAGCTTCTATCACCACAACTAAAACAATAAGTCAGACAACAATACATAAGAATATTAACAAAAATTACCAATCAGTCTGTCAAAACAGATTACCATCACTTCAGGAATCTAGCCGGCAGCTGTAGCCTAATTTACACCCAAATCTTGTTTTTACATGTCCAACTACCTCACTACCTTCCACACTCTTTTGGACAGCTGTCTTAATTCCACCACTCTTGACAAATGAAAGTTCATTGTCTGTTTGAGTCTCCTCTGCACGAATTTCAAAAGTCATTTAACTGGTCAGGAAAGGTTCCCTGAGGCAGTAATCAGTTTCACCAAGCGAACTTCTCCATCGCATCCTGGAATAAGCTGTTCCACCATAGATAAAGGTCAATCTATCTTTTTCTGGTTGTCTGCTCAAACAAGAACGTCTCCTAGTAACAATTTGCGACACTTCTTTTGGGCAGCCAAGGCTAAATGATCGAGATATTCCTTTCTGAATGGTTGGCGAAAGCTGCCTCTTATCCTTTAGTGGTTTCTGCTCCGTCTCAGGGCCGTAGAGAGCGTCCTCGGGCCATAGGACTAGAACTTCTGGGCCCCTTATTTTTTATTCGTCCCATGTCATTATCCAGGAAGTATCAAACCCTCCCCCCAACCCGCAAAAAAACGTGTAATTTAGTATATCTAATTAATATGAGTTTCCCAATTATTCAGAGCGCTATTATTGTCCCCCATTGTTTGATTAAAATCAAGACGTAAAGTAAAACAATGTGGATTATAGTCATTTTTGTTGCATGTGACCATTTATACTCAACACAAGGACAAGCAATGCGCTTTTCAGAACCATACTAAGTAAATCGATTTTTCATATATTGATTTAGAATCATTCTGTCCTATAACAATATTCTTTAATTTCAATGTCATACATTAAATTAATAACTCTGGGGACTTTGGTATTTTCCTGGAAGGGAAGCTAAATACATCATGGTTATCATAAAACTCATTTTGTTTCCTCTTTAAGACGTTTTGCAGACCATTCGCTAGTTGCTGTTACATTGAATAATACTGAACTGCTGCTCAGGTTGTTGGTATGGAAATAGAAAGGGACGCAGATAATAGTATACTCAACATTTTTTCGGACACATTTCATAAAGAATCTGCCCAATACGTTTGAGATGTCTGAAGTTAATCCCATCGGTACTCCTATGGATGTAGATATGTCATTTACTAAAGCCAAAAATGTGGACGATTAATCTTATCAGCAGCTAAAATGTTCACGTATGTACTTGGGTGTGTGTAATAGACCAGATATTGCCTATGGATTGTCATACTGTATTTAAGTCAGTTCAATTCCTGCCACAGTGAGGAGCCTTGGCTCGCAGCCAAAAGGTTACGTCAGTATCTAAATGTACGATTACCAAGGGCTCATTTTTAGAGCACTGGTTTAGATTTGGTATGGTTTGCCGATGCCAATTTTCCACAGATAGTGATAGTAAGTCATATACTGGTTATCCTTTCAAGCTTACTAATGCTGGCATATCATGGGAAGCTTGCAAACAGAGCTCAGTTGCTACCTCATCAACAGAGGCTAAGTAGCCTATGTAGCTTTATCAGAGGCTGCGAAGTGCAATGTTTCAGCTGCTCTGATCAAAACCCCACGTTGGGCGCCATTTGTAACTGACTAGTCGGGCTGTAAGGTTATTAAACACCTGTATGATACTACCAACAGCAATAGACATTCACACCTAACTACACCGTTGACCTCATAAAATAAAATCACTGGAAATCCGGTAAAAATTGAGATATATTCTGATACCAGACAATCATATACCTAGGTACACTTTGTAATATTCCCGCCTCTCAATACTTATATAGGTACGGGGTGCGTGGGGGTTAAACACCTGTACGATAATACCAACAGTAATAGACATTCACACCTAACTACTCCTCAGTGACCTAATAAATAAAACCCTTCAGATTCTGGTAAAAACGATAATATATTGTTTAACCAGACATAAAACACACATTTCGCAGGATCTTCCTCGTACAGAATAATTGCACTCCCTATCGTATTTACACAGGTACACATATGATATGATATAGATGACCCTCAGGAATAAAGTTGACGGGTACTTACAGATGTTGGCTTCAGTAGTGGTGACCTAACTCTACTATTTCTGGGGTTATTGCTCCCAAAGAATTAGTCCTATTACTCGCAGCACAATTAATTTTGTTTCACACGCCGTTTCTACTTTTATGATGACTATTGTTTTTGTTACTTTTGTAACCAGCATCCAACGATTTAATTTGCGTCGTGGATCTAGTATCATACAAATGCTTGGAATCCGTTTTGGATCGTCGCATTAACTCCGCTTGTGAATTTAATAATGCATAGCATATTTCACTAGCATTCCTGGACGAATAATTTGCTGCTATAGTTGAAATACAGATGTACATATATCAGATTACAATACTTAGTGCTGTTCGAAATAAGTAACCTTCGCGATATACTTAAGACTAGGCTCATAATTCAATCAAGAACTTATAGCCAGCAACTTGGTTATTGTATCCAAAAACACGACTAGTGTTATACTGTAATACCTCTTCCTCGACACACTAAAACATACAAAACCAAACAGACAAGTCCTACTCCCATGGAATACCGAAGAATAACGTCCGCTCACACGCGGTCCACAGAATACGTCCGATCCCCATGGGATCCTAAAATCAAGTCCCTCTCTACTTTGCCAACCAGCCCTAAGCAACCGTCAACATCCCCCACCAATACATCGGTTTACCTGGGTTCACCCAGGGACTCCCACCAATCACCAGGCCCGACACAAAATATTATCATATAGAACACCCCTCTCCTTGACAAATTCTGAACTCAACATCAGTACAGGGTTGACATATCTCCTCAGCGCGGCCACTCACCTCGCTACACTCGGTTCTCGGGGAAAACCTGGCTTCACGAACAAGACAATTTCCTCGTTGTGCTTGGCGGCAAGATGGCGTCACAGTGGGAGTGTAGTGAAATAGCAGCAAGTGTAAATATTTGTTAAAAGTGGTAAAATATTATAACAGAGGTTTAAAATCTATAAAGCTACTTTCCTTAGGTCAAGTGATATATGGTATATTGATAGTATTTAGAAATTCTTATTGATAATTTAATAAACTTAAACTAAGTTGTGGGAACGTGTATCCAAAGATTCGGTAACTGCTTCAATCACTGTTTGAACCAAGTAGAGCAGTGGTGCTTTTACGAGTTTTCACCCGATTAGAAGATATAGCCTACGTATTTCACATTCTTCTTTATTGGTAGGTAATTAGATTAATTCATTTAGGTAGTAATAATTAACGTAAATTTAATGTAATTTGGTGTAAATATCAAGGCTAACTTAGATCTCTAGTATGTCGGCAGTAAACAGTGTTAGTGTCTCGTCAGGTAATGTAACCGTTACGGATTTATGCTCGTCGTGCAAAAGAAAAGTAAAAAATGCAAATAAAATCATCACAAGTTCTCAGGTAAAATTGAGTGAGGAGAAAAGTGAAACCGATTGTCGTAATGTAGGCCTGCCGGTACCGTCATGCGAATGTCATAACCTGAGAAGCGAACTGTCCTCAAAAGATGAAATTATAAAGCTACTAAAGGAAGATATCACTAAGTTAATGGAAGAGTTGAATAAATTAAAAGGAAACAGAGAGGAAAGCAAGGAAACTTGGTCCAAAATGGTTGCTGGTAAGGTAAGATTGAATATGCCTAGGCCTATAAATGGAGTACCGGTACATGTAACTGAAATTCCCGTCTCAAATTCATTTGGAGCGCTCGTCGAAGAAAATGATGACTTTCTTCAAGAAGTAAAGAAGAAAGTGATAAAGAGAAAATCCAGGAAGATGCGGATATTTGCCGACAGTCACGGGCGAGATGTAGCAGCAAGCGTATTGGAGAGAAGCCGAGAAATGGAGGTGAATTCGACAGTAAAGCCAGGAGCACCCATTGCAGCGGTCACGAATGGGATGATAGGAGAGTGTGCAACCTCACTTCAAAGGACTATGCAGTAATCATCGCTGGAGCAAAGGACATCTATAGAAATGAGAGTAAAAAGGTAATCAAAGATTTAAAGGGTACATTGCCATCCATGCTTAACACAAATGTCGTTATTGTAAACATTCCGCAGAGATACGATTTAATTCCCAAATCATGTGTAAATGTAGAAATAGAGGCTACAAATGGTAAAATTCATAAAATTTGTAAGAGTTTTCTAAATGTCCAAATTATAGATGTAAGTGAATTAGACAGAAAGTTCCACACTCGACATGGCCTACACTTAAATAGGTTAGGAAAAGAGTATCTTAGTGACGAAATCTGCAAAATTGTAAATTCAAATGGTAAGAATAGTTCTACAGTAATATCTTTAGAGTGGAAGCAGTGAAACTTGTAAAAGAAGCCAAACGTGAGGATTGGCATTCAGATCTTTCGATGTCAAATTTAACTGAGTGGAACAATGGTATTTCGGATTTGTCTAGCAACAATAATAATAACAATTATGATAATTGTTATGTCGTGGGAGATACAAGATAAATAACATACACTAGTTAATATAACACAACGGTTTATTAAACACTAGTCGATACACAACGATACACAATGTGAACTAACTTGAGCGGAACTGACGTCTACAGTCGGCGGGTGCATATATACATAGTAGCTGGAAAGTTCCAGAATTGAATGTTCCAGATTGGAATGTTCTTGGCTTAGTGACTAGAATATTCGTGTTAACATAGCACTTTCTAGAATGTTCATGTAAATACACAACAGTTCCTCCCTCTTTTAAATGGATGATTTAGGAATCAGGAGATAATCTCAACGGTGGTCGGCGCTGGCGAGGGGTTTGCGAAATAGGCGGTGCCCTGTGTACAGGTGTAGCTGGTGTGGCCGGTGGTGTTTGGGCTGTTGCTGGTGTCTCGGTGAAGCGAACTCGTCTCAGGCTCGGTTGCTCAATGGCTGGTTCTTGATCATTGGTTGACTCTCGATCGTTGGTCGGTCCTTGATCGTTGTCCAAGTTGGTTTTGCCTTTGTTGGTGTAAGCAAACGATCTGATCTGATCAATGTGGCGCTTGAATCGTTTTCCCTGGTAATTGATCTCGTAGTGAAGGTCACCAGTGCGTTTCACAATTGTTCCAGGGAGCCACTTGTCCAGCTTGATATTGCCAGACAGGAAGTAGACATTCTGTCCAGGATCCAGAGTGCGGAATGTTGAGCTCATTTCAGCTCGTTGTTTTTCTGTAACCTTCGTGTGGACGTCATCGGGTCTGGTCAAGTTGAGTCTCGTGCGGAGATCTCGTCCCAAGAAAAGCTGGGCTGGAGTTTGGCCAGTGGTGGAGTGTGGGGCCTTGCGGAATTGACGGAGGAACTCGTTCAGGTTGGCGCGGAGCGTTCCCTTAGTTGTCTTCACCGTTTGAACATAACGTTCAGCTTGGCCATTGGTTGAGGGATGGTATGGCGCTGACAACTTGTGATATTTCACACCAATGTTTCTTAGGAAGGTCTTGAACTCGCCTGAGACGAATTGTCGGCCGTTGTCGGAGACGACAGTGACTGGCACGCCATACGCCGTGAACAGGTCATCCATGATGGAAATTGTTGCGGCTGATGTTGTTGATGTTATGGGTTTGACCTCGAGCCACTTGCTGTATGCGTCGACAACAATGAGCAGCATGGTGTCAGCCACCGGGCCCGCGTAGTCAATGTGGATCCGTTCCCATGGTGCCTTCGGTTATTCCCAGTGGTGATCTCGGAACTTGGGTGGCGCATGCGCATGAGCTGCATACACGGCGCAAGCCTTGGCGAGAGACTCAATGTCGTTGTCGATTCCAGGCCAGAACACAAAGGAACGTGCCATGCCTTTCATCTTGACTATCCCCAGGTGAGCCACGTGCAGGTCGTTGAGGATAGCGTCTCGCAGTGAAGGGGGGACAACAACTCGATGCTCGAACATCAGACAGTTTGCGGCGAGGGTGTACTTCGCTTCTGGTGCCTTGTAATGCTGGCGGGTGAGGTCTTGCCCTGCTTCGATGATCTGGACAATTTTGCCCAGATGTGGATCTTTCCTGGTCTCGCGTGCGATTGCTTTTGCCCTAACTGGTAGCTGTTGGATCTGATGGACTGCAAAAAAGTCAAAATCATCAAAACTGTCCGTCTCTTCCTCCTGTGGAGGAAAGAAGTTTCTGATGAGGTTAACTGTTGTTCGTAGGTGAGCTCGGGAGCAGCAGTCAGCGTTGGCGTTGGCTTTGGATGTCTTGAAGATGACGTTGTAGTCGAAGTGTGCTAGGTAGTCGGCATAATTGGCCATGCGACTGATGCACAGGACCGGTAAAGACTTCTCCGGGTGAAGGATCTGTGTGAGAGGCTTGTGATCAGTGATGAGAGTAAAGTGGCGAGCATAGAGGTAATTAAAAAACTTCTGTACAGCCCAAACAATGGCCAGTGCTTCCTTATCGATCTGAGGGTACCTTTGTTCCGTTGCTGTCATCGTTCGACTGGCGTAAGCGATTGGACGTTCTTGCGCGTTGCTGAGCTGGTGTGACAGTACTGCGCCCAGGCCGGTCTTGCTGGCGTCCGTTGCCAACAGGAGTGGTAACGCCGGGTCATACTTCATGAGCACCTGGGGCGAGGTTAGGGCGTTCTTGATGTATTTGTATGCCCTGTCGCCTTCTGGTGTCCAGATGAGAGGGTCCTTGAGCAGCATGTCTCTGAGTGGTCTGTCTCTGGTGGACAAATCGGGGATGAACGAACTGTAGTAGGTTGCTTTACCAAGAAACAGTTGGAGGTCTTCTGGTGTAGTTGGTTTCGGTGCATCACGTACAGCTCGGATGTGTGCATCCGACTTGTGGATGCCTGACGCATCGATTTTGTGGCCAAGGGCTTCCAGAGAAGTTTGAGCGAAAACGCATTTGGCTCGGTTGAGCTTGAGGTTGTGTTGCCGAAACCGTTCCAGAGTGGTGCTGAGGGCCTGCATCAGATTTTCAAATCTATCAGCAAAAACTATACTGTCATCGAAAAAACTTACGTTGCTGCTCCATACACTGCTCGCGTTGGGCGGATCAGACCGTTAGTTGAAGTGTAAAGCGTGAGAGCATGGCTGAACTCGTCGTCGACCTCTAGATGAGTGTACGCGTCGGTGATATCCAGATAGCAGAAGAGAGTAGCGCCGCGCATTCGGTTGAACAGATGTTCTACCTTGGGAATCGAATGTTCATCGATGATGATCCGCAGGTTGAGAGTAGGCTTGTAGTTGCCTGTGATCCTCAGTTTGCCGTTCTTCTTGGCGACGACGTGCGTTGTCGATGCCCAGTCAGAATAGTCCACTCTTCTGTAGATGCCAGATGCAATTTTCTTGTCGATTTCCTTGGACTAGGCATCGTGGAGGGCAACTGGTACGTCTTGAGCTCTGGCGAAAACAGGTGTGGCTCCAGCCTTCAGTTGCATCTTCACTGGGGCACTCTAATTATCCTTCAACCCTGGAAAAACAGTGTTTTTTCACTCTAATAATTCTTCAACCCTAGGAAAAACAGTGTTTTTTCACTCTAAATGTTCTTTCACCTTAGGGAAAACAGTGTTTTTTAACACTCGTTATTCTTCAACCCTAAGAAAAACAGTGTTTTTTAACTCATGTTATCCTTCAAACCTAGAAAGAACAGTGTTTTAACTCTAATTATTCTTCAACCTTAGGAAAAACAGTGTTTTTTCACTCTAATTATTCTCCAACCCTAGGAAAAACAGTGTTTTTTACTCTCATTATTCCTCAAACCTACGATAACAGTGTTTTTTCGCTCTAATTATTCATCAACCCAAGGAAAAACAGTGCTTTTAAAACTAATTATTCTTCAACCCTAGGAAAAACAGTGTTTTTACACTAATTACTCTTCAACCCTAGGAAAAAAGGTGTTTCTTCACTCTAATTATTCTTCAACCCTAGGAAAAACAGTGTTTTTAACTCTTGTTATTCTTCAGCCCTTAGAAAAACAGTGCTTTTACACTCTAAATATTCTTCAACCCTAGGAAAAACAGTGTTTTTTCACTCTAATAATTCTTCAACCCTAGGAAGAACAGTGTTTTTTCACTCTAATTATTCTTCAACCCTAGGAAAAACAGTGTTTTTTTAACACTTGTTATACGTCAACCCTAGAAAAACAGTGTTCTTTAACCCTTGTTATTTTTCAACCCTAGGAAAAACAGTGTTTTTTCACTCGTATTATTTTTCAACCCTAGGAAAAACAGTGTTTTTTACTATAATTATCCTTCAACCCTAGGAAAAAGAGTGTTTTTTAACTCTTGTTATTTTTCAACCCTAGGAATATCAGTATTTTTTAACTCTTGTTATTCTTCAACCCTAGGAAAAACAGTGTTTTTTTTCACTCTAATTATTTTCAACGCTAGGAAAAACAGTGTTTTTTTACTCTAATTATTTTTCAACCCTAGGAAAAACAGTGTTTTTTCACTCTACTTATTTTTCAACCCTAGTAAAAGCCGTGTTTTTTTACTCTAATTATTCTTCAACCCTAGGAAAAACAGCGTTTTAAGACTCTAATTATTTTTCAACCCTAGGAAAAACAAGGTATTTTAAGTCTTGTTATTCCTCAACCCTAGGAAAAACAGTGTGTTCTCACTCTAATTATTTTTCAACCATAGGAAAAACAGTGTTTTTTACTCTAATTATACTTCAACCCTGGGAAAAACAGTGTTTTTTACTCTAATTATTATTCAACCCTAGGAAAAACAGTGCTTTCTAAACTAATTATTCTTCAACACTAGGAAAAACAGTGTTTTTTTCACTGTAATTATTCTTCAACCCTAGGAAAAACACTGTTTTTTCAATCTAATTATTCTTCAAACTTGGAAAAATTGTGTTTTTTCACTCTAATTATTCTTCAACCCTAGGAAAAAGTGTTTTTTAACTCCTGTTATTCTTCAACCCTAGAAAAACAGTGTTCTTTAACTCTTGTTATTTTTCAACCCTAGGAAAAACAGTGTTTTTTCACTCTTATTATTTTTCAACCCTAGGAAAAACAGTGTTTTTTTACTAAAATTATCCTTCAACCCTAGGAAACACAGTGTATTTTAACTCTTGTTATTCTTCAACCCTAGGAATAACAGTATTTTTTTACTCTTGTTATTCTTCAACCCTAGGAAAAACAGTGTTTTTTCACTCTAATTATTTTCAACGCTAGGAAAAACAGTTTTTTTTACTCTAATTATTTTTCAACCCTAGGAAAAACAGTGTTTTCTCACTCTACCTATTTTTCAACCCTAGTAAAAGCAGTGTTTTTTTACTCTAATTATTCTTCAACCCTAGGAAAAGTAGCGTTTTAACACACTAATTATTCTTCAACCCTAGGAAAAACAAGGTATTTTAACTCTTGTTATTCCTCAACCCTAGGAAAACCAGTGTGTTCTCACTCTAATTATTTTTCAACCATAGGAAAAACAGTGTTTTTTACTCTAATTATTCTTCAACCCTAGGAAAAACAGTGTTTTGTACTCTAATTATTATTCAACCCTAGGTAAAACAGTGCACTTTAAACTAATTATTCTTCAACACTAGTAAAAACAGTGTTTTTTCACTGTAATTATTCTTCAACCCTAGGAAAAACAGTGTTTTTAACTCTGATTATTCTTCAACCCTGGGAAATACCGTCGTTTTTTACACTAATTATTCTTCAACCCAAGGAAAAACACTGTTTTTTCACTCTAATTAGTCTTCAACCCTAGGAAAAACTGTGTTTTTTTCACTCTAATTATTCTTCAACCCTAGGAAAAACAGTGTTTTTTAACTCCTGTTATTCTTCAATCCTAGAAAAAAAAATTCAAACCTAGGAGAAAGAGTGTTTTTTCACTCTTATTATTTTTCAACCCTAGGAAATACAGTGTTTTTTTACTATAATTATCCTTCAACCCTAGGAAAAACAGTGTTTTTAACTTTTGTTATTTTTCAACCCTAGGAATAACAGTATTTTTTAACTCTTGTTATTCTTCAAACCTAGGAAAAACAGTGTTTTTTTACTCTAATTATTTTCAAAGCTAGGAAAAACAGTGTCTTTTTACTCTAATTATTTTTCAACCCTAGGAAAACGGTGCTTTTTCACTCGAGTAATTTTTCAACCCTAGTAAAAGCAGTTTTTTTACTCTAATTATTCTTGAACCCTAGGGAAAACAGCGTTTTAACACTCTAATTATTCTGCAACCCTAGGAAAAACAAGGTATTTTAACTCTTGTTATTCCTCAACCCTAGGAAAAACAGTGTGTTCTCACTCTAATTATTTTTCAACCATAGGAAAAACAGTGTTTTTTAAATCTTGTTATTCTTCAACCCAAGAAAAACAGTGTTTCTTAACTCTTGTTATTCTTCAACCCTAGGAAAAACAGTGTTTTTTCACTCTAATTATTTACAACGCTAGGAAATTTTTTTTTACTCTAATTATTCTTCAAGCCTTGGAAAAACAGTGTTTTTTCACTCTACATATTCTTCAACCCTAGGAAGAACAGTGCTTTTTAAACTAATAATTCTTCAACCCTAGGAAAAACTGTGTTTTTTCACACAAATTATTCTTCAACCCTAGGAAAAAAGGTGTTTTTCAACTCCTGTTATTCTTCAACCCTAGAAAAACAGTGTTCTTTAACTCTCGCTCTTTTTCAACCCGAGGAAAAACAGTGTTTTTTCACTCTTATTATTTTTCAACCCTAGGAAAAACAGTGTTTTTTCTATAATTATCCTTCAACCCTAGGAAAAACAGTGTTTTTTAACTCTTGTTATTTTTCAACCCTGGGAATAACAGTATTTTTTAACTCTTGTTATTCTTCAACCCTAGGAAAAACAGTGTTTTTTCACTCTAATTATTCTTCAACCCTAGGAAAAACAGCGTTTTAACACTCTCATTATTCTTCAACCCTAGGAAAAAAAAAGGTATTTTAACTCTTGTTATTCCTCAACCCTAGGAAAAGCAGTGTGTTCTCACTCTAATTATTTTTCAACAATAGGAAAAACAGTGTTTTTTACTCTAATTATTCTTCAACCCTAGGAAAAACAGTGTTTTTTACTCTAATTATTCTTCAACCCTACGATAACAGTGTTTTTTCACTGTAATTATTCTTCAACCCTAGGAAAAACAGTGCTTTTTAAACTAATTATTCTTTAACACTAGGAAAAACAGTGTTTTATACTCTACTTATTCTTCAACCCTAGGAAAAACAGTGTTTTTTCACTCTAATTACTCTTTAACCCTAGGAAAAACAGTGTTTTTTACTCTTGTTATTCTTCAACCCTATGAAAAACAGTGTTTTTTCACTCTAATTATTCTTCAACCCTAGGAAATACAGTGTTTTTTCACTCTGAATGTTCTTTCACCTTAGGGAAAACAGTGTTTTTTAACACTCGTTATTCTTCAACCCTAACAAAAACAGTGTTTTTTAACTCATGTTATCCTTCAAACCTAGAAAGAACAGTGTTTTAACTCTAATTATTCTTCAACCTTAGAAAAAACAGTGTTTTTTCACTCTAATTATTCTCCAACCCTAGGAAAAACAGTGTTTTTTACTCTCATTATTCCTCAAACCTACGATAACAGTGTTTTTCGATCTAATTATTCATCAACCCGAGGAAAAACAGTGCTTTTAAAACTAATTATTCTTCAACCCTAGAAAAAACAGTGATTTTTACACTAATTACTCTTCAACCCTAGGAAAAAATGTGTTTCTTCACTCTAATTATTCTTCAACCCTAGGAAAAACAGTGTTTTTTAACTCTTGTTATTCTTCAGCCCTTAGAAAAACAGAGCTTTTACACTCTAAATATTCTTCAACCCTACGAAAAGCATTGTTTTTTCACTCTAATAATTCTTCAACCCTAGGAAGAACAGGGTTTTTTCACTCTAATTATTCTTCATTCCTAGGAAAAACAGTGTTTTTTTAACTCTTGTTATGCTTTAACCCTAGAAAAACAGTGTTCTTTAACCCATGTTATTTTTCAACCCTAGGAAAAACAGTGTTTTTTCACTCTTATTATTTTTCAACCCTAGGAAAAACAGTGTTTTTTACTATAATTATCCTTCAACCCTAGGAAAAAGAGTGTTTTTTAACTCTTGTTATTTTTCAACCCTAGGAATAACAGTATTTTTTAACTCTTGTTATTCTTCAACCCTAGGAATAACAGTATTTTTTAACTCTTGTTATTCTTCAACTCTAGGAAAAACAGTGTTTTTTATTCTAATTATTTTCAACGCTAGGAAAAACAGTTTTTTTACTCTAATTATTTTTCAACCATAGGAAAAACAGTGTTTTTTACTCTAATTATTCTTCAACCCTGGGAAAAACAGTGTTTTTTATTCTAATTATTATTCAACCCTAGGAAAAACAGTGCTTTTTAAACTAATTATTCTTCAACACTAGGAAAAACAGTGTTTTTTCACTGTAATTATTCTTCAACCCTAGCAAAAACACTGTTTTTTCACTCTAATTATTCTTCAACCCTAGGAAAAATTGAGTTCTTTCACTCTAATTCTCCTTCAACCCTAGGAAAACAGTGTTTTTTTAACTCCTGTTACTCTTCAACCCTAGAAAAACAGTGTTCTTTAACTCTTGTTATTTTTCAACCCTGGGAAAAGCAGTGTTTTTTCACTCTTATTATTTTTCAACCCTAGGAAAAAAAAGTGTTTTTATAATAAAATTATCCTTCAACCCTAGGAAAAACAGTGTTTTTTAACTCTTGTTATTCTTCAACCCTAGGAATAACAGTATTTTTTATCTCTTGTTATTCTTCAACCCTAGGAAAAACAGTGTTTTTTTACTCTAATTATTTTTCACCCCTAGGAAAAACAGTGTTTTCTCACTCTACCTATTATTCAACCCTAGTAAAAGCAGTGTTTTTTTACTCTAATTATTCTTCAACCCTAGGAAAAACAGCGTTTTAACACACTAATTATTCTTGAACCCTAGGAAAAACAAGGTATTTTAAGTCTTGTTATTCTTCAACCCTTGGAATAACAGTATATTTTATCTCTTGTTATTCTTCAACCCTAGGAAAAACAGTGTTTTTTAACTCTTGTTATTCTTCAACCCTAGGAATAACAGTATTTTTTATCTCTTGTTATTCTTCAACCCTAGGAAAAACAGTGTTTTTTTACTCTAATTATTCTTCAACCCTAGGAAAAACACTGTTTTTTCACTCTAATTAGTCTTCAACCCTAGGAAAAGCAGTGTTTTTTCAATCTTATTATTTTTCATCCCTTGGAAAAACAGTGTTTTTATATTAAAATTATCCTTCAAACCTAGGAAAAACAGTGTTTTTTAACTCTTGTTATTCTTAAACCCTTGGAATAACAGTATATTTTATCTCTTGTTATTCTTCAACCCTAGGAAAAACAGTGTTTTTTTACTCTAATTATTTTTCAACCCTAGGAAAAACAGTGTTTTCTCACTCTACCTATTATTCAACCCTAGTAAAAGCAGTGGTTTTTTACTCTAATTATCCTTCAACCCCAGGAAAAACAGCGTTTTAACACACTAATTATTCTTGAACCCTAGGAAAAACAAGGTATTTTAACTCTTGTTATTCCTCAACCCTAGGAAAAACAGTGTGTTCTCACTCTAATTATTTTTCAACCATAGGAAAAACAGTGTTTTTTACTCTAATTATTCTTCAACCCTAGGAAAAACAGTGTTTTATACTCTAATTATTATTCTACCCTAGGAAAAACAGTGCACTTTAAACTTATTATTCTTCAACACTAGGAAAAACAGTGTTTTTTCACTGTAATTATTCTTCAACCCTAGGAAAAACAGTGTTTTTAACTCTGATTATTCTTCAACCCTGGGAAAAACCGTCGTTTTTTACTCTAATTATTCTTCAACCCAAGGAAAAACACTGTTTTTTCACTCTAATTAGTCTTCAACCCTAGGAAAAACTGTGTTTTTTTCACTCTAATTATTCTTCAACCCTAGGAAAAACTGTGTTTTTTTCACTCTAATTATTCTTCATTCCTAGGAAAAACAGTGTTTTTTTAACTCTTGTTATGCTTTAACCCTAGAAAAACAGTGTTCTTTAACCCTTGTTATTTTTCAACCCTAGGAAAAACAGTGTTTTTTCACTCTTATTATTTTTCAACCCTAGGAAAAACAGTGTTTTTTTACTATAATTATCCTTCAACCCTAGGAAAAACAGTGTTTTTAACTTTTGTTATTTTTCAACCCTAGGAATAACAGTATTTTTTAACTCTTGTTATTCTTCAAACCTAGGAAAAACAGTGTTTTTTTACTCTAATTATTTTCAAAGCTAGGAAAAACAGTGTCTTTTTACTCTAATTATTTTTCAACCCTAGGAAAACGGTGCTTTTTCACTCGAGTTATTTTTCAACCCCAGTAAAAGCAGTTTTTTTTACTCTAATTATTCTTGAACCCTAGGGAAAACAGCGTTTTAACACTCTAATTATTCTTCAACCCTAGGAAAAACAAGGTATTTTAACTCTTGTTATTCCTCAACCCTAGGAAAAACAGTGTGTTCTCACTCTAGTTATTTTTCAACCATAGGAAAAACAGTGTTTTTTAAATCTTGTTATTCTTCAACCCTAGAAAAAAAGTGTTTCTTAACTCTTGTTATTTTTCAACCCTAGGAAAAACAGTGTTTTTACACTCTAATTATTTACAACGCTAGGAATTTTTTTTTACTCTAATTATTCTTCAAGCCTAGGAAAAACAGTGTTTTTTCACTCTACATATTCTTCAACCCTAGGAAGAACAGTGCTTTTTAAACTAATAATTCTTCAACCCTAGGAAAAACTGTGTTTTTTCACACAAATTATTCTTCAACCCTAGGAAAAAAGGTGTTTTTCAACTCCTGTTATTCTTCAACCCTAGAAAAACAGGGTTCTTTAACTCTCGTTATTTTTCAACCCGAGGAAAACAGTGTTTTTTCACTCTTATTATTTTTCAACCCTAGGAAAAACAGTGTTTTTTCTATAATTATCCTTCAACCCTAGGAAAAACAGTGTTTTTTAACTCTTGTTATTTTTCAAGCCTGGGAATAACAGTATTTTTAACTCTTGTTATTCTTCAACCCTAGGAAAAACAGTGTTTTTTCACTCTAATTATTCTTCAACCGTAGGAAAAACAGCGTTTTAACACTCTCATTATTCTTCAACCCTAGGAAAAAAAAAGGTATTTTAACTCTTGTTATTCCTCAACTCTAGGAAAAGCAGTGTGTTCTCACTCTAATTATTTTTCAACAATAGGAAAAACAGTGTTTTTTACTCTAATTATTCTTCAACCCTAGGAAAAACAGTGTTTTTTACTCTAATTATTCTTCAACCCTACGATAACAGTGTTTTTTCACTCTAATTATTCCTCAACCCTAGGAAAAACAGTGCTTTTTAAACTAATTATTCTTTAACACTAGGAAAAACAGTGTTTTATACTCTACTTATTCTTCAACCCTAGGAAAAACAGTGTTTTTTCACTCTAATTACTCTTTAACCCTAGGAAAAACAGTGTTTTTGTACTCTCGTTATTCTTCAAACCTACGATAACAGTGTTTTTTCGCTCTAATTATTCATCAACCCAAGGAAAAACAGTGCTTTTAAAACTAATTATTCTTCAACCCTAGAAAAAACAGTGTTTTTTACACTAATTACTCTTCAACCCTAGGAAAAAATGTGTTTCTTCACTCTAATTAGTCTTCAACCCTAGGAAAAACAGTGTTTTTTAACTCTTGTTATTCTTCAGCCCTTAGAAAAACAGTGCTTTTACACTCTAAATATTCTTCAACCCTAGGAAAAACATTGTTTTTTCACTCTAATAATTCTTGAACCCTAGGAAGAACAGTGTTTTTTCACTCTAATTATTCTTCAACCCTAGGAAAAACAGTGTTTTTTAAACTCTTGTTATGCTTCAACCCTAGAAAAACAGTGTTCTTTAACCCTTGTTATTTTTCAACCCTAGGAAAAACAGTGTTCTTTCACTCTTATTATTTTTCAACCCTAGGAAAAACAGTGTTTTTTACTATAATTATCCTTCAACCCTAGGAAAAAGAGTGTTTTTTAACTCTTGTTATTTTTCAACCCTAGGAATAACAGTATTTTTTAACTCTTGTTATTCTTCAACCCTAGAAAAAACAGTGTTTTTTTATTCTAATTATTTTCAACGCTAGGAAAAACAGTGTTTTTTTACTCTAATTATTTTTCAACCCTAGGAAAAACAGTGTTTTTTCAATCTACTTATTTTTCAACCCTAGTAAAAGCCGTGTTTTTTACTCTAATTATTCTTCAACCCTAGGAAAAACAGCGTTTTAACACTCTAATTATTTTTCAACCCTAGGAAAAACAAGGTATTTTAAGTCTTGTTATTCCTCAACCCTAGGAAAAACAGTGTGTTCTCACTCTAATTATTTTTCAACCATAGGAAAAACAGTGTTTTTTACTCTAATTATTCTTCAACCCTGGGAAAAACAGTGTTTTTTATTCTAATTATTATTCAACCCTAGGAAAAACAGTGCTTTTTAAACTAATTATTCTTCAACACTAGGAAAAACAGTGTTTTTTCACTGTAATTATTCTTCAACCCTAGGAAAAACACTGTTTTTTCACTCTAATTATTCTTCAACCCTAGGAAAAATTGTGTTTTTCAATCTAATTCTCCTTCAACCCTAGGAAAACAGTGTTTTTTAACTCCTGTTACTCTTCAACCCTTGAAAAACAGTGTTCTTTAACTCTTGTTATTTTTAAACCCTAGGAAAAGCAGTGTTTTTTCACTCTTATTATTTTTCATCCCTAGGAGAAACAGTGTTTTATACTAAAATTATCCATCAACCCTAGGAAAAACAGTGTTTTTTAACTCTTGTTATTCTTCAACCCTAGGAATAACAGTATTTTTTATCTCTTGTTATTCTTCAACCCTAGGAAAAACAGTGTTTTTTACTCTAATTATTTTTCAACCCTAGGAAAAACAGTGTTTTCTCACTCTACCTATTATTCAACCCTAGTAAAAGCAGTGTTTTTTTACTCTAATTATTCTTCAACCCTAGGAAAAACAGCGTTTTAACACACTAATTATTCTTGAACCCTAGGAAAAACAAGGTATTTTAACTCTTGTTATTCCTCAACCCTAGGAAAAACAGTGTGTTCTCATTCTAATTATTTTTCAACCATAGGAAAAACAGTGTTTTTTACTCTAATTATTCTTCAACCCTAGGAAAAACAGTGTTTTATACTCTAATTATTATTCAACCCTAGGAAAAACAGTGCACTTTAAACTAATTATTCTTCAACACTAGGAAAAACAGTATTTTTTCACTGTAATTATTCTTCAACCCTAGGAAAAACAGTGTTTTTTTACTCTTGTTTTCTTCAACCCTATGAAAAACAGTGTTTTTTCACTCTAATTATTCTTCAACCCTAGGAAAAACAGTGTTTTTTCACTCTAAATGTTCCTTCACCTTAGGGAAAAAAGTGTTTTTTAACTCTCGTTATTCTTCAACCCTCAGAAAAACAGTGTTTTTTAACTCTTGTTATCCTTCAAACCTAGAAAGAACAGTGTTTTAACTATAATTATTCTTCAACCTTAGGAAAAACAGTGTTTTTTCACTCTAATTATTCTCCAACCCAAGGGAAAACAGTGTTTTTTACTCTCATTATTCCTCAAACCTACGATAACAGTGATTTTTCGCTCTAATTATTCATCAACCCAAGGAAAAACAGTGCTTTTAAAACTAATTATTCTTCAACCCTAGGAAAAACAGTGTTTTTTACACTAATTACTCTTCAACCCTAGGAAAAAATGTGTTTCTTCACTCTAATTATTCTTCAACCCTAGGAAAAACAGTGTTTTTTAACTCTTGTTATCCTTCAAACCTAGAAAGAACAGTGTTGTAACTCTAATTATTCTTCAACCTTAGGAAAAACAGTGTTTTTTCACTCTACATATTCTTCAACCCTAGGAAGAACAGTGCTTTTTAATCTAATAATTCTTCAACCCTAGGAAAAACTGTGTTTTTTCACACAAATTATTCTTCAACCCTAGGAAAAAGGTGTTTTTCAACTCCTGTTATTCTTCAACCCTAGAAAAACAGTGTTATTTAACTCTCGCTCTTTTTCAACCCGAGGAAAAACAGTGTTTTTTCACTCTTATTATTTTTCAACCCTAGGAAAAACAGTGTTTTTTCTATAATTATCCTTCACCCCTAGCAAAAACAGTGTTTTTTAACTCTTGTTATTTTTCAACCCTGGGAATAACAGTATTTTTTAACTGTTGTTATTTTTCAACCCTAGGATAAACAGTGTTTTTTCACTCTAATTATTTACAACGCTAGGAAAATTTTTTACTCTAATTATTCTTCAAGCCTAGGAAAAACAGTGTTTTTTCACTGTAATTATTCTTCAACCCTAGGAAAAACACTGTTTTTTTCACTCTAATTATTCATCAACCCTAGGAAAAATTGTGTTTTTCAAACTAATTCTCCTTCAACCCTAGGAAAATAGTGTTTTTTAACTCCTGTTACTCTTCAACCCTTGAAAAACAGTGTTCTTTAACTCTTGTTATTTTTAAAACCTAGGAAAAGCAGTGTTTTTTCACTCTTATTATTTTTCATCCCTAGGAAAAACAGTGTTTTTATACTAAAATTATCCTTCAACCCTAGGAAAAACAGTGTTTTTTAACTCTTGTTATTCTTCAACCCTAGGAATAACAGTATATATTATCTCTTGTTATTCTTCAACACTAGGAAAAACAGTGTTTTTTTACTCTAATTATTTTTCAACCCTAGGAAAAACAGTGTTTTCTCACTCTACCTATTATTCAACCATAGTAAAAGCAGTGTTTTTTTATTCTAATTATTCTTCAACCCTAGGAAAAACAGTGTTTTAACACACTAATTATTCTTGAACCCTAGGAAAAAAAAGGTATTTTAACTCTTGTTATTCCTCAACCCTAGGAAAAACAGTGTGTTCTCACTCTAATTATTTTTCAACCATAGGAAAAACAGTGTTTTTTACTCTAATTATTCTTCAACCCTAGGAAAAACAGTGTTTTATACTCTAATTATTATTCAACCCTAGGAAAAACAGTGCACTTTAAACTAATTATTCTTCAACACTAGGAAAAACAGTGTTTTTTCACTGTAATTATTCTTCAACCCTAGGAAAAACAGGGTTTTTTTAATCTTGTTATACTTCAACCCTATGAAAAACAGTGTTTTTTCACTCTAATTATTCTTCAACCCTAGGAAAAACAGTGTTTTTTCACTCTAAATGTTCTTTCACCTTAGGGAAAAAAGTGTTTTTTAACTCTCGTTATTCTTCAACCCTCAGAAAAACAGTGTTTTTTAACTCTTGTTATCCTTCAAACCTAGAAAGAACAGTGTTTTAACTCTAATTATTCTTCAACCTTAGGAAAAACAGTGTTTTTTCACTCTAATTATTCTCCAACCAAAGGGAAAACAGTGTTTTTTACTCTCATTATTCCTCAAACCTACGATAACAGTGATTTTCCGCTCTAATTATTCATCAACCCAAGGAAAAACAGTGCTTTAAAAACTAATTATTCTTCAACCCTAGGAAAAACAGTGTTTTTTACACTAATTACTCTTCAACCCTAGGAAAAAATGTGTTTCTTCACTCTAATTATTCTTCAACCCTAGGAAAAACAGTGTTTTTTAACTCTTGTTATCCTTCAATCCTAGAAAGAACAGTGTTTTAACTCTAATTATTCTTCAACCTTAGGAAAAACAGTGTTTTTTCACTCTACATATTCTTCAACCCTAGGAAGAACAGTGCTTTTTAATCCAATAATTCTTCAACCCTAGGAAAAACTGTGTTTTTTTCACACAAATTATTCTTCAACCCTAGGAAAAAAGGTGTTTTTCAACTCCTGTTATTCTTCAACCCTTGAAAAACAGTGTTCTTTAACTCTTGTTATTTTTAAACCCTAGGAAAAGCAGTGTTTTTTCACTCTTATTATTTTTCATCCCTAGGAGAAACAGTGTTTTATACTAAAATTATCCATCAACCCTAGGAAAAACAGTGTTTTTTAACTCTTGTTATTCTTCAACCCTAGGAATAACAGTATTTTTTATCTCTTGTTATTCTTCAACCCTAGGAAAAACAGTGTTTTTTACTCTAATTATTTTTCAACCCTAGGAAAAACAGTGTTTTCTCACTCTACCTATTATTCAACCCTAGTAAAAGCAGTGTTTTTTTACTCTAATTATTCTTCAACCCTAGGAAAAACAGCGTTTTAACACACTAATTATTCTTGAACCCTAGGAAAAACAAGGTATTTTAACTCTTGTTATTCCTCAACCCTAGGAAAAACAGTGTGTTCTCATTCTAATTATTTTTCAACCATAGGAAAAACAGTGTTTTTTACTCTAATTATTCTTCAACCCTAGGAAAAACAGTGTTTTATACTCTAATTATTATTCAACCCTAGGAAAAACAGTGCACTTTAAACTAATTATTCTTCAACACTAGGAAAAACAGTATTTTTTCACTGTAATTATTCTTCAACCCTAGGAAAAACAGTGTTTTTTTTACTCTTGTTTTCTTCAACCCTATGAAAAACAGTGTTTTTTCACTCTAATTATTCTTCAACCCTAGGAAAAACAGTGTTTTTTCACTCTAAATGTTCTTTCACCTTAGGGAAAAAAGTGTTTTTTAACTCTCGTTATTCTTCAACCCTCAGAAAAACAGTGTTTTTTAACTCTTGTTATCCTTCAAACCTAGAAAGAACAGTGTTTTAACTATAATTATTCTTCAACCTTAGGAAAAACAGTGTTTTTTCACTCTAATTATTCTCCAACCCAAGGGAAAACAGTGTTTTTTACTCTCATTATTCCTCAAACCTACGATAACAGTGATTTTTCGCTCTAATTATTCATCAACCCAAGGAAAAACAGTGCTTTTAAAACTAATTATTCTTCAACCCTAGGAAAAACAGTGTTTTTTACACTAATTACTCTTCAACCCTAGGAAAAAATGTGTTTCTTCACTCTAATTATTCTTCAACCCTAGGAAAAACAGTGTTTTTTAACTCTTGTTATCCTTCAAACCTAGAAAGAACAGTGTTTTAACTCTAATTATTCTTCAACCTTAGGAAAAACAGTGTTTTTTCACTCTACATATTCTTCAACCCTAGGAAGAACAGTGCTTTTTAATCTAATAATTCTTCAACCCTAGGAAAAACTGTGTTTTTTCACACAAATTATTCTTCAACCCTAGGAAAAAAGGTGTTTTTCAACTCCTGTTATTCTTCAACCCTAGAAAAACAGTGTTATTTAACTCTCGCTCTTTTTCAACCCGAGGAAAAACAGTGTTTTTTCACTCTTATTATTTTTCAACCCTAGGAAAAACAGTGTTTTTTCTATAATTATCCTTCACCCCTAGGAAAAACAGTGTTTTTTAACTCTTGTTATTTTTCAACCCTGGGAATAACAGTATTTTTTAACTGTTGTTATTTTTCAACCCTAGGATAAACAGTGTTTTTTCACTCTAATTATTTACAACGCTAGGAAAATTTTTTACTCTAATTATTCTTCAAGCCTAGGAAAAACAGTGTTTTTTCACTGTAATTATTCTTCAACCCTAGGAAAAACACTGTTTTTTTCACTCTAATTATTCATCAACCCTAGGAAAAATTGTGTTTTTCAAACTAATTCTCCTTCAACCCTAGGAAAATAGTGTTTTTTAACTCCTGTTACTCTTCAACCCTTGAAAAACAGTGTTCTTTAACTCTTGTTATTTTTAAAACCTAGGAAAAGCAGTGTTTTTTCACTCTTATTATTTTTCATCCCTAGGAAAAACAGTGTTTTTATACTAAAATTATCCTTCAACCCTAGGAAAAACAGTGTTTTTTAACTCTTGTTATTCTTCAACCCTAGGAATAACAGTATATATTATCTCTTGTTATTCTTCAACACTAGGAAAAACAGTGTTTTTTTACTCTAATTATTTTTCAACCCTAGGAAAAACAGTGTTTTCTCACTCTACCTATTATTCAACCCTAGTAAAAGCAGTGTTTTTTTATTCTAATTATTCTTCAACCCTAGGAAAAACAGTGTTTTAACACACTAATTATTCTTGAACCCTAGGAAAAAAAAGGTATTTTAACTCTTGTTATTCCTCAACCCTAGGAAAAACAGTGTGTTCTCACTCTAATTATTTTTCAACCATAGGAAAAACAGTGTTTTTTACTCTAATTATTCTTCAACCCTAGGAAAAACAGTGTTTTATACTCTAATTATTATTCAACCCTAGGAAAAACAGTGCACTTTAAACTAATTATTCTTCAACACTAGGAAAAACAGTGTTTTTTCACTGTAATTATTCTTCAACCCTAGGAAAAACAGGGTTTTTTTACTCTTGTTATACTTCAACCCTATGAAAAACAGTGTTTTTTCACTCTAATTATTCTTCAACCCTAGGAAAAACAGTGTTTTTTCACTCTAAATGTTCTTTCACCTTAGGGAAAAAAGTGTTTTTTAACTCTCGTTATTCTTCAACCCTCAGAAAAACAGTGTTTTTTAACTCTTGTTATCCTTCAAACCTAGAAAGAACAGTGTTTTAACTCTAATTATTCTTCAACCTTAGGAAAAACAGTGTTTTTTCACTCTAATTATTCTCCAACCAAAGGGAAAACAGTGTTTTTTACTCTCATTATTCCTCAAACCTACGATAACAGTGATTTTCCGCTCTAATTATTCATCAACCCAAGGAAAAACAGTGCTTTAAAAACTAATTATTCTTCAACCCTAGGAAAAACAGTGTTTTTTACACTAATTACTCTTCAACCCTAGGAAAAAATGTGTTTCTTCACTCTAATTATTCTTCAACCCTAGGAAAAACAGTGTTTTTTAACTCTTGTTATCCTTCAATCCTAGAAAGAACAGTGTTTTAACTCTAATTATTCTTCAACCTTAGGAAAAACAGTGTTTTTTCACTCTACATATTCTTCAACCCTAGGAAGAACAGTGCTTTTTAATCCAATAATTCTTCAACCCTAGGAAAAACTGTGTTTTTTTCACACAAATTATTCTTCAACCCTAGGAAAAAAGGTGTTTTTCAACTCCTGTTATTCTTCAACCCTAGAAAAACAGTGTTCTTTAACTCTCGTTCTTTTTCAACCCGAGGAAAAACAGTGTTTTTTCACTCTAATTATTTACAACGCTAGGAAATTTTTTTTAACTCTAATTATTCTTCAAGCCTAGGAAAAACAGTGTTTTTTCACTCTACATATTCTTCAACCCTAGGAAGAACAGTGCTTTTTAAACTAATAATTCTTCAACCCTGGGAAAAACTGTGTTTTTTCACACAAATTATTCTTCAACCCTAGGAAAAAAGGTGTTTTTCAACTCCTGTTATTCTTCAACCCTAGAAAAACAGGGTTCTTTAACTCTCGTTATTTTTCAACCCGAGGAAAAACAGTGTTTTTTCACTCTTATTATTTTTCAACCCTAGGAAAAACAGTGTTTCTTCTATAATTATCCTTCAACCCTAGGAAAAACAGTGTTTTTTAACTCTTGTTATTTTTCAACCCTGGGAATAACAGTATTTTTAACTCTTGTTATTCTTCAACCCTAGGAAAAACAGTGTTTTTTCACTCTAATTATTCTTCAATCCTAGGAAAAACAGCGTTTTAACACTCTCATTATTCTTCAACCCTAGGAAAAAAAGGTATTTTAACTCTTGTTATTCCTCAACTCTAGGAAAAGCAGTGTGTTCTCACTCTAATTATTTTTCAACAATAGGAAAAACAGTGTTTTTTACTCTAATTATTCTTCAACCCTAGGAAAAACAGTGTTTTTTACTCTAATTATTCTTCAACCCTACGATAACAGTGTTTTTTCACTCTAATTATTCCTCAACCCTAGGAAAAACAGTGCTTTTTAAACTAATTATTCTTTAACACTAGGAAAAACAGTGTTTTATACTCTACTTATACTTCAACCCTAGGAAAAACAGTGTTTTTTCACTCTAATTACTCTTTAACCCTAGGAAAAACAGTGTTTTTTTACTCTCGTTATTCTTCAAGCCTAAGAAAAACAGTGTTTTTTAACTCTTGTTATCCTTCAAACCTAGAAAGAACAGTGTTTTAACGCTAATTATTCTTCAACCTTAGTAAAACAGTGTTTTTTCACTCTAATTATTCTCCAACCCTAGGGAAAACAGTGTTTTTTACTCTCATTATTCCTCAAACCTACGATAACAGTGTTTTTTTCGCTCTAATTATTCATCAACCCAAGGAAAAACAGTGTTTTTTCACTCTAATTACTCTTTAACCCTAGGAAAAACAGTGTTTTTTTACTCTCGTTATTCTTCAACCCTAAGAAAAACAGTGTTTTTTAACTCTTGTTATCCTTCAAACCTAGAAAGAACAGTGTTTTAACGCTAATTATTCTTCAACCTTAGTAAAACAGTGTTTTTTCACTCTAATTATTCTCCAACCCTAGGGAAAACAGTGTTTTTTACTCTCATTATTCCTCAAACCTTCGATAACAGTGTTTTTTCGCTCTAATTATTCATCAACCCAAGGAAAAACAGTGCTTTTAAAACAAATTATTCTTCAACCCTAGAAAAAACAGTGTTTTTTACACTAATTACTCTTCAACCCTAGGAAAAAATGTGTTTCTTCACTCTAATTATTCTTCAACCCTAGGAAAAACAGTGTTTTTTAACTCTTGTTATTCTTCAGCCCTTAGAAAAACAGTGCTTTTACACTCTAAATATTCTTCAACCCTAGGAAAAACATTGTTTTTTCACTCTAATAATTCTTGAACCCTAGGAAGAACAGTGTTTTTTCACTCTAATTATTCTTCAACCCTAGGAAAAACAGTGTTTTTTTAACTCTTGTTATGCTTCAACCCTAGAAAAACAGTGTTCTTTAACCCTTGTTATTTTTCAACCCTAGGAAAAACAGTGTTTTTTTATTCTAATTATTTTCAACGCTAGGAAAAACAGTGTTTTTTTACTCTAATTATTTTTCAACCCTAGGAAAAACAATTTTTTTTCAATCTACTTATTTTTCAACCCTAGTAAAAGCCGTGTTTTTTACTCTAATTATTCTTCAACCCTAGGAATAACAGCGTTTTAACACTCTAATTATTTTTCAACCCTAGGAAAAACAAGGTATTTTAAGTCTTGTTATTCCTCAACCCTAGGAAAAACAGTGTGTTCTCACTCGAATTATTTTTCAACCATAGGAAAAACAGTGCTTTTTACTCTAATTATTCTTCAACCCTGGGAAAAACAGTGTTTTTTATTCTAATTATTATTCAACCCTAGGAAAAACAGTGCTTTTTAAACTAATTATTCTTCAACACTAGGAAAAACAGTGTTTTTTCACTGTAATTATTCTTCAACCCTAGGAAAAACACTGTTTTTTCACTCTAATTATTCTTCTACCCTAGGAAAAATTGTGTTTTTCAATCTAATTCTCCTTCAACCCTAGGAAAACAGTGTTTTTTAACTCCTGTTACTCTTCAACCCTTGAAAAACAGTGTTCTTTAACTCTTGTTATTTTTAAACCCTAGGAAAAGCAGTGTCTTTTCACTCTTATTATTTTTCATCACTAGGAAAAACAGTGTTTTTATACTAAAATTATCCTTCAACCCTAGGAAAAACAGTGTTTTTTAACTCTTGTTATTCTTCAACCCTAGGAATAACAGTATATTTTATCTCTTGTTATTCTTCAACCCTAGGAAAAACAGTGTTTTTTTACTCTAATTATTTTTCAACCCTAGGAAAAACAGTGTTTTCTCACTCTACCTATTATTCAACCCTAGTAAAAGCAGTGTTTTTTTACTCTAATTATTCTTCAACCCTAGGAAAAACAGCGTTTTAACACACTAATTATTCTTGAACCCTAGGAAAAACAAGGTATTTTAACTCTTGTTATTCCTCAACCCTAGGAAAAACAGTGTGTTCTCACTCTAATTATTTTTCAACCATAGGAAAAACAGTGTTTTTTACTCTAATTATTCTTCAACCCTAGGAAAAACAGTGTTTTAAACTCTAATTATTATTCAACCCTAGGAAAAACAGTGCACTTTAAACTAATTATTCATCAACACTAGGAAAAACAGTGTTTTTTCACTGTAATTATTCTTCAACCCTAGGAAAAACAGTGTTTTTTTACTCTTGTTATTCTTCAACCCTATGAAAAACAGTGTTTTTTCACTCTAATTATTCTTCAACCCTAGGAAAAACAGTGTTTTTTCACTCTGAATGTTCTTTCACCTTAGGGAATAAAGTGTTTTTTAACTCTCGTTATTCTTCAACCCTCAGAAAAACAGTGTTTTTTAACTCTTGTTATCCTTCAAACCTAGAAAGAACAGTGTTTTAACTCTAATTATTCTTCAACCTTAGGAAAAACAGTGTTTTTTCACTCTAATTATTCTCCAACCCTAGGGAAAACAGTGTTTTTTACTCTCATTATTCCTCATACCTACGATAACAGTGATTTTTCGCTCTAATTATTCATCAACCCAAGGAAAAACAGTGCTTTTAAAACTAATTATTCTTCAACCCTAGAAAAAACAGTGTTTTTTACACAAATTACTCTTCAACCCTAGGAAAAAATGTGTTTCTTCACTCTAATTATTCTTCAACCCTAGGAAAAACAGTGTTTTTTAACTCTTGTTATTCTTCAGCCCTTAGAAAAACAGTGCTTTTACACTAAATATTCTTCAACCCTAGGAAAAACATTGTTTTTTCACTCTAATAATTCTTGAACCCTAGGAAGAACAGTGTTTTTTCACTCTAATTATTCTTCAACCCTAGGAAAAACAGTGTTTTTTTAACTCTTGTTATGCTTCAACCCTAGAAAAACAGTGTTCTTTAACCCTTGTTATTTTTCAACCCTAGGAAAAACAGTGTTCTTTCACTCTTATTATTTTTCAACCCTAGGAAAAACAGTGTTTTTTACTATAATTATCCTTCAACCCTAGGAAAAAGAGTGTTTTTTAACTCTTGTTATTTTTCAACCCTAGGAATAACAGTATTTTTTAACTTTTGTTATTCTTCAACCCTAGGAAAAACAGTGTTTTTTTATTCTAATTATTTTCAACGCTAGGAAAAACAGTGTTTTTTTACTCTAATTATTTTTCTACCCTAGGAAAAACAGCGTTTTAACACTCTAATTATTTTTCAACCCTAGGAAAAACAAGGTATTTTAAGTCTTATTATTCCTCAACCCTAGGAAAAACAGTGTGTTCTCACTCTAATTATTTTTCAACCATAGGAAAAACAGTGTTTTTTACTCTAATTATTCTTCAACCCTGGGAAAAACAGTGTTTTTTATTCTAATTATTATTCAACCCTAGGAAAAACAGTGCTTTTTAAACTAATTATTCTTCAACACTAGGAAAAACAGTGTTTTTTCACTGTAATTATTCTTCAACCCTAGGAAAAACACTGTTTTTTCACTCTAATTATTCTTCAACCCTAGGAAAAATTGTGTTTTTCAATCTAATTCTCCTTCAACCCTAGGAAAACAGTGTTTTTTAACTCCTGTTACTCTTCAACCCTTGAAAAACAGTGTTCTTTAACTCTTGTTATTTTTAAACCCTAGGAAAAGCAGTGTTTTTTCACTCTTATTATTTTTCATCCCTAGGAGAAACAGTGTTTTATACTAAAATTATCCATCAACCCTAGGAAAAACAGTGTTTTTTAACTCTTGTTATTCTTCAACCCTAGGAATAACAGTATTTTTTATCTCTTGTTATTCTTCAACCCTAGGAAAAACAGTGTTTTTTTACTCTAATTATTTTTCAACCCTAGGAAAAACAGTGTTTTCTCACTCTACCTATTATTCAACCCTAGTAAAAGCAGTGTTTTTTTACTCTAATTATTCTTCAACCCTAGGAAAAACAGCGTTTTAACACACTAATTATTCTTGAACCCTAGGAAAAACAAGGTATTTTAACTCTTGTTATTCCTCAACCCTAGGAAAAACAGTGTGTTCTCATTCTAATTATTTTTCAACCCTAGGAAAAACAGTGTTCTTTCACTCTTATTATTTTTCAACCCTAGGAAAAACAGTGTTTTTTACTATAATTATCCTTCAACCCTAGGAAAAAGAGTGTTTTTTAACTCTTGTTATTTTTCAACCCTAGGAATAACAGTATTTTTTAACTCTTGTTATTCTTCAACCCTAGAAAAAACAGTGTTTTTTTATTCTAATTATTTTCAACGCTAGGAAAAACAGTGTTTTTTTACTCTAATTATTTTTCAACCCTAGGAAAAACAGTGTTTTTTCAATCTACTTATTTTTCAACCCTAGTAAAAGCCGTGTTTTTTACTCTAATTATTCTTCAACCCTAGGAAAAACAGCGTTTTAACACTCTAATTATTTTTCAACCCTAGGAAAAACAAGGTATTTTAAGTCTTGTTATTCCTCAACCCTAGGAAAAACAGTGTGTTCTCACTCTAATTATTTTTCAACCATAGGAAAAACAGTGTTTTTTACTCTAATTATTCTTCAACCCTGGGAAAAACAGTGTTTTTTATTCTAATTATTATTCAACCCTAGGAAAAACAGTGCTTTTTAAACTAATTATTCTTCAACACTAGGAAAAACAGTGTTTTTTCACTGTAATTATTCTTCAACCCTAGGAAAAACACTGTTTTTTCACTCTAATTATTCTTCAACCCTAGGAAAAATTGTGTTTTTCAATCTAATTCTCCTTCAACCCTAGGAAAACAGTGTTTTTTAACTCCTGTTACTCTTCAACCCTTGAAAAACAGTGTTCTTTAACTCTTGTTATTTTTAAACCCTAGGAAAAGCAGTGTTTTTTCACTCTTATTATTTTTCATCCCTAGGAGAAACAGTGTTTTATACTAAAATTATCCATCAACCCTAGGAAAAACAGTGTTTTTTAACTCTTGTTATTCTTCAACCCTAGGAATAACAGTATTTTTTATCTCTTGTTATTCTTCAACCCTAGGAAAAACAGTGTTTTTTACTCTAATTATTTTTCAACCCTAGGAAAAACAGTGTTTTCTCACTCTACCTATTATTCAACCCTAGTAAAAGCAGTGTTTTTTTACTCTAATTATTCTTCAACCCTAGGAAAAACAGCGTTTTAACACACTAATTATTCTTGAACCCTAGGAAAAACAAGGTATTTTAACTCTTGTTATTCCTCAACCCTAGGAAAAACAGTGTGTTCTCATTCTAATTATTTTTCAACCATAGGAAAAACAGTGTTTTTTACTCTAATTATTCTTCAACCCTAGGAAAAACAGTGTTTTATACTCTAATTATTATTCAACCCTAGGAAAAACAGTGCACTTTAAACTAATTATTCTTCAACACTAGGAAAAACAGTATTTTTTCACTGTAATTATTCTTCAACCCTAGGAAAAACAGTGTTTTTTTTACTCTTGTTTTCTTCAACCCTATGAAAAACAGTGTTTTTTCACTCTAATTATTCTTCAACCCTAGGAAAAACAGTGTTTTTTCACTCTAAATGTTCTTTCACCTTAGGGAAAAAAGTGTTTTTTAACTCTCGTTATTCTTCAACCCTCAGAAAAACAGTGTTTTTTAACTCTTGTTATCCTTCAAACCTAGAAAGAACAGTGTTTTAACTATAATTATTCTTCAACCTTAGGAAAAACAGTGTTTTTTCACTCTAATTATTCTCCAACCCAAGGGAAAACAGTGTTTTTTACTCTCATTATTCCTCAAACCTACGATAACAGTGATTTTTCGCTCTAATTATTCATCAACCCAAGGAAAAACAGTGCTTTTAAAACTAATTATTCTTCAACCCTAGGAAAAACAGTGTTTTTTACACTAATTACTCTTCAACCCTAGGAAAAAATGTGTTTCTTCACTCTAATTATTCTTCAACCCTAGGAAAAACAGTGTTTTTTAACTCTTGTTATCCTTCAAACCTAGAAAGAACAGTGTTTTAACTCTAATTATTCTTCAACCTTAGGAAAAACAGTGTTTTTTCACTCTACATATTCTTCAACCCTAGGAAGAACAGTGCTTTTTAATCTAATAATTCTTCAACCCTAGGAAAAACTGTGTTTTTTCACACAAATTATTCTTCAACCCTAGGAAAAAAGGTGTTTTTCAACTCCTGTTATTCTTCAACCCTAGAAAAACAGTGTTATTTAACTCTCGCTCTTTTTCAACCCGAGGAAAAACAGTGTTTTTTCACTCTTATTATTTTTCAACCCTAGGAAAAACAGTGTTTTTTCTATAATTATCCTTCACCCCTAGGAAAAACAGTGTTTTTTAACTCTTGTTATTTTTCAACCCTGGGAATAACAGTATTTTTTAACTGTTGTTATTTTTCAACCCTAGGATAAACAGTGTTTTTTCACTCTAATTATTTACAACGCTAGGAAAATTTTTTACTCTAATTATTCTTCAAGCCTAGGAAAAACAGTGTTTTTTCACTGTAATTATTCTTCAACCCTAGGAAAAACACTGTTTTTTTCACTCTAATTATTCATCAACCCTAGGAAAAATTGTGTTTTTCAAACTAATTCTCCTTCAACCCTAGGAAAATAGTGTTTTTTAACTCCTGTTACTCTTCAACCCTTGAAAAACAGTGTTCTTTAACTCTTGTTATTTTTAAAACCTAGGAAAAGCAGTGTTTTTTCACTCTTATTATTTTTCATCCCTAGGAAAAACAGTGTTTTTATACTAAAATTATCCTTCAACCCTAGGAAAAACAGTGTTTTTTAACTCTTGTTATTCTTCAACCCTAGGAATAACAGTATATATTATCTCTTGTTATTCTTCAACACTAGGAAAAACAGTGTTTTTTTACTCTAATTATTTTTCAACCCTAGGAAAAACAGTGTTTTCTCACTCTACCTATTATTCAACCCTAGTAAAAGCAGTGTTTTTTTATTCTAATTATTCTTCAACCCTAGGAAAAACAGTGTTTTAACACACTAATTATTCTTGAACCCTAGGAAAAAAAAGGTATTTTAACTCTTGTTATTCCTCAACCCTAGGAAAAACAGTGTGTTCTCACTCTAATTATTTTTCAACCATAGGAAAAACAGTGTTTTTTACTCTAATTATTCTTCAACCCTAGGAAAAACAGTGTTTTATACTCTAATTATTATTCAACCCTAGGAAAAACAGTGCACTTTAAACTAATTATTCTTCAACACTAGGAAAAACAGTGTTTTTTCACTGTAATTATTCTTCAACCCTAGGAAAAACAGGGTTTTTTTACTCTTGTTATACTTCAACCCTATGAAAAACAGTGTTTTTTCACTCTAATTATTCTTCAACCCTAGGAAAAACAGTGTTTTTTCACTCTAAATGTTCTTTCACCTTAGGGAAAAAAGTGTTTTTTAACTCTCGTTATTCTTCAACCCTCAGAAAAACAGTGTTTTTTAACTCTTGTTATCCTTCAAACCTAGAAAGAACAGTGTTTTAACTCTAATTATTCTTCAACCTTAGGAAAAACAGTGTTTTTTCACTCTAATTATTCTCCAACCAAAGGGAAAACAGTGTTTTTTACTCTCATTATTCCTCAAACCTACGATAACAGTGATTTTCCGCTCTAATTATTCATCAACCCAAGGAAAAACAGTGCTTTAAAAACTAATTATTCTTCAACCCTAGGAAAAACAGTGTTTTTTACACTAATTACTCTTCAACCCTAGGAAAAAATGTGTTTCTTCACTCTAATTATTCTTCAACCCTAGGAAAAACAGTGTTTTTTAACTCTTGTTATCCTTCAATCCTAGAAAGAACAGTGTTTTAACTCTAATTATTCTTCAACCTTAGGAAAAACAGTGTTTTTTCACTCTACATATTCTTCAACCCTAGGAAGAACAGTGCTTTTTAATCCAATAATTCTTCAACCCTAGGAAAAACTGTGTTTTTTTCACACAAATTATTCTTCAACCCTAGGAAAAAAGGTGTTTTTCAACTCCTGTTATTCTTCAACCCTTGAAAAACAGTGTTCTTTAACTCTTGTTATTTTTAAACCCTAGGAAAAGCAGTGTTTTTTCACTCTTATTATTTTTCATCCCTAGGAGAAACAGTGTTTTATACTAAAATTATCCATCAACCCTAGGAAAAACAGTGTTTTTTAACTCTTGTTATTCTTCAACCCTAGGAATAACAGTATTTTTTATCTCTTGTTATTCTTCAACCCTAGGAAAAACAGTGTTTTTTACTCTAATTATTTTTCAACCCTAGGAAAAACAGTGTTTTCTCACTCTACCTATTATTCAACCCTAGTAAAAGCAGTGTTTTTTTACTCTAATTATTCTTCAACCCTAGGAAAAACAGCGTTTTAACACACTAATTATTCTTGAACCCTAGGAAAAACAAGGTATTTTAACTCTTGTTATTCCTCAACCCTAGGAAAAACAGTGTGTTCTCATTCTAATTATTTTTCAACCATAGGAAAAACAGTGTTTTTTACTCTAATTATTCTTCAACCCTAGGAAAAACAGTGTTTTATACTCTAATTATTATTCAACCCTAGGAAAAACAGTGCACTTTAAACTAATTATTCTTCAACACTAGGAAAAACAGTATTTTTTCACTGTAATTATTCTTCAACCCTAGGAAAAACAGTGTTTTTTTTACTCTTGTTTTCTTCAACCCTATGAAAAACAGTGTTTTTTCACTCTAATTATTCTTCAACCCTAGGAAAAACAGTGTTTTTTCACTCTAAATGTTCTTTCACCTTAGGGAAAAAAGTGTTTTTTAACTCTCGTTATTCTTCAACCCTCAGAAAAACAGTGTTTTTTAACTCTTGTTATCCTTCAAACCTAGAAAGAACAGTGTTTTAACTATAATTATTCTTCAACCTTAGGAAAAACAGTGTTTTTTCACTCTAATTATTCTCCAACCCAAGGGAAAACAGTGTTTTTTACTCTCATTATTCCTCAAACCTACGATAACAGTGATTTTTCGCTCTAATTATTCATCAACCCAAGGAAAAACAGTGCTTTTAAAACTAATTATTCTTCAACCCTAGGAAAAACAGTGTTTTTTACACTAATTACTCTTCAACCCTAGGAAAAAATGTGTTTCTTCACTCTAATTATTCTTCAACCCTAGGAAAAACAGTGTTTTTTAACTCTTGTTATCCTTCAAACCTAGAAAGAACAGTGTTTTAACTCTAATTATTCTTCAACCTTAGGAAAAACAGTGTTTTTTCACTCTACATATTCTTCAACCCTAGGAAGAACAGTGCTTTTTAATCTAATAATTCTTCAACCCTAGGAAAAACTGTGTTTTTTCACACAAATTATTCTTCAACCCTAGGAAAAAAGGTGTTTTTCAACTCCTGTTATTCTTCAACCCTAGAAAAACAGTGTTATTTAACTCTCGCTCTTTTTCAACCCGAGGAAAAACAGTGTTTTTTCACTCTTATTATTTTTCAACCCTAGGAAAAACAGTGTTTTTTCTATAATTATCCTTCACCCCTAGGAAAAACAGTGTTTTTTAACTCTTGTTATTTTTCAACCCTGGGAATAACAGTATTTTTTAACTGTTGTTATTTTTCAACCCTAGGATAAACAGTGTTTTTTCACTCTAATTATTTACAACGCTAGGAAAATTTTTTACTCTAATTATTCTTCAAGCCTAGGAAAAACAGTGTTTTTTCACTGTAATTATTCTTCAACCCTAGGAAAAACACTGTTTTTTTCACTCTAATTATTCATCAACCCTAGGAAAAATTGTGTTTTTCAAACTAATTCTCCTTCAACCCTAGGAAAATAGTGTTTTTTAACTCCTGTTACTCTTCAACCCTTGAAAAACAGTGTTCTTTAACTCTTGTTATTTTTAAAACCTAGGAAAAGCAGTGTTTTTTCACTCTTATTATTTTTCATCCCTAGGAAAAACAGTGTTTTTATACTAAAATTATCCTTCAACCCTAGGAAAAACAGTGTTTTTTAACTCTTGTTATTCTTCAACCCTAGGAATAACAGTATATATTATCTCTTGTTATTCTTCAACACTAGGAAAAACAGTGTTTTTTTACTCTAATTATTTTTCAACCCTAGGAAAAACAGTGTTTTCTCACTCTACCTATTATTCAACCCTAGTAAAAGCAGTGTTTTTTTATTCTAATTATTCTTCAACCCTAGGAAAAACAGTGTTTTAACACACTAATTATTCTTGAACCCTAGGAAAAAAAAGGTATTTTAACTCTTGTTATTCCTCAACCCTAGGAAAAACAGTGTGTTCTCACTCTAATTATTTTTCAACCATAGGAAAAACAGTGTTTTTTACTCTAATTATTCTTCAACCCTAGGAAAAACAGTGTTTTATACTCTAATTATTATTCAACCCTAGGAAAAACAGTGCACTTTAAACTAATTATTCTTCAACACTAGGAAAAACAGTGTTTTTTCACTGTAATTATTCTTCAACCCTAGGAAAAACAGGGTTTTTTTTACTCTTGTTATACTTCAACCCTATGAAAAACAGTGTTTTTTCACTCTAATTATTCTTCAACCCTAGGAAAAACAGTGTTTTTTCACTCTAAATGTTCTTTCACCTTAGGGAAAAAAGTGTTTTTTAACTCTCGTTATTCTTCAACCCTCAGAAAAACAGTGTTTTTTAACTCTTGTTATCCTTCAAACCTAGAAAGAACAGTGTTTTAACTCTAATTATTCTTCAACCTTAGGAAAAACAGTGTTTTTTCACTCTAATTATTCTCCAACCAAAGGGAAAACAGTGTTTTTTACTCTCATTATTCCTCAAACCTACGATAACAGTGATTTTCCGCTCTAATTATTCATCAACCCAAGGAAAAACAGTGCTTTAAAAACTAATTATTCTTCAACCCTAGGAAAAACAGTGTTTTTTACACTAATTACTCTTCAACCCTAGGAAAAAATGTGTTTCTTCACTCTAATTATTCTTCAACCCTAGGAAAAACAGTGTTTTTTAACTCTTGTTATCCTTCAATCCTAGAAAGAACAGTGTTTTAACTCTAATTATTCTTCAACCTTAGGAAAAACAGTGTTTTTTCACTCTACATATTCTTCAACCCTAGGAAGAACAGTGCTTTTTAATCCAATAATTCTTCAACCCTAGGAAAAACTGTGTTTTTTTCACACAAATTATTCTTCAACCCTAGGAAAAAAGGTGTTTTTCAACTCCTGTTATTCTTCAACCCTAGAAAAACAGTGTTCTTTAACTCTCGTTCTTTTTCAACCCGAGGAAAAACAGTGTTTTTTCACTCTAATTATTTACAACGCTAGGAAATTTTTTTTAACTCTAATTATTCTTCAAGCCTAGGAAAAACAGTGTTTTTTCACTCTACATATTCTTCAACCCTAGGAAGAACAGTGCTTTTTAAACTAATAATTCTTCAACCCTAGGAAAAACTGTGTTTTTTCACACAAATTATTCTTCAACCCTAGGAAAAAAGGTGTTTTTCAACTCCTGTTATTCTTCAACCCTAGAAAAACAGGGTTCTTTAACTCTCGTTATTTTTCAACCCGAGGAAAAACAGTGTTTTTTCACTCTTATTATTTTTCAACCCTAGGAAAAACAGTGTTTCTTCTATAATTATCCTTCAACCCTAGGAAAAACAGTGTTTTTTAACTCTTGTTATTTTTCAACCCTGGGAATAACAGTATTTTTAACTCTTGTTATTCTTCAACCCTAGGAAAAACAGTGTTTTTTCACTCTAATTATTCTTCAATCCTAGGAAAAACAGCGTTTTAACACTCTCATTATTCTTCAACCCTAGGAAAAAAAGGTATTTTAACTCTTGTTATTCCTCAACTCTAGGAAAAGCAGTGTGTTCTCACTCTAATTATTTTTCAACAATAGGAAAAACAGTGTTTTTTACTCTAATTATTCTTCAACCCTAGGAAAAACAGTGTTTTTTACTCTAATTATTCTTCAACCCTACGATAACAGTGTTTTTTCACTCTAATTATTCCTCAACCCTAGGAAAAACAGTGCTTTTTAAACTAATTATTCTTTAACACTAGGAAAAACAGTGTTTTATACTCTACTTATACTTCAACCCTAGGAAAAACAGTGTTTTTTCACTCTAATTACTCTTTAACCCTAGGAAAAACAGTGTTTTTTTACTCTCGTTATTCTTCAAGCCTAAGAAAAACAGTGTTTTTTAACTCTTGTTATCCTTCAAACCTAGAAAGAACAGTGTTTTAACGCTAATTATTCTTCAACCTTAGTAAAACAGTGTTTTTTCACTCTAATTATTCTCCAACCCTAGGGAAAACAGTGTTTTTTACTCTCATTATTCCTCAAACCTACGATAACAGTGTTTTTTCGCTCTAATTATTCATCAACCCAAGGAAAAAACAGTGTTTTTTTCACTCTAATTACTCTTTAACCCTAGGAAAAACAGTGTTTTTTTTACTCTCGTTATTCTTCAACCCTAAGAAAAACAGTGTTTTTTAACTCTTGTTATCCTTCAAACCTAGAAAGAACAGTGTTTTAACGCTAATTATTCTTCAACCTTAGTAAAACAGTGTTTTTTCACTCTAATTATTCTCCAACCCTAGGGAAAACAGTGTTTTTTACTCTCATTATTCCTCAAACCTTCGATAACAGTGTTTTTTCGCTCTAATTATTCATCAACCCAAGGAAAAACAGTGCTTTTAAAACAAATTATTCTTCAACCCTAGAAAAAACAGTGTTTTTTTACACTAATTACTCTTCAACCCTAGGAAAAAATGTGTTTCTTCACTCTAATTATTCTTCAACCCTAGGAAAAACAGTGTTTTTTAACTCTTGTTATTCTTCAGCCCTTAGAAAAACAGTGCTTTTACACTCTAAATATTCTTCAACCCTAGGAAAAACATTGTTTTTTCACTCTAATAATTCTTGAACCCTAGGAAGAACAGTGTTTTTTCACTCTAATTATTCTTCAACCCTAGGAAAAACAGTGTTTTTTTAACTCTTGTTATGCTTCAACCCTAGAAAAACAGTGTTCTTTAACCCTTGTTATTTTTCAACCCTAGGAAAAACAGTGTTTTTTTATTCTAATTATTTTCAACGCTAGGAAAAACAGTGTTTTTTTACTCTAATTATTTTTCAACCCTAGGAAAAACAATTTTTTTTCAATCTACTTATTTTTCAACCCTAGTAAAAGCCGTGTTTTTTACTCTAATTATTCTTCAACCCTAGGAATAACAGCGTTTTAACACTCTAATTATTTTTCAACCCTAGGAAAAACAAGGTATTTTAAGTCTTGTTATTCCTCAACCCTAGGAAAAACAGTATGTTCTCACTCGAATTATTTTTCAACCATAGGAGAAACAGTGCTTTTTACTCTAATTATTCTTCAACCCTGGGAAAAACAGTGTTTTTTATTCTAATTATTATTCAACCCTAGGAAAAACAGTGCTTTTTAAACTAATTATTCTTCAACACTAGGAAAAACAGTGTTTTTTCACTGTAATTATTCTTCAACCCTAGGAAAAACACTGTTTTTTCACTCTAATTATTCTTCTACCCTTGGAAAAATTGTGTTTTTCAATCTAATTCTCCTTCAACCCTAGGAAAACAGTGTTTTTTAACTCCTGTTACTCTTCAACCCTTGAAAAACAGTGTTCTTTAACTCTTGTTATTTTTAAACCCTAGGAAAAGCAGTGTTTTTTCACTCTTATTATTTTTCATCACTAGGAAAAACAGTGTTTTTATACTAAAATTATCCTTCAACCCTAGGAAAAACAGTGTTTTTTAACTCTTGTTATTCTTCAACCCTAGGAATAACAGTATATTTTATCTCTTGTTATTCTTCAACCCTAGGAAAAACAGTGTTTTTTTACTCTAATTATTTTTCAACCCTAGGAAAAACAGTGTTTTCTCACTCTACCTATTATTCAACCCTAGTAAAAGCAGTGTTTTTTTACTCTAATTATTCTTCAACCCTAGGAAAAACAGCGTTTTAACACACTAATTATTCTTGAACCCTAGGAAAAACAAGGTATTTTAACTCTTGTTATTCCTCAACCCTAGGAAAAACAGTGTGTTCTCACTCTAATTATTTTTCAACCATAGGAAAAACAGTGTTTTTTACTCTAATTATTCTTCAACCCTAGGAAAAACAGTGTTTTAAACTCTAATTATTATTCAACCCTAGGAAAAACAGTGCACTTTAAACTAATTATTCATCAACACTAGGAAAAACAGTGTTTTTTCACTGTAATTATTCTTCAACCCTAGGAAAAACAGTGTTTTTTTACTCTTGTTATTCTTCAACCCTATGAAAAACAGTGTTTTTTCACTCTAATTATTCTTCAACCCTAGGAAAAACAGTGTTTTTTCACTCTAAATGTTCTTTCACCTTAGGGAATAAAGTGTTTTTTAACTCTCGTTATTCTTCAACCCTCAGAAAAACAGTGTTTTTTAACTCTTGTTATCCTTCAAACCTAGAAAGAACAGTGTTTTAACTCTAATTATTCTTCAACCTTAGGAAAAACAGTGTTTTTTTCACTCTAATTATTCTCCAACCCTAGGGAAAACAGTGTTTTTTACTCTCATTATTCCTCATACCTACGATAACAGTGATTTTTTCGCTCTAATTATTCATCAACCCAAGGAAAAACAGTGCTTTTAAAACTAATTATTCTTCAACCCTAGAAAAAACAGTGTTTTTTACACAAATTACTCTTCAACCCTAGGAAAAAATGTGTTTCTTCACTCTAATTATTCTTCAACCCTAGGAAAAACAGTGTTTTTTAACTCTTGTTATTCTTCAGCCCTTAGAAAAACAGTGCTTTTACACTAAATATTCTTCAACCCTAGGAAAAAACATTGTTTTTTCACTCTAATAATTCTTGAACCCTAGGAAGAACAGTGTTTTTTCACTCTAATTATTCTTCAACCCTAGGAAAAACAGTGTTTTTTTAACTCTTGTTATGCTTCAACCCTAGAAAAACAGTGTTCTTTAACCCTTGTTATTTTTCAACCCTAGGAAAAACAGTGTTCTTTCACTCTTATTATTTTTCAACCCTAGGAAAAACAGTGTTTTTTACTATAATTATCCTTCAACCCTAGGAAAAAGAGTGTTTTTTAACTCTTGTTATTTTTCAACCCTAGGAATAACAGTATTTTTTAACTCTTGTTATTCTTCAACCCTAGGAAAAACAGTGTTTTTTTATTCTAATTATTTTCAACGCTAGGAAAAACAGTGTTTTTTTACTCTAATTATTTTTCTACCCTAGGAAAAACAGCGTTTTAACACTCTAATTATTTTTCAACCCTAGGAAAAACAAGGTATTTTAAGTCTTATTATTCCTCAACCCTAGGAAAAACAGTGTGTTCTCACTCTAATTATTTTTCAACCATAGGAAAAACAGTGTTTTTTACTCTAATTATTCTTCAACCCTGGGAAAAACAGTGTTTTTTATTCTAATTATTATTCAACCCTAGGAAAAACAGTGCTTTTTAAACTAATTATTCTTCAACACTAGGAAAAACAGTGTTTTTTCACTGTAATTATTCTTCAACCCTAGGAAAAACACTGTTTTTTCACTCTAATTATTCTTCAACCCTAGGAAAAATTGTGTTTTTCAATCTAATTCTCCTTCAACCCTAGGAAAACAGTGTTTTTTAACTCCTGTTACTCTTCAACCCTTGAAAAACAGTGTTCTTTAACTCTTGTTATTTTTAAACCCTAGGAAAAGCAGTGTTTTTTCACTCTTATTATTTTTCATCCCTAGGAGAAACAGTGTTTTATACTAAAATTATCCATCAACCCTAGGAAAAACAGTGTTTTTTAACTCTTGTTATTCTTCAACCCTAGGAATAACAGTATTTTTTATCTCTTGTTATTCTTCAACCCTAGGAAAAACAGTGTTTTTTTACTCTAATTATTTTTCAACCCTAGGAAAAACAGTGTTTTCTCACTCTACCTATTATTCAACCCTAGTAAAAGCAGTGTTTTTTTACTCTAATTATTCTTCAACCCTAGGAAAAACAGCGTTTTAACACACTAATTATTCTTGAACCCTAGGAAAAACAAGGTATTTTAACTCTTGTTATTCCTCAACCCTAGGAAAAACAGTGTGTTCTCATTCTAATTATTTTTCAACCATAGGAAAAACAGTGTTTTTTACTCTAATTATTCTTCAACCCTAGGAAAAACAGTGTTTTATACTCTAATTATTATTCAACCCTAGGAAAAACAGTGCACTTTAAACTAATTATTCTTCAACACTAGGAAAAACAGTATTTTTTCACTGTAATTATTCTTCAACCCTAGGAAAAACAGTGTTTTTTTTACTCTTGTTTTCTTCAACCCTATGAAAAACAGTGTTTTTTTCACTCTAATTATTCTTCAACCCTAGGAAAAACAGTGTTTTTTCACTCTAAATGTTCTTTCACCTTAGGGAAAAAAGTGTTTTTTAACTCTCGTTATTCTTCAACCCTCAGAAAAACAGTGTTTTTTAACTCTTGTTATCCTTCAAACCTAGAAAGAACAGTGTTTTAACTATAATTATTCTTCAACCTTAGGAAAAACAGTGTTTTTTCACTCTAATTATTCTCCAACCCAAGGGAAAACAGTGTTTTTTACTCTCATTATTCCTCAAACCTACGATAACAGTGATTTTTCGCTCTAATTATTCATCAACCCAAGGAAAAACAGTGCTTTTAAAACTAATTATTCTTCAACCCTAGGAAAAACAGTGTTTTTTACACTAATTACTCTTCAACCCTAGGAAAAAATGTGTTTCTTCACTCTAATTATTCTTCAACCCTAGGAAAAACAGTGTTTTTTAACTCTTGTTATCCTTCAAACCTAGAAAGAACAGTGTTTTAACTCTAATTATTCTTCAACCTTAGGAAAAACAGTGTTTTTTTCACTCTACATATTCTTCAACCCTAGGAAGAACAGTGCTTTTTAATCTAATAATTCTTCAACCCTAGGAAAAACTGTGTTTTTTCACACAAATTATTCTTCAACCCTAGGAAAAAAGGTGTTTTTCAACTCCTGTTATTCTTCAACCCTAGAAAAACAGTGTTATTTAACTCTCGTTCTTTTTCAACCCGAGGAAAAACAGTGTTTTTTCACTCTTATTATTTTTCAACCCTAGGAAAAACAGTGTTTTTTCTATAATTATCCTTCACCCCTAGGAAAAACAGTGTTTTTTAACTCTTGTTATTTTTCAACCCTGGGAATAACAGTATTTTTTAACTGTTGTTATTTTTCAACCCTAGGATAAACAGTGTTTTTTCACTCTAATTATTTACAACGCTAGGAAAATTTTTTACTCTAATTATTCTTCAAGCCTAGGAAAAACAGTGTTTTTTCACTCTACATATTCTTCAACCCTAGGAAGAACAGTGCTTTTTAAACTAATAATTCTTCAACCCTAGGAAAAACTGTGTTTTTTCACACAAATTATTCTTCAACCCTAGAATAACAGGGTTCTTTAACTCTCGTTATTTTTCAACCCGAGGAAAAACAGTGTTTTTTCACTCTTATTATTTTTCAACCCTAGGAAAAACAGTGTTCTTTCTATAATTATCCTTCAACCCTAGGAAAAACAGTGATTTTTAACTCTTGTTATTTTTCAACCCTGGGAATAACAGTATTTTTAACTCTTGTTATTCTTCAACCCTAGTAAAAGCAGTGTTTTTTTTACTCTAATTATTCTTCAACCCTAGGAAAAACAGCGTTTTAACACACTAATTATTCTTGAACCCTAGGAAAAACAAGGTATTTTAACTCTTGTTATTCCTCAGCCCTAGGAAAAACAGTGTGTTCTCACTCTAATTATTTTTCAACCATAGGAAAAACAGTGTTTTTTACTCTAATTATTCTTCAACCCTAGGAAAAACAGTGTTTTATACTCTAATTATTATTCAACCCTAGGAAAAACAGTGTTTTTTTTACTCTTGTTATTCTTCAACCCTATGAAAAACAGTGTTTTTTCACTCTAATTATTCTTCAACCCTAGGAAAAACAGTGTTTTTCACTCTAAATGTTCTTTCACCTTAGGGAAAAAAGTGTTTTTTAACTCTCGTTATTCTTCAACCCTCAGAAAAACAGTGTTTTTTAACTCTTGTTATCCTTCAAACCTAGAAAGAACAGTGTTTTAACTCTAATTATTCTTCAACCTTAGGAAAAACAGTGTTTTTTTCACTCTAATTATTCTCCAACCCTAGGGAAAACAGTGTTTTTTACTCTCATTATTCCTCAAACCTACGATAACAGTGATTTTTCGCTCTAATTATTCATCAACCCAAGGAAAAACAGTGCTTTTAAAACTAATTATTCTTCAACCCTAGGAAAAACAGTGTTTTTTACACTAATTACTCTTCAACCCTAGGAAAAAATGTGTTTCTTCACTCTAATTATTCTTCAACCCTAGGAAAAACAGTGTTTTTTAACTCTTGTTATCCTTCAAACCTAGAAAGAACAGTGTTTTAACTCTAATTATTCTTCAACCTTAGGAAAAACAGTGTTTTTTCACTCTACATATTCTTCAACCCTAGGAAGAACAGTGCTTTTTAATCTAATAATTCTTCAACCCTAGGAAAAACTGTGTTTTTTTCACACAAATTATTCTTCAACCCTAGGAAAAAAGGTGTTTTTCAACTCCTGTTATTCTTCAACACTAGAAAAACTGGGTTCTTTAACTCTCGTTATTTTTCAACCCGAGGAAAAACAGAGTTTTTTCACTCTTATTATTTTTCAACCCTAGGAAAAACAGTGTTTTTTCTATAATTATCCTTCAACCCTGGGAAAAACAGTGTTTTTTAACTCTTGTTATTTTTCAACCCTGGGAATAACAGTATTTTTAACTCTTGTTATTCTTCAACCCTAGGAAAAACAGTGTTTTTTCACTCTAAATATTCTTCAACCCTAGGAAAAACAGCGTTTTAACACTCTCATTATTCTTCAACCCTAGGAAAAAAAAGGTATTTTAACTCTTGTTATTCCTCAACTCTAGGAAAAACAGTGTGTTCTCACTCTAATTATTTTTCAACAATAGGAAAAACAGTGTTTTTTACTCTAATTATTCTTCAACCCTAGGAAAAACAGTGTTTTTTTACTCTAATTATTCTTCAACCCTACGATAACAGTGTTTTTTCACTCTAATTATTCCTCAACCCTAGGAAAAACAGTGCTTTTTAAACTAATTATTCTTTAACACTAGGAAAAACAGTGTTTTATACTCTACTTATTCTTCAACCCTAGGAAAAACAGTGTTTTTTCACTCTAATTACTCTTTAACCCTAGGAAAAACAGTGTTTTTTTACTCTCGTTATTCTTCAACCCTAAGAAAAACAGTGTTTTTTAACTCTTGTTATCCTTCAAACCTAGAAAGAACAGTGTTTTAACGCTAATTATTCTTCAACCTTAGGAAAACAGTGTTTTTTCACTCTAATTATTCTCCAACCCTAGGGAAAACAGTGTTTTTACTCTCATTATTCCTCAAACCTACGATAACAGTGTTTTTTTCGCTCTAATTATTCATCAACCCAAGGAAAAACAGTGCTTTTAAAACTAATTATTCTTCAACCCTAGAAAAAACAGTGTTTTTTTACACTAATTACTCTTCAACCCTAGGATAAAATGTGTTTCTTCACTCTAATTATTCTTCAACCCTAGGAAAAACAGTGTTTTTTAACTCTTGTTATCCTTCAAACCTAGAAAGAACAGTGTTTTAACTGTAATTCTTCTTCAACCTTAGGAAAAACAGTGTTTTTTCACTCTACATATTCTTCAACCCTAGGAAGAACAGTGCTTTTTAATCTAATAATTCTTCAACCCTAGGAAAAACTGTGTTTTTTCACACAAATTATTCTTCAACCCTAGGAAAAAAGGTGTTTTTCAACTCCTGTTATTCTTCAACCCTAGAAAAACATTGTTCTTTAACTCTCGTTCTTTTTCAACCCGAGGAAAAACAGAGTTTTTTCACTCTTATTATTTTTCAACCCTAGGAAAAACAGTGTTTTTTCTATAATTATCCTTCAACCCTGGGAAAAACAGTGTTTTTTAACTCTTGTTATTTTTCAACCCTGGGAATAACAGTATTTTTAACTCTTGTTATTCTTCAACCCTAGGAAAAACAGTGTTTTTTCACTCTAATTATTCTTCAACCCTAGGAAAAACAGCGTTTTAACACTCTCATTATTCTTCAACCCTAGGAAAAAAAAGGTATTTTAACTCTTGTTATTCCTCAACTCTAGGAAAAGCAGTGTGCTCTCACTCTAATTATTTTTCAACAATAGGAAAAACAGTGTTTTTTACTCTAATTATTCTTCAACCCTAGGAAAAACAGTGTTTTTTACTCTAATTATTCTTCAACCCTACGATAACAGTGTTTTTTCACTCTAATTATTCCTCAACCCTAGGAAAAACAGTGCTTTTTAAACTAATTATTCTTTAACACTAGGAAAAACAGTGTTTTATACTCTACTTATTCTTCAACCCTAGGAAAAACAGTGTTTTTTCACTCTAATTACTCTTTAACCCTAGGAAAAACAGTGTTTTTTTACTCTCGTTATTCTTCAACCCTAAGAAAAACAGTGTTTTTTAACTCTTGTTATCCTTCAAACCTAGAAAGAACAGTGTTTTAACGCTAATTATTCTTCAACCTTAGGAAAACAGTGTTTTTTCACTCTAATTATTCTCCAACCCTAGGGAAAACAGTGTTTTTTACTCTCATTATTCCTCAAACCTACGATAACAGTGTTTTTTCGCTCTAATTATTCATCAACCCAAGGAAAAACAGTGCTTTTAAAACTAATTATTCTTCAACCCTAGAAAAAACAGTGTTTTTTTACACTAATTACTCTTCAACCCTAGGATAAAATGTGTTTCTTCACTCTAATTATTCTTCAACCCTAGGAAAAACAGTGTTTTTTAACTCTTGTTATCCTTCAAACCTAGAAAGAACAGTGTTTTAACTCTAATTATTCTTCAACCTTAGGAAAACAGTGTTTTTTCACTCTAATTATTTACAACGCTAGGAATTTTTTTTTACTCTTATTATTCTTCAAGCCTAGGAAAAACAGTGTTTTTTCACTCTACATATTCTTCAACCCTAGGAAGAACAGTGCTTTTTAAACTAATAATTCTTCAACCCTAGGAAAAACTGTGTTTTTTCACACAAATTATTCTTCAACCCTAGGAAAAAAGGTGTTTTTCAACTCCTGTTATTCTTCGACCCTAGAAAAACAGGGTTCTTTAACTCTCGTTATTTTTCAACCCGAGGAAAAACAGTGTTTTTTCACTCTTATTATTTTTCAACCCTAGGAAAAACAGTGTTTTTTCTATAATTATCCTTCAACCCTAGGAAAAACAGTGTTTTTTAACTCTTGTTATTTTTCAACCCTGGGAATAACAGTATTTTTAACTCTTGTTATTCTTCAACCCTAGTAAAAGCAGTGTTTTTTTACTCTAATTATTCTTCAACCCTAGGAAAAACAGCGTTTTAACACACTAATTATTCTTGAACCCTAGGAAAAACAAGGTATTTTAACTCTTGTTATTCCTCAACCCTAGGAAAAACAGTGTGTTCTCACTCTAATTATTTTTCAACAATACAAAAAACAGTGTTTTTTACTCTAATTATTCTTCAACCCTAGGAAGAACAGTGTTTCTTACTCTAATTATTGTTCAACCCTACGATAACAGTGTTTTTTCACTCTAATTATTCCTCAACCTTAGGAAAAACAGTGCTTTTTAAACTAATTATTCTTTAACACTAGGAAAAACAGTGTTTTATACTCTACTTATTCTTCAACCCTAGGAAAAACAGTGTTTTTTCACTCTAATTACTCTTTAACCCTAGGAAAAACAGTGTTTTTTTACTCTCGTTATTCTTCAACCCTAAGAAAAACAGTGTTTTTTAACTCTTGTTATCCTTCAAACCTAGAAAGAACAGTGTTTTAACGCTAATTATTCTTCAACCTTAGGAAAACAGTGTTTTTTCACTCTAATTATTCTCCAACCCTAGGGAAAACAGTGTTTTTTACTCTCATTATTCCTCAAACCTACGATAACAGTGTTTTTTCGCTCTAATTATTCATCAACCCAATGAAAAACAGTGCTTTTAAAACTAATTATTCTTCAACCCTAGAAAAAACAGTGTTTTTTACTCTAATTACTCTTCAACCCTAGGAAAAAATGTGTTTCTTCACTCTAATTATTCTTCAACCCTAGGAAAAACAGTGTTTTTTAACTCTTGTTATTCTTCAGCCCTTAGAAAAACAGTGCTTTTACACTCTAAATATTCTTCAACCCTAGGAAAAACATTGTTTTTTCACTCTAATAATTCTTGAACCCTAGGAAGAACAGTGTTTTTTCACTCTAATTATTCTTCAACCCTAGGAAAAACAGTGTTTTTTTAACTCTTGTTATGCTTCAACCCTAGAAAAACAGTGTTCTTTAACCCTTGTTATTTTTAAACCCTAGGAAAAACAGTGTTCTTTCACTCTTATTATTTTTCAACCCTAGGAAAAACAGTGTTTTTTACTATAATTATCCTTCAACCCTAGGAAAAAAAGTGTTTTTTAACTCTTGTTATTTTTCAACCCTAGGAATAACAGTATTTTTAACTCTTGTTATTCTTCAACCCTAGGAAAAACAGTGTTTTTTTATTCTAATTATTTTCAACGCTAGGAAAAACAGTGTTTTTTTACTCTAATTATTTTTCAACCCTAGGAAAAACAGTGTTTTTTCAATCTACTTATTTTTCAACCCTAGTAAAAGCCGTGTTTTTTACTCTAATTATTCTTCAACCCTAGGAAAAACAGCGTTTTAACACTCTAATTATTTTTAAACCCTAGGAAAAACAAGGTATTTTAATTCTTGTTATTCCTCAACCCTAGGAAAAACAGTGTGTTCTCACTCGAATTATTTTTCAACCATAGGAAAAACAGTGCTTTTTAAACTGATTATTCTTCAACACTAGGAAAAACAGTGTTTTTTCACTGTAATTATTCTTCAACCCTAGGAAAAACACTGTTTTTTCACTCTAATTATTCTTCAACCCTAGGAAAAATTGTGTTTTTCAATCTAATTCTCCTTCAACCCTAGGAAAACAGTGTTTTTTAACTCCTGTTACTCTTCAACCCTTGAAAAACAGTGTTCTTTAACTCTTGTTATTTTTAAACCCTAGGAAAAGCAGTGTTTTTTCACTCTTATTATTTTTCATCACTAGGAAAAACAGTGTTTTTATACTAAAATTATCCTTCAACCCTAGGAAAAACAGTGTTTTTTAACTCTTGTTATTCTTCAACCCTAGGAATAACAGTATATTTTATCTCTTGTTATTCTTCAACCCTAGGAAAAACAGTGTTTTTTTACTCTAATTATTTTTCAACCCTAGGAAAAACAGTGTTTTCTCACTCTACCTATTATTCAACCCTAGTAAAAGCAGTGTTTTTTTACTCTAATTATTCTTCAACCCTAGGAAAAACAGCGTTTTAACACACTAATTATTCTTGAATTCTAGGAAAAACAAGGTATTTTAACTCTTGTTATTCCTCAACCCTAGGAAAAACAGTGTGTTCTCACTCTAATTATTTTTCAACCATAGGAAAAACAGTGTTTTTTACTCTAATTATTCTTCAACCCTAGGAAAAACAGTGTTTTATACTCTAATTATTATTCAACCCTAGGAAAAACAGTGCACTTTAAACTAATTATTCTTCAACACTAGGAAAAACAGTGTTTTTTCACTGTAATTATTCTTCAACCCTAGGAAAAACACTGTTTTTTTACTCTTGTTATTCTTCAACCCTATGAAAAACAGTGTTTTTTCACTCTAATTATTCTTCAACCCTAGGAAAAACAGTGTTTTTTCACTCTAAATGTTCTTTCACCTTAGGGAAAAAAGTGTTTTTTAACTCTCGTTATTCTTCAACCCTCAGAAAAACAGTGTTTTTTAACTCTTGTTATCCTTCAAACCTAGAAAGAACAGTGTTTTAACTCTAATTATTCTTCAACCTTAGGAAAATTGTGTTTTTTCACTCTAATTATTCTCCAACCCTAGGGAAAACAGTGTTTTTTACTCTCATTATTCCTCAAACCTACGATAACAGTGATTTTTCGCTCTAATTATTCATCAACCCAAGGAAAAACAGTGCTTTTAAAACTAATTATTCTTCAACCCTAGGAAAAACAGTGTTTTTTACACTAATTACTCTTCAACCCTAGGAAAAAATGTGTTTCTTCACTATAATTATTCTTCAACCCTAGGAAAAAAGGTGTTTTTCAACTCCTGTTATTCTTCAACCCTAGAAAAACATTGTTCTTTAACTCTCGTTCTTTTTCAACCCGAGGAAAAACAGTGTTTTTTCACTCTTATTATTTTTCATCCCTAGGAAAAACAGTGTTTTTTCTATAATTATCCTTCAACCCTAGGAAAAACAGTGTTTTTTAACTCTTGTTATTTTTCAACCCTGGGAATAACAGTATTTTTTAACTCTTGTTATTCTTCAACCCTAGGAAAAACAGTGTTTTTTCACTCTAATTATTCTTCAACCCTAGGAAAAACAGCGTTTTAACACTCTCATTATTCTTCAACCCTAGGAAAAAAAAGGTATTTTAACTCTTGTTATTCCTCAACCCTAGGAAAAGCAGTGTGTTCTCACTCTAATTATTTTTCAACCATAGGAAAAACAGTGTTTTTTAAATATTGTTATTCTTCAACCCTAGAAAAACAGTGTTTTTTACTCTAATTATTCTTCAACCCTAGGAAAAACAGTGTTTTATACTCTAATTATTATTCAACCCTAGGAAAAACAGTGCACTTTAAACTAATTATTCTTCAACACTAGGAAAAGCAGTGTTTTTTCACTGTAATTATTCTTCAACCCTAGGAAAAACAGTGTTTTTTTTACTCTTGTTATTCTTCAACCCTATGAAGAACAGTGTTTTTTCACTCTAATTATTCTTCAACCCTAGGAAAAACAGTGTTTTTTCACTCAAAATGTTCTTTCACCTTAGGGAAAAAAGTGTTTTTTAACTCTCGTTATTCTTCAACCCTCAGGAAAACAGTGTTTTTTAACTCTTGTTATCCTTCAAACCTAGAAAGAACAGTGTTTTAACTCTAATTATTCTTCAACCTTAGGAAAAACTGTGTTTTTTCACTCTAATTATTCTCCAACCCTAGGGAAAACAGTGTTTTTTACTCTCATTATTCCTCAAACCTACGATAACAGTGATTTTTCGCTCTAATTATTCATCAACCCAAGGAAAAACAGTGCTTTTAAAACTAATTATTCTTCAACCCTAGGAAAAACAGTGTTTTTTACACTAATTACTCTTCAACCCTAGGAAAAAATGTGTTTTTTCACTCTAATTATTCTTCAACCCTAGGAAAAACTGTGTTTTTTAACTCTTGTTATCCTTCAAACCTAGAAAGAACAGTGTTTTAACTCTAATTATTCTTCAACCTTATGAAAAACAGTGTTTTTTCACTCTAGATATTCTTCAACCCTAGGAAGAACAGTGCTTTTTAATCTAATAATTCTTCAACCCTAGGAAAAACTGTGTTTTTTCACACAAATTATTCTTCAACCCTAGGAAAAAAGGTGTTTTTCAACTCCTGTTATTCTTCAACCCTAGAAAAACAGTGTTCTTTAACTCTCGTTCTTTTTCAACCCGAGGAAAAACAGTGTTTTTTCACTCTTATTATTTTTCAACCCTAGGAAAAACAGTGTTTTTTCTATAATTATCCTTCAACCCTAGGAAAAACAGTGTTTTTTAACTCTTGTTATTTTTCAACCCTGGGAATAACAGTATTTTTTAACTCTTGTTAATCTTCAACCCTAGGAAAAACAGTGTTTTTTCACTCTATTTATTCTTCAACCCTAGGAAAAACAGCGTTTTAACACTCTCATTATTCTTCAACCCTAGGAAAAAAAAGGTATTTTAACTCTTGTTATTCCTCAACTCTAGGAAAAGCAGTGTGTTCTCACTCTAATTATTTTTCAACAATAGATAAAACAGAGTTTTTTACTCTAATTATTCTTCAACCCTAGGAAAAACAGTGTTTTTTACTCTAATTATTGTTCAACCCTACGATAACAGTGTTTTTTCACTCTAATTATTCCTCAACCCTAGGAAAAACAGTGCTTTTTAATCTAATTATTCTTTAACACTAGGAAAAACAGTGTTTTTTACTCTACTTATTCTTCAACCCTAGGAAAAACAGTGTTTTTTCACTCTAATTACTCTTTAACCCTAGGAAAAACAGTGTTTTTTTACTCTCGTTATTCTTCAACCCTAAGAAAAACAGTGTTTTTTAACTCTTGTTATCCTTCAAACCTAGAAAGAACAGTGTTTTAACGCTAATTATTCTTCAACCTTAGGAAAACAGTGTTTTTTCACTCTAATTATTCTCCAACCCTAGGGAAAACAGTGTTTTTTACTCTCATTATTCCTCAAACCTACGATAACAGTGTTTTTTCGCTCTAATTATTCATCAACCCAAGGAAAAACAGTGCTTTTAAAACTAATTATTCTTCAACCCTAGAAAAAACAGTGTTTTTTACACTAATTACTCTTCAACCCTAGGAAAAAAAGTGTTACCTCACTCTAATTATTCTTCAACCCTAGGAAAAACAGTGTTTTTTAACTCTTGTTATTCTTCAGCCCTTAGAAAAACAGTGCTTTTACACTCTAAATATTCTTCAACCCTAGGAAAAACATTGTTTTTTCACTCTAATAAATCCTCAACCCTAGGAAGAACAGTGTTTTTTCACTCTAATTATTCTTCAACCCTAGGAAAAACAGTGTTTTTTTACTCTAATTATTTTTCAACCCTAGGAAAAACAGTGTTTTCTCACTCTACCTATTATTCAACCCTAGTAAAAGCAGTGTTTTTTTACTCTAATTATTCTTCAACCCTAGGAAAAACAGCGTTTTAACACACTAATTATTCTTGAACCCTAGGAAAAACAAGGTATTTTAACTCTTGTTATTCCTCAACCCTAGGAAAAACAGTGTGTTCTCACTCTAATTATTTTTCAACCATAGGAAAAACAGTGTTTTTTACTCTAATTATTCTTCAACCCTAGGAAAAACAGTGTTTTATACTCTAATTATTATTCAACCCTAGGAAAAACAGTGCACTTTAAACTAATTATTCTTCAACACTAGGAAAAACAGTGTTTTTTCACTGTAATTATTCTTCAACCCTAGGAAAAACACTGTTTTTTTACTCTTGTTATTCTTCAACCCTATGAAAAACAGTGTTTTTTCACTCTAATTATTCTTCAACCCTAGGAAAAACAGAGTTTTTTCACTCTAAATGTTCTTTCACCTTAGGGAAAAAAAGTGTTTTTTAACTCTCGTTATTCTTCAACCCTCAGAAAAACAGTGTTTTTTAACTCTTGTTATCCTTCAAACCTAGAAAGAACAGTGTTTTAACTCTAATTATTCTTCAACCTTAGGAAAAACAGTGTTTTTTCACTCTAATTATTCTCCAACCCTAGGGAAAACAGTGTTTTTTACTCTCATTATTCCTCAAACCTACGATAACAGTGATTTTTCGCTCTAATTATTCATCAACCCAAGGAAAAACAGTGCTTTTAAAACTAATTATTCTTCAACCCTAGGAAAAACAGTGTTTTTTACACTAATTACTCTTCAACCCTAGGAAAAAATGTGTTTCTTCACTATAATTATTCTTCAACCCTAGGAAAAACAGTGTTTTTTAACTCTTGTTATCCTTCAAACCTAGAAAGAACAGTGTTTTAACTCTAATTATTCTTCAACCTTAGGAAAAACAGTGTTTTTTCACTCTACATATTCTTCAACCCTAGGAAGAACAGTGCTTTTTAATCTAATAATTCTTCAACCCTAGGAAAAACTGTGTTTTTTCACACAAATTATTCTTCAACCCTAGGAAAAAAGGTGTTTTTCAACTCCTGTTATTCTTCAACCCTAGAAAAACATTGTTCTTTAACTCTCGTTCTTTTTCAACCCGAGGAAAAACAGTGTTTTTTCACTCTTATTATTTTTCATCCCTAGGAAGAACAGTGTTTTTTCTACAATTATCCTTCAACCCTAGGAAAAACAGTGTTTTTTAACTCTTGTTATTTTTCAACCCTGGGAATAACAGTATTTTTTAACTCTTGTTATTCTTCAACCCTAGGAAAAACAGTGTTTTTTCACTCTAATTATTCTTCAACCCTAGGAAAAACAGCGTTTTAACACTCTCATTATTCTTCAACCCTAGGAAAAAAAAGGTATTTTAACTCTTGTTATTCCTCAACCCTAGGAAAAGCAGTGTGTTCTCACTCTAATTATTTTTCAACCATAGGAAAAACAGTGTTTTTTAAATATTGTTATTCTTCAACCCTAGAAAAACAGTGTTTTTTACTCTAATTATTCTTCAACCCTAGGAAAAACAGTGTTTTATACTCTAATTATTATTCAACCCTAGGTAAAACAGTGCACTTTAAACTAATTAGTCTTCAACACTAGGAAAAACAGTGTTTTTTCACTGTAATTATTCTTTAACCCTAGGAAAAACAGTGTTTTTTTTACTCTTGTTATTCTTCAACCCTATGAAAAACAGTGTTTTTTCACTCTAATTATTCTTCAACCCTAGGAAAAACAGTGTTTTTTCACTCAAAATGTTCTTTCACCTTAGGGAAAAAAGTGTTTTTTAACTCTAGTTATTCTTCAACCCTCAGAAAAACAGTGTTATTTAACTCTTGTTATCCTTCAAACCTAGAAAGAACAGTGTTTTAACTCTAATTATTCTTCAACCTTAGGAAAAACTGTGTTTTTTCACTCTAATTATTCTCCAAACCTAGGGAAAACAGTGTTTTTTACTCTCATTATTCCTCAAACCTACGATAACAGTGATTTTTCGCTCTAATTATTCATCAACCCAAGGAAAAACAGTGCTTTTAAAACTAATTATTCTTCAACCCTAGGAAAAACAGTGTTTTTTACACTAATTACTCTTCAACCCTAGGAAAAAATGTGTTTCTTCACTCTAATTATTCTTCAACCCTAGGAAAAACAGTGTTTTTTAACTCTTGTTATCCATCAAACCTAGAAAGAACAGTGTTTTAACTCTAATTATTCTTCAACCTTAGGAAAAACAGTGTTTTTTCACTCTACATATTCTTCAACCCTAGGAAGAACAGTGCTTTTTAATCTAATAATTCTTCAACCCTAGGAAAAACTGTGTTTTTTCACACAAATTATTCTTCAACCCTAGGAAAAAAGGTGTTTTTCAACTCCTGTTATTCTTCAACCCTAGAAAAACAGTGTTCTTTAACTCTCGTTCTTTTTCAACCCGAGGAAAAACAGTGTTTTTTCACTCTTATTATTTTTCAACCCTAGGAAAAACAGTGTTTTTTCTATAATTATCCTTCAACCCTAGGAAAAACAGTGTTTTTTAACTCTTGTTATTTTTCAACCCTGGGAATAACAGTATTTCTTAACTCTTGTTAATCTTCAACCCTAGGAAAAATAGTGTTTTTTCACTCTAATTATTCTTCAACCCTAGGAAAAACAGCGTTTTAACACTCTCATTATTCTTCAACCCTAGGAAAAAAAAGGTATTTTAACTCTTGTTATTCCTCAACTCTAGGAAAAGCAGTGTGTTCTCACTCTAATTATTTTTCAACAATAGGAAAAACAGTGTTTTTTACTCTAATTATTCTTCAACCCTAGGAAAAACAGTGTTTTTTACTCTAATTATTGTTCAACCCTACGATAACAGTGTTTTTTCACTCTAATTATTCCTCAACCCTAGGAAAAACAGTGCTTTTTAAACTAATTATTCTTTAACACTAGGAAAAACAGTGTTTTATACTCTACTTATTCTTCAACCCTAGGAAAAACAGTGTTTTTTCACTCTAATTACTCTTTAACCCTAGGAAAAACAGTGTTTTTTTACTCTCGTTATTCTTCAACCCTAAGAAAAACAGTGTTTTTTAACTCTTGTTATCCTTCAAACCTAGAAAGAACAGTGTTTTAACGCTAATTATTCTTCAACCTTAGGAAAACAGTGTTTTTTCACTCTAATTATTCTCCAACCCTAGGGAAAACAGCGTTTTTTACTCTCATTATTCCTCAAACCTACGATAACAGTGTTTTTTCGCTCTAATTATTCTTCAACCCTAGGAAAAACAGTGTTTTTTAACTCTTGTTATTCTTCAGCCCTTAGAAAAACAGTGCTTTTACACTCTAAATATTCTTCAACCCTAGGAAAAACATTGTTTTTTCACTCTAATAATTCTTGAACCCTAGGAAGAACAGTGTTTTTTCACTCTAATTATTCTTCAACCCTAGGAAAAACAGCGTTTTTTAACTCTTGTTATGCTTCAACCCTAGAAAAACAGTGTTCTTTAACCCTTGTTATTTTTCAACCCTAGGAAAAACAGTGTTCTTTCACTCTTATTATTTTTCAACCCTAGGAAAAACAGTGTTTTTTACTATAATTATCCTTCAACCCTAGGAAAAAAAAGTGTTTTTTAACTCTTGTTATTTTTCAACCCTAGGAATAACAGTATTTTTAACTCTTGTTATTCTTCAACCCTAGGAAATACAGTGTTTTTTTATTCTAATTATTTTCAACGCTAGGAAAAACAGTGTTTTTTTACTCTAATTATTTTTCAACCCTAGGAAAAACAGTGTTTTTTCAATCTACTTATTTTTCAACCCTAGTAAAAGCCGTGTTTTTTACTCTAATTATTCTTCAACCCTAGGAAAAACAGCGTTTTAACACTCTAATTATTTTTCAACCCTAGGAAAAACAAGGTATTTTAAGTCTTGTTATTCCTCAACCCTAGGAAAAACAGTGTGTTCTCACTCGAATTATTTTTCAACCATAGGAAAAACAGTGCTTTTTAAACTAATTATTCTTCAACACTAGGAAAAACAGTGTTTTTTCACTGTAATTATTCTTCAACCCTAGGAAAAACACTGTTTTTTCACTCTAATTATTCTTCAACCCTAGGAAAAATTGTGTTTTTCAATCTAATTCTCCTTCAACCCTAGGAAAACAGTGTTTTTTAACTCCTGTTACTCTTCAACCCTTGAAAAACAGTGTTCTTTAACTCTTGTTATTTTTAAACCCTAGGAAAAGCAGTGTTTTTTCACTCTTATTATTTTTCATCACTAGGAAAAACAGTGTTTTTATACTAAAATTATCCTTCAACCCTAGGAAAAACAGTGTTTTTTAACTCTTGTTATTCTTCAACCCTAGGAATAACAGTATATTTTATCTCTTGTTATTCTTCAACCCTAGGAAAAACAGTGTTTTTTTACTCTAATTATTTTTCAACCCTAGGAAAAACAGTGTTTTCTCACTCTACCTATTATTCAACCCTAGTAAAAGCAGTGTTTTTTTACTCTAATTATTCTTCAACCCTAGGAAAAACAGCGTTTTAACACACTAATTATTCTTGAACCCTAGGAAAAACAAGGTATTTTAACTCTTGTTATTCCTCAACCCTAGGAAAAACAGTGTGTTCTCACTCTAATTATTTTTCAACCATAGGAAAAACAGTGTTTTTTACTCTAATTATTCTTCAACCCTAGGAAAAACAGTGTTTTATACTCTAATTATTATTCAACCCTAGGAAGAACAGTGCACTTTAAACTAATTATTCTTCAACACTAGGAAAAACAGTGTTTTTTCACTGTAATTATTCTTCAACCCTAGGAAAAACACTGTTTTTTTACTCTTGTTATTCTTCAACCCTATGAAAAACAGTGTTTTTTCACTCTAATTATTCTTCAACCCTAGGAAAAACAGTGTTTTTTCACTCTAAATGTTCTTTCACCTTAGGGAAAAAAGTGTTTTTTAACTCTCGTTATTCTTCAACCCTCAGAAAAACAGTGTTTTTTAACTCTTGTTATCCTTCAAACCTAGAAAGAACAGTGTTTTAACTCTAATTATTCTTCAACCTTAGGAAAAACAGTGTTTTTTCACTCTAATTATTCTCCAACCCTAGGGAAAACAGTGTTTTTTACTCTCATTATTCCTCAAACCTACGATAACAGTGATTTTTCGCTCTAATTATTCATCAACCCAAGGAAAAACAGTGCTTTTAAAACTAATTTTTCTTCAACCCTAGGAAAAACTGTGTTTTTTACACTAATTACTCTTCAACCCTAGGAAAAAATGTGTTTCTTCACTATAATTATTCTTCAACCCTAGGAAAAACAGTGTTTTTTAACTCTTGTTATCCTTCAAACCTAGAAAGAACAGTGTTTTAACTCTAATTATTCTTCAACCTTAGGAAAAACAGTGTTTTTTCACTCTACATATTCTTCAACCCTAGGAAGAACAGTGCTTTTTAATCAAATAATTCTTCAACCCTAGGAAAAACTGTGTTTTTTCACACAAATTATTCTTCAACCCTAGGAAAAAAGGTGTTTTTCAACTCCTGTTATTCTTCAACCCTAGAAAAACATTGTTCTTTAACTCTCGTTCTTTTTCAACCCGAGGAAAAACAGTGTTTTTTCACTCTTATTATTTTTCAACCCTAGGAAAAACAGTGTTTTTTCTATAATTATCCTTCAACCCTAGGAAAAACAGTGTTTTTTAACTCTTGTTATTTTTCAACCCTGGGAATAACAGTATTTTTTAACTCTTGTTATTCTTCAACCCTAGGAAAAACAGTGTTTTTTCACTCTAATTATTCTTCAACCCTAGGAAAAACAGCGTTTTAACACTCTCATTATTCTTCAACCCTAGGAAAAAAAAGGTATTTTAACTCTTGTTATTCCTCAACCCTAGGAAAAGCAGTGTGTTCTCACTCTAATTATTTTTCAACCATAGGAAAAACAGTGTTTTTTAAATATTGTTATTCTTCAACCCTAGAAAAACAGTGTTTTTTACTCTAATTATTCTTCAACCCTAGGAAAAACAGTGTTTTATACTCTAATTATTATTCAACCCTAGGAAAAACAGTGCCCTTTAAACTAATTATTCTTCAACACTAGGAAAAACAGTGTTTTTCCACTGTAATTATTCTTCAACCCTAGGAAAAACAGTGTTTTTTTTACTCTTGTTATTCTTCAACCCTATGAAAAACAGTGTTTTTTCACTCTAATTATTCTTCAACCCTAGGAAAAACAGTGTTTTTTCACTCAAAATGTTCTTTCACCTTAGGGAAAAAAGTGTTTTTTAACTCTCGTAATTCTTCAACCCTCAGAAAAACAGTGTTTTTTAACTCTTGTTATCCTTCAAACCTAGAAAGAACAGTGTTTTAACTCTAATTATTCTTCAACCTTAGGAAAAACAGTGTTTTTTCACTCTAATTATTCTCCAACCCTAGGGAAAACAGTGTTTTTTACTCTCATTATTCCTCAAACCTACGATAACAGTGATTTTTCGCTCGAATTATTCATCAACCCAAGGAAAAACAGTGCTTTTAAAACTAATTATTCTTCAACCCTAGGAAAAACAGTGTTTTTTACACTAATTACTCTTCAACCCTAGGAAAAAATGTGTTTCTTCACTCTAATTATTCTTCAACCCTAGGAAAAACAGTGTTTTTTAACTCTTGTTATCCTTCAAACCTAGAAAGAACAGTGTTTTAACTCTAATTATTCTTCAACCTTAGGAAAAACAGTGTTTTTTCACTCTACATATTCTTCAACCCTAGGAAGAACAGTGCTTTTTAATCTAATAATTCTTCAACCCTAGGAAAAACTGTGTTTTTTCACACAAATTATTCTTCAACCCTAGGAAAAGAGGTGTTTTTCAACTCCTGTTATTCTTCAACCCTAGAAAAACAGTGTTCTTTAACTCTCGTTCTTTTTCAACCCGAGGAAAAACAGTGTTTTTTCACTCTTATTATTTTTCAACCCTAGGAAAAACAGTGTTTTTTCTATAATTATCCTTCAACCCTAGGAAAAACAGTGTTTTTTAAATCTTGTTATTTTTCAACCCTGGGAATAACAGTATTTTTTAACTCTTGTTAATCTTCAACCCTAGGAAAAACAGTGTTTTTTCACTCGAATTATTCTTCAACCCTAGGAAAAACAGCGTTTTAACACTCTCATTATTCTTCAACCCTAGGAAAAAAAAGGTATTTTAACTCTTGTTATTCCTCAACCCTAGGAAAAGCAGTGTGTTCTCACTCTAATTATTTTTCAACAATAGGAAAAACACTGTTTTATACTCTAATTATTCTTCAACCCTAGGAAAAACAGTGTTTTTTACTCTAATTATTCTTTAACACTAGGAAAAACAGTGTTTTATACTCTACTTATTCTTCAACCCTAGGAAAAACAGTGTTTTTTCACTCTAATTACTCTTTAACCCTAGGAAAAACAGTGTTTTTTTACTCTTGTTATTCTTCAACCCTATGAAAAACAGTGTTTTTTCACTCTAATTATTCTTCAACACTAGGAAAAACAGTGTTTTTTCACTCTAAATGTTCTTTCACCTTAGGGAAAAAAGTGTTTTTTAACTCTTGTTATTCTTCAACCCTAAGAAAAACAGTGTTTTGTAACTCTTGTTATCCTTCAAACCTAGAAAGAACAGTGTTTTAACTCTAATTATTCTTCAACCTTAGGAAAAACAGTGTTTTTTCACTCTAATTATTCTCCAACCCTAGGAAAAACAGTGTTTTTTACTCTCATTATTCCTCAAACCTACGATAACAGTGTTTTTCGCTCTAATTATTCATCAACCCGAGGAAAAACAGTGCTTTTAAAACTAATTATTCTTCAACCCTAGGAAAAACAGTGTTTTTTACACTAATTACTCTTCAACCCTAGGAAAAAATGTGTTTCTTCACTCTAATTATAATTCAAACCTAGGAAAAACAGTGTTTTTTAACTCTTGTTATTCTTCAGCCCTTAGAAAAACAGTGCTTTTACACTCTAAATATTCTTCAACCCTAGGAAAAGCATTGTTTTTTCACTCTAATAATTCTTCAACCCTAGGAAGAACAGTGTTTTTTCTCTCTAATTATTCTTCATTCCTAGGAAAAATAGTGTTTTTTTAACTCTTGTTATGCTTCAACCCTAGAAAAACAGTGTTCTTTAACCCTTGTTATTTTTCAACCCTAGGAAAAACAGTGTTTTTTCACTCTTATTATTTTTCAACCCTAGGAAAAACAGTGTTTTTTACTATAATTATCCTTCAACCCTAGGAAAAAGAGTGTTTTTTAACTCTTGTTATTTTTCAACCCTAGGAATAACAGTATTTTTTAACTCTTGTTATTCTTCAACCCTAGGAAAAACAGTGTTTTTTTATTCTAATTATTTTCAACGCTAGGAAAAACAGTTTTTTTTACTCTAATTATTTTTCAACCCTAGGAAAAACAGTGTTTTTTCAATCTACTTATTTTTCAACCCTAGTAAAAGCCGTGTTTTTTACTCTAATTATTCTTCAACCCTAGGAAAAACAGCGTTTTAACACTCTAATTATTTTTCAACCCTAGGAAAAACAAGGTATTTTAAGTCTTGTTATTCCTCAACCCTAGGAAAAACAGTGTGTTCTCACTCTAATTATTTTTCAACCATATGAAAAACAGTGTTTTTTACTCTAATTATTCTTCAACCGTGGGAAAAACAGTGTTTTTTATTCTAATTATTATTCAACCCTAGGAAAAACAGTGCTTTTTAAACTAATTATTCTTCAACACTAGGAAAAACAGTGTTTTTTCACTGTAATTATTCTTCAACCCTAGGAAAAACACTGCTTTTTCACTCTAATTATTCTTCAACCCTAGGAAAAATTGTGTTTTTTCACTCTAATTCTCCTTCAACCCTAGGAAAACAGTGTTTTTTAACTCCTGTTACTCTTCAACCCTAGAAAAACAGTGTTCTTTAACTCTTGTTATTTTTCAACCCTAGGCAAAGCAGTGTTTTTTCACTCTTATTATTTTTCAACCCTAGGAAAAACAGTGTTTTTATACTAAAATTATCCTTCAACCCTAGGAAAAACAGTGTTTTTTAACTCTTGTTATTCTTCAACCCTAGGAATAACAGTATTTTTTATCTCTTGTTATTCTTCAACCCTAGGAAAAACAGTGTTTTTTTACTCTAATTATTTTTCAACCCTAGGAAAAACAGTGTTTTCTCACTCTACCTATTATTCAACCCTAGTAAAAGGAGTGTTTTTTTACTCTAATTATTCTTCAACCCTAGGAAAAACAGCGTTTTAACACACAATTTTTTCTTGAACCCTAGGAAAAACAAGGTATTTTAACTCTTGTTATTCCTCAACCCTAGGAAAAACAATGTGTTCTCACTCTAATTATTTTTCAACCATAGGAAAAACAGTGTTTTTTACTCTAATTATTCTTCAACCCTAGGAAAAACAGTGTTTTATACTCTAATTATTATCAACCCTAGGAAAAACAGTGCACTTTAAGCTAATTAATCTTCAACACTAGGAAATACAGTGTTTTTTCACTGTAATTATTCTTCAACCCTAGGAAAAACAGTGTTTTTAACTCTGATTATTCTTCAACCCTGGTAAAAACCGTCGTTTTTTACTCTAATTATTCTTCAACCCTAGGAAAAACACTGTTTTTTCACTCTAAATAGTCTTCAACCCTAGGAAAAGCAGTGTTTTTTCACTCTTATTATTTTTCATCCCTAGGAAAAACAGTGTTTTTATACTAAAATTATCCTTCAACCCTAGGAAAAACAGTGTTTTTTAACTCTTGTTATACTTCAACCCTAGGAATAACAGTATATTTTATCTCTTGTTATTCTTCAACCCTAGGAAAAACAGTGTTTTTTTACTCTAATTATTTTTCAACCCTAGGAAAAACAGTGTTTTCTCACTCTACCTATTATTCAACCCTAGTAAAAGCAGTGTTTTTTTACTCTAATTATTCTTCAACCCTAGGAAAAACAGCGTTTTAACACACTAATTATTCTTGAACCCTAGGAAAAACAAGGTATTTTAACTCTTGTTATTCCTCAACCCTAGGAAAAACAGTGTGTTCTCACTCTAATTATTTTTCAACCATAGGAAAAACAGTGTTTTTTACTCTAATTATTCTTCAACCCTAGGAAAAACAGTGTTTTATACTCTAATTATTATTCTACCCTAGGAAAAACAGTGCACTTTAAACTAATTATTCTTCAACACTAGGAAAAACAGTGTTTTTTCACTGTAATTATTCTTCAACCCTAGGAAAAAACAGTGTTTTTAACTCTGATTATTCTTCAACCCTGGGAAAAACCGTCGTTTTTTACTCTAATTATTCTTCAACCCAAGGAAAAACACTGTTTTTTCACTCTAATTAGTCTTCAACCCTAGGAAAAACTGTGTTTTTTTCACTCTAATTATTCTTCAACCCTAGGAAAAACAGTGTTTTTTAACTCCTGTTATTCTTCAACCCTAGAAAAATATTTCAACCCTAGGAGAAAGAGTGTTTTTCACTCTTATTTTTTTCAACCCTAGGAAAACAGTGTCTTTTACTATAATTATCCTGCAACCCTAGGAAAAACAGTGTTTTTAACTTTTGTTATTTTTCAACCCTAGGAATAACAGTATTTTTTAACTCTTGTTATTCTTCAAACCTAGGAAAAACAGTGTTTTTTTACTCTAATTATTTTCAAAGCTAGGAAAAACAGTGTCTTTTTACTCTAATTATTTTTCAACCCTAGGAAAACGGTGATTTTTCACTCGAGTTATTTTTCAACCCTAGTAAAAGCAGTTTTTTTTACTCTAATTATTCTTGAACCCTAGGGAAAACAGCGTTTTAACACTCTAATTATTCTTCAACCCTAGGAAAAACAAGGTATTTTAACTCTTGTTATTCCTCAACCCTAGGAAAAACAGTGTGTTCTCACTCTAGTTATTTTTCAACCATAGGAAAAACAGTGTTTTTTAAATCTTGTTATTCTTCAACCCTAGAAAAACAGTGTTTCTTAACTCTTGTAATTTTTCAACCCTAGGAAAAACAGTGTTTCTTCACTCTAATTATTTACAACGCGAGGAAAATGTTTTTTACTCTAATTATTCTTCAAGCCTAGGAAAAACAGTGTTTTTTCACTCTACATATTCTTCAACCCTAGGAAGGACAGTGCTTTTTAAACTAATAATTCTTCAACCCTAGGAAAAACTGTGTTTTTTCTATAATTATCCTTCAACCCTAGGAAAAACATTGTTTTTTAACTCTTGTTATTTTTCAACCCTGGGAATAACAGTATTTTTAACTCTTGTTATTCTTCAACCCTAGGAAAAACAGTGTTTTTTCACTCTAATTATTTTTCAACCCTAGGAAAAACAGCGTTTTAACACTCTCATTATTCTTCAACCCTAGGAAAAAAAAGGTATTTTAACTCTTGTTATTCCTCAACTCTAGGAAAAGCAGTGTGTTCTCACTCTAATTATTTTTCAACAATAGGAAAAACAGTGTTTTTTACTCTAATTATTCTTCAACCCTAGGAAAAACAGTGTTTTTTACTCTAATTATTCTTCAACCCTACGATAACAGTGTTTTTTCACACTAATTATTCCACAACCCTAGGAAAAACAGTGCTTTTTAAACTAATTATTCTTTAACACTAGGAAAAACAGTGTTTTATACTCTACTTAACCTTCAACCCTAGGAAAAACAGTGTTTTTTCACTCTAATTACTCTTTAACCCTAGGAAAAACAGTGTTTTTTTACTCTCGTTATTCTTCAACCCTAAGAAAAACAGTGTTTTTTAACTCTTGTTATCCTTCAAACCAAGAAAGAACAGTGTTTTAACGCTAATTATTCTTCAACCTTAGGTAAACAGTGTTTTTTCACTCTAATTATTCTCCAACCCTAGGGAAAACAGTGTTTTTTACTCTCATTATTCCTCAAACCTACGATAACAGTGTTTTTTCGCTCTAATTATTCATCAACCCAAGGAAAAACAGTGCTTTTAAAACTAAATATTCTTCAACCCTAGGAAAAACAGTGTTTTTTACACTAATTACTCTTCAACCCTAGGAAAAAATGTGTTTCTTCACTCAAATTATTCTTCAACCCTAGGAAAAACAGTGTTTTTTAACTCTTGTTATGCTTCAACCCTAGAAAAACAGTGTTCTTTAACCCTTGTTATTTTTCAACCCTAGGAAAAACAGTGTACTTTCACTCTTATTATTTTTCAACCCTAGGAAAAACAGTGTTTTTTTACTCTAATTATTTTTCAACCCTAGGAAAAACAGTGTTTTTTCAATCTACTTATTTTTCAACCCTAGTAAAAGCCGTGTTTTTTACTCTAATTATTCTTCAACCCTAGGAAAAACAGCGTTTTAACTTTCTAATTATTTTTCAACCCTAGGAAAAACAAGGTATTTTAAGTCTTGTTATTCCTCAACCCTAGGAAAAACAGTGTGTTCTCACTCTAATTATTTTTCAACCATAGGAAAAACAGTGTTTTTTACTCTAATTATTCTTCAACCCTGGGAAAAACAGTGTTTTTTATTCTAATTATTATTCAACCCTAGGAAAAACAGTGCTTTTTAAACTAATTATTCTTCAACACTAGGAAAAACAGTGTTTTTTCACTGTAATTATTCTTCAACCCTAGGAAAAACACTGTTTTTTCACTCTAATTATTCTTCAACCCTAGGAAAAATTTTGTTTTTTCACTCTAATTCTCCTTCAACCCTAGGAAAACAGTGTTTTTTAACTCCTGTTACTCTTCAACCCTAGAAAAACAGTTTTCTTTAACTCTTGTTATTTTTCAACCCTGGGAAAAGCAGTGTTTTTTCACTCTTATTATTTTTCAACCCTAGGAAAAAAAGTGTTTTTATACTAAAATTATCCTTCAACCCTAGGAAAAACAGTGTTTTTTAACTCTTGTTATTCTTCAACCCTAGGAATAACAGTATTTTTTATCTCTTGTTATTCTTCAACCCTAGGAAAAACAGTGTTTTTTTACTCTAATTATTTTTCAACCCTAGGAAAAACAGTGTTTTCTCACTCTACCTATTATTCAACCCTAGTAAAAGCAGTGTTTTTTACTCTAATTATTCTTCACCCTAGGAAAAACAGCGTTTTAACACACTAATTATTCTTGAACCCTAGGAAAAACAAGGTATTTTAACTCTTGTTATTCCTCAACCCTAGGAAATACAATGTGTTCTCACTCTAATTATTTTTCAACCATAGGAAAAACAGTGTTTTTTACTCTAATTATTCTTCAACCCTAGGAAAAACAGTGTTTTATACTATAATTATTATTCAACCCTAGGAAAAACAGTGCACTTTAAACTAATTATTCTTCAACACTAGGAAATACAGTGTTTTTTCACTGTAATTATTCTTCAACCCTAGGAAAAACAGTGTTTTTAACTCTGATTATTCTTCAACCCTGGTAAAAACCGCCGTTTTTTACTCTAATTATTCTTCAACCCTAGGAAAAACACTGTTTTTTCACTCTAATTAGTCTTCAACCCTAGGAAAAGCAGTGTTTTTTCACTCTTATTATTTTTCATCCCTAGGAAAAACAGTGTTTTTATACTAAAATTATCCTTCAACCCTAGGAAAAACAGTGTTTTTTAACTCTTGTCATTCTTCAACCCTAGGAATAACAGTATATTTTATCTCTTGTTATTCTTCAACCCTAGGAAAAACAGTGTTTTTTTACTCTAATTATTTTCAAAGCTAGGAAAAACAGTGTCTTTTTACTCTAATTATTTTTCAACCCTAGGAAAACGGTGCTTTTTCACTCGAGTTATTTTTCAACCCTAGTAAAAGCAGTTTTTTTACTCTAATTATTCTTGAACCCTAGGGAAAACAGCGTTTTAACACTCTAATTATTCTTCAACCCTAGGAAAAACAAGGTATTTTAACTCTTGTTATTCCTCAACCCTAGGAAAAACAGTGTGTTCTCACTCTAATTATTTTTCAACCATAGGAAAAACAGTGTTTTTTAAATCTTGTTATTCTTCAACCCTAGAAAAACAGTGTTTTTTACTCTAATTATTCTTCAACCCTAGGAAAAACAGTGTTTTATACTCTAATTATTATTCAACCCTAGGAAAAACAGTGCACTTTAAACTAATTATTCTTCAACACTAGGAAAAACAGTGTTTTTTCACTGTAATTATTCTTCAACCCTAGGAAAAACAGTGTTTTTTTTACTCTTGTTATTCTTCAACCCTATGAAAAACAGTGTTTTTTCACTCTAATTATTCTTCAACCCTAGGAAAAACAGTGTTTTTTCACTCAAAATGTTCTTTCACCTTAGGGAAAAAAAGTGTTTTTTAACTCTCGTTATTCTTCAACCCTCAGAAAAACAGTGTTTTTTAACTCTTGTTATCCTTCAAACCTAGAAAGAACAGTGTTTTAACTCTAATTATTCTTCAACCTTAGGAAAAACAGTGTTTTTTCACTCTAATTATTCTCCAACCCTAGGGAAAACAGTGTTTTTTACTCTCATTATTCCTCAAACCTACGATAACAGTGATTTTTCGCTCTAATTATTCATCAACCCAAGGAAAAACAGTGCTTTTAAAACTAATTATTCTTCAACCCTAGGAAAAACAGTGTTTTTTACACTAATTACTCTTCAACCCTAGGAAAAAATGTGTTTCTTCACTCTAATTATTCTTCAACCCTAGGAAAAACAGTGTTTTTTAACTCTTGTTATCCTTCAAACCTAGAAAGAACAGTGTTTTAACTCTAATTATTCTTCAACCTTAGGAAAAACAGTGTTTTTTCACTCTACATATTCTTCAACCCTAGGAAGAACAGTGCTTTTTAATCTAATAATTCTTCAACCCTAGGAAAAACTGTGTTTTTTCACACAAATTATTCTTCAACCCTAGGAAAAAAGGTGTTTTTCAACTCCTGTTATTCTTCAACCCTAGAAAAACAGTGTTCTTTAACTCTCGTTCTTTTTCAACCCGAGGAAAAACAGTGTTTTTTCACTCTTATTATTTTTCAACCCTAGGAAAAACAGTGTTTTTTCTATAATTATCCTTCAACCCTAGGAAAAACAGTGTTTTTTAACTCTTGTTATTTTTCAACCCTGGGAATAACAGTATTTTTTAACTCTTGTTAATCTTCAACCCTAGGAAAAACAGTGTTTTTTCACTCTAATTATTCTTCAACCCTAGGAAAAACAGCGTTTTAACACTCTCATTATTCTTCAACCCTAGGAAAAAAAAGGTATTTTAACTCTTGTTATTCCTCAACCCTAGGAAAAGCAGTGTGTTCTCACTCTAATTATTTTTCAACAATAGGAAAAACAGTGTTTTATACTCTAATTATTCTTCAACCCTAGGAAAAACAGTGTTTTTTACTCTAATTATTCTTCAACCCTACGATAACAGTGTTTTTTCACTCTAATTATTCTTCAACCCTAGGAAAAACAGTGCTTTTTAAACTAATTATTCTTTAACACTAGGAAAAACAGTGTTTTATACTCTACTTATTCTTCAACCCTAGGAAAAACTGTGTTTTTTCACTCTAATTACTCTTTAACCCTAGGAAAAACAGTGTTTTTTTACTCTTGTTATTCTTCAACCCTATGAAAAACAGAGTTTTTTTCACTCTAATTATTCTTCAACCCTAGGAAAAACAGTGTTTTTTTCACTCTAAATGTTCTTTCACCTTAGGGAAAAAAGTGTTTTTTAACTCTTGTTATTCTTCAACCCTAAGAAAAACAGTGTTTTGTAACTCTTGTTATCCTTCAAACCTAGAAAGAACAGTGTTTTAACTCTAATTATTCTTCAACCTTAGGAAAAACAGTGTTTTTTCACTCTAATTATTCTCCAACCCTAGGAAAAACAGTGTTTTTTACTCTCATTATTCCTCAAACCTACGATAACAGTGTTTTTCGCTCTAATTATTCATCAACCCGAGGAAAAACAGTGCTTTTAAAACTAATTATTCTTCAACCCTAGGAAAAACAGTGTTTTTTACACTAATTACTCTTCAACCCCAGGAAAAAATGTGTTTCTTCACTCTAATTATAATTCAACCCTAGGAAAAAACAGTGTTTTTTAACTCTTGTTATTCTTCAGCCCTTAGAAAAACAGTGCTTTTACACTCTAAATATTCTTCAACCCTAGGAAAAGCATTGTTTTTTCACTCTAATAATTCTTCAACCCTAGGAAGAACAGTGTTTTTTCTCTCTAATTATTCTTCATTCCTAGGAAAAATAGTGTTTTTTTAACTCTTGTTATGCTTCAACCCTAGAAAAACAGTGTTCTTTAACCCTTGTTATTTTTCAACCCTAGGAAAAACAGTGGTTTTTCACTTTTATTATTTTTCAACCCTAGGAAAAACAGTGTTTTTGACTATAATTACCCTTCAACCCTAGGAAAAAGAGTGTTTTTTAACTCTTGTTATTTTTCAACCCTAGGAATAACAGTATTTTTTAACTCTTGTTATTCTTCAACCCTAGGAAAAACAGTGTTTTTTTATTCTAATTATTTTCAACGCTAGGAAAAACAGTTTTTTTACTCTAATTATTTTTCAACCCTAGGAAAAACAGTGTTTTTTCAATCTACTTATTTTTCAACCCTAGTAAAAGCCGTGTTTTTTACTCTAATTATTCTTCAACCCTAGGAAAAACAGCGTTTTAACACTCTAATTATTTTTCAACCCTAGGAAAAACAAGGTATTTTAAGTCTTGTTATTCCTCAACCCTAGGAAAAACAGTGTGTTCTCACTCTAATTATTTTTCAACCATAGGAAAAACAGTGTTTTTTACTCTAATTATTCTTCAACCCTGGGAAAAACAGTGTTTTTTATTCTAATTATTATTCAACCCTAGGAAAAACAGTGCTTTTTAAACTAATTATTCTTCAACACTAGGAAAAACAGTGTTTTTTCACTGTAATTATTCTTCAACCCTAGGAAAAACACTGTTTTTTCACTCTAATTATTCTTCAACCCTAGGAAAAATTGTGTTTTTTCACTCTAATTCTCCTTCAACCCTAGGAAAACAGTGTTTTTTAACTCCTGTTACTCTTCAACCCTAGAAAAACAGTGTTCTTTAACTCTTGTTATTTTTCAACCCTGGGAAAAGCAGTGTTTTTTCACTCTTATTATTTTTCAACCCTAGGAAAAAAAAGTGTTTTTATACCAAAATTATCCTTCAACCCTAGGAAAAACAGTGTTTTTTAACTCTTGTTATTCTTCAACCCTAGGAATAACAGTATTTTTTATCTCTTGTTATTCTTCAACCCTAGGAAAAACAGTGTTTTTTTACTCTAATTATTTTTCAACCCTAGGAAAAACAGTGTTTTCTCACTCTACCTATTATTCAACCCTAGTAAAAGCAGTGTTTTTTTACTCTAATTATTCTTCAACCCTAGGAAAAACAGCGTTTTAACACACTAATTATTCTTGAACCCTAGGAAAAACAAGGTATTTTAACTCTTGTTATTCCTCAACCCTAGGAAATACAATGTGTTCTCACTCTAATTATTTTTCAACCATAGGAAAAACAGTGTTTTTTACTCTAATTATTCTTCAACCCTAGGAAAAACAGTGTTTTATACTCTAATTATTATTCAACCCTAGGAAAAACAGTGCACTTTAAACTAATTATTCTTCAACACTAGGAAATACAGTGTTTTTTCACTGTAATTATTCTTCAACCCTAGGAAAAACAGTGTTTTTAACTCTGATTATTCTTCAACCCTGGTAAAAACCGTCGTTTTTACTCTAATTATTCTTCAACCCTAGGAAAAACACTGTTTTTTCACTCTAATTAGTCTTCAACCCTAGGAAAAGCAGTGTTTTTTCACTCTTATTATTTTTCATCCCTAGGAAAAACAGTGTTTTTATACTAAAATTATCCTTCAACCCTAGGAAAAACAGTGTTTTTTAACTCTTGTCATTCTTCAACCCTAGGAATAACAGTATATTTTATCTCTTGTTATTCTTCAACCCTAGGAAAAACAGTGTTTTTTTACTCTAATTATTTTTCAACCCTAGGAAAAACAGTGTTTTCTCACTCTACCTATTATTCAACCCTAGTAAAAGCAGTGTTTTTTTTACTCTAATTATTCTTCAACCCTAGGAAAAACAGCGTTTTAACACACTAATTATTCTTGAACCCTAGGAAAAACAAGGTATTTTAACTCTTGTTATTCCTCAACCCTAGGAAAAACAGTGTGTTCTCACTCTAATTATTTTTCAACCATAGGAAGAACAGTGTTTTTTACTCTAATTATTCTTCAACCCTAGGAAAACAGTGTTTTATAGTCTAATTATTATTCTACCCTAGGAAAAACTGTGCACTTTAAACTAATTATTCTTCAACACTAGGAAAAACAGTGTTTTTTAACTCTTGTTATTTTTCAACCCTGGGAATAACAGTATTTTTAACTCTTGTTATTCTTCAACCCTAGGAAAAACAGTGTTTTTTCACTCTAATTATTCTTCAACCCTAGGAAAAACAGCGTTTTAACACTCTCATTATTCTTCAACCCTAGGAAAAAAAAGGTATTTTAACTCTTGTTATTCCTCAACTCTAGGAAAAGCAGTGTGTTCTCACTCTAATTATTTTTCAACAATAGGAAAAACAGTGTTTTTTACTCTAATTATTCTTCAACCCTAGGAAAAACAGTGTTTTTTACTCTAATTATTCTTCAACCCTACGATAACAGTGTTTTTTCACTCTAATTATTCCTCAACCCAAGGAAAAACAGTGCTTTTTAAACTAATTATTCTTTAACACTAGGAAAAACAGTGTTTTATACTCTACTTATTCTTCATCCCTAGGAAAAACAGTGTTTTTTCACTCTAATTACTCTTTAACCCTAGGAAAAAATGTGTTTCTTCACTCTAATTTTTCTTCAACCCTAGGAAAAACAGTGTTTTTTTACTCTCGTTATTCTTCAACCCTACGAAAAACAGTGTTTTTAACTCTTGTTATCCTTCAAACCTAGAAAGAACAGTGTTTTAACGCTAATTATTCTTCAACCTTAGGAAAACAGTGTTTTTTCACTCTAATTATTCTCCAACCCTAGGGAAAACAGTGTTTTTTACTCTCATTATTCCTCAAACCTACGATAACAGTGTTTTTTCGCACTAATTATTCATCAACCCAAGGAAAAACAGTGCTTTTAAAACTAATTATTCTTCAACCCTAGAAAAAACAGTGTTTTTTACACTAATTACTCTTCAACCCTAGGAAAAAATGTGTTTCTTCACTCTAATTATTCTTCAACCCTAGGAAAAACAGTGTTTTTTAACTCTTGTTATTCTTCAGCCCTTAGAAAAACAGTGCTTTTACACTGTAAATATTCTTCAACCCTAGGAAAAACATTGTTTTTTCACTCTAATAATTCTTGAACCCTAGGAAGAACAGTATATTTTCACTCTAATTATCCTTCAACCCTAGGAAAAACAGTGTTTTTTTAACTCTTGTTATGCTTCAACCCTAGAAAAACAGTGTTCTTTAACCCTTGTTATTTTTCAACCCTAGGAAAAACAGTGTTCTTTCACTCTTATTATTTTTCAACCCTAGGAAAAACAGTGTTTTTTACTATAATTATCCATCAACCCTAGGAAAAAGAGTGTTTTTTAACTCTTGTTATTTTTCAACCCTAGGAATAACAGTATTTTTTAACTCTTGTTATTCTTCAACCCTAGGAAAAACAGTGTTTTTTATTCTAATTATTTTCAACGCTAGGAAAAACAGTGTTTTTTTACTCTAATTATTTTTCAACCCTAGGAAAAACAAGGTATTTTAAGTCTTGTTATTCCTCAACCCTAGGAAAAACAGTGTGTTCTCACTCTAATTATTTTTCAACCATAGGAAAAACAGTGTTTTTACTCTAATTATTCTTCAACCCCAGGAAAAACACTGTTTTTTCACTCTAATTATTCTTCAACCCTTGGAAAAAATGTGTTTTTCAATCTAATTCTCCTTCAACCCTAGGAAAACAGTGTTTTTTAACTCCTGTTACTCTTCAACCCTCGAAAAACAGTGTTCTTTAGCTCTTGTTATTTTTAAACCCTAGGAAAAGCAGTGTTTTTTCACTCTTATTATTTTTCATCCCTAGGAAAAACAGTGTTTTTATACTAAAATTATCCTTCAACCCTAGGAAAAACAGTGTTTTTTAACTCTTGTTATTCTTCAACCCTAGGAATAACAGTATTTTTATCTCTTGTTATTCTTCAACCCTAGGAAAAACAGTGTTTTTTACTCTAATTATTTTTCAACCCTAGGAAAAACAGTGTTTTCTCACTCTACCTATTATTCAACCCTAGTAAAAGCAGTGTTTTTTTACTCTAATTATTCTTCAACCCTAGGAAAAACAGCGTTTTAACACACAAATTATTCTTGAACCCTAGGAAAAACAAGGTATTTTAACTCTTGTTATTCCTCAACCCTAGGAAAAACAGTGTGTTCTCACTCTAATTATTTTTCAACCATAGGAAAAACAGTGTTTTTTACTCTAATTATTCTTCAACCCTAGGAAAAACAGTGTTTTATACTCTAATTATTATTCAACCCTAGGAAAAACAGTGCACTTTAAACTAATTATTCTTCAACACTAGGAAAAACAGTGTTTTTTCACTGTAATTATTCTTCAACCCTAGGAAAAACAGTGTTTTTTTACTCTTGTTATTCTTCAACCCTATGAAAAACAGTGTTTTTTCACTCTAATTATTCTTCAACCCTAGGAAAAACAGTGCTTTTTCACTCTAAATGTTCTTTCAACTTAGGGAAAAAAGTGTTTTTTAACTCTCGTTATTCTTCAACCCTCAGAAAAACAGTGTTTTTTAACTCTTGTTATCCTTCAAACCTAGAAAGAACAGTGTTTTAATTCTAATTATTCTTCAACCTTAGGAAAAACAGTGTTTTTTCACTCTAATTATTCTCCAACCCTAGGGAAAACAGTGTTTTTTACTCTCATTATTCCTCAAACCTACGATAACAGTGATTTTTCGCTCTAATTATTCATCAACCCAAGGAAAAACAGTGCTTTTAAAACTAATTATTCTTCAACCCTAGGAAAAACAGTGCACTTTAAACTAATTATTCTTCAACACTAGGAAAAACAGTGTTTTTTCACTGTAATTATTCTTCAACCCTAGGAAAAACAGTGTTTTTTTTACTCTTATTATTCTTCAACCCTATGAAAAACAGTGTTTTTTCACTCTAATTATTCTTCAACCCTAGGAAAAACAGTGTTTTTTCACTCTACATATTCTTTCACCTTAGGGAAAAAAGTGTTTTTTAACTCTTGTTATTCTTCAACCCTAGGAAAAAAGGTGTTTTTCAACTCCTGTTATTCTTCAACCCTAGAAAAACAGTGTTCTTTAACTCTCGTTCTTTTTCAACCCGAGGAAAAACAGTGTTTTTTCACTCTTATTATTTTTCAACCCTAGGAAAAACAGTGTTTTTTCTATAATTATCCTTCAACCCTAGGAAAAACAGTGTTTTTTAACTGTTGTTATTTTTCAACCCTGGGAATAACAGTATTTTTTAACTCTTGTTATTCTTCAACGATAGGAAAAACAGTGTTTTTTCACTCTAATTATTCTTCAACCCTAGGAAAAACAGCGTTTTAACACTCTCATTATTCTTCAACCCTAGGAAAAAAAGGTATTTTAACTCTTGTTATTCCTCAACCCTAGGAAAAGCAGTGTGTTCTCACTCTAATTATTTTTCAACAATAGGAAAAACTGTTTTTTACTCTAATTATTTTTCAACCCTAGGAAAAACAGTGTTTTTTACTCTAATTATTCTTCAACCCTACGATAACAGTGTTTTTTCACTCTAATTATTCTTCAACCCTAGGAAAAACAGTGCTTTTTAAACTAATTATTCTTTAACACTAGGAAAAACAGTGTTTTATACTCTACTTATTCTTCAACCCTAGGAAAAACAGTGTTTTTTCACTCTAATTACTCTTTAACCCTAGGAAAACAGTGTTTTTTTACTCTTGTTATTCTTCAACCCTATGAAAAACAGTGTTTTTTCACTCTAATTATTCTTCAACCCTAGGAAAAACAGTGTTTTTTCACTCTAAATGTTCTTTCACCTTAGGGAAAAAAGTGTTTTTTAACTCTTGTTATTCTTCAACCCTAAGAAAAACAGTGTTTTCTAACTCTTGTTATCCTTCAAACCTAGAAAGAACAGTGTTTTAACTCTAATTATTCTTCAACCTTAGGAAAAACAGTGTTTTTTCACGCTAATTATTCTCCAACCCTAGGAAAAACAGGGTTTTTTACTCTCATTATTCCTCAAACCTACGATAACAGTGTTTTTCGCTCTAATTATTCATCAACCCGAGGAAAAACAGTGCTTTTAAAACTAATTATTCTTCAACCCTAGGAAAAACAGTGTTTTTTACACTAATTACTCTTCAACCCTAGGAAAAAATGTGTTTCTTCACTCTAATTATTCTTCAACCCTAGGAAAAACAGTGTTTTTTAAATCTTGTTATTCTTCAGCCCTTAGAAAAAACAGTGCTTTTACACTCTAAATATTCTTCAACCCTAGGAAAAGCATTGTTTTTTCACTCTAATAATTCTTCAACCCTAGGAAGAACAGTGTTTTTTCACTCTAATTATTCTTCATTCCTAGGAAAAACAGTGTTTTTTTAAACTCTTGTTATGCTTCAACCCTAGAAAAACAGTGTTCTTTAACCCTTGTTATTTTTCAACCCTAGGAAAAACAGTGTTTTTTCACTCTTATTATTTTTCAACCCTAGGAAAAACAGTGTTTTATACTATAATTATCCTTCAACCCTAGGAAAAAGAGTGTTTTTTAACTCTTGTTATTTTTCAACCCTAGGAATAACAGTATTTTTTAACTCTTGTTATTCTTCAACCCTAGGAAAAACAGTGTTTTTTTATTCTAATTATTTTCAACGCTAGGAAAAACAGTTTTTTTTACTCTAATTATTTTTCAACCCTAGGAAAAACAGTGTTTTTTCAATCTACTTATTTTTCAACCCTAGGAAAAGCCGTGTTTTTTACTCTAATTATTCTTCAACCCTAGGAAAAACAGCGTTTAAACACTCTAATTATTTTTCAACCCTAGGAAAAACGAGGTATTTTAAGTCTTGTTATTCCTCAACCCTAGGAAAAACAGTGTGTTCTCACTCTAATTATTTTTCAACCATAGGAAAAACAGTGTTTTTTACTCTAATTATTCTTCAACCCTGGGAAAAACAGTGTTTTTTATTCTAATAATTATTCAACACTAGGAAAAACAGTGTTTTTTCACTGTAATTATTCTTCAACCCTAGGGAAAACACTGCTTTTTCACTCTAATTATTCTTCAACCCTAGGAAAAATTGTGTTTTTTCACTCTAATTCTCCTTCAACCCTAGGAAAAATTGTGTTTTTTCACTCTAATTCTCCTTCAACCCTAGGAAAACAGTGTTTTTTAACTCCTGTTACTCTTCAACCCTAGAAAAACAGTGTACTTTAACTCTTGTTATTTTTAAACCCTAGGAAAAGCAGTGTTTTTTCACTCTTATTATTTTTCATCCCTAGGAAAAACAGTGTTTTTATACTAAAATTATCCTTCAACCCTAGGAATAACAGTATTTTTTATCTCTTGTTATTCTTCAACCCTAGGAAAAACAGTGTTTTATACTCTAATTATTATTCAACCCTAGGAAAAACAGTGCACTTTAAACTAATTATTCTTCAACACTAGGAAATACAGTGTTTTTTCACTGTAATTAGTCTTCAACCCTAGGAAAAACAGTGTTTTTAACTCTGATTATTCTTCAACCCTGGTAAAAACCGTCGTTTTTTACTCTAATTATTCTTCAACCCTAGGAAAAACACTGTTTTTTCACTCTAATTAGTCTTCAACCCTAGGAAAAGCAGTGTTTTTTCACTCTTATTATTTTTCATCCCTAGGAAAAACAGTGTTTTTATACTAAAATTATCCTTCAACCATAGGAAAAACAGTGTTTTTTAACTCTTGTTATTCTTCAACCCTAGGAATAACAGTATATTTTATCTCTTGTTATTCTTCAACCCTAGGAAAAACAGTGTTTTTTTACTCTAATTATTTTTCAACCCTAGGAAAAACAGTGTTTTCTCACTCTACCTATTATTCAACCCTAGTAAAAGCAGTGTTTTTTTACTCTAATTATTCTTCAACCCTAGGAAAAACAAGGTATTTTAACTCTTGTTATTCCTCAACCCTAGGAAAAACAGTGTGTTCTCACTCTAATTATTTTTCAACCATAGGAAAAACAGTGTTTTTTACTCTAATTATTCTTCAACCCTAGGAAAAACAGTGTTTTATACTCTAATTATTATTCAACCCTAGGAAAAACAGTGCACTTTAAACTAATTATTCTTCAACACTAGGAAAAAAAGTCTTTTTTCACTGTAATTATTCTTCAACCCTAGGAAGAACAGTGTTTTTTTACTCTTGTTATTCTTCAACCCTATGAAAAACAGTGTTTTTTCACTCTAATTATTCTTCAACCCTAGGAAAAACAGTGTTTTTTCACTCTAAATGTTCTTTCACCTTAGGGAAAAAAGTGTTTTTTAACTCTCGTTATTCTTCAACCCTCAGAAAAACAGTGTTTTTTAACTCTTGTTATCCTTCAAACCTAGAAAGAACAGTGTTTTAACTCTAATTATTCTTCAACCCTAGGAAAAACAAGGTATTTTAACTCTTGTTATTCCTCAACCCTAGGAAAAACAGTGTGTTCTCACTCTAATTATTTTTCAAACATAGGAAAAACAGTGTTTTTTACTCTAATTATTCTTCAACCCTAGGAAAAACAGTGTTTTATACTCTAATTATTATTCAACCCTAGGAAAAACAGTGCACTTTAAACTAATTATTCTTCGACACTAGGAAAAACAGTCTTTTTTCACTGTAATTATTCTTCAACCCTAGGAAAAACAGTGTTTTTTACTCTTGTTATTCTTCAACCCTATGAAAAACAGTGTTTTTTCACTCTAATTATTCTTCAACCCTAGGAAAAACAGTGTTTTTTCACTCTAAATGTTCTTTCACCTTAGGGAAAAAAGTGTTTTTTAACTCTCGTTATTCTTCAACCCTCAGAAAAACAGTGTTTTTTAACTCTTGTTATCCTTCAAACCTAGAAAGAACAGTGTTTTAACTCTAATTATTCTTCAACCTTAGGAAAAACAGTGTTTTTTCACTCTAATTATTCTCCAACCCTAGGGAAAACAGTGTTTTTTACTCTCATTATTCCTCAAACCTACGATAACAGTGATTTTTCGCTCTAATTATTCATCAACCCAAGGAAAAACTGTGCTTTTAAAACTAATTATTCTTCAACCCTAGGAAAAACAGTGTTTTTTACACTAATTACTCTTCAACCCTAGGAAAAAATGTGTTTCTTCACTCTAATTATTCTTCAACCCTAGGAAAAACAGTGTTTTTTAACTCTTGTTATCCTTCAAACCTAGAAAGAACAGTGTTTTAACTCTAATTATTCTTCAACCTTAGGAAAAACAGTGTTTTTTCACTCTACATATTCTTCAACCCTAGGAAGAACAGTGCTTTTTAATCTAATAATTCTTCAACCCTAGGAAAAACTGTGTTTTTTCACACAAATTATTCTTCAACCCTAGGAAAAAAGGTGTTTTTCAACTCCTGTTATTCTTCAACCCGAGAAAAACAGTGTTCTTTAACTCTCGTTCTTTTTCAACCCTAGGAAAAACAGTTTTTTTAACTCTTGTTATTTTTCAACCCTGGGAATAACAGTATTTTTTAACTCTTGTTATTCTTCAACCCTAGGAAAAACAGTGTTTTTTCACTCTAATTATTCTTCAACCCTAGGAAAAACAGCGTTTTAACACTCTCATTATTCTTCAACCCTAGGAAAAAAAGGTATTTTAACTCTTGTTATTCCTCAACCCTAGGAAAAGCAGTGTGTTCTCACTCTAATTATTTTTCAACAATAGGAAAAACAGTGTTTTTTACTCTAATTATTTTTCAACCCTAGGAAAAACAGTGTTTTTTACTCTAATTATTCTTCAACCCTAAGATAACAGTGTTTTTTCACTCTAATTATTCTTCAACCCTAGGAAAAACAGTGCTTTTTAAACTAATTATTCTTTAACACTAGGAAAAACAGTGTTTTATACTCTACTTATTCTTCAACCCTAGGAAAAACAGTGTTTTTTCACTCTAATTACACTTTAACCCTAGGAAAAACAGTGTTTTTTTACTCTTGTTATTCTTCAACCCTATGAACAACAGTGTTTTTTCACTCTAATTCTTCTTCAACCCTAGGAAAAACAGTGTTTTTTCACTCTAAATGTTCTTTCAACTTAGGGAAAAAAGTGTTTTTTAACTCTCGTTATTCTTCAACCCTCAGAAAAACAGTGTTTTTTAACTCTTGTTATCCTTCAAACCTAGAAAGAACAGTGTTTTAACTCTAATTATTCTTCAACCTTGGGAAAAACAGTGTTTTTTCACTCTAATTATTCTCCAACCCTAGGGAAAACAGTGTTTTTTACTCTCATTATTCCTCAAACCTACGATAACAGTGATTTTTCGCTCTAATTATTCATCAACCCAAGGAAAAACAGTGCTTTTAAAACTAATTATTCTTCAACCCTAGGAAAAACAGTGTTTTTTACACTAATTACTCTTCAACCCTAGGAAAAAATGTGTTTCTTCACTCTAATTATTCTTCAACCCTAGGAAAAACAGTGTTTTTTAACTCTTGTTATCCTTCAAACCTAGAAAGAACAGTGTTTTAACTCTAATTATTCTTCAACCTTAGGAAAAACAGTGTTTTTTCACTCTACATATTCTTCAACCCTAGGAAGAACAGTGCTTTTTAATCTAATAATTCTTCAACCCTAGGAAAAACTGTGTTTTTTCACACAAATTATTCTTCAACCCTAGGAAAAAAGGTGTTTTTCAACTCCTGTTATTCTTCAACCCTAGAAAAACAGTGTTCTTTAACTCTCGTTCTTTTTCAACCCGAGGAAAAACAGTGTTTTTTCACTCTTATTATTTTTCAACCCTAGGAAAAACAGTGTTTTTTCTATAATTATCCTTCAACCCTAGGAAAAACAGTTTTTTTAACTCTTGTTATTTTTCAACCCTGGGAATAACAGTATTTTTTAACTCTTGTTATTCTTCAACCCTAGGAAAAACAGTGTTTTTTCACTCTAATTATTCTTCAACCCTAGGAAAAACAGCGTTTTAACACTCTCATTATTCTTCAACCCTAGGAAAAAAAAGGTATTTTAACTCTTGTTATTCCTCAACCCTAGGAAAAGCAGTGTGTTCTCACTCTAATTATTTTTCAACAATAGGAAAAACAGTGTTTTTTACTCTAATTATTTTTCAACCCTAGGAAAAACAGTGTTTTTTACTCTAATTATTCTTCAACCCTACGATAACAGTGTTTTTTCACTCTAATTATTCTTCAACCCTAGGAAAAACAGTGCTTTTTAAACTAATTATTCTTTAACACTAGGAAAAACAGTGTTTTATACTCTACTTATTCTTCAACCCTAGGAAAAACAGTGTTTTTTCACTCTAATTACTCTTTAACCCTAGGAAAAACAGTGTTTTTTACTCTAATTATTCTTCAACACTGGGAAAAACAGTGTTTTTTATTCTAATTATTATTCAACCCTAGGAAAAACAGTGCTTTTTAAACTAATTATTCTTCAAAACTAGGAAAAACAGTGTTTTTTCACTGTAATTATTCTTCAACCCTAGGAAAAACACTGCTTTTTCACTCTAATTATTCTTCAACCCTAGGAAAAATTGTGTTTTTTCACTCTAATTCTCCTTCAACCCTAGGAAAACAGTGTTTTTTAACTCCTGTTACTCTTCAACCCTAGAAAAACAGTGTTCTTTAACTCTTGTTATTTTTAAACCCTAGGAAAAGCAGTGTTTTTTCACTCTTATTATTTTTCAACCCTAGGAAAAACAGTGTTTTTATACTAAAATTATCCTTCAACCCTAGGAAAAACAGTGTTTTTTAACTCTTGTTATTCTTCAACCCTAGGAATAACAGTATTTTTTATCTCTTGTTATTCTTCAACCCTAGGAAAAACAGTGTTTTATACTCTAATTATTATTCAACCCTAGGAAAAACAGTGCAATTTAAACTAATTATTCTTCAACACTAGGAAACACAGTGTTTTTTCACTGTAATTATTCTTCAACCCTAGGAAAAACAGTGTTTTTAACTCTGATTATTCTTCAACCCTGGTAAAAACCGTCGTTTTTTACTCTAATTATTCTTCAACCCTAGGAAAAACACTGTTTTTTCACTCTAATTAGTCTTCAACCCTAGGAAAAGCAGTGTTTTTTCACTCTTATTATTTTTCATCTCTAGGAAAAACAGTGTTTTTATACTAAAATTATCCTTCAACCATAGGAAAAACAGTGTTTTTTAACTCTTGTTATTCTTCAACCCTAGGAATAACAGTATATTTTATCTCTTGTTATTCTTCAACCCTAGGAAAAACAGTGTTTTTTTACTCTAATTATTTTTCAACCCTAGGAAAAACAGTGTTTTTTACTCTAATTATTCTTCAACCCTAAGATAACAGTGTTTTTTCACTCTAATTATTCTTCAACCCTAGGAAAAACAGTGCTTTTTAAACTAATTATTCTTTAACACTAGGAAAAACAGTGTTTTATACTCTACTTATTCTTCAACCCTAGGAAAAACAGTGTTTTTTCACTCTAATTACACTTTAACCCTAGGAAAAACAGTGTTTTTTTACTCTTGTTATTCTTCAACCCTATGAACAACAGTGTTTTTTCACTCTAATTATTCTTCAACCCTAGGAAAAACAGTGTTTTTTCACTCTAAATGTTCTTTCACCTTAGGGAAAAAAGTGTTTTTTAACTCTCGTTATTCTTCAACCCTCAGAAAAACAGTGTTTTTTAACTCTTGTTATCCTTCAAACCTAGAAAGAACAGTGTTTTAACTCTAATTATTCTTCAACCTTAGGAAAAACAGTGTTTTTTCACTCTAATTATTCTCCAACCCTAGGGAAAACAGTGTTTTTTACTCTCATTATTCCTCAAACCTACGATAACAGTGATTTTTCGCTCTAATTATTCATCAACCCAAGGAAAAACTGTGCTTTTAAAACTAATTATTCTTCAACCCTAGGAAAAACAGTGTTTTTTACACTAATTACTCTTCAACCCTAGGAAAAAATGTGTTTCTTCACTCTAATTATTCTTCAACCCTAGGAAAAACAGTGTTTTTTAACTCTTGTTATCCTTCAAACCTAGAAAGAACAGTGTTTTAACTCTAATTATTCTTCAACCTTAGGAAAAACAGTGTTTTTTCACTCTACATATTCTTCAACCCTAGGAAGAACAGTGCTTTTTAATCTAATAATTCTTCAACCCTAGGAAAAACTGTGTTTTTTCACACAAATTATTCTTCAACCCTAGGAAAAAAGGTGTTTTTCAACTCCTGTTATTCTTCAACCCGAGAAAAACAGTGTTCTTTAACTCTCGTTCTTTTTCAACCCTAGGAAAAACAGTTTTTTTAACTCTTGTTATTTTTCAACCCTGGGAATAACAGTATTTTTTAACTCTTGTTATTCTTCAACCCTAGGAAAAACAGTGTTTTTTCACTCTAATTATTCTTCAACCCTAGGAAAAACAGCGTTTTAACACTCTCATTATTCTTCAACCCTAGGAAAAAAAGGTATTTTAACTCTTGTTATTCCTCAACCCTAGGAAAAGCAGTGTGTTCTCACTCTAATTATTTTTCAACAATAGGAAAAACAGTGTTTTTTACTCTAATTATTTTTCAACCCTAGGAAAAACAGTGTTTTTTACTCTAATTATTCTTCAACCCTAAGATAACAGTGTTTTTTCACTCTAATTATTCTTCAACCCTAGGAAAAACAGTGCTTTTTAAACTAATTATTCTTTAACACTAGGAAAAACAGTGTTTTATACTCTACTTATTCTTCAACCCTAGGAAAAACAGTGTTTTTTCACTCTAATTACACTTTAACCCTAGGAAAAACAGTGTTTTTTTACTCTTGTTATTCTTCAACCCTATGAACAACAGTGTTTTTTCACTCTAATTCTTCTTCAACCCTAGGAAAAACAGTGTTTTTTCACTCTAAATGTTCTTTCAACTTAGGGAAAAAAGTGTTTTTTAACTCTCGTTATTCTTCAACCCTCAGAAAAACAGTGTTTTTTAACTCTTGTTATCCTTCAAACCTAGAAAGAACAGTGTTTTAACTCTAATTATTCTTCAACCTTGGGAAAAACAGTGTTTTTTCACTCTAATTATTCTCCAACCCTAGGGAAAACAGTGTTTTTTACTCTCATTATTCCTCAAACCTACGATAACAGTGATTTTTCGCTCTAATTATTCATCAACCCAAGGAAAAACAGTGCTTTTAAAACTAATTATTCTTCAACCCTAGGAAAAACAGTGTTTTTTACACTAATTACTCTTCAACCCTAGGAAAAAATGTGTTTCTTCACTCTAATTATTCTTCAACCCTAGGAAAAACAGTGTTTTTTAACTCTTGTTATCCTTCAAACCTAGAAAGAACAGTGTTTTAACTCTAATTATTCTTCAACCTTAGGAAAAACAGTGTTTTTTCACTCTACATATTCTTCAACCCTAGGAAGAACAGTGCTTTTTAATCTAATAATTCTTCAACCCTAGGAAAAACTGTGTTTTTTCACACAAATTATTCTTCAACCCTAGGAAAAAAGGTGTTTTTCAACTCCTGTTATTCTTCAACCCTAGAAAAACAGTGTTCTTTAACTCTCGTTCTTTTTCAACCCGAGGAAAAACAGTGTTTTTTCACTCTTATTATTTTTCAACCCTAGGAAAAACAGTGTTTTTTCTATAATTATCCTTCAACCCTAGGAAAAACAGTTTTTTTAACTCTTGTTATTTTTCAACCCTGGGAATAACAGTATTTTTTAACTCTTGTTATTCTTCAACCCTAGGAAAAACAGTGTTTTTTCACTCTAATTATTCTTCAACCCTAGGAAAAACAGCGTTTTAACACTCTCATTATTCTTCAACCCTAGGAAAAAAAAGGTATTTTAACTCTTGTTATTCCTCAACCCTAGGAAAAGCAGTGTGTTCTCACTCTAATTATTTTTCAACAATAGGAAAAACAGTGTTTTTTACTCTAATTATTTTTCAACCCTAGGAAAAACAGTGTTTTTTACTCTAATTATTCTTCAACCCTACGATAACAGTGTTTTTTCACTCTAATTATTCTTCAACCCTAGGAAAAACAGTGCTTTTTAAACTAATTATTCTTTAACACTAGGAAAAACAGTGTTTTATACTCTACTTATTCTTCAACCCTAGGAAAAACAGTGTTTTTTCACTCTAATTACTCTTTAACCCTAGGAAAAACAGTGTTTTTTACTCTAATTATTCTTCAACACTGGGAAAAACAGTGTTTTTTATTCTAATTATTATTCAACCCTAGGAAAAACAGTGCTTTTTAAACTAATTATTCTTCAAAACTAGGAAAAACAGTGTTTTTTCACTGTAATTATTCTTCAACCCTAGGAAAAACACTGCTTTTTCACTCTAATTATTCTTCAACCCTAGGAAAAATTGTGTTTTTTCACTCTAATTCTCCTTCAACCCTAGGAAAACAGTGTTTTTTAACTCCTGTTACTCTTCAACCCTAGAAAAACAGTGTTCTTTAACTCTTGTTATTTTTAAACCCTAGGAAAAGCAGTGTTTTTTCACTCTTATTATTTTTCAACCCTAGGAAAAACAGTGTTTTTATACTAAAATTATCCTTCAACCCTAGGAAAAACAGTGTTTTTTAACTCTTGTTATTCTTCAACCCTAGGAATAACAGTATTTTTTATCTCTTGTTATTCTTCAACCCTAGGAAAAACAGTGTTTTATACTCTAATTATTATTCAACCCTAGGAAAAACAGTGCAATTTAAACTAATTATTCTTCAACACTAGGAAACACAGTGTTTTTTCACTGTAATTATTCTTCAACCCTAGGAAAAACAGTGTTTTTAACTCTGATTATTCTTCAACCCTGGTAAAAACCGTCGTTTTTTACTCTAATTATTCTTCAACCCTAGGAAAAACACTGTTTTTTCACTCTAATTAGTCTTCAACCCTAGGAAAAGCAGTGTTTTTTCACTCTTATTATTTTTCATCTCTAGGAAAAACAGTGTTTTTATACTAAAATTATCCTTCAACCATAGGAAAAACAGTGTTTTTTAACTCTTGTTATTCTTCAACCCTAGGAATAACAGTATATTTTATCTCTTGTTATTCTTCAACCCTAGGAAAAACAGTGTTTTTTTACTCTAATTATTTTTCAACCCTAGGAAAAACAGTGTTTTCTCACTCTATCTATTATTCAACCCTAGTAAAAGCAGTGTTTTTTACTCTAATTATTCTTCAACCCTAGGAAAAACAAGGTATTTTAACTCTTGTTATTCCTCAACCCTAGGAAAAACAGTGTGTTCTCACTCTAATTATTTTTCAACCATAGGAAAAACAGTGTTTTTTACTCTAATTATTCTTCAACCCTAGGAAAAACAGTGTTTTATACTCTAATTATTATTCAACCCTAGGAAAAACAGTGCACTTTAAACTAATTATTCTTCAACACTAGGAAAAACAGTCTTTTTTCACTGTAATTATTCTTCAACCCTAGGAAAAACAGTGTTTTTTTACTCTTGTTATTCTTCAACCCTATGAAAAACAGTGTTTTTTCACTCTAATTATTCTTCAACCCTAGGAAAAACAGTGTTTTTTCACTCTAAATGTTCTTTCACCTTAGGGAAAAAAGTGTTTTTTAACTCTCGTTATTCTTCAACCCTCAGAAAAACAGTGTTTTTTAACTCTTGTTATCCTTCAAACCTAGAAAGAACAGTGTTTTAACTCTAATTATTCTTCAACCTTAGGAAAAACAGTGTTTTTTCACTCTAATTATTCTCCAACCCTAGGGAAAACAGTGTTTTTTACTCTCATTATTCCTCAAACCTACGATAACAGTGATTTTTCGCTCTAATTATTCATCAACCCAAGGAAAAACAGTGCTTTTAAAACTAATTATTCTTCAACCCTAGGAAAAACAGTGTTTTTTACACTAATTACTCTTCAACCCTAGGAAAAAATGTGTTTCTTCACTCTAATTATTCTTCAACCCTAGGAAAAACAGTGTTTTTTAACTCTTGTTATCCTTCAAACCTAGAAAGAACAGTGTTTTAACTCTAATTATTCTTCAACCTTAGGAAAAACAGTGTTTTTTCACTCTACATATTCTTCAACCCTAGGAAGAACAGTGCTTTTTAATCTAATAATTCTTCAACCCTAGGAAAAACTGTGTTTTTTCACACAAATTATTCTTCAACCCTAGGAAAAAAGGTGTTTTTCAACTCCTGTTATTCTTCAACCCTAGAAAAACAGTGTTCTTTAACTCTCGTTCTTTTTCAACCCGAGGAAAAACAGTGTTTTTTCACTCGTATTATTTTTCAACCCTAGGAAAAACAGTGTTTTCTCTATAATTATCCTTCAACCCTAGGAAAAACAGTTTTTTTAACTCTTGTTATTTTTCAACCCTGGGAATAACAGTATTTTTTAACTCTTGTTATTCTTCAACCCTAGGAAAAACAGTGTTTTTTCACTCTAATTATTCTTCAACCCTAGGAAAAACAGCGTTTTAACACTCTCATTATTCTTCAACCCTAGGAAAAAAAAGGTATTTTAACTCTTGTTATTCCTCAACCCTAGGAAAAGCAGTGTGTTCTCACTCTAATTATTTTTCAACAATAGGAAAAACAGTGTTTTTTACTCTAATTATTTTTCAACCCTAGGAAAAACAGTGTTTTTTACTCTAATTATTCTTCAACCCTACGATAACAGTGTTTTTTCACTCTAATTATTCTTCAACCCTAGGAAAAACAGTGCTTTTTAAACTAATTATTCTTTAACACTAGGAAAAACAGTGTTTTATACTCTACTTATTCTTCAACCCTAGGAAAAACAGTGTTTTTTCACTCTAATTACTCTTTAACCCTAGGAAAAACAGTGTTTTTTACTCTAATTATTCTTCAACACTGGGAAAAACAGTGTTTTTTATTCTAATTATTATTCAACCCTAGGAAAAACAGTGCTTTTTAAACTAATTATTCTTCAAAACTAGGAAAAACAGTGTTTTTTCACTGTAATTATTCTTCAACCCTAGGAAAAACACTGCTTTTTCACTCTAATTATTCTTCAACCCTAGGAAAAATTGTGTTTTTTCACTCTAATTCTCCTTCAACCCTAGGAAAACAGTGTTTTTTAACTCCTGTTACTCTTCAACCCTAGAAAAACAGTGTTCTTTAACTCTTGTTATTTTTAAACCCTAGGAAAAGCAGTGTTTTTTCACTCTTATTATTTTTCAACCCTAGGAAAAACAGTGTTTTTATACTAAAATTATCCTTCAACCCTAGGAAAAACAGTGTTTTTTAACTCTTGTTATTCTTCAACCCTAGGAATAACAGTATTTTTTATCTCTTGTTATTCTTCAACCCTAGGAAAAACAGTGTTTTATACTCTAATTATTATTCAACCCTAGGAAAAACAGTGCAATTTAAACTAATTATTCTTCAACACTAGGAAACACAGTGTTTTTTCACTGTAATTATTCTTCAACCCTAGGAAAAACAGTGTTTTTAACTCTGATTATTCTTCAACCCTGGTAAAAACCGTCGTTTTTTACTCTAATTATTCTTCAACCCTAGGAAAAACACTGTTTTTTCACTCTAATTAGTCTTCAACCCTAGGAAAAGCAGTGTTTTTTCACTCTTATTATTTTTCATCTCTAGGAAAAACAGTGTTTTTATACTAAAATTATCCTTCAACCATAGGAAAAACAGTGTTTTTTAACTCTTGTTATTCTTCAACCCTAGGAATAACAGTATATTTTATCTCTTGTTATTCTTCAACCCTAGGAAAAACAGTGTTTTTTTACTCTAATTATTTTTCAACCCTAGGAAAAACAGTGTTTTCTCACTCTATCTATTATTCAACCCTAGTAAAAGCAGTGTTTTTTTACTCTAATTATTCTTCAACCCTAGGAAAAACAAGGTATTTTAACTCTTGTTATTCCTCAACCCTAGGAAAAACAGTGTGTTCTCACTCTAATTATATTTCAACCATAGGAAAAACAGTGTTTTTTACTCTAATTATTCTTCAACCCTAGGAAAAACAGTGTTTTATACTCTAGTTATTATTCAACCCTAGGAAAAACAGTGCACTTTAAACTAATTATTCTTCAACACTAGGAAAAACAGTCTTTTTTCACTGTAATTATTCTTCAACCCTAGGAAAAACAGTGTTTTTTTACTCTTGTTATTCTTCAACCCTATGAACAACAGTGTTTTTTCACTCTAATTCTTCTTCAACCCTAGGAAAAACAGTGTTTTTTCACTCTAAATGTTCTTTCAACTTAGGGAAAAAAGTGTTTTTTAACTCTCGTTATTCTTCAACCCTCAGAAAAACAGTGTTTTTTAACTCTTGTTATCCTTCAAACCTAGAAAGAACAGTGTTTTAACTCTAATTATTCTTCAACCTTGGGAAAAACAGTGTTTTTTCACTCTAATTATTCTCCAACCCTAGGGAAAACAGTGTTTTTTACTCTCATTATTCCTCAAACCTACGATAACAGTGATTTTTCGCTCTAATTATTCATCAACCCAAGGAAAAACAGTGCTTTTAAAACTAATTATTCTTCAACCCTAGGAAAAACAGTGTTTTTTACACTAATTACTCTTCAACCCTAGGAAAAAATGTGTTTCTTCACTCTAATTATTCTTCAACCCTAGGAAAAACAGTGTTTTTTAACTCTTGTTATCCTTCAAACCTAGAAAGAACAGTGTTTTAACTCTAATTATTCTTCAACCTTAGGAAAAACAGTGTTTTTTCACTCTACATATTCTTCAACCCTAGGAAGAACAGTGCTTTTTAATCTAATAATTCTTCAACCCTAGGAAAAACTGTGTTTTTTCACACAAATTATTCTTCAACCCTAGGAAAAAAGGTGTTTTTCAACTCCTGTTATTCTTCAACCCTAGAAAAACAGTGTTCTTTAACTCTCGTTCTTTTTCAACCCGAGGAAAAACAGTGTTTTTTCACTCTTATTATTTTTCAACCCTAGGAAAAACAGTGTTTTTTCTATAATTATCCTTCAACCCTAGGAAAAACAGTTTTTTTAACTCTTGTTATTTTTCAACCCTGGGAATAACAGTATTTTTTAACTCTTGTTATTCTTCAACCCTAGGAAAAACAGTGTTTTTTCACTCTAATTCTTCTTCAACCCTAGGAAAAACAGTGTTTTTTCACTCTAAATGTTCTTTCAACTTAGGGAAAAAAGTGTTTTTTAACTCTCGTTATTCTTCAACCCTCAGAAAAACAGTGTTTTTTAACTCTTGTTATCCTTCAAACCTAGAAAGAACAGTGTTTTAACTCTAATTATTCTTCAACCTTGGGAAAAACAGTGTTTTTTCACTCTAATTATTCTCCAACCCTAGGGAAAACAGTGTTTTTTACTCTCATTATTCCTCAAACCTACGATAACAGTGATTTTTCGCTCTAATTATTCATCAACCCAAGGAAAAACAGTGCTTTTAAAACTAATTATTCTTCAACCCTAGGAAAAACAGTGTTTTTTACACTAATTACTCTTCAACCCTAGGAAAAAATGTGTTTCTTCACTCTAATTATTCTTCAACCCTAGGAAAAACAGTGTTTTTTAACTCTTGTTATCCTTCAAACCTAGAAAGAACAGTGTTTTAACTCTAATTATTCTTCAACCTTAGGAAAAACAGTGTTTTTTCACTCTACATATTCTTCAACCCTAGGAAGAACAGTGCTTTTTAATCTAATAATTCTTCAACCCTAGGAAAAACTGTGTTTTTTCACACAAATTATTCTTCAACCCTAGGAAAAAAGGTGTTTTTCAACTCCTGTTATTCTTCAACCCTAGAAAAACAGTGTTCTTTAACTCTCGTTCTTTTTCAACCCGAGGAAAAACAGTGTTTTTTCACTCTTATTATTTTTCAACCCTAGGAAAAACAGTGTTTTTTCTATAATTATCCTTCAACCCTAGGAAAAACAGTTTTTTTAACTCTTGTTATTTTTCAACCCTGGGAATAACAGTATTTTTTAACTCTTGTTATTCTTCAACCCTAGGAAAAACAGTGTTTTTTCACTCTAATTATTCTTCAACCCTAGGAAAAACAGCGTTTTAACACTCTCATTATTCTTCAACCCTAGGAAAAAAAAGGTATTTTAACTCTTGTTATTCCTCAACCCTAGGAAAAGCAGTGTGTTCTCACTCTAATTATTTTTCAACAATAGGAAAAACAGTGTTTTTTACTCTAATTATTTTTCAACCCTAGGAAAAACAGTGTTTTTTACTCTAATTATTCTTCAACCCTACGATAACAGTGTTTTTTCACTCTAATTATTCTTCAACCCTAGGAAAAACAGTGCTTTTTAAACTAATTATTCTTTAACACTAGGAAAAACAGTGTTTTATACTCTACTTATTCTTCAACCCTAGGAAAAACAGTGTTTTTTCACTCTAATTACTCTTTAACCCTAGGAAAAACAGTGTTTTTTACTCTAATTATTCTTCAACACTGGGAAAAACAGTGTTTTTTATTCTAATTATTATTCAACCCTAGGAAAAACAGTGCTTTTTAAACTAATTATTCTTCAAAACTAGGAAAAACAGTGTTTTTTCACTGTAATTATTCTTCAACCCTAGGAAAAACACTGCTTTTTCACTCTAATTATTCTTCAACCCTAGGAAAAATTGTGTTTTTTCACTCTAATTCTCCTTCAACCCTAGGAAAACAGTGTTTTTTAACTCCTGTTACTCTTCAACCCTAGAAAAACAGTGTTCTTTAACTCTTGTTATTTTTAAACCCTAGGAAAAGCAGTGTTTTTTCACTCTTATTATTTTTCAACCCTAGGAAAAACAGTGTTTTTATACTAAAATTATCCTTCAACCCTAGGAAAAACAGTGTTTTTTAACTCTTGTTATTCTTCAACCCTAGGAATAACAGTATTTTTTATCTCTTGTTATTCTTCAACCCTAGGAAAAACAGTGTTTTATACTCTAATTATTATTCAACCCTAGGAAAAACAGTGCAATTTAAACTAATTATTCTTCAACACTAGGAAACACAGTGTTTTTTCACTGTAATTATTCTTCAACCCTAGGAAAAACAGTGTTTTTAACTCTGATTATTCTTCAACCCTGGTAAAAACCGTCGTTTTTTACTCTAATTATTCTTCAACCCTAGGAAAAACACTGTTTTTTCACTCTAATTAGTCTTCAACCCTAGGAAAAGCAGTGTTTTTTCACTCTTATTATTTTTCATCTCTAGGAAAAACAGTGTTTTTATACTAAAATTATCCTTCAACCATAGGAAAAACAGTGTTTTTTAACTCTTGTTATTCTTCAACCCTAGGAATAACAGTATATTTTATCTCTTGTTATTCTTCAACCCTAGGAAAAACAGTGTTTTTTTACTCTAATTATTTTTCAACCCTAGGAAAAACAGTGTTTTCTCACTCTATCTATTATTCAACCCTAGTAAAAGCAGTGTTTTTTACTCTAATTATTCTTCAACCCTAGGAAAAACAAGGTATTTTAACTCTTGTTATTCCTCAACCCTAGGAAAAACAGTGTGTTCTCACTCTAATTATTTTTCAACCATAGGAAAAACAGTGTTTTTTACTCTAATTATTCTTCAACCCTAGGAAAAACAGTGTTTTATACTCTAATTATTATTCAACCCTAGGAAAAACAGTGCACTTTAAACTAATTATTCTTCAACACTAGGAAAAACAGTCTTTTTTCACTGTAATTATTCTTCAACCCTAGGAAAAACAGTGTTTTTTTACTCTTGTTATTCTTCAACCCTATGAAAAACAGTGTTTTTTCACTCTAATTATTCTTCAACCCTAGGAAAAACAGTGTTTTTTCACTCTAAATGTTCTTTCACCTTAGGGAAAAAAGTGTTTTTTAACTCTCGTTATTCTTCAACCCTCAGAAAAACAGTGTTTTTTAACTCTTGTTATCCTTCAAACCTAGAAAGAACAGTGTTTTAACTCTAATTATTCTTCAACCTTAGGAAAAACAGTGTTTTTTCACTCTAATTATTCTCCAACCCTAGGGAAAACAGTGTTTTTTACTCTCATTATTCCTCAAACCTACGATAACAGTGATTTTTCGCTCTAATTATTCATCAACCCAAGGAAAAACAGTGCTTTTAAAACTAATTATTCTTCAACCCTAGGAAAAACAGTGTTTTTTACACTAATTACTCTTCAACCCTAGGAAAAAATGTGTTTCTTCACTCTAATTATTCTTCAACCCTAGGAAAAACAGTGTTTTTTAACTCTTGTTATCCTTCAAACCTAGAAAGAACAGTGTTTTAACTCTAATTATTCTTCAACCTTAGGAAAAACAGTGTTTTTTCACTCTACATATTCTTCAACCCTAGGAAGAACAGTGCTTTTTAATCTAATAATTCTTCAACCCTAGGAAAAACTGTGTTTTTTCACACAAATTATTCTTCAACCCTAGGAAAAAAGGTGTTTTTCAACTCCTGTTATTCTTCAACCCTAGAAAAACAGTGTTCTTTAACTCTCGTTCTTTTTCAACCCGAGGAAAAACAGTGTTTTTTCACTCGTATTATTTTTCAACCCTAGGAAAAACAGTGTTTTCTCTATAATTATCCTTCAACCCTAGGAAAAACAGTTTTTTTAACTCTTGTTATTTTTCAACCCTGGGAATAACAGTATTTTTTAACTCTTGTTATTCTTCAACCCTAGGAAAAACAGTGTTTTTTCACTCTAATTATTCTTCAACCCTAGGAAAAACAGCGTTTTAACACTCTCATTATTCTTCAACCCTAGGAAAAAAAAGGTATTTTAACTCTTGTTATTCCTCAACCCTAGGAAAAGCAGTGTGTTCTCACTCTAATTATTTTTCAACAATAGGAAAAACAGTGTTTTTTACTCTAATTATTTTTCAACCCTAGGAAAAACAGTGTTTTTTACTCTAATTATTCTTCAACCCTACGATAACAGTGTTTTTTCACTCTAATTATTCTTCAACCCTAGGAAAAACAGTGCTTTTTAAACTAATTATTCTTTAACACTAGGAAAAACAGTGTTTTATACTCTACTTATTCTTCAACCCTAGGAAAAACAGTGTTTTTTCACTCTAATTACTCTTTAACCCTAGGAAAAACAGTGTTTTTTACTCTAATTATTCTTCAACACTGGGAAAAACAGTGTTTTTTATTCTAATTATTATTCAACCCTAGGAAAAACAGTGCTTTTTAAACTAATTATTCTTCAAAACTAGGAAAAACAGTGTTTTTTCACTGTAATTATTCTTCAACCCTAGGAAAAACACTGCTTTTTCACTCTAATTATTCTTCAACCCTAGGAAAAATTGTGTTTTTTCACTCTAATTCTCCTTCAACCCTAGGAAAACAGTGTTTTTTAACTCCTGTTACTCTTCAACCCTAGAAAAACAGTGTTCTTTAACTCTTGTTATTTTTAAACCCTAGGAAAAGCAGTGTTTTTTCACTCTTATTATTTTTCAACCCTAGGAAAAACAGTGTTTTTATACTAAAATTATCCTTCAACCCTAGGAAAAACAGTGTTTTTTAACTCTTGTTATTCTTCAACCCTAGGAATAACAGTATTTTTTATCTCTTGTTATTCTTCAACCCTAGGAAAAACAGTGTTTTATACTCTAATTATTATTCAACCCTAGGAAAAACAGTGCAATTTAAACTAATTATTCTTCAACACTAGGAAACACAGTGTTTTTTCACTGTAATTATTCTTCAACCCTAGGAAAAACAGTGTTTTTAACTCTGATTATTCTTCAACCCTGGTAAAAACCGTCGTTTTTTACTCTAATTATTCTTCAACCCTAGGAAAAACACTGTTTTTTCACTCTAATTAGTCTTCAACCCTAGGAAAAGCAGTGTTTTTTCACTCTTATTATTTTTCATCTCTAGGAAAAACAGTGTTTTTATACTAAAATTATCCTTCAACCATAGGAAAAACAGTGTTTTTTAACTCTTGTTATTCTTCAACCCTAGGAATAACAGTATATTTTATCTCTTGTTATTCTTCAACCCTAGGAAAAACAGTGTTTTTTTACTCTAATTATTTTTCAACCCTAGGAAAAACAGTGTTTTCTCACTCTATCTATTATTCAACCCTAGTAAAAGCAGTGTTTTTTTACTCTAATTATTCTTCAACCCTAGGAAAAACAAGGTATTTTAACTCTTGTTATTCCTCAACCCTAGGAAAAACAGTGTGTTCTCACTCTAATTATATTTCAACCATAGGAAAAACAGTGTTTTTTACTCTAATTATTCTTCAACCCTAGGAAAAACAGTGTTTTATACTCTAGTTATTATTCAACCCTAGGAAAAACAGTGCACTTTAAACTAATTATTCTTCAACACTAGGAAAAACAGTCTTTTTTCACTGTAATTATTCTTCAACCCTAGGAAAAACAGTGTTTTTTTACTCTTGTTATTCTTCAACCCTATGAACAACAGTGTTTTTTCACTCTAATTCTTCTTCAACCCTAGGAAAAACAGTGTTTTTTCACTCTAAATGTTCTTTCAACTTAGGGAAAAAAGTGTTTTTTAACTCTCGTTATTCTTCAACCCTCAGAAAAACAGTGTTTTTTAACTCTTGTTATCCTTCAAACCTAGAAAGAACAGTGTTTTAACTCTAATTATTCTTCAACCTTGGGAAAAACAGTGTTTTTTCACTCTAATTATTCTCCAACCCTAGGGAAAACAGTGTTTTTTACTCTCATTATTCCTCAAACCTACGATAACAGTGATTTTTCGCTCTAATTATTCATCAACCCAAGGAAAAACAGTGCTTTTAAAACTAATTATTCTTCAACCCTAGGAAAAACAGTGTTTTTTACACTAATTACTCTTCAACCCTAGGAAAAAATGTGTTTCTTCACTCTAATTATTCTTCAACCCTAGGAAAAACAGTGTTTTTTAACTCTTGTTATCCTTCAAACCTAGAAAGAACAGTGTTTTAACTCTAATTATTCTTCAACCTTAGGAAAAACAGTGTTTTTTCACTCTACATATTCTTCAACCCTAGGAAGAACAGTGCTTTTTAATCTAATAATTCTTCAACCCTAGGAAAAACTGTGTTTTTTCACACAAATTATTCTTCAACCCTAGGAAAAAAGGTGTTTTTCAACTCCTGTTATTCTTCAACCCTAGAAAAACAGTGTTCTTTAACTCTCGTTCTTTTTCAACCCGAGGAAAAACAGTGTTTTTTCACTCTTATTATTTTTCAACCCTAGGAAAAACAGTGTTTTTTCTATAATTATCCTTCAACCCTAGGAAAAACAGTTTTTTTAACTCTTGTTATTTTTCAACCCTGGGAATAACAGTATTTTTTTAACTCTTGTTATTCTTCAACCCTAGGAAAAACAGTGTTTTTTCACTCTAATTATTCTTCAACCCTAGGAAAAACAGCGTTTTAACACTCTCATTATTCTTCAACCCTAGGAAAAAAAAGGTATTTTAACTCTTGTTATTCCTCAACCCTAGGAAAAGCAGTGTGTTCTCACTATAATTATTTTCAACAATAGGAAAAACAGTGTTTTTTACTCTAATTATTTTTCAACCCTAGGAAAAACAGTGTTTTTTACTCTAATTATTCTTCAACCCTACGATAACAGTGTTTTTTTCACTCTAATTATTCTTCAACCCTAGGAAAAACAGTGCTTTTTAAACTAATTATTCTTTAACACTAGGAAAAAACAGTGTTTTATACTCTACTTATTCTTCAACCCTAGGAAAAACAGTGTTTTTTCACTCTAATTACTCTTTAACCCTAGGAAAAACAGTGTTTTTTTACTCTTGTTACTCTTCAACCCTATGAACAACAGTGTTTTTTCACTCTAATTATTCTTCAACCCTAGGAAAAACAGTGTTTTTTCACTCTAAATGTTCTTTCACCTTAGGGAAAAAAGTGTTTTTTAACACTTGTTATTCTTCAACCCTAAGAAAAACAGTGTTTTCTAACTCTTGTTATCCTTCAAACCTAGAAAGAACAGTGTTTTAACTCTAATTATTCTTCAACCTTAGGAAAAACAGTGTTTTTTCACGCTAATTATTCTCCAACCCTAGGAAAAACAGTGTTTTTTACTCTCATTATTCCTCAAACCTACGATAACAGTGTTTTTTCGCTCTAATTATTCATCAACCCGAGGAAAAACAGTGCTTTTAAAACTTATTATTCTTCAACCCTAGTAAAAACAGTGTTTTTAACTCTGATTATTCTTCAACCCTGGTAAAAACCGTCGTTTTTTACTCTAATTATTCTTCAACCCTAGGAAAAACACTGTTTTTTCACTCTAATTAGTCTTCAACCCTAGGAAAAGCAGTGTTTTTTCACTCTTATTATTTTTCATCCCTAGGAAAAACAGTGTTTTTATACTAAAATTATCCTTCAACCATAGGAAAAACAGTGTTTTTTAACTCTTGTTATTCTTCAACCCTAAGAAAAACAGTGTTTTCTAACTCTTGTTATCCTTCAAACCTAGAAAGAACAGTGTTTTAACTCTAATTACTCTTCAACCCTAGGAAAAAATGTGTTTCTTCACTCTAATTATTCTTCAACCCTAGGAAAAACAGTGTTTTTTAACTCTTGTTATTCTTCAGCCCTTAGAAAAACAGTGCTTTTACACTCTAAATATTCTTCAACCCTAGGAAAAGCATTGTTTTTTCACTCTAATAATTCTTCAACCCTAGGAAGAACAGTGTTTTTTCACTCTAATTATTTTTCATTCCTAGGAAAAACAGTGTTTTTTTAACTCTTGTTATGCTTCAACCCTAGAAAAACAGTGTTCTTTAACCCTTGTTATTTTTCAACCCTAAGAAAAACATTGTTTTTTCACTCTTATTATTTTTCAACCCTAGGAAAAACAGTGTTTTTTACTATAATTATCCTTCGACCCTAGGAAAAAGAGTGTTTTTTAACTCTTGTTATTTTTCAACCCTAGGAATAACAGTATTTTTTAACTCTTGTTATTCTTCAACCCTAGGAAAAACAGTGTTTTTTTATTCTAATTATTTTCAACGCTAGGAAAAACAGTGTTTTTTCAATCTACTTATTTTTCAACCCTAGTAAAAGCCGTGTTTTTTACTCTAATTATTCTTCAACCCTAGGAAAAACAGCGTTTTAACACTCTAATTATTTTTCAACCCTAGGAAAAACAAGGTATTTTAAGTCTTGTTATTCCTCAACCCTAGGAAAAACAGTGTGTTCTCACTCTAATTATTTTTCAACCATAAGAAAAACAGTGTTTTTTTATTCTAATTATTATTCAACCCTAGGAAAAACAGTGCTTTTTAAACTAATTATTCTTCAACACTAGGAAAAACAGTGTTTTTTCACTGTAATTATTCTTCAACCCTAGAAAAACAGTGTTCTTTAACTCTTGTTATTTTTCAACCCTAGGAAAAGCAGTGTTTTTTCACTCTTATTATTTTTCAACCCTATGAAAAACAGTGTTTTTATACTAAAATTATCCTTCAACCCTAGTAAAAACAGTGTTTTTTAACTCTTGTTATTCTTCAACCCTAGGAATAACAGTATTTTTTATCTCTTGTTATTCTTCATCCCTAGGAAAAACAGTTTTTTTACTCTAATTATTTTTCAACCCTAGGAAAAACAGTGTTTTCTCACCCTACCTATTATTCAACCCTAGTAAAAGCAGTGTTTTTTTAGTCTAATTATTCTTCAACCCTAGGAAAAACAGCGTTTTAACACACTAATTATTCTTGAACACTAGGAAAAACAAGGTATTTTAACTCTTGTTATTCCTCAACCCTAGGAAAAACAATGTGTCCTCACTCTAATTATTTTTCAACCATAGGAAAAACAGTGTTTTTTACTCTAATTATTCTTCAACCCTAGGAAAAACAGTGTTTTATACTCTAATTATTATTCAACCCTAGGAAAAACAGTGCACTTTAAACTAATTATTCTTCAACACTAGGAAATACAGTGTTTTTTTCACTGTAATTATTCTTCAACCCTAGGAAAAACAGTGTTTTTAACTCTGATTATTCTTCAACCCTGGTAAAAACAGTCGTTTTTTACTCTAATTATTCTTCAACCCTAGGAAAAACACTGTTTTTTCACTCTAATTAGTCTTCAACCCTAGGAAAAGCAGTGTTTTTTCACTCTTATTATTTTTCATCCCTAGGAAAAACAGTGTTTTTATACTAAAATTATCCTTCAACCCTAGGAAAAACAGTGTTTTTTAACTCTTGTTATTCTTCAACCCTAGGAATAACAGTATATTTTATCTCTTGTTATTCTTCAACCCTAGGAAAAACAGTGTTTTTTTACTCTAATTATTTTTCAACCCTAGGAAAAACAGTGTTTTCTCACTCTACCTATTATTCAACCCTAGTAAAAGCAGTGTTTTTTTACTCTAATTATTCTTCAACCCTAGGAAAAACAGCGTTTTAACACACTAATTATTCTTGAACCCTAGGAAAAACAAGGTATTTTAACTCTTGTTATTCCTCAACCCTAGGAAAAACAGTGTGTTCTCACTCTAATTATTTTTCAACCATAGGAAAAACAGTGTTTTTTACTCTAATTATTCTTCAACCCTAGGAAAAACAGTGTTTTATACTCTAATTATTATTCAACTCTAGGAAAAACAGTGCACTTTAAACTAATTATTCTTCAACACTAGGAAAAACAGTGTTTTTTCACTGTAATTATTCTTCAACCCTAGGAAAAACAGTGTTTTTAACTCTGATTATTCTTCAACCCTGGGAAAAACCGTCGTTTTTTACTCTAATTATTCTTCAACCCAAGGAAAAACACTGTTTTTTCACTCTAATTAGTCTTCAACCCTAGGAAAACTGTGTTTTTTTCACTCTAATTATTCTTCAACCCTAGGAAAAACAGTGTTTTTTAACTCCTGTTATTCTTCAACCCTAGAAAAAAAAATTCAACCCTAGGAGAAAGAGTGTTTTTTCACTCTTATTATTTTTCAACCCTAGGAAAAACAGTGTTTTTTACTATAATTATCCTTCAACCCTAGGAAAAACAGTGTTTTTAACGTTTGTTATTTTTCAACCCTAGGAATAACAGTATTTTTTAACTCTTGTTATTCTTCAAACCTAGGAAAAACAGTGTTTTTTTACTCTAATTATTTTCAAAGCTAGGAAAAACAGTGTCTTTTTACTCTAATTATTTTTCAACCCTAGGAAAACGGTGCTTTTTCACTCGAGTTATTTTTCAACACTAGTAAAAGCAGTTTTTTTACTCTAATTATTCTTGAACCCTAGGGAAAACAGCGTTTTAACACTCTAATTATTCTTCAACCCTAGGAAAAACAAGGTATTTTAACTCTTGTTATTCCTCAACCCTAGGAAAAACAGTGTGTTCTCACTCTAGTTATTTTTCAACCATAGGAAAAACAGTGTTTTTTAAATCTTGTTATTCTTCAACCCTAGAAAAACAGTGTTTCTTAACTCTTGTTATTTTTCAACCCTAGTAAAAACAGTGTTTTTTCACTCTAATTATTTACAACGCTAGGAAAATTTTTTTACTCTAATTATTCTTCAAGCCTAGGAAAAACAGTGTTGTTTCACTCTACATATTCTTCAACCCTAGGAAGAACAGTGCTTTTTAAACTAATAATTCTTCAACCCTAGGAAAAACTGTGTTTTTTCACACAAATTATTCTTCAACCCTAGGAAAAAAGGTGTTTTTCAACTCCTGTTATTCTTCAACCCTAGAAAAACAGGGTTCTTTAACTCTCGTTGTTTTTCAACACGAGGAAAAACAGTGTTTTTTCACTCTTATTATTTTTCAACTCTAGGAAAAACAGTGTTTTTTCTATAATTATCCTTCAACCCTAGGAAAAACCGTGTTTATTAACTCTTGTTATTTTTCAACCCTGGGAATAACAGTATTTTTAACTCTTGTTATTCTTCAACCCTAGGAAAAACAGTGTTTTTTCACTCTAATTATTCTTCAACCCTAGGAAAAACAGCGTTTTAACACTCTCATTATTCTTCAACCCTAGGAAAAAAAAGGTATTTTAACTCTTGTTATTCCTCAACTCTAGGAAAAGCAGTGTGTTCTCACTCTAATTATTTTTCAACAATAGGAAAAACAGTGTTTTTTACTCTAATTATTCTTCAACCCTAGGAAAAACAGTGTTTTTTACTCTAATTTTTCTTCAACCCTACGATAACAGTGTTTTCTCACTCTAATTATTCCTCAACCCTAGGAAAAACAGTGCTTTTTAAACTAATTATTCTTTAACACTAGGAAAAACAGTGTTTTATACTCTACTTATTCTTCAACCCTAGGAAAAACAGTGTTTTTTTCACTCTAATTACTCTTTAACCCTAGGAAAAACAGTGTTTTTTCACTCTAATTATTCTCCAACCCTAGGGAAAACAGTGTTTTTTACTCTCATTATTCCTCAAACCTACGATAACAGTGTTTTTTCGCTCTAATTATTCATCAACCCAAGGAAAAACAGTGCTTTTAAAACTAATTATTCTTCAACCCTAGGAAAAACAGTGTTTTTTACACTAATTACTCTTCAACCCTAGGAAAAAATGTGTTTCTTCACTCTAATTATTCTTCAACCCTAGGAAAAACAGTGTTCTTTAACTCTTGTTATTCTTCAGTCCTTAGAAAAACAGTGCTTTTACACTCTAAATATTCTTCAACCCTAGGAAAAACATTGTTTTTCACTCTAATAATTCTTCAACCCTAGGAAGAACAGTGTTTTTTCACTCTAATTATTCTTCAACCCTAGGAAAAACAGTGTTTTTTAACTCTTGTTATGCTCAACCCTAGAAAAACAGTGTTCTTTAGTCCTTGTTATTTTTCAACCCTAGGAAAAACAGTGTTCTTTCACTCTTATTATTTTTCAACCCTAGGAAAAACAGTGTTTTTTACTATAATTATCCTTCAACCCTAGGAAAAAGAGTGTTTTTTAACTCTTGTTATTTTTCAACCCTAGGAATAACAGTATTTTTTAACTCTTGTTATTCTTCAACCCTAGGAAAAACAGTGTTTTTTTATTCTAATTATTTTCAACGCTAGGAAAAACAGTGTTTTTTTACTCTAATTATTTTTCAACCCTAGGAAAAACAGTGTTTTTTTATTCTAATTATTTTCAACGCTAGGAAAAACAGTGTTTTTTTACTCTAATTATTCTTCAACCCTAGGAAAAACAGCGTTTTAACACTCTAATTTTTTTGTCAACCCTAGGAAAAACAAGGTATTTTAAGTCTTGTTATTCCTCAACCCTAGGAAAAACAGTGTGTTCTCACTCTAATTATTTTTCAACCATAGGAAAAACAGTGTTTTTTACCCTAATTATTCTTTAACCCTGGGAAAAAACAGTGTTTTTTATTCTAATTATTATTCAACCCTAGGAAAAACAGTGCTTTTTAAACTAATTATTCTTCAACACTAGGAAAAAGAGTGTTTTTTCACTGTAATTATTCTTCAACCCTAGGAAAAACACTGTTTTTTCACTCTAATTATTCTTCAACCCTAGGAAAAATTGTGTTTTTCAATCTAATTCTCCTTCAACCCTAGGAAAACAGTGTTTTTTAACTCCTGTTACTCTTCAACCCTTGAAAAACAGTGTTCTTTAACTCTTGTTTTTTTAAATCCTAGGAAAAGCAGTGTTTTTTACTCTAATTATTCTTCAACCCTAGGAAAAACAGCGTTTTAACACTCTAATTATTTTTCAACCCTAGGAAAAACAAGGTATTTTAAGTCTTGTTATTCCTCAACCCTAGGAAAAACAGTGTGTTCTCACTCTAATTATTTTTCAACCATAGGAAAAACAGTGTTTTTTACTCTAATTATTCTTCAACCCTAGGAAAAACAGTGTTTTATACTCTAATTATTATTCAACCCTAGGAAAAACAGTGCACTTTAAACTAATTATTCTTCAACACTAGGAAAAACAGTGTTTTTTCACTGTAATTATTCTTCAACCCTAGGAAAAACAGTGTTTTTTACTCTTGTTATTCTTCAACCCTATGAAAAACAGTGTTTTTTCACTCTAATTATTCTTCAACCCTAGGAAAAACAGTGTTTTTTCACTCTAAATGTTCTTTCACCTTAGGGAAAAAAGTGTTTTTTAACTCTCGTTATTCTTCAACCCTCAGAAAAACAGTGTTTTTTAACTCTTGTTATCCTTCAAACCTAGAAAGAACAGTGTTTTAACTCTAATTATTCTTCAACCTTAGGAAAAACAGTGTTTTTTCACTCTAATTATTTACAACGCTAGGAATTTTTTTTTTACTCTTATCATTCTTCAAGCCTATTAAAAACAGTGTTTTTTCACTCTACATATTCTTCAACCCTAGGAAGAACAGTGCTTTTTAAACTAATAATTCTTCAACCCTAGGAAAAACTGTGTTTTTTCACACAAATTATTCTTCAACCCTAGGAAAAACAGTGTTTTTTCACTCTAAATGTTCTTTCACCTTAGGGAAAAAAGTGTTTTTTAACTCTCGTTATTCTTCAACCCTCAGAAAAACAGTGTTTTTTAACTCTTGTTATCCTTCAAACCTAGAAAGAACAGTGGTTTAACTCTAATTATTCTTCAACCTTAGGAAAAACAGTGTTTTTTCACTCTAATTATTCTCCAACCCTAGGGAAAACAGTGTTTTTTACTCTCATTATTCCTCAAACCTACGATAACAGTGTTTTTTTCGCTCTAATTATTCATCAACCCAAGGAAAAACAGTGCTTTTAAAACAAATTATTCTTCAACCCTAGGAAAAACAGTGTTTTTTACACTAATTACTCTTCAACCCTAGGAAAAAATGTGTTTCTTCACTCTAATTATTCTTCAACCCTAGGAAAAACAGTGTTTTTTACACTAATTACTCTTCAACCCTAGGAAAAAATGTGTTTCTTCACTCTAATTATTCTTCAACCCTAGGAAAAACAGTGTTTTTAACTCTTGTTATTCTTCAGCCCTTAGAAAAACAGTGCTTTTACACTCTAAATATTCTCCAACACTAGGAAAAACAGTGTTTTTTTATTCTAATTATTTTCAACGCTAGGAAAAACAGTGTTTTTTTACTCTAATTATTTTTCAACCCTGGGAAAAACAGTGTTTTTTATTCTAATTATTATCCAACCCTAGGAAAAACAGTGTTTTTTTATTCTAATTATTTTCAACACTAGGAAAAACAGTGTTTTTTCACTGTAATTATTCTTCAACCCTAAGAAAAACACTGTTTTTTCACTCTAATTATTCTTCAACCCTAGGAAAAATTGTGTTTTTCAATCTAATTCTCCTTCAACCCTAGGAAAACAGTGTTTTTTAACTCCTGTTACTCTTCAACCCTTGAAAAACAGTGTTCTTTAACTCTTATTATTTTTAAACCCTAGGAAAAGCAGTGTTTTTTCACTCTTATTATTTTTCATCCCTAGGAAAAACAGTGTTTTTATACTAAAATTATCCTTCAACCCTAGGAAAAACAGTGTTTTTTAACTCTTGTTATTCTTCAACCCTAGGAAAAACAGTGCACTTTAAACTAATTATTCTTCAACACTAGGAAATACAGTGTTTTTTCACTGTAATTATTCTTCAACCCTAGGAAAAACAGTGTTTTTAACTCTGATTATTCTTCAACCCTGGGAAAAACCGTCGTTTTTTACTCTAATTATTCTTCAACCCAAGGAAAAACACTGTTTTTTCACTCTAATTATTCTTCAACCCTAGGAAAACTGTGTTTTTTTCACTCTAATTATTCTTCAACCCTAGGAAAAACAGTGTTTTTTAACTCCTGTTATTCTTCAACCCTAGAAAAAAAATTCAACCCTAGGAGAAAGAGTGTTTTTTCACTCTTATTATTTTTCAACCCTAGGAAAAACAGTGTTTTTTACTATAATTATCCTTCAACCCTAGGAAAAACAGTGTTTATAACTTTTGTTATTTTTCAACCCTAGGAATAACAGTATTTTTTAACTCTTGTTATTCTTCAAACCTAGGAAAAACAGTGTTTTTTTACTCTAATTATTTTCAAAGCTAGGAAAAACAGTGTCTTTTTACTCTAATTATTTTTCAACCCTAGGAAAACGGTGCTTTTTCACTCGAGTTATTTTTCAACCCTAGTAAAAGCAGTTTTTTTACTCTAATTATTCTTGAACCCTAGGGAAAACAGCGTTTTAACACTCTAATTATTCTTCAACCCTAGGAAAAACAAGGTATTTTAACTCTTGTTATTCCTCAACCCTAGGAAAAACAGTGTGTTCTCACTCTAGTTATTTTTCAACCATAGGAAAAACAGTGTTTTTTAAATCTTGTTATTCTTCAACCCTAGAAAAACAGTGTTTCTTAATTCTTGTTATTTTTCAACCCTAGTAAAAACAGTGTTTTTTCACTCTAATTATTTACAACGCTAGGAAAATTTTTTTTACTCTAATTATTCTTCAAGCCTAGGAAAAACAGTGTTGTTTCACTCTACATATTCTTCAACCCTAGGAAGAACAGTGCTTTTTAAACTAATAATTCTTCAACCCTAGGAAAAACTGTGTTTTTTCACACAAATTATTCTTCAACCCTAGGAAAAAAGGTGTTTTTCAACTCCTGTTATTCTTCAACCCTAGAAAAACAGGGTTCTTTAACTCTCGTTATTTTTCAACACGAGGAAAAACAGTGTTTTTTCACTCTTATTATTTTTCAACTCTAGGAAAAACAGTGTTTTTCACTCTAATAATTCTTCAACCCTAGGAAGAACAGTGTTTTTTCACTCTAATAATTCTTCAACCCTAGGAAAAACAGTGTTTTTTACTCTAATTTTTCTTCAACCCTACGATAACAGTGTTTTTTCACTCTAATTATTCCTCAACCCTAGGAAAAACAGTGCTTTTTAAACTAATTATTCTTTAACACTAGGAAAAACAGTGTTTTATACTCTACTTATTCTTCAACCCTAGGAAAAACAGTGTTTTTTTCACTCTAATTACTCTTTAACCCTAGGAAAAACTGTGTTTTTTTACTCTCGTTATTCTTCAACCCTAAGAAAAACAGTGTTTTTTAACTCTTGTTATCCTTCAAACCTAGAAAGAACAGTGTTTTAACGCTAATTATTCTTCAACCTTAGGAAAACAGTGTTTTTTCACTCTAATTATTCTCCAACCCTAGGGAAAACAGTGTTTTTTACTCTCATTATTCCTCAAACCTACGATAACAGTGTTTTTTCGCTCTAATTATTCATCAACCCAAGGAAAAACAGTGCTTTTAAAACTAATTATTCTTCAACCCTAGGAAAAACAGTGTTTTTTACACTAATTACTCTTCAACCCTAGGAAAAAATGTGTTTCTTCACTCTAATTATTCTTCAACCCTAGGAAAAACAGTGTTCTTTAACTCTTGTTATTCTTCAGTCCTTAGAAAAACAGTGCTTTTACACTCTAAATATTCTTCAACCCTAGGAAAAACATTGTTTTTCACTCTAATAATTCTTCAACCCTAGGAAGAACAGTGTTTTTTCACTCTAATTATTCTTCAACCCTAGGAAAAACAGTGTTTTTTAACTCTTGTTATGCTTCAACCCTAGAAAAACAGTGTTCTTTAGTCCTTGTTATTTTTCAACCCTAGGAAAAACAGTGTTCTTTCACTCTTATTATTTTTCAACCCTAGGAAAAACAGTGTTTTTTACTATAATTATCCTTCAACCCTAGGAAAAAGAGTGTTTTTTAACTCTTGTTATTTTTCAACCCTAGGAATAACAGTATTTTTTAACTCTTGTTATTCTTCAACCCTAGGAAAAACAGTGTTTTTTTATTCTAATTATTTTCAACGCTAGGAAAAACAGTGTTTTTTTACTCTAATTATTTTTCAACCCTAGGAAAAACAGTGTTTTTTCAATCTACTTATTTTTCAACCCTAGTAAAAGCCGTGTTTTTTACTCTAATTATTCTTCAACCCTAGGAAAAACAGCGTTTTAACACTCTAATTTTTTTGTGAACCCTAGGAAAAACAAGGTATTTTAAGTCTTGTTATTCCTCAACCCTAGGAAAAACAGTGTGTTCTCACTCTAATTATTTTTCAACCATAGGAAAAACAGTGTTTTTTACCCTAATTATTCTTTAACCCTGGGAAAAAACAGTGTTTTTTATTCTAATTATTATTCAACCCTAGGAAAAACAGTGCTTTTTAAACTAATTATTCTTCAACACTAGGAAAAACAGTGTTTTTTCACTGTAATTATTCTTCAACCCTAGGAAAAACACTGTTTTTTTCACTCTAATTATTCTTCAACCCTAGGAAAAATTGTGTTTTTCAATCTAATTCTCCTTCAACCCTAGGAAAACAGTGTTTTTTAACTCCTGTTACTCTTCAACCCTTGAAAAACAGTGTTCTTTAACTCTTGTTTTTTTAAATCCTAGGAAAAGCAGTGTTTTTTACTCTAATTATTCTTCAACCCTAGGAAAAACAGCGTTTTAACACTCTAATTATTTTTCAACCCTAGGAAAAACAAGGTATTTTAAGTCTTGTTATTCCTCAACCCTAGGAAAAACAGTGTGTTCTCACTCTAATTATTTTTCAACCATAGGAAAAACAGTGTTTTTTTCTCTAATTATTCTTCAACCCTAGGAAAAACAGTGTTTTATACTCTAATTATTATTCAACCCTAGGAAAAACAGTGCACTTTAAACTAATTATTCTTCAACACTAGGAAAAACAGTGTTTTTTCACTGTAATTATTCTTCAACCCTAGGAAAAACAGTGTTTTTTACTCTTGTTATTCTTCAACCCTATGAAAAACAGTGTTTTTTTCACTCTAATTATTCTTCAACCCTAGGAAAAACAGTGTTTTTTTCACTCTAAATGTTCTTTCACCTTAGGGAAAAAAAGTGTTTTTTAACTCTCGTTATTCTTCAACCCTCAGAAAAACAGTGTTTTTTAACTCTTGTTATCCTTCAAACCTAGAAAGAACAGTGTTTTAACTCTAATTATTCTTCAACCTTAGGAAAAACAGTGTTTTTTCACTCTAATTATTTACAACGCTAGGAAATTTTTTTTTACTCTTATCATTCTTCAAGCCTAGGAAAAACAGTGTTTTTTCACTCTACATATTCTTCAACCCTAGGAAGAACAGTGCTTTTTAAACTAATAATTCTTCAACCCTAGGAAAAACTGTGTTTTTTCACACAAATTATTCTTCAACCCTAGGAAAAACAGTGTTTTTTCACTCTAAATGTTCTTTCACCTTAGGGAAAAAAGTGTTTTTTAACTCTCGTTATTCTTCAACCCTCAGAAAAACAGTGTTTTTTAACTCTTGTTATCCTTCAAACCTAGAAAGAACAGTGGTTTAACTCTAATTATTCTTCAACCTTAGGAAAAACAGTGTTTTTTCACTCTAATTATTCTCCAACCCTAGGGAAAACAGTGTTTTTTACTCTCATTATTCCTCAAACCTACGATAACACTGTTTTTTCGCTCTAATTATTCATCAACCCAAGGAAAAACAGTGCTTTTAAAACTAATTATTCTTCAACCCTATGAAAAACAGTGTTTTTTACACTAATTACTCTTCAACCCTAGGAAAAAATGTGTTTCTTCACTCTAATTATTCTTCAACCCTAGGAAAAACAGTGTTTTTTAACTCTTGTTATTCTTCAGCCCTTAGAAAAACAGTGCTTTTACACTCTAAATATTCTTCAACACTAGGAAAAACAGTGTTTTTTTATTCTAATTATTTTCAACGCTAGGAAAAACAGTGTTTTTTTACTCTAATTATTTTTCAACCCTGGGAAAAACAGTGTTTTTTATTCTAATTATTATTCAACCCTAGGAAAAACAGTGTTTTTTTATTCTAATTATTTTCAACACTAGGAAAAACAGTGTTTTTTCACTGTAATTATTCTTCAACCCTAGGAAAAACAGTGTTTTTAACTCTGATTATTCTTCAACCCTGGGAAAAACCGTCGTTTTTTACTCTAATTATTCTTCAACCCAAGGAAAAACACTGTTTTTTCACTCTAATTATTCTTCAACCCTAGGAAAACTGTGTTTTTTCACTCTAATTATTCTTCAACCCTAGGAAAAACAGTGTTTTTTAACTCCTGTTATTCTTCAACCCTAGAAAAAAAAATTCAACCCTAGGAGAAAGAGTGTTTTTTCACTCTTATTATTTTTCAACCCTAGGAAAAACAGTGTTTTTTACTATAATTATCCTTCAACCCTAGGAAAAACAGTGTTTATAACTTTTGTTATTTTTCAACCCTAGGAATAACAGTATTTTTTAACTCTTGTTATTCTTCAAACCTAGGAAAAACAGTGTTTTTTTACTCTAATTATTTTCAAAGCTAGGAAAAACAGTGTCTTTTTACTCTAATTATTTTTCAACCCTAGGAAAACGGTGCTTTTTCACTCGAGTTATTTTTCAACCCTAGTAAAAGCAGTTTTTTTACTCTAATTATTCTTGAACCCTAGGGAAAACAGCGTTTTAACACTCTAATTATTCTTCAACCCTAGGAAAAACAAGGTATTTTAACTCTTGTTATTCCTCAACCCTAGGAAAAACAGTGTGTTCTCACTCTAGTTATTTTTCAACCATAGGAAAAACAGTGTTTTTTAAATCTTGTTATTCTTCAACCCTAGAAAAACAGTGTTTCTTAACTCTTGTTATTTTTCAACCCTAGTAAAAACAGTGTTTTTTCACTCTAATTATTTACAACGCTAGGAAAATTTTTTTTACTCTAATTATTCTTCAACCCTAGGAAAAAAGGTGTTTTTCAACTCCTGTTATTCTTCAACCCTAGAAAAACAGGGTTCTTTAACTCTCGTTATTTTTCAACACGAGGAAAAACAGTGTTTTTTCACTCTTATTATTTTTCAACTCTAGGAAAAACAGTGTTTTTTCTATAATTATCCTTCAACCCTAGGAAAAACCGTGTTTTTTAACTCTTGTTATTTTTCAACCCTGGGAATAACAGTATTTTTAACTCTTGTTATTCTTCAACCCTAGGAAAAACAGTGTTTTTTCACTCTAATTATTCTTCAACCCTAGGAAAAACAGCGTTTTAACACTCTCATTATTCTTCAACCCTAGGAAAAAAAAGGTATTTTAACTCTTGTTATTCCTCAACTCTAGGAAAAGCAGTGTGTTCTCACTCTAATTATTTTTCAACAATAGGAAAAACAGTGTTTTTTACTCTAATTATTCTTCAACCCTAGGAAAAACAGTGTTTTTTACTCTAATTTTTCTTCAACCCTACGATATCAGTGTTTTTTCACTCTAATTATTCCTCAACCCTAGGAAAAACAGTGCTTTTTAAACTAATTATTCTTTAACACTAGGAAAAACAGTGTTTTATACTCTACTTATTCTTCAACCCTAGGAAAAACAGTGTTTTTTCACTCTAATTACTCTTTAACCCTAGGAAAAACTGTGTTTTTTTACTCTCGTTATTCTTCAACCCTAAGAAAAACAGTGTTTTTTAACTCTTGTTATCCTTCAAACCTAGAAAGAACAGTGTTTTAACGCTAATTATTCTTCAACCTTAGGAAAACAGTGTTTTTTCACTCTAATTATTCTCCAACCCTAGGGAAAACAGTGTTTTTTACTCTCATTATTCCTCAAACCTACGATAACAGTGTTTTTTCGCTCTAATTATTCATCAACCCAAGGAAAAACAGTGCTTTTAAAACTAATTATTCTTCAACCCTAGGAAAAACAGTGTTTTTTACACTAATTACTCTTCAACCCTAGGAAAAAATGTGTTTCTTCACTCTAATTATTCTTCAACCCTAGGAAAAACAGTGTTCTTTAACTCTTGTTATTCTTCAGTCCTTAGAAAAACAGTGCTTTTACACTCTAAATATTCTTCAACCCTAGGAAAAACATTGTTTTTCACTCTAATAATTCTTCAACCCTAGGAAGAACAGTGTTTTTTCACTCTAATTATTCTTCAACCCTAGGAAAAACAGTGTTTTTTAACTCTTGTTATGCTTCAACCCTAGAAAAACAGTGTTCTTTAGTCCTTGTTATTTTTCAACCCTAGGAAAAACAGTGTTCTTTCACTCTTATTATTTTTCAACCCTAGGAAAAACAGTGTTTTTTACTATAATTATCCTTCAACCCTAGGAAAAAGAGTGTTTTTTAACTCTTGTTATTTTTCAACCCTAGGAATAACAGTATTTTTTAACTCTTGTTATTCTTCAACCCTAGGAAAAACAGTGTTTTTTTATTCTAATTATTTTCAACGCTAGGAAAAACAGTGTTTTTTTACTCTAATTATTTTTCAACCCTAGGAAAAACAGTGTTTTTTCAATCTACTTATTTTTCAACCCTAGTAAAAGCCGTGTTTTTTACTCTAATTATTCTTCAACCCTAGGAAAAACAGCGTTTTAACACTCTAATTTTTTTGTGAACCCTAGGAAAAACAAGGTATTTTAAGTCTTGTTATTCCTCAACCCTAGGAAAAACAGTGTGTTCTCACTCTAATTATTTTTCAACCATAGGAAAAACAGTGTTTTTTACCCTAATTATTCTTTAACCCTGGGAAAAAACAGTGTTTTTTATTCTAATTATTATTCAACCCTAGGAAAAACAGTGCTTTTTAAACTAATTATTCTTCAACACTAGGAAAAACAGTGTTTTTTCACTGTAATTATTCTTCAACCCTAGGAAAAACACTGTTTTTTCACTCTAATTATTCTTCAACCCTATGAAAAATTGTGTTTTTCAATCTAATTCTCCTTCAACCCTAGGAAAACAGTGTTTTTTAACTCCTGTTACTCTTCAACCCTTGAAAAACAGTGTTCTTTAACTCTTGTTTTTTTAAATCCTAGGAAAAGCAGTGTTTTTTACTCTAATTATTCTTCAACCCTAGGAAAAACAGCGTTTTAACACTCTAATTATTTTTCAACCCTAGGAAAAACAAGGTATTTTAAGTCTTGTTATTCCTCAACCCTAGGAAAAACAGTGTGTTCTCACTCTAATTATTTTTCAACCATAGGAAAAACAGTGTTTTTTTCTCTAATTATTCTTCAACCCTAGGAAAAACAGTGTTTTATACTCTAATTATTATTCAACCCTAGGAAAAACAGTGCACTTTAAACTAATTATTCTTCAACACTAGGAAAAACAGTGTTTTTTCACTGTAATTATTCTTCAACCCTAGGAAAAACAGTGTTTTTTACTCTTGTTATTCTTCAACCCTATGAAAAACAGTGTTTTTTCACTCTAATTATTCTTCAACCCTAGGAAAAACAGTGTTTTTTCACTCTAAATGTTCTTTCACCTTAGGGAAAAAAGTGTTTTTTAACTCTCGTTATTCTTCAACCCTCAGAAAAACAGTGTTTTTTAACTCTTGTTATCCTTCAAACCTAGAAAGAACAGTGTTTTAACTCTAATTATTCTTCAACCTTAGGAAAAACAGTGTTTTTTCACTCTAATTATTTACAACGCTAGGAAATTTTTTTTTACTCTTATCATTCTTCAAGCCTAGGAAAAACAGTGTTTTTTCACTCTACATATTCTTCAACCCTAGGAAGAACAGTGCTTTTTAAACTAATAATTCTTCAACCCTAGGAAAAACTGTGTTTTTTCACACAAATTATTCTTCAACCCTAGGAAAAACAGTGTTTTTTCACTCTAAATGTTCTTTCACCTTAGGGAAAAAAGTGTTTTTTAACTCTCGTTATTCTTCAACCCTCAGAAAAACAGTGTTTTTTAACTCTTGTTATCCTTCAAACCTAGAAAGAACAGTGGTTTAACTCTAATTATTCTTCAACCTTAGGAAAAACAGTGTTTTTTCACTCTAATTATTCTCCAACCCTAGGGAAAACAGTGTTTTTTACTCTCATTATTCCTCAAACCTACGATAACAGTGTTTTTTCGCTCTAATTATTCATCAACCCAAGGAAAAACAGTGCTTTTAAAACTAATTATTCTTCAACCCTAGGAAAAACAGTGTTTTTTACACTAATTACTCTTCAACCCTAGGAAAAAATGTGTTTCTTCACTCTAATTATTCTTCAACCCTAGGAAAAACAGTGTTTTTTAACTCTTGTTATTCTTCAGCCCTTAGAAAAACAGTGCTTTTACACTCTAAATATTCTTCAACACTAGGAAAAACAGTGTTTTTTTATTCTTATTATTTTCAACGCTAGGAAAAACAGTGTTTTTTTACTCTAATTATTTTTCAACCCTGGGAAAAACAGTGTTTTTTATTCTAATTATTATTCAACCCTAGGAAAAACAGTGTTTTTTTATTCTAATTATTTTCAACACTAGGAAAAACAGTGTTTTTTCACTGTAATTATTCTTCAACCCTAGGAAAAACACTGTTTTTTCACTCTAATTATTCTTCAACCCTAGGAAAAATTGTGTTTTTCAATCTAATTCTCCTTCAACCCTAGGAAAACAGTGTTTTTTAACTCCTGTTACTCTTCAACCCTTGAAAAACAGTGTTCTTTAACTCTTGTTATTTTTAAACCCTAGGAAAAGCAGTGTTTTTTCACTCTTATTATTTTTCATCCCTAGGAAAAACAGTGTTTTTATACTAAAATTATCCTTCAACCCTAGGAAAAACAGTGTTTTTTAACTCTTGTTATTCTTCAACCCTAGGAATAACAGTATATTTTATCTTTTGTTATTCTTCAACCCTAGGAAAAACAGTGTTTTTTTCTCTAATTATTTTTCAACCCTAGGAAAAACAGTGTTTTCTCACTCTACCTATTATTCAACCCTAGTAATGGCAGTGTTTTTTTACTCTAATTATTCTTCAACCCTAGGAAAAACAGCGTTTTAACACACTAATTATTCTTGAACCCTAGGAAAAACAAGGTATTTTAACTCTTGTTATTCCTCAACCCTAGGAAAAACAGTGTGTTCTCACTCTAATTATTTTTCAACCGTAGGAAAAACAGTGTTTTTTACTCTAATTATTCTTCAACCCTAGGAAAAACAGTGTTTTATACTCTAATTATTATTCAACCCTAGGAAAAACAGTGCACTTTAAACTAATTATTCTTCAACACTAGGAAAAACAGTGTTTTTTCACTGTAATTATTCTTCAACCCTAGGAAAAACAGTGTTTTTTTACTCTTGTTATTCTTCAACCCTATGAAAAACAGTGTTTTTTCACTCTAATTATTCTTCAACCCTAGGAAAAACAGTGTTTTTTCACTCTAAATGTTCTTTCACCTTAGGGAAAAAAGTGTTTTTTAACTCTCGTTATTCTTCAACCCTCAGAAAAACAGTGTTTTTTAACTCTTGTTATCCTTCAAACCTAGAAAGAACAGTGTTTTAACTCTAATTATTCTTCAAAGTTAGGAAAAACAGTGTTTTTTCACTCTAATTATTCTCTAACCCTAGGGAAAACAGTGTTTTTTACTCTCATTATTCCTCAAACCTACGATAACAGTGTTTTTTCGCTCTAATTATTCATCAACCCAAGGAAAAACAGTGCTTTTAAAACTAATTATTTTTCAACCCTAGGAAAAACAGTGTTTTTTACACTAATTACTCTTCAACCCTAGGAAAAACAGTGTTTTTTAACTCTTGTTATTCTTCAGCCCTTAGAAAAACAGTGCTTTTACACTCTAAATATTCTTGAACCCTAGGAAAAACATTGTTTTTTCACTCTAATAATTCTTCAACCCTAGGAAGAACAGTGTTTTTTCACTCTAATTATTCTTCAACCCTAGGAAAAACAGTGTTTTTTAACTCTTGTTATGCTTCAACCCTAGAAAAACAGTGTTCTTTAACCCTTGTTATTTTTCAACCCTAGGAAAAACAGTGTTCTTTCACTCTTATTATTTTTCAACCCTAGGAAAAACAGTGTTTTTTACTATAATTATCCTTCAACCCTAGGAAAAAGAGTGTTTTTAACTCTTGTTATTTTTCAACCCTAGGAATAACAGTATTTTTTAACTCTTGTTATTCTTCAACCCTAGGAAAAACAGTGTTTTTTTATTCTAATTATTTTCAACGCTAGGAAAAACAGTGTTTTTTTACTCTAATTATTTTTCAACCCTAGGAAAAACAGTGTTTTTTCAATCTACTTATTTTTCAACCCTAGTAAAAGCCGTGTTTTTTACTCTAATTATCCTTCAACCCTAGGAAAAACAGCGTTTTAACACTCTAATTATTTTTCAACCCTAGGAAAAACAAGGTATTTTAAGTCTTGTTATTCCTCAACCCTAGGAAAAACAGTGTGTTCTCACTCTAATTATTTTTCAACCATAGGAAAAACAGTGTTTTTTACTCTAATTATTCTTCAACCCTGGGAAAAACAGTGTTTTTTATTCTAATTATTATTCAACCCTAGGAAAAACAGTGCTTTTTAAACTAATTATTCTTCAACACTAGGAAAAACAGTGTTTTTTCACTGTAATTATTCTTCAACCCTAGGAAAAACACTGTTTTTTCACTCTAATTATTCTTCAACCCTAGGAAAAATTGTGTTTTTCAATCTAATTCTCCTTCAACCCTAGGAAAACAGTGTTTTTTAACTCCTGTTACTCTTCAACCCTTGAAAAACAGTGTTCTTTAACTCTTGTTATTTTTAAACCCTAGGAAAAGCAGTGTTTTTTCAGTCTTATTATTTTTCATCCCTAGGAAAAACAATGTTTTTATACTAAAATTATCCTTCAACCCTAGGAAAAACAGTGTTTTTTAACTCTTGTTATTCTTCAACCCTAGGAATAACAGAATATTTTATCTCTTGTTATTCTTCAACCCTAGGAAAAACAGTGTTTTTTTCTCTAATTATTTTTCAACCCTAGGAAAAACAGTGTTTTCTCACTCTACCTATTATTCAACCCTAGTAAAAGCAGTGTTTTTTTACTCTAATTATTCTTCAACCCTAGGAAAAACAGCGTTTTAACGCACTAATTATTCTTGAACCCTAGGAAAAACAAGGTATTTTAACTCTTGTTATTCCTCAACCCTAGGAAAAACAGTGTGTTCTCACTCTAATTATTTTTCAACCATAGGAAAAACAGTGTGTTCTCACTCTAATTATTTTTCAACAATAGGAAAAACAGTGTTTTTTACTCTAATTATTCTTCAACCCTAGGAAAAACAGTGTTTTTTACTCTAATTTTTCTTCAACCCTACGATAACAGTGTTTTTTCACTCTAATTATTCCTCAACCCTAGGAAAAACAGTGCTTTTTAAACTAATTATTCTTTAACACTAGGAAAAACAGTGTTTTATACTCTACTTATTCTTCAACCCTAGGAAAAACAGTGTTTTTTCACTCTAATTACTCTTTAACCCTAGGAAAAACAGTGTTTTTTTACTCTCGTTATTCTTCAACCCTAAGAAAAACAGTGTTTTTTAACTCTTGTTATCCTTCAAACCTAGAAAGAACAGTGTTTTAACTCTAATTATTCTTCAACGTTAGGAAAAACAGTGTTTTTTCACTCTAATTATTCTCCAACCCTAGGGAAAACAGTGTTTTTTACTCTCATTATTCCTCAAACCTACGATAACAGTGTTTTTTCGCTCTAATTATTCATCAACCCAAGGAAAAACAGTGCTTTTAAAACTAATTATTCTTCAACCCTAGGAAAAACAGTGTTTTTTACACTAATTACTCTTCAACCCTAGGAAAAAATGTGTTTCTTCACTCTAATTATTCTTCAACCCTAGGAAAAACAGTGTTTTTTAACTCTTGTTATTCTTCAGCCCTTAGAAAAACAGTGCTTTTACACTCTAAATATTCTTCAACCCTAGGAAAAACATTGTTTTTTCACTCTAATAATTCTTCAACCCTAGGAAGAACAGTGTTTTTTCACTCTAATTATTCTTCAACCCTAGGAAAAACAGTGTTTTTTTTAACTCTTGTTATGCTTCAACCCTAGAAAAACAGTGTTCTTTAACGTTTGTTATTTTTCAACCCTAGGAAAAACAGTGTTCATTCACTCTTATTATTTTTCAACCCTAAGAAAAACAGTGTTTTTTACTATAATTATCCTTCAACCCTAGGAAAAGGAGTGTTTTTTAACTCTTGTTATTTTTCAACCCTAGGAATAACAGTATTTTTTAACTCTTGTTATTCTTCAACCCTAGGAAAAACAGTGTTTTTTATTCTAATTATTTTCAACGCTAGGAAAAACAGTGTTTTTTTACTCTAATTATTTTTCAACCCTAGGAAAAACAGTGTTTTTTCAATCTACTTATTTTTCAACCCTAGTAAAAGCCGTGTTTTTTACTCTAATTATTCTTCAACCCTAGGAAAAACAGCGTTTTAACACTCTAATTATTTTTCAACCCTAGGAAAAACAAGGTATTTTAAGTCTTGTTATTCCTCAACCCTAGGGAAAACAGTGTGTTCTCACTCTAATTATTTTTCAACCATAGGAAAAACAGTGTTTTTTACTCTAATTATTCTTCAACCCTAGGAAAAACAGTGTTTTATACTCTAATTATTATTCAACCCTAGGAAAAACAGTGCACATTAAACTAATTATTCTTCAACACTAGGAAAAACAGTGTTTTTTCACTGTAATTATTCTTCAACCCTAGGAAAAACAGTGTTTTTTTACTCTTGTTATTCTTCAACCCTATGAAAAACAGTGTTTTTTCACTCTAATTATTCTTCAACCCTAGGAAAAACAGTGTTTTTTCACTCTAAATGTTCTTTCACCTTAGGGGAAAAAGTGTTTTTTAACTCTCGTTATTCTTCAACCCTCAGAAAAACAGTGTTTTTTAACTCTTGTTATCCTTCAAACCTAGAAAGAACAGTGTTTTAACTCTAATTATTCTTCAACCTTAGGAAAAACAGTGTTTTTTCACTCTAATTATTCTCCAACCCTAGGGAAAACAGTATTTTTTACTCTCATTATTCCTCAAACCTACGATAACAGTGATTTTTCGCTCTAATTATTCATCAACCCAAGGAAAAACAGTGCTTTTAAAACTAATTATTCTTCAACCCTAGGAAAAACAGTGTTTTTTACACTAATTACTCTTCAACCCTAGGAAAAATGTGTTTCTTCACTCTAATTATTCTTCAACCCTAGGAAAAACAGTGTTTTTTAACTCTTGTTATCCTTCAAACCTAGAAAGAACAGTGTTTTAACTCTAATTATTCTTCAACCTTAGGAAAAACAGAGTTTTTTCACTCTACATATTCTTCAACCCTAGGAAGAACAGTGCTTTTTAATCTAATAATTCTTCAACCCAAGGAAAAACTGTGTTTTTTCACACAAATTATTCTTCAACCCTAGGAAAAAAGGTGTTTTTCAACTCCTGTTATTCTTCAACCCTAGAAAAACAGTGTTCTTTAACTCTCGTTCTTTTTCAACCCGAGGAAAAACAGTGTTTTTTCACTCTTATTATTTTTCAACCCTAGGAAAAACAGTGTTTTTTCTATAATTATCCTTCAACCCTAGGAAAAACAGTGTTTTTAACTCTTGTTATTTTTCAACCCTGGGAATAACAGTGTTTTTTAACTCTTGTTATTCTTCAACCCTAGGAAAAACAGTGTTTTTTCACTCTAATTATTCTTCAACCCTAGGAAAAACAGCGTTTTAACACTCTCATTATTCTTCAACCCTAGGAAAAAAAAGGTATTTTAACTCTTGTTAATCCTCAACCCTAGGAAAAGCAGTGTGTTCTCACTCTAATTATTTTTCAACAATAGGAAAAACAGTGTTGTTTACTCTAATTATTTTTCAACCCTAGTAAAAACAGTGTTTTTTACTCTAATTATTCTTCAACCCTACGATAACAGTGTTTTTTCACTCTAATTATTCTTCAACCCTAGGAAAAACAGTGCTTTTTAAACTAATTATTCTTTAACACTAGGAAAAACAGTGTTTTATACTCTACTTATTCTTCAACCCTAGGAAAAACAGTGTTTTTTCACTCTAATTACTCTTTAACCCTAGGAAAAACAGTGTTTTTTTACTCTTGTTATTCATCAACCCTATGAAAAACAGTGTTTTTTCACTCTAATTATTCTTCAACCCTAGGAAAAACAGTGTTTTTTCACTCTAAATGTTCTTTCACCTTAGGGAAAAAAGTGTTTTTTAACTCTTGTTATTCTTCAACCCTAAGAAAAACAGTGTTTTTTAACTCTTGTTATCCTTCAAACCTAGAAAGAACAGTGTTTTAACTCTAATTATTCTTCAACCTTAGGAAAAACAGTGTTTTTTCACGCTAATTATTCTCCAACCCTAAGAAAAACAGTGTTTTTTACTCTCATTATTCCTCAAACCTACGATAACAGTGTTTTTCGCTCTAATTATTCATCAACCCGAGGAAAAACAGTGCTTTTAAAACTAATTATTCTTCAACCCTAGGAAAAACAGTGTTTTTACACTAATTACTCTTCAACCCTAGGAAAAAATGTGTTTCTTCACTCTAATTATTCTTCAACCCTAGGAAAAACAGTGTTTCTTAACTCTTGTTATTCTTCAGCCCTTAGAAAAACAGTGCTTTTACACTCTAAATATTCTTCAACCCTAGGAAAAGTATTGTTTTTTCACTCTAATAATTCTTCAACCCTAGGAAGAACAGTGTTTTTTCACTCTAATTATTCTTCATTCCTAGGAAAAACAGTGTTTTTTTAACTCTTGTTATGCTTCAACCCTAGAAAAACAGTGTTCTTTAACCCTTGTTATTTTTCAACCCTAAGAAAAACAGTGTTTTTTCACTCTTATTATTTTTCAACCCTAGGAAAAACAGTGTTTTTTACTATAATTATCCTTCAACCCTAGGAAAAAGAGTGTTTTTTAACTCTTGTTATTTTTCAACCCTAGGAATAACAGTATTTTTTAACTCTTGTTATTCTTCAACCCTAGGAAAAACAGTGTTTTTTTATTCTAATTATTTTCAACGCTAGGAAAAAAGCAGTTTTTTTTACTCTAATTATTTTTCAACCCTAGGAAAAACAGTGTTTTTTCAATCTACTTATTTTTCAACCCTAGTAAAAGCCGTGTTTTTTACTCTAATTATTCTTCAACCCTAGGAAAAACAGCGTTTTAACACTCTAATTATTTTTCAACCCTAGGAAAAACAAGGTATTTTAAGTCTTGTTATTCCTCAACCCTAGGAAAAACAGTGTGTTCTCACTCTAATTATTTTTCAACCATAGGAAAAACAGTGTTTTTTACTCTAATTATTCTTCAACCCTGGGAAAAACAGTGTTTTTTATTCTAATTATTATTCAACCCTAGGAAAAACAGTGCTTTTTAAACTAATTATTCTTCAACACTAGGAAAAACAGTGTTTTTTTCACTGTAATTATTCTTCAACCCTAGGAAAAACACTGTTTTTTTCACTCTAATTATTCTTCAGCCCTAGGAAAAATTGTGTTTTTCAATCTAATCCTCCTTCAACCCTAGGAAAACAGTGTTTTTTAACTCCTGTTACTCTTCAACCCTAGAAAAACAGTGTTCTTTAACTCTTGTTATTCTTCAACCCTAGGAAAAGCAGTGTTTTTTCACTCTTATTATTTTTCAACCCTAGGAAAAACAGTGTTTTTATACTAAAATTATCCTTCAACCCTAGGAAAAACAGTGTTTTTTAACTCTTGTTATTCTTCAACCCTAGGAATAACAGTATTTTTTATCTCTTGTTATTCTTCAACCCTAGGAAAAACAGTGTTTTTTTACTCTAATTATTTTTCAACCCTAGGAAAAACAGTGTTTTCTCACTCTACCTATTATTCAACCCTAGTAAAAGCAGTGTTTTTTTAGTCTAATTATTCTTCAACCCTAGGAAAAACAGCGTTTTAACACACTAATTATTCTTGAATCCTAGGAAAAACAAGGTATTTTAACTCTTGTTATTCCTCAACCCTAGGAAAAACAATGTGTTCTCACTCTAATTATTTTTCAACCATAGGAAAAACAGTGTTTTTTACTCTAATTATTCTTCAACCCTGGGAAAAACAGTGTTTTATACTCTAATTATTATTCAACCCTAGGAAAAACAGTGCACTTTAAACTAATTATTCTTCAACACTAGGAAATACAGTGTTTTTTTCACTGTAATTATTCTTCAACCCTAGGAAAAACAGTGTTTTTAACTCTGATTATTCTTCAACCCTGGTAAAAACCGTCGTTTTTAACTCTAATTATTCTTCAACCCTAGGAAAAACACTGTTTTTTCACTCTAATTAGTCTTCAACCCTAGGAAAAGCAGTGTTTTTTCACTCTTATTATTTTTCATCCCTAGGATAAACAGTGTTTTTATACTAAAATTATCCTTCAACCCTAGGAAAAACAGTGTTTTTTAACTCTTGTTATTCTTCAACCCTAGGAATAACAGTATATTTTATCTCTTGTTATTCTTCAACCCTAGGAAAAACAGTGATTTTTTACTCTAATTATTTTTCAACCCTAGCAAAAACAGTGTTTTCTCACTCTACCTATTATTCAACCCTAGTAAAAGCAGTGTTTTTTTACTCTAATTATTCTTCAACCCTAGGAAAAACAGCGTTTTAACACACTAATTATTCTTGAACCCTAGGAAAAACAAGGTATTTTAACTCTTGTTATTCCTCAACCCTAGGAAAAACAGTGTGTTCTCACTCTAATTATTTTTCAACCATAGGAAAAACAGTGTTTTTTACTCTAATTATTCTTCAACCCTAGGAAAAACAGTGTTTTATACTCTAATTATTATTCAACCCTAGGAAAAACAGTGCACTTTAAACTAATTATTCTTCAACACTAGGAAAAACAGTGTTTTTTCACTGTAATTATTCTTCAACCCTAGGAAAAACAGTGTTTTTAACTCTGATTATTCTTCAACCCTGGGAAAAACCGTCGTTTTTTACTCTAATTATTCTTCAACCCAAGGAAAAACACTGTTTTTTCACTCTAATTAGTCTTCAACCCTAGGAAAAACTGTGTTTTTTCACTCTAATTATTCTTCAACCCTAGGAAAAACAGTGTTTTTAACTCCTGTTATTCTTCAACCCTAGAAAAAAAAATTCAACCCTAGGAGAAAGAGTGTTTTTTCACTCTTATTATTTTTCAACCCTAGGAAAAACAGCGTTTTTTTTACTATAATTATCCTTCAACCCTAGGAAAAACAGTGTTTTTAACTTTTGTTATTTTTCAACCCTAGGAATAACAGTATTTTTTTACTCTTGTTATTCTTCAAACCTAGGAAAAACAGTGTTTTTTTACTCTAATTATTTTCAAAGCAAGGAAAAACAGTGTCTTTTTACTCTAATTATTTTTCAACCCTAGGAAAACGGTGCTTTTTCACTCGAGTTATTTTTCAACCCTAGTAAAAGCAGTTTTTTTACTCTAATTATTCTTGAACCCTAGGGAAAACAGCGTTTTAACACTCTAATTATTCTTCAACCCTAGGAAAAACAAGGTATTTTAACTCTTGTTATTCCTCAACGCTAGGAAAAACAGTGTGTTCTCACTCTAGTTATTTTTCAACCATAGGAAAAACAGTGTTTTTTAAATCTTGTTATTCTTCAACCCTAGAAAAACAGTGTTTCTTAACTCTTGTTATTCTTCAACCCTATGAAAAACAGTGTTTTTTCACTCTAATTATTCTTCAACCCTAGGAAAAACAGTGTTTTTTCACTCTAAATGTTCTTTCACCTTAGGGGAAAAAGTGTTTTTTAACTCTCGTTATTCTTCAACCCTCAGAAAAACAGTGTTTTTTAACTCTTGTTATCCTTCAAACCTAGAAAGAACAGTGTTTTAACTCTAATTATTCTTCAACCTTAGGAAAAACAGTGTTTTTTCACTCTAATTATTCTCCAACCCTAGGGAAAACAGTATTTTTTACTCTCATTATTCCTCAAACCTACGATAACAGTGATTTTTCGCTCTAATTATTCATCAACCCAAGGAAAAACAGTGCTTTTAAAACTAATTATTCTTCAACCCTAGGAAAAACAGTGTTTTTTACACTAATTACTCTTCAACCCTAGGAAAAATGTGTTTCTTCACTCTAATTATTCTTCAACCCTAGGAAAAACAGTGTTTTTTAACTCTTGTTATCCTTCAAACCTAGAAAGAACAGTGTTTTAACTCTAATTATTCTTCAACCTTAGGAAAAACAGAGTTTTTTCACTCTACATATTCTTCAACCCTAGGAAGAACAGTGCTTTTTAATCTAATAATTCTTCAACCCAAGGAAAAACTGTGTTTTTTCACACAAATTATTCTTCAACCCTAGGAAAAAAGGTGTTTTTCAACTCCTGTTATTCTTCAACCCTAGAAAAACAGTGTTCTTTAACTCTCGTTCTTTTTCAACCCGAGGAAAAACAGTGTTTTTTCACTCTTATTATTTTTCAACCCTAGGAAAAACAGTGTTTTTTCTATAATTATCCTTCAACCCTAGGAAAAACAGTGTTTTTAACTCTTGTTATTTTTCAACCCTGGGAATAACAGTGTTTTTTAACTCTTGTTATTCTTCAACCCTAGGAAAAACAGTGTTTTTTCACTCTAATTATTCTTCAACCCTAGGAAAAACAGCGTTTTAACACTCTCATTATTCTTCAACCCTAGGAAAAAAAAGGTATTTTAACTCTTGTTAATCCTCAACCCTAGGAAAAGCAGTGTGTTCTCACTCTAATTATTTTTCAACAATAGGAAAAACAGTGTTGTTTACTCTAATTATTTTTCAACCCTAGTAAAAACAGTGTTTTTTACTCTAATTATTCTTCAACCCTACGATAACAGTGTTTTTTCACTCTAATTATTCTTCAACCCTAGGAAAAACAGTGCTTTTTAAACTAATTATTATTCAACCCTAGGAAAAACAGTGCACTTTAAACTAATTATTCTTCAACACTAGGAAAAACAGTGTTTTTTCACTGTAATTATTCTTCAACCCTAGGAAAAACAGTGTTTTTTTACTCTTGTTATTCTTCAACCCTATGAAAAACAGTGTTTTTTCACTCTAATTATTCTTCAACCCTAGGAAAAACAGTGTTTTTTCACTCTAAATGTTCTTTCACCTTAGGGAAAAAAGTGTTTTTTAACTCTCGTTATTCTTCAACCCTCAGAAAAACAGTGTTTTTTAACTCTTGTTATCCTTCAAACCTAGAAAGAACAGTGTTTTAACTCTAATTATTCTTCAAAGTTAGGAAATACAGTGTTTTTTCACTCTAATTATTCTCTAACCCTAGGGAAAACAGTGTTTTTTACTCTCATTATTCCTCAAACCTACGATAACAGTGTTTTTTCGCTCTAATTATTCATCAACCCAAGGAAAAACAGTGCTTTTAAAACTAATTATTTTTCAACCCTAGGAAAAACAGTGTTTTTTACACTAATTACTCTTCAACCCTAGGAAAAACAGTGTTTTTTAACTCTTGTTATTCTTCAGCCCTTAGAAAAACAGTGCTTTTACACTCTAAATATTCTTGAACCCTAGGAAAAACATTGTTTTTTCACTCTAATAATTCTTCAACCCTAGGAAGAACAGTGTTTTTTCACTCTAATTATTCTTCAACCCTAGGAAAAACAGTGTTTTTTAACTCTTGTTATGCTTCAACCCTAGAAAAACAGTGTTCTTTAACCCTTGTTATTTTTCAACCCTAGGAAAAACAGTGTTCTTTCACTCTTATTATTTTTCAACCCTAGGAAAAACAGTGTTTTTTACTATAATTATCCTTCAACCCTAGGAAAAAGAGTGTTTTTAACTCTTGTTATTTTTCAACCCTAGGAATAACAGTATTTTTTAACTCTTGTTATTCTTCAACCCTAGGAAAAACAGTGTTTTTTTATTCTAATTATTTTCAACGCTAGGAAAAACAGTGTTTTTTTACTCTAATTATTTTTCAACCCTAGGAAAAACAGTGTTTTTTCAATCTACTTATTTTTCAACCCTAGTAAAAGCCGTGTTTTTTACTCTAATTATCCTTCAACCCTAGGAAAAACAGCGTTTTAACACTCTAATTATTTTTCAACCGTAGGAAAAACAAGGTATTTTAAGTCTTGTTATTCCTCAACCCTAGGAAAAACAGTGTGTTCTCACTCTAATTATTTTTCAACCATAGGAAAAACAGTGTTTTTTACTCTAATTATTCTTCAACCCTGGGAAAAAACAGTGTTTTTTATTCTAATTATTATTCAACCCTAGGAAAAACAGTGCTTTTTAAACTAATTATTCTTCAACACTAGGAAAAACAGTGTTTTTTCACTGTAATTATTCTTCAACCCTAGGAAAAACACTGTTTTTTCACTCTAATTATTCTTCAACCCTAGGAAAAATTGTGTTTTTCAATCTAATTCTCCTTCAACCCTAGGAAAACAGTGTTTTTTAACTCCTGTTACTCTTCAACCCTTGAAAAACAGTGTTCTTTAACTCTTGTTATTTTTAAACCCTAGGAAAAGCAGTGTTTTTTCAGTCTTATTATTTTTCATCCCTAGGAAAAACAATGTTTTTATACTAAAATTATCCTTCAACCCTAGGAAAAACAGTGTTTTTTAACTCTTGTTATTCTTCAACCCTAGGAATAACAGAATATTTTATCTCTTGTTATTCTTCAACCCTAGGAAAAACAGTGTTTTTTTCTCTAATTATTTTTCAACCCTAGGAAAAACAGTGTTTTCTCACTCTACCTATTATTCAACCCTAGTAAAAGCAGTGTTTTTTTACTCTAATTATTCTTCAACCCTAGGAAAAACAGCGTTTTAACGCACTAATTATTCTTGAACCCTAGGAAAAACAAGGTATTTTAACTCTTGTTATTCCTCAACCCTAGGAAAAACAGTGTGTTCTCACTCTAATTATTTTTCAACCATAGGAAAAACAGTGTGTTCTCACTCTAATTATTTTTCAACAATAGGAAAAACAGTGTTTTTTACTCTAATTATTCTTCAACCCTAGGAAAAACAGTGTTTTTTACTCTAATTTTTCTTCAACCCTACGATAACAGTGTTTTTTCACTCTAATTATTCCTCAACCCTAGGAAAAACAGTGCTTTTTAAACTAATTATTCTTTAACACTAGGAAAAACAGTGTTTTATACTCTACTTATTCTTCAACCCTAGGAAAAACAGTGTTTTTTCACTCTAATTACTCTTTAACCCTAGGAAAAACAGTGTTTTTTTACTCTCGTTATTCTTCAACCCTAAGAAAAACAGTGTTTTTTAACTCTTGTTATCCTTCAAACCTAGAAAGAACAGTGTTTTAACTCTAATTATTCTTCAACGTTAGGAAAAACAGTGTTTTTTTCACTCTAATTATTCTCCAACCCTAGGGAAAACAGTGTTTTTTACTCTCATTATTCCTCAAACCTACGATAACAGTGTTTTTTCGCTCTAATTATTCATCAACCCAAGGAAAAACAGTGCTTTTAAAACTAATTATTCTTCAACCCTAGGAAAAACAGTGTTTTTTACACTAATTACTCTTCAACCCTAGGAAAAAATGTGTTTCTTCACTCTAATTATTCTTCAACCCTAGGAAAAACAGTGTTTTTTAACTCTTGTTATTCTTCAGCCCTTAGAAAAACAGTGCTTTTACACTCTAAATATTCTTCAACCCTAGGAAAAACATTGTTTTTTCACTCTAATAATTCTTCAACCCTAGGAAGAACAGTGTTTTTTTCACTCTAATTATTCTTCAACCCTAGGAAAAACAGTGTTTTTTTTAACTCTTGTTATGCTTCAACCCTAGAAAAACAGTGTTCTTTAACGTTTGTTATTTTTCAACCCTAGGAAAAACAGTGTTCATTCACTCTTATTATTTTTCAACCCTAAGAAAAACAGTGTTTTTTACTATAATTATCCTTCAACCCTAGGAAAAGGAGTGTTTTTTAACTCTTGTTATTTTTCAACCCTAGGAATAACAGTATTTTTTAACTCTTGTTATTCTTCAACCCTAGGAAAAACAGTGTTTTTTATTCTAATTATTTTCAACGCTAGGAAAAACAGTGTTTTTTTTACTCTAATTATTTTTCAACCCTAGGAAAAACAGTGTTTTTTCAATCTACTTATTTTTCAACCCTAGTAAAAGCCGTGTTTTTTACTCTAATTATTCTTCAACCCTAGGAAAAACAGCGTTTTAACACTCTAATTATTTTTCAACCCTAGGAAAAACAAGGTATTTTAAGTCTTGTTATTCCTCAACCCTAGGGAAAACAGTGTGTTCTCACTCTAATTATTTTTCAACCATAGGAAAAACAGTGTTTTTTACTCTAATTATTCTTCAACCCTAGGAAAAACAGTGTTTTATACTCTAATTATTATTCAACCCTAGGAAAAACAGTGCACATTAAACTAATTATTCTTCAACACTAGGAATAACAGTGTTTTTTCACTGTAATTATTCTTCAACCCTAGGAAAAACAGTGTTTTTTTTACTCTTGTTATTCTTCAACCCTATGAAAAACAGTGTTTTTTCACTCTAATTATTCTTCAACCCTAGGAAAAACAGTGTTTTTTCACTCTAAATGTTCTTTCACCTTAGGGGAAAAAGTGTTTTTTAACTCTCGTTATTCTTCAACCCTCAGAAAAACAGTGTTTTTTAACTCTTGTTATCCTTCAAACCTAGAAAGAACAGTGTTTTAACTCTAATTATTCTTCAACCTTAGGAAAAACAGTGTTTTTTCACTCTAATTATTCTCCAACCCTAGGGAAAACAGTATTTTTTACTCTCATTATTCCTCAAACCTACGATAACAGTGATTTTTCGCTCTAATTATTCATCAACCCAAGGAAAAACAGTGCTTTTAAAACTAATTATTCTTCAACCCTAGGAAAAACAGTGTTTTTTACACTAATTACTCTTCAACCCTAGGAAAAATGTGTTTCTTCACTCTAATTATTCTTCAACCCTAGGAAAAACAGTGTTTTTTAACTCTTGTTATCCTTCAAACCTAGAAAGAACAGTGTTTTAACTCTAATTATTCTTCAACCTTAGGAAAAACAGAGTTTTTTCACTCTACATATTCTTCAACCCTAGGAAGAACAGTGCTTTTTAATCTAATAATTCTTCAACCCAAGGAAAAACTGTGTTTTTTCACACAAATTATTCTTCAACCCTAGGAAAAAAGGTGTTTTTCAACTCCTGTTATTCTTCAACCCTAGAAAAACAGTGTTCTTTAACTCTCGTTCTTTTTCAACCCGAGGAAAAACAGTGTTTTTTCACTCTTATTATTTTTCAACCCTAGGAAAAACAGTGTTTTTTCTATAATTATCCTTCAACCCTAGGAAAAACAGTGTTTTTAACTCTTGTTATTTTTCAACCCTGGGAATAACAGTGTTTTTTAACTCTTGTTATTCTTCAACCCTAGGAAAAACAGTGTTTTTTCACTCTAATTATTCTTCAACCCTAGGAAAAACAGCGTTTTAACACTCTCATTATTCTTCAACCCTAGGAAAAAAAAGGTATTTTAACTCTTGTTAATCCTCAACCCTAGGAAAAGCAGTGTGTTCTCACTCTAATTATTTTTCAACAATAGGAAAAACAGTGTTGTTTACTCTAATTATTTTTCAACCCTAGTAAAAACAGTGTTTTTTACTCTAATTATTCTTCAACCCTACGATAACAGTGTTTTTTCACTCTAATTATTCTTCAACCCTAGGAAAAACAGTGCTTTTTAAACTAATTATTCTTTAACACTAGGAAAAACAGTGTTTTATACTCTACTTATTCTTCAACCCTAGGAAAAACAGTGTTTTTTCACTCTAATTACTCTTTAACCCTAGGAAAAACAGTGTTTTTTTACTCTTGTTATTCATCAACCCTATGAAAAACAGTGTTTTTTCACTCTAATTATTCTTCAACCCTAGGAAAAACAGTGTTTTTTCACTCTAAATGTTCTTTCACCTTAGGGAAAAAAGTGTTTTTTAACTCTTGTTATTCTTCAACCCTAAGAAAAACAGTGTTTTTTAACTCTTGTTATCCTTCAAACCTAGAAAGAACAGTGTTTTAACTCTAATTATTCTTCAACCTTAGGAAAAACAGTGTTTTTTCACGCTAATTATTCTCCAACCCTAAGAAAAACAGTGTTTTTTACTCTCATTATTCCTCAAACCTACGATAACAGTGTTTTTCGCTCTAATTATTCATCAACCCGAGGAAAAACAGTGCTTTTAAAACTAATTATTCTTCAACCCTAGGAAAAACAGTGTTTTTACACTAATTACTCTTCAACCCTAGGAAAAAATGTGTTTCTTCACTCTAATTATTCTTCAACCCTAGGAAAAACAGTGTTTCTTAACTCTTGTTATTCTTCAGCCCTTAGAAAAACAGTGCTTTTACACTCTAAATATTCTTCAACCCTAGGAAAAGTATTGTTTTTTCACTCTAATAATTCTTCAACCCTAGGAAGAACAGTGTTTTTTCACTCTAATTATTCTTCATTCCTAGGAAAAACAGTGTTTTTTTAACTCTTGTTATGCTTCAACCCTAGAAAAACAGTGTTCTTTAACCCTTGTTATTTTTCAACCCTAAGAAAAACAGTGTTTTTTCACTCTTATTATTTTTCAACCCTAGGAAAAACAGTGTTTTTTACTATAATTATCCTTCAACCCTAGGAAAAAGAGTGTTTTTTAACTCTTGTTATTTTTCAACCCTAGGAATAACAGTATTTTTTAACTCTTGTTATTCTTCAACCCTAGGAAAAACAGTGTTTTTTTATTCTAATTATTTTCAACGCTAGGAAAAAAGCAGTTTTTTTTACTCTAATTATTTTTCAACCCTAGGAAAAACAGTGTTTTTTCAATCTACTTATTTTTCAACCCTAGTAAAAGCCGTGTTTTTTACTCTAATTATTCTTCAACCCTAGGAAAAACAGCGTTTTAACACTCTAATTATTTTTCAACCCTAGGAAAAACAAGGTATTTTAAGTCTTGTTATTCCTCAACCCTAGGAAAAACAGTGTGTTCTCACTCTAATTATTTTTCAACCATAGGAAAAACAGTGTTTTTTACTCTAATTATTCTTCAACCCTGGGAAAAACAGTGTTTTTTATTCTAATTATTATTCAACCCTAGGAAAAACAGTGCTTTTTAAACTAATTATTCTTCAACACTAGGAAAAACAGTGTTTTTTCACTGTAATTATTCTTCAACCCTAGGAAAAACACTGTTTTTTCACTCTAATTATTCTTCAGCCCTAGGAAAAATTGTGTTTTTCAATCTAATCCTCCTTCAACCCTAGGAAAACAGTGTTTTTTAACTCCTGTTACTCTTCAACCCTAGAAAAACAGTGTTCTTTAACTCTTGTTATTCTTCAACCCTAGGAAAAGCAGTGTTTTTTCACTCTTATTATTTTTCAACCCTAGGAAAAACAGTGTTTTTATACTAAAATTATCCTTCAACCCTAGGAAAAACAGTGTTTTTTAACTCTTGTTATTCTTCAACCCTAGGAATAACAGTATTTTTTATCTCTTGTTATTCTTCAACCCTAGGAAAAACAGTGTTTTTTTACTCTAATTATTTTTCAACCCTAGGAAAAACAGTGTTTTCTCACTCTACCTATTATTCAACCCTAGTAAAAGCAGTGTTTTTTTAGTCTAATTATTCTTCAACCCTAGGAAAAACAGCGTTTTAACACACTAATTATTCTTGAATCCTAGGAAAAACAAGGTATTTTAACTCTTGTTATTCCTCAACCCTAGGAAAAACAATGTGTTCTCACTCTAATTATTTTTCAACCATAGGAAAAACAGTGTTTTTTACTCTAATTATTCTTCAACCCTGGGAAAAACAGTGTTTTATACTCTAATTATTATTCAACCCTAGGAAAAACAGTGCACTTTAAACTAATTATTCTTCAACACTAGGAAATACAGTGTTTTTTCACTGTAATTATTCTTCAACCCTAGGAAAAACAGTGTTTTTAACTCTGATTATTCTTCAACCCTGGTAAAAACCGTCGTTTTTAACTCTAATTATTCTTCAACCCTAGGAAAAACACTGTTTTTTCACTCTAATTAGTCTTCAACCCTAGGAAAAGCAGTGTTTTTTCACTCTTATTATTTTTCATCCCTAGGATAAACAGTGTTTTTATACTAAAATTATCCTTCAACCCTAGGAAAAACAGTGTTTTTTAACTCTTGTTATTCTTCAACCCTAGGAATAACAGTATATTTTATCTCTTGTTATTCTTCAACCCTAGGAAAAACAGTGATTTTTTACTCTAATTATTTTTCAACCCTAGCAAAAACAGTGTTTTCTCACTCTACCTATTATTCAACCCTAGTAAAAGCAGTGTTTTTTTACTCTAATTATTCTTCAACCCTAGGAAAAACAGCGTTTTAACACACTAATTATTCTTGAACCCTAGGAAAAACAAGGTATTTTAACTCTTGTTATTCCTCAACCCTAGGAAAAACAGTGTGTTCTCACTCTAATTATTTTTCAACCATAGGAAAAACAGTGTTTTTTACTCTAATTATTCTTCAACCCTAGGAAAAACAGTGTTTTATACTCTAATTATTATTCAACCCTAGGAAAAACAGTGCACTTTAAACTAATTATTCTTCAACACTAGGAAAAACAGTGTTTTTTCACTGTAATTATTCTTCAACCCTAGGAAAAACAGTGTTTTTAACTCTGATTATTCTTCAACCCTGGGAAAAACCGTCGTTTTTTACTCTAATTATTCTTCAACCCAAGGAAAAACACTGTTTTTTCACTCTAATTAGTCTTCAACCCTAGGAAAAACTGTGTTTTTTCACTCTAATTATTCTTCAACCCTAGGAAAAACAGTGTTTTTAACTCCTGTTATTCTTCAACCCTAGAAAAAAAAATTCAACCCTAGGAGAAAGAGTGTTTTTTCACTCTTATTATTTTTCAACCCTAGGAAAAACAGCGTTTTTTTACTATAATTATCCTTCAACCCTAGGAAAAACAGTGTTTTTAACTTTTGTTATTTTTCAACCCTAGGAATAACAGTATTTTTTTACTCTTGTTATTCTTCAAACCTAGGAAAAACAGTGTTTTTTTACTCTAATTATTTTCAAAGCAAGGAAAAACAGTGTCTTTTTACTCTAATTATTTTTCAACCCTAGGAAAACGGTGCTTTTTCACTCGAGTTATTTTTCAACCCTAGTAAAAGCAGTTTTTTTACTCTAATTATTCTTGAACCCTAGGGAAAACAGCGTTTTAACACTCTAATTATTCTTCAACCCTAGGAAAAACAAGGTATTTTAACTCTTGTTATTCCTCAACGCTAGGAAAAACAGTGTGTTCTCACTCTAGTTATTTTTCAACCATAGGAAAAACAGTGTTTTTTAAATCTTGTTATTCTTCAACCCTAGAAAAACAGTGTTTCTTAACTCTTGTTATTCTTCAACCCTATGAAAAACAGTGTTTTTTCACTCTAATTATTCTTCAACCCTAGGAAAAACAGTGTTTTTTCACTCTAAATGTTCTTTCACCTTAGGGGAAAAAGTGTTTTTTAACTCTCGTTATTCTTCAACCCTCAGAAAAACAGTGTTTTTTAACTCTTGTTATCCTTCAAACCTAGAAAGAACAGTGTTTTAACTCTAATTATTCTTCAACCTTAGGAAAAACAGTGTTTTTTCACTCTAATTATTCTCCAACCCTAGGGAAAACAGTATTTTTTACTCTCATTATTCCTCAAACCTACGATAACAGTGATTTTTCGCTCTAATTATTCATCAACCCAAGGAAAAACAGTGCTTTTAAAACTAATTATTCTTCAACCCTAGGAAAAACAGTGTTTTTTACACTAATTACTCTTCAACCCTAGGAAAAATGTGTTTCTTCACTCTAATTATTCTTCAACCCTAGGAAAAACAGTGTTTTTTAACTCTTGTTATCCTTCAAACCTAGAAAGAACAGTGTTTTAACTCTAATTATTCTTCAACCTTAGGAAAAACAGAGTTTTTTCACTCTACATATTCTTCAACCCTAGGAAGAACAGTGCTTTTTAATCTAATAATTCTTCAACCCAAGGAAAAACTGTGTTTTTTCACACAAATTATTCTTCAACCCTAGGAAAAAAGGTGTTTTTCAACTCCTGTTATTCTTCAACCCTAGAAAAACAGTGTTCTTTAACTCTCGTTCTTTTTCAACCCGAGGAAAAACAGTGTTTTTTCACTCTTATTATTTTTCAACCCTAGGAAAAACAGTGTTTTTTCTATAATTATCCTTCAACCCTAGGAAAAACAGTGTTTTTAACTCTTGTTATTTTTCAACCCTGGGAATAACAGTGTTTTTTAACTCTTGTTATTCTTCAACCCTAGGAAAAACAGTGTTTTTTCACTCTAATTATTCTTCAACCCTAGGAAAAACAGCGTTTTAACACTCTCATTATTCTTCAACCCTAGGAAAAAAAAGGTATTTTAACTCTTGTTAATCCTCAACCCTAGGAAAAGCAGTGTGTTCTCACTCTAATTATTTTTCAACAATAGGAAAAACAGTGTTGTTTACTCTAATTATTTTTCAACCCTAGTAAAAACAGTGTTTTTTACTCTAATTATTCTTCAACCCTACGATAACAGTGTTTTTTCACTCTAATTATTCTTCAACCCTAGGAAAAACAGTGCTTTTTAAACTAATTATTCTTTAACACTAGGAAAAACAGTGTTTTATACTCTACTTATTCTTCAACCCTAGGAAAAACAGTGTTTTTTCACTCTAATTACTCTTTAACCCTAGGAAAAACAGTGTTTTTTTACTCTTGTTATTCATCAACCCTATGAAAAACAGTGTTTTTTCACTCTAATTATTCTTCAACCCTAGGAAAAACAGTGTTTTTTCACTCTAAATGTTCTTTCACCTTAGGGAAAAAAGTGTTTTTTAACTCTTGTTATTCTTCAACCCTAAGAAAAACAGTGTTTTTTAACTCTTGTTATCCTTCAAACCTAGAAAGAACAGTGTTTTAACTCTAATTATTCTTCAACCTTAGGAAAAACAGTGTTTTTTTCACGCTAATTATTCTCCAACCCTAAGAAAAACAGTGTTTTTTACTCTCATTATTCCTCAAACCTACGATAACAGTGTTTTTCGCTCTAATTATTCATCAACCCGAGGAAAAACAGTGCTTTTAAAACTAATTATTCTTCAACCCTAGGAAAAACAGTGTTTTTACACTAATTACTCTTCAACCCTAGGAAAAAATGTGTTTCTTCACTCTAATTATTCTTCAACCCTAGGAAAAACAGTGTTTCTTAACTCTTGTTATTCTTCAGCCCTTAGAAAAACAGTGCTTTTACACTCTAAATATTCTTCAACCCTAGGAAAAGTATTGTTTTTTCACTCTAATAATTCTTCAACCCTAGGAAGAACAGTGTTTTTTCACTCTAATTATTCTTCATTCCTAGGAAAAACAGTGTTTTTTTAACTCTTGTTATGCTTCAACCCTAGAAAAACAGTGTTCTTTAACCCTTGTTATTTTTCAACCCTAAGAAAAACAGTGTTTTTTCACTCTTATTATTTTTCAACCCTAGGAAAAACAGTGTTTTTTACTATAATTATCCTTCAACCCTAGGAAAAAGAGTGTTTTTTAACTCTTGTTATTTTTCAACCCTAGGAATAACAGTATTTTTTAACTCTTGTTATTCTTCAACCCTAGGAAAAACAGTGTTTTTTTATTCTAATTATTTTCAACGCTAGGAAAAAAGCAGTTTTTTTTACTCTAATTATTTTTCAACCCTAGGAAAAACAGTGTTTTTTCAATCTACTTATTTTTCAACCCTAGTAAAAGCCGTGTTTTTTACTCTAATTATTCTTCAACCCTAGGAAAAACAGCGTTTTAACACTCTAATTATTTTTCAACCCTAGGAAAAACAAGGTATTTTAAGTCTTGTTATTCCTCAACCCTAGGAAAAACAGTGTGTTCTCACTCTAATTATTTTTCAACCATAGGAAAAACAGTGTTTTTTACTCTAATTATTCTTCAACCCTGGGAAAAACAGTGTTTTTTATTCTAATTATTATTCAACCCTAGGAAAAACAGTGCTTTTTAAACTAATTATTCTTCAACACTAGGAAAAACAGTGTTTTTTCACTGTAATTATTCTTCAACCCTAGGAAAAACACTGTTTTTTCACTCTAATTATTCTTCAGCCCTAGGAAAAATTGTGTTTTTCAATCTAATCCTCCTTCAACCCTAGGAAAACAGTGTTTTTTAACTCCTGTTACTCTTCAACCCTAGAAAAACAGTGTTCTTTAACTCTTGTTATTCTTCAACCCTAGGAAAAGCAGTGTTTTTTCACTCTTATTATTTTTCAACCCTAGGAAAAACAGTGTTTTTATACTAAAATTATCCTTCAACCCTAGGAAAAACAGTGTTTTTTAACTCTTGTTATTCTTCAACCCTAGGAATAACAGTATTTTTTATCTCTTGTTATTCTTCAACCCTAGGAAAAACAGTGTTTTTTTACTCTAATTATTTTTCAACCCTAGGAAAAACAGTGTTTTCTCACTCTACCTATTATTCAACCCTAGTAAAAGCAGTGTTTTTTTAGTCTAATTATTCTTCAACCCTAGGAAAAACAGCGTTTTAACACACTAATTATTCTTGAATCCTAGGAAAAACAAGGTATTTTAACTCTTGTTATTCCTCAACCCTAGGAAAAACAATGTGTTCTCACTCTAATTATTTTTCAACCATAGGAAAAACAGTGTTTTTTACTCTAATTATTCTTCAACCCTGGGAAAAACAGTGTTTTATACTCTAATTATTATTCAACCCTAGGAAAAACAGTGCACTTTAAACTAATTATTCTTCAACACTAGGAAATACAGTGTTTTTTCACTGTAATTATTCTTCAACCCTAGGAAAAACAGTGTTTTTAACTCTGATTATTCTTCAACCCTGGTAAAAACCGTCGTTTTTAACTCTAATTATTCTTCAACCCTAGGAAAAACACTGTTTTTTCACTCTAATTAGTCTTCAACCCTAGGAAAAGCAGTGTTTTTTCACTCTTATTATTTTTCATCCCTAGGATAAACAGTGTTTTTATACTAAAATTATCCTTCAACCCTAGGAAAAACAGTGTTTTTTAACTCTTGTTATTCTTCAACCCTAGGAATAACAGTATATTTTATCTCTTGTTATTCTTCAACCCTAGGAAAAACAGTGATTTTTTACTCTAATTATTTTTCAACCCTAGCAAAAACAGTGTTTTCTCACTCTACCTATTATTCAACCCTAGTAAAAGCAGTGTTTTTTTACTCTAATTATTCTTCAACCCTAGGAAAAACAGCGTTTTAACACACTAATTATTCTTGAACCCTAGGAAAAACAAGGTATTTTAACTCTTGTTATTCCTCAACCCTAGGAAAAACAGTGTGTTCTCACTCTAATTATTTTTCAACCATAGGAAAAACAGTGTTTTTTACTCTAATTATTCTTCAACCCTAGGAAAAACAGTGTTTTATACTCTAATTATTATTCAACCCTAGGAAAAACAGTGCACTTTAAACTAATTATTCTTCAACACTAGGAAAAACAGTGTTTTTTTCACTGTAATTATTCTTCAACCCTAGGAAAAACAGTGTTTTTAACTCTGATTATTCTTCAACCCTGGGAAAAACCGTCGTTTTTTACTCTAATTATTCTTCAACCCAAGGAAAAACACTGTTTTTTCACTCTAATTAGTCTTCAACCCTAGGAAAAACTGTGTTTTTTCACTCTAATTATTCTTCAACCCTAGGAAAAACAGTGTTTTTAACTCCTGTTATTCTTCAACCCTAGAAAAAAAAATTCAACCCTAGGAGAAAGAGTGTTTTTTCACTCTTATTATTTTTCAACCCTAGGAAAAACAGCGTTTTTTTACTATAATTATCCTTCAACCCTAGGAAAAACAGTGTTTTTAACTTTTGTTATTTTTCAACCCTAGGAATAACAGTATTTTTTTACTCTTGTTATTCTTCAAACCTAGGAAAAACAGTGTTTTTTTACTCTAATTATTTTCAAAGCAAGGAAAAACAGTGTCTTTTTACTCTAATTATTTTTCAACCCTAGGAAAACGGTGCTTTTTCACTCGAGTTATTTTTCAACCCTAGTAAAAGCAGTTTTTTTACTCTAATTATTCTTGAACCCTAGGGAAAACAGCGTTTTAACACTCTAATTATTCTTCAACCCTAGGAAAAACAAGGTATTTTAACTCTTGTTATTCCTCAACGCTAGGAAAAACAGTGTGTTCTCACTCTAGTTATTTTTCAACCATAGGAAAAACAGTGTTTTTTAAATCTTGTTATTCTTCAACCCTAGAAAAACAGTGTTTCTTAACTCTTGTTATTTTTCAACCCTAGGAAAAACAGTGTTTTTTCACTCTAATTATTTACAACGCTAGGAATTTTTTTTACTCTAATTATTCTTCAAGCCTAGGAAAAACAGTGTTTTTTCACTCTACATATTCTTCAACCCTAGGAAGAACAGTGCTTTTTAAACTAATAATTCTTCAACCCTAGGAAAAACTGTGTTTTTTCACACAAATTATTCTTCAACCCTAGGAAAAAAGGTGTTTTTCAACTCCTGTTATTCTTCAACCCTAGAAAAACAGGGTTCTTTAACTCTCGTTATTTTTCAACACGAGGAAAAACAGTGTTTTTTCACTCTTATTACTTTTCAACCCTAGGAAAAACAGTGTTTTTTCTATAATTATCCTTCAACCCTAGGAAAAACAGTGTTTTTAACCCTTGTTATTTTTCAACCCTGGGAATAACAGTATTTTTAACTCTTGTTATTCTTCAACCCTAGGAAAAACAGTGTTTTTTCACTCTAATTATTCTTCAACCCTAGGAAAAACAGCGTTTTAACACTCTCATTATTCTTCAACCCTAGGAAAAAAAAGGTATTTTAACTCTTGTTATTCCTCAACTCTAGGAAAAGCAGTGTGTTCTCACTCTAATTATTTTTCAACAATAGGAAAAACAGTGTTTTTTACTCTAATTATTCTTCAACCCTAGGAAAAACAGTGTTTTTTACTCTAATTATTCTTCAACCCTACGATAACAGTGTTTTTTCACTCTAATTATTCCTCAGCCCTAGGAAAAACAGGGCTTTTTAAACTAATTATTCTTTAACACTAGGAAAAACAGTGTTTTATACTCTACTTATTCTTCAACCCTAGGAAAAACAGTGTTTTTTCACTCTAATTACTCTTTAACCCTAGGAAAAACAGTGTTTTTTTACTCTCGTTATTCTTCGACTCTAAGAAAAACAGTGTTTTTTAACTCTTGTTATCCTTCAAACCTAGAAAGAACAGTGTTTTAACGCTAATTATTCTTCAACCTTAGGAAAACAGTGTTTTTTCACTCTAATTATTCTCCAACCCTAGGGAAAACAGTGTTTTTTACTCTCATTTTTCCTCAAACCTACGATAACAGTGTTTTTTCGCTCTAATTATTCATCAACCCAAGGAAAAACAGTGCTTTTAAAACTAATTATTCTTCAACCCTAGGAAAAACAGCGTTTTTTACACTAATTACTCTTCAACCCTAGGAAAAAATGTGTTTCTTCACTCTAATTATTCTTCAACCCTAGGAAAAACAGTGTTCTTTAACTCTTGTTATTCTTCAGCCCTTAGAAAAACAGTGCTTTTACACTCTAAATATTCTTCAACCCAAGGAAAAACATTGTTTTTTCACTCTAATAATTCCTGATCCCTAGGAAGAACAGTGTTTTTTCACTCTAATTATTCTTCAACCCTAGGAAAAACAGTGTTTTTTAACTCTTGTTATGCTTCAACCCTAGAAAAACAGTGTTCTTTAACGCTTGTTATTTTTCAACCCTAGGAAAAACAGTGTTCTTTCACTCTTATTATTTTTCAACCCTAAGAAAAACAGTGTTTTTTACTATAATTATCCTTCAACCCTAGGAAAAGGAGTGTTTTTTAACTCTTGTTATTTTTCAACCCTAGGAATAACAGTATTTTTTAACTCTTGTTATTCTTCAACCCTAGGAAAAACAGTGTTTTTTATTCTAATTATTTTCAACGCTAGGAAAAACAGTGTTTTTTTAATCTAATTATTTTTCAACCCTAGGAAAAACAGTGTTTTTTCAATCTACTTATTTTTCAACCCTAGTAAAAGCCGTGTTTTTTACTCTAATTATTCTTCAACCCTAGGAAAAACAGCGTTTTAACACTCTAATTATTTTTCAACCCTAGGAAAAACAAGGTATTTTAAGTCTTGTTATTCCTCAACCCTAGGGAAAACAGTGTGTTCTCACTCTAATTATTTTTCAACCATAGGAAAAACAGTGTTTTTTACTCTAATTATTCTTCAACGCTAGGAAAAACAGTGTTTTATACTCTAATTATTATTCAACCCTAGGAAAAACAGTGCACATTAAACTAATTATTCTTCAACACTAGGAAAAACAGTGTTTTTTCACTGTAATTATTCTTCAACCCTAGGAAAAACAGTGTTTTTTTACTCTTGTTATTCTTCAACCCTATGAAAAACAGTGTTTTTTCACTCTAATTATTCTTCAACCCTAGGAAAAACAGTGTTTTTTCACTCTAAATGTTCTTTCACCTTAGGGGAAAAAGTGTTTTTTAACTCTCGTTATTCTTCAACCCTCAGAAAAACACTGTTTTTTAACTCTTGTTATCCTTCAAACCTAGAAAGAACAGTGTTTTAACTCTAATTATTCTTCAACCTTAGGAAAAACAGTGTTTTTTCACTCTAATTATTCTCCAACCCTAGGGAAAACAGTGTTTTTTACTCTCATTATTCCTCAAACCTACGATAACAGTGATTTTTCGCTCTAATTATTCATCAACCCAAGGAAAAACAGTGCTTTTAAAACTAATTATTCTGCAACCCTAGGAAAAACAGTGTTTTTACACTAATTACTCTTCAACCCTAGGAAAAATGTGTTTCTTCACTCTAATTATTCTTCAACCCTAGGAAAAACAGTGTTTTTTAACTCTTGTTATCCTTCAAACCTAGAAAGAACAGTGTTTTAACTCTAATTATTCTTCAACCTTAGGAAAAACAGTGTTTTTTCACTCTACATATTCTTCAACCCTAGGAAGAACAGTGCTTTTTAATCTAATAATTCTTCAACCCTAGGAAAAACTGTGTTTTTTCACACAAATTATTCTTCAACCCTAGGAAAAAAGGTGTTTTTCAACTCCTGTTTTTCTTCAACCCTAGAAAAACAGTGTTATTTAACTCTCGTTCTTTTTCAACCCGAGGAAAAACAGTGTTTTTTTCACTCTTATTATTTTTCAACCCTAGGAAAAACAGTGTTTTTTCTATAATTATCCTTCAACCCTAGGAAAAACAGTGTTTTTTAACTCTTGTTATTCTTCAACCCTAGGAAAAACAGTGTTTTTTATTCTAATTATTTTCAACGCTAGGAAAAACAGTGTTTTTTTACTCTAATTATTTTTCAACCCTAGGAAGAACAGTGTTTTTTACTATAATTATCCTTCAACCCTGGGAAAAAGAGTGTTTTTTAACTCTTGTTATTTTTCAACCCTAGGAATAACAGTATTTTTTAACTCTTGTTATTCTTCAACCCTAGGAAAAACAGTGTTTTTTATTCTAATTATTTTCAACGCTAGGAAAAACAGTGTTTTTTTACTCTAATTATTTTTCAACCCTAGGAAAAACAGTGTTTTTTCAATCTACTTATTTTTCAACACTAGTAAAAGCCGTGTTTTTTACTCTAATTATTCTTCAACCCTAGGAAAAACAGCGTTTTAACACTCTAATTATTTTTCAACCCTAGGAAAAACAAGGTATTTTAAGTCTTGATATTCCTCAACCCTAGGAAAAACAGTGTGTTCTCACTCTAATTATTTTTCAACCATAGGAAAAACAGTGTTTTTTACTCTAATTATTCTTCAACCCTGGGAAAAACAGTGTTTTTTATTCTAATTATTATTCAACCCTAGGAAAAACAGTGCTTTTTAAACTAATTATTCTTCAACACTAGGAAAAACAGTGTTTTTTCACTGTAATTATTCTTCAACCCTAGGAAAAACACTGTTTTTTCACTCTAATTATTCTTCAACCCTAGGAAAAATTGTGTTTTTCAATCTAATTCTCCTCAACCCTAGGAAAACAGTGTTTTTTAACTCCTGTTACTCTTCAACCCTTGAAAAACAGTGTTCTTTAACTCTTGTTATTTTTAAACCCTAGGAAAAGCAGTGTTTTTTCACTCTTATTTTTTTCATCCCTAGGAAAAACAGTGTTTTTATACTAAAATTATCCTTCAACCCTAGGAAAAACAGTGTTTTTTAACTCTTGTTATTCTTCAACCCTAGGAATAACAGTATATTTTATCTCTTGTTATTCTTCAACCCTAGGAAAAACAGTGTTTTTTTCTCTAATTATTTTTCAACCCTAGGATAAACAGTGTTTTCTCACTCTACCTATTATTCAACCCTAGTAAAAGCAGTGTTTTTTTACTCTAATTATTCTTCAACCCTAGGAAAAATAGCGTTTTAACACACTAATTATTCTTGAACCCTAGGAAAAACAAGGTATTTTAACTCTTGTTATTCCTCAACCCTAGGAAAAACAGTGTGTTCTCACACTAATTATTTTTCAACCATAGGAAAAACAGTGTTTTTTACTCTAATTATTCTTCAACCCTAAGAAAAACAGTGTTTTATACTCTAATTATTATTCAACCCAAGGAAAAACAGTACACTTTAAACTAATTATTCTTCAACACTAGGAAAAACAGTGTTTTTTCACTGTAATTATTCTTCAACCCTAGGAAAAACAGTGTTTTTTTTACTCTTGTTATTCTTCAACCCTATGAAAAACAGTGTTTTTTCACTCTAATTATTCTTCAACCCTAGGAAAAACAGTGTTTTTTCACTCTAAATGTTCTTTCACCTTAGGGAAAAAAGTGTTTTTAAACTCTCGTTATTCTTCAACCCTCAGAAAAACAGTGTTTTTTAACTCTTGTCCTTCAAACCTAGAAAGAACAGTGTTTTAACTCTAATTATTCTTCAACCTTAGGAAAAACAGTGTTTTTTCACTCTAATTATTCTCCATCCCTAGGGAAAACAGTGTTTTTTACTCTCATTATTCCTCAAACCTACGATAACAGTGTTTTTTCGCTCTAATTATTCATCAACCCAAGGAAAAACAGTGCTTTTAAAACTAATTATTCTTCAACCCTAGGAAAAACAGTTTTTTTCACTAATTTGTCTTCAACCCTAGGAAAATATGTGTTTCTTCACTCTAATTATTCTTCAACCCTAGGAAAAACAGTGTTTTTTAACTCTTGTTATTCTTCAACCCTAGGAAAAACAGTGTTTTTTATTCTAATTATTTTCAACGCTAGGAATAACAGTGTTTTTTTACTCTAATTATTTTTCAACCCTAGGAAGAACAGTGTTTTTTACTATAATTATCCTTCAACCCTGGGAAAAAGAGTGTTTTTTAACTCTTGTTATTTTTCAACCCTAGGAATAACAGTATTTTTTAACTCTTGTTATTCTTCAACCCTAGGAAAAACACTGTTTTTTCACTCTAATTATTCTTCAACCCTAGGAAAAATTGTGTTTTTCAATCTAATTCTCCTTCAACCCTAGGAAAACAGTGTTTTTTAACTCCTGTTACTCTTCAACCCTTGAAAAACAGTGTTCTTTAACTCTTGTTATTTTTAAACCCCTAGGAAAAGCAGTGTTTTTTCACTCTTATTTTTTTCATCCCTAGGAAAAACAGTGTTTTTATACTAAAATTATCCTTCAACCCTAGGAAAAACAGTGTTTTTTAACTCTTGTTATTCTTCAACCCTAGGAAAAACAGTGTTTTTTATTCTAATTATTTTCAACGCTAGGAAAAACAGCGTTTTAACACTCTAATTTTTTTGTCAACCCTAGGAAAAACAAGGTATTTTAAGTCTTGTTATTCCTCAACCCTAGGAAAAACAGTGTGTTCTCACTCTAATTATTTTTCAACCATAGGAAAAACAGTGTTTTATACTCTAATTATTCTTCAACCCTAAGAAAAACAGTGTTTTATACTCTAATTATTATTCAACCCAAGGAAAAACAGTGCACTTTAAACTAATTATTCTTCAACACTAGGAAAAACAGTGTTTTTTCACTGTAATTATTCTTCAACCCTAGGAAAAACAGTGTTTTTTTACTCTTGTTATTCTTCAACCCTATGAAAAACAGTGTTTTTTCACTCTAATTATTCTTCAACCCTAGGAAAAACAGTGTTTTTTCACTCTAAATGTTCTTTCACCTTAGGGAAAAAAGTGTTTTTTAACTCTCGTTATTCTTCAACCCTCAGAAAAACAGTGTTTTTTAACTCTTGTCCTTCAAACCTAGAAAGAACAGTGTTTTAACTCTAATTATTCTTCAACCTTAGGAAAAACAGTGTTTTTTCACTCTAATTATTCTCCATCCCTAGGGAAAACAGTGTTTTTTACTCTCATTATTCCTCAAACCTACGATAACAGTGTTTTTTCGCTCTAATTATTCATCAACCCAAGGAAAAACAGTGCTTTTAAAACTAATTATTCTTCAACCCTAGGAAAAACAGTGTTTTTTACACTAATTACTCTTCAACCCTAGGAAAAAATGTGTTTCTTCACTCTAATTATTCTTCAACCCTAGGAAAAACAGTGTTCTTTAACTCTTGTTATTCTTCAGCCCTTAGAAAAACAGTGCTTTTACACTCTAAATATTCTTCAACCCTAGGAAAAACATTGTTTTTTCACTCTAATAATTCTTGATCCCTAGGAAGAACAGTGTTTTTTCACTCTTGTTATTCTTCAACCCTAGGAAAAACAGTGTTTTTTATTCTAATTATTTTCAACGCTAGGAAAAACAGTGTTTTTTTACTCTAATTATTTTTCAACCCTAGGAAAAACAGTGTTTTTTCAATCTACTTATTTTTCAACACTAGTAAAAGCCGTGTTTTTTACTCTAATTATTCTTCAACCCTAGGAAAAACAGCGTTTTAACACTCTAATTATTTTTCAACCCTAGGAAAAACAAGGTATTTTAAGTCTTGTTATTCCTCAACCCTAGGAAAAACAGTGTGTTCTCACTCTAATTATTTTTCAACCATAGGAAAAACAGTGTTTTTTACTCTAATTATTCTTCAACCCTGGGAAAAACAGTGTTTTTTATTCTAATTATTATTCAACCCTAGGAAAAACAGTGCTTTTTAAACTAATTATTCTTCAACACTAGGAAAAACAGTGTTCTTTCACTGTAATTATTCTTCAACCCTAGGAAAAACACTGTTTTTTCACTCTAATTATTCTTCAACCCTAGGAAAAATTGTGTTTTTCAATCTAATTCTCCTTCAACCCTAGGAAAACAGTGTTTTTTAACTCCTGTTACTCTTCAACCCTTGAAAAACAGTGTTCTTTAACTCTTGTTATTTTTAAACCCTAGGAAAAGCAGTGTTTTTTCACTCTTATTTTTTTCATCCCTAGGAAAAACAGTGTTTTTATACTAAAATTATCCTTCAACCCTAGGAAAAACAGTGTTTTTTAACTCTTGTTATTCTTCAACCCTAGGAATAACAGTATATTTTATCTCTTGTTATTCTTCAACCCTAGGAAAAACAGTGTTTTTTTCTCTAATTATTTTTCAACCCTAGGATAAACAGTGTTTTCTCACTCTACCAATTATTCAACCCTAGTAAAAGCAGTGTTTTTTTACTCTAATTATTCTTCAACCCTAGGAAAAACAGCGTTTTAACACACTAATTATTCTTGAACCCTAGGAAAAACAAGGTATTTTAACTCTTGTTATTCCTCAACCCTAGGAAAAACAGTGTGTTCTCACTCTAATTATTTTTCAACCATAGGAAAAACAGTGTTTTTTACTCTAATTATTCTTCAACCCTAAGAAAAACAGTGTTTTATACTCTAATTATTATTCAACCCAAGGAAAAACAGTGCACTTTAAACTAATTATTCTTCAACACTAGGAAAAACAGTGTTTTTTCACTGTAATTATTCTTCAACCCTAGGAAAAACAGTGTTTTTTTACTCTTGTTATTCTTCAACCCTATGAAAAACAGTGTTTTTTCACTCTAATTATTCTTCAACCCTAGGAAAAACAGTGTTTTTTCACTCTAAATGTTCTTTCACCTTAGGGAAAAAAGTGTTTTTTAACTCTCGTTATTCTTCAACCCTCAGAAAAACAGTGTTTTTTAACTCTTGTCCTTCAAACCTAGAAAGAACAGTGTTTTAACTCTAATTATTCTTCAACCTTAGGAAAAACAGTGTTTTTTCACTCTAATTATTCTCCATCCCTAGGGAAAACAGTGTTTTTTACTCTCATTATTCCTCAAACCTACGATAACAGTGTTTTTTCGCTCTAATTATTCATCAACCCAAGGAAAAACAGTGCTTTTAAAACTAATTATTCTTCAACCCTAGGAAAAACAGTTTTTTTTCACTAATTTGTCTTCAACCCTAGGAAAAAATGTGTTTCTTCACTCTAATTATTCTTCAACCCTAGGAAAAACAGTGTTTTTTAACTCTTGTTATTCTTCAGCCCTTAGAAAAACAGTGCTTTTACACTCTAAATATTCTTCAACCCTAGGAAAAACATTGTTTTTTCACTCTAATAATTCTTCAACCCTAGGAAGAACAGTGTTTTTTCACTCTAATTATTCTTCAACCCTAGGAAAAACAGTGTTTTTTTAAACTCTTGTTATGCTTCAACCCTAGAAAAACAGTGTTCTTTAACCCTTGTTATTTTTCAACCCTAGGAAAAACAGTGTTTTTTATTCTAATTATTTTCAACGCTAGGAAAAACAGTGTTTTTTTACTCTAATTATTTTTCAACCCTAGGAAAAACAGTGTTTTTTCAATCTACTTATTTTTCAACACTAGTAAAAGCCGTGTTTTTTACTCTAATTATTCTTCAACCCTAGGAAAAACAGCGTTTTAACACTCTAATTATTTTTCAACCCTAGGAAAAACAAGGTATTTTAAGTCTTGTTATTCCTCAACCCTAGGAAAAACAGTGTGTTCTCACTCTAATTATTTTTCAACCATAGGAAAAACAGTGTTTTTTACTCTAATTATTCTTCAACCCTGGGAAAAACAGTGTTTTTTATTCTAATTATTATTCAACCCTAGGAAAAACAGTGCTTTTTAAACTAATTATTCTTCAACACTAGGAAAAACAGTGTTTTTTCACTGTAATTATTCTTCAACCCTAGGAAAAACACTGTTTTTTCACTCTAATTATTCTTCAACCCTAGGAAAAATTGTGTTTTTCAATCTAATTCTCCTTCAACCCTAGGAAAACAGTGTTTTTTAACTCCTGTTACTCTTCAACCCTTGAAAAACAGTGTTCTTTAACTCTTGTTATTTTTAAACCCTAGGAAAAGCAGTGTTTTTTCACTCTTATTTTTTTCATCCCTAGGAAAAACAGTGTTTTTATACTAAAATTATCCTTCAACTTTAGGAAAAACAGTGTTTTTTAACTCTTGTTAATCTTCAACCCTAGGAATAACAGTATATTTTATCTCTTGTTATTCTTCAACCCTAGGAAAAACAGTGTTTATTTCTCTAATTATTTTTCAACCCTAGGATAAACAGTGTTTTCTCACTCTACCTATTATTCAACCCTAGTAAAAGCAGTGTTTTTTTACTCTAATTATTCTTCAACCCTAGGAAAAACAGCGTTTTAACACACTAATTATTCTTGAACCCTAGGAAAAACAAGGTATTTTAACTCTTGTTATTCCTCAACCCTAGGAAAAACAGTGTGTTCTCACTCTAATTATTTTTCAACCATAGGAAAAACAGTGTTTTTTACTCTAATTATTCTTCAACCCTAAGAAAAACAGTGTTTTATACTCTAATTATTATTCAACCCAAGGAAAAACAGTGCACTTTAAACTAATTATTCTTCAACACTAGGAAAAACAGTGTTTTTTCACTGTAATTATTCTTCAACCCTAGGAAAAACAGTGTTTTTTTTACTCTTGTTATTCTTTAACCCTATGAAAAACAGTGTTTTTTCACTCTAATTATTCTTCAACCCTAGAAAAAAACAGTGTTTTTTCACTCTAAATGTTCTTTCACCTTAGGGAAAAAAGTGTTTTTTAACTCTCGTTATTCTTCAACCCTCAGAAAAACAGTGTTTTTTAACTCTTGTCCTTCAAACCTAGAAAGAACAGTGTTTTAACTCTAATTATTCTTCAACCTTAGGAAAAACAGTGTTTTTTCACTCTAATTATTCTCCATCCCTAGGGAAAACAGTGTTTTTTACTCTCATTATTCCTCAAACCTACGATAACAGTGTTTTTTCGCTCTAATTATTCATCAACCCAAGGAAAAACAGTGCTTTTAAAACTAATTATTCTTCAACCCTAGGAAAAACAGTTTTTTTCACTAATTTGTCTTCAACCCTAGGAAAAAATGTGTTTCTTCACTCTAATTATTCTTCAACCCTAGGAAAAACAGTGTTTTTTAACTCTTGTTATTCTTCAACCCTAGGAAAAACAGTGTTTTTTATTCTAATTATTTTCAACGCTAGGAAAAACAGTGTTTTTTACTCTAATTATTTTTCAACCCTAGGAAGAACAGTGTTTTTTACTATAATTATCCTTCAACCCTGGGAAAAAGAGTGTTTTTTAACTCTTGTTATTTTTCAACCCTAGGAATAACAGTATTTTTTAACTCTTGTTATTCTTCAACCCTAGGAAAAACAGTGTTTTTTATTCTAATTATTTTCAACGCTAGGAAAAACAGTGTTTTTTTACTCTAATTATTTTTCAACCCTAGGAAAAACAGTGTTTTTTCAATCTACTTATTTTTCAACACTAGTAAAAGCCGTGTTTTTTACTCTAATTATTCTTCAACCCTAGGAAAAACAGCGTTTTAACACTCTAATTATTTTTCAACCCTAGGAAAAACAAGGTATTTTAAGTCTTGATATTCCTCAACCCTAGGAAAAACAGTGTGTTCTCACTCTAATTATTTTTCAACCATAGGAAAAACAGTGTTTTTTACTCTAATTATTCTTCAACCCTGGGAAAAACAGTGTTTTTTATTCTAATTATTATTCAACCCTAGGAAAAACAGTGCTTTTTAAACTAATTATTCTTCAACACTAGGAAAAACAGTGTTTTTTCACTGTAATTATTCTTCAACCCTAGGAAAAACACTGTTATTTCACTCTAATTATTCTTCAACCCTAGGAAAAATTGTGTTTTTCAATCTAATTCTCCTCAACCCTAGGAAAACAGTGTTTTTTAACTCCTGTTACTCTTCAACCCTTGAAAAACAGTGTTCTTTAACTCTTGTTATTTTTAAACCCTAGGAAAAGCAGTGTTTTTTCACTCTTATTTTTTTCATCCCTAGGAAAAACAGTGTTTTTTATACTAAAATTATCCTTCAACCCTAGGAAAAACAGTGTTTTTTAACTCTTGTTATTCTTCAACCCTAGGAATAACAGTATATTTTATCTCTTGTTATTCTTCAACCCTAGGAAAAACAGTGTTTTTTTCTCTAATTATTTTTCAACCCTAGGATAAACAGTGTTTTCTCACTCTACCTATTATTCAACCCTAGTAAAAGCAGTGTTTTTTTACTCTAATTATTCTTCAACCCTAGGAAAAACAGCGTTTTAACACACTAATTATTCTTGAACCCTAGGAAAAACAAGGTATTTTAACTCTTGTTATTCCTCAACCCTAGGAAAAACAGTGTGTTCTCACACTAATTATTTTTCAACCATAGGAAAAACAGTGTTTTTTACTCTAATTATTCTTCAACCCTAAGAAAAACAGTGTTTTATACTCTAATTATTATTCAACCCAAGGAAAAACAGTGCACTTTAAACTAATTATTCTTCAACACTAGGAAAAACAGTGTTTTTTCACTGTAATTATTCTTCAACCCTAGGAAAAACAGTGTTTTTTTTACTCTTGTTATTCTTCAACCCTATGAAAAACAGTGTTTTTTCACTCTAATTATTCTTCAACCCTAGGAAAAACAGTGTTTTTTCACTCTAAATGTTCTTTCACCTTAGGGAAAAAAGTGTTTTTTAACTCTCGTTATTCTTCAACCCTCAGAAAAACAGTGTTTTTTAACTCTTGTCCTTCAAACCTAGAAAGAACAGTGTTTTAACTCTAATTATTCTTCAACCTTAGGAAAAACAGTGTTTTTTCACTCTAATTATTCTCCATCCCTAGGGAAAACAGTGTTTTTTACTCTCATTATTCCTCAAACCTACGATAACAGTGTTTTTTTCGCTCTAATTATTCATCAACCCAAGGAAAAACAGTGCTTTTAAAACTAATTATTCTTCAACCCTAGGAAAAACAGTTTTTTTCACTAATTTGTCTTCAACCCTAGGAAAATATGTGTTTCTTCACTCTAATTATTCTTCAACCCTAGGAAAAACAGTGTTTTTTAACTCTTGTTATTCTTCAACCCTAGGAAAAACAGTGTTTTTTATTCTAATTATTTTCAACGCTAGGAATAACAGTGTTTTTTTACTCTAATTATTTTTCAACCCTAGGAAGAACAGTGTTTTTTACTATAATTATCCTTCAACCCTGGGAAAAAGAGTGTTTTTTAACTCTTGTTATTTTTCAACCCTAGGAATAACAGTATTTTTTAACTCTTGTTATTCTTCAACCCTAGGAAAAACACTGTTTTTTCACTCTAATTATTCTTCAACCCTAGGAAAAATTGTGTTTTTCAATCTAATTCTCCTTCAACCCTAGGAAAACAGTGTTTTTTAACTCCTGTTACTCTTCAACCCTTGAAAAACAGTGTTCTTTAACTCTTGTTATTTTTAAACCCCTAGGAAAAGCAGTGTTTTTTCACTCTTATTTTTTTCATCCCTAGGAAAAACAGTGTTTTTATACTAAAATTATCCTTCAACCCTAGGAAAAACAGTGTTTTTTAACTCTTGTTATTCTTCAACCCTAGGAAAAACAGTGTTTTTTATTCTAATTATTTTCAACGCTAGGAAAAACAGCGTTTTAACACTCTAATTTTTTTTGTCAACCCTAGGAAAAACAAGGTATTTTAAGTCTTGTTATTCCTCAACCCTAGGAAAAACAGTGTGTTCTCACTCTAATTATTTTTCAACCATAGGAAAAACAGTGTTTTATACTCTAATTATTCTTCAACCCTAAGAAAAACAGTGTTTTATACTCTAATTATTATTCAACCCAAGGAAAAACAGTGCACTTTAAACTAATTATTCTTCAACACTAGGAAAAACAGTGTTTTTTCACTGTAATTATTCTTCAACCCTAGGAAAAACAGTGTTTTTTTACTCTTGTTATTCTTCAACCCTATGAAAAACAGTGTTTTTTCACTCTAATTATTCTTCAACCCTAGGAAAAACAGTGTTTTTTCACTCTAAATGTTCTTTCACCTTAGGGAAAAAAGTGTTTTTTAACTCTCGTTATTCTTCAACCCTCAGAAAAACAGTGTTTTTTAACTCTTGTCCTTCAAACCTAGAAAGAACAGTGTTTTAACTCTAATTATTCTTCAACCTTAGGAAAAACAGTGTTTTTTCACTCTAATTATTCTCCATCCCTAGGGAAAACAGTGTTTTTTACTCTCATTATTCCTCAAACCTACGATAACAGTGTTTTTTCGCTCTAATTATTCATCAACCCAAGGAAAAACAGTGCTTTTAAAACTAATTATTCTTCAACCCTAGGAAAAACAGTTTTTTTTCACTAATTTGTCTTCAACCCTAGGAAAAAATGTGTATCTTCACTCTAATTATTCTTCAACCCTAGGAAAAACAGTGTTTTTTAACTCTTGTTATTCTTCAGCCCTTAGAAAAACAGTGCTTTTACACTCTAAATATTCTTCAACCCTAGGAAAAACATTGTTTTTTCACTCTAATAATTCTTCAACCCTAGGAAGAACAGTGTTTTTTCACTCTAATTATTCTTCAACCCTAGGAAAAACAGTGTTTTTTTAACTCTTGTTATGCTTCAACCCTAGAAAAACAGTGTTCTTTAACCCTTGTTATTTTTCAACCCTAGGAAAAACAGTGTTCTTTCACTCTTATTATTTTTCAACCCTAGGAAAAACAGTGTTTTTTACTATAATTATCCTTCAACCCTAGGAAAAAGAGTGTTTTTTAACTCTTGTTATTTTTCAACCCTAGGAATAACAGTATTTTTTAAGTCTTGTTATTCTTCAACCCTAGGAAAAACAGTGTTTTTTATTCTAATTATTTTCAACGCTAGGAAAAACAGTGTTTTTTTACTCTAATTATTTTTCAACCCTCGGAAAAACAGTGTTTTTTCAATCTACTTATTTTTCAACCCTAGTAAAAGCCGTGTTTTTTACTCTAATTATCCTTCAACCCTAGGAAAAACAGCGTTTTAACACTCTAATTATTTTTCAACCCTAGGAAAAACAAGGTATTTTAAGTCTTGTTATTCCTCAACCCTAGGAAAAACAGTGTGTTCTCACTCTAATTATTTTTCAACCATAGGAAAAACAGTGTTTTTTACTCTAATTATTCTTCAACCCTGGGAAAAACAGTGTTTTTTATTCTAATTATTATTCAACCCTAGGAAAAACAGTGCTTTTTAAACTAATTATTCTTCAACTATAGGAAAAACAGTGTTTTTTCACTGTAATTATTCTTCAACCCTAGGAAAAACACTGTTTTTTCACTCTAATTATTCTTCAACCCTAGGAAAAAATGTGTTTTTCAATCTAATTCTCCTTCAACCCTAGGAAAACAGTGTTTTTTAACTCCTGTTACTCTTCAACCCTTGAAAAACAGTGTTCTTTAACTCTTGTTATTTTTAAACCCTAGGAAAAGCAGTGTTTTTTCAGTCTTATTATTTTTCATCCCTAGGAAAAACAGTGTTTTTATACTAAAATTATCCTTCAAACCTAGGAAAATCAGTGTTTCTTAACTCTTGTTATTCTTCAACCCTAGGAATAACAGTATATTTTATCTCTTGTTATTCTTCAACCCTAGGAAAAACAGTGTTTTTTTCTCTAATTATTTTTCAACCCTAGGAAAAACAGTGTTTTCTCACTCTACCTATTATTCAACCCTAGTAAAAGCAGTGTTTTTTACTCTAATTATTCTTCAACCCTGGGAAAAACAGCGTTTTAACACACTAATTATTCTTGAACCCTAGGAAAAACAAGGTATTTTAACTCTTGTTATTCCTCAACCCTAGGAAAAACAGTGTGTTCTCACTCTAATTATTTTTCAACCATAGGAAAAACAGTGTTTTTTACTCTAATTATTCTTCAACCCTAGGAAAAACAGTGTTTTATACTCTAATTATTATTCAACCCTAGGAAAAACAGTGCACTTTAAACTAATTATTCTTCAACACTAGGAAAAACAGTGTTTTTTCACTGTAATTATTCTTCAACCCTAGGAAAAACAGTGTTTTTTTACTCTTGTTATTCTTCAACCCTATGAAAAACAGTGTTTTTTCACTCTAATTATTCTTCAACCCTAGGAAAAACAGTGTTTTTTCACTCTAAATGTTCTATCACCTTAGGGAAAAAAGTGTTTTTTAACTCTCGTTATTCTTCAACCCTCAGAAAAACAGTGTTTTTTAACTCTAGTTATCCTTCAAACCTAGAAAGAACAGTGTTTTAACTCTAATTATTCTTCAACCTTAGGAAAAACAGTGTTTTTTCACTCTAATTATTCTCCAACCCTAGGGAAAACAGTGTTTTTTACTCTCATTATTCCTCAAACCTACGATAACAGTGTTTTTTTCGCTCTAATTATTCATCAACCCAAGGAAAAACAGTGCTTTTAAAACTAATTATTCTTCAACCCTAGGAAAAACAGTGTTTTTTACACTAATTACTCTTCAACCCTAGGAAAAAATGTGTTTCTTCACTCTAATTATTCTTCAACCCTAGGAAAAACAGTGTTTTTTAACTCTTGTTATTCTTCAGCCCTTAGAAAAACAGTGCTTTTACACTCTAAATATTCTTCAACCCTAGGAAAAACATTGTTTTTTCACTCTAATAATTCCTCAACCCTAGGAAGAACAGTGTCTTTTCACTCTAATTATTCTTCAACCCTAGGAAAAACAGTGTTTTTTTAACTCTTGTTATGCTTCAACCCTAGAAAAACAGTGTTCTTTAACCCTTGTTATTTTTCAACCCTAGGAAAAACAGTGTTCTTTCACTCTTATTATTTTTCAACCCTAGGAAAAACAGTGTTTTTTACTATAATTATCCTTCAACCCTAGGAAAAAAGAGTGTTTTTTAACTCTTGTTATTTTTCAACCCTAGGAATAACAGTATTTTTTAACTCTTGTTATTCTTCAACCCTAGGAAAAACAGTGTTTTTTTATTCTAATTATTTTCAACGCTAGGAAAAACAGTGTTTTTTTACTCTAATTATTTTTCAACCCTAGGAAAAACAGTGTTTTTTCAATCTACTGATTTTTCAACCCTAGTAAAAGCCGTGTTTTTTACTCTAATTATTCTTCAACCCTAGGAAAAACAGCGTTTTAACACTCTAATTATTTTTCAACCCTAGGAAAAACAAGGTATTTTAAGTCTTGTTATTCCTCAACCCTAGGAAAAACAGTGTGTTCTCACTCTAATTATTTTTCAACCATAGGAAAAACAGTGTTTTTTACTCTAATTATTCTTCAACCCTGGGAAAAACAGTGTTTTTTATTCTACTTATTATTCAACCCTAGGAAAAACAGTGCTTTTTAACCTAATTATTCTTCAACACTAGGAAAACAGTGTTTTTTCACTGTAATTATTCTTCAACCCTAGGAAAAACACTGTTTTTTCACTCTAATTATTCTTCAACCCTAGGAAAAATTGTGTTTTTCACTCTAATTCTCCTTCAACCCTAGGAAAACAGTGTTTTTTAACTCCTGTTTCTCTTCAACCCTAGAAAAACGGTGTTCTTTAACTCTTGTTATTTTTAAACCATAGGAAAAGCAGTGTTTTTTCACTCTTATTATTTTTCATCCCTAGGAAAAACAGTGTTTTTATACTAAAATTATCCTTCAACCCTAGGAAAAACAGTGTTTTTAACTCTTGTTATTCTTCAACCCTAGGAATAACAGTATATTTTATCTCTTGTTCTTTTTCAACCCTAGGAAAAACAGTGTTTTTTTACTCTAATTATTTTTCAAACCCTAGGTAAAACAGTGTTTTCTCACTCTACCCATTATTCAACCCTAGTAAGAGCAGTGATTTTTACTCTAATTATTCTTCACCCCTAGGAAAAACAGCGTTTTAACACACTAATTATTCTTGAACCCTAGGAAAAACAAGGTATTTTAACTCTTGTTATTCCTCAACCCTAGGAAAAACAGTGTGTTCTCACACTAATTATTTTTCAACCATAGGAAAAACAGTGTTTTTTACTCTAATTATTCTTCAACCCTTGGAAAAACAGTGTTTTATACTCTAATTATTATTCAACCCTAGGAAAAACAGTGCACTTTAAACTAATTATTCTTCAACACTAGGAAAAACAGTGTTTTTTCACTCTAATTATTCTTCAACCCTAGGAAAAACAGTGTTTTTAACTCTGATTATTCTTCAATCCTATGAAAAACCGTCGTTTTTTACTCTAATTATTCTTCAACCCTAGGAAAAACACTGTTTTTTCACTCTAATTAGACTTCAACCCTAGGAAAAACAAGGTATTTTAACTCTTGTTATTCCTCAACCCTAGGAAAAACAGTGTTTTTTAACTCTTGTTATTCTTCAACCCTAGGAATAACAGTATTTCTTAACTCTTGTTATTCTTCAACCGTAGGAAAAACAGTGTTTTTTCACTCTAATTATTTTCAACGCTAGGAAAAAAAATGTTTTTTTTACTCTAATTATTTTTCAACCCTAGGAAAAACAGTGTTTTCTCACTCTACCTATTTTTCAACCCTAGTAAAAGCAGTGTTTTTTTACTCTAATTATTCTTCAACCCTAGGAAAAACAGCGTTTTAACACACTAATTATTCTTCAACCCTAGGAAAAACAGGGTATTTTAAAACATGTTATTCCTCAACCCTAGGAAGAACAGTGTGTTCTCACTCTAATTATTTTTCAACCTTAGGAAAAACAGTGTTTTTTACTCTAATTATTCTTCAACCCTAGGAAAAACAGTGTTTTGTACTCTAATTATTATTCAACCCTAGGTAAAACAGTGCACGTTAAACTAATTATTCTTCAACACTAGGAAAAACAGTGTTTTTTCACTGTAATTATTCTTCAACCCTAGGAAAAACAGTGTTTTTAACTCTGATTATTCTTCAACCCTGGGAAAAACCGTCGTTTTTTACTCTAATTATTCTTCAACCCAAGGAAAAACACTGTTTTTTCACTCTAATTAGTCTTCAACCCTAGGAAAAACTGTGTTTTTTTCACTCTAATTATTCTTCAACCCTAGGAAAAACAGTGTTTTTTAACTCCTGTTATTCTTCAACCCTAGAAAAAAAATTTCAACCCTAGGAGAAAGAGTGTTTTTTCACTCTTATTATTTTTCAACCCTAGGAAAAACTGTGTTATTTACTATAATTATCCTTCAACCCTAGGAAAAACAGTGTTTTTAACTTTTGTTATTTTTCAACCCTAGGAATAACAGTATTTTTTAACTCTTGTTATTCTTCAAACCTTGGAAAAACAGTGTTTTTTTACTCTAATTATTTTCAAAGCTAGGAAAAACAGTGTTTTTTCACTCTAATTATTTTTCAACCCTAGGAAAAACAGTGTTTTTTCTATAATTATCCTTCAACCCTAGTAAAAACAGTGTTTTTTAACTCTTGTTATTTTTCAACCCTGGGAATAACAGTATTTTTTAACTCTTGTTATTATTCAAACCTAGGAAAAACAGTGTTTTTTACTCTCATTATTCCTCAAACCTACGATAACAGTGTTTTTTCGCTCTAATTATTCATCAACCCAAGGAAAAACAGTGCTTTTAAAACTAATTATTCTTCAACCCTAGGAAAAACAGTGCTTTTTACACTAATTACTCTTCAACCCTAGGAAAAAATGTGTTTCTTCACTCTAATTATTCTTCAACCCTAGGAAAAACAGTGTTTTTTAACTCTTGTTATTCTTCAGCCCTTAGAAAAACAGTGCTTTTACACTCTAAATATTCTTCAACCCTAGGAAAAGCATTGTTTTTTCACTCTAATAATTCTTCAACCCTAGGGAGAACAGTGTTTTTTCACTCTAATTATTCTTCATTCCTAGGAAAAACAGTGTTTTTTAACTCTTGTTATGCTTCAACCCTAGAAAAACAGTGTTCTTTAACCCTTGTTATTTTTCAACCCTAGGAAAAACAGTGTTTTTTCACTCTTATTATTTTTCAACCCTAGGAAAATCAGTGCTTTTTACTATGATTATCCTTCAACCCTAGGAAAAAGAGTGTTTTTTAACTATTGTTATTTTTCAACCCTAGGAATAACAGTATTTTTTAACTCTTGTTATTCTTCAACCCTAGGAAAAACAGTGTTTTTTTACTCTAATTATTTTCAACGCTAGGAAAAAATTTTTTTTTTCCTCTAATTATTTTTCAACCCTAGGAAAAACAGCGTTTTTTCAATCTACTTATTTTTCAACCCTAGTAAAAGCCGTGTTTTTTACTCTAATTATTTTTCAACCCTAGGAAAAATAGCGTTTTAACACTCTAATTATTTTTCAACCCTAGGAAAAACAAGGTATTTTAAGTCTTGTTATTCCTCAACCCTAGGAAAAACAGTGTGTTCTCACTCTAGTTATTTTTCAACCATAGGAAAAACAGTGTTTTTTACTCTAATTATTCTTCAACCCTGGGAAAAATAGTGTTTTTTATTCTAATTATTATTCAACCCTAGGAAAAACAGTGCTTTTTAAACTAATTATTCTTCAACACTAGGAAAAACAGTGTTTTTTCACTGTAATTATTCTTCAACCCTAGGAAAAACACTGTTTTTTCACTCTAATTATTCTTCAACCCTAGGAAAAATTGTGTTTTTCACTCTAATTCTCCTTCAACCCTAGGAAAACAGTGTTTTTTAACTCCTGTTACTCTTCAACCCTAGAAAAACAGTGTTCTTTAACTCTTGTTATTTTTAAACCCTAGGAAAAGCAGTGCTGTTTCACTCTTATTATTTTTCATCCCTAGGAAAAACAGTGTTTTTATACTAAAATTATCCTTCAACCCTAGGAAAAACACTGTTTTTTAACTCTTGTTATTCTTCAACCCTAGGAATAACAGTATATTTTATCTCTTGTTATTCTTCAACCCTAGGAAAAACAGTGTTTTTTACTCTAATTATTTTTCAACCGTAGGAAAAACAGTGTTTTCTCACTCTACCTATTATTCAACCCTAGTAAAAGCAGTGTTTTTTTACTCTAATTATTCTTCAACCCTAGGAAAAACAGCGTTTTAGCACACTAATTATTATTGAACCCTAGGAAAAACAAGGTATTTTAACTCTTGTTATTCCTCAACCCTAGGAAAAACAGTGTGTTCTCACTCTAATTATTTTTCAACCATAGGAAAAACAGTGATTTTTACTCTAATTATTCTTCAACCCTAGGAAAAACAGTGTTTTATACTCTAATTATTATTCAACCCTAGGAAAAACAGTGCACTTTAAACTAATTATTCTTCAACACTAGGAAAAAACAGTGTTTTTTCACTGTAATTATTCTTCAACCCTAGGAAAAACAGTGTTTTTTTACTCTTGTTATTCTTCAACCCTATGAAAAAAAGTGTTTTTTAACTCTCGTTATTCTTCAACCCTAAGAAAAACAGTGTTTTTTAACTCTTGTTATCCTTCAAACCTAGAAAGAACAGTGTTTTAACTCTAATTATTCTTCAACCTTAGGAAAAACAGTGTTTTTTCACTCTAATTATTCTCCAACCTTAGGGAAAAGAGTGTTTTTTACTCTCATTATTCCTCAAACCTACGATAACAGTGTTTTTTCGCTCTAATTATTCATCAACCCAAGGAAAAACAGTGCTTTTAAAACTAATTATTCTTCAACCCTAGGAAAAACAGTGTTTTTTACACTAATTACTCTTCAACCCTAGGAAAAAATGTGTTTCTTCACTCTAATTATTCTTCAACCCTAGGAAAAACAGTGTTTTTTAACTCTTGTTATTCTTCAGCCCTTAGAAAAACAGTGCTTTTACACTCTAAATATTCTTCAACCCTAGGAAAAACATTGTTTTTTCACTCTAATAATTCTTCAACCCTAGGAAGAACAGTGTTTTTTCACTCTAATTATTCTTCAACCCTAGGAAAAACAGTGTTTTTTTAACTCTTGTTGTGCTTCAACCCTAGAAAAACAGTGTTCTTTAACCCTTGTTATTATTCAACCCTAGGAAAAACAGTGTCCTTTCACTCTTATTATTATTCAACCCTAGGAAAAACAGTGTTTTTTACTATAATTATCCTTCAACCCTAGGAAAAAGAGTGTTTTTTAACTCTTGTTATTTTTCAACCCTAGGAATAACAGTAATTTTTAACTCTTGTTATTCTTCAACCCTAGGAAAAACAGTGTTTTTTTATTCTAATTATTTTCAACGCTAGGAAAAACAGTGTTTTTTTACTCTAATTATTTTTCAACCCTAGGAAAAACAGTGTTTTTTCAATCTACTTATTTTTCAACCCTAGTAAAAGCCGTGTTTTTTACTCTAATTATTCTTCAACCCTAGGAAAAACAGCGTTTTAACACTCTAATTATTTTTCAACCCTAGGAAAAACAAGGTATTTTAAGTCTTGTTATTCCTCAACCCTAGGAAAAACAGTGTGTTCTCACTCTAATTATTTTTCAACCATAGGAAAAACAGTGTTTTTTACTCTAATTATTCTTCAACCCTGGGAAAAACTGTTTTTTATTCTAATTATTATTCAACCCTAGGAAAAACAGTGCTTTTTAAACTAATTATTCCTCAACACTAGGAAAAACAGTGTTTTTTCACTGTAATTATTCTTCAACCCTAGGAAAAAACACTGTTTTTTTCACTCTAATTATTCTTCAACCCTAGGAAAAATTGTGTTTTTCACTCTAATTCTCCTTCAACCCTAGGAAAACAGTGTTTTTTAACTCCTGTTACTCTTCAACCCTAAAAAAACAGTGTTCTATAACTCTTGTTATTTTTAAACCCTAGGAAAAGCAGTGTTTTTTCACTCTTATTATTTTTCATCCCTAGGAAAAACAGTGTTTTTATACTAAAATTATCCTTCAACCCTAGGAAAACCAGTTTTTTTAACTCTTGTTATTCTTCAACCCTAGGAATAACAGTATATTTTATCTCTAATTATTCTTCAACCCTAGGAAAAACAGTGTTTTATACTCTAATTATTATTCAACCCTAGGAAAAACACTGCACTTTAAACTAATTATTCTTCAACACTAGGAAAAACAGTGTTTTTTCACTGTAATTATTCTTCAACCCTAGGAAAAACAGTGTTTTTAACTCTGATTATTCTTCAATCCTGGGAAAAACCGTCGTTTTTTACTCTAATTATTCTTCAACCCTAGGAAAAACACTGTTTTTTCACTCTAATTAGTCTTCAACCCTAGGAAAAACAAGGTATTTTAACTCTTGTTATTCCTCAACCCTAGGAAAAACAGTGTTTTTTAACTCTTGTTATTCTTCAACCCTAGGAATAACAGTATTTCTTAACTCTTGTTATTCTTCAACCGTAGGAAAAACAGTGTTTTTTCACTCTAATTATTTTCAACGCTAGGAAAAAAATGTTTTTTTTTACTCTAATTATTTTTCAACCCTAGGAAAAACAGTGTTTTCTCACTCTACCTATTTTTCAACCCTAGTAAAAGCAGTGTTTTTTTACTCTAATTATTCTTCAACCCTAGGAAAAACAGCGTTTTAACACACTAATTATTCTTCAACCCTAGGAAAAACAGGGTATTTTACCTCTTGTTATTCCTCAACCCTAGGAAGAACAGTGTGTTCTCACTCTAATTATTTTTCAACCTTAGGAAAAACAGTGTTTTTTACTCTAATTATTCTTCAACCCTAGGAAAAAAAGTGTTTTGTACTCTAATTATTATTCAACCCTAGGTAAAACAGTGCACTTTAAACTAATTATTCTTCAACACTAGGAAAAACAGTGTTTTTTCACTGTAATTATTCTTCAACCCTAGGAAAAACAGTGTTTTTAACTCTGATTATTCTTCAACCCTGGGAAAAACCGTCGTTTTTTACTCTAATTATTCTTCAACCCAAGGAAAAACACTGTTTTTTCACTCTAATTAGTCTTCAACCCTAGGAAAAACTGTGTTTTTTTCACTCTAATTATTCTCCAACCCTAGGAAAAACAGTGTTTTTAACTCCTGTTATTCTTAAACCCTAGAAAAAAAATTTCAACCCTAGGAGAAAGAGTGTTTTTTCACTCTTATTATTTTTCAACCCTAGGAAAAACTGTGTTTTTTTACTATAATTATCCTTCAACCCTAGGAAAAACAGTGTTTTTAACTTTTGTTATTTTTCAACCCTAGGAATAACAGTATTTTTTAACTATTGTTATTCTTCAAACCTAGGAAAAACAGTGTTTTTTTACTCTAATTATTTTCAAAGCTAGGAAAAACAGTGTCTTTTTACTCGAATTATTTTTCAACCCTAGGAAAACGGTGCTTTTTCACTCGAGTTATTTTTCAACCCTAGTAAAAGCAGTTTTTTTACTCTAATTATTCGTGAACCCTAGGGAAAACAGCGTTTTAACACTCTAATTATTCTTCAACCCTAGGAAAAACAAGGTATTTTAACTCTTGTTATTCCTCAACCCTAGGAAAAACAGTGTGTTCTCACTCTAATTATTTTTCAACCATAGGAAAAACAGTGTTTTTTAAATCTTGTTATTCTTCAACCCTAGAAAAACAGTGTTCCTTAACTCTTGTTATTATTCAACCCTAGGAAAAACAGTGTTTTTTCACTCTAATTATTTACAACGCTAGGAAAAATTTTTTTTACTCTAATTATTCTTCAAGCCTAGGAAAAACAGTGTTTTTTCACTCTACATATTCTTCAACCCTAGGAAGAACAGTGCTTTTTCAACTAATAATTCTTCAACCCTAGGAAAAACTGTGTTTTTTCACACAAATTATTCTTCAACCCTAGGAAAATAGGTGTTTTTCAACACCTGTTATTCTTCAACCCTAGAAAAACAGTATTCTTTAACTCTCGTTATTTTTCAACCCGAGGAAAAACAGTGTTTTTTCACTCTTATTATTTTTCAACCCTAGGAAAAACAGTGTTTTTTCTATAATTATCCTTCAACCCTAGGAAAAACAGTGTTTTTTAACCCTTGTTATTTTTCAACCCTGGGAATAACAGTATTTTTTAACTCTTGTTATTCTTCAAACCTAGGAAAAACAGTGTTTTTTCACTCTAATTATTCTTCAACCCTAGGAAAAACAGCGTTTTAACACTCTCATTATTCTTCAACCCTAGGAAAAAAAAGGTATTTTAACTCTTGTTATTCCTCAACCCTAGGAAAAGCAGTGTGTTCTCACTCGAATTATTTTTCAACAATAGGAAAAACAGTGTTTTTTACTCTAATTATTCTTCAACCCTAGGAAAAACAGCGTTTTTTAACTCTTGTTATTCTTCAGCCCTTAGAAAAACAGTGCTTTTACACTCTAAATATTCTTCAACCCTAGGAAAAGCATTGTTTTTTCACTCTAATAATTCTTCAACCCTAGGGAGAACAGTGTTTTTTCACTCTAATTATTCTTCATTCCTAGGAAAAACAGTGTTTTTTAACTCTTGTTATGCTTCAACCCTAGAAAAACAGTGTTCTTTAACCCTTGTTATTTTTCAACCCTAGGAAAAACAGTGTTTTTTCACTCTTATTATTTTTCAACCCTAGGAAAATCAGTGCTTTTTACTATGATTATCCTTCAACCCTAGGAAAAAGAGTGTTTTTTAACTATTGTTATTTTTCAACCCTAGGAATAACAGTATTTTTTAACTCTTGTTATTCTTCAACCCTAGGAAAAACAGTGTTTTTTTACTCTAATTATTTTCAACGCTAGGAAAAACAGTGTTTTTTTCCTCTAATTATTTTTCAACCCTAGGAAAAACAGCGTTTTTTCAATCTACTTATTTTTCAACCCTAGTAAAAGCCGTGTTTTTTACTCTAATTATTTTTCAACCCTAGGAAAAACAGCGTTTTAACACTCTAATTTTTTTTCAACCCTAGGAAAAACAAGGTATTTTAAGTCTTGTTATTCCTCAACCCTAGGAAAAACAGTGTGTTCTCCCTCTAGTTATTTTTCAACCATAGGAAAAACAGTGTTTTTTACTCTAATTATTCTTCAACCCTGGGAAAAACAGTGTTTTTTATTCTAATTATTATTCAACCCTAGGAAAAACAGTGCTTTTTAAACTAATTATTCTTCAACACTAGGAAAAACAGTGTTTTTTCACTGTAATTATTCATCAACCCTAGGAAAAACACTGTTTTTTCACTCTAATTATTCTTCAACCCTAGGAAAAATTGTGTTTTTCACTCTAATTCTCCTTCAACCCTAGGAAAACAGTGTTTTTTAACTCCTGTTACTCTTCAACCCTAGAAAAACAGTGTTCTTTAACTCTTGTTATTTTTAAACCCTAGGAAAAGCAGTGCTTTTTCACTCTTATTATTTTTCATCCCTAGGAAAATCAGTGTTTTTATACTAAAATTATCCTTCAACCCCAGGAAAAACAGTGTTTTTTAACTCTTGTTATTCTTCAACCCTAGGAATAACAGTATATTTTATCTCTTGTTATTCTTCAACCCTAGGAAAAACAGTGTTTTTTACTCTAATTATTTTTCAACCCTAGGAAAAACAGTGTTTTCTCACTCTACCTATTATTCAACCCTAGTAAAAGCAGTGTTTTTTTACTCTAAATATTCTTCAACCCTAGGAAAAACATTGTTTTTTCACTGTAATAATTCTTCAACCCTAGGAAAAACATTGTTTTTTTACTCTAATTATTTTTCAACCCTAGGAAAAACAGTGTTTTTTCAATCTACTTATTTTTCAACCCTAGTAAAAGCCGTGTTTTTTACTCTAATTATTTTTCAACCCTAGGAAAAACAGCGTTTTAACACTCTAATTATTTTTCAACCCTAGGAAAAACAAGGTATTTTAAGTCTTGTTATTCCTCAACCCTAGGAAAAACAGTGTGTTCTCACTCTAATTATTTTTCAACCATAGGAAAAACAGTGTTTTTACTCTAATTATTCTTCAACCCTGGGAAAAACAGTGTTATTTAACTCCTGTTACTCTTCAACCCTAGAAAAACAGTGTTCTTTAACTCTTGTTATTTTTAAACCCTAGGAAAAGCAGTGTTTTTTCACTCTTATTATTTTTCATCCCAGGAAAAACAGTGTTTTTATACTAAAATTATCGTTCAACCCTAGGAAAAACAGTGTTTTTTAACTCTTGTTATTCTTCAACCCTAGGAATAACAGTATATTTTATCTCATGTTATTCTTCAACCCTAGGAAAAACAGTGTTTTTTACTCTAATTATTTTTCAACCCTAGGAAAAACAGTGTTTTTTAACTCTTGTTATTCTTCAACCCTAGGAATAACAGTATTTTTTAACTCTTGTTATTCTTCAACCCTAGGAAAAACAGTGTTTTTTTACTCTAATTATTTTCAACGCTAGGAAAAACAGTGTTTTTTTCCTCTAATTATTTTTCAACCCTAGGAAAAACAGTGTTTTCTCACTCTACCTATTATTCAACCCTAGTAAAAGCAGTGTTTTTTTACTCTAATTATTCTTCAACCCTAGGAAAAACAGCGTTTTAACACACTTATTATTATTGAACCCTAGGAAAAACAAGGTATTTTAACTCTTGTTATTCCTCAACCCTAGGGAAAACAGTGTGTTCTCACTCTAATTATATTTCAACCATAGGAAAAACAGTGTTTTTTACTCTAAATATTCTTCAACCCTAGGAAAAACAGTGTTTTATACTCTAATTATTATTCAACCCTAGGAAAAACAGTGCACTTTAAACTAATTATTCTTCAACACTAGGAAAAACAGTGTTTTTTCACTGTAATTATTCTTCAACCCTGGGAAAAACAGTGTTTTTTTACTCTTGTTATTCTTCAACCCTATGAAAAACAGTGTTTTTCACTCTAATTATTCTTCAACCCTAGGAAAAACAGTGTTTTTCCACTCTAAATGTTCTTTCACCTTCGGGAAAAAAGTGTTTTTTAACTCTCGTTATTCTTCAACCCAAAGAAAAACAGTGTTTTTTAACTCTTGTTATCCTTCAAACCTAGAAAGAACAGTGTTTTAACTCTAATTATTCTTCAACCTTAGGAAAAACAGTGTTTTTTCACTCTAATTATTCTCCAACCCTAGGGAAAACAGTGTTTTTTACTCTCATTATTCCTCAAACCTACGATAACAGTGTTTTTTCGCTCTAATTATTCATCAACCCAAGGAAAAACAGTGCTTTAAAAACTAATTATTCTTCAACCCTAGGAAAAACAGTGTTTTTTACACTAATTACTCTTCAACCCTAGGAAAAAATGTGTTTCTTCACTCTAATTATTCTTCAACCCTAGGAAAACAGTGTTTTTTAACTCTTGTTATTCTTCAGCCCTTAGAAAAACAGTGCTTTTACACTCTAAATATTCTTCAACCCTAGGAAAAACATTGTTTTTTCACTCTAATAATTCTTCAACCCTAGGAAGAACACTGTTTTTTCACTCTAATTATTCTTCAACCCTAGGAAAAACAGTGTTTTTTTAACTCTTGTTATGCTTCAACCCTAGAAAAACAGTGTTCTTTAACCCTTGTTATTTTTCAACCCTAGGAAAAACAGTGTCCTTTCACTCTTATTATTATTCAACCCTAGGAAAAACAGTGTTTTTTACTATAATTATCCTTCAACCCTAGGAAAAAGAGTGTTTTTTAACTGTTGTTATTTTTCAACCCTAGGAATAACAGTAATTTTTAACTCTTGTTATTCTTCAACCCTAGGAAAAACAGTGTTTTTTTATTCTAATTATTTTCAACGCTAGGAAAAACAGTGTTTTTTTACTCTAATTATTTTTCAACCCTAGGAAAAACAGTGTTTTTTCAATCTACGTATTTTTCAACCATAGTAAAAGCCGTGTTTTTTACTCTAATTATTCTTCAACCCTAGGAAAAACAGCGTTTTAACACTCTAATTATTTTTCAACCCTAGGAAAAACAATGTATTTTAAGTCTTGTTATTCCTCAACCCTAGGAAAAACAGTGTGTTCTTACTCTAATTATTTTTCAACCATAGGAAAAACAGTGTTTTTTACTCTAATTATTCTTCAACCCTGGGAAAAACTGTTTTTTATTCTAATTATTATTCAACCCTAGGAAAAACAGTGCTTTTTAAACTAATTATTCTTCAACACTAGGAAAAACAGTGTTTTGTCACTGTAATTATTCTTCAACCCTAGGAAAAAACACTGTTTTTCACTCTAATTATTCTTCAACCCTAGGAAAAATTGTGTTTTTCACTCTAATTCTCCTTCAACCCTAGGAAAACAGTGTTTTTTAACTCCTGTTACTCTTCAACCCTAGAAAAACAGTGTTTTTAACTCTTGTTATTTTTAAACCCTAGGAAAAGCAGTGTTTTTTCACTCTTATTATTTTTCATCCCTAGGAAAAACAGTGTTTTTATACTAAAATTATCCTTCAACCCTAGGAAAACCAGTTTTTTTTACTCTTGTTATTCTTCAACCCTAGGAATAACAGTATTTCTTAACTCTTGTTATTCATCAACCGTAGGAAAAACAGTGTTTTTTCACTCTAATTATTTTCAACGCTAGGAAAAAAATGTTTTTTTTTACTCTAATTATTTTTCAACCCTAGGAAAAACAGTGTTTTCTCACTCTACCTATTTTTCAACCCTAGTAAAAGCAGTGTTTTTTTACTCTAATTATTCTTCAACCCTAGGAAAAACAGCGTTTTAACACACTAATTATTCTTCAACCCTAGGAAAAACAGGGTATTTTACCTCTTGTTATTCCTCAACCCTAGGAAGAACAGTGTGTTCTCACTCTAATTATTTTTCAACCTTAGGAAAAACAGTGTTTTTTACTCTAATTATTCTTCAACCCTAGGAAAAAAGTGTTTTGTACTCTAATTATTATTCAACCCTAGGTAAAACAGTGCACTTTAAACTAATTATTCTTCAACACTAGGAAAAACAGTGTTTTTTCACTGTAATTATTCTTCAACCCTAGGAAAAACAGTGTTTTTAACTCTGATTATTCTTCAACCCTGGGAAAAACCGTCGTTTTTTACTCTAATTATTCTTCAACGCAAGGAAAAACACTGTTTTTTCACTCTAATTAGTCTTCAACCCTAGGAAAAACTGTGTTTTTTTCACTCTAATTATTCTTCAACCCTAGGAAAAACAGTGTTTTTTAACTCCTGTTATTCTTCAACCCTAGAAAAAAAATTTCAACCCTAGGAGAAAGAGTGTTTTTTCACTCTTATTATTTTTCAACCCTAGGAAAAACTGTGTTTTTTTACTCTAATTATCCTTCAACCCAAGGAAAAACAGTGTTTTTAACTTTTGTTATTTTTCAACCCTAGGAATAACAGTATTTTTTAACTCTTGTTATTCTTCAAACCTAGGAAAAACAGTGTTTTTTTACTCTAATTATTTTCAAAGCTAGGAAAAACAGTGCCTTTTTACTTGAATTATTTTTCAACCCTAGGAAAACGGTGCTTTTTCACTCGAGTTATTTTTCAACCGTAGTAAAACAGGTTTTTTTACTCTAATTATTCGTGAACCCTAGGGAAAACAGCGTTTTAACACTCTAATTATTCTTCAACCCTAGGAAAAACAAGGTATTTTAACTCTTGTTATTCCTCAACCCTAGGAATAACAGTGTGTTCTCACTCTAATTATTTTTCAACCATAGGAAAAACAGTGTTTTTTAAATCTTGTTATTCTTCAACCCTAGAAAAACAGTGTTTCTTAACTCTTGTTATTTTTCAACCCTAGGAAAAACAGTGTTTTTTCACTCTAATTATTTACAACGCTAGGAAATTTTTTTTTTACTCTAATTATTCTTCAAGCCTAGGAAAAACAGTGTTTTTTCACTCTACATATTCTTCAACCCTAGGAAGAACAGTGCTTTTTAAACTAATAATTCTTCAACCCTAGGAAAAACTGTGTTTTTTTCACACAAATTATTCTTCAACCCTAGGAAAAAAGGTGTTTTTCAACACCTGTTATTCTTCAACCCTAGAAAAACAGTATTCTTTAACTCTCGTTATTTTTCAACCCGAGGAAAAGCAGTGTTTTTTCACTCTTATTATTTTTCAACCCTAGGAAAAACAGTGTTTTTTCTATAATTATCCTTCAACCCTAGGAAAAACAGTGTTTTTTAACTCTTGTTATTTTTCAACCCTGGGAATAACAGTATTTTTTAACTCTTGTTATTCTTCAAACCTAGGAAAAACAGTGTTTTTTCACTCTAATTATTCTTCAACACTAGGAAAAACAGCGTTTTAACACTCTCATTATTCTTCAACCCTAGGAAAAAAAAGGTATTTTAACTCTTGTTATTCCTCAACCCTAGGAAAAGCAGTGTGTTCTCACTCGAATTATTTTTCAACAATAGGAAAAACAGTGTTTTTTACTCTAATTATTCTTCAACCCTACGATAACAGTGTTTTTTCACTCTAATTATTCTTCAACACTAGGAAAAACAGTGCTTTTTAAACTAATTATTCTTTAACACTAGGAAAAACAGTGTTTTATACTCTACTTATTCTTCAACCCTAGGAAAAACAGTGTTTTTTCACTCTAATTACTCTTTAACCCTAGGAAAAACAGTGGTTTTTTTACTCTTGTTATTCTTCAACCCTATGAAATACAGTGTTTTTTCACTCTAATTATTCTTCAACCCTAGGAAAAACAGTGCTTTTTAAACTAATTATTCTTCAACACTAGGAAAATCAGTGTTTTTTCACTGTAATTATTCTTCAACCCTAGGAAAAAACACTGTTTTTTCACTCTAATTATTCTTCAACCCTAGGAAAAATTGTGTTTACACTCTAATTCTCCTTCAACCCTAGGAAAACAGTGTTATTTAACTCCTGTTACTCTTCAACCCTAGAAAAACAGTGTTCTTTAACTCTTGTTATTTTTAAACCCTAGGAAAAAAAGTGTTTTTTCACTCTTATTATTTTTCATCCCTAGGAAAAACAGTGTTTTTATACTAAAATTATCCTTCAACCCTAGGAAAACCAGTTTTTTTAACTCTTGTTATTCTTCAACCCTAGGAATAACAGTATATTTTATCTCTAATTATTATTCAACCCTAGGAAAAACAGTGCACTTTAAACTAATTATTCTTCAACACTAGGAAAAACAGTGTGTTCTCACTCTAATTATTTTTCAACCATAGGAAAAACAGTGTTTTTTACTCTAATTATTCTTCAACCCTGGGAAAAACAGTGTTTTTTAACTCCTGTTACTCTTCAACCCTAGAAAAACAGTGTTCTTTAACTCTTGTTATTTTTAAACCCCAGGAAAAGCAGTGTTTTTTCACTCTTATTATTTTTCATCCCTAGGAAAAACAGTGTTTTCTCACTCTACCTCTTTTTCAACCCTAGTAAAAGCAGTGTTTTTTTACTATAATTATCCTTCAACCCTAGGAAAAACAGTGTTTTACTCTCATTATTTTTCAACCCTAGGAAAACGGTGATTTTTCACTCGAGTTATTTTTCAACCCTAGTAAAAGCAGTGATTTTTACTCTAATTATTCTTCAACCCTAGGGAAAACAGCGTTTTAACACTCTAATTATTTTTCAACCATAGGAAAAACAAGGTATTTTAAGTCTTGTTATTCCTCAACCCTAGGAAAAACAGTGTGTTCTCACTCTAATTATTTTTCAACCATAGGAAAAACAGTGTTTTTTACTCTAATTATTCTTCAACCCTGGGAAAAACAGTGGTTTTTATTCTAATTATTATTCAACCCTAGGAAAAACAGTGCTTTTTAAACTAATTATTCTTCAACACTAGGAAAAACAGTGTTTTTTCACTGTAATTATTCTTCAACCCTAGGAAAAACAGTGCTTTTTAAACTAATTATTCTTCAACACTAGGAAAAACAGTGTTTTATACTCTACTTATTCTCCAACCCTTGGAAAAACAGTGTTTTTTCACTCTAATTACTCTTTAACCCTAGGAAAAACAGTGTTTTTTTAACTCTTGTTATTCCTCAACCCTATGAAAAACAGTGTTTTTTCACTCTAATTATTCTTCAACACTAGGAAAAACAGTGTTTTTTCACTGTAATTATTCTTCAACCCTAGGAAAAAACACTGTTTTTTCACTCTAATTATTCTTCAACCCTAGGAAAAATTGTGTTTACACTCTAATTCTCCTTCAACCCTAGGAAAACAGTGTTTTTTAACTCCTGTTACTCTTCAACCCTAGAAAAACAGTGTTCTCTAACTCTTGTTATTTTTAAACCCTAGGAAAAGCAGTGTTTTTTCACTCTTATTATTTTTCATCCCTAGGAAAAACAGTGTTTTTATACTAAAATTATCCTTCAACCCTAGGAAAACCAGTTTTTTTAACTCTTGTTATTCTTCAACCCTAGGAATAACAGTATTTCTTAACTCTTGTTATTCTTCAACCGTAGGAAAAACAGTGTTTTTTCACTCTAATTATTTTCAACGCTAGGAAAAAAATGTTTTTTTTACTCTAATTATTTTTCAACCCTAGGAAAAACAGTGTTTTCTCACTCTACCTATTTTTCAACCCTAGTAAAAGCAGTGTTTTTTTACTCTAATTATTCTTCAACCCTAGGAAAAACAGCGTTTTAACACACTAATTATTCTTCAACCCTAGGAAAAACAGGGTATTTTACCTCTTGTTATTCCTCAACCCTAGGAAGAACAGTGTGTTCTCACTCTAATTATTTTTCAACCTTAGGAAAAACAGTGTTTTTTACTCTAATTATTCTTCAACCCTAGGAAAAAAGTGTTTTGTACTCTAATTATTATTCAACCCTAGGTAAAACAGTGCACTTTAAACTAATTATTCTTCAACACTAGGAAAAACAGTGTTTTTTCACTGTAATTATTCTTGAACCCTAGGAAAAACAGTGTTTTTAACTCTGATTATTCTTCAACCCTGGGAAAAACCGTCGTTTTTTACTCTAATTATTCTTCAACCCAAGGAAAAACACTGTTTTTTCACTCTAATTAGTCTTCAACCCTAGGAAAAACTGTGTTTTTTTCACTCTAATTATTCTTCAACCCTAGGAAAAACAGTGTTTTTTAACTCCTGTTATTCTTCAACCCTAGAAAAAAAATTTCAACCCTAGGAGAAAGAGTGTTTTTTCACTCTTATTATTTTTCAACCCTGGGAAAAACTGTGTTTTTTTACTATAATTATCCTTCAAACCTAGGAAAAACAGTGTTTTTAACTTTTGTTATTTTTCAACCCTAGGAATAACAGTATTTCTTAACTCTTGTTATTCTTCAAACCTAGGAAAAACAGTGTTTTTTTACTCTAATTATTTTCAAAGCTAGGAAAAACAGTGCCTTTTTACTCGAATTATTTTTCAACCCTAGGAAAACGGTGCTTTTTCACTCGAGTTATTTTTCAACCCTAGTAAAAGCAGTTTTTTTTACTCTAATTATTCGTGAACCCTAGGGAAAACAGCGTTTTAACACTCTAATTATTCTTCAACCCTAGGAAAAACAAGGTATTTTAACTCTTGTTATTCCTCAACCCTAGGAAAAACAGTGTGTTCTCACTCTAATTATTTTTCAACCATAGGAAAAACAGTGTTTTTTAAATCTTGTTATTCTTCAACCCTAGAAAAACGGTGTTTCTTAACTCTTGTTATTTTTCAACCCTAGGAAAAACAGTGTTTTTTCACTCTAATTATTTACAACGCTAGGAATTTTTTTTTAAATCTAATTATTCTTCAAGCCTAGGAAAAACAGTGTTTTTTCACTCTACATATTCTTCAACCCTAGGAAGAACAGTGCTTTTTAAACTAATAATTCTTCAACTCTAGGAAAAACTGAGTTTTTTCACACAAATTATTCTTCAACCCTAGGAAAAAAGGTGTTTTTCAACACCTGTTATTCTTCAACCCTAGAAAAACAGTATTCCTTAACTCTCGTTATTTTTCAACCCGAGGAAAAACAGTGTTTTTTCACTCTTATTATTTTTCAACCCTAGGAAAAACAGTGTTTTTTCTATAATTATCCTTCAACCCTAGGAAAAACAGTGTTTTTTAACCCTTGTTATTTTTCAACCCTGGGAATAACAGTATTTTTTAACTCTTGTTATTCTTCAAACCTAGGAAAAACTGTTTTTTCACTCTAATTATTCTTCAACACTAGGAAAAACAGCGTTTTAACACTCTCATTATTCTTCAACCCTAGGAAAAAAAAGGTATTTTAACTCTTGTTATTCCTCAACCCTAGGAAAAGCAGTGTGTTCTCACTCGAATTATTTTTCAACAATAGGAAAAGCAGTGTTTTTTACTCTAATTATTCTTCAACCCTACGATAACAGTGTTTTTTCACTCTAATTATTCTTCAAAACTAGGAAAAACAGTGCTTTTTAAACTAATTATTCTTTAACACTAGGAAAAACAGAGTTTTATACTCTACTTATTCTTCAACCCTAGGAAAAACAGTGTTTTTTCACTCTAATTACTCTTTAACCCTAGGAAAAACAGTGTTTTTTTACTCTTGTTATTCTTCAACCCTATGAAATACAGTGTTTTTTCACTCTAATTATTCTTCAACCCTAGGAAAAACAGTGCTTTTTAAACTAATTATTCTTCAACATTAGGAAAAACAGTGTTTTTTCACTGTAATTATTCTTCAACCCTAGGAAAAAACACTGTTTTTTCACTCTAATTATTCTTCAACCCTAGGAAAAATTGTGTTTACACTCTAATTCTCCTTCAACCCTAGGAAAACAGTGTTTTTTAACTCCTGTTACTCTTCAACCCTAGAAAAACAGTGTTCTTTAACTCTTGTTATTTTTAAAACCTAGGAATAGCAGTGTTTTTTCACTCTTATTATTTTTCATCCCTAGGAAAAACGGTGTTTTTATACTAAAATTATCCTTCAACCCTAGGAAAACCAGTTTTTTTAACTCTTGTTATTCTTCAACCCTAGGAATAACAGTATATTTTATCTCTAATTATTCTTCAACCCTAGGAAAAACTGTGTTTTATACTCTAATTATTATTCAACCCTAGGAAAAACAGTGCACTTTAAACTAATTATTCTTCAACACTAGGAAAAACAGTGTTTTTTCACTGTAATTATTCTTCAACCCTAGGAAAAACAGTGTTTTTAACTCTGATTATTCTTCAATCCTGGGAAAAACCGTCGTTTTTTACTCTAATTATTCTTCAACCCTAGGAAAAACACTGTTTTTTCAGTCTAATTAGTCTTCAACCCTAGGAAAAACAAGGTATTTTAACTCTTGTTATTCCTCAACCCTAGGAAAAACAGTGTTTTTTAACTCTTGTTATTCTTCAACCCTAGGAATAACAGTATTTCTTAACTCTTGTTATTCTTCAACCGTTGGAAAAACAGTGTTTTTTCACTCTAATTATTTTCAACGCTAGGAAAAAAATGTTTTTTTTACTCTAATTATTTTTCAACCCTAGGAAAAACAGTGTTTTCTCACTCTACCTTTTTTTCAACCCTAGTAAAAGCAGTGTTTTTTTACTATAATTATCCTTCAACCCTAGGAAGAACAGTGTTTTACTCTCATTATTTTTCAACCCTAGGAAAACGGTGATTTTTCACTCGAGTTATTTTTCAACCCTAGTAAAAGCAGTGCTTTTTACTCTAATTATTCTTCAACCCTAGGGAAAACAGCGTTTTAACACTCTAATTATTTTTCAACCATAGGAAAAACAAGGTATTTTAAGTCTTGTTATTCCTCAACCCTAGGAAAAACAGTGTGTTCTCACTCTAATTATTTTTCAACCATAGGAAAAACAGTGTTTTTTACTCTAATTATTCTTCAACCCTGGGAAAAACAGTGTTTTTTATTCTAATTATTATTCAACCCTAGGAAAAACAGTGCTTTTTAAACTAATTATTCTTCAACACTAGGAAAAACAGTGTTTTTTCACTGTAATTATTCTTCAACCCTAGGAAAAACAGTGCTTTTTAAACTAATTATTCTTCAACACTAGGAATAACAGTGTTTTATACTCTACTTATTCTTCAACCCTTGGAAAAACAGTGTTTTTTCACTCTAATTACTCTTTAACCCTAGGAAAAACAGTGTTTTTTTAACTCTTGTTATTCCTCAACCCTATGAAAAACAGTGTTTTTTCACTCTAATTATTCTTCAACCCTAGGAAAGCAGTGTTTTTTCACTCTAATTATTCTTCAACCCTAGGAAAAAAGTGTTTTTTTACTCTAATAATTCTTCAACCCTAGGAAAAACAGTGTTTTTTTACTAAAATTATCCTTCAAACCTAGGAAAAACAGTGTTTTTTAACTCTTGTTATTCTTCAACCCTAGGAATAACAGTATTTTTTATCTCTTGTTATTCTTCAACCCTAGGAAAAACAGTGTTTTTTTACTCTAATTATTTTTCAACCCTAGGAAAAACAGTGTTTTCTCACTCTACCTATTATTCATCCCTAGTAAAAGCAGTGTTTTTTTACTCTAATTATTCTTCAACCCTAGGAAAAACAGCGTTTTAACACACTAATTATTCTTCAACCCTAGGAAAAACAAGGTATTTTAACTCTTGTTATTCCTCAACCCTAGGAAAAACAGTGTGTTCTCACTCTAATTATTTTTCAACCATAGAAAAAACAGTGTTTTTTACTCTAATTATTCTTCAACCCTAGGAAAAACAGTGTTTTATACTCTAATTATTATTCAACCCTAGGAAAAACAGTGCACTTTAAACTAATTATTCTTCAACACTAGGAAAAAGAGTGTTTTTTCACTGTAATTATTCTTCAACCCTAGGAAAAACAGTGTTTTTAACGCTGATTATTCTTCAACCCTGGGAAAAACCGTCGTTTTTTACTCTAATTATTCTTCAACCCTAGGAAAAACACTGTTTTTTTCACTCTAATTAGTCTTCAACCCTAGGAAAAACTGTGTTTTTTCACTCTAATTATTCTTCAACCCTAGGAGAAACAGTGTTTTTTAACTCCTGTTATTCTTCAACCCTAGAAAAAAAGTGTTCTTTAACTTTTGTTATTTTTCAACCCTAGGAGAAAGTTGTTTTTTCACTCTTATTATTTTTCAACCCTAGGAAAAACAGTGTTTTTTTACTATAATTATCCTTCAACCCTAGGAAAAACAGTGTTTAACTGTCATTATTTTTCAACCCTAGGAAAACGGTGATTTTTCACTCGAGTTATTTTTCAACCCTAGTAAAAGCAGTGCACTTTAAACTAATTATTCTTCAACACTAGGAAAAACAGTGTTTTTTCACTGTAATTATTCTTCAACCCTAGGAAAAACAGTGTTTTTTTACTCTTGTTATTCTTCAACCCTATGAAAAACAGTGTTTTTTCACTCTATTTATTCTTCAACCCTAGGAAAAACAGTGTTTTTTCACTCTAAATGTTCTTTCACCTTAGGGAAAAAAGTGTTTTTTAACTCTCGTTATTCTTCAACCCTAAGAAAAACAGTGTTTTTTAACTCTTGTTATCCTTCAAACCTAGAAAGAACAGTGTTTTAACTCTAAATATTCTTCAACCTTAGGAAAAACAGTGTTTTTCCACACTAATTATTCTCCAACCCTAGGGAAAACAGTGTTTTTTACTCTCATTATTCCTCAAACCTACGATAACAGTGTTTTTTCGCTCTAATGATTCATCAACCCAAGGAAAAACAGTGCTTTTAAAACTAATTATTCTTCAACCCTAGGAAAAACAGTGCTTTTTACACTAATTACTCTTCAACCCTAGGAAAAAATGTGTTTCATCACTCTAATTATCCTTCAACCCTAGGAAAAACCGTGATTTTAACTCTTGTTATTCTTCAGCCCTTAGAAAAACAGTGCTTTCACACTCTAAATATTCTTCAACCCTAGGAAAAGCATTGTTTTTTCACCCTAATAATTCTTCAACCCTAGGAAGAACAGTGTTTTTTCACTCTAATTATTCTTCATTCCTAGGAAAAACAGTGTTTTTTTAACTCTTGTTATGCTTCAACCCTAGAAAAACAGTGTTCTTTAAACCTTGTTATTTTTCAACCCTAGGAAAAACAGTGTTTTTTCACTCTTATTATTTTTCAACCCTAGGAAAAACAGTGTTTTTTACTATAATTATCCTTCAACCCTAGGAAAAAGAATTTTTTTAACTATTGTTATTTTTCAACCCTAGGAATAACAGTATTTTTTAACTCTTGTAATTCTTCAACCCTAGGAAAAACAGTGTTTTTTTACTCTAATTATTTTCAACGCTAGGAAAAACAGTGTTTTTTTACTCTAATTATTTTTCAACCCTAGGAAAAACAGTGTTTTTTCAATCTACTTATTTTTCAACCCTAGTAAAAGCCGTGTTTTTTACTCTAATTATTCTTCAACCCTAGGAAAAACAGCCTTTTAACACTCTAATTATTTTTCAACCCTAGGAAAAACAAGGTATTTTAAGTCTCGTTATTCCTCAACCCTAGGAAAAACAGTGTGTTCTCACTCTAATTATTTTTCAACCATAGGAAAAACAGTGTTTTTTACTCTAATTATTCTTCAACCCTGGGAAAAACAGTGTTTTTCATTCTAATTATTATTCAACCCTAGGAAAAACAGTGCTTTTTAAACTAATTATTCTTCAACACTAGGAAAAACAGTGTTTTTTCACTGTAATTATTCTTCAACCCTAGGAAAAACACTGTTTTTTCACTCTAATTATTCTTCAACCCTAGGAAAAATTGGGTTTTTCACTCTAATTCTCCTTCAACCCTAGGAAAACAGTGTTTTTTAACTCCTGTTACTCTTCAACCCTAGGAATAACAGTATATTTTATCTCTTGTTATTCTTCAACCCTAGGAAAAACAGTGTTTTTTATTCTAATTATTTTTCAACCCTGGGAAAAACAGTGTTTTTTACTCTTGTTATTCTTCAACCCTAGGAATAACAGTATATTTTATCTCTTGTTATTCTTCAACCCTAGGAAAAACAGTGTTTTTACTCTAATTATTTTTCAACCCTAGGAAAAACAGTGTTTTCTCACTCTACCTATTATTCAACCCTAGTAAAAGCAGTGTTTTTTACTCTAATTATTCTTCAACCCTAGCAAAAACAGCGTTTTAACACACTAATTATTCTTGAACCCTAGGAAAAACAAGGTATTTTAACTCTTGTTATTCCTCAACCTAGGAAAAACAGTGTGTTCTCACTCTAATTATTTTTCAACCATAGGAAAAACAGTGTTTTTTACTCTAATTATTCTTCAACCCTAGGAAAAACAGTGTTTTTTAACTCTTGTTATTCTTCAGATCTTAGAAAAACAGTGCTTTTACACTCTAAATATTCTTCAACCCTAGGAAAAGCATTGTTTTTTCACTCTAATAATTCTTCAACCCTAGGAAGAACAGTGTTTCTTCACTCTAATTATTATTCATTCCTAGGAAAAACAGTGTTCTTTTAACTCTTGTTATGCTTCAACCCTAGAAAAACAGTGTTCTTTAACCCTTGTTATTTTTCAACCCTAGGAAAAACAGTGTTTTTTCACTCTTATTATTTTTCAACCCTAGGAAAAACAGTGTTTTTTACTATAATTATCCTTCAACCCTAGGAAAAAGAGTGTTTTTTAACTATTGTTATTTTTCAACCCTAGGAATAACAGTATTTTTTAACTCTTGTTATTCTTCAACCCTAGGAAAAACAGTGTTTTTTTACTCTAATTATTTTCAACGCTAGGAAAAACAGTGTTTTTTTACTCTAATTATTTTTCAACCCTAGGAAAAACAGTGTTTTTTCAATCTACTTATTTTTCAACCCTAGTAAAAGCCGTGTTTTTTACTCTAATTATTCTTCAACCCTAGGAAAAACAGCGTTTTAACACTAATTATTCTTCAACCCTAGGAAAAACAGTGTTTTTTAACTCCTGTTATTCTTCAACCCTAGAAAAAAAGTGTTCTTTAACTCTTGTTATTTTTCAACCCTAGGAGATAGATTGTTTTTTCACTCTTATTATTTTTCAACCCTAGGAAAAACAGTGTTTTTTTACTATAATTATCCTTCAACCCTAGGAAAAACAGTGTCTTTAACTCCTGTTATTTTTCAACCCTAGGAATAACAGTATTTTTTAACTCTTGTTATTCTTCAACACTAGGAAAAACAGTGTTTTTTCACTGTAATTATTCTTCAACCCTAGGAAAAAACACTGTTTTTTCACTCTAATTATTCTTCAACCCTAGGAAAAATTGTGTTTTTCACTCTAATTCTCCTTCAACCCTAGGAAAACAGTGTTTTTTAACTCCTGTTACTCTTCAACCCTAGAAAAACAGTGTTCTTTAACTCTTGTTATTTTTAAACCCTAGGAAAAGCAGTGTTTTTTCACTGTTATTATTTTTCATCCCTAGGAAAAACAGTGTTTTTATACTCTTATTATTTTTCAACCCTAGGAAAAACAGTGTTTTTTACTATAATTATCCTTCAACCCTAGGAAAACCAGTTTTTTTAACTCTTGTTATTCTTCAACCCTAGGAATAACAGTATATTTTATCTCTAATTATTCTTCAACCCTAGGAAAAACAGTGTTTTATACTCTAGTTATTATTCAACCCTAGGAAAAACAGTGCACTTTAAACTAATTATTCTTCAACACTAGGAAAAACAGTGTTTTTTCACTCTAATTATTCTTCAACCCTAGGAAAAACAGTGTTTTTAACTCTGATTATTCTTCAATCCTGGGAAAAACCGTCGTTTTTTACTCTAATTATTCTTCAACCCTAGGAAAAACACTGTTTTTTCACTCTAATTAGTCTTCAACCCTAGGAAAAACAAGGTATTTTAACTCTTGTTATTCCTCAACCCTAGGAAAAACAGTGTTTTTTAACTCTTGTTATTCTTCAACCCTAGGAATAACAGTATTTCTTAACTCTTGTATTCTTCAACCGTAGGAAAATCAGTGTTTTTCACTCTAATTATTTTCAACGCTAGGAAAAAGAATGTTTTTTTTACTCTAATTATTTTTCAACCCTAGGAAAAACAGTGTTTTCTCACTCTACCTATTTTTCAACCCTAGTAAAAGCAGTGTTTTTTTACTCTAATTATTCTTCAACCCTAGGAAAAACAGCGTTTTAACACACTAATTATTCTTCAACCCTAGGAAAAACAGGGTATTTTAACTCTTGTTATTCCTCAACCCTAGGAAGAACAGTGTGTTCTCACTCTAATTATTTTTCAACCTTAGGAAAAACAGTGTTTTTTACTCTAATTATTCTTCAACCCTAGGAAAAACAGTGTTTTGTACTCTAATTATTATTCAACCCTAGGTAAAACAGTGCACTTTAAACTAATTATTCTTCAACACTAGGAAAAACAGTGTTTTTTCACTGTAATTATTCTTCAACCCTGGGAAAAACAGTGTTTTTAACTCTGATTATTCTTCAACCCTGGGAAAAACCGTCGTTTTTTACTCTAATTATTCTTCAACCCAAGGAAAAACACTGTTTTTTCACTCTAATTAGTCTTCAACCCTAGGAAAAACTGTGTTTTTTTCACTCTAATTATTCTTCAACCCTAGGAAAAACAGTGTTTTTAACTCCTGTTATTCTTCAACCCTAGAAAAAAAATTTCAACCCTAGGAGAAAGAGTGTTTTTTCACTCTTATTATTTTTCAACCCTAGGAAAAACTGTGTTTTTTTACTATAATTATCCTTCAACCCTAGGAAAAACAGTGTTTTTAACTTTTGTTATTTTTCAACCCTAGGAATAACAGTATTTTTTAACTCTTGTTATTCTTCAAACCTAGGAAAAACAGTGTTTTTTTACTCTAATTATTTTCAAAGCTAGGAAAAACAGTGTCTTTTTACTCGAATTATTTTTCAACCCTAGGAAAACGGTGCTTTTTCACTCGAGTTATTTTTCAACCCTAGTAAAAGCAGTTTTTTTTACTCTAATTATTCGTGAACCCTAGGGAAAACAGCGTTTTAACACTCTAATTATTCTTCAACCCTAGGAAAAACAAGGTATTTTAACTCTTGTTATTCCTCAACCCTAGGAAAAACAGTGTGTTCTCACTCTAATTATTTTTCAACCATAGGAAAAACAGTGTTTTTTAAATCTTGTTATTCTTCAACCCTAGAAAAACAGTGTTTCTTAACTCTTGTTATTTTTCAACCCTAGGAAAAACAGTGTTTTTTCACTCTAATTATTTACAACGCTAGGAAATTTTTTTTTACTCTAATTATTCTTCAAGCCTAGGAAAAACAGTGTTTTTTCACTCTACATATTCTTCAACCCTAGGAAGAACAGTGCTTTTTAAACTAATAATTCTTCAACCCTAGGAAAAACTGTGTTTTTTCACACAAATTATTCTTCAACCCTAGGAAAAAAGGTGTTTTTCAACACCTGTTATTCTTCAACCCTAGAAAAACAGTATTCTTTAACTCTCGTTATTTTTCAACCCGAGGAAAAACAGTGTTTTTTCACTCTTATTATTTTTCAACCCTAGGAAAAACTGTGTTTTTTTACTATAATTATCCTTCAACCCTAGGAAAAACAGTGTTTTTAACTTTTGTTATTTTTCAACCCTAGGAATAACAGTATTTTTTAACTCTTGTTATTCTTCAAACCTAGGAAAAACAGTGTTTTTTTACTCTAATTATTTTCAAAGCTAGGAAAAACAGTGCCTTTTTACTTGAATTATTTTTCAACCCTAGGAAAACGGTGCTTTTTCACTCGAGTTATTTTTCAACCCTAGTAAAAGCTGGTTTTTTTACTCTAATTATTCGTGAACCCTAGGGAAAACAGCGTTTTAACACTCTAATTATTCTTCAACCCTAGGAAAAACAAGGTATTTTAACTCTTGTTATTCCTCAACCCTAGGAAAAACAGTGTGTTCTCACTCTAATTATTTTTCAACCATAGGAAAAACAGTGTTTTTTAAATCTTGTTATTCTTCAACCCTAGAAAAACAGTGTTTCTTAACTCTTGTTATTTTTCAACCCTAGGAAAAACAGTGTTTTTTCACTCTAATTATTTACAACGCTAGGAAATTTTTTTTTACTCTAATTATTCTTCAAGCCTAGGAAAAACAGTGTTTTTTCACTCTACATATTCTTCAACCCTAGGACGAACAGTGCTTTTTAAACTAATAATTCTTCAACCCTAGGAAAAACTGTGTTTTTTCACAAAACATTATTCTTCAACCCTAGGAAAAAAGGTGTTTTTCAACACCTGTTATTCTTCAACCCTAGAAAAACAGTATTCTTTAACTCTCGTTATTTTTCAACCCGAGGAAAAACAGTGTTTTTTCACTCTTATTATTTTTCAACCCTAGGAAAAACAGTGTTTTTTCTATAATTATCCTTCAACCCTAGGAAAAACAGTGTTTTTTAACTCTTGTTATTTTTCAACCCTGGGAATAACAGTATTTTTTAACTCTTGTTATTCTTCAAACCTAGGAAAAACAGTTTTTTTCACTCTAATTATTCTTCAACACTAGGAAAAACAGCGTTTTAACACTCTCATTATTCTTCAACCCTAGAAAAAAAAAGGTATTTTAACTCTTGTTATTCCTCAACCCTAGGAAAAGCAGTGTGTTCTCACTCGAATTATTTTTCAACAATAGGAAAAACAGTGTTTTTTACTCTAATTATTCTTCAACCCTACGATAACAGTGTTTTTTCACTCTAATTATTCTTCAACACTAGGAAAAACAGTGCTTTTTAAACTAATTATTCTTTAACACTAGGAAAAACAGTGTTTTATACTCTACTTATTCTTCAACCCTAGGAAAAACAGTGTTTTTTCACTCTAATTACTCTTTAACCCTAGGAAAAACAGTGTTTTTTCACTCTAAATGTTCTTTCACCTTAGGGAAAAAAGTGTTTTTTAACTCTCGTTATTCTTCAACCCTAAGAAAAACAGTGTTTTATAACTCTTGTTATCCTTCAAACCTAGAAAGAACAGTGTTTTAACTCTAATTATTCTTCAACCTTAGGAAAAACAGTGTTTTTTCACTCTAATTTTTCTCCAACCCTAGGGAAAACAGTGTTTTTTACTCTCATTATTCCTCAAACCTACGATAATAGTGTTTTTTCGCTCTAATTATTCATCAACCCAAGGAAAAACAGTGCTTTTAAAACTAATTATTCTTCAACCCTAGGAAAAACAGTGCTTTTTACACTAATTACTCTTCAACCCTAGGAAAAAATGTGTTTCTTCACTCTAATTATTCTTCAACCCTAGGAATAACAGTGTTTTTTAACTCTTGTTGTTCTTCAGCCCTTAGAAAAACAGTGCTTTTACACTCTAAATATTTTTCAACCCTAGGAAAAGCATTGTTTTTTCACTCTAATAATTCTTCAACCCTAGGAAGAACAGTGTTTTTTCACTCTAATTATTCTTCATTCCTAGGAAAAACAGTGTTTTTGTAACTCTTGTTATGCTTCAACCCTAGAAAAACAGTGTTCTTTAACCCTTGTTATTTTTCAACCCTAGGAAAAACAGTGTTTTTTCACTCTTATTATTTTTCAACCCTAGGAAATACAGTGTTTTTTATTATGATTATCCTTCAACCCTAGGAAAAAGAGTGTTTTTTAACTATTGTTATTTTTCAACCCTAGGAATAACACTATTTTTTAACTCTTGTATTCTTCAACCCTAGGAAAAACAGTGTGTTCTCACTCTAATTATTTTTCAACCATAGGAAAAACAGTGTTTTTTACTCTAATTATTCTTCAACCCTGGGAAAAACAGTGTTTTTTTATTCTAATTATTATTCAACCCTAGGAAAAACAGTGCTTTTTAAACTAATTATTCTTCAACACTAGGAAAAACAGTGTTTTTTCACTGTAATTATTCTTCAACCCTAGGATAAACACTATTTTTTCACTCTAATTATTCTTCAACCCTTGGAAAAATTGTGTTTTTCACTCTAATTCTCCTTCAACCCTAGGAGAACAGTGTTTTTTAACTCCTGTTACTCTCCAACCCTAGAAAAACAGTGTTCTTTAACTCTTGTTATTTTTAAACCCTAGGAAAAGCAGTGTTTTTTCACTCTTATTATTTTTCATCCCTAGGAAAAACAGTGTTTTTATACTAAAATTATCCTTCAACCCTAGGAAAAACAGTGTTTTTTAATTCTTGTTATTCTTCAACCCTAGGAATAACAGTATATTTTATCTCTTGTTATTCTTCAACCCTAGGAAAAACAGTGTTTTTTACTCTAATTATTTTTCAACCCTAGGAAAAACAGTGATTTCTCACTCTACCTATTATTCAACCCTAGTAAAAGCAGTGTTTTTTTACTCTAATTATTCTTCAACCCTAGGAAAAACAGCGTTTTAACACACTAATTATTATTGAACCCTAGGAAAAACAAGGTATTTTAACTCTTGTTATTCCTCAACCCTAGGAAAAACAGTGTGTTCTCACTCTAATTATATTTCAACCATAGGAAAAACAGTGTTTTTTACTCTAATTATTCTTCAACCCTAGGAAAAACAGTGTTTTATACTCTAATTATTATTCAACAATAGGAAAAACAGTGCACTTTAAACTAATTATTCTTCAACCTTAGGAAAAACAGTGTTTTTTCACTCTAATTTTTCTCCAACCCTAGGGAAAACAGTGTTTTTACTCTCATTATTCCTCAAACCTACGATAACAGTGTTTTTTCGCTCTAATTATTCATCAACCCAAGGAAAAACAGTGCTTTTAAAACTAATTATTCTTCAACCCTAGGAAAAACAGTGCTTTTTACACTAATTACTCTTCAACCCTAGGAAAAAATGTGTTTCTTCACTCTAATTATTCTTCAACCCTAGGAAAAACAGTGTTTTTTAACTCTTGTTATTCTTCAGCCCTTAGAAAAACAGTGCTTTTACACTCTAAATATTCTTCAACCCTAGGAAAAACATTGTTTTTTCACTGTAATAATTCTTCAACCCTAGGAAGAACAGTGTTTTTTCACTCTAATTATTCTTCAACCCTAGGAAAAACAGTGTTTTTTTAACTCTTGTTGTGCTTCAACCCTAGAAAAACAGTGTTTCTTAACTCTTGTTATTTTTCAACCCTAGGAAAAACAGTGTTTTTTCAATCTACTTATTTTTCAACCCTAGTAAAAGCCGTGTTTTTTACTCTAATTATTTTTCAACCCTAGGAAAAACAGCGTTTTAACACTCTAATTATTTTTCAACCCTGGGAAAAACAAGGTATTTTAAGTCTTGTTATTCCTCAACCCTAGGAAAAACAGTGTGTTCTCACTCTAATTATTTTTCAACCATAGGAAAAACAGTGTTTTTTACTCTAATTATTCTTCAACCCTGGGAAAAACAGTGTTTTTTAACTCCTGTTACTCTTCAACCCTAGAAAAACAGTGTTCTTTAACTCTTGTTATTTTTAAACCCTAGGAAAAGCAGTGTTTTTTCACTCTTATTATTTTTCATCCCTAGGAAAAACAGTGTTTTTATACTAAAATTATCGTTCAACCCTAGGAAAAACAGTGTTTTTTAACTCTTGTTATTCTTCAACCCTAGGAATAACAGTATATTTTATCTCATGTTATTCTTCAACCCTAGGAAAAACAGTGTTTTTTACTCTAATTATTTTTCAACCCTAGGAAAAACAGTGTTTTTTAACTCTTGTTATTCTTCAACCCTAGGAATAACAGTATTTTTTAACTCTTGTTATTCTTCAACCCTAGGAAAAACAGTGTTTTTTTACTCTAATTATTTTCAACGCTAGGAAAAACAGTGTTTTTTTCCTCTAATTATTTTTCAACCCTAGGAAAAACAGTGTTTTCTCACTCTACCTATTATTCAACCCTAGTAAAAGCAGTGTTTTTTTACTCTAATTATTCTTCAACCCTAGGAAAAACAGCGTTTTAACACACTAATTATTATTGAACCCCAGGAAAAACAAGGTATTTTAACTCTTGTTATTCCTCAACCCTAGGGAAAACAGTGTGTTCTCACTCTAATTATATTTCAACCATAGGAAAAACAGTGTTTTTTACTCTAATTATTCTTCAACCCTAGGAAAAACAGTGTTTTATACTCTAATTATTATTCAACCCTAGGAAAAACAGTGCACTTTAAACTAATTATTCTTCAACACTAGGAAAAACAGTGTTTTTTCACTGTAATTATTCTTCAACCCTGGGAAAAACAGTGTTTTTTTACTCTTGTTATTCTTCAACCCTATGAAAAACAATGTTTTTCACTCTAATTATTCTTCAACCCTAGAAAAAACAGTGTTTTTCCACTCTAAATGTTCTTTCACCTTAGGGAAAAAAGTGTTTTTTAACTCTCGTTATTCTTCAACCCTAAGAAAAACAGTGTTTTTTAACTCTTGTTATCCTTCAAACCTAGAAAGAACAGTGTTTTAACTCTAATTATTCTTCAACCTTAGGAAAAACAGTGTTTTTTCACTCTAATTATTCTCCAACCCTAGGAAAAACAGTGTTTTTTACTCTCATTATTCCTCAAACCTACGATAACAGTGTTTTTTTCGCTCTAATTATTCATCAACCCAAGGAAAAACAGTGCTTTTAAAACTAATTATTCTTCAACCCTAGGAAAAACAGTGCTTTTTACACTAATTACTCTTCAACCCTAGGAAAAAATGTGTTTCTTCACTCTAATTATCCTTCAACCCTAGGAAAAACCGTGTTTTTAACTCTTGTTATTCTTCAGCCCTTAGAAAAACAGTGCTTTTACACTCTAAATATTCTTCAACCCTAGGAAAAACATTGTTTTTTCACTCTAATAATTCTTCAACCCTAGGAAGAACAGTGTTTTTTCACTCTAATTATTCTTCAACCCTAGGAAAAACAGTGTTTTTTTAACTCTTGTTATGCTTCAACCCTAGAAAAACAGTGTTCTTTAACCCTTGTTATTTTTCAACCCTAGGAAAAACAGTGTCCTTTCACTCTTATTATTATTCAACCCTAGGAAAAACAGTGTTTTTTACTATAATTATCCTTCAACCCTAGGAAAAAGAGTGTTTTTTTAACTCTTGTTATTTTTCAACCCTAGGAATAACAGTAATTTTTAACTCTTGTTATTCTTCAACCCTAGGAAAAACAGTGTTTTTTTATTCTAATTATTTTCAACGCTAGGAAAAACAGTGTTTTTTTACTCTAATTATTTTTCAACCCTAGGAAAAACAGTGTTTTTTCAATCTACTTATTTTTCAACCCTAGTAAAAGCCGTGTTTTTTACTCTAATTATTCTTCAACCCTAGGAAAAACAGCGTTTTAACACTCTAATTATTTTTCAACCCTAGGAAAAACAAGGTATTTTAAGTCTTGTTATTCCTCAACCCTAGGAAAAACAGTGTGTTCTCACTCTAATTATTTTTCAACCATAGGAAAAACAGTGTTTTTTACTCTAATTATTCTTCAACCCTGGGAAAAACTGTTTTTTATTCTAATTATTATTCAACCCTAGGAAAAACAGTGCTTTTTAAACTAATTATTCTTCAACACTAGGAAAAACAGTGTTTTTTCACTGTAATTATTCTTCAACCCTAGGAAAAAACACTGTTTTTCACTCTAATTATTCTTCAACCCTAGGAAAAATTGTGTTTTTCACTCTAATTCTCCTTCAACCCTAGGAAAACAGTGTTTTTTAACTCCTGTTACTCTTCAACCCTAGAAAAACAGTGTTCTTTAACTCTTGTTATTTTTAAACCCTAGGAAAAGCAGTGTTTTTTCACTCTTATTATTTTTCATCCCTAGGAAAAACAGTGTTTTTATACTAAAATTATCCTTCAACCCTAGGAAAACCAGTTTTTTTAAACTCTTGTTATTCTTCAACCCTAGGAATAACAGTATTTCTTAACTCTTGTTATTCTTCAACCGTAGGAAAAACAGTGTTTTTTCACTCTAATTATTTTCAACGCTAGGAAAAAAATGTTTTTTTTTACTCTAATTATTTTTCAACCCTAGGAAAAACAGTGTTTTCTCACTCTACCTATTTTTCAACCCTAGTAAAAGCAGTGTTTTTTTACTCTAATTATTCTTCAACCCTAGGAAAAACAGCGTTTTAACACACTAATTATTCTTCAACCCTAGGAAAAACAGGGTATTTTACCTCTTGTTATTCCTCAACCCTAGGAAGAACAGTGTGTTCTCACTCTAATTATTTTTCAACCTTAGGAAAAACAGTGTTTTTTACTCTAATTATTCTTCAACCCTAGGAAAAAAGTGTTTTGTACTCTAATTATTATTCAACCCTAGGTAAAACAAGGTATTTTAACTCTTGTTATTCCTCAACCCTAGGAAAAACAGTGTGTTCTCACTCTAATTATTTTTCAACCATAGGAAAAACAGTGTTTTTTAAATCTTGTTATACTTCAACCCTAGAAAAACAGTGTTTCTTAACTCTTGTTATTTTTCAACCCTAGGAAAAACAGTGCTTTTACACTCTAAATATTCTTCAAGCCTAGGAAAAACAGTGTTTTTTCACTCTACATATTCTTCAACCCTAGGAAGAACAGTGCTTTTTAAACTAATAATTCTTCAACCCTAGGAAAAACTGTGTTTTTTCACACAAATTATTCTTCAACCCTAGGAAAAAAGGTGTTTTTCAACACCTGTTATTCTTCAACCCTAGAAAAACAGTATTTTTTAACTCTCGTTATTTTTCAACCCGAGGAAAAACAGTGTTTTTTCACTCTTATTATTTTTCAACCCTAGGAAAAACAGTGTTTTTTCTATAATTATCCTTCAACCCTAGGAAAAACAGTGTTTTTTAACCCTTGTTATTTTTCAACCCTGGGAATAACAGTATTTTTTAACTCTTGTTATTCTTCAAACCTAGGAAAAACAGTGTTTTTTCACTCTAATTATTCTTCAACCCTAGGAAAAACAGCGTTTTAACACTCTCATTATTCTTCAACCCTAGGAAAAAAAAAGGTATTTTAACTCTTGTTATTCCTCAACCCTAGGAAAAGCAGTGTGTTCTCACTCGAATTATTTTTCAACAATAGGAAAAACAGTGTTTTTTACTCTAATTATTCTTCAACCCTAGGAAAAACAGTGTTTTTTACTCTAATTATTCTTCAACCCTACGATAACAGTGTTTTTTCACTCTAATTATTCTTCAATACTAGGAAAAACAGTGCTTTTTAAACTAATTATTCTTTAACACTAGGAAAAACAGTGTTTTATACTCTACTTATTCTTCAACCCTAGGAAAAACAGTGTTTTTTCACTCTAATTACTCTTTAACCCTAGGAAAAACAGTGTTTTTTTACTCTTGTTATTCTTCAACCCTATGAAAAACAGTGTTTTTTCACTCTAATTATTCTTCAACCCTAGGAAAAACAGTGTTTTTTCACTCTAAATGTTCTTTCACCTTAGGGAAAAAAGTGTTTTTTAACTCTCGTTATTCTTCAACCCTAAGAAAAACAGTGTTTTATAACTCTTGTTATCCTTCAAACCTAGAAAGAACAGTGTTTTAACTCTAATTATTCTTCAACCTTAGGAAAAACAGTGTTTTTTCACTCTAATTTTTCTCCAACCCTAGGGAAAACAGTGTTTTTTACTCTCATTATTCCTCAAACCTACGATAACAGTGTTTTTTCGCTCTAATTATTCATCAACCCAAGGAAAAACAGTGCTTTTAAAACTAATTATTCTTCAACCCTAGGAAAAACAGTGCTTTTTACACTAATTACTCTTCAACCCTAGGAAAAAATGTGTTTCTTCACTCTAATTATTCTTCAACCCTAGGAAAAACAGTGTTTTTTAACTCTTGTTGTTCTTCAGCCCTTAGAAAAACAGTGCTTTTACACTCTAAATATTTTTCAACCCTAGGAAAAGCATTGTTTTTTCACTCTAATAATTCTTCAACCCTAGGAAGAACAGTGTTTTTTCACTCTAATTATTCTTCATTCCTAGGAAAAACAGTGTTTTTGTAACTCTTGTTATGCTTCAACCCTAGAAAAACAGTGTTCTTTAACCCTTGTTATTTTTCAACCCTAGGAAAAACAGTGTTTTTTCACTCTTATTATTTTTCAACCCTAGGAAATACAGTGTTTTTTATTATGATTATCCTTCAACCCTAGGAAAACGAGTGTTTTTTAACTATTGTTATTTTTCAACCCTAGGAATAACACTATTTTTTAACTCTTGTCATTCTTCAACCCTAGGAAAAACAGTGTGTTCTCACTCTAATTATTTTTCAACCATAGGAAAAACAGTGTTTTTTACTCTAATTATTCTTCAACCCTGGGAAAAACAGTGTTTTTTATTCTAATTATTATTCAACCCTAGGAAAAACAGTGCTTTTTAAACTAATTATTCTTCAACACTAGGAAAAACAGTGTTTTTTCACTGTAATTATTCTTCAACCCTAGGAAAAACACTATTTTTTCACTCTAATTATTCTTCAACCCTAGGAAAAATTGTGTTTTTCACTCTAATTCTCCTTCAACCCTAGGAAAACAGTGTTTTTTAACTCCTGTTACTCTCCAACCCTAGAAAAACAGTGTTCTTTAACTCTTGTTATTTTTAAACCCTAGGAAAAGCAGTGTTTTTTCACTCTTTTTATTTTTCATCCCTAGGAAAAACAGTGTTTTTATACTAAAATTATCCTTCAACCCTAGGAAAAACAGTGTTTTTTAATTCTTGTTATTCTTCAACCCTAGGAATAACAGTATATTTTATCTCTTGTTATTCTTCAACCCTAGGAAAAACAGTGTTTTTTACTCCAATTATTTTTCAACCCTAGGAAAAACAGTGATTTCTCACTCTACCTATTATTCAACCCTAGTAAAAGCAGTGTTTTTTTACTCTAATTATTCTTCAATCCTAGGAAAAACAGCGTTTTAACACACTAATTATTATTGAACCCTAGGAAAAACAAGGTATTTTAACTCTTGTTATTCCTCAACCCTAGGAAAAACAGTGTGTTCTCACTCTAATTATATTTCAACCATAGGAAAAACAGTTTTTTTTACTCTAATTATTCTTCAACCCTAGGAAAAACAGTGTTTTATACTCTAATTATTATTCAACAATAGGAAAAACAGTGCACTTTAAACTAATTATTCTTCAACCTTAGGAAAAACAGTGTTTTTTCACTCTAATTATTCTCCAACCCTAGGGAAAACAGTGTTTTTTACTCTCATTATTCCTCAAACCTACGATAACAGTGTTTTTTCGCTCTAATTATTCATCAACCCAAGGAAAAACAGTGCTTTTAAAACTAATTATTCTTCAACCCTAGGAAAAACAGTGCTTTTTACACTAATTACTCTTCATCCCTAGGAAAAAATGTGTTTCTTCACTCTAATTATTCTTCAACCCTAGGAAAAACAGTGTTTTTTAACTCTTGTTATTCTTCAGCCCTTAGAAAAACAGTGCTTTTACACTCTAAATATTCTTCAACCCTAGGAAAAACATTGTTTTTTCACTGTAATAATTCTTCAACCCTAGGAAGAACAGTGTATTTTCACTCTAATTATTCTTCAACCCTAGGAAAAACAGTGTTTTTTAACTCTTGTTGTGCTTCAACCCTAGAAAAACAGTGTTTCTTAACTCTTGTTATTTTTCAACCCTAGGAAAAACAGTGTTTTTTCAATCTACTTATTTTTCAACCCTAGTAAAAGCCGTGTTTTTTACTCTAATTATTTTTCAACCCTAGGAAAAACAGCGTTTTAACACTCTAATTACTTTTCAACCCTAGGAAAAACAAGGTATTTTAAGTCTTGTTATTCCTCAACCCTAGGAAAAACAGTGTGTTCTCACTCTAATTATTTTTCAACCATAGGAAAAACAGTGTTTTTTACTCTAATTATTCTTCAACCCTGGGAAAAACAGTGTTTTTTAACTCCTGTTACTCTTCAACCCTAGAAAAACAGTGTTCTTTAACTCTTGTTATTTTTAAACCCTAGGAAAAGCAGTGTTTCTTCACTCTTATTATTTTTCATCCCTAGGAAAAACAGTGTTTTTATACTAAAATTATCGTTCAACCCTAGGACAAACAGTGTTTTTTACCTCTTGTTATTCTTCAACCCTAGGAATAACAGTATATTTTATCTCATGTTATTCTTCAACCCTAGGAAAAACAGTGTTTTTTACTCTAATTATTTTTCAACCCTAGGAAAAACAGTGTTTTTTAACTCTTGTTATTCTTCAACCCTAGGAATAACAGTATTTTTTAACTCTTGTTATTCTTCAACCCTAGGAAAAACAGTGTTTTTTACTCTAATTATTTTCAACGCTAGGAAAAACAGTGTTTTTTTCCTCTAATTATTTTTCAACCCTAGGAAAAACAGTGTTTTCTCACTCTACCTATTATTCAACCCTAGTAAAAGCAGTGTTTTTTTACTCTAATTATTCTTCAACCCTAGGAAAAACAGCGTTTTAACACACTAATTATTATTGAACCCTAGGAAAAACAAGGTATTTTAACTCTTGTTATTCCTCAACCCTAGGGAAAACAGTGTGTTCTCACTCTAATTATATTTCAACCATAGGAAAAACAGTGTTTTTTACTCTAATTATTCTTCAACCCTAGGAAAAACAGTGTTTTATACTCTAATTATTATTCAACCCTAGGAAAAACAGTGCACTTTAAACTAATTATTCTTCAACACTAGGAAAAACAGTGTTTTTTCACTGTAATTATTCTTCAACCCTGGGAAAAACAGTGTTTTTTTACTCTTGTTATTCTTCAACCCTATGAAAAACAATGTTTTTCACTCTAATTATTCTTCAACCCTAGGAAAAACAGTGTTTTTCCACTCTAAATGTTCTTTCACCTTAGGGAAAAAAGTGTTTTTTAACTCTCGTTATTCTTCAACCCTAAGAAAAACAGTGTTTTTTAACTCTTGTTATCCTTCAAACCTAGAAAGAACAGTGTTTTAACTCTAATTATTCTTCAACCTTAGGAAAAACAGTGTTTTTTCACTCTAATTATTCTCCAACCCTAGGGAAAACAGTGTTTTTTACTCTCATTATTCCTCAAACCTACGATAACAGTGTTTTTTCGCTCTAATTATTCATCAACCCAAGGAAAAACAGTGCTTTTAAAACTAATTATTCTTCAACCCTAGGAAAAACAGTGTTTTTTACACTAATTACTCTTCAACCCTAGGAAAAAATGTGTTTCTTCACTCTAATTATTCTTCAACCCTAGGAAAACAGTGTTTTTTAACTCTTGTTATTCTTCAGCCCTTAGAAAAACAGTGCTTTTACACTCTAAATATTCTTCAACCCTAGGAAAAACATTGTTTTTTCACTCTAATAATTCTTCAACCCTAGGAAGAACAGTGTTTTTTCACTCTAATTATTCTTCAACCCTAGGAAAAACAGTGTTTTTTTAACTCTTGTTATGCTTCAACCCTAGAAAAACAGTGTTCTTTATCCCTTGTTATTTTTCAACCCTAGGAAAAACAGTGTCCTTTCACTCTTATTATTATTCAACCCTAGGAAAAACAGTGTTTTTTACTATAATTATCCTTCAACCCTAGGAAAAAGAGTGTTTTTTAACTCTTGTTATTTTTCAACCCTAGGAATAACAGTAATTTTTAACTCTTGTTATTCTTCAACCCTAGGAAAAACAGTGTTTTTTTATTCTAATTATTTTCAACGCTAGGAAAAACAGTGTTTTTTTACTCTAATTATTTTTCAACCCTAGGAAAAACAGTGTTTTTTCAATCTACTTATTTTTCAACCCTAGTAAAAGCCGTGTTTTTTACTCTAATTATTCTTCAACCCTAGGAAAAACAGCGTTTTAACACTCTAATTATTTTTCAACCCTAGGAAAAACAAGGTATTTTAAGTCTTGTTATTCCTCAACCCTAGGAAAAACAGTGTGTTCTCACTCTAATTATTTTTCAACCATAGGAAAAACAGTGTTTTTTACTCTAATTATTCTTCAACCCTGGGAAAAACTGTTTTTTATTCTAATTATTATTCAACCCTAGGAAAAACAGTGCTTTTTAAACTAATTATTCTTCAACACTAGGAAAAACAGTGTTTTTTCACTGTAATTATTCTTCAACCCTAGGAAAAAAACACTGTTTTTCACTCTAATTATTCTTCAACCCTAGGAAAAATTGTGTTTTTCACTCTAATTCTCCTTCAACCCTAGGAAAACAGTGTTTTTTAACTCCTGTTACTCTTCAACCCTAGAAAACCAGTGTTCTTTAACTCTTGTTATTTTTAAACCCTAGGAAAAGCAGTGTTTTTTCACTCTTATTATTTTTCATCCCTAGGAAAAACAGTGTTTTTATACTAAAATTATCCTTGAACCCTAGGAAAACCAGTTTTTTTTAACTCTTGTTATTCTTCAACCCTAGGAATAACAGTATTTCTTAACTCTTGTTATTCTTCAACCGTAGGAAAAACAGTGTTTTTTCACTCTAATTATTTTCAACGCTAGGAAAAAAATGTTTTTTTTACTCTAATTATTTTTCAACCCTAGGAAAAACAGTGTTTTCTCACTCTACCTATTTTTCAACCCTAGTAAAAGCAGTGTTTTTTTACTCTAATTATTCTTCAACCCTAGGAAAAACAGCGTTTTAACACACTAATTATTCTTCAACCCTAGGAAAAACAGGGTATTTTACCTCTTGTTATTCCTCAACCCTAGGAAGAACAGTGTGTTCTCACTCTAATTATTTTTCAACCTTAGGAAAAACAGTGTTTTTTACTCTAATTATTCTTCAACCCTAGGAAAAAAGTGTTTTGTACTCTAATTATTATTCAACCCTAGGTAAAACAGTGCACTTTAAACTAATTATTCTTCAACACTAGGAAAAACAGTGTTTTTTCACTGTAATTATTCTTCAACCCTAGGAAAAACAGTGTTTTTAACTCTGATTATTCTTCAACCCTGGGAAAAACCGTCGTTTTTTACTCTAATTATTCTTCAACCCCAGGAAAAACACTGTTTTTTTCACTCTAATTAGTCTTCAACCCTAGGAAAAACTGTGTTTTTTTCACTCTAATTATTCTTCAACCCTAGGAAAAACAGTGTTTTTTAACTCCTGTTATTCTTCAACCCTAGAAAAAAAATTTCAACCCTAGGAGAAAGAGTGTTTTTTCACTCTTATTATTTTTCAACCCTAGGAAAAACTGTGTTTTTTTACTATAATTATCCTTCAACCCTAGGAAAAACAGTGTTTTTAACTTTTGTTATTTTTCAACCCTAGGAATAACAGTATTTTTTAACTCTTGTTATTCTTCAAACCTAGGAAAAACAGTGTTTTTTTTACTCTAATTATTTTCAAAGCTAGGAAAAACAGTGCCTTTTTACTCGAATTATTTTTCAACCCTAGGAAAACGGTGCTTTTTCATTCGAGTTATTTTTCAACCCTAGTAAAAGCAGTTTTTTTTACTCTAATTATTCGTGAACCCTAGGGAAAACAGCGTTTTAACACTCTAATTATTCTTCAACCCTAGGAAAAACAAGGTATTTTAACTCTTGTTATTCCTCAACCCTAGGAAAAACAGTGTGTTCTCACTCTAATTATTTTTCAACCATAGGAAAAACAGTGTTTTTTAAATCTTGTTATTCTTCAACCCTAGAAAACAGTGTTTCTTAACTCTTGTTATTTTTCAACCCTAGGAAAAACAGTGTTTTTTCACTCTAATTATTTACAACGCTAGGAAAATTTTTTTTTACTCTAATTATTCTTCAAGCCTAGGAAAAACAGTGTTTTTTCACTCTACATATTCTTCAACCCTAGGAAGAACAGTGCTTTTTAAACTAATAATTCTTCAACCCTAGGAAAAACTGTGTTTTTTCACACAAATTATTCTTCAACCCTAGGAAAAAAGGTGTTTTTCAACACCTGTTATTCTTCAACCCTAGAAAAACAGTATCCTTTAACTCTCGTTATTTTTCAACCCGAGGAAAAACAGTGTTTTTTCACTCTTATTATTTTTCAACCCTAGGAAAAACAGTGTTTTTTCTATAATTATCCTTCAACCCTAAGAAAAACAGTGTTTTTTAACTCTTGTTATTTTTCAACCCTGGGAATAACAGTATTTTTTAACTCTTGTTATTCTTCAAACCTAGGAAAAACAGTGTTTTTTCACTCTAATTATTCTTCAACACTAGGAAAAACAGCGTTTTAGCACTCTCATTATTCTTCAACCCTAGGAAAAAAAAGGTATTTTAACTCTTGTTATTCCTCAACCCTAGGAAAAGCAGTGTGTTCTCACTCGAATTATTTTTCAACAATAGGAAAAACAGTGTTTTTTACTCTAATTATTCTTCAACCCTACGATAACAGTGTTTTTTTCACTCTAATTATTCTTCAACACTAGGAAAAACAGTGCTTTTTAAACTAATTATTCTTTAACACTAGGAAAAACAGTGTTTTATACTCTACTTATCCTTCAACCCTAGGAAAAACAGTGTTTTTCACTCTAATTACTCTTTAACCATAGGAAAAACAGTGTTTTTTTACTCTTGTTATTCTTCAACCCTATGAAATACAGTGTTTTTTCACTCTAATTATTCTTCAACCCTAGGAAAAACAGTGCTTTTTAAACTAATTATTCTTCAACACTAGGAAAAACAGTGTTTTTTCATTGTAATTATTCTTCAACCCTAGGAAAAAACACTGTTTTTTCACTCTAATTATTCTTCAACCCTAGGAAAAATTGTGTTTACACTCTAATTCTCCTTCAACCCTAGGAAAACAGTGTTTTTTAACTCCTGTTACTCTTCAACCCTAGAAAAACAGTGTTCTTTAACTCTTGTTATTTTTAAACCCTAGGAAAAGCAGTGTTTTTTCACTCTTATTATTTTTCATCCCTAGGAAAAACAGTGTTTTTATACTAAAATTATCCTTCAACCCTAGGAAAACCAGTTTTTTTTAACTCTTGTTATTCTTCAACCCTAGGAATAACAGTATATTTTATCTCTAATTATTCTTCAACCCTAGGAAAAACAGTGTTTTATACTCTAATTATTATTCAACCCTAGGAAAAACAGTGCACTTTAAACTAATTATTCTTCAACACTAGGAAAAACAGTGTTTTTTCACTGTAATTATTCTTCAACCCTAGGAAAAACAGTGTTTTTAACTCTGATTATTCTTCAATCCTGGGAAAAACCGTCGTTTTCTACTCTAATTATTCTTCAACCCTAGGAAAAACACTGTTTTTTCACTCTAATTAGTCTTCAACCCTAGGAAAAACGAGGTATTTTAACTCTTGTTATTCCTCAACCCTAGGAAAAACAGTGTTTTTTAACTCTTGTTATTCTTCAACCCTAGGAATAACAGTATTTCTTAACTCTTGTTATTCTTCAACCGTGGGAAAAACAGTGTTTTTTCACTCTAATTATTTTCAACGCTAGGAAAAAAATGTTTTTTTTACTCTAATTATTTTTCAACCCTAGGAAAAACAGTGTTTTCTCACTCTACCTATTTTTCAACCCTAGTAAAAGCAGTGTTTTTTTTACTATAATTATCCTTCAACCCTAGGAAAAACAGTGTTTTACTCTCATTATTTTTCAACCCTAGGAAAACGATGATTTTTCACTCGAGTTATTTTTCAACCCTAGTAAAAGCAGTGCTTTTTACTCTAATTATTCTTCAACCCTAGGGAAAACAGCGTTTTAACACTCTAATTATTTTTCAACCATAGGAAAAACAAGGTATTTTAAGTCTTGTTATTCCTCAACCCTAGGAAAAACAGTGTGTTCTCACTCTAATTATTTTTCAACCATAGGAAAAACAGTGTTTTTTACTCTAATTATTCTTCAACCCTGGGAAAAACAGTGTTTTTTATTCTAATTATTATTCAACCCTAGGAAAAACAGTGCTTTTTAAACTAATTATTCTTCAACACTAGGAAAAACAGTGTTTTTTCACTGTAATTATTCTTCAACCCTAGGAAAAACAGTGCTTTTTAAACTAATTATTCTTCAACACTAGGAAAAACAGTGTTTTATACTCTACTTATTCTTCAACCCTTGGAAAAACAGTGTTTTTTCACTCTAATTACTCTTTAACCCTAGGAAAAACAGTGTTTTTTTAACTCTTGTTATTCCTCAACCCTATGAAAAACAGTGTTTTTTCACTCTAATTATTCTTCAACACTAGGAAAAACAGTGTTTTTTCACTGTAATTATTCTTCAACCCTAGGAAAAAACACTGTTTTTTCACTCTAATTATTCTTCAACCCTAGGAAAAATTGTGTTTACACTCTAATTCTCCTTCAACCCTAGGAAAACAGTGTTTTTTAACTCCTGTTACTCTTCAACCCTAGAAAAACAGTGTTCTTTAACTCTTGTTATTTTTAAATCCTAGGAAAAGCAGTGTTTTTTCACTCTTATTATTTTTCATCCCTAGGAAAAACAGTTTTTTATACTAAAATTATCCTTCAACCCTAGGAAAACCAGTTTTTTTTAACTCTTGTTATTCTTCAACCCTAGGAATAACAGTATTTCTTAACTCTTGTTATTCTTCAACCCTAGGAAAAACAGCGTTTTAACACACTAATTATTCTTCAACCCTAGGAAAAACAGGGTATTTTACCTCTTGTTATTCCTCAACCCTAGGAAGAACAGTGTGTTCTCACTCTAATTATTTTTCAACCTTAGGAAAAACAGTGTTTTTTACTCTAATTATTCTTCAACCCTAGGAAAAAAGTGTTTTGTACTCTAATTATTATTCAACCCTAGGTAAAACAGTGCACTTTAAACTAATTATTCTTCAACACTAGGAAAAACAGTGTTTTTTCACTGTAATTATTCTTCAACCCTAGGAAAAACAGTGTTTTTAACTCTGATTATTCTTCAACCCTGGGAAAAACCGTCGTTTTTTACTCTAATTATTCTTCAACCCAAGGAAAAACACTGTTTTTTCACTCTAATTAGTCTTCAACCCTAGGAAAAACTGTGTTTTTTTCACTCTAATTATTCTTCAACCCTAGGAAAAACAGTGTTTTTTAACTCCTGTTATTCTTCAACCCTAGAAAAAAATTTCAACCCTAGGAGAAAGAGTGTTTTTTCACTCTCATTATTTTTCAACCCTAGGAAAAACTGTGTTTTTTTACTATAATTATCCTTCAACCCTAGGAAAAACAGTGTTTTTAACTTTTGTTATTTTTCAACCCTAGGAATAACAGTATTTTTTAACTCTTGTTATTCTTCAAACCTAGGAAAAACAGTGTTTTTTTACTCTAATTATTTTCAAAGCTAGGAAAAACAGTGCCTTTTTACTCGAATTATTTTTCAACCCTAGGAAAACGGTGCTTTGTCACTCGAGTTATTTTTCAACCCTTGTAAAAGCAGTTTTTTTACTCTAATTATTCGTGAACCCTAGGGAAAACAGCGTTTTAACACTCTAATTATTCTTCAACCCTAGGAAAAACAAGGTATTTTAACTCTTGTTATTCCTCAACCCTAGGAAAAACAGTGTGTTCTCACTCTAATTATTTTTCAACCATAGGAAAAACAGTGTTTTTTACTCTAATTATTCTTCAACCCTGGGAAAAACAGTGTTTTTTATTCTAATTATTATTCAACCCTAGGAAAAACAGTGCTTTTTAAACTAATTATTCTTCAACACTAGGAAAAACAGTGTTTTTTCACTGTAATTATTCTTCAACCCTAGGAAAAACAGTGCTTTTAAAACTAATTATTCTTCAACACTAGGAAAAACAGTGTTTTATACTCTACTTATTCTTCAACCCTTGGAAAAACAGTGTTTTTTCACTCTAATTACTCTTTAACCCTAGGAAAAACAGTGTTTTTTTAACTCTTGTTATTCCTCAACCCTATGAAAAACAGTGTTTTTTCACTCTAATTATTCTTCAACACTAGGAAAAACAGTGTTTTTTCACTGTAATTATTCTTCAGCCCTAGGAAAAAACACTGTTTTTTCACTCTAATTATTCTTCAACCCTAGCAAAAATTGTGTTTACACTCTAATTCTCCTTCAAACCTAGGAAAACAGTGTTTTTTAACTCCTGTTACTCTTCAACCCTAGAAAAACAGTGTTCTTTAACTCTTGTTATTTTTAAACCCTAGGAAAAGCAGTGTTTTTTCACTCTTATTATTTTTCATCCCTAGGAAAAACAGTGTTTTTATACTAAAATTATCCTTCAACCCTAGGAAAACCAGTTTTTTTAACTCTTGTTATTCTTCAACCCTAGGAATAACAGTATTTCTTAACTCTTGTTATTCTTCAACCGTAGGAAAAACAGTGTTTTTTCACTCTAATTATTTTCAACGCTAGGAAAAAATGTTTTTTTTACTCTAATTATTTTTCAACCCTAGGAAAAACAGTGTTTTCTCACTCTACCTATTTTTCAACCCTAGTAAAAGCAGTGTTTTTTTACTCTAATTATTCTTCAACCCTAGGAAAAACAGCGTTTTAACACACTAATTATTCTTCAACCCTAGGAAAAACAGGGTATTTTACCTCTTGTTATTCCTCAACCCTAGGAAGAACAGTGTGTTCTCACTCTAATTATTTTTCAACCTTAGGAAAAACAGTGTTTTTTACTCTAATTATTCTTCAACCCTAGGAAAAAAGTGTTTTGTACTCTAATTATTATTCAACCCTAGGTAAAACAGTGCACTTTAAACTAATTATTCTTCAACACTAGGAAAAACAGTGTTTTTTCACTGTAATTATTCTTCAACCCTAGGAAAAACAGTGTTTTTAACTCTGATTATTCTTCAACCCTGGGAAAAACCGTCGTTTTTTACTCTAATTATTCTTCAACCCAAGGAAAAACACTGTTTTTTCACTCTAATTAGTCTTCAACCCTAGGAAAAACTGTGTTTTTTTCACTCTAATTATTTTTCAACCCTAGGAAAACGGTGCTTTTTCACTCGAGTTATTTTTCAACCCTAGTAAAAGCAGTTTTTTTACTCTAATTATTCGTGAACCCTAGGGAAAACAGCGTTTTAACACTCTAATTATTCTTCAACCCTAGGAAAAACAAGGTATTTTAACTCTTGTTATTCCTCAACCCTAGGAAAAACAGTGTGTTCTCACTCTAATTATTTTTCAACCATAGGAAAAACAGTGTTTTTTAAATCTTGTTATTCTTCAACCCTAGAAAAACAGTGTTTCTTAACTCTTGTTATTTTTCAACCCTAGGAAAAACAGTGTTTTTTCACTCTAATTATTTACAACGCTAGGAAAATTTTTTTTACTCTAATTATTCTTCAAGCCTAGGAAAAACAATGTTTTTTCACTCTACATATTCTTCAACCCTAGGAAGAACAGTGCTTTTTAAACTAATAATTCTTCAACCCTAGGAAAAACTGTGTTTTTTCACACAAATTATTCTTCAACCCTAGGAAAAAAGGTGTTTTTCAACACCTGTTATTCTTCAACCCTAGAAAAACAGTATTCTTTAACTCTCGTTATTTTTCAACCCGAGGAAAAACAGTGTTTTTTCACTCTTATTATTTTTCAACCCTAGGAAAAACAGTGTTTTTTCTATAATTATCCTTCAACCCTAGGAAAAACAGTGTTTTTTAACTCTTGTTATTTTTCAACCCTGGGAATAACAGTATTTTTTAACTCTTGTTATTCTTCAAACCTAGGAAAAACAGTGTTTTTTCACTCTAATTATTCTTCAACACTAGGAAAAACAGCGTTTTAACACTCTCATTATTCTTCAACCCTAGGAAAAAAAGGTATTTTAACTCTTGTTATTCCTCAACCCTAGGAAAAGCAGTGTGTTCTCACTCGAATTATTTTTCAACAATAGGAAAAACAGTGTTTTTTACTCTAATTATTCTTCAACCCTACGATAACAGTGTTTTTTCACTCTAATTATTCTTCAACACTAGGAAAAACAGTGCTTTTTAAACTAATTATTCTTTAACACTAGGAAAAACAGTGTTTTATACTCTACTTATTCTTCAACCCTAGGAAAAACAGTGTTTTTTCACTCTAATTACTCTTTAACCCTAGGAAAAACAGTGTTTTTTTTACTCTTGTTATTCTTCAACCCTATGAAATACAGTGTTTTTTCACTCTAATTATTCTTCAACCCTAGGAAAAACAGTGCTTTTTAAACTAATTATTCTTCAACACTAGGAAAAACAGTGTTTTTTCACTGTAATTATTCTTCCACCCTAGGAAAAAACACTGTTTTTTCACTCTAATTATTCTTCAACCCTAGGAAAAATTGTGTTTACACTCTAATTCTCCTTCAACCCTAGGAAAACAGTGTTTTTTAACTCCTGTTACTCTTCAACCCTAGAAAAACAGTGTTCTTTAACTCTTGTTATTTTTAAACCCTAGGAAAAGCAGTGTTTTTTCACTCTTATTATTTTTCATCCCTAGGAAAAACAGTGTTTTATACTAAAATTATCCTTCAACCCTAGGAAAACCAGTTTTTTTAACTCTTGTTATTCTTCAACCCTAGGAATAACAGTATATTTTATCTCTAATTATTCTTCAACCCTAGAAAAAACAGTGTTTTATACTCTAATTATTATTCAACCCTAGGAAAAACAGTGCACTTTAAACTAATTATTCTTCAACACTAGGAAAAACAGTGTTTTTTCACTGTAATTATTCTTCAACCCTAGGAAAAACAGTGTTTTTAACTCTGATTATTCTTCAATCCTGGGAAAAACCGTCGTTTTTTACTCAAATTATTCTTCAACCCTAGGAAAAACACTGTTTTTTCACTCTAATTAGTCTTCAACCCTAGGAAAAACAAGTTATTTTAACTCTTGTTATTCCTCAACCCTAGGAAAAACAGTGTTTTTTTAACTCTTGTTATTCTTCAACCCTAGGAATAACAGTATTTCTTAACTCTTGTTATTCTTCAACCGTGGGAAAAACAGTGTTTTTTCACTCTAATTATTTTCAACGCTAGGAAAAAAATGTTTTTTTACTCTAATTATTTTTCAACCCTAGGAAAAACAGTGTTTTCTCACTCTACCTATTTTTCAACCCTAGTAAAAGCAGTGTTTTTTTACTATAATTATCCTTCAACCCTAGGAAAAACAGTGTTTTACTCTCATTATTTTTCAACCCTAGGAAAACGGTGATTTTTCACTCGAGTTATTTTTCAACCCTAGTAAAAGCAGTGCTTTTTACTCTAATTATTCTTCAACCCTAGGGAAAACAGCGTTTTAACACTCTAATTATTTTTCAACCATAGGAAAAACAAGGTATTTTAACTCTTGTTATTCCTCAACCCTAGGAAAAACAGTGTGTTCTCACTCTAATTATTTTTCAACCATAGAAAAAACAGTGTTTTTTACTCTAATTATTCTTCAACCCTAGGAAAAACAGTGTTTTATACTCTAATTATTATTCAACCCTAGGAAAAACAGTGCACTTTAAACTAATTATTCTTCAACACTAGGAAAAACAGTGTTTTTTCACTGTAATTATTCTTCAACCCTAGGAAAAACAGTGTTTTTAACTATGATTATTCTTCAACCCTGGGAAAAACCGTCGTTTTTTACTCTAATTATTCTTCAACCCTAGGAAAAACACTGTTTTTTTCACTCTAATTAGTCTTCAACCCTAGGAAAAACTGTGTTTTTTCACTCTAATTATTCTTCAACCCTAGGAGAAACAGTATTTTTAACTCCTGTTATTCTTCAACCCTAGAAAAAAAGTGTTCTTTAACTTTTGTTATTTTTCAACCCTAGGAGAAAGATTGTTTTTTCACTCTTATTATTTTTCAACCCTAGGAAAAACAGTGTTTTTTTTACTATAATTATCCTTCAACCCTAGGAAAAACAGTGTTTTACTCTCATTATTTTTCAACCCTAGGAAAACGGTGATTTTTCACTCGAGTTATTTTTCAACCCTAGTAAAAGCAGTGCACTTTAAACTAATTATTCTTCAACACTAGGAAAAACAGTGTTTTTTCACTGTAATTATTCTTCAACCCTAGGAAAAACAGTGTTTTTTTTACTCTTGTTATTCTTCAACCCTATGAAAAACTGTGTTTTTTCACTCTAATTATTCTTCAACCCTAGGAAAAACAGTGTTTTTTCACTCTAAATGTTCTTTCACCTTAGGGAAAAAAGTGTTTTTTAATTCTCGTTATTCTTCAACCCTAAGAAAAACAGTGTTTTTTAACTCTTGTTATCCTTCAAACCTAGAAAGAACAGTGTTTTAACTCTAAATATTCTTCAACCTTAGGAAAAACAGTGTTTTTTCACTCTAATTATTCTCCAACCCTAGGGAAAACAGTGTTTTTTACTCTCATTATTCCTCAAACCTACGATAACAGTGTTTTTTCGCTCTAATTATTCATCAACCCAAGGAAAAACAGTGCTTTTAAAACTAATTATTCTTCAACCCTAGGAAAAACAGTGCTTTTTACACTAATTACTCTTCAACCCTAGGAAAAAATGTGTTTCTTCACTCTAATTATCCTTCAACCCTAGGAAAAACCGTGTTTTTAACTCTTGTTATTCTTCAGCCCTTAGAAAAACAGTGCTTTCACACTCTAAATATTCTGCAACCCTAGGAAAAGCATTGTTTTTTCACCCTAATAATTCTTCAACCCTAGGAAGAACAGTGTTTTTTCACTCTAATTATTCTTCATTCCTAGGAAAAACAGTGTTTTTTTAACTCTTGTTATGCTTCAACCCTAGAAAAACAGTGTTCTTTAAACCTTGTTATTTTTCAACCCTAGGAAAAACAGTGTTTTTTCACTCTTATTATTTTTCAACCCTAGGAAAAACAGTGTTTTTTACTATAATTATCCTTCAACCCTAGGAAAAAGAGTTTTTTTAACTATTGTTATTTTTCAACCCTAGGAATAACAGTATTTTTTAACTCTTGTTATTCTTCAACCCTAGGAAAAACAGTGTTTTTTTACTCTAATTATTTTCAACGCTAGGAAAAACAGTGTTTTTTTACTCTAATTATTTTTCAACCCTAGGAAAAACAGTGTTTTTTCAATCTACTTATTTTTCAACCCTAGTAAAAGCCGTGTTTTTTACTCTAATTATTCTTCAACCCTAGGAAAAACAGCCTTTTAACACTCTAATTATTTTTCAACCCTAGGAAAAACAAGGTATTTTAAGTCTTGTTATTCCTCAACCCTAGGAAAAACAGTGTGTTCTCACTCTAATTATTTTTCAACCATAGGAAAAACAGTGTTTTTTACTCTAATTATTCTTCAACCCTGGGAAAAACAGTGTTTTTCATTCTAATTATTATTCAACCCTAGGAAAAACAGTGCTTTTTAAACTAATTATTCTTCAACACTAGGAAAAACAGTGTTTTTTCACTGTAATTATTCTTCAACCCTAGGAAAAACACTGTTTTTTCACTCTAATTATTCTTCAACCCTAGGAAAAATTGGGTTTTTCACTCTAATTCTCCTTCAACCCTAGGAAAACAGTGTTTTTTAACTCCTGTTACTCTTCAACCCTGAGAATAACAGTATATTTTATCTCTTGTTATTCTTCAACCCTAGGAAAAACAGTGTTTTTTACTCTAATTATTTTTCAACCCTAGGAAAAACAGTGTTTTTAACTCTTGTTATTCTTCAACCCTAGGAATAACAGTATATTTTATCTCTTGTTATTCTTCAACCCTAGGAAAAACAGTGTTTTTTACTCTAATTATTTTTCAACCCTAGGAAAAACAGTGTTTTCTCACTCTACCTATTATTCAACCCTAGTAAAAGCAGTGTTTTTTACTCTAATTATTCTTCAACCCTAGCAAAAACAGCGTTTTAACACACTAATTATTCTTGAACCCTAGGAAAAACAAGGTATTTTAACTCTTGTTATTCCTCAACCTAGGAAAAACAGTGTGTTCTCACTCTAATTATTTTTCAACCATAGGAAAAACAGTGTTTTTTACTCTAATTATTCTTCAACCCTAGGAAAAACAGTGTTTTTTAACTCTTGTTATTCTTCAGACCTTAGAAAAACAGTGCTTTTACACTCTAAATATTCTTCAACCCTAGGAAAAGCATTGTTTTTTCACTCTAATAATTCTTCAACCCTAGGAAGAACAGTGTTTTTTCACTCTAATTATTATTCATTCCTAGGAAAAACAGTGTTCTTTTAACTCTTGTTATGCTTCAACCCTAGAAAAACAGTGTTCTTTAACCCTTGTTATTTTTCAACCCTAGGAAAAACAGTGTTTTTTCACTCTTATTATTTTTCAACCCTAGGAAAAACAGTGTTTTTTACTATAATTATCCTTCAACCCTAGGAAAAAGAGTGTTTTTTAACTATTGTTATTTTTCAACCCTAGGAATAACAGTATTTTTTAACTCTTGTTATTCTTCAACCCTAGGAAAAACAGTGTTTTTTTACTCTAATTATTTTCAACGCTAGGAAAAACAGTGTTTTTTTACTCTAATTATTTTTCAACCCTAGGAAAAACAGTGTTTTTTCAATCTACTTATTTTTCAACCCTAGTAAAAGCCGTGTTTTTTACTCTAATTATTCTTCAACCCTAGGAAAAACAGCGTTTTAACACTAATTATTGTTCAACCCTAGGAAAAACAGTGTTTTTTAACTCCTGTTATTCTTCAACCCTAGAAAAAAAGTGTTCTTTAACTCTTGTTATTTTTCAACCCTAGGAGAAAGATTGTTTTTTCACTCTTATTATTTTTCAACCCTAGGAAAAACAGTGTTTTTTTACTATAATTATCCTTCAACCCTAGGAAAAACAGTGTCTTTAACTCCTGTTATTTTTCAACCCTAGGAATAACAGTATTTTTTAACTCTTGTTATTCTTCAAACCTAGGAAAAACAGTGTTTTTTTACTCTAATTATTTTCAAAACTAGGAAAAACAGTGTTTTTTTACTCTCATTATTTTTCAACCCTAGGAAAACGGTGCTTTTTCACTCGAGTTATTTTTCAACCCTTGTAAAAGCAGTGTTTTTTACTGTAATTATTCTTCAACCCTAGGGAAAACTGCGTTTTAACACTCTAATTATTCTTCAACCCCAGGAAAAACAAGGTATTTTAACTCTTGTTATTCCTCAACCCTAGGAAAAACAGTGTGTTCTCATTCTAATTACTTTTCAACCATAGGAAAAACAGTGTTTTTTAAATCTTGTTATTCTTCAACCCTAGAAAAACAGTGTTTCTTAACTCTTGTTATTTTTCAACCCTAGGAAAAACAATGTTTCTTCACTCTAATTATTTACAAAGCTAGGAATTTTTTTTTACTCTAATTATTCTTCAAGCCTAGGAAAAACAGTGTATTTCACTCTACATATTCTTCAATCCTAGGAAGAACAGTGCTTTTTAAACTAATAATTCTTCAACCCTAGGAAAAACTGTGTTTTTTCACACAAATTATTCTTCAACCCTAGGAAAAAAGGTGTTTTTCAACACCTGTTATTCTTCAACCCTAGAAAAACAGTGTTCTTTAACACTTGTTATTTTTCAACCCGAGGAAAAACAGTGTTTTTTCACTCTTATTATTTTTCAACCCTAGGAAAAACAGTTTTTTCTATAATTATCCTTCAACCCTGGGAAAAACAGTGTTTTTTAACTCTTGTTATTTTTCAACCCTGGGAATAACAGTATTTTTCAACTCTTGTTATTCTTCAACCCTAAGAAAAAACAGTGTTTTTTCACTCTAATTATTCTTCAACCCTAGGAAAAACAGCGTTTTAACACTCTAATTATTCTTCAACCCTAGGAAAAAAAGGTATTTTAACTCTTGATATTCCTCAACCCTAGGAAAAGCAGTGTGTTCTCACTCTAATTATTTTTCAACAATAGGAAAAACAGTGTTTTTTACTGTAATTATTCTTCAACCCTAGGAAAAACAGTGTTTTTTACTCTAATGATTCTTCAACCCTACGATAACAGTGTTTTTTCACTCTAATTATTTTTCGACCCTAGGAAAAACAGTGCTTTTTAAACTAATTATTCTTCAACACTAGGAAAAACAGTGTTTTATACTCTACTTATTCTTCAACCCTTGGAAAAACAGTGTTTTTTCACTCTAATTACTCTTTAACCCTAGGAAAAACAGTGTTTTTTTAACTCTTGTTATTCCTCAACCCTATGAAAAACAGTGTTTTTTCACTCTAATTATTCTTCAACCCTAGGAAAGCAGTGTTTTTTCACTCTAATTATTCTTCAACCCTAGGAAAAAAGTGTTTTTTTACTCTAATTATTCTTCAACCCTAGGAAAAACAGTGTTTTTTTACTAAAATTATCCTTCAAACCTAGGAAAAACTGTTTTTTAACTCTTGTTATTCTTCAACCCTAGGAATAACAGTATTTTTTATCTCTTGTTATTCTTCAACCCTAGGAAAAACAGTGTTTTTTTACTCTAATTATTTTTCAACCCTAGGAAAAACAGTGTTTTCTCACTCTACCTATTATTCAACCCTAGTAAAAGCAGTGTTTTTTTACTCTAATTATTCTTCAACCCTAGGAAAAACAGCGTTTTAACACACTAATTATTCTTCAACCCTAGGAAAAACAAGGTATTTTAACTCTTGTTATTCCTCAACCCTAGGAAAAACAGTGTGTTCTCACTCTAATTATTTTTCAACCATAGAAAAAACAGTGTTTTTTACTCTAATTATTCTTCAACCCTTGGAAAAACAGTGTTTTATACTCTAATTATTATTCAACCCTAGGAAAAACAGTGCACTTTAAACTAATTATTCTTCAACACTAGGAAAAACAGTGTTTTTTCACTGTAATGATTCTTCAACCCTAGGAAAAACAGTGTTTTTAACTCTGATTATTCTTCAACCCTGGGAAAAACCGTCGTTTTTTACTCTAATTATTCTTCAACCCTAGGAAAAACACTGTTTTTTTCATTCTAATTAGTCTTCAACCCTAGGAAAAACTGTGTTTTTTCACTCTAATTATTCTTCAACCCTAGGAGAAACAATGTTTTTTAACTCCTGTTATTCTTCAACCCTAGAAAAAAAGTGTTCTTTAACTTTTGTAATTTTTCAACCCTAGGAGAAAGATAGTTTTTTCACTCTTATTATTCTTCAACCCTAGGAAAAACAGTGTTTTTTTACTATAATTATCCTTCAACCCTAGGAAAAACAGTGTTTTACTCTCATTATTTTTCAACCCTAGGAAAACGGTGATTTTTCACTCGAGTTATTTTTCAACCCTAGTAAAAGCAGTGCTTTTTACTCTAATTATTCTTCAACCCTAGGGAAAACAGCGTTTTAACACTCTAATTATTCTTCCACCCTAGGAAAAACAAGGTATTTTAACTCTTGTTATTCCTCAACCCTAGGAAAAACAGTGTGTTCTCACTCTAATTATTTTTCAACCATCGGAAAAACAGTGTTTTTTAAATCTTGTTATTCTTCAACCCTAGAAAAACAGTGTTTCTTAACTCTTGTTATTTTTCAACCCTAGGAAAAACATTGTTTTTCCCTCTAATTATTTACAACGCAAGGAATTTTTTTTACTCTAATTATTCTTCAAGCCTAGGAAAAACAGTGTTTTTTCACTCAACATATTCTTCAACCCTAGGAAGAACAGTGCTTTTTAAACTAATAATTCTTCAACCCTAGGAAAAACTGTGTTTTTTCACACAAATTATTCTTCAACCCTAGGAAAGAAGGTGTTTTTCAACTCCCGATATTCTTCAACCCTAGAAAAACAGTGTTCTTTAACTCTTGTTATTTTTCAACCCGAGGAAAAACAGTGTTTTTTCACTCTTGTTATTCTTCAACCCTAGGAATAACAGTATATTTTATCTCTTGTTATTCTTCAACCCTAGGAAAAACAGTGTTTTTTACTCTAATTATTCTTCAACCCTAGGAAAAACACTGTTTTTTTCATTCTAATTAGTCTTCAACCCTAGGAAAAACTGTGTTTTTTCACTCTAATTATTCTTCAACCCTAGGAGAAACAGTGTTTTTTAACTCCTGTTATTCTTCAACCCTAGAAAAAAAGTGTTCTTTAAATCTTGTTATTTTTCAACCCTAGGAGAAAGATTGTTTTTTCACTCTTATTATTTTTCAACCCTAGGAAAAACAGTGTTTTTTACTATAACTATCCTTCATCCCTAGGAAAAACAGTGTCTTTAACTCCTGTTATTTTTCAACCCTAGGAATAACAGTATTTTTTAACTCTTGTTATTCTTCAAACCTAGGAAAAACAGCGTTTTCTTACTCTAATTATTTTCAAAACTAGGAAAAACAGTGTTTTTTTACTCTTATTATTTTTCAACCCTAGGAAAACGGTGCTTTTTCACTCGAGTTATTTTTCAACCCTTGTAAAAGCAGTGTTTTTTACTGTAATTATTCTTCAACCCTAGGGGAAACTGCGTTTTAACACTCTAATTATTCTTCAACCCTAGGAAAAACAAGGTATTTTAACTCTTGTTATTCCTCAACCCTAGGAAAGACAGTGTGTTCTCATTCTAATTATTTTTCAACCATAGGAAAAACAGTGTTTTTAAATCTTGTTATTCTTCAACCCTAGAAAAACAGTGTTTCTTTACTCTTGTTATTTTTCAACCCTAGGAAAAACAGTGTTTTTTCACTCTAATTATTTACAAAGCTAGGAATTTTTTTTACTCTAATTATTCTTCAAGCCTAGGAAAAACAGTGTATTTCACTCTACATATTCTTCAAACCTAGGAAGAACAGTGCTTTTTAAACTAATAATTCTTCAACCCTAGGAAAAACTGTGTTTTTTTACACAAATTATTCTTCAACCCTAGGAAAAAAGGTGTTTTTCAACTCCTGTTATTCTTCAACCCTAGAAAAACAGTGTTCTTTAACACTTGTTATTTTTCAACCCGAGGAAAAACAGTGTTTTTTCACTCTTATTATTTTTCAACCCTAGGAAAAACAGTTTTTTTCTATAATTATCCTTCAACCCTAGGAAAAACAGTGTTTTTTAACTCTTGTTATTTTTCAACCCTGGGAATAACAGTATTTTTCAACTCTTGTTATTCTTCAACCCTAGGAAAAACAGTGTTTTTCACTCTAATTATTCTTCAACCCTAGGAAAAACAGCGTTTTAACACTCTAATTATTCTTCAACCCTAGGAAAAAAAAGGTATTTTAACTCTTGATATTCCTCAACCCTAGGAAAAGCAGTGTGTTCTCACTCTAATTATTTTTCAACCCTAGGAAAAACAGTGTTTTTTTCTCTAATTATTCTTCAACCCTGGGAAAAACAGTGTTTTTTATTCTAATTATTATTCAACCCTAGGAAAAACAGTGCTTTTTAAACTAATTATTCTTCAACACTAGGAAAAACAGTGTTTTTTCACTGTAATTATTCTTCAACCCTAGGAAAAACACTGTTTTTTCACTCTAATTATTCTTCAACCCTAGGAAAAATTGGGTTTTTCACTCTAATTCTCCTTCAACCCTAGGAAAACAGTGTTTTTTAACTCCTGTTACTCTTCAACCCTAGGAATAACAGTATATTTTATCTCTTGTTATTCTTCAACCCTAGGAAAAACAGTGTTTTTTACTTTATTTTTTTTTCAACCCTAGGAAAAACAGTGTTTTTTAACTCTTGTTATTCTTCAACCCTAGGAATAACAGTATATTTTATCTCTTGTTATTCTTCAACCCTAGGAAAAACAGTGTTTTTTACTCTAATTATTTTTCAACCCTAGGAAAAACAGTGTTTTCTCACTCTACCTATTATTCAACCCTAGTAAAAGCAGTGTTTTTTACTCTAATTATTCTTCAACCCTAGGAAAAACAGCGTTTTAACACACTAATTATTCTTGAACCCTAGGAAAAACAAGGTATTTTAACTCTTGTTATTCCTCAACCTAGGAAAAACAGTGTGTTCTCACTCTAATTATTTTTCAACCATAGAAAAAACAGTGTTTTTTACTCTAATTATTCTTCAACCCTAGGAAAAACAGTGTTTTTTAACTCTTGTTATTCTTCAGACCTTAGAAAAACAGTGCTTTTACACTCTAAATATTCTTCAACCCTAGGAAAAGCATTGTTTTTTCACTCTAATAATTCTTCAACCCTAGGAAGAACAGTGTTTTTTCACTCTAATTATTATTCATTCCTAGGAAAAACAGTGTTCTTTTAACTCTTGTTATGCTTCAACCCTAGAAAAACAGTGTTCTTTAACCCTTGTTATTTTTCAACCCTAGGAAGAACAGTGTTTTTTCACTCTTATTATTTTTCAACCCTAGGAAAAACAGTGTTTTTTTACTATAATTATCCTTCAACCCTAGGAAAAAGAGTGTTTTTTAACTATTGTTATTTTTCAACCCTAGGAATAACAGTATTTTTTAACTCTTGTTATTCTTCAACCCTAGGAAAAACAGTGTTTTTTTACTCTAATTATTTTCAACGCTAGGAAAAACAATGTTTTTTTACTCTAATTATTTTTCAACCCTAGGAAAAACAATGTTTTTTCAATCTACTTATTTTTCAACCCTAGTAAAAGCCGTGTTTTTTACTCTAATTATTCTTCAACCCTAGGAAAAACAGCGTTTTAACACTCTAATTATTCTTCAACCCTAGGAAAAACAGTGTTTTTTAACTCCTGTTATTCTTCAACCCTAGAAAAAAAGTGTTCTTTAAATCTTGTTATTTTTCAACCCTAGGAGAAAGATTGTTTTTTCACTCTTATTATTTTTCAACCCTAAGAAAAACAGTGTTTTTTACTATAATTATCCTTCAACCCTAGGAAAAACAGTGTCTTTAACTCCTGTTATTTTTCAACCCTAGGAATAACAGTATTTTTTAACTCTTGTTATTCTTCAAACCTAGGAAAAACAGTGTTTTTTTACTCTAATTATTTTCAAAACTAGGAAAAACAGTGTTTTTTTACTCTTATTATTTTTCAACCCTAGGAAAACGGTGCTTTTTCACTCGAGTTATTTTTCAACCCTTGTAAAAGCAGTGTTTTTTACTGTAATTATTCTTCAACCCTAGGGAAAACTGCGTTTTAACACTCTAATTATTCTTCAACCCTAGGAAAAACAAGGTATTTTAACTCTTGTTATTCCTCAACCCTAGGAAAAACAGTGTGTTCTCATTCTAATTATTTTTCAACCATAGGAAAAACAGTGTTTTTTAAATCTTGTTATTCTTCAACCCTAGAAAAACAGTGTTTCTTAACTCTTGTTATTTTTCAACCCTAGGAAAAACAGTGTTTTTTCACTCTAATTATTTACAAAGCTAGGAATTTTTTTTACTCTAATTATTCTTCAAGCCTAGGAAAAACAGTGTATTTCACTCTACATATTCTTCAAACCTAGGAAGAACAGTGCTTTTTAAACTAATAATTCTTCAACCCTAGGAAAAACTGTGTTTTTTCACACAAATTATTCTTCAACCCTAGGAAAAAAGGTGTTTTTCAACTCCTGTTATTCTTCAACCCTAGAAAAACAGTGTTCTTTAACACTTGTTATTTTTCAACCCGAGGAAAAACAGTGTTTTTTCACTCTTATTATTTTTTAACCCTAGGAAAAACAGTTTTTTTTCTATAATTATCCTTCAACCCTAGGAAAAACAGTGTTTTTTAACTCTTGTTATTTTTCAACCCTGGGAATAACAGTATTTTTCAACTCTTGTTATTCTTCAACCCTAGGAAAAACAGTGTTTTTTCACTCTAATTATTCTTCAACCCTAGGAAAAACAGTGTTTTAACACTCTAATTATTCTTCAACCCTAGGAAAAAAAAGGTATTTTAACTCTTGATATTCCTCAACCCTAGGAAAAGCAGTGTGTTCTCACTCTAATTATTTTTCAACAATAGGAAAAACAGTGTTTATTACTGTAATTATTCTTCAACCCTAGGAAAAACAGTGTTTTTTACTCTAATGATTCTTCAACCCTACGATAACAGTGTTTTTTCACTCTAATTATTCTTCAACCCTAGGAAAAACAGTGCTTTTTAAACTAATTATTCTTCAACACTAGGAAAAACAGTGTTTTATACTCTACTTATTCTTCAACCCTTGGAAAAACAGTGTTTTTTCACTCTAATTACTCTTTAACCCTAGGAAAAACAGTGTTTTTTAACTCTTGTTATTCCTCAACCCTATGAAAAACAGTGTTTTTTCACTCTAATTATTCTTCAACCCTAGGAAAGCAGTGTTTTTTCACTCTAATTATTCTTCAACCCTAGGAAAAAAGTGTTTTTTTACTCTAATTATTCTTCAACCCTAGGAAAAACAGTGTTTTTTACTAAATTATCCTTCAAACCTAGGAAAAACTCTTTTTTAACTCTTGTTATTCTTCATCCCTAGGAATAACAGTATTTTTTATCTCTTGTTATTCTTCAACCCTAGGAAAAACAGTGTTTTTTTACTCTAATTATTTTTCAACCCTAGGAAAAACAGTGTTTTCTCACTCTACCTATTATTCAACCCTAGTAAAAGCAGTGTTTTTTTACTCTAATTATTCTTCAACCCTAGGAAAAACAGCGTTTTAACACACTAATTATTCTTCAACCCTAGGAAAAACAAGGTATTTTAACTCTTGTTATTCCTCAACCCTAGGAAAAACAGTGTGTTCTCACTCTAATTATTTTTCAACCATAGAAAAAACAGTGTTTTTTACTCTAATTATTCTTTAACCCTAGGAAAAACAGTGTTTCATACTCTAATTATTATTCAACCCTAGGAAAAACAGTGCACTTTAAACTAATTATTCTTCAACACTAGGAAAAACAGTGTTTTTTCACTGTAATTATTCTTCAACCCTAGGGAAAACAGTGTTTTTAACTCTGATTATTCTTCAACCCTGGGAAAAACCGTCGTTTCTTACTCTAATTATTCTTCAACCCTAGGAAAAACACTGTTTTTTTCACTCTAATTAGTCTTCAACCCTAGGAAAAACTGTGTTTTTTCACTCTAATTATTCTTCAACCCTAGGAGAAACAGTGTTTTTTAACTCCTGTTATTCTTCAACCCTAGAAAAAAAGTGTTCTTTAACTTTTGTTATTTTTCAACCCTAGGAGAAAGATTGTTTTTTCACTCTTATTATTTTTCAACCCTAGGAAAAACAGTGTTTTTTTTACTATAATTATCCTTCAACCCTAGGAAAAACAGTGTTTTACTCTCATTATTTTTCAACCCTAGGAAAACGGTGATTTTTCACTCGAGTTATTTTTCAACCCTAGTAAAAGCAGTGCTTTTTACTCTAATTATTCTTCAACCCTAGGGAAAACAGCGTTTTAACACTCTAATTATTCTTCAACCCTAGGAAAAACAAGGTATTTTAACTCTTGTTATTCCTCAACCCTAGGAAAAACAGTGTGTTCTCACTCTAATTATTTTTCAACCATCGGAAAAACAGTGTTTTTTAAATCTTGTTATTCTTCAACCCTAGAAAAACAGTGTTTCTTAACTCTTGTTATTTTTCAACCCTAGGAAAAACAGTGTTTTTTCCCTCTAATTATTTACAACGCAAGGAATTTTTTTTTACTCTAATTATTCTTCAAGCCTAGGAAAAACAGTGTTTTTTCACTCTACATATTCTTCAACCCTAGGAAGAACAGTGCTTTTTAAACTAATAATTCTTCAACCCTAGGAAAAACTGTGTTTTTTCACACAAATTATTCTTCAACCCTAGGAAAAAAGGTGTTTTTCAACTCCCGTTATTCTTCAACCCTAGAAAAACAGTGTTCTTTAACTCTTGTTATTTTTCAACCCGAGGAAAAACAGTGTTTTTTTCACTCTTATTATTTTTCTACCCTAGGAAAAACAGTGTTTTTTCTATAATTGTCCTTCAACCCTAGGAAAAACAGTGTTTATTAACTCTTGTTATTTTTCAACCCTGGGAATAACAGTATTTTTCAACTCTTGTTATTCTTCAACCCTAGGAAAAACAATGTTTTTTCACCCTAATTATTCTTCAACCCTAGGAAAAACAGCGTTTTAACACTCTAATTATTCTTCAACCCTAGGAAAAAAAAGGTATTTTAACTCTTGTTATTCCTCATCCCTAGGAAAAGCAGTGTGTTCTCACTCTAATTATTTTTCAACAATAGGAAAAACAGTGTTTTTTACTGTAATTATTCTTCAACCCTAGGAAAAACAGTGTTTTTTACTCTAATTATTCTTCAACCCTACGATAACAGTGTTTTTTCACTCTAATTATTCTTCAACCCTAGGGAAATCAGTGCTTTTTAAACTAATTATTCTTCAACACTTGGAAAAACAGTTTTTTATACTCTACTTATTCTTCAACCCTAGGAAAAACAGTGTTTTTTCACTCTAATTATTCTTCAACCCTAGGAAAGCAGTGTTTTTTCACTCTAATTATTCTTCAACCCTAGGAAAAAAAGTGTTTTTTTACTCTAATTATTCTTCAACCCTAGGAAAAACAGTGTTTTTTAACTCTTGTTATTCTTTAACCCTAGGGAAAAACAGTGTTTTTTCACTCTAATTATTCTTCAACCCTGGGAAAAACAGTGTTTTTTCACCCTAATTATTTTTCAACCCTAAGACAAACAGTGTTTTATAACTCTTGTTATTCTTCTACCCCAGGAAAAACAGTGTTTTATAACTCTAATTATTCTTCAACCCTAGGAAAACAGTGTTTTTTCACTCTAATTATTCTTCAACCCAAGGAAAACAGTGTTTTTCACTCTAATTATTCTTCAACCCTAGGAGAAACAGCGTTCTTTACCCTAATTAATCTTCAAACCTACGAAAAAGTGTTTTTCCACTCTAATTATTCTTCAACCCTAGGAACAACACCGTTTTTTCACTCTAATTATTCTTCAACCCTAGGAAAAACAGTGATTATACTCTTGTTAATCTTCAACCCTAGGAAAAACAGTTTTTTAAACTCTTGTTATTTTTCAACCATAGTTAAAACATTGTTTTTTCACTCTAAATATTTTTCAACTCTAGGTAAAAGAGCTTTTTTAGCTAGCTTTTCACGTTTTGCAAAAATGAGGAAAAAGTAGACTTATGAGATCGATCCGGGAAAATGTCTGTCTGTTTGTCCTTGTCTGTCTGTCCTTCTGTCAGTCTAGCTGTGTGTGTGTGTCCCCCTATCAACTCCTAAACGGCTGCAGAAATGAAAACCTAATTTAGTATGCGTAAAGATGTATACCGGAATATCTCACGTCCATATTTGAAAGTGATGTCAGTGCTACCAACTGCTGAAAAATCGCACTAGAAATTTGAGTTTCATGTTGGGTATCTTGGAAGGTATGCATGGGAGCTATTCCAAAATTGGCTAACATGTAGATAACACTATTTCAGTTTAAGTTACAGGAGGCCGTATATGACAGTGTTGCCCAAAATAATTTTAATCCTTCTGATAGGTCCAAATTAAATGCCTATAACTTCTACACTATCAATTGCATTTCAACCAAATTTTGTGTGTAATAATTGTACATAAACAGATATGACTGAGCGTATTGTTAAGAGCCACCAGGGCAGCCAACTGTTAATAATTGCTCTCTCTATTCTTTTATCCAAATACCAATATACCAGAAAGTATGCAATCCGACAGCTTTAAACTATGCACACGTATAGTACCTGACATTTTAGATTAATTTTGGAGTAACTTATATACTTCAGTTCTACCAACATGATTCTAAGCCTTCTGATAGGGCTAATTTTTAAATGCATGTAACTTCTATACTATCAGTTGGATTTCAACAAAATTTGGTATGTGCTATGTGTAACATAACAGATAAGACAATAAGTATTCTTAAGAGCAATCACGGCTGCCTACTGTTAATAAATATAATATTTAATTTTACCTACGATCAATATATCAGGAAGGATACATTCTAGATTAATTTGGAATAATAAATATAAGTCAGTGGTGCCAACATGATTCTATGCCTGCTGATAGGTCCAATTTTAAAATACATGTAACTTATATACTAACAAATGGATTTCGTCCAAAATTGGCACAACAAGATATCATAATATTTCAGATTTGGCTATTTCTGACCACCACACGCATGACATTGTTGCCAAAATGCTTTTACGCGTGCTGATAGATCCCAAGTCTAATTGCATATAACGTCCATTGTACTTCTACCAATGTTTTTATTCTGTACATTAAAGATGGAACTAATAATATATTCAGTCACCAGGGCCGCCAACTGTAATGCTCTATTAGGCTACATTATACAAGGTATATTTCGAACTAATTAGACATTTTGATATTACCAACTTAATTTCGTCATTATTCTAGATAGGTTCATACACGGTACTGTAGAATAATTGTTTTTACTCCAATTATTTTTCAACCATAAGAATACCAGTGTTTTTCACTCTAATTATTCTTCAACCCTAGGAAAAACAGTGTTTATTAAATCTTGTTTTCTTCAACCCTAGGAAAAACAGTGTTTTTAACTCTTGTTATTCTTCAACCCTTGGATAAACTGTGTGTTCTACCTCTAATTATTCTACAACCCTAGGAAAAACAGTGTTCATTCACTCTAATTATTCTTCAACCCTAGGAAAAACAGTTTTTTTCACACTATTTATTCGTCAACTCTAGGAAAAACAGTGTTTTTTTTACTCTAATTATTCTTCAACCCTAAGAAAAACTGTGTTTTTTCACTATAATTATTCTTCAACCCTAGGAAAAACAGTGTTTTTAAACTAATTATTCTTCAACCCAAGGAAAAACAGTATTTTTTCACTCTAATTATTTTTCAACCCTAGGAAAAACAGTTTTTTAACTCTTATTATTTTTCAACCCTAGGAAAAACAGTGTTTTTTCAATCTAGTAATTCTTCAACCCTAGGAAGAACAGTGTTTTTTCACTCTAATTATTCTTCAACCCTAGGGAAAACAGTGTTTTTTCACTCTACTGATTCTTCAATCCTAGGAAAAACAGTGTTTTTTCACTCAAATGATTCTTCAACCCCCAGGAAAAACAGTGTTTTAAACCCTTGTTATTCTTCAACCCTAGGAAAAATAGTGTTTTTTTATTCTAATTATTGTGGTGTTTGAAGCCATATTTTCAGTGTTGCCTTAGTAAACAAGAGTTTAGTGCTTTTCAGTCGGTCAACACGAATGTACCCAAAAGAGATGGGTTATGCCCTAATCCTGAAATAAATTACATGAGATTAATAAAACACTAGGATGACCAGTTTAGATCGTCAAGCGATCATCATCAGATCCAATACACTTAGGCTATAAAATCTATGTTTGAAATACAGGTGAAAATATTTACAATATGTACAACATTCAACATTTACATATTGTAAATATTTTCACCTGTATTTCAAACATAGATTTTATAGCCTAAGTGTATTGGATCTGATGATGATCGCTTGACGATCGAAACTGGTCATCCTAGTGTTTTATTAATCTCATGTAATTTATTTCAGGATTAGGGCATAACCCATCTCTTTTGGGTACATTCGTGTTGACCGACTGAAAAGCACTAAACTCTTGTATTCTAATTATTCTTCAAACCTAAGAAAAACAGTGTTTTTTCACTCGAATAATTCTTCAAGCCTAGGAAAAAGAGTGTTATAAACTCTTGTCATTCTTCAACCCTAGGAAAAGCAGTGTTTATTCCCTCTAATTATTTTTCAACCCTAGGAAAAACTGTGTTTCTTTAAACTAATTATTACTCAACCCTAGGAAAAACATTGATTTTAACACTTGTTATTCTTCAACCATAGGAGAAACAGTGTTTCTTAACTCGTTATACTTCAACCCTAGAAAAACAGTGTTTTTTCACTCTATTATTCTTCAACACTAGGAAAAACAGTTTGTTTTTAATCAAATAATTATTCAACCCTACGGAAAACAGTTTTTTGATTCTTGTTATTTTTCAACCCTAGGAAAACGTTGTTTTTTCACTCTAAATATTTTCAACCCTAGGTAAACTAGCGTTTTTTACTCTAATTATTCTTCAACCATAGGAAAGTCAGTGTTATTCATTATAATTATTCTTCAACCCTAGGAAAAACAGTGTTTATTAAATCTTGTTTTCTTCAACCCTAGGAAAAACAGTGTTTTTTATCTCTTGTTATTCTTCAATCCTAGGAAAAACAGTGTTTTTTCAATCTAATTATTCTTCAACCCTAGTAAAAGCAATGTTTTTTCACTCTAATTATTCTACATCCCTATGAAGAACAGTGTTTATTAACTCTTGTTAATTTTCAACACTAGGAAAAACAGTGTTTTTTAACTCTTGCTATCCTTCAACCCTAAGAAGAACAGTGTTTTTTAACTCTAATTATTTGTCAACCCTAGGAAAAACAGTGCTTTTTACTATAATTATTCTCCAACCCTAGGAAAAACAGTGTTATTTTACTCTAATTATACTTCAACCCAAGCAAAAACAGTGTTTTTTCACTCTAACTGTTTTTAAACCCTAGGACAAACAGTGTTTTTTAACTCTAAATATCCTTCAAGCCTAGGAAAAACACTGTTTTTTAACCCTTGTTATTCCTCAACCGTTGGAAAAACAGTGTTTCTTAACTCTTGTTTTACTTCAACCCTAGAAAAACTGTTTTTTCACTCTCTTATTCTTCAACACTAGGAAAAACAGTGTTTTTTCAATCAAATTATTTTTCAACCCTAGAAAAAACAGTGTTTTTTAACTGTTGTTATTCTTCAACCCTAGGAAAAACAGTGTTTTTTCAATGTAATTATTCTTCAACATTAAGAAAACAGTGTTCTTTCACTCTAATTATTCTTCAACCCTAGGAAAACCGGTGTTTTTTCACTCTAATTATTCTTCAACTCTGGGAATAACAGTGTTTTTTACTCTAATTATTCTTCTACCCCAGGAAAACCGTGTTTTTTCACTCTAATTATCCTTTAACCCTAGGAAAATCAGAGTTTTTTCACTCTAGTCATTCTTCGACCCGAGGAAAAACAGAGTTTTTTAAGTCTTGTTATTCTTCAACCCTAGGAAAAACAGTGTTTTTTCACTGTAATTATTCTTCAACCCTAGAAAAAACTGTTCTTTTTAACTAATTATTCTTCTACCAAAGGAAAAACATTTTTTTCACTCTAATTATTTTTCAACCCTAGGAAAAACAGTTTTTTTACTCTAATTATTCTTCAACCCTAGGAAGAACAGTGTTTTTTCACTCTAATTATTCTTCAACCCGAGGGAAAACGGTGTTTTTTCACTCTACTGATTTTTCAACCCTATGAAAAACAGTGTTTTTCAAACTAATTATTCATCAACCCTAGGAAAAACAGTGTTTTTAACTCGAATTCTTCTTCAATCCTATGAAAAACAGTGTTTTTTTCCTCTAATTATCCTTCAACCTTTGGAAAAAACAGTGTTTTCTCACTCTAATTATTCTTCAACCCTAGGAAAAACAGTGTTTTTTCAGTCTTAATATTTTTCCACCCTAGGAAAAACAGTGTTTTTTACTCTTGTTATTCTTCAAACGTAGGAAAAACAGTGTTTTTTAACTCTTGTTATCCTTCAACCCTAGGAAGAACAGTGTTTATTTACTCTAATTATTCTTCAACACTAGGAAAAACAGTGTTTTTTTACTCTCATTATTCCTCAAACCTACGATAACAGTGTTTTTTCACTCTGATTATTCTTCAACCCTAGGAAAAGACAGTGCTTTTTAAAATAATTATTCTTCAAACCTAGGAAAAACAAGATGTTCAGTAAAGAACATATAGCCTACTTTCTCCTAAATGCATGGGTATTGTTATAAGTCTTTGTCCTTTTCAAGGAGTATAATTGAATTTTGGTTGTAGTAGCTTGTTGAAATACAACGTGCTATAGGGATATTAAACATGAATATTAGGTGCCCTTTTCTAGTGCTACCTCTGTAAAAAAAAATCATTCAATTCGGTTTCACCGTGTTTGAATTGATCTGGGGAATGGATTTGCACACATACATGGCCGCTATTTGCAAACTATTGGGCTGATGACCTTGTAGTCAGTCATAAGATGCTTTCCACAAAAAGGCATGTTGTTGCAAAATCCGGTAGAGATCAAATTATTAGGATGGTTGAAATTTGATTTAAGCTGTTAACATTTGGGTGGCCGTCATTCCGTTTCCGTCAAGATGGCGGCGATATAAAACATGACACTGAGGTGCCTTTTGCTAGTGCTACCTCTGTACCAAATTTCGTTCAATTCGGTTTCACCGTGTTTGAATTGATAGGGGGAATCGATTTGCACACATACTTGGCCACCATCTGAAAACTATTGGGCTGATGATCTAGCAGTTTGGTTAGAATATGCTTCCCACATAAAGATTTGTTGTTGCAAAATTTGGTAGAGACTAGATTATTAGGTTGGTCGTAATTACATTTTAGCCTTTAACATTTGGGTGGCCGCGATAACGTTTCCGTCAAGATGGCGGTCATATAAAACATGACACTGAGGTGGCCTTTTCTAGTGCTACCACTGTACCAAATTTCGTTCCATTCGGTTTCACCGTGTTCGAATTAATAGGGGGAATCGATTTTCACACAAAGATGGCCGCCATCCGCAAAATATTAGGCTAATGACCTATTAGTTTGGTCAAAGGATGCTACCTCCATAATGGTATGTTGGTGCAAAATTTGGTAGAGATCGGATGATTAGGTTAGTCGTAATTTGATTTAAGCTTTGAACATTTGTGTGGCCGCCATTACGTTTCCGTCAAGACGGCGGCGATATAAAACATGACACTGAGGTGCCCCTTGCTAGTGCTACCTCTGTACCAAATTTCATTCCATTCGGTTTCACTGGGTTCGAATTAATAGGGGTAATCGATTTTGACACAAAGATGGCCGCCATCCGCAAACTATTAGGCTAATGACCTATTAGATTTGTCAAAGGATGCTCCCTTCATAAAGGTATGTTGTTGCAAAATTTGGTAGAGATCGGATGATTAGGTTAGTCGTAATTTGATTTAAGCTTTGAACATTTGGGTGGCCGCCATTACGTTTCCGTCAAGACGGCGGCGATATAAAACATGACACTGAGGTGCCCCTTGCTAGTGCTACCTCTGTACCAAATTTCATTCCATTCGGTTTCACTGGGTTCGAATTAATAGGGGTAATCGATTTTGACACAAAGATGGCCGCCATCCGCAAACTGTTAGGCTAATGACCTATTAGATTTGTCAAAGTATGCTCCCTCCATAAGGGTATGTTGTTGCAAAATTTGGTAGAGATCGGATGATTAGGTTAGTCGTAATTTTATTTAAGCTTTGAACATTTGTGTGGCCGCCATTACGTTTCCGGCAAGATGGCGGCGATATAAAACATGACACTGGGGTGCCCTTTGCTAGTACTACCTCTGTACCAAATTTCGTTCCATTCGGTTTCACCGTGTTCGAATTATTAGGGGCAATCGATTTTCACACAAAGATGGCCGCCATCCGCAAACTATTAGGCCGATGACCTATTAGTTTGGTCACAGGATGCTGCCCCTATAAAGGTATGTTGTTGCAAAATTTGGTAGAGATCGGATGATTAGGTTAGTCGTAATTTAATTTATGCTTTGACCATTTGTGTGGCCGCCATTACGTTTCCGTCAAGATGGCGGCGATATAAAACATGACACTGAAGTGTCCTTTGCTAGTGCTACCTTTGTACCAAATTTCGTTCAATTTGCGCTCACCGTGTTCGAATTGATAGGGGGGGGGCAGACATTCAGAGTACACATACTCACACACACACACACACACACACACACAGACTCACTCACACACACATACAAACACACACACACACACACACACACAGACAGACACACTTTTTTCGCCCTGTAGTGATCTCATAAGTCTACTTTCATTTTTTGCAAAAATCGAAAGTAGGCTAACAATGTTTTTTTACACTAATTATTCTTCAACCCTATGAAAAACAGTGTTCATTCACTCTAATTATTCTTCAACTCTAGGAAAAACAGTGTTTTAAACTCTTGTTATTCTTCAACCCTAGGAAAAACAGTGTTCTTTCACTCTAATTATTCTTTAACCCTAGGAAAAACAGTTTATTTTCAGTCTAATTATTCTTCAACTCTAGGAAAAACAGTGTTTTTTATTCTAATTATCCTTCAACCCTAGGAAAAACAGTGTTTTTCACTCTAATTATTCTTCAACCCTAGGAAAAACAGAGTTTTCTCACTCTAGTTATTCTTCGACTCGAGGAAAAACAGTGTTTTTAAATCTGGTTATTCTTCAACCCAAGGAAAAACAGTGTTTTTAACTCTAATTATTCTTCAACCTTAGGAGAAGCAGCGTTTATTCCCTCTAATTATTCTTCAACCCTACGAAAAAGTGTTTTATCACTCTAATTATTCTTCAACCCTGGGAGAAACAGTGTTTTCTTAATTAATTATTCTTCAAATCTTGGAAAAACAGTGTTTTTTACTCTAATTATTCTTCAACCCTAGGAAAAACAGTGTTTTGTCACTGTAATTATTCTTCAACCCTAGGAAAAAGTGTTTTTTAACTCTTGTTATTCTTCAACCCTAGGAAAAACCGTATTTTAACCTATTTTCAATTTAAAAAAAAATAGCCTTATGAGATCACCTTTTGTCCGTGAGTGTGTGCGTGTGTGTGTCCCCCTAATAAAATCTAAACGGCTGGAGCGATTTCAATGAAACTCGGTAAGTTCATTGCACAATTCCGGACGACCCCGACCGTGCCTTTCAAATTTTGTTATGTCTCACCATATCCAACATGGCGGCTGTGCGAACACATTTCACCAGCATTCAATATCTCCAAAGCTATTCCCCGTATCACCCTGGAATTTTTACGGTGATAAAGGAAACTATTTGAAGTTCACCTATGTGACCTTTAAAAAACTGGTATCTACAAAACCAACATGGCGGCCACGCGAATTTGTGACTTTTAAATGGACGTTTCTCGCGATTTAACCAACCAAACGCAATACAACTTGGTACAGTATATGTCTATACACATTGTAATGCACCGACATCTAACTTTGTTCAATTGTTTACATAACCACAAGATGGCGGATGTGCGAAGTATTCACTGGCATTCTATATCTCTGAAACTGTTAGCGGTATCACCCTGAAAATTTGTACGGAGATAAAGGGCACTACTGGAAGTTCATCTATAAGACTTTCAAAAACCGGTTAACTACAAAACGAACATGGCGGCCAAGCGAGTTTGAAAATTTTAAATAGACCTTTCTCGCAATCTAATGTTCCAAACGCAATGAAATCTGGTACAGGAAATGTTTATACACATTGTAATGCACTGGTATCTAATTTAGTTCAATTGTTTACATAACCTCATGATGGCGGCTGTGCGAATTTTAAAATTAAGTTTTTATTTCTTGTGTCGTAAACATGCGATCGAAGTGAAAGTTTGAATAATTAACCTACGCAATAATTTTCCTTTAATGGTACATGACTCTATGGCCTATACATTTAACAATCCAACATGGCGACCAACCGAAATATTTCGACGGCTCTCAATATCTACGAATCTATTATAGCAAACAAACTGATTGTTTTTAATGTTCATAGAGGTATAAACTTAAGATCATCTATAGGACTTTCAATAACCTGGTGATCCAAAATCCAACATGGTGGCGACGCGAAATATAAATATTCACATGGACTTTTCTCGCAATTAAACCATCCGAGTGCAGTGAAACTTGGTACAGTAAATCCTTATACGAATATTAATCCACTGGCATCTAATTTATTTCAATTGTTTCCATAACCACAAGATGGCAGCTGTGCGAAATTTTAAAATCTCCTTGATACTTCTTGTATCCTAATCATGCGATTGGAGTTTGAATGCTACACGTACACAATGATCCTCATGTAACAGTACATAACTCTAGGACCTACATATATAAAATCCAACATTGTGACCATCCGAAATATTTAGTCGGTTCTCAATATCTACGAATCTATTACGGCAATCAAACTGGCAATTTGTATGTTGATAGAGGCAATTATTATTTGTAGGATATATGACAATAGGCTATTTAGTTCTTCACGGAACTACTTGTTTTACACTAATTATTCTTCAACCCTAGGAAAAACACTCTTTTTTCACTCTAATTATTCTTCAACCCAAGGAAAAACAGTGTTTTTTCACTCTAAATATTCTTCATCCCTGGGAAAAGCAGTGTATTTAAAATCTTGTTATTCTTCAACCCTAGAAAAACAGTGTTTTAAACTCTTGTTATTCTTCAACCCTAGGAAAAACAGTGTATCTTCACTCTAATTATTCTTCAACCGTAGGAAAGCAGTGTTTTTCACTCTAATTATTCTTCAACCCTAGGAAAAACAGTGTTTTTTAACTCTTGTTATTATTCAACCCTAGGAAAAACAGTGTTTTTTAACTCTTGTTATTCTTCAACCCAAGGAAAAACAGTGTTATTTTACTCTAATTATTCTTCAACCCAAGCAAAAACAGTGTTTATTCACTCTAACTATTCTTCAACCCTAGGGAAAACAGTGTTTTTTCACTCTAATTATTTTTCAAGCCTAGGAAAACACTGTTTTTTAAATCTTGTTATTCTTCAATCCTAGGAAACACAGTGTTTTTTCACTGTAATTATTCTTCAACCCTAGGAAAGCAGTGTTTTTTAACTCTAATTATTCTTCAACCCTAGGAAAAAAGTGTGTTTTCACCCTAATTTTAAAACCCTAAGAAAATCCGTATTTTTTACTCTAATTATTCTTCAACCCTAGGAAGAACAGTGTTATTTTACACTACTTATTCTTCAACCCAAGCAAAAACTGTGTTTTTTTCCCTCTAACTATTCTTCAACCCTAGGAAAAACAGTGTTTTTAACTCTAATTATTCTTCAACCCTAGGAAAAAAAAATAATTTAACTCTTGTCATTCTTCAACCGTAGGAAAAACAGTGTTTCTTAACTCTTGTTATACTTCAACCCTAGAAAAACTGGTTTTTCACGCTATTATTCTTCAACACTAGGAGAAAATTTTTTTTTTCAATCAAATTATTCTTCAACCTTAGGATAAACAGTGTTTTTAACTGTTGTTATTCTTCAAACCTACGAAAAACAGTGTTTTTTCAATCTAATTATTCTTCAACCTCAGGAAAAACAGTGTTCTTTCACTCTAATTATTCTTCAACCCTAGGAAAAACTGTTTTTTCACTCTAATTATTCTCCAACTCTTGGAAAAACAGTGTTTTTTTACTCTAAATATTCTTCAACCCTAGGAATAACAGAGTTTTTTCACTCCAGTTATTCTTCGACCCGAGGAAATACAGAGTTATTTAAGTCGTGTTATTCTTCAACCCTAGGAGAAAAGTGTTTTTTATCTCTAATACTTCTTCAACCCTATGAAAAAGAGAGTTTTTCACGCTAATTATTCTTCAACCCTAGGAGAAACAATGTTTTCTCTCTCTAAATATTCTTCCACCCTAGGAAAAGCAGTGTTTTTTAACTCTTGTTATTCTTCAACCGTAGGAAAAACAGTGTTTTTTAACTCTTGTTATCCTTCAACCCTAGGAAGAACAGTGTTTATTTACTCTAATTATTCTTCAACCCTAGGAAAAACAGTGTTTTTTCAATCTAATTATTCCTCAACCATAGGAAAAACAGTGTTCTTTCACTCTAATTATTCTTCAACCCTAGGAAAAACAGTGTTTTTCACTCTAATTATTTTTCAACCATAGGAAGAACAGTGTTTTTTAACTCTTGCTATTCTTCAACCCTAGGAAAAACACTGTTTTTTAAACTCTTGTTATTCTTCAACCCTAGGAAAATCAGTGTTTTTTTACTCTTGTTATTCTTCAACCCACGGAAAAACAGTGTTATTTAACTCTAATTATTCTTCAACCAAAGCAAAAACAATGTTTTTTCACTCTAACTATTCTTCAATCCTAGGAAAAACAGTGTTCTTTCACTCTAATTATTTTTCAACCCCAGGAAAAACACTGTTTTTTAACTCTTGTTATTCTTCAACCCTAGGATAAACCGTATTTTAACCTATTTTCAATTTTGAAAAAATAGGCTTATGAGATCACCTTTTGTCCGTGTGTGTGTGCGTGTGTGTGTGTCCCCCTAATAAAATCTAAACGGCTGGAGCGATTTCAATGAAACTCGGTAAGTTCATTGCACAATTCCGGACGACCCCGACCGAGCACTTTAAATTTTGTTACGTCTCACCATATCCAACATGGCCACTGTGCGAACTATTTCACCAGCATCCAATATCTCCGAAGCTGTTCCCCGTATCACCCTGGAATTTTTTACGGTGATAAAGGAAACTACTTGAAGTTCACCTATGTGACCTTTAAAAAACTGGTATCTACAAAACCAACATGGCGGCCACGCGAATTTGTGACTTTTAAATGGACGTTTCTCGCGATTTAACCAACCAAACGCAATACAACTTGGTACAGTATATGTCTATACACATTGTAATGCACCGACATCTAACTTTGTTCAATTGTTTACATAACCACAAGATGGCGGATGTGCGAAGTATTCACTGGCATTCTATATCTCTGAAACTGTTAGCGGTATCACCCTGAAAATTTGTACGGAGATAAAGGGCACTACTGGAAGTTCATCTATAAGACTTTCAAAAACCGGTTAACTACAAAACGAACATGGCGGCCAAGCGAGTTTGAAAATTTTAAATAGACCTTTCTCGCAATCTAATGTTCCAAACGCAATGAAATCTGGTACAGGAAATGTTTATACACATTGTAATGCACTGGTATCTAATTTAGTTCAATTGTTTACATAACCTCATGATGGCGGCTGTGCGAATTTTAAAATTAAGTTTTTATTTCTTGTGTCGTAAACATGCGATCGAAGTGAAAGTTTGAATAATTAACCTACGCAATAATTTTCCTTTAATGGTACATGACTCTATGGCCTATACATTTAACAATCCAACATGGCGACCAACCGAAATATTTCGACGGCTCTCAATATCTACGAATCTATTATAGCAAACAAACTGATTGTTTTTAATGTTCATAGAGGTATAAACTTAAGATCATCTATAGGACTTTCAATAACCTGGTGATCCAAAATCCAACATGGTGGCGACGCGAAATATAAATATTCACATGGACTTTTATCGCAATTAAACCATCCGAGTGCAGTGAAACTTGGTACAGTAAATCCTTATACGAATATTAATCCACTGGCATCTAATTTATTTCAATTGTTTCCATAACCACAAGATGGCAGCTGTGCGAAATTTTAAAATCTCCTTGATACTTCTTGTATCCTAATCATGCGATTGGAGTTTGAATGCTACACGTACACAATAATCCTCATGTAACAGTACATAACTCTAGGACCTACATATATAAAATCCAACATTGTGACCATCCGAAATATTTAGTCGGTTCTCAATATCTACGAATATATTACGGCAATCAAACTGGCAATTTGTATGTTGATAGAGGCAATTATTATTTGTAGGATATATGACAATAGGCTATTTAGTTCTTCACGGAACTACTTGTTTTACACTAATTATTCTTCAACCCTAGGAAAAACACTCTTTTTTCACTCTAATTATTCTTCAACCCAAGGAAAAACAGTGTTTTTTCACTCTAAATATTCTTCATCCCTGGGAAAAGCAGTGTATTTAAAATCTTGTTATTCTTCAACCCTAGAAAAACAGTGTTTTAAACTCTTGTTATTCTTCAACCCTAGGAAAAACAGTGTATCTTCACTCTAATTATTCTTCAACCGTAGGAAAGCAGTGTTTTTCACTCTAATTATTCTTCAACCCTAGGAAAAACAGTGTTTTTTAACTCTTGTTATTATTCAACCCTAGGAAAAACAGTGTTTTTTAACTCTTGTTATTCTTCAACCCAAGGAAAAACAGTGTTATTTTACTCTAATTATTCTTCAACCCAAGCAAAAACAGTGTTTATTCACTCTAACTATTCTTCAACCCTAGGGAAAACAGTGTTTTTTCACTCTAATTATTTTTCAAGCCTAGGAAAACACTGTTTTTTAAATCTTGTTATTCTTCAATCCTAGGAAACACAGTGTTTTTTCACTGTAATTATTCTTCAACCCTAGGAAAGCAGTGTTTTTTAACTCTAATTATTCTTCAACCCTAGGAAAAAAGTGTGTTTTCACCCTAATTTTAAAACCCTAAGAAAATCCGTATTTTTTACTCTAATTATTCTTCAACCCTAGGAAGAACAGTGTTATTTTACACTACTTATTCTTCAACCCAAGCAAAAACTGTGTTTTTTCACTCTAACTATTCTTCAACCCTAGGAAAAACAGTGTTTTTAACTCTAATTATTCTTCAACCCTAGGAAAAAAAATTAATTTAACTCTTGTCATTCTTCAACCGTAGGAAAAACAGTGTTTCTTAACTCTTGTTATACTTCAACCCTAGAAAAACTGGTTTTTCACGCTATTATTCTTCAACACTAGGAGAAAATTTTTTTTTCAATCAAATTATTCTTCAACCTTAGGATAAACAGTGTTTTTAACTGTTGTTATTCTTCAAACCTACGAAAAACAGTGTTTTTTCAATCTAATTATTCTTCAACCTCAGGAAAAACAGTGTTCTTTCACTCTAATTATTCTTCAACCCTAGGAAAAACTGTTTTTTCACTCTAATTATTCTCCAACTCTTGGAAAAACAGTGTTTTTTTACTCTAAATATTCTTCAACCCTAGGAATAACAGAGTTTTTTCACTCCAGTTATTCTTCGACCCGAGGAAATACAGAGTTATTTAAGTCGTGTTATTCTTCAACCCTAGGAGAAAAGTGTTTTTTATCTCTAATACTTCTTCAACCCTATGAAAAAGAGAGTTTTTCACGCTAATTATTCTTCAACCCTAGGAGAAACAATGTTTTCTCTCTCTAAATATTCTTCCACCCTAGGAAAAGCAGTGTTTTTTAACTCTTGTTATTCTTCAACCGTAGGAAAAACAGTGTTTTTTAACTCTTGTTATCCTTCAACCCTAGGAAGAACAGTGTTTATTTACTCTAATTATTCTTCAACCCTAGGAAAAACAGTGTTTTTTCAATCTAATTATTCCTCAACCATAGGAAAAACAGTGTTCTTTCACTCTAATTATTCTTCAACCCTAGGAAAAACAGTGTTTTTCACTCTAATTATTTTTCAACCATAGGAAGAACAGTGTTTTTTAACTCTTGCTATTCTTCAACCCTAGGAAAAACACTGTTTTTTAAACTCTTGTTATTCTTCAACCCTAGGAAAATCAGTGTTTTTTTACTCTTGTTATTCTTCAACCCACGGAAAAACAGTGTTATTTAACTCTAATTATTCTTCAACCAAAGCAAAAACAATGTTTTTTCACTCTAACTATTCTTCAATCCTAGGAAAAACAGTGTTCTTTCACTCTAATTATTTTTCAACCCCAGGAAAAACACTGTTTTTTAACTCTTGTTATTCTTCAACCCTAGGATAAACCGTATTTTAACCTATTTTCAATTTTGAAAAAATAGGCTTATGAGATCACCTTTTGTCCGTGTGTGTGTGCGTGTGTGTGTGTCCCCCTAATAAAATCTAAACGGCTGGAGCGATTTCAATGAAACTCGGTAAGTTCATTGCACAATTCCGGACGACCCCGACCGAGCACTTTAAATTTTGTTACGTCTCACCATATCCAACATGGCCACTGTGCGAACTATTTCACCAGCATCCAATATCTCCGAAGCTGTTCCCCGTATCACCCTGGAATTTTTTACGGTGATAAAGGAAACTACTTGAAGTTCACCTATGTGACCTTTAAAAAACTGGTATCTACAAAACCAACATGGCGGCCACGCGAATTTGTGACTATTAAATGGACGTTTCTCGCGATTTAACCAACCAAACGCAATAAAACGTGGTACAGTAAATGTCTATACACATTGTAATGCACCGACATCTAACTTTGTTCAATTGCTTACATAACCACAAGATGGCGGATGTGCGAAATATTCACCGGCATTCTATATCTCTGAAACTGTTAGCGGTATCACCCTGAAAATTTGTACGGAGATAAAGGGCACTACTGGAAGTTCATCTATAAGACTTTCAAAAACCGGTTAACTACAGAACGAACATGGCAGCCAAGCGAATTTGAAAATTTTAAATAGACCTTTCTCGCAATCTAATGTTCCAAACGCAATGAAATCTGGTACAGGAAATGTTTATACACATTGTAATGCACTGGTATCTAATTTAGTTCAATTGTTTACATAACCTCATGATGGAGGCTGTGCGAATTATAAAATTAAGTTTTTATTTCTTGTGTCGTAAACATGCGATCGAAGTGAAAGTTTGAATAATTAACCTACGCAATAATTTTCCTTTAATGGTACATGACTCTATGGCCTATACATTGAACAATCCAACATGGCGACCAACCGAAATATTTCGACGGCTCTCAATATCTACGAATCTATTATAGCAAACAAACTGATTGTTTTTAATGTTCATAGAGGTATAAACTTAAGATCATCTATAGGACTTTCAATAACATGGTGATCCAAAATCCAACATGGTGGCGACGCGAAATATAAATATTCACATGGACTTTTCTCGCAATTTAACCATCCGAGTGCAGTGAAACTTGGTACAGTAAATCCTTATACGAATATTAATCCACTGGCATCTAATTTATTTCAATTGTTTCCATAACCACAAGATGGCAGCTGTGCGAAATTTTAAGATCTCCTTGTTACTTCTTGTATCCTAATCATGCGATTGGAGTTTGAATGCTACACGTACACAATAATCTTCATGTAACAGTACATAACTCTAGGACCTACATATATAAAATCCAACATGGTGACCATTCGAAATATTTAGTCGGTTCTCAATATCTACGAATCTATTACGGCAATCAAACTGGCAATTTGTATGTTGATAGAGGCAATTATTATTTGTAGGATATATGAAAATAGGCTATTTAGTTCTTCACGGAACTACTTGTTTTACTCTAATTATTCTTCAACCCTAGGAAAAACACTGTTTTTTCACTCTAATTATTCTTGAACCCAAGGAAAAACAGTGTTTTTTCACTCTAAATATTCTTCATCCCTTGGAAAAACAGTGTTTTTTAAATCTTGTTATTCTTCAACCCTAGAAAAACAGTGTTTCTTAACTCTTGTTATTTTTCAACCCTAGGAAAAACAGTGTTTTTTCAGTCTAATTATTTACAACGCTAGGAAAAACAGTGTTTTCTTACTCTAATTATTCTTCAAGCCTAGGAAAAACAGTGTTTTTTCACTCTACATATTCTTCAACCCAAGGAAAAACAGTGCTTTTTAAACTAATTATTCTTCAACCCTAGGAAAAACAGTGTTCTTTTACTCTAACTATTCTTCAACCCTAGGAAAAACAGTGATTTTTCATTTTTAATTATACTTCAACCCTAGGAAAAACAGTGTTTTAAACTCTTGTTATTCTTCAACCCTAGGAAAAACAGTGTGTCTTAACTCTAATTATTCTTCAACCGTAGGAAAGCAGTGTTTTTCACTCTAATTATTCTTCAACCCTAGGAAAAACAGTGTTTTTTAACTCTTGTTATTCTTCAACCCTAGGAAAAACAGTGTTTTTAACTCTTGTTATTCTTCAACCCAAGGAAAAACAGTGTTATTTTACTCTAATTATTCTTCAACCCAAGCAAAAACAGTGTTTTTTCACTCTAAATATTCTTCAACCCTAGGAAAAACAGTGTTTTTTCACTCTAATTATTTTTCAAGCCTAGGAAAACACTGTTTTTTAACTCTTGTTATTCTTCAATTCTAGGAAACACAGTGTTTTTTCTCTGTAATTATTCTTCAACCCTAGGAAAGCAGTGTTTTTTAACTCTAATTATTCTTCAACCCTAGGAAAAAAGTGTGTTTTCACTCTAAATTTTAAAACCCTAGGAAAATCCGTGTGTTTTACTCTAATTATTCTTCAACCCTAGGAAGAACAGTGTTATTTTACACTAATTATTCTTCAACCCAAGCAAAAACAGTGTTTTTTCACTCTAACTATTCTTCAACCCTAGGAAAAACAGTGTTTTTAACTCTAATTATTCTTCAACCCTAGGCAAAACATTGAATTTAACTCTTGTCATTCTTCAACCGTAGGAAAAACAGTGTTTCATAACTCTTGTTATACTTCAACCCTAGAAAAACTGTTTTTTCACGCTATTATTCTTCAACACTAGGAAAAAAGTGTTTTAGGTAGATTTCATTAGAAAGCTAACTATTGCAATGGGTACCATGTTTCGACTTCCGGAAAATTTCGACATATCTTCGCGTTTCACATCCCCCAGACCCCAAAACCACCGTCAGTTCAAAAGTTTATATATAATTTATGTATATATCTATCTATCTCTCTCTCTCTCTCTCTCTCTCTCTCTCTCTCTCTATATATATATATATATATCAGGTTCTTGTGGACACGATAACTGCCGTAATTTTGTACCAATCACTTTGAATTTTTTACATAATATGTATCCCTATAAAATCTCGGTTGAGTTCGTTAATAGGCAAAATCGGTCGAAGGGGGTGAAAATGGGGGGCTTTTTTCGAAAAAGTGAAATTTCGCTATAACTCTCTTAATACGTGAAATATCGAATCCATTCAAAGTTCATAATATGTGTCGGATAAGTGCCAAAAATGTATGTCAAATAAGTTTTTTGATAGCACCAACCATTGACCAAAGGGGTGGAAAAAAGTGGGTTTTTCGGGAAACATTAATCATATCTCTCTCAATAGGCACAATATCAAAACCGTACAAAATGGAAAATATTCCCCTAATAATTACCTAAAACTTTTGTCTGAAAGAATTTTTGATATGACCCACCATTACGCCAAGGGATGAGAAAAATTATTTCGGAATTTAAAAAAATGCTAAGTGCCATCAGAGGTTACCATAACAACGCTTTTAAATTGATAAGGGATGATCTATCAGAGGTTGCCAAGACAACGCCATTGACGAGATCACATTCATTTTTAGCCTACTTTTCACACTTTTCAAAAATGAGGAAAAAGTAGACTTATGAGATCGATCCGTCTGTCCTTCTGTCTGTCTGTCAGTCCTTCTGTCTGTCTGGCTGTGTGTGTGTGTGTGCCCCCCCCCTATCAACTCCTAAACGGCTGCAGCAATCGAAACCAAATTTAGTATGAGTAAAGTTGTATACCGGAATATCTCAGGCCCATATTTGAAAAAGATGCCAGTGCTACCAACTGCTAAAAAAAACGCACTAGAAATTTGAGCTCCATGATGGATATCTTGGAAGGTATACATGGGAGCTATTATAAAATTGGCACACATGTAGATAATACTATTTCAGTTTAATTTCCAGGTGGCCATACATGACAGCGTCGCCGAAATATTTTTAAGCCTTCTGATAAGTCCAATATTTAAATGCATATAACTTCTACACTATCAATTGGATTTCAACCAAATTTTGTATGTAATATATGTACATAAACAGGTATGACTGAGTGTATTCTTAAGAGCCACCAGGGCTGCCAACTGTCAATAAATGTTATCTCTATTATTTTATCTAAATACCAATATATCTGAAAGTATGCAAGCCGACAGGCTTAAACTATGCACACGTAAATTACCTGACATTTTACATTAATTTGGAGTAACTTATATACGTCAGTTCTACCAACATGATTCTAAGCCTGCTGATAGGACCAATTTTTAAATACATGTAACTTCTATACCAACAAATGGATTTCACCCAAAATTGGTACAAAAAGATATAATATTTCAGATTATTTCTGACCAGCACTCGCATGACATTGTTTCCAACATGCTTTTACGTGTACTAATAGATCCAATGTCTAAATCCATGTAACGTCCTTTGAACTTCAACCACATTTTGTATTCTGTACCTTAGGAGATGGAAGTGAGAATATATTCAGTCACCAGAGCTGCCAACTGTATTGCTCTATTAGGCTACATTATGCCTAGTATACCTTATTTCGAACTAATTAAGACATTTCGATATTACCCACTTAATTTCGTCATTATTCTAGATAGTTTCATATACTGTAGATTAATCTATGGCATGAATCTTAATTTTAAGAAACATAGGCTCTTTAGTTCGTCACGGAACTTCTTGTTCCATCTGACTATTAGGGAAGCGGCTAACTGGTAGCATGCTGAACTTCTATGCCTAAGGTCGCTGGTTCAAAGCCGGCCAAAGTCCCCGGATTTTCTAAGAGCGCTAAAAATCCGTCAGCATGCTTTCCTTCGGAGGGGAAGTTACAACGTTCGTTGCAAGTTGCTGGTTGCGGTGGTATCTAGCAGCCAAGTTCACAGCTAGGTGTCGTTGACGTTAGTATTTGGTACAAAATTAGGTCCTACTACTTAAAATTGACCGTCTGCAGACCTTACCTGAATTACAGACTAATACAGTCATCACAAATAACACCGTTTATCAGACAGATTCTACACACACCCAATGTACACGGGGTTACATGACCACCTTTTCGCAGTCCCTAAACTGAGGAACTAACCAACATCTCTGCGGGAGATAAAATTTTGCGTGAAGAAGTAACAGTCTGTTAGATAGTTACACATTAGTTCCAAACCTAGCATAAAGACAGTGTGATCACAAGTATAAAAATGAACCCCAAATGACAAGAAGGTTACCATCCCCATAAGACAGTAAAATGTTAAAAATATGCATAGAAAGACGACAAAATGTTAACTAACCTCCAATTGTAAAATACTTTCTCGCAATAAATGAGGTCTCATCCTCCTACGAAAACCTGCATATTTTGCCTATTATAGCCTATCCCCTAGTTTGCCCGGTGAAATCTACCTCCGCCTTCCGGCGTGCCGAGAGGATTTTTTTTCAATCAAATTATTCTTCAACCTTAGGATAAACAGTGTTTTTAACTGTTGTTATTCTTCAACCCTACGAAAAACAGTGTTTTTTCAATCTAATTATTCTTCAACCTCAGGAAAAACAGTGTTCTTTCACTCTAATTATTCTTCAACCCTAGGAAAAACTGTTTTTTCAGTCTAATTATTCTTCAACTCTTGGAAAAACCGTGTTTTTTTACTCTAATTATTCTTCAACCCTAGGAAAAACAGAGTTTTTTCACTCCAGTTATTCTTCGACCCGAGGAAAAACAGTGTTTTTTAAGTCTTGTTATTCTTCAACCCTAGGAGAAACAGTGTTTTTTTATCTCTAATTCTTCTTCAACCCTATGAAAAACAGTGTTCTTCACGCTAATTATTCTTCAACCCTAGGAGAAACAATGTTTTTTCTCTGGATGTTACCACCCACGCACACAGTCGGTGTCGAGACGGTGGGAACGTCAAGAGCTCCCACATGTGCGCAGGATGGGGACTGCCACTCACTCAGAGGGAACCGTGGACCCTCGACCAGTGTCGAGTATATTCACATTTAGAATTAGATGGTGACGAATCATGAAATGAAAACACGTTTAAAGTATCGTTTGAAAACTGCAAAATAGCATTAAATGAAAAGAGACATATCAAAACGGGGAACGTGAGGAGCGCATGAAATTATTTAATGAGGGCTGATGGGGCTGGAATAAAGTACACATATTATCAAAACAAAACAAAAACATATCAAAATAAGAGCTTGACTGAGAGATGACTCAAGATACCGGAAGGCTGGAGATCTTTCTTAAAATACTCAACTTAAGAAAAAGGGGAATAAAGAATAACAAGTTAATAATAGATTAAATAATACATTCGTTCCACCACAGGCTAACTACATAAATGTAGTTAGAAGGAATATTCTGAGAGGTTTAAGAAATCACATTTTCCAAGAACTGTATATCCGACCACCCATACTATAACGTATGTCACATCATATACAAACAACCCAAGAAACAAAACAGTACAAGAACAAATGACATCACACAGAACATAACAAAACGTACCCGAACTTCATTAAAACATGACATGACATACCAACCCCTTACAAAACATAGATCAGTTCAAACATTTACCACGTTAAGAAACAAACAAATAACAATCCCAAAATTAATAACCAACAAAAATGATTTCATGAACTTCCAGAATAAGACTTCTTCTCGAACGAAGTATAAGATTCAGTTACATAACTTGAGGCGATATGAGCACCAATCACAACCTCCGGACAGATGTAAGAAGCACACATACTACCACCCGAAATAATAACCGATAGATCTCATTTAATAACATAACGAGCTCTCGCGTCGTTTCTTGACTGGACTAAAAGAAACACAAGGAAACATACACAAGGAACCACTGTCCAGTCAAGACCCAAGTTAAACAAACAATATCTACCCACCCACAAGGAAAGAACACGAGCTTATAATGGAATGTTAAGGAGGAATACGTAGTCTTAAATTAAATACACAAAACACAAATACATGAAACAACAAAATAACCCTCAATTATCATCCAGCGAAACCGACAACAACAACACGTGGAACTAACCCCATGGTAGATCCACGTAAACAGCGAGCTAACCCCATGGCAGAACGCCAAAATAAAACACTAGGCATTCACTCTTAAACATTCCATTATCCAGCATAACAAAACGCAACAACACGCGAGTTAAAAGGCAAAATTACAAAACCCGAAAGATACAAACCCCTTAAAATAAAACCAACGCGATCGCCCACTACGTTTATATAATAACAAGGGAACAATTACACAAGTTAACAACTTAACCTCAAACCAGAAAGATCTCCGAACCTATTTATATAATAAAGGGTCATGCTAACACCAAAGATTGGAGGATGTTTTTCTTAGTCGGCAACTTCTAATTACATTTTCATGCATGATACTTCAAACGGTAAAGGACTTAGCTTTGATGAGATGACTAGACGTTCTAGGCGACAGCTTAAAAATATATATATCATTGCTCAATCTTGGCGTCGTTTGAAATGAACACGAAGAACACGGATATCCAAAAGGAGAAGGTTTAAATCGTAACAAGGTAATTCAAAACTTAATTTTAAAACATTTTAAGATCTTCTAGACTGTAAACCGGTCATGGTGTTCTCAGTCATCTTCTCGTCGTGACAATCACCGATCTCTCTATATTGTTGTTGCAAGGTTCTTTGGTCAAGCTAACATTCTCATTGGGGCGCATTTCATATTTACGAGAGATAGCCGGTAAATTCAATCTCTTAGTATTTCGAGCAATTAACGCTAGATGGAAATAGCGTCGAAATAAGTATCATAAAATAGTATTGTATCATCTCTCCCACCTCCAATTCTTGGACTTAGCTTGCAAGTCCAAGTCAAAATGAAAATGTCAAATGTACCAAGTTTGTGTTGACATATAACAGCTGATATGGCGATCGTCAATTGAGTTCGTCACGTGGTATGGCGTGCTGATACTACACGAAGCAGAGCATTGTGGGTTTTATCAATGGTAAGACGAAGGATCAAGTCACAGCTGATTAACAATAGCTTACAGTTTCAGGTTATACGGAAGAGAAGATGTCGTGCATATTAGAAGTAACAGAAGAATGACAATTGAGTCCGTTAAATGTATTGAAGTTCGTAGAAATATCTGATACCAAATCGAAGATGTTCGCGTCTAACAGTTCTTACGTACTTTAGTAGTTAAGTCTTGAATTGAATCTCTAAGCATGTTGGTAATGGTTAGATGCATGAACGCTTTGGTGCGTGCCTATTTTGAAGATGGTAAGATTGGGGAACCTTGGACTATTATGAAAGTACGAACTGATATTCATATGCAGCTCTATTTACTCCCTCTCTCTCTCAACACATAGACTTGGTGTACATTTGTGTCCTATCGTCCTGTATAGTGGGGAGGAGAGATGACGCGTTTTAATTTCCCTGACGTGAACCTTATCCTTGCTAATATGTAACCAAGTTGGTCTGGCTGTTGTGCTTGTGCTTGAGATAAACAGTCTTGCCACGCAACCTGTTGAGCACGACTAGAAACTCGTTTGTCGCCACGGGATGCTGTCATCTGACGGAGAATATTAGTACTACTCCTATTGGATTTGCCACTTGGAGCGCTGTACTCGCTATCTACGATTTCCTCCGATGGCTGCCGAAGTCAACTAAAGGCTATTACCTTGGATACAGCAATAATAAGAAAATTTATTCTCTATTGGAATCCTTACAAGCAAGATGAAATAGTTTTAACTCCGATATTAAACCGGGCTGGTTAGCCCTGAAGGCTAACATAGCCTCTATTCTGGAATATGTTCATAATTCCACTTGACTAGGAAGTACTTCCGACATTTCCCTGAAGATATTTTGACTTGGTGTAATAATATTTTGGACTTCTCAACATGTATGTTTTAGAAAAGGTTTGTAAATATTGTGAGATATTTTGGAAGCTGTTTTATTTCTATCGATATGTTTTATTATCTTGGACGTATTGTAAATTCTTTACTTTGTGTTATTTTATGTTGGCGGACTGTTTGTTGTTCACTCGTGTTTTGGCCTAGCCTCGTGCTCGGAGTTACGGTAAAGTATCTGTCGATATATTTAAAATAGTTTCCAATTATCTAATATATTCTATGTACCTTTTGGGGGAATGTGGTTATTTAATTTATTTTCTGAGCTACAAGCCATGTAGAATTCAGTCTTCTTTTTGGTCAAGTGCAAGGACTTTCTTAACCTAATTATCTTTATGTAAATTTTATTTTTATCCTTGCATCTTCTTAGAATGCCTCATATAGGCACTGTAACTTGTGTCGAAGTTTATGGCACTTATTTTATTCTGTGTAATGGGTTGCCTGGTGACAACCGAAGCGATTGTTATCGTTTCTTCCTTACAGTAAAAAAAACAATAGTTTTTGTTTCGTGTCGATAATAGAAGAAATGTTTTGTGGATTTGATTGCGATCAGACGTACCTAGAATTTGCTCCTGTTAACAAACTAACTTAATTGATTGCTTTAAGTTGAGACCGTATTTTGAACTTAAACTATTTCGGTTCATACCTTGAGTATCGTTTAAAGGTAATTTATCTGTTTTTATTTTATCGTTGGATATTTTTTCCTTGGTCTTTGACTTTCATTTGCTCATTTAATATGATTAATTCAACCCTTTTCCTCCTCAATCGATGGGATTCCTTGCTTATATTCAATTAGCTGTTTATGCCAAGAACTAATTTCTTTTAAATTTTATTCCTGTCTTGTAAATGTATGTAATATTGTCTTCCGTAAGATAACCGAGTCTCGTGCTTTTTTCCGAAAAGGAGATTTATTCAGGTAGCATGTGAAGTCATTTTGTAATTTATGTTTTTTTGGGTGTGTCTGTAGTAGCTTTCGTTTTAAGGGATTTGTATGTCATAGCCTATATGTAGTCTTGTGATTATTTATGCCTCTTTGGTTTGTTCGTCATTTGCGTGTGTTGGGTTTACGTATTGCTCTTTGGTTATGTTTGTGGAGTGACATACTTTGTTTTAAAGGGCGGGATTTTACTATTCTTGGGTAACATGACTTCATAAGCTTCCTAGAAGATTTCTCCTGACTACGTTATGTAGTCAGCCTGTGGTGGGAAGAAAGTACTATTTGCATTATTGTTAACTTGTTTGGTATCTCCCCCGTTTATTAATTTGAGTTTATCTTTAAACGACCTCCAATCTACAACACGTTAGGCATCTCTCGGTTTTCTTATCTTTATTACCTGATTTATTTTTATACTTGTATTTACTTGTTTTGATATGATGTGTACTTTTTTAATTACAGGCCCATCATCCCTCATCTTACCATTTCATGTACCCCTCACGTCCCCTTTTGCTATGTCTTGTTTTTTGATAATTAAATTTTATTTTATTCAACCTTTACTCGAAGAATGTGGTCATTCCTAATTGGTTCTCCATCTAGTTCTAAATGCGAATGGTACACAACATAGGTTTAAGATCCAAGGCCGGTCCCCATTCCGTGCATGCGGGGAACCTTTTCGGTTCCTCAGTCTTGCCATCGACTGTGTGCGTTGAGCGGTGGTCACCGCGCTTGTCAGTTGGTAGCAGATAGCGTGCTTGTGTCAATTTCACATTTTGAATATTGGGAGATTAATTATGTGATGACTGCATTTTTCATGTATTGGTTGTTATGACCTTTTTGTTAAATTATTTTGTAAATTCCTTGGAACTTAGAGATGTCCTAAGCTAGGTCTTGCCTTTCTGTTGGCTACATAACGTGTATTGTATTGCAATTCGTTTTCACAATTGAAAAAGTGTGGGCTACTGGCAAGTGTAGTGGGAGACTTAACTAGGCTACTAAACTGCGTAAGAACTGTTTGACACGAACTTTCTCTACTTCGACAATACATATGACTGCTATTTAAAACGTTATTCTGCCTTCCTTGAAATCTTCGTCTATGGACCCCGTCCTGCCATTCCTTACTATCTCTTTGGCGAGCTATTACAAATCAGCTGTGACTTATTCTGACGTCTGGCCATTGATACAACCCACAATCCTCTCTGCTCCGTATTACGTCAGGGCCCGACTATCACGTGATGCAGACAAATGACCGTCTCGTTACCAGCTGATAAATGTCAACATGAATACATGACAGTGATTGCTTTTCTACATTGTACGTCGGACTTGTAAACTGCGTCCAAGATTGGGGCGTGGGAGAGATGTACCGTTTCTATTTTCGATATTTTGACGCCGTATCCATCTAGCGGTCATTTCTAAAAACATCTAAAAGATCGTAATTTCGGCTCGTCTTGAAATGGAAAACGCCCGCGATGAAGAATCCGTCTATAACGAAGGAACACGACTTCGGCGATTGTTAGCAGACCTAAATTGTTCTGACGAGAGATGAAAATCGAGAACCACGATGTCTAGTTTAAAATCTGTAAGACGCAAAAATGTTTTGACATGAAAACCGGAAATTTTATATAAATATGTGTACAACGTCCTCGCTCTCAATTCTATTCGCCATGCTTATTCTAATGCAGACCTGGTTGTAGCATGAAAATATATACGTATGTATTTCGAAGCTGTCGACGAGATCTTCAGACCGTCTCTGGAAAAGCTAAGTCCTTAGGACTATGTATTTTGAAGTGTCAACATGCATGAATATGTGTAACGTGAAGTTAGGTTAATATAAAATTGTCCACCTACTTTCAAGTTATAACTTGCCCCCTTTCTAGATGGGAGGTCGTTTATATTATGTTTGGTTATTCGGTTGGTACTTGTTCCTCTCTCTTATATAGAAATGCGTGATGAGGAACCGTGCTGTTATTTTGGGTTTATGTTTTAAGGGTTTGTTGTTGTTTCTGTTCTTTTGGTTTTTTCTTATTCTGTGCGTGTCCTTTTGCGTGTGTTTGTCACGAAACGTAATTCTAATCATGAGAAGTGTTTCTAACTAATTTCCAAATCCTTGGGAGTATATGGGTGCTCTGGAGTGCTATTGGGGATTAGTTATTTTAGTTTTAGTTTACGTGTCTTCACGGAGAAGGGTGTGTGTCCATCGCATTGGATGACCTTGTGTCTATATATCTGTATTGTTGGGACACACATCTATTTGGTTGCTTCTTTAAGGGTTGTTTTATTTAGATGCCAGTCATTTGTGCACCTCAAGAATGCCTATTTTGAAGATGGTAAGATTGGGGAACCTTGGACTATTATGAAAGTACGAACTGATATTCATCTGCAGCTCTATTTACTCCCTCTCTCAACACATAGACTTGGTGTACATTTGTGTCCTATCGTCCTGTATAGTGGGGAGGAGAGATGACGCGTTTTAATTTCCCTGACGTGAACCTTATCCTTGCTAATATGTAACCAAGTTGGTCTGGCTGTTGTGCTTGTGCTTGAGATAAACAGTCTTGCCACGCTACCTGTTGAGCACGACTAGAAACTCGTTTGTCGCCGCGGGATGCTGTCATCTGACGGAGAATATTAGTACTACTCCTATTGGATTTGCCACTTGGAGCGCTGTACTCGCTATCTACGATTTCCTCCGATGGCTGCCGAAGTCAACAAAAGGCTATTACCTTGGATACAGCAATAATAAGAAAATTTATTCTCTTTTGGAATCCTTACAAGCAAGATGAAAAATTTATAACTCCGATATTAAACCGGGCTGGTTAGCCCTGAAGGCTAACATAGCCTCTATTCTGGAATATGTTCATAATTCCACTTGACTAGGAAGTACTTCCGACATTTCCCTGAAGATATTTTGACTTGGTGTAATAATATTTTGGACTTCTCAACATGTATGTTTTAGAAAAGGTTTGTAAATATTGTGAGATATTTTGGAAGCTGTTTTATTTCTATCGATATGTTTTATTATCTTGGACGTATTGTAAATTCTTTACTTTGTGTTATTTTATGTTGGCGGACTGTTTGTTGTTCACTCGTGTTTTGGCCTCGTGCTCGGAGTTACGGTAAAGTATCTGTCGATATATTTAAAATAGTTTCCAATTATCTAATATATTCTATGTACCTTTTGGGGGAATGTGTTTATTTAATTTATTTTCTGAGCTACAAGCCATGTAGAATTCAGTCTTCTTTTTGGTCAAGTGCAAGGACTTTCTTAACCTAATTATCTTTATGTAAATTTTATTTTTATCCTTTCATCTTCTTAGAATGCCTCATATAGGCACTGTAACTTGTGTCGAAGTTTATGGCACTTATTTTATTCTGTGTAATGGGTTGCCTGGTGACAACCGAAGCGATTGTTATCGTTTCTTCCTTGCAGTAAAAAAAACCAATAGTTTTTGTTTCGTGTCGATAATAGAAAAAATGTTTTGTGGATTTGATTGCGATCAGACGTACCTAGAATTTGCTCCTGTTAACAAACTAACATAATTGATTGCTTTAAGTTGAGACCGTATTTTGAACTTAAACTATTTCGGTTCATACCTTGAGTATCGTTTAAAGGTAATTTATCTGTTTTTATTTTATCGTTGGATATTTTTTCCTTGGTCTTTGACTTTCATTTGCTCATTTAATATGATTAATTCAACCCTTTTCCTCCTCAATCGATGGGATTCCTTGCTTATATTCAATTAGCTGTTTATGCCAAGAACTAATTTCTTTTAAATTTTATTCCTGTCTTGTAAATGTATGTAATATTATTAATTGTCAATTATATATATATATATCAAAGGTGACCTCTGTGTTCTTGTATCATAGTTAGTTATTCTCGTATGTTCATACTATTTAACTGCCTGGGTAAATGGTTTTGTTCAACACCTTCTACTTTCGTCTCTGGTATTTTTGGGGGTTTTCTTTTATTTTAGGTAAAATAGTTAACTCTCAGTCCTACCAGTTGTCGCAATTGACGCGTTTTAATTTCCCTGACGTGAACCTTATCCTTGCTAATATGTAACCAAGTTGGTCTGGCTGTTGTGCTTGTGCTTGAGATAAACAGTTTTGCCACGCTACCTGTTGAGCACGACTAGAAACTCGTTTGTCGCCGCAGGATGCTGTCATCTGACGGAGAATATTAGTACTACTCCTATTGGATTTGCCACTTGGAGCGCTGTACTCGCTATCTACGATTTCCTCCGATGGCTGCCGAAGTCAACAAAAGGCTATTACCTTGGATACAGCAATAATAAGAAAATTTATTCTCTTTTGGAATCCTTACAAGCAAGATGAAAAATTTATAACTCCGATATTAAACCGGGCTGGTTAGCCCTGAAGGCTAACATAGCCTCTATTCTGGAATATGTTCATAATTCCACTTGACTAGGAAGTACTTCCGACATTTCCCTGATGATATTTTGACTTGGTGTAATAATATTTTGGACTTCTCAACATGTATGTTTTAGAAAAGGTTTGTAAATATTGTGAGATATTTTGGAAGCTGTTTTATTTCTATCGATATGTTTTATTATCTTGGACGTATTGTAAATTCTTTACTTTGTGTTATTTTATGTTGGCGGACTGTTTGTTGTTCACTCGTGTTTTGGCCTAGCCTCGTGCTCGGAGTTACGGTAAAGTATCTGTCGATATATTTAAAATAGTTTCCAATTATCTAATATATTCTATGTACCTTTTGGGGGAATGTGGTTATTTAATTTATTTTCTGAGCTACAAGCCATGTAGAATTCAGTCTTCTTTTTGGTCAAGTGCAAGGACTTTCTTAACCTAATTATCTTTATGTAAATTTTATTTTTATCCTTGCATCTTCTTAGAATGCCTCATATAGGCACTGTAACTTGTGTCGAAGTTTATGGCACTTATTTTATTCTGTGTAATGGGTTGCCTGGTGACAACCGAAGCGATTGTTATCGTTTCTTCCTTGCAGTAAAAAAAACAATAGTTTTTGTTTCGTGTCGATAATAGAAGAAATGTTTTGTGGATTTGATTGCGATCCGACGTACCTAGAATTTGCTCCTGTTAACAAACTAACTTAATTGATTGCTTTAAGTTGAGACCGTATTTTGAACTTAAACTATTTCGGTTCATACCTTGAGTATCGTTTAAAGGTAAAAGAGTTAACTCTCAGTCCTACCAGTTGTCGCAATTGGTAGCAGAGCGTGGTTCAATTGCGACAACTGGTAGGACTGAGAGTTAACTATTATACCTAAAATAAAAGAAAACCCCCAAAAATACCAGAGACGAAAGTAGAAGGTGTTGAACAAAACCATTTACACAGGCAGTTAAATAGTATGAACATAAGAGAATAACTAACTATGATACAAGAACACAGAGGTCACCTTTGATATATATATATAATTGACAATTAATAATATTACATTCATTTACAAGACAGGAATAAAATTTAATAGAAATTAGTTCTTGGCATAAACAGCTAATTGAATATAAGCAAGGAATCCCATCGATTGAGGAGGAAAAGGGTTGAATTAATCATATTAAATGAGCAAATGAAAGTCAAAGACCAAGGAAAAAATATCCAACGATAAAATAAAAACAGATAAATTACCTTTAAACGATACTCAAGGTATGAACCGAAATAGTTTAAGTTCAAAATACGGTCTCAACTTAAAGCAATCAATTAAGTAGGTTTGTTAACAGGAGCAAATTCTAGGTACGTCTGATCTCAATCAAATCCACAAAGCATTTCTTCTATTATCGACACGAAACAAAAACTATTGTTTTTTTACTGCAAGGAAGAAACGATAACAATCGCTTCGATTGTCACCAGGCAACCCATTACACAGAATAAAATAAGTGCCATAAACTTCGACACAAGTTACAGTGCCTATATGAGGCATTCTAAGAAGATGCAAGGATAAAAATAAAATTTACATATAGATAATTAGGTTAAGAAAGTCCTTGCACTTGACCAAAAAGAAGACTGAATTCTACATGGCTTGTAGCTCAGAAAATAAATTAAATAACCACATTCCCCCAAAAGGTACATAGAATATATTAGATAATTGGAAACTATTTTAAATATATCGACAGATACTTTACCGTAACTCCGAGCACGAGGCTAGGCCAAAACACGAGTGAACAACAAACAGTCCGCCAACATAAAATAACACAAAGTAAAGAATTTACAATACGTCCAAGATAATAAAACATATCGATAGAAATAAAACAGCTTCCAAAATATCTCACAATATTTACAAACCTTTTCTAAAACATACATGTTGAGAAGTCCAAAATATTATTACACCAAGTCAAAATATCTTCAGGGAAATGTCGGAAGTACTTCCTAGTCAAGTGGAATTATGAACATATTCCAGAATACAGGCTATGTTAGCTTTCAGGGCTAACCAGCCCGGTTTAATATCGGAGTTATAAATTTTTCATCTTGCTTGTAAGGATTCCAAAAGAGAATAAATTTTCTTATTATTGCTGTATCCAAGGTAATAGCCTTTTGTTGACTTCGGCAGCCATCGGAGGAAATCGTAGATAGCGAGTACAGCGCTCCAAGTGGCAAATCCAATAGGAGTAGTACTAATATTCTCCGTCAGATGACAGCATCCCGCGGCGACAAACGAGTTTCTAGTCGTACTCAACAGGTAGCGTGGCAAGACTGTTTATCTCAAGCACAAGCACAACAGCCAGACCAACTTGGTTACATATTAGCAAGGATAAGGTTCACGTCAGGGAAATTAAAACGCGTCACTAAATATTCTTCCACCCTAGGAAAAACAGTGTTTTTAACTCTTGTTATTCTTCAAGCGTAGGAAAAACAGTGTTTTTTAACTCTTGTTATCCTTCAACCCTAGGAAGAACAGTGTTTATTTACTCTAATTATTCTTCAACCCTAGGAAAAACAATGTTTTTTCAATCTAATTATTCCTCAACCATAGGAAAACAGTGTTCTTTCACTCTAATTATACTTCAACCCTAGGAAAAACAGTCTTTTTCACTCTAATTATTTTTCAACCATAGGAAAAACAGTGTTTTTAACTCTTGCTATTCTTCAACCCTAGGAAAAACAGTGTTTTTTAAACTCATGTTATTCTTCAACCCTAGGAAAATCAGTGTTTTTTGACTCTTGTTATTCTTCAACCCAAGGAAAAACAGTGTTATCTAACTCTAATTAGTATCCAACCCAAGCAAAAACGGTGTTTTTTCACTTTAACTATTCTTTAACCCAAAGAAAAACAGTGTTCTTTCACTCTTATTATTTTTCATCCCTAGGAAAAACAGTGTTTTTTAACTCTTGCTATTCTTCAACCCTAGGAAAAACAGTGTTTTTTCACTCTAATTATTCTTCAACCCTAGGAAAGCAGTGTTTTTAACTCTAATTTTTCTGCAACCCTAGGAAAATGAGTGTTTCAGTCCTATTATTTACAACCCTAGGAAAAACAGTGTTTTTTACTCTAATTATTCTTCAACCCCAGGCAAAACAGTGTTATTTTACATTAATTATTCTTCAACCCAAGCAGAAACAGGTTTTTTTCACTCTAACTAGTTTTCAACCCTAGGAAAAACAGTGTTTTGTTAACTCAAATTATTCTTCAACCCTAGAAAAAACATATAATTTAACTCTTGCTATTCTTCAACCGTAGGAAAGACAGTGTTTCCTAACTCTTGTTATACTTCAACCATAGAAAAACTGTTTTTTCACGCTATTATTCTTCAACCCTAGGAAAAACAGTGTGTTTTCACTGTAATTATTCTTCAACCCTAGGAAAGCAGTTTTTTATCACTCTAATTATTCTTCAATCTTAGGAAAAACAGTGTTTTTTAACTCTTGTTATTCTTCAACCCTAGGAAAAACAGTGTTTTTTAACTCTTGTTGTTCTTCAACCCTAGAAAAACAGTGTTTTTAACTCCAGCTATTCTTGAACCCAAGTAAAACAATGTTTTTCAATCTAATTATTCTTCAACCCTAGGAAAAACAGCTTTTTTACCATATTTATTCTTCAACCCAACGAAAAAGTGTTTTTCCACTCTAATTATTCTTCAACCCTAGGAGAAACACTGTTTTTTCACTCTAATTTTTCTTCAACCCTAGGAAAAACAGTGTTTTTTCATTCTAATTATTTTTCAACCCTAGGAAAAAAGGTGTTTTTTAACTCTTGTTATTCTTCAACCCTAGGAAAAACAGTGTTATTTTACACTAATTATTCTTCAACCCAAGCGTAAATAGTGTTTTTCACTCTAACTATTCTTCAACCTTAGGAAGAACAGTGTTTTTTAACTCTAATTATTCTTCAACCCTAGGAAAAACATTGAATTTAACTCTTGTCATTCTTCAACCGTAGGAAAAACAGTGTTTCTTAACTCTTGTTATACTTCAACCATAGAAAAACTGTTTTTACGCTATTATTCTTCAACACTAGGAAAAACAATGTTTTATCAATCAAATTATTTTTCAACCCTAGGAAAAACGGTGTTTTTTTAACTGTTGTTATTCTTCAACCCTACGAAAACAGTGTTTTTTCAATCTAATTATTTTTCAACCTCAGGAAAAACAGTGTTCTTTCACTCTAATTAATCTTCAACCCTTGGAAAAACTGTTTTTTCACTCTAATTATTCTTCAACTCCTGGAAAAAAAGGCTTTTTTTAACTCTAATTATTCTTCAACCCTAGGAAAAACAGAGTTTTTGCACTCTAGTTATTCTTCGACCCGAGGAAAAACAGTGTTTTTAAGTCTTGTTATTCTTCAACCCTAGGAGAAACAGTGTTTTTATCTCTAATTCTTCTTCAACCCTATGAAAAACAGTGTTTTTCACGCCAATTATTCTTCAACCCTAGGAAAAACAATGTTTTTTCACTCTAAATATCCTTCCACTCTAGGAAAAACAGCGTTTTTTAACTCTTGTTATTCTTTAACCGTAGGAAAAACTGTGTTTTTTAACTCTTGTTATCCTTCAACCCTAGGAAGAACAGTGTTTATTTACTGTAATTATTCTTCAACCCTAGGAAAAACAGTGTTTTATCAATCTAATTATTCCTCAACAATAGGAAAAACAGTGTTCTTTCACTCTAATTATTCTTCAACACTAGGAAAAGCTGTTTTTTCACTCTAATTATTCTTCTACTCTTGGAAAAACTGTGTTTTTTTACTCTAATTATTCTTCAACCCTAGGAAAAACAGAGTTTTTGCACTCTAGTTATTCTTCAACCCGAGGGAAAACAGTGTTTTTTAGGTCTTGTTATTCTTCAACCCTAGGAGAAACAGTGTTTTTATCTCTAATTCTTCTTCAATTCTATGAAAAACAATGTTTTTCACGCTAATGATTCTTCAACCCTAGGAAAAACAATGTTTTTCACTCTAAATATTCTTCCACCCTAGGAAAAACAGTGTTTTTTAACTCTTGTTATTCTTCAACCGTAGGAAAAACAGTGTTTTTTAACTCTTGTTATCCTTCAACCCTAGGAAGAACAGTGTTTATTTACTCTAATTATTCTTCAACGCTAGGAAAAACAGTGTTTTATCAATCTAATTTTTCCTCAACGATAGGAAAAACAGTGTTCTTTCACTCTAATTATTCTTCAACCCTAGGAAAAACAGTGTTTTTTCACTCTAATTATTTTTCCACCATAGGAAAAACAGTGTTTTTTAACTCTTGCTATTCTTCAACCATAGGAAAAACAGTGTTTTTTAAACTCTTGTTATTCTTCAACCCCAGGAAAATCAGTGTTTTTTGACTCTGGTTATTCTTCAACCCAAGGAAAAACAGTGTTATTTAACCCTAATTATTCTTCAACCCAAGCAAAACAGTGTTTTTTCACTCTAACTATTCTTCAACCCTATGAAAAACAGTGTTCTTTCACACTAATAATTTTTGAACCCTAGGAAAAACGCTGTTTTTTTACTCTTGTTATTCTTCAACCCTAGGAAAAACAATGTTTTGTCACTCTAATTATTCTTCAACCCTAGGAAAGCTGTATTTTTATCTCTAATTATTCTTCAACCCTAGGAAAAAGTATGTTTCACTCTTATTATTTACAACCCTAGGAAAAACAGTGTTTCTTACTCTAATTATTCTTCAACCCTAGGAAAAACAGTGTTATTTTACACTAATTATTCTTCAACCCAAGCAGAAACAGTGTTTTTTCACTCTAACTATTTTTCAACCCTAGGAGAAACAGTGTTTAGTTAACTCTAATTATTCTTCAACCCTAGGAAAAACATTGAATTTAACTCTTGTTATTCTTCAACCGTAGGAAAAACAGTGTTTCTTATTCTTGTTATACTTCAACCCTAGAAAAACAGTTTATTCACTCTATTATTCCTCAACACTAGGAAAAAGAGTGTTTTTTCAATCAAATTATTCTTCAACCCTAGGAAAAACAGTGTTTTTTAACTGTTGTTATTCTTCAACCCTACGAAAAACAGTGTTTTTTCAATCTAATTATTCTTCAACCTCAGGAAAAACTGTGTTCTTTCACTCTAATTATTCTTCAACCCTAGGAAAAACAGATTTTTTCACTCTAATTATTCTTCAACTCTTGGAAAAACAGTGTTTTTTACTCTAATTATTCTTCAACCCTAGGAAAAACAGAGTTCTTTCACTCTAGTTATTTTTCAACCATAGGAAGAACAGTGTTCTTTAACTCTTGCTATTCTTCAACCCTAGGAAAAACAGTGTTTTTTAAACTCTTGTCATTCTTCAACCCTAGGAAAATCAGTGTTTTTTGACTCTTGTTACTCTTCAACCCAAGGAAAAACAGTGTTATTTAACTTTAATTATTCTTCAACCCAAGCAAAACATTTTTTTCACTCTAACTATTCTTCAACCCTAGGAATATCAGTGTTTTTTAAACTCTTGTTATTCTTCAACCCTAGGAAAATCAGTGTTTTTTGACTCTTGTTACTCTTCAACCCAAGGAAAAACAGTGTTATTTAACTCTAATTATTCTTCAACCCAAGCAAAACATTTTTTTCACTCTAACTATTCTTCAACCCTAGGAAAATCAGTGTTCTTTCACACTAATAATTTTTGAACCCTAGGAAAAACACTTTTTTAACTCTTGTTATTCTTCAATCCAAGGAAAAACAGTGTTTTGTCACTCTAATATACTTCAACCCTAGGAAAGCAGTGTTTTTAACACTAATTATTCTTCAATCCTAGGAAAAAAGTGTGTTTCACTCTAATTATTTACAACCCTAGAAAATCAGTGTTTTTTGACTATTGTTATTCTTCAACCCTAGGAAAAACAGTGTTATTTTACCCTAATTATTCTCCAACCCAAGCAGAAACAGTGTTTTTTCACTCTAACTATTTTTCAACCCTAGGGAAAACAGTGTTTATTTAACTCTAATTATTCTTCAACCCTAGGAAAAACATTGAATTTAACTCTTGTTATTCTTCAACCGTAGGAAGAACAGTGTTTCCTAACTCTTGTTATACTTCAACCCTAGAAAAACAGTTTATTCACTCTATTATTCCTCAACACTAGGAAAAACTATGTTTTTTCTATCAAATTATTCTTCAACCCTAGGAAAAAGTGTTTTTTAACTGTTTTTATTCTTCAATCCTACGAAAAACAGTGTTTTTTCAATCTAATTATTCTTCAACCTCACGAAAAACAGTGTTCTTTCACTCTAATTATTCTTCAACCCTAGGAAAAACAGTTTTTTCACTCTAATTATTCTTCAACCCTTGGAAAAACAGCGTTTTTAGGTAGATTTCATTAGAAAGCTAACTATTGCAATGGGTCCCATGTTTTGACTTCCGGAAAATTTCGACATATCTTCGCGTTTCACATCCCCCAGACCCCAAAACCACCGTCAGTTCAAAAGTTTATATATAATTTATGTATGTATATACAGTGTGGTCCACCCGCCCCTTATTATTTAGTTTTATGAAACCCAACTAACACTGCATTTCTCTTGATGGTCGATATTGCTCTGCCCTCTGACTGTGTGACAGCAATATAATTGGGTCATGGGACCAGCAAAGAAAAACCGACCTTAAACTTTTCCCCGCCAAATACTATGGCCCATTCTACTAACATATGACTTATTGCTCCTTGAAATAACACACATCCACGTAATACGATCGAATTAATTGCTTACGCCATGTGATCTGTAACAGAAGAAAGTTAAATCAACACCATAAACCGTGATTGAAGACTTTGAGATGGACTTAAACGTTTGAGGTGGGACGGCTACAGTAACAACTGCAAGTGCAGCGCGCGCTGTCTACCATGCGTTGGTGGCTGATTCGGTTAAAGCATGGCCGTAGACGGCGGGCGAGAATGGGTAGAATGGTGCATCGAATCCAGTGGTAGGCATACTTTTTTTGAATGAAAGCCCACGCTCCATTTTAGTGGGGATGTAACTACATAGCCACATTCATTCCCTTATGATGTATTTTGTGAAGAGTAGGTTGAATTTTGCTGATTTATAAAGGGAATACGACCGTGGCTTTTGCCACGTGACCTGTAATGGCAGAAAATTAAAAAACTGTCATGGATATTAACATAACATAACATATCGACGTGTCGCTCCGGAGGTCCAGTTTCGATTCCCAGTTCTCCAAGAAATTCAATACTGGTCTGAGGGCTGAAATTGGATACACTCAGCTTCGTGAAGTAAATCGGAGAAGAGGTGGGTTCGATTCCCACCTCAGCCACGTATACGTATTCCTTAAAATTTCCCGTGGTATTATTTTGTTCGGGGTCTACTCAGCCACGGGTGATCCAAATGAGCATGCAGGGTTCGATTTCCCCTTCAGCCATCCTCGAAGTGGTTTTCCGTTGTTTCATACTTGGTCTCCAGGCAAATGCCGGGATGCTACCTAACGTAAGGCCACGGCCGCATCCTTCCCTCCTTCTTGCCTAACCCTCCCAATCTCCCCATCCCTCATAAGGCCCCTGTTCGCTTTGCAGGTGAGGCTGCCTGCGTGAGGTGCTCGTCCCACCTCCCCAGTTGTATTCCCGTCCTATGTTTCAAGCTCCAGGATCTTGGGTGACAATCTAATCGGACCATATTTCTATGACGGCCATCTTACGGGAGCACGCTAATTCATTTTCTGCAAAATGAACTCCCACAGTTGCTGGAAAACGTGCCACTGCGGGAGCGATTGCGAATGTGGTGGCAACAGGATGGGGCCCCACCTCACGGATCATTAGTCGTCAGGAACCATCATCATGATACATATCCAAATAAATGGACAGGAAGAGGAGGACCCGTTCACTGGCCTGCCAGATCACCCGATCTTACGCCACTTGACTTCTTCCTGTGGGGTCACTTAAAGCAGGTAGTATATGAACAGGAGCCTGAAGATCCTGACCACCTTCGGCAACTAATCACCGAGGCATGCCAAGCTGTTACACCTCAGATGTTACAGCGTGCAAGACTGACTGTAATACGTCGTGCTGAAATCTGCATCAACCAAGGTGGTAAACATTTCGAACACTTGCTACACTGAATATGCAATAAGCAATAAGCGAAAAAAAAACAGAACTTATTTGCCTTGGGATCGAACCTGCTACATTGCAGCATTGCTGACGTTACAGTAGAGAAGCACGATTTAACTATCTTAGCTACCGTGAGCGGTGGTGGGATACTCTCACGTATTGAGTCTATTTGTAGTCCTCATAGACACTTCATATCCTTCGTAAGGCAGTGTTGTTCGGATGTGCCGATTTATACATTCGTTATAGTTGATGGCATTAAAATAACACTGCTGCCAATGATTTCGACTATATTCGCGAGCATGAACTCAACCGTAAAGTTGTACTAGGCCGTCAAGGTGCAACTACTAATGTTTTTAGGACGACTATGATATACGCGTTAGTTGGGTTGCCTTCCTCCAAAAAAAATAAGGGGCTGGTGGACCACACTGTATATGTATTGTGCCCGTTTAGACCGGAGTCCGCACGACCACATATGCATTTTACCAAGAATCAGCCAGCACGAGAGTCAAAATATCCCGGGGCGCCAGATGGGTTAAAGCTAATCGCAAAAACGACATCAAATGAAAAAAATGCTTTACTGATTTTTGGCTCAATGTAACAATAAGGATAGAAGGAGATTCAACTGGCATAACACATCATGTAAAATGATCTAATTTTAATCTGAATTTAAAATTGACTGCAAAATAAAATGCTCAAAGCAGCATCATTCATGTGTGGCGACCCACATTACTATTTACACAATTTACAGAAATTTTCCAACACATTGGACAATTATCTTTGGAGACACAAGTCTGATTATCAGTCCTGTAGACTGTGTTCCAAAATTATAATAATTATTTATGATTAAATCCAGTTCAAATTTAATTGTCTTTACTGGAAATATTGCAGTTCACATAATATTAACACTCGTAGAATAATTGTTCATAGAAATTTTAACTTTCACTTATTTTTTCCAGTTTCAAAAAAATATTGTCAAAAAATATTATCATCTCTGAATCAACACAAATTATGTACACATATTAATAACAACATCTGAAAAGTATCTGACCCTTGAGCATAGCATCGAAGAACTGTGCGAAGCACAACAAAATTAATTGTTCTTCCGACCTTAAACGTTTCGAGAAGTGACTCGATTATGAACTTCAAGTTCCTAACAAAATATATGATTTCTGAATCATCAACCTGATCAATAAGTTGTTGGACCATTCAACTATTCGATTTTCCACTTGGAATCATCATTAAGAAAAATATTTATATTTGTGGTCATTTTAATAAATTTCACAACTTGCAATTCTTGAACAGAATGCGGAAATAAGAATTGTAGCTTCATAATAAATTCATTTATTTCATGACACTAGGATTGAAAAACTTCCTTCAAATTATTCGTGATTATAGAATTATTTATAATTGGCAGTGGCCCATTTTATTATTTTTATAAGAACACAATATTCCAACAACAACGGCAAAGGTCTTCCTCTGAAGAAGAATAAAATACTATCATGGCAAATCCGGGTTCTAGCAAAATCAAAATCTTAATGGAATCCGTAAACAAGATTGAAATAAGAACTGATGGTTTTTTAAGAAATAACCTTTGGGTCATTCATACGACGCAATGTGTAGTTCCAATACTCCTTCTTTATCACTGAGTCATCGAACCTGCTATTTGATTGATGCTCAAATAAAAACCTCCTCATTCCTGCGACTTAAACATGCGCACCTGGGAATGGCATTTCAACTACTCCACACACATAAATTTTCTTCCCAAAATTTATACAATAAATCAAGCCTCTGCTTGTTCTCCACACTGGAAGATTTATAAACTTACAAGTTTATTTTATTTTACCATTCAGTTCAAATCGTGAAGTTTCCACACTTATGATACTCTCTATTTCACTTTCGAATGTGTATCTACGTCATGATTTTATATAAATACAAAATATCCTAATTGATACAAATATCATTTGCTTCCCGTTTCATGCCTCTCCGTGTTATCTGAAAAATATACTTTGCTCATGGCAAATATTAACTGTTCAACCAGAACTGTCATGTTGGTTGAATGCGGGCTTGCGCTAACTACTATCCTTCGGAAAATCACCTGTTCCAAACTAGAAATGATTAAACTACTTCATAATCTCTCTCTCAATGAATGTGATTATTAGAAAATATAAGATCCAAGAATTATTTAGAAAAGTTATGAAAATCATAATTATTATTATTAGTGGATTATTATTATTATTATTAGTTATATTATTTTAAATATATTTAATTATTATTTCATTATGTGAGAATCCACATGTTCGATTCTTCGAATATGGATAACATCTCCATTTCTCAACAAAAAATAATTATTAACTTTTACAGTTACCTCGGCTGATTACCGTGATTATCAAAAAATATGAAACATTCAAATAAATGCTCGTTATGCTCGGTCATCGATCCTAAACTGTTCTGAGTGCTGAAAATACTCAGAATAACCCTAATGTGTCTTGCGTAAATCATTGCAAGATTTAAATACGAAGAAAAATAAATGTGTTGGTCATCTGCAGTTTGTTCCAATTAGCTAGGCATAATATAAAATCAAATGTGGCTTACATTTCTCGTTGGTCTTGAAGCGTAGTGAAGCTGGTCTGTACCAGATTTATCCAGATACTTGCCCTATTGGACACGCACGTCTAATCCTTGTATCGGCCGCCATTATATACCCACAAACTGTCTAACAAGACATAGTGGAAATATCTCTTGAAGTTGGAAGTAACTGTTGGTGCATTATACTATTTACGTCTGTTAAAGCCATAACAGCTTGCTTAACTCGGGTCAGATCCAAATGATCTATTCTCAAATACGTCAGTTGTAACATAACTCACGGTAATCTTTTCAGTACAAGAAAACACTGACAGTCTAAATCAATCAACGGCTGTTCTGAAGATCGTTCCCTGGGCATGGTTTATCACCATCTATCATGCGCGAAGCAACTTATAGTTTCCCTTTGTCGGCTAATGAACAACACCGTGATAGACTGGCCTTCAATATACTGAAAGATCGGAGTGGTTATCAAGTTACAATATATGAAACTGACTAATTGGATTAAAATATCCAGGTATATAATTATTATTACTGGACTGTGACAAAGTACTTTCTAGACAAAGTCTAGCATATGTCCATATAGAAATAAAGTATTTCACCAGTGGCCGTAGAAAAATAACAATCACCTTAGTGATTCCCTCTGCCGGAAACTTACTATGTTCCACACGTATCGTAGTACTTTTGTAACTATCACAATTTAAAGATATCTTCGGCGTAGATCCGGCAACCATGTGCCTTGGCTCAATGTAGCAGCAGCACCTTGTCATGCAAGAGCTTGGATCGAAGTGAGCTGATGATGCTTGGGCCGGTCGGCTTTTATTCAAAACGGTCGGGTCCACGCTTGATCACGCTGAAATCTGGAAATCCTCATACCTCCGGTGTCTCTGGTCCGATTCACTTGAGACTAAGTGCATTCTCTTTCATTTGGCCGTGCCAGTAATCTGATCCAAGTCTCAAGTCTCTACTCCATGGCTAACTATTTAATCAACAAATAGTCTCGACCTCTGCTACTACTCGCTACGTCACTTAACATGCTCTTGGCTGCACAAAGTTTCCATTTCCTTCTAGAAGTAGTGGAGCGCGATATTCAAATATCTCAACTTTCAAAAGTGGCTGTAGCCTTTCCCTTGATATCTAGAGGTCTGAATCTTGGAATACCCATTCCTAGAGTTGGGCACAGTATATATATATATATGTATATCAGTTTTTGTGGACACGATAACTGCCGTAATTTTGCACCAATCACTTTGAATTTTTTACCGAATATGTATACCTATAAAATCTCGGTTTAATTCGTTACTGGGCTAAATCGGTCGAAGGGGGTGAAAATGGGGGGCTTTTTTTTTCTCCAAAAAGTGAAATATTGCTATAACTCTCTTAATATGTGAAATATCGAATCCGTTCAAAGTTCATACTATGTGTCGGATAAAGCCCAAAAATTTATGTTTGGAGAGTTTTTTTATAGCACCAACCATTGACCAAAGGGGTGGGAAAAAGTGGTTTTTTCGGGAAGCATTAATCATATCTCTGTTAATAGGCACAATATGAAAACCGTACAAAATGGACAATATTCCCCTAATAATTACCGAAAACTTTTGTCTGAAAGAATTTTTGATATGACCCACCATTACGCCAAGGGATGAGAAAAATGATTTCGGAATTATAAGAAAATGCCAAGAGCTATCAGAGGTTGCCATGGCAACACTACTAAATTGATGAGGGATGAGCCATCAGACGTTGCCATGACAACGCACTTGCACGAGATCAGATTCAGTATTTCCATCTGACTAAGCCGGCCCCGTGGTGTTGGGGTAGCGCGCCTGCCTCTCACCCGGAGGCCCCGGGTTCGATCCCCGGCTCCGTCAGGGATTTTAAAACTGACGTGAGGGTTGGAACGGGGTGCACTCAGCCTCTGCGGACAATTGAGTAGCTGTCTGACAGGGAGACAGCACCCCGATCACGAATACCAAGATTAACGGCCGAGGGGACTCGACGCGCTGATCACGCGTCACCCCAATATCTGCAGGCCAAATGGCTGGGCAGCGGTCGCTTGGTCGGCCTTAGCCCGTCATGGGCTGGATGGTGCCAGGGGTTGACTTTGACATCTGACTAAGTGGGAAGCGGCTTCGGTGACGTAACTGGTAGCATGCAGAATGTCTATGCCCAAGGTCGCGGTTTCAAAGCCGGCCGAAGTCGTCGGATTTTCTAAGAGCGCTAAAATCCCTCAGTATGCTTTCCTTTGGAGGGGAAGTTTCAACGTTCGTTGCGAGTTGCTGGTTGGGGTGGCATCTAGTAGCCAAGTTCACAGCTAGGTGTCGTTGACGGTAGTACCTGGTAGCAACATTAGGAACTACTGCTTGAAATTGACCGTCTGCAGTCCTTACCTGAATTAAGACTACTAAAGCCATTACAATTCACACCGTTTATCAGACAGATTCTACACTCACCCAAAGTACACGGGGTTAAATGACCGCGTTGTCGCAGCCCCTAAACTAAGGAACCAACCAGAGGTAGATTTCATTAGATAGCTAACTATTGCAATGGGTACCATGTTTCGACTTCCGGAAAATTTCGACATATCTCCACGTTTCACATCCCCCAGACCCCAAAACCACCGTCAGTTCAAAAGTTTATATATAATTTATGTATATATGCTTCATATATTATATGTATATCAGTTTCTTGTGGACACGATAACTGCCGTAATTTTGCACCAATCACTTTGAATCTTTTACCGAATATGTATACCTATAAAATCTCAGTCGAGTTCGTTACTGGGCTAAATCGGTCAAAGGGGGTGAAAATGGGGGGCTATTTTTCGAAAAAGTGAAATATTGCTATAACTCTCGTAATATGTGAAATATCGAATCCGTTCAACGTTCAAACTATGTGTCGGATAAAGCCCAAAAATGTATGTTTGAAGAGTTTTTTATAGCACCAACCATTGACCAAAGGTGTGGGAAAAAGTGGGTTTTTCGGGAAACATTAATCATATCTCTCTTAATAGGCACAATATCAAAACCGTACAAAATGGACAATATTCCCCTAATAATTACCTAAAACCTTTGTCTGAAAGAATTTTTGATATGACCCACCATTATGCCAAGGGATGAGAAAAATGATTTCGGAATTATAAGAAAATGCCAAGAGCTATCAGTGGTTGCCATGGCAACACTACTAAATTGATGAGGGATGAGCCATCAGACGATGCCAAGATAACGCACTTGCACGAGATCATATTCAGAATTCCATCCGACTAAGTGTGAAGCGTCTTCGGTGACGTAACTGGTAGCAAGCATGCTGAATGTCTATGCCTAAGGTCGCGAGTTCAAAGCCGGCCGAAGTCGTCGGATTTTCTAAGAGCGCTAAAAATCCCTCAGTATGCTTTCTTTGGAGGGGAAGTTCCAACGTTCGTTGCGAGTTGCTGGTTGCGGTGGTATCTAGTAGCCAAGTTCACAGGTAGGTGTCGTTGACGGTAGTACCTGGTAGCAACATTAGGAACTACTGCTTGAAATTGACCGTCTGCAGTCCTTATCTGAATTACGGACTAATACAGCCATCCCTAAGTACACGGGGTTACATGACCGCGTTGTCGCAGCCCCTAAACTGAGGAATCAACCAAAATCTCTGCGGGAGATATAATTTTGCGTGAAGAAGTAACAGACCGTTACATAGTTTCACATCAGTGTCGAAACCTTGCATAAGGACAGTGTGACCACAAGTATAAAAATGGACCCCAAATGACAGGAAGGTTACCGTTCCCATAAGACAATAAAATGTTTAAAATAAGCATAAAATGACGAAAAACAAAGTTAATTGAACCCTTTAGTATTGCAGTGTTTAAAAGCAAGAATCTTGATCAAGGGGTCGCGCTCAGTTCATAGTGTGATGTTTACGTTCGCCAAACAACATGCTCTACTGAGGTCAGGGTCATAGGATTAAAACTATAATTATGAAAGGAAGTGACAAAGCGTAAAATAATAACATAATTTAATGACTATTAGTGCAAATAAAATGAATATAGACAACAACAATAATAAAATTTCTCCCTGAATCTTCCCATGACAGAAATATTTATCAAAAGTTGAGGAGTCAGACGGATCTCCCCCTTATAAATAAAAAAAATGTGGATCCAAGTTCCACTAACTTGCATTGGATTTTATGTTTGCGTAATGACTAACTACGAGGGATGAGTACTTGGATGACTGTTCGTTTACAGCGGGTTAACAGCCAAGATGCTTACGAACAATCATCTCGTAAATCAACGTTTACGGATATGGGGCATGACACTAATAAAAACCCTTAAAAATTAATGCTGACACACAATCTAAAATCTACTATTTACAGGAATCTCCCTCGAGACCCTCCTTCAATGCGATGACGCATCTGACAAATGAGCTGCCAACAAGGGCCAATTGCTCAATACACAAACAAGGAAAAGACAACATCGCATGTGACTGCACGGGTCACTAATACGGAACATAAACATGGCATGAAACCAACAACAACAAATTCCTGACCGGCTGAGATTACTTTATATGAACAAAAATGCACGTTAAGCTAACGCTTCGGAGATTATAGTGATTCGTAGGCAACTCCCATTTATTTACCAATTTTTACCATTGATCAGTTCTTATTCTGTATTTCAAGTAATTTTACGGAGCCAACACTCTCCCCTAATGACCTCGATGTAATCCTTTTCAGCCCGCCTTGTGAAACAACTTCCCCTTTCCTCACTCTCGTCATCGTCCAGCTCCAGTGTGTAAAAATAACCTGACCAGCTGCCCGGTTATCTCGTAGAATCAACAGCAACAAATCTCAACCACATAAACATATGGTAAGACCTTAATCGAAATAGCCACATATGTCCTCGCAAGGTAACCATATGGGCTTGGCACCAAGCTGACAGAAATCAGTCTACGCTGAAATTCCCGCTTGTAATGACCAATAAAATACACACACACACACACTCCTGGGAACGACATAACATATTTCACACAGGTCGGCTGAATCAGATCCTCACAATCTACATAAAAAGATATTAAAACCTACGAAAGAGCTGACTGCTCCTCGCCACAATTCACATTGCTCCAACGGCAATAAACTCACTGAATCTGATCAATAATAAACATTACAAGATTAATTTACCCTCAAATCTACTGCATGATTATACTAATTCAGTCCTACTTCTGAAACACAATATATCTCCGAGATACGCTTCTTAATCGCACTACGTAAACATATGCGAACACGGTCGTCCACAGAGCCACGTTAGTTAAAACAAACATACAAAAACTTGCGACTGATAAAATATGTGCGAGCTGTTTCCATGCAAAAGGTGTGTCAGACCAAAACTAAATACACTACGTTAATCAACACAAGCAAGATATTTACAAACAAAATATGTCCCATACTCCATAAGTTAATTTGTCAGATAATAAGAATATTATTCAGTACTCATCCTCTGCCAGTCACCGTCAAAGAACATCTGCAGCCATCTCCCTATTTAAATGCTGCTTAGCTCGTCTCAAACATCTCGACGGAGTGTTGACAGTTCCAAACTTCTTCCAGGATAGGCGATGTCATCTCTCGTGCTGATGTAAAAAGTTATAGATTATTACACACTCGATATCTGACTACTATATTCGCCGTTTCAGGTACTTATTTCCCCAGAACAGTCTGTTGGCGAATTGTCGATGATACTGTCCCTACAAAATAGTACTGTGACTATCTATCACTGAATTTAACACATTTATAAAAATCTGTGTCCTCATGACACGCAAAGTACAGTAATAACCTGTGTCTTCCGACACACAAAATGTAATCAACCTGTGTCCTCGACACACCAAATATAATAGACTGTGTCCTCGACACACCAAATATAATAATAAACCTGTGTCCTCCGACACACACAAAGTAATAATAAATGTCTTGGCTCTTCACGCCACTTATAAATGAACTGGCCCTAGGTATCGATAGAGGGGGAAATTATATAAAAATTTCTCAAAATAATAGTGGTACAGGAATGAAACAAATATCACTGAACTCGTAAAATTGCGCAGGTCAAGAATATGCCCATTAATCCTAGAATCGATCGTAGAGATGTTGTCTAGCCGATCTCCCGCGTTAATGCTAGTTATCGCGTGCCCAAGCTAGACATGGCGCGTTCGTAAGCATTCATCTCTCATTGGTTCCAGTTCTTCAATAACTTCGCGGTTTTTATCAGACCTCGGCCTCGTAGGAGTGTCCAGTATTATCATCAGCCACTCACGTTACTGCATTATATTTTTTCTAGGCACGAATATTACAATGAACATACCATAAGCGTGTCTCACCACGCGTCCCTCCTATTTTGAGGTAGCCACCACCTGTCCTTCTGAAACATTGCTAGGGTCTTTCTTTACACAATCTTAAAGTATTTAGCCTTTTGTCAAACTGCTGAAGGTATGTCCCAACTGTCTCCATGGACCCCAAATGACAAGAAGGTTACCGTTCCCATAAGACAAAAAAAATGTTTAAAATAAGCATAGAATGACGAAAAACAATGTTAATTAAGCTCAAATTATAAAATACCTTCTCGCAATAAATGAGGTCTGATCCTTCTACGAAAACCTGCATATTCTACCTATTTTCGCCTATCCCCAAGTTTGTCCGGTGAAATCTACCTCCGCCTTCCGGCGTGCCGAGAGGAATTTTTTTACTCTAATTATTCTTCAACCCTAGGAAAAACAGAGTTTTTTCACTCTAATTATTCTTCGACCCGAGGAAAAACAGTGTCTTTTAAGTCTTGTTATTCTTCAACCCTAGGAAAACAGTGTTTTTTCACTCTACTGATTCTTCTACCCTAGGAAAAAAGTGTTTTTTAAACTTATCATTCATCAACCCAAGGAAAAACAGTGTTTTTAACTCTAATTCTTCTTCGACCGTATGAAAACAGAGATTTTTCACTCTAATTATTCTTCAACTCTAGGAAAAACAGTGTTTTTTCAATCTAAATATTCTTCCACCCTAGAAAAAACAGTGTTTTTAACCCTTGTTATTCTTCAACCCTAGGAAAAACAGTGTTCATAACTGTTATTATTCTTCAACCCTACGAAAAACAGTGTTTTTTCAATCTTATTATTCTTCAACCTCAGGAAAAACAGTGTTCATTCACTCTTCTTATTCTTCAACCCTAGGAAAAACAGTGTTTTTTCACTGTAAATAATCATCAACTCTTGGAAAAACAGTGTTATTTTTACTCTAATTATTCTTCAACTCTAGGAAAAACAGAGTTTTTCAAACTAGTTATTCTACGACCCGAGAAAAAACGGTGTTTTTTAAGTCTTATTATTCTTCAACCCTGGGATAAACAGTGTTTTTCACTCTACTGATTCTTCAACCCTAGAAAAAACAGTGTTTTTTAAAACTTATTATTCATCAACCCTGGGAAAAACAGTGTTTTTTAATTCTAATTCTTCTTCAACCCTATGAAAAATAGTGATTTTTCACTCTAATTATCCTTCAACCCTAGGAAAAACAGTGTTTTTTAGTCTGATTATTCTTCTTCCCTAGAAAAAACAGAGTTTCTTCACTCCAAATATTCTTCCACCCTAGGAAAAACAGTGTTTTTTAACTCTTGTTAGTCTTCAACCGTAGGAAAAACAGTGTTTTTGAGCTCTTGTTATCTTTCCACCCTACGAAGAACAGGGGTTATTTACTCTAATTATTTTCAACCCTAGGAAAAACAGTGTTTTTTTACTCTCATTATTCCTCAACACTAGGATAACAGTGTTTTTTCACTCTGATTATTCTTCAACCCTAGGAAAAAACAGTGATTTTTAAACTAATTATTCTTCAACCCAAGGAAAAACAATGTTTTTTACACTAATTATTCTTCAACCCTAGGAAAAACAGTGTTTCATCATTCTAATTATTATTCAAACATAGGAAGAACAGTGTTTTTAACCCTTATTATTCTTCAACCCTAGGAAAACCAGTGTTTTTTAACTGTTGTTATTCTTCAATCCTACGAAAAACAGTGTGTTTTCAATCTAATTATTCATCAACCCTAGGAAAACAGTGTTTTTTAACTCTAATTCTTCTTCAACCCTACGAAAAACAGTGATTTTTCACTCTAATTATCCTTCAATCCCAGGAAAAACAGTGTTTTTTACTCTGATTATTCTTCTTCCCTAGGAAAAACAGAGTTTTTCAATCTAAATATTCTTCCACCCTAGGAAAAACAGTGTTTTTTAACTCTTGTTAGTCTTCAACCGTAGGAAAAACAGTGTCTTAGAACTCTTGTTATCTTTCAACCCTACGAAGAACAGTGTTTATTTACTCTAATTATTCTTCAACCCTAGGATAAACAGTGTTTATTTACTCTAATTATTCATCAACCCTAGGAAAAACAATGTTTTTTACACTAATTATTTTTCAACCCTAGGAAAAACAGTGTTTTTTCAATCTAATTATTCTTCAACCCCAGGAAAAACAGCTTTTTTACCATAATTATTCTTCAACCCAACGAAAAAGTGTTTTTCCACTCTAATTATTTTTCAACCCAAGGAAAAACATTGAATTTTACTCTTGTCATTCTTCAACCGCAGGAAAAACAGTGTTTCCTAACTCTTGTTATTCTTCAACCCTAGGAAAAACAGTGTTTTTAACTCTTGTTATTCTTCAACCCAAGAAAAAACAGTGTTATTTTACTCTAATTATTCTTCAACCCAAGCAAAAAAGTGTTTATTCACAATAACTATTCTTCAACCCTAGGGAAAACAGGGTTTTTTCACTCTAATTATTTTTCAAGCCTAGGAAAACACTGTTTTTTAACTCTTGTTATTCTTCAACCCTAGGAAACACAGTGTTTTTTCACTGTAATTATTCATCAACCCTAGGAAAGCAGTGTTTTTTAACTCTAATTATTCTTCAACCCTAGGAAAACTGTGTGTTTTCATTCTAATAATATACAACCCTAGGAAAATCAGAGTATTTTACTCTAATTATTCTTTAACCCTAGGAAAAACAGTGTTATTTTACACTAATTATTCTTCAACCCAAGCAAACACAGTGTTTATTCACTCAAACTATTCTTCAACCCTAGGAAAAAAAGTGTTTTTTAACTCTAATTATTCTTCAACCCCAGGAAAAACATTGAATTTAACTTTTGTCAATCTTCAACCGTAGGAAAAACGGTGTTTCTTAACTCTTGTTATACTTCAACCATAGAAAAACTGTTTTTTCACGCTATTATATTTCAACACTAGGAAAAACACTGTTTTTTCAATCAAATTATCCTTTAACCCTAGGAAAAACAGTGTTTTTTAACTGTTGTTTTTCTTCAACCCTACGAAAACCAGTGTTTTTACCTCTAATTCTTCTTCAACCCTATGAAAAACAGTGTTTTTCACGCTAATTATTCTTAAACCCTAGGAAAAACAATGTTTTTTGAATCTAAATATTCTTCCACCCTAGGAAAAACAGTGTTTTTTAACTCTTGTTATTCTTCAACCGTAGGAAAAACAGTGTTTTTTAAACTCTTGTTATTCTTCAACCCTAGGAAAATCAGTGTTTTTTGACTCTTGTTATTCTTCAACCTTAAGGAAAAACAGTGTTATTTAACTCTAATTATTCTTCAACCCAAGCAAAACAGTTTTTTTCACTCTAACTATTCTTCAACCCTAGGAAAAACAGTGTTCTTCCACACTAATAATTTTTGAACCCTAGGAAAAACGCTGTTTTTTAACTCTTGTTATTCTTAAACCCTAGGAAAAACAATGTTTTGCCACTCTAATTATTCTTCAACCCTAGGAAAGCAGTGTTTTTATCTCTAATTATTCTTCAACCCTAGGAAAACTGTGTGTTTTCATTCTAATAATATACAACCCTAGGAAAATCAGAGTATTTTACTCTAATTATTCTTTAACCCTAGGAAAATCAGTGTTATTTTACACTAATTATTCTTCAACCCAAGCAAACACAGTGTTTATTCACTCAAACTATTCTTCAACCCTAGGAAAAAAAGTGTTTTTTAACTCTAATTATTCTTCAACCCCAGGTAAAACATTGAATTTAACTTTTGTCAATCTTCAACCGTAGGAAAAACGGTGTTTATTAACTCTTGTTATACTTCAACATGAGAAAAACTGTTTTTTCACGCTATTATATTTCAACACTAGGAAAAACAGTGTTTTTTCAATCAAATTATTCTTCAACCCTAGGAAAAACGGTGTTATTTAACTGTTGTTTTTCTTCAACCCTACGAAAACCAGTGTTTTTTCATTCTAATGATTCTTCAACCTCAGGAAAAACAGTGTTCTTTCACTCTAATTATTCTTCAACCCTAGGAAAACTGTTTTTTCACTCTAATTATTCTTCAACTCTTGGAAAAATAGTGTTTTTTTACTCTAATTATTCTTCAACCCTAGGAAAAACAGAGTTTTTGCACTCTAGTTATTCTTCGACACCAGGAAAAACAGTGTTTTTTAAGTCTTGTTATTCTTCAACCCTAGGAGAAACAGTGTTTTTATCTCTAATTCTTCTTCAACCCTATGAAAAACAGTGTTTTTCACGCTAATTATTCTTCAACCCTAGGAAAAACAATGTTTTTTGACTCTAAATATTCTTCCACCCTAGGAAAAACAGTGTTTTATTAACTCTTGTTATTTTTCAACCGTAGGAAAAACAGTGTTTCTTAACTCTTGTTATCCTTCAACCCTAGGAAGAACAGTGTTTATTTACTCTAATTATTCTTCAACCCTGGAAAAACAGGGTTTTATCAATCTAATTATTCCTCAACCATAGGAAAAATGGTGTTCTTTCACTCTAATTATTCCTCAACCCTAGGAAAAACAGTGTTTTTTCACTCTAATTATTTTTCAACCATAGGAAAAACAGTGTTTTTTAACTCTTTCTATTCTTCAACCCTAGGAAAAACAGTGTTTTTTAAACTCTTGTTATTCTTCAACCCTAGGAAAATCAGTGTTTTTGACTCTTGTTATTCTTCAACCCAAGGAAAAACAGTGTTATTTAACTCTAATTATTCTTCAACACAAGCAAAACAGTGTTTTTTCTTTCCAACTATTCTTCAACCCTAGGAAAAACAGTGTTCTTTCACACTAAAAATTTTTGACCCTAGGAAAAACGCTGTTTTTTAACTCTTGTTATTCTTAAACCCTAGGAAAAACAATGTTTTGTCACTCTAATTATTCTTCAACCCTAGGAAAGCAGTGTTTTTATCTCTAATTATTCTTCAACCCTAGGAAAAAAGTGTGTTTCACTCTAATTATTTACAACCCTAGGAAAAACAGTGTTTTTTACTCTAATTATTCTTCAACCCTAGGAAAAACAGTGTTATTTTACACTAATTATTCTTCAACCCAAGCAGAAACAGTGTTTTTTCACTCTAACTATTTTTCAACCCTAGGAAAAACAGTATTTAGTTAACTCTAATTATTCTTCAACCCCAGGAAAAACATTGAATTTAACTCTTGTTATTCTTCAACCGTAGGAAAAACAGTGTTTCTTAACTCTTGTTATACTTCAACCCTAGAAAAACAGTTTATTCACCCTATTATTCCTCAACACTAGGAAAAACAGTGTTTTTTCAATCAAATTATTCTTCAACCCTAGGAAAAACAGAGTTTTTTAATTGTTGTTATTCTTCAACCTTACGAAAAACTGTGTTTTTTCAATCTAATTATTCTTCAACTTCAGGAAAAACAGTGTTCCTTCACTCTAATTATTCTTCAACCGTAGGAAAAACAGTTTTTTTCACTCTAATTATTCTTCAACTCTTGGAAAAACAGTTTTTTTACTCTAATTATTCTTCAACCCTAGGAAAAACAGAGTTTTTTCACTCTAGTTATTCTTCGACCCGAGGAAAAACAGTGTCTTTTAATTCTTGTTATTCTTCAACCCTAGGAAAACAGTGTTTTTTCACTCTACTGATTCTTCTACCCTAGGAAAAACAGTGTTGTTTAATCTTATCATTCATCAACCCAAGGAAAAACAGTGTTTTTTAACTCTAATTCTTCTTCGACCGTATGAAAAACAGAGATTTTTCTCTCTAATTATTTTTCAACTCTAGGAAAAACAGTGTTTTTTCAATCTAAATATTCTTCCACCCTAGGAAAAACAGTTTTTTAACCCTTGTTATTCTTCAACCCTAGGAAAAACTGTGTTCTTAACTGTTATTATTGTTCAACCCTACGAAAAACAGTGTTTTTTCAATCTTATTATTCTTCAACCTCAGGAAAAACAGTGTTCATTCACTCTTCTTATTCTTCAACCCTAGGAAAAACAGTGTTTTTTCACTGTAATTATTCTTCAACTCTTGGAAAAACAGTGTTATTTTTACTCTTATTATTCTTCAACTCTAGGAAAAACAGAGTTTTTTCAAACTAGTTATTCTACGACCCGAGGAAAAACGGTGTTTTTTAGACTTATTATTCTTCAACCCTAGGATAAACAGTGTTTTTCACTCTACTGATTCTTCAACCCCCCGAAAAACAGTGTTTTTTCAATCTTATTATTCTTCAACCTCAGGAAAAACAGTGTTCTTTCACTCTAATTATTCTTCAACCCTAGGAAAAACAGTGTTCTTTCACTGTAATTATTCTTTAACTCTTGGAAAAACAGAGTTTTTTCAGACTAGCTATTCCTCGACCCGAGGAAAAAGAGTGTTTTTTAAGTCTTGTTATTCTTCAACCCTAGGATAAACAGTGTTTTTTCACTCTACTGATTCTTCAACCCTAGGAAAATGAGTGTTTTTTTAAACTTATAACTCATAAAGCCTAGGAAAAACAGTGTTTTTTAACTCTAATTCTTCTTCAAACCTATGAAAAATAGTGATTTTTCACTTTAATTTTCCTTCAACCCTAAGAAAAAGGGGTTTTTTTACTCTCATTATTCCTCAACACTACGATAACAGTGTTTTTTCACTCTGATTATTCTTCAACCCTAGGAAAAAATAGTGCTGTTTAAAGTCATTATTCTTCAACTCTAGGAAAAACAATGTTTTTTACATTAATTATTTTTCAACCCTACGAAAAACAGTGTTTTTTCAATCTAATTATTCTTCAACCCTAAGAAAAACAGATTTTTTTCACTCTAGTTATTCTTCGACCCGAGGAAAAACAGTGTTTTTTAAGTCTTGTTATTCTTAAACCCTAGGAGAAACAGTGTTTTTTATCTCTAATTCTTTTTCAAACCTTTGAAAAACAGTGTTTTTCACGCCAATTATTCTTCAATCCTAGGAAAAACAATGTTTTTTCACTCTAAATATTCTTCCACTCTAGGAAAAACAGTGTTTTTTTACTCTTGTTATTCTTCAACCGTAGGACAAACAGTGTTCTTTAACTCCTGTTATCTTTCAACCCTAGGAAGAACAGTGTTTATTTACTCTAATTATTCTCCAACCCTAGGAAAAACAGTGTTTTATCAATCTAATTATTCCTCAACCATAGGAAGAACAGTCTTCTTTCACTCTAATTATTCTTCAACCCTAGGAAAAACAGTGTTTTTTCACTCTAATTATTTTTCAACCATTGGAAAAACGGTGTGTTTTAACTCTTGCTATTCTTCAACCCTAGGAAAAACAGTGTTTTTAAACACTTGTTATTCTTCAACCCTAGGAAAATCAGTGTTTTTTGACTCTTGTTATTCTTCAACCCAAGGAAAAACAGTGTTATTTAACTCTAATTATTCTTCAACCCAAGCAAAACAGTTTTTTTCACTCTAACTATTCTCCAACCCTAGGAAAAACAGTGTTCTTTCACACTAATAATTTTTGAATCATAGAAAAAACACTGTTTTTTAACTCTTGTTATTCTTCAACCCTAGGAGAAAACAGTGTTTTGTCACCCTAATTAATCTTCATCCCTAGGAAAGCAGTGTTTTTAACTCTAATTATTCTTCAACCCTAGGAAAAACATTGAAATTAACTCTTGTTATTCTTCAACCGTAGGAAAAACAGTGTTTTTTCAATCTAATTATTCTTCAACCTCAGGAAAAACAGTGTTCTTTCACTCTAATTATTCTTCAACCCTAGGAAAAACAGTTTTTTTCAATCTAATTATTCTTCAACTCTTGGAAAAACAGTGTTTTTTTACTCTTATTATTCTTCAACCCTAGGAAAAAAAAGAGTTTTTTCACTCTAGTTATTCTTCGGCCCGAGGAAAAACAGTGTTTTTTCACTCTAATTATTCTTCAACTCTAGGAAAAAAATAGTTTTTTCAAACTAGTTATTCTTCGACCAGAGGAAAAACGGCGTTTATTAAGTCTTGTTATTCTTCAACCCTAGGAAAACAGTGTTCTTTCACTCTACTGATTCTTCTAACCTAGGAAAACCAGTGTTTTTTAAACTTATTATTCATCAACCCAAGAAAAACATTGTTTTTTATCTCTAATTCTTCTTCGATCCTATGAAAAAAGAGATTTTTCACTCTAATTATTCATCAACTCTAGGAAAAAAGGTGTTTTTTCAATCTAATTATTCTTCCACCCTAGGAAAAACAATGTTTTTAACCCTTGTTATTCTTCAACCCTAGGAAAAACAGTGTTTTTAACTGTTATTATTCTTCAACCCTACGAAAAACAGTGTTTTTTCATTCTTAATAATCTTCATCCTCAGGAAAAACAGTGTTATTTCACTCTAATTATTCTTCAACCCTAGGAAAAACAGTGTTTTTTCACTCTAATTATTCTTCAACTCTAGGAAAAAAAGAGTTTTTTCAAACTAGTTATTCTTCGACCAGAGGAAAAACGGTGTTTTTTAAGTCTTGTTATTCTTCAACCCTAGGAGAAACAGTGTTTTTTATCGCTAATTCTTCTTCAAACCTTTGAAAAACAGTGTTTTTCACGCCAATTATTCTTCAACCCTAGGAAAAACAATGTTTTTTCACTCTAAATATTCTTCCACCCTATGAAGAACAGAGATTGTTCACTCTAATTATTCTTCAACTCTAGGAAAAACAGTGTTTTTTCAGTCTAAATATTCTTCAACCCAACGAAAAACAATGTTTTCTCAATCTAATTATTCTTCAACCTCAGGAAAAACAGTGTTCTTTCACTCTAATTATTCTTTAACCCTATGAAAAACAGTTTTTTCACTCTAATTTTTCTTCAACCCAAGGAAAAACAGTGTTTTTTAACTCTAATTCTTCTTCGACCCTATGAAAAACAGAGATTTTTCACTCTAATTATTCTTCAACTCTAGAAAAAACAGAGTTTTTTCAATCTAAATATTCTTCCACCCTAGGAAAAACACTGTTTTAACCTTTGTAATTCTTCAACCCTAGGAAAACAGTGTTTTCAACTGTTATTATTCTTCAACCCTACGAAAAACAGTGTTTTTTCTTTCCTATTATTCTTCAACCTCAGGAAAAACAGTGTTCTTTCACTCTAATTATTCTTCAACCCTAGGAAAAACAGTGTATATTCACTCTAATTATTCTTCAACTCTAGGAAAAACAGCGTTTTTTACTCTAATTATTCTTCAACTCTAGGAAAAACAGAGTTTTTTCAAACTAGTTATTCTTCGACCCGAGGAAAAACGGTGTTTTATAAGTCTTGTTTTTCTTCAACCTTAGGATAAACAGTGTTTTTTCACTCTACTGATTCTTCAACCCTAGGAAATACAGTGTTTTTTTTAGACTTATTATTCATCAACACTAGGAAAAACAGTGTTTTTTAACTCTAATTCTTCTTCAACCCTATGAAAAATAGTGATTTTTCACTCTAATTATCCTTCAACCCTAGGAAAAACAGTGTTTTTTGCTCTGATTATTCTTCTTCCCTAGGAAAAATAGAGTTTCTTCACGCTAAATATTCTTCCACCCTTGGAAAAACAGTGTTCTGTAACTCTTGTTAGTCTTCAACCGTAGGAAAAACAGTGTTTTTGAACTCTTGTTAACTTTCAAACCTACGAAAAACAGTGTTTATTTACTCTAATTATTCTTCAACCCTAGGAAAACAGTGTTTTTTTACTCTCATTATTCCTCAACACTACGATAACAGTTTTTTTCACTCTGATTACTCTTCAACCCTAGGAAAAAACAGTGCTTTTTAAACTAATTATTCTTCAACCCAAGGAAAAACAATGTTTTTTACAATAACTATTCTTCAACCCTAGGAAAACAGTGTTTTTTCTATCTAATTATTCTTCAACCCTAGGAAAAACAGTGTATTTAACCCTTATTATTCTTCAACCCTAGGAAAAACAGTGTTTATTCACTGTAATTATTCTTCAACTCTTGGAAAAACAGAGTTTTTTCAAACTAGCTATTCTTCGACCCGAGGAAAAAAAAGAGTGTTTTTTATGTCTTGTTATTCTTCAACCCTAGGATAAACAGTGTTTTTTCACTCTACTGATTCTTCAACCCTAGGAAAAACAGTGTTTTTTTAAACTTATTACTCATAAAGCCTAGGAAAAACAGTGTTTTTTAACTCTAATTCTTCTTCAAACCTGTGAAAAATAGTGATTTTTCACTCAAATTATCCTTCAACCCTAAGAAAAACATGTTTTTTTGATGTCATTATTCCTCAACACTACGATATCACTGTTTTTCACTCTGATTATTCTTCAACCCTAGAAAAAAACAGTGCTTTTTAAACTAATTATTCTTCAACCCTAGGAAAAACAATGTTTTTTACACTAATTATTCTTCAACCCTAGGAAAAACAGTGTTTTTTCAATCTAATTATTCTTCAACCCTAGGAAAAACAGATTTTTTCACTGTAGTTATTCTTCGACCGGAGGAAAAACAGTGTTTTTTAAGTCTTGTTATTCTTCAACCCTAGGAGAAACAGTGTTTTTTATCTCTAATTCTTCTTCAAACCTTTGAAAAACAGTGTTTTTCACACCAATTATTCTTCAACCCTAGGAAAAACAATGTTTTTTCACTCAAAACATTCTTCCACCCTAGGAAAAACAGTGTTTTTTTACTCTTGTTATTCTTCAACCGTAGGAAAAACAGTGTTCTTTAACTCCTGTTATCTTTCAACCCTAGGAAGAACAGTGTTTATTTACTCTAATTATTTTTCAACCCTAGGAAAAACAGTGTTTTATCAATCTAATTATTCCTCAACCATAGGAAGAACAGTCTTCTTTCACTCTAATTATTCTTCAACCCTAGGAAAAACAGTGTTTTTTCACTCTAATTATTTTTCTACCATAGGAAAAACGGTGTGTTTTAACTCTTGCTATTCTTCAACCCTAGGAAAAACAGTGTTTTTTAAACTCTTGTTATTCTTCAACCCTAGGAAAATCAGTGTTTTTTGACTCTTGTTATTCTTCAAACCAAGGAAAAACAGTGTTATTTAACTCTAATTATTCTTCAACCCAAGCAAAACAGTTTTTTTCACTCTAACTATTCTTCAACCCTAGGAAAAACAGTGTTCTTTCACACTAATAATTTTTGAATCGTAGAAAAATCACTGTTTTTTAACTCTTGTTATTCTTCAACCCTAGGTAAAACAGTGTTTTTTCACTCTAATTAATCTTCATCCCTAGGAAAGCAGTGTTTTAACTCTAATTATTCTTCAACCCTAGGAAAAAAGTGTGTTTCACTCTAAATATTTGCAACCCTAGGAAAATCAGTGTTTTTTACTCTAATTATTCTTCAACCGTAGGAAAAACAGTGTTATTTTACACTAATTATTCTTCAACCCAAGCAGAAACAGTGTTTTTTCACTCTAACTATTTTTCAACCCTAGGAAAAACAGTGTTCAGTTAACTCTAATTATTCTTCAACCATAGGAAAAACATTGAAATTAACTCTTGTTATTCTTCAACCGTAGGAAAAACAGTGTTTCTTAACTCTTGTTATACTTCAACCCTAGAAAAACAGTTTATTCACTCTATTATTCCCCAACACGAGAAAAAACTGTGTTTTTTCAATCAAATTATTCTTCAAACCTAGGAAAAACCGTGTTTTTAACTGTTGTTATTCTTCAACCCTACGAAAAACAATGTTTTCTCAGTCTAATTATTCTTCAACCTCAGGAAAAACAGTGTTCTTTCACTCTAATTATTCTTCAACCCTAGGAAAAACAGAGTTTTTTCACTCTAGTTATTCTTCGACCCGAGGAAAAACAGTGACTTTTAAGTCTTGCTATTCTTCAACCCTAGGAAAATCAGTGTTTTTGACCCTTGTTATTCTTAACCCAACGAAAAACAGTGTTATTTAACTCTAATTATTCTTCAACCCAAGCAAAAGAGTGTTTTTTTAATCTAACAATTCTTCAAACCTAGAAAAGACAGTGTTTTTTCACACTAATAATTTTTGAACCCTAGGAAAAACGCTGTTTTTTAACTCTTGTTATTCTTCAACCCTAGGAGAACAATGTTTTGTCACTCTATTTATTCTTCAACCCTAGGAAGGCAGTGTTTTTATCTCTAATTATCCTTCAACCCTAGGAAAAAAGTGTGTTTCACTCTAATTATTTACAACCCTAGAAAAAACAGTGTTATTTTACACTAATTATTCTTCAACCCAATCAGAAACAGTGTTTTTTCACTCTATTTATTTTTCAACCCTAGGAAAAACAGTGTTTAGTTAACTCTAATTATTCTTCAACCCTAGGAAAAACATTGAATTTAACTCTTGTTATTCTTCAACCGTAGGAAAAACAGTGTCTCTTAACACTTGTTATACTTCAACTCTAGAAAAACAGTTTATTCACTATATTATTCCTCAACACTAGGAAAAACAGTGTTTTTTCAATCAAATTATTCTTCAACCCTAGGAAAAACAGTGTTTTTTTAACTGTTGTTATTCTTCAACCCTACGAAAAACAGTGTTTTTTCAATCTAATTATTCTTCAACCTCAGGAAAAACAGTGTTCTTTCACTCTAATTATTCTTCAACCCTAGGATAAACAGTTTTTTTCACTCTAATTATTCTTCAACTCTTGGAAAAACAGAGGTTTTTCAAACTAGCTATTCTTCGACCCGAGGAAAAGGAGTGTTTTTTAAGTCTTGTTATTCTTCAACCCTAGGATAAACAGTGTTTTTTCACTCTACTGATTCTTCAACACTAGGAAAAACAGTGTTTTTTAAACTTATTACTCATAAAGCCTAGGAAAAACAGTGTTTTTTTTACTCTAATTCTTCTTCAACCCAATGAAAAATAGTGATTTTTCACTCTAATTATCCTTCAACCCTAGGAAAAACATGTTTTTTTAATCTAATTATTCTTTAACCCTAGGAAAAACAGAGTATTTCACTTTAGTTATTCTTCGACCGGAGGAAAAACTGTGTTTTTTAAGTCTTGTTATTCTTCAACCCTAGGAGAAACAGTGTTTTTTATCACTAATTCTTCTTCAAACCTTTGAAAAACAGTGTTTTTCACGCCAATTATTCTTCAACCCTAGGAAAAACAATGTTTTTTCACTCTAAATATTCTTCCACCCTAGGAAAAACAGTGTTTTTGTACTCTTGTTATTTTTCAACCGTAGGAAAAACAGTGTTCTTTAACTCCTCTTATCTTTCAACCCTAGGAAGAACAGTGTTTATTTACTCTAATTATTCTTCAACCCTAAGAAAAACAGTGTTTTATCAATCTAATTATTCCTCAACCATAGGAAAAACAGTCTTCTTTCACTCTAATTATTCTTCAACCCTAGGAAAAACAGTGTTTTTTCACTCTAATTATTTTTCAACCATAGGAAAAACGGTGTGTTTTAACTCTTGCTATTCTTCAACCCTAGGAAAAACAGTGTTTTTTAAACTCTTGTTATTCTTCAACCCTAGGAAAATCAGTGTTATTTTACACTAATTATTCTTCAACCCAAGCAGAAACAGTGTTTTATCACTCTAACTATTTTTCAACCATAGGAAAAACAGTGTTCAGTTAACTCTATTTATTCTTCAACCCTAGGAAAAACATTTAAATTAACTCTTGTTATTCTTCAACCGTAGGAAAAACAGTGTTTCTTAACTCTTGTTATACTTCAACCCTAGAAAAACAGTTTATTCACTCTATTATTCCCCAACACTAGAAAAAACTGTGTTTTTTCAATCAAATTATTCTTCATCCCTAGGAAACACCGTGTTTTTAACTGTTGTTATTCTTCAACCCTACGAAAAAAATGGTTTCTCAATCTAATTATTCTTCAACCTCAGGAAAAACAGTGTTTTTTCACTCTAATTATTCTTCAACCTTACTAAAAACAGAGTTTTTTCACTCTAGTTATTCATCGACCCGAGGAAAAACAGTGTCTTTTAAGAATTGTTATTCTTCAACCCTATGAAAACAGTGTTCTTTCACTCTACTGATTTTTCTACCCTAGGAAAAACAGTGTTTTTTAAACTTATTATTCATCAACCCAAGACAAAACAGTGTTTTTTAACTCTAATTCTTCTTCGACCCTATGAAAAACAGAGATTTTTCACTCTAATTATTCTTCAACTCTAGGAAAAACAGAGTTTTTTCAAACTAGTTATTCATCGACCCGAGGAAAAACGGTGTTTTATAAGTCTTGTTTTTCATCAACCCTAGGATAAACAGTGTTTTTTCACTCTACTGATACATCAACCCAAGGAAAAACAGTGTTTTTTTAAACTTATTATCCATCAACCCTGGGAAAAACAGTGTTTTTTAACTCTAATTCTTCTTCAACCCTATGAAAAATAATGATTTTTCACTCTAATTAGCCTTCAACCCTAAGAAAAACAGTGTTTTTTACTCTGATTATTTTTCTTCCCTAGGAAAAACAGAGTTCCTTCACGCTAAATATTCTTCCACCCTTGGAAAAACAGTGTTTTTTAACTCTTGTTAGTCTTCAACCGTAGGAAAAACAGTGTTTTTGAACTCTTGTTATCTTTTAACCCTACGAAGAACAGTGTTTATTTACTCTAATTATTCTTCAACCCTAGGAAAAACTGTGTTTTTTTACTCTCATTATTCCTCAACACTACGATAACAGTGTTTTTTCACTCTGATTATTCTTCAACCCTAGGAAAAAACAGTGCTTTTTAAACTAATTATTCTTCAACCCAAGGAAAAACAATGTTTTTTACAATAATTATTCTTCAACCCTAGGAAAACAGTGTTCTTTCTATCTAATTATTCTTCAACCCTAGGAAAAGCAGTGTATTTAACCCTTATCATTCATCAACCCTAGGAAAAACAGTGTTTTTTAACTGTTGTTATTCTTCAACCCTACGAAAAACAGTGTTTTTTCAATCTAATTATTCATCAACCCTAGGAAAACAGTGTTTTTTAACTCTAATTCTTCTTCAACCCTATGAAAAACGGTTATTTTTCACTCTAGTTATTCTTCGACCCGAGGAAAAACAGTGTCTTTTAAGTCTTGTTATTCTTCAACCCTAAGAAAATCAGTGTTTTTTGACTCTTGTTATTCTTCAAACCAACGAAAAACAGTGTTATTTAACTCTAATTATTCTACAACCCAAGCAAAACAGTGTTTTTTTACTCTAACTATTCTTCAACCCTAGAAAAAACAGTGTTCTTTCACACTAATAATTTTTGAACCCTAGGAAAAACGCTTTTTTACTCTTGTTATTCTTCAATCCTAGGAAAAACAATGTTTTGTCACTCTAATTATTCTTCAACCCTAGGAAGGCAGTGTTTTTATCTCTAATAATCCTTCAACCCTAGGAAAAAAGTGTGTTTTACTCTAATTATTTACAACCCTAGAAAAAACAGTGTTATTTTACACTAATTATTCTTCAACCCAAGCAGAAACAGTGTTTTTTCACTCTCTAACTATTTTTCAACCCTAGGAAAAACAGGGTTCAGTTAACTGTAATTATTCTTCAACCCTAGGAAAAACATTGAAATTAACTCTTGTTATTTTTCAACCGTAGGAAAAACAGTGTTTCTTAACTCTTGTTATACTTCAACCCTAGAAAAACAGTTTATTCACTCTATTATTCCTCAACACTAGGAAAAACAGTGTTTTTTCAATCAAATTATTCTTCAAACCTAGGAAAAACAGTGTTTTTTCAATCTAATTATTCTTCAACCTCAGGAAAAACAGTGTTTTTTCACTCTAATTATTCTTCAACTCTAGGAAAAAAAGAGTTTTTTCAAACTAGTTATTCTTCGACCAGAGGAAAAACGGCGTTTTTTAAGTCTTGTTATTCTTCAACCCTAGGAGAAACAGTGTTTTTTATCACTAATTCTTCTTCAACCCTTTGAAAAACAGTGTTTCTCACGCCAATTATTCTTCAACCCTAGGAAAAACAATGTTTTTTCACTCTAAATATTCTTCCACCCTATGAAGAACAGAGATTGTTCACTCTAATTATTCTTCAACTCTAGGAAAAACAGTGTTTTTTCAGTCTAAATATTCTTCAACCCAACGAAAAACAATGTTTTCTCAATCTAATTAATCTTCAACCTCAGGAAAAACAGTGTTCTTTCACTCTAATTATTCTTTAACCCTATGAAAAACAGTTTTTTCACTCTAATTATTCTTCAACCCTGGGAAAAACAGAGTTTTTTCACTCTAGTTTTTCTTCGACCCGAGGAAAAACAGTGTCTTTTAAGTCTTGTTATTCTTCAACCCTAAGAAAACAGTGTTCTTTCACTCTACTGATTCTTCTACACTAGGAAAAACAGTGTTTTTTAAACTTATTATTCATCAACCCAAGGAAAAACAGTGTTTTTTAACTCTAATTCTTCTTCGGCCCTATGAAAAACAGAGATTTTTCACTCTAATTATTCTTCAACTCTAGGAAAAACAGAGTTTTTTTCAATCTAAATATTCTTCCACCCTAGGAAAAACACTGTTTTAACCTTTGTAATTCTTCAACCCTAGGAAAACAGTGTTTTCAACAGTTATTATTCTTCAACCCTACGAAAAACAGTGTTTTTTCTTTCCTATTATTCTTCAACCTCAGGAAAAACAGTGTTCTTTCACTCTAATTATTCTTCAACCCTAGGAAAAACAGTGGGATATTCACTCTAATTATTCTTCAACTCTTGGAAAAACAGCGTTTTTTACCTTAATTATTCTTCAACTCTAGGAAAAACAGAGTTTTTTCAAACTAGTTATTCTTCGACCCGAGGAAAAACGGTGTTTTATAAGTCTTGTTTTTCTTCAACCTTAGGATAAACAGTGTTTTTTCACTCTACTGATTCTTCAACCCTAGGAAATACAGTGTTTTTTTTAGACTTATTATTCATCAACACTAGGAAAAACAGTGTTTTTTAACTCTAATTCTTCTTCAACCCTATGAAAAATAGTGATTTTTCACTCTAATTATCCTTCAACCCTAGGAAAAACAGTGTTTTTTGCTCTGATTATTCTTCTTCCCTAGGAAAAATAGAGTTTCTTCACGCTAAATATTCTTCCACCCTTGGAAAAACAGTGTTCTGTAACTCTTGTTAGTCTTCAACCGTAGGAAAAACAGTGTTTTTGAACTCTTGTTAACTTTCAAACCTACGAAAAACAGTGTTTATTTACTCTAATTATTCTTCAACCCTAGGAAAACAGTGTTTTTTTTACTCTCATTATTCCTCAACACTACGATAACAGTTTTTTTCACTCTAATTACTCTTCAACCCTAGGAAAAAACAGTGCTTTTTAAACTAATTATTCTTCAACCCAAGGAAAAACAATGTTTTTTACAATAACTATTCTTCAACCCTAGGAAAACAGTGTTTTTTCTATCTAATTATTCTTCAACCCTAGGAAAAACAGTGTATTTAACCCTTATTATTCTTCAACCCTAGGAAAAACAGTGTTTTTTAACTGTTGTTATTCTTCAATCCTACGAAAAACAGTGTTTTTTCAATCTAATTATTCTTCAACCTCAGGAAAAACAGTGTTCTTTCACTCTAATTATTCTTCAACCCTAGGAAAAACAGTTTTTTCACTCTAATTATTCTTCAACTCTTGGAAAAACAGTGTTTATTCACTGTAATTATTCTTCAACTCTTGGAAAAACAGAGTTTTTTCAAACTAGCTATTCTTCGACCCGAGGAAAAAAAAGAGTGTTTTTTATGTCTTGTTATTCTTCAACCCTAGGATAAACAGTGTTTTTTCACTCTACTGATTCTTCAACCCTAGGAAAAACTGTGTTTTTTTAAACTTATTACTCATAAAGCCTAGGAAAAACAGTGTTTTTTTAACTCTAATTCTTCTTCAAACCTGTGAAAAATAGTGATTTTTCACTCAAATTATCCTTCAACCCTAAGAAAAACATGTTTTTTTAATGTCATTATTCCTCAACACTATGATATCAGTGTTTTTCACTCTGATTATTCTTCAACCCTAGAAAAAAACAGTGCTTTTTAAACTAATTATTCTTCAACCCTAGGAAAAACAATGTTTTTTACACTAATTATTCTTCAACCCTAGGAAAAACAGTGTTTTTTCAATCTAATTATTCTTCAACCCTAGGAAAAACAGATTTTTTCACTGTAGTTATTCTTCGACCGGAGGAAAAACAGTGTTTTTTAAGTCTTGTTATTCATCAACCCTAGGAGAAACAGTGTTTTTTATCTCTAATTCTTCTTCAAACCTTTGAAAAACAGTGTTTTTCACGACAATTATTCTTCAACCCTAGGAAAAACAAAGTTTTTTCACTCAAAATATTCTTCCACCCTAGGAAAAACAGTGTTTTTTTACTCTTGTTATTCTTCAACCGTAGGAAAAACAAAGTTCTTTAACTCCTGTTATCTTTCAACCCTAGGAAGAACAGTGTTTATTTACTCTAATTATTTTTCAACCATAGGAAAAACAGTGTTTTATCAATCTAATTATTCCTCAACCATAGGAAAAACAGTCTTCTTTCACTCTAATTATTCTTCAACCCTAGGAAAAACAGTGTTTTTTCACTCTAATTATTTTTCTACCATAGGAAAAACGGTGTGTTTTAACTCTTGCTATTCTTCAACCCTAGTAAAAACAGTGTTTTTTAAACCCTTGTTATTCTTCAACCCTAGGAAAATCAGTGTTTTTTGACTCTTGTTATTCTTCAACCCAAGGAAAAACAGTGTTATTTAACTCTAATTATTCTTCAACCCAAGCAAAACAAATTTTTTCACTCTAACTATTCTTCAACCCTAGGAAAAACAGTGTCCTTTCACACTAATAATTTTTGAATCGTAGAAATATCACTGTTTTTTAACTCTTGTTATTCTTCAACCCTAGGTAAAACAGTGTTTTTTCACTCTAATTAATCTTCATCCCTAGGAAAGCAGTGTTTTAACTCTAATTATTCTTCAACCCTAGGAAAAAAGTGTGTTTCACTCTAAATATTTGCAACCCTAGGAAAATCAGTGTTTTTTACTCTAATTATTCTTCAACCGTAGGAAAAACAGTGTTATTTTACACTAATTATTCTTCAACCCAAGCAGAAACAGTGTTTTTTCACTCTAACTATTTTTCAACCCTAGGAAAAACAGTGTTCAGTTAACTCTAATTATTCTTCAACCATAGGAAAAACATTGAAATTAACTCTTGTTATTCTTCAACCGTAGGAAAAACAGTGTTTCTTAACTCTTGTTATACTTCAACCCTAGAAAAACAGTTTTTTCACTCTATTATTCCCCAACACGAGAAAAAACTGTGTTTTTTCAATCAAATTATTCTTCAACCCTAGGAAAAACCGTGTTTTTGACTGTTGTTATTCTTCAACCCTACGAAAAACAATGTTTTCTCAGTCTAATTATTCTTCAACCTCAGGAAAAACAGTGTTATTTAACTCTAATTATTCTTCAACCCAAGCAAAAGAGTGTTTTTTTAATCTAACAATTCTTCAACCCTAGAAAAAACAGTGTTTTTTCACACTAATAATTTTTGAACCCTAGGAAAAACGCTGTTTTTTAACTCTTGTTATTCTTCAACCCTAGGAGAACAATGTTTTGTCACTCTAATTATTCTTCAACCCTAGGAAGGCAGTGTTTTTATCTCTAATTATCCTTTAACCCTAGGAAAAAAGTGTGTTTCACTCTAATTATTTACAACCCTAGAAAAAACAGTGTTATTTTACACTAATTATTCTTCAACCCAATCAGAAACAGTGTTTTTTCACTCTATTTATTTTTCAACCCTAGGAAAAACAGTGTTTAGTTAACTCTAATTATTCTTCAACCCTAGGAAAAACATTGAATTTAACTCTTGTTATTCTTCAACCGTAGGAAAAACAGTGTCTCTTAACACTTGTTATACTTCAACCCTAGAAAAACAGTTTATTCTTTATATTATTCCTCAACACTAGGAAAAACAGTGTTTTTTCAATCAAATTATTCTTCAACCCTAGGAAAAACAGTGTTTTATTAACTGTTGTTATTCTTCAACCCTACGAAAAACAGTGTTTTTTCAATCTAATTATTCTTCAACCTCAGGAAAAACAGTGTTCTTTCACTCTAATTATTCTTCAACCCTAGGATAAACAGTTTTTTTCACTCTAATTATTCTTCAACTCTTGGAAAAACAGAGGTTTTTCAAACTAGCTATTCTTCGACCCGAGGAAAAGGAGTGTTTTTTAAGTCTTGTTATTCTTCAACCCTAGGATAAAGAGTGTTTTTTCACTCTACTGATTCTTCAACCCTAGGAAAAACAGTGTTTTTTAAACTTATTACTCATAAAGACTAGGAAAAACAGTGTTTTTTTAACTCTAATTCTTCTTCAACCCAATGAAAAATAGTGATTTTTCACTCTAATTATCCTTCAACCCTAGGAAAAACATGTTTTTTTAATCTCATTATTCCTCAACACTACGATATCAGTGTTTTTCACTCTAATTATTCTTCAACCCTAGAAAAAAAAGTGCTTTTTAAACTAATTATTCTTCAACCCTAGGAAAAACAATGTTTTTTACACTAATTATTCTTCAACCCTAGGAAAAACAGTGTTTTTTCAATCTAATTATTCTTTAACCCTAGGAAAAACAGAGTTTTTCACTTTAGTTATTCTTCGACCGGAGGAAAAACAGTATTTTTTAAGTCTTGTTATTCTTCAACCCTAGGAGAAACAGTGTTTTTTATCACTAATTCTTCTTCAAACCTTTGAAAAACAGTGTTTTTCACGCCAATTATTCTTCAACCCTAGGAAAAACAATGTTTTTTCACTCTAAATATTCTTCCACCCTAGGAAAAACAGTGTTTTTTACTCTTGTTATTTTTCAACCGTAGGAAAAACAGTGTTCTTTAACTCCTGTTATCTTTCAACCCTAGGAAGAACAGTGTTTATTTACTCTAATTATTCTTCAACCCTAAGAAAAACAGTGTTTTATCAATCTAATTATTCCTCAACCATAGGAAAAACAGTCTTCTTTCACTCTAATTATTCTTCAACCCTAGGAAAAACAGTGTTTTTTCACTCTAATTATTTTTAAACCATAGGAAAAACGGTGTGTTTTAACTCTTGCTATTCTTCAACCCTAGGAAAAACAGTGTTTTTTAAACTCTTGTTATTCTTCAACCCTAGGAAAATCAGTGTTATTTTACACTAATTATTCTTCAACCCAAGCAGAAACAGTGTTTTTTCACTCTAACTATTTTTCAACCAATGGAAAAACAGTGTTCAGTTAACTCTATTTATTCTTCAACCCTAGGAAAAACATTTAAATTAACTCTTGTTATTCTTCAACCATAGGAAAAACAGTGTTTCTTAACTCTTGTTATACTTCAACCCTAGAAAAACAGTTTATTCACTCTATTATTCCCCAACACTAGATAAAACTGTGTTTTTTCAATCAAATTATTCTTCATCCCTAGGAAAAACCGTGTTTTTAACTGTTGTTATTCTTCAACCCTACGAAAAAAATGGTTTCTCAATCTAATTATTCTTCAACCTCAGGAAAAACAGTGTTTTTTCACTCTAATTATTCTTCAACCCTAGGAAAAACAGAGTTTTTTCACTCTAGTTATTCATCGACCCGAGGAAAAACAGTGTCTTTTAAGAATTGTTATTCTTCAACCCTATGAAAACAGTGTTCTTTCACTCTACTGATTTTTCTACCCTAGGAAAAACAGTGTTTTTTAAACTTATTATTCATCAACCCAAGACAAAACAGTGTTTTTTAACTCTAATTCTTCTTCGACCCTATGAAAAACAGAGATTTTTCACTCTAATTATTCTTCAACTCTAGGAAAAACAGAGTTTTTTCAATCTAAATATTCTTCCACCCTAGGAAAATACACTGTTTTAACCCTTGTTATTCTTCAACCATAGGAAAACAGTGTTTTCAACATTTATTATTCTTCAACGCTACAAAAAACCGTGTTTTTTCATTCTTATTATTCTTCAACCTCAGGAAAAACAGTGTTCTTTCACTCTAATTATTCTTCAACCCTAGGAAAAACAGTGTTGTTTCACTCTAATTATTCTTCAACTCTTGGAAATACAGTGATTTTTCACACTAATTATTCTTCAACTCTAGGAAAAACAGAGTTTTTCAAACTAGTTATTCTTCGACCCAAGGAAAAACGGTGTTTTATAAGTCTGGTTTTTCATCAACCCTAGGATAAACAGTGTTTTTTCATTCTACTGATCCATCAACCCAAGGAAAAACAGTGTTTTTTTAAACTTATTATCCATCAACCCTGGGAAAAACAGTGTTTTTTAACTCTAATTCTTCTTCAACCCTATGAAAAATAATGATTTTTCACTCTAATTATCCTTCAACCCTAAGAAAAACAGTGTTTTTTACTCTGATTATTTTTCTTCCCTAGGAAAAACAAGAGTTCCTTCACGCTAAATATTCTTCCACCCTTGGAAAAACAGTGTTTTTTAACTCTTGTTAGTCTTCAACCGTAGGAAAAACAGTGTTTTTGAACTCTTGTTATCTTTTAACCCTACGAAGAACAGTGTTTATTTACTCTAATTATTCTTCAACCATAGGAAAAACAGTGTTTTTTTACTCTCATTATTCCTCAATACTACGATAACAGTGTTTTTTCACTCTGATTATTCTTCAACCCTAGGAAAAAACAGTGCTTTTTAAACTAATTATTCTTCAACCCAAGGAAAAACAATGTTTTTACAATAGATATTCTTCAACCCTAGGAAAACAGTGTTCTTTCTATCTAATTATTCTTCACCCCTAGGAAAAGCAGTGTATTTAACCCTTATCATTCATCAACCCTAGGAAAAACAGTGTTTTTTAACTGTTGTTATTCTTCAACCCTACGAAAAACAGTGTTTTTTCAATCTAATTATTCATCAACCCTAGGAAAACAGTGTTTTTTAACTCTAATTCTTCTTCAACCCTATGAAAAACGGTTATTTTTCACTCTAGTTATTCTTCGACCCGAGGAAAAACAGTGTCTTTTAAGTCTTGTTATTCTTCAACCCTAAGAAAATCAGTGTTTTTTGACTCTTGTTATTCTTCAAACCAACGAAAAACAGTGTTATTTAACTCTAATTATTCTACAACCCAAGCAAAACAGTGTTTTTTTACTCTAACTATTCTTCAACCCTAGAAAAAACAGTGTTCTTTCACACTAATAATTTTTGAACCCTAGGAAAAACACTTTTTTACTCTTGTTATGCTTCAATCCTAGGAAAAACAATGTTTTGTCACTCTAATTATTCTTCAACCCTAGGAAGGCAGTGTTTTATCTATAATAATCCTTCAACCCTAGGAAAAAAGTGTGTTTTACTCTAATTATTTACAACCCTAGAAAAAACAGTGTTATTTTACACTAATTATTCTTCAACCCAAGCAGAAACAATGTTTTTTCACTCTCTAACTATTTTTCAACCCTAGGAAAAACAGGGTTCAGTTAACTGTAATTATTCTTCAACCCTAGGATAAACATTGAAATTAACTCTTGTTATTCTTCAACCGTAGGAAAAACAGTGTTTCTTAACTCTTGTTATACTTCAACCCTAGAAAAACAGTTTATTCACTGTATTATTCCTCAACACTAGGAAAAACAGTGTTTTTTCAATCAAATTATTCTTCAAACCTAGGAAAAACAGTGTTTTTTTCAATCTAATTATTCTTCAACCTCAGGAAAAACAGTGTTTTTTCACTCTAATTATTCTTCAACTCTAGGAAAAAAAGAGTTTTTTCAAACTAGTTATTCTTCGACCAGAGGAAAACGGCGTTTTTTAAGTCTTGTTATTCTTCAACCCTAGGAGAAACAGTGTTTTTTATCACTAATTCTTCTTCAACCCTTTGAAAAACAGTGTTTTTCACGCCAATTATTGTTCAACCCTAGGAAAAACAATGTTTTTTCACTCTAAATATTCTTCCACCCTATGAAGAACAGAGATTGTTCACTCTAATTATTCTTCAACTCTAGGAAAAACAGTGTTTTTTTAGTCTAAATATTCTTCAACCCAACGAAAAACATTGTTTTCTCAATCTAATTATTCTTCAACCTCAGGAAAAACAGTGTTCTTTCACTCTAATTATTCTTTAACCCTATGAAAAACAGTTTTTTCACTCTAATTTTTCTTCAACCCTGGGAAAAACAGAGTTTTTTCACTCTAGTTTTTCTTCGACCCGAGGAAAAACAGTGTCTCTTAAGTCTTGTTATTCTTCAACCCTAAGAAAACAGTGTTCTTTCACTCTACTGATTCTTCTACACTAGAAAAAACAGTGTTTTTTAAACTTATTATTCATCAACCCAAGACAAAACAGTGTTTTTTAACTCTAATTCTTCTTCGACCCTATGAAAAACAGAGATTTTACACTCTAATTATTCTTCAACTCTAGGAAAAACAGGGTTTTTTCAATCTAAATATTCTTCCACCCTAGGAAAAACACTGTTTTAACCTTTGTAATGTTTCAACCCAAGGAAAACAGTGTTTTCAACTGTTATTATTCTTCAACCCTACGAAAAACAGGGTTTTTTCTTTCCTATTATTCTTCAACCTCTGGAAAAACAGTGTTCTTTCACTCTAATTATTCTTCAACCCTAGGAAAAACAGTGTATATTCACTCTAATTATTCTTCAACTTTTGGAAGAACAGCGTTTTTTTTACTCTAATTATTCTTCAACTCTAGGAAAAACAGAGTTTTTTCAAACTAGTTATTCTTCGACCCGAGGAATAACGGTTTTTTATAAGTCTTGTTTTTCTTCAACCTTAGGATAAACAGTGTTTTTTCACTCTACTGATTCTTCAACCCTAGGAAATACAGTGTTTTTTAGACTTATTATTCATCAACACTAGGAAAAACAGTGTTTTTTAACTCTAATTCTTCTTCAACCCTATGAAAAATAGTGATTTTTCACTCTAATTATTCTTCAACCCTAGGAAAAACAGTGTATTTAACCCTTATTATTCTTCAACCCTAGGAAAAACAGTGTTTTTTAACTCTTGTTATTCTTCAATCCTACGAAAAACAGTGTTTTTTCAATCTAATTATTCTTCAACCTCAGGAAAAACAGTGTTCTTTCACTCTAATTATTCTTCAACCCTAGGAAAAACAGTTTTTTCACTCTAATTATTCTTCAACTCTTGGAAAAACAGTGTTTATTCACTGTAATTATTCTTCAACTCTTGGAAAAACAGAGTTTTTTCAAACTAGCTATTCTTCGACCCGAGGAAAAAAAAGAGTGTTTTTTATGTCTTGTTATTCTTCAACCCTAGGATAAACAGTGTTTTTTCACTCTACTGATTCTTCAACCCAAGGAAAAACAGTATTTTTTTAAACTTATTACTCATAAAGCCTAGGAAAAACAGTGTCTTTTTAACTCTAATTCTTCTTCAAACCTGTGAAAAATAGTGATTTTTCACTCAAATTATCCTTCAACCCTAAGAAAAACATGTTTTTTTAATGTCATTATTCCTCAACACTACGATATCAGTGTTTTTCACTCTGATTATTCTTCAACCCTAGAAAAAAACAGTGCTTTTTAAACTAATTATTCTTCAACCCTAGGAAAAACAATGTTTTTTACACTAATTATTCTTCAACCCTAGAAAAAAAACAGTGTTTTTTCAATTTAATTATTCTTCAACCCTAGGAAAAACAGATTTTTTCACTGTAGTTATTCTTCGACCGGAGGAAAAACAGTGTTTTTTAAGTCTTGTTATTCTTCAACCCTAGGAGAAACAGTGTTTTTTATCTCTAATTCTTCTTCAAACCTTTGAAAAACAGTGTTTTTCACGCCAATTATTCTTCAACCCTAGGAAAAACAATGTTTTTTCACTCAAAATATTCTTCCACCCTAGGAAAAACAGTGTTTTTTTACTCTTGTTGTTCTTCAACCGTAGGAAAAACAGTGTTCTTTAACTCCTGTTATCTTTCAACCCTAGGAAGAACAGTGTTTATTTACTCTAATTATTCTTCAACCCTAGGAAAAACAATGTTTTATCAATCTAATTATTCCTCAACCATAGGAAAAACAGTCTTCTTTCATTCTAATTATTCTTCAACCCTAGGAAAAACAGTGTTTTTTCACTCTAATTATTTTTCTACCATAGGAAAAACGGTGTGTTTTAACTCTTGCTATTCTTCAACCCTAGGAAAAACAGTGTTTTTTAAACTCTTGTTATTCTTCAACCCCAGGAAAATCAGTGTTTTTTGACTCTTGTTATTCTTCAACCCAAGGAAAAACAGTGTTATTTAACTCTAATTATTCTTCAACCAAAGCAAAACAGTTTTTTTCACTCTAACTATTCTTCAACCCTAGGAAAAACAGTGTTCTTTCACACTAATAATTTTTGAACCCTAGGAAAAACGCTGTTTTTTAACTCTTGTTATTCTTCAACCCTAGGAGAACAATGTTTTGTCACTCTAATTATTCTTCAACCCTAGGAAGGCAGTGTTTTTATCTCTAATTATCCTTCAACCCTAGGAAAAAAGTGTGTTTCACTCTAATTATTTACAACCCTAGAAAAAACAGTGTTATTTTACACTAATTATTCTTCAACCCAATCAGAAACAGTGTTTTTTCACTCTATTTATTTTTCAACCCTAGGAAAAACAGTGTTTAGTTAACTCTAATTATTCTTCAACCCTAGGAAATACATTGAATTTAACTCTTGTTATTCTTCAACCGTAGGAAAAACAGTGTCTCTTAACACTTGTTATACTTCAACTCTAGAAAAACAGTTTATTCACTATATTATTCCTCAACACTAGGAAAAACAGTGTTTTTTCAATCAAATTATTCTTCAACCCTAGGAAAAACAGTGTTTTTTTAACTGTTGTTATTCTTCAACCCTACGAAAAACAGTGTTTTTTCAATCTAATTATTCTTCAACCTCAGGAAAAACAGTGTTCTTTCACTCTAATTATTCTTCAACCCTAGGATAAACAGTTTTTTTCACTCTAATTATTCTTCAACTCTTGGAAAAACAGAGGTTTTTCAAACTAGCTATTCTTCGACCCGAGGAAAAGGAGTGTTTTTTAAGTCTTGTTATTCTTCAACCCTAGGATAAACAGTGTTTTTTCACTCTACTGTTTCTTCAACCCTAGGAAAAACAGTGTTTTTTTAAACTTATTACTCATAAAGCCTAGGATAAACAGTGTTTTTTTAACTCTAATTCTTCTTCAACCCAATGAAAAATAGTGATTTTTCACTCTAATTATCCTTCAACCCTAGGAAAAACATGTTTTTTTAATCTCATTATTCCTCAACACTACCATATCAGTGTTTTTCACTCTAATTATTCTTCAACCAAAAAAAAAACAGTGCTTTTTAATCTAATTATTCTTCAACCCTAGGAAAAACAATGTTTTTTACACTAATTATTCTTCAACCCAAGGAAAAACAGTGTTTTTTCAATCTAATTATTCTTTAACCCTAGGAAAAACAGAGTTTTTCACTTAAGTTATTCTTTGACCGGAGGAAAAACAGTGTTTTTTAAGTCTTGTAATTTTTCAACCCTAGGAGAAACAGTGTTTTTTATCTCTAATTCTTCTTCAAACCTATGAAAAACAGTGTTTTTCACGCCTATTATTCTTCAACCCTAGGAAAAACAATGTTTTTTCACTCTAAATATTCTTCCACCCTAGGAAAAACAGTGTTTTTTTACTCTTGTTATTCTTCAACCGTAGGAAAAACAGTGTTCTTTAACTCCTGTTATCTTTCAACCCTAGGAAGAACAGTGTTTATTTACTCTAATTATTCTTCAACCCTAAGAAAAACAGTGTTTTATCAATCTAATTATTCCTCAACCATAGGAAAAACAGTCTTCTTTCACTCTAATTATTCTTCAACCCTAGGAAAAACAGTGTTTTTTCACTCTAATTATTTTTCAACCATAGGAAAAACGGTGTGTTTTAACTCTTGCTATTCTTCAACCCTAGGAAAAACAGTGTTTTTTAAACTCTTGTTATTCTTCAACCCTAGGAAAATCAGTGTTTTTTGACTCTTGTTATTCTTCAACACAAGGAAAAACAGTGTAACTAAACTCTAATTATTCTTCAACCCAAGCAAAACAGTTTTTTTCACTCTAACTATTCTTCAACCCTAGGAAAAACAGTGTTCTTTCACACTAATAATTTTTGAATCCTAGAAAAAACACTGTTTTTTTAACTCTTGTTATTCTTCAACCGTAGGTAAAACAGTGTTATGTCACTCTAATTAATCTTCATCCCTAGGAAAGCAGTGTTTTTAACTCTAATTATTCTTCAACCCTGGGAAAAAAGTGTGTTTCACTCTAATTATTTGCAACCCTAGGAAAAACAGTGTTTTTACTCTAATTATTCTTCAACCCTAGGAAAAACAGTGTTATTTTACACTAATTATTCTTCAACCCAAGCAGAAACAGTGTTTTTTCACTCTAACTATTTTTCAACCATAGGAAAACAGTGTTCAGTTAACTCTATTTATTCTTCAACCCTAGGAAAAACATTTAAATTAACTCTTGTTATTCTTCAACCGTAGGAAAAACAGTGTTTCTTAACTCTTGTTATACTTCAACCCTAGAAAAACAGTTTATTCTCTCTATTATTCCCCAACACTAGAAAAAACTGTGTTTTTTCAATCAAATTATTCTTCATCCCTAGGAAAAACCGTGTTTTTAACTGTTGTTATTCTTCAACCCTACGAAAAAAATGGTTTCTCAATCTAATTATTCTTCAACCTCAGGAAAAACAGTGTTTTTTCACTCTAATTATTCTTCAACCCTAGGAAAAACAGAGTTTTTTCATTCTAGTTATTCATCGACCCGAGGAAAAACAGTGTCTTTTAAGAATTGTTATTCTTCAACCCTATGAAAACAGTGTTCTTTCACTCTACTGATTTTTCTACCCTAGGAAAAACAGTGTTTTTTAAACTTATTATTCATCAACCCAAGACAAAACAGTGTTTTTTAACTCTAATTCTTCTTCGACCCTATGAAAAACAGAGATTTTCACTCTAATTATTCTTCAACTCTAGGAAAAACAGAGTTTTTTCAATCTAAATATTCTTCCACCCTAGGAAAAACACTGTTTTAACCCTTGTTATTCTTCAACCATAGGAAAACAGTGTTTTCAACATTTATTATACTTCAACCCTACAAAAAACCGTGTTTTTTCATTCTTATTATTCTTCAACCTCAGGAAAAACAGTGTTCTTTCACTCTAATTATTCTTCAACCCTAGGAAAAACAGTGTTGTTTCACTCTAATTATTCTTCAACTCTTGGAGAAACAGTGTTTTTTCACACTAATTATTCTTCAACTCTTGGAAAAACAGAGGTTTTTCAAACTAGCTATTCTTCGACCCGAGGAAAAGGAGTGTTTTTTAAGTCTTGTTATTCTTCAACCCTAGGATAAACAGTGTTTTTTCACTCTACTGATTCTTCAACCCTAGGAAAAACAGTGTTTTTTTAAACTTATTACTCATAAAGCCTAGGAAAAACAGTGTTTTTTTTTACTCTAATTCTTCTTCAACCCAATGAAAAATAGTGATTTTTCACTCTAATTATCCTTCAACCCTAGGAAAAACATGTTTTTTAATCTCATTATTCCTCAACACTACGATATCAGTGTTTTTCACTCTGATTATTCTTCAACCCTAGAAAAAAACAGTGCTTTTTAAACTAATTATTCTTCAATCCTAGGAAAAACAATGCTTTTTACACTAATTATTCTTCAACCCTAGGAAAAACAGTGTTTTTTCAATCTAATTATTCTTCAACCCTAGGAAAAACAGTGCTTTTTTTAACTTATTACTCATAAAGCCTAGGAAAAACAGTGTTTTTTTAACTCTAATTCTTCTTCAAACCTGTGAAAAATAGTGATTTTTCACTCTAATTATCCTTCAACCCTAAGAAAAACATGTTTTTTTAATGTCATTATTCCTCAACACTACGATATCAGTGTTTTTCACTCTGATTATTCTTCAACCCTAGAAAAAAACAGTGCTTTTTAAACTAATTATTCTTCAACCCTAGGAAAAACAATGTTTTTTACACTAATTATTCTTCAACCCTAGAAAAAAACAGTGTTTTTTCAATCTAATTATTCTTCAACCCTAGGAAAAACAGATTTTTTCACTGTAGTTATTCTTCGACCGGAGGAAAAACAGTGTTTTTTAAGTCTTGTTATTCTTCAACCCTAGGAGAAACAGTGTTTTTTATCTCTAATTCTTCTTCAAACCTTTGAAAAACAGTGTTTTTCACGCCAATTATTCTTCAACCCTAGGAAAAACAATGTTTTTTCACTCAAAATATTCTTCCACCCTAGGAAAAACAGTGTTTTTTTACTCTTGTTATTCTTCAACCGTAGGAAAAACAGTGTTCTTTAACTCCTGTTATCTTTCAACCCTAGGAAGAACAGTGTTTATTTAATCTAATTATTCTTCAACCCTAGGAAAAACTGTGTTTTATCAATCTAATTATTCCTCAACCATAGGAAAAACAGTCTTCTTTCACTCTAATTATTCTTCAACCCTAGGAAAAACAGTGTTTTTTCACTCTAATTATTTTTCTACCATAGGAAAAACGGTGTGTTTTAACTCTTGCTATTCTTCAACCCTAGGAAAAACAGTGTTTTTTAAACTCTTGTTATTCTTCAACCCTAGGAAAATCAGTGTTTTTTGACTCTTGTTATTCTTCAACCCAAGGAAAAACAGTGTTATTTAACTCTAATTATTCTTCATCCCAAGCAAAACAGTTTTTTTCACTCTAAGTATTCTTCAACCCTAGGAGAAACAGTGTTTTTTATCACTAATTCTTCTTCAACCCTTTGAAAAACAGTGTTTTTCACGCCAATTATTCTTCAACCCTAGGAAAAACAATGTTTTTTCACTCTAAATATTCTTCCACCCTATGAAGAACAGAGATTTTTCACTCTAATTATTCTTCAATTCTAGGAAAAACAGTGTTTTTTCAATCTAAATACTCTTCAACCCTACGAAAAACAATGTTTTCTCAATATAATTATTCTTCAACCTCAGGAAAAACAGTGTTCTTTCACTCTTATTATTCTTCAACCCTATGAAAAACAGTTTTTTCAATCTAATTATTCCTCAACCCTAGGAAAACAGAGTTTTTTCACTCTAGTTATTCTTCGACCCGAGGAAAAACAGTGTCTTTTAAGTCTTGTTATTCTTCAACGCTAAGAAAACAGTGTTCTTTCACTCTACTGATTCTTCTACCCTAGGAAAAACAGTGTTTTTTGAACTTATTATTCATCAACCCAAGGAAAAACAGTGTTTTTTAACTCTAATTCTTCTTCGACCCTATGAAAAACAGAGATTTTTCACTCTAATTATTCCTCAACTCTAGGAAAAACAGAGTTTTTTCAATCTAAATATTCTTCCACCCTAGGAAAAACACTGTTTTAACCTTTGTTATTCTTCAACCCTAGGAAAAAAGTGTTTTCAACTGTTATTATTCTTCAACCCTACCAAAAACAGTGTTTTTTCATTCTTATTATTCTTCAACCTCAGGAAAAACAGTGTTCTTTCACTCTAATTATTCTTCAACCCTAGGAAAAACAGTTTTTTACTCTAATTATTCTTCAACTCTTGGAAAAACAGTGTTTTTTTTACTCTAATTCTTCTTCAACCCTTAGAAAAATAGTGATTTTTCACTCTAATTATTCTTCAACCCTACGAAAAACAGTGTTTTTTCATTCTTATTATTCATCAACCTCAGGAAAAACAGTGTTCTTTCACTCGAATTATTCTTCAACCCTAGGAAAAACAGTGTTTTTTTAAACTTATTAATCATCAACCCTGGGAAAAACAGTGTTTTTAACTCTAATTCTTCTTCAACCCTATGAAAAATAGTGATTATTCACTCTAATTATCCTTCAACCCTAGGAAAAACAGTGTTTTTTATTCAGAATATTCTTCTTCCCTAGGAAAAACAGAGTTTCTTCACTCTAAATATTCTTCCACCCTAGGAAAAACAGTGTTTTATAACTCTAGTTAGTCTTCAACCGTAGGAAAAACAGTGTTTTTGAACTCTTGTTATCTTTCAACCCCACGAAGAACAGTGTTTATTTACTCTAATTATTCTTCAACCCTATGAAAAACAGTGATTTTTCACTCTAGTTATTCTTCGACCCGAGGAAAAACAGTGTCTTTGAAGTCTTGTTATTCTTCAACCCTAGGAAAATCAGTGTTTTTGACCCTTGTTATTCTTCAACCCTAGGAGAACAATGTTTTGTCACTCTAATTATTCTTCAACCCTAGGAAGGCAGTGTTTTTATCTCTAATTATCCTTCAACCCTAGGAAAAAAGTGTGTTTCACTCTAATTATTTACAACCCTAGAAAAAACAGTGTTATTTTACACTAATTAATCTTCAACCCAATCAGAAACAGTGTTTTTTCACTCTATTTATTTTTCAACCCTAGGAAAAACAGTGTTTAGTTAACTCTAATTATTCTTCAACCGTAGGAAAAACAGTGTTCTTTCACTCTAATTATTCTTCAACCCTAGGATAAACAGTTTTTTTCACTCTAATTATTCTTCAACTCTTGGAAAAACAGAGGTTTTTCAAACTAGCTATTCTTCGACCCGAGGAAAAGGAGTGTTTTTTAAGTCTTGTTATTCTTCAACCCGAGGATAAACAGTGTTTTTTCACTCTACTGTTTCTTCAACCCTAGGAAAAACAGTGTTTTTTTAAACTTATTACTCATAAAGCCTAGGATAAACAGTGTTTTTTTTAACTCTAATTCTTCTTCAACCCAATGAATAATAGTGATTTTTCACTCTAATTATCCTTCAACCCTAGGAAAAACATGTTTTTTTAAACTCATTATTCCTCAACACTACCATATCAGTGTTTTTCACTCTAATTATTCTTCAACCAAAAAAAACAGTGCTTTGTAATCTAATTATTCTTCAACCCTAGGAAAAACAATGTTTTTTACACTAATTATTCTTCAACCCTAGGAAAAACAGTGTTTTTTCAATCTAATTATTCTTTAACCCTAGGAAAAACAGAGTTTTTCACTTTAGTTATTCTTCGACCGGAGGAAAAACAGTGTTTTTTAAGTCTTGTTATTCTTCAACCCTAGGAGAAACAGTGTTTTTTATCTCTAATTCTTCTTCAAACCTTTGAAAAACAGTGTTTTTCACGCCTATTATTCTTCAACGCTAGGAAAAACAATGTTTTTTCACTCTAAATATTCTTCCACCCTAGGAAAAACAGTGTTTTTTTACTCTTGTTATTCTTCAACCGTAGGAAAAACAGTGTTCTTTAACTCCTGTTATCTTTCAACCCTAGGAAGAACAGTGTTTATTTACTCTAATTATTCTTCAACCCTAAGAAAAACAGTGTTTTATCAATCTAATTATTCCTCAACCATAGGAAAAACAGTCTTCTTTCACTCTAATTATTCTTCAACCCTAGGAAAAACAGTGTTTTTTCACTCTAATTATTTTTCAACCATAGGAAAAACGGTGTGTTTTAACTCTTGCTATTCTTCAACCCTAGGAAAAACTGTGTTTTTTAAACTCTTGTTATTCTTCAACCCTAGGAAAATCAGTGTTTTTTGACTCTTGTTATTCTTCAACACAAGGAAAAACAGTGTTATTAAACTCTAATTATTCTTCAACCCAAGCAAAACAGTTTTTTTCACTCTAACTATTCTTCAACCCTAGGAAAAACAGTGTTCTTTCACACTAATAATTTTTGAATCCTAGAAAAAACACTGTTTTTTAACCCTTGTTATTCTTCAACCGTAGGTAAAACAGTGTTATGTCACTCTAATTAATCTTCATCCCTAGGAAAGCAGTGTTTTTAACTCTAATTATTCTTCAACCCTAGGAAAAAGTGTGTTTCACTCTAATTATTTGCAACCCTAGGAAAAACAGTGTTTTTACTCTAATTATTCTTCAACCCTAGGAAAAACAGTGTTATTTTACACTAATTATTCTTCAACCCAAGCAGAAACAGTGTTTTTTCACTCTAACTATTTTTCAACCATAGGAAAAACAGTGTTCAGTTAACTCTATTTATTCTTCAACCCTAGAAAAACATTTAAATTAACTCTTGTTATTCTTCAACCGTAGGAAAAACAGTGTTTCTTAACTCTTGTTATACTTCAACCCTAGTAAAACAGTTTATTCACTCTATTATTCCCCAACACTAGAAAAAACTGTGTTTTTTCAATCAAATTATTCTTCATCCCTAGGAAAAACCGGGTTTTAACTGTTGTTATTCTTCAACCCTACGAAAAAAATGGTTTCTCAATCTAATTATTCTTCAACCTCAGGAAAAACAGTGTTTTTTCACTCTAATTATTCTTCAACCCTAGGAAAAACAGAGTTTTTTCACTCTAGTTATTCATCGACCCGAGGAAAAACAGTGTCTTTTAAGAATTGTTATTCTTCAACCCTATGAAAACAGTGTTCTTTCACTCTACTGATTTTTCTACCCTAGGAAAAACAGTGTTTTTTAAACTTATTATTCATCAACCCAAGACAAAACAGTGTTTTTTAACTCTAATTCTTCTTCGACCCTATGAAAAACAGAGATTTTTCACTCTAATTATTCTTCAACTCTAGGAAAAACAGAGTTTTTTCAATCTAAATATTCTTCCACCCTAGGAAAAACACTGTTTTAACCCTTGTTATTCTTCAACCATAGGAAAACAGTGTTTTCAACATTTATTATTCTTCAACCCTACAAAAAACCGTGTTTTTTCTTTCTTATTATTCTTCAACCTCAGGAAAAACAGTGTTTTTTCACTCTAATTATTCTTCAACCCTAGGAAAAACAGTGTTGTTTCACTCTAATTATTCTTCAACTCTCGGAAAAACAGTGTATTTTCACACTAATTTTTCTTCAACTCTAGGAAAAACAGAGTTTTTTCAAACTAGTTATTCTTCGACCCGAGGAAAAACGGTGTTTTATAAGTCTTGTTTTTCATCAACCCTAGGATAAACAGTGTTTTTTCACTCTACTGATCCATCAACCCAAGGAAAAACAGTGTTTTTTTTAACTTATTATCCATCAAACCTTGGAAAAACAGTGTTTTTTAACTCTAATTCTTCTTCAACCCTATGAAAAATAATGATTTTTCACTCTAATTATCCTTCAACCCTAAGAAAAACAGTGTTTTTCACTCTGATTATTTTTCTTCCCTAGGAAAAACAGAGTTCCTTCACGCTAAATATTCTTCCACCCTTGGAAAAACAGTGTTTTTTAACTCTTGTTAGTCTTCAACCGTAGGAAAAACAGTGTTTTTGAACTCTTGTTATCTTTCAACCCCACGAAGAACAGTGTTTATTTACTCTAATTATTCTTCAACCCTATGAAAAACAGTGATTTTTCACTCTAGTTATTCTTCGACCCGAGGAAAAACAGTGTCTTTGAAGTCTTGTTATTCTTCAACCCTAGGAAAATCAGTGTTTTTGACCCTTGTTATTCTTCAACCCTAGGAGAACAATGTTTTGTCACTCTAATTATTCCTCAACCCTAGGAAGGCAGTGTTTTTATCTCTAATTATCCTTCAACCCTAGGAAAAAAGTGTGTTTCACTCTAATTATTTACAACCCTAGAAAAAACAGTGTTATTTTACACTAATTATTCTTCAACCCAATCAGAAACAGTGTTTTTTCACTCTATTTATTTTTCAACCCTAGGAAAAACAGTGTTTAGTTAACTCTAATTATTCTTCAACCGTAGGAAAAACAGTGTCTCTTAACACTTGTTATACTTCAACCCTAGAAAAACAGTTTATTCACTATATTATTCCTCAACACTAGGAAAAACAGTGTTTTTTCAATCAAATTATTCTTCAACCCTAGGAAAAACAGTGTTTTTTTAACTGTTGTTATTCTTCAACCCTACGAAAAACAGTGTTTTTTCAATCTAATTATTCTTCAACCTCAGGAAATACAGTGTTCTTTCACTCTAATTATTCTTCAACCCTAGGATAAACAGTTTTTTTCACTCTAATTATTCTTCAACTCTTGGAAAAACAGAGGTTTTTCAAACTAGCTATTCTTCGACCCGAGGAAAAGGAGTGTTTTTTAAGTCTTGTTATTCTTCAACCCGAGGATAAACAGTGATTTTCACTCTACTGTTTCTTCAACCCTAGGAAAAACAGTGTTTTTTTAAACTTATTACTCATAAAGCCTAGGATAAACAGTGTTTTTTTTAACTCTAATTCTTCTTCAACCCAATGAAAAATAGTGATTTTTCACTCTAATTATCCTTCAACCCTAGGAAAAACATGTTTTTTTAAACTCATTATTCCTCAACACTACCATATCAGTGTTTTTCACTCTAATTATTCTTCAACCAAAAAAAACAGTGCTTTTTAATCTAATTATTCTTCAACCCTAGGAAAAACAATGTTTTTTACACTAATTATTCTTCAACCCTAGGAAAAACAGTGTTTTTTCAATCTAATTATTCTTTAACCCTAGGAAAAACAGAGTTTTTCACTTTAGTTATTCTTCGACCGGAGGAAAAACAGTGTTTTTTAAGTCTTGTTATTCTTCAACCCTAGGAGAAACAGTGTTTTTTATCTCTAATTCTTCTTCAAACCTTTGAAAAACAGTGTTTTTCACGCCTATTATTCTTCAACCCTAGGAAAAACAATGTTTTTTCACTCTAAATATTCTTCCACCCTAGGAAAAACAGTGTTTTTTTACTCTTGTTATTCTTCAACCGTAGGAAAAACAGTGTTCTTTAACTCCTGTTATCTTTCAACCCTAGGAAGAACAGTGTTTATTTACTCTAATTATTCTTCAACCCTAAGAAAAACAGTGTTTTATCAATCTAATTATTCCTCAACCATAGGAAAAACAGTCTTCTTTCACTCTAATTATTCTTCAACCCTAGGAAAAACAGTGTTTTTTCACTCTAATTATTTTTCAACCATAGGAAAAACGGTGTGTTTTAACTCATGCTATTCTTCAACCCTAGGAAAAACTGTGTTTTTTAAACTCTTGTTATTCTTCAACCCTAGGAAAATCAGTGTTTTTTGACTCTTGTTATTCTTCAACCCAAGCAAAACAGTTTTCTTCACTCTAACTATTCTTCAACCCTAGGAAAAACAGTGTTCTTTCACACTAATAATTTTTGAATCCTAGAAAAAACACTGTTTTTTAACTCTTGTTATTCTTCAACCGTAGGTAAAACAGTGTTATGTCACTCTAATTAATCTTCATCCCTAGGAAAGCAGTGTTTTTAACTCTAATTATTCTTCAACCCTAGGAAAAAGTGTGTTTCACTCTAATTATTTGCAACCCTAGGAAAAACAGTGTTTTTACTCTAATTATTCTTCAACCCTAGGAAAAACAGTGTTATTTTACACTAATTATTCTTCAACCCAAGCAGAAACAGTGTTTTTTCACTCTAACTATTTTTCAACCATAGGAAAAACAGTGTTCAGTATACTCTATTTAATCTTCGACCCTAGGAAAAACATTTAAATTAACTCTTGTTATTCTTCAACCGTAGGAAAAACAGTGTTTCTTAACTCTTGTTATACTTCAACCCAAGAAAAACAGTTTATTCACTCTATTATTCCCCAACACTAGAAAAAAATGTGTTTTTTCAATCAAATTATTCTTCATCCCTAGGAAAAACCGTGTTTTTAACTGTTGTTATTCTTCAACCCTACGAAAAAAATGGTTTCTCAATCTAATTATTCTTCAACCTCAGGAAAAACAGTGTTTTTTCACTCTAATTATTCTTCAACCCTAGGAAAAACAGAGTTTTTTCACTCTAGTTATTCATCGACCCGAGGAAAAACAGTGTCTTTTAAGAATTGTTATTCTTCAACCCTATGAAAACAGTGTTCTTTCACTCTACTGATTTTTCTACCCTAGGAAAAACAGTGTTTTTTAAACTTATTATTCATCAACCCAAGACAAAACAGTGTTTTTTAACTCTAATTCTTCTTCGACCCTATGAAAAACAGAGATTTTTCACTCTAATTATTCTTCAACTCTAGGAAAAACAGAGTTTTTTCAATCTAAATATTCTTCCACCCTAGGAAAAACACTGTTTTAACCCTTGTTATTCTTCAACCATAGGAAAACAGTGTTTTCAACATTTATTATTCTTCAACCCTACAAAAAACCGTGTTTTTTCATTCTTATTATTCTTCAACCTCAGGAAAAACAGTGTTCTTTCACTCTAATTATTCTTCAACCCTAGGAAAAACAGTGTTGTTTCACTCTAATTATTCTTCAACTCTTGGAAAAACAGTGTATTTTCACACTAATTATTCTTCAACTCTAGGAAAAACAGAGTTTTTTCAAACTAGTTATTCTTCGACCCGAGGAAAAACGGTGTTTTATAAGTCTTGTTTTTCATCAACCCTAGGATAAACAGTGTTTTTTCACTCTACTGATCCATCAACCCAAGGAAAAACAGTGTTTTTTTAACTTATTATCCATCAACCCTGGGAAAAACAGTGTTTTTTTAACTCTAATTCTTCTTCAAACCTATGAAAAATAATGATTTTTCACTCTAATTATCCTTCAACCCTAAGAAAAACAGTGTTTTTCACTCTGATTATTTTTCTTCCCTAGGAAAAACAGAGTTCCTTCACGCTAAATATTCTTCCACCCTTGGAAAAACAGTGTTTTTTAACTCTTGTTAGTCTTCAACCGTAGGAAAAACAGTGTTTTTGAACTCTTGTTATCTTTTAACCCTACGAAGAACAATGTTTATTTACTCTAATTATTCTTCAACCCTAGGAAAAACAGTGTTTTTTTACTCTCATTATTCCTCAACACTACGATAACAGTGTTTTTTCACTCTGATTATTCTTCAACCCTAGGAAAAAACAGTGCTTTTTAAACTAATTATTCTTCAACCCAAGGAAAAACAATGTTTTTTACAATAATTATTCTTCAACCCTAGGAAAACAGTGTTCTTTCTATCTAATTATTCTTCAACCCTAGGAAAAGCAGTGTATTTAACCCTTATCATTCATCAACCCTAGGAAAAACAGTGTTTTTTAACTGTTGTTATTCTTCAACCCTACGAAAAACAGTGGTTTTTCAATCTAATTATTCATCAACCCTAGGAAAACAGTGTTTTTTAACTCTAATTCTTCTTCACCCTATGAAAAACGGTTATTTTTCACTCTAGTTATTCTTCGACCCGAGGAAAAACAGTGTCTTTTAAGTCTTGTTATTCTTCAACCCTAAGAAAATCAGTGTTTTTTGACTCTTGTTATTCTTCAAACCAACGAAAAACAGTGTTATTTAACTCTAATTATTCTACAACCCAAGCAAAACAGTGTTTTTTTACTCTAACTATTCTTCAACCCTAGAAAAAACAGTGTTCTTTCACACTAATAATTTTTGAACCCTAGGAAAAACGCTTTTTTACTCTTGTTATTCTTCAATCCTAGCAAAAAAACAATGTTTTGTCACTCTAATTATTCTTCAACCCTAGGAAGGCAGTGTTTTTATCTCTAATAATCCTTCAACCCTAGGAAAAAAGTGTGTTTTACTCTAATTATTTACAACCTTAGAAAAAACAGTGTTATTTTACACTAATTATTCTTCAACCCAAGCAGAAACAGTGTTTTTTCACTCTCTAACTATTTTTCAACCCTAGGAAAAACAGGGTTCAGTTAACTGTAATTATTCTTCAACCCTAGGAAAAACATTGAAATTAACTCTTGTTATTCTTCAACCCTAGAAAAACAGTTTATTCACTCTATTATTCCTCAACACTAGGAAAAACAGTGTTTTTTCAATCAAATTATTCTTCAAACCTAGGAAAAACAGTGTTTTTTCAATCTAATTATTCTTCAACCTCAGGAAAAACAGTGTTCTTTCACTCTAATTATTCTTCAACCCTAGGATAAACAGTTTTTTTCACTCTAATTATTCTTCAACTCTTGGAAAAACAGAGGTTTTTCAAACTAGCTATTCTTCGACCCGAGGAAAAGGAGTGTTTTTAAGTCTTGTTATTCTTCAACCCTAGGATAAACAGTGTTTTTTCACTCTACTGATTCTTCAACCCTAGGAAAAACAGTGTTTTTTTAAACTTATTACTCATAAAGCCCAGGAAAAACAGTGTTTTTTTTAACTCTAATTCTTCTTCAACCCAATGAAAAATAGTGATTTTTCACTCTAATTATCCTTCAACCCTAGGAAAAACATGTTTTTTAATCTCATTATTCCTCAACACTACGATATCAGTGTTTTTCACTCTGATTATTCTTCAACCCTAGAAAAAAACAGTGCTTTTTAAACTAATTATTCTTCAATCCTAGGAAAAACAATGCTTTTTACACTAATTATTCTTCAACCCTAGGAAAAACAGTGTTTTTTCAATCTAATTATTCTTCAACCCTAGGAAAAACAGTGTTTTTTTAAACTTATTACTCATAAAGCCTAGGAAAAACAGTGTTTTTTTTACTCTAATTCTTCTTCAAACCTGTGAAAAATAGTGATTTTTCACTCTAATTATCCTTCAACCCTAAGAAAAACATGTTTTTTTAATGTCATTATTCCTCAACACTACGATATCAGTGTTTTTCACTCTGATTATTCTTCAACCCTAGAAAAAAACAGTGCTTTTTAAACTAATTATTCTTCAACCCTAGGAAAAACAATGTTTTTTACACTAATTATTCTTCAACCCTAGAAAAAAACAGTGTTTTTTCAATCTAATTATTCTTCAACCCTAGGAAAAACAGATTTTTTCACTGTAGTTATTCTTCGACCGGAGGAAAAACAGTGTTTTTTAAGTCTTGTTATTCTTCAACCCTAGGAGAAACAGTGTTTTTTATCTCTAATTCTTCTTCAAACCTTTGAAAAACAGTGTTTTTCACGCCAATTATTCTTCAACCCTAGGAAAAACAATGTTTTTTCACTCAAAATATTCTTCCACCCTAGGAAAAACAGTGTTTTTTTACTCTTGTTATTCTTCAACCGTAGGAAAAACAGTGTTCTTTAACTCCTGTTATCTTTCAACCCTAGGAAGAACAGTGTTTATTTACTCTAATTATTCTTCAACCCTAGGAAAAACAGTGTTTTATCAATCTAATTATTCCTCAACCATAGGAAAAACAGTCTTCTTTCACTCTAATTATTCTTCAACCCTAGGAAAGACAGTGTTTTTTCACTCTAATTATTTTTCTACCATAGGAAAAACGGTGTGTTTTAACTCTTGCTATTCTTCAACCCTAGGAAAAACAGTGTTTTTTAAACTCTTGTTATTCTTCAACCCTAGGAAAATCAGTGTTTTTGACTCTTGTTATTCTTCAACCCAAGGAAAAACAGTGTTATTTAACTCTAATTATTCTTCAACCCAAGCAAAACAGTTTTTTTCACTCTAACTATTCTTCAACCCTAGGAGAAACAGTGTTTTTTATCACTAATTCTTCTTCAACCCTTTGAAAAACAGTGTTTTTCACGCCAATTATTCTTCAACCCTAGGAAAAACAATGTTTTTTCACTCTAAATATTCTTCCACCCTATGAAGAACAGAGATTTTTCACTCTAATTATTCTTCATTTCTAGGAAAAACAGTGTTTTTTCAATCTAAATACTCTTCAACCCTACGAAAAACAATGTTTTCTCAATATAATTATTCTTCAACCTCAGGAAAAACAGTGTTCTTTCACTCTTATTATTCTTCAACCCTATGAAAAACAGTTTTTTCAATCTAATTATTCCTCAACCCTAGGAAAACAGAGTTTTTTCACTCTAGTTATTCTTCGACCCGAGGAAAAACAGTGTCTTTTAAGTCTTGTTATTCTTCAACGCTAAGAAAACAGTGTTCTTTCACTCTACTGATTCTTCTACCCTAGGAAAAACAGTGTTTTTTGAACTTATTATTCATCAACCCAAGGAAAAACAGTGTTTTTTAACTCTAATTCTTCTTCGACCCTATGAAAAACAGAGATTTTTCACTCTAATTATTCCTCAACTCTAGGAAAAACAGAGTTTTTTCAATCTAAATATTCTTCCACCCTAGGAAAAACACTGTTTTAACCTTTGTTATTCTTCAACCCTAGGAAAAAAGTGTTTTCAACTGTTATTATTCTTCAACCCTACCAAAAACAGTGTTTTTTCATTCTTATTATTCTTCAACCTCAGGAAAAACAGTGTTCTTTCACTCTAATTATTCTTCAACCCTAGGAAAAACAGTTTTTTTACTCTAATTATTCTTCAACTCTTGGAAAAACAGTGTTTTTTTTACTCTAATTCTTCTTCAACCCTATGAAAAATAGTGATTTTTCACTCTAATTATCCTTCAACCCTACGAAAAACAGTGTTTTTTCATTCTTATTATTCATCAACCTCAGGAAAAACAGTGTTCTTTCACTCGAATTATTCTTCAACCCTAGGAAAAACAGTGTTTTTTTAAACTTATTAATCATCAACCCTGGGAAAAACAGTGTTTTTAACTCTAATTCTTCTTCAACCCTATGAAAAATAGTGATTTTTCACTCTAATTATCCTTCAACCCTACGAAAAACAGTGTTTTTTCATTCTTATTATTCATCAACCTCAGGAAAAACAGTGTTCTTTCACTCGAATTATTCTTCAACCCTAGGAAAAACAGTGTTTTTTTAAACTTATTAATCATCAACCCTAGGAAAAACAGTGTTTTTTATTCAGAATATTCTTCTTCCCTAGGAAAAACAGAGTTTCTTCACTCTAAATATTCTTCCACCCTAGGAAAAACAGTGTTTTTTAACTCTTGTTAGTCTTCAACCGTAGGAAAAACAGTGTTTTTGAACTCTTGTTATCTTTCAACCCTACGAAGAACAGTGTTTATTTACTCTAATTATTCTTCAACCCTATGAAAAACAGTGATTTTTCACTCTAGTTATTCTTCGACCCGAGGAAAAACAGTGTCTTTGAAGTCTTGTTATTCTTCAACCCTAGGAAAATCAGTGTTTTTGACCCTTGTTATTCTTCAACCCTAGGAGAACAATGTTTTGTCACTCTAATTATTCTTCAACCCTAGGAAGGCAGTGTTGTTATCTCTAATTATCCTTCAACCCTAGGAAAAAAGTGTGTTTCACTCTAATTATTTACAACCCTAGAAAAAACAGTGTTATTTTACACTAATTATTCTTCAACCCAATCAGAAACAGTGTTTTTTCACTCTATTTATTTTTCAACCCTAGGAAAAACAGTGTTTAGTTAACTCTAATTATTCTTCAACCCTAGGAAAAACATTGAATTTAACTCTTGTTATTCTTCAACCGTAGGAAAAACAGTGTCTCTTAACACTTGTTATACTTCAACCCTAGAAAAACAGTTTGTTCACTATATTATTCCTCAACACTAGGAAAAACAGTGTTTTTTCAATCAAATTATTCATGAACCCTAGGAAAAACAGTGTTTTTTCAATCGAATTATTCTTCAACCTCAGGAAAAACAGTGTTCTTTCACTCTAATTATTCTTCAACCCTAGGATAAACAGTTTTTTCACTCTAATTATTCTTCAACTCTTGGAAAAACAGAGGTTTTTCAAACTAGCTATTCTTCGACCCGAGGAAAAGGAGTGTTTTTTAAGACTTGTTATTCTTCAACCCTAGGATAAACAGTGTTTTTTCACTCTACTGATTCTTCAACCCTAGGAAAAACAGTGTTTTTTTTAACTTATTACTCATAAAGCCTTGGAAAAACAGTGGTTTTTTAACTCTAATTCTTCTTCAACCCAATGAAAAATAGTGATTTTTCACTCTAATTATCCTTCAACCCTAGGAAAAACATGTTTTTTTAATCTCATTATTCCTCAACACTACGATATCAGTGTTTTTCACTCTAATTATTCTTCAACCCTAGAAAAAAACAGTGCTTTTTAAGCTAATTATTTTTCAACCCTAGGAAAAACAATGTTTTTTACACTAATTATTCTTCAACCCTAGGAAAAACAGTGTTTTTTCAATCTAATTATTCTTCAACCCTAGGAAAAACAGAGTTTTTCACTCTAGTTATTCTTCGACCGGAGGAAAAACAGTGTTTTTTAAGTCTTGTTATTCTTCAACCCTAGGAGAAACAGTGTTTTTTTATCTCTAATTCTTCTTCAAACCTTTGAGAAACAGTGTTTTTCACGCCAATTATTCTTCAACCCTAGGAAAAACAATGTTTTTTCACTCTAAATATTCTTCCACCCTAGGAAAAACAGTGTTTTTTTACTCTTGTTATTCTTCAACCGTAGGAAAAACAGTGTTCTTTAACTCCTGTTATCTTTCAACCCTAGGAAGAACAGTGTTTATTTACTCTAATTATTCTTCAATCCTAGGAAAAACAGTGTTTTATCAATCTAATTATTCCTCAACCATAGGAAAAACAGTCTTCTTTCACTCTAATTATTCTTCAACCCTTGGAAAAACAGTGTTTTTTCACTCTAATTATTTTTCAACCATAGGAAAAACGGTGTGTTTTAACTCTTGCTATTCTTCAACCCTAGGAAAAACAGTGTTTTTTAAACTGTTGTTATTCTTCAACCCTAGGAAAATCAGTGTTTCTTTTACTCTTGTTATTCTTCAACCCTAGGTAAAACAGTGTTATGTCACTCTAATTAATCTTCATCCCTAGGAAAGCAGTGTTTTTAACTCTAATTATTCTTCAACGCTAGGAAAAAAGTGTGTTTCACTCTAATTATTTGCAACCCTAGGATAAACAGTGTTTTTACTCTAATTATTCTTCAACCATAGGAAAAACAGTGTTCAGTTAACTCTATTTATTCTTCAACCCTAGGAAAAACATTTAAATTAACTCTTGTTATTCTTCAACCGTTGTGTTTTTTCAATCAAATTATTCTTCATCCCTAGGAAAAACCGTGTTTTTAACTGTTGTTATTCTTCAACCCTACGAAAAAAATGTTTTCTCAGTCTAATTATTCTTCAACCTCAGGAAAAACAGTGTTTTTTCACTCTAATTATTCTTCAACCCTAGGAAAAACAGAGTTTTTTCACTCTAGTTATTCATCGACCCGAGGAAAAACAGTGTCTTTTAAGAATTGTTATTCTTCAACCCTATGAAAACAGTGTTATTTCACTCTACTGTTTCTTCTACCCTAGGAAAAACAGTGTTTTTTAAACTTATTATTCATCAACCCAAGACAAAACAGTGTTTTTTAACTCTAATTCTTCTTCGACCCTATGAAAAACAGAGATTTTTCACTCTAATTATTCTTCAACTCTAGGAAAAACAGAGTTTTTTCAATCTAAATATTCTTCCACCCTAGGAAAAACACTGTTTTAACCCTTGTTATTCTTCAACCATAGGAAAACAGTGTTTTCAACATTTATTATTCTTCAACCCTACAAAAAACCGTGTTTTTTCATTCTTATTATTCTTCAACCTCAGGAAAAACAATGTTCTTTCACTCTAATTATTCTTCAACCCTAGGAAAAACAGTGTTATTTCACTCTAATTATTCTTCAACTCTTGGAAAAACAGTGTTTTTTCACACTAATTATTCTTCAACTCTAGGAAAAACAGAGTTTTTTCAAACTAGTTATTCTTCGACCCGAGGAAAAACGGTGTTTTATAAGTCTTGTTTTTCATCAACCCTAGGATAAACAGTAATTTTCACTCTACTGATTCATCAACCCAAGGAAAAACAGTGTTTTTTTAACTTATTATTCATCAACCCTGGGAAAAACAGTGTTTTTTAACTCTAATTCTTCTTCAACCCTATGAAAAATAATGATTTTTCACTCTAATTATCCTTCAACCCTAAGAAAAACAGTGTTTTTTACTCTGATTATTTTTCTTCCCTAGGAAAAACAGAGTTCCTTCACGCTAAATATTCTTCCACCCTTGGAAAAACAGTGTTTTTTAACTCTTGTTAGTCTTCAACCGTAGGAAAAACAGTGTTTTTGAACTCTTGTTATCTTTTAACCCTACGAAGAACAGTGTTTATTTACTCTAATTATTCTTCAACCCTAGGAAAAACAGTGTTTTTTTACTCGCATTATTCCTCAACACTACGATAACAGTGTTTTTTCACTCTGATTATTCTTCAACCCTAGGAAAAAACAGTGCTTTTTAAACTAATTATTCTTCAACCCAAGGAAAATCAATGTTTTTTACAATAATTATTCTTCAACCCTAGGAAAACAGTGTTCTTTCTATCTAATTATTCTTCAACCCTAGGAAAAACAGTGTATTTAACCCTTATCATTCATCAACCCTAGGAAAAACAGTGTTTTTTAACTGTTGTTATTCTTCAACCCTACGAAAAACAGTGTTTTTTCAATCTAATTATTCATCAACCCTAGGAAAACAGTGTTTTTTAACTCTCATTCTTCTTCAACCCTATGAAAAACGGTTATTTTTCACTCTAGTTATTCTTCGACCCGAGGAAAAACAGTGTCTTTTAAGTCTTGTTATTCTTCAACCCTAAGAAAATCAGTGTTTTTTGACTCTTGTTATTCTTCAAACCAACGAAAAACAGTGTTATTTAACTCTAATTATTCTTCAATCAAAGCAAAACAGTGTTTTTTTACTCTAACTATTCTTCAACCCTAGAAAAAACGGTGTTCTTTCACACTAATAATTTTTGAACCCTAGGAAAAACGCTTTTTTACTCTTGTTATTCTTCAATCCTATGAAAAACAATGTTTTGTCACTCTAATTAATCTTCAACCCTAGGAAGGCAGTGTTTTTATCTCTAATTATCCTTCAACCCTAGGAAAATGTGTTTTACTCTAATTATTTACAACCCTAGAAAAAACAGTGTTATTTTACACTAATTATTCTTCAACCCAAGCAGAAACAGTGTTTTTTCACTCTCTAACTATTTTTCAACCCTAGGAAAAACAGGGTTCAGTTAACTGTAATTATTCTTCAACCCTAGGAAAAACATTGAAATTAACTCTTGTTATTCTTCAACCGTAGGAAAAACAGTGTTTCTTAACTCTTGTTTTACTTCAACCCTAGAAAAACAGTTTATTCACTCTATTATTCCTCAACACTAGGAAAAACAGTGTTTTTTCAATCAAATTATTCTTCAAACCTAGGAAAAACAGTGTTTTTTCAATCTAATTATTCTTCAACCTCAGGAAAAACAGTGTTCTTTCACAACAATTATTCTCCAACCCTAGGAAAAACAATGTTTTTTCACTCTAAATATTCTTCCACCCTAGGAAAAACATTGTTTTTTAACTCTTGTTATTCTTCAACCGTAGGAAAATCAGTGTTTTTTTAACTCTTGTTATCCTTCAACCCTAGGAAGAACAGTGTTTATTTACTCTAATTATTCTTCAACCCTAGGAAAAACAGTGTTTTATCAATCTAATTATTCCTCAACCATAGGAAAAACAGTGTTCTTTCACTCTAATTATTCTTCAACCCTAGGAAAAACAGTGTTTTTTCACACTAATTATTTTTCAACCATAGGAAAAACAGTGTTTTTTTAACTCTAGCTATTCTTCAACCCTAGGAAAAACAGTGTTTTTTAAACTCTTGTTATTCTTCAACCCTAGGAAAATCAGGGTTTTTTGATTCTTGTTATTCTTCAACCCAAGGAAAAACTGTGTTATTTAACTCTAATTATTCCTCAACCCAAGCAAAACAGTTTTATTCACTCTAACTATTCTTCAACCCTAGGAAAAGCAGTGTTCTTTCATACTAATAATTTTTGAACCCTAGGAAATACACTGTATTTTAACTCTTGTTATACTTCAGCCCTAGGAAAAACAGTGTTTTGTCACTCTAATTAATCTTCAACTCTAGGAAAGCAGTGTTTTTAACTCTAATTATTCTTCAACCCTAGGAAAGAAGTGTCTTTCACTGTAATTATTTACAACCCTAGGAAAAACAGTGTTTTTTACTCTAATTATTCTTCAACCTTAGGAAAAACAGTGTTATTTTACACTAATTATTCTTCAACCCAAGCAGAAACAGTGTTTTTTCACTCTAACTATTTTTCAACCCTAGGAAAAACAGTGTTTAGATAACTCTAATTATTCTTCAACCCAAGGAAAAACGTTGAAATTAACTCTTGTTATTTTTCAACCCTAGAAAAACAGTTTATTCACTCTATTATTCCCCAACACTAGAAATAACTGTGTTTTTTCAATCAAATTATTCTTCAACCCTAGGAAAAACAGTGTTTTTTAACTGTTGTTATTCTTCAACCCTACGAAAAACAATGTTTTCTCAATCGAATTATTCTTCAACCTCAGGAAAAACAGTGTTCCTTCACTCTAATTATTTTTCAACCCTATGAAAAACAGTTTTTTCACTCTAATTATTCTTCAACTCTTGGAAAAACAGTGTTTTTTTACTCTTATTATTCTTCAACCCTAGGAAAAACAGAGTTTTTTCACTCTAGTTATTCTTCGATCCGAGGAAAAACAGTGTGTTTTAAGTCTTGTTATTCTTCAACCCTAAGAAAACAGTGTTTTCAACTGTTATTATTTTTCAACCCTACGAAAAACAGTGTTTTTTCATTCCTATTATTCTTCAACCTCAGGAAAAACAATGTTCTTTCACTCTAATTATTCTTCAACCCTAAGAAAAACAGTGTTTTTTCACTCTAACTATTCTTCAACTCTTGGAAAAACAGTGGTTTTTCTACTCTAATTATTCTTCAACTTAAGGAAAAACAGAGTTTCATTACTCTCATTATTCTTCAACACTACGATAACAGTGTTTTTTCATTGTGATTATTCTTCAACCCTAGGAAAAAACAGTGATTTTTAAACTAATTATTCTTCAACCCAAGGAAAAACAATGTTTTTTACAATAATTATTCTTCAACCCAAGCAGAAACAGTGTTTTTTCACTCTAACTATTTTTCAACATTAGGAAAAACAGTGTTTAGTTAAGCCTAATTATTCTTCAACCCTAGGAAAAACATTGAAATTAACTCTTCTTATTCTTCGACCGTAGGAAAAACAGTGTTTTTTAACTACTGTTATTCTTCAACCCTACGATAAACAGTGTTTTTTCAATCTAATTATTCTTCTACCTCAGGAAAAACAGTGTTCTTTCAGTCTAATTATTCTTCAACCCTAGGAAAAACAGTTTTCTTTCACTCTAATTATTCTTCAACTCTTAGAAAAACAGTGTTTTTTTACACTTATTATTCTTCAACCCTAGGAAAAACAGAGTTTTTTCACTCTAGTAATTCTTCGACCCGAGGAAGAACAGTGTCTTTTAAGACTTGTTATTCTTCAACCCTAGGGAAACAGTGTTCTTTCACTTTACTGATTCTTCTACCCCAGGAAAAACAGTGTTTTTAAACTTATTATTCACCATCCCAAGGAAAAACAGTTTTTTTTAACTCTAATTCTTCTTCGACCCTATGATAAACAGAGATTTTTCACTCCAATTATTCTTCAACTCTAGGAAAAACAGTGTTTTTTCAAACTAAATATTCTTCCCCCCTAGGAAAAACAGTGTTTTTAACCCTTGTTATTCTTCAACCCAAGGAAAAACAGTGTTTTTAACTGTTATTATTCTTCAACCCTACGAAAAACAGTGTTTTTTCATTCTTATTATTCTTAAACCTCAGGAAAGACAGTGTCCTTTCACTCTAATTATTCTTCAACCCTAGGAAAAACAGTGTTTTTTCACTCTAATTATTCTTCAACTCTTGGAAAAACAGTGTTTTTTTAAACTTTATTATTTATCATCCCTGGGAAAAACAGTGTTTCTTAACTCTAATTCTTCTTCAACCCTATGAAAAATAGTGATTATTCACTCTAATTATCCTTCATCCCTAGGAAAAACAGTGTTTTTTACTCTGAATATTCTTCTTCCCTAGGAAAAAAAGAGTTTCTTCACTCTAAATATTCTTCCACCCAATGAAAAACAGTGTTTTTAACTCTTGTTAGTCTTCAACCGTAGGAAAAACAGTGTTTTTGAACTCTTGTTATCTTTCAACCCTACGAAGAACAGTGTTTATTAACTCTAATTATTCTTCAACCCTAGGAAAAACAGTGTTTTTACTCTCATTATTCCTTAACACTACGATAACGGTGTTTTTTCACTCTGATTATTCTTCAACCCTAAAGGAAAAACAATGTTTTTACACTAATTATTCTTCAACCCTAGGAAAAACAGTGCTTTTCAATCTAATTATTCTTCAACCCTAAGAAAAACAGTGTTTTAACCCTTATCATTCTTCAACCCTAGGAAAAACAGTGTTTTTTAACTGCTGTTATTCTTCAACCCTACGAAAACAGTGTTTTTTCAATCTAATTATTCTTCAACCCTAGGAAAAACAGTGTTTTTTCACTCTAATTATTTTTCAACCATAGGAAAAACGGTGTGTTTTAACTCTTGCTATTCTTCAACCCTAGGAAGAACAGTGTTTTTTAAACTCTTGTTATTCTTCAACCCTAGGAAAATCAGTGTTTTTTGACTCTTGTTATTCTTCAACCCAAGGAAAAACAGTGTTATTTAACTCTAATTATTCTTCAACCCAAGCAAAACAGTTTTTTTCACTCTAACTATTCTTCAACCCTAGGAGAAACAGCGTTTTTTATCACTAATTCTTCTTCAACCCTTTGAAAAACAGTGTTTTTCACGCCAATTATTCTTCAACCCTAGGAAAAACAATGTTTTTTCACTCTAAATATTCTTCCACCCTATGAAGAACAGAGATTTTTCACTCTAATTATTCTTCAATTCTAGGAAAAACAGTGTTTTTTCAATCTAAATACTCTTCAACCCTACGAAAAACAATGTTTTCTCAATATAATTATTCTTCAACCTCAGGAAAAACAGTGTTCTTTCACTCTTATTATCCTTCAACCCTATGAAAAACAGTTTTTTTCAATCTAATTATTCCTCAACCCTAGGAAAACAGAGTTTTTTCACTCTAGTTCTTCTTCGACCCGAGGAAAAACAGTGTCTTTTAAGTCTTGTTATTCTTCAACCCTGAGAAAACAGTGTTCTTTCACTCTACTGATTTTTCTACCCTAGGAAAAACAGTGTTTTTTAAACTTATTATTCATCAGCCCAAGGAAAAACAGTGTTTTTTAACACTAATTCTTCTTCGACCCTATGAAAAACAGAGATTTTTCACTCTAATTATTCCTCAACTCTAGGAAAAACAGAGTTTTTTCAATCTAAATATTCTTCCACCCTAGGAAAAACACTGTTTTAACCTTTGTTATTCTTCAACCCTAGGAAAAAAGTGTTTTCAACTGTTATTATTCTTCAACCCTACGAAAAACAGTGTTTTTTCATTCTTATTATTCTTCAAGCTCAGGAAAAACAGTGTTCTTTCACTCTAATTATTCTTCAACCCTAGGAAAAACAGTGTTTTTTCACTCTAATTATTCTTCAACTCTTGGAAAAACAGTGTTTTTTTTACTCTAATTATTCTTCAACTCTAGGAAAAACAGAGTTTTTTCAAACAAGTTATTCTTCGAGCCGAGGAAAAACGGTGTTTTATAAGTTTTGTTTTTCTTCAACCCTAGGATAAACAGTGTTTTTTCACTCTACTGATTCTTCAACCCTAGGAAAAACAGTGTTTTTTAACTCTAATTCTTCTTCAACCCTATGAAAAATAGTGATTTTTCACTCTAATTATCCTTCATCCCTACGAAAAACAGTGTTTTTTCATTCTTATTATTCATCAACCTCAGGAAAAACAGTGTTCTTTCACTCGAATTATTCTTCAACCCTAGGAAAAACAGTGTTTTTTTAAACTTATTAATCATCAACCCTGGGAAAAACAGTGTTTTTAACTCTAATTCTTCTTCTACCCTATGAAAAATAGTGATTATTCACTCTAATTATCCTTCAACCCTAGGAAAAACAGTGTTTTTATTCAGAATATTCTTCTTCCCTAGGAAAAACAGAGTTTCTTCACTCTAAATATTCTTCCACCCTAGGAAAAACGCTTTTTTTAACTCTTGTTATTCTTCAACCCTAGGAGAACATTGTTTTGTCACTCTAATTATTCTTCAACCCTAGGAAGGCAGTGTTTTTATCTCTAATTATCCTTCAACCCTAGGAAAAAAGTGTGTTTCACTCTAATTATTTACAACCCTAGAAAAAACAGTGTTATTTTACACTAATTATTCTTCAACCCAATCAGAAACAGTGTTTTTTCACTCTATTTATTTTTCAACCCTAGGAAAAACAGTGTTTAGTTAACTCTAATTATTCTTCAACCCTAGGAAAAACATTGAATTTAACTCTTGTTATTCTTCAACCGTAGGAAAAACAGTGTCTCTTAACACTTGTTATACTTCAACAATAGAAAAACAGTTTATTCACTATATTATTCCTCAACACTAGGAAAAACAGTGTTTTTTCAATCAAATTATTCTTCAACCCTAGGAAAAACAGTGTTTTTTAACTGTTGTTATTTTTCAACTCTACGAAAAACAGTGTTTTTTCAATCTAATTATTCTTCAACCTCAGGAAAAACAGTGTTCTTTCACTCTAATTATTCTTCAACCCTAGGATAAACAGTTTTTTTCTCTAATTATACTTCAACTCTTGGAAAAACAGAGGTTTTTCAAACTAGCTATTCTTCGACCCGAGGAAAAGGAGTGTTTTTTAAGTCTTGTTATTCTTCAACCCTAGGATAAACAGTGTTTTTTCACTCTACTGATTCTTCAACCCTAGGAAAAACAGTGTTTTTTTAAACTTATTACTCATAAAGCCTAGGAAAAACAGTGTTTTTTTAACTCTAATTCTTCTTCAACCCAATGAAAAATAGTGATTTTTCACTCTAATTATCCTTCAACCCTAGGAAAAACATGTTTTTTTAATCTCATTATTCCTCAACACTACGATATCAGTGTTTTTCACTCTAATTATTCTTCAACCCTAGAAAAAAACAGTGCTTTTTAAACTAATTATTCTTCAACCCTAGGAAAAACAATGTTTTTTACACTAATTATTCTTCAACCCTAGGAAAAACAGTGTTTTTTCAATCTAATTATTCTTCAACCCTAGGAAAAACAGAGTTTTTCACTCTAGTTATTCTTCGACCGGAGGAAAAACAGTGTTTTTTAAGTCTTGTTATTCTTCAACCCTAGGAGAAACAGTGTTTTTTATCTCTAATTCTTCTTCAAATTTTGAAAAACAGTGTTTTTCACGCCAATTATTCTTCAACCCTAGGAAAAACAATGTTTTTTCACTCTAAATATTCTTCCACCCTAGGAAAAACAGTGTTTTTTTACTCCTGTTATTCTTCAACCGTAGGAAAAACAGTGTTTATTTACTCTAATTATTCTTCAACCCTAGGAAAAACAGTGTTTTATCAATCAAATTATTCTTCATCCCTAGGAAAAACCGTGTTTTTAACTGTTGTTATTCTTCAACCCTACGAAAAAAATGGTTTCTCAATCTAATTATTCTTCTACATCAGGAAAAACAGTGTTTTTTCACTCTAATTATTCTTCAACCCTAGGAAAAACAGAGTTTTATCACTCTAGTTATTCATCGACCCGAGGAAAAACAGTGTCTTTTAAGAATTATTATTCTTCAACCCTATGAAAACAGTGTTCTTTCACTCTACTGATTCTTCTACCCTAGGAAAAACAGTGTTTTTTAAACTTATTATTCATCAACCCAAGACAAAACAGTGTTTTTTAACTCTAATTCTTCTTCGACCCTATGAAAAACAGAGATTTTTCACTCTAATTATTCTTCAACTCTAGGAAAAACAGAGTTTTTTCAATCTAAATATTCTTCCACCCTAGGAAAAACACTGTTTTAACCCTTGTTATTCTTCAACCATAGGAAAACAGTGTTTTCAACATTTATTATTCTTCAACCCTACAAAAAACCGTGTTTTTTCATTCTTATTATTCTTCAACCTCAGGAAAAACAGTGTTCTTTCTATCTAATTATTCTTCAACCCTAGGAAAAACAGTGTATTTAACCCTTATCATTCATCAACCCTAGGAAAAACAGTGTTTTTTAACTGTTGTTATTCTTCAACCCTACGAAAAACAGTGTTTTTTCAATCTAATTATTCATCAACCCTAGGAAAACAGTGTTTTTTAACTCTAATTCTTCTTCAACCCTAAGAAAAACGGTTATTTTTCACTCTAGTTATTCTTCGACCCGAGGAAAAACAGTGTCTTTTAAGTCTTGTTATTCTTCAACCCTAAGAAAATCAGTGTTTTTTGACTATTGTTATTCTTCAAACCAACGAAAAACAGTGTTATTTAACTCTAATTATTCTTCAACCCAAGCAAAACAGTGTTTTTTTACTCTAATATTCTTCAACCCTAGAGAAAACAGTGTTCTTTCACACTAATAATTTTTGAACCCTAGGAAAAACGCTTTTTTACTCTTGTTATTCTTCAATCCTAGGAAAAACAATGTTTTGTCACTCTAATTATTCTTCAACCCTAGGAAGGCAGTGTTTTTATCTCTAATTATCCTTCAACCCTAGGAAAAAAGTTCATTCAATCTATTATTCCTCAACACTTGGAAAAACAGTGTTTTTTCAATCAAATTATTCTTCAAACCTAGGAAAAACAGTGTTCTTTCACTCTAATTATTCTTCACCTCTTGGAAAAACAGAGTTTTTTCAAACTAGTTAATCTTCGACCCGAAGAAAAACAGTGTTTTTTCACTCTACTGATTCCTCAACCCTAGGAAAAACAGTGTTTTTTTAAATTATTACTCATCAACCCTAGGAAAAACAGTGTTTTTAACTCTAATTCTTCTTCAACCCTATGAAAAATAGTGATTTTTCACTTTAATTTTCCTTCAACCCTAGGAAAAACATGTTTTTTTACTCTCATTATCCCTCAACACTAAGATAACAGTGTTTTTTCACTCTGATAATTCTTGAACCCTAGGAAAAAACAGTGTTTTAAACTAAATATTCTTCAACCCTAGGAAAAACAATGTGTTTTTACACTAATTATTCTTCAACCCTAGGAAAAACAGTGTTTTTTCAATCTAATTATTCTTCAACCGTAGGAAAAACAGAGTTTTTTCACTCTAGTTATTCTTCGACCCGAGGAAAAAGAGTGTTTTTAAGTCTTGTTAATCTTCAACCCTAGGAGAAACAGTGTTTTTTATCTCTACTTCTTCTTCAACCCTTTGAAAAACAGTCTTTTTCACACCAATTATTCTTCAACCCTAGGAAAAACAATGTTTTTTCACTCTAAATATTCTTCCACCCTATGAAGAACAGAGATTTTTCACTCTAATTATTCTTCAATTCTAGGAAAAACAGTGTTTTTTCAATCTAAATACTCTTCAACCCTACGAAAAACAATGTTTTCTCAATATAATTATTCTTCAACCTCAGGAAAAACAGTGTTCTTTCACTCTTATTATCCTTCAACCCTATGAAAAACAGTTTTTTTCAATCTAATTATTCCTCAACCCTAGGAAAACAGAGTTTTTTCACTCTAGTTCTTCTTCGACCCGAGGAAAAACAGTGTCTTTTAAGTCTTGTTATTCTTCAACCCTAAGAAAACAGTGTTCTTTCACTCTACTGATTCTTCTACCCTAGGAAAAACAGTGTTTTTTAAACTTATTATTCATCAACCCAAGGAAAAACAGTGTTTTTAAACACTAATTCTTCTTCGACCCTATGAAAAACAGAGATTTTCACTCTAATTATTCCTCAACTCTAGGAAAAACAGAGTTTCTTCAATCTAAATATTCTTCCACCCTAGGAAAAACACTGTTTTAACCTTTGTTATTCTTCAACCCTAGGAAAAAAGTGTTTTCAACTGTTATTATTCTTCAACCCTACGAAAAACAGTGTTTTTTCATTCTTATTATTCTTCAACCTCAGGAAAAACAGTGTTCTTTCACACTAATTATTCTTCAACCCTAGGAAAACAGTGTTTTTTCACACTAATTATTCTTCAACTCTTGGAAAAACAGTGTTTTTTTTACTCTAATTATTCTTCAACTCTAGGAAAAACAGAGTTTTTTCAAACAAGTTATTCTTCGAGCCGAGGAAAAACGGTGTTTTATAAGTCTTGTTTTTCTTCAACCCTAGGATAAACAGTGTTTTTTCACTCTACTGATTCTTCAACCCTAGGAAAAACAGTGTTTTTTAACTCTAATTCTTCTTCAACCCTATGAAAAATAGTGATTTTTCACTCTAATTATCCTTCAACCCTACGAAAAACAGTGTTTTTTCATTCTTATTATTCATCAACCTCAGGAAAAACAGTGTTCTTTCACTCGAATTATTCTTCAACCCTAGGAAAAACAGTGTTTTTTTAAACTTATTAATCATCAACCCTGGGAAAAACAGTGTTTTTAACTCTAATTCTTCTTCAACCCTATGAAAAATAGTGATTATTCACTCTAATTATCCTTCAACCCTAGGAAAAACAGTGTTTTTTATTCAGAATATTCTTCTTCCCTAGGAAAAACAGAGTTTTTTCACTCTAAATATTCTTCCACCCTAGGAAAAACGCTTTTTTTTAACTCTTGTTATTCTTCAACCCTAGGAGAACAATGTTTTGTCACTCTAATTATTCTTCAACCCTAGGAAGGCAGTGTTTTTATCTCTAATTATCCTTCAACCCTAGGAAAAAAGTGTGTTTCACTCTAATTATTTACAACCCTAGAAAAAACAGTGTTATTTTACACTAATTATTCTTCAACCCAATCAGAAACAGTGTTTTTTCACTCTATTTATTTTTCAACCCTAGGAAAAACAGTGTTTAGTTAACTCTAATTATTCTTCAACCCTAGGAAAAACATTGAATTTAACTCTTGTTATTCTTCAACCGTAGGAAAAACAGTGTCTCTTAACACTTGTTATACTTCAACAATAGAAAAACAGTTTATTCACTATATTATTCCTCAACACTAGGAAAAACAGTGTTTTTTCAATCAAATTATTCTTCAACCCTAGGAAAAACAGTGTTTTTTAACTGTTGTTATTTTTCAACTCTACGAAAAACAGTGTTTTTTCAATCTAATTATTCTTCAACCTCAGGAAAAACAGTGTTCTTTCACTCTAATTATTCTTCAACCCTAGGATAAACAGTTTTTTTCTCTAATTATACTTCAACTCTTGGAAAAACAGAGGTTTTTCAAACTAGCTATCCTTCGACCCGAGGAAAAGGAGTGTTTTTTAAGTCTTGTTATTCTTCAACCCTAGGATAAACAGTGTTTTTTCACTCTACTGATTCTTCAACCCTAGGAAAAACAGTGTTTTTTTAAACTTATTACTCATAAAGCCTAGGAAAAACAGTGTTTTTTTAACTCTAATTCTTCTTCAACCCAATGAAAAATAGTGATTTTTCACTCTAATTATCCTTCAACCCTAGGAAAAACATGTTTTTTTAATCTCATTATTCCTCAACACTACGATATCAGTGTTTTTCACTCTAATTATTCTTCAACCCTAGAAAAAAACAGTGCTTTTTAAACTAATTATTCTTCAACCCTAGGAAAAACAATGTTTTTTACACTAATTATTCTTCAACCCTAGGAAAAACAGTGTTTTTTCAATCTAATTATTCTTCAACCCTAGGAAAAACAGAGTTTTTCACTCTAGTTATTCTTCGACCGGAGGAAAAACAGTGTTTTTTAAGTCTTGTTATTCTTCAACCCTAGGAGAAACAGTGTTTTTTATCTCTAATTCTTCTTCAAATTTTGAAAAACAGTGTTTTTCACGCCAATTATTCTTCAACCCTAGGAAAAACAATGTTTTTTCACTCTAAATATTCTTCCACCCTAGGAAAAACAGTGTTTTTTTACTCCTGTTATTCTTCAACCGTAGGAAAAACAGTGTTTATTTACTCTAATTATTCTTCAACCCTAGGAAAAACAGTGTTTTATCAATCAAATTATTCTTCATCCCTAGGAAAAACCGTGTTTTTAACTGTTGTTATTCTTCAACCCTACGAAAAAAATGGTTTCTCAATCTAATTATTCTTCTACATCAGGAAAAACAGTGTTTTTTCACTCTAATTATTCTTCAACCCTAGGAAAAACAGAGTTTTATCACTCTAGTTATTCATCGACCCGAGGAAAAACAGTGTCTTTTAAGAATTATTATTCTTCAACCCTATGAAAACAGTGTTCTTTCACTCTACTGATTCTTCTACCCTAGGAAAAACAGTGTTTTTTAAACTTATTATTCATCAACCCAAGACAAAACAGTGTTTTTTAACTCTAATTCTTCTTCGACCCTATGAAAAACAGAGATTTTTCACTCTAATTATTCTTCAACTCTAGGAAAAACAGAGTTTTTTCAATCTAAATATTCTTCCACCCTAGGAAAAACACTGTTTTAACCCTTGTTATTCTTCAACCATAGGAAAACAGTGTTTTCAACATTTATTATTCTTCAACCCTACAAAAAAACGTGTTTTTTCATTCTTATTATTCTTCAACCTCAGGAAAAACAGTGTTCTTTCTATCTAATTATTCTTCAACCCTAGGAAAAACAGTGTATTTAACCCTTATCATTCATCAACCCTAGGAAAAACAGTGTTTTTTAACTGTTGTTATTCTTCAACCCTACGAAAAACAGTGTTTTTTCAATCTAATTATTCATCAACCCTAGGAAAACAGTGTTTTTTAACTCTAATTCTTCTTCAACCCTAAGAAAAACGGTTATTTTTCACTCTAGTTATTCTTCGACCCGAGGAAAAACAGTGTCTTTTAAGTCTTGTTATTCTTCAACCCTAAGAAAATCAGTGTTTTTTGACTATTGTTATTCTTCAAACCAACGAAAAACAGTGTTATTTAACTCTAATTATTCTTCTACCCAAGCAAAACAGTGTTTTTTTACTCTAATATTCTTCAACCCTAGAGAAAACAGTGTTCTTTCACACTAATAATTTTTGAACCCTAGGAAAAACGCTTTTTTACTCTTGTTATTCTTCAATCCTAGGAAAAACAATGTTTTGTCACTCTAATTATTCTTCAACCCTAGGAAGGCAGTGTTTTTATCTCTAATTATCCTTCAACCCTAGGAAAAAAGTTCATTCAATCTATTATTCCTCAACACTTGGAAAAACAGTGTTTTTTCAATCAAATTATTCTTCAAACCTAGGAAAAACAGTGTTCTTTCACTCTAATTATTCTTCACCTCTTGGAAAAACAGAGTTTTTTCAAACTAGTTAATCTTCGACCCGAAGAAAAACAGTGTTTTTTCACTCTACTGATTCCTCAACCCTAGGAAAAACAGTGTTTTTTTAAATTATTACTCATCAACCCTAGGAAAAACAGTGTTTTTAACTCTAATTCTTCTTCAACCCTATGAAAAATAGTGATTTTTCACTTTAATTTTCCTTCAACCCTAGGAAAAACATGTTTTTTTTACTCTCATTATCCCTCAACACTAAGATAACAGTGTTTTTTCACTCTGATAATTCTTGAACCCTAGGAAAAAACAGTGTTTTAAACTAAATATTCTTCAACCCTAGGAAAAACAATGTGTTTTTACACTAATTATTCTTCAACCCTAGGAAAAACAGTGTTTTTTCAATCTAATTATTCTTCAACCGTAGGAAAAACAGAGTTTTTTCACTCTAGTTATTCTTCGACCCGAGGAAAAAGAGTGTTTTTAAGTCTTGTTAATCTTCAACCCTAGGAGAAACAGTGTTTTTTATCTCTACTTCTTCTTCAACCCTTTGAAAAACAGTCTTTTTCACACCAATTATTCTTCAACCCTAGGAAAAACAATGTTTTTTCACTCTAAATATTCTTCCACCCTATGAAGAACAGAGATTTTTCACTCTAATTATTCTTCAATTCTAGGAAAAACAGTGTTTTTTCAATCTAAATACTCTTCAACCCTACGAAAAACAATGTTTTCTCAATATAATTATTCTTCAACCTCAGGAAAAACAGTGTTCTTTCACTCTTATTATCCTTCAACCCTATGAAAAACAGTTTTTTTCAATCTAATTATTCCTCAACCCTAGGAAAACAGAGTTTTTTCACTCTAGTTCTTCTTCGACCCGAGGAAAAACAGTGTCTTTTAAGTCTTGTTATTCTTCAACCCTAAGAAAACAGTGTTCTTTCACTCTACTGATTCTTCTACCCTAGGAAAAACAGTGTTTTTTAAACTTATTATTCATCAACCCAAGGAAAAACAGTGTTTTTTAACACTAATTCTTCTTCGACCCTATGAAAAACAGAGATTTTCACTCTAATTATTCCTCAACTCTAGGAAAAACAGAGTTTCTTCAATCTAAATATTCTTCCACCCTAGGAAAAACACTGTTTTAACCTTTGTTATTCTTCAACCCTAGGAAAAAAGTGTTTTCAACTGTTATTATTCTTCAACCCTACGAAAAACAGTGTTTTTTCATTCTTATTATTCTTCAACCTCAGGAAAAACAGTGTTCTTTCACACTAATTATTCTTCAACCCTAGGAAAACAGTGTTTTTTCACACTAATTATTCTTCAACTCTTGGAAAAACAGTGTTTTTTTACTCTAATTATTCTTCAACTCTAGGAAAAACAGAGTTTTTTCAAACAAGTTATTCTTCGAGCCGAGGAAAAACGGTGTTTTATAAGTCTTGTTTTTCTTCAACCCTAGGATAAACAGTGTTTTTTCACTCTACTGATTCTTCAACCCTAGGAAAAACAGTGTTTTTTAACTCTAATTCTTCTTCAAACCTATGAAAAATAGTGATTTTTCACTCTAATTATCCTTCAACCCTACGAAAAACAGTGTTTTTTCATTCTTATTATTCATCAACCTCAGGAAAAACAGTGTTCTTTCACTCGAATTATTCTTCAACCCTAGGAAAAACAGTGTTTTTTTAAACTTATTAATCATCAACCCTGGGAAAAACAGTGTTTTTAACTCTAATTCTTCTTCAACCCTATGAAAAATAGTGATTATTCACTCTAATTATCCTTCAACCCTAGGAAAAACAGTGTTTTTTATTCAGAATATTCTTCTTCCCTAGGGAAAACAGAGTTTTTTCACTCTAAATATTCTTCCACCCTAGGAAAAACGCTTTTTTTTAACTCTTGTTATTCTTCAACCCTAGGAGAACAATGTTTTGTCACTCTAATTATTCTTCAACCCTAGGAAGGCAGTGTTTTTATCTCTAATTATCCTTCAACCCTAGGAAAAAAGTGTGTTTCACTCTAATTATTTACAACCCTAGAAAAACAGTGTTATTTTACACTAATTATTCTTCAACCCAATCAGAAACAGTGTTTTTTCACTCTATTTATTTTTCAACCCTAGGAAAAACAGTGTTTAGTTAACTCTAATTATTCTTCAACCCTAGGAAAAACATTGAATTTAACTCTTGTTATTCTTCAACCGTAGGAAAAACAGTGTCTCTTAACACTTGTTATACTTCAACAATAGAAAAACAGTTTATTAACTATATTATTCCTCAACACTAGGAAAAACAGTGTTTTTCAATCAAATTATTCTTCAACCCTAGGAAAAGCAGTGTTTTTTTAACTGTTGTTATTTTTCAACTCTACGAAAAACAGTGTTTTTTCAATCTAATTATTCTTCAACCTCAGGAAAAACAGTGTTCTTTCACTCTAATTATTCTTCAACCCTAGGATAAACAGTTTTTTCACTCTAATTATACTTCAACTCTTGGAAAAACAGAGGTTTTTCAAACTAGCTATTCTTCGACCCGAGGAAAAGGAGTGTTTTTTAAGTCTTGTTATTCTTCAACCCTGGGATAAACAGTGTTTTTTCACTCTACTGATTCTTCAACTCTAGGAAAAACAGTGTTTTTTTAAACTTATTACTCATAAAGCCTAGGAAAAACAGAGTTTTTTTAAACTCTAATTCTTCTTCAACCCAATGAAAAATAGTGATTTTTCACTCTAATTATCCTTCAACCCTAGGAAAAACATGTTTTTTTAATCTCATTATTCCTCAACACTTCGATATCAGTGTTTTTCACTCTCATTATTCTTCAACCCTAGAAAAAACAGTGCTTTTTAAACTAATTATTCTTCAACCCTAGGAAAAACAATGTTTTTACACTAATTATTCTTCAACCCTAGGAAAAACAGTGTTTTTTCAATCTAATTATTCTTCAACCCTAGGAAAAACAGAGTTTTTCACTCTAGTTATCCTTCGACCGGAGGAAAAACAGTGTTTTTTAAGTCTTGTTATTCTTCAACCCTAGGAGAAACAGTGTTGTTTTATCTCTAATTCTTCTTCAAACCTTTGAAAAACAGTGTTTTTCACGCCAATTATTCTTCAACCCTAGGAAAAATAATGTTTTTTCACTCTAAATATTCTTCCACCCTAGGTAAAACAGTGTTTTTTTACTCTTGTTATTCTTCAACCGTAGGAAAAAACAGTGTTCCTTAACTCCTGTTATCTTTCAACCCTAGGAAGAACAGTGTTTATTTACTCTAATTATTCTTCAACCCTAGGAAAAACAGTGTTTTATCAATCTAATTATTCCTCAACCATAGGAAAAACAGTCTTCTTTCACTCTAATTATTCTTCAACCCTAGGAAAAACAGTGTTTTTTCACTCTAATTATTTTTCAACCATAGGAAAAACGGTGTGTTTTAACTCTTGCTATTCTTCAACCCTAGGAAAAACAGTGTTTTCTAAACTCTTGTTATTCTTCAACCCTAGGAAAATCAGTGTTTTTTAACTCTTGTTATTCTTCAACCCTAGGTAAAACAGTGTTATGTCACTCTAATTAATCTTCATCCCTAGGAAAGCAGTGTTTTTAACTCTAATTATTCTTCAACCCTAGGTAAAAAGTTTGTTTCACTCTAATTATTTGCAACCCTAGGAAAAACAGTGTTTTTACTCTAATTATTCTTCAACCCTAGGAAAAACAGTGTTATTTTACACTAATTATTCTTCAACCCAAGCAGAAACAGTGTTTTTTCACTCTAACTATTTTTCAACCATAGGAAAAACAGTGTTCAGTTAACTCTATTTATTCTTCAACCCTAGGAAAAACATTTCAATTAACTCTTGTTATTCTTCAACCGTAGGAAAAACAGTGTTTCTTAACTTCTTGTTATACTTCAACCCTAGAAAAACAGTTTATTCACTCTATTATTCCCCAACACTAGAAAAAACTGTGTTTTTTCAATCAAATTATTCTTCATCCCTAGGAAAAACCGTGTTTTTAACTGTTGTTATTCTTCAACCCTACGAAAAAAATGGTTTCTCAATCTAATTATTCTTCTACATCAGGAAAAACAGTGTTTTTTCACTCTAATTATTCTTCAACCCTAGGAAAAACAGAGTTTTATCACTCTAGTTATTCATCGACCCGAGGAAAAACAGTGTCTTTTAAGAATTATTATTCTTCAACCCTATGAAAACAGTGTTCTTTCACTCGACTGATTCTTCTACCCTAGGAAAAACAGTGTTTTTTAAACTTATTATTCATCAACCCAAGACAAAACAGTGTTTTTTAACTCTAATTCTTCTTCGACCCTATGAAAAACAGAGATTTTTCACTCTAATTATTCTTCAACTCTAGGAAAAACAGAGTTTTTTCAATCTAAATATTCTTCCACCCTAGGAAAAACACTGTTTTAACCCTTGTTATTCTTCAACCATAGGAAAACAGTGTTTTCAACATTTATTATTCTTCAACCCTACAAAAAACCGTGTTTTTTCATTCTTATTATTCTTCAACCTCAGGAAAAACAGTGTTCTTTCACTCTAATTATTCTTCAACCCTGGGAAAAACAGTGTTATTTCACTCTAATTATTCTTCAACTCTTGGAAAAAAAGTGTTTTTTCACACTAATTATTCTTCAACTCTAGGAAAAACAGAGTTTTTTCAAACTAGTTATTCTTCGACCCGAGGAAAAACGGTGTTTTATAAGTCTTGTTTTTCATCAACCCTAGGATAAACAGTGTTTTTTCACTCTACTGATTCATCAACCCAAGGAAAAACAGTGTTTTTTTAAACTTATTATTCATCAACCCTGGGAAAAACAGTGTTTTTTAACTCTAATTCTTCTTCAACCCTATGAAAAATAATGATTTTTCACTCTAATTATCCTTCAACCCTAAGAAAAACAGTGTTTTTTACTCTGATTATTTTTCTTCCCTAGGAAAAACAGAGTTCCTTCACGCTAAATATTCTTCCACCCTTGGAAAAACAGTGTTTTTTAACTCTTGTTAGTCTTCAACCGTAGGAAAAACAGTGTTTTTGAACTCTTGTTATCTTTTAACCCTACGAAGAACAGTGTTTATTTACTCTAATTATTCTTCAACCCTAGGAAAAACAGTGTTTTTTTACTCTCATTATTCCTCAACACTACGATAACAGTGTTTTTTTCACTCTGATTATTCTTCAACCCTAGGAAAAAACAGTGCTTTTTAAACTAATTATTCTTCAACCCAAGGAAAAACAATGTTTTTTACAATAATTATTCTTCAACCCTAGGAAAACAGTGTTCTTTCTATCTAATTATTCTTCAACCCTAGGAAAAACAGTGTATTTAACCCTTATCATTCATCAACCCTATGAAAAACAGTGTTTTTTAACTGTTGTTATTCTTCAACCCTACGAAAAACAGTGTTTTTTCAATCTAATTATTCATCAACCCTAGGAAAACAGTGTTTTTTAACTCTAATTCTTCTTCAACCCTAAGAAAAACGGTTATTTTTCACTCTAGTTATTCTTCGACCCGAGGAAAAACAGTGTCTTTTAAGTCTTGTTATTCTTCAACCCTAAGAAAATCAGTGTTTTTTGACTCTTGTTATTCTTCAAACCAACGAAAAACAGTGTTATTTAACTCTAATTATTCTTCAACCCAAGCAAAACAGTGTTTTTTTACTCTAATATTCTTCAACCCTAGAAAAAACAGTGTTCTTTCACACTAATAATTTTTGAACCCTAGGAAAAACGCTTTTTTACTCTTGTTATTCTTCAATCCTAGGAAAAACAATGTTTTGTCACTCTAATTATTCTTCAACCCTAGGAAGGCAGTGTTTTTATCTCTAATTATCCTTCAACCCTAGGAAAAAAGTGTGTTTTACTCTAATTATTTACAACCCTAGAAAAAACAGTGTTATTTTACACTATTCTTCAACCCAAGCAGAAACAGTGTTTTTTCACTCTCGAACTATTTTTCAACCCTAGGAAAAAGAGGGTTCAGTTAACTGTAATTATTCTTCAACCCTAGGAAAAACATTGAAATTAACTCTTGTTATTCTTCAACCGTAGGAAAAACAGTGTTTCTTAACTCTTGTTATACTCCAACCCTAGAAAAACAGTTTATTCACTCTATTATTCCTGAACACTAGGAAAAACAGTGTTTTTCAATCAAATTATTCTTCAAACCTAGGAAAAACAGTGTTTTTTCAATCTAATTATTCTTCAACCTCAGGAAAAACAGTGTTCTTTCACTCTAATTATTCTTCACCTATTGGAAAAACAGAGTTTTTTCAAACTAGTTAATCTTCGACCCGAAGAAAAACAGTGTTTTTTCACTCTACTGATTCCTCAACCCTAGGAAAAACAGTGTTTTTTAAATTATTACTCATCAACCCTAGGAAAAACAGTGTTTTTTAACTCTAATTCTTCTTCAAACCTATGAAAAATAGTGATTTTTCACTTTAATTTTCCTTCAACCCTAGGAAAAACATGTTTTTTTACTCTCATTATCCCTCAACACTAAGATAACAGTGTTTTTTCACTCTGATAATTCTTGAACCCTAGGAAAAAACAGTGTTTTAAACTAAATATTCTTCAACCCTAGGAAAAACAATGTTTTTTACACTAATTATTCTTCAACCCTAGGAAAAACAGTGTTTTTTCAATCTAATTATTCTTCAACCGTAGGAAAAACAGAGTTTTTTCACTCTAGTTATTCTTCGACCCGAGGAAAAAGAGTGTTTTTAAGTCTTGTTAATCTTCAACCCTAGGAGAAACAGTGTTTTTTATCTCTACTTCTTCTTCAACCCTTTGAAAAACAGTCTTTTTCACACCAATTATTCTTCAACCCTAGGAAAAACAATGTTTTTTCACTCTAAATATTCTTCCACCCTAGGAAAAACATTGTTTTTTAACTCTCGTTATTCTTCAACAGTAGGAAAAACAGTGTTTTTTAACTCTTGTTATCCTTCAACCCTAGGAAGAACAGTGTTTATTTACTCTAATTATTCTTCAACCCTAGGAAAAACAGTGTTTTATCAATCTAATTATTCCTCAACCATAGGAAAAACAGTGTTCTTTCACTCTAATTATTCTTCAACCCTAGGAAAAACAGTGTTTTTTCACTCTAATTATTTTTCAACCATAGGAAAAACAGTGTTTTTTTAACTCTTGCTATTCTTCAACCCTAGGAAAAACAGTGTTTTTTAAACTCTTGTTATTCTTCAACCCTAGGAAAATCAGGGTTTTTGATTCTTGTTATTCTTCAACCCAAGGAAAAACTGGGTTATTTAACTCTAATTATTCCTCAACCCAAGCAAAACAGTTTTATTCACTCTAACTATTCTTCAACCCTAGGAAAAGCAGTGTTCTTTCATAATAATAATTTTTGAACCCTAGGAAATACACTGTATGTTAACTCTTGTTATACTTCAGCCCTAGGAAAAACAGTGTTTTGTCACTCTAATTAATCTTCAACTCTAGGAAAGCAGTGTTTTTAACTCTAATTATTCTTCAACCCTAGGAAAGAAGTGTCTTTCACTGTAATTATTTACAACCCTAGGAAAAACAGTGTTTTTTCTCTAATTATTCTTCAACCTTAGGAAAAACAGTGTTATTTTACACTAATTATTCTTCAACCCAAGCAGAAACAGTGTTTTTTCACTCTAACTATTTTTCAACCCTAGGAAAAACAGTGTTTAGATAACTCTAATTATTCTTCAACCCTAGGAAAAACATTGAAATTAACTCTTGTTCTTTTTCAACCCTAGAAAAACAGTTTATTCACTCTATTATTCCCCAACACTAGAAATAACTGTGTTTTTTCAATCAAATTATTCTTCAACCCTAGGAAAAACAGTGTTTTTTAACTGTTGTTATTCTTCAACCCTACGAAAAACAATGTTTTCTCAATCGAATTATTCTTCAACCTCAGGAAAAACAGTGTTCCTTCACTCTAATTATTTTTCAACCCTAGGAAAAACAGTTTTTTCACTCTAATTATTCTTCAACTCTTGGAAAAACAGTGTTTTTTTACTGTTATTATTCTTCAACCCTAGGAAAAACAGAGTTTTTTCACTCTAGTTATTCTTCGATCCGAGGAAAAACAGTGTGTTTTAAGTCTTGTTATTCTTCAACCCTAAGAAAACAGTGTTTTCAACTGTTATTATTCTTCAACCCTAAGAAAAACAGTGTTTTTTCACTCTAATTATTCTTCAACTCTTGGAAAAACAGTGGTTTTTCTACTCTAATTATTCTTCAACTTAAGGAAAAACACAGTTTCATTACTCTCATTATTCCTCAACACTACGATAACAGTGTTTTTTCATTGTGATTATTCTTCAACCCTAGGAAAAAACAGTGCTTTTTAAACTAATTATTCTTCAACCCAAGGAAAAACAATGTTTTTTACAATAATTATTCTTCAACCCAAGCAGAAACAGTGTTTTTTCACTCTAACTATTTTTCAACATTAGGAAAAACAGTGTTTAGTTAACCCTAATTATTCTTCAACCCTAGGAAAAACATTGAAATTAACTCTTCTTATTCTTCGACCGTAGGAAAAACAGTGTTTTTTAACTACTGTTATTCTTCAACCCTACGATAAACAGTGTTTTTTCAATCTAATTATTCTTCTACCTCAGGAAAAACAGTGTTCTTTCACTCTAATTATTCTTCAACCGTAGGAAAAACAGTTTTCTTTCACTCTAATTATTCTTCAACTCTTGGAAAAACAGTGTTTTTTTTACACTTATTATTCTTCAACCCTAGGAAAAACAGAGTTTTTTCACTCTAGTAATTCTTCGACCCGAGGAAGAACAGTGTCTTTTAAGACTTGTTATTCTTCAACCCTATTGAAACAGTGTTCTTTCACTTTACTGATTCTTCTACCCCAGGAAAAACAGTGTTTTTAAACTTATTATTCACCATCCCAAGGAAAAACAGTGTTTTTTAACTCTAATTCTTCTTCGACCCTATGATAAACAGAGATTTTTCACTCCAATTATTCTTCAACTCTAGGAAAAACAGTGTTTTTTCAAACTAAATATTCTTCCACCCTAGGAAAAACAGTGTTTTTAACCCTTGTTATTCTTCAACCCAAGGAAAAACAGTGTTTTTAACTGTTATTATTCTTCAACCCTAGGAAAAAACAGTGCTTTTTAAACCAATTATTCTTCAACCCAAGGAAAAACAATGTTTTTTACAATAATTATTCTTCAACCCAAGCAGAAACAGTGTTTTTTCACTCTCACTATTTTTCAACATTAGGAAAAACAGTGTTTAGTTAACCCTAATTATTCTTCAACCCTAGGAAAAACATTGAAATTAACTCTTCTTATTCTTCGACCGTAGGAAAAACAGTGTTTTTTAACTACTGTTATTCTTCAACCCTACGATAAACAGTGTTTTTTCAATCTAATTATTCTTCTACCTCAGGAAAAACAGTGTTCTTTCACTCTAATTATTCTTCAACCCTAGGAAAAACAGTTTTCTTTCACTCTAATTATTCTTCAACTCATGGAAAAACAGTGTTTTTTTACACTTATTATTCTTCAACCCTAGGAAAAACAGAGTTTTTTCACTCTAGTAATTCTTCGACCCGAGGAAGAACAGTGTCTTTTAAGACTTGTTATTCTTCAACCCTAGGGAAACAGTGTTCTTTCACTTTACTGATTCTTCTACCCCAGGAAAAACAGTGTTTTTAAACTTATTATTCACCATCCCAAGGAAAAACAGTGTTTTTTAACTCTAATTCTTCTTCGACCCTATGATAAACAGAGATTTTTCACTCCAATTATTCTTCAACTCTAGGAAAGACAGTGTTTTTTCAAACTAAATATTCTTCCACCCTAGGAAAAACAGTGTTTTTAACCCTTGTTATTCTTCAACCCAAGGAAAAACAGTGTTTTTAACTGTTATTATTCTTCAACCCTACGAAAAACAGTGTTTTTTCATTCTTAATATTCTTAAACCTCAGGAAAGACAGTGTTCTTTCTCTCTAATTATTCTTCAACCCTAGGAAAAACAGTGTTTTTTCACTCTAATTATTCTTCAACTCTTGGAAAAACAGTGTTTTTACTCTATTCTTCAACTCTAGGAAAAACAGTGTTTTTTCACTCTACTGATTCTTCAAACCTAGGAAAAACAGTGTTTTTTTTTACTTTATTATTTATCTACCCTGGGAAAAACAGTGTTTCTTAACTCTAATTCTTCTTCAACCCTATGAAAAATAGTGAATATTCACTCTAATTATCCTTCATCCCTAGGAAAAACAGTGTTTTTTACTCTGAATATTCTTCTTCCCTAGGAAAAAAAGAGTTTCTTCACTCTAAATATTCTTCCACCCAATGAAAAACAGTGTTTTTAACTCTTGTTAGTCTTCAACCGTAGGAAAAACAGTGTTTTTGAACTCTTGTTATCTTTCAACCCTACGAAGAACAGTGTTTATTTACTCTAATTATTCTTCAACCCTAGGAAAAACAGTGTTTTTACTCTCATTATTCCTTAACACTACGATAACGGTGTTTTTTCACTCTGATTATTCTTCAACCCTACGAAAACAGTGTTTTTTCAATCTAATTATTCATCAACCCTAGGAAAACAGTGTTTTTTAACTCTAATTCTTCTTCAACCCTATGAAAAACAGTGATTTTTTACTCTAGTTATTCTTCGACCCGAGGAAAAACAGTGTCTTTTAAGTCTTGTTATTCTTCAACCCTAGGAAAATCAGTGTTATTTGACTCTTGTTATTCTTCAACCCAAGGAAAAACAGTGTTATTTATCTCTAATTATTCTTCAACCCCAGCAAAACAGTGTTTTTTCACTCTAACTATTCTTCAACCCTAGGAAAAAGAGTGTTCTTTCACATAAATAAATTATGAACCCTAGGAAAAACGCTGTTTTTTACACTTGTTATTCTTCAACCCTAGGAAAAACAATGTTTTGTCACTCTAATTATTCTTCAACCCTAGGAAAGCAGTGTTTTTATCTCTAATTAAACTTCAACCCTAGGAAAAAAGTGTGTTTCACTCTAATTATCTACAACCCTAGGAAAAACAGTGTTTTTACTCTAATTATCCTTCAACCCTAGGAAAAACATTGAATTTAACACTTGTTATTCTTCAACCGTAGGAAAAACAATGTTTCTTAACTCTTGTTATACTTCAACCCTAGAAAAACAGTTTATTCACTCTATTATTCCTCAACTCTAGGAAAAACAGTGTTTTTTAACTGTTGTTATTCTTCAACCCTACGAAAACAGTGTTTTTTCAATCTTATTATTCATCAACCCTAGGAAAAACAGTGTTTTTTAACTCTAATTCTTCTTCAACCCTATGAAAAACAGTGATTTTTCACTCTAGTTATTCTTCGACCCGAGGAAAAACAGTGTCTTTTAAGTCTTGTTATTCTTCAACCCCTAGGAAAATCAGTGTTATTTGACTCTTGTTATTCTTCAACCCAAGGAAAAACAGTGTTATTTAACTCTAATTATTTTTCAACCCCAGCAAAACAGTGTTTTTTCACTCTAACTATTCTTCAACCCTAGGAAAAACAGTGTTCTTTCACATAAATAAATTTTGAACCCTAGGAAAAACGCTGTTTTTTTACACTTGTTATTCTTCAACCCTAGGAAAAACAATGTTTTGTCACTCTAATTATTCTTCAACCCTAGGAAAGCAGTGTTTTTATCTCTAATTAAACTTCAACCCTAGGAAAAAAGTGTGTTTCACTCTAATTATTTACAACCCTAGGAAAAACAGTGTTTTTACTCTAATTATCTTTCAACCCTAGGAAAAACATTGAATTTAACTCTTGTTATTCTTCAACCGTAGGAAAAACAATGTTTCTTAACTCTTGTTATACTTCAACCCTAGAAAAACAGTTTATTCACTCTATTATTCCTCAACTCTAGGAAAAACAGTGTTTTTTAACTGTTGTTATTCTTCAACCCCACGAAAAACCGTGTTTTTCAATCAAATTATTCTTCAACCCTAGGAAAAACAGTGTTTTTTAACTGTTGTTATTCTTCAACCCTACGAAAAACAGTGTTTTTTCAATCTAATTATTCCTCAACCTCAGGAAAAACAGTGTTCTTTCACTCTAATTATTCTTCAACCCTAGGAAAAGCAGTTTTTTCACTCTAATTACTCTTCAACTCTTGGAAAAACAGTGTTTTTTTACTCTAATTATTCTTCATCCATAGGAAAAACAGAGTTTTTTCACTCTAGTTATTCTTCGACCCGAGGAAAACAGTGTCTTTTAAGTCTTGTTATTCTTCAACACTAGGAAAATCAGTGTTTTTGACCCTTGTTATTCTTCAACCCAAGGAAAAACAGTGTTATTTAACTCTAATTATTCTTCAACCCAAGCAGAAACAGTGTTTTTTCACTCCAACTATTTTTCACCCCTAGGAAAAACAGTGTTTAGTTAACTCTAATTATTCATCAGCCCTAGGAAAAACATTGAATTTAACTCTTGTTATTCTTCAACCGTAGGAAAAGCAATGTTTCTTAACTCTTGTTATACTTCATCCCTAGAAAAACAGTTTATTCACTCTATTATTCCTCAACTCTAGGAAAAACAGTGTTTTTTCAATCAAATTATTCTTCAACCCAAGGAAAAACAGTGTTTCTTAACTGTTGTTATTCTTCAACCCTACGAAAAACAGTGTTTTTTCAATCAAATTATTCTTCAACCCTAGGAAAATCAGTGTTTTTTAACTGTTGTTATTCTTCAACCCTACGAAAAACAGTGTTTTTTAATCTAATTATTCTTCAACCTCAGGAAAAACAGTGTTCTTTCACTCTAATTATTCTTCAAACCTAGGAAAAACAGTTTTTTTCACTCGAAATATTCTTCAACTCTTGGAAAAACAGTGTTTTTTTACTCTAATTATTCTTCATCCATAGGGAAAATAGAGTTTTCTCACTCTAGTTATTCTTCGACCCGAGGAAAAATAGTGTCTTTTAAGCCTTGTTATTCTTCAACCCTAGGAAAACAGTGTTTTTTCACTCTACTGATTCTTCTACCCTAGGAAAAACAGTGTTTTTTAAACGTATTATTCATCAACCCTAGGAAAAACAGTGTTTTTTAACTGTTATTATTCTTCAACCTCACGAAAAACAGTTTTTTTTCAACCTTATTATTTTTCAACCTCATGAAAGACAGTGTTCTTTCACTCTAATTATTCTTCACCTCTTGGAAAAGCAGAGTTTTTTCAAACTAGTTAATCTCCGACCCGAGGAAAAACAGTGTTTTTTAAGTCTTGTTATTCTTCAACCCAGGGATTAACAGTGTTTTTTCACTCTACTGATTCCTCAACCCTAGGAAAAAAGTGTTTTTTTAAACTTATTACTCATCAACCCTAGGAAAAACAGTGTTTTCTAACTCTAATTCTTCTTCAAACCTATGAAAAATAGTGATTTTTCATTTTAATTTTCCTTCAACCCTAAGAAAAACAGGATTTTTTACTCTCATTATTCCTCAACACTACGATAACAGTGTTTTTTCACTCTGATTATTCTTCAACTTTAGGAAAAAATAGTGCTTTTTAAACTAATTATTCTTCAACTCTAGGAAAAACAATGTTTTTTACATTAATTATTTTTCAACCCTAGGAAAAACAGTGTTTTTTCAATCTAATTATTCTTCAACCCTAGGAAAAACAGAGTTTTTTCACTCTAGTTATTCTTCGACCCGAGGAAAAACAGTGTTTTTTAAGTCTTAATAGTCTTCAACCCTAGGAGAAACAGTGTTTTTTATCTGTAATTCTTTTTCAACCCTTTGAAAAACAGTGTTTTTCACGCCAATTATTCCTCAACTCTTGGAAAAACAGTGTTTTTTTACACTTATTATTCTTCAACCCTAGGAAAAACAGAGTTTTTTCACTCTAGTAATTCTTCGACCCGAGGAAGAACAGTGTCTTTTAAGACTTGTTATTCTTCAACCCTAGGGAAACAGTGTTCTTTCACTTTACTGATTCTTCTACCCCAGGAAAAACAGTGTTTTTAAACTTATTATTCACCATCCCAAGGAAAAACAGTGTTTTTTAACTCTAATTCTTCTTCGACCCTATGATAAACAGAGATTTTTCACTCCAATTATTCTTCAACTCTAGGAAAAACAGTGTTTTTTCAAACTAAATATTCTTCCACCCTAGGAAAAACAGTGTTTTTAACCCTTGTTATTCTTCAACCCAAGGAAAAACAGTGTTTTTAACTGTTATTATTCTTCAACCCTAGGAAAAAACTGTGCTTTTTAAACTAATTATTCTTCAACCCAAGGAAAAACAATGTTTTTTACAATAATTATTCTTCAACCCAAGCAGAAACAGTGTTTTTTCACTCTCACTATTTTTCAACATTAGGAAAAACAGTGTTTAGTTAACCCTAATTATTCTTCAACCCTAGGAAAAACATTGAAATTAACTCTTCTTATTCTTCGACCGTAGGAAAAACAGTGTTTTTTAACTACTGTTATTCTTCAACCCTACGATAAACAGTGTTTTTTCAATCTAATTATTCTTCTACCTCAGGAAAAACAGTGTTCTTTCACTCTAATTATTCTTCAACCCTAGGAAAAACAGTTTTCTTTCACCCTAATTATTCTTCAACTCATGGAAAAACAGTGTTTTTTTTACACTTATTATTCTTCAACCCTAGGAAAAACAGAGTTTTTTCACTCTAGTAATTCTTCGACCCGAGGAAGAACAGTGTCTTTTAAGACTTGTTATTCTTCAACCCTAGGGAAACAGTGTTCTTTCACTTTACTGATTCTTCTACCCCAGGAAAAACAGTGTTTTTAAACTTATTATTCACCATCCCAAGGAAAAACAGTGTTTTTTAACTCTAATTCTTCTTCGACCCTATGATAAACAGAGATTTTTCACTCCAATTATTCTTCAACTCTAGGAAAGACAGTGTTTTTTCAAACTAAATATTCTTCCACCCTAGGAAAAACAGTGTTTTTAACCCTTGTTATTCTTCAACCCAAGGAAAAACAGTGTTTTTAACTGTTATTATTCTTCAACCCTACGAAAAACAGTGTTTTTTCATTCTTAATATTCTTAAACCTCAGGAAAGACAGTGTTCTTTCTCTCTAATTATTCTTCAACCCTAGGAAAAACAGTGTTTTTTCACTCTAATTATTCTTCAACTCTTGGAAAAACAGTGTTTTTTACTCTATTCTTCAACTCTAGGAAAAACAGTGTTTTTTCACTCTACTGATTCTTCAAACCTAGGAAAAACAGTGTTTTTTTTAACTTTATTATTTATCTTCCCTGGGAAAAACAGTGTTTCTTAACTCTAATTCTTCTTCAACCCTATGAAAAATAGTGATTATTCACTCTAATTATCCTTCATCCCTAGGAAAAACAGTGTTTTTTACTGTGAATATTCTTCTTCCCTAGGAAAAAAAGAGTTTCTTCACTCTAAATATTCTTCCACCCAATGAAAAACAGTGTTTTTAACTCTTGTTAGTCTTCAACCGTAGGAAAAACAGTGTTTTTGAACTCTTGTTATCTTTCAACCCTACGAAGAACAGTGTTTATTTACTCTAATTATTTTTCAACCCTAGGAAAAACAGTGTTTTTACTCTCATTATTCCTTAACACTACGATAACGGTGTTTTTTCACTCTGATTATTCTTCAACCCTAAAGGAAAAACAATGTTTTTACACTAATTATTCTTCAACCCTAGGAAAAACAGTGCTTTTCAATCTATTTATTCTTCAACCCTAAGAAAAACAGTGTTTTAACCCTTATTATTCTTCAACCCTAGGAAAAACAGTGTTTTTTAACTGTTGTTATTTTTCAACCCTACGAAAACAGTGTTTTTTCAATCTAATTATTCATCAACCCTAGGAAAAACAGTGTTTTTTAACTCTAATTCTTCTTCAATCCTATGAAAAACAGTGATTTTTTACTCTAGTTATTCTTCGACCCGAGGAAAAACAGTGTCTTTTAAGTCTTGTTATTCTTCAACCCTAGGAAAATCAGTGTTATTTGACTCTTGTTATTCTTCAACCCAAGGAAAAACAGTGTTATTTATCTCTAATTATTCTTCAACCCCAGAAAAACAGTGTTTTTTCACTCTATCTATTCTTCAACCCTAGGAAAAAGAGTGTTCTTTCACATAAATAAATTATGAACCCTAGGAAAAACGCTGTTTTTTACACTTGTTATTCTTCAACCCTAGGAAAAACAATGTTTTGTCACTCTAATTATTCTTCAACCCTAGGAAAGCAGTGTTTTTATCTCTAATTAAACTTCAACCCTAGGAAAAAAGTGTGTTTCACTCTAATTATCTACAACCCTAGGAAAAACAGTGTTTTTACTCTAATTATCCTTCAACCCTAGGAAAAACATTGAATTTAACACTTGTTATTCTTCAACCGTAGGAAAAACAATGTTTCTTAACTCTTGTTATACTTCAACCCTAGAAACACAGTTTATTCACTCTATTATTCCTCAACTCTAGGAAAAACAGTGTTTTTTAACTCTTGTTATTCTTCAACCCTACGAAAACAGTGTTTTTTCAATCTAATTATTCATCAACCCTAGGAAAAACAGTGTTTTTTAACTCTAATTCTTCTTCAACCCTATGAAAAACAGTGATTTTTCACTCTAGTTATTCTTCGACCCGAGGAAAAACAGTGTCTTTTAAGTCTTGTTATTCATCAACCCCTAGGAAAATCAGTGTTATTTGACTCTTGTTATTCTTCAACCCAAGGAAAAACAGTGTTATTTATCTCTAATTATTTTTCAACCCCAGCAAAACAGTGTTTTTTCACTCTAACTATTCTTCAACCCTAGGAAAAACAGTGTTCTTTCACATAAATAAATTTTGAACCCTAGGAAAAACGCTGTTTTTTTACACTTGTTATTCTTCAACCCTAGGAAAAACAATGTTTTGTCACTCTAATTATTCTTCAACCCTAGGAAAGCAGTGTTTTTATCTCTAATTAAACTTCAACCCTAGGAAAAAAGTGTGTTTCACTATTATTATTTACAACCCTAGGAAAAACAGTGTTTTTACTCTAATTATCCTTCAACCCTAGGAAAAACATTGAATTTAACTCTTGTTATTCTTCAACCGTAGGAAAAACAATGTTTCTTAACTCTTGTTATACTTCAACCCTAGAAAAACAGTTTATTCACTCTATTATTCCTCAACTCTAGGAAAAACAGTGTTTTTTAACTGTTGTTATTCTTCAACCCTACGAAAAACCGTGTTTTTCAATCAAATTATTCTTCAACCCTAGGAAAAACAGTGTTTTTTAACTGTTGTTATTCTTCAACCCTACGAAAAACAGTGTTTTTTCAATCTAATTATTCTTCAACCTCAGGAAAAACAGTGTGCTTTCACTCTAATTATTCTTCAACCCTAGGAAAAGCAGTTTTTTCACACTAATTACTCTTCAACTCTTGGAAAAACAGTGTTTTTTTTACTCTAATTATTCTTCATCCATAGGAAAAACAGAGTTTTTTCACTCTAGTTATTCTTCGACCCGAGGAAAACAGTGTTTTTAAGTTTTGTTATTCTTCAACACTAGGAAAATCAGTGTTTTTGACCCTTGTTATTCTTCAACCCAAGGAAAAACAGTGTTATTTAACTCTAATTATTCTTCAACCCAAGCAGAAACAGTGTTTTTTCACTCCAACTATTTTTCACCCCTAGGAAAAACAGTGTTTAGTTAACTCTAATTATTCATCAGCCCTAGGAAAAACATTGAATTTAACTCTTGTTATTCTTCAACCGTAGGAAAAACAATGTTTCTTAACTCTTGTTATACTTCATCCCTAGAAAAACAGTTTATTCACTCTATTATTCCTCAACTCTAGGAAAAACAGTGTTTTTTCAATCAAATTATTCTTCAACCCAAGGAAAAACAGTGTTTCTTAACTGTTGTTATTCTTCAACCCTACGAAAAACAGTGTTTTTTCAATCAAATTATTCTTCAACCCTAGGAAAATCAGTGTTTTTTAACTGTTGTTATTCTTCAAACCTACGAAAAACCGTGTTTTTTAATCTAATTATTCTTCAACCTCAGGAAAAACAGTGTTCTTTCACTCTAATTATTCTTCAAACCTAGGAAAAACAGTTTTTTTCAGTCGAATTATTCTTCAACTCTTGGAAAAACAGTGTTTTTTTACTCTAATTATTCTTCATCCATAGGGAAAACAGAGTTTTCTCACTCTAGTTATTCTTCGACCCGAGGAAAAACAGTGTTTTTTAAGTCTTGTTATTCTTCAACCCAAGGATTAACGGTGTTATTTTACACTAATTATTCTTCAACCCAAGCAGAAACAGTGTTTTTTCACTCTAACTATTTTTCAGCCCTAGGAAAAACAGTGTTTAGTTAACTCTAATTATTCTTCAACCCTAGGAAAAACATTGAATTTAACTCTTGTTATTCTTCAACCGTAGGAAAAACAGTGTTTCTTAACTCTTGTTATACTTCAACCCTAGAAAAACAGTTTATTCACTCTATTATTCCTCAACACTAGGAAAAACTGTGTTTTTTCAATCAAATTACCTTTCAACCCTAGGAAAAACAGTGTTTTTTATCTGTTGTTATTCTTCAACCCTACGAAAAACGGTGTTTTTTAATCTAATTATTCTTCAACCTCAGGAAAAACAGTGTTCTTTCACTCTAATTATTCCTCAACCCTAGGAAAAACAGTTTTTTCACTCTAATTATTCTTCAACTCTTGGAAAAACAGTGTTTTTTACTCTTATTATTCTTCAACCCTAGGAAAAACAGAGTTTTTTCACTCTAGTTATTCTTCGACCCGAGGAAAAACAGTGCCTTTTAAGTCTTGTTATTCTTCAACCCTAGGAAAACAGTGTTCTTTCACTCTACTGATTCTTCTACCCGAGGAAAAACAGTGTTTTTTAAACTTATTATTCACCAACCCAAGGAAAAACAGTGTTTTTAACTCGAATTCTTCTTCGACCCTATGAAAAACAGAGATTTTTCACTCTAATTATTCTTCATCTCTAGGAAAAACAGCGTTTTTTTCAATCTAAATATTCTTCCACCCTAGGAAAAACAGGGTATATAACCCTTGTTATTCTTCAACCCTAGGAAAAACAGTGTTTTTAACTGTTATTATTCTTCAACCCTACGGAAAAAAGTGTTTTTTATTCTTATTATTCATCAACCTCAGGAAAAACAGTGTTCTTTCACTCGAATTATTCTTCAACCCTAGGAAAAACAGTGTTTTTTAAAACTTATTAATCATCAACCCTGGGAAAAACAGTGTTTTTAACTCTAATTCTTCTTCAACCCTATGAAAAATAGTGATTATTCACTCTAATTATCCTTCAACCCTAGGAAAAACAGTGTTTTTTAATCAGATTATTCTTCTTCCCTAGGAAAAACAGAGTTTCTTCACACTAAATATTCTTCCACCCAAGGAAAAACAGTGTAAAAAAAACAGTGTTTTTCCTAGGGTTCAAAAATTATTAGTGTGAAAGGACACTGTTTTTCCTAGGGTTGAAGAATAGTTAGAGTGAAAAAAACTGTTTTGCTTGGGTTAAAGAATAATTAGAGTTAAATAACACTGTTTTTCCTTGAATTGAAGAATAACAAGAGTCAAAAAACAGGAAAGCGGTGTTTTTAACTCTAATTATTCTTCAACCCTAGGAAAGAAGTGTCTTTCTATGTAATTATTTACAACCCTAGGAAAAACAGTGTTTTTTACTCTAATTATTCTTCAACCTTAGGAAAAACAGTGTTATTTTACACTAATTATTCTTCAACCCAAGCAGAAACAGTGTTTTTTCACTCTAACTATTTTTCAACAGTGTTTAGTTAACTCTAATTATTCTTCAACCCTAGGAAAAACATTGAATTTAACTCTTGTTATTCTTCAACCGTAGGAAAAACAGTGTTTCTTAACTCTTGTTATACTTCAACCCTAGAAAAACAGTTTATTCACTCTATTATTCCTCAACACTAGGAAAAACTGTGTTTTTTCAATCAAATTATCCTTCAACCCTAGGAAAAACAGTGTTTTTTAACTGTTGTTATTCTTCAACCCTAGGAAAAACAGTGTTTATTAATCTAATTATTCTTCAACCTCAGGAAAAACAGTGTTCCTTCACTCTAATTATTTTTCAACCCTAGGAAAAACAGTATTTTCACTCTAATTATTCTTCAACTCTTGGAAAAACAGTGTTTTTTTACTCTTATTATTCTTCAACCCTAGGAAAAACAGAGTTTTTTCACTCTAGTTATTCTTCGACCCGAGGAAAAACAATGCCTTTTAAGTCTTGTTATTCTTCAACCCTAGGAAAACAGTGTTCTTTCACTCTACTGATTCTTCTACCCGAGGAAAAAACAGTTTTTTCACTCTAATTATTCTTCAACTCTTGGAAAAAAAGTGTTCTTTCACTCTACTGATTCTCCTACCCGAGGAAAAACTGTTTTTTAAACTTATTATTCCCCAACCCAAGGAAAAACAGTGTTTTTTAACTCTAATTCTTCTTCGACCCTATGAAAAACAGAGATTTTTCACTCTAAATATTCTTCAACTCTAGGAAAAACAGCGTTTTTTTCAATCTAAATATTCTTCCACCCTAGGAAAAACAGTGTATTTAACCCTTGTTATTCTTCAACTCTAGGAAAAACAGTGTTTTTAACTGTTATTATTCTTCGACCCTACGGAAAACAGTGTTTTTTTTTATTCTTATTATTCATCAACCTCAGGAAAAACAGTGTTCTTTCACTCGAATTATTCTTCAACCCTAGGAAAAACAGTGTTTTTTTAAACTTATTAATCATCAACCCTGGGAAAAAACAGTGTTTTTAACTCTAATTCTTCTTCAACCCTATGAAAAATAGTGATTATTCACTCTAATTATCCTTCAACCCTAGGAAAAACAGTGTTTTTTATTCAGATTATTCTTCTCCCCTAGGAAAAACAGAGTTTCTTCACTCTAAATATTCTTCCACCCAAGGAAAAAACAGTGTTTTTTAACTCTTGTTAGTCTTCAACCGTAGGAAAAACAGTGTTTTTGAACTCGTGTTATCTTTTAACCCCTACGAAGAACAGTGTTTATTTACTCTAATTATTCTTCAACCCTAGGAAAAACAGAGTTTTTTTACTCTCCTTATTCCTCAACACTACGATAACAGTGTTTTTTCACTGATTATTCTTCAAGCCTAGGAAAAAACAGTGCTTTCTTAACTAATTATTCTTCAACCCAAGGAAAAACAATGTTTTTTACATTAATTATTCTTCAACCCTAGGAAAAACAGTGTTTTTTCAATCTAATTATTCTTCAACCCTAGGAAAAACAGTGTTTTTAACCCTTATTATTCTTCAACCTTAGGAAAAAACAGGGTTTTCTAACTGTTGTTATTCTTCAACCCTACGAAAAACTGTGTTTTTTCAATCTAATTATTCATCAACCCTAGGAAAAACAGTGTTTTTTAACTCTAATTTTTCTTCAAACCTATGAAAAACAGTGATTTTTCACTCTAGTTATTCTTCGAACCGAGGAAAAACAGTGTCTTTTAAGTCGTGTTATTCTTCAACCCTAGGAAAATCAGTGTTTCTTAACTCTTGTTATTCTTCAACCCAAGAAAAAACAGTGTTATTTAACTCTAATTATTCTTCAACCCAAGCAAAACAGTGTTTTTTCACTCTAACTATTCTTCAACCCTAGGAAAAACAGTGTTCTTTCACACTAATAATTTTTGAACCCTAGGATAAACGCTGTTTTTTAACTCTTGTTATTCTTCAACCCTAGGAAAAACAATGTTTTGTCACTCTAATTATTCTTCAACCCTAGGAAAGCAGTGTTTTTATCTCTAATTATTCTTCAACCCTAGGAGAAAAGTGTGTTTCACTCTAATTATTTACAACCCTAGAAAAAACAGTGTTTTTTACTCTAATTATTCTTCAACCCTAGGAAAAACAGTGTTCCTTTACACTAATTATTTTTCAACCCAAGCAGAGACAGTGTTTTTTCACTCTAACTATTTTTCAACTCTAGGAAAATCAGTGTTTAGTTAACTCTAATTATTCTTCAACCATAGGAAAAACATTGAATTTAACTCTTGTTATTCTTCAACCATAGGAAAAACAGTTTTTCTTAACTCTTGTTATACATCAACCCTAGAAAAAACAGTTTTTTCTCTCAAATATTCCTCAACACCAGGAAAAAACAGTGTATCTTCAATCAAATTATTCATCAACCCTAGGAAAAACAGTGTTTTTTAATTGTTGTTATTCTTCAACCCTACGAAAAACAGTGTTTTTTCAATCTAATTATTCTTCAACCTCAGGAAAAACAGTGTAATTTCACTCTAATTATTCTTCAACTCTAGGATCAACAGTGTTTTTTCACTCTACTGATTCTTCAACCCTAGGAAAATTAGTGTTTTTTCAATCTAATTATTCATCAACCCTAGGAAAAACAGTGTTTTTAACTCTAATTTTCTTCAACCCTATGAAAATTGGTGATTATTCACTCTAATTATCTTTCAACCCTAGGAAAAACAGTGTTTTTACTCTGATTATTCTTCTTCCCTAGGAAAAAGAGAGTTTCTTCACTCTAAATATTCTTCCACCCTAGGAAAAACAGTGTTTTTGAACTCTTGTTATCCGTCAATCCTACGAAAAACAGTGTTTTTTTCAATCTAATTATTCATCAACCCTAGGAAAGACAGTGTTTTTAACTCTAATTTTCTTCAACCCTATGAAAAACAGTGATTTTTCACTCTAGTTATTCTTCGACCCGAGGAAAAACAGTGTCTTTTAAGTCTTGTTATTCTTCAACCCTAGGAAAATCAGTGTTTTTTGACTCTTGTTATTCTTAAACCCAAGGAAAAACAGTGTTATTTAAATCTAATTATTCTTCAACCCAAGCGAAACAGTGTTTTTTCACTCTAACTATTCATCAACCCAAGGGAAAACAGTGTTCTTTCACACTAATAATTTTTGAACCCTAGGAAAAACGGTGTTTTTTAACTCTTGTTATTCTTCAACCCTAGGAAAAACAATGTTTTGTCACTCTAATTTTTCTTCAACCCTAGGAAAGCAGTGTTTTTATCTAATTATTCTTCAACCCTAGGAAAAAAGTGTGTTTAACTCTAATTATTTACAAGCCTAGGAAAAACAGTGTTTTTTACTCTAATTATTTTTCAACCCTAGGAAAAACAGTGTTTAGTTAACTCTAATTATTCTTCAACCCTAGGAAAAACATTGAACTTAACTCTTTTTATGGTTCAACCGTAGGAAAAACGGTGTTTCTTAACTCTTGTTATACTTCAACCCTAGAAAAACAGTTTATTCACTCTATTATTCCTCAACACTAGGAAAAACAGTGTTTTTTCAATCAAATTATTCTTCAACCCTAGGAAAAACAGTGTTTTTTAACTCTTGTTATTCTTCAACCCTACGAAAAACAGTGTTTTTTCAATGTAATTATTCTTCAACCTCAGGAAAAATAGTGTTCTTTCACTCTAATTATTCTTCAACCCTAGGAAAAACAGTTTTTTTCACTCTAGTTATTCTTTGACCCAAAGAAAAACAGTGCCTTTTAAGACTTGTTATTCTTCAACCCTAGGAAAACAGTGTTCTTTCACTCTACTGATTCTTCTACCCTAGGAAAAACAGTGTTTTTAAAACTTATTATTCATCAACCCAAGGAAAAACAGTGTTTTTAACTCTAATTCTTCTACGACCCTATGAAAACAGAGATTTTTCACTTTAATTATTCTTCAACTCTATGAAAAACAGTGTTTTTTCAATCAAATAATCTTCCACCCTAGGAAAAACAGTGTTTTTAACCCTTGTTATTCTTCAACCCTAGGAAAAACAGTGTTTTTAACTGTTATTATTCTTCAACCCTACAAAAAACAGAGTTTTTTCATTCTTATTATTCTTCAACCTCAGGAAAAACAGTGTTCTTTCAATCTAATTATTCTTCAACGCTAGGAAAAACAGTGTTCTTTCACTCTAATTATTCTTCAACCCTAGGATAAACAGTTTTTTTCACTCTAATTATTCTTCAACTCTTGGAAAAACAGAGGTTTTTCAAACTGGCTATTCTTCGACCCGAGGAAAAGGAGTGTTTTTTAAGTCTTGTTATTCTTCAACCCTAGGATAAACAGTGTATTTTCACTCTACTGATTCTTCAACCCTAGGAAAAACAGTGTTTTTTTAAACTTATTATTGATCAACCCAGGGAAGAACAGTGTTTTTTAACTCTAATTCTTCTTCAACCCTATGAAAAATAGTGATTATTCACTCTAATTATCCTTCAACACTAGGAAAAACAGTGTTTTTTACTCTCATTATTCCTCAACACTACTATAACAGTGTTTTTTCACCCTGATTATTCTTCAACCCTAGGAAAAAACAGTGCTTTTTAAACTAATTATTCTTCAACCCAAGGAAAAAACAAAGTTTTTTACACTAATTATTCTTCAACCCTAGGAAAAAAGTGTTTTTTTCAATCTAATTATTCTTCAACCCTAGGAAAAACAGTGTTTATAACCCTTATTATTCGTCAAACCTAGGAAAAAAAGTGTTTTTCAACTGTTGTAATTCTTCAACACTACGAAAAACAGTTTTTTTTTTCAATCCAATTATTCATCAACCATAGGACAAACAGTGTTTTTTTAACTCTAATTCTTCTTCAACCCTATGAAAAATAGTGATTTTTCACTCTAATTATCCTTCAATCCTAGGAAAAACAGTGTTTTTTACTCTGATTATTCCTCTTCCCTAGGAGAAACAGAGTTTTTTCACTCAAAATATTCTTCCACCCTAGGAAAACAGTGTTTTTTAACTCTTGTTAGTCGTCAACCGTAGGAAAAACAGTGTCTTTGAACTCTTGGTATCTTTCAAACCTACGAAGAGCAGTGTTTATTTACTCTAATTATTCTTCAACCCTAGGAAAAACAGTGTTTTCACTCTAATTATTCATCAACCCTAGGAAAAACAATGTTTTTTACACCAATTATTCTTCAACCCTAGGAAACACAGTGCTTTTTCAATCTAATTATTCTTCAACCCTAGGAAAAACAGTGCTTTTTCAATCTAATTTTTCTTCAACCCTAGGAAAAACTGTTTTTTCAATCTAATTATTCTTCAACCCTAGGAAAAACAGTGTTTTAACCCTTGTTATTCTTTAACCCTACGAAAAACAGTGTTTTTTCAATCTAATTATTCATCAACCCTAGGAAAAACAGTGTTTTTTAACTCTAATTCTTCTTCAAACCTATGAAAAATAGTGATTTTTCACTTTAAATTTCCTTCCACCATAAGAAAAACAGGGTTTTTTACTCTCATTATTCCTCAACACTACGATAACAGTGTTTTTTCACTCTGATTATTCTTCAACCCTAGGAAAAAATAGTGCTTTTTAAACTAATTATTCTTCAACTCTAGGAAAAACAATGTTTTTTACATTAATTATTTTTCAACCCTAGGAAAAACAGTGTTTTTTCAATCTAATTATTTTTCAACCCTAGGAAAAACAGAGTTTTTTCACACTAGTTATTCTTCGACCCGAGGAAAAACAGTGTTTTTTAAGTCTTGTTAGTCTTCAACCCTAGGAAAAACAGTGTTTTTTATCTCTAATTCTTTTTCAACCCTTTGAAAAACAGTGTTTTTCACGCCAATTATTCTTCAACCCTAGGAAAAACAATGTTTTTTCACTCTAAATATTCTTCCACCCTAGGAAAAAACAGTGTTTTTTAACTCTTGTTATTCTTCAACCGTAGGAAAAACAGTGTTTTTTGACTCTTGTTATTCTTCAACCCAAGGAAATAAGTGTTATTTAACTCTAATTATTCTTTAACCCAAGCAAAACAGTTTTTTTCACTCTAACTATTCTTCAACCCTAGGAAAAACAGTGTCCTTTCACACTAATAATTTTTGAACCCTAGGAAAAACAATGTTTTTTAACTCTTGTTATTCTTCAACCCTAGGAAAAAAGTGTTTTGTCACTCTAATTAATCTTCAACTCTAGGAAAGCGGTGTTTTTAACTCTAATTATTCTTCAACCCTAGGAAAGAAGTGTCTTTCACTGTAATTATTTACAACCCTAGGAAAAACAGTGTTTTTTACTCTAATTATTCTTCAACCTTAGGAAAAACAGTGTTTTTAACCCTTGTTATTCTTTAATCCTACGAAAAACAGTGTTTTTTCAATCTAATTATTCATCAACCCTAGGAAAAACAGTGTTTTTTAACTCAATTTTTCTTCAAGCCTATGAAAAGCAGTGATTTTTCACTCTAATTATCCTTCAACCCTAGGGAAAACAGTGTTTTTAAGTAATGTTTTTCTTCAACCGTAGGAAAAATAGTGTTTTTCACTATAATTATTCTTCAACCCTAGGAAAAACAGTGTTTCTTAAACTAATTATTCTTCAACCCAAGGAAAAACAGTATTTTTTCACTCTAATTATTTTTCAACCCTAGGAAAAACAGTTTTATTAACTCATGTTATTTTCGAACCCTAGGAAAAACAGTGTTTTTTCAATCTAATAAATCTTCAACCCTAGGAAGAACAGTGTTTTTTCACTCTAATTATTGTTCAACCCTAGGGAAAACAGTTTTATTAACTCTTGTTATTTTTCAACCCTAGGAGAAACAGTGTTTTTTCAATCTAATAAATCTTCAACCCTAGGAAACAGTGTTTTTTTCATTCTAATTATTGTTCAACCCTAGGGAAAACAGAGTTTTTTCACTCTAATTATCCTTCAATCCAAGAAAAACAGTGTTTTTTACTCTGATTATTCCTATTCCCTAGGAAAAACAGAGTTTTTTCACTCTAAATATTCTTCCACCCTAGGAAAAACAGTGTTTTTTTAAACTCTTGTTAGTCGTCAAACGTAGGAAAAACAGTGTCTTTGAACTCTTGGTATCCTTCAACCCTACGAAGTGCAGTGTTTATTTACTCTAATTATTCTTCATCCCTAGGAAAAACTGTTTTTTTACTCTCATTATTCCTCAACACTACGATAACAGTGTTTTTTCACTCTAATTATTCTTCAACTCTTGGAAAAACAGTGTTTTACTCTAATTATTCATCAACCCTAGGAAAAACAATGTTTTTTACACCAATTATTCTTCAACCCTAGAAAAAACAGTGTTTTTTCAATCTAATCATTCTTCAACCCTAGGAAAAACGGTGTTTTTTCAATCTTATTTTTCTCCAACCCTAGGAAAAACAGTGTTTTTAAACCTTGTTATTCTTCTACCCTAGGAAAAACAGTGTTTTGTAACTGTTGTTATTCTTCAACTCTACGAAAATTAGTATTTTTTCAATCTAATTATTCTTCAACCTCAGGAAAAACAGTGTTTTTTAACTGTTGTTATTCTTCACCCTACGAAAAACAGTGTTTTTAATCTAATTATTCTTCAACCTCAGGAAAAACAGTGTTCTTTCACTCTAATTATTCTTCAACCCTAGGAAAAACAGTTTTTTCACTCTAATTATTCTTCAACTCTTGGAAAAACAGTCTTTTTTACTCTTATTATTCTTCAATCCTAGGAAAAACAGAGTTTTTTCACTCTAGTTATTCTTCGACCCGAGGAAAAACAGTGCCTTTTAAGTCTTGTTATTCTTCAACCCTAGGAAAACAGTGTTCTTTCACTCTACTGATTCTTCTACCCGAGGAAAAACAGTGTTTTTTAAACTTATTATTCACCAACCCAAGGAAAAACAGTGTTTTTAACTCGAATTCTTCTTCGACCCTATGAAAAACAGAGATTTTTCACTCTAATTATTCTTCAACTCTAGGAAAAACAGCGTTTTTTTCAATCTAAATATTCTTCCACCCTAGGAAAAACAGTGTATTTAACCCTTGTTATTCTTCAACCCTAGGAAAAACAGTGTTTTTTATTCAGATTATTCTTCTTCCCTAGGAAAAACAGAGTTTCTTCACTCTAAATATTCTTCCACCCTAGGAAAAACAGTGTTTTTTAACTCTTGTTAGTTTTCAACCGTAGGAAAAACAGTGTTTTTGAACTCGTGTTATCTTTCAACCCTACGAAGAACAGTGTTTATTTAATCTAATTATTCTTCAACCCTAGGAAAAACAGAGTTTTTTTACTCTCATTATTCCTCAACACTACGATAACAGTGTTTTTTCACTCTGATTATTCTTCAACCCTAGGAAAAAAACAGTGCTTTTTAAACTAATTATTCTTCAACCCAAGGAAAAACAACGTTTTTTACACTAATTATTCTTCAACCCAAGGAAAAACAGTGTTTTTTCAATCTAATTATTCTTCAACCCTAGGAAAACAGTGTTTTTAACCCTTATTATTCTTCAACCTTAGGAAAAAACAGGGTTTTTTGACTCTTGTTATTCTTCAACCCTAGGAAAAACAGTGTTATTTAACTCTAATTTTTCTTCAACCCAAGCAAAACAGTGTTTTTTCACTCTAACTATTCTTCAACCCTAGGAAAAACAGTGTTCCTTCACACTAATAATTTTTGAACCCTAGGATAAACGCTGTTTTTTAACTCTTGTTATTCTTCCACCCTAGGAAAAACAATGTTTTGTCACTCTAATTATTCTTCAACCCTAGGAAAGCAGTGTTTTTATCTCTAATTATTCTTCAACCCTAGGAGAAAAGTGGGTTTCACTCTGATTATTTACAACCTTAGGAAAAACAGTGTTTTTTACTCTAATTATTCTTCAACCCTAGGAAAAACAGTGATCCTTTACACTAATTATTTTTCAACCCAAGCAGAGACAGTGTTTTTTCACTCTAACTATTTTTCAACTCTAGGAAAAACAGTGTTTAGTTAACTCTAATTAATCTTCAACCATAGGAAAAACATTGAATTTAACTCTTGTTATTCTTCAACCATAGGAAAAACAGTTTTTCTTAACTCTTGTTATAAATCAACCCTAGAAAAACAGTTTATTCATTCAAATATTGATCAACACCAGGAAAAACAGTGTATCTTCAATCAAATTATTCATCAACCCTAGGAAAAACAGTGTTTTATAATTGTTGTTATTCTTCAACCCTACGAAAAACAGTGTTGTTTCAATCTAATTATTCTTCAACCTCAGGAAAAACAGTGTACATTCACTCTAATTATTCTTCAACCCTGGGAAAAACAGTATTTTTTCACTCTAATTATTCTTCAACTCTTTGAAAAAAAAGTTTTTTTTACTTTAATTATTCTTCAACCCTAGGAAAACAGAGTTTTTTTCAAACTAGTTATTCTTCGCCCCGAGGAAAAACGGTGTTTTTTAAGTCTTGTTATTTTTCAAACCTAGGATCAACAGTGTTTTTTCACTCTACTGATTCTTCAATCCAAGGAAAATTAGTGTTTTTTAAACTTATTATTCATCAACCCTGGGAAAAACAGTGTTTTTTCAATCTAATTATTCATCAACCCTAAGAAAAACAGTGTTTTTAACTCTAATTTTCTTCAACCCTATGAAAAACAGTGAGTTTTCACTCTAGTTATTCTTCGACCCGAGGAAAAACAGTGTTTTTTAAGTCTTGTTATTCTTCAACCCTAGGAAAATCAGTGTTTTTTGACTCTTGTTATTCTTCAACCCAAGCGAAACAGTGTTTTTTCACTCTAACTATTCTTCAACCCAAGGAAAAACAGTGTTCTTTCTCACCAATAATTTTTGAACCCTAGGAAAAACGCTGTTTTTTAACTCTTGTTATTCATCAACCCTAGGAAAAACAATGTTTTGTCACTCTAATTGTTCTTCAACCCTAGGAAAGCAGTGTTTTTATCTCTAATTATTCTTCAACCCTAGGAAAAAAGTGTGTTTCACTCTAATTATTTACAACCCTAGGAAAAACAGTGTTTTTTACTCTAATTATTCTTCAACCCTAGGAAAAACAGTGTTATTTTGCACTAATTATTCTTCAACCCAAGCAGAAACAGTGTTTTTTCACTCTAACTATTTTTCAACCCTAGGAAAAACAGTGTTTAGTTAACTCTAATTATTCTTCAATCCTAGGAAAAACATTGAATTTAACTCTTTTTATGGTTCAACCGTAGGAGAAACAGTGTTTCTTAACTATTGTAATACTTCAACCCTAGAAAAACAGTTTATTCACTCTATTATTCCTCAACACTAGGAAAAGCAGTGTTTTTTCAATCAAATTATTCTTCAACCCTAGGAAAAGCAGTGTTTTTTAACTGTTGTTATTCTTCAACCCTACGAGAAACAGTGTTTTTGCAATGTAATTATTCCTCAACCTCAGGAAAAATAGTGTTCTTTCACACTAATTATTCTTCAACCCTAGGAAAAACAGTTTTTTTCACTCTAGTTATTCTTCGGCCCGAGGAAAAACAGTGCCTTTTAAGACTTGTTATTCTTCAACCCTAGGAAAACAGTGTTCTTTCACTCTACTGATTCTTCTACCCTAGGAAAAACAGTGTTTTTAAAACTTATTATTCATCAACCCAAGGAAAAACAGTGTTTTTAACTCTAATTCTTCTTCCACCCTAGGAAAAACAGTGTTTTTAACCCTTGTTATTCTTCAACCCTAGGAAAAACAGTGTTTTTAACTGTTATTATTCTTCAACCCTACGAAAAACAGTGTTTTTTTCATTCTTATTATTCTTCAACCTCAGGAAAAACAGTGTTCTTTCACTCTAATTATTCTTCAACCCTAGGAAGAAACGTGTTTTTTCACTCTAATTATTCTTCAACTCTTGGAAAAACAGTGTTTTTTTACTCTAATTGTTCTTCAACTTTGGAAAAACAGAGTTTTTTCAAACTAGTTATTCTTCGACCTGAGGAAAAGGGGTGTTTTTTAAGTCTTGTTATTCTTCAACCCTAGGATAAACAGTGTTTTTTCACTCTACTGATTCTTCAACCCTAGGAAAAACAGTGTTATTTTAACTTATTATTCATCAACCCAGGGAAGAACAGTGTTTTTTAACTCTAATTCTTCCTCAACCCTATGAAAAATAGTGATTATTCACTCTAATTATCCTTCAACACTAGGAAAAACAGTGTTTTTTACTCTGATTATTCTTCTTCCCTAGGAAAAACTGAGTTTCTTCACTCTAAATATTCTTCCACCCTAGGAAAGGCAGTGTTTTTTAACTTTTGATAGTCTTCAACCCTAGGAAAAACAGTATTTTTGAACTCTTGTTATCTTTCAACCCTACGAAGAACAGTGTTTATTTACTCTAATTATTCTTCATCCCTAGGAAAAACAGTGTTTTTTACTCTCATTATTCCTCAACACTACTATAACAGTGTTTTTTTCACTCTGATTATTCTTCAACCCTAGGAAAAAACAGTGCTTTTTAAACTAACTATTCTTCAACCCAAGGAAAAACAAAGTTTTTTACACTAATTATTCTTCAACCCTAGGAAAAACAGTGTTTTTTCAATCTAATTATTCTTCAACCCTAGGAAAAACAGTGTTTATAACCCTTATTATTCTTCAAACCTAGGAAAAACAGTGTTTTTCAACTGTTGTAATTCTTCAACCCTACGAAAAACAGTTTTTTTTTCAATCTAATTATTCATCAACCTTAGGACAAACAGTGCTTTTTAACTCTAACTCTTCTTCAACCCTATGAAAAACAGTGATTTTTCACTCTAATTATCCTTTAATCCTAGGAAAAACAGTGTTTTTTACTCTGATTATTCCTCTTCCCTAGGAGAAACAGAGTTTTTTCACTCTAAATATTCTTCCACCCTAGGAAAACAGTGTTTTTTAACTCTTGTTAGTCGTCAACCGTAGGAAAAACAGTGTCTTTGAACTCTTGGTATCTTTCAACCCTACGAAGAGCAGTGTTTATTTACTCTAATTATTCTTCAACCCTAGTCAAAACAGTGTTTTTTCACTCTAATTATTCTTCAACTCTTGGAAAAACAGTGTTTTCACTCTAATTATTCATCAACCCTAGGAAAAACAATTTTTTTACACCAATTATTCTTCAACCCTAGAAAAAAACAGAGCTTTTTCAATCTAATTATTCTTCAACCCTAGGAAAAACAGTGCTTTTTCAATCTAATTATTCTTCAACCCTCGGAAAAAGAGTGTTTTTTCAATCTAATTATTCTTCAACCCTAGGAAAAACAGTGTTTTTAACCCTTGTTATTCTTTAACCCTACGAAAAACAGTGTTTTTTTCAATCTAATTATTCATCAACCCTAGGAAAAACAGTGTTTTTTAACTCAATTCTTCTTCAACCCTATGAAAAACAGTGATTTTTCACTCTAATTATCCTTCAACCCTAGGGAAAACAGTGTTTTTAAGTAATGTTTTTTTCAACCCTAGGAAAAACAGTGTTTTTCACTATAATTATTCTTCAATCCTAGGAAACAGTGTTTCTTAAACTAATTATTCTTCAACCCAAGGAAAAACAGTATTTTTTCACTCTAATTATTTTTCAACCCTAGGAAAAACAGTTTTATTAACTCTTGTTATTTTTCAACCCTAGGAAAAACAGTGTTTTTTCAATCTAATAAATCTTCAACCCTAGGAAGAACAGTGTTTTTTTCACTCTAATTATTGTTCAACCCTAGGGAAAACAGAGTTTTTTCACTCTAATTATCCTTCAATCCTAGGAAACACAGTGTTTTTTACTCTGATTATTCCTCTTCCCTAGGAAAAACAGAGTTTTTCACTCTAAATATTCTTCCCCCCTAGGAAAAACAGTGTTTTTTTAAACTCTTGTTAGTCGTCAAACGTAGGAAAAACAGTGTCTTTGAACTCTTGGTATCCTACAACCCTACGAAGTGCAGTGTTTATTTACTCCAATTATTCTTCATCCCTAGGAAAGACTGTTTTTTTTTACTCTTATTATTCCTCAACACTACGATAACAGTGTTTTTTCACTCTAATTATTCTTCAACTCTTGGAAAAACAGTGTTTTACTCTAATTATTCATCAACCCTAGGAAAAACAATGTTTTTTTACACCAATTATTCTTCAACCCTAGGAAAAAGAGTGTTTTTTCAATCTAATCATTCTTCAACCCTAGGAAAAACAGTGTTTTTTCAATCTAATTATTCTTCAACCCTAGGAAAAACAGTGTTTTTAACCCTTGTTATTCTTCAACCCTAGGAAAAACAGTGTTTTTTAACTGTTGTTATTCTTCAACCCTACGAAAATTAGTATTTTTTCAATGTAATTATCCATCAACCCTAGGAAAACAGTGTTTTTAACTCTAATTCTTCTTCAACCCTATGAAAAACAGTGATTTTTCACTCTAATTATCCCTCAACCCTAGGGAAACAATGTTTTTAAGTCTTGTTTTTCTTCAACCCTAAGAAAAACAGTGTTTTTCACTATAATTATTCTTCAACCCTAGAAAAAACAGTGTTTCTTAAACTAATTATTCTTCAACCCAAGGAAAAACAGTATTTTTTCACTCTAATTATTTTTCAACCCTAGGAAAAACAGTTTTATTAACTCTTGTTATTTTTCAACCCTGGGAAAAACAGTGTTTTTTCAATCTAATAAATCTTCAACCCTAGGAAGAACAGTGTTTTTTTACTCTAATTATTCTTCAACCCTAGGGAAAACAGTGTTTTTTCAATCAAATTATTCTTCAACCCTAGGAAAAACAGTTTTTTTAACTCTTGTTATTTTTCAACCCGAATAAAAACGTTGTTTTTTCACTCTAAACATTTTTCAACCCTAGGAAAAACAGTGTTCGTTCACTCTAATTATTCTTCAACCCTAGTAAAAGCAATGTTTTTTCACTCTAATTATTCTTCATCCCTATGAAGAACAGTGATTGCTAACTCTTGTTATTCTTCAACCCAAGGAAAAACAGTATTTTTTAACTCTAGTTATCCTTCAACCCTAAGACGAACAGTGTTTTTTAACTCTAATTATCCTTCAAACCTAGGAAAAACAGTGTGTTTTCACTCTAATTATATTTCAACCCTAGGAAAAGCAGTGTTTTTTTACTCTAATTATTCTTCAACCCTAAGAAAAACAGTTTTACTTCACTCTAATTATTCTTCAACACAAGCAGAAACAGTGTTTTTTCTCTCTAACTATTCTTCAACCCTAGGAAAAACAGTGTTTTTTAACTCTAATTATACTTCAACCCTAGGAAAAACAGTGAAATCAACACTTGTTATTCTTCATCCGTAGGATAAACAGTGTTTCTTAACTCTTGTTATACTTCAACCCTAGAAAAACTGTTTTTCACTCTATTTTTCATCAACACTAGGAAAAACAGTGTTTTTTCGATCAAATTATTCTTCAACTCTAGGAAAAAAGTGTTTTTTAACTGTTGATATTCTTCAACCCTAGGAAAAACACTGTTTTTTCAATCTAATTATTTTTCAACCTTAGGAAAAACAGTGTTCTTTCACTCTAATTATTCTTCAACCCTAGGTAAATGAGAGTTTTTTCACTCTAATTATTCTTCAACCCCAGGAAAAACAGTGTTTTTAAGCCTTGCTATTCTTCAACCCTTGGAATAACAGTGTTTTTTCACTATAATTATTCTTCAACCCTAGGAAAAACAGTGTTTTTTAAACTAATTATTCTTCAACCCAACGGATAACAGTGTTTATTCACTCTAATTATTCATCAACCCTAGGAAAAATAGTATTTTTTCACCCTAATTATTCTTCAACTCTTGGAAAAACAGTGTTTTTTACTCTAATTGTTCTTCAACTTTGGAAAAACAGAGTTTTCTCAAACTAGTTATTCTTCGACCTGAGGAAAAGGGGTGTTTTTTAAGTCTTGTTATTCTTCAACCCTAGGATAAACAGTGTTTTTTCACTCTACTGATTCTTCAACCCTAGGAAAAACAGTGTTTTTTTAACTTAATATTCATCAACCCAGGGAAGAACAGTGTTTTTTAACTCTAATTCTTCTTCAACCCTATGAAAAATAGTGATTATTCACTCTAATTATCCTTCAACACTAGGAAAAACAGTGTTTTTACTCTGATTATTCTTCTTCCTTAGGAAAAACAGAGTTTCTTCACTCTAAATATTCTTCCACCCTAGGAAAGACAGTGTTTTTTAACTTTTGTTAGTCTTCAACAGTAGGAAAAACAGTATTTTTGAACTCTTGTTATCATTCAACCCTACGAAGAACAGTGTTTATTTACTCTAATTATTCTTCATCCCTAGGAAAAACAGTGTTTTTTACTCTCATTATTCCTCAACACTACTATAACAGTGTTTTTTTCACTCTGATTATTCTTCAACCCTAGGAAAAAACAGTGCTTTTTAAACTATCTATTCTTCAACCCAAGGAAAAACAAAGTTTTTTACACTAATTATTCTTCATTCCTAGGAAAAACAGTGTTTTTTCAATCTAATTATTCTTCAACCCTAGGAAAAACAGTGTTTATAACCCTTATTATTCTTCAAACCTAGGAAAAACAGTGTTTTTCAACTGTTGTAATTCTTCAACCCTACGAAAAACAGTTTTTTTTTCAATCTAATTATTCATCAACCTTAGGACAAACAGTGTTTTTTAACTCTAATTCTTCTTCAACCCTATGAAAAACAGTGATTTTTCACACTAATTATCCTTTAATCCCAGGAAAAACAGTGTTTTTTACTCTGATTATTCCTCTTCCCTAGGAGAAACAGAGTTTTTTCACTCTAAATATTCTTCCACCCTAGGAAAACAGTGTTTTTTAACTCTTGTTAGTCGTCAACCGTAGGAAAAACAGTGTCTTTGAACTTTTGGTATCTTTCAACCCTACGAAGAGCAGTGTTTATTTACTTTAATTATTCTTCAACCCTAGTAAAAACAGTGTTTTTTCACTCTAATTATTCTTCAACTCTTGGAAAAACAGTGTTTTCACTCTAATTATTCATCAACCCTAGGAAAAACAATTTTTTTACACCAATTATTCTTCAACCCTAGAAAAAACAGAGCTTTTTCAATCTAATTATTCTTCAACCCTAGGAAAAACAGTGCTTTTTCAATCTAATTATTCTTCAACCCTAGGAAAAACAGTGTTTTAACCCTTGTTATTCTTTAACGCTACGAAAAACAGTGTTTTTTCAATCTAATTATTCATCAACCCTAGGAAAAACAGTGTTTTTTAACTCAATTATTCTTCAACCCTATGAAAAACAGTGATTTTTCACTCTAATTATCCTTCAACCCTAGGGAAAACAGTGTCTTTTAGTAATGTTTTTCTTCAACCCTAGGAAAAACAGTGTTTTTCACTATAATTATTCTTCAATCCTAGGAAAAACAGTGTTTCTTAAACTAATTATTCTTCAACCCAAGGAAAAACAGTATTTTTTCACTCTAATTATTTTACAACCCTAGGAAAAACAGTTTTATTATCTCTTGTTATTTTTCAACCCTAGGAAAAACAGTGTTTTTTCAATCTAATAAATCTTCAACCCTAGGAAGAACAGTGTTTTTTCACTCTAATTATTGTTCAACCCTAGGGAAAACAGAGTTTTTTCACTCTAATTATCCTTCAATCCTAGAAAACACAGTGTTTTTTACTCTGATTATTCCTCTTCCCTAGGAAAAACAGAGTTTTTTCACTCTAACTATTCTTCCCCCCTAGGAAAAACAGTGTTTTTTAACTCTTGTTAGTCGTCAAACGTAGGAAAAACAGTGTCTTTGAACTCTTGGTATCCTACAACCCTACGAAGTGCAGTGTTTATTTACTCCAATTATTCTTCATCCCTAGGAAAAACTGTTTTTTTACTCTCATTATTCCTCAACACTACGATAATAGTGTTTTTTCACTCTAATTATTCTTCAACCCTAGGAAAAACAGTGTTTTTTTAACTCTTGTTATGCTTCAACCCTAGAAAAACAGTGTTCTTTAACCCTTGTTATTTTTCAACCCTAGGAAAAACAGTGTCCTTTCACTCTTATTATTATTCAACCCTAGGAAAAACAGTGTTTTTTCAATCTAATTATTCTTCAACCCTAGGAAAAACAGTGTTTTTAACCCTTGTTATTCTTCAACCCTAGGAAAAACAGTGTTTTTTAACTGTTGTTATTCTTCAACCCTATGAAAATTAGTATTTTTTCAATCTAATTATCCATCAACCCTAGGAAAACAGTGTTTTTTAACTCTAATTCTTCTTCAACCCTATGAAAAACAGTGATTTTTCACTCTAATTATCCTTCAACCCTAGGGAAACAATGTTTTAAGTCTTGTTTTTCTTCAACCCTAGGAAAAACAGTGTTTTTCACTATAATTATTCTTCAACCCTAGAAAAAACAGTGTTTCTTAAACTAATTATTCTTCAACCCAAGGAAAAACAGTATTTTTTCACTCTATTTTTCAACCCTAGGAAAAACAGTTTTATTAACTCTTGTTATTTTTCAACCCTAGGAAAAACAGTGTTTTTTCAATCTAATAAATCTTCAACCCTAGGAAGAACAGTGTTTCTTTCACTCTAATTATTCTTCAACCCTAGGGAAAACAGAGTTTTTCCACTCTACTGATCCTTCAACCCTAGGAAAAACAGTGTTTTTTCACTCCAATGATTTTTCAACCCCAGGAAAACAGTGTATTTAACTCTTGTTATTCTTCAACCCTAGGAAAAACAATGTTTTCTAACTCTAATTATTCCTCAAACCTAGGAAAAACAGTGTTTTTTCACTCGAATAATTCTTCAACCCTAGGTAAAACAGTGTTTTTTCAATCAAATTATTCCTCAACCCTAGGAAAAACAGTTTTTTTAACTCTTGTTATTTTTCAACCCGAAGAAAAAGTTGTTTTTTCACTCTAATCATTTTTCAACCCTAGGAAAAACAGTGTTCGTTCACTCTAATTATTCTTCAACCCTAGTAAAAGCAATGTTTCTTCACTCTAATTATTCTTCATCCCTATGAAGAACAGTGTTTGTTAACTCTTGTTATTCTTCAACCCAAGGAAAAACAGTATTTTTTAACTCTAGTTATCCTTCAACCCTAAGACGAACAGTGTTTTTTAACTCTAATTATCCTTCAACCCTTGGAAAAACAGTGTGTTTTCACTCTAATTATATTTCAACCCTAGGAAAAACAGTGTTTTTTTACTCTAATTATTCTTCAACCCTAGGAAAAACAGTTTTACTTCACTCTAATTATTCTTCAACACAAGCAGAAACAGTGTTTCTTCTCTCTAACTATTCTTCAACCCTAGGAAAAACAGTGTTTTTTAACTCTAATTATACTTCAACCCTAGGAAAAACAGTGAAATCTACACTTGTTATCCTTCATCCGTAGGATAAACAGTGTTTCTTAACTCTTGTTATACTTCAACCCTAGAAAAACTGTTTTTCACTCTATTTTTCATCAACACTAGGAAAAACAGTGTTTTTTCGATCAAATTATTCTTCAACTCTAGGAAAAAAGTGTTTTTTAACTGTTGATATTCTTCAACCCTAGGAAAAACACTGTTTTTTCAATCTAATTATTTTTCAACCTTAGGAAAAACAGTGTTCTTTCACTCTAATTATTCTTCAACCCTAGGTAAATGAGAGTTTTTTCACTCTAATTATTCTTCAACCCCAGGAAAAACAGTGTTTTTAAGCCTTGCTATTCTTCAACCCTTGGAATAACAGTGGTTTTTCACTATAATTATTCTTCAACCCTAGGAAAAATAGTGTTTTTTAAACTAATTATTCTTCAACCCAACGAATAACAGTGTTTATTCACTCTAATTATTCATTAACCCTAGGAAAAACAGTGTTTTTTCACGCTAATTATTCTTCAACTCTTGGAAAAACAGTGTTTTTTTACTCTAATTGTTCTTCAACTTTGGAAAAACAGAGTTTTTTCAAACCAGTTATTCTTCGACCTGAGGAAAAAGGGTGTTTTTTAAGTCTTGTTATTCTTCAACCCTAGGATAAACAGTGTTTTTTCACTCTACTGATTCTTCAACCCTAGGAAAAACAGTGTTTTTTTAAACTTATTATTCATCAACCCAGGGAAGAACAGTGTTTTTTAACTCTAATTCTTCTTCAACCCTATGAAAAATAGTGATTATTCACTCTAATTATCCTTCAACACTAGGAAAAACAGTGTTTTTTACTCTGATTATTCTTCTTCCCTAGGAAAAACAGAGTTTCTTCACTCTAAATATTCTTCCACCCTAGGAAAGACAGTGTTTTTTAACTTTTGTTAGTCTTCAACCGTAGGAAAAACTGTATTTTTGAACTCTTGTTATCTTTCAATCCTACGAAGAACAGTGTTTATTTACTCTAATTATTCTTCATCCCTAGGAAAAACAGTGTTTTTTACTCTCATTATTCCTCAACACTACTATAACATTGTTTTTTTCACTCTGATTATTCTTCAACCCTAGGAAAAATCAGTGCTTTTTAAACTAACTATTCTTCAACCCAAGTAAAAAAAAAGTTTTTTAGACTAATTATTCTTCAACCCTAGGAAAAACAGTGTTTTTTCAATCTAATTATTCTTCAACCTTAGGACAAACAGTGTTTTTTAACTCTAATTCTTCTTCAACCCTATGAAAAACAGTGATTTTTCACTCTAATTATCCTTTAATCCCAGGAAAACAGTGTTTTTACTCTGATTATTCCTCTTCCCTAGGAGAAACAGAGTTTTTTCACTCTAAATATTCTTCCACCCTAGGAAAACAGTGTTTTTAACTCTTGTTAGTCGTCAACCGTAGGAAAAACAGTGTCTTTGAACTCTTGGTATCTTTCAACCCTACGAAGAGCAGTGTTTATTTACTCTAATTATTCTTCAACCCTAGTAAAAACAGTGTTTTTTCACTCTAATTATTCTTCAACTCTTGGAAAAACAGTGTTTTCACTCTAATTATTCAACAACCCTAGGAAAAACAATTTTTTTACACCAATTATTCTTCAACCCTAGAAAAAACAGAGCTTTTTCAATCTAATTATTCTTCAACCCTAGGAAAAACAGTGCTTTTTCAATCTAATTATTCTTCAACCCTAGGAAAAAGAGTGTTTTTTCAATCTAATTATTCTTCAACCCTAGGAAAAACAGTGTTTTTAACCCTTGTTATTCTTTAACCCTACGAAAAACAGTGTTTTTTCAATCTAATTATTCATCAACCCTAGGAAAAACAGTGTTTTTAACTCAATTCTTCTTCAACCCTATGAAAAACAGTGATTTTTCACTCTAATTTCCTTCAACCCTAGGGAAAACAGTGTTTTTAAGTAATGTTTTTCTTCAACCCTAGGAAAAACAGTGTCTTTCACCATAATTATTCTTCAACCCTAAGAAAAACAGTGTTTCTTAAACTAATTATTCTTCATCCCAAGGAAAAACAGTACTTTTTCACTCTAATTATTTTTCAACCCTAGGAAAAACAGTTTTATTAACTCTTGTTATTTTTCAACCCTAGGAAAAACAGTGTTTTTTCAATCTAATAATTCTTCAACCCTAGGAAAAACAGTGTTTTTTCACTCTAATTATTCATTAACCCTAGGAAAAACGGTGTTTTTTTAACTCTAATTCTTCTTCAAACCTAGGAAAAACAGTGATTTTTCACTCTAATTATCCTTCAACCCTAGGAAAAACATTGTTTTTTCACTCTAATTATTCTTCAACCCTAGGAAAATCTGTTTTTTACTCTCATTATTCCTCAAAACTAATGTATAACAGTGTTTTTTCAGTCTAATTATTCTTCAACCATAGGAAAAACAGTGCTTTTTAAACTAATTATTCTTCAACACTAGGAAAAACACTCTTTTTACACTAATTATTCTTCAACCCTAGGAAAAACAGTTTTTTTTCAGTCTAATTATTCTTCAGTCCTAGGATATACAGTGTTATCTACTCTTGTTATTCTTCAACCCTAGGAAAAACAATGTTTTTTCACTCTAATTATTCTTCAACCCTTGGAAAGCAGAGTTTTCTCACTCTAAATATTCTGCAACCCTGTGAAAAACAGCGTTTTCTTAACTCTTGATATTCTTCAACCCTAGGAAAAACAGTTTTTTTAACTCTTGTTATTTTTCAACCCCAGGAAAATCAGTGTTTATTAACTCTAATTATTCTTCAACCCTAGGAAAACGGTGTTTCTCACTATAATTATTCTTCAACCCCAGGAAAAGTCGCGTTTTTTCCCTCTAATTATTCTTTAACCCTACAAAAAAGTGTTTTTTCACTCTAATTATTCTTCAACCCTAGGAAAAACTTTGTTTTTTAAACTAATTATTTTTCAACTCTAGGAAAAACAGTGTTTTTTTACTTTAATTATTCTTCTACCCAAGGAAAAACAGTGTTTTTCACTGTAATTGTTCTTCAACCCTAGGAAAAATCGGGGTTTATAACTCTTGTTATTCTTCAACTCTAGTTAAAACCGTGTTTCTTTATTCTAATTTTTCTTCAACCCTAGGAAAAACACTGTCTTTTCAATCTAATTATTCTTCAACGATAGGAAAAACAGTGGTTTTTCACTCTAATTATTTTTCAACCCTTGGAAAAACAGTTTTTTATTCTAATTATTCTTCAACACTACTATAACATAGTTCTTTTCACTCTGATTATTCTTCAACCCTAGGGAAAACTGTGTTTTTTCACTCTAATGATTCTTCAACCCTAGGAAAAAAAGTGGTTTTTAAAACTAATTGTTCATTAACCCTAGGAAAAACAATGGTTTTTACCTCTAATTCTTCTTCAAACCTAGTAAAAACAGTGATTTTTCACTCTAATTATCCTTCAACCCTAGGAAAAACAGTGTTTTTTCACTCTAATTATTCTTCCACCCTAGGAAAAACTGTTTTTTACTCTCATTATTCCTCAAAACTACGATAACAGTGTTTTTTCAGTCTAATTATTCTTCAACCCTAGGAAAAACAGTGCTTTTTAAACTAATTAGTCTTCAACACTAGGAAAAACACTGTTTTTTACACTAATTATTCTTCAACCCTAGGAAAAACAGGTTTTTTTCAGTCTAATTATTCTTCAGTCCTAGGATATACAGTGTTATTTACTCTTGTTATTCTTCAACCCTAGGAAAAACCAATGTTTTTTCACTCTAATTATTCTTCAACCCTAGGAAAGCAGAGTTGTCTCACTCTAAATATTCTTCAACCCTGGGAAAAACAGTGTTTTCATAACTCTTGTTATCCTTCAACCCTAGGAGAAACAGTGTTTTTAACTCTTGTTATTTTTCAACCCCAGGAAAATCAGTGTTTATTAACTCTAATTATTCTTCAACCCTAGGAAAACGGTGTTTTTCACTCTAAATATTCTTCAACCCCAGGAAAAGCCTTGTTTTTTTCCTCTAATTATTCTTTAACCCTACAAAATAGTGTTTTTTCACTCTAATTATTCTTCAACCCTAGGCAAAACTTTGTTTTTTAAACTAATTATTTTTCAACTTTAGGAAAAACAGTGTTTTTTCCCCTAATTATTCTTCTACCCAAGGAAAAACAGTGTTTTTCACTGTAATTAATCTTCAACCCTAGGAAAAACAGTGTTTTTTAACTCTTGTTATTCTTCAAATCTAGGAAAAACCGTGTTTCTTTACTCTATTTTTTCTTCAACCCTAGGAAAAACACTGTCTTTTCAATCTAATTATTCTTCAACCATAGGAAAAACAGTGGTTTTTCACTCTAATTATTTTTCAACCCTAAGAAAAACAGTTTTTTTACTCTAATTATTCTTCAACCCTAGGAAGAACAGTGTTTTTTCATTCTAATTATTCTTCAACCCGAGGGAAAACAGTGTCTTTTCACTCTACTGATTCTTCAACCCTAGGAAAAACAGTGTTTTCTAAACTAATTGTTCATCAACCCTAGGAAAAACAGTGTTTTTTAACTCTAATTCTTCTTCAACCCTATGAAAAACCGTGTTTTTTCACTCTAATTATCCTTCAAACCTAGGAAAAACAGTGTTTTTTCATTCTAATTTTCCTCCAACCCTAGGAAAAACAGTGTGTTTTCACTCTAATTATTTTTCAACCCTAGGATAAACAGTGTTTTTTTACTCTAATTATTCTGCAACCCTAGGAAAAACAGTGTTTTTTCACTCTAATTATTCATCAAACCTAGGAAAAACGGTGTTTTTTTAACTCTAATTCTTCTTCAAACCTAGGAAAAACAGTGATTTTTCACTCTAATTATCCTTCAACCCTAGGAAAAACAGTGTTTTTTCACTCTAATTATTCTTCAACCCTAGGAAAAACTGTTTTTTTTACTCTCATTATTCCTCAAAACTACGATAACAGTGTTTTTTCAGTCTAATTATTCTTCAACCCTAGGAAAAACAGTGCTTTTTAATCTAATTAGTCTTCAACACTAGGAAAAACACTCTTTTTTACACTAATTATTCTTCAACCCTAGGAAAAACAGGTTTTTTTCAGTCTAATTATTCTTCAGTCCTAGTATATACAGTGTTATTTACTCTTGTTATTCTTCAACCCTAGGAAAAACAATGTTTTTTCACTCTAATTATTCTTCAACCCTAGGAAAGCAGAGTTTTCTCACTCTAAATATTCTGCAACCCTGGGAAAAACAGAGTTTTCTTAACTCTTGATATTCTTCAACCCTAGGAAAAACAGTTTTTTTGACTCTTGTTATTTTTCAACCCCAGGAAAATCAGTGTTTATTAACTCTAATTATTCTTCAACCCTAGGAAAACGGTGTTTTTCACTATAATTATTCTTCAACCCCAGGAAAAGCCGCGTTTTTTCCCTCTAATTATTCTTTAACCCTACAAAAAAGTGTTTTTTCACTCTAATTATTCTTCAACCCTAGGAAAAACTGTTTTTTAAACTAAATATTTTTCAACTCTAGGAAAAACAGTGTTTTTTTTACTTTAATTATTCTTCTACCCAAGGAAAAACAGTTTTTTTCACTGTAATTATTCTTCAACCCTAGGAAAAACCGGGGTTTTTAACTCTTGTTATTCTTCAACTCTAGTTAAAACCGTGTTTCTTTATTCTAATTTTTCTTCAACCCTAGGAAAAACACTGTCTTTTTTTTCAATCTAATTATTCTTCAACGATAGGAAAAACAGTGGTTTTTCACTCTAATTATCTTTCAACCCTAGAAAAAACAGTTTTTTTACTCTAATTATTCTTCAACACTACTATAACAGTGTTTTTTTTCACTCTGATTATTCTTCAACCCTAGGGAAAACAGTGTTTTTTCACTCTAATGATTCTTCAACCCTACGAAAAACAGTGGTTTTTAAAACTAATTGTTCATTAACCCTAGGAAAAACAATGTTTTTTACCTCTAATTCTTCTTCAAACCTAGTAAAAACAGTGATTTTTCACTCTAATTATCCTTCAACCCTAGGAAAAACAGTGTTTTTTCACTCTAATTATTCTTCAACCCTAGGAAAAACTGTTTTTTACTCTCATTATTCCTCAAAACTAGGATTACAGTGTTTTTTCAGTCTAATTATTCTTCAACCCTAGGAAAAACAGTGCTTTTTAGACTAATTAGTCTTCAACACTAGGAAAAACACTGTTTCTTACACTAATTATTCTTCAACCCTAGGAAAAACAGGTTTTTTTCAGTCTAATTATTCTTCAGTCCTAGGATATACAGTGTTAATTACTCTTGTTATTCTTCAACCCTAGGAAAAGCCAATGTTTTTTCACTCTAATTTTTCTTCAACCCAAGGAAAGCAGAGTTTTCTCATTCTAAATATTCTTCAACCCTGGGAAAAACAGTGTTTTCATAACTCTTGTTATCCTTCAACCCTAGGAGAAACAGTGTTTTTAACTCTTGTTATTTTTCAACCCCAGGAAAATCAGTGTTTATTAACTCTAATTATTCTTCAACCCTAGGAAAACGGTGTTTTTCACTCTAAATATTCTTCAACCCCAGGAAAAGCCTTGTTTTTTCCTCTAATTATTCTTTAACCCTACAAAAAGTGTTTTTTCACTCTAATTATTCTTCAACCCTAGGAAGAACTTTGTTTCTTAAACTAATTATTTTTGAACTTTAGGAAAAACAGTGTTTTTTTCCTCTAATTATTCTTCTACCCAAGGAAAAACAGTGTTTTTCACTGTAATTAATCTTCAACCCTAGGAAAAACAGTGTTTTTTAACTCTTGTTATTCTTCAACTCTAGGAAAAACCGTGCTTCTTTACTCTAATTTTTCTTCAACCCTAGGAAAAACACTGTCTTTTCAATCTAATTATTCTTCAACCATAGGAAAAACAGTAGTTCTTCACTCTAATTATTTTTCAACCCTAGGAAAAACAGTTTTTTTACTCTAATTATTCTTCAACCCTAGGAAGAACAGTGTTTTTTCATTCTAATTATTCTTCAACCCGAGGGAAAACAGTGTCTTTTCACTCTACTGATTCTTCAACCCTAGAAAAAACAGTGTTTTTTAAAACTAATTGTTCAACAACCCTAGGAAAAACAGTGTTTTTTAACTCTAATTCTTCTTCAACCCTATGAAAAACAGTGTTTTTTCACTCTATTTATCCTTCAAACCTAGGAAAAACAGTGTTTTTTCACTCTACTTTTCCTCTAACCCTAGAAAAAACTGTGTGTTTTCACTCTAATTTTTTTTCAACCCTAGGATAAACAGTGTTTTTTTACTCTAATTATTCTTCAACCCTAGGAAAAACTGTTTTTTATTCTCATTATTCCTCAAAACTACGATAACAGTGTTTTTCAGTCCAATTATTCTTCAACCCTAGGAAAAACAGTGCTTTTTAAACTAATTAGTCTTCAACACTAGGAAAAACATTGTTTTTTTACACTAATTCTTCTTCAACCCTATGAAAAACAGTGTTTTTTCACTCTATTTATCCTTCAAACCTAGGAAAAACAGTGTTTTTTCACTCTACTTTTCCTCCAACCCTAGGAAAAACAGTGTGTTTTCACTCTAATTATTTTTCAACCCTAGGATAAACAGTGTTTTTTTTTTCTCTAATTATTCTTCAACCCTTGGAAAAACAGTGTTTTTTCACTCTAATAATTCATCAACCCTAGGAAAAACGGTGTTTTTTTAACTCTAATTCTTCTTCAAACCTAGGAAAAACAGTGATTTTTCACTCTAATTATCCTTCAACCCTAGGAAAAACAGTGTTTTTTCATTCTAATTATTCTTCAACCCTAGGAAAAACTGTTTTTTACTCTCATTATTCCTCAAAACTACGATAAGAGTGTTTTTTCAGTCCAATTATTCTTCAACCCTAGGAAAAACAATGCTTTTTAAACTAATTAGTCTTCAACACTAGGAAAAACATTGTTTTTTACACTAATTATTCTTCAACCCTAGGAAAAGCAGGTTTTTTTCAGTCTAATTTTTCTTCAGCCCTAGGATATACAGTGTTATTTACTCTTGTTATTCTTCAACCCCTGGAAAAACCAATGTTTTTTCACTCTAATTATTCTTCAACCCTAGGAAAGCAGAGTTTTCTCACTCTAAATATTCTTCAACCCTGGGAAAAACAGTGTTTTCATAACTCTTGTTATCCTTCAACCCTAGGAAAAACAGTGTTTTTTACTCTTGTTATTTTTCAACTCCAGGAAAATCAGTGTTTATTAACTCTAATTATTCTTCAACCCTAGGAAAACGGTGTTTTTCACTCTAAATATTCTTCAACCCCAGGAAAAGCCTTGTTTTTTCCTCTAATTATTCTTTAACCCTACAAAAAAGTGTTTTTTTCACTCTAATTATTCTTCAACCCTAGGAAAAACTTTGTTTTTTAAACTAATTATTTTTCAACTTAGGAAAAACAGTGTTTTTTTTCCTCTAATTATTCTTCTACCCAAGGAAAAACAGTGTTTTTCACTGTAATTAATCTTCAACCCTAGGAAAAACAGTGTTTTTTAACTCTTGTTATTCTTCAACTCTAGGAAAAACCGTGTTTCTTTACTCTAATTTTTCTTCAACCCTAGGAAAAACACTGTCTTTTCAATCTAATTATTCTTCAACCATAGGAAAAACAGTGGTTTTTCACTCTAATTATTTTTCAACCCTAGGAAAAACAGTTTTTTTACTCTAATTATTCTTCAACCCTAGGAAGAACAGTGTTTTTTCATTCTAATTATTCTTCAACCTGAGGGAAAACAGTGTCTTTTCACTCTACTGATTCTTCAACCCTAGGAAAAACAGTGTTTTTTAAAACTAATTGTTCATCAACCCTACGAAAAACAGTGTTTTTAACTCTAATTCTTCTTCAACCCTATGAATAACAGTGTTTTTTCACTCTATTTATCCTTCAAACCTAGGAAAAACAGTGTTTTTTCACTCTACTTTTCCTCCAACCCTAGGAAATACAGTGTGTTTTCACTCTAATTATTTTTCAACCCTAGGATAAACAGTGTTTTTTTACTCTAATTATTCTTCATCCCTAGGAAAAACAGTGTTTTTTTCACTCTAATTATTCATCAACCCTAGGAAAAACGGTGTTTTTTTAACTCTAATTCTTCTTCAAACCTAGGAAAAACAGTGATTTTTCACTCTAATTATCCTTCAACCCTAGGAAAAACAGTGTTTTTTCATTCTAATTATTCTTCAACCCTAGGAAAAACTGTTTTTTTACTCTCATTATTCCTCAAAACTACGATAACAGTGTTTTTTCAGTCTAATTATTCTTCAACCCTAGGAAAAACAGTGCTTTTTAAACTAATTAGTCGTCAACACTAGGAAAAACATTGTTTTTTTACACTAATTATTCTTCAACCCTAGGAAAAGCAGGTTTTTCAGTCTAATTTTTCTTCAGCCCTAGGATATACAGTGTTATTTACTCTTGTTATTCTTCAACCCCAGGAAAAACCAATGTTTTTTCACTCTAATTATTCTTCAACCCTAGGAAAGCAGAGTTTTCTCACTCTAAATATTCTTCAACCCTGGGAAAAACAGTGTTTTCATAATTCTTGTTATCCATCAACCCTAGGATAAACAGTGTTTTTAACACTTGTTATTTTTCAACACCAGGAAAATCAGTGTTTATTAATTCTAATTATTCTTCAACCCTAGGTAAGCGGTGTTTTTCACTCTAATTATTCTTCAACCCCAGGAAAAGCCGCGTTTTTTCCTCTAATTATTCTTTAACCCTACAAAAAAGTGTTTTTTCACTCTAATTATTCTTCAACCCTAGGAAAAACTTTGTTTTATAAACTAATTATTTTTCAACTTTAGGAAAAACAGTGTTTTTTTACTCTAATTATTCTTCTACCCAAGGAAAAACAGTGTTTTTCACTGTAATTAATCTTCAACCCTAGGAAAAACAGATTTTTTAAACTCTTGTTATTCTTCAACTCTAGGAAAAAACCGTGTTTCTTTACTCTAATTTTTCTTCAACCCTAGGAAAAACACTGTCTTTCCAATCTAATTATTCTTCAACCATAGGAAAAACAGTGGTTTTTCACTCTAATTATTTTTCAACCCTAAGAAAAACAGTTTTTTAACTCTAATTCTTCCTCAACCCTATGAAAAATAGTGATTATTCACTCTAATTATCCTTCAACACTAGGAAAAACAGTGTTTTTTACTCTGATTATTCTTCTTCCCTAGGAAAAACTGAGTTTCTTCACTCTAAATATTCTTCCACCCTAGGAAAGGCAGTGTTTTTTAACTTTTGATAGTCTTCAACCCTAGGAAAAACAGTATTTTTGAACTCTTGTTATCTTTCAACCCTACGAAGAACAGTGTTTATTTACTCTAATTATTCTTCATCCCTAGGAAAAACAGTGTTTTTTACTCTCATTATTCCTCAACACTACTATAACAGTGTTTTTTTCACTCTGATTATTCTTCAACCCTAGGAAAAAACAGTGCTTTTTAAACTAACTATTCTTCAACCCAAGGAAAAACAAAGTTTTTTACACTAATTATTCTTCAACCCTAGGAAAAACAGTGTTTTTTCAATCTAATTATTCTTCAACCCTAGGAAAAACAGTGTTTATAACCCTTATTATTCTTCAAACCTAGGAAAAACAGTGTTTTTCAACTGTTGTAATTCTTCAACCCTACGAAAAACAGTTTTTTTTTCAATCTAATTATTCATCAACCTTAGGACAAACAGTGCTTTTTAACTCTAACTCTTCTTCAACCCTATGAAAAACAGTGATTTTTCACTCTAATTATCCTTTAATCCTAGGAAAAACAGTGTTTTTTACTCTGATTATTCCTCTTCCCTAGGAGAAACAGAGTTTTTTCACTCTAAATATTCTTCCACCCTAGGAAAACAGTGTTTTTTAACTCTTGTTAGTCGTCAACCGTAGGAAAAACAGTGTCTTTGAACTCTTGGTATCTTTCAACCCTACGAAGAGCAGTGTTTATTTACTCTAATTATTCTTCAACCCTAGTCAAAACAGTGTTTTTTCACTCTAATTATTCTTCAACTCTTGGAAAAACAGTGTTTTCACTCTAATTATTCATCAACCCTAGGAAAAACAATTTTTTTACACCAATTATTCTTCAACCCTAGAAAAAAACAGAGCTTTTTCAATCTAATTATTCTTCAACCCTAGGAAAAACAGTGCTTTTTCAATCTAATTATTCTTCAATCCTAGGAAAAAGAGTGTTTTTTCAATCTAATTATTCTTCAACCCTAGGAAAAACAGTGTTTTTAACCCTTGTTATTCTTTAACCCTACGAAAAACAGTGTTTTTTTCAATCTAATTATTCATCAACCCTAGGAAAAACAGTGTTTTTTAACTCAATTCTTCTTCAACCCTATGAAAAACAGTGATTTTTCACTCTAATTATCCTTCAACCCTAGGGAAAACAGTATTTTTAAGTAATGTTTTTTTCAACCCTAGGAAAAACAGTGTTTTTCACTATAATTATTCTTCAATCCTAGGAAACAGTGTTTCTTAAACTAATTATTCTTCAACCCAAGGAAAAACAGTATTTTTTCACTCTAATTATTTTTCAACCCTAGGAAAAACAGTTTTATTAACTCTTGTTATTTTTCAACCCTAGGAAAAACAGTGTTTTTTCAATCTAATAAATCTTCAACCCTAGGAAGAACAGTGTTTTTTTCACTCTAATTATTGTTCAACCCTAGGGAAAACAGAGTTTTTTCACTCTAATTATCCTTCAATCCTAGGAAACACAGTGTTTTTTACTCTGATTATTCCTCTTCCCTAGGAAAAACAGAGTTTTTCACTCTAAATATTCTTCCCCCCTAGGAAAAACAGTGTTTTTTTAAACTCTTGTTAGTCGTCAAACGTAGGAAAAACAGTGTCTTTGAACTCTTGGTATCCTACAACCCTACGAAGTGCAGTGTTTATTTACTCCAATTATTCTTCATCCCTAGGAAAAACTGTTTTTTTACTCTTATTATTCCTCAACACTACGATAACAGTGTTTTTTCACTCTAATTATTCTTCAACTCTTGGAAAAACCGTGTTTTACTCTAATTATTCATCAACCCTAGGAAAAACAATGTTTTTTACACCAATTATTCTTCAACCCTAGGAAAAAGAGTGTTTTTTCAATCTAATCATTCTTCAACCCTAGGAAAAACAGTGTTTTTTCAATCTAATTATTCTTCAACCCTAGGAAAAACAGTGTTTTTAACCCTTGTTATTCTTCAACCCTAGGAAAAACAGTGTTTTTTAACTGTTGTTATTCTTCAACCCTACGAAAATTAGTATTTTTTCAATGTAATTATCCATCAACCCTAGGAAAACAGTGTTTTTAACTCTAATTCTTCTTCAACCCTATGAAAAACAGTGATTTATCACTCTAATTATCCCTCAACCCTAGGGAAACAATGTTTTTAAGTCTTGTTTTTCTTCAACCCTAAGAAAAACAGTGTTTTTCACTATAATTATTCTTCAACCCTAGAAAAAACAGTGTTTCTTAAACTAATTATTCTTCAACACAAGGAAAAACAGTATTTTTTCACTCTAATTATTTTTCAACCCTAGGAAAAACAGTTTTATTAACTCTTGTTATTTTTCAACCCTAGGAAAAACAGTGTTTTTTTAATCTAATAAATCTTCAACCCTAGGAAGAACAGTGTTTTTTTACTCTAATTATTCTTCAACCCTAGGGAAAACAGTGTTTTTTCAATCAAATTATTCTTCAACCCTAGGAAAAACAGTTTTTTTAACTCTAATTATTCTTCATCCCTATGAAGAACAGTGATTGCTAACTCTTGTTATTCTTCAACCCAAGGAAAAACAGTATTTTTTAACTCTAGTTATCCTTCAACCCTAAGACGAACAGTGTTTTTTAACTCTAATTATCCTTCAACCCTAGGAAAAACAGTGTGTTTTCACTCTAATTATATTTCAACCCTAGGAAAAGCAGTGTTTTTTTACTCTAATTATTCTTCAACCCTAAGAAAAACAGTTTTACTTCACTCTAATTATTCTTCAACACAAGCAGAAACAGTGTTTTTTCTCTCTAACTATTCTTCAACCCTAGGAAAAACAGTGTTTTTTAACTCTAATTATACTTCAACCCTAGGAAAAACAGTGAAATCAACACTTGTTATTCTTCATCCGTAGGATAAACAGTGTTTCTTAACTCTTGTTATACTTCAACCCTAGAAAAACTGTTTTTCACTCTATTTTTCATCAACACTAGGAAAAACAGTGTTTTTTCGATCAAATTATTCTTCAACTCTAGGAAAAAAAGTGTTTTTTAACTGTTGATATTCTTCAACCCTAGGAAAAACACTGTTTTTTCAATCTAATTATTTTTCAACCTTAGGAAAAACAGTGTTCTTTCACTCTAATTATTCTTCAACCCTAGGTAAATGAGAGTTTTTTCACTCTAATTATTCTTCAACCCCAGGAAAAACAGTGTTTTTAAGCCTTGCTATTCTTCAACCCTTGGAATAACAGTGTTTTTTCACTATAATTATTCTTCAACCCTAGGAAAAACGGTGTTTTTTAAACTAATTATTCTTCAACCCAACGGATAACAGTGTTTATTCACTCTAATTATTCATCAACCCTAGGAAAAATAGTATTTTTTCACCCTAATTATTCTTCAACTCTTGGAAAAACAGTGTTTTTTACTCTAATTGTTCTTCAACTTTGGAAAAACAGAGTTTTCTCAAACTAGTTATTCTTCGACCTGAGGAAAAGGGGTGTTTTTTAAGTCTTGTTATTCTTCAACCCTAGGATAAACAGTGTTTTTTCACTCTACTGATTCTTCAACCCTAGGAAAAACAGTGTTTTTTAACTTAATATTCATCAACCCAGGGAAGAACAGTGTTTTTTCACTATAATTATTTTACAACCCTAGGAAAAACAGTGTTTTAACCCTTGTTATTCTTTAACGCTACGAAAAACAGTGTTTTTTCAATCTAATTATTCATCAACCCTAGGAAAAACAGTGTTTTTTAACTCAATTATTCTTCAACCCTATGAAAAACAGTGATTTTTCACTCTAATTATCCTTCAACCCTAGGAAAAACAGTGTTTATAACCCTTATTATTCTTCAAACCTAGGAAAAACAGTGTTTTTCAACTGTTGTAATTCTTCAACCCTACGAAAAACAGTTTTTTTTTCAATCTAATTATTCATCAACCTTAGGACAAACAGTGTTTTTTAACTCTAATTCTTCTTCAACCCTATGAAAAACAGTGATTTTTCACTCTAATTATCCTTTAATCCCAGGAAAAACAGTGTTTTTTACTCTGATTATTCCTCTTCCCTAGGAGAAACAGAGTTTTTTCACTCTAAATATTCTTCCACCCTAGGAAAACAGTGTTTTTTAACTCTTGTTAGTCGTCAACCGTAGGAAAAACAGTGTCTTTGAACTTTTGGTATCTTTCAACCCTACGAAGAGCAGTGTTTATTTACTCTAATTATTCTTCAACCCTAGTAAAAACAGTGTTTTTTCACTCTAATTATTCTTCAACTCTTGGAAAAACAGTGTTTTCACTCTAATTATTCATCAACCCTAGGAAAAACAATTTTTTTACACCAATTATTCTTCAACCCTAGAAAAAACAGAGCTTTTTCAATCTAATTATTCTTCAACCCTAGGAAAAACAGTGCTTTTTCAATCTAATTATTCTTCAACCCTAGGAAAAACAGTGTTTTAACCCTTGTTATTCTTTAACGCTACGAAAAACAGTGTTTTTTCAATCTAATTATTCATCAACCCTAGGAAAAACAGTGTTTTTTAACTCAATTATTCTTCAACCCTATGAAAAACAGTGATTTTTCACTCTAATTATCCTTCAACCCTAGGGAAAACAGTGTCTTTAAGTAATGTTTTTCTTCAACCCTAGGAAAAACAGTGTTTTTCACTATAATTATTCTTCAATCCTAGGAAAAACAGTGTTTCTTAAACTAATTATTCTTCAACCCAAGGAAAAACAGTATTTTTTCACTCTAATTATTTTACAACCCTAGGAAAAACAGTTTTATTAACTCTTGTTATTTTTCAACCCTAGGAAAAACAGTGTTTTTTCAATCTAATAAATCTTCAACCCTAGGAAGAACAGTGTTTTTTCACTCTAATTATTGTTCAACCCTAGGGAAAACAGAGTTTTTTCACTCTAATTATCCTTCAATCCTAGAAAACACAGTGTTTTTTACTCTGATTATTCCTCTTCCCTAGGAAAAACAGAGTTTTTTCACTCTAACTATTCTTCCCCCCTAGGAAAAACAGTGTTTTTTAACTCTTGTTAGTCGTCAAACGTAGGAAAAACAGTGTCTTTGAACTCTTGGTATCCTACAACCCTACGAAGTGCAGTGTTTATTTACTCCAATTATTCTTCATCCCTAGGAAAAACTGTTTTTTTACTCTCATTATTCCTCAACACTACGATAATAGTGTTTTTTCACTCTAATTATTCTTCAACTCTTGGAAAAACAGTGTTTTACTGTAGTTATTCCTCAACCCTAGGAAAAACAATGTTTTTTACACCAATTATTCTTCAACCCTAGGAAAAACAGTGTTTTTTCAATCTAATCATTCTTCAACCCTAGGAAAAACAGTGTTTTTTCAATCTAATTATTCTTCAACCCTAGGAAAAACAGTGTTTTTAACCCTTGTTATTCTTCAACCCTAGGAAAAACAGTGTTTTTTAACTGTTGTTATTCTTCAACCCTACGAAAATTAGTATTTTTTCAATGTAATTATCCATCAACCCTAGGAAAACAGTGTTTTTAACTCTAATTCTTCTTCAACCCTATGAAAAACAGTGATTTATCACTCTAATTATCCCTCAACCCTAGGGAAACAATGTTTTTAAGTCTTGTTTTTCTTCAACCCTAAGAAAAACAGTGTTTTTCACTATAATTATTCTTCAACCCTAGAAAAAACAGTGTTTCTTAAACTAATTATTCTTCAACACAAGGAAAAACAGTATTTTTTCACTCTAATTATTTTTCAACCCTAGGAAAAACAGTTTTATTAACTCTTGTTATTTTTCAACCCTAGGAAAAACAGTGTTTTTTTAATCTAATAAATCTTCAACCCTAGGAAGAACAGTGTTTTTTTACTCTAATTATTCTTCAACCCTAGGGAAAACAGTGTTTTTTCAATCAAATTATTCTTCAACCCTAGGAAAAACAGTTTTTTTAACTCTAATTATTCTTCATCCCTATGAAGAACAGTGATTGCTAACTCTTGTTATTCTTCAACCCAAGGAAAAACAGTATTTTTTAACTCTAGTTATCCTTCAACCCTAAGACGAACAGTGTTTTTTAACTCTAATTATCCTTCAACCCTAGGAAAAACAGTGTGTTTTCACTCTAATTATATTTCAACCCTAGGAAAAGCAGTGTTTTTTTACTCTAATTATTCTTCAACCCTAAGAAAAACAGTTTTACTTCACTCTAATTATTCTTCAACACAAGCAGAAACAGTGTTTTTTCTCTCTAACTATTCTTCAACCCTAGGAAAAACAGTGTTTTTTAACTCTAATTATACTTCAACCCTAGGAAAAACAGTGAAATCAACACTTGTTATTCTTCATCCGTAGGATAAACAGTGTTTCTTAACTCTTGTTATACTTCAACCCTAGAAAAACTGTTTTTCACTCTATTTTTCATCAACACTAGGAAAAACAGTGTTTTTTCGATCAAATTATTCTTCAACTCTAGGAAAAAAAGTGTTTTTTAACTGTTGATATTCTTCAACCCTAGGAAAAACACTGTTTTTTCAATCTAATTATTTTTCAACCTTAGGAAAAACAGTGTTCTTTCACTCTAATTATTCTTCAACCCTAGGTAAATGAGAGTTTTTTCACTCTAATTATTCTTCAACCCCAGGAAAAACAGTGTTTTTAAGCCTTGCTATTCTTCAACCCTTGGAATAACAGTGTTTTTTCACTATAATTATTCTTCAACCCTAGGAAAAACGGTGTTTTTTAAACTAATTATTCTTCAACCCAACGGATAACAGTGTTTATTCACTCTAATTATTCATCAACCCTAGGAAAAATAGTATTTTTTCACCCTAATTATTCTTCAACTCTTGGAAAAACAGTGTTTTTTACTCTAATTGTTCTTCAACTTTGGAAAAACAGAGTTTTCTCAAACTAGTTATTCTTCGACCTGAGGAAAAGGGGTGTTTTTTAAGTCTTGTTATTCTTCAACCCTAGGATAAACAGTGTTTTTTCACTCTACTGATTCTTCAACCCTAGGAAAAACAGTGTTTTTTAACTTAATATTCATCAACCCAGGGAAGAACAGTGTTTTTTCACTATAATTATTTTACAACCCTAGGAAAAACAGTGTTTTAACCCTTGTTATTCTTTAACGCTACGAAAAACAGTGTTTTTTCAATCTAATTATTCATCAACCCTAGGAAAAACAGTGTTTTTTAACTCAATTATTCTTCAACCCTATGAAAAACAGTGATTTTTCACTCTAATTATCCTTCAACCCTAGGAAAAACAGTGTTTATAACCCTTATTATTCTTCAAACCTAGGAAAAACAGTGTTTTTCAACTGTTGTAATTCTTCAACCCTACGAAAAACAGTTTTTTTTTCAATCTAATTATTCATCAACCTTAGGACAAACAGTGTTTTTTAACTCTAATTCTTCTTCAACCCTATGAAAAACAGTGATTTTTCACTCTAATTATCCTTTAATCCCAGGAAAAACAGTGTTTTTTACTCTGATTATTCCTCTTCCCTAGGAGAAACAGAGTTTTTTCACTCTAAATATTCTTCCACCCTAGGAAAACAGTGTTTTTTAACTCTTGTTAGTCGTCAACCGTAGGAAAAACAGTGTCTTTGAACTTTTGGTATCTTTCAACCCTACGAAGAGCAGTGTTTATTTACTCTAATTATTCTTCAACCCTAGTAAAAACAGTGTTTTTTCACTCTAATTATTCTTCAACTCTTGGAAAAACAGTGTTTTCACTCTAATTATTCATCAACCCTAGGAAAAACAATTTTTTTACACCAATTATTCTTCAACCCTAGAAAAAACAGAGCTTTTTCAATCTAATTATTCTTCAACCCTAGGAAAAACAGTGCTTTTTCAATCTAATTATTCTTCAACCCTAGGAAAAACAGTGTTTTAACCCTTGTTATTCTTTAACGCTACGAAAAACAGTGTTTTTTCAATCTAATTATTCATCAACCCTAGGAAAAACAGTGTTTTTTAACTCAATTATTCTTCAACCCTATGAAAAACAGTGATTTTTCACTCTAATTATCCTTCAACCCTAGGGAAAACAGTGTCTTTAAGTAATGTTTTTCTTCAACCCTAGGAAAAACAGTGTTTTTCACTATAATTATTCTTCAATCCTAGGAAAAACAGTGTTTCTTAAACTAATTATTCTTCAACCCAAGGAAAAACAGTATTTTTTCACTCTAATTATTTTACAACCCTAGGAAAAACAGTTTTATTAACTCTTGTTATTTTTCAACCCTAGGAAAAACAGTGTTTTTTCAATCTAATAAATCTTCAACCCTAGGAAGAACAGTGTTTTTTCACTCTAATTATTGTTCAACCCTAGGGAAAACAGAGTTTTTTCACTCTAATTATCCTTCAATCCTAGAAAACACAGTGTTTTTTACTCTGATTATTCCTCTTCCCTAGGAAAAACAGAGTTTTTTCACTCTAACTATTCTTCCCCCCTAGGAAAAACAGTGTTTTTTAACTCTTGTTAGTCGTCAAACGTAGGAAAAACAGTGTCTTTGAACTCTTGGTATCCTACAACCCTACGAAGTGCAGTGTTTATTTACTCCAATTATTCTTCATCCCTAGGAAAAACTGTTTTTTTACTCTCATTATTCCTCAACACTACGATAATAGTGTTTTTTCACTCTAATTATTCTTCAACTCTTGGAAAAACAGTGTTTTACTGTAGTTATTCCTCAACCCTAGGAAAAACAATGTTTTTTACACCAATTATTCTTCAACCCTAGGAAAAACAGTGTTTTTTCAATCTAATCATTCTTCAACCCTAGGAAAAACAGTGTTTTTTCAATCTAATTATTCTTCAACCCTAGGAAAAACAGTGTTTTTAACCCTTGTTATTCTTCAACCCTAGGAAAAACAGTGTTTTTTAACTGTTGTTATTCTTCAACCCTACGAAAATTAGTATTTATTCAATCTAATTATCCATCAACCCTAGGAAAATAGTGTTTTTTAACTCTAATTCTTCTTCAACCCTATGAAAAACAGTGATTTTTCACTCTAATTATCCTTCAACCCTAGGGAAACAATGTTTTTAAGTCTTGTTTTTCTTCAACCCTAGGAAAAACAGTGTTTTTTACTATAATTATTCTTCAATCCTAGGAAAAACAGTGTTTCTTAAACTAATTATTCTTCAACCCAAGGAAAAACAGTATTTTTTCACTCTAATTATTTTTCAACCCTAGGAAAAACAGTTTTTTTAACTCTTGTTATTTTTCAACCCTAGGAAAAACAGTGTTTTTTCAATCTAATAAATCTTCAACCCTAGGAAGAACAGTGTTTTTTCACTCTAATTATTGTTCAACCCTAGGGAAAACAGAGTTTTTTCACTCTAATTATCCTTCAATCCTAGGAAACACAGTGTTTTTTACTCTGATTATTCCTCTTCCCTAGGAAAAACAGAGTTTTTTCACACTAAATATTCTTCCCCCCTAGGAAAAACAGTTTTTTTTAACTCTTGTTAGTCGTCAAACGTAGGAAAAACAGTGTCTTTGAACTCTTGGTATCCTACAACCCTACGAAGTGCAGTGTTTATTTACTCCAATTATTCTTCATCCCTAGGAAAAACTGTTTTTTTACTCTCATTATTCCTCAACACTACGATAACAGTGTTTTTTCACTCTAATTATTCTTCAACTCTTGGAAAAACAGTGTTTTACTCTAATTATTCATCAACCCTAGGAAAAACAATGTTTTTTACACCAATTATTCTTCAACCCTAGGAAAAACAGTGTTTTTTCAATCTAATCATTCTTCAACCCTAGGAAAAACAGTGTTTTTTCAATCTAATTATTCTTCAACCCTAGGAAAAACAGTGTTTTTAACCCTTGTTATTCTTCAACCCTAGGAAAAACAGTGTTTTTTAACTGTTGTTATTCTTCAACCCTACGAAAATTAGTATTTTTTCAATCTAATTATCCATCAACCCTAGGAAAACAGTGTTTTTTAACTCTAATTCTTCTTCAACCCTATGAAAAACAGTGATTTTTCACTCTAATTATCCTTCAACCCTAGGGAAACAATGTTTTAAGTCTTGTTTTTCTTCAACCCTAGGAAAAACAGTGTTTTTCACTATAATTATTCTTCAACCCTAGAAAAAACAGTGTTTCTTAAACTAATTATTCTTCAACCCAAGGAAAAACAGTATTTTTTCACTCTATTTTTCAACCCTAGGAAAAACAGTTTTATTAACTCTTGTTATTTTTCAACCCTAGGAAAAACAGTGTTTTTTCAATCTAATAAATCTTCAACCCTAGGAAGAACAGTGTTTTTTTCACTCTAATTATTCTTCAACCCTAGGGAAAACAGAGTTTTTCCACTCTACTGATCCTTCAACCCTAGGAAAAACAGTGTTTTTTCACTCCAATGATTTTTCAACCCCAGGAAAACAGTGTATTTAACTCTTGTTATTCTTCAACCCTAGGAAAAACAGTTTTTTTAACTCTTGTTATTTTTCAACCCGAAGAAAAAGTTGTTTTTTCACTCTAAACATTTTTCAACCCTAGGAAAAACAGTGTTCGTTCACTCTAATTATTCTTCAACCCTAGTAAAAGCAATGTTTCTTCACTCTAATTATTCTTCATCCCTATGAAGAACAGTGTTTGTTAACTCTTGTTATTCTTCAACCCAAGGAAAAACAGTATTTTTTAACTCTAGTTATCCTTCAACCCTAAGACGAACAGTGTTTTTTAACTCTAATTATCCTTCAACCCTAGGAAAAACAGTGTGTTTTCACTCTAATTATATTTCAACCCTAGGAAAAACAGTGTTTTTTTTACTCTAATTATTCTTCAACCCTAGGAAAAACAGTTTTACTTCACTCTAATTATTCTTCAACACAAGCAGAAACAGTGTTTCTTCTCTCTAACTATTCTTCAACCCTAGGAAAAACAGTGTTTTTTAACTCTAATTATACTTCAACCCTAGGAAAAACAGTGAAATCTACACTTGTTATTCTTCATCCGTAGGATAAACAGTGTTTCTTAACTCTTGTTATACTTCAACCCTAGAAAAACTGTTTTTCACTCTATTTTTCATCAACACTAGGAAAAACAGTGTTTTTTCGATCAAATTATTCTTCAACTCTAGGAAAAAAGTGTTTTTTAACTGTTGATATTCTTCAACCCTAGGAAAAACACTGTTTTTTCAATCTAATTATTTTTCAACCTTAGGAAAAACAGTGTTCTTTCACTCTAATTATTCTTCAACCCTAGGTAAATGAGAGTTTTTTCACTCTAATTATTCTTCAACCCCAGGAAAAACAGTGTTTTTAAGCCTTGCTATTCTTCAACCCTTGGAATAACAGTGTTTTTTCACTATAATTATTCTTCAACCCTAGGAAAAATAGTGTTTTTTAAACTAATTATTCTTCAACCCAACGAATAACAGTGTTTATTCACTCTAATTATTCATTAACCCTAGGAAAAACAGTGTTTTTTCACGCTAATTATTCTTCAACTCTTGGAAAAACAGTGTTTTTTTACTCTAATTGTTCTTCAACTTTGGAAAAACAGAGTTTTTTCAAACCAGTTATTCTTCGACCTGAGGAAAAAGGGTGTTTTTTAAGTCTTGTTATTCTTCAACCCTAGGATAAACAGTGTTTTTTCACTCTACTGATTCTTCAACCCTAGGAAAAACAGTGTTTTTTTAAACTTATTATTCATCAACCCAGGGAAGAACAGTGTTTTTTAACTCTAATTCTTCTTCAACCCTATGAAAAATAGTGAATATTCACTCTAATTATCCTTCAACACTAGGAAAAACAGTGTTTTTTACTCTGATTATTCTTCTTCCCTAGGAAAAACAGAGTTTCTTCACTCTAAATATTCTTCCACCCTAGGAAAGACAGTGTTTTTTAACTTTTGTTAGTCTTCAACCGTAGGAAAAACAGTATTTTTGAACTCTTGTTATCTTTCAATCCTACGAAGAACAGTGTTTATTTACTCTAATTATTCTTCATCCCTAGGAAAAACAGTGTTTTTTACTCTCATTATTCCTCAACACTACTATAACATTGTTTTTTTCACTCTGATTATTCTTCAACCCTAGGAAAAAACAGTGCTTTTTAAACTAACTATTCTTCAACCCAAGTAAAAAAAAAGTTTTTTAGACTAATTATTCTTCAACCCTAGGAAAAACAGTGTTTTTTCAATCTAATTATTCTTCAACCTTAGGACAAACAGTGTTTTTTAACTCTAATTCTTCTTCAACCCTATGAAAAACAGTGATTTTTCACTCTAATTATCCTTTAATCCCAGGAAAACAGTGTTTTTACTCTGATTATTCCTCTTCCCTAGGAGAAACAGAGTTTTTTCACTCTAAATATTCTTCCACCCTAGGAAAACAGTGTTTTTAACTCTTGTTAGTCGTCAACCGTAGGAAAAACAGTGTCTTTGAACTCTTGGTATCTTTCAACCCTACGAAGAGCAGTGTTTATTTACTCTAATTATTCTTCAACCCTAGTAAAAACAGGGTTTTTTCACTCTAATTATTCTTCAACTCTTGGAATAAAAGTGTTTTCACTCTAATTATTCATCAACCCTAGGAAAAACAATTTTTTTACACCAATTATTCTTCAACCCTAGAAAAAACAGAGCTTTTTCAATCTAATTATTCTTCAACCCTAGGAAAAACAGTGCTTTTTCAATCTAATTATTCTTCAACCCTAGGAAAAAGAGTGTTTTTTCAATCTAATTATTCTTCAACCCTAGGAAAAACAGTGTTTTTAACCCTTGTTATTCTTTAACCCTACGAAAAACAGTGTTTTTTCAATCTAATTATTCATCAACCCTAGGAAAAACAGTGTTTTTAACTCAATTCTTCTTCAACCCTATGAAAAACAGTGATTTTTCACTCTAATTTCCTTCAACCCTAGGGAAAACAGTGTTTTTAAGTAATGTTTTTCTTCAACCCTAGGAAAAACAGTGTCTTTCACTATAATTATTCTTCAACCCTAAGAAAAACAGTGTTTCTTAAACTAATTATTCTTCATCCCAAGGAAAAACAGTACTTTTTCACTCTAATTATTTTTCAACCCTAGGAAAAACAGTTTTATTAACTCTTGTTATTTTTCAACCCTAGGAAAAACAGTGTTTTTTCAATCTAATAATTCTTCAACCCTAGGAAAAACAGTGTTTTTTCACTCTAATTATTCATTAACCCTAGGAAAAACGGTGTTTTTTTAACTCTAATTCTTCTTCAAACCTAGGAAAAACAGTGATTTTTCACTCTAATTATCCTTCAACCCTAGGAAAAACATTGTTTTTTCACTCTAATTATTCTTCAACCCTAGGAAAATCTGTTTTTTACTCTCATTATTCCTCAAAACTAATGTATAACAGTGTTTTTTCAGTCTAATTATTCTTCAACCATAGGAAAAACAGTGCTTTTTAAACTAATTATTCTTCAACACTAGGAAAAACACTCTTTTTACACTAATTATTCTTCAACCCTAGGAAAAACAGGTTTTTTTCAGTCTAATTATTCTTCAGTCCTAGGATATACAGTGTTATCTACTCTTGTTATTCTTCAACCCTAGGAAAAACAATGTTTTTTCACTCTAATTATTCTTCAACCCTTGGAAAGCAGAGTTTTCTCACTCTAAATATTCTGCAACCCTGTGAAAAACAGCGTTTTCTTAACTCTTGATATTCTTCAACCCTAGGAAAAACAGTTTTTTTAACTCTTGTTATTTTTCAACCCCAGGAAAATCAGTGTTTATTAACTCTAATTATTCTTCAACCCTAGGAAAACGGTGTTTCTCACTATAATTATTCTTCAACCCCAGGAAAAGCCGCGTTTTTTCCCTCTAATTATTCTTTAACCCTACAAAAAAGTGTTTTTTCACTCTAATTATTCTTCAACCCTAGGAAAAACTTTGTTTTTTAAACTAATTTTTTTCAACTCTAGGAAAAACAGTGTTTTTTTACTTTAATTATTCTTCTACCCAAGGAAAAACAGTGTTTTTCACTGTAATTGTTCTTCAACCCTAGGAAAAATCGGGGTTTATAACTCTTGTTATTCTTCAACTCTAGTTAAAACCGTGTTTCTTTATTCTAATTTTTCTTCAACCCTAGGAAAAACACTGTCTTTTCAATCTAATTATTCTTCAACGATAGGAAAAACAGTGGTTTTTCACTCTAATTATTTTTCAACCCTTGGAAAAACAGTTTTTTATTCTAATTATTCTTCAACACTACTATAACAAAGTTCTTTTCACTCTGATTATTCTTCAACCCTAGGGAAAACAGTGTTTTTTCACTCTAATGATTCTTCAACCCTAGGAAAAACAGTGGTTTTTAAAACTAATTGTTCATTAACCCTAGGAAAAACAATGTTTTTTACCTCTAATTCTTCTTCAAACCTAGTAAAAACAGTGATTTTTCACTCTAATTATCCTTCAACCCTAGGAAAAACAGTGTTTTTTCACTCTAATTATTCTTCCACCCTAGGAAAAACTGTTTTTACTCTCATTATTCCTCAAAACTACGATAACAGTGTTTTTTCAGTCTAATTATTCTTCAACCCTAGGAAAAACAGTGCTTTTTAAACTAATTAGTCTTCAACACTAGGAAAAACACTGTTTTTTACACTAATTATTCTTCAACCCTAGGAAAAACAGGTTTTTTTCAGTCTAATTATTCTTCAGTCCTAGGATATACAGTGTTATTTACTCTTGTTATTCTTCAACCCTAGGAAAAACCAATGTTTTTTCACTCTAATTATTCTTCAACCCTAGGAAAGCAGAGTTGTCTCACTCTAAATATTCTTCAACCCTGGGAAAAACAGTGTTTTCATAACTCTTGTTATCCTTCAACCCTAGGAGAAACAGTGTTTTTAACTCTTGTTATTTTTCAACCCCAGGAAAATCAGTGTTTATTAACTCTAATTATTCTTCAACCCTAGGTAAACGGTGTTTTTCACTCTAATTATTCTTCAACCCCAGGAAAAGCCGCGTTTTTTTCCTCTAATTATTCTTTAACCCTACAAAAAAGGGTTTTTTAAACTAATTATTTTTCAACTTTAGGAAAAACAGTGTTTTTTTACTCTAATTATTCTTCTACCCAAGGAAAAACAGTGTTTTTCACTGTAATTAATCTTCAACCCTAGGAAAAACAGTGTTTTTTAACTCTTGTTATTCTTCAACTCTAGAAAAAACAGTGTTTCTTTACTCTAATTTTTCTTCAACCCTAGGAAAAACACTGTCTTTTCAATCTAATTATTCTTCAACCATAGGAAAAACAGTGGTTTTTCACTCTAATTATTTTTCAACCCTAAGAAAAACAGTTTTTTTACTCTAATTATTCTTCAACCCTAGGAAGAACAGTGTTTTTTCATTCTAATTATTCTTCAACCCGAGGGAAAACAGTGTCTTTTCACTCTACTGATTCTTCAACCCTAGGAAAAACAGTGTTTTCTAAACTAATTGTTCATCAAACCTAGGAAAAACAGTGTTTTTTAACTCTAATTCTTCTTCAACCCTATGAAAAACCGTGTTTTTTCACTCTAATTATCCTTCAAACCTAGGAAAAACAGTGTTTTTTCACTCTAATTTTCCTCCAACCCTAGGAAAAACAGTGTGTTTTCACTCTAATTATTTTTCAACCCTAGGATAAACAGTGTTTTTTTACTCTAATTATTCTGCAACCCTAGGAAAAACAGTGTTTTTTCACTCTAATTATTCATCAAACCTAGGAAAAACGGTGTTTTTTTAACTCTAATTCTTCTTCAAACCTAGGAAAAACAGTGATTTTTCACTCTAATTATCCTTCAACCCTAGGAAAAACAGTGTTTTTTCACTCTAATTATTCTTCAACCCTAGGAAAAACTGTTTTTTTACTCTCATTATTCCTCAAAACTACGATAACAGTGTTTTTTCAGTCTAATTATTCTTCAACCCTAGGAAAAACAGTGCTTTTTAATCTAATTAGTCTTCAACACTAGGAAAAACACTCTTTTTTACACTAATTATTCTTCAACCCTAGGAAAAACAGGTTTTTTTCAGTCTAATTATTCTTCAGTCCTAGTATATACAGTGTTTTTAACTCTTGTTATTTTTCAACACCAGGAAAATCAGTGTTTATTAATTCTAATTATTCTTCAACCCTAGGAAAACGGTGTTTTTCACTATAATTATTCTTCAACCCCAGGAAAAGCCGCGTTTTTTCCCTCTAATTATTCTTTAACCCTACAAAAAAGTGTTTTTTCACTCTAATTATTCTTCAACCCTAGGAAAAACTGTTTTTTAAACTAAATATTTTTCAACTCTAGGAAAAACAGTGTTTTTTACTTTAATTATTCTTCTACCCAAGGAAAAACAGTGTTTTTCACTGTAATTATTCTTCAACCCTAGGAAAAACCGGGGTTTTTAACTCTTGTTATTCTTCAACTCTAGTTAAAACCGTGTTTCTTTATTCTAATTTTTCTTCAACCCTAGGAAAAACACTGTCTTTTTTTTCAATCTAATTATTCTTCAACGATAGGAAAAACAGTGGTTTTTCACTCTAATTATTTTTCAACCCTAGAAAAAACAGTTTTTTTACTCTAATTATTCTTCAACACTACTATAACAGTGTTTTTTTCACTCTGATTATTCTTCAACCCTAGGGAAAACAGTGTTTTTTCACTCTAATGATTCTTCAACCCTAGGAAAAACAGTGGTTTTTAAAACTAATTGTTCATTAACCCTAGGAAAAACAATGTTTTTTACCTCTAATTCTTCTTCAAATCTAGTAAAAACAGTGATTTTTCACTCTAATTATCCTTCAACCCTAGGAAAAACAGTGTTTTTTCACTCTAATTATTCTTCCACCCTAGGAAAAACTGTTTTTTACTCTCATTATTCCTCAAAACTAGGATTACAGTGTTTTTTCAGTCTAATTATTCTTCAACCCTAGGAAAAACAGTGCTTTTTAAACTAATTAGTCTTCAACACTAGGAAAAACACTGTTTCTTACACTAATTATTCTTCAACCCTAGGAAAAACAGGTTTTTTTCAGTCTAATTATTCTTCAGTCCTAGGATATACAGTGTTAATTACTCTTGTTATTCTTCAACCCTAGGAAAAGCCAATGTTTTTTCACTCTAATTTTTCTTCAACCCAAGGAAAGCAGAGTTTTCTCATTCTAAATATTCTTCAACCCTGGGAAAAACAGTGTTTTCATAACTCTTGTTATCCTTCAACCCTAGGAGAAACAGTGTTTTTAACTCTTGTTATTTTTCAACCCCAGGAAAATCAGTGTTTATTAACTCTAATTATTCTTCAACCCTAGGAAAACGGTGTTTTTCACTCTAAATATTCTTCAACCCCAGGAAAAGCCTTGTTTTTTCCTCTAATTATTCTTTAACCCTACAAAAAGTGTTTTTTCACTCTAATTATTCTTCAACCCTAGGAAGAACTTTGTTTCTTAAACTAATTATTTTTGAACTTTAGGAAAAACAGTGTTTTTTTCCTCTAATTATTCTTCTACCCAAGGAAAAACAGTGTTTTTCACTGTAATTAATCTTCAACCCTAGGAAAAACAGTGTTTTTTAACTCTTGTTATTCTTCAACTCTAGGAAAAACCGTGCTTCTTTACTCTAATTTTTCTTCAACCCTAGGAAAAACACTGTATTTTCAATCTAATTATTCTTCAACCATAGGAAAAACAGTAGTTCTTCACTCTAATTATTTTTCAACCCTAGGAAAAACAGTTTTTTTACTCTAATTATTCTTCAACCCTAGGAAGAACAGTGTTTTTTCATTCTAATTATTCTTCAAGCCGAGGGAAAACAGTGTCTTTTCACTCTACTGATTCTTCAACCCTAGAAAAAACAGTGTTTTTTAAAACTAATTGTTCAACAACCCTAGGAAAAACAGTGTTTTTTAACTCTAATTCTTCTTCAACCCTATGAAAAACAGTGTTTTTTCACTCTATTTATCCTTCAAACCTAGGAAAAACAGTGTTTTTTCACTCTACTTTTCCTCTAACCCTAGAAAAAACAGTGTGTTTTCACTCTAATTTTTTTTCAACCCTAGGATAAACAGTGTTTTTTTACTCTAATTATTCTTCAACCCTAGGAAAAACTGTTTTTTATTCTCATTATTCCTCAAAACTACGATAACAGTGTTTTTCAGTCCAATTATTCTTCAACCCTAGGAAAAACAGTGCTTTTTAAACTAATTAGTCTTCAACACTAGGAAAAACATTGTTTTTTTACACTAATTCTTCTTCAACCCTATGAAAAACAGTGTTTTTTCACTCTATTTATCCTTCAAACCTAGGAAAAACAGTGTTTTTTCACTCTACTTTTCCTCCAACCCTAGGAAAAACAGTGTGTTTTCACTCTAATTATTTTTCAACCCTAGGATAAACAGTGTTTTTTTACTCTAATTATTCTTCAACCCTAGGAAAAACAGTGTTTTTTCACTCTAATAATTCATCAACCCTAGGAAAAACGGTGTTTTTTTAACTCTAATTCTTCTTCAAACCTAGGAAAAACAGTGATTTTTCACTCTAATTATCCTTCAACCCTAGGAAGAACAGTGTTTTTTCATTCTAATTATTCTTCAACCCGAGGAAAAACAGTGTTTTTTCACTCTAATAATTCATCAACCCTAGGAAAAACGGTGTTTTTTTAACTCTAATTCTTCTTCAAACCTAGGAAAAACAGTGATTTTTCACTCTAATTATCCTTCAACCCTAGGAAGAACAGTGTTTTTCAGTCTAATTATTCTTCAACCCTAGGAAAAACAGTGCTTTTTAAACTAATTAGTCTTCAACACTAGGAAAAACATTGTTTTTTTACACTAATTATTCTTCAACCCTAGGAAAAGCAGTCTAATTTTTCTTCAGCCCTAGGATATACAGTGTTATTTACTCTTGTTATTCATCAACCCCAGGAAAAACCAATGTTTTTTCACTCTAATTATTCTTCAACCCTAGGAAAGCAGAGTTTTCTCAATCTAAATATTCTTCAACCCTGGGAAAAACAGTGTTTTCATAATTCTTGTTATCCCTCAATCCTAGGATAAACAGTGTTTTTAACTCTTGTTATTTTTCAACACCAGGAAAATCAGTGTTTATTAATTCTAATTATTCTTCAACCCTAGGTAAACGGTGTTTTTCACTCTAATTATTCTTCAACCCCAGGAAAAGCCGCGTTTTTTTCCTCTAATTATTCTTTAACCCTACAAAAAAGGGTTTTTGACTCTAATTATTCTTCAACCCTAGGAAAAAATTTGTTTTTTAAACTAATTATTTTTCAACTTTAGGAAAAACAGTGTTTTTTTACTCTAATTATTCTTCTACCCAAGGAAAAACAGTGTTTTTCACTGTAATTAATCTTCAACCCTAGGAAAAACAGTGTTTTTTAACTCTTGTTATTCTTCAACTCTAGAAAAAACAGTGTTTCTTTACTCTAATTTTTCTTCAACCCTAGGAAAAACACTGTCTTTTCAATCTAATTATTCTTCAACCATAGGAAAAACAGTGGTTTTTCACTCTAATTATTTTTCAACCCTAAGAAAAACAGTTTTTTTACTCTAATTATTCTTCAACCCTAGGAAGAACAGTGTTTTTTCATTCTAATTATTCTTCAACCCGAGGGAAAACAGTGTCTTTTCACTCTACTGATTCTTCAACCCTAGGAAAAACAGTGTTTTCTAAACTAATTGTTCATCAAACCTAGGAAAAACAGTGTTTTTTAACTCTAATTCTTCTTCAACCCTATGAAAAACCGTGTTTTTTCACTCTAATTATCCTTCAAACCTAGGAAAAACAGTGTTTTTTCACTCTAATTTTCCTCCAACCCTAGGAAAAACAGTGTGTTTTCACTCTAATTATTTTTCAACCCTAGGATAAAGAGTGTTTTTTTACTCTAATTATTCTGCAACCCTAGGAAAAACAGTGTTTTTTCACTCTAATTATTCATCAAACCTAGGAAAAACGGTGTTTTTTTAACTCTAATTCTTCTTCAAACCTAGGAAAAACAGTGATTTTTCACTCTAATTATCCTTCAACCCTAGGAAAAACAGTGTTTTTTCACTCTAATTATTCTTCAACCCTAGGAAAAACTGTTTTTTTTACTCTCATTATTCCTCAAAACTACGATAACAGTGTTTTTTCAGTCTAATTATTCTTCAACCCTAGGGAAAACAGTGCTTTTTAATCTAATTAGTCTTCAACACTAGGAAAAACACTCTTTTTTACACTAATTATTCTTCAACCCTAGGAAAAACAGGGTTTTTTCAGTCTAATTATTCTTCAGTCCTAGTATATACAGTGTTTTTAACCCTTGTTATTTTTCAACACCAGGAAAATCAGTGTTTATTAATTCTAATTATTCTTCAACCCTAGGAAAACGGTGTTTTTCACTATAATTATTCTTCAACCCCAGGAAAAGCCGCGTTTTTTCCCTCTAATTATTCTTTAACCCTACAAAAAAGTGTTTTTTCACTCTAATTATTCTTCAACCCTAGGAAAAACTGTTTTTTAAACTAAATATTTTTCAACTCTAGGAAAAACAGTGTTTTTTACTTTAATTATTCTTCTACCCAAGGAAAAACAGTGTTTTTCACTGTAATTATTCTTCAACCCTAGGAAAAACCGGGGTTTTTAACTCTTGTTATTCTTCAACTCTAGTTAAAACCGTGTTTCTTTATTCTAATTTTTCTTCAACCCTAGGAAAAACACTGTCTTTTTTTTCAATCTAATTATTCTTCAACGATAGGAAAAACAGTGGTTTTTCACTCTAATTATTTTTCAACCCTAGAAAAAACAGTTTTTTTACTCTAATTATTCTTCAACACTACTATAACAGTGTTTTTTTCACTCTGATTATTCTTCAACCCTAGGGAAAACAGTGTTTTTTCACTCTAATGATTCTTCAACCCTAGGAAAAACAGTGGTTTTTAAAACTAATTTTTCATTAACCCTAGGAAAAACAATGTTTTTTACCTCTAATTCTTCTTCAAATCTAGTAAAAACAGTGATTTTTCACTCTAATTATCCTTCAACCCTAGGAAAAACAGTGTTTTTTCACTCTAATTATTCTTCCACCCTAGGAAAAACTGTTTTTTACTCTCATTATTCCTCAAAACTAGGATTACAGTGTTTTTTCAGTCTAATTATTCTTCAACCCTAGGAAAAACAGTGCTTTTTAAACTAATTAGTCTTCAACACTAGGAAAAACACTGTTTCTTACACTAATTATTCTTCAACCCTAGGAAAAACAGGTTTTTTTCAGTCTAATTATTCTTCAGTCCTAGGATATACAGTGTTAATTACTCTTGTTATTCTTCAACCCTAGGAAAAGCCAATGTTTTTTCACTCTAATTTTTCTTCAACCCAAGGAAAGCAGAGTTTTCTCATTCTAAATATTCTTCAACCCTGGGAAAAACAGTGTTTTCATAACTCTTGTTATCCTTCAACCCTAGGAGAAACAGTGTTTTTAACTCTTGTTATTTTTCAACCCCAGGAAAATCAGTGTTTATTAACTCTAATTATTCTTCAACCCTAGGAAAACGGTGTTTTTCACTCTAAATATTCTTCAACCCCAGGAAAAGCCTTGTTTTTTCCTCTAATTATTCTTTAACCCTACAAAAAGTGTTTTTTCACTCTAATTATTCTTCAACCCTAGGAAGAACTTTGTTTCTTAAACTAATTATTTTTGAACTTTAGGAAAAACAGTGTTTTTTTCCTCTAATTATTCTTCTACCCAAGGAAAAACAGTGTTTTTCACTGTAATTAATCTTCAACCCTAGGAAAAACAGTGTTTTTTAACTCTTGTTATTCTTCAACTCTAGGAAAAACCGTGCTTCTTTACTCTAATTTTTCTTCAACCCTAGGAAAAACACTGTCTTTTCAATCTAATTATTCTTCAACCATAGGAAAAACAGTAGTTCTTCACTCTAATTATTTTTCAACCCTAGGAAAAACAGTTTTTTTACTCTAATTATTCTTCAACCCTAGGAAGAACAGTGTTTTTTCATTCTAATTATTCTTCAAGCCGAGGGAAAACAGTGTCTTTTCACTCTACTGATTCTTCAACCCTAGAAAAAACAGTGTTTTTTAAAACTAATTGTTCAACAACCCTAGGAAAAACAGTGTTTTTTAACTCTAATTCTTCTTCAACCCTATGAAAAACAGTGTTTTTTCACTCTATTTATCCTTCAAACCTAGGAAAAACAGTGTTTTTTCACTCTACTTTTCCTCTAACCCTAGAAAAAACAGTGTGTTTTCACTCTAATTTTTTTTCAACCCTAGGATAAACAGTGTTTTTTTACTCTAATTATTCTTCAACCCTAGGAAAAACTGTTTTTTATTCTCATTATTCCTCAAAACTACGATAACAGTGTTTTTCAGTCCAATTATTCTTCAACCCTAGGAAAAACAGTGCTTTTTAAACTAATTAGTCTTCAACACTAGGAAAAACATTGTTTTTTTACACTAATTCTTCTTCAACCCTATGAAAAACAGTGTTTTTTCACTCTATTTATCCTTCAAACCTTGGAAAAACAGTGTTTTTTCACTCTACTTTTCCTCCAACCCTAGGAAAAACAGTGTGTTTTCACTCTAATTATTTTTCAACCCTAGGATAAACAGTGTTTTTTTACTCTAATTATTCTTCAACCCTAGGAAAAACAGTGTTTTTTCACTCTAATAATTCATCAACCCTAGGAAAAACGGTGTTTTTTTAACTCTAATTCTTCTTCAAACCTAGGAAAAACAGTGATTTTTCACTCTAATTATCCTTCAACCCTAGGAAAAACAGTGTTTTTTCATTCTAATTATTCTTCAACCCTAGGAAAAACTGTTTTTTACTCTCATTATTCCTCAAAACTACGATATAAGTGTTTTTTCAGTCCAATTATTCTTCAACCCTAGGAAAAACAATGCTTTTTAAACTAATTAGTCTTCAACACTAGGAAAAACATTGTTTTTTACACTAATTATTCTTCAACCCTAGGAAAAGCAGGTTTTTTTCAGTCTAATTTTTCTTCAGCCCTAGGATATACAGTGTTATTTACTCTTGTTATTCTTCAACCCCTGGAAAAACCAATGTTTTTTCACTCTAATTATTCTTCAACCCTAGGAAAGCAGAGTTTTCTCACTCTAAATATTCTTCAACCCTGGGAAAAACAGTGTTTTCATAACTCTTGTTATCCTTCAACCCTAGGAAAAACAGTGTTTTTTACTCTTGTTATTTTTCAACTCCAGGAAAATCAGTGTTTATTAACTCTAATTATTCTTCAACCCTAGGAAAACGGTGTTTTTCACTCTAAATATTCTTCAACCCCAGGAAAAGCCTTGTTTTTTTCCTCTAATTATTCTTTAACCCTACAAAAAAGTGTTTTTTCACTCTAATTATTCTTCAACCCTAGGAAAAACTTTGTTTTTTAAACTAATTATTTTTCAACTTAGGAAAAACAGTGTTTTTTTCCTCTAATTATTCTTCTACCCAAGGAAAAACAGTGTTTTTCACTGTAATTAATCTTCAACCCTAGGAAAAACAGTGTTTTTTAACTCTTGTTATTCTTCAACTCTAGGAAAAACCGTGTTTCTTTACTCTAATTTTTCTTCAACCCTAGGAAAAACACTGTCTTTTCAATCTAATTATTCTTCAACCATAGGAAAAACAGTGGTTTTTCACTCTAATTATTTTTCAACCCTAGGAAAAACAGTTTTTTTACTCTAATTATTCTTCAACCCTAGGAAGAACAGTGTTTTTTCATTCTAATTATTCTTCAACCTGAGGGAAAACAGTGTCTTTTCACTCTACTGATTCTTCAACCCTAGGAAAAACAGTGTTTTTTAAAACTAATTGTTCATCAACCCTACGAAAAACAGTGTTTTTAACTCTAATTCTTCTTCAACCCTATGAAAAACAGTGTTTTTTCACTCTATTTATCCTTCAAACCTAGGAAAAACAGTGTTTTTTCACTCTACTTTTCCTCCAACCCTAGGAAATACAGTGTGTTTTCACTCTAATTATTTTTCAACCCTAGGATAAACAGTGTTTTTTTACTCTAATTATTCTTCAACCCTAGGAAAAACAGTGTTTTTTTCACTGTAATTATTCATCAACCCTAGGAAAAACGGTGTTTTTTTAACTCTAATTCTTCTTCAAACCTAGGAAAAACAGTGATTTTTCACTCTAATTATCCTTCAACCCTAGGAAAAACAGTTTTTTTTTCATTCTAATTATTCTTCAACCCTAGGAAAAACTGTTTTTTACTCTCATTATTCCTCAAAACTACGATAACAGTGTTTTTTCAGTCTAATTATTCTTCAACCCTAGGAAAAACAGTGCTTTTTAAACTAATTAGTCGTCAACACTAGGAAAAACATTGTTTTTTACACTAATTATTCTTCAACCCTAGGAAAAGCAGGTTTTTCAGTCTAATTTTTCTTCAGCCCTAGGATATACAGTGTTATTTACTCTTGTTATTCTTCAACCCCAGGAAAAAACAATGTTTTTTCACTCTAATTATTCTTCAACCCTAGGAAAGCAGAGTTTTCTCACTCTAAATATTCTTCAACCCTGGGAAAAACAGTGTTTTCATAATTCTTGTTATCCATCAACCCTAGGACAAACAGTGTTTTTAACACTTGTTATTTTTCAACACCAGGAAAATCAGTGTTTATTAATTCTAATTATTCTTCAACCCTAGGTAAGCGGTGTTTTTCACTCTAATTATTCTTCAACCCCAGGAAAAGCCGCGTTTTTTTCCTCTAATTATTCTTTAACCCTACAAAAAAGTGTTTTTTCACTCTAATTATTCTTCAACCCTAGGAAAAACTTTGTTTTATAAACTAATAATTTTTCAACTTTAGGAAAAACAGTGTTTTTTTACTCTAATTATTCTTCTACCCAAGGAAAAACAGTGTTTTTCACTGTAATTAATCTTCAACCCTAGGAAAAAAAGATTTTTTAAACTCTTGTTATTCTTCAACTCTAGGAAAAACCGTGTTTCTTTACTCTAATTTTTCTTCAACCCTAGGAAAAACACTGTCTTTCCAATCTAATTATTCTTCAACCATAGGAAAAACAGTGGTTTTTCACTCTAATTATTTTTCAACCCTAAGAAAAACAGTTTTTTACTCTAATTATTCTTTAACCCTAGGAAGAACAGTGTTTTTTCATTCTAATTATTCTTCAACCCGAGGGAAAACAGTGTCTTTTCACTCTACTGATTCTTCAACCCTAGGAAAAACAGTGTTTTTTAAAACTAATTGTTCATCAACCCTAGGAAAAACAGTGTTTTTTAACTCTAATTCTTCTTCAACCCTATGAAAAACCGTGTTTTTTCACTCTAATTATCCTTCAAACCTAGGAAAAACAGTGTTTTTTCACTCTAATTTTCCTCCAACCCTAGGAAAAACAGTGTGTTTTCACTCTAATTATTTTTCAACCCTAAGATAGGCAGTGTTTTTTACTCTAATTATTCTTCAACCCTAGGAAAAACAGTGTTTTTTCACTCTAATTATTCATCAACCCTAGGAAAAACGGTTTTTTTTAACTCTAATTCTTCTTCAAACCTAGGAAAAACAGTGATTTTTCACTCTAATTATCCTTCAACTCTAGGAAAAACAGTGTTTTTTTACTTTAATTATTCTTCTACCCAAGGAAAAACAGTGTTTTTCACTGTAATTATTCTTCAACCCTAGGAAAAACCGGGGTTTTTAACTCTTGTTATTCTTCAACTCTAGTTAAAACCGTGTTTCTTTATTCTAATTTTTCTTCAACCCTAGGAAAAACACTGTCTTTTTTTTCAATCTAATTATTCTTCAACGATAGGAAAAACAGTGTTTTTTCACTCTAATTATTTTTCAACCCTAGAAAAAACAGTTTTTTTACTCTAATTATTCTTCAACACTACTATAACAGTGTTTTTTTCACTCTGATTATTCTTCAACCCTAGGGAAAACAGTGTTTTTTCACTCTAATGATTCTTCAACCCTAGGAAAAACAGTGGTTTTTAAAACTAATTGTTCATTAACCCTAGGAAAAACAATGTTTTTTACCTCTAATTCTTCTTCAAATCTAGTAAAAACAGTGATTTTTCACTCTAATTATCCTTCAACCCTAGGAAAAACAGTGTTTTTTCACTCTAATTATTCTTCCACCCTAGGAAAAACTGTTTTTTACTCTCATTATTCCTCAAAACTAGGATTACAGTGTTTTTTCAGTCTAATTATTCTTCAACCCTAGGAAAAACAGTGCTTTTTAAACTAATTAGTCTTTAACACTAGGAAAAACACTGTTTCTTACACTAATTATTCTTCAACCCTAGGAAAAACAGGTTTTTTTCAGTCTAATTATTCTTCAGTCCTAGGATATACAGTGTTAATTACTCTTGTTATTCTTCAACCCTAGGAAAAGCCAATGTTTTTTCACTCTAATTTTTCTTCAACCCAAGGAAAGCAGAGTTTTCTCATTCTAAATATTCTTCAACCCTGGGAAAAACAGTGTTTTCATAACTCTTGTTATCCTTCAACCCTAGGAGAAACAGTGTTTTTAACTCTTGTTATTTTTCAACCCCAGGAAAATCAGTGTTTATTAACTCTAATTATTCTTCAACCCTAGGAAAACGGTGTTTTTCACTCTAAATATTCTTCAACCCCAGGAAAAGCCTTGTTTTTTCCTCTAATTATTCTTTAACCCTACAAAAAGTGTTTTTTCACTCTAATTATTCTTCAACCCTAGGAAGAACTTTGTTTCTTAAACTAATTATTTTTGAACATTAGGAAAAACAGTGTTTTTTTCCTCTAATTATTCTTCTACCCAAGGAAAAACAGTGTTTTTCACTGTAATTAATCTTCAACCCTAGGAAAAACAGTGTTTTTTAACTCTTGTTATTCTTCAACTCTAGGAAAAACCGTGCTTCTTTACTCTAATTTTTCTTCAACCCTAGGAAAAACACTGTCTTTTCAATCTAATTATTCTTCAACCATAGGAAAAACAGTAGTTCTTCACTCTAATTATTTTTCAACCCTAGGAAAAACAGTTTTTTTACTCTAATTATTCTTCAACCCTAGGAAGAACAGTGTTTTTTCATTCTAATTATTCTTCAACCCGAGGGAAAACAGTGTCTTTTCACTCTACTGATTCTTCAACCCTAGAAAAAACAGTGTTTTTTAAAACTAATTGTTCAACAACCCTAGGAAAAACAGTGTTTTTTAACTCTAATTCTTCTTCAACCCTATGATAAACAGTGTTTTTTCACTCTATTTATCCTTCAAACCTAGGAAAAACAGTGTTTTTTCACTCTACTTTTCCTCTAACCCTAGAAAAAACAGTGTGTTTTCACTCTAATTTTTTTTCAACCCTAGGATAAACAGTGTTTTTTTACTCTAATTATTCTTCAACCCTAGGAAAAACTGTTTTTTATTCTCATTATTCCTCAAAACTACGATAACAGTGTTTTTCAGTCCAATTATTCTTCAACCCTAGGAAAAACAGTGCTTTTTAAACTAATTAGTCTTCAACACTAGGAAAAACATTGTTTTTTTACACTAATTCTTCTTCAGCCCTATGAAAAACAGTGTTTTTTCACTCTATTTATCCTTCAAACCTAGGAAAAACAGTGTTTTTTCACTCTACTTTTCCTCCAACCCTAGGAAAAACAGTGTGTTTTCACTCTAATTATTTTTCAACCCTAGGATAAACAGTGTTTTTTTACTCTAATTATTCTTCAACCCTAGGAAAAACAGTGTTTTTTCACTCTAATAATTCATCAACCCTAGGAAAAACGGTGTTTTTTTAACTCTAATTCTTCTTCAAACCTAGGAAAAACAGTGATTTTTCACTCTAATTATCCTTCAACCCTAGGAAAAACAGTGTTTTTTCATTCTAATTATTCTTCAACCCTAGGAAAAACTGTTTTTTACTCTCATTATTCCTCAAAACTACGATATAAGTGTTTTTTCAGTCCAATTATTCTTCAACCCTAGGAAAAACAATGCTTTTTAAACTAATTAGTCTTCAACACTAGGAAAAACATTGTTTTTTACACTATTTATTCTTCAACCCTAGGAAAAGCAGGTTTTTTTCAGTCTAATTTTTCTTCAGCCCTAGGATATACAGTGTTATTTACTCTTGTTATTCTTCAACCCCTGGAAAAACCAATGTTTTTTCACTCTAATTATTCTTCAACCCTAGGAAAGCAGAGTTTTCTCACTCTAAATATTCTTCAACCCTGGGAAAAACAGTGTTTTCATAACTCTTGTTATCCTTCAACCCTAGGAAAAACAGTGTTTTTTACTCTTGTTATTTTTCAACTCCAGGAAAATCAGTGTTTATTAACTCTAATTATTCTTCAACCCTAGGAAAACGGTGTTTTTCACTCTAAATATTCTTCAACCCCAGGAAAAGCCTTGTTTTTTTCCTCTAATTATTCTTTAACCCTACAAAAAAGTGTTTTTTCACTCTAATTATTCTTCAACCCTAGGAAAAACTTTGTTTTTTAAACTAATTATTTTTCAACTTAGGAAAAACAGTGTTTTTTTTCCTCTAATTATTCTTCTACCCAAGGAAAAACAGTGTTTTTCACTGTAATTAATCTTCAACCCTAGGAAAAACAGTGTTTTTTAACTCTTGTTATTCTTCAACTCTAGGAAAAACCGTGTTTCTTTACTCTAATTTTTCTTCAACCCTAGGAAAAACACTGTCTTTTCAATCTAATTATTCTTCAACCATAGGAAAAACAGTGGTTTTTCACTCTAATTATTTTTCAACCCTAGGAAAAACAGTTTTTTTACTCTAATTATTCTTCAACCCTAGGAAGAACAGTGTTTTTTCATTCTAATTATTCTTCAACCTGAGGGAAAACAGTGTCTTTTCACTCTACTGATTCTTCAACCCTAGGAAAAACAGTGTTTTTTAAAACTAATTGTTCATCAACCCTACGAAAAACAGTGTTTTTAACTCTAATTCTTCTTCAACCCTATGAAAAACAGTGTTTTTTCACTCTATTTATCCTTCAAACCTAGGAAAAACAGTGTTTTTTCACTCTACTTTTCCTCCAACCCTAGGAAATACAGTGTGTTTTCACTCTAATTATTTTTCAACCCTAGGATAAACAGTGTTTTTTTACTCTAATTATTCTTCAACCCTAGGAAAAACAGTGTTTTTTTCACTCTAATTATTCATCAACCCTAGGAAAAACGGTGTTTTTTTAACTCTAATTCTTCTTCAAACCTAGGAAAAACAGTGATTTTTCACTCTAATTATCCTTCAACCCTAGGAAAAACAGTGTTTTTTCATTCTAATTATTCTTCAACCCTAGGAAAAACTGTTTTTTACTCTCATTATTCCTCAAAACTACGATAACAGTGTTTTTTCAGTCTAATTATTCTTCAACCCTAGGAAAAACAGTGCTTTTTAAACTAATTAGTCGTCAACACTAGGAAAAACATTGTTTTTTTACACTAATTATTCTTCAACCCTAGGAAAAGCAGGTTTTTCAGTCTAATTTTTCTTCAGCCCTAGGATATACAGTGTTATTTACTCTTGTTATTCTTCAACCCCAGGAAAAACCAATGTTTTTTCACTCTAATTATTCTTCAACCCTAGGAAAGCAGAGTTTTCTCACTCTAAATATTCTTCAACCCTGGGAAAAACAGTGTTTTCATAATTCTTGTTATCCATCAACCCTAGGATAAACAGTGTTCTTAACACTTGTTATTTTTCAACACCAGGAAAATCAGTGTTTATTAATTCTAATTATTCTTCAACCCTAGGTAAGCGGTGTTTTTCACTCTAATTATTCTTCAACCCCAGGAAAAGCCGCGTTTTTTTCCTCTAATTATTCTTTAACCCTACAAAAAAGTGTTTTTTCACTCTAATTATTCTTCAACCCTAGGAAAAACTTTGTTTTATAAACTAATAATTTTTCAACTTTAGGAAAAACAGTGTTTTTTTACTCTAATTATACTTCTACCCAAGGAAAAACAGTGTTTTTCACTGTAATTAATCTTCAACCCTAGAAAAAACAGATTTTTTAAACTCTTGTTATTCTTCAACTCTAGGAAAAACCGTGTTTCTTTACTCTAATTTTTCTTCAACCCTAGGAAAAACACTGTCTTTCCAATCTAATTATTCTTCAACCATAGGAAAAACAGTGGTTTTTCACTCTAATTATTTTTCAACCCTAAGAAAAACAGTTTTTTACTCTAATTATTCTTTAACCCTAGGAAGAACAGTGTTTTTTCATTCTAATTATTCTTCAACCCGAGGGAAAACAGTGTCTTTTCACTCTACTGATTCTTCAACCCTAGGAAAAACAGTGTTTTTTAAAACTAATTGTTCATCAACCCTAGGAAAAACAGTGTTTTTTAACTCTAATTCTTCTTCAACCCTATGAAAAACCGTGTTTTTTCACTCTAATTATCCTTCAAACCTAGGAAAAACAGTGTTTTTTCACTCTAATTTTCCTCCAACCCTAGGAAAAACAGTGTGTTTTCACTCTAATTATTTTTCAACCCTAAGATAGACAGTGTTTTTTACTCTAATTATTCTTCAACCCTAGGAAAAACAGTGTTTTTTCACTCTAATTATTCATCAACCCTAGGAAAAACGGTTTTTTTACTCTAATTCTTCTTCAAACCTAGGAAAAACAGTGATTTTTCACTCTAATTATCCTTCAACCCTAGGAAAAACAGTGTTTTTTCACTGTAATTATTCTTCAACCCTAGGAAAAACTGTTTTTTTACTCTCATTATTCCTCAAAACTACGATAACAGTGTTTTTTCAGTCTAATTATTCTTCAACCCTAGGAAAAACAGTGCTTTTTAAACTAATTAGTCTTCAACACTTGGAAAAACATTGTTTTTTTACACTAATTATTCTTCAACCCTAGGAAAAACAGTTTTTTTCAGTCTAATTATTCTTCAGTCCTAGGATATAGTGTTATTTACTCTTGATATTCTTTAACCCTAGGAAAAACCAATGTTTTTTCACACTAATTATCCTCCACTCCTAGGAAAAACAGTGTTTTTTCACTCTAAATATTCTTCAACCCTGGGAAAAACAGTGTTTTCATAACTCTTGTTATCCTTCAACCCTAGGAAAAACAGTGTTTTTTACTCTTGTTATTTTTCAACCCCAGGAAAATCAGTGTTTATTAACTCTAATTATTCTTCAACCCTAGGTAAACGGTGTTTTTCACTCTAATTATTCTTCAACCCCAGGAAAAGCCGCGTTTTTTTCCTCTAATTATTCTTTAACCCTACAAAAAAGTGTTTTTTCACTCTAATTATTCTTCAACCCTAGGAAAAACTTTGTTTTTTAAACTAATTATATTTCAACTTTAGGAAAAACAGTGTTTTTTTTCCTCTAATTATTCTTCTACCCAAGGAAAAACAGTGTTTTTCACTGTAATTAATCTTCAACCCTGGGAAAAACAGTGTTTTTTAACTCTTGTTATTCTTCAACTCTAGGAAAAACCGTGTTTCTTTACTCTAGTTTTTCTTCAACCCTACGAAAAACACTGTCATTTCACTCTAATTATTTTTCAACCCTAGGAAAAACAGTTTTTTTACTCTAATTATTCTTCAACCCTAGGAAAAACTTAGTTTTTTAAACTAATTATATTTCAACTTTAGGAAAAACAGTGTTTTTTACTCTAATTATTCTTCTACCCAAGGAAAAACAGTGTTTTTCACTGTAATTAATCTTCAACCCTAGGAAAAACAGTGTTTTTTAACTCTTGTTATTCTTCAACTCTAGGAAAAACCGTGTTTCTTTACTGTAATTTTTCTTCAACCCTAGGAAAAACACTGTCTTTTCAATCTAATTATTCTTCAACCATAGGAAAAACAGTGGTTTTTCACTCTAATTATTTTTCAACCCTAAGAAAAACAGTTTTTTACTCTAATTATTCTTCAACCCTAGGAAGAACGGTGTTTTTTCATTCTAATTATTCTTCAACCCGAGGGAAATCAGTGTCTTTTCACTCTACTGATTCTTCAACCCTAGGAAAAACAGTGTTTTTTAAAACTAATTGTTCATCAACCCTAGGAAAAACAGTGTTTTTAACTCTAATTCTTCTTCAACCCTATGAAAAACCGTGTTTTTTCACTCTAATTATCCTTCAAACCTAGGAAAAACAGTGTTTTTTCACTCTAATTTTCCTCCAACCCTAGGAAAAACAGTGTGTTTTCACTCTAATTATTTTTCAACCCTAGGATAAACAGTGTTTTTTACTCTTATTATTCTTCAACCCTAGGAAAAACAGTGTTTTTTCAGTCTAATTATTCTTCAACCCTAGGAAAAAACAGTGCTTTTTAAACTAATTAGTCTTCAACACTTGGAAAAACATTGTTTTTTTACACTAATTATTCCTCAACCCTAGGAAAAACAGTTTTTATCAGTCTAATTATTCTTCAGTCCTAGGATATACAGTGTTATTTACTCTTGATATTCTTTAACCCTAGGAAAAACCAATGTTTTTTCACACTAATTATCCTTCAAACCTAGGAAAAACAGTGTTTTTTCACTCTAAATATTCTTCAACCCTGGGAAAAACAGTGTTTTCATAACTCTTGTTATCCTTCAACCCTAGGAAAATCAGTGTTTATTAACTCTAATTATTCTTCAACCCTAGGTAAACGGTGTTTTTCACTCTAATTATTCTTCAACCCCAGGAAAAGCCGCGTTTTTTTCCTCTAATTATTCTTTAACCCTACAAAAGAGTGTTTTTTCACTCTAATTATTCTTCAACCCTAGGAAAAACTTTGTTTTTTAAACTAATTATTTTTCAACTTTAGGAAAACCAGTGTTTTTTTACTCTAATTCTTCTTCAACCCTATGAAAAACAGTGTTTTTTCACTCTATTTATCCTTCAAACCTAGGATAAACAGTGTTTTTTACTTTAATTATTCTTCAACCCAAGGAAAAACAGTGTTTTTCACTGTAATTAATCTCCAACCCTAGGAAAAACAGTGTTTTTTTACCCTTGTTATTCTTCAACTCTAGGAAAAACCGTGTTTCTTTACTCTAATTTTTCTTCAACCCTAGGATAAACACTGTCTTTTCAATCTAATTATTCATCAACCATAGGAAAAACAGTGTTTTTTCACTCAAATTATTTTTCAACCCCAAGAAAAACAGTTTTTTTACTCTAATTATTCTTCAACCCTAGGATGAACAGTGTTTTTTAACTCTAATTATCCTTCAAACCTAGAAAAAACAGTGTTTTTTCACTCTAATTTTCCTCCAACTCTAGGAAAAACAGTGTGTTTTCACTCTAATTATTTTTTAACCCTAGGATAAACAGTGTTTTTTCACTCTAATTATTCATCAACCGTAGGAAAAACGGTGTTTTTTTTACTCTATTTCTTCTTCAAACCTAGGAAAAACAATGATTTTTCACTCCAATTATCCTTCAACCCTAGGAAAAACAGTGTTTTTCACTCTAATTATTCTTCAACTCTAGGAAAAACTGTTTTTTACTCTCATTATTCCTCAAAAATACGATAACAGTGTTTTTTCAGTCCAATTATTCTTCAACCCTAGGAAAAACAGTGCTTTTTAAATTAATTAGTCTTCAACACTAGGAAAAACATTGTTGTTTACACTAATTATTCTTCAACCCTAGGAATTGTTATTCTTCAACCCTAGGAAAAACCAATGTTTTTTCACTCTAATTATTCTTCAACCCTAGGAAAGCAGAGTTTTCTCACTCTAAATATTCTTCAACCCTGCGAAAAACAGTGTTTTCATAACTCTTGTTATCCTTCAACCCTAGGAAAAACAGTGTTTTTAACTCTTGTTATTTTTCAACCCCAGGAAAATCAGTGTTTATTAACTCTAATTATTCTTCAACCCTAGGAAGAACTTTGTTTTTTAAACTAATTATTTTTCAACTTTAGGAAAAACAGTGTTTTTTCCTCAAATTATTCCTCTACCCAAGGAAAAACAGTGTTTTTCACTGTAATTAATCTTCAACCCTAGGAAAAACAGTGTTTTTTAACTCTTGTTAATCTTCAACTCTAGAAAAAACCGTGTTTCTTTACTCAAATTTTTCTTCAACCCTAGGAAAAACACAGTCTTTTCAATCTAATTATTCTTCAACCATAGGAAAAACAGTGTTTTTTCACTCTAATTATTTTTCAACCATAGGAAAAACAGTTTTTTTACTCTAATTATTCTTCAACCCTAGGAAGAACAGTGTTTTTTCATTCTAATTATTCTTCAACCCGAGGGAAAACAGTGTCTTTTCACTCTACTGATTCTTCAACCCTAGGAAAAACAGTGTTTTTTAAAACTAATTGTTCATCAACCCTAGGAAAAACAGTGTGTTTTCACTCTAATTATTTTTCAACCCTAGGATAAACAGAGTTTTTTACTCTAATTATTCTTCAACCCTAGGAAAAACAGTGTTTTTTCACTCTAATTTTCCTCCAACTCTAGGAAAAACAGTGTGTTTTCACTCTAATTATTTTTTAACCCTAGGATAAACAGTGTTTTTTCACTCTAATTATTCATCAACCGTAGGAAAAACGGTGTTTTTTTTACTCTATTTCTTCTTCAAACCTAGGAAAAACAATGATTTTTCACTCCAATTATCCTTCAACCCTAGGAAAAACAGTGTTTTTCACTCTAATTATTCTTCAACTCTAGGAAAAACTGTTTTTTACTCTCATTATTCCTCAAAACTACGATAACAGTGTTTTTCAGTCTAATTATTCTTCAACCCTAGGAAAAACAGTGCTTTTTAAACTAATTAGTCTTCAACACTAGGAAAAACATTGTTTTTTTACACTAATTATTCTTCAACCCTAGGAAAAACAGGTTTTTTTCAGTCTAATTATTCTTCAGTCCTAGGATATACAGTGTTATTTAGTCTTGTTATTCTTCAACCCTAGGAAAAACCAATGTTTTTTCACTCTAATTATTCTTCAACCCTAGGAAAGCAGAGTTTTCTCACTCTAAATATTATTCAACCCTGGGAAAAACAGTGTTTTCATAATTCTTGTTATCCTTCAACCCTAGGAAAAACAGTGTTTTTAACTCTTGTTATTTTTCAACCACAGGTAAATCAGTGTTTATTAACACTAATTATTCTTCAACCATAGGTAAACGGTGTTTTTCATTCTAATTATTCTTCAACCCCAGGAAAAGCAGCGTTTTTTTTCCTCTAATTATTCTTTAACCCTACAAAAAAGTGTTTTTTCACTCTAATTATTCTTCAACCCTAGGAAAAACTTTGTTTTTTAAACTAATTATTTTTCAACTTTAGGAAAAACAGTGTTTTTTACTCTAATTAGTCGTCAACACTAGGAAAAACATTCTTTTTTTACACTAATTATTTTTCAACCCTAAGAAAAACAGTTTTTTCACTCTAATTATTCTTCAACCCTAGGAAAAACTTTGTTTTTTAAACTAATTATTTTTCAACTTTAGGAAAAACAGTGTTTTTTACTCTAATTATTCTTCTACCCAAGGAAAAACAGTGTTTTTCACTGTAATTAATCTTCAACCCTAGGAAAAACAGTGTTTTTTAACTCTTGTTATTCTTCAACTCTAGGAAAAACCGTGTTTGTTTACTCTAATTTTTCTTCAACACTAGGATAAACACTGTCTTTTCAATCTAATTATTCTTCAACCATAGGAAAAACAGTGGTTTTTCACTCTAATTATTTTTCAACCCTAAGAAAAACAGTTTTTTTACTCTAATTATTCTTCAACCCTAGGATGAACAGTGTTTTTTCACTCTAATTATCCTTCAAACCTAGGAAAAACAGTTTTTTTTACTCTAATTTTCCTCCAACCCAAGGAAAAACAGTGTGTTTTCACTCTAATTATTTTTCAACCCTAGGATAAACAGTGTTTTTTTACTCTAATTATTCTTCAACCCTAGGAAAAACAGTGTTTTTTCACTCTAATTATTCATCAACCCTAGGAAAAACGGTGTTTTTTAACTCTAATTCTTCTTCAAACCTAGGAAAAACAATGATTTTTCACTCTAATTATCCTTCAACCCTAGGAAAAACAGTGTTTTTTCACTCTAATTATTCTTCAACTCTAGGAAAAACTGTTTTTTACTCTCATTATTCCTCAAAACTACGATAACAGTGTTTTTTCAGTCCAATTATTTTTCAACCCTAGGAAAAACAGTGCTTTTTAAACTAATTAGTCTTCAACACTAGGAAAAACACTGTTTTTTTACACTAATTATTCTTCAACCCTAGAAAAAACAGGTTTTTTCAGTCTAATTATTCTTCAGTCCTAGGATATACAGTGTTATTTACTCTTGTTATTCTTCAACCCTAGGAAAAACCAATGTTTTTCACTCTAATTATTCTTCAACCTTAGGAAAGCAGAGTTTTCTCACTCTAAATATTCTTCAACCCTGGGAAAAACAGTGTTTTCATAACTCTTGTTATCCTTCAACCCTAGGAGAAACAGTGTTTTTAACTCTTGTTATTTTTCAACCCCAGGAAAATCAGTGTTTATTAATTCTAACTATTCTTCAACCCTAGGAAAACGGTGTTTTTCACTCTAAATATTCTTCAACCCCAGGAAAAGCCGCGTTTTTTCCCTCTAATTATTCTTTAACCCTACAAAAAAGTGTTTTTTCACTCTAATTATTCTTCAACCCTAGGAAAAACTTTGTTTTTTAAACTAATTATTTTTCAACTTTAGGAAAAACAGTGTTTTTTCCCTCTAATTATTCTTCTACCCAAGGAAAAACAGTGTTTTTCACTGTAATTAATCTTCAACCCTAGGAAAAACCGTGTTTTTTAACTCTTGTTATTCTTCAACTCTAGGAAAAACCGTGTTTCTTTACTCCAATTTTTCTTCAACCCTAGGAAAAACACTGTCTTTTCAATCTAATTATTCTTCAACCATAGGAAAAACAGTGGTTTTTCACTGTAATTATTTTTCAACCCTAGGAAAAACAGTTTTTTTACTCTAATTATTCTTCAACCCTAGGAAGAACAGTGTTTTTTCATTCTAATTATTCTTCAACCCGAGGGAAAACAGTGTCTTTTCACTCTACTGATTCTTCAACCCTAGGAAGAACAGTGTTTTTTAAAACTAATTGTTCATCAACCCTAGGAAAAACAGTGTTTTTTAACTCTAATTCTTCTTCAACCCTATGAAAAACAGTGTTCTTTCACTCTATTTATCCTTCAAACCTAGGAAAAACAGTGTTTTTTCACTCTAATTTTCCTCCAACCCTAGGAAAAACAGTGTGTTTTCAATCTAATTATTTTTTAACCCTAGGATAAACAGTGTTTTTTCACTCTAATTATTCATCAACCGTAGGAAAAACGGTGTTTTTTTTACTCTATTTCTTCTTCAAACCTAGGAAAAACAATGATTTTTCACTCCAATTATCCTTCAACCCTAGGAAAAACAGTGTTTTTCACTCTAATTATTCTTCAACTCTAGGAAAAACTGTTTTTTACTCTCATTATTCCTCAAAACTACGATAACAGTGTTTTTCCAGTCCAATTATTCTTCAACCCTAGGAAAAACAGTGCTTTTTAAATTAATTAGTCTTCAACACTAGGAAAAACATTGTTTTTTACACTAATTATTCTTCAACCCTAGGAATTGTTATTCTTCAACCCTAGGAAAAACCAATGTTTTTTCACTCTAATTATTCTTCAACCCTAGGAAAGCAGAGTTTTCTCACTCTAAATATTCTTCAACCCTGGGAAAAACAGTGTTTTCATAACTCTTGTTATCCTTCAACCCTAGGAAAAACAGTGTTTTTAACTCTTGTTATTTTTCAACCCCAGGAAAATCAGTGTTTATTAACTCTAATTATTCTTCAACCCTAGGAAGAACTTTGTTTTTTAAACTAATTATTTTTCAACTTTAGGAAAAACAGTGTTTTTTCCTCTAATTATTCCTCTACCCAAGGAAAAACAGTGTTTTTCACTGTAATTAATCTTCAACCCTAGGAAAAACAGTGTTTTTTAACTCTTGTTATTCTTCAACTCTAGAAAAAACCGTGTTTCTTTACTCAAATTTTTCTTCAACCCTAGGAAAAACACAGTCTTTTCAATCTAATTATTCTTCAACCATAGGAAAAACAGTGTTTTTTCACTCTAATTATTTTTCAACCATAGGAAAAACAGTTTTTTTACTCTAATTATTCTTCAACACTAGGAAGAACAGTGTTTTTTCATTCTAATTATTCTTCAACCCGAGGGAAAACAGTGTCTTTTCACTCTACTGATTCTTCAACCCTAGGAAAAACAGTGTTTTTTAAAACGAATTGTTCATCAACCCTAGGAAAAACAGTGTGTTTTCAATCTAATTATTTTTCAACCCTAGGATAAACAGAGTTTTTTACTCTAATTATTCTTCAACCCTAGGAAAAACAGTGTTTTTTCACTCTAATTATTCATCAACCCTAGGAAAAACGGTGTTATTTTAACTCTAATTCTTCTTCAAACCTAGGAAAAACAGTGACTTTTCACTCTAATTATCCTTCAACCCTAGGAAAAACAGTGTTTTATCACTCTAATTATCCTTCAACCCTAGGAAAAACTGTTTTTTACTCTCATTATTCCTCAAAACTACGATAACAGTGTTTTTCAGTCTAATTATTCTTCAACCCTAGGAAAAAGAGTGCTTTTTAAACTAATTAGTCTTCAACACTAGGAAAAACATTGTTTTTTTACACTAATTATTCTTCAACCCTAGGAAAAACAGGTTTTTTTCAGACTAATTATTCTTCAGTCCTAGGATATACTGTGTTATTTAGTCTTGTTATTCTTCAACCCTAGGAAAAACCAAAGTTTATTCACTCTAATTATTCTTCAACCCTAGGAAAGCAGAGTTTTCTCACTCTAAATATTATTCAACCCTGGGAAAAACAGTGTTTTCATAATTCTTGTTATCCTTCAACCCTAGGAAAAACAGTGTTTTTAACTCTTGTTATTTTTCAACCACAGGTAAATCAGTGTTTATTAACACTAATTATTCTTCAACCATAGGTAAACGGTGTTTTTCATTCTAATTATTCTTCAACCCCAGGAAAAGCAGCGTTTTTTTCCCCCTAATTATTCTTTAACCCTACAAAAAAGTGTTTTTTCACTCTAATTATTTTTCAACTTTAGGAAAAACAGTGTTTTTTACTCTAATTAGTCGTCAACACTAGGAAAAACATTCTTTTTTACACTAATTATTTTTCAACCCTAAGAAAAACAGTTTTTTCACTCTAATTATTCTTCAACCCTAGGAAAAACTTTGTTTTTTAAACTAATTATTTTTCAACTTTAGGAAAAACAGTGTTTTTTACTCTAATTATTCTTCTACCCAAGGAAAAACAGTTTTTTTCACTGTAATTAATCTTCAACCCTAGGAAAAACAGTGTTTTTTAACTCTTGTTATTCTTCAACTCTAGGAAAAACCGTGTTTGTTTACTCTAATTTTTCTTCAACACTAGGATAAACACTGTCTTTTCAATCTAATTATTCTTCAACCATAGGAAAAACAGTGGTTTTTCACTCTAATTATTTTTCAACCCTATGAAAAACAGTTTTTTTACTCTAATTATTCTTCAACCCTAGGATGAACAGTGTTTTTTCACTCTAATTATTCTTCAACCCTAGGAAAAACAGTGTTTTTTCACTCTAATTATTCATCAACCCTAGGAAAAACGGTGTTTTTTTACTCTAATTCTTCTTCAAACCTAGGAAAAACAATGATTTTTCACTCTAATTATCCTTCAACCCTAGGAAAAACAGTGTTTTTTCACTCTAATTATTCTTCAACTCTAGGAAAAACTGTTTTTTACTCTCATTATTCCTCAAAACTACGATAACAGTGTTTTTTCAGTCCAATTATTTTTCAACCCTAGGAAAAACAGTGCTTTTTAAACTAATTAGTCTTCAACACTAGGAAAAACACTGTTTTTTTACACTAATTATTCTTCAACCCTAGAAAAAACAGGTTTTTTTCCGTCTAATTATTCTTCAGTCCTAGGATATACAGTGTTATTTACTCTTGTTATTCTTCAACCCTAGGAAAAACCAATGTTTTTCACTCTAATTATTCTTCAACCTTAGGAAAGCAGAGTTTTCTCACTCTAAATATTCTTCAACCCTGGGAAAAACAGTGTTTTCATAACTCTTGTTATCCTTCAACCCTAGGAGAAACAGTGTTTTTAACTCTTGTTATTTTTCAACCCCAGGAAAATCAGTGTTTATTAATTCTAACTATTCTTCAACCCTAGGAAAACGGTGTTTTTCACTCTAAATATTCTTCAACCCCAGGAAAAGCCGCGTTTTTTTCCTCTAATTATTCTTTAACCCTACAAAAAAGTGTTTTTTCACTCTAATTATTCTTCAACCCTAGGAAAAACTTTGTTTTTTAAACTAATTATTTTTCAACTTTAGGAAAAACAGTGTTTTTTCCCTCTAATTATTCTTCTACCCAAGGAAAAACAGTGTTTTTCACTGTAATTAATCTTCAACCCTAGGAAAAACCGTGTTTTTTAACTCTTGTTATTCTTCAACTCTAGGAAAAACCGAGTTTCTTTACTCCGATTTTTCTTCAACCCTAGGAAAAACACTGTCTTTTCAATCTAATTATTCTTCAACCATAGGAAAAAGAGTGGTTTTTCACTGTAATTATTTTTCAACCCTAGGAAAAACAGTTTTTTTACTCTAATTAGTCGTCAACACTAGGAAAAACATTCTTTTTTTACACTAATTATTTTTCAACCCTAAGAAAAACAGTTTTTTCACTCTAATTATTCTTCAACCCTAGGAAAAACTTTGTTTTTTAAACTAATTATTTTTTAACTTTAGGAAAAACAGTGTTTTTTACTCTAATTATTCTTCTACCCAAGGAAAAACAGTGTTTTTCACTGTAATTAATCTTCAACCCTAGGAAAAACAGTGTTTTTTAACTCTTGTTATTCTTCAACTCTAGGAAAAACCGTGTTTGTTTACTCTAATTTTTCTTCAACACTAGGATAAACACTGTCTTTTCAATCTAATTATTCTTCAACCATAGGAAAAACCGTGGTTTTTCACTCTAATTATTTTTCAACCCTAAGAAAAACAGTTTTTTTACTCTAATTATTCTTCAACCCTAGGATGAACAGTGTTTTTTCACTCTAATTATCCTTCAAACCTAGGAAAAACAGTTTTTTTTTCACTCTAATTTTCCTCCAACCCAAGGAAAAACAGTGTGTTTTCACGCTAATTATTTTTCAACCCTAGGATAAACAGTGTTTTTTTACTCTAATTATTCTTCAACCCTAGGAAAAACAGTGTTTTTTCACTCTAATTATTCATCAACCCTAGGAAAAACGGTGTTTTTTTTACTCTAATTCTTCTTCAAACCTAGGAAAAACAATGATTTTTCACTCTAATTATCCTTCAACCCTAGGAAAAACAGTGTTTTTTCACTCTAATTATTCTTCAACTCTAGGAAAAACTGTTTTTTACTCTCATTATTCCTCAAAACTACGATAACAGTGTTTTTTCAGTCCAATTATTTTTCAACCCTAGGAAAAACAGTGCTTTTTAAACTAATTAGTCTTCAACACTAGGAAAAACACTGTTTTTTTACACTAATTATTCTTCAACCCTAGAAAAAACAGGTTTTTTTCCGTCTAATTATTCTTCAGTCCTAGGATATACAGTGTTATTTACTCTTGTTATTCTTCAACCCTAGGAAAAACCAATGTTTTTCACTCTAATTATTCTTCAACCTTAGGAAAGCAGAGTTTTCTCACTCTAAATATTCTTCAACCCTGGTAAAAACAGTGTTTTCATAACTCTTGTTATCCTTCAACCCTAGGAGAAACAGTGTTTTTAACTCTTGTTATTTTTCAACCCCAGGAAAATCAGTGTTTATTAATTCTAACTATTCTTCAACCCTAGGAAAACGGTGTTTTTCACTCTAAATATTCTTCAACCCCAGGAAAAGCCGCGTTTTTTTCCTCTAATTATTCTTTAACCCTACAAAAAAGTGTTTTTTCACTCTAATTATTCTTCAACCCTAGGAAAAACTTTGTTTTTTAAACTAATTATTTTTCAACTTTAGGAAAAACAGTGTTTTTTCCCTCTAATTATTCTTCTACCCAAGGAAAAACAGTGTTTTTCACTGTAATTAATCTTCAACCCTAGGAAAAACCGTGTTTTTTAACTCTTGTTATTCTTCAACTCTAGGAAAAACCGAGTTTCTTTACTCCAATTTTTCTTCAACCCTAGGAAAAACACTGTCTTTTCAATCTAATTATTCTTCAACCATAGGAAAAACAGTGGTTTTTCACTGTAATTATTTTTCAACCCTAGGAAAAACAGTTTTTTTACTCTAATTATTCTTCAACCCTAGGAAGAACAGTGTTTTTTCATTCTAATTATTCTTCAACCCGAGGGAAAACAGTGTCTTTTCACTCTACTGATTCTTCAACCCTAGGAAAAACTGTGTTTTTTAAAACTAATTGTTCATCAACCCTAGGAAAAACAGTGTTTTTTAACTCTAATTCTTCTTCAACCCTATGAAAAACAGTGTTCATTCACTCTATTTATCCTTCAAACCTAGGAAAAACAGTGTTTTTTCACTCTAATTTTCCTCCAACCCTAGGAAAAACAGTGTGTTTTCAATCTAATTATTTTTCAACCCTAGGATAAACAGTGTTTTTTTACTCTAATTATTCTTCAACCCTAGGAAAAACAGTGTTTTTTCACTCTAATTATTCATCAACCCTAGGAAAAACGGTGTTTTTTTAACTCTAATTCTTCTTCAAACCTAGGAAAAACAGTGTTTTTTCACTCTAATTATTCTTCAACCCTAGGAAAAACTGTTTTTTACTCTCATTATTCCTCAAAACTACGATAACAGTGTTTTTTCAGTATAATTATTCTTCAACCCTAGGAAAAACAGTGCTTTTTAAACTAATTAGTCTTCAACACTAGGAAAAACATTGTTTTTTTACACAAATTTTTCTTCAACCCTAGGAAAAACAGGTTTTTTTCAGTCTAATTATTCTTCAGTCCTAGGATATACAGTGTTATTTAGTCTTGTTATTCTTCAACCCTAGGAAAAACCAATGTTTTTTCACTCTAATTATTCTTCAACCCTAGGAAAGCAGAGTTTTCTCACTCTAAATATTATTCAACCCTGGGAAAAACAGTGTTTTCATAATTCTTGTTATCCTTCAACCCTAGGAAAAACAGTGTTTTTAACTCTTGTTATTTTTCAACCCCAGGTAAATCAGTGTTTATTAACACTAATTATTCTTCAACCATAGGTGAACGGTGTTTTTCACTCTAATTATTCTTCAACCCCAGGAAAAGCCGCGTTTTTTCCTCTAATTATTCTTTAACCCTACAAAAAAGTGTTTTTTCACTCTAATTATTCTTCAACCCTAGGAAAAACTTGGTTTTTTAAACTAATTATTTTTCAACTTTAGGAAAAACAGTGTTTTTTACTCTAATTATTCTTCTACCCAAGGAAAAACAGTGTTTTTCACTGTAATTAATCTTCAACCCTAGGAAAAACAGTGTTTTTTAACTCTTGTTATTCTTCAAATCTAGGAAAAACCGTGTTTCTTTACTCTAATTTTACTTCAACCCTAGGATAAACACTGTCTTTTCAATCTAATTATTCTTCAACCATAGGAAAAACAGTGGTTTTTCACTCTAATTATTTTTCAACCCGAAGAAAAACAGTTTTTTTACTCTAATTATTCTTCAACCCTAGGATGAACAGTGTTTTTTCACTCTAATTATCCTTCAAACGTAGGAAAAACAGTTTTTTTTCACTCTAATTTTCCTCCAACCCTAGGAAAAACAGTGTGTTTTCACTCTAATTATTTTTCAACCTTAGGATAAACAGTGTTTTTTTACTCTAATTATTCTTCAACCCTAGGAAAAACAGTATTTTTTCACTCTAATTATTCATCAACCCTAGGAAAAACGGTGTTTTTTTACTCTAATTCTTCTTCAAACCTAGGAAAATCAATGATTTTTCACTCTAATTATCCTTCAACCCTAGGAAAAACAGTGTTTTTTCACTCTAATTATTCTTCAACTCTAGGAAAAACTGTTTTTTACTCTCATTATTCCTCAAAACTAGGATAACAGTGTTTTTTCAGTCCAATTATTCTTCAACCCTAGGAAAAACAGTGCTTTTTAAACTAATTAGTCTTCAACACTAGGAAAAATACTGTTTTTTTACACTAATTATTCTTCAACCCTAGAAAAAACAGGTTTTTTTCAGTCTAATTATTCTTCAGTCCTAGGATATACAGTGTTATTTAGTCTTGTTAATCTTCAACCCTAGGAAAAACCAATGTTTTTTCACTCTAATTATTCTTCAACCCTAGGAAAGCAGAGTTTTCTCACTCTAAATATTATTCAACCCTGGGAAAAACAGTGTTTTCATAATTCTTGTTATCCTTCAACCCTAGGAAAAACAGTGTTTTTAACTCTTGTTATTTTTCAACCACAGGTAAATCAGTGTTTATTAACACTAATTATTCTTCAACCATAGGTAAACGGTGTTTTTCATTCTAATTATTCTTCAACCCCAGGAAAAGCAGCGTTTTTTTCCTCTAATTATTCTTTAACCCTACAAAAAAGTGTTTTTTCACTCTAATTATTCTTCAACCCTAGGAAAAACTTTGTTTTTTAAACTAATTATTTTTCAACTTTAGGAAAAACAGTGTTTTTTACTCTAATTAGTCGTCAACACTAGGAAAAACATTCTTTTTTTACACTAATTATTTTTCAACCCTAAGAAAAACAGTTTTTTCACTCTAATTATTCTTCAACCCTAGGAAAAACTTTGTTTTTTAAACTAATTATTTTTCAACTTTAGGAACAACAGTGTTTTTTACTCTAATTATTCTTCTACCCAAGGAAAAACAGTGTTTTTCACTGTAATTAATCTTCAACCCTAGGAAAAACAGTGTTTTTTAACTCTTGTTATTCTTCAACTCTAGGAAAAACCGTGTTTGTTTACCCTAATTTTTCTTCAACACTAGGATAAACACTGTCTTTTCAATCTAATTATTCTTCAACCATAGGAAAAACAGTGGTTTTTCACTCTAATTATTTTTCAACCCTAAGAAAAACAGTTTTTTTACTCTAATTATTCTTCAACCCTAGGATGAACAGTGTTTTTTCACTCTAATTATCCTTCAAACCTAGGAAAAACAGTTTTTTTTTCACTCTAATTTTCCTCCAGCCCAAGGAAAAACAGTGTGTTTTCACTCTAATTATTTTTCAACCCTAGGATAAACAGTGTTTTTTTACTCTAATTATTCTTCAACCCTAGGAAAAACAGTGTTTTTTCACTCTAATTATTCATCAACCCTAGGAAAAACGGTGTTTTTTTTACTCTAATTCTTCTTCAAACCTAGGAAAAACAATGATTTTTCACTCTAATTATCCTTCAACCCTAGGAAAAACAGTGTTTTTTCACTCTAATTATTCTTCAACTCTAGGAAAAACTGTTTTTTACTCTCATTATTCCTCAAAACTACGATAACAGTGTTTTTTCAGTCCAATTATTTTTCAACCCTAGGAAAAACAGTGCTTTTTAAACTAATTAGTCTTCAACACTAGGAAAAACACTGTTTTTTTACACTAATTATTCTTCAACCCTAGAAAAAACAGGTTTTTTTCCGTCTAATTATTCTTCAGTCCTAGGATATACAGTGTTATTTACTCTTGTTATTCTTCAACCCTAGGAAAAACCAATGTTTTTCACTCTAATTATTCTTCAACCTTAGGAAAGCAGAGTTTTCTCACTCTAAATATTCTTCAACCCTGGGAAAAACAGTGTTTTCATAACTCTTGTTATCCTTCAACCCTAGGAGAAACAGTGTTTTTAACTCTTGTTATTTTTCAACCCCAGGAAAATCAGTGTTTATTAATTCTAACTATTCTTCAACCCTAGGAAAACGGTGTTTTTCACTCTAAATATTCTTCAACCCCAGGAAAAGCCGCGTTTTTTCCTCTAATTATTCTTTAACCCTACAAAAAAGTGTTTTTTCACTCTAATTATTCTTCAACCCTAGGAAAAACTTTGTTTTTTAAACTAATTATTTTTCAACTTTAGGAAAAACAGTGTTTTTTCCCTCTAATTATTCTTCTACCCAAGGAAAAACAGTGTTTTTCACTGTAATTAATCTTCAACCCTAGGAAAAACCGTGTTTTTTAACTCTTGTTATTCTTCAACTCTAGGAAAAACCGAGTTTCTTTACTCCAATTTTTCTTCAACCCTAGGAAAAACACTGTCTTTTCAATCTAATTATTCTTCAACCATAGGAAAACCAGTGGTTTTTCACTGTAATTATTTTTCAACCCTAGGAAAAACAGTTTTTTTACTCTAATTATTCTTCAACCCTAGGAAGAACAGTGTTTTTTCATTCTAATTATTCTTCAACCCGAGGGAAAACAGTGTCTTTTCACTCTACTGATTCTTCAACCCTAGGAAAAACAGTGTTTTTTAAAACTTATTGTTCATCAACCCTAGGAAAAACAGTGTTTTTTAACTCTAATTCTTCTTCAACCCTATGAAAAACAGTGTTCTTTCACTCTATTTATCCTTCAAACCTAGGAAAAACAGTGTTTTTTCACTCTAATTTTCCTCCAACCCTAGGAAAATCAGTGTGTTTTCAATCTAATTATTTTTCAACCCTAGGATAAACAGTGTTTTTTTACTCTAATTATTCTTCAACCCTAGGAAAAACAGTGTTTTTTCACTCTAATTATTCATCAACCCTAGGAAAAACGGTGTTTTTTTAACTCTAATTCTTCTTCAAACCTAGGAAAAACAGTGTTTTTTCACTCTAATTATTCTTCAACCCTAGGAAAAACTGTTTTTTACTCTCATTATTCCTCAAAACTACGATAACAGTGTTTTTTCAGTATAATTATTCTTCAACCCTAGGAAAAACAGTGCTTTTTAAACTAATTAGTCTTCAACACTAGGAAAAACATTGTTTTTTTACACTAATTTTTCTTCAACCCTAGGAAAAACAGGTTTTTTTCAGTCTAATTATTCTTCAGTCCTAGGATATACAGTGTTATTTAGTCTTGTTATTCTTCAACCCTAGGAAAAACCAATGTTTTTTCACTCTAATTATTCTTCAACCCTAGGAAAGCAGAGTTTTCTCACTCTAAATATTATTCAACCCTGGGAAAAACAGTGTTTTCATAATTCTTGTTATCCTTCAACCCTAGGAAAAACAGTGTTTTTAACTCTTGTTATTTTTCAACCCCAGGTAAATCAGTGTTTATTAACACTAATTATTCTTCAACCATAGGTGAACGGTGTTTTTCACTCTAATTATTCTTCAACCCCAGGAAAAGCCGCGTTTTTTCCTCTAATTATTCTTTAACCCTACAAAAAAGTGTTTTTTCACTCTAATTATTCTTCAACCCTAGGAAAAACTTGGTTTTTTAAACTAATTATTTTTCAACTTTAGGAAAAACAGTGTTTTTTACTCTAATTATTCTTCTACCCAAGGAAAAACAGTGTTTTTCACTGTAATTAATCTTCAACCCTAGGAAAAACAGTGTTTTTTAACTCTTGTTATTCTTCAAATCTAGGAAAAACCGTGTTTCTTTACTCTAATTTTACTTCAACCCTAGGATAAACACTGTCTTTTCAATCTAATTATTCTTCAACCATAGGAAAAACAGTGGTTTTTCACTCTAATTATTTTTCAACCCGAAGAAAAACAGTTTTTTTACTCTAATTATTCTTCAACCCTAGGATGAACAGTGTTTTTTCACTCTAATTATCCTTCAAACGTAGGAAAAACAGTTTTTTTTCACTCTAATTTTCCTCCAACCCTAGGAAAAACAGTGTGTTTTCACTCTAATTATTTTTCAACCTTAGGATAAACAGTGTTTTTTTACTCTAATTATTCTTCAACCCTAGGAAAAACAGTATTTTTTCACTCTAATTATTCATCAACCCTAGGAAAAACGGTGTTTTTTTACTCTAATTCTTCTTCAAACCTAGGAAAATCAATGATTTTTCACTCTAATTATCCTTCAACCCTAGGAAAAACAGTGTTTTTTCACTCTAATTATTCTTCAACTCTAGGAAAAACTGTTTTTTACTCTCATTATTCCTCAAAACTAGGATAACAGTGTTTTTTCAGTCCAATTATTCTTCAACCCTAGGAAAAACAGTGCTTTTTAAACTAATTAGTCTTCAACACTAGGAAAAATACTGTTTTTTTACACTAATTATTCTTCAACCCTAGAAAAAACAGGTTTTTTCAGTCTAATTATTCTTCAGTCCTAGGATATACAGTGTTATTTAGTCTTGTTAATCTTCAACCCTAGGAAAAACCAATGTTTTTTCACTCTAATTATTCTTCAACCCTAGGAAAGCAGAGTTTTCTCACTCTAAATATTATTCAACCTTGGGAAAAACAGTGTTTTCATAATTCTTGTTATCCTTCAACCCTAGGAAAAACAGTGTTTTTAACTCTTGTTATTTTTCAACCCCAGGTAAATCAGTGTTTATTAACACTAATTATTCTTCAACCATAGGTAAACGGTGTTTTTCACTCTAATTATTCTTCAACCCCAGGAAAAGCCGCGTTTTTTTCCTCTAATTATTCTTTAACCCTACAAAAAAGTGTTTTTTCACTCTAATTATTCTTCAACCCTAGGAAAAACTTTGTTTTTTAAACTAATTATTTTTCAACTTTAGGAAAAACAGTGTTTTTTTACTCTAATTCTTCTTCAACCCTATGAAAAACAGTGTTTTTTCACTCTATTTATCCTTCAAACCTAGGATAAACAGTGTTTTTTACTCTAATTATTCTTCAACCCAAGGAAAAACAGTGTTTTTCACTGTAATTAATCTCCAACCCTAGGAAAAACAGTGTTTTTTACCCTTGTTATTATTCAACTCTAGGAAAAACCGTGTTTCTTTACTCTAATTTTTCTTCAACCCTAGGATAAACACTGTCTTTTCAATCTAATTATTCATCAACCATAGGAAAAACAGTGGTTTTTCACTCAAATTATTTTTCAACCCTAAGAAAAACAGTTTTTTTACTCTAATTATTCTTCAACCCTAGGATGAACAGTGTTTTTTAACTCTAATTATCCTTCAAAACTAGGAAAAACAGTGTTTTTTCACTCTAATTTTCCTCCAACTCTAGGAAAAACAGTGTGTTTTCACTCTAATTATTTTTTAACCCTAGGATAAACAGTGTTTTTTCACTCTAATTATTCATCAACCGTAGGAAAAACGGTGTTTTTTTTACTCTATTTCTTCTTCAAACCTAGGAAAAACAATGATTTTTCACTCCAATTATCCTTCAACCCTAGGAAAAACAGTGTTTTTCACTCTAATTATTCTTCAACTCTAGGAAAAACTGTTTTTTACTCTCATTATTCCTCAAAACTACGATAACAGTGTTTTTTCAGTCCAATTATTCTTCAACCCTAGGAAAAACAGTGCTTTTTAAACTAATTAGTCTTCAACACTAGGAAAAACATTGTTTTTTACACTAATTATTCTTCAACCCTAGGAAAAACAGGTTTTTTTCAGTCTAATTATTCTTTAGTCCTAGGATATACAGTGTTATTTACTCTTGTTATTCTTCAACCCTAGGAAAAACCAATGTTTTTTCACTCTAATTATTTTTCAACCCTAGGAAAGCAGAGTTTTCTCACTCTAAATATTCTTCAACCCTGGGAAAAACAGTGTTTTCATAACTCTTGTTATCCTTCAACCCTAGGAAAAACAGTGTTTTTAACTCTTGTTATTTTTCAACCCCAGGAAAATCAGTGTTTATTAACTCTAATTATTCTTCAACCCTAGGAAGAACTTTGTTTTTTAAACTAATTATTTTTCAACTTTAGGAAAAACAGTGTTTTTTCCTCTAATTATTCCTCTACCCAAGGAAAAACAGTGTTTTTCACTGTAATTAATCTTCAACCCTAGGAAAAACAGTGTTTTTACTCTAAATATTCTTCAACCCTAGGAAGAACAGTGTTTTTTCATTCTAATTATTCTTCAACCCGAGGGAAAACAGTGTCTTTTCACTCTACTGATTCTTCAACCCTAGGAAAAACAGTGTTTTTTCACTCTAATTATTCATCAACCCTAGGAAAAACGGTGTTATTTTAACTCTAATTCTTCTTCAAACCTAGGAAAAACAATGATTTTTCACTCCAATTATCCTTCAACCCTAGGAAAAACAGTGTTTTTCACTCTAATTATTCTTCAACTCTAGGAAAAACTGTTTTTTACTCTCATTATTCCTCAAAACTACGATAACAGTGTTTTTCAGTCTAATTATTCTTCAACCCTAGGAAAAACAGTGCTTTTTAAACTAATTAGTCTTCAACACTAGGAAGAACATTGTTTTTTTACACTAATTATTCTTCAACCCTAGGAAAAACAGGTTTTTTTCAGTCTAATTATTCTTCAGTCCTAGGATATACAGTGTTATTTAGTCTTGTTATTCTTCAACCCTAGGAAAAACCAATGTTTTTTCACTCTAATTATTCTTCAACCCTAGGAAAGCAGAGTTTTCTCACTCTAAATATTATTCAACCCTGGGAAAAACAGTGTTTTCATAATTCTTGTTATCCTTCAACCCTAGGAAAAACAGTGTTTTTAACTCTTGTTATTTTTCAACCACAGGTAAATCAGTGTTTATTAACACTAATTATTCTTCAACCATAGGTAAACGGTGTTTTTCATTCTAATTATTCTTCAACCCCAGGAAAAGCAGCGTTTTTTTCCTCTAATTATTCTTTAACCCTACAAAAAAGTGTTTTTTCACTCTAATTATTCTTCAACCCTAGGAAAAACTTTGTGTTTTAAACTAATTATTTTTCAACTTTAGGAAAAACAGTGTTTTTTACTCTAATTAGTCGTCAACACTAGGAAAAACATTCTTTTTTTACACTAATTATTTTTCAACCCTAAGAAAAACAGTTTTTTCACTCTAATTATTCTTCAACCCTAGGAAAAACTTTGTTTTTTAAACTAATTATTTTTCAACTTTAGGAAAAACAGTGTTTTTTACTCTAATTATTCTTCTACCCAAGGAAAAACAGTGTTTTTCACTGTAATTAATCTTCAACCCTAGGAAAAACAGTGTTTTTTAACTCTTGTTATTCTTCAACTCTAGGAAAAACCGTGTTTGTTTACTCTAATTTTTCTTCAACACTAGGATAAACACTGTCTTTTCAATCTAATTATTCTTCAACCATAGGAAAAACAGTGGTTTTTCACTCTAATTATTTTTCAACCCTAAGAAAAACAGTTTTTTTACTCTAATTATTCTTCAACCCTAGGATGAACAGTGTTTTTTCACTCTAATTATCCTTCAAACCTAGGAAAAACAGTTTTTTTTTCACTCTAATTTTCCTCCAACCCAAGGAAAAACAGTGTGTTTTCACTCTAATTATTTTTCAACCCTAGGATAAACAGTGTTTTTTTACTCCAATTATTCTTCAACCCTAGGAAAAACAGTGTTTTTTCACTCTAATTATTCATCAACCCTAGGAAAAACGGTGTTTTTTAACTCTAATTCTTCTTCAAACCTAGGAAAAACAATGAGTTTTCACTCTTATTATCCTTCAACCCTAGGAAAAACAGTGTTTTTTTCACTCTAATTATTCTTCAACTCTAGGAAAAACTGTTTTTTACTCTCATTATTCCTCAAAACTACGATAACAGTGTTTTTTCAGTCCAATTATTTTTCAACCCTAGGAAAAACAGTGCTTTTTAAACTAATTAGTCTTCAACACTAGGAAAAACACTGTTTTTTTACACTAATTATTCTTCAACCCTAGAAAAAACAGGTTTTTTTCAGTCTAATTATTCTTCAGTCCTAGGATATACAGTGTTATTTACTCTTGTTATTCTTCAACCCTAGGAAAAACCAATGTTTTTCACTCTAATTATTCTTCAACCTTAGGAAAGCAGAGTTTTCTCACTCTAAATATTCTTCAACCCTGGGAAAAACAGTGTTTTCATAACTCTTGTTATCCTTCAACCCTAGGAGAAACAGTGTTTTTAACTCTTGTTATTTTTCAACCCCAGGAAAATCAGTGTTTATTAATTCTAACTATTCTTCAACCCTAGGAAAACGGTGTTTTTCACTCTAAATATTCTTCAACCCCAGGAAAAGCCGCGTTTTTTTTCCTCTAATTATTCTTTAACCCTACAAAAAAGTGTTTTTTCACTCTAATTATTCTTCAACCCTAGGAAAAACTTTGTTTTTTAAACTAATTATTTTTCAACTTTAGGAAAAACAGTGTTTTTTCCCTCTAATTATTCTTCTACCCAAGGAAAAACAGTGTTTTTCACTGTAATTAATCTTCAACCCTAGGAAAAACCGTGTTTTTTAACTCTTGTTATTCTTCAACTCTAGGAAAAACCGTGTTTCTTTACTCCAATTTTTCTTCAACCCTAGGAAAAACACTGTCTTTTCAATCTAATTATTCTTCAACCATAGGAAAAACAGTGGTTTTTCACTGTAATTATTTTTCAACCCTAGGAAAAACAGTTTTTTTACTCTATTTATTCTTCAACCCTAGGAAGAACAGTGTTTTTTCATTCTAATTATTCTTCAACCCGAGGGAAAACAGTGTCTTTTCACTCTACTGATTCTTCAACCCTAGGAAGAACATTGTTTTTTAAAACTAATTGTTCATCAACCCTAGGAAAAACAGTGTTTTTTAACTCTAATTCTTCTTCAACCCTATGAAAAACAGTGTTCTTTCACTCTATTTATCCTTCAAACCTAGGAAAAACAGTGTTTTTTCACTCTAATTTTCCTCCAACCCTAGGAAAAACAGTGTGTTTTCAATCTAATTATTTTTTAACCCTAGGATAAACAGTGTTTTTTCACTCTAATTATTCATCAACCGTAGGAAAAACGGTGTTTTTTTTACTCTATTTCTTCTTCAAACCTAGGAAAAACAATGATTTTTCACTCCAATTATCCTTCAACCCTAGGAAAAACAGTGTTTTTCACTCTAATTATTCTTCAACTCTAGGAAAAACTGTTTTTTACTCTCATTATTCCTCAAAACTACGATAACAGTGTTTTTTCAGTCCAATTATTCTTGAACCCTAGGAAAAACAGTGCTTTTTAAATTAATTAGTCTTCAACACTAGGAAAAACATTGTTTTTTACACTAATTATTCTTCAACCCTAGGAATTGTTATTCTTCAACCCTAGGAAAAACCAATGTTTTTTCACTCTAATTATTCTTCAACCCTAGGAAAGCAGAGTTTTCTCACTCTAAATATTCTTCAACCCTGGGAAAAACAGTGTTTTCATAACTCTTGTTATCCTTCAACCCTAGGAAAAACAGTGTTTTTAACTCTTGTTATTTTTCAACCCCAGGAAAATCAGTGTTTATTAATTCTAACTATTCTTCAACCCTAGGAAAACGGTGTTTTTCACTCTAAATATTCTTCAACCCCAGGAAAAGCCGCGTTTTTTTCCTCTAATTATTCTTTAACCCTACAAAAAAGTGTTTTTTCACTCTAATTATTCTTCAACCATAGGAAAAACAGTGTTTTTTCACTCTAATTATTTTTCAACCATAGGAAAAACAGTTTTTTTACTCTAATTATTCTTCAACACTAGGAAGAACAGTGTTTTTTCATTCTAATTATTCTTCAACCCGAGGGAAAACAGTGTCTTTTCACTCTACTGATTCTTCAACCCTAGGAAAAACAGTGTTTTTTAAAACGAATTGTTCATCAACCCTAGGAAAAACAGTGTGTTTTCAATCGAATTATTTTTCAACCCTAGGATAAACAGAGTGTTTTACTCTAATTATTCTTCAACCCTAGGAAAAACAGTGTTTTTTCACTCTAATTATTCATCAACCCTAGGAAAAACGGTGTTATTTTAACTCTAATTCTTCTTCAAACCTAGGAAAAACAGTGACTTTTCACTCTAATTATCCTTCAACCCTAGGAAAAACAGTGTTTTATCACTCTAATTATTCTTCAACCCTAGGAAAAACTGTTTTTTACTCTCATTATTCCTCAAAACTACGATAACAGTGTTTTTCAGTCTAATTATTCTTCAACCCTAGGAAAAACAGTGCTTTTTAAACTAATTAGTCTTCAACACTAGGAAAAACATTGTTTTTTTACACTAATTATTCTTCAACCCTAGGAAAAACAGGTTTTTTTCAGTCTAATTATTCTTCAGTCCTAGGATATACTGTGTTATTTAGTCTTGTTATTCTTCAACCCTAGGAAAAACCAAAGTTTTTTCACTCTAATTATTCTTCAACCCTAGGAAAGCAGAGTTTTCTCACTCTAAATATTATTCAACCCTGGGAAAAACAGTGTTTTCATAATTCTTGTTATCCTTCAACCCTAGGAAAAACAGTGTTTTTAACTCTTGTTATTTTTCAACCACAGGTAAATCAGTGTTTATTAACACTAATTATTCTTCAACCATAGGTAAACGGTGTTTTTCATTCTAATTATTCTTCAACCCCAGGAAAAGCAGCGTTTTTTTCCCCCTAATTATTCTTTAACCCTACAAAAAAGTGTTTTTTCACTCTAATTATTTTTCAACTTTAGGAAAAACAGTGTTTTTTACTCTAATTAGTCGTCAACACTAGGAAAAACATTCTTTTTTACACTAATTATTTTTCAACCCTAAGAAAAACAGTTTTTTCACTCTAATTATTCTTCAACCCTAGGAAAAACTTTGTTTTTTAAACTAATTATTTTTCAACTTTAGGAAAAACAGTGTTTTTTACTCTAATTATTCTTCTACCCAAGGAAAAACAGTTTTTTTCACTGTAATTAATCTTCAACCCTAGGAAAAACAGTGTTTTTTAACTCTTGTTATTCTTCAACTCTAGGAAAAACCGTGTTTGTTTACTCTAATTTTTCTTCAACACTAGGATAAACACTGTCTTTTCAATCTAATTATTCTTCAACCATAGGAAAAACAGTGGTTTTTCACTCTAATTATTTTTCAACCCTATGAAAAACAGTTTTTTTACTCTAATTATTCTTCAACCCTAGGATGAACAGTGTTTTTTCACTCTAATTATCCTTCAAACCTAGGAAAAACAGTTTTTTTTCACTCTAATTTTCCTCCAACCCAAGGAAAAACAGTGTGTTTTCACTCTAATTATTTTTCAACCCTAGGATAAACAGTGTTTTTTTACTGTAATTATTCTTCAACCCTAGGAAAAACAGTGTTTTTTCACTCTAATTATTCATCAACCCTAGGAAAAACGGTGTTTTTTTAACTCTAATTCTTCTTCAAACCTAGGAAAAACAATGATTTTTCACTCTAATTATCCTTCAACCCTAGGAAAAACAGTGTTTTTTCACTCTAATTATTCTTCAACTCTAGGAAAAACTGTTTTTTTACTCTCATTATTCCTCAAAACTACGATAACAGTGTTTTTTCAGTCCAATTATTTTTCAACCCTAGGAAAAACAGTGCTTTTTAAACAAATTAGTCTTCAACACTAGGAAAAACACTGTTTTTTTACACTAATTATTCTTCAACCCTAGAAAAAACAGGTTTTTTTCAGTCTAATTATTCTTCAGTCCTAGGATATACAGTGTTATTTACTCTTGTTATTCTTCAACCCTAGGAAAAACCAATGTTTTTCACTCTAATTATTCTTCAACCTTAGGAAAGCAGAGTTTTCTCACTCTAAATATTCTTCAACCCTGGTAAAAACAGTGTTTTCATAACTCTTGTTATCCTTCAACCCTAGGAGAAACAGTGTTTTTAACTCTTGTTATTTTTCAACCCCAGGAAAATCAGTGTTTATTAATTCTAACTATTCTTCAACCCTAGGAAAACGGTGTTTTTCACTCTAAATATTCTTCAACCCCAGGAAAAGCCGCGTTTTTTCCTCTAATTATTCTTTAACCCTACAAAAAACTGTTTTTTCACTCTAATTATTCTTCAACCCTAGGAAAAACTTTGTTTTTTAAACTAATTATTTTTCAACTTTAGGAAAAACAGTGTTTTTTCCCTCTAATTATTCTTCTACCCAAGGAAAAACAGTGTTTTTCACTGTAATTAATCTTCAACCCTAGGAAAAACCGTGTTTTTTAACTCTTGTTATTCTTCAACTCTAGGAAAAACCGTGTTTCTTTACTCCAATTTTTCTTCAACCCTAGGAAAAACACTGTCTTTTCAATCTAATTATTCTTCAACCATAGGAAAAACAGTGGTTTTTCACTGTAATTATTTTTCAACCCTAGGAAAAACAGTTTTTTTACTCTAATTATTCTTCAACCCTAGGAAGAACAGTGTTTTTTCATTCTAATTATTCTTCAACCCGAGGGAAAACAGTGTCTTTTCACTCTACTGATTCTTCAACCCTAGGAAAAACAGTGTTTTTTAAAACTAATTGTTCATCAACCCTAGGAAAAACAGTGTTTTTTAACTCTAATTCTTCTTCAACCCTATGAAAAACAGTGTTCTTTCACTCTATTTATCCTTCAAACCTAGGAAAAACAGTGTTTTTTCACTCTAATTTTCCTCCAACCCTAGGAAAAACAGTGTGTTTTCAATCTAATTATTTTTCAACCCTAGGATAAACAGTGTTTTTTTACTCTAATTATTCTTCAACCCTAGGAAAAACAGTGTTTTTTCACTCTAATTATTCATCAACCCTAGGAAAAACGGTGTTTTTTTTAACTCTAATTCTTCTTCAAACCTAGGAAAAACAGTGTTTTTTCACTCTAATTATTCTTCAACCCTAGGAAAAACTGTTTTTTACTCTCATTATTCCTCAAAACTACGATAACAGTGTTTTTTCAGTATAATTATTCTTCAACCCTAGGAAAAACAGTGCTTTTTAAACTAATTAGTCTTCAACACTAGGAAAAACATTGTTTTTTTACACTAATTTTTCTTCAACCCTAGGAAAAACAGGTTTTTTCAGTCTAATTATTCTTCAGTCCTAGGATATACAGTGTTATTTAGTCTTGTTATTCTTCAACCCTAGGAAAAACCAATGTTTTTTCACTCTAATTATTCTTCAACCCTAGGAAAGCAGAGTTTTCTCACTCTAAATATTATTCAACCCTGGGAAAAACAGTGTTTTCATAATTCTTTTTATCCTTCAACCCTAGGAAAAACAGTGTTTTTAACTCTTGTTATTTTTCAACCCCAGGTAAATCAGTGTTTATTAACACTAATTATTCTTCAACCATAGGTGAACGGTGTTTTTCACTCTAATTATTCTTCAACCCCAGGAAAAGCCGCGTTTTTTTCCTCTAATTATTCTTTAACCCTACAAAAAAGTGTTTTTTCACTCTAATTATTCTTCAACCCTAGGAAAAACTTGGTTTTTTAAACTAATTATTTTTCAACTTTAGGAAATACAGTGTTTTTTACTCTAATTATTCTTCTACCCAAGGAAAAACAGTGTTTTTCACTGTAATTAATCTTCAACCCTAGGAAAAACAGTGTTTTTTAACTCTTGTTATTCTTCAAATCTAGGAAAAACCGTGTTTCTTTACTCTAATTTTACTTCAACCCTAAGATAAACACTGTCTTTTCAATCTAATTATTCTTCAACCATAGGAAAAACAGTGGTTTTTCACTCTAATTATTTTTCAACCCGAAGAAAAACAGTTTTTTTACTCTAATTATTCTTCAACCCTAGGATGAACAGTGTTTTTTCACTCTAATTATCCTTCAAACGTAGGAAAAACAGTTTTTTTTTCACTCTAATTTTCCTCCAACCCTAGGAAAAACAGTGTGTTTTCACTGTAATTATTTTTCAACCTTAGGATAAACAGTGTTTTTTTACTCTAATTATTCTTCAACCCTAGGAAAAACAGTATTTTTTCACTCTAATTATTCATCAACCCTAGGAAAAACGGTGTTTTTTTACTCTAATTCTTCTTCAAACCTAGGAAAATCAATGATTTTTCACTCTAATTATCCTTCAACCCTAGGAAAAACAGCGTTTTTTCACTCTAATTATTCTTCAACTCTAGGAAAAACTGTTTTTTACTCTCATTATTCCTCAAAACTAGGATAACAGTGTTTTTTCAGTCCAATTATTCTTCAACCCTAGGAAAAACAGTGCTTTTTAAACTAATTAGTCTTCAACACTAGGAAAAATACTGTTTTTTTACACTAATTATTCTTCAACCCTAGAAAAAACAGGTTTTTTTCAGTCTAATTATTCTTCAGTCCTAGGATATACAGTGTTATTTAGTCTTGTTAATCTTCAACCCTAGGAAAAACCAATGTTTTTTCACTCTAATTATTCTTCAACCCTAGGAAAGCAGAGTTTTCTCACTCTAAATATTATTCAACCCTGGGAAAAACAGTGTTTTCATAATTCTTGTTATCCTTCAACCCTAGGAAAAACAGTGTTTTTAACTCTTGTTATTTTTCAACCCCAGGTAAATCAGTGTTTATTAACACTAATTATTCTTCAACCATAGGTAAACGGTGTTTTTCACTCTAATTATTCTTCAACCCCAGGAAAAGCCGCGTTTTTTTCCTCTAATTATTCTTTAACCCTACAAAAAAGTGTTTTTTCACTCTAATTATTCTTCAACCCTAGGAAAAACTTTGTTTTTCACTGTAATTAATCTCCAACCCTAGGAAAAACAGTGTTTTTTCACTCTATTTATCCTTCAAACCTAGGATAAACAGTGTTTTTTACTCTAATTATTCTTCAACCCAAGGAAAAACAAAGTTTTTCACTGTAATTAATCTCCAACCCTAGGAAAAACAGTGTTTTTTACCCTTGTTATTATTCAATTCTAGGAAAAACCGTGTTTCTTTACTCTAATTTTTCTTCAACCCTAGGATAAACACTGTCTTTTCAATCTAATTATTCATCAACCATAGGAAAAACAGTGGTTTTTCACTCAAATTATTTTCCAACCCTAAGAAAAACAGTTTTTTTACTCTAATTATTCTTCAACCCTAGGATGAACAGTGTTTTTTAACTCTAATTATCCTTCAAAACTAGGAAAAACAGTGTTTTTTCACTCTAATTTTCCTCCAACTCTAGGAAAAACAGTGTGTTTTCACTCTAATTATTTTTTAACCCTAGGATAAACAGTGTTTTTTCACTCTAATTATTCATCAACCGTAGGAAAAACGGTGTTTTTTTTACTCTATTTCTTCTTCAAACCTAGGAAAAACAATGATTTTTCACTCCAATTATCCTTCAACCCTAGGAAAAACAATGTTTTTCACTCTAATTATTCTTCAACTCTAGGAAAAACTGTTTTTTACTCTCATTATTCCTCAAAACTACGATAACAGTGTTTTTTCAGTCCAATTATTCTTCAACCCTAGGAAAAACAGTGCTTTTTAAACTAATTAGTCTTCAACACTAGGAAAAACATTGTTTTTTACACTAATTATTCTTCAACCCTAGGAAAAACAGGTTTTTTTCAGTCTAATTATTCTTTAGTCCTAGGATATACAGTGTTATTTACTCTTGTTATTCTTCAACCCTAGGAAAAACCAATGTTTTTTCACTCTAATTATTCTTCAACCCTAGGAAAGCAGAGTTTTCTCACTCTAAATATTCTTCAACCCTGGGAAAAACAGTGTTTTCATAACTCTTGTTATCCTTCAACCCTAGGAAAAACAGTGTTTTTAACTCTTGTTATTTTTCAACCCCAGGAAAATCAGTGTTTATTAACTCTAATTATTCTTCAACCCTAGGAAGAACTTTGTTTTTTAAACTAATTATTTTTCAACTTTAGGAAAAACAGTGTTTTTTCCTCTAATTATTCCTCTACCCAAGGAAAAACAGTGTTTTTCACTGTAATTAATCTTCAACCCTAGGAAAAACAGTGTTTTTTAAAACTAATTGTTCATCAACCCTAGGAAAAACAGTGTGTTTTCACTCTAATTATTTTTCAACCCTAGGATAAACAGAGGTTTTTACTCTAATTATTCTTCAACCCTAGGAAAAACAGTGTTTTTTCACTCTAATTATTCATCAACCCTAGGAAAAACGGTGTTATTTTAACTCTAATTCTTCTTCAAACCTAGGAAAAACAGTGATTTTTCACTCTAATTATCCTTCAACCCTAGGAAAAACAGTGTTTTATCACTCTAATTATTTTTCAACCCTAGGAAAAACTGTTTTTTACTCTCATTATTCCTCAAAACTACGATAACAGTGTTTTTCAGTCTAATTATTCTTCAACCCTAGGAAAAACAGTGCTTTTTAAACTAATTAGTCTTCAACACTAGGAAAAACATTGTTTTTTTACACTAATTATTCTCCAACCCTAGGAAAAACAGGTTTTTTTCAGTCTAATTATTCTTCAGTCCTAGGATATACAGTGTTATTTAGTCTTGTTATTCTTCAACCCTAGGAAAAAACGTTTTTTTCACTCTAATTATTCTTCAACCCTAGGAAAGCAGAGTTTTCTCACTCTAAATATTATTCAACCCTGGGAAAAACAGTGTTTTCATAATTCTTGTTATCCTTCAACCCTAGGAAAAACAGTGTTTTTAACTCTTGTTATTTTTCAACCCCAGGTAAATCAGTGTTTATTAACACTAATTATTCTTCAACCATAGGTAAACGGTGTTTTTCATTCTAATTATTCTTCAACCCCAGGAAAAGCAGCGTTTTTTTCCTCTAATTATTCTTTAACCCTACAAAAAAGTGGTTTTTCACTCTAATTATTCTTCAACCCTAGGAAAAACTTTGTTTTTTAAACTAATTATTTTTCAACTTTAGGAAAAACAGTGTTTTTTACTCTAATTAGTCGTCAACACTAGGAAAAACATTCTTTTTTTACACTAATTATTTTTCAACCCTAAGAAAAACAGTTTTTTCACTCTAATTATTCTTCAACCCTAGGAAAAACTTTGTTTTTTAAACTAATTATTTTTCAACTTTGGGAAAAACAGTGTTTTTTACTCTAATTATTCTTCTACCCAAGGAAAAACAGTGTTTTTTACTGTAATTAATCTTCAACCCTAGGAAAAACAGTGTTTTTTAACTCTTGTTATTCTTCAACTCTAGGAAAAACCGTGTTTGTTTACTCTAATTTTTCTTCAACACTAGGATAAACACTGTCTTTTCAATCTAATTATTCTTCAACCATAGGAAAAACAGTGGTTTTTCACTCTAATTATTTTTCAACCCTAAGAAAAACAGTTTTTTTACTCTAATTATTCTTCAACCCTAGGATGAACAGTGTTTTTTCACTCTAATTATCCTTCAAACCTAGGAAAAACAGTTTTTTTTCACTCTAATTTTCCTCCAACCCAAGGAAAAACAGTGAGTTTTCACTCTAATTATTTTTCAACCCTAGGATAAACAGTGTTTTTTTACTCTAATTATTCTTCAACCCTAGGAAAAACAGTGTTTTTTCACTCTAATTATTCATCAACCCTAGGAAAAACGGTGTTTTTTTTTACTCTAATTCTTCTTCAAACCTAGGAAAAACAATGATTTTTCACTCTAATTATCCTTCAACCCTAGGAAAAACAGTGTTTTTTCACTCTATTTATTCTTCAACTCTAGGAAAAACTGTTTTTTACTCTCATTATTCCTCAAAACTACGATAACAGTGTTTTTTCAGTCCAATTATTTTTCAGCCCTAGGAAAAACAGTGCTTTTTAAACTAATTAGTCTTCAACACTAGGAAAAACACTGTTTTTTTACACTAATTATTCTTCAACCCTAGAAAAAACAGGTTTTTTTCAGTCTAATTATTCTTCAGTCGTAGGATATACAGTGTTATTTACTCTTGTTATTCTTCAACCCTAGGAAAAACCAATGTTTTTCACTCTAATTATTCTTCAACCTTAGGAAAGCAGAGTTTTCTCACTCTAAATATTCTTCAACCCTGGGAAAAACAGTGTTTTCATAACTCTTGTTATCCTTCAACCCTAGGAGAAACAGTGTTTTTAACTCTTGTTATTTTTCAACCCCAGGAAAATCAGTGTTTATTAATTCTAACTATTCTTCAACCCTAGGAAAACGGTGTTTTTCACTCTAAATATTCTTCAACCCCAGGAAAAGCCGCGTTTTTTTTCCTCTAATTATTCTTTAACCCTACAAAAAAATGTTTTTTCACTCTAATTATTCTTCAACCCTAGGAAAAACTTTGTTTTTTAAACTAATTATTTTTCAACTTTAGGAAAAACAGTGTTTTTTCCCTCTAATTATTCTTCTACCCAAGGAAAAACAGTGTTTTTCACTGTAATTAATCTTCAACCCTAGGAAAAACCGTGTTTCTTTACTCCAATTTTTCTTCAACCCTAGGAAAATCACTGTCTTTTCAATCTAATTATTCTTCAACCATAGGAAAAACAGTGGTTTTTCACTGTAATTATTTTTCAACCCTAGGAAAAACAGTTTTTTTACTCTAATTATTCTTCAACCCTAGGAAGAACAGTGTTTTTTCATTCTAATTATTCTTCAACCCGAGGGAAAACAGTGTCTTTTCACTCTACTGATTCTTCAACCCTAGGAAAAACAGTGTTTTTTAAAACTAATTGTTCATCAACCCTAGGAAAAACAGTGTTTTTTAACTCTAATTCTTCTTCAACCCTATGAAAAACAGTGTTCTTTCACTCTATTTATCCTTCAAACCTAGGAAAAACAGTGTTTTTTCACTCTAATTTTCCTCCAACCCTAGGAAAAACAGTGTGTTTTCAATCTAATTATTTTTCAACCCTAGGATAAACAGTGTTTTTTTACTCTAATTATTCTTCAACCCTAGGAATAACAGTGTTTTTTCACTCTAATTATTCATCAACCCTAGGAAAAACGGTGTTTTTTTAACTCTAATTCTTCTTCAAACCTAGGAAAAACAGTGTTTTTTCACTCTAATTATTCTTCAACCCTAGGAAAAACTGTTTTTTACTCTCATTATTCCTCAAAACTACGATAACAGTGTTTTTTCAGTATAATTATTCTTCAACCCTAGGAAAAACAGTGCTTTTTAAACTAATTAGTCTTCAACACTAGGAAAAACATTGTTTTTTTACACTAATTATTCTTCAACCCTAGGAAAAACAGGTTTTTTTCAGTCTAATTATTCTTCAGTCCTAGGATATACAGTGTTATTTAGTCTTGTTATTCTTCAACCCTAGGAAAAACCAATGTTTTTTCACTCTAATTATTCTTCAACCCTAGGAAAGCAGAGTTTTCTCACTCTAAATATTATTCAACCCTGGGAAAAACAGTGTTTTCATAATTCTTGTTATCCTTCAACCCTAGGAAAAACAGTGTTTTTAACACTTGTTATTTTTCAACCCCAGGTAAATCAGTGTTTATTAACACTAATTATTCTTCAACCATAGGTGAACGGTGATTTTCACTCTAATTATTCTTCAACCCCAGGAAAAGCCGCGTTTTTTCCTCTAATTATTCTTTAACCCTACAAAAAAGTGTTTTTTCACTCTAATTATTCTTCAACCCTAGGAAAAACTTGGTTTTTTAAACTAATTATTTTTCAACTTTAGGAAAAACAGTGTTTTTTACTCTAATTATTCTTCTACCCAAGGAAAAACAGTGTTTTTCACTGTAATTAATCTTCAACCCTAGGAAAAACAGTGTTTTTAACTCTTGTTATTCTTCAAATCTAGGAAAAACCGTGTTTCTTTACTCTAATTTTTCTTCAACCCTAGGATAAACACTGTCTTTTCAATCTAATTATTCTTCAACCATAGGAAAAACAGTGGTTTTTCACTCTAATTATTTTTCAACCCGAAGAAAAACAGTTTTTTTACTCTAATTATTCTTCAACCCTAGGATGAACAGTGTTTTTTAACTCTAATTATCCTTCAAAACTAGGAAAAACAGTGTTTTTTCACTCTAATTTTCCTCCAACTCTAGGAAAAACAGTGTGTTTTCACTCTAATTATTTTTTAACCCTAGGATAAACAGTGTTTTTTCACTCTAATTATTCATCAACCGTAGGAAAAACGGTGTTTTTTTACTCTATTTCTTCTTCAAACCTAGGAAAAACAATGATTTTTCACTCCAATTATCCTTCAACCCTAGGAAAAACAGTGTTTTTCACTCTAATTATTCTTCAACTCTAGGAAAAACTGTTTTTTACTCTCATTATTCCTCAAAACTACGATAACAGTGTTTTTTTCAGTCCAATTATTCTTCAACCCTAGGAAAAACAGTGCTTTTTAAACTAATTAGTCTTCAACACTAGGAAAAACATTGTTTTTTACACTAATTATTCTTCAACCCTAGGAAAAACAGGTTTTTTTCAGTCTAATTATTCTTTAGTCCTAGGATATACAGTGTTATTTACTCTTGTTATTCTTCAACCCTAGGAAAAACCAATGTTTTTTCACTCTAATTATTCTTCAACCCTAGGAAAGCAGAGTTTTCTCACTCTAAATATTCTTCAACCCTGGGAAAAACAGTGTTTTCATAACTCTTGTTATCCTTCAACCCTAGGAAAAACAGTGTTTTTAACTCTTGTTATTTTTCAACCCCAGGAAAATCAGTGTTTATTAACTCTAATTATTCTTCAACCCTAGGAAGAACTTTGTTTTTTAAACTAATTATTTTTCAACTTTAGGAAAAACAGTGTTTTTTCCTCTAATTATTCCTCTACCCAAGGAAAAACAGTGTTTTTCACTGTAATTAATCTTCAACCCTAGGAAAAACAGTGTTTTTACTCTAATTATTCTTCAACCCTAGGAAGAACAGTGTTTTTTCATTCTAATTATTCTTCAACCCGAGGGAAAACAGTGTCTTTTCACTCTACTGATTCTTCAACCCTAGGAAAAACAGTGTTTTTTAAAACTAATTGTTCATCAACCCTAGGAAAAACAGTGTGTTTTCACTCTAATTATTTTTCAACCCTAGGATAAACAGAGGTTTTTACTCTAATTATTCTTCAACCCTAGGAAAAACAGTGTTTTTTCACTCTAATTATTCATCAACCCTAGGAAAAACGGTGTTATTTTAACTCTAATTCTTCTTCAAACCTAGGAAAAACAGTGATTTTTCACTCTAATTATCCTTCAACCCTAGGAAAAACAGTGTTTTATCACTCTAATTATTTTTCAACCCTAGGAAAAACTGTTTTTTACTCTCATTATTCCTCAAAACTACGATAACAGTGTTTTTCAGTCTAATTATTCTTCAACCCTAGGAAAAACAGTGCTTTTTAAACTAATTAGTCTTCAACACTAGGAAAAACATTGTTTTTTTACACTAATTATTCTCCAACCCTAGGAAAAACAGGTTTTTTTCAGTCTAATTATTCTTCAGTCCTAGGATATACAGTGTTATTTAGTCTTGTTATTCTTCAACCCTAGGAAAAAACAATGTTTTTTCACTCTAATTATTCTTCAACCCTAGGAAAGCAGAGTTTTCTCACTCTAAATATTATTCAACCCTGGGAAAAACAGTGTTTTCATAATTCTTGTTATCCTTCAACCCTAGGAAAAACAGTGTTTTTAACTCTTGTTATTTTTCAACCCCAGGTAAATCAGTGTTTATTAACACTAATTATTCTTCAACCATAGGTAAACGGTGTTTTTCATTCTAATTATTCTTCAACCCCAGGAAAAGCAGCGTTTTTTTCCTCTAATTATTCTTTAACCCTACAAAAAAGTGGGTTTTCACTCTAATTATTCTTCAACCCTAGGAAAAACTTTGTTTTTTAAACTAATTATTTTTCAACTTTAGGAAAAACAGTGTTTTTTACTCTAATTAGTCGTCAACACTAGGAAAAACATTCTTTTTTTACACTAATTATTTTTCAACCCTAAGAAAAACAGTTTTTTCACTCTAATTATTCTTCAACCCTAGGAAAAACTTTGTTTTTTAAACTAATTATTTTTCAACTTTGGGAAAAACAGTGTTTTTTACTCTAATTATTCTTCTACCCAAGGAAAAACAGTGTTTTTTACTGTAATTAATCTTCAACCCTAGGAAAAACAGTGTTTTTTAACTCTTGTTATTCTTCAACTCTAGGAAAAACCGTGTTTGTTTACTCTAATTTTTCTTCAACACTAGGATAAACACTGTCTTTTCAATCTAATTATTCTTCAACCATAGGAAAAACAGTGGTTTTTCACTCTAATTATTTTTCAACCCTAAGAAAAACAGTTTTTTTACTCTAATTATTCTTCAACCCTAGGATGAACAGTGTTTTTTCACTCTAATTATCCTTCAAACCTAGGAAAAACAGTTTTTTTTCACTCTAATTTTCCTCCAACCCAAGGAAAAACAGTGTGTTTTCACTCTAATTATTTTTCAACCCTAGGATAAACAGTGTTTTTTTACTCTAATTATTCTTCAACCCTAGGAAAAACAGTGTTTTTTCACTCTAATTATTCATCAACCCTAGGAAAAACGGTGTTTTTTTTAACTCTAATTCTTCTTCAAACCTAGGAAAAACAATGATTTTTCACTCTAATTATCCTTCAACCCTAGGAAAAACAGTGTTTTTTCACTCTATTTATTCTTCAACTCTAGGAAAAACTGTTTTTTACTCTCATTATTCCTCAAAACTACGATAACAGTGTTTTTTCAGTCCAATTATTTTTCAACCCTAGGAAAAACAGTGCTTTTTAAACTAATTAGTCTTCAACACTAGGAAAAACACTGTTTTTTACACTAATTATTCTTCAACCCTAGAAAAAACAGGTTTTTTTTCAGTCTAATTATTCTTCAGTCCTAGGATATACAGTGTTATTTACTCTTGTTATTCTTCAACCCTAGGAAAAACCAATGTTTTTCACTCTAATTATTCTTCAACCTTAGGAAAGCAGAGTTTTCTCACTCTAAATATTCTTCAACCCTGGGAAAAACAGTGTTTTCATAACTCTTGTTATCCTTCAACCCTAGGAGAAACAGTGTTTTTAACTCTTGTTATTTTTCAACCCCAGGAAAATCAGTGTTTATTAATTCTAACTATTCTTCAACCCTAGGAAAACGGTGTTTTTCACTCTAAATATTCTTCAACCCCAGGAAAAGCCGCGTTTTTTTTCCTCTAATTATTCTTTAACCCTACAAAAAATGTTTTTTCACTCTAATTATTCTTCAACCCTAGGAAAAACTTTGTTTTTTAAACTAATTATTTTTCAACTTTAGGAAAAACAGTGTTTTTTTCCCTCTAATTATTCTTCTACCCAAGGAAAAACAGTGTTTTTCACTGTAATTAATCTTCAACCCTAGGAAAAACCGTGTTTCTTTACTCCAATTTTTCTTCAACCCTAGGAAAAACACTGTCTTTTCAATCTAATTATTCTTCAACCATAGGAAAAACAGTGGTTTTTCACTGTAATTATTTTTCAACCCTAGGAAAAACAGTTTTTTTACTCTAATTATTCTTCAACCCTAGGAAGAACAGTGTTTTTTCATTCTAATTATTCTTCAACCCGAGGGAAAACAGTGTCTTTTCACTCTACTGATTCTTCAACCCTAGGAAAAACAGTGTTTTTAAAACTAATTGTTCATCAACCCTAGGAAAAACAGTGTTTTTTAACTCTAATTCTTCTTCAACCCTATGAAAAACAGTGTTCTTTCACTCTATTTATCCTTCAAACCTAGGAAAAACAGTGTTTTTTCACTCTAATTTTCCTCCAACCCTAGGAAAAACAGTGTGTTTTCAATCTAATTATTTTTCAACCCTAGGATAAACAGTGTTTTTTTACTCTAATTATTCTTCAACCCTAGGAAGAACAGTGTTTTTTCACTCTAATTATTCATCAACCCTAGGAAAAACGGTGTTTTTTTAACTCTAATTCTTCTTCAAACCTAGGAAAAACAGTGTTTTTTCACTCTAATTATTCTTCAACCCTAGGAAAAACTGTTTTTTACTCTCATTATTCCTCAAAACTACGATAACAGTGTTTTTTCAGTATAATTATTCTTCAACCCTAGGAAAAACAGTGCTTTTTAAACTAATTAGTCTTCAACACTAGGAAAAACATTGTTTTTTTACACTAATTATTCTTCAACCCTAGGAAAAACAGGTTTTTTTCAGTCTAATTATTCTTCAGTCCTAGGATATACAGTGTTATTTAGTCTTGTTATTCTTCAACCCTAGGAAAAACCAATGTTTTTTCACTCTAATTATTCTTCAACCCTAGGAAAGCAGAGTTTTCTCACTCTAAATATTATTCAACCCTGGGAAAAACAGTGTTTTCATAATTCTTGTTATCCTTCAACCCTAGGAAAAACAGTGTTTTTAACACTTGTTATTTTTCAACCCCAGGTAAATCAGTGTTTATTAACACTAATTATTCTTCAACCATAGGTGAACGGTGATTTTCACTCTAATTATTCTTCAACCCCAGGAAAAGCCGCGTTTTTTCCTCTAATTATTCTTTAACCCTACAAAAAAGTGTTTTTTCACTCTAATTATTCTTCAACCCTAGGAAAAACTTGGTTTTTTAAACTAATTATTTTTCAACTTTAGGAAAAACAGTGTTTTTTACTCTAATTATTCTTCTACCCAAGGAAAAACAGTGTTTTTCACTGTAATTAATCTTCAACCCTAGGAAAAACAGTGTTTTTAACTCTTGTTATTCTTCAAATCTAGGAAAAACCGTGTTTCTTTACTCTAATTTTTCTTCAACCCTAGGATAAACACTGTCTTTTCAATCTAATTATTCTTCAACCATAGGAAAAACAGTGGTTTTTCACTCTAATTATTTTTCAACCCGAAGAAAAACAGTTTTTTTACTCTAATTATTCTTCAACCCTAGGATGAACAGTGTTTTTTCACTCTAATTATCCTTCAAACGTAGGAAAAAACAGTTTTTTTTTCACTCTAATTTTCCTCCAACCCTAGGAAAAACAGTGTTTTCACTCTAATTATTTTTCAACCTTAGGATAAACAGTGTTTTTTTACTCTAATTATTCTTCAACCCTAGGAAAAACAGTGTTTTTTCACTCTAATTATTCATCAACCCTAGGAAAAACGGTGTTTTTTTACTCTAATTCTTCTTCAAACCTAGGAAAATCAATGATTTTTCACTCTAATTATCCTTCAACCCTAGGAAAAACAGTGTTTTTTCACTTTAATTATTCTTCAACTCTAGGAAAAACTGTTTTTTACTCTCATTATTCCTCAAAACTAGGATAACAGTGTTTTTTCAGTCCAATTATTCTTCAACCCTAGGAAAAACAGTGCTTTTTAAACTAATTAGTCTTCAACACTAGGAAAAACATTGTTTTTTACACTAATTATTCTTCAACCCTAGGAAAAACAGGTTTTTTTCAGTCTAATTATTCTTTAGTCCTAGGATATACAGTGTTATTTACTCTTGTTATTCTTCAACCCTAGGAAAAACCAATGTTTTTTCACTCTAATTATTCTTCAACCCTAGGAAAGCAGAGTTTTCTCACTCTAAATATTCTTCAACCCTGGGAAAAACAGTGTTTTCATAACTCTTGTTATCCTTCAACCCTAGGAAAAACAGTGTTTTTAACTCTTGTTATTTTTCAACCCCAGGAAAATCAGTGTTTATTAACTCTAAATATTCTTCAACCCTAGGAAGAACTTTGTTTTTTAAACTAATTATTTTTCAACTTTAGGAAAAACAGTGTTTTTTCCTCTAATTATTCCTCTACCCAAGGAAAAACAGTGTTTTTCACTGTAATTAATCTTCAACCCTAGGAAAAACAGTGTTTTTACTCTAATTATTCTTCAACCCTAGGAAGAACAGTGTTTTTTCATTCTAATTATTCTTCAACCCGAGGGAAAACAGTGTCTTTTCACTCTACTGATTCTTCAACCCTAGGAAAAACAGTGTTTTTTAAAACTAATTGTTCATCAACCCTAGGAAAAACAGTGTGTTTTCACTCTAATTATTTTTCAACCCTAGGATAAACAGAGGTTTTTACTCTAATTATTCTTCAACCCTAGGAAAAACAGTGTTTTTTCACTCTAATTATTCATCAACCCTAGGAAAAACGGTGTTATTTTAACTCTAATTCTTCTTCAAACCTAGGAAAAACAGTGATTTTTCACTCTAATTATCCTTCAACCCTAGGAAAAACAGTGTTTTATCACTCTAATTATTTTTCAACCCTAGGAAAAACTGTTTTTTACTCTCATTATTCCTCAAAACTACGATAACAGTGTTTTTCAGTCTAATTATTCTTCAACCCTAGGAAAAACAGTGCTTTTTAAACTAATTAGTCTTCAACACTAGGAAAAACATTGTTTTTTTACACTAATTATTCTCCAACCCTAGGAAAAACAGGTTTTTTTCAGTCTAATTATTCTTCAGTCCTAGGATATACAGTGTTATTTAGTCTTGTTATTCTTCAACCCTAGGAAAAAACAATGTTTTTTCACTCTAATTATTCTTCAACCCTAGGAAAGCAGAGTTTTCTCACTCTAAATATTATTCAACCCTGGGAAAAACAGTGTTTTCATAAATCTTGTTATCCTTCAACCCTAGGAAAAACAGTGTTTTTAACTCTTGTTATTTTTCAACCCCAGGTAAATCAGTGTTTATTAACACTAATTATTCTTCAACCATAGGTAAACGGTGTTTTTCATTCTAATTATTCTTCAACCCCAGGAAAAGCAGCGTTTTTTTTCCTCTAATTATTCTTTAACCCTACAAAAAAGTGGTTTTTCACTCTAATTATTCTTCAACCCTAGGAAAAACTTTGTTTTTTAAACTAATTATTTTTCAACTTTAGGAAAAACAGTGTTTTTTACTCTAATTAGTCGTCAACACTAGGAAAAACATTCTTTTTTTACACTAATTATTTTTCAACCCTAAGAAAAACAGTTTTTTCACTCTAATTATTCTTCAACCCTAGGAAAAACTTTGTTTTTTAAACTAATTATTTTTCAACTTTGGGAAAAACAGTGTTTTTTACTCTAATTATTCTTCTACCCAAGGAAAAACAGTGTTTTTTACTGTAATTAATCTTCAACCCTAGGAAAAACAGTGTTTTTTAACTCTTGTTATTCTTCAACTCTAGGAAAAACCGTGTTTGTTTACTCTAATTTTTCTTCAACACTAGGATAAACACTGTCTTTTCAATCTAATTATTCTTCAACCATAGGAAAAACAGTGGTTTTTCACTCTAATTATTTTTCAACCCTAAGAAAAACAGTTTTTTTACTCTAATTATTCTTCAACCCTAGGATGAACAGTGTTTTTTCACTCTAATTATCCTTCAAACCTAGGAAAAACAGTTTTTTTTCACTCTAATTTTCCTCCAACCCAAGGAAAAACAGTGTGTTTTCACTCTAATTATTTTTCAACCCTAGGATAAACAGTGTTTTTTTACTCTAATTATTCTTCAACCCTAGGAAAAACAGTGTTTTTTCACTCTAATTATTCATCAACCCTAGGAAAAACGGTGTTTTTTTTAACTCTAATTCTTCTTCAAACCTAGGAAAAACAATGATTTTTCACTCTAATTATCCTTCAACCCTAGGAAAAACAGTGTTTTTTCACTCTATTTATTCTTCAACTCTAGGAAAAACTGATTTTTACTCTCATTATTCCTCAAAACTACGATAACAGTGTTTTTTCATTCCAATTATTTTTCAACCCTAGGAAAAACAGTGCTTTTTAAACTAATTAGTCTTCAACACTAGGAAAAACACTGTTTTTTTACACTAATTATTCTTCAACCCTAGAAAAAACAGGTTTTTTTCAGTCTAATTATTCTTCAGTCCTAGGATATACAGTGTTATTTACTCTTGTTATTCTTCAACCCTAGGAAAAACCAATGTTTTTCACTCTAATTATTCTTCAACCTTAGGAAAGCAGAGTTTTCTCACTCTAAATATTCTTCAACCCTGGGAAAAACAGTGTTTTCATAACTCTTGTTATCCTTCAACCCTAGGAGAAACAGTGTTTTTAACTCTTGTTATTTTTCAACCCCAGGAAAATCAGTGTTTATTAATTCTAACTATTCTTCAACCCTAGGAAAACGGTGTTTTTCACTCTAAATATTCTTCAACCCCAGGAAAAGCCGCGTTTTTTTTCCTCTAATTATTCTTTAACCCTACAAAAAAAATGTTTTTTCACTCTAATTATTCTTCAACCCTAGGAAAAACTTTGTTTTTTAAACTAATTATTTTTCAACTTTAGGAAAAACAGTGTTTTTTCCCTCTAATTATTCTTCTACCCAAGGAAAAACAGTGTTTTTCACTGTAATTAATCTTCAACCCTAGGAAAAACCGTGTTTCTTTACTCCAATTTTTCTTCAACCCTAGGAAAAACACTGTCTTTTCAATCTAATTATTCTTCAACCATAGGAAAAACAGTGGTTTTTCACTGTAATTATTTTTCAACCCTAGGAAAAACAGTTTTTTTACTCTAATTATTCTTCAACCCTAGGAAGAACAGTGTTTTTTCATTCTAATTATTCTTCAACCCGAGGGAAAACAGTGTCTTTTCACTCTACTGATTCTTCAACCCTAGGAAAAACAGTGTTTTTAAAACTAATTGTTCATCAACCCTAGGAAAAACAGTGTTTTTTAACTCTAATTCTTCTTCAACCCTATGAAAAACAGTGTTCTTTCACTCTATTTATCCTTCAAACCTAGGAAAAACAGTGTTTTTTCACTCTAATTTTCCTCCAACCCTAGGAAAAACAGTGTGTTTTCAATCTAATTATTTTTCAACCCTAGGATAAACAGTGTTTTTTTACTCTAATTATTCTTCAACCCTAGGAAGAACAGTGTTTTTTCACTCTAATTATTCATCAACCCTAGGAAAAACGGTGTTTTTTTAACTCTAATTCTTCTTCAAACCTAGGAAAAACAGTGTTTTTTCACTCTAATTATTCTTCAACCCTAGGAAAAACTGTTTTTTACTCTCATTATTGCTCAAAACTACGATAACAGTGTTTTTTCAGTATAATTATTCTTCAACCCTAGGAAAAACAGTGCTTTTTAAACTAATTAGTCTTCAACACTAGGAAAAACATTGTTTTTTTACACTAATTATTCTTCAACCCTAGGAAAAACAGGTTTTTTTCAGTCTAATTATTCTTCAGTCCTAGGATATACAGTGTTATTTAGTCTTGTTATTCTTCAACCCTAGGAAAAACCAATGTTTTTTCACTCTAATTATTCTTCAACCCTAGGAAAGCAGAGTTTTCTCACTCTAAATATTATTCAACCCTGGGAAAAACAGTGTTTTCATAATTCTTGTTATCCTTCAACCCTAGGAAAAACAGTGTTTTTAACACTTGTTATTTTTCAACCCCAGGTAAATCAGTGTTTATTAACACTAATTATTCTTCAACCATAGGTGAACGGTGATTTTCACTCTAATTATTCTTCAACCCCAGGAAAAGCCGCGTTTTTTTCCTCTAATTATTCTTTAACCCTACAAAAAAGTGTTTTTTCACTCTAATTATTCTTCAACCCTAGGAAAAACTTGGTTTTTTAAACTAATTATTTTTCAACTTTAGGAAAAACAGTGTTTTTTACTCTAATTATTCTTCTACCCAAGGAAAAACAGTGTTTTTCACTGTAATTAATCTTCAACCCTAGGAAAAACAGTGTTTTTAACTCTTGTTATTCTTCAAATCTAGGAAAAACCGTGTTTCTTTACTCTAATTTTTCTTCAACCCTACGATAAACACTGTCTTTTCAATCTAATTATTCTTCAACCATAGGAAAAACAGTGGTTTTTCACTCTAATTATTTTTCAACCCGAAGAAAAACAGTTTTTTTACTCTAATTATTCTTCAACCCTAGGATGAACAGTGTTTTTTCACTCTAATTATCCTTCAAACGTAGGAAAAACAGTTTTTTTTCACTCTAATTTTCCTCCAACCCTAGGAAAAACAGTGTTTTCACTCTAATTATTTTTCAACCTTAGGATAAACAGTGTTTTTTTACTCTAATTATTCTTCAACCCTAGGAAAAACAGTGTTTTTTCACTCTAATTATTCATCAACCCTAGGAAAAACGGTGTTTTTTTACTCTAATTCTTCTTCAAACCTAGGAAAATCAATGATTTTTCACTCTAATTATCCTTCAACCCTAGGAAAAACAGTGTTTTTTCACTCTAATTATTCTTCAACTCTAGGAAAAACTGTTTTTTACTCTCATTATTCCTCAAAACTAGGATAACAGTGTTTTTTCAGTCCAATTATTCTTCAACCCTAGGAAAAACAGTGCTTTTTAAACTAATTAGTCTTCAACACTAGGAAAAACATTGTTTTTTACACTAATTATTCTTCAACCCTAGGAAAAACAGGTTTTTTTCAGTCTAATTATTCTTTAGTCCTAGGATATACAGTGTTATTTACTCTTGTTATTCTTCAACCCTAGGAAAAACCAATGTTTTTTCACTCTAATTATTCTTCAACCCTAGGAAAGCAGAGTTTTCTCACTCTAAATATTCTTCAACCCTGGGAAAAACAGTGTTTTCATAACTCTTGTTATCCTTCAACCCTAGGAAAAACAGTGTTTTTAACTCTTGTTATTTTTCAACCCCAGGAAAATCAGTGTTTATTAACTCTAAATATTCTTCAACCCTAGGAAGAACTTTGTTTTTTAAACTAATTATTTTTCAACTTTAGGAAAAACAGTGTTTTTTCCTCTAATTATTCCTCTACCCAAGGAAAAACAGTGTTTTTCACTGTAATTAATCTTCAACCCTAGGAAAAAACAGTGTTTTTACTCTAATTATTCTTCAACCCTAGGAAGAACAGTGTTTTTTCATTCTAATTATTCTTCAACCCGAGGGAAAACAGTGTCTTTTCACTCTACTGATTCTTCAACCCTAGGAAAAACAGTGTTTTTTAAAACTAATTGTTCATCAACCCTAGGAAAAACAGTGTGTTTTCACTCTAATTATTTTTCAACCCTAGGATAAACAGAGGTTTTTACTCTAATTATTCTTCAACCCTAGGAAAAACAGTGTTTTTTCACTCTAATTATTCATCAACCCTAGGAAAAACGGTGTTATTTTAACTCTAATTCTTCTTCAAACCTAGGAAAAACAGTGATTTTTCACTCTAATTATCCTTCAACCCTAGGAAAAACAGTGTTTTATCACTCTAATTATTTTTCAACCCTAGGAAAAACTGTTTTTTACTCTCATTATTCCTCAAAACTACGATAACAGTGTTTTTCAGTCTAATTATTCTTCAACCCTAGGAAAAACAGTGCTTTTTAAACTAATTAGTCTTCAACACTAGGAAAAACATTGTTTTTTTACACTAATTATTCTCCAACCCTAGGAAAAACAGGTTTTTTTCAGTCTAATTATTCTTCAGTCCTAGGATATACAGTGTTATTTAGTCTTGTTATTCTTCAACCCTAGGAAAAAACAATGTTTTTTCACTCTAATTATTCTTCAACCCTAGGAAAGCAGAGTTTTCTCACTCTAAATATTATTCAACCCTGGGAAAAACAGTGTTTTCATAAATCTTGTTATCCTTCAACCCTAGGAAAAACAGTGTTTTTAACTCTTGTTATTTTTCAACCCCAGGTAAATCAGTGTTTATTAACACTAATTATTCTTCAACCATAGGTAAACGGTGTTTTTCTTTCTAATTATTCTTCAACCCCAGGAAAAGCAGCGTTTTTTTTCCTCTAATTATTCTTTAACCCTACAAAAAAGTGGTTTTTCACCCTAATTATTCTTCAACCCTAGGAAAAACTTTGTTTTTTAAACTAATTATTTTTCAACTTTAGGAAAAACAGTGTTTTTTACTCTAATTAGTCGTCAACACTAGGAAAAACATTCTTTTTTTACACTAATTATTTTTCAACCCTAAGAAAAACAGTTTTTTCACTCTAATTATTCTTCAACCCTAGGAAAAACTTTGTTTTTTAAACTAATTATTTTTCAACTTTGGGAAAAACAGTGTTTTTTACTCTAATTATTCTTCTACCCAAGGAAAAACAGTGTTTTTTACTGTAATTAATCTTCAACCCTAGGAAAAACAGTGTTTTTTAACTCTTGTTATTCTTCAACTCTAGGAAAAACCGTGTTTGTTTACTCTAATTTTTCTTCAACACTAGGATAAACACTGTCTTTTCAATCTAATTATTCTTCAACCATAGGAAAAACAGTGGTTTTTCACTCTAATTATTTTTCAACCCCAAGAAAAACAGTTTTTTTACTCTAATTATTCTTCAACCCTAGGATGAACAGTGTTTTTTCACTCTAATTATCCTTCAAACCTAGGAAAAACAGTTTTTTTTCACTCTAATTTTCCTCCAACCCAAGGAAAAACAGTGTGTTTTCACTCTAATTATTTTTCAACCCTAGGATAAACAGTGTTTTTTTACTCTAATTATTCTTCAACCCTAGGAAAAACAGTGTTTTTTCACTCTAATTATTCATCAACCCTAGGAAAAACGGTGTTTTTTTTAACTCTAATTCTTCTTCAAACCTAGGAAAAACAATGATTTTTCACTCTAATTATCCTTCAACCCTAGGAAAAACAGTGTTTTTTCACTCTATTTATTCTTCAACTCTAGGAAAAACTGATTTTTACTCTCATTATTCCTCAAAACTACGATAACAGTGTTTTTTCATTCCAATTATTTTTCAACCCTAGGAAAAACAGTGCTTTTTAAACTAATTAGTCTTCAACACTAGGAAAAACACTGTTTTTTTACACTAATTATTCTTCAACCCTAGAAAAAACAGGTTTTTTTCAGTCTAATTATTCTTCAGTCCTAGGATATACAGTGTTATTTACTCTTGTTATTCTTCAACCCTAGGAAAAACCAATGTTTTTCACTCTAATTATTCTTCAACCTTAGGAAAGCAGAGTTTTCTCACTCTAAATATTCTTCAACCCTGGGAAAAACAGTGTTTTCATAACTCTTGTTATCCTTCAACCCTAGGAGAAACAGTGTTTTTAACTCTTGTTATTTTTCAACCCCAGGAAAATCAGTGTTTATTAATTCTAACTATTCTTCAACCCTAGGAAAACGGTGTTTTTCACTCTAAATATTCTTCAACCCCAGGAAAAGCCGCGTTTTTTTTCCTCTAATTATTCTTTAACCCTACAAAAAAATGTTTTTTCACTCTAATTATTCTTCAACCCTAGGAAAAACTTTGTTTTTTAAACTAATTATTTTTCAACTTTAGGAAAAACAGTGTTTTTTCCCTCTAATTATTCTTCTACCCAAGGAAAAACAGTGTTTTTCACTGTAATTAATCTTCAACCCTAGGAAAAACCGTGTTTCTTTACTCCAATTTTTCTTCAACCCTAGGAAAAACACTGTCTTTTCAATCTAATTATTCTTCAACCATAGGAAAAACAGTGGTTTTTCACTGTAATTATTTTTCAACCCTAGGAAAAACAGTTTTTTTACTCTAATTATTCTTCAACCCTAGGAAGAACAGTGTTTTTTCATTCTAATTATTCTTCAACCCGAGGGAAAACAGTGTCTTTTCACTCTACTGATTCTTCAACCCTAGGAAAAACAGTGTTTTTAAAACTAATTGTTCATCAACCCTAGGAAAAACAGTGTTTTTTAACTCTAATTCTTCTTCAACCCTATGAAAAACAGTGTTCTTTCACTCTATTTATCCTTCAAACCTAGGAAAAACAGTGTTTTTTCACTCTAATTTTCCTCCAACCCTAGGAAAAACAGTGTGTTTTCAATCTAATTATTTTTCAACCCTAGGATAAACAGTGTTTTTTTACTCTAATTATTCTTCAACCCTAGGAAAAACAGTGTTTTTTCACTCTAATTATTCATCAACCCTAGGAAAAACGGTGTTTTTTTAACTCTAATTCTTCTTCAAACCTAGGAAAAACAGTGTTTTTTCACTCTAATTATTCTTCAACCCTAGGAAAAACTGTTTTTTACTCTCATTATTCCTCAAAACTACGATAACAGTGTTTTTTCAGTATAATTATTCTTCAACCCTAGGAAAAACAGTGCTTTTTAAACTAATTAGTCTTCAACACTAGGAAAAACATTGTTTTTTTACACTAATTATTCTTCAACCCTAGGAAAAACAGGTTTTTTTCAGTCTAATTATTCTTCAGTCCTAGGATATACAGTGTTATTTAGTCTTGTTATTCTTCAACCCTAGGAAAAACCAATGTTTTTTCACTCTAATTATTCTTCAACCCTAGGAAAGCAGAGTTTTCTCACTCTAAATATTATTCAACCCTGGGAAAAACAGTGTTTTCATAATTCTTGTTATCCTTCAACCCTAGGAAAAACAGTGTTTTTAACACTTGTTATTTTTCAACCCCAGGTAAATCAGTGTTTATTAACACTAATTATTCTTCAACCATAGGTGAACGGTGATTTTCACTCTAATTATTCTTCAACCCCAGGAAAAGCCGCGTTTTTTCCTCTAATTATTCTTTAACCCTACAAAAAAGTGTTTTTTCACTCTAATTATTCTTCAACCCTAGGAAAAACTTGGTTTTTTAAACTAATTATTTTTCAACTTTAGGAAAAACAGTGTTTTTTACTCTAATTATTCTTCTACCCAAGGAAAAACAGTGTTTTTCACTGTAATTAATCTTCAACCCTAGGAAAAACAGTGTTTTTAACTCTTGTTATTCTTCAAATCTAGGAAAAACCGTGTTTCTTTACTCTAATTTTTCTTCAACCCTAGGATAAACACTGTCTTTTCAATCTAATTATTCTTCAACCATAGGAAAAACAGTGGTTTTTCACTCTAATTATTTTTCAACCCGAAGAAAAACAGTTTTTTTACTCTAATTATTCTTCAACCCTAGGATGAACAGTGTTTTTTCACTCTAATTATCCTTCAAACGTAGGAAAAACAGTTTTTTTTCACTCTAATTTTCCTCCAACCCTAGGAAAAACAGTGTGTTTTCACTCTAATTATTTTTCAACCTTAGGATAAACAGTGTTTTTTTACTCTAATTATTCTTCAACCCTAGGAAAAACAGTGTTTTTTCACTCTAATTATTCATCAACCCTAGGAAAAACGGTGTTTTTTTACTCTAATTCTTCTTCAAACCTAGGAAAATCAATGATTTTTCACTCTAATTATCCTTCAACCCTAGGAAAAACAGTGTTTTTTCACTCTAATTATTCTTCAACTCTAGGAAAAACTGTTTTTTACTCTCATTATTCCTCAAAACTAGGATAACAGTGTTTTTTCAGTCCAATTATTCTTCAACCCTAGGAAAAACAGTGCTTTTTAAACTAATTAGTCTTCAACACTAGGAAAAACACTGTTTTTTTACACTAATTATTCTTCAACCCTAGAAAAAACAGGTTTTTTCAGTCTAATTATTCTTCAGTCCTAGGATATACAGTGTTATTTAGTCTTGTTAATCTTCAACCCTAGGAAAAACCAATGTTTTTTCACTCTAATTATTCTTCAACCCTAGGAAAGCAGAGTTTTCTCACTCTAAATATTATTCAACCCTGGGAAAAACAGTGTTTTCATAATTCTTGTTATCCTTCAACCCTAGGAAAAACAGTGTTTTTAACTCTTGTTATTTTTCAACCCCAGGTAAATCAGTGTTTATTAACACTAATTATTCTTCAACCATAGGTAAACGGTGTTTTTCACTCTAATTATTCTTCAACCCCAGGAAATGCCGCGTTTTTTTCCTCTAATTATTCTTTAACCCTACAAAAAAGTGTTTTTTCACTCTAATTATTCTTCAACCCTAGGAAAAACTTTGTTTTTTAAACTAATTATTTTTCAACTTTAGGAAAAACAGTGTTTTTTTACTCTAATTATCCTTCTACCCAAGGAAAAACAGTGTTTTTCACTGTAATTAATATCCAACCCTAGGAAGAACTGTGTTTTTTAACTCTTGTTATTCTTCAACTCTAGGAAAAACCGTGTTTCTTTACTCTAATTTTTCTTCAACCCTAGGAAAAACACTGTCTTTTCAATCTAATTATTCTTCAACCGTAGGAAAAACAGTGGTTTTTCACTCTAATTATTTTTCAACCCCAAGAAAAACAGTTTTTTTACTCTAATTATTCTTCAACCCTAGGAAGAACAGTGTTTTTTCATTCTAAATATTCTTCAACCCGAGGGAAAACAGTGTCTTTTCACTCTACTGATTCTTCAACCCTAGGAAAAACAGTGTTTTTTAAAACTAATTGTTCATCAACCCTAGGAAAAACAGTGTTTTTTAACTCTAATTCTTCTTCAACCTTATGAAAAACCGTGTTTTTTCACTCTAATTATCCTTCAAACCTAGGAAAAACAGTGTTTTTTCACTCTAATTTTCCTCCAACCCTAGGAAAAACAGTGTGTTTTCACTCTAATTATTTTTCAACCCTAGGATAAACAGTGTTTTTTTACTCTAATTATTCTTCAAGCCTAGGAAAAACAGTGTTTTTTCACTCTAATTATTAATCAACCCTAGGAAAAACGGTGTTTTTTAACTCTAATTCTTCTTCAAACCTAGGAAAAACAGTGATTTGTCACTCTAATTATCCTTCAACCCTAGGAAATTAGTGTTTTTTCACTCTAATTATTCTTCAACCCTAGGAAAAACTGTTTTTTACTCTCATTATTCCTCAAAACTACGATAACAGTGTTTTTTCAGTCTAACTATTCTTCAACCCTAGGAAAAACAGTGCTTTTTAAACTAATTAGTCTTCAACACTAGGAAAAACATTGTTTTTTTACACTAATTATTCTTCAACCCTAGGAAAAACAGGTTTTTTTCAGTCTAATTATTCTTCAGTCCTAGGATATACAGTGTTATTTAGTCTTGTTATTCTTCAACCCTAGGAAAAACCAATGTTTTTTCACTCTAATTATTCTTCAACCCTAGGAAAGCAGAGTTTTCTCACTCTAAATATTCTTCAACCCTGGGAAAAACAGTGTTTTCATAATTCTTGTTATCCTTCAACCCTAGGAAAAACAGTGTTTTTAACTCTTGTTATTTTTCAACACCAGGAAAATCAGTGTTTATTAACTCTAATTATTCTTCAACCCTAAGTAAACGGTATTTTTCACTCTAATTATTCTTCAACCCCAGGAAAAGACGCGTTTTTTTCCTCTAATTATTCTTTAACCCTACAAGAAAATGTTTTTTCACTCTAATTATTCTTCAACCCTAGGAAAAACTTTGTTTCTTAAACTAATTATTTTTGAACTTTAGGAAAAACAGTGTTTTTTTCCTCTAATTATTCTTCTACCCAAGGAAAAACAGTGTTTTTCACTGTAATTAATCTTCAACCCTAGGAAAAACAGTGTTTTTTAACTCTTGTTATTCTTCAACTCTAGGAAAAACCGTGCTTCTTTACTCTAATTTTTCTTCAACCCTAGGAAAAACACTGTCTTTTCAATCTAAATATTCTTCAACCATAGGAAAAACAGTGGTTTTTCACTCTAATTATTTTTCAACCCAAAGAAAAACAGTTTTTTTACTCTAATTATTCTTCAACCCTAGGAAGAACAGTGTTTTTTCATTCTAATTATTCTTCAACCCGAGGGAAAACAGTGTCTTTTCACTCTACTGATTCTTCAACCCTAGGAAAAACAGTGTTTTTTAAAAATAATTGTTCATCAACCCTAGGAAAAACAGAGTTTTTTCACTCTAATTATCCTTCAAACCTAGGAAAAGCAGTGTTTTTCACTCTAATTTTCCTCCAACCCTAGGAAAAACAGTGTGTTTTCACTGTAATTATTTTTCAACCCTAGGATAAACAGTGTTTTTTTACTCTAATTATTCTTCAACCCTAGGAAAAACAGTGTTTTTTCACTCTAATTATTCATCAACCCTAGGAAAAAAGGTGTTTTTTTTTACTCTAATTCTTCTTCAAACCTAGGAAAAACAGTGATTTTCCACTCTAATTATCCTTCAACCCTAGGAAAAACAGTGTTTTTTCGCTCTAATTATTCTTCAACCCTAGGAAAAACTGTTTTTTACTCTCATTATTCCTCAAAACTACGATAACAGTGTTTTTCAGTCTAATTATTCTTCAACCATAGGAAAAACAGTGCTTTTTAAACTAATTATTCTTCAACACTTGGAAAAACACTCTTTTTTTACACCAATTATTCTTCAACCCTAGGAAAAACAGGTTTTTTCAGTCTAATTATTCTTCAGTCCTAGGATATACAGTGTTATTTACTCTTGTCATTCTTCAACCCTAGGAAAAACAATGTTTTTTCACTCTAATTATTCTTCAACCCTAAGAAAGCAGAGTTTTCTCACTCTAAATATTCTTCAACCCTGGGAAAAACAGTGTTTTCTTAACTCTTGATATTCTTCAACCCTAGGAAAAACAGTTTTTCTAACTCTTGTTATTTTTCAACCCCAGGAAAATCAGTGTTTATTAACTCTAATTATTCTTCAACCCTAGGAAAACGGTGATTTTCACTATAATTATTCTTCAACTCCAGGAAAAGCCGCGTTTTTTTCCTCTAATTATTCTTTAACCCTACAAAAAAGTGTTTTTTCACTCTAATTATTTTTCAACCCTAGAAAAAACTTTGTTTTTTAAACTAAATATTTTTCAACTCTGTGAAAAACAGTGTTTTTTTACTTTAATTATTCTTCTACCCAAGGAAAAACAGTGTTTTTCATTGTAATTATTCCTCAACCCTAGGAAAAACCGGGTATTTTTACTCTTGTTATTCCTCAACTCTAGTTAAAACCGTGTTTCTTTACTCTAATTTTTCTTCAACCCTAGGAAAAACACTGTCTATTCAATCCAATTATTCTTCAACCATAGGAAAAACAGTGGTTTTTCACTGTAATTATTTTTCAACCCTAGGAAAAACAGTTTTTTTACTCTAATTATACTTCAACGCTAGGAAAAACAGTCTTTTTTTCATTCTAATTATTCTTCAAACCGAGGGAAAACAGTGTTTTTTCACTCTAATGATTCTTCAACCCTAGGAAAACATTGGTTTTTAAAACTAATTGTTCATTAACCCTAGGAAAAACAATGTTTTTTACCTCTAATTCTTCTTCAAGCCTAGGAAAAACAGTGATTTTTCACTCTAATTATTCTTCAACCCTAGGAAAAACTGTTTTTTACTCTCATTATTTCTCAAAACTACGATAACAGTGTTTTTTCAGTCTAATTATTCTTCAACCCTAGGAAAAACTTTGTTTTTTAAACTAATTATTTTTCAACTTTAGGAAAAACAGTGTTTTTTCCTCTAATTATTCTTCTACCCAAGGAAAAACAGTGTTTTTCACTGTAATTAATCTTCAACACTAGGAAAAACAGTGTTTTTTAACTCTTGTTATTCTTCAACTCTAGGAAAAACCGTGTTTCTTTACTACAATTTTTCTTCAACCCTCGGAAAAACACTGTCTTTTCAATCTAATTATTCTTCAACCATAGGAAAAACAGTGGTTTTTCACTCTTATTATTTTTCACCCTAGGAAAAACAGTTTATTTACTCTAATTATTCTTCAACCCTAGGAAAAACAGTGATTTTTAAAACTAATTGTTCATCAACCCTAGGAAAAACAGTGTTTTTTAACTCTAATTCTTCTTCAACCCTATGAAAAACAGTGTTTTTTCACTCTAATTATTCTTCAACTCTAGGAAAAACTGTTTTTTACTCTCATTATTCCTCAAAACTAGGATAACAGTGTTTTTTCAGTCCAATTATTCTTCAACCCTAGGAAAAACAGTGCTTTTTAAACTAATTAGTCTTCAACACTAGGAAAAACACTGTTTTTTTACACTAATTATTCTTCAACCCTAGAAAAAACAGGTTTTTTCAGTCTAATTATTCTTCAGTCCTAGGATATACAGTGTTATTTAGTCTTGTTAATCTTCAACCCTAGGAAAAACCAATGTTTTTTCACTCTAATTATTCTTCAACCCTAGGAAAGCAGAGTTTTCTCACTCTAAATATTATTCAACCCTGGGAAAAACAGTGTTTTCATAATTCTTGTTATCCTTCAACCCTAGGAAAAACAGTGTTTTTAACTCTTGTTATTTTTCAACCCCAGGTAAATCAGTGTTTATTAACACTAATTATTCTTCAACCATAGGTAAACGGTGTTTTTCACTCTAATTATTCTTCAACCCCAGGAAATGCCGCGTTTTTTTCCTCTAATTATTCTTTAACCCTACAAAAAAGTGTTTTTTCACTCTAATTATTCTTCAACCCTAGGAAAAACTTTGTTTTTTAAACTAATTATTTTTCAACTTTAGGAAAAACAGTGTTTTTTTACTCTAATTATCCTTCTACCCAAGGAAAAACAGTGTTTTTCACTGTAATTAATATCCAACCCTAGGAAGAACTGTGTTTTTTAACTCTTGTTATTCTTCAACTCTAGGAAAAACCGTGTTTCTTTACTCTAATTTTTCTTCAACCCTAGGAAAAACACTGTCTTTTCAATCTAATTATTCTTCAACCGTAGGAAAAACAGTGGTTTTTCACTCTAATTATTTTTCAACCCCAAGAAAAACAGTTTTTTTACTCTAATTATTCTTCAACCCTAGGAAGAACAGTGTTTTTTCATTCTAAATATTCTTCAACCCGAGGGAAAACAGTGTCTTTTCACTCTACTGATTCTTCAACCCTAGGAAAAACAGTGTTTTTTAAAACTAATTGTTCATCAACCCTAGGAAAAACAGTGTTTTTTAACTCTAATTCTTCTTCAACCTTATGAAAAACCGTGTTTTTTCACTCTAATTATCCTTCAAACCTAGGAAAAACAGTGTTTTTTCACTCTAATTTTCCTCCAACCCTAGGAAAAACAGTGTGTTTTCACTCTAATTATTTTTCAACCCTAGGATAAACAGTGTTTTTTTACTCTAATTATTCTTCAAGCCTAGGAAAAACAGTGTTTTTTCACTCTAATTATTAATCAACCCTAGGAAAAACGGTGTTTTTTAACTCTAATTCTTCTTCAAACCTAGGAAAAACAGTGATTTGTCACTCTAATTATCCTTCAACCCTAGGAAATTAGTGTTTTTTCACTCTAATTATTCTTCAACCCTAGGAAAAACTGTTTTTTACTCTCATTATTCCTCAAAACTACGATAACAGTGTTTTTTCAGTCTAACTATTCTTCAACCCTAGGAAAAACAGTGCTTTTTAAACTAATTAGTCTTCAACACTAGGAAAAACATTGTTTTTTTACACTAATTATTCTTCAACCCTAGGAAAAACAGGTTTTTTTCAGTCTAATTATTCTTCAGTCCTAGGATATACAGTGTTATTTAGTCTTGTTATTCTTCAACCCTAGGAAAAACCAATGTTTTTTCACTCTAATTATTCTTCAACCCTAGGAAAGCAGAGTTTTCTCACTCTAAATATTCTTCAACCCTGGGAAAAACAGTGTTTTCATAATTCTTGTTATCCTTCAACCCTAGGAAAAACAGTGTTTTTAACTCTTGTTATTTTTCAACACCAGGAAAATCAGTGTTTATTAACTCTAATTATTCTTCAACCCTAAGTAAACGGTATTTTTCACTCTAATTATTCTTCAACCCCAGGAAAAGACGCGTTTTTTTCCTCTAATTATTCTTTAACCCTACAAGAAAATGTTTTTTCACTCTAATTATTCTTCAACCCTAGGAAAAACTTTGTTTCTTAAACTAATTATTTTTGAACTTTAGGAAAAACAGTGTTTTTTTCCTCTAATTATTCTTCTACCCAAGGAAAAACAGTGTTTTTCACTGTAATTAATCTTCAACCCTAGGAAAAACAGTGTTTTTTAACTCTTGTTATTCTTCAACTCTAGGAAAAACCGTGCTTCTTTACTCTAATTTTTCTTCAACCCTAGGAAAAACACTGTCTTTTCAATCTAAATATTCTTCAACCATAGGAAAAACAGTGGTTTTTCACTCTAATTATTTTTCAACCCAAAGAAAAACAGTTTTTTTACTCTAATTATTCTTCAACCCTAGGAAGAACAGTGTTTTTTCATTCTAATTATTCTTCAACCCGAGGGAAAACAGTGTCTTTTCACTCTACTGATTCTTCAACCCTAGGAAAAACAGTGTTTTTTAAAAATAATTGTTCATCAACCCTAGGAAAAACAGTGTTTTTTCACTCTAATTATCCTTCAAACCTAGGAAAAGCAGTGTTTTTCACTCTAATTTTCCTCCAACCCTAGGAAAAACAGTGTGTTTTCACTGTAATTATTTTTCAACCCTAGGATAAACAGTGTTTTTTTACTCTAATTATTCTTCAACCCTAGGAAAAACAGTGTTTTTTCACTCTAATTATTCATCAACCCTAGGAAAAAAGGTGTTTTTTTTTACTCTAATTCTTCTTCAAACCTAGGAAAAACAGTGATTTTCCACTCTAATTATCCTTCAACCCTAGGAAAAACAGTGTTTTTTCGCTCTAATTATTCTTCAACCCTAGGAAAAACTGTTTTTTACTCTCATTATTCCTCAAAACTACGATAACAGTGTTTTTTCAGTCTAATTATTCTTCAACCATAGGAAAAACAGTGCTTTTTAAACTAATTATTCTTCAACACTTGGAAAAACACTCTTTTTTTACACCAATTATTCTTCAACCCTAGGAAAAACAGGTTTTTTCAGTCTAATTATTCTTCAGTCCTAGGATATACAGTGTTATTTACTCTTGTCATTCTTCAACCCTAGGAAAAACAATGTTTTTTCACTCTAATTATTCTTCAACCCTAAGAAAGCAGAGTTTTCTCACTCTAAATATTCTTCAACCCTGGGAAAAACAGTGTTTTCTTAACTCTTGATATTCTTCAACCCTAGGAAAAACAGTTTTTCTAACTCTTGTTATTTTTCAACCCCAGGAAAATCAGTGTTTATTAACTCTAATTATTCTTCAACCCTAGGAAAACGGTGATTTTCACTATAATTATTCTTCAACTCCAGGAAAAGCCGCGTTTTTTTCCTCTAATTATTCTTTAACCCTACAAAAAAGTGTTTTTTCACTCTAATTATTTTTCAACCCTAGAAAAAACTTTGTTTTTTAAACTAAATATTTTTCAACTCTGTGAAAAACAGTGTTTTTTTACTTTAATTATTCTTCTACCCAAGGAAAAACAGTGTTTTTCATTGTAATTATTCCTCAACCCTAGGAAAAACCGGGTATTTTTACTCTTGTTATTCCTCAACTCTAGTTAAAACCGTGTTTCTTTACTCTAATTTTTCTTCAACCCTAGGAAAAACACTGTCTATTCAATCCAATTATTCTTCAAACATAGGAAAAACAGTGGTTTTTCACTGTAATTATTTTTCAACCCTAGGAAAAACAGTTTTTTTACTCTAATTATACTTCAACGCTAGGAAAAACAGTCTTTTTTTCATTCTAATTATTCTTCAAACCGAGGGAAAACAGTGTTTTTTCACTCTAATGATTCTTCAACCCTAGGAAAACATTGGTTTTTAAAACTAATTGTTCATTAACCCTAGGAAAAACAATGTTTTTTACCTCTAATTCTTCTTCAAGCCTAGGAAAAACAGTGATTTTTCACTCTAATTATTCTTCAACCCTAGGAAAAACTGTTTTTTACTCTCATTATTTCTCAAAACTACGATAACAGTGTTTTTTCAGTCTAATTATTCTTCAACCCTAGGAAAAACTTTGTTTTTTAAACTAATTATTTTTCAACTTTAGGAAAAACAGTGTTTTTTCCTCTAATTATTCTTCTACCCAAGGAAAAACAGTGTTTTTCACTGTAATTAATCTTCAACACTAGGAAAAACAGTGTTTTTTAACTCTTGTTATTCTTCAACTCTAGGAAAAACCGTGTTTCTTTACTACAATTTTTCTTCAACCCTCGGAAAAACACTGTCTTTTCAATCTAATTATTCTTCAACCATAGGAAAAACAGTGGTTTTTCACTCTTATTATTTTTCACCCTAGGAAAAACAGTTTATTTACTCTAATTATTCTTCAACCCTAGGAAAAACAGTGATTTTTAAAACTAATTGTTCATCAACCCTAGGAAAAACAGTGTTTTTTAACTCTAATTCTTCTTCAACCCTATGAAAAACAGTGTTTTTTCACTCTATTTATCCTTCAAACCTAGGAAAAAGAGTTTTTTTTCACTCAAATTTTACTCCAACCCTAGGAAAAACAGTGTGTTTTCATTCTAATTATTTTTCAACCCTAGGATAAACAGTGTTTTTTACTCTAATTATTCTTCAACCCTAGGAAAAACAGTGTTTTTTCACTCTAATTATTCATCAACTCTAGGAAAAACGGTGTTTCTTAACTCTAATTCTTCTACAAACCTAGGAAAAACAGTGATTTTTCACTCTAATTATCCTTCAACCCTAGGAAAAACAGTGTTTTTTCACTCTAATTATTCTTCAACCCTAGGAAAAACTGTTTTTTACTCTCATTATTCCTCAAAACTACGATAACAGTGTTTTTTCAGTCTAATTATTCTTCAACCATAGGAAAAACAGTGCTTTTTAAACTAATTATTCTTCAACACTTGGAAAAACACTCTTTTTTTACACTAATTATTCTTCAACCCTAGGAAAAACAGGTTTTTTTCAGTCTAATTATTCTTCAGTCCTAGGATATACAGTGTTATTTACTCTTGTTATTCTTCAACCCTAGGAAAAACAATGTTTTTTCACTCTAATTATTCTTCAACCCTAAGAAAGCAGAGTTTTCTCACTCTAAATATTCTTCAACCCTGGGAAAAACAGTGTTTTCTTAACTCTTGATATTCTTCAACCCTAGGAAAAACAGTTTTTCTAACTCTTGTTATTTTTCAACCCCAGGAATATCAGTGTTTATTAACTCTAATTATTCTTCAACCCTAGGAAAACGGTGATTTTCACTATAATTATTCTTCAACCCCAGGAAAAGCCGCGTTTTTTTCCTCTAATTATTCTTTAACCCTACAAAAAAATGTTTTTTCACTCTAATTATTCTTCAACCCTAGGAAAAACTTTGTTTTTTAAACTAAATATTTTTCAACTCTAGGAAAAACAGTGTTTTTTTACTTTAATTATTCTTCTACCCAAGGAAAAACAGTGTTTTTCATTGTAATTATTCCTCAACCCTAGGAAAAACCGGGTATTTTAACTCTTGTTATTCCTCAACTCTAGTAAAAACCGTGTTTCTTTACTCTAATTTTTCTTCAACCCTAGGAAAAACACTGTCTTTTCAATCTAATTATTCTTCAACCATAGGAAAAACAGTGGTTTTTCACTGTAATTATTTTTCAACCCTAGGAAAAACAGTTTTTTTACACTAATTATACTTCAACCCTAGGAAAAACAGTCTTTTTTTCATTCTAATTATTCTTCAACCCGAGGGAAAACAGTGTTTTTTCACTCTAATGATTCTTCAACCCTAGGAAAACATTGGTTCTTAAAACTAATTGTTCATTAACCCTAGGAAAAACAATGTTTTTTACCTCTAATTCTTCTTCAAACCTAGGAAAAACAGTGATTTTTCACTCTAATTATTCTTCAACCCTAGGAAAAACTGTTTTTTACTCTCATTATTTCTCAAAACTACGATAACAGTGTTTTTTCAGTCTAATTATTTTTCAACCCTAGGAAAAACTTTGTTTTTTAAACTAATTATTTTTCAACTTTAGGAAAAACAGTGTTTTTTCCTCTAATTATTCTTCTACCCAAGGAAAAACAGTGTTTTTCACTGTAATTAATCTTCAACCCTAGGAAAAACAGTGTTTTTTAACTCTTGTTATTCTTCAACTCTAGGAAAAACCGTGTTTCTTTACCCTAATTTTTCTTCAACCCTAGGATAAACACTGTCTTTTCAATCTAATTATTCTTCAACCATAGGAAAAACAGTGGTTTTTCACTCTAATTATTTTTCAACCCTAAGTAAAACAGTTTTTTTACTCTAATTATTCTTCAACCCTAGGAAGAACAGTGTTTTTTCATTCTAATTATTCTTCAACCCGAGGGAAAACAGTGTCTTTTCACTCTACTGATTCTTCAACCCTAGGAAAAACAGTGTTTTTTAAAACTAGTTGTTCATCAACCCTAGGAAAAACAGTGTTTTTTAACTCTAATTCTTCTTCAACCCTATGAAAAACCGTGTTTTTTCACTCTAATTATCCTTCAAACCTAGGAAAAACAGTGTTTTTTCACTCTAATTTTCCTCCAACCCTAGGAAAAACAGTGTGTTTTCACTCTAATTATTTTTCAACCCTAGGATAAACAGTGTTTTTTTACTCTAATTATTCTTCAACCCTAGGAAAAATAGTGTTTTTCACTCTAATTATTCATCAACCCTAGGAAAAACGGTGTTTTTTAACTCTAATTCTTCTTCAAGCCTAGGAAAAACAGTGATTTTTCACTCTAATTATCTTTCAACCCTAGGAAAAACAGTGTTTTTTCACTCTAATTATTCTTCAACCCTGGGAAAAAAGTGTTTTCATAACTCTTGTTATCCTTCAACCCTAGGAAAAACAGTGTTTTTAACTCTTGTTATTTTTCAACCCCAGGAAAATCAGTGTTTATTAACTCTAATTATTCTTCAACCCTAGGTAAACGGTGTTTTTCACTCTAATTATTCTTCAACCCCAGGAAAAGCCGCGTTTTTCCCTCTAATTATTCTTTAAACCAACAAAAAAGTGTTTCTTCACTCTAATTATTCTTCAACCCTAGGAAAAACTTTGTTTTTTAAACTAATTATTTTTCAACTTTAGGAAAAACAGTGTTTTTTTACTCTAATTATTCTTCTACCCAAGGAAAAACAGTGTTTTTCACTGTAATTAATCTTCAACCCTAGGAAAAACAGTGTTTTTTAAGTCTTGTTATTATTCAACTCTAGGAAAAACCGTGTTTCTTTACTCTAATTTTTCTTCAACCCTAAGATAAACACTGTCTTTTCAATCTAATTATTCTTCAACCATAGGAAAAACAGTGGTTTTTCACTCTAATTATTTTTCAACCCTAAGAAAAACAGTTTTTTTACTCTAATTATTCTTCAACCCTAGGAAGAACAGTGTTTTTTCATTCTAATTATTCTTCAACCCGAGGGAAAACAGTGTCTTTTCACTCTACTGATTCTTCAACCCTAGGAAAAACAGTGTTTTTAAAAAACTAATTGTTCATCAACCCTAGGAAAATCAATGTTTTTTAACTCTAATTCTTCTTCAACCCTATGAACAACAGTGTTTTTTCACTCTATTTATCCTTCAAACCTAGGAAAAACGGTGTTTTTTCACTCTAATTTTCCTCCAACCCTAGGAAAAACAGTGTGTTTTCACTCTTATTATTTTTCAACCCTAGGAAAAACAGTGTTTTTCCACTCTAATTATTCATCAACCCTAGGAAAAACGGTGTTTTTTACTCTAATTCTTCTTCAAACCTAGGAAAAACAGTGATTTTTCACTCTAATTATCCTTCAACCCTAGGAAAAACAGTGTTTTTTCACTCTAATTATTCCTCAACCCTAGGAAAAACGGTTTTTTACTCTCATTATTCCTCAAAACTACGATAACCGTGTTTTTTTCAGTCTAATTATTCTTCAACCATAGGAAAAACAGTGCTTTTTAAACTAATTAATTTTCAACACTAGGAAAAACACTCTTTTTTTACACTAATTATTCTTCAACCCTAGGAAAAACAGGTTTTTTCAGTCTAATTATTCTTCAGTCCTAGGATATACAGTGTTATTTACTCTTGTTATTCTTCAACCCTAGGAAAAACAATGTTTTTTCACTCTAATTATTCTTCAACCCTAGGAAAGCAGAGTTTTCTGACTCTAAATATTCTTCAACCCTGGGAAAAACAGTGTTTTCATAATTCTTGTTATCTTTCAACCCTAGGAAAAACAGTGTTTTTTCACTCTAATTATTCTTCAACCCTAGGAAAAACTGTTTTTGACTCTCATTATTCCTGAAATCTACGATAACAGTGTTTTTTCAGTCTAATTATTCTTCAACCCTAGGAAAAACAGTGCTTTTTAAACTAATTATTTTTCAACACTAGCAAAAACACTGTTTTTTACACTAATTATTCTTCAACTCTAGGAAAAACAGGTTTTTTTCAGTCTAATTATTCTTCAGTCCTAGGATATACAGTGTTATTTACTCTTGTTATTCTTCAACCCAAGGAAAAACCAATGTTTTTTCACTCTAATTATTCTTCAACCCTAGGAAAGCTGAGTTTTCTCACTCTAAATATTCTTCAACCCTGGGAAAAACAGTGTTTTCATAACTCTTGTTATCCTTCAACCCTAGGAGAAACAGTGTTTTTAACTCTTGTTATTTTTCAACCCCAGGAAAATCAGTGTTTATTAACTCTAATTATTCTTCAGCCCTAGGAAAACGGTGTTTTTCACTCTAAATATTCTTTTACCCCAGGAAAAGCCTTGTTTTTTTCCTCTAATTATTCTTTAACCCTACAAAAAAGTGTTTTTTCACTCTAATTATTCTTCAACCCTAGGAAAGCTGAGTTTTCTCACTCTAAATATTCTTCAACCCTGGGAAAAACAGTGTTTTCATAACTCTTGTTATCCTTCAACCCTAGGAAAAACAGTGTTTTTTAACTCTTGTTATTCTTCAACTCTAGGAAAAACCGTGTTTCTTTATTCTAATTTTTCTTCAACCCTAGGAAAAACACTGTCTTTTCAATCTAATTATTCTTCAACCCTAGGATAAACAGTGGTTTTTCACTCTAATTATTCTTCAACCCTAGGAAGAACAGTGTTTTTTCATTCTAATTATTCTTCAACCCGAGGGAAAACAGTGTCTTTTCACTCTACTGATTCTTCCACCCTAGGAAAAACAGTGTTTTTTAAAACTAAATGTTCATCAACCCTAGGAAAAACAGTGTTTTTTAACTCTAATTCTTCTTCAACCCTATGAAAAACAGTGTTTTTTCACTCTATTTATCCTTCAAACCTAGGAAAAACAGTGTTTTTTCACTCTAATTTTCCTCCAATCCTAGGAAAAACAGAATGTTTTCACTCTAATTATTTTTCAACCCTAGGAAAAACAGTGATTTTTCACTCTAATTATCCTTCAACCCTAGGAAAAAACAGTGTTTTTTCACTCTAATTATTCTTCAACCCTAGGAAAAACTGTTTTTTACTCTCATTATTCCTCAAAACTACGATAACAGTGTTTTTTCAGTCTAATTATTCTTCAACCCTAGGAAAAACAGTGCTTTTTAAACTAATTAGTCTTCAACACTAGGAAAAACATTGTTTTTTTACACTAATTATTCTTCAACCCTAGGAAAAAAAGTTTTTTTCAGTCTAATTATTCTTCAGTCCTAGGATATACAGTGTTATTTACTCTTGTTATTCTTCAACCCTAGGAAAAACCAATGTTTTTTCACTCTAATTATTCTTCAACCCTAGGAAAGCAGAGTTTTCTCACTCTAAATATTCTTCAACCCTGGGAAAAACAGTGTTTTCATAACTCTTGTTATCCTTCAACCCTAGGAAAAACAGTGTTTTTAACTCTTGTTATTTTTCAACCCCAGGGAAATCAGTGTTTATTAACTCTAATTATTCTTCAACCCTAGGTAAACGGTGTTTTTCACTCCAATTATTCTTCAATCCCAGGAAAAGCCGCGTTTTTTTCCTCTAATTATTCTTTAACCCTACAAAAAAGTGTTTTTTCACTCTAATTATTCTTCAACCCTAGGAAAAACTTTGTTTTTTAAACTAATTATTTTTCAACTTTAGGAAAAACAGTGTTTTTTTACTCTAATTATTCTTCTACCCAAGGAAAAACAGTGTTTTTCACTGTAATTAATCTTCAACCCTAGGAAAAACAGTGTTTTTTAACTCTTGTTATTCTTCAACTCTAGGAAAAACCGTGTTTCTTTACTCTAATTTTTCTTCAACCCTAGGATAAACACTGTCTTTTCAATCTAATTATTCTTCAACCATAGGAAAAACAGTGGTTTTTCACTCTAATTATTTTTCAACCCTAAGTAAAACAGTTTTTTTACTCTAATTATTCTTCAACCCTAGGAAGAACAGTGTTTTTTCATTCTAATTATTCTTCAACCCGAGGGAAAACAGTGTCTTTTCACTCTACTGATTCTTCCACCCTAGGAAAAACAGTGTTTTTTAAAACTAATTGTTCATCAACCCTAGGAAAAACAGTGTTTTTTAACTCTAATTCTTCTTCAACCCTATGAAAAACAGTGTTTTTTCACTCTATTTATCCTTCAAACCTAGGAAAAAGAGTTTTTTTTCACTCAAATTTTACTCCAACCCTAGGAAAAACAGTGTGTTTTCATTCTAATTATTTTTCAACCCTAGGATAAACAGTGTTTTTTACTCTAATTATTCTTCAACCCTAGGAAAAACAGTGTTTTTTCACTCTAATTATTCATCAACTCTAGGAAAAACGGTGTTTCTTAACTCTAATTCTTCTACAAACCTAGGAAAAACAGTGATTTTTCACTCTAATTATCCTTCAACCCTAGGAAAAACAGTGTTTTTTCACTCTAATTATTCTTCAACCCTAGGAAAAACTGTTTTTTACTCTCATTATTCCTCAAAACTACGATAACAGTGTTTTTTCAGTCTAATTATTCTTCAACCATAGGAAAAACAGTGCTTTTTAAACTAATTATTCTTCAACACTTGGAAAAACACTCTTTTTTTACACTAATTATTCTTCAACCCTAGGAAAAACAGGTTTTATTCAGTCTAATTATTCATCAGTCCTAGGATATACAGTGTTATTTACTCTTGTTATTCTTCAACCCTAGGAAAAACAATGTTTTTTCACTCTAATTATTCTTCAACCCTAAGAAAGCAGAGTTTTCTCACTCTAAATATTCTTCAACCCTGGGAAAAACAGTGTTTTCTTAACTCTTGATATTCTTCAACCCTAGGAAAAACAGTTTTTCTAACTCTTGTTATTTTTCAACCCCAGGAATATCAGTGTTTATTAACTCTAATTATTCTTCAACCCTAGGAAAACGGTGATTTTCACTATAATTATTCTTCAACCCCAGGAAAAGCCGCGTTTTTTTCCTCTAATTATTCTTTAACCCTACAAAAAAGTGTTTTTTCACTCTAATTATTCTTCAACCCTAGGAAAAACTTTGTTTTTTAAACTAAATATTTTTCAACTCTAGGAAAAACAGTGTTTTTTTACTTTAATTATTCTTCTACCCAAGGAAAAACAGTGTTTTTCATTGTAATTATTCCTCAACCCTAGGAAAAACCGGGTATTTTAACTCTTGTTATTCCTCAACTCTAGTTAAAACCGTGTTTCTTTACTCTAATTTTTCTTCAACCCTAGGAAAAACACTGTCTTTTCAATCTAATTATTCTTCAACCATAGGAAAAACAGTGGTTTTTCACTGTAATTATTTTTCAACCCTAGGAAAAACAGTTTTTTTACACTAATTATACTTCAACCCTAGGAAAAACAGTCTTTTTTTCATTCTAATTATTCTTCAACCCGAGGGAAAACAGTGTTTTTTCACTCTAATGATTCTTCAACCCTAGGAAAACATTGGTTCTTAAAACTAATTGTTCATTAACCCTAGGAAAAACAATGTTTTTTACCTCTAATTCTTCTTCAAACCCAGGAAAAACAGTGATTTTTCACTCTAATTATTCTTCAACCCTAGGAAAAACTGTTTTTTACTCTCATTATTTCTCAAAACTACGATAACAGTGTTTTTTCAGTCTAATTATTCTTCAACCCTAGGAAAAACTTTGTTTTTTAAACTAATTATTTTTCAACTTTAGGAAAAACAGTGTTTTTTCCTCTAATTATTCTTCTACCCAAGGAAAAACAGTGTTTTTCACTGTAATTAATCTTCAACCCTAGGAAAAACAGTGTTTTTTAACTCTTGTTATTCTTCAACTCTAGGAAAAACCGTGTTTCTTTACCCTAATTTTTCTTCAACCCTAGGATAAACACTGTCTTTTCAATCTAATTATTCTTCAACCATAGGAAAAACAGTGGTTTTTCACTCTAATTATTTTTCAACCCTAAGTAAAACAGTTTTTTTACTCTAATTATTCTTCAACCCTAGGAAGAACAGTGTTTTTTCATTCTAATTATTCTTCAACCCGAGGGAAAACAGTGTCTTTTCACTCTACTGATTCTTCAACCCTAGGAAAAACAGTGTTTTTTAAAACTAATTGTTCATCAACCCTAGGAAAAACAGTGTTTTTTAACTCTAATTCTTCTTCAACCCTATGAAAAACCGTGTTTTTTCACTCTAATTATCCTTCAAACCTAGGAAGAACAGTGTTTTTTCACTCTAATTTTCCTCCAACCCTAGGAAAAACAGTGTGTTTTCACTCTAATTATTTTTCAACCCTAGGATAAACAGTGTTTTTTTACTCTAATTATTCTTCAACCCTAGGAAAAATAGTGTTTTTCACTCTAATTATTCATCAACCCTAGGAAAAACGGTGTTTTTTAACTCTAATTCTTCTTCAAGCCTAGGAAAAACAGTGATTTTTCACTCTAATTATCTTTCAACCCTAGGAAAAACAGTGTTTTTTCACTCTAATTATTCTTCAACCCTGGGAAAAAAGTGTTTTCATAACTCTTGTTATCCTTCAACCCTAGGAAAAACAGTGTTTTTAACTCTTGTTATTTTTCAACCCCAGGAAAATCAGTGTTTATTAACTCTAATTATTCTTCAACCCTAGGTAAACGGTGTTTTTCACTCTAATTATTCTTCAACCCCAGGAAAAGCCGCGTTTTTTCCCTCTAATTATTCTTTAAACCTACAAAAAAGTGTTTCTTCACTCTAATTATTCTTCAACCCTAGGAAAAACTTTGTTTTTTAAACTAATTATTTTTCAACTTTAGGAAAAACAGTGTTTTTTTACTCTAATTATTCTTCTACCCAAGGAAAAACAGTGTTTTTCACTGTAATTAATCTTCAACCCTAGGAAAAACAGTGTTTTTTAAGTCTTGTTATTATTCAACTCTAGGAAAAACCGTGTTTCTTTACTCTAATTTTTCTTCAACCCTAAGATAAACACTGTCTTTTCAATCTAATTATTCTTCAACCATAGGAAAAACAGTGGTTTTTCACTCTAATTATTTTTCAACCCTAAGAAAAACAGTTTTTTTACTCTAATTATTCTTCAACCCTAGGAAGAACAGTGTTTTTTCATTCTAATTATTCTTCAACCCGAGGGAAAACAGTGTCTTTTCACTCTACTGATTCTTCAACCCTAGGAAAAACAGTGTTTTTAAAAAACTAATTGTTCATCAACCCTAGGAAAAACATTGTTTTTTAACTCTAATTCTTCTTCAACCCTATGAACAACAGTGTTTTTTCACTCTATTTATCCTTCAAACCTAGGAAAAACGGTGTTTTTTCACTCTAATTTTCCTCCAACCCTAGGAAAAACAGTGTGTTTTCACTCTTATTATTTTTCAACCCTAGGAAAAACAGTGTTTTTCCACTCTAATTATTCATCAACCCTAGGAAAAACGGTGTTTTTTTACTCTAATTCTTCTTCAAACCTAGGAAAAACAGTGATTTTTCACTCTAATTATCCTTCAACCCTAGGAAAAACAGTGTTTTTTCACTCTAATTATTCCTCAACCCTAGGAAAAACGGTTTTTTACTCTCATTATTCCTCAAAACTACGATAACCGTGTTTTTTTCAGTCTAATTATTCTTCAACCATAGGAAAAACAGTGCTTTTTAAACTAATTAATTTTCAACACTAGGAAAAACACTCTTTTTTTACACTAATTATTCTTCAACCCTAGGAAAAACAGGTTTTTTCAGTCTAATTATTCTTCAGTCCTAGGATATACAGTGTTATTTACTCTTGTTATTCTTCAACCCTAGGAAAAACAATGTTTTTTCACTCTAATTATTCTTCAACCCTAGGAAAGCAGAGTTTTCTGACTCTAAATATTCTTCAACCCTGGGAAAAACAGTGTTTTCATAATTCTTGTTATCTTTCAACCCTAGGAAAAACAGTGTTTTTTCACTCTAATTATTCTTCAACCCTAGGAAAAACTGTTTTTGACTCTCATTATTCCTGAAATCTACGATAACAGTGTTTTTTCAGTCTAATTATTCTTCAACCCTAGGAAAAACAGTGCTTTTTAAACTAATTATTCTTCAACACTAGCAAAAACACTGTTTTTTACACTAATTATTCTTCAACTCTAGGAAAAACAGGTTTTTTTCAGTCTAATTATTCTTCAGTCCTAGGATATACAGTGTTATTTACTCTTGTTATTCTTCAACCCAAGGAAAAACCAATGTTTTTTCACTCTAATTATTCTTCAACCCTAGGAAAGCTGAGTTTTCTCACTCTAAATATTCTTCAACCCTGGGAAAAACAGTGTTTTCATAACTCTTGTTATCCTTCAACCCTAGGAGAAACAGTGTTTTTAACTCTTGTTATTTTTCAACCCCAGGAAAATCAGTGTTTATTAACTCTAATTATTCTTCAGCCCTAGGAAAACGGTGTTTTTCACTCTAAATATTCTTTTACCCCAGGAAAAGCCTTGTTTTTTTCCTCTAATTATTCTTTAACCCTACAAAAAAGTGTTTTTTCACTCTAATTATTCTTCAACCCTAGGAAAGCTGAGTTTTCTCACTCTAAATATTCTTCAACCCTGGGAAAAACAGTGTTTTCATAACTCTTGTTATCCTTCAACCCTAGGAAAAACAGTGTTTTTTAACTCTTGTTATTCTTCAACTCTAGGAAAAACCGTGTTTCTTTATTCTAATTTTTCTTCAACCATAGGAAAAACACTGTCTTTTCAATCTAATTATTCTTCAACCCTAGGAAAAACAGTGGTTTTTCACTCTAATTATTCTTCAACCCTAGGAAGAACAGTGTTTTTTCATTCTAATTATTCTTCAACCCGAGGGAAAACAGTGTCTTTTCACTCTACTGATTCTTCCACCCTAGGAAAAACAGTGTTTTTTAAAACTAAATGTTCATCAACCCTAGGAAAAACAGTGTTTTTTAACTCTAATTCTTCTTCAACCCTATGAAAAACAGTGTTTTTTCACTCTCTTTATCCTTCAAACCTAGGAAAAACAGTGTTTTTTCACTCTAATTTTCCTCCAATCCTAGGAAAAACAGAATGTTTTCACTCTAATTATTTTTCAACCCTAGGAAAAACAGTGATTTTTCACTCTAATTATCCTTCAACCCTAGGAAAAAACAGTGTTTTTTCACTCTAATTATTCTTCAACCCTAGGAAAAACTGTTTTTTACTCTCATTATTCCTCAAAACTACGATAACAGTGTTTTTTCAGTCTAATTATTCTTCAACCCTAGGAAAAACAGTGCTTTTTAAACTAATTAGTCTTCAACACTAGGAAAAACATTGTTTTTTTACACTAATTATTCTTCAACCCTAGGAAAAAAGTTTTTTTCAGTCTAATTATTCTTCAGTCCTAGGATATACAGTGTTATTTACTCTTGTTATTCTTCAACCCTAGGAAAAACCAATGTTTTTTCACTCTAATTATTCTTCAACCCTAGGAAAGCAGAGTTTTCTCACTCTAAATATTCTTCAACCCTGGGAAAAACAGTGTTTTCATAACTCTTGTTATCCTTCAACACTAGGAAAAACAGTGTTTTTAACTCTTGTTATTTTTCAACCCCAGGGAAATCAGTGTTTATTAACTGTAATTATTCTTCAACACTAGGTAAACGGTGTTTTTCACTCCAATTATTCTTCAATCCCAGGAAAAGCCGCGTTTTTTTCCTCTAATTATTCTTTAACCCTACAAAAAAGTGTTTTTTCACTCTAATTATTCTTCAACCCTAGGAAAAACTTTGTTTTTTAAACTAATTATTTTTCAACTTTAGGAAAAACAGTGTTTTTTTACTCTAATTATTCTTCTACCCAAGGAAAAACAGTGTTTTTCACTGTAATTAATCTTCAACCCTAGGAAAAACAGTGTTTTTTAACTCTTGTTATTCTTCAACTCTAGGAAAAACCGTGTTTCTTTACTCTAATTTTTCTTCAACCCTAGGATAAACACTGTCTTTTCAATCTAATTATTCTTCAACCATAGGAAAAACAGTGGTTTTTCACTCTAATTATTTTTCAACCCTAAGTAAAACAGTTTTTTTACTCTAATTATTCTTCAACCCTAGGAAGAACAGTGTTTTTTCATTCTAATTATTCTTCAACCCGAGGGAAAACAGTGTCTTTTCACTCTACTGATTCTTCAACCCTAGGAAAAACAGTGTTTTTTAAAACTAATTGTTCATCAACCCTAGGAAAAACAGTGTTTTTTAACTCTAATTCTTCTTCAACCCTACGAAAAACCGTGTTTTTTCACTCTAATTATCCTTCAAACCTAGGAAAAACAGTGTTTTTTCACTCTAATTTTCCTCCAACCCTAGGAAAAACTCTAATTATTTTTCAACCCTAAGATAAACAGTGTTTTTTTACTCTAATTATTCTTCAACCCTAGGAAAAATAGTGTTTTTCACTCTAATTATTCATCAACCCTAGGAAAAACGGTGTTTTTAAACTCTAATTCTTCTTCAAGCCTAGGAAAAACAGTGATTTTTCACTCTAATTATCTTTCAACCCTAGGAAAAACAGTGTTTTTTCACTCTAATTATTCTTCAACCCTGGGAAAAAAAGTGTTTTCATAACTCTTGTTATCCTTCAACCCTAGGAAAAACAGTGTTTTTAACTCTTGTTATTTTTCAACCCCAGGAAAATCAGTGTTTATTAACTCTAATTATTCTTCAACCCTAGGTAAACGGTGTTTTTCACTCTAATTATTCTTCAACCCCAGGAAAAGCCGCGTTTTTTCCCTCTAATTATTCTTTAAACCTACAAAAAAGTGTTTTTTCACTCTAATTATTCTTCAACCCTAGGAAAAACTTAATTTTTTAAACTAATTATTTTTCCACTTTAGGAAAAAGTGTTTTTTTACTCTAATTATTCTTCTACCCAAGGAAAAACAGTGTTTTTCACTGTAATTAATCTTCAACCCTAGGAAAAACAGATTTTTTAAACTCTTGTTATTCTTCAACTCTAGGAAAAACCGTGTTTCTTTACTCTAATTTTTCTTCAACCCTAGGATAAACACTGTCTTTTCAATCTAATTATTCTTCAACCATAGGAAAAACAGTGGTTTTTCACTCTAATTATTCTTCAACCCTAAGAAAAACAGTTTTTTTACTCTAATTATTCTTCAACCCTAGGAAGAACAGTGTTTTTTCATTCTAATTATTCTTCAACCCGAGGGAAAACAGTGTCTTTTCACTCTACTGATTCTTCAACCCTAGGAAAAACAGTGTTTTTTAAAACTAATTGTTCATCAACCCTAGGAAAAACAGTGTTTTTAACTCTAATTCTTCTTCAACCCTATGAATAACAGTGTTTTTTCACTCTATTTATCCTTCAAACCTAGGAAAAACGGTGTTTTTTCACTCTAATTTTCCTCCAACCCTAGGAAAAACAGTGTGTTTTCACTCTAATTATTTTTCAACCCTAGGAAAAACAGTGTTTTTCCACTCTAATTATTCATCAACCCTAGGAAAAACGGTGTTTTTTTTACTCTAATTCTTCTTCAAACCTAGGAAAAACAGTGATTTTTCACTCTAATTATCCTTCAACCCTAGGAAAAACAGTGTTTTTTCACTCTAATTATTCTTCAACCCTAGGAAAAACGGTTTTCTACTCTCATTATTCCTCAAAACTACGATAACCGTGTTTTTTCAGTCTAATTATTCTTCAACCATAGGAAAAACAGTGCTTTTTAAACTAATTATTTTTCAACACTAGGAAAAACACTCTTTTTTTACACTAATTATTCTTCAACCCTAGGAAAAACAGGTTTTTTCAGTCTAATTATTCTTCAGTCCTAGGATATACAGTGTTATTTACTCTTGTTATTCTTCAACCCTAGGAAAAACAATGTTTTTTCACTCTAATTATTCTTCAACCCTAGGAAAGCAGAGTTTTCTCACTCTAAATATTCTTCAACCCTGGGAAAAACAATGTTTTCTTAACTCTTGATATTCTTCAACCCTAGGAAAAACAGTTTTTTTAACTCTTGTTATTTTTCAACCCCAGGAAAATCAGTGTTTATTAACTGTAATTAATCTTCAACCCTAGGCAAACGGTGTTTTTCACTATAAATATTCTTCAACCCCAGGAAAAGCCGCGTTTTTTTCCTCGAAATATTCTTTAACCCTACAAAAAAGTGTTTTTTCACTCTAATTATTCTTCAACCCTAGGAAAAACTTTTTTTTTAAACTAAATATTTTTCAACTCTAGGAAAAACAGTGTTTTATTTACTTTAATTATTCTTCTTCCCAAGGAAAAACAGTGTTTTTCACTGCAATTATTCTCAACCCTAGGAAAAACCGGGTTTTTTAACTCTTGTTATTCTTCAACTCTAGTTAAAACCGTGTTTCTTTACTCTAATTTTTCTTCAACCCTAGGAAAAACACTGTCTTTTCAATCTAATTATTCTTCAACCATAGGAAAAACAGTGGTTTTTAAAACTAATTGTTCATTAACCCTAGGAAAAACAATGTTTTTTACCTCTAATTCTTCTTCAAACCTAGGAAAAACAGTGATTTTTCACTCTAATTATCCTTCAACCCTAGGAAAAACAGTGTTTTTTCACTCTAATTATTCTTCAACCCTAGAAAAAAAAATGTTTACTCTCATTATTCCTCAAAACTACGATAACAGTGTTTTTTCAGTCTAATTATTCTTCAACCCTAGGAAAATCAGTGCTTTTTAAACTAATTAGTCTTCAACACTAGGAAAAACACTGTTTTTTACACTAATTATTCTTCAACCCTAGGAAAAACAGGTTTTTTTCAGTCTAATTATTCTTCAGTCCTAGAATATACAGTGTTATTTACTCTTGTTATTCTTCAACCCTAGGAAAAACCAATGTTTTTTCACCCTAATTATTCTTCAACCCTAGAAAAGCAGAGTTTTCTCACTCTAAATATTCTTCAACCCTGGGAAAAACAGTGTTTTCATAACTCTTGTTATCCTTCAACCCTAGGAGAAACAGTGTTTTTAACTCTTGTTATTTTTCAACCCCAGGAAAATCAGTGTTTATTAACTCTAATTATTCTTCAACCCTAGGAAAACGGTGTTTTTCACTCTAAATATTCTTCAACCCCAGGAAAAGCCTTGTTTTTTCCTCTAATTATTCTTTAACCCTACAAAAAAGTGTTTTTTCACTCTAATTATTCTTCAACCCTAGGAAAAACTTTGTTTTTTAAACTAATTATTTTTCAACTTTAGGAAAAACAGTGTTTTTTTCCTCTAATTATTCTTCTACCCAAGGAAAAAGAGTGTTTTTCACTGTAATTAATCTTCAAACCTAGGAAAAACAGTGTTTTTTAACTTTTGTTAATCTTCAACTCTAGGAAAAACCGTGTTTCTTTACTCTAATTTTTCTTCAACCCTAGGAAAAACACTGTCTTTTCAAACTAATTATTCTTCAACCATAGGAAAAGCAGTGGTTTTTCACTCTAATTATTTTTCAACACTAGGAAAAACAGTTTTTTTACTCTAATTATTCTTCAACCCTAGGAAGAACAGTGTTTTTTCATTCTAATTATTCTTCAACCCGAGGGAAAACAGTGTCATTTCACTCTACTGATTCTTCAACCCTAGGAAAAACAGTGTTTTTTAAAACTAATTGTTCATCAACCCTAGGAAAAACAGTGTTTTTAACTCTAATTCTTCTTCAACCCTATGAATAACAGTGTTTTTTCACTCTATTTATCCTTCAAACCTAGGAAAAACGGTGTTTTTTCACTCTAATTATTCTTCAACCCTAGGAAAAACTGTTTTTTACTCTCATTATTCCTCAAAACTACGATAACAGTGTTTTTTCAGTCTAATTATTCTTCAACCCTAGGAAAAACAGTGCTTTTTAAACTAATTAGTCTTCAACACTAGGAAAAACATTGTTTTTTTTACACTAATTATTCTTCAACCCTAGGAAAAACAGGTTTTTTTCACTCTAATTATTCTTCAGTCCTAGGATATACAGTGTTATTTACTCTTGTTATTCTTCAACCCTAGGAAAAACCAATGTTTTTTCACTCTAATTATTCTTCAACCCTAGGAAAGCAGAGTTTTCTCACTCTAAATATTCTTCAACCCTGGGAAAAACAGTGTTTTCATAACTCTTGTTATCCTTCAACCCTAGGAAAAACAGTGTTTTTAACTCTTGTTATTTTTCAACCCCAGGGAAATCAGTGTTTATTAACTCTAATTATTCTTCAACCCTAGGTAAACGGTGTTTTTCACTCCAATTATTCTTCAATCCCAGGAAAAGCCGCGTTTTTTTCCTCTAATTATTCTTTAACCCTACAAAAAAGTGTTTTTTCACTCTAATTATTCTTCAACCCTAGGAAAAACTTTGTTTTTTAAACTAATTATTTTTCAACTTTAGGAAAAACAGTGTTTTTTTTACTCTAATTATTCTTCTACCCAAGGAAAAACAGTGTTTTTCACTGTAATTAATCTTCAACCCTAGGAAAAACAGTGTTTTTTAAAACTAATTGTTCATCAACCCTAGGAAAAACAGTGTTTTTTAACTCTAATTCTTCTTCAACCCTACGAAAAACCGTGTTTTTTCACTCTAATTATCCTTCAAACCTAGGAAAAACAGTGTTTTTTCACTCTAATTTTCCTCCAACCCTAGGAAAAACAGTGTGTTTTCGCTCTAATTATTTTTCAACCCTAGGATAAACAGTGTTTTTTTACTCTAATTATTCTTCAACCCTAGGAAAAATAGTGTTTTTCACTCTAATTATTCATCAACCCTAGGAAAAAAGGTGTTTTAAACTCTAATTCTTCTTCAAGCCTAGGAAAAACAGTGATTTTTCACTCTAATTATCTTTCAACCCTAGGAAAAACAGTGTTTTTTCACTCTAATTATTCTTCAACCCTGGGAAAAAAAGTGTTTTCATAACTCTTGTTATCCTTCAACCCTAGGAAAAACAGTGTTTTTAACTCTTGTTATTTTTCAACCCCAGGAAAATCAGTGTTTATTAACCCTAATTATTCTTCAACCCTAGGTAAACGGTGTTTTTCACTCTAATTATTCTTCAACCCCAGGAAAAGCCGCGTTTTTTCCCTCTAATTATTCTTTAAACCTACAAAAAAGTGTTTTTTCACTCTAATTATTCTTCAACCCTAGGAAAAACTTTGTTTTTTAAACTAATTATTTTTCAACCCTAGGAAAAACAGTGTTTTTTAAGTCTTGTTATTATTCAACTCTAGGAAAAACCGTGTTTCTTTACTCTAATTTTTCTTCAACCCTAGGATAAACACTGTCTTTTCAATCTAATTATTCTTCAACCATAGGAAAAACAGTGGTTTTTCACTCTAATTATTTTTCAACCCTAAGAAAAACAGTTTTTTTACTCTAATTATTCTTCATCCCTAGGAAGAACAGTGTTTTTTCATTCTAATTATTCTTCAACCCGAGGGAAAACAGTGTCTTTTCACTCTACTGATTCTTCAACCCTAGGAAAAACAGTGTTTTTTAAAACTAATTGTTCATCAACCCTAGGAAAAACAGTGTTTTTAACTCTAATTCTTCTTCAACCCTATGAATAACAGTGTTTTTTCACTCTATTTATCCTTCAAACCTAGGAAAAACGGTGTTTTTTCACTCTAATTTTCCTCCAACCCTAGGAAAAACAGTGTGTTTTCACTCTAATTATTTTTCAACCCTAGGAAAAACAGTGTTATTCCAATCTAATTATTCATCAACCCTAGGAAAAACGGTGTTTTTTTTACTCTAATTCTTCTTCAAACCTAGGAAAAACAGTGATTTTTCACTCTAATTATCCTTCAACCCTAGGAAAAACAGTGTTTCTTCACTCTAATTATTCTTCAACCCTAGGAAAAACGGTTTTTTACTCTCATTATTCCTCAAAACTACGATAACCGTGTTTTTTCAGTCTAATTATTCTTCAACCATAGGAAAAACAGTGCTTTTTAAACTAATTATTTTTCAACACTAGGAAAAACACTCTTTTTTTACACTAATTATTCTTCAACCCTAGGAAAAACAGGTTTTTTCAGTCTAATTATTCTTCAGTCCTAGGATATACAGTGTTATTTACTCTTGTTATTCTTCAACCCTAGGAAAAACAATGTTTTTTCACTCTAATTATTCTTCAACCCTAGGAAAGCAGAGTTTTCTCACTCTAAATATTCTTCAACCCTGGGAAAAACAGTGTTTTCTTAACTCTTGATATTCTTCAACCCTAGGAAAAACAGTTTTTTTAACTCTTGTTATTTTTCAACCCCAGGAAAATCAGCGTTTTTTCAGTCTAATTAATCTTCAACCCTAGGCAAACGGTGTTTTTCACTATAAATATTCTTCAACCCCAGGAAAAGCCGCGTTTTTTTCCTCGAAATATTCTTTAACCCTACAAAACAGTGTTTTTTACTCTAATTATTCTTCAACCCTAGGATAAACAGTGTTTTTTCACTCTAATTATTCATCAACCCTAGGAGAAACGGTGTTTTTTTAACTCTAATTCTTCTTCAAACCTAGGAAAAACAGTGATTTTTCACTCTAATTATCCTTCAACCCTAGGAAAAACAGTGTGTTTTCACTCTAATTATTTTTCAACCCTAGGATAAACAGTGTTTTTTTTACTCTAATTATTCTTCAACCCTAGGATAAACAGTGTTTTTTCACTCTAATTATTCATCAACCCTAGGAGAAACGGTGTTTTTTTAACTCTAATTCTTCTTCAAACCTAGGAAAAACAGTGATTTTTCACTCTAATTATCCTTCAACCCTAGGAAAAACAGTGTTTTTTCACTCTAATTATTCTTCAACCCTAGGAAAAACTGTTTTTTACTCTCATTATTCCTCAAAACTACGATAACAGTGTTTTTTCAGTCTAATTATTCTTCAACCCTAGGAAAACAGGTCTTTTTCAGTCTAATTATTCTTCAGTCCTAGGATATACAGTGTTATTTACTCTTGTTATTCTTCAACCCTAGGAAAAACCAATGTTTTTTCACTCTAATTATTCTTCAACCCTAGGAAAGCAGAGTTTTCTCACTCTAAATATTCTTCAACCCTGGGAAAAACAGTGTTTTCATAACTCTTGTTATCCTTCAACCCTAGGAAAAACAGTGTTTTTAACTCTTGTTATTTTTAACCCCAGGAAAATCAGTGTTTATTAACTCTAATTATTCTTCAACCCTAGGAAAACGGTGTTTTTCACTCTAATTATTCTTCAACCCCAGGAAAAGCCGCGTTTTTTTCCTCTAATTATTCTTTAGCCCTACAAAAAAGTGTTTTTCACTCTAATTATTCTTCAACCCTAGGAAAAACTTTGTTTTTTAAACTAATTATTTTTCAACAATATAAAAAACAGTGTTTTTTACTCTAATTATTCTTCTACCCAAGGAAAAACAGTGTTTTTCACTGTAATTAATCTTCAACCCTAGGAAAAACAGTTTTTTTACTATAATTATTTTTCAACCCTAGGAAGAACAGTGTTTTTTCATTCTAATTATTCTTCAACCCTAGGGAAAACAGTGTTTTTTCACTCTAATTATTCTTCAACCCTAGGAAAAACGGTGTTTTTTCACTCTAATTATTCTTCAACCCTAGGAAAAACGGTTTTTTACTCTCATTATTCCTCAAAACTACGATAACCGTGTTTTTTCAGTCTAATTATTCTTCAACCCTAGGAAAAACAGTGCTTTTTAAACTAATTAGTCTTCAACACTAGGAAAAACATTGTTTTTTACACTAATTTTTCTTCAACCCTAGGAAAAACAGCTTTTTTTCAGTCTAATTATTCTTCAGTCCTAGGATATACAGTGTTATTTACTCTTGTTATTCTTCAACCCTAGGAAAAACCAATGTTTTTTCACTCTAATTATTCTTCAACCCTAGGAAAGCAGAGTTTTCTCACTCTAAATATTCTTCAACCCTGGGAAAAACAGTGTTTTCATAACTCTTGTTATCCTTCAACCCTAGGAAAAACAGTGTTTTTAACTCTTGTTATTTTTCAACCCCAGGGAAATCAGTGTTTATTAACTCTAATTATTCTTCAACCCTAGGTAAACGGTGTTTTTCACTCCAATTATTCTTCAATCCCAGGAAAAGCCGCGTTTTTTTCCTCTAATTATTCTTTAACCCTACAAAAAAGTGTTTTTTCACTCTAATTATTCTTCAACCCTAGGAAAAACTTTGTTTTTTAAACTAATTATTTTTCAACTTTAGGAAAAACAGTGTTTTTTTACTCTAATTATTCTTCTACCCAAGGAAAGACAGTGTTTTTCACTGTAATTAATCTTCAACCCTAGGAAAAACAGTGTTTTTTAACTCTTGTTATTCTTCAACTCTAGGAAAAACCGTGTTTCTTTACTCTAATTTTTCTTCAACCCTAGGAAAAACACTGTCTTTTCAATCTAATTATTCTTCAACCATAGGAAAAACAGTGTTTTTTCACTCTAATTATTTTTCAACCCTAAGAAAAACAGTTTTTTTACTCTAATTATTCTTCAACCCTAGGAAGAACAGTGTTTTTTCATTCTAATTATTCTTCAACCCGAGGGAAAACAGTGTCTTTTCACTCTACTGATTCTTCAACCCTAGGAAAAACAGTGTTTTTTAAAACTAATTGTTCATCAACCCTAGGAAAAACAGTGTTTTTTAACTCTAATTCTTCTTCAACCCTACGAAAAACCGTGTTTTTTCACTCTAATTATCCTTCAAACCTAGGAAAAACAGTGATTTTTCACTCTAATTATCTTTCAACCCTAGGAAAAACAGTGTTTTTTCACTCTAATTATTCTTCAACCCTGGGAAAAAAAGTGTTTTCATAACTCTTGTTATCCTTCAACCCTAGGAAAAACAGTGTTTTTAACTCTTGTTATTTTTCAACCCCAGGAAAATCAGTGTTTATTAACTCTAATTATTCTTCAACCCTAGGTAATCGGTGTTTTTCACTCTAATTATTCTTCAACCCCAGGAAAAGCCGCGTTTTTTCCCTCTAATTATTCTTTAAACCTACAAAAAAGTGTTTTTCACTCTAATTATTCTTCAACCCTAGGAAAAACTTTGTTTTTTAAACTAATTATTTTTCAACTTTAGGAAAAACAGTGTTTTTTTACTCTAATTATTCTTCTACCCAAGGAAAAACAGTGTTTTTCACTGTAATTAATCTTCAACCCTAGGAAAAACAGATTTTTTTAACTCTTGTTATTCTTCAACTCTAGGAAAAACCGTGTTTCTTTACTCTAATTTTTCTTCAACCCTAGGATAAACACTGTCTTTTCAATCTAATTATTCTTCAACCATAGGAAAAACAGTGGTTTTTCACTCTAATTATTTTTCAACCCTAAGAAAAACAGTTTTTTTACTCTAATTATTCTTCAACCCTAGGAAGAACAGTGTTTTTTCATTCTAATTATTCTACAACCCGAGGGAAAACAGTGTCTTTTCACTCTACTGATTCTTCAACCCTAGGAAAAACAGTGTTTTTTAAAACTAATTGTTCATCAACCCTAGGAAAAACAGTGTTTTTAACTCTAATTCTTCTTCAACCCTATGAATAACAGTGTTTTTTCACTCTATTTATCCTTCAAACCTAGGAAAAACGGTGTTTTTTCACTCTAATTTTCCTCCAACCCTAGGAAAAACAGTGTGTTTTCACTCTAATTATTTTTCAACCCTAGGAAAAACAGTGTTTTACCACTCTAATTATTCATCAACCCTAGGAAAAACGGTGTTTTTTTTACTCTAATTCTTCTTCAAACCTAGGAAAAACAGTGATTTTTCACTCTAATTATCTTTCAACCCTAGGAAAAACAGTGTTATTTCACTCTAATTATTCTTCAACCCTTGGAAAAACGGTTTTTTACTCTCATTATTCCTCAAAACTACGATAACCGTGTTTTTTCAGTCTAATTATTCTTCAACCATAGGAAAAACAGTGCTTTTTAAACTAATTATTTTTCAACACTAGGAAAAACACTCTTTTTTACACTAATTATTCTTCAACCCTAGGAAAAAAAGGTTTTTTCAGTCTAATTATTCTTCAGTCCTAGGATATACAGTGTTATTTACTCTTGTTATTCTTCAACCCTAGGAAAAACAATGTTTTTTCACTCTAATTATTCTTCAACCCTAGGAAAGCAGAGTTTTCTCACTCTAAATATTCTTCAAGCCTGGGAAAAACAATGTTTTCTTAACTCTTGATATTCTTCAACCCTAGGAAAAACAGTTTTTTTAACTCTTGTTATTTTTCAACCCCAGGAAAATCAGTGTTTATTAACTGTAATTAATCTTCAACCCTAGGCAAACGGAGTTTTTCACTATAAATATTCTTCAACCCCAGGAAAAGCCGCGTTTTTTTCCTCGAAATATTCTTTAACCCTACAAAAAAGTGTTTTTTCACTCTAATTATTCTTCAACCCTAGGAAAAACTTTTTTTTTAAACTAAATATTTTTCAACTCTAGGAAAAACAGTGTTTTTTTACTTTAATTATTCTTCTTCCCAAGGAAAAACAGTGTTTTTCACTGCAATTATTCTCAACCCTAGGAAAAACCGGGTTTTTTAACTCTTGTTATTCTTCAACTCTAGTTAAAACCGTGTTTCTTTACTCTAATTTTTCTTCAACCCTAGGAAAAACACTGTCTTTTCAATCTAATTATTCTTCAACCATAGGAAAAACAGTGGTTTTTCACTCTAATTATTTTTCAACCCTAAGAAAACAGTTTTTTTACTCTAATTATTCTTCAACCCTAGGAAGAACAGTGTTTTTTCATTCTAATTATTCTTCAACCCGAGGGAAAACAGTGTCTTTTCACTCTACTGATTCTTCAACCCTAGGAAAAACAGTGTTTTTTAAAACTAATTATTCATCAACCCTAGGAAAAACAATGTTTTTCACTCTAATTTTCCTCCAACCCTAGGAAAAACAGTGTGTTTTCACTCTAATTATTTTTCAACCCTAGGATAAACAGTGTTTTTTTACTCTAATTATTCTTCAACCCTAGGAAAAACAGTGTTTTTTCACTCTAATTATTCATCAACCCTAGGAAAAACGGTGTTTTTTTTAACTCTAATTCTTCTTCAAACCTAGGAAAAACAGTGATTTTCCACTCTAATTATCCTTCAACCCTAGGAAAAACAGTGTTTTTTCACTCTAATTATTCTTCAACCCTAGGAAAAACTGTTTTTTACTCTCATTATTCCTCAAAACTACGATAACGGTGTTTTTTCAGTCTAATTATTCTTCAACCATAGGAACAACAGTGCTTTTTAAACTAATTATTCTTCAACACTTGGAAAAACACTCTTTTTTACAGTAATTATTCTTCAACCCTAGGAAAAACAGGTTTTTTTCAGTCTAATTATTCTTCAGTCCTAGGATATACAGTGTTATTTACTCTTGTTATTCTTCAACCCTAGGAGAAACAATGTTTTTTCACTCTAATTATTCTTCAACCCTAGGAAAGCAGAGTTTTCTCACTCTAAATATTCTTCAACCCTGGGAAAAACAGTGTTTTCTTAACTCTTGTTATTTTTCAACCCCAGGAAAATCAGTGTTTATTAACTCTAATTATTCTTCAACCCTAGGAAAACGGTGATTTTCACTATAATTATTCTTCAACCCCAGGAAAAGCCGCGTTTTTTTCCTCTAATTATTCTTTAACCCTACAAAAAAGTGTTTTTTCACTCTAATTATTCTTCAACCCTAGGAAAAACTTTGTTTTTTAAACTAAATATTTTTCAACTCTAGGAAAAACAGTGTTTTTTTACTTTAATTATTCTTCTACCCAAGGAAAAACAGTGTTTTTCACTGTAATTATTCCTCAACCCTAGGAAAAACCGGGTATTTTAACTCTTGTTATTCTTCAACTCTAGTTAAAACCGTGTTTCTTTACTCTAATTTTTCTTCAACCCTAGGAATAACACTGTCTTTTCAATCTAATTATTCTTCAACCATAGGAAAAACAGTGGTTTTTCACTGTAATTATTTTTCAACCCTAGGAAAAACAGTTTCTTTACTCTATTTATTCTTCAACCCTAGGAAAAACAGTGTTTTTTCATTCTAATTATTCTTCAACCCGAGGGAAAACAGTGTTTTTTCACTCTAATGATTCTTCAACCCTAGGAAAAACAGTGGTTTTTAAAACTAATTGTTCATTAACCCTAGGTAAAACAATATTTTTTACCTCTAATTCTTCTTCAAACCTAGGAAAAACAGTGATTTTTCACTCTAATTATTCTTCAACCCTAGGAAAAACTGTTTTTTACTCTCATTATTTCTCAAAACTACGATAACAGTGTTTTTTCAGTCTAATTATTCTTCAACCCTAGGAAAAACAGTGCTTTTTAAACTAATTAGTCTTCAACACTAGGAAAAACACTGTTTTTTACACTAATTATTCTTCAACCCTAGGAAAAACAGTTTTTTTTCAGTCTAATTATTCTTCAGTCCTAGGATATACAGTGTTATTTACTCTTGTTATTCTTCAACCCTAGGAAAAACCAATGTTTTTTCACTCTAATTATTCTTCAACCCTAGGAAAGCAGAGTTTTCTCACTCTAAATATTCTTCAACCCTGGGAAAAACAGTGTTTTCATAACTCTTGTTATCCTTCAACCCTAGGAGAAACGGTGTTTTTAACTCTTGTTATTTTTCAACCCCAGGAAAATCAGTGTTTATTAACTCTAATTATTCTTCAACCCTAGGAAAACGGTGTTTTTCACTCTAAATATTCTTCAACCCCAGGAAAAGTCTTGTTTTTTTCCTCTAATTATTCTTTAACCCTACAAAAAGTGTTTTTTCACTCTAATTATTCTTCAACCCTAGGAAAAACTTTGTTTTTTAAACTTATTATTTTTCAACTTTAGGAAAAACAGTGGTTTTTCACTCTAATTATTTTTCAACCCTAGGAAAAACAGTTTTTTTACTCTAATTATTCTTCAACCCTAGGAAGAACAGCGTTTTTTCATTCTAATTATTCTTCAACCCGAGGGAAAACAGTGTCTTTTCACTCTACTGATTCTTCAACCCTAGGAAAAACAGTGTTTTTTAAAACTAATTGTTCATCAACCCTAGGAAAAACAGTGTTTTTTAACTCTAATTCTTCTTCAACCCTATGAAAAACAGTGTTTTTTCACTCTATTTATCCTTCAAACCTAGGAAAAACAGTGTTTTTCACTCTAATTTTCCTCCAACCCTAGGAAAAACAGTGTGTTTTCACTCTAATTATTTTTCAACCCAAGGATAAACAGGGTTTTTTTTACTCTAATTTTTCTTCAACCCTAGGAAAAACAGTGTTTTTTCACTCTAATTATTCATCAACCCTATGAAAAACAGTGTTTATTAACTCTAATTCTTCTTCAAACCTAGGAAAAACAGTGATTTTTCACTCTAATTATTCTTCAACCCTAGGAAAAACTGTTTTTGATCTCATTATTCCTGAAAACTACGATAACAGTGTTTTTTCAGTCTAATTATTCTTCAACCCTAGGAAAAACAGTGCTTTTTAAACTAATTATTCTTCAACACTAGCAATAAAACTGTTTTTTACACTAATTATTCTTCAACTCTAGGAAAAACAGGTTTTTTTCAGTCTAATTATTCTTCAGTCCTAGGATATACAGTGTTATTTACTCTTGTTATTCTTCAACCCAAGGAAAAACCAATGTTTTTTCACTCTAATTATTCTTCAACCCTAGGAAAGCTGAGTTTTCTCACTCTAAATATTCTTCAACCCTGGGAAAAACAGTGTTTTCATAACTCTTGTTATCCTTCAACCCTAGGAGAAACAGTGTTTTTAACTCTTGTTATTTTTCAACCCCAGGAAAATCAGTGTTTATTAACTCTAATTATTCTTCAACCCTAGGAAAACGGTGTTTTTCACTCTAAATATTCTTCTACCCCAGGAAAAGCCTTGTTTTTTTCCTCTAATTATTCTTTAACCCTACAAAAAAAGTGTTTCTTTACTCTAATTTTTCTTCAACCCTAGGAAAAACACTGTCTTTTCAATCTAATTATTCTTCAACCATAGGAAAAACAGTGGTTTTTCACTCTAATTATTTTTCACCCCTAGGAAAAACAGTTTTTTTACTCTAATTATTCTTCAACCCTAGGAAGAACAGTGTTTTTTCATTCTAATTATTCTTCAACCCGAGGGAAAACAGTGTCTTTTCACTCTACTGATTCTTCCACCCTAGGAAAAACAGTGTTTTTTAAAACTAAATGTTCATCAACCCTAGGAAAAACAGTGTTTTTTAACTCTAATTCTTCTTCAACCCTATGAAAAACAGTGTTTTCTCACTCTATTTATCCTTCAAACCTAGGAAAAACAGTGTTTTTTTCACTCTAATTTTCCTCCAATCCTAGGAAAAACAGAATGTTTTCACTCTAATTATTTTTCAACCCTAGGATAAACAGTGTTTTTTTTACTCTAATTCTTCTTCAAACCTAGGAAAAACAGTGATTTTTCACTCTAATTATCCTTCAACCCTAGGAAAAACAGTGTTTTTTCACTCTAATTATTCTTCAACCCCAGGAAAAACTGTTTTTTACTCTCATTATTCCTCAAAACTACGATAACAGTGTTTTTTCAGTCTAATTATTCTTCAACCCTAGGAAAAACAGTGCTTTTTAAACTAATTAGTCTTCAACACTAGGAAAAACATTGTTTTTTTTACACTAATTATTCTTCAACCCTAGGAAAAAAAGTTTTTTCAGTCTAATTATTCTTCAGTCCTAGGATATACAGTGTTATTTACTCTTGTTATTCTTCAACCCTAGGAAAAACCAATGTTTTTTCACTCTAATTATTCTTCAACCCTAGGAAAGCAGAGTTTTCTCACTCTAAATATTCTTCAACCCTGGGAAAAACAGTGTTTTCATAACTCTTGTTATCCTTCAACCCTAGGAAAAACAGTGTTTTTAACTCTTGTTATTTTTCAACCCCAGGGAAATCAGTGTTTATTAACTCTAATTATTCTTCAACCCTAGGTAAACGGTGTTTTTCACTCCAATTATTCTTCAACCCCAGGAAGAGCCGCGTTTTTTTTCCTCTAATTATTCTTTAACCCTACAAAAAAGTGTTTTTTCACTCTAATTATTCTTCAACCCTAGGAAAAACTTTGTTTTTTAAACTAATTATTTTTCAACTTTAGGAAAAACAGTGTTTTTTTACTCTAATTATTCTTCTACCCAAGGAAAAACAGTGTTTTTCACTGTAATTAATCTTCAACCCTAGGAAAAACAGTGTTTTTTAACTCTTGTTATTCTTCAACTCTAGGAAAAACCGTGTTTCTTTACCCTAATTTTTCTTCAACCCTAGGATAAACACTGTCTTTTCAATCTAATTATTCTTCAACCATAGGAAAAACAGTGGTTTTTCACTCTAATTATTTTTCAACCCTAAGTAAAACAGTTTTTTTTACTCTAATTATTCTTCAACCCTAGGAAGAACAGTGTTTTTTCATTCTAATTATTCTTCAACCCGTGGGAAAACAGTGTCTTTTCACTCTACTGATTCTTCAACCCTAGGAAAAACAGTGTTTTTTAAAACTAATTGTTCATCAACCCTAGGAAAAACAGTGTTTTTTAACTCTAATTCTTCTTCAACCCTATGAAAAACCGTGTTTTTTCACTCTAATTATCCTTCAAACCTAGGAAAAACAGTGTTTTTTCACTCTAATTTTCCTCCAACCCTAGGAAAAACAGTGTGTATTCACTCTAATTATTTTTCAACCCTAGGATAAACAGTGTTTTTTTACTCTAATTATTCTTCAACCCTAGGAAAAATAGTGTTTTTCACTCTAATTATTCATCAACCCTAGAAAAAACGGTGTTTTTTAACTCTAATTCTTCTTCAAGCCTAGGAAAAACAGTGATTTTTCACTCTAATTATCTTTCAACCCTAGGAAAAACAGTGTTTTTTCACTCTAATTATTCTTCAACCCTGGGAAAAAAAGTGTTTTCATAACTCTTGTTATCCTTCAACCCTAGGAAAAACAGTGTTTTTAACTCTTGTTATTTTTCAACCCCAGGAAAATCAGTGTTTGTTAACTCTAATTATTCTTCAACCCTAGGTAAACGGTGTTTTTCACTCTAATTATTCTTCAACCCCAGGAAAAGCCGCGTTTTTTCCCTCTAATTATTCTTTAAACCTACAAAAAAGTGTTTTTTCACTCTAATTATTCTTCAACCCTAGGAAAAACTTTGTTTTTTAGACTAATTATTTTTCAACTTTAGGAAAAACAGTGTTTTTTTACTCTAATTATTCTTCTACCCAAGGAAAAAGAGTGTTTTTCACTGTAATTAATCTTCAACCCTAGGAAAAACAGTGTTTTTAAGTCTTGTTATTATTCAACTCTAGGAAAAACCGTGTTTCTTTACTCTAATTTTTCTTCAACCCTAGGATAAACACTGTCTTTTCAATCTAATTATTCTTCAACCATAGGAAAAACAGTGGTTTTTCACTCTAATTATTTTTCAACCCTAAGAAAAACAATTTTTTTACTCTAATTATTCTTCAACCCTAGGAAGAACAGTGTTTTTTCATTCTAATTATTCTTCAACCCGAGGGAAAACAGTGTCTTTTCACTCTACTGATTCTTCAACCCTAGGAAAAACAGTGTTTTTTAAAACTAATTGTTCATCAACCCTAGGAAAAACAGTGTTTTTTAAATCTAATTCTTCTTCAACCCTATGAACAACAGTGTTTTTTCACTCTATTTATCCTTCAAACCTAGGAAAAACGGTGTTTTTTCACTCTAATTTTCCTCCAACCCTAGGAAAAACAGTGTGTTTTCACTCTAATTTTTTTTCAACCCTAGGAAAAACAGTGTTTTTCCACTCTAATTATTCATCAACCCTAGGAAAAACGGTGTTTTTTTACTCTAATTCTTCTTCAAACCTAGGAAAAACAGTGATTTTTCACTCTAATTATCCTTCAACCCTAGGAAAAACAGTGTTTTTTCACTCTAATTATTCCTCAACCCTAGGAAAAACGGTTCTTTACTCTCATTATTCCTCAAAACTACGATAACCGTCTTTTTTCAGTCTAATTATTCTTCAACCATAGGAAAAACAGTGCTTTTTAAACTAATTATTTTTCAACACTAGGAAAAACACTCTTTTTTTACACTAATTATTCTTCAACCCTAGGAAAAACAGATTTTTTCAGTCTAATTATTCTTCAGTCCTAGGATATACAGTGTTATTTACTCTTGTTATTCTTCAACCCTAGGAAAAACAATGTTTTTTCACTCTAATTATTCTTCAACCCTAGGAAAGCAGAGTTTTCTGACTCTAAATATTCTTCAACCCTGGGAAAAACAGTGTTTTCATAATTCTTGTTATCTTTCAACCCTAGGAAAAACAGTGTTTTTTCACTCTAATTATTCTTCAACCCTAGGAAAAACAGTTTTTGACTCTCATTATTCCTGAAAACTACGATAACAGTGTTTTTTCAGTCTAATTATTCTTCAACCCTAGGAAAAACAGTGCTTTTTAAACTAATTATTCTTCAACACTAGCAAAAACACTGTTTTTTACACTAATTATTCTTCAACTCTAGGAAAAACAGGTTTTTTTCAGTCTAATTATTCTTCAGTCCTAGGATATACAGTGTTATTTACTCTTGTTATTCTTCAACCCAAGGAAAAACCAATGTTTTTTCACTCTAATTATTCTTCAACCCTAGGAAAGCTGAGTTTTCTCACTCTAAATATTCTTCAACCCTGGGAAAAATAGTGTTTTCATAACTCTTGTTATCCTTCAACCCTAGGAAAAACAGTGTTTTTTAACTCTTGTTATTCTTCAACTCTAGGAAAAACCGTGTTTCCTTATTCTAATTTTTCTTCAACCCTAGGAAAAACACTGTCTTTTCAATCTAATTATTCTTCAACCATAGGAAAAACAGTGGTTTTTCACTCTAATTATTCTTCAACCCTAGGAAGAACAGTGTTTTTTCATTCTAATTATTCTTCAACCCGAGGGAAAACAGTGTCTTTTCACTCTACTGATTCTTCCACCCTAGGAAAAACAGTGTTTTTTAAAACTAAATGTTCATCAACCCTAGGAAAAACAGTGTTTTTTAACTCTAATTCTTCTTCAACCCTATGAAAAACAGTGTTTTTTCACTCTATTTATCCTTCAAACCTAGGAAAAACAGTGTTTTTTCACTCTAATTTTCCTCCAATCCTAGGAAAAACAGAATGTTTTCACTCTTATTATTTTTCAACCCTAGGATAAACAGTGTTTTTTTTACTCTAATTCTTCTTCAAACCTAGGAAAAACAGTGATTTTTCACTCTAATTATCCTTCAACCCTAGGAAAAAACAGTGTTTTTTCACTCTAATTATTCTTCAACCCTAGGAAAAACTGTTTTTTACTCTCATTATTCCTCAAAACTACGATAACAGTGTTTATTCAGTCTAATTATTCTTCAACCCTAGGAAAAACAGTGCTTTTTAAACTAATTAGTCTTCAACACTAGGAAAAACATTGTTTTTTTACACTAATTATTCTTCAACCCTAGGAAAAAAAGTTTTTTTCAGTCTAATTATTCTTCAGTCCTAGGATATACAGTGTTATTTACTCTTGTTATTCTTCAACCCTAGGAAAAACCAATGAATTTTCACTCTAATTATCCTTCAAACCTAGGAAAAACAGTGTTTTTTCACTCTAATTTTCCTCCAACCCTAGGAAAAACAGTGTGTTTTCACTCTAATTATTTTTCAACCCTAGGATAAACAGTGTTTTTTCACTCTAATTTTCCTCCAACCCTAGGAAAAACAGTGTGTTTTCACTCTAATTTTTTTTTCAACCCTAGGAAAAACAGTGTTTTTCCACTCTAATTATTCATCAACCCTAGGAAAAACGGTGTTTTTTTACTCTAATTCTTCTTCAAACCTAGGAAAAACATTGATTTTTCACTCTAATTATCCTTCAACCCTAGGAAAAACAGTGTTTTTTCACTCTAATTATTCCTCAACCCTAGGAAAAACGGTTTTTTACTCTCATTATTCCTCAAAACTACGATAACCGTCTTTTTTCAGTCTAATTATTCTTCAACCATAGGAAAAACAGTGCTTTTTAAACTAATTATTTTTCAACACTAGGAAAAACACTCTTTTTTTACACTAATTATTCTTCAACCCTAGGAAAAACAGATTTTTTCAGTCTAATTATTCTTCAGTCCTAGGATATACAGTGTTATTTACTCTTGTTATTCTTCAACCCTAGGAAAAACAATGTTTTTTCACTCTAATTATTCTTCAACCCTAGGAAAGCAGAGTTTTCTGACTCTAAATATTCTTCAACCCTGGGAAAAACAGTGTTTTCATAATTCTTGTTATCTTTCAACCCTAGGAAAAACAGTGTTTTTTCACTCTAATTATTCTTCAACCCTAGGAAAAACAGTTTTTGACTCTCATTATTCCTGAAAACTACGATAACAGTGTTTTTTCAGTCTAATTATTCTTCAACCCTAGGAAAAACAGTGCTTTTTAAACTAATTATTCTTCAACACTAGCAAAAACACTGTTTTTTACACTAATTATTCTTCAACTCTAGGAAAAACAGGTTTTTTTCAGTCTAATTATTCTTCAGTCCTAGGATATACAGTGTTATTTACTCTTGTTATTCTTCAACCCTAGGAAAAACCAATGTTTTTTCACTCTAATTATTCTTCAACCCTAGGAAAGCAGAGTTTTCTCACTCTAAATATTCTTCAACCCTGGGAAAAACAGTGTTTTCATAACTCTTGTTATCCTTCAACCCTAGGAAAAACAGTGTTTTTAACTCTTGTTATTTTTCAACCCCAGGGAAATCAGTGTTTATTAACTCTAATTATTCTTCAACCCTAGGTAAACGGTGTTTTTCACTCCAATTATTCTTCAACCCCAGGAAGAGCCGCGTTTTTTTCCTCTAATTATTCTTTAACCCTACAAAAAAGTGTTTTTTCACTCTAATTATTCTTCAACCCTAGGAAAAACTTTGTTTTTTAAACTAATTATTTTTCAACTTTAGGAAAAACAGTGTTTTTTTACTCTAATTATTCTTCTACCCAAGGAAAAACAGTGTTTTTCACTGTAATTAATCTTCAACCCTAGGAAAAACAGTGTTTTTTAACTCTTGTTATTCTTCAACTCTAGGAAAAACCGTGTTTCTTTACCCTAATTTTTCTTCAACCCTAGGATAAACACTGTCTTTTCAATCTAATTATTCTTCAACCATAGGAAAAACAGTGGTTTTTCACTCTAATTATTTTTCAACCCTAAGTAAAACAGTTTTTTTTACTCTAATTATTCTTCAACCCTAGGAAGAACAGTGTTTTTTCATTCTAATTATTCTTCAACCCGTGGGAAAACAGTGTCTTTTCACTCTACTGATTCTTCAACCCTAGGAAAAACAGTGTTTTTTAAAACTAATTGTTCATCAACCCTAGGAAAAACAGTGTTTTTTAACTCTAATTCTTCTTCAACCCTATGAAAAACCGTGTTTTTTCACTCTAATTATCCTTCAAACCTAGGAAAAACAGTGTTTTTTCACTCTAATTTTCCTCCAACCCTAGGAAAAACAGTGTGTATTCACTCTAATTATTTTTCAACCCTAGGATAAACAGTGTTTTTTTACTCTAATTATTCTTCAACCCTAGGAAAAATAGTGTTTTTCACTCTAATTATTCATCAACCCTAGAAAAAACGGTGTTTTTTAACTCTAATTCTTCTTCAAGCCTAGGAAAAACAGTGATTTTTCACTCTAATTATCTTTCAACCCTAGGAAAAACAGTGTTTTTTCACTCTAATTATTCTTCAACCCTGGGAAAAAAAGTGTTTTCATAACTCTTGTTATCCTTCAACCCTAGGAAAAACAGTGTTTTTAACTCTTGTTATTTTTCAACCCCAGGAAAATCAGTGTTTGTTAACTCTAATTATTCTTCAACCCTAGGTAAACGGTGTTTTTCACTCTAATTATTCTTCAACCCCAGGAAAAGCCGCGTTTTTTCCCTCTAATTATTCTTTAAACCTACAAAAAAGTGTTTTTTCACTCTAATTATTCTTCAACCCTAGGAAAAACTTTGTTTTTTAGACTAATTATTTTTCAACTTTAGGAAAAACAGTGTTTTTTTACTCTAATTATTCTTCTACCCAAGGAAAAAGAGTGTTTTTCACTGTAATTAATCTTCAACCCTAGGAAAAACAGTGTTTTTAAGTCTTGTTATTATTCAACTCTAGGAAAAACCGTGTTTCTTTACTCTAATTTTTCTTCAACCCTAGGATAAACACTGTCTTTTCAATCTAATTATTCTTCAACCATAGGAAAAACAGTGGTTTTTCACTCTAATTATTTTTCAACCCTAAGAAAAACAATTTTTTTACTCTAATTATTCTTCAACCCTAGGAAGAACAGTGTTTTTTCATTCTAATTATTCTTCAACCCGAGGGAAAACAGTGTCTTTTCACTCTACTGATTCTTCAACCCTAGGAAAAACAGTGTTTTTTAAAACTAATTGTTCATCAACCCTAGGAAAAACAGTGTTTTTTAAATCTAATTCTTCTTCAACCCTATGAACAACAGTGTTTTTTCACTCTATTTATCCTTCAAACCTAGGAAAAACGGTGTTTTTTCACTCTAATTTTCCTCCAACCCTAGGAAAAACAGTGTGTTTTCACTCTAATTTTTTTTCAACCCTAGGAAAAACAGTGTTTTTCCACTCTAATTATTCATCAACCCTAGGAAAAACGGTGTTTTTTTACTCTAATTCTTCTTCAAACCTAGGAAAAACAGTGATTTTTCACTCTAATTATCCTTCAACCCTAGGAAAAACAGTGTTTTTTCACTCTAATTATTCCTCAACCCTAGGAAAAACGGTTCTTTACTCTCATTATTCCTCAAAACTACGATAACCGTCTTTTTTCAGTCTAATTATTCTTCAACCATAGGAAAAACAGTGCTTTTTAAACTAATTATTTTTCAACACTAGGAAAAACACTCTTTTTTTACACTAATTATTCTTCAACCCTAGGAAAAACAGATTTTTTCAGTCTAATTATTCTTCAGTCCTAGGATATACAGTGTTATTTACTCTTGTTATTCTTCAACCCTAGGAAAAACAATGTTTTTTCACTCTAATTATTCTTCAACCCTAGGAAAGCAGAGTTTTCTGACTCTAAATATTCTTCAACCCTGGGAAAAACAGTGTTTTCATAATTCTTGTTATCTTTCAACCCTAGGAAAAACAGTGTTTTTTCACTCTAATTATTCTTCAACCCTAGGAAAAACAGTTTTTGACTCTCATTATTCCTGAAAACTACGATAACAGTGTTTTTTCAGTCTAATTATTCTTCAACCCTAGGAAAAACAGTGCTTTTTAAACTAATTATTCTTCAACACTAGCAAAAACACTGTTTTTTACACTAATTATTCTTCAACTCTAGGAAAAACAGGTTTTTTTCAGTCTAATTATTCTTCAGTCCTAGGATATACAGTGTTATTTACTCTTGTTATTCTTCAACCCAAGGAAAAACCAATGTTTTTTCACTCTAATTATTCTTCAACCCTAGGAAAGCTGAGTTTTCTCACTCTAAATATTCTTCAACCCTGGGAAAAATAGTGTTTTCATAACTCTTGTTATCCTTCAACCCTAGGAAAAACAGTGTTTTTTAACTCTTGTTATTCTTCAACTCTAGGAAAAACCGTGTTTCCTTATTCTAATTTTTCTTCAACCCTAGGAAAAACACTGTCTTTTCAATCTAATTATTCTTCAACCATAGGAAAAACAGTGGTTTTTCACTCTAATTATTCTTCAACCCTAGGAAGAACAGTGTTTTTTCATTCTAATTATTCTTCAACCCGAGGGAAAACAGTGTCTTTTCACTCTACTGATTCTTCCACCCTAGGAAAAACAGTGTTTTTTAAAACTAAATGTTCATCAACCCTAGGAAAAACAGTGTTTTTTAACTCTAATTCTTCTTCAACCCTATGAAAAACAGTGTTTTTTCACTCTATTTATCCTTCAAACCTAGGAAAAACAGTGTTTTTTCACTCTAATTTTCCTCCAATCCTAGGAAAAACAGAATGTTTTCACTCTAATTATTTTTCAACCCTAGGATAAACAGTGTTTTTTTTACTCTAATTCTTCTTCAAACCTAGGAAAAACAGTGATTTTTCACTCTAATTATCCTTCAACCCTAGGAAAAAACAGTGTTTTTTCACTCTAATTATTCTTCAACCCTAGGAAAAACTGTTTTTTACTCTCATTATTCCTCAAAACTACGATAACAGTGTTTATTCAGTCTAATTATTCTTCAACCCTAGGAAAAACAGTGCTTTTTAAACTAATTAGTCTTCAACACTAGGAAAAACATTGTTTTTTTACACTAATTATTCTTCAACCCTAGGAAAAAAAGTTTTTTTCAGTCTAATTATTCTTCAGTCCTAGGATATACAGTGTTATTTACTCTTGTTATTCTTCAACCCTAGGAAAAACCAATGAATTTTCACTCTAATTATCCTTCAAACCTAGGAAAAACAGTGTTTTTTCACTCTAATTTTCCTCCAACCCTAGGAAAAACAGTGTGTTTTCACTCTAATTATTTTTCAACCCTAGGATAAACAGTGTTTTTTCACTCTAATTTTCCTCCAACCCTAGGAAAAACAGTGTGTTTTCACTCTAATTTTTTTTTCAACCCTAGGAAAAACAGTGTTTTTCCACTCTAATTATTCATCAACCCTAGGAAAAACGGTGTTTTTTTACTCTAATTCTTCTTCAAACCTAGGAAAAACATTGATTTTTCACTCTAATTATCCTTCAACCCTAGGAAAAACAGTGTTTTTTCACTCTAATTATTCCTCAACCCTAGGAAAAACGGTTTTTTACTCTCATTATTCCTCAAAACTACGATAACCGTCTTTTTTCAGTCTAATTATTCTTCAACCATAGGAAAAACAGTGCTTTTTAAACTAATTATTTTTCAACACTAGGAAAAACACTCTTTTTTTACACTAATTATTCTTCAACCCTAGGAAAAACAGATTTTTTCAGTCTAATTATTCTTCAGTCCTAGGATATACAGTGTTATTTACTCTTGTTATTCTTCAACCCTAGGAAAAACAATGTTTTTTCACTCTAATTATTCTTCAACCCTAGGAAAGCAGAGTTTTCTGACTCTAAATATTCTTCAACCCTGGGAAAAACAGTGTTTTCATAATTCTTGTTATCTTTCAACCCTAGGAAAAACAGTGTTTTTTCACTCTAATTATTCTTCAACCCTAGGAAAAACAGTTTTTGACTCTCATTATTCCTGAAAACTACGATAACAGTGTTTTTTCAGTCTAATTATTCTTCAACCCTAGGAAAAACAGTGCTTTTTAAACTAATTATTCTTCAACACTAGCAAAAACACTGTTTTTTACACTAATTATTCTTCAACTCTAGGAAAAACAGGTTTTTTTCAGTCTAATTATTCTTCAGTCCTAGGATATACAGTGTTATTTACTCTTGTTATTCTTCAACCCAAGGAAAAACCAATGTTTTTTCACTCTAATTATTCTTCAACCCTAGGAAAGCTGAGTTTTCTCACTCTAAATATTCTTCAACCCTGGGAAAAATAGTGTTTTCATAACTCTTGTTATCCTTCAACCCTAGGAAAAACAGTGTTTTTTAACTCTTGTTATTCTTCAACTCTAGGAAAAACCGTGTTTCCTTATTCTAATTTTTCTTCAACCCTAGGAAAAACACTGTCTTTTCAATCTAATTATTCTTCAACCATAGGAAAAACAGTGGTTTTTCACTCTAATTATTCTTCAACCCTAGGAAGAACAGTGTTTTTTCATTCTAATTATTCTTCAACCCGAGGGAAAACAGTGTCTTTTCACTCTACTGATTCTTCCACCCTAGGAAAAACAGTGTTTTTTAAAACTAAATGTTCATCAACCCTAGGAAAAACAGTGTTTTTTAACTCTAATTCTTCTTCAACCCTATGAAAAACAGTGTTTTTTCACTCTATTTATCCTTCAAACCTAGGAAAAACAGTGTTTTTTCACTCTAATTTTCCTCCAATCCTAGGAAAAACAGAATGTTTTCACTCTAATTATTTTTCAACCCTAGGATAAACAGTGTTTTTTTTACTCTAATTCTTCTTCAAACCTAGGAAAAACAGTGATTTTTCACTCTAATTATCCTTCAACCCTAGGAAAAAACAGTGTTTTTTCACTCTAATTATTCTTCAACCCTAGGAAAAACTGTTTTTTACTCTCATTATTCCTCAAAACTACGATAACAGTGTTTATTCAGTCTAATTATTCTTCAACCCTAGGAAAAACAGTGCTTTTTAAACTAATTAGTCTTCAACCCTAGGAAAAAAAGTTTTTTTCAGTCTAATTATTCTTCAGTCCTAGGATATACAGTGTTATTTACTCTTGTTATTCTTCAACCCTAGGAAAAACCAATGAATTTTCACTCTAATTATCCTTCAAACCTAGGAAAAACAGTGTTTTTTCACTCTAATTTTCCTCCAACCCTAGGAAAAACAGTGTGTTTTCACTCTAATTATTTTTCAACCCTAGGATAAACAGTGTTTTTTTACTCTAATTATTCTTCAACCCTAGGAAAAATAGTGTTTTTCACTCTAATTATTCATCAACCCTAGGAAAAACGGTGTTTTTTAACTCTAATTCTTCTTCAAGCCTAGGAAAAACAGTGATTTTTCACTCTAATTATCTTTCAACCCTAGGAAAAACAGTGTTTTTTCACTCTAATTATTCTTCAACCCTGGGAAAAAAGTGTTTTCATAACTCTTGTTATCCTTCAACCCTAGGAAGAACAGTGTTTTTAACTCTTGTTATTTTTCAACCCCAGGAAAATCAGTGTTTATTAACTCTAATTATTCTTCAACCCTAGGAAAACGGTGTTTTTCACTCTAAATATTCTTCAACCCCAGGAAAAGCCTTGTTTTTTCCTCTAATTATTTTTTAACCCTACAAAAAAGTGTTTTTTCACTCTAATTATTCTTCAACCCTAGGAAAAACTTTGTTTTTTAAACTAATTATTTTTCAACTTTAGGAAAAACAGTGTTTTTTTCCTCTAATTATTCTTCTACCCAAGGAAAAAGAGTGTTTTTCACTGTAATTAATCTTCAACCCTAGGAAAAACAGTGTTTTTTAACTCTTGTTAATCTTCAACTCTAGGAAAAACCGTGTTTCTTTACTCTAATTTTTCTTCAACCCTAGGAAAAACACTGTCTTTTCAAACTAATTATTCTTCAACCATAGGAAAAGCAGTGGTTTTTCACTCTAATTATTTTTCAACCCTAGGAAAAACAGTTTTTTTACTCTAATTATTCTTCAACCCTAGGAAGAACAGTGTTTTTTCATTCTAATTATTCTTCAACCCGAGGGAAAACAGTGTCTTTTCACTCTACTGATTCTTCAACCCTAGGAAAAACAGTGTTTTTTAAAACTAATTGTTCATCAACCCTAGGAAAAACAGTGTTTTTAACTCTAATTCTTCTTCAACCCTATGAACAACAGTGTTTTTTCACTCTATTTATCCTTCAAACCTAGGAAAAACGGTGTTTTTTCACTCTAATTTTCCTCCAACCCTAGGAAAAACAGTGTGTTTTCACTCTAATTATTTTTCAACCCTAGGAAAAACAGTGTTTTTCCACTCTAATTATTCATCAACCCTAGGAAAAACGGTGTTTTTTTTACTCTAATTCTTCTTCAAACCTAGGAAAAACAGTGATTTTTCACTCTAATTATCCTTCAACCCTAGGAAAAACAGTGTTTTTTCACTCTAATTATTCTTCAACCCTAGGAAAAACGGTTTTTTACTCTCATTATTCCTCAAAACTACGATAACCGTGTTTTTTCAGTCTAATTATTCTTCAACCATAGGAAAAACCGTGCTTTTTAAACTAATTATTTTTCAACACTAGGAAAAACACTCTTTTTTTACACTAATTATTCTTCAACCCTAGGAAAAACAGTTTTTTTCAGTCTAATTATTCTTCAGTCCTAGGATATACAGTGTTATTTACTCTTGTTATTCTTCAACCCTAGGAAAAACAATGTTTTTTCACTCTAATTATTCTTCAACCCTAGGAAAGCAGAGTTTTCTCACTCTAAATATTCTTCAACCCTGGGAAAAACAGTGTTTTCTTAACTCTTGATATTCTTCAACCCTAGGAAAAACAGTTTTTTTAACTCTTGTTATTTTTCAACCCCAGGAAAATCAGTGTTTATTAACTGTAATTATTCTTCAACCCTAGGCAAACGGTGTTTTTCACTATAAATATTCTTCAACCCCAGGAAAAGCCGCGTTTTTTTCCTCGAAATATTCTTTAACCCTACAAAATAGTGTTTTTTCACTCTAATTATTCTTCAACCCTAGGAAAAACTTTTTTTTTTAAACTAAATATTTTTCAACTCTAGGAAAAACAGTGTTTTTTTTACTTTAATTATTCTTCTTCCCAAGGAAAAACAGTGTTTTTCACTGCAATTATTCTCAACCCTAGGAAAAACCAGGTTTTTTAACTCTTGTTATTCTTCAACTCTAGTTAAAGCCGTGTTTCTTTACTCTAATTTTTCTTCAACCCTAGGAAAAACACTGTCTTTTCAATCTAATTATTATTCAACCATAGGAAAAACAGTGGTTTTTAATACTAATTGTTCATTAACCCTAGGAAAAACAATGTTTTTTACCTCTAATTCTTCTTCAAACCTAGGAAAAACAGTTATTTTTCAGTCTAATTATCCTTCAACCCTAGGAAAAACAGTGTTTTTTCACTCTAATTATTCTTCAACCCTAGAAAAAAAAATTTTTACTCTCATTATTCCTCAAAACTACGATAACAGTGTTTTTTCAGTCTAATTATTCTTCAACCCTAGGAAAAATAGTGCTTTTTAAACTAATTATTCTTCAACACTAGGAAAAACACTGTTTTTTTACACTAATTATTCTTCAAACCTAGGAAAATCAGGTTTTTTACAGTCTAATTATTCTTCAGTCATAGGATATACAGTGTTATTTACTCTTGTTATTCTTCAACCCTAGGAAAAACAATGTTTTTTCACTCTAATTATTCTTCAACACTAGGAAAGCAGAGTTTTCTCACTCTAAATATTCTTCAACCCTGGGAAAAACAGTGTTTTCTTAACTCTTGTTATTCTTCAACCCTAGGAAAAACAGTGTTTTTAACTCTTGTTATTTTTCAACCCCAGGAAAATCAGTGTTTATTAACTCTAATTATTCTTTTACCCTAGGAAAACGGTGTTTTTCACTCCAATTATTCTTCAACCCCAGGAAAAGCCGCGTTTTTTCCCTCTAATTATTCTTTAACCCTACAAAAAAGTGTTTTTTCACTCTAATTATTCTTCAACCCTAGGAAAAACTTTGTTTTTTAAACTAATTATTTTTCAACTTTAGGAAAAACAGTGTTTTTTTCCTCTAATTATTCTTCTACCCAAGGAAAAAGAGTGTTTTTCACTGTAATTAATCTTCAACCCTAGGAAAAACAGTGTTTTTTAACTCTTGTTATTCTTCAACTCTAGGAAAAACCGTGTTTCTTTACTCTAATTTTTCTTCAACCCTAGGAAAAACACTGTCTTTTCAAACTAATTATTCTTCAACCATAGGAAAAACAGTGGTTATTCACTCTAATTATTTTTCAACCCTAGGAAAAACAGTTTTTTTACTCTAATTATTCTTCAACCCTAGGAAGAACAGTGTTTTTTCATTCTAATTATTCTTCAACCCGAGGGAAAACAGTGTCTTTTCACTCTACTGATTCTTCAACCCTAGTTAAGACAGTGTATTTTAAAACTTATTGTTCATCAACCCTAGGAAAAACAGTTTTTTTAACTCTAATTCTTCTTCAACCCTATGAACAACAGTGTTTTTTCACTCTAATTATCCCTCAAACCTAGGAAAAACAGTGTTTTTTCACTCTAATTTTCCTCCAACCCTAGGAAAAACAGTGTGTTTTCACTCTAATTATTTTTCAACCCTAGGATAAACAGTGTTTTTTTACTCTAATTATTCTTCAACCCTAGGATAAACAGTGTTTTTTCACTCTAATTATTCATCAACCCTAGGAGAAACGGTGTTTTTTTAACTCTAATTCTTCTTCAAACCTAGGAAAAACAGTGATTTTTCACTCTAATTATCCTTCAACCCTAGGAAAAAACAGTGTGTTTTCACTCTAATTATTTTTCAACCCTAGGATAAACAGTGTTTTTTTTACTCTAATTATTCTTCAACCCTAGGATAAACAGTGTTTTTTCACTCTAATTATTCATCAACCCTAGGAGAAACGGTGTTTTTTTAACTCTAATTCTTCTACAAACCTAGGAAAAACAGTGATTTTTCACTCTAATTATCCTTCAACCCTAGGAAAAACACTGTGTTTTCACTCTAATTATTCCTCAACCCTAGGAAAAACTGTTTTTTACTCTCATTATTCCTCAAAACTACGATAACAGTGTTTTTTCAGTCTAATTATTCTTCAACCCTAGGAAAACAGGTCTTTTTCAGTCTAATTATTCTTCAGTCCTAGGATATACAGTGTTATTTACTCTTGTTATTCTTCAACCCTAGGAAAAACCAATGTTTTTTCACTCTAATTATTCTTCAACCCTAGGAAAGCAGAGTTTTCTCACTCTAAATATTCTTCAACCCTGGGAAAAACAGTGTTTTCATAACTCTTGTTATCCTTCAACCCTAGGAAAAACAGTGTTTTTAACTCTTGTTATTTTTCAACCCCAGGAAAATCAGTGTTTATTAACTCTAATTATTCTTCAACCCTAGGAAAACGGTGTTTTTCACTCTAATTATTCTTCAACCCCAGGAAAAGCCGCGTTTTTTTCCTCTAATTATTCTTTAGCCCTACAAAAAAGTGTTTTTCACTCTAATTATTCTTCAACCCTAGGAAAGACTTTGTTTTTTAAACTAATTATTTTTCAACAATATGAAAAACAGTGTTTTTTACTCTAATTATTCTTCTACCCAAGGAAAAACAGTGTTTTTCACTGTAATTAATCTTCAACTCTAGGAAAAACAGTTTTTTTACTATAATTATTTTTCAACCCTAGGAAGAACAGTGTTTTTTCATTCTAATTATTCTTCAACCCTAGGGAAAACAGTGTTTTTTCACTCTACTGATTCTTCAACCCTAGGAAAAACAGTGATTTTTAAAAATAATTGTTCATCAACCCTAGGAAAAACAGTGTCTTTTAACTATAATTCTTCTTCAACCCTATGAAAAACAGTGTTTTTTCACTCTAATTATCCTTCAAACCTAGGAAAAACAGTGTTTTTTCACTCTAATTATTCTTCAAATCTAGGAAAAACAGTGTTTTTTCGCTCTAAATATTCTTCCACCCTCGGAAAAACAGTATTATTTAACTCTTGTTATTCTACAACCCTAGGAAAAACAGTGTTTTTTACTCTTGTTATCCTTCAACCCTAGGAAGAACAGTGTTTATTTACTCTAATTAATCTTCAACCCTAGGAATAACAGTGTTTTTTACTCTCATTATTCCTCAACCCTACGATAACAGTGTTATTTCACTCTGATTATTCTTCAACCTTGGAAAAACAGTGCTTCTTAAATTAATTATTCTTCAACCTTAGGAAAAACAGTTTTTTTACACTAGTTATTTTTCAAACCTAGGTTAAACAGTGTGTTTTCACTCTAATTATTCTTCAACCCTAGGAATAACAGTGTTTTTTAACATTTGTTATTTTTCAACCCTAGGATAAACAGTGTTTTTTCAATCTAATTATTCTTCAAACCTAGGAAAGACAGTGTTCTTTCACTCAAATTATTCTTTAACCCTAGGAAATACAGTGTATTTTCAATCTAATTATTCATCACCCCTAGGAAAAACAGTGATTTTAACTCCTGTTATTCTTCAACCGTTGGGAAAGCAGCGTTTCTTAACTCTTCTTATACTTCAACCCTAGAAAAACAGTATTTTTCACTCTGTGAATCTTCAACACTAGGAAAAACAGTGTTATTTCAATCAAATTATTCTTCAACCTTAGGAAAAACAGTTTTTTTTTAACTCTTGTTATTTTTCAACCCTAGGAAAAACAGTGTTTATGAACTCAAAATATTCTTCAACCCTAGGAAAACAGTGTTCTTTCAATCTAATTATTCTTCAACGGTAGGAAAAACAGTGTATTTTCAATCTAATTATTCTTCAACCCTAGGAAAAACAGTGTTCTTTCACTCTAATTATTCAACCCTAGGGGAAACAGTGTATTTTCACTCTAAATATTCTTCAACCCTAGGAAAAACAGTGTTTTAACTCTTATAATTCTTCAAACCTAGGAAAAACAGTGTTTTATCACTCTAATTATTCTTCAACTCTGGGAAATTTAGTGTTTTTTACCCTAATTATTATTCAACCCTAGGAAAAACAGTGATTTTCCACTCTAATTATTCAACCCTAGGAAAAACAGAGTTTTTAGCCTACTTTCGAATTTTGCAAAAAATGAAAGTAGACTTATGAGATCACTACAAGGCGAAAAAAGTGTGTCTGTCTGTGTGTGTGTATGTGTGTGAGTCTGTGTGTGTGTGTGTATGTGTGTGTGTATGAGTGTGTGTACTCCGAATGTCCGTCCCCCCTATCAATTCGAACACGGTGAAACCGAATTGAACGAAATTTGGTACAGAGGTAGCATTTGTAAAGGGCACCTCAGTGTCATACTTTATATCGCCGCCATCTTTACCAAAATAGAATGGCGGCCACTCAAACGTTCAAAACGTAAAATCAAATTACGGCTAAACTAATCATCCGATCTCTACCAAATTTGGTGACAACATACCTTTATATAGGACGCGTCTTTCATCCAACATTCAAGGTCATCGGCCGTACCATTTCAGGATGGCGCCCGTGTGAATTATTCAACCATTTTAATCAATGGCTTAAGACCCACCAATTCCGATTATCGAGCCTAGGGTGGTTTAAGCTATCCTGAAGGTCGTGATCCATTATTTATTATAATTTAATATTATAATATTATACTGTATGAGTGGCTTAAAAGAGCTGACCTGTCTGTGTAACACGACAAGATGGCAGCTGTCCTCATGTGCCTGTCTTATATTTCAATAGTTTTAGTATGTTGTATGGGATATACCCTACTGATACAATAATATAAACTTTGTATGAAATTATCTTTAATGAAGATGTACTGCTGTGAAGAAATCGTTTATTTAAAGTCATTATTTGCCAACAGGTTGTATCTAATGTCAGTTAAGAACACCACGATGTTAAGGATAGGATTAGCTCTGGGCTAGCGTGTTAGTCTGTCACGCAGTCGACAGGGGATCGAGTACTGCTGCAGTTAACTTTTTTTTCTAGAATTCTTTTACAAATGATGTGCACGAGCTCTTTCCACAGATACTGAATAAGATGTCATTTAGCTCAAAGGAGAAGCTAATGTATACACTCGTTTATTAATAAAATAACAGCCCCAGCATCGCAAATAAACAGAAGACATTAGGAAAAGGAGAATAGAAGAACTAGATACACGTTGTCATTAACCACAGCCTTCTTAATGCCTCTGTACAGTGCTGTCCTCTTGTGGGTTATGCGGGTAATATTGTTCCAAACTTACCGCTGTGTAAATACCTGGCCTCCTGAAGTATGGCAATTTTGTAATACTGGTAGTTCAACTATTAGCCACGATCGCGCTCCGATTACCTTTAAACACTGCCAGCTGGATCGCCTCCCTCTTGGCTACTTTAAACTGTCTACTCATTCAACACCCTTAGGCCACTCCCATCGTAGTACATTACGATGGCAGTGCATAGGCGTACAACATAAAGATTAATTCACTGATAGGTCGCAGCACCAACCTACTGTGATCGGCGTGGATTTTTAAAGGGGAAGATACCCAAAACGGAAGATTCTTAACTTAGCAGGCTGGCTTAATATAGAGATTAACGGATGTGAATGCATTACAATAAGTTAGTAGTTTTGTTATTCAATCATCATAAAGTATACAATATTGATTTTGACACTTACTGGCTAATTATCAATATAAAAGAAAACAAACAATACATAGTGGTAGAGGTGATTGTGTTAGGGATAAGGACAAAGAGTCATAAATACATTTAGGAGAAAGTAGGCTATATGTTCTTTGCTGAACATCTTGTTTAACACTTGTTATCATTCAACCCTAGGAAGAACAGTGTTTTTTCATAACTAATTATTCATCAACCGTAGGAAAAACGGTGTTATTTTACTCTAATTCTTCTTCAAACCTAGGAAAAACAGTGATTTTTCACTCTAATTATCCTTCAACCCTAGGAAAAACAGTGTTTTATCACTCTAATTATTCTTCAACCCTAGGAAAAACTGTTTTTTACTCTCATTATTCCTCAAAACTACGATAACAGTGTTTTTTCAGTCTAATTATTCTTCAACCCTAGGAAAAATAGTGCTTTTTAAACTAATTATTCTTCAACACTAGGAAAAACACTGTTTTTTACACTAATTATTCTTCAAACCTAGGAAAATCAGGTTTTTTCAGTCTAATTATTCTTCAGTCATAGGATATACAGTGTTATTTACTCTTGTTATTCTTCAACCCTAGGAAAAACAATGTTTTTTCACTCTAATTATTCTTCAACACTAGGAAAGCAGAGTTTTCTCACTCTAAATATTCTTCAACCCTGGGAAAAACAGTGTTTTCTTAACACTTGTTATTCTTCAACCCTAGGAAAAACAGTGTTTTTAACTCTTGTTATTTTTCAACCCCAGGAAAATCAGTGTTTATTAACTCTAATTATTCTTTTACCCTAGGAAAACGGTGTTTTTCACTCCAATTATTCTTCAACCCCAGGAAAAGCCGCATTTTTTTCCTCTAATTATTCTTTAACCCTACAAAAAAGTGTTTTTTCACTCTAATTATTCTTCAACCCTAGGAAAAACTTTGTTTTTTAAACTAATTATTTTTCTACTTTAGGGAAAACAGTGTTTTTTTACTCTAATTATTCTTCTACCCAAGGAAAAACAGTGTTTTTCACTGTAATTAATCTTCAACCCTAGGAAAAACAGTGTTTTTTAACTCTTGTTATTCTTCAACTCTAGGAAAACCGTGTTTCTTTACTCTAATTTTTCTTCAACCCTAGGATAAACACTGTCTTTTCAATCTAATTATTCTTCAACCATAGGAAAAACAGTGGTTTTTCACTCTAATTATTTTTCAACCCTAAGAAAAACAGTTTTTTTACTCTAATTATTTTTCAACCCTAGGAAGAACAGTGTTTTTTCATTCTAATTATTCTTCAACCCGAGGGAAAACAGTGTCTTTTCACTCTACTGATTCTTCAACCCTAGGAAAAACAGTGTTTTTTAAAACTAATTGTTCATCAACCCTAGGAAAAACAGTGTTTTTTAACTCTAATTCTTCTTCAACCCTATGAAAAACCGTGTTTTTTCACTCTAATTATGCTTCAAACCTAGGAAAAACAGTGTTTTTTCACTCTAATTTTCCTCCAACCCTAGGAAAAACAGTGTGTTTTCACTCTAATTATTTTTCAACCCTAGGATAAACAGTGATTTTTTACTCTAATTATTCTTCAACCCTAGGAAAAACAGGGTTTTTTCAGTCTAATTATTCTTCAGTCCTAGGATATACAGTGTTATTTACTCTTGTTATTCTTTAACCCTAGGTAAAACCAATGTTTTTTCGCTCTAATTATTCTTCAACCCTAGGAAAGCAGAGTTTTCTCACTCTAAATATTCTTCAACCCTGGGAAAAACAGTGTTTTCATAACTCTTGTTATCCTTCAACCCTAGGAAAAACAGTGTTTTTAACTCTTGTTATTTTTCAACCCCAGGAAAATCAGTGTTTATTAACTCTAATTATTCTTTTACCCTAGGAAAACGGTGATTTTCACTCCAATTATTCTTCAACCCCAGGAAAAGCCGCGTTTTTTTCCTCTAATTATTCTTTAACCCTACAAAAAAGTGTTTTTTCACTCTAATTATTCTTCAACCCTAGGAAAAAATTTGTTTTTTAAACTAAATATTTTTCAACTTTAGGGAAAACAGTGTTTTTTTACTCTAATTATTCTTCTACCCAAGGAAAAACAGTGTTTTTCACTGTAATTAATCTTCAACCCTAGGAAAAACAGTGCTTTTTAAACTAATTAGTCTTCAACACTTGGAAAAACATTGTTTTATACACTAATTATTCTTCAACCCTAGGAAAAACAGATTTTTTTCAGTCTAATTATTCTTCAGTCCTAGGATATACAGTGTTATTTACTCTTGTTATTCTTTAACCCTAGGAAAAACCAATGTTTTTTCACTCTAATTATTCTTCAACCCTAGGAAAGCAGAGTTTTCTCACTCTAAATATTCTTCAAACCTGGGAAAAACAGTGTTTTCATAACTCTCGTTATCCTTCAACCCTAGGAAAAACAGTGTTTTTAACCCTTGTTATTTTTCAACCCCAGGAAAATCAGTGTTTATTAACTCTAATTATTCTTCAACCCTAGGTAAACGGTGTTTTTCACTCTAATTATTCTTCAACCCCAGGAAAAGCCGCGTTTTTTCCCTCTAATTATTCTTTAAACCTACAAAAAAGTGTTTTTTCACTCTAATTATTCTTCAACCCTAGGAAAAACTTTGTTTTTTAAACTAATTATTTTTCAACTTTAGGAAAAACAGTGTTTTTTTACTCTAATTATTCTTCTACCCAAGGAAAAACAGTGTTTTTCACTGTAATTAATCTTCAACCCTAGGAAAAACAGTGTTTTTTACTCTTGTTATTCTTCAACTCTAGGAAAAACCGGGTTTCTTTACTCTAATTTTTCTTCAACCCTAGGTTAAACATTGTCTTTTCAATCAAATTATTCTTCAACCATAGGAAAAACAGTGGTTTTTCACTCTAATTATTTTTCAACCCTAAGAAAAACAGTTTTTTTACTTTAATTATTCTTCAACCCTAGGAAGAACAGTGTTTTTTCATTCTAATTATTCTTCAACCCGAGGGAAAACCGTGTCTTTTCACTCTACTGATTCTTCAACCCTAGGAAAAACAGTGTTTTTTAAAACTAATTGTTCATCAACCCTAGGAAAAACAGTGTTTTTTCACTCTAATTATCCTTCAAACCTAGGAAAAACAGTGTTTTTTCACTCTAATTTTCCTCCAACCCTAGGAAAAACAGTGTGTTTTCACTCTAATTATTTTTCAACCCTAGGAAAAACAGTGTTTTTTCACTCTAATTATTCATCAACCCTAGGAAAAACGCTGTGTTTTTTACTCTAATTCTTCTTCAAACCTAGGAAAAACAGTGATTTTTCACTCTAATTATCCTTCAACCCTAGAAAAAACAGGGTTTTTTCACTCTAATTATTCTTTAACCCTGGGAAAAACAGTGTTTTATCACTCTAATTATTCTTCAACCCTAGGAAAAACTGTTTTTGACTCTCATTATTCCTCAAAACTAAGATAACAGTGTTTTTTCTGTCTAATTATTCTTCAACCCTAGGAAAAACAGTGCTTTTTAAACTAATTATTCTTCAACACTAGGAAATACACTGTTTTTTACACTAATTATTCTTCAACTCGAGGAAAAACAGGTTTTTTCAGTCTAATTATTCTTCAGTCCTAGGATATACAGTGTTATTTACTCTTGTTATTCTTCAACCCAAGGAAAAACCAATGTTTTTTCACTCTAATTATTCTTCAACCCGAGGAAAGCTGAGTTTTCTCACTCTGAATATTCTTCAAACCTGGGAAAAACAGTGTTTTCATAACTCTTGTTATCCTTCAACCCTAGGAAAAACACTGTTTTTTAACTCTTGTTATTCTTCAACTCTAGGAAAAACCGTGTTTCTTTACTCTAATTTTTCTTCAACCCTAGGAAAAACACTGTCTTTTCAATCTAATTATTCTTCAACCATAGGAAAAACAGTGGTTTTTCACTCTAATTATTTTTCAACCCAAGGAAAAACAGTTTTTTTACTCTAATTATTCTTCAACCCTAGGAAGAACAGTGTTTTTTCATTCTAATTATTCTTCAACCCGAGGGAAAACAGTGTCTTTTCACTCTACTGATTCTTCAACCCTAGGAAAAACAGTGTTTTTTAAAACTAAATGTTCATCAACCCTAGGAAAAACAGTGTTTTTTAACTCTAATCCTTGTTCAACCCTATGAAAAACAGTGCTTTTTAAACTAATTAGTCTTCAACACTAGGAAAAACATCGTTTTTTTACACTAATTATTCTTCAACCCTAGGAAAGACAGGTTTTTTTCAGTCTAATTATTCTTCAGTCCTAGGATATACAGTGTTATTTACTCTTGTTATTCTTCAACCCTAGGAAAAACCAATGTTTTTTCACTCTAATTATTCTTCAACCCTAGGAAAGCAGAGTTTTCTCACTCTAAATATTCTTCAACCCTGGGAAAAACAGTGTTTTCATAACTCTTGTTATCCTTCAACCCTAGGAGAAACAGTGTTTTTAACTCTTGTTATTTTTCAACCCCAGGAAAATCAGTGTTTATTAACTCTAATTATTCTTCAACCCTTGGAAAACGGTGTTTTTCACTCTAAATATTCTTCAACCCCAGGAAAAGCCTTGTTTTTTTCCTCTAATTATTCTTTAACCCTACAAAAAAGTGTTTTTTCACTCTAATTATTCTTCAACCCTAGGAAAAACAGTGTTTTTTAACTCTTGTTATTCTTCAACTCTAGGAAAAACCGTGTTTCTTTACTCTAATTTTTCTTCAACCCTAGGAAAAACACTGTCTTTTCAAACTAATTATTCTTCAACCATAGGAAAAACAGTGGTTTTTCACTCTAATTATTTTTCAACCCTAGGAAAAACAGTTTTTTTACTCTAATTATTCTTCAACCCTAGGAAGAACAGTGTTTTGTCATTCTAATTATTCTTCAACCCGAGGGAAAACAGTGTCTTTTCACTCTACTGATTCTTCAACCCTAGTTAAGACAGTGTTTTTTAAAACTAATTGTTCATCAACCCTAGGAAAAACAGTGTTTTTTAACTCTAATTCTTCTTCAACCCTATGAAAAACAGTGTTTTTTCACTCTAATTATCCCTCAAACCTAGGAAAAACAGTGTTTTTTCACTCTAATTTTCCTCCAACCCTAGGAAAAACAGTGTGTTTTCACTCTAATTATTTTTCAACCCTTGGATAAACAGTGTTTTTTTACTCTAATTATTCATCAACCCTAGGAGAAACGGTGTTTTTGTAACTCTAATTCTTCTTCAAACCTAGGAGAAACAGTGATTTTTCACTCTAATTATCCTTCAACCTTAGGAAAAACAGTGTTTTTTCACTCTAATTATTCTTCAACCCTAGGAAAAACTGTTTTTTACTCTCATTATTCCTCAAAACTACGATAACAGTGTTTTTTCAGTCTAATTATTCTTCAACCCTAGGAAAACAGGTCTTTTTCAGTCTAATTATTCTTCAGTCCTAGGATATACAGTGTTATTTACTCTTGTTATTCTTCAACCCTAGGAAAAACCAATGTTTTTTCACTCTAATTATTCTTCAACCCTAGGAAAGCAGAGTTTTCTCACTCTAAATATTCTTCAACCCTGGGAAAAACAGTGTTTTCATAACTCTTGTTATCCTTCAACCCTAGGAAAAACAGTGTTTTTAACTCTTGTTATTTTTCAACCCCAGGAAAATCAGTGTTTATTAACTCTAATTATTCTTCAACCCTAGGAAAACGGTGTTTTTCACTCTAAATATTCTTCAACCCCAGGAAAAGCCGCGTTTTTTTCCTCTAATTATTCTTTAACCCTACAAAAAAGTGTTTTTCACTCTTATTATTTTTCAACCCTAGGAAAAACTTTGTTTTTTAAACTAATTATTTTTCAACAATATGAAAAACAGTGTTTTTTACTCTAATTATTCTTCTACCCAAGGAAAAACAGTGTTTTTCACTGTAATTAATCTTCAACCCTAGGAAAAACAGTTTTTTTACTCTAATTATTTTTCAACCCTAGGAAGAACAGTGTTTTTTCATTCTAATTATTCTTCAACCCTAGGGAAAACAGTGTTTTTTCACTCTACTGATTCTTCAACCCTAGGAAAAACAGTGATTTTTAAAACTAATTGTTCATCAACCCTAGGAAAAACAGTGTCTTTTAACTATAATTCTTCTTCAACCCTATGAAAAACAGTGTTTTTTCACTCTAATTATCCTTCAAACCTAGGAAAAACAGTGTTTTTTCACTCTAATTATTCTTCAAACCTAGGAAAAACAGTGTTTTTTCGCTCTAAATATTCTTCCACCCTCGGAAAAACAGTATTATTTAACTCTTGTTATTCTACAACCCTAGGAAAAACAGTGTTTTTTACTCTTGTTATCCTTCAACCCTAGGAAGAACAGTGTTTATTTACTCTAATTAATCTTCAACCCTAGGAATAACAGTGTTTTTTACTCTCATTATTCCTCAACCCTACGATAACAGTGTTATTTCACTCTGATTATTCTTCAACCTTGGAAAAACAGTGCTTCTTAAATTAATTATTCTTCAACCTTAGGAAAAACAGTTTTTTTACACTAGTTATTTTTCAAACCTAGGTTAAACAGTGTGTTTTCACTCTAATTATTCTTCAACCCTAGGAATAACAGTGTTTTTTAACATTTGTTATTTTTCAACCCTAGGATAAACAGTGTTTTTTCAATCTAATTATTCTTCAAACCTAGGAAAGACAGTGTTCTTTCACTCAAATTATTCTTTAACCCTAGGAAATACAGTGTATTTTCAATCTAATTATTCATCACCCCTAGGAAAAACAGTGATTTTAACTCCTGTTATTCTTCAACCGTAGGGAAAGCAGCGTTTCTTAACTCTTCTTATACTTCAACCCTAGAAAAACAGTATTTTTCACTCTGTTAATCTTCAACACTAGGAAAAACAGTGTTATTTCAATCAAATTATTCTTCAACCTTAGGAAAAACAGTTTTTTTTAACTCTTGTTATTTTTCAACCCTGGGAAAAACAGTGTCTAATAACTTAAAATATTCTTCAACCCTAGGAAAACAGTGTTCTTTCAATCTAATTATTCTTCAACGGTAGGAAAAACAGTGTATTTTCAATCTAATTATTCTTCAACCCTAGGAAAAACAGTGTTCTTTCACTCTAATTATTCAACCCTAGGAGAAACAGTGTATTTTCACTCTAAATATTCTTCAACCCTAGGAAAAACAGTGTTTTAACTCTTATAATTCTTCAAACCTAGGAAAAACAGTGTTTTATCACTCTAATTATTCTTCAACTCTGGGAAATTTAGTGTTTTTTACCCTAATTATTATTCAACCCTAGGAAAAACAGTGATTTTCCACGCTAATTATTCAACCCTAGGAAAAACAGAGTTTTTAGCCTACTTTCGAATTTTGCAAAAAATGAAAGTAGACTTATGAGATCACTACAGGGCGAAAAAAGTGTGTCTGTCTGTGTGTGTGTATGTGTGTGAGTCTGTGTGTGTGTGTGTATGTGTGTGTGTATGAGTGTGTGTACTCCGAATGTCCGTCCCCCCTATCAATTCGAACACGGTGAAACCGAATTGAACGAAATTTGGTACAGAGGTAGCATTTGTAAAGGGCACCTCAGTGTCATACTTTATATCGCCGCCATCTTTACCAAAACAGAATGGCGGCCACTCAAACGTTCAAAACGTAAAATCAAATTACGGCTAAACTAATCATCCGATCTCTACCAAATTTGGTGACAACATACCTTTATATAGGACGCGTCTTTCATCCAACATTCAAGGTCATCGGCCGTACCATTTCAGGATGGCGCCCGTGTGAATTATTCAACCATTTTAATCAATGGCTTAAGACCCACCAATTCCGATTATCGAGCCTAGGGTGGTTTAAGCTATCCTGAAGGTCGTGATCCATTATTTATTATAATTTAATATTTTAATATTATACTGTATGAGTGGCTTAAAAGAGCTGAGCTGTCTGTGTCACACGACAAGATGGCAGCTGTCCTCATGTGCCTGTCTTATATTTCAATAGTTTTAGTATGTTGTATGGGATATACCCTACTGATACAATAATATAAACTTTGTATGAAATTATCTTTAATGAAGATGTACTGCTGTGAAGAAATCGTTTATTTAAAGTCATTATTTGCCAACAGGTTGTATCTAATGTCAGTTAAGAACACCACGATGTTAAGGATAGGATTAGCTCTGGGCTAGCGTGTTAGTCTGTCACGCAGTCGACAGGGGATCGAGTACTGCTGCAGTTAACTTTTTTTTCTTGAATTCTTTTACAAATGATGTGCACGAGCTCTTTCCACAGATACTGAATAAGATGTCATTTAGCTCAAAGGAGAAGCTAATGTATACACTCGTTTATTAATAAAATAACAGCCCCAGCATCGCAAATAAACAGAAGACATTAGGAAAAGGAGAATAGAAGAACTAGATACACGTTGTCATTAACCACAGCCTTCTTAATGCCTCTGTACAGTGCTGTCCTCTTGTGGGTTATGCGGGTAATATTGTTCCAAACTTACCGCTGTGTAAATACCTGGCCTCCTGAAGTATGGCAATTTTGTAATACTGGTAGTTCAACTATTAGCCACGATCGCGCTCCGATTACCTTTAAACACTGCCAGCTGGATCGCCTCCCTCTTGGCTACTTTAAACTGTCTACTCATTCAACACCCTTAAGCCACTGCCATCGTAGTACATTACGATGGCAGTGCAAAGGCGTACAACATAAAGATTAATTCACTGATAGGTCGCAGCACCAACCTACTGTGATCGGCGTGGATTTTTAAAGGGGAAGATACCCAAAACAGAAGATTCTTAACTTAGCAGGCTGGCTTAATATAGAGATTAACGGATGTGAATGCATTACAATAAGTTAGTAGTTTTGTTATTCAATCATCATAAAGTATACAATATTGATTTTGACACTTACTGGCTAATTATCAATATAAAAGAAAACAAACAATACATAGTGGTAGAGGTGATTGTGTTAGGGATAAGGACAAAGAGTCATAAATACATTTAGGAGAAAGTAGGCTATATGTTCTTTGCTGAACATCTTGTTTAACACTTGTTATCCTTCAACCCTAGGAAGAACAGTGTTTTTTCATAACTAATTATTCATCAACCGTAGGAAAAACGGTGTTATTTTACTCTAATTCTTCTTCAAACCTAGGAAAAACAGTGATTTTTCACTCTAATTATCCTTCAACCCTAGGAAAAACAGTGTTTTATCACTCTAATTATTCTTCAACCCTAGGAAAAACTGTTTTTTACTCTCATTATTCCTCAAAACTACGATAACAGTGTTTTTTCAGTCTAATTATTCTTCAACCCTAGGAAAAATAGTGCTTTTTAAACTAATTATTCTTCAACACTAGGAAAAACACTGTTTTTTTACACTAATTATTCTTCAAACCTAGGAAAATCAGGTTTTTTTCAGTCTAATTATTCTTCAGTCATAGGATATACAGTGTTATTTACTCTTGTTATTCTTCAACCCTAGGAAAAACAATGTTTTTTCACTCTAATTATTCTTCAACACTAGGAAAGCAGAGTTTTCTCACTCTAAATATTCTTCAACCCTGGGAAAAACAGTGTTTTCTTAACTCTTGTTATTCTTCAACCCTAGGAAAAACAGTGTTTTTAACTCTTGTTATTTTTCAACCCCAGGAAAATCAGTGTTTATTAACTCTAATTATTCTTTTACCCTAGGAAAACGGTGTTTTTCACTCCAATTATTCTTCAACCCCAGGAAAAGCCGCGTTTTTTTCCTCTAATTATTCTTTAACCCTACAAAAAAGTGTTTTTTCACTCTAATTATTCTTCAACCCTAGGAAAAACTTTGTTTTTTAAACTAATTATTTTTCAACTTTAGGGAAAACAGTGTTTTTTTACTCTAATTATTCTTCTACCCAAGGAAAAACAGTGTTTTTCACTGTAATTTATCTTCAAGCCTAGGAAAAACAGTGTTTTTTAACTCTTGTTATTCTTCAACTCTAGGAAAAACCGTGTTTCTTTACTCTAATTTTTCTTCAACCCTAGGATAAACACTGTCTTTTCAATCTAATTATTCTTCAACCATAGGAAAAACAGTGGTTTTTCACTCTAATTATTTTTCAACCCTAAGAAAAAAAACAGTTTTTTTACTCTAATTATTCTTCAACCCTAGGAAGAACAGTGTTTTTTCATTCTAATTATTCTTCAACCCGAGGGAAAACAGTGTCTTTTCACTCTACTGATTCTTCAACCCTAGGAAAAACAGTGTTTTTTAAAACTAATTGTTCATCAACCCTAGGAAAAACAGTGTTTTTTAACTCTAATTCTTCTTCAACCCTATGAAAAACCGTGTTTTTTCACTATAATTATCCTTCAAACCTAGGAAAAACAGTGTTTTTTCACTCTAATTTTCCTCCAACCCTAGGAAAAACAGTGTGTTTTCACTCTAATTATTTTTCTAGGATAAACAGTGATTTTTTACTCTAATTATTCTTCAACCCTAGGAAAAATAGTGTTTTTCACTCTAATTATTCATCAACCCTAGGAAAAACGGTGTTTTTTAACTCTAATTATTCTTCAAGCCTAGGAAAAACAGTGATTTTTCACTCTAATTATCCTTCAACCCTAGGAAAAACAGTGTTATTTCACTCTAATTATTCTTCAACCCTAGGAAAAACTGTTTTTTTACTCTCATTATTCCTCAAAACTACGATAACAGTGTTTTTTCAGTCTAATTATTCTTCAACCCTAGGAAAAACAGTGCTTTTTAAACTAATTAGTCTTCAACACTTGGAAAAACATTGTTTTTTACACTAATTATTCTTCAACCCTAGGAAAAACAGGTTTTTTCAATCTAATTATTCTTCAGTCCTAGGATATACAGTGTTATTTACTCTTGTTATTCTTTAACCCTAGGAAAATCCAATGTTTTTTCACTCTAATTATTCTTCAACCCTAGGAAAGCAGAGTTTTCTCACTCTAAATATTCTTCAACCCTGGGAAAAACAGTGTTTTCATAACTCTTGTTATCCTTCAACCCTAGGAAAAAAAGTGTTTTTAACTCTTGTTATTTTTCAACCCCAGGAAAATCAGAGTTTATTAACTCTAATTATTCTTTTACCCTAGGAAAACGGTGTTTTTCACTCCAATTATTCTTCAACCCCAGGAAAAGCCGCGTTTTTTTCCTCTAATTATTCTTTAACCCTACAAAAAAGTGTTTTTTCACTCTAATTATTCTTCAACCCTAGGAAAAACTTGGTTTTTTAAACTAATTATTTTTCAACTTTAGGGAAAACAGTGTTTTTTTACTCTAATTATTCTTCTACCCAAGGAAAAACAGTGTTTTTCACTGTAATTAATCTTCAACCCTAGGAAAAACAGTGTTTTTTAACTCTTGTTATTCTTCAACTCTAGGAAAAACCGTGTTTCTTTACTCTAATTTTTCTTCAACCCTAGGATAAACACTGTCTTTTCACTCTAATTATTTTTCAACCCTAAGAAAAACAGTTTTTTTACACTAATTATTCTTCAACCCTAGGAAAAACAGGTTTTTTTCAGTCTAATTATTCTTCAGTCCTAGGATATACAGTGTTATTTACTCTTGTTATTCTTCAACCCTAGGAAAAACCAATGTTTTTTCACTCTAATTATTCTTCAACCCTAGGAAAGCAGAGTTTTCTCACTCTAAATATTCTTCAACCCTGGGAAAAACAGTGTTTTCATAACTCTTGTTATCCTTCAACCCTAGGAAAGACAGTGTTTTTAACTCTTGTTATTTTTCAACCCCAGGAAAATCAGTGTTTATTAACTCTAATTATTCTTCAACCCTAGGTAAACGGTGTTTTTCACTCCAATTATTCTTCAACCCCAGGAAAAGCCGCGTTTTTTTCCTCTAATTATTCTTTAACCCTACAAAAAAGTGTTTTTTCACTCTAATTATTCTTCAACCCTAGGAAAAACTTTGTTTTTTAAACTAATTATTTTTCAACTTTAGGGAAAACAGTGTTTTTTTACTCTAATTATTCTTCTACCCAAGGAAAAACAGTGTTTTTCACTGTAATTAATCTTCAACCCTAGGAAAAACAGTGTTTTTTAACTCTTGTTATTCTTCAACTCTAGGAAAAACCGTGTTTCTTTACTCTAATTTTTCTTCAACCCTAGGATAAACACTGTCTTTTCAATCTAATTATTCTTCAACCATAGGAAAAACAGTGGTATTTCACTCTAATTATTTTTCAACCCTAAGAAAAACAGTTTTTTTACTCTAATTATTCTTCAACCCTAGGAAGAACAGTGTTTTTTCATTCTAATTATTCTTCAACCCGAGGGAAAACAGTGTCTTTTCACTCTACTGATTCTTCAACCCTAGGAAAAACAGTGTTTTTTAAAACTAATTGTTCATCAACCCTAGGAAAAACAGTGTTTTTTAACTCTAATTCTTCTTCAAACCTATGAAAAACAGTGTTTTTTCACTCTAATTATCCTTCAAACCTAGGAAAAACAGTGTTTTTTCACTCTAATTTTCCTCCAACCCTAGGAAAAACAGTGTGTTTTCACTCTAATTATTTTTCAACCCTAGGATAAACAGTGATTTTTTACTCTAATTATTCTTCAACCCTAGGAAAAATAGTGTTTTTCACTCTAATTATTCATCAACCCTAGGAAAAACGTTGTTTTTTAACTCTAATTCTTCTTCAAGCCTAGGAAAAACAGTGATTTTTCACTCTAATTATCCTTCAACCCTAGGAAAAACAGTGTTTTTTCACTCTAATTATTCTTCAACCCTAGGAAAAACTGTTTTTTTACTCTCATTATTCCTCAAAACTACGATAACAGTGTTTTCTCAGTCTAATTATTCTTCAACCCTAGGAAAAACAGTGCTTTTTAAACTAATTAGTCTTCAACACTTGGAAAAACATTGTTTTTTACACTAATTATTCTTCAACCCTAGGAAAAACAGGTTTTTTTCAGTCTAATTATTCTTCAGTCCTAGGATATACAGTGTTATTTACTCTTGTTATTCTTTAACCCTAGGAAAAACCAATGTTTTTTCACTCAAAATATTCTTCAACCCTGGGAAAAACAGTGTTTTCATAACTCTTGTTATCCTTCAACCCTAGGAAAAAAAGGGTTTTTAACTCTTGTTATTTTTCAACCCCAGGAAAATCAGTGTTTATTAACTCTAATTATTCTTTTACCCTAGGAAAACGGTGTTTTTCACTCCAATTATTCTTCAACCCCAGGAAAAGCCGCGTTTTTTTCCTCTAATTATTCTTTAACCCTACAAAAAAGTGTTTTTTCACTCTAATTATTCTTCAACCCTAGGAAAAACTTTGTTTTTTAAACTAATTATTTTTCAACTTTAGGGAAAACAGTGTTTTTTACTCTAATTATTCTTCTACCCAAGGAAAAACAGTGTTTTTCACTGTAATTAATCTTCAACCCTAGGAAAAACAGTGTTTTTTAACTCTTGTTATCCTTCAACTCTAGGAAAAACCGTGTTTCTTTACTCTAATTTTTCTTCAACCCTAGGATAAACACTGTCTTTTCAATCTAATTATTCTTCAACCATAGGAAAAACAGTGGTTTTTCACTCTAATTATTTTTCAACCCTAAGAAAAACAGTTTTTTTACTCTAATTATTCTTCAACCCTAGGAAGAACAGTGTTTTTTCATTCTAATTATACTTCAACCCGAGGGAAAACAGTGTCTTTTCACTCTACTGATTCTTCAACCCTAGGAAAAACAGTGTTTTTAAAACTAATTGTTCATCAACCCTAGGAAAAACAGTGTTTTTTAACTCTAATTCTTCTTCAACCCTATGAAAAACCGTGTTTTTTCACTCTAATTATCCTTCAAACCTAGGAAAAACAGTGTTTTTTCACTCAAATTTTCCTCCAACCCTAGGAAAAACAGTGTGTTTTCACTCTAATTATTTTTCAACCCTAGGATAAACAGTGATTTTTTACTCTAATTATTCTTCAACCCTAGGAAAAATAGTGTTTTTCACTCTAATTATTCATCAACCCTAGGAAAAACGGTGTTTTTTAACTCTAATTCTTCTTCAAGCCTAGGAAAAACAGTGATTTTTCACTCTAATTATCCTTCAACCCTAGGAAAAACAGTGTTATTTCACTCTAATTATTCTTCAACCCTAGGAAAAACTGTTTTTTTACTCTCATTATTCCTCAAAACTACGATAACAGTGTTTTTTCAGTCTAATTATTCTTCAACCCTAGGAAAAACAGTGCTTTTTAAACTAATTAGTCTTCAACACTTGGAAAAACATTGTTTTTTACACTAATTATTCTTCAACCCTAGGAAAAACAGGTTTTTTCAATCTAATTATTCTTCAGTCCTAGGATATACAGTGTTATTTACTCTTGTTATTCTTTAACCCTAGGAAAAACCAATGTTTTTTCACTCTAATTATTCTTCAACCCTAGGAAAGCAGAGTTTTCTCACTCTAAATATTCTTCAACCCTGGGAAAAACAGTGTTTTCATAACTCTTGTTATCCTTCAACCCTAGGAAAAAAAGTGTTTTTAACTCTTGTTATTTTTCAACCCCAGGAAAATCAGAGTTTATTAACTCTAATTATTCTTTTACCCTAGGAAAACGGTGTTTTTCACTCCAATTATTCTTCAACCCCAGGAAAAGCCGCGTTTTTTTCCTCTAATTATTCTTTAACCCTACAAAAAAGTGTTTTTTCACTCTAATTATTCTTCAACCCTAGGAAAAACTTTGTTTTTTAAACTAATTATTTTTCAACTTTAGGGAAAACAGTGTTTTTTTACTCTAGTTATTCTTCTACCCAAGGAAAAACAGTGTTTTTCACTGTAATTAATCTTCAACCCTAGGAAAAACAGTGTTTTTTAAATCTTGTTATTCTTCAACTCTAGGAAAAACCGTGTTTCTTTACTCTAATTTTTCTTCAACCCTAGGATAAACACTGTCTTTTCACTCTAATTATTTTTCAACCCTAAGAAAAACAGTTTTTTTACACTAATTATTCTTCAACCCTAGGAAAAACAGGTTTTTTCAGTCTAATTATTCTTCAGTCCTAGGATATACAGTGTTATTTACTCTTGTTATTCTTCAACCCTAGGAAAAACCAATGTTTTTTCACTCTAATTATTCTTCAACCCTAGGAAAGCAGAGTTTTCTCACTCTAAATATTCTTCAACCCTGGGAAAAACAGTGTTTTCATAACTCTTGTTATCCTTCAACCCTAGGAAAGACAGTGTTTTTAACTCTTGTTATTTTTCAACCCCAGGAAAATCAGTGTTTATTAACTCTAATTATTCTTCAACCCTAGGTAAACGGTGTTTTTCACTCCAATTATTCTTCAACCCCAGGAAAAGCCGCGTTTTTTTCCTCTAATTATTCTTTAACCCTACAAAAAAGTTTTTTTTCACTCTAATTATTCTTCAACCCTAGGAAAAACTTTGTTTTTTAAACTAATTATTTTTCAACTTTAGGGAAAACAGTGTTTTTTTACTCTAATTATTCTTCTACCCAAGGAAAAACAGTGTTTTTCACTGTAATTAATCTTCAACCCTAGGAAAAACAGTGTTTTTTAACTCTTGTTATTCTTCAACTCTAGGAAAAACCGTGTTTCTTTACTCTAATTTTTCTTCAACCCTAGGATAAACACTGTCTTTTCAATCTAATTATTCTTCAACCATAGGAAAAACAGTGGTATTTCACTCTAATTATTTTTCAACCCTAAGAAAAACAGTTTTTTTACTCTAATTATTCTTCAACCCTAGGAAGAACAGTGTTTTTTCATTCTAATTATTCTTCAACCCGAGGGAAAACAGTGTCTTTTCACTCTACTGATTCTTCAACCCTAGGAAAAACAGTGTTTTTTAAAACTAATTGTTCATCAACCCTAGGAAAAACAGTGTTTTTTAACTCTAATTCTTCTTCAACCCTATGAAAAACCGTGTTTTTTCACTCTAATTATCCTTCAAACCTAGGAAAAACAGTGTTTTTTCACTCTAATTTTCCTCCAACCCTAGGAAAAACAGTGTGTTTTCACTCTAATTATTTTTCAACCCTAGGATAAACAGTGATTTTTTACTCTAATTATTCTTCAACCCTAGGAAAAATAGTGTTTTTCACTCTAATTATTCATCAACCCTAGGAAAAACGTTGTTTTTTAACTCTAATTCTTCTTCAAGCCTAGGAAAAACAGTGATTTTTCACTCTAATTATCCTTCAACCCGAGGAAAAACAGTGTTTTTTCTCTCTAATTATTCTTCAACCCTAGGAAAAACTGTTTTTTTACTCTCATTATTCCTCAAAACTACGATAACAGTGTTTTCTCAGTCTAATTATTCTTCAACCCTAGGAAAAACAGTGCTTTTTAAACTAATTAGTCTTCAACACTTGGAAAAACATTGTTTTTTACACTAATTATTCTTCAACCCTAGGAAAAACAGGTTTTTTTCAGTCTAATTATTCTTCAGTCCTAGGATATACAGTGTTATTTACTCTTGTTATTCTTTAACCCTAGGAAAAACCAATGTTTTTTCACTCTAAATATTCTTCAACCCTGGGAAAAACAGTGTTTTCATAACTCTTGTTATCCTTCAACCCTAGGAAAAAAAGTGTTTTTAACTCTTGTTATTTTTCAACCCCAGGAAAATCAGTGTTTATTAACTCTAATTATTCTTTTACCCTAGGAAAGCGGTGTTTTTCACTCCAATTATTCTTCAACCCCAGGAAAAGCCGCGTTTTTTTCCTCTAATTATTCTTTAACCCTACAAAAAAGTGTTTTTTCACTCTAATTATTCTTCAACCCAAGGAAAAACTTTGTTTTTTAAACTAATTATTTTTCAACTTTAGGGAAAACAGTGTTTTTTTACTCTAATTATTCTTCTACCCAAGGAAAAACAGTGTTTTTCACTGTAATTAATCTTCAACCCTAGGAAAAACAGTGTTTTTTAAATCTTGTTATTCTTCAACTCTAGGAAAAACCGTGTTTCATTACTCTAATTTTTCTTCAACCCTAGGATAAACACTGTCTTTTCACTCTAATTATTTTTCAACCCTAAGAAAAACAGTTTTTTTACACTAATTATTCTTCAACCCTAGGAAAAACAGGTTTTTTTCAGTCTAATTATTCTTCAGTCCTAGGATATACAGTGTTATTTACTCTTGTTATTCTTCAACCCTAGGAAAAACCAATGTTTTTTCACTCTAATTATTCTTCAACCCTAGGAAAGCAGAGTTTTCTCACTCTAAATATTCTTCAACCCTGGGAAAAACAGTGTTTTCATAACTCTTGTTATCCTTCAACCCTAGGAAAGACAGTGTTTTTAACTCTTGTTATTTTTCAACCCCAGGAAAATCAGTGTTTATTAACTCTAATTATTCTTCAACCCTAGGTAAACGGTGTTTTTCACTCCAATTATTCTTCAACCCCAGGAAAAGCCGCGTTTTTTTCCTCTAATTATTCTTTAACCCTACAAAAAAGTGTTTTTTCACTCTAATTATTCTTCAACCCTAGGAAAAACTTTGTTTTTTAAACTAATTATTTTTCAACTTTAGGGAAAACAGTGTTTTTTTACTCTAATTATTCTTCTACCCAAGGAAAAACAGTGTTTTTCACTGTAATTAATCTTCAACCCTAGGAAAAACAGTGTTTTTTAACTCTTGTTATTCTTCAACTCTAGGAAAAACCGTGTTTCTTTACTCTAATTTTTCTTCAACCCTAGGATAAACACTGTCTTTTCAATCTAATTATTCTTCAACCATAGGAAAAACAGTGGTATTTCACTCTAATTATTTTTCAACCCTAAGAAAAACAGTTTTTTTACTCTAATTATTCTTCAACCCTAGGAAGAACAGTGTTTTTTCATTCTAATTATTCTTCAACCCGAGGGAAAACAGTGTCTTTTCACTCTACTGATTCTTCAACCCTAGGAAAAACAGTGTTTTTTAAAACTAATTGTTCATCAACCCTAGGAAAAACAGTGTTTTTTAACTCTAATTCTTCTTCAACCCTATGAAAAACCGTGTTTTTTCACTCTAATTATCCTTCAAACCTAGGAAAAACAGTGTTTTTTCACTCTAATTTTCCTCCAACCCTAGGAAAAACAGTGTGTTTTCACTCTAATTATTTTTCAACCCTAGGATAAACAGTGATTTTTTACTCTAATTATTCTTCAACCCTAGGAAAAATAGTGTTTTTCACTCTAATTATTCATCAACCCTAGGAAAAACGTTGTTTTTTAACTCTAATTCTTCTTCAAGCCTAGGAAAAACAGTGATTTTTCACTCTAATTATCCTTCAACCCGAGGAAAAACAGTGTTTTTTCACTCTAATTATTCTTCAACCCTAGGAAAAACTGTTTTTTTACTCTCATTATTCCTCAAAACTACGATAACAGTGTTTTCTCAGTCTAATTATTCTTCAACCCTAGGAAAAACAGTGCTTTTTAAACTAATTAGTCTTCAACACTTGGAAAAACATTGTTTTTTACACTAATTATTCTTCAACCCTAGGAAAAACAGGTTTTTTTCAGTCTAATTATTCTTCAGTCCTAGGATATACAGTGTTATTTACTCTTGTTATTCTTTAACCCTAGGAAAAACCAATGTTTTTTCACTCTAAATATTCTTCAACCCTGGGAAAAACAGTGTTTTCATAACTCTTGTTATCCTTCAACCCTAGGAAAAAAAGTGTTTTTAACTCTTGTTATTTTTCAACCCCAGGAAAATCAGTGTTTATTAACTCTAATTATTCTTTTACCCTAGGAAAACGGTGTTTTTCACTCCAATTATTCTTCAACCCCAGGAAAAGCCGCGTTTTTTTCCTCTAATTATTCTTTAACCCTACAAAAAAGTGTTTTTTCACTCTAATTATTCTTCAACCCAAGGAAAAACTTTGTTTTTTAAACTAATTATTTTTCAACTTTAGGGAAAACAGTGTTTTTTTACTCTAATTATTCTTCTACCCAAGGAAAAACAGTGTTTTTCACTGTAATTAATCTTCAACCCTAGGAAAAACAGTGTTTTTTAACTCTTGTTATTCTTCAACTCTAGGAAAAACCGTGTTTCTTTACTCTAATTTTTCTTCAACGCTAGGAAAAACACTGTCTTTTCAATCTAATTATTCTTCAACCATAGGAAAAACAGTGGTTTTTCACTCTAATTATTTTTCAACCCAAGGAAAAACAGTTTTTTTACTCTAATTATTCTTCAACCCTAGGAAGAACAGTGTTTTTTCATTCTAATTATTCTTCAACCCGAGGGAAAACAGTGTCTTTTCACTCTACTGATTCTTCAACCCTAGGAAAAACAGTGTTTTTTAAAACTAAATGTTCATCAACCCTAGGAAAAACAGTGTTTTTTAACTCTAATTCTTCTTCAACCCTATGAAAAACAGTGTTTTTTCACTCTATTTATCCTTCAAACCTAGGAAAAACAGTGTTTTTTCACTCTAATTTTCCTCCAACCCTAGGAAAAACAGTGTGTTTTCACTCTAATTATTTTTCAACCCTAGGATAAACAGTGTTTTTCTACTCTAATTATTCTTCAACCCTAGAAAAAACAGTGTTTTTTCACTCTATTTATTCATCAACCCTAGGAAAAACGGTGTTTTTTTACTCTAATTCTTCTTCAAACCTAGGAAAAACAGTGATTTTTCAATCTAATTATCCTTCAACCCTAGGAAAAACAGTGTTTTTTCACTCTAATTGTTCTTCAACCCTAGGATAAACTGTTTTTTACTCTCATTATTCCTCAAAACTACGATAACAGTGTTTTTTCAGTCTAATTATTCTTCAACCCTAGGAAAAACAGTGCTTTTTAAACTAATTAGTCTTCAACACTAGGAAAAACATTGTTTTTTTACACTAATTATTCTTCAACCCTAGGAAAAACAGGTTTTTTTCAGTCTAATTATTCTTCAGTCCTAGGATATACAGTGTTATTTACTCTTGTTATTCTTCAACCCTAGGAAAAACCAATGTTTTTTCACTCTAATTATTCTTCAACCCTAGGAAAGCAGAGTTTTCTCACTCTAAATATTCTTCAACCCTGGGAAAAACAGTGTTTTCAAAACTCTTGTTATCCTTCAACCCTAGGAAAGACAGTGTTTTTAACTCTTGTTATTTTTCAACCCCAGGAAAATCAGTGTTTATTAACTCTAATTATTCTTCAACCCTAGGTAAACGGTGTTTTTCACTCCAATTATTCTTCAACCCCAGGAAAAGCCGCGTTTTTTCCTCTAATTATTCTTTAACCCTACAAAAAAGTGTGTTTTCACTCTAATTATTCATCAACCCTAGGAAAAACGGTGTTTTTTAACTCTAATTCTTCTTCAAGCCTAGGAAAAACAGTGTTTTTCACTCTAATTATTCATCAACCCTAGGAAAAACGGTGTTTTTTAACTCTAATTCTTCTTCAAGCCTAGGAAAAACAGTGATTTTTCACTCTAATTATCCTTCAACCCTAGGAAAAACAGTGTTTTATCACTCTAATTATTCTTCAACCCTAGGAAAAACTGTTTTTTACACTCATTATTCCTCAAAACTACGATAACAGTGTTTTTTCAGTCTAATTATTCTTCAACCCTAGGAAAAACAGTGCTTTTTAAACTAATTAGTCTTCAACACTAGGAAAAACATTGTTTTTTTACACTAATTATTCTTCAACCCTAGGAAAAGCAGTTTTTTTTTCAGTCTAATTATTCTTCAGTCCTAGGATATACAGTGTTATTTACTCTTGTTATTCTTCAACCCTAGGAAAAACCAATGTTTTTTCACTCTAATTATTCTTCAACCCTAGGAAAGCAGAGTTTTCTCACTCTAAATATTATTCAACCCTGAGAAAAACAGTGTTTTCATAATTCTTGTTATCCTTAAACCCTAGGAAAAACAGTGTTTTTAACTCTTGTTATTTTTCAACCCCAGGTAAATCAGTGTTTATTAACACTAATTATTCTTCAACCATAGGTATACGGTGTTTTTCACTCTAATTATTCTTCAACCCCAGGAAAAGCCGCGTTTTTTTCCTCTAATTATTCTTTAACCCTACAAAAAAGTGTTTTTTCACTCTAATTATTCTTCAACCCTAGGAAAAACTTTGTTTTTTAAACTAATTATTTTTCAACTTAAGGAAAAACAGTGTTTTTTTACTCTAATTATTCTTCTACCCAAGGAAAAACAGTGTTTTTCACTGTAATTAATATCCAACCCTAGGAAAAACTGTGTTTTTTAACTCTTGTTATTCTTCAACTCTAGGAAAAACCGTGTTTCTTTACTCTAATTTTTCTTCAACCCTAGGAAAAACACTGTCTTTTCAATCTAATTATTCTTCAACCGTAGGAAAAACAGTGTTTTTTAAAACTAATTGTTCATCAACCCTAGGAAAAACAGTGTTTTTTAACTCTAATTCTTCTTCAACACTATGAAAAACCGTGTTTTTTCACTCTAATTATCCTTCAAACCTAGGAAAAACAGTGTTTTTTCACTCTAATTGTCCTCCAACCCTAGGAAAAACAGTGTGTTTTCACTCTAATTATTTTTCAACCCTAGGATAAACAGTTATTTTTTACTCTAATTATTCTTCAACCCTAGGAAGAACAGTGTTTTTTCATTCTAATTATTCTTCATCCCGAGGGAAAACAGTGTCTTTTCACTCTACTGATTCTTCAACCCTAGGAAAAACAGTGTTTTTTAAAACTAATTGTTCATCAACCCTAGGAAAAACAGTGTTTTTTAACTCTAATTCTTCTTCAACACTATGAAAAACCGTGTTTTTTCACTCTAATTATCCTTCAAACCTAGGAAAAACAGTGTTTTTTCACTCTAATTGTCCTCCAACCCTAGGAAAAACAGTGTGTTTTCACTCTAATTATTTTTCAACCCTAGGATAAACAGTTATTTTTTACTCTAATTATTCTTCAACCCTAGGAAAAATAGTGTTTTTCACTCTAATTATTCATCAACCCTAGGAAAAACGGTGTTTTTTAACTCTAATTCTTCTTCAAGCCTAGGAAAAACAGTGATTTTTCACTCTAATTATCCTTCAACCCTAGGAAAAACAGTGTTTTTTCACTCTAATTATTCTTCAACCCTAGGAAAAACTGTTTTTTTACTCTCATTATTCCTCCAAACTACGATAACAGTGTTTTATCAGTCTAATTATTCTTCAACCCTAGGAAAAACAGTGCTTTTTAAACTAATTAGTCTTCAACACTTGGAAAAACATTGTTTTTTACACTAATTATTCTTCAACCCTAGGAAAAACAGGTTTTTTTCAGTCTAATTATTCTTCATTCCTAGGATATACAGTGTTATTTACTCTTGTTATTCTTTAACCCTAGGAAAAACCAATGTTTTTTCACTCTAAATATTCTTCAACCCTGGGAAAAACAGTGTTTTCATAACTCTTGTTATCCTTCAACCCTAGGAAAAAAAGTGTTTTTAACTCTTGTTATTTTTCAACCCCAGGAAAATCAGTGTTTATTAACTCTAATTATTCTTTTACCCTAGGAAAACGGTGTTTTTCACTCCAATTATTCTTCAACCCCAGGAAAAGCCGTGTTTTTTTCCTCTAATTATTCTTTAACCCTACAAAAAAGTGTTTTTTCACTCTAATTATTCTTCAACCCAAGGAAAAACTTTGTTTTTTAAACTAATTATTTTTCAACTTTAGGGAAAACAGTGTTTTTTTACTCTAATTATTCTTCTACCCAAGGAAAAACAGTGTTTTTCACTGTAATTAATCTTCAACCCTAGGAAAAACAGTGTTTTTTAACTCTTGTTATTCTTCAACTCTAGGAAAAACCGTGTTTCTTTACTCTAATTTTTCTTCAACGCTAGGAAAAACACTGTCTTTTCAATCTAATTATTCTTCAACCATAGGAAAAACAGTGGTTTTTCACTCTAATTATTTTTCAACCCAAGGAAAAACAGTTTTTTTACTCTAATTATTCTTCAACCCTAGGAAGAACAGTGTTTTTTCATTCTAATTATTCTTCAACTCGAGGGAAAACAGTGTCTTTTCACTCTACTGATTCTTCAACCCTAGGAAAAACAGTGTTTTTTAAAACTAAATGTTCATCAACCCTAGGAAAAACAGTGTTTTTTAACTCTAATTCTTCTTCAACCCTATGAAAAACAGTGTTTTTTCACTCTATTTATCCTTCAAACCTAGGAAAAACAGTGTTTTTTCACTCTAATTTTCCTCCAACCCTAGGAAAAACAGTGTGTTTTCACTCTAATTATTTTTCAACCCTAGGATAAACAGTGTTTTTTTACTCTAATTATTCTTCAACCCTAGAAAAAACAGTGTTTTTTCACTCTATTTATTCATCAACCCTAGGAAAAACGGTGTTTATTTACTCTAATTCTTCTTCTAACCTAGGAAAAACAGTGATTTTAGAATCTAATTATCCTTCAACCCTAGGAAAAAAAGTGTTTTTTCACTCTAATTGTTCTTCAACCCTAGGATAAACTGTTTTTTACTCTCATTATTCCTCAAAACTACGATAACAGTGTTTTTTCAGTCTAATTATTCTTCAACTCTAGGAAAAACAGTGCTTTTTAAACTAATTAGTCTTCAACACTAGGAAAAACATTGTTTTTTTACACTAATTATTCTTCAACCCTAGGAAAAACAGGTTTTTTTCAGTCTAATTATTCTTCAGTCCTAGGATATACAGTGTTATTTACTCTTGTTATTCTTCAACCCTAGGAAAAACCAATGTTTTTTCACTCTAATTATTCTTCAACCCTAGGAAAGCAGAGTTTTCTCACTCTAAATATTCTTCAACCCTGGGAAAAACAGTGTTTTCAAAACTCTTGTTATCCTTCAACCCTAGGAAAGACAGTGTTTTTAACTCTTGTTATTTTTCAACCCCAGGAAAATCAGTGTTTATTAACTCTAATTATTCTTCAACCCTAGGTAAACGGTGTTTTTCACTCCAATTATTCTTCAACCCCAGGAAAAGCCACGTTTTTTCCTCTAATTATTCTTTAACCCTACAAAAAAGTGTGTTTTCACTCTAATTATTCATCAACCCTAGGAAAAACGGTGTTTTTTAACTCTAATTCTTCTTCAAGCCTAGGAAAAACAGTGTTTTTCACTCTAATTATTCATCAACCCTAGGAAAAACGGTGTTTTTTAACTCTAATTCTTCTTCAAGCCTAGGAAAAACAGTGATTTTTCACTCTAATTATCCTTCAACCCTAGGAAAAACAGTGTTTTATCACTCTAATTATTCTTCAACCCTAGGAAAAACTGTTTTTTACACTCATTATTCCTCAAAACTACGATAACAGTGTTTTTTCAGTCTAATTATTCTTCAACCCTAGGAAAAACAGTGCTTTTTAAACTAATTAGTCTTCAACACTAGGAAAAACATTGTTTTTTTACACTAATTATTCTTCAACCCTAGGAAAAACAGTTTTTTTTTCAGTCTAATTATTCTTCAGTCCTAGGATATACAGTGTTATTTACTCTTGTTATTCTTCAACCCTAGGAAAAACCAATGTTTTTTCACTCTAATTATTCTTCAACCCTAGGAAAGCAGAGTTTTCTCACTCTAAATATTATTCAACCCTGAGAAAAACAGTGTTTTCATAATTCTTGTTATCCTTCAACCCTAGGAAAAACAGTGTTTTTAACTCTTGTTATTTTTCAACCCCAGGTAAATCAGTGTTTATTAACACTAATTATTCTTCAACCATAGGTATACGGTGTTTTTCACTCTAATTATTCTTCAACCCCAGGAAAAGCCGCGTTTTTTTCCTCTAATTATTCTTTAACCCTACAAAAAAGTGTTTTTTCACTCTAATTATTCTTCAACCCTAGGAAAAACAGTGTTTTTTAAAACTAATTGTTCATCAACCCTAGGAAAAACAGTGTTTTTTAACTCTAATTCTTCTTCAACACTATGAAAAACCGTGTTTTTTCACTCTAATTATCCTTCAAACCTAGGAAAAACAGTGTTTTTTCACTCTAATTGTCCTCCAACCCTAGGAAAAACAGTGTGTTTTCACTCTAATTATTTTTCAACCCTAGGATAAACAGTTATTTTTTACTCTAATTATTCTTCAACCCTAGGAAAAATAGTGTTTTTCACTCTAATTATTCATCAACCCTAGGAAAAACGGTGTTTTTTAACTCTAATTCTTCTTCAAGCCTAGGAAAAACAGTGATTTTTCACTCTAATTATCCTTCAACCCTAGGAAAAACAGTGTTTTTTCACTCTAATTATTCTTCAACCCTAGGAAAAACTGTTTTTTTACTCTCATTATTCCTCCAAACTACGATAACAGTGTTTTATCAGTCTAATTATTCTTCAACCCTAGGAAAAACAGTGCTTTTTAAACTAATTAGTCTTCAACACTTGGAAAAACATTGTTTTTTTACACTAATTATTCTTCAACCCTAGGAAAAACAGGTTTTTTTCAGTCTAATTATTCTTCAGTCCTAGGATATACAGTGTTATTTACACTTGTTATTCTTTAACCCTAGGAAAAACCAATGTTTTTTCACTCTAATTATTCTTCAACCCTATGAAAGCAGAGTTTTCTCACTCTAAATATTCTTCAACCCTGGGAAAAACAGTGTTTTCATAACTCCTGTTATCCTTCAACCCTAGGAAAAACAGTGTTTTTAACTCTTGTTATTTTTCAACCCCAGGAAAATCAGTGTTTATTAACTCTAATTATTCTTCAACCCTAGGTAAACGGTGGTTTTCACTCTAATTATTCTTCAACCCCAGGAAAAGCCGCGTTTTTTTTCCTCTAATTATTCTTTAAACCTACAAAAAAGTGTTTTTTCACTCTAATTATTCTTCAACCCTAGGAAAAACTTTGTTTTTTAAACTAATTATTTTTCAACTTTAGGAAAAACAGTGTTTTATTACTCTAATTATTCTTCTACCCAAGGAAAAACAGTGTTTTTTACTGTAATTAATCTTCAACCCTAGGAAAAACAGTGTTTTTAACTCTTGTTATTCTTCAACTCTAGGAAAAACCGTGTTTCTTTACTCTAATTTTTCTTCAACCCTAGGATAAACACTGTCTTTTCAATCAAATTATTCTTCAACCATAGGAAAAACAGTGGTTTTTCACTCTAATTATTTTTCAACCCTAAGAAAAACAGTTTTTTTACTCTAATTATTCTTCAACCCTAGGAAGAACAGTGTTTTTTCATTCTAATTATTCTTCAACCCGAGGGAAAACAGTGTCTTTTCACTCTACTGATTCTTCAACCCTAGGAAAAACAGTGTTTTTTAAAACTAATTGTTCATCAAGCCTAGGAAAAACAGTGTTTTTTGACTCTAATTATCCTTCAAACCTAGGAAAAACAGTGTTTTTTCACTCTAATTTTCCTCCAACCCTAGGAAAAACAGTGTGTTTTCACTCTAAATATTTTTCAACCCTAGGAAAAACAGTGTTTTTTCACTCTAATTATTCATCAACCCTAGGGAAAACGGTGTGTTTTTTACTCTAATTCTTCTTCAAACCTACGAAAAACAGTGATTTTTCACTCTAATTATCCTTCAACCCTAGAAAAAACAGTGTTTTTTCACTCTAATTATTCTTTAACCCTGGGAAAAACAGTGTTTTATCACTCTAATTATTCTTCAACCCTAGGAAAAACTGTTTTTGACTCTCATTATTCCTCAAAACTAAGATAACAGTGTTTTTTCTGTCTAATTATTCTTCAACCCTAGGAAAAACAGTGCTTTTTAAACTAATTATTCTTCAACACTAGGAAAAACACTGTTTTTTACACTAATTATTCTTCAACTCTAGGAAAAACAGTTTTTTTCAGTCTAATTATTCTTCAGTCCTAGGATATACAGTGTTATTTACTCTTGTTATTCTTCAACCCAAGGAAAAACCAATGTTTTTTCACTCTAATTATTCTTCAACCCAAGGAAAGCTGAGTTTTCTCACTCTAAATATTCTTCAACCCTGGGAAAAACAGTGTTTTCATAACTCTTGTTATCCTTCAACCCTAGGAAAAAACAGTGTTTTTTAACTCTTGTTATTCTTCAACTCTAGGAAAAACCGTGTTTCTTTACTCTAATTTTTCTTCAACCCTAGGATAAACACTGCCTTTTCAATCAAATTATTCTTCAACCATAGGAAAAACAGTGGTTTTTCACTCTAATTATTTTTCAAACCAAGGAAAAACAGTTTTTTTACTCTAATTATTCTTCAACCCTAGGAAGAACAGTGTTTTTTCATTCTAATTATTCTTCAACCCGAGGGAAAACAGTGTCTTTTCACTCTACTGATTCTTCAACCCTAGGAAAAACAGTGTTTTTTAAAACTAATTGTTCATCAACCCTAGGAAAAACAGTGTTTTTAACTCTAATTCTTCTTCAACACTATGAAAAACCGTGTTTTTTCACTCTAATTATCCTTCAAACCTAGGAAAAACAGTGTTTTTTCGCTCTAATTTTCCTCCAACCCTAGGAAAAACAGTGTGTTTTCACTCTAATTATTTTTCAACCCTAGGATAAACAGTGATTTTTTACTCTAATTATTCTTCAACCCTAGGAAAAATAGTGTTTTTCACTCTAATTATTCATCAACCCTAGGAAAAACGGTGTTTTTAACTCTAATTCTTCTTCAAGCCTAGGAAAAACAGTGATTTTTCACTCTAATTATCCTTCAACCCTAGGAAAAACAGTGTTTTTTCACTCTAATTATTCTTCAACCCTAGGAAAAACTGTTTTTTTACTCTCATTATTCCTCAAAACTACGATAACAGTGTTTTTTCAGTCTAATTATTCTTCAACCCTAGGAAAAACAGTGCTTTTTAAACTAATTAGTCTTCAACACTTGGAAAAACATTGTTTTTTACACTAATTATTCTTCAACCCTAGGAAAAACAGGTTTTTTCAGTCTAATTATTTTTCAGTCCTAGGATATACAGTGTTATTTACTCTTGTTATTCTTTAACCCTAGGAAAAACCAATGTTTTTTCACTCTAATTATTCTTCAACCCTAGGAGAGCAGAGTTTTCTCACTCTAAATATTCTTCAACCCTGGGAAAAACAGTGTTTTCATAACTCTTGTTATCCTTCAACCCTAGGAAAAACAGTGTTTTTAACTCTTGTTATTTTTCAACCCCAGGAAAATCAGTGTTTATTAACTCTAATTATTCTTTTACCCTAGGAAAACGGTGTTTTTCACTCCAATTATTCTTCAACCCCAGGAAAAGCCGCGTTTTTTTCCTCTAATTATTCTTTAACCCTACAAAAAATTGTTTTTTCACTCTAATTATTCTTCAACCCTAGGAAAAACTGTGTTTTTTAAACTAATTATTTTTCAACTTTAGGGAAAACAGTGTTTTTTTACTCTAATTATTCTTCTACCCAAGGAAAAACAGTGTTTTTCACTGTAATTAATCTTCAACCCTAGGAAAAACAGTGTTTTTTAACTCTTGTTATTCTTCAACTCTAGGAAAAACCGTGTTTCTTTACTCTAATTTTTCTTCAACCCTAGGATAAACACTGTCTTTTCAATCTAATTATTCTTCAACCATAGGAAAAACAGTGGTATTTCACTCTAATTATTTTTCAACCCTAAGAAAAACAGTTTTTTTACTCTAATTATTCTTCAACCCTAGGAAGAACAGTGTTTTTTCATTCTAATTATTCTTCAACCCGAGGGAAAACAGTGTCTTTTCACTCTACTGATTCTTCAACCCTAGGAAAAACAGTGTTTTTTAAAACTAATTGTTCATCAACCCTAGGAAAAACAGTGTTTTTTAACTCTAATTCTTCTTCAACCCTATGAAAAACCGTGTTTTTTCACTCTAATTATCCTTCAAACCTAGGAAAAACAGTGTTTTTTCACTCTAATTTTCCTCCAACCCTAGGAAAAACAGTGTGTTTTCACTCTAATTATTTTTCAACCCTAGGATAAACAGTGATTTTTTACTCTAATTATTCTTCAGCCCTAGGAAAAATAGTGTTTTTCACTCTAATTATTCATCAACCATAGGAAAAACAGTGTTTTTTAACTCTAATTCTTCTTCAAGCCTAGGAAAAACAGTGATTTTTCACTCTAATTATCCTTCAACCCTAGGAAAAACAGTGTTTTTTCACCCTAATTATTCTTCAACCCTAGGAAAAACTGTTTTTTTACTCTCATTATTCCTCAAAACTACGATAACAGTGTTTTTTCAGTCTAATTATTCTTCAACCCTAGGAAAAACAGTGCTTTTTAAACTAATTAGTATTCAACACTTGGAAAAACATTGTTTTTTACACTAATTATTCTTCAACCCTAGGAAAAACAGATTTTTTCAGTCTAATTATTCTTCAGTCCTAGGATATACAGTGTTATTTACTCTTGTTATTCTTTAACCCTAGGAAAAACCAATGTTTTTTCACTCTAATTGTTCTTCAACCCTAGGAAAGCAGAGTTTTCTCACTCTAAATATTCTTCAACCCTGGGAAAAACAGTGTTTTCATAACTCTTGTTATCCTTCAACCCTAGGAAAAACAGTGTTTTTAACCCTTGTTATTTTTCAACCCCAGGAAAATCAGTGTTTATTAACTCTAATTATTCTTCAACCCTAGGTAAACGGTGTTTTTCACTCTAATTATTCTTCAACCCCAGGAAAAGCCGCGATTTTTCCCTCTAATTATTCTTCAACCCTAGGAAAAACTTTGTTTTTTAAACTAATTATTTTTCAACTTTAGGAAAAACAGTGTTTTTTTACTCTAATTATTCTTCTACCCAAGAAAAAACAGTGTTTTTCACTGTAATTAATCTTTAACCCTAGGAAAAACAGTGTTTTTTAACTCTTGTTATTCTTCAACTCTAGGAAAAACCGTGTTTCTTTACTCTAATTTTTCTTCAACCCTAGGATAAACACTGTCTTTTCAATCAAATTATTCTTCAACCATTGGAAAAACAGTGGTTTTTCACTCTAATTATTTTTCTACCCTAAGAAAAACAGTTTTTTTACTCTAATTATTCTTCAACCCTAGGAAGAACAGTGTTTTTTCATTCTAATTATTCTTCAACCCGAGGGAAAACAGTGTCTTTTCACTCTACTGATTCTTCAACCCTAGGAAAAACAGTGTTTTTTAAAACTAATTGTTCATCAACCCTAGGAAAAACAGTGTTTTTTCACTCTAATTATCCTTCAAACCTAGGAAAAACAGTGTTTTTTCACTCTAATTTTCCTCCAACCCTAGGAAAAACAGTGTGTTTTCACTCTAATTATTTTTCAACCCTAGGAAAAACAGTGTTTTTCCACTCTAATTATTCATCAACCCTAGGAAAAACGGTGTGTTTTTTACTCTAATTCTTCTTCAAACCTAGGAAAAACAGTGATTTTTCACTCTAATTATCCTTCAACCCTAGAAAAAACAGTGTTTTTTCACTCTAATTATTCTTTAACCCTGGGAAAAACAGTGTTTTATCACTCTAATTATTCTTCAACCCTAGGAAAAACTGTTTTTGACTCTCATTATTCCTCAAAACTAAGATAACAGTGTTTCTTCTGTCTAATTATTCTTCAACCCTAGGAAAAACAGTGCTTTTTAAACTAATTATTCTTCAACACTAGGAAAAACACTGTTTTTTACACTAATTATTCTTCAACTCTAGGAAAAAACAGGTTTTTTCAGTCTAATTATTCTTCAGTCCTAGGATATACAGTGTTATTTACTCTTGTTATTCTTCAACCCAAGGAAAAACCAATGTTTTTTCACTCTAATTATTCTTCAACCCAAGGAAAGCTGAGTTTTCTCACTCTAAATATTCTTCAACCCTGGGAAAAACAGTGTTTTCATAACTCTTGTTATCCTTCAACCCTAGGAAAAACAGTGTTTTTTAACTGTTGTTATTCTTCAACTCTAGGAAAAACCGTGTTTCTTTACTCTATTTTTTCTTCAACCCTAGGAAAAACACTGTCTTTTCAATCTAATTATTCTTCATCCATAGGAAAAACAGTGGTTTTTCACTCTAATTATTTTTCAACCCAAGGAAAAACAGTTTTTTTACTCTAATTATTCTTCAACCCTAGGAAGAACAGTGTTTTTTCATTCTAATTATTCTTCAACCCGAGGGAAAACAGTGTCTTTTCACTCTACTGATTCTTCAACCCTAGGAAAAACAGTGTTTTTTAAAACTAAATGTTCATCAACCCTAGGAAAAACAGTGTTTTTTAACTCTAATTCTTCTTCAACCCTATAAAAAACAGTGTTTTTTCACTTTATTTATCCTTCAAACCTCGGAAAAACAGTGTTTTTTCACTCTAATTTTCCTCCAACCCTAGGAAAAACAGTGTGTTTTCACTCTAATTATTTTTCAACCCTAGGATAAACAGTGTTTTTTTACTCTAATTATTCTTCAACCCTAGGAAAAACAGTGTTTTTTCACTCTATTTATTCATCAACCCTAGGAAAAACGGTGTTTTTTTACTCTAATTCTTCTTCAAACCTAGGAAAAACAGTGATTTTTCACTCTAATTATCCTTCAACCCTAGGAAAAACAGTGTTTTTTCACTCTAATTGTTCTTCAACCCTAGGAAAAACTGTTTTTTACTCTCATTATTCCTCAAAACTACGATAACAGTGTTTTTTTCAGTCTAATTATTCTTCAACCCTAGGAAAAACAGTGCTTTTTAAACTAATTAGTCTTCAACACTAGGAAAAACATTGTTTTTTACACTAATTATTCTTCAACCCTAGGAAAAACAGGTTTTTTTCAGTCTAATTATTCTTCAGTCCTAGGATATACAGTGTTATTTACTCTTGTTATTCTTCAAACCTAGGAAAAACCAATGTTTTTTCACTCTAATTATTCTTCAACCCTAGGAAAGCAGAGTTTTCTCACTCTAAATATTCTTCAACCCTGGGAAAAACAGTGTTTTCATAACTCTTGTTATCCTTCAACCCTAGGAAAGACAGTGTTTTTAACTCTTGTTATTTTTCAACCCCAGGAAAATCAGTGTTTATTAACTCTAATTATTCTTCAACCCCAGGAAAAGCCGCGTTTTTTTTCCTCTAATTATTCTTTAACCCTACAAAAAAGTATTTTTTCACTCTAATTATTCTTCAACCCTAGGAAAAACTTTGTTTTTTAAACTAATTATTTTTTAACTTTAGGAAAAACGGTGTTTTTTACTCTAATTATTCCTCTACCCATGGAAAAACAGTGTTTTTCACTGTAATTAATCTTCAACCCTAGGAAAAACAGTGTTTTTTAACTCAGGTTATTCTTCAACTCTAGGAAAAACCGTGTTTCTTTACTCTAATTTTTCTTCAACCCTAGGATAAACACTGTCTTTTCAATCTAATTATTCTTCAACCATAGGAAAAAACAGTGGTTTTTCACTCTAATTATTTTTTAATCCTAAGAAAAACAGTTTTTTTACTCTAATTATTCTTCAACCCTAGGAAGAACAGTGTTTTTTCATTCTAATTATTCTTCAACCCGAGGGAAAACAGTTTCTTTTCACTCTACTGATTCTTCAACCCTAGGAAAAACAGTGTTTTTTAAAACTAATTGTTCATCAACCCTAGGAAAAACAGTGTTTTTTAAGTCTAATTCTTCTTCAACCCTATGAAAAACCGTGTTTTTTCACTCTAATTATCCTTCAAACCTAGGAAAAACTGTGTTTTTTCACTCTAATTTTCCTCCAACCCTAGGAAAAACAGTGTGTTTTCACTCTAATTATTCATCAACCCTAGGAAAAACGGTGTTTTTTTAACTCTAATTCTTCTTCAAGCCTAGGAAAAACAGTGTTTTTCACTCTAATTATTCATCAACCCTAGGAAAAACGGTGTTTTTTAACTCTAATTCTTCTTCAAGCCTAGGAAAAACAGTGATTTTTCACTCTAATTATCCTTCAACCCTAGGAAAAACAGTGTTTTATCACTCTAATTATTCTTCAACCCTAGGAAAAACTGTTTTTTACTCTCATTATTCCTCAAAACTACGATAACAGTGTTTTTTCAGTCTAATTATTCTTCAACCCTAGGAAAAACAGTGCTTTTTAAACTAATTAGTCTTCAACACTAGGAAAAACATTGTTTTTTTACACTAATTATTCTTCAACCCTAGGAAAAACAGTTTTTTTTTCAGTCTAATTATTCTTCAGTCCTAGGATATACAGTGTTATTTACTCTTGTTATTCTTCAACCCTAGGAAAAACCAATGTTTTTTCACTCTAATTATTCTTCAACCCTAGGAAAGCAGAATTTTCTCACTCTAAATATTATTCAACCCTGAGAAAAACAGTGTTTTCATAATTCTTGTTATCCTTCAACCCTAGGAAAAACAGAGTTTTTAACTCTTGTTATTTTTCAACCCCAGGTAAATCAGTGTTTATTAACACTAATTATTCTTCAACCATAGGTATACGGTGTTTTTCACTCTAATTATTCTTCAACCCCAGGAAAAGCCGCGTTTTTTTCCTCTAATTATTCTTTAACCCTACAAAAAAGTGTTTTTTCACTCTAATTATTCTTCAACCCTAGGAAATACTTTGTTTTTTAAACTAATTATTTTTCAACTTAAGGAAAACAGTGTTTTTTTACTCTAATTATTCTTCTACCCAAGGAAAAACAGTGTTTTTCACTGTAATTAATATCCAACCCTAGGAAAAACTGTGTTTTTTAACTCTTGTTATTCTTCAACTCTAGGAAAAACCGTGTTTCTTTACTCTAATTTTTCTTCAACCCTAGGAAAAACACTGTCTTTTCAATCTAATTATTCTTCAACCGTAGGAAAAACAGTGGTTTTTCACTCTAATTATTTTTCAACCCTAAGAAAAACTGTTTTTTTACTCTCATTATTCCTCAAAACTACGATAACAGTGTTTTTTCAGTCTAATTATTCTTCAACCCTAGGAAAAACAGTGCTTTTTAAACTAATTAGTATTCAACACTTGGAAAAACATTGTTTTTTACACTAATTATTCTTCAACCCTAGGAAAAACAGATTTTTTCAGTCTAATTATTCTTCAGTCCTAGGATATACAGTGTTATTTACTCTTGTTATTCTTTAACCCTAGGAAAAACCAATGTTTTTTCACTCTAATTGTTCTTCAACCCTAGGAAAGCAGAGTTTTCTCACTCTAAATATTCTTCAACCCTGGGAAAAACAGTGTTTTCATAACTCTTGTTATCCTTCAACCCTAGGAAAAACAGTGTTTTTAACCCTTGTTATTTTTCAACCCCAGGAAAATCAGTGTTTATTAACTCTAATTATTCTTCAACCCTAGGTAAACGGTGTTTTTCACTCTAATTATTCTTCAACCCCAGGAAAAGCCGCGATTTTTCCCTCTAATTATTCTTCAACCCTAGGAAAAACTTTGTTTTTTAAACTAATTATTTTTCAACTTTAGGAAAAACAGTGTTTTTTTACTCTAATTATTCTTCTACCCAAGAAAAAACAGTGTTTTTCACTGTAATTAATCTTTAACCCTAGGAAAAACAGTGTTTTTTAACTCTTGTTATTCTTCAACTCTAGGAAAAACCGTGTTTCTTTACTCTAATTTTTCTTCAACCCTAGGATAAACACTGTCTTTTCAATCAAATTATTCTTCAACCATTGGAAAAACAGTGGTTTTTCACTCTAATTATTTTTCTACCCTAAGAAAAACAGTTTTTTTACTCTAATTATTCTTCAACCCTAGGAAGAACAGTGTTTTTTTCATTCTAATTATTCTTCAACCCGAGGGAAAACAGTGTCTTTTCACTCTACTGATTCTTCAACCCTAGGAAAAACAGTGTTTTTTAAAACTAATTGTTCATCAACCCTAGGAAAAACAGTGTTTTTTCACTCTAATTATCCTTCAAACCTAGGAAAAACAGTGTTTTTTCACTCTAATTTTCCTCCAACCCTAGGAAAAACAGTGTGTTTTCACTCTAATTATTTTTCAACCCTAGGAAAAACAGTGTTTTTCCACTCTAATTATTCATCAACCCTAGGAAAAACGGTGTGTTTTTTACTCTAATTCTTCTTCAAACCTAGGAAAAACAGTGATTTTTCACTCTAATTATCCTTCAACCCTAGAAAAAACAGTGTTTTTTTCACTCTAATTATTCTTTAACCCTGGGAAAAACAGTGTTTTATCACTCTAATTATTCTTCAACCCTAGGAAAAACTGTTTTTGACTCTCATTATTCCTCAAAACTAAGATAACAGTGTTTCTTCTGTCTAATTATTCTTCAACCCTAGGAAAAACAGTGCTTTTTAAACTAATTATTCTTCAACACTAGGAAAAACACTGTTTTTTACACTAATTATTCTTCAACTCTAGGAAAAACAGGTTTTTTCAGTCTAATTATTCTTCAGTCCTAGGATATACAGTGTTATTTACTCTTGTTATTCTTCAACCCAAGGAAAAACCAATGTTTTTTCACTCTAATTATTCTTCAACCCAAGGAAAGCTGAGTTTTCTCACTCTAAATATTCTTCAACCCTGGGAAAAACAGTGTTTTCATAACTCTTGTTATCCTTCAACCCTAGGAAAAACAGTGTTTTTTAACTCTTGTTATTCTTCAACTCTAGGAAAAACCGTGTTTCTTTACTCTATTTTTTCTTCAACCCTAGGAAAAACACTGTCTTTTCAATCTAATTATTCTTCATCCATAGGAAAAACAGTGGTTTTTCACTCTAATTATTTTTCAACCCAAGGAAAAACAGTTTTTTTACTCTAATTATTCTTCAACCCTAGGAAGAACAGTGTTTTTTCATTCTAATTATTCTTCAACCCGAGGGAAAACAGTGTCTTTTCACTCTACTGATTCTTCAACCCTAGGAAAAACAGTGTTTTTTAAAACTAAATGTTCATCAACCCTAGGAAAAACAGTGTTTTTTAACTCTAATTCTTCTTCAACCCTATAAAAAACAGTGTTTTTTCACTTTATTTATCCTTCAAACCTCGGAAAAACAGTGTTTTTTCACTCTAATTTTCCTCCAACCCTAGGAAAAACAGTGTGTTTTCACTCTAATTATTTTTCAACCCTAGGATAAACAGTGTTTTTTTACTCTAATTATTCTTCAACCCTAGGAAAAACAGTGTTTTTTCACTCTATTTATTCATCAACCCTAGGAAAAACGGTGTTTTTTTACTCTAATTCTTCTTCAAACCTAGGAAAAACAGTGATTTTTCACTCTAATTATCCTTCAACCCTAGGAAAAACAGTGTTTTTTCACTCTAATTGTTCTTCAACCCTAGGAAAAACTGTTTTTTACTCTCATTATTCCTCAAAACTACGATAACAGTGTTTTTTCAGTCTAATTATTCTTCAACCCTAGGAAAAACAGTGCTTTTTAAACTAATTAGTCTTCAACACTAGGAAAAACATTGTTTTTTACACTAATTATTCTTCAACCCTAGGAAAAACAGGTTTTTATCAGTCTAATTATTCTTCAGTCCTAGGATATACAGTGTTATTTACTCTTGTTATTCTTCAAACCTAGGAAAAACCAATGTTTTTTCACTCTAATTATTCTTCAACCCTAGGAAAGCAGAGTTTTCTCACTCTAAATATTCTTCAACCCTGGGAAAAACAGTGTTTTCATAACTCTTGTTATCCTTCAACCCTAGGAAAGACAGTGTTTTTAACTCTTGTTATTTTTCAACCCCAGGAAAAGCCGCGTTTTTTTCCTCTAATTATTCTTTAACCCTACAAAAAAGTATTTTTTCACTCTAATAATTCTGCAACCCTAGGAAAAACTTTGTTTTTTAAACTAATTATTTTTTAACTTTAGGAAAAACGGTGTTTTTTACTCTAATTATTCCTCTACCCATGGAAAAACAGTGTTTTTCACTGTAATTAATCTTCAACCCTAGGAAAAACAGTGTTTTTTAACTCAGGTTATTCTTCAACTCTAGGAAAAACCGTGTTTCTTTACTCTAATTTTTCTTCAACCCTAGGATAAACACTGTCTTTTCAATCTAATTATTCTTCAACCATAGGAAAAACAGTGGTTTTTCACTCTAATTATTTTTCAATCCTAAGAAAAACAGTTTTTTTACTCTAATTATTCTTCAACCCTAGGAAGAACAGTGTTTTTTCATTCTAATTATTCTTCAACCCGAGGGAAAACAGTTTCTTTTCACTCTACTGATTCTTCAACCCTAGGAAAAACAGTGTTTTTTAAAACTAATTGTTCATCAACCCTAGGAAAAACAGTGTTTTTTAAGTCTAATTCTTCTTCAACCCTATGAAAAACCGTGTTTTTTCACTCTAATTATCCTTCAAACCTAGGAAAAACTGTGTTTTTTCACTCTAATTTTCCTCCAACCCTAGGAAAAACAGTGTGTTTTCACTCTAATTATTCATCAACCCTAGGAAAAACGGTGTTTTTTTAACTCTAATTCTTCTTCAAGCCTAGGAAAAACAGTGTTTTTCACTCTAATTATTCATCAACCCTAGGAAAAACGGTGTTTTTTAACTCTAATTCTTCTTCAAGCCTAGGAAAAACAGTGATTTTTCACTCTAATTATCCTTCAACCCTAGGAAAAACAGTGTTTTATCACTCTAATTATTCTTCAACCCTAGGAAAAACTGTTTTTTACTCTCATTATTCCTCAAAACTACGATAACAGTGTTTTTTCAGTCTAATTATTCTTCAACCCTAGGAAAAACAGTGCTTTTTAAACTAATTAGTCTTCAACACTAGGAAAAACATTGTTTTTTTACACTAATTATTCTTCAACCCTAGGAAAAACAGTTTTTTTTTCAGTCTAATTATTCTTCAGTCCTAGGATATACAGTGTTATTTACTCTTGTTATTCTTCAACCCTAGGAAAAACCAATGTTTTTTCACTCTAATTATTCTTCAACCCTAGGAAAGCAGAATTTTCTCACTCTAAATATTATTCAACCCTGAGAAAAACAGTGTTTTCATAATTCTTGTTATCCTTCAACCCTAGGAAAAACAGAGTTTTTAACTCTTGTTATTTTTCAACCCCAGGTAAATCAGTGTTTATTAACACTAATTATTCTTCAACCATAGGTATACGGTGTTTTTCACTCTAATTATTCTTCAACCCCAGGAAAAGCCGCGTTTTTTTCCTCTAATTATTCTTTAACCCTACAAAAAAGTGTTTTTTCACTCTAATTATTCTTCAACCCTAGGAAAAACTTTGTTTTTTAAACTAATTATTTTTCAACTTAAGGAAAACAGTGTTTTTTTACTCTAATTATTCTTCTACCCAAGGAAAAACAGTGTTTTTCACTGTAATTAATATCCAACCCTAGGAAAAACTGTGTTTTTTAACTCTTGTTATTCTTCAACTCTAGGAAAAACCGTGTTTCTTTACTCTAATTTTTCTTCAACCCTAGGAAAAACACTGTCTTTTCAATCTAATTATTCTTCAACCGTAGGAAAAACAGTGGTTTTTCACTCTAATTATTTTTCAACCCAAGGAAAAACAGTTTTTTTACTCTAATTATTCTTCAACCCTAGGAAGAACAGTGTTTTTTCATTCTAATTATTCTTCAACCCGAGGGAAAACAGTGTCTTTTCACTCTACTGATTCTTCAACCCTAGGAAAAACAGTGTTTTTTAAAACTAAATGTTCATCAACCCTAGGAAAAACAGTGTTTTTTAACTCTAATTCTTTTTCAACCCTATGAAAAACAGTGTTTTTTCACTCTATTTATCCTTCAAACCTAGGAAAAACAGTGTTTTTTCACTCTAATTTTCCTCCAACCCTAGGAAAAACAGTGTGTTTTCACTCTAATTATTTTTCAACCCTAGGATAAACAGTGTTTTTTTACTCTAATTATTCTTCAACCCTAGGAAAAACAGTGTTTTTTCACTCTATTTATTCATCAACCCTAGGAAAAACGGTGTTTTTTACTCTAATTCTTCTTCAAACCTAGGAAAAACAGTGATTTTTCACTCTAATTATCCTTCAACCCTAGGAAAAACAGTGTTTTTTCACTCTAATTATTCTTCAACCCTAGGAAAAACTGTTTTTTTACTCTCATTATTCCTCAAAACTACGATAACAGTGTTTTATCAGTCTAATTATTCTTCAACCCTAGGAAAAACAGTGCTTTTTAAACTAATTAGTCTTCAACACTTGGAAAAACATTGTTTTTTACACTAATTATTCTTCAACCCTAGGAAAAACAGGTTTTTTTCAGTCTAATTATTCTTCAGTCCTAGGATATACAGTGTTATTTACACTTGTTATTCCTTAACCCTAGGAAAAACCAATGTTTTTTCACTCTAATTATTCTTTAACCCTAGGAAAGCAGAGTTTTCTCACTCTAAATATTCTTCAACCCTGGGAAAAACAGTGTTTTCATAACTCTTGTTATCCTTCAACCCTAGGAAAAACAGTGTTTTTAACTCTTGTTATTTTTCAACCCCAGGAAAATCAGTGTTTATTAACTCTAATTATTCTTCAACCCTAGGTAAACGGTGGTTTTCACTCTAATTATTCTTCAACCCCAGGAAAAGCCGCGTTTTTTTCCTCTAATTATTCTTTAAACCTACAAAAAAGAGTTTTTTCACTCTAATTATTCTTCAACCCTAGGAAAAACTTTGTTTTTTAAACTAATTATTTTTCAACTTTAGGAAAAACAGTGTTTTATTACTCTAATTATTCTTCTACCCAAGGAAAAACAGTGTTTTTCACTGTAATTAATCTTCAACCCTAGGAAAAACAGTGTTTTTAACTCTTGTTATTCTTCAACTCTAGGAAAAACCGTGTTTCTTTACTCTAATTTTTCTTCAACCCTAGGATAAACACTGCCTTTTCAATCAAATTATTCTTCAACCATAGGAAAAACAGTGGTTTTTCACTCTAATTATTTTTCAACCCTAAGAAAAACAGTTTTTTTACTCTAATTATTCTTCAACCCTAGGAAGAACAGTGTTTTTTCATTCTAATTATTCTTCAACCCGAGGGAAAACAGTGTCTTTTCACTCTACTGATTCTTCAACCCTAGGAAAAACAGTGTTTTTTAAAACTAATTGTTCATCAACCCTAGGAAAAACAGTGTTTTTTGACTCTAATTATCCTTCAAACCTAGGAAAAACAGTGTTTTTTCACTCTAATTTTCCTCCAACCCTAGGAAAAACAGTGTGTTTTCACTCTAAATATTTTTCAACCCTAGGAAAAACAGTGTTTTTTCACTCTAATTATTCATCAACCCTAGGAAAAACGGTGTGTTTTTTACTCTAATTCTTCTTCAAACCTAGGAAAAACAGTGATTTTTCACTCTAATTATCCTTCAACCCTAGAAAAAACAGTGTTTTTTCACTCTAATTATTCTTTAACCCTGGGAAAAACAGTGTTTTATCACTCTAATTATTCTTCAACCCTAGGAAAAACCGTTTTTGACTCTCATTATTCCTCAAAACTAAGATAACAGTGCTTTTTTTTGTCTAATTATTCTTCAACCCTAGGAAAAAACAGTGCTTTTTAAACTAATTATTCTTCAACACTAGGAAAAACACTGTTTTTTACACTAATTATTCTTCAACTCTAGGAAAAACAGTTTTTTTCAGTCTAATTATTCTTCAGTCTTAGGATATACAGTGTTATTTACTCTTGTTATTCTTCAACCCAAGGAAAAACCAATGTTTTTTCACTCTAATTATTCTTCAACCCAAGGAAAGCTGAGTTTTCTCACTCTAAATATTCTTCAACCCTGGGAAAAACAGTGTTTTCATAACTCTTGTTATCCTTCAACCCTAGGAAAAACAGTGTTTTTTAACTCTTGTTATTCTTCAACTCTAGGAAAAACCGTGTTTCTTTACTCTAATTTTTCTTCAACCCTAGGAAAAACACTGTCTTTTCAATCTAATTATTCTTCAACCATAGGAAAAACAGTGGTTTTACACTCTAATTATTTTTCAACCCAAGGAAAAACAGTTTTTTTACTCTAATTATTCTTCAACCCTAGGAAGAACAGTGTTTTTTCATTCTAATTATTCTTCAACCCGAGGGAAAACAGTGTCTTTTCACTCTACTGATTCTTCAACCCTAATTATGACAGTGTTTTTTAAAATTAATTGTTCATCAACCCTAGGAAAAACAGTGTTTTTTAACTCTAATTCTTCTTCAATCCTATGAAAAACAGTGTTTTTTCACTGTAATTATCCTTCAAACCTAGGAAAAACAGTGTTTTTTCACTCTAATTTTCCTCCAACCCTAGGAAAAACAGTGTGTTTTCACTCTAATTATTTTTCAACCCTAGGATAAACAGTGTTTTTTTACTTTAATTATTCTTCAACCCTAGGATAAACAGTGTTTTTTCACTCTAATTATACATCAACCCTAGGAAAAACGGTGTGTTTTTTACTCTAATTCTTCTTCAAACCGAGGAAAAACAGTGATTTTTCACTCTAATTATCCTTCAACCCTAGGAAAAACAGTGTTTTTTCACTCTAATTGTTCTTCAACCCTAGGAAAAACTGTTTTTTACTCTCATTATTCCTCAAAACTAAGATAACAGTGTTTTTTCAGTCTAATTATTCTTCAACCCTAGGAAAAACAGTGCTTTTTAAACTAATTAGTCTTCAACACTAGGAAAAACATTGTTTTTTTACACTAATTATTCTTCAACCCTAGGAAAAACAGGTTTTTTTCAGTCTAATTATTCTTCAGTCCTAGGATATACAGTGTTATTTACTCTTGTTATTCTTCAACCCTAGGAAAAACCAATGTTTTTTCACTCTAATTATTCTTCAACCCTAGGAAAGCAGAGTTTTCTCACTCTAAATATTCTTCAACCCTGGGAAAAACAGTGTTTTCATAACTCTTGTTATCCTTCAACCCTAGGAAAGACAGTGTTTTTAACTCTTGTTATTTTTCAACCCCAGGAAAATCAGTGTTTATTAACTCTAATTATTCTTCAACCCTAGGTAAACGGTGTTTTTCACTCCAATTATTCTTCAACCCCAGGAAAAGCCGCGTTTTTTTCCTATAATTATTCTTTAACCCTACAAAAAAGTGTTTTTTCACTCTAATTATTCTTCAACCCTAGGAAAAACTTTGTTTTTTAAACTAATTATTTTTCAACTTTAGGAAAAACGGTGTTTTTTACTCTAATTATTCTTCTACCCAAGGAAAAACAGTGTTTTTCACTGTAATTAATCTTCAACCCTAGGAAAAACAGTGTTTCTTAACTCAGGTTATTCTTCAACTCTAGGAAAAACCGTGTTTCTTTACTCTAATTTTTCTTCAACCCTAGGATAAACACTGTCTTTTCAATCTAATTATTCTTCAACCATAGGAAAAACAGTGGTTTTTCACTCTAATTATTTTTCAACCCTAAGAAAAACAGTTTTTTTACTCTAATTATTCTTCAACCCTAGGAAGAACAGTGTTTTTTCATTCTAATTATTCTTCAACCCGAGGGAAAACAGTGTCTTTTCACTCTACGGATTCTTCAACCCTAGGAAAAACAGTGTTTTTTAAAACTAATTGTTCATCAACCCTAGGAAAAACAGTGTTTTTTAACTCTAATTCTTCTTCAACCCTATGAAAAACCATGTTTTTTCACTATAATTATCCTTCAAACCTAGGAAAAACAGTGTTTTTTCACTCTAATTTTCCTCCAACACTAGGAAAAACAGTGTGTTTTCACTCTAATTATTCATCAACCCTAGGAAAAACGGTGTTTTTTAACTCTAATTCTTCTTCAAGCCTAGGAAAAACAGTGATATTTCACTCTAATTATCCTTCAACCCTAGGAAAAACAGTGTTTTTTCACTCTAATTATTCTTCAACCCTAGAAAAAACTGTTTTTTTTACTCTCATTATTCCTCAAAACTACGATAACAGTGTTTTTTCAGTCTAATTATTCTTCAACCCTAGGAAAAACAGTGCTTTTTAAACTAATTAGTCTTCAACACTTGGAAAAACACTGTTTTTTTACACTAATTATTCTTCAACCCTAGGAAAAACCGTTTTTTTTTCAGTCTAATTATTCTTCAGTCCTAGTATATACAGTGTTATTTACTCTTGTTATTCTTTAACCCTAGGAAAAACCAATGTTTTTTCACTCTAATTATTCTTCAACCCTAGGAATGCAGAGTTTTCTCACTCTAAATATTCTTCAACCCTGGGAAAAACAGTGTTCTCATAACTCTTGTTATCCTTCAACCCTAGGAAAAACAGTGTTTTTAACTCTTGTTATTTTTCAACCCCAGGAAAATCAGTGTTTATTAACTCTAATTATTCTTCAACCCTAGGTAAACGGTGTTTTTCACTCTAATTATTCTTCAACCCCAAGAAAAGCCGCGTTTTTTTCCGTCTAATTATTCTTTAAACCTACAAAAAAGTGTTTTTTCACTCTAATTTTTCTTCAACCCTAGGAAAAACACTGTCTTTTCAAACTAATTATTCTTCAACCATAGGAAAAACAGTGGTTTTTCACTCTAATTATTTTTCAACCCTAGGAAAAACAGTTTTTTACTGTAATTATTCTTCAACCCTAGGAAGAACAGTGTTTTTTCATTCTAATTATTCTTCAACCCGAGGGAAAACAGTGTCTTTTCACTCTACTGATTCTTCAACCCTAATTAAGACAGTGTTTTTTAAAACTAATTGTTCATCAACCCTAGGAAAAACAGTGTTTTTTAACTCTAATTCTTCTTCAATCCTATGAAAAACAGTGTTTTTTCACTCTAATTATCCTTCAAACCTAGGAAAAACCGTGTTTTTTCACTCTAATTTTCCTCCAACCCTAGGAAAAACAGTGTCTTTTCACTCTAATTATTTTTCAACCCTAGGATAAACAGTGTTTTTTTACTTTAATTATTCTTCAACCCTAGGATAAACAGTGTTTTTTCACTCTAATTATTCATCAACCCTAGGAAAACGGTGTTTTTTTAACTCTAATTCTTCTTCAAACCTAGGAAAAACAGTGATTTTTCACTCTAATTATCCTTCAACCCTAGGAAAAACAGTGTTTTTTCACTCTAATTATTCTTCAACCCTAGGAAAAACTGCTTTTTACTCTCATTATTCCTCAAAACTACGATAACAGTGTTTTTTCAGTCTAACTATTCTTCAACCCTAGGAAAAACAGTGCTTTTTAAACTAATTATTCTTCAACACTAGGAAAAACTCTGTATTTTTACACTAATTATTCTTCAACCCTAGGAAAAACAGGTCTTTTTCAGTCTAATTATTCTTCAGTCCTAGGATATACAGTGTTATTTACTCTTGTTATTCTTCAACCCTAGGAAAAACCAATGTTTTTTCACTCTAATTATTCTTCAACCCTAGGAAAGCAGAGTTTTCTCACTCTAAATATTCTTCAACCCTGGGAAAAACAGTGTTTTCATAACACTTGTTATCCTTCAACCCTAGGAGAAACAGTGTTTTTAACTCTTGTTATTTTTCAACCCCAAGAAAATCAGTGTTTATTAACTCTAATTATTCTTCAACCCTAGGAAAGCGGTGTTTTTCACTCTAATTATTCTTCAACCCAAGGAAAAGCCGCGTTTTTTTTTATTTTTATTCTTTAACCCTACAAAAAAGTGTTTTTTCACTCTAATTATTATTCAACCCTAGGAAAAACTTTGTTTTTTAAACTAATTATTTTTCAACTTTAGGGAAGACAGTGTTTTTTTACTCTAATTATTCTTCTACCCAAGGAAGAGCAGTTTTTTTCACTGTAATTCATCTTCAACCCTAGGAAAAACAGTGTTTTTTAACTCTTGTTATACTTCAACTCTAGCAAAAACCGTGTTTTTACTCTAATTTTTCTTCAACCCTAGGAAAAACACTGTCTTTTCAATCTAATTATTCTTCAACCATAGAATAAACAGTGGATTTTCACTCTAATTATTTTTCAACCCTAGGAAAAACAGTTTTTTTACTCTAATTATTCTTCAACCCTAGGAAGAACAGTGTTTTTTCATTCTAATTATTCTTCAACCCGAGGAAAAACAGTGTCTTTTCACTCTACTGATTCTTCAACCCTAATTAAGACAGTGTTTTTTAAAACTAATTGTTCATCAACCCTAGGAAAAACAGTGTTTTTTAACTCTAATTCTTCTTCAACCCTATGAAAAACCGTGTTTTTTCACTCTAATTATCCTTCAAACATAGGAAAAACAGTGTTTTTTCACTCTAATTTTCCTCCAACCCTAGGAAAAACAGTGTGTTTTCACTCTAATTATTTTTCAACCCTAGGATAAACAGTGATTTTTTACTCTAATTATTCTTCAACCCTAGGAAAAATAGTGTTTTTCACTCTAATTATTCATCAACCCTAGGAAAAACGGTGTTTTTTAACTCTAATTCTTCTTCAAGCCTAGGAAAAACAGTGATTTTTCACTCTAATTATCCTTCAACCCTAGGAAAAACAGTGTTTTTTCACTCTAATTATTTTTCAACCCTAGGAAAAACTGTTTTTTTTACTCTCATTATTCCTCAAAACTACGATAACAGTGTTTTTTCAGTCTAATTATTCTTCAACCCTAGGAAAAACAGTGCTTTTTAAACTAATTAGTCTTCAACACTTGGAAAAACATTGTTTTTTACACTAATTATTCTTCAACCCTAGGAAAAACGGGTTTTTTCAGTCTAATTATTCTTCAGTCCTAGGATATACAGTGTTATTTACTCTTGTTATTCTTTAACCCTAGGAAAAACCAATGTTTTTTCACTCTAATTATTCTTCAACCCTAGGAAAGCAGAGTTTTCTCACTCTAAATATTCTTCAACCCTGGGAAAAACAGTGTTTTCATAACTCTTGTTATCCTTCAACCCTAGGAAATACAGTGTTTTTAACTCTTGTTATTTTTCAACCCCAGGAAAATCAGTGTTTATTAACTCTAATTATTCTTCAACCCTAGGTAAACGGTGTTTTTCACACTAATTATTCTTCAACCCCAGGAAAAGCCGCGTTTTTTCCCTCTAATTATTCTTTAAACCTACAAAAAAGTGTTTTTTCACTCTAATTATTCTTCAACCCTAGGAAAAACTTTGTTTTTTAAACTAATTATTTTTCAACTTTAGGAAAAACAGTGTTTTTTTACTCTAATTATTCTTCTACCCAAGGAAAAGCAGTGTTTTTCACTGTAATTAATCTCTTCAACCCTAGGAAAAACAGTGTTTTTAACTCTTGTTATTCTTCAACTCTAGGAAAAACCGTGTTTCTTTACTCTAAATTTTCTTCAACCCTAGGATAAACACTGTCTTTTCAATCAAATTATTCTTCAACCATAGGAAAAACAGTGGTTTTTCACTCTAATTATTTTTCAACCCTAAGAAAAACAGTTTTTTTACTCTAATTATTCTTCAACCCTAGGAAGAACAGTGTTTTTTCATTCTAATTATTCTTCAACCCGAGGGAAAACAATGTCTTTTCACTCTACTGATTCTTCAACCCTAGGAAAAACAGTGTTTTCTAAAACTAATTGTTCATCAACCCTAGGAAAAACAGTGTTTTTTAAAACTAAATGTTCATCAACCCTAGGAAAAACAGTGTTTTTTAACTCTAATTATTCTTCAACCCTATGAAAAACAGTGTTTTTTCACTCTATTTATCCTTCAAACCTAGGAAAAACAGTTTTTTTTCACTCTAATTTTCCTCCAACCCTAGGAAAAACAGTGTGTTTTCACTCTAATTATTTTTCAACCCTAGGATAAACAGTGTTTTTTTACTCTAATTATTCTTCAACCCTAGGAAAAACAGTGTTTTTTCACTCTATTTATTCATCAACCCTAGGAAAAACGGTGTTTTTTTACTCTAATTCTTCTTCAAACCTAGGAAAAACAGTGATTTTTTACTCTAATTATCCTTCAACCCTAGGAAAAACAGTGTTTTTTCACTCTAATTGTTCTTCAACCCTAGGAAAAACTGTTTTTTACTCTCATTATTCCTCAAAACTACGATAACAGTGTTTTTTCAGTCTAATTATTCTTCAACCCTAGGAAAAACAGTGCTTTTTAAACTAATTAGTCTTCAACACTAGGAAAAACATTGTTTTTTTACACTAATTATTCTTCAACCCTAGGAAAAACAGGTTTTTTTCAGTCTAATTATTCTTCAGTCCTAGGATATACAGTGTTATTTACTCTTGTTATTCTTCAACCCTAGGAAAAACCAATGTTTTTTCACTCTAATTATTCTTCAACCCTAGGAAAGCAGTTTTCTCACTCTAAATATTCTTCAACCCTGGGAAAAACAGTGTTTTCATAACTCTTGTTATCCTTCAACCCTAGGAAAGAAAGTGATTTTAACTCTTGTTATTTTTCAACCCCAGGAAAATCAGTGTTTATTAACTCTAATTATTCTTCAACCCTAGGTAAACGGTGTTTTTCACTCCAATTATTCTTCAACCCCAGGAAAAGCCGCGTTTTTTTCCTCTAATTATTCTTTAACCCTACAAAAATGTGTTTTTTCACTCTAATTATTCTTCAACCCTAGGAAAAACTTTGTTTTTTAAACTAATTATTTTTTAACTTTAGGAAAAACGGTGTTTTTACTCTAATTATTCTTCTACCCAAGGAAAAACAGTGTTTTTCACTGTAATTAATCTTCAACCCTAGGAAAAACAGTGTTTTTAACTCAGGTTATTCTTCAACTCTAGGAAAAACCGTGTTTCTTTACTCTAATTTTTCTTCAACCCTAGGATAAACACTGTCTTTTCAATCTAATTATTCTTCAACCATAGGAAAAACAGTGGTTTTTCACTCTAATTATTTTTCAACCCTAAGAAAAACAGTTTTTTTACTCTAATTATTCTTCAACCCTAGGAAGAACAGTGTTTTTTCATTCTAATTATTCTTCAACCCGAGGGAAAACAGTGTCTTTTCACTCTACTGATTCTTCAACCCTAGGAAAAACAGTGTTTTTTAAAACTAATTGTTCATCAACCCTAGGAAAAACAGTGTTTTTAACTCTAATTCTTCTTCAACCCTATGAAAAACCGTGTTTTTTCACTCCAATTATCCTTCAAACCTAGGAAAAACAGTGTTTTTTCACTCTAATTTTCCTCCAACCCTAGGAAAAACAGTGTGTTTTCACTCTAATTATTCATCAACCCTAGGAAAAACGGTGTTTTTTTAACTCTAATTCTTCTTCAAGCCTAGGAAAAACAGTGTTTTTCACTCTAATTATTCATCAACCCTAGGAAAAACGGTGTTTTTTAACTCTAATTCTTCTTCAAGCCTAGGAAAAACCGTGATTTTTCACTCTAATTATCCTTCAACCCTAGGAAAAACAGTGTTTTTTCACTCTAATTATTCTTCAACCCTAGGAAAAACTGTTTTTTTACTCTCATTATTCCTCAAAACTACGATAACAGTGTTTTTTCTGTCTAATTATTCTTCAACCCTAGGAAAAACAGTGCTTTTTAAACTAATTAGTCTTCAACACTTGGAAAAACATTGTTTTTTACACTAATTATTCTTCAACCCTAGGAAAAACAGATTTTTTTCAGTCTAATTATTCTTCAGTCCTAGGATATACAGTGTTATTTACTCTTGTTATTCTTTAACCCTAGGAAAAACCAATGTTTTTTCACTCTAATTATTCTTCAACCCTAGGAAAGCAGAGTTTTCTCACTCTAAATATTCTTCAACCCTGGGAAAAACAGTGTTTTCATAACTCTTGTTATCCTTCAACCCTAGGAAAAACAGTGTTTTTAACCCTTGTTATTTTTCAACCCCAGGAAAATCAGTGTTTATTAACTCTAATTATTCTTCAACCCTAGGTAAACGGTGTTTTTCACTCTAATTATTCTTCAACCCCAGGAAAAGCCGCGTTTTTTCCCTCTAATTATTCTTTAAACCTACAAAAAAGTGTTTTTTCACTCTAATTATTCTTCAACCCTAGGAAAAACTGTTTTTTTTACTCTCACTATTCCTCAAAACTACGATAACAGTGTCTTTTCAGTCTAATTATTCTTCAACCCTAGGAAAAACAGTGCTTTTTAAACTAATTAGTCTTCAACACTTGGAAAAACATTGTTTTTTACACTAATTATTCTTCAACCCTAGGAAAAACAGATTTTTTTCAGTCTAATTATTCTTCAGTCCTAGGATATACAGTGTTATTTACTCTTGTTATTCTTTAACCCTAGGAAAAACCAATGTTTTTTCACTCTAATTATTCTTCAACCCTAGGAAAGCAGAGTTTTCTCACTCTAAATATTCTTCAACGCTGGGAAAAACAGTGTTTTCATAACTCTTGTTATCCTTCAACCCTAGGAAAAACAGTGTTTTTTAACTCTTGTTATTCTTCAACTCTAGGAAAAACCGTGTTTCTTTACTCTAATTTTTCTTCAACCCTAGGATAAACACTGTCTTTTCAATCAAATTATTCTTCAACCATAGGAAAAACAGTGGTTTTTCACTCTAATTATTTTTCAACCCTAAGAAAAACAGTTTTTTTACTCTAATTATTCTTCAACCCTAGGAAGAACAGTGTTTTTTCATTCTAATTATTCTTCAACCCGAGGGAAAACAGTGTCTTTTCACTCTACTGATTCTTCAACCCTAGGAAAAACAGAGTTTTTTAAAACTAATTGTTCATCAACCCTAGGAAAAACAGTGTTTTTTCACTCTAATTATCCTTCAAACCTAGGAAAAACAGTGTTTTTTCACTCTAATTTTCCTCCAACCCTAGGAAGAACAGTGTGTTTTCAATCTAATTATTTTTCAACCCTAGGAAAAACAGTGTTTTTTCACTCTAATTATTCATCAACCCTAGGAAAAACGGTGTGTTTTTTACTCTAAATCTTCTTCAAACCTAGGAAAAACAGTGATTTTTCACTCTAATTATCCTTCAACCCTAGAAAAAACAGTGTTTTTTCACTCTAATTATTCTTTAACCCTGGGAAAAACAGTGTTTTATCACTCTAATTATTCTTCAACCCTAGGAAAAACTGTTTTTGACTCTCATTATTCCTCAAAACTAAGATAACAGTGTTTTTTCTGTCTAATTATTCTTCAACCCTAGGAAAAACAGTGCTTTTTGAACTAATTATTCTTCAACACTAGGAAAAACACTGTTTTTTACACTAATTATTCTTCAACTCAAGGAAAAACAGGTTTTTTCAGTCTAATTATTCTTCAGTCCTAGGATATACAGTGTTATTTACTCTTGTTATTCTTCAACCCAAGGAAAAACCAAGGTTTTTTAACTCTAATTATTCTTCAACCCAAGGAAAGCTGAGTTTTCTCACTCTAAATATTCTTCAACCCTGGGAAAAACAGTGTTTTCATAACTCTTGTTATCCTTCAACCCTAGGAAAAACAGTGTTTTTTAACTCTTGTTATTCTTCAACTCTAGGAAAAACCGTGTTTCTTTACTCTAATTTTTCTTCAACCCTAGGAAAAACACTGTCTTTTCAATCTAATTATTCTTCAACCATAGGAAAAACAGTGGTTTTTCACTCTAATTATTTTTCAACCCAAGGAAAAACAGTTTTTTTTACTCTAATTATTCTTCAACCCTAGAAAGAACAGTGTTTTTTCATTCTAATTATTCTTCAACCCGAGGGAAAACAGTGTCTTTTCACTCTACTGATTCTTCAACCCTAGGAAAAACAGTGTTTTTTAAAACTAAATGTTCATCAACCCAAGGAAAAACAGTGTTTTTTAACTCTAATTCTTATCCAACCCTATGAAAAACAGTGTTTTTTCACTCTATTTATCCTTCAAACCTAGGAAAAACAGTGTTTTTTCACTCTAATTTTCCTCCAACCCTAGGAAAAACAGTGTGTTTTCACTCTAATTATTTTTCAACCCTAGGATAAACAGTGTTTTTTTACTCTAATTATTCTTCAACCCTAGGAAAAACAGTGTTTTTTCACTCTATTTATTCATCAACCCTAGGAAAAACGGTGTTTTTATACTCTAATTCTTCTTCAAACCTAGGAAAAACAGTGATTTTTCACTCTAATTATCCTTCAACCCTAGGAAAAACAGTGTTTTTTCACTCTAATTGTTCTTCAACCCTAGGAAAAACTGTTTTTTACTCTCATTATTCCTCAAAACTACGATAACAGTGTTTTTTCAGTCTAATTATTCTTCAACCCTAGGAAAAACAGTGCTTTTTAAACTAATTAGTCTTCAACACTAGGAAAAACATTGTTTTTTTACACTACTTATTCTTCAACCCTAGGAAAAACAGGTTTTTTTCAGTCTAATTATTCTTCAGTCCTAGGATATACAGTGTTATTTACTCTTGTTATTCTTCAACCCTAGGAAAAACCAATGTTTTTTCACTCTAATTATTCTTCAAGCCTAGGAAAGCAGAGTTTTCTCACTCTAAATATTCTTCAACCCTGGGAAAAACAGTGTTTTCATAACTCTTGTAATCCTTCAACGCTAGGAAAGACAGTGTTTTTAACTCTTGTTATTTTTCAACCCCAGGAAAATCAGTGTTTATTAACTCTAATTATTCTTCAACCCTAGGTAAACGGTGTTTTTCACTCGAATTATTTTTCAACCCCAGGAAAAGCCGCGTTTTTTTTCCTCTAATTATTCTTTAACCCTACAAAAAGTGTTTTTTCACTCTAATTATTCTTCAACCCTAGGAAAAACTTTGTTTTTTAAACTAATTATTTTTTAACTTTAGGAAAAACGGTGTTTTTTACTCTAATTATTCTTCTACCCAAGGAAAAACAGTGTTTTTCACTGTAATTAATCTTCAACCCTAGGAAAAACAGTGTTTTTTAAATCAGGTTATTCTTCAACTCTAGGAAAAACCGTGTTTCTTTACTCTAATTTTTCTTCAACCCTAGGATAAACACTGTCTTTTCAATCTAATTATTCTTCAACCATAGGAAAAACAGTGGTTTTTCACTCAAATTATTTTTCAACCCTAAGAAAAACAGTTTTTTTACTCTAATTATTCTTCAACCCTAGGAAGAACAGTGTTTTTTCATTCTAATTATTCTTCAACCCGAGGGAAAACAGTGTCTTTTCACTCTACTGATTCTTCAACCCTAGGAAAAACAGTGTTTTTTAAAACTAATTGTTCATCAACCCTAGGAAAAACAGTGTTTTTTAACTCTAATTCTTCTTCAACCCTATGAAAAACCGTGTTTTTTTCACTCTAATTATCCTTCAAACCTAGGAAAAACAGTGTTTTTTCACTCTAATTTTCCTCCAACCCTAGGAAAAACAGTGTGTTTTCACTCTAATTATTCATCAACCCTAGGAAAAACGGTGTTTTTTAACTCTAATTCTTCTTCAAGCCTAGGAAAAACAGTGATTTTTCACTCTAATTATCCTTCAACCCTAGGAAAAACAGTGTTTTATCACTCTAATTATTCTTCAACACTAGGAAAGCAGAGTTTTCTCACTCTAAATATTCCTCAACCCTGGGAAAAACAGTGTTTTCTTAACTCTTGTTATTCTTCAACCCTAGGAAAAACAGTGTTTTTAACTCTTGTTATTTTTCAACCCCAGGAAAATCAGTGTTTATTAACTCTAATTATTCTTTTACCCTAGGAAAACGGTGTTTTTCACTCCAATTATTCTTCAACCCCAGGAAAAGCCGCGTTTTTTCCTCTAATTATTCTTTAACCCTACAAAAAAGTGTTTTTTCACTCTAATTATTCTTCAACCCTAGGAAAAACTTTGTTTTTTAAACGAATTATTTTTCAACTTTAGGGAAAACAGTGTTTTTTTACTCTAATTATTCTTCTACCCAAGGAAAAACAGTGTTTTTCACTGTGATTAATCTTCAACCCTAGGAAAAACAGTGTTTTTTAACTCTTGTTATTCTTCAACTCTAGGAAAAACCGTGTTTCTTTACTCTAATTTTTCTTCAACCCTAAGATAAACACTGTCTTTTCAATCTAATTATTCTTCAACCATAGGAAAAACAATGGTTTTTCACTCTAATTATTTTTCAACCCTAAGAAAAACAGTTTTTTTACTCTAATTATTCTTCAACCCTAGGAAGAACAGTGTTTTTTCATTCTAATTATTCTTCATCCCGAGGGAAAACAGTGTCTTTTCACTCTACTGATTCTTCAACCCTAGGAAATACAGTGTTTTTTAAAACTAATTGTTCATCAACCCTAGGAAAAACAGTGTTTTTTAACTCTAATTCTTCTTCAACCCTATGAAAAACCGTGTTTTTTCACTCTAATTATCCTTCAACCCTAGGAAAAACAGTGTTTTTTCACTCTAATTATTCTTCAACCCTAGGAAAAACTGTTTTTTTACTCTCATTATTCCTCAAAACTACGATAACAGTGTTTTTTCTGTCTAATTATTCTTCAACCCTAGGAAAAACAGTGCTTTTTAAACTAATTAGTCTTCAACACTTGGAAAAACATTGTTTTTTACACTAATTATTCTTCAACCCTAGGAAAAACAGATTTTTTTCAGTCTAATTATTCTTCAGTCCTAGGATATACAGTGTTATTTACTCTTGTTATTCTTTAACCCTAGGAAAAACCAATGTTTTTTCACTCTAATTATTCTTCAACCCTAGGAAAGCAGAGTTTTCTCACTCTAAATATTCTTCAACCCTGGGAAAAACAGTGTTTTCATAACTCTTGTTATCCTTCAACCCTAGGAAAAACAGTGTTTTTAACCCTTGTTATTTTTCAACCCCAGGAAAATCAGTGTTTATTAACTCTAATTATTCTTCAACCCTAGGTAAACGGTGTTTTTCACTCTAATTATTCTTCAACCCCAGGAAAAGCCGCGTTTTTTTCCTCTAATTATTCTTTAAACCTACAAAAAAGTGTTTTTTTCACTCTAATTATTCTTCAACCCTAGGAAAAACTGTTTTTTTACTCTCACTATTCCTCAAAACTACGATAACAGTGTCTTTTCAGTCTAATTATTCTTCAACCCTAGGAAAAACAGTGCTTTTTAAACTAATTAGTCTTCAACACTTGGAAAAACATTGTTTTTTACACTAATTATTCTTCAACCCTAGGAAAAACAGATTTTTTTCAGTCTAATTATTCTTCACTCCTAGGATATACAGTGTTATTTACTCTTGTTATTCTTTAACCCTAGGAAAAACCAATGTTTTTTCACTCTAATTATTCTTCAACCCTAGGAAAGCAGAGTTTTCTCACTCTAAATATTCTTCAACGCTGGGAAAAACAGTGTTTTCATAACTCTTGTTATCCTTCAACCCTAGGAAAAACAGTGTTTTTTAACTCTTGTTATTCTTCAACTCTAGGAAAAACCGTGTTTCTTTACTCTAATTTTTCTTCAACCCTAGGATAAACACTGTCTTTTCAATCAAATTATTCTTCAACCATAGGAAAAACAGTGGTTTTTCACTCTAATTATTTTTCAACCCTAAGAAAAACAGTTTTTTTACTCTAATTATTCTTCAACCCTAGGAAGAACAGTGTTTTTTCATTCTAATTATTCTTCAACCCGAGGAAAACAGTGTCTTTTCACTCTACTGATTCTTCAACCCTAGGAAAAACAGAGTTTTTTAAAACTAATTGTTCATCAACCCTAGGAAAAACAGTGTTTTTTCACTCTAATTATCCTTCAAACCTAGGAAAAACAGTGTTTTTTCACTCTAATTTTCCTCCAACCCTAGGAAGAACAGTGTGTTTTCACTCTAATTATTTTTCAACCCTAGGAAAAACAGTGTTTTTTCACTCTTATTATTCATCAACCCTAGGAAAAACGGTGTGTTTTTTACTCTAATTCTTCTTCAAACCTAGGAAAAACAGTGATTTTTCACTCTAATTATCCTTCAACCCTAGAAAAAACAGTGTTTTTTCACTCTAATTATTCTTTAACCCTGGGAAAAACAGTGTTTTATCACTCTAATTATTCTTCAACCCTAGGAAAAACTGTTTTTGACTCTCATTATTCCTCAAAACTAAGATAACAGTGTTTTTTCTGTCTAATTATTCTTCAACCCTAGGAAAAACAGTGCTTTTTGAACTAATTATTCCTCAACACTAGGAAAAACACTGTTTTTTACACTAATTATTCTTCAACTCAAGGAAAAACAGGTTTTTTCAGTCTAATTATTCTTCAGTCCTAGGATATACAGTGTTATTTACTCTTGTTATTCTTCAACCCAAGGAAAAACCAAGGTTTTTTAACTCTAATTATTCTTCAACCCAAGGAAAGCTGAGTTTTCTCACTCTAAATATTCTTCAACCCTGGGAAAAACAGTGTTTTCATAACTCTTGTTATCCTTCAACCCTAGGAAAAACAGTGTTTTTTAACTCTTGTTATTCTTCAACTCTAGGAAAACCCGTGTTTCTTTACTCTAATTTTTCTTCAACCCTAGGAAAAACACTGTCTTTTCAATCTAATTATTCTTCAACCATAGGAAAAACAGTGGTTTTTCACTCTAATTATTTTTCAACCCAAGGAAAAACAGTTTTTTTACTCTAATTATTCTTCAACCCTAGAAAGAACAGTGTTTTTTCATTCTAATTATTCTTCAACCCGAGGGAAAACAGTGTCTTTTCACTCTACTGATTCTTCAACCCTAGGAAAAACAGTGTTTTTTAAAACTAAATGTTCATCAACCCAAGGAAAAACAGTGTTTTTTAACTCTAATTCTTATCCAACCCTATGAAAAACAGTGTTTTTTCACTCTATTTATCCTTCAAACCTAGGAAAAACAGTGTTTTTTCACTCTAATTTTCCTCCAACCCTAGGAAAAACAGTGTGTTTTCACTCTAATTATTTTTCAACCCTAGGATAAACAGTGTTTTTTTACTCTAATTATTCTTCAACCCTAGGAAAAACAGTGTTTTTTCACTCTATTTATTCATCAACCCTAGGAAAAACGGTGTTTTTTTACTCTAATTCTTCTTCAAACCTAGGAAAAACAGTGATTTTTCACTCTAATTATCCTTCAACCCTAGGAAAAACAGTGTTTTTTCACTCTAATTGTTCTTCAACCCTAGGAAAAACTGTTTTTTACTCTCATTATTCCTCAAAACTACGATAACAGTGTTTTTTCAGTCTAATTATTCTTCAACCCTAGGAAAAACAGTGCTTTTTAAACTAATTAGTCTTCAACACTAGGAAAAACATTGTTTTTTTACACTACTTATTCTTCAACCCTAGGAAAAACAGGTTTTTTTCAGTCTAATTATTCTTCAGTCCTAGGATATACAGTGTTATTTACTCTTGTTATTCTTCAACCCTAGGAAAAACCAATGTTTTTTCACTCTAATTATTCTTCAACCCTAGGAAAGCAGAGTTTTCTCACTCTAAATATTCTTCAACCCTGGGAAAAACAGTGTTTTCATAACTCTTGTAATCCTTCAACGCTAGGAAAGACAGTGTTTTTAACTCTTGTTATTTTTCAACCCCAGGAAAATCAGTGTTTATTAACTCTAATTATTCTTCAACCCTAGGTAAACGGTGTTTTTCACTCGAATTATTTTTCAACCCCAGGAAAAGCCGCGTTTTTTTTCCTCTAATTATTCTTTAACCCTACAAAAAGTGTTTTTTCACTCTAATTATTCTTCAACCCTAGGAAAAACTTTGTTTTTTAAACTAATTATTTTTTAACTTTAGGAAAAACGGTGTTTTTTACTCTAATTATTCTTCTACCCAAGGAAAAACAGTGTTTTTCACTGTAATTAATCTTCAACCCTAGGAAAAACAGTGTTTTTTAACTCAGGTTATTCTTCAACTCTAGGAAAAACCGTGTTTCTTTACTCTAATTTTTCTTCAACCCTAGGATAAACACTGTCTTTTCAATCTAATTATTCTTCAACCATAGGAAAAACAGTGGTTTTTCACTCAAATTATTTTTCAACCCTAAGAAAAACATTTTTTTTACTCTAATTATTCTTCAACCCTAGGAAGAACAGTGTTTTTTCATTCTAATTATTCTTCAACCCGAGGGAAAACAGTGTCTTTTCACTCTACTGATTCTTCAACCCTAGGAAAAACAGTGTTTTTTAAAACTAATTGTTCATCAACCCTAGGAAAAACAGTGTTTTTTAACTCTAATTCTTCTTCAACCCTATGAAAAACCGTGTTTTTTTCACTATAATTATCCTTCAAACCTAGGAAAAACAGTGTTTTTTCACTCTAATTTTCCTCCAACCCTAGGAAAAACAGTGTGTTTTCACTCTAATTATTCATCAACCCTAGGAAAAACGGTGTTTTTTAACTCTAATTCTTCTTCAAGCCTAGGAAAAACAGTGATTTTTCACTCTAATTATCCTTCAACCCTAGGAAAAACAGTGTTTTATCACTCTAATTATTCTTCAACCCTAGGAAAAACTGTTTTTTACTCTCATTATTCCTCAAAACTACGATAACAGTGTTTTTTCAGTCTAATTATTCTTCAACCCTAGGAAAAATAGTGCTTTTTAAACTAATTATTCTTCAACACTAGGAAAAACACTGTTTTTTTACACTAATTATTCTTCAAACCTAGGAAAATCAGGTTTTTTTCAGTCTAATTATTCTTCAGTCATAGGATATACAGTGTTATTTACTCTTGTTATTCTTCAACCCTAGGAAAAACAATGTTTTTTCACTCTAATTATTCTTCAACACTAGGAAAGCAGAGTTTTCTCACTCTAAATATTCCTCAACCCTGGGAAAAACAGTGTTTTCTTAACTCTTGTTATTCTTCAACCCTAGGAAAAACAGTGTTTTTAACTCTTGTTATTTTTCAACCCCAGGAAAATCAGTGTTTATTAACTCTAATTATTCTTTTACCCTAGGAAAACGGTGTTTTTCACTCCAATTATTCTTCAACCCCAGGAAAAGCCGCGTTTTTTCCTCTAATTATTCTTTAACCCTACAAAAAAGTGTTTTTTCACTCTAATTATTCTTCAACCCTAGGAAAAACTTTGTTTTTTAAACGAATTATTTTTCAACTTTAGGGAAAACAGTGTTTTTTTACTCTAATTATTCTTCTACCCAAGGAAAAACAGTGTTTTTCACTGTGATTAATCTTCAACCCTAGGAAAAACAGTGTTTTTTAACTCTTGTTATTCTTCAACTCTAGGAAAAACCGTGTTTCTTTACTCTAATTTTTCTTCAACCCTAAGATAAACACTGTCTTTTCAATCTAATTATTCTTCAACCATAGGAAAAACAATGGTTTTTCACTCTAATTATTTTTCAACCCTAAGAAAAACAGTTTTTTTACTCTAATTATTCTTCAACCCTAGGAAGAACAGTGTTTTTTCATTCTAATTATTCTTCATCCCGAGGGAAAACAGTGTCTTTTCACTCTACTGATTCTTCAACCCTAGGAAATACAGTGTTTTTTAAAACTAATTGTTCATCAACCCTAGGAAAAACAGTGTTTTTTAACTCTAATTCTTCTTCAACCCTATGAAAAACCGTGTTTTTTCACTCTAATTATCCTTCAAACCTAGGAAAAACAGTGTTTTTTCACTCTAATTTTCCTCCAACCCTAGGAAAAACAGTGTGTTTTCACTCTAATTATTTTACAACCCTAGGATAAACAGTGATTTTTTACTCTAATTATTCTTCAACCCTAGGAAAAATAGTGTTTTTCACTCTAATTATTCATCAACCCTAGGAAAAACGGTGTTTTTTAACTCTAATTCTTCTTCAAGCCTAGGAAAAACAGTGATTTTTCACTCTAATTATCCTTCAACCCTAGGAAAAACAGTGTTTTTTCACTCTAGTTATTCTTCAACCCTAGAAAAAACTGTTTTTTTTACTCTCATTATTCCTCAAAACTACGTTAACAGTGTTTTATCAGTCTAATTATTCTTCAACCCTAGGAAAAACAGTGCTTTTTAAACTAATTAGTCTTCAACACTTGGAAAAACACTGTTTTTTACACTAATTATTCTTCAACCCTAGGAAAAACAGGTTTTTTTCAGTCTAATTATTCTTCAGTCCTAGGATATACAGTGTTATTTACTCTTGTTATTCTTTAACCCTAGGAAAAACCAATGTTTTTTCACTCTAATTATTCTTCAACCCTAGGAAAGCAGAGTTTTCTCACTCTAAATATTCCTCAACCCTGGGAAAAACAGTGTTTTCATAACTCTTGATATCCTTCAACCCTAGGAAAAACAGTGTTTTTAACTCTTGTTATTTTTCAACCCCAGGAAAATCAGTGTTTATTAACTCTAATTATTCTTCAACCCTAGGTAAACGGTGTTTTTCACTCGAATTATTCTTCAACCCCAGGAAAAGCCGCGTTTTTTCCCCCTCTAATTATTCTTTAACCCTACAAAAAAGTGTTTTTTCACTCTAATTATTCTTCAACCCTAGGAAAAACTTTGTTTTTTAAACTAATTATTTTTTAACTTTAGGAAAAACGGTGTTTTTTACTCTAATTATTCTTCTACCCAAGGAAAAACAGTGTTTTTCACTGTAATTAATCTTCAACCCTAGGAAAAACAGTGTTTTTTAACTCAGGTTATTCTTCAACTCTAGGAAAAACCGTGTTTCTTTACTCTAATTTTTCTTCAACCCTAGGATAAACACTGTCTTTTCAATCTAATTATTCTTCAACCATAGGGAAAACAGTGGTTTTTCACTCAAATTATTTTTCAACCCTAAGAAAAACAGTTTTTTTACTCTAATTATTCTTCAACCCTAGGAAGAACAGTGTTTTTTCATTCTAATTATTCTTCAACCCGAGGGAAAACAGTGTCTTTTCACTCTACTGATTCTTCAACCCTAGGAAAAACAGTGTTTTTTAAAACTAATTGTTCATCAACCCTAGGAAAAACAGTGTTTTTTAACTCTAATTCTTCTTCAACCCTATGAAAAACCGTGTTTTTTTCACTCTAATTATCCTTCAACCCTAGGAAAAACAGTGTTTTTTCACTCTAATTATTCATCAACCCTAGGAAAAACGGTGTGTGTTTTACTCTAATTCTTCTTCAAACCTAGGAAAAACAGTGATTTTTCACTCTAATTATCCTTCAACCCTAGAAAAAACAGTGTTTTTTACTCTAATTATTCTTTAACCCTGGGAAAAACAGTGTTTTATCACTCTAATTATTCTTCAACCCTAGGAAAAACTGTTTTTGACTCTCATTATTCCTCAAAACTAAGATAACAGTGTTTTTTCTGTCTAATTATTCTTCAACCCTAGGAAAAACAGTGCTTTTTAAACTAATTATTCTTCAACACTAGGAAAAACACTGTTTTTTACACTAATTATTCTTCATCTCTAGGAAAAACAGGTTTTTTCAGTCTAATTATTCTTCAGTCCTAGGATATACAGTGTTATTTACTCTTGTTATTCTTCAACCCAAGGAAAAACCAATGTTTTTTCACTCTAATTATTCTTCAACCCAAGGAAAGCTGAGTTTTCTCACTCTAAATATTCTTCAACCCTGGGAAAAACAGTGTTTTTTAACTCTTGTTATTCTTCAACTCTAGGAAAAACCGTGTTTCTTTACTCTAATTTTTCTTCAACCCTAGGAAAAACACTGTCTTTTCAATCTAATTATTCTTCAACCATAGGAAAAACAGTGGTTTTTCACTCTAATTATTTTTCAACCCAAGGAAAAACAGTTTTTTTACTCTAATTATTCTTCAACCCTAGGAAGAACAGGGTTTTTTCATTCTAATTATTCTTCAACCCGAGGGAAAACAGTGTCTTTTCACTCTACTGATTCTTCAACCCTAGGAAAAACAGTGTTTTTTAAAACTAAATGTTCATCAACCCTAGGAAAAACAGTGTTTTTTAACTCTAATTCTTCTTCAACCCTATGAAAAACAGTGTTTTTCACTCTTTTTATCCTTCAAACCTAGGAAAAACAGTGTTTTTTCACTCTAATTTTCCTCCAACCCTAGGAAAAACAGTGTGTTTTCACTCTAATTATTTTTCAACCCTAGGATAAACAGTGTTTTTTTACTCTAATTATTCTTCAACCCTAGGAAGAACAGTGTTTTTTCACTCTATTTATTCATCCACCCTAGGAAAAACGGTGTTTTTTTTACTCTTATTCTTCTTCAAACCTAGGAAAAACAGTGATTTTTCACTCTATTTATCCTTCAACCCTAGGAAAAACAGTGTTTTTTCACTCTAATTGTTCTTCAACCCTAGGAAAAACTGTTTTTTTTATCTCATTATTCCTCAAAACTAAGATAACAGTGTTTTTTCAGTCTAATTATTCTTCAACCCTAGGAAAAACTGTGCTTTTTAAACTAATTAGTCTTCAACACTTGGAAAAACATTGTTTTTTACACTAATTATTCTTCAACCCTAGGAAAAACAGGTTTTTTTCAGTCTAATTATTCTTCAGTCCTAGGATATACAGTGTTATTTACTCTTGTTATTCTTTAACCCTAGGAAAAACCAATGTTTTTTCACTCTAATTATTCTTCAACCCTAGGAAAGCAGAGTTTTCTCACTCTAAATATTCTTCAACCCTGGGAAAAACAGTGTTTTCATAACTCTTGATATCCTTCAACCCTAGGAAAAACAGTGTTTTTAACTCTTGTTATTTTTCAACCCCAGGAAAATCAGTGTTTATTAACTCTAATTATTCTTCAACCCTAGGTAAACGGTGTTTTTCACTCGAATTATTCTTCAACCCCAGGAAAAGCCGCGTTTTTTTCCCCTCTAATTATTCTTTAACCCTACAAAAAAGTGTTTTTTCACTCTTAGTATTCTTCAACCCTAGGAAAAACTTTGTTTTTTAAACTAATTATTTTTTAACTTTAGGAAAAACGGTGTTTTTTACTCTAATTATTCTTCTACCCAAGGAAAAACAGTGTTTTTCACTGTAATTAATCTTCAACCCTAGGAAAAACAGTGTTTTTTAACTCAGGTTATTCTTCAACTCTAGGAAAAACCGTGTTTCTTTACTCTAATTTTTCTTCAACCCTAGGATAAACACTGTCTTTTCAATCTAATTATTCTTCAACCATAGGAAAAACAGTGGTTTTTCACTCAAATTATTTTTCAACCCTAAGAAAAACAGTTTTTTTACTCTAATTATTCTTCAACCCTAGGAAGAACAGTGTTTTTTCATTCTAATTATTCTTCAACCCGAGGGAAAACAGTGTCTTTTCACTCTACTGATTCTTCAACCCTAGGAAAAACAGTGTTTTTTAAAACTAATTGTTCATCAACCCTAGGAAAAACAGTGTTTTTTAACTCTAATTCTTCTTCAACCCTATGAAAAACCGTGTTTTTTTCACTCTAATTATCCTTCAAACCTAGGAAAAACAGTGTTTTTTCACTCTAATTTTCCTCCAACCCTAGGAAAAACAGTGTGTTTTCACTCTAATTATTCATCAACCCTAGGAAAAACGGTGTTTTTTTAACTCTTATTCTTCTTCAAGCCTAGGAATAACAGTGTTTATCACTCTAATTATTCATCAACCCTAGGAAAAACGGTGTTTTTTAACTCTAATTCTTCTTCAAGCCTAGGAAAAACAGTGATTTTTCTCTCTAATTATCCTTCAACCCTAGGAAAAACAGTGTTTTATCACTCTAATTATTCTTCAACCCTAGGAAAAACTGTTTTTTACTCTCATTATTCCTCAAAACTACGATAACAGTGTTTTTTCAGTCTAATTATTCTTCAACCCTAGGAAAAATAGTGCTTTTTAAACTAATTATTCTTCAACACTAGGAAAAACACTGTTTTTTTACACTAATTATTCTTCAAACCTAGGAAAATCAGGTTTTTTTCAGTCTAATTATTCTTCAGTCATAGGATATACAGTGTTATTTACTCTTGTTATTCTTCAACCCTAGGAAAAACAATGTTTTTTCACTCTAATTATTCTTCAACACTAGGAAAGCAGAGTTTTCTCACTCTAAATATTCCTCAACCCTGGGAAAAACAGTGTTTTCTTAACTCTTGTTATTCTTCAACCCTAGGAAAAACAGTGTTTTTAACTCTTGTTATTTTTCAACCCCAGGAAAATCAGTGTTTATTAACTCTAATTATTCTTTTACCCTAGGAAAACGGTGTTTTTCACTCCAATTATTCTTCAACCCCAGGAAAAGCCGCGTTTTATTCCTCTAATTATTCTTTAACCCTACAAAAAAGTGTTTTTTCACTCTAATTATTCTTCAACCCTAGGAAAAACTTTGTTTTTTAAACGAATTATTTTTCAACTTTAGGGAAAACAGTTTTTTTTTACTCTAATTATTCTTCTACCCAAGGAAAAACAGTGTTTTTCACTGTGATTAATCTTCAACCCTAGGAAAAACAGTGTTTTTTAACTCTTGTTATTCTTCAACTCTAGGAAAAACCGTGTTTCTTTACTCTAATTTTTCTTCAACCCTAGGATAAACACTGTCTTTTCAATCTAATTATTCTTCAACCATAGGAAAAACAATGGTTTTTCACTCTAATTATTTTTCAACCCTAAGAAAAACAGTTTTTTTACTCTAATTATTCTTCAACCCTAGGAAGAACAGTGTTTTTTCATTCTAATTATTCTTCAACCCGAGGGAAAACAGTGCCTTTCACTCTACTGATTCTTCAACCCTAGGAAATACAGTGTTTTTTAAAACTAATTGTTCATCAACCCTAGGAAAAACAGTGTTTTATAACTCTAATTCTTCTTCAACCCTATGAAAAACCGTGTTTTTTCACTCTAATTATCCTTCAAACCTAGGAAAAACTGTGTTTTTTCACTCTAATTTTCCTCCAACCCTAGGAAAAACAGTGTGTTTTCACTCTAATTATTTTTCAACCCTAGGATAAACAGTGATTTTTTACTCTAATTATTCTTCAACCCTAGGAAAAATAGTGTTTTTCACTCTAATTATTCATCAACCCTAGGAAAAACGGTGTTTTTTAACTCTAATTCTTCTTCAAGCCTATGAAAAACAGTGATTTTTCACTCTAATTATCCTTCAACCCTAGGAAAAACAGTGTTTTTTCACTCTAATTATTCTTCAACCCTAGGAAAAACTGTTTTTTTACTCTCATTATTCCTCAAAACTACGATAACAGTGTTTTATCAGTCTAATTATTCTTCAACCCTAGGAAAAACAGTGCTTTTTAAACTAATTAGTCTTCAACACTTGGAAAAACATTGTTTTTTACACTAATTATTCTTCAACCCTAGGAAAAACAGTTTTTTTTCAGTCTAATTATTCTTCAGTCCTAGGATATACAGTGTTATTTACTCTTGTTATTCTTTAACCCTAGGAAAAACCAATGTTTTTTCACTCTAATTATTCTTCAACCCTAGGAAAGCAGAGTTTTCCCACTCTAAATATTCTTCAACCCTGGGAAAAACAGTGTTTTCATAACTCTTGATATCCTTCAACCCTAGGAAAAACAGTGTTTTTAACTCTTGTTATTTTTCAACCCCAGGAAAATCAGTGTTTATTAACTCTAATTATTCTTCAACCCTAGGTAAACGGTGGTTTTCACTCTAATTATTCTTCAACCCCAGGAAAAGCCGCGTTTTTTCCCTCTAATTATTCTTTAAACCTACAAAAAAGTGTTTTTTCACTCTAATTATTCTTCAACCCTAGGAAAAACTTTGTTTTTTAAACTAATTATTTTTCAACTTTAGGAAAAACAGTGTTTTATTACTCTAATTATTCTTCTACCCAAGGAAAAACAGTGTTTTTCACTGTAATTAATCTTCAACCCTAGGAAAAACAGTGTTTTTTAACTCTTGTTATTCTTCAACTCTAGGAAAAACCGTGTTTCTTTACTCTAATTTTTCTTCAACCCGAGGATAAACACTGTCTTTTCAATCAAATTATTCTTCAACCATAGGAAAAACAGTGGTTTTTCACTCTAATTATTTTTCAACCCTAAGGAAAACAGTTTTTTTACTCTAATTATTCTTCAACCCTAGGAAGAACAGTGTTTTTTCATTCTAATTATTCTTCAACCCGAGGGAAAACAGTGTCTTTTCACTCTACTGATTCTTCAACCCTAGGAAAAACAGTGTTTTTTAAATCTAATTGTTCATCAACCCTAGGAAAAACAGTGTTTTTTGACGCTAATTATCCTTCAAACCTAGGAAAAACAGTGTTTTTTCACTCTAATTTTCCTCCAACCCTAGGAAAAACAGTGTGTTTTCACTCTAAATATTTTTCAACCCTAGGAAAAACAGTGTTTTTTCACTCTAATTATTCATCAACCCTAGGAAAAACGGTGTGTGTTTTACTCTAATTCTTCTTCAAACCTAGGAAAAACAGTGATTTTTCACTCTAATTATCCTTCAACCCTAGAAAAAACAGTGTTTTTTCACTCTAATTATTCTTTAACCCTGGGAAAAACAGTGTTTTATCACTCTAATTACTCTTCAACCCTAGGAAAAACTGTTTTTGACTCTCATTATTCCTCAAAACTAAGATAACAGTGTTTTTTCTGTCTAATTATTCTTCAACCCTAGGAAAAACAGTGCTTTTTAAACTAATTATTCTTCAACACTAGGAAAAACACTGTTTTTTACACTAATTATTCTTCATCTCTAGGAAAAACAGGTTTTTTCAGTCTAATTATTCTTCAGTCCTAGGATATACAGTGTTATTTACTCTTGTTATTCTTCAACCCAAGGAAAAACCAATGTTTTTTCACTCTAATTATTCTTCAACCCAAGGAAAGCTGAGTTTTCTCACTCTAAATATTCTTCAACCCTGGGAAAAACAGTGTTTTCATAACTCTTGTTATCCTTCAACCCTAGGAAAAACAGTGTTTTTTAACTCTTGTTATTCTTCAACTCTAGGAAAAACAGTGTTTCTTTACTCTAATTTTTCTTCAACCCTAGGAAAAACACTGTCTTTTCAATCTAATTATTCTTCAACCATAGGAAAAACAGTGGTTTTTCACTCTAATTATTTTTCAACCCAAGGAAAAACAGTTTTTTTACTCTAATTATTCTTCAACCCTAGGAAGAACAGTGTTTTTTCATTCTAATTATTCTTCAACCCGAGGGAAAACATTGTCTTTTCACTCTACTGATTCTTCAACCCTAGGAAAAACAGTGTTTTTTAAAACTAAATGTTCATCAACCTTAGGAAAAACAGTGTTTTTTAACTCTAATTCTTCTTCAACCCTATGAAAAACAGTGTTTTTCACCCTTTTTATCCTTCAAACCTAGGAAAAACAGTGTTTTTTCACTCTAATTTTCCTCCAACCCTAGGAAAAACAGTGTGTTTTCACTCTAATTATTTTTCAACCCTAGGATAAACAGTGTTTTTTTACTCTAATTATTCTTCAACCCTAGGAAGAACAGTGTTTTTTCACTCTATTTATTCATCAACCCTAGGAAAAACGGTGTTTTTTTTTACTCTAATTCTTCTTCAAACCTAGGAAAAACAGTGATTTTTCACTCTATTTATCCTTCAACCCTAGGAAAAACAGTGTTTTTTCACTCTAATTGTTCTTCAACCCTAGGAAAAACTGTTTTTTTATCTCATTATTCCTCAAAACTAAGATAACAGTGTTTTTTCAGTCTAATTATTCTTCAACCCTAGGAAAAACTGTGCTTTTTAAACTAATTAGTCTTCAACACTAGGAAAAACATTGTTTTTTTACACTAATTATTCTTCAACCCTAGGAAAAACAGGTTTTTTTCAGTCTAATTATTCTTCAGTCCTAGGATATACAGTGTTATTTACTCTTGTTATTCTTCAACCCTAGGAAAAACCAATGTTTTTTCACTCTAATTATTCTTCAACCCTAGGAAAGCAGAGTTTTCTCACTCTAAATATTCTTCAACCCTGGGAAAAACAGTGTTTTCATAACTCTTGTTATCCTTCAACCCTAGGAAAGACAGTGTTTTTAACTCTTGTTATTTTTCAACCCCAGGAAAATCAGTGTTTATTAACTCTAATTATTCTTCAACCCTAGGTAAACGGTGTTTTTCACTCCAATTATTCTTCAAACCCAGGAAAAGCCGCGTTTTTTTCCTCTAATTATTCTTTAACCCTACAAAAAAGTGTTTTTTCACTCTAATTATTCTTCAACCCTAGGAAAAACTTTGTTTTTTAAACTAATTATTTTTTAACTTTAGGAAAAACGGTGTTTTTTACTCTAATTATTCTTTTACCCAAGGAAAAACAGTGTTTTTCACTGTAATTAATCTTCAACCCTAGGAAAAACAGTGTTTTTTAACTCAGGTTATTCTTCAACTCTAGGAAAAACCGTGTTTCTTTACTCTAATTTTTCTTCAACCCTAGGATAAACACTGTCTTTTCAATCTAATTATTCTTCAACCATAGGAAAAACAGTGGTTTTTCACTCTAATTATTTTTCAACCCTAAGAAAAACAGTTTTTTTACTCTAATTATTCTTCAACCCTAGGAAGAACAGTGTTTTTTCATTCTAATTATTCTTCAACCCTGGGGAAAACAGTGTCTTTTCACTCTACTGATTCTTCAACCCTAGGAAAAACAGTGTTTTTTAAAACTAATTGTTCATCAACCCTAGGAAAAACAGTGTTTTTTAACTCTAATTCTTCTTCAACCTTATGAAAAACCGTGTTTTTTCACTCTAATTATCCTTCAAACCTAGGAAAAACAGTGTTTTTTCACTCTAATTTTCCTCCAACCCTAGAAAAAACAGTGTGTTTTCACTCTAATTATTCATCAACCCTAGGAAAAACGGTGTTTTTTTAACTCCAATTCTTCTTCAAGCCTAGGAAAAACAGTGTTTTTCACTCTAATTATTCATCAACCCTAGGAAAAACGGTGTTTTTTTACTCTAATTCTTCTTCAAGCCTAGGAAAAACAGTGATTTTTCACTCTAATTATCCTTCAACCCTAGGAAAAACAGTGTTTATTAACTCTAATTATTCTTCAACCCTAGGTAAACGGTGTTTTTCACTCCAATTATTCTTCAACTCCAGGAAAAGCCGCGTTTTTTTTCCTCTAATTATTCTTTAACCCTACAAAATGTGTTTTTTCACTCTAATTATTCTTCAACCCTAGGAAAAACTTTGTTTTTTAAACTAATTATTTTTTAACTTTAGGAAAAACGGTGTTTTTTACTCTAATTATTCTTCTACCCAAGGAAAAACAGTGTTTTTCACTGTAATTAATCTTCAACCCTAGGAAAAACAGTGTTTTTTAACTCAGGTTATTCTTCAACTCTAGGAAAAACCGTGTTTCTTTACTCTAATTTTTCTTCAACCCTAGGATAAACACTGTCTTTTCAATCTAATTATTCTTCAACCATAGGAAAAACAGTGGTTTTTCACTCTAATTATTTTTCAACCCTAGGAAAAATAGTGTTTTTCACTCTAATTATTCATCAACCCTAGGAAAAACAGTGTTTTTTCACTCTAATTTTCCTCCAACCCTAGGAAAAACAGTGTGTTTTCACTCTAATTATTTTTCAACCCTAGGATAAACAGTGATTTTTTACTCTAAATATTCTTCAACCCTAGGAAAAATAGTGTTTTTCACTCTAATTATTCATCAACCCTAGGAAAAACGGTGTTTTTTAACTCTAATTCTTCTTCAAGCCTAGGAAAAACAGTGATTTTTCACTCTAATTATCCTTCAACCCTAGGAAAAATAGTGTTTTTTCACTCTAATTATTCTTCAACCCTAGGAAAAACTGTTTTTTTTACTCTCATTATTCCTCAAAACTACGATAACAGTGTTTTATCAGTCTAATTATTCTTCAACCCTAGGAAAAACAGTGCTTTTTAAACTAATTAGTCTTCAACACTTGGAAAAACATTGTTTTTTACACTAATTATTCTTCAACCCTAGGAAAAACAGGTTTTTTTTCAGTCTAATTATTCTTCAGTCCTAGGATATACAGTGTTATTTACTCTTGTTATTCTTTAACCCTAGGAAAAACCAATGTTTTTTCACTCTAATTATTCTTCAACCCTAGGAAAGCAGAGTTTTCTCACTCTAAATATTCTTCAACCCTGGGAAAAACAGTGTTTTCATAACTCTTGATATCCTTCAACCCTAGGAAAAACAGTGTTTTTAACTCTTGTTATTTTTCAACCCCAGGAAAATCAGTGTTTATTAACTCTAATTATTCTTCAACCCTAGGTAGACGGAGGTTTTCACTCTAATTATTCTTCAACCCCAGGAAAAGCCGCGTTTTTTCCCTCTAATTATTCTTTAAACCTACAAAAAAGTGTTTTTTCACTCTAATTATTCTTCAACCCTAGGAAAAACTTTGTTTTTTAAACTAATTATTTTTCAACTTTAGGAAAAACAGTGTTTTATTACTCTAATTATTCTTCTACCCAAGGAAAAACAGTGTTTTTCACTGTAATTAATCTTCAACCCTAGGAAAAACAGTGTTTTTTAACTCTTGTTATTCTTCAACTCTAGGAAAAACCGTGTTTCTTTACTCTAATTTTTCTTCAACCCGAGGATAAACACTGTCTTTTCAATCAAATTATTCTTCAACCATAGGAAAAACAGTGGTTTTTCACTCTAATTATTTTTCAACCCTAAGAAAAACAGTTTTTTTACTCTAATTATTCTTCAACCCTAGGAAAAACAGTGCTTTTTCACTCTATTTATTCATCAACCCTAGGAAAAACGGTGTTTTTTTTTACTCTAATTCTTCTTCAAACCTAGGAAAAACAGTGATTTTTCACTCTAATTATCCTTCAACCCTAGAAAAAACAGTGTTTTTTCACTCTAATTATTCTTTAACCCTGGGAAAAACAGTGTTTTATCACTCTAATTATTCTTCAACCCTAGGAAAAACTGTTTTTGACTCTCATTATTCCTCAAAACTAAGATAACAGTGTTTTTTCTGTCTAATTATTCTTCAACCCTAGGAAAAACTGTGCTTTTTGAACTAATTAGTCTTCAACACTAGGAAAAACATTGTTTTTTTCACTAATTATTCTTCAACCCTTGGAAAAACAGGTTTTTTTCAGTCTAATTATTCTTCAGTCCTAGGATATACAGTGTTATTTACTCTTGTTATTCTTCAACCCTAGGAAAAACCAATGTTTTTTCACTCTAATTATTCTTCAACCCTAGGAAAGCAGAGTTTTCTCACTCTAAATATTCTTCAACCCTGGGAAAAACAGTGTTTTCATAACTCTTGTTATCATTCAACCCTAGGAAAGACAGTGTTTTTAACTCTTGTTATTTTTCAACCCCAGGAAAATCAGTGTTTATTAACTCTAATTATTCTTCAACCCTAGGTAAACGGTGTTTTTCACTCCAATTATTCTTCAACCCCAGGAAAAGCCGCGTTTTTTTCCTCTAATTATTCTTTAACCCTACAAAAATGTGTTTTTTCACTCTAATTATTCTTCAACCCTAGGAAAAACTTTGTTTTTTAAACTAATTATTTTTTAACTTTAGGAAAAACGGTGTTTTTACTCTAATTATTCTTCTACCCAAGGAAAAACAGTGTTTTTCACTGTAATTAATCTTCAACCCTAGGAAAAACAGTGTTTTTTAACTCAGGTTATTCTTCAACTCTAGGAAAAACCGTGTTTCTTTACTCTAATTTTTCTTCAACCCTAGGATAAACACTGTCTTTTCAATCTAATTATTCTTCAACCATAGGAAAAACAGTGGTTTTTCACTCTAATTATTTTTCAACCCTAAGAAAAACAGTTTTTTTACTCTAATTATTCTTCAACCCTAGGAAGAACAGTGTTTTTTCATTCTAATTATTCTTCAACCCGAGGGAAAACAGTGTCTTTTCACTCTACTGATTCTTCAACCCTAGGAAAAACAGTGTTTTTTAAAACTAATTGTTCATCAACCCTAGGAAAAACTGTGTTTTTAACTCTAATTCTTCTTCAACCCTATGAAAAACCGTGTTTTTTCACTCTAATTATCCTTCAAACCTAGGAAAAACAGTGTTTTTTCACTCTAATTTTCCTCCAACCCTAGGAAAAACAGTGTGTTTTCACTCTAATTATTCATCAACCCTAGGAAAAACGGTGTTTTTTTAACTCTAATTCTTCTTCAAGCCTAGGAAAAACAGTGTTTTTCACTCTAATTATTCATCAACCCTAGGAAAAACGGTGTTTTTTAACTCTAATTCTTCTTCAAGCCTAGGAAAAACAGTGATTTTTCACTCTAATTATCCTTCAACCCTAGGAAAAACAGTGTTTTATCACTCTAATTATTCTTCAACCCTAGGAAAAACTGTTTTTTACTCTCATTATTCCTCAAAACTACGATAACAGTGTTTTTTCAGTCTAATTATTCTTCAACCCTAGGAAAAATAGTGCTTTTTAAACTAATTATTCTTCAACACTAGGAAAAACACTGTTTTTTTACACTAATTATTCTTCAAACCTAGGAAAATCAGGTTTTTTTCAGTCTAATTATTCTTCAGTCATAGGATATACAGTGTTATTTACTCTTGTTATTCTTCAACCCTAGGAAAAACAGTGTTTTTAACTCTTGTTATTTTTCAACCCCAGGAAAATCAGTGTTTATTAACTCTAATTATTCTTTTACCCTAGGAAAACGGTGTTTTTCACTCCAATTATTCTTCAACCCCAGGAAAAGCCGCGTTTTTTTCCTCTAATTATTCTTTAACCCTACAAAAAAGTGTTTTTTCACTCTAATTATTCTTCAACCCTAGGAAAAACTTTGTTTTTTAAACTAATTATTTTTCAACTTTAGGGAAAACAGTGTTTTTTTACACTAATTATTCTTCTACCCAAGGAAAAACAGTGTTTTTCACTGTAATTAATCTTCAACCCTAGGAAAAACAGTGTTTTTTAACTCTTGTTATTCTTCAACTCTAGGAAAAACCGTGTTTCTTTACTCTAATTTTTCTTCAACCCTAGGATAAACACTGTCTTTTCAATCTAATTATTCTTCAACCATAGGAAAAACAGTGGTTTTTCACTCTAATTATTTTTCAACGCTAAGAAAAACAGTTTTTTTACTCTAATTATTCTTCAACCCTAGGAAGAACAGTGTTTTTTCATTCTAATTATTCTTCATCCCGAGGGAAAACAGTGTCTTTTCACTCTTCTGATTCTTCAACCCTAGGAAAAACAGTGTTTTTTAAAACTAATGGATCATCAACCCTAGGAAAAACAGTGTTTTTTAACTCTAATTCTTCTTCAACCCTATGAAAAACCGTGTTTTTTCACTCTAATTATCCTTCAAACCTAGGAAAAACAGTGTTTTTTCACTCTAATTTTCCTCCAACCCTAGGAAAAACAGTGTTTTCACTCTAATTATTTTTCAACCCTAGGATAAACAGTGTTTTTTTACTCTAATTATTCTTCAACCCTAGGAAAAACAGTGTTTTTCACTCTAATTATTCATCAACCCTAGGAAAAACGGTGTTTTTTAACTCTAATTCTTCTTCAAGCCTAGGAAAAACAGTGATTTTTCACTCTAATTGTCCTTCAACCCTAGGAAAAACAGTGTTTTTTCACTCTAATTATTCTTCAACCCTAGGAAAAACTGTTTTTTTACTCTCATTATTCCTCAAAACTACGATAACAGTGTTTTATCAGTCTAATTATTCTTCAACCCTAGGAAAAACAGTGCTTTTTAAACTAATTAGTCTTCAACACTTGGAAAAAACATTGTTTTTTACACTAATTATTCTTCAACCCTAGGAAAAACAGGTTTTTTTCAGTCTAATTATTCTTCAGTCCTAGGATATACAGTGTTATTTACTCTTGTTATTCTTTAACCCTAGGAAAAACCAATGTTTTTTCACTCTAATTATTCTTCAACCCTAGGAAAGCAGAGTTTTCCCACTCTAAATATTCTTCAACCCTGGGAAAAACAGTGTTTTCATAACTCTTGATATCCTTCAACCCTAGGAAAAACAGTGTTTTTAACTCTTGTTATTTTTCAACCCCAGGAAAATCAGTGTTTATTAACTCTAATTATTCTTCAACCCTAGGTAAACGGTGGTTTTCACTCTAATTATTCTTCAACCCCAGGAAAAGCCGCGTTTTATCCCTCTAATTATTCTTTAAACCTACAAAAAAGTGTTTTTTCACTCTAATTATTCTTCAACCCTAGGAAAAACTTTGTTTTTTAAACTAATTATTTTTCAACTTTAGGAAAAACAGTGTTTTATTACTCTAATTATTCTTCTACCCAAGGAAAAACAGTGTTTTTCACTGTAATTAATCTTCAACCCTAGGAAAAACAGTGTTTTTTAACTCTTGTTATTCTTCAACTCTAGGAAAAACCGTGTTTCTTTACTCTAATTTTTCTTCAACCCGAGGATAAACACTGTCTTTTCAATCAAATTATTCTTCAACCATAGGAAAAACAGTGGTTTTTCACTCTAATTATTTTTCAACCCTAAGGAAAACAGTTTTTTTACTCTAATTATTCTTCAACCCTAGGAAGAACAGTGTTTTTTCATTCTAATTATTCTTCAACCCGAGGGAAAACAGTGTCTTTTCACTCTACTGATTCTTCAACCCTAGGAAAAACAGTGTTTTTTAAAACTAATTGTTCATCAACCCTAGGAAAAACAGTGTTTTTTGACGCTAATTATCCTTCAAACCTAGGAAAAACAGTGTTTTTTCACTCTAATTTTCCTCCAACCCTAGGAAAAACAGTGTGTTTTCACTCTAAATATTTTTCAACCCTAGGAAAAACAGTGTTTTTTCACTCTAATTATTCATCAACCCTAGGAAAAACGGTGTGTGTTTTACTCTAATTCTTCTTCAAACCTAGGAAAAACAGTGATTTTTCACTCTAATTATCCTTCAACCCTAGAAAAAACAGTGTTTTTTCACTCTAATTATTCTTTAACCCTGGGAAAAACAGTGTTTTATCACTCTAATTATTCTTCAACCCTAGGAAAAACTGTTTTTGACTCTCATTATTCCTCAAAACTAAGATAACAGTGTTTTTTCTGTCTAATTATTCTTCAACCCTAGGAAAAACAGTGCTTTTTAAACTAATTATTCTTCAACACTAGGAAAAACACTGTTTTTTACACTAATTATTCTTCATCTCTAGGAAAAACAGGTTTTTTCAGTCTAATTATTCTTCAGTCCTAGGATATACAGTGTTATTTACTCTTGTTATTCTTCAACCCAAGGAAAAACCAATGTTTTTTCACTCTAATTATTCTTCAACCCAAGGAAAGCTGAGTTTTCTCACTCTAAATATTCTTCAACCCTGGGAAAAACAGTGTTTTCATAACTCTTGTTATCCTTCAACCCTAGGAAAAACAGTGTTTTTTAACTCTTGTTATTCTTCTACTCTAGGAAAAACAGTGTTTCTTTACTCTAATTTTTCTTCAACCCTAGGAAAAACACTGTCTTTTCAATCTAATTATTCTTCAACCATAGGAAAAACAGTGTTTTTTCACTCTAATTATTTTTCAACCCAAGGAAAAACAGTTTTTTTACTCTAATTATTCTTCAACCCTAGGAAGAACAGTGTTTTTTCATTCTAATTATTCTTCAACCCGAGGGAAAACAGTGTCTTTTCACTCTACTGATTCTTCAACCCTAGGAAAAACAGTGTTTTTTAAAACTAAATGTTCATCAACCTTAGGAAAAACAGTGTTTTTTAACTCTAATTCTTCTTCAACCCTATGAAAAACAGTGTTTTTCACTCTTTTTATCCTTCAAACCTAGGAAAAACAGTGTTTTTTCACTCTAATTTTCCTCCAACCCTAGGAAAAACAGTGTGTTTTCACTCTAATTATTTTTCAACCCTAGGATAAACAGTGTTTTTTTACTCTAATTATTCTTCAACCCTAGGAAGAACAGTGTTTTTTCACTCTATTTATTCATCAACCCTAGGAAAAACGGTGTTTTTTTTTACTCTAATTCTTCTTCAAACCTAGGAAAAACAGTGATTTTTCACTCTATTTATCCTTCAACCCTAGGAAAAACAGTGTTTTTTCACTCTAATTGTTCTTCAACCCTAGGAAAAACTGTTTTTTTTATCTCATTATTCCTCAAAACTAAGATAACAGTGTTTTTTCAGTCTAATTATTCTTCAACCCTAGGAAAAACTGTGCTTTTTAAACTAATTAGTCTTCAACACTAGGAAAAACATTGTTTTTTTACACTAATTATTCTTCAACCCTAGGAAAAACAGGTTTTTTTCAGTCTAATTATTCTTCAGTCCTAGGATATACAGTGTTATTTACTCTTGTTATTCTTCAACCCTAGGAAAAACCAATGTTTTTTCACTCTAATTATTCTTCAACCCTAGGAAAGCAGAGTTTTCTCACTCTAAATATTCTTCAACCCTGGGAAAAACAGTGTTTTCATAACTCTTGTTATCCTTCAACCCTAGGAAAGACAGTGTTTTTAACTCTTGTTATTTTTCAACCCCAGGAAAATCAGTGTTTATTAACTCTAATTATTCTTCAACCCTAGGTAAACGGTGTTTTTCACTCCAATTATTCTTCAAACCCAGGAAAAGCCGCGTTTTTTTCCTCTAATTATTCTTTAACCCTACAAAAAAGTGTTTTTTCACTCTAATTATTCTTCAACCCTAGGAAAAACTTTGTTTTTTAAACTAATTATTTTTTAACTTTAGGAAAAACGGTGTTTTTTACTCTAATTATTCTTTTACCCAAGGAAAAACAGTGTTTTTCACTGTAATTAATCTTCAACCCTAGGAAAAACAGTGTTTTTTAACTCAGGTTATTCTTCAACTCTAGGAAAAACCGTGTTTCTTTACTCTAATTTTTCTTCAACCCTAGGATAAACACTGTCTTTTCAATCTAATTATTCTTCAACCATAGGAAAAACAGTGGTTTTTCACTCTAATTATTTTTCAACCCTAAGAAAAACAGTTTTTTTACTCTAATTATTCTTCAACCCTAGGAAGAACAGTGTTTTTTCATTCTAATTATTCTTCAACCCTGGGGAAAACAGTGTCTTTTCACTCTACTGATTCTTCAACCCTAGGAAAAACAGTGTTTTTTAAAACTAATTGTTCATCAACCCTAGGAAAAACAGTGTTTTTTAACTCTAATTCTTCTTCAACCTTATGAAAAACCGTGTTTTTTCACTCTAATTATCCTTCAAACCTAGGAAAAACAGTGTTTTTTCACTCTAATTTTCCTCCAACCCTAGAAAAAACAGTGTGTTTTCACACTAATTATTCATCAACCCTAGGAAAAACGGTGTTTTTTTAACTCTAATTCTTCTTCAAGCCTAGGAAAAACAGTGTTTTTCACTCTAATTATTCATCAACCCTAGGAAAAACGGTGTTTTTTTACTCTAATTCTTCTTCAAGCCTAGGAAAAACAGTGATTTTTCACTCTAATTATCCTTCAACCCTAGGAAAAACAGTGTTTTATCACTCTAATTATTCTTCAACCCTAGGAAAAACTGTTTTTTACTCTCATTATTCCTCAAAACTACGATAACAGTGTTTTTTCAGTCTAATTATTCTTCAACCCTAGGAAAAATAGTGCTTTTTAAACTAATTATTCTTCAACACTAGGAAAAACACTGTTTTTTTACACTAATTATTCTTCAATCCTAGGAAAATCAGGTTTTTTTCAGTCTAATTATTCTTCAGTCCTAGGATATACAGTGTTATTTACCCTTGTTATTCTTCAACCCTAGGAAAAACCAATGTTTTTTCACTCTAATTATTCTTCAACCCTAGGAAAGCAGAGTTTTCTCACTCTAAATATTCTTCAACCCTGGGAAAAACAGTGTTTTCATAACTCTTGTTATCCTTCAACCCTAGGAAAGACAGTGTTTTTAACTCTTGTTATTTTTCAACCCCAGGAAAATCAGTGTTTATTAACTCTAATTATTCTTCAACCCTAGGTAAACGGTGTTTTTCACTCCAATTATTCTTCAACCCCAGGAAAAGCCGCGTTTTTTTCCTCTAATTATTCTTTAACCCTACAAAATGTGTTTTTTCACTCTAATTATTCTTCAACCCTAGGAAAAACTTTGTTTTTTAAACTAATTATTTTTTAACTTTAGGAAAAACGGTGTTTTTTACTCTAATTATTCTTCTACCCAAGGAAAAACAGTGTTTTTCACTGTAATTAATCTTCAACCCTAGGAAAAACAGTGTTTTTTAACTCAGGTTATTCTTCAACTCTAGGAAAAACCGTGTTTCTTTACTCTAATTTTTCTTCAACCCTAGGATAAACACTGTCTTTTCAATCTAATTATTCTTCAACCATAGGAAAAACAGTGGTTTTTCACTCTAATTATTTTTCAACCCTAGGAAAAATAGTGTTTTTCACTCTAATTATTCATCAACCCTAGGAAAAACAGTGTTTTTTCACTCTAATTTTCCTCCAACCCTAGGAAAAACAGTGTGTTTTCACTCTAATTATTTTTCAACCCTAGGATAAACAGTGATTTTTTACTCTAAATATTCTTCAACCCTAGGAAAAATAGTGTTTTTCACTCTAATTATTCATCAACCCTAGGAAAAACGGTGTTTTTTAACTCTAATTCTTCTTCAAGCCTAGGAAAAACAGTGATTTTTCACTCTAATTATCCTTCAACCCTAGGAAAAATAGTGTTTTTTCACTCTAATTATTCTTCAACCCTAGGAAAAACTGTTTTTTTACTCTCATTATTCCTCAAAACTACGATAACAGTGTTTTATCAGTCTAATTATTCTTCAACCCTAGGAAAAACAGTGCTTTTTAAACTAATTAGTCTTCAACACTTGGAAAAACATTGTTTTTTACACTAATTATTCTTCAACCCTAGGAAAAACAGGTTTTTTTCAGTCTAATTATTCTTCAGTCCTAGGATATACAGTGTTATTTACTCTTGTTATTCTTTAACCCTAGGAAAAACCAATGTTTTTTCACTCTAATTATTCTTCAACCCTAGGAAAGCAGAGTTTTCTCACTCTAAATATTCTTCAACCCTGGGAAAAACAGTGTTTTCATAACTCTTGATATCCTTCAACCCTAGGAAAAACAGTGTTTTTAACTCTTGTTATTTTTCAACCCCAGGAAAATCAGTGTTTATTAACTCTAATTATTCTTCAACCCTAGGTAGACGGAGGTTTTCACTCTAATTATTCTTCAACCCCAGGAAAAGCCGCGTTTTTTCCCTCTAATTATTCTTTAAACCTACAAAAAAGTGTTTTTTTCACTCTAATTATTCTTCAACCCTAGGAAAAACTTTGTTTTTTAAACTAATTATTTTTCAACTTTAGGAAAAACAGTGTTTTATTACTCTAATTATTCTTCTACCCAAGGAAAAACAGTGTTTTTCACTGTAATTAATCTTCAACCCAAGGAAAAACAGTGTTTTTTAACTCTTGTTATTCTTCAACTCTAGGAAAAACCGTGTTTCTTTACTCTAATTTTTCTTCAACCCTAGGATAAACACTGTCTTTTCAATCAAATTATTCTTCAACCATAGGAAAAACAGTGGTTTTTCACTCTAATTATTTTTCAACCCTAAGAAAAACAGTTTTTTTACTCTAATTATTCTTCAACCCTAGGAAAAACAGTGTTTTTTCACTCTATTTATTCATCAACCCTAGGAAAAACGGTGTTTTTTTAAACTCTAATTCTTCTTCAAACCTAGGAAAAACAGTGATTTTTCACTCTAATTATCCTTCAACCCTAGAAAAAACAGTGTTTTTTCACTCTAATTATTCTTTAACCCTGGGAAAAACAGTGTTTTATCACTCTAATTATTCTTCAACCCTAGGAAAAACTGTTTTTGACTCTCATTATTCCTCAAAACTAAGATAACAGTGTTTTTTCTGTCTAATTATTCTTCAACCCTAGGAAAAACTGTGCTTTTTGAACTAATTAGTCTTCAACACTAGGAAAAACATTGTTTTTTTCACTAATTATTCTTCAACCCTTGGAAAAACAGGTTTTTTTCAGTCTAATTATTCTTCAGTCCTAGGATATACAGTGTTATTTACTCTTGTTAATCTTCAACCCTAGGAAAAACCAATGTTTTTTCACTCTAATTATTCTTCAACCCTAGGAAAGCAGAGTTTTCTCACTCTAAATATTCTTCAACCCTGGGAAAAACAGTGTTTTCATAACTCTTGTTATCCTTCAACCCTAGGAAAGACAGTGTTTTTAACTCTTGTTATTTTTCAACCCCAGGAAAATCAGTGTTTATTAACTCTAATTATTCTTCAACCCTAGGTAAACGGTGTTTTTCACTCCAATTATTCTTCAACCCCAGGAAAAGCCGCGTTTTTTTCCTCTAATTATTCTTTAACCCTACAAAAATGAGTTTTTTCACTCTAATTATTCTTCAACCCTAGGAAAAACTTTGTTTTTTAAACTAATTATTTTTTAACTTTAGGAAAAACGGTGTTTTTACTCTAATTATTCTTCTACCCAAGGAAAAACAGTGTTTTTCACTGTAATTAATCTTCAACCCTAGGAAAAACAGTGTTTTTAACTCAGGTTATTCTTCAACTCTAGGAAAAACCGTGTTTCTTTACTCTAATTTTTCTTCAACCCTAGGATAAACACTGTCTTTTCAATCTAATTATTCTTCAACCATAGGAAAAACAGTGGTTTTTCACTCTAATTATTTTTCAACCCTAAGAAAAACAGTTTTTTTACTCTAATTATTCTTCAACCCTAGGAAGAACAGTGTTTTTTCATTCTAATTATTCTTCAACCCGAGGGAAAACAGTGTCTTTTCACTCTACTGATTCTTCAACCCTAGGAAAAACAGTGTTTTTTAAAACTAATTGTTCATCAACCCTAGGAAAAACAGTGTTTTTAACTCTAATTCTTCTTCAACCCTATGAAAAACCGTGTTTTTTCACTCTAATTATCCTTCAAACCTAGGAAAAACAGTGTTTTTTCACTCTAATTTTCCTCCAACCCTAGGAAAAACAGTGTGTTTTCACTCTAATTATTCATCAACCCTAGGAAAAACGGTGTTTTTTTAACTCTAATTCTTCTTCAAGCCTAGGAAAAACAGTGTTTTTCACTCTAATTATTCATCAACCCTAGGAAAAACGGTGTTTTTTAACTCTAATTCTTCTTCAAGCCTAGGAAAAACAGTGATTTTTCACTCTAATTATCCTTCAACCCTAGGAAAAACAGTGTTTTATCACTAATTATTCTTCAACCCTAGGAAAAACTGTTTTTTACTCTCATTATTCCTCAAAACTACGATAACAGTGTTTTTTCAGTCTAATTATTCTTCAACCCTAGGAAAAATAGTGCTTTTTAAACTAATTATTCTTCAACACTAGGAAAAACACTGTTTTTTTACACTAATTATTCTTCAAACCTAGGAAAATCAGGTTTTTTTCAGTCTAATTATTCTTCAGTCATAGGATATACAGTGTTACTTACTCTTGTTATTCTTCAACCCTAGGAAAAACAGTGTTTTTAACTCTTGTTATTTTTCAACCCCAGGAAAATCAGTGTTTATTAACTCTAATTATTCTTTTACCCTAGGAAAACGGTGTTTTTCACTCCAATTATTCTTCAACCCCAGGAAAAGCCGCGTTTTTTTCCTCTAATTATTCTTTAACCCTACAAAAAAGTGTTTTTTCACTCTAATTATTCTTCAACCCTAGGAAAAACTTTGTTTTTTAAACTAATTATTTTTCAACTTTAGGGAAAACAGTGTTTTTTTACACTAATTATTCTTCTACCCAAGGAAAAACAGTGTTTTTCACTGTAATTAATCTTCAACCCTAGGAAAAACAGTGTTTTTTAACTCTTGTTATTCTTCAACTCTAGGAAAAACCGTGTTTCTTTACTCTAATTTTTCTTCAACCCTAGGATAAACACTGTCTTTTCAATCTAATTATTCTTCAACCATAGGAAAAACAGTGGTTTTTCACTCTAATTATTTTTCAACGCTAAGAAAAACAGTTTTTTTACTCTAATTATTCTTCAACCCTAGGAAGAACAGTGTTTTTTCATTCTAATTATTCTTCATCCCGAGGGAAAACAGTGTCTTTTCACTCTTCTGATTCTTCAACCCTAGGAAAAACAGTGTTTTTTAAAACTAATGGATCATCAACCCTAGGAAAAACAGTGTTTTTTAATTCTAATTCTTCTTCAACCCTATGAAAAACCGTGTTTTTTCACTCTAATTATCCTTCAAACCTAGGAAAAACAGTGTTTTTTCACTCTAATTTTCCTCCAACCCTAGGAAAAACAGTGTTTTCACTCTAATTATTTTTCAACCCTAGGATAAACAGTGTTTTTTTACTCTAATTATTCTTCAACCCTAGGAAAAACAGTGTTTTTCACTCTAATTATTCATCAACCCTAGGAAAAACGGTGTTTTTTAACTCTAATTCTTCTTCAAGCCTAGGAAAAACAGTGATTTTTCACTCTAATTGTCCTTCAACCCTAGGAAAAACAGTGTTTTTTCACTCTAATTATTCTTCAACCCTAGGAAAAACTGTTTTTTTACTCTCATTATTCCTCAAAACTACGATAACAGTGTTTTATCAGTCTAATTATTCTTCAACCCTAGGAAAAACAGTGCTTTTTAAACTAATTAGTCTTCAACACTTGGAAAAACATTGTTTTTTACACTAATTATTCTTCAACCCTAGGAAAAACAGGTTTTTTTCAGTCTAATTATTCTTCAGTCCTAGGATATACAGTGTTATTTACTCTTGTTATTCTTTAACCCTAGGAAAAACCAATGTTTTTTCACTCTAATTATTCTTCAACCCTAGGAAAGCAGAGTTTTCTCACTCTAAATATTCTTCAACCCTGGGAAAAACAGTGTTTTCATAACTCTTGATATCCTTCAACCCTAGGAAAAACAGTGTTTTTAAATCTTGTTATTTTTCAACCCCAGGAAAATCAGTGTTTATTAACTCTAATTATTCTTCAACCCTAGGTAAATGGTGGTTTTCACTCTATTTATTCTTCAACCCCAGGAAAAGCCGCGTTTTTCCCTCTAATTATTCTTTAAACCTACAAAAAAGTGTTTTTTCACTCTAATTATTCTTCAACCCTAGGAAAAACTTTGTTTTTTAAACTAATTATTTTTCAACTTTAGGAAAAACAGTGTTTTATTACTCTAATTATTCTTCTACCCAAGGAAAAACAGTGTTTTTCACTGTAATTAATCTTCAACCCTAGGAAAAACAGTGTTTTTTAACTCTTGTTATTCTTCAACTCTAGGAAAAACCGTGTTTCTTTACTCTAATTTTTCTTCAACCCTAGGATAAACACTGTCTTTTCAATCAAATTATTCTTCAACCATAGGAAAAACAGTGGTTTTTCACTCTAATTATTTTTCAACCCTAAGAAAAACAGTTTTTTTACTCTAATTATTCTTCAACCCTAGGAAGAACAGTGTTTTTTCATTCTAATTATTCTCCAACCCGAGGGAAAACAGTGTCTTTTCACTCTACTGATTCTTCAACCCTAGGAAAAACAGTGTTTTTTAAAACTAATTGTTCATCAACCCTAGGAAAAACAGTGTTTTTTGACTATAATTATCCTTCAACCTAGGAAAAACAGTGTTTTTTCACTCAAATTTTCCTCCAACCCTAGGAAAAACAGTGTGTTTTCACTCTAAATATTTTTCAACCCTAGGAAAAACAGTGTTTTTTCACTCTAATTATTCATCAACCCTAGGAAAAAACGGTGTGTTTTTTACTCTAATTCTTCTTCAAACCTAGGAAAAACAGTGATTTTTCACTCTAATTATCCTTCAACCCTAGAGAAAACAGTGTTTTTTCACTCTAATTATTCTTTAACCCTGGGAAAAACAGTGTTTTATCACTCTAATTATTCTTGAACCCTAGGAAAAACTGTTTTTGACTCTCATTATTCCTCAAAACTAAGATAACAGTGTTTTATCTGTCTAATTATTCTTCAACCCTAGGAAAAACAGTGCTTTTTAAACTAATTATTCTTCAACACTAGGAAAAACACTGTTTTTTACACTAATTATTCTTCAGCTCTAGGAAAAACAGGTTTTTTCAGTCTAATTATTCTTCAGTCCTAGGATATACAGTGTTATTTACTCTTGTTATTCTTCAACCCAAGGAAAAACCAAATGTTTTTTCACTCTAATTATTCTTCAACCCAAGGAAAGCTGAGTTTTCTCACTCTAAATATTCTTCAACCCTGGGAAAAACATTGTTTTCATAACTCCTGTTATCCTTCAACCCTAGGAAAAACAGTGTTTTTTAACTCTTGTTATTCTTCAACTCTAGGAAAAACCGTGTTTCTTTACTCTAATTTTTCTTCAACCCTAGGAAAAACACTGTCTTTTCAATCTAATTATTCTTCAACCATAGGAAAAACAGTGGTTTTTACTCTAATTATTTTTCAACCCAAGGAAAAACAGTTTTTTTACTCTAATTATTCTTCAACCCTAGGAAGAACAGTGTTTTTTCATTCTAATTATTCTTCAACCCGAGGGAAAACAGTGTCTTTTCACTCTACTGATTCTTCAACCCTAATTAAGACAGTGTTTTTTAAAACTAATTGTTCATCAACCCTAGGAAAAACAGTGTTTTTTAACTCTAATTCTTCTTCAACCCTATGAAAAACCGTGTTTTTTCACTCTTATTATCCTTCAAACCTAGGAAAAACAGTGTTTTTTCACTCTAATTTTCCTCCAACCCTAGGAAAAACAGTGTGTTTTCACTCTAATTATTCATCAACCCTAGGAAAAACAGTGTTTTTTTAACTCTAATTCTTCTTCAAGCCTAGGAAAAACAGTGATATTTCACTCTAATTATCCTTCAACCCTAGGAAAAACAGTGTTTTTTCACTCTAATTATTCTTCAACCCAAGGAAAAACTGTTTTTTACTCTCATTATTCCTCAAAACTACGATAACAGTGTTTTTTCAGTCTAATTATTCTTCAACCCTAGGAAAAACAGTGCTTTTTAAAATAATTAGTCTTCAACACTTGGAAAAACATTGTTTTTTACACTAATTATTCTTCAACCCTAGGAAAAACCGGTTTTTTTCAGTCTAATTATTCTTCAGTCCTAGGATATACAGTGTTATTTACTCTTGTTATTCTTTAACCCTAGGAAAAACCAATGTTTTTTCACTCTAATTATTCTTCAACCCTAGGAAAGCAGAGTTTTCTCACTCTAAATATTCTTCAACCCTGGGAAAAACAGTGTTTTCATAACTCTTGTTATCCTTCAACCCTAGGAAAAACAGTGTTTTTATCTCTTGTTATTTTTCAACCCCAGGAATATCAGTGTTTATTAACTCTAATTATTCTTCAACCCTAGGTAAACGGTGTTTTTCAATCTAATTATTCTTCAACCCCAGGAAAAGCCGCGTTTTTTCCCTCTAATTATTCTTTAAACCTACAAAAAAGTGTTTTTTCACTCTAATTATTCTTCAACCCTAGGAAAAACTTTGTTTTTTAAACGAATTATTTTTCAACTTTAGGAAAAACAGTGTTTTCTAACTCTCGTTATTCTTCAACTCTAGGAAAAACCGTGTATCTTTACTCTAATTTTTCTTCAACTCTAGGATAAACACTGTCTTTTCAATCAAATTATTCTTCAACCATAGGAAAAAGAGTGGTTTTTCACTCTAATTATTTTTCAACCCTAAGAAAAACAGTTTTTTTACTCTATTTATTCTTCAACCCTAGGAAGAACAGTGTTCTTTCATTCTAATTATTCTTCAACCCGAGGAAAAACAGTGTCTTTTCACTCTACTGATTCTTCAACCCTAGGAAAACAGTGTTTTTTAAAACTAATTGTTCATCAACCCTAGGAAAAACAGTGTTTTTTCACTCTAATTATCCTTCAAACCTAGGAAAAACAGTGTTTTTTCACTCTAATTTTCCTCCAACCCTAGGAAAAACAGTGTGTTTTCACTCTAATTATTTTTCAAACCTAGGAAAAACAGTGTTTTTTCACTCTAATTATTCATCAACCATAGGAAAAACAGTGCTTTTTAAACTAATTATTCTTCAACGCTAGGAAAAACACTCTTTTTTTACACTAATTTTTCTTCAACCCTAGGAAAAACAGGTTTTTTCAGTCTAATTATTCTTCAGTCCTAGGATATACAGTGTTATTTACTCTGGTTATTCTTCAACCCTAGGAAAAACAATGTTTTTTCACTCTAATTATTCTTCAACCCTAGGAAAGCAGAGTTTTCTCACTCTAAATATTCTTCAACCCTGGGAAAAACAGTATTTTCTTAACTCTTGATATTCTTCAACCCTAGGAAAAACAGTTTTTTTTAACACTTGTTATTTTTCAACCCCAGGAAAATCAGTGTTTATTAACTGTAATTATTCTTCAACCCTAGGAAAACGGTGTTTTTCACTATAAATATTCTTCAACCCCAGGAAAAGCCACGTTTTTTTCCTCTAATTATTCTTTAACCCTACAAAAAAGTGTTTTTTCACTCTAATTATTCTTCAACCCTAGGAAAAACTTTGTTTTTTAAACTAAATATTTTTCAACTCTAGGAAAAACAGTGTTTTTTTACTTTAATTATTCTTCTACCCAAGGAAAAACAGTGTTTTTCACTGCAATTATTCTCAACCCTAGGAAAAACCGGGTTTTTTAACTCTTGTTATTCTTCAACTCTAGTTAAAACCGTGTTTCTTTACTCTAATTTTTCTTCAACCCTAGGAAAAACACTGTCTTTTCAATCTAATTATTCTTCAACCATAGGAAAAACAGTGGTTTTTAAAACTAATTGTTCATTAACCCTAGGAAAAACAATGTTTTTTACCTCTAATTCTTCTTCAAACCTAGGAAAAACAGTTTTTTTCACTCTAATTATCCTTCAACCCTAGGAAAAACAGTGTTTTTTCACTCTAATTATTCTTCAACCCTAGAAAAAAAATTTACTCTCATTATTCCTCAAAACTACGATAACAGTGTTTTTTCAGTCTAATTATTCTTCAACCCTAGGAAAAACAGTGCTTTTTAAACTAATTAGTCTTCAACACTAGGAAAAACACTGTTTTTTACACTAATTATTCTTCAACCCTAGGAAAAACAGGTTTTTTTCAGTCTAATTATTCTTCAGTCCTAGGATATACAGTGTTATTTACTCTTGTTATTCTTCAACTCTAGGAAAAACCAATGTTTTTTCACTCTAATTATTCTTCAACCCTAGGAAAGCAGAGTTTTCTCACTCTAAATATTCTTCAACCCTGGGAAAAACAGTGTTTTCATAACTCTTGTTATCCTTCAACCCTAGGAAAAACAGTGTTTTTAACTCTTGTTATTTTTCAACCCCAGGAAAATCAGTGTTTATTAACTCTAATTATTCTTTTACCCTAGGAAAACGGTGTTTTTCACTTCAATTATTCTTCAACCCCAGGAAAAGCCGCGTTTTTTTCCTCTAATTATTCTTTAACCCTACAAAAAAGTGTTTTTTCACTCTAATTATTCTTCAACCCTAGGAAAAACTTTGTTTTTTAAACTAATTATTTTTCAACTTTAGGGAAAACAGTGTTTTTTTCCTCTAATTATTCTTCTACCCAAGGAAAAAGAGTGTTTTTCACTGTAATTAATCTTCAACCCTAGGAAAAACAGTGTTTTTTAACTCTTGTTATTCTTCAACTCTAGGAAAAACCGTGTTTCTTTACTCTAATTTTTCTTCAACCCTAGGAAAAACACTGTCTTTTCAAACTAATTATTCTTCAACCATAGGAAAAACAGTGGTTTTTCACTCTAATTATTTTTCAACCCTAGGAAAAACAGTTTTTTTACTCTAATTATTCTTCAACCCTAGGAAGAACAGTGTTTTTTCATTCTAATTATTCTTCAACCCGAGGGAAAACAGTGTCTTTTCACTCTACTGATTCTTCAACCCTAGGAAAAACAGTGTTTTTTAAAACTAATTGTTCATCAACCCTATGAAAAACAGTGTTTTTTAACTCTAATTCTTCTTCAACCCTATGAAAAACTGTGTTTTTTCACTCTAATTATCCTTCAAACCTAGGAAAAACAGTGTTTTTTCACTCTAATTTTCATCCAACCCTAGGAAAAACAGTGTGTTTTCACTCTAATTATTTTTCAACCCTAGGATAAACAGTGTTTTTTTACTCTAATTATTCTTCAACCCTAGGAAAACAGTGTTTTTTCACTCTAATTATTCATCAACCCTAGGAAAAACGGTGTTTTTTTAACTCTAATTCTTCTTCAAAACTAGGAAAAACAGTGATTTTTCACTCTAATTATCCTTCAACCCTAGGAAAAACAGTGTTTTTACACTCTAATTATTCTTCAACCCTAGGAAAAACTGTTTTTTACTCTCATTATTCCTCAAAACTACGATAACAGTGTTTTTTCAGTCTAATTATTCTTCAACCCTAGGAAAAACAGTGCTTTTTAAACTAATTATTCTTCAACACTAGGAAAAACACTGTCTATTTACACTAATTATTCTTCAACCCTAGGAAAAACAGGTCTATTTCAGTCTAATTATTCTTCAGTCCTAGGATATACAGTGTTATTTACTCTTGTTATTCTTCAACCCTAGGAAAAACCAATGTTTTTTCACTCTAATTATTCTTCAACCCTCGGAAAGCAGAGTTTTCTCACTCTAAATATTCTTCAACCCTGGGAAAAACAGTGTTTTAATAACTCTTGTTATCCTTCAAACCTAGGAAAAACAGTGTTTTTAACTCTTGTTATTTTTCAACCCCAGGAAAATCAGTGTTTATTAACTCTAATTATTCTTCAACCCTAGGAAAACGGTGTTTTTCACTCTAATTATTCTTCAACCCCAGGAAAAGCCGCGTTTTTTTCCTCTAATTATTCTTTAACCCTACAAAAAAGTGTTTTTTCACTCTAATTATTATTCAACCGTGGGAAAAACTTTGTTTTTTAAACTAATTATTTTTCATCTTTAGGGAAGACAGTGTTTTTTTACTCTAATTATTCTCCTACCCAAGGAAAAGCAGTGTTTTCCACTGTAATTGATCTTCAACCCTAGGAAAACCAGTTTTTTTACTCTAATTATTCTTCAACCCTAGGAAGAACAGTGTTTTTTCAATCTAATTATTCTTCAAACCTAGGAAAAACAGTGTTCTTTCACTCAAATTATTCTTCAACCCTAGAAAATACAGTGTATATTCAATCTAATTATTCATCACCCCTAGGAAAAACAGTGATTTTAACTCTTGTTATTCTTCAACCGTAGGGAAAGCAGCGTTTCTTAATTCTTCTTATACTTCAACCCTAGAAAAACAGTATTTTTCACTCTATTAATCTTCAACCCTAGGAAAAACAGTGTTTTTTCACTCTAATTATTCTTCAACCCTAGGAAAAATGGTCTTTTACTCTCATTATTCCTCAAAACTACGATAACAGTGTTTTTTCAGTCTAATTATTCTTCAACCATAGGAAAATCAGTGCTTTTTAAACTAATTATTCTTCAACACTAGGAAAAACACTCTTTTTTTACACTAATTATTCTTCAACCCTAGGAAAAACAGGTTTTTTCAGTCTAATTATTCTTCAGTCCTAGGATATACAGTGTTATTTACTCTTGTTATTCTTCAACCCTAGGAAAAACAATGTTTTTTCACTCTAATTATTCTTCAACCCTAGGAAAGCAGAGATTTCTCACTCTAAATATTCTTCAACCCTGGGAAAAACAGTGTTTTCTTGACTCTTGATATTCTTCAACCCTAGGAAAAACAGTTTTTTTAACTCTTGTTATTTTTCAACCCCGGGAAAATAAGTGTTTATTAACTGTGATTATTCTTCAACCCTAGGAAACGGTGTTTTTCACTATAAATATTCTTCAACCCCAGGAAAAGCCGCGTTTTTTCCTCTAATTATTCTTTAACCCTACAAAAAAGTGTTTTTTCACTCTAATTATTCTTCAACCCTAGGAAAAACTATGTTTTTTAAACTAAATATTTTTCAACTCTAGGAAAAACAGTGTTTTTTTACTTTAATTATTCTTCTACCCAAGGAAAAACAGTGTTTTTCACTGCAATTATTCTCAACCCTAGGAAAAGCCGGGTTTTTTAACTCTTGTTATTCTTCAACTCTAGTTAAAACAGTGTTTCTTTACTCTAATTTTTCTTCAACCCTAGGAAAAACACTGTCTTTTCAATCTAATTATTCTTCAACCATAGGAAAAACAGTGGTTTTTAAAACTAATTGATCATTAACCCTAGGAAAAACAATGTTTTTACCTCTAATTCTTCTTCAAACCTAGGAAAAACAGTGATTTTTCACTCTAATTATCCTTCAACCCTAGGAAAAACAGTGTTTTTTCACTCTAATTATTCTTCAACCCTAGGAAAAACAGTGCTTTTTAAACTAATTAGTCTTCAACACTAGGAAAAACACTGTTTTTTACACTAATTATTCTTCAACCCTAGGAAAAACATGTTTTTTCAGTCTAATTATTCTTCAGTCCTAGGATATACAGTGTTATTTAATCTTGTTATTCTTCAACCCTAGGAAAAACCAATGTTTTTTCACTCTAATTATTCTTCACCCTAGGAAAGCAGAGATTTCTCACTCTAAATATTCTTCAACCCTGGGAAAAACAGTGTTTTCATAACTCTTGTTATCCTTCAACCCTAGGAGAAACAGTGTTTTTAACTCTTGTTATTTTTCAACCCCAGGAAGATCAGTGTTTATTAACTCTAATTATTCTTCAACCCTAGGAAAACGGTGTTTTTCACTCTAAATATTCTTCAACCACATGAAAAGCCTTGTTTTTTCCCTCTAATTATTCTTTAACCCTACAAAAAGTGTTTTTTCACTCTACTTATTCTTCAACCCTAGGAAAAACTTTGTTTTTTAAACTAATTATTTTTCAACTTTAGGAAAAACAGTGTTTTTTTCCTCTAATTATTCTTCTACCCAAGGAAAAAGAGTGTTTTTCACTGTAATTAATCTTCAACCCTAGGAAAAACAGTGTTTTTTAACTCTTGTTATTCTTCAACTCTAGGAAAAACCGTGTTTCTTTACTCTAATTTTTCTTCAACCCTAGGAAAAACACTGTCTTTTCAAACTAATTATTCTTCAACCATAGGAGAAACAGTGGTTTTTCACTCTAATTATTTTTCAACCCTAGGAAAAACAGTTTTTTACTCTAATTATTCTTGAATCCTAGGAAAAACAGTGTTTTTTCATTCTAATTATTCTTCAACCCGAGGGAAAACAGTGTCTTTTCACTCTACTGATTCTTCAACCCTAGGAAAAACAGTGTTTTTTAAAACTAATTGTTCATCAACCCTAGGAAAAACAGTGTTTTTTAACTCTAATTCTTCTTCAACCCTATGAAAAACTGTGTTTTTTCACTCTAATTATCCTTCAAACCTAGGAAAAACAGGGTTTTTTCACTCTAATTTTCCTCCAACCCTAGGAAAAACAGTGTGTTTTCACTCTAATTATTTTTCAACCCTAGGATAAACAGTGTTTTTTTACTCTAATTATTCTTCAACCCTAGGAAAAACAGTGTTTTTACACTCTAATTATTCTTCAACCCTAGGAAAAACTGTTTTTTACTCTCATTATTCCTCAAAACTACGATAACAGTGTTTTTCCAGTCTAATTATTCTTCAACCCTAGGAAAAACAGTGCTTTTTAAACTAATTATTCTTCAACACTAGGAAAAACACTGTCTTTTTACACTAATTATTCTTCAACCCTAGGAAAAACAGGTCTTTTTCAGTCTAATTATTCTTCAGTCCTAGGATATACAGTGTTATTTACTCTTGTTATTCTTCAACCCTAGGAAAAACCAATGTTTTTTCACTCTAATTATTCTTCAACCCTCGGAAAGCAGAGTTTTCTCACTCTAAATATTCTTCAACCCTGGGAAAAACAGTGTTTTCATAACTCTTGTTATCCTTCAACCCTGGGAAAAACAGTGTTTTTAACTCTTGTTATTTTTCAACCCCAGGAAAATCAGTGTTTATTAAATCTAATTATTCTTCAACCCTAGGAAAAGGTGTTTTTCACTCTAATTATTCTTCAACCCCAGGAAAAGCCGCGTTTTTTTCCTCTAATTATTCTTTAACCCTACAAAAAAGTGTTTTTTTCCTCTAATTATTCTTCTACCCAAGGAAAAAGAGTGTTTTTCACTGTAATTAATCTTCAACCCTAGGAAAAACAGTGTTTTTTAACTCTTGTTATTCTTCAACTCTAGGAAAAACCGTGTTTCTTTACTCTAATTTTTCTTCAACCCTAGGAAAAACACTGTCTTTTCAAACTAATTATTCTTCAACCATAGGAGAAACAGTGGTTTTTCACTCTAATTATTTTTCAACCCTAGGAAAAACAGTTTTTTACTCTAATTATTCTTGAATCCTAGGAAAAACAGTGTTTTTTCATTCTAATTATTCTTCAACCCGAGGGAAAACAGTGTCTTTTCACTCTACTGATTCTTCAACCCTAGGAAAAACAGTGTTTTTTAAAACTAATTGTTCATCAACCCTAGGAAAAACAGTGTTTTTTAACTCTAATTCTTCTTCAACCCTATGAAAAACTGTGTTTTTTCACTCTAATTAACCTTCAAACCTAGGAAAAACAGGGTTTTTTCACTCTAATTTTCCTCCAACCCTAGGAAAAACAGTGTGTTTTCACTCTAATTATTTTTCAACCCTAGGATAAACAGTGTTTTTTTACTCTAATTATTCTTCAACCCTAGGAAAAACAGTGTTTTTACACTCTAATTATTCTTCAACCCTAGGAAAAACTGTTTTTTACTCTCATTATTCCTCAAAACTACGATAACAGTGTTTTTCCAGTCTAATTATTCTTCAACCCTAGGAAAAACAGTGCTTTTTAAACTAATTATTCTTCAACACTAGGAAAAACACTGTCTTTTTACACTAATTATTCTTCAACCCTAGGAAAAACAGGTCTTTTTCAGTCTAATTATTCTTCAGTCCTAGGATATACAGTGTTATTTACTCTTGTTATTCTTCAACCCTAGGAAAAACCAATGTTTTTTCACTCTAATTATTCTTCAACCCTCGGAAAGCAGAGTTTTCTCACTCTAAATATTCTTCAACCCTGGGAAAAACAGTGTTTTCATAACTCTTGTTATCCTTCAACCCTGGGAAAAACAGTGTTTTTAACTCTTGTTATTTTTCAACCCCAGGAAAATCAGTGTTTATTAAATCTAATTATTCTTCAACCCTAGGAAAAGGTGTTTTTCACTCTAATTATTCTTCAACCCCAGGAAAAGCCGCGTTTTTTTCCTCTAATTATTCTTTAACCCTACAAAAAAGTGTTTTTTTACTCTAATTATTATTCAACCCTAGGAAAAGCTTTGTTTTTTAAACAAATTGTTTTTCAACTTTAGGGAAAACAGTGTTTTTTTACTCTAATTATTCTTCTACCCAAGGAAAAACAGTGTTTTTCACTGTAATTATTCTTCAACCCGAGGGAAAACAGTGTCTTTTCACTCTACTGATTCTTCAACCCTAATTAAGACAGTGTTTTTTAAAACTAATTGTTCATCAACCCTAGGAAAAACAGTGTTTTTTAACTCTAATTCTTTTCAATCCTATGAAAAACAGTGTTTTTTCACTCTAATTATCCTTCAAACCTAGGAAAAACTGTGTTTTTTCACTCTAATTTTCCTCCAACCCTAGGAAAAACAGTGTGTTTTCACTCTAATTATTTTTCAACCCTAGGATAAACAGTGTTTTTTAACTTTAATTATTCTTCAACCCTAGGATAAACAGTGTTTTTTCACTCTAATTATTCATCAACCCTAGGAAAACGGTGTTTTGTTTACTCTAATTCTTCTTCAAACCTAGGAAAAACAGTGATTTTTCACTCTAATTATCCTTCAACCCTAGGAAAAACTGTGTTTTTTCACTCTAATTATTCTTCAACCCTAGGAAAAACTGTTTTTTACTCTCATTATTCCTCAAAACTACGATAACAGTGTTTTTTCAGTCTAATTATTCTTCAACCCTAGGAAAAACAGTGCTTTTTAAACTAATTATTCTTCAACACTAGGAAAAACACTGTTTTTTACACTAATTATTCTTCAACTCTAGGAAAAACAGGTTTTTTTTCAGTCTAATTATTCTTCAGTCCTAGGATATACAGTGTTATTTACTCTTGTTATTCTACAACCCAAGGAAAAACCAATGTTTTTTCACTCTAATTATTCTTCAACCCTAGGAAAGCTGAGTTTTCTCACTCTAAATATTCTTCAACCCCGGGAAAAACAGTGTTTTCATAACTCTTGTTATCCTTAAACCCTAGGATAGACAGTGTTTTTAACTCTTGTTATTTTTCAACCCCAGGAAAATCAGTGTTTATTAACTCTAATTATTCTTCAACCCTAGGTAAACGGTGTTTTTCACTCCAATTATTCTTCAACCCCAGGAAAAGCCGCGTTTTTTTTCCTCTAATTATTCTTTAACCCTACAAAAAAGTGTTTTTTCACTCTAATTATTCTTCAACCCTAGGAAAAACTTTGTTTTTTAAACTAATTATTTTTCAACTTTAGGAAAAACAGTGTTTTTTACACTAATTATTCTTCTACCCAAGGAAAAACAGTGTTTTTCACTGTAATTAATCTTCAACCGTAGGACAAACAGTGTTTTTTAACTCTTGTTATTCTTCAACTCTAGGAAAAACCGTGTTTCTTTACTCTAATTTTTCTTCAACCCTAGGATAAACACTGTCTTTTCAATCTAATTATTCTTCAACCATAGGAAAAACAGTGGATTTTCACTCTAATTATTTTTCAACCCCAAGAAAAACAGTTTTTTTACTCTAATTATTCTTCAACCCTAGGAAGAACAGTGTTTTTTCATTCTAATTATTCTTCAACCCGAGGGAAAACAGTGTCTTTTCACTCTACTGATTCTTCAACCCTAATTAAGACAGTGTTTTTTAAAACTAATTGTTCATCAACCCTAGGAAAAACAGTGTTTTTTAACTCTAATTCTTCTTCAACCCTATGAAAAACCGTGTTTTTTCACTCTTATTATCCTTCAAACCTAGGAAAAACAGTGTTTTTTCACTCTAATTTTTTTCCAACCCTAGGAAAAACAGTGTGTTTTCACTCTAATTATTCATCAACCCTAGGAAAAACAGTGTTTTTTTAACTCTAATTCTTCTTCAAGCCTAGGAAAAACAGTGATATTTCACTCTAATTATCCTTCAACCCTAGGAAAAACAGTGTTTTTTCACTCTAATTATTCTTCAACCCTAGGAAAAACTGTTTTTTTACTCTCATTATTCCTCAAAACTACGATAACAGTGTTTTTTCAGTCTAATTATTCTTCAACCCTAGGAAAAACAGTGCTTTTTAAAATAATTAGTCTTCAACACTTGGAAAAACATTGTTTTTTACACTAATTATTCTTCAACCCTAGGAAAAACCGGTTTTTTTCAGTCTAATTATTCTTCAGTCCTAGGATATACAGTGTTATTTACTCTTGTTATTCTTTAACCCTAGGAAAAACCAATGTTTTTTCACTCTAATTATTCTTCAACCCTAGGAAAGCAGAGTTTTCTCACTCTAAATATTCTTCAACCCTGGGAAAAACAGTGTTTTCATAACTCTTGTTATCCTTCAACCCTAGGAAAAACAGTGTTTTTATCTCTTGTTATTTTTCAACCCCAGGAATATCAGTGTTTATTAACTCTAATTATTCTTCAACCCTAGGTAAACGGTGTTTTTCAATCTAATTATTCTTCAACCCCAGGAAAAGCCGCGTTTTTTCCCTCTAATTATTCTTTAAACCTACAAAAAAGTGTTTTTTCACTCTAATTATTCTTCAACCCTAGGAAAAACTTTGTTTTTTAAACGAATTATTTTTCAACTTTAGGAAAAACAGTGTTTTTTAACTCTTGTTATTCTTCAACTCTAGGAAAAAACGTGTATCTTTACTCTAATTTTTCTTCAACTCTAGGATAAACACTGTCTTTTCAATCAAATTATTCTTCAACCATAGGAAAAAGAGTGGTTTTTCACTCTAATTATTTTTCAACCCTAAGAAAAACAGTTTTTTTACTCTATTTATTCTTCAACCCTAGGAAGAACAGTGTTCTTTCATTCTAATTATTCTTCAACCCGAGGGAAAACAGTGTCTTTTCACTCTACTGATTCTTCAACCCTAATTAAGACAGTGTTTTTTAAAACTAATTGTTCATCCACCCTAGGAAAAACAGTGTTTTTTCACTCTAATTATCCTTCAAACCTAGGAAAAACAGTGTTTTTTCACTCTAATTTTCCTCCAACCCTAGGAAAAACAGTGTGTTTTCACTCTAATTATTTTTCAAACCTAGGAAAAACAGTGTTTTTTCACTCTAATTATTCATCAACCCTAGGAAAAACGGTGTTTTTTTAACTCTAATTCTTCTTCAAACCTAGGAAAAACAGTGATTTTTCACTCTAATTATCCTTCAACCCTAGGTAAAAAACAGTGTTTTTTCACTCTAATTATTTTTCAACCCTAGGAAAAACGGTTTTTTACTCTCATTATTCCTCAAAACTACGATAACAGTGTTTTTTCAGTCTAATTATTCTTCAACCATAGGAAAAACAGTGCTTTTTAAACTAATTATTCTTCAACGCTAGGAAAAACACTCTTTTTTTACACTAATTTTTCTTCAACCCTAGGAAAAACAGGTTTTTTCAGTCTAATTATTCTTCAGTCCTAGGATATACAGTGTTATTTACTCTGGTTATTCTTCAACCCTAGGAAAAACAATGTTTTTTCACTCTAATTATTCTTCAACCCTAGGAAAGCAGAGTTTTCTCACTCTAAATATTCTTCAACCCTGGGAAAAACAGTATTTTCTTAACTCTTGATATTCTTCAACCCTAGGAAAAAAAGTTTTTTTTAACTCTTGTTATTTTTCAACCCCAGGAAAATCAGTGTTTATTAACTGTAATTATTCTTCAACCCTAGGAAAACGGTGTTTTTCACTATAAATATTCTTCAACCCCAGGAAAAGCCACGTTTTTTTCCTCTAATTATTCTTTAACCCTACCAAAAAGTGTTTTTTCACTCTAATTATTCTTCAACCCTAGGAAAAACTTTGTTTTTTAAACTAAATATTTTTCAACTCTAGGAAAAACAGTGTTTTTTTACTTTAATTATTCTTCTACCCAAGGAAAAACAGTGTTTTTCACTGCAATTATTCTCAACCCTAGGAAAAACCGGGTTTTTTAACTCTTGTTATTCTTCAACTCTAGTTAAAACCGTGTTTCTTTACTCTAATTTTTCTTCAACCCTAGGAAAAACACTGTCTTTTCAATCTAATTATTCTTCAACCATAGGAAAAACAGTGGTTTTTAAAACTAATTGTTCATTAACCCTAGGAAAAACAATGTTTTTTACCTCTAATTCTTCTTCAAACCTAGGAAAAACAGTTTTTTTCACTCTAATTATCCTTCAACCCTAGGAAAAACAGTGTTTTTTCACTCTAATTATTCTTCAACCCTAGAAAAAAAAATTTACTCTCATTATTCCTCAAAACTACGATAACAGTGTTTTTTCAGTCTAATTATTCTTCAACCCTAGGAAAAACAGTGCTTTTTAAACTAATTAGTCTTCAACACTAGGAAAAACACTGTTTTTTACACTAATTATTCTTCAACCCTAGGAAAAACAGGTTTTTTTCAGTCTAATTATTCTTCAGTCCTAGGATATACAGTGTTATTTACTCTTGTTATTCTTCAACTCTAGGAAAAACCAATGTTTTTTCACTCTAATTATTCTTCAACCCTAGGAAAGCAGAGTTTTCTCACTCTAAATATTCTTCAACCCTGGGAAAAACAGTGTTTTCATAACTCTTGTTATCCTTTAACCCTAGGAGAAACAGTGTTTTTAACTCTTGTTATTTTTCAACCCCAGGAAAATCAGTGTTTATTAACTCTAATTATTCTCCAACCCTAGGAAAACGGTGTTTTTCACTCTAAATATTCTTCAACCCCAGGAAAAGCCTTTTTTTTTTCCTCTAATTATTCTTTAACCCTACAAAAAAAGTGTTTTTTCACTCTAATTATTCTTCAACCCTAGGAAAAACTTTGTTTTTTAAACTAATTATTTTTCAACTTTTGGAAAAACAGTGTTTTTTTCCTCTAATTATTCTTCTACCCAAGGAAAAAGAGTGTTTTTCACTGTAATTAATCTTCAACCCTAGGAAAAACAGTGTTTTTTAACTCTTGTTATTCTTCAACTCGAGGAAAAACCGTGTTTCTTTACTCTAATTTTTCTTCAACCCTAGGAAAAACACTGTCTTTTCAAACTAATTATTCTTCAACCATAGGAAAAACAGTGGTTTTTCACTCTAATTATTTTTCAACCCTAGGAAAAACAGTTTTTTTACTCTAATTATTCTTCAACCCTAGGAAGAACAGTGTTTTTTCATTCTAATTATTCTTCAACCCGAGGGAAAACAGTGTCTTTTCACTCTACTGATTCTTCAACCCTAGGAAAAACAGTGTTTTTTAAAACTAATTGTTCATCAACTCTAGGAAAAACAGTGTTTTTTAACTCTAATTCTTCTTCAACCCTATGAAAAACTGTGTTTTTTCACTCTAATTATCCTTCAAACCTAGGAAAAACAGTGTTTTTTCACTCTAATTTTCATCCAACCCTAGGAAAAACAGTGTGTTTTCACTCTAATTATTTTTCAACCCTAGGATAAACAGTGTTTTTTTAATCTAATTATTCTTCAACCCTAGGAAAACAGTGTTTTTTCACTCTAATTATTCATCAACCCTAGGAAAAACGGTGTTTTTTTTACTCTAATTCTTCTTCAAAACTAGGAAAAACAGTGATTTTTCACTCTAATTATCCTTCAACCCTAGGAAAAACAGTGTTTTTACACTCTAATTATTCTTCAACCCTAGGAAAAACTGTTTTTTTACTCTCATTATTCCTCAAAACTACGATAACAGTGTTTTTTCAGTCTAATTATTCTTCAACCCTAGGAAAAACAGTGCTTTTTAAACTAATTATTCTTCAACACTAGGAAAAACACTGTCTTTTTACACTAATTATTCTTCAACCCTAGGAAAAGCAGGTCTATTTCAGTCTAATTATTCTTCAGTCCTAGGATATACAGTGTTATTTACTCTTGTTATTCTTCAACCCTAGGAAAAACCAATGTTTTTTCACTCTAATTATTCTTCAACCCTCGGAAAGCAGAGTTTTCTCACTCTAAATATTCTTCAACCCTGGGAAAAACAGTGTTTTAATAACTCTTGTTATCCTTCAAACCTAGGAAAAACAGGGTTTTTAACTCTTGTTATTTTTCAACCCCAGGAAAATCAGTGTTTATTAACTCTAATTATTCTTCAACCCTAGGAAAACGGTGTTTTTCACTCTAATTATTCTTCAACCCCAGGAAAAGCCGCGTTTTTTTCCTCTAATTATTCTTTAACCCTACAAAAAAGTGTTTTTTCACTCTAATTATTATTCAACCGTGGGAAAAACTTTGTTTTTTAAACTAATTATTTTTCATCTTTAGGGAAGACAGTGTTTTTTTACTCTAATTACTCTCCTACCCAAGGAAAAGCAGTGTTTTCCACTGTAATTGATCTTCAACCCCAGGAAAAACAGTGTTTTTTAACTCTTGTTATACTTCAACTCTAGGAAAAACCGTGTTTTTTACTCTAATTTTTCTTCAACCCTAGGAAAAACACTGTCTTTTCAATCTAATTATTCTTCAACCATAGGAAAAACAGTGGTTTTTCACTCTAATTATTTTTCAACCCTAGGAAAAACAGTTTTTTTACTCTAATTATTCTTCAACCCTAGGAAGAATAGTGTTTTTTCATTCTAATTATTCTTCAACCCGAGGGAAAACAGTGTCTTTTCACTCTACTGATTTTTCAACCCTAATTAAGACAGTGTTTTTTAAAACTAATTGTTCATCAACCCTAGGAAAAACAGTGTTTTTTAACTCTAATTCTTCTTCAACCCTATGAAAAACAGTGTTTTTCCACTCTAATTATCCTTCAAACCTAGGAAAAACAGTGTTTTTTCACTCTAATTTTCCTCCAACCCTAGGAAAAACAGTGTGTTTTCACTCTAATTATTTTTCAACCCTAGGATAAACAGTGTTTTTTTACTCTAATTATTCTTCAACCCTAGGATAGACAGTGTTTTTTCACTCTAATTATTCATCAACCCTAGGAGAAACGGTGTTTTTTAACTCTAATTCTTCTTCAAACCTAGGAAAAACAGTGATTTTTCACTCTAATTATCCTTCAACCCTAGGAAAAACAGTGTTTTTTTCACTCTAATAATTCTTCAACCCTAGGAAAAACTGTTTTTTACTCTCATTATTCCTCAAAACTACGATAACAGTGTTTTTTCTGTCTAATTATTCTTCAACCCTAGGAAAAACAGTGCTTTTTAAACTAATTATTCTTCAACACTAGGAAAAACACTGTATTTTTACACTAATTATTCTTCAACCCTAGGAAAAACAGGTCTTTTTCAGTCTAATTATTCTTCAGTCCTAGGATATACAGTGTTATTTACTCTTGTTATTCTTCAACCCTAGGAAAAACCAATGTTTTTTCACTCTAATTATTCTTCAACACTCGGAAAGCAGAGTTTTCTCACTCTAAATATTCTTCAACCCTGGGAAAAACAGTGTTTTCATAACTCTTGTTATCCTTCAACCCTAGGAAAAACAGTGTTTTTAACTCTTGTTATTTTTCAACCCCAGGAAAATCAGTGTTTATTAACTCTAATTATTCTTCAACCCTAGGAAAACGGTGTTTTTCACTCTAATTATTCTTCAACCCCAGGATAAGCCGCGTTTTTTTCCTCTAATTATTCTTTAACCCTACAAAAAAGTGTTTTTTCACTCTAATTATTCTTCAACCCTAGGAAAAACTTTGTTTTTTAAACTAATTATTTTTCAACTTTAGGAAAAACAGTGTTTTTTACTCTAATTATTCTTCTACCCAAGGAAAAACAGTGTTTTTCACTGTAATTAATCTTCAACCCTAGGAAAACCAGTTTTTTTACTCTAATTATTCTTCAACCCTAGGAAGAACAGTGTTTTTTCAATCTAATTATTCTTCAAACCAAGGAAAAACAGTGTTCTTTCACTCAAATTATTCTTCAACCCTAGAAAATACAGTGTATATTCAATCTAATTATTCATCACCCCTAGGAAAAACAGTGATTTTAACTCTTGTTATTCTTCAACCGTAGGGAAAGCAGCGTTTCTTAATTCTTCTTATACTTCAACCCTAGAAAAACAGTATTTTTCACTCTATTAATCTTCAACCCTAGGAAAAACAGTGTTTTTTCACTCTAATTATTCTTCAACCCTAGGAAAAATGGTCTTTTACTCTCATTATTCCTCAAAACTACGATAACAGTGTTTTTTCAGTCTAATTATTCCTTCAACCATAGGAAAAACAGTGCTTTTTAAACTAATTATTCTTCAACACTTGGAAAAACACTCCTTTTTACACTAATTATTCTTCAACCCTAGGAAAAACAGGTTTTTTCAGTCTAATTATTCTTCAGTCCTAGGATATACAGTGTTATTTACTCTTGTTATTCTTCAACCCTAGGAAAAACAATGTTTTTTCACTCTAATTATTCTTCAACCCTAGGAAAGCAGAGTTTTCTCACTCTAAATATTCTTCAACCCTGGGTAAAACAGTGTTTTCTTGACTCTTGATATTCTTCAACCCTAGGAAAAACAGTTTTTTTAACTCTTGTTATTTTTCAACCCCAGGAAAATCAGTGTTTATTAACTGTAATTATTCTTCAACCCTAGGAAACGGTATTTTTCACTATAAATATTCTTCAACCCCAGGAAAAGCCGCGTTTTTTCCTCTAATTATTCTTTAACCCTACAAAAAAGTGTTTTTTCACTCTAATTATTCTTCAACCCTAGGAAAAACTATGTTTTTTAGACTAAATATTTTTCAACTCTAGGAAAAACAGTGTTTTTTTACTTTAATTATTCTTCTACCCAAGGAAAAACAGTGTTTTTCACTGCAATTATTCTCAACCCAAGGAAAAGCCGGGTTTTTTAACTCTTGTTATTCTTCAACTCTAGTTAAAACAGTGTTTCTTTACTCTAATTTTTCTTCAACCCTAGGAAAAACACTGTCTTTTCAATCTAATTATTCTTCAACCATAGGAAAAACAGTGGTTTTTCAAACTAATTGATCATTAACCCTAGGAAAAACAATGTTTTTACCTCTAATTCTTCTTCAAACCTAGGAAAAACAGTGATTTTTCACTCTAATTATCCTTCAACCCTAGGAAAAACAGTGTTTTTTCACTCTAATTATTCTTCAACCCTAGGAAAAACAGTGCTTTTTAAAATAATTAGTCTTCAACACTTGGAAAAACATTGTTTTTTACACTAATTATTCTTCAACCCTAGGAAAAACCGGTTTTTTTCAGTCTAATTATTCTTCAGTCCTAGGATATACAGTGTTATTTACTCTTGTTATTCTTTAACCCTAGGAAAAACCAATGTTTTTTCACTCTAATTATTCTTCAACCCTAGGAAAGCAGAGTTTTCTCACTCTAAATATTCTTCAACCCTGGGAAAAACAGTGTTTTCATAACTCTTGTTATCCTTCAACCCTAGGAAAAACAGTGTTTTTATCTCTTGTTATTTTTCAACCCCAGGAATATCAGTGTTTATTAACTCTAATTATTCTTCAACCCTAGGTAAACGGTGTTTTTCAATCTAATTATTCTTCAACCCCAGGAAAAGCCGCGTTTTTTCCCTCTAATTATTCTTTAAACCTACAAAAAAGTGTTTTTTCACTCTAATTATTCTTCAACCCTAGGAAAAACTTTGTTTTTTAAACGAATTATTTTTCAACTTTAGGAAAAACAGTGTTTTTTAACTCTTGTTATTCTTCAACTCTAGGAAAAACCGTGTATCTTTACTCTAATTTTTCTTCAACTCTAGGATAAACACTGTCTTTTCAATCAAATTATTCTTCAACCATAGGAAAAAGAGTGGTTTTTCACTCTAATTATTTTTCAACCCTAAGAAAAACAGTTTTTTTACTCTATTTATTCTTCAACCCTAGGAAGAACAGTGTTCTTTCATTCTAATTATTCTTCAACCCGAGGGAAAACAGTGTCTTTTCACTCTACTGATTCTTCAACCCTAGGAAAACAGTGTTTTTTAAAACTAATTGTTCATCCACCCTAGGAAAAACAGTGTTTTTTCACTCTAATTATCCTTCAAACCTAGGAAAAACAGTGTTTTTTCACTCTAATTTTCCTCCAACCCTAGGAAAAACAGTGTGTTTTCACTCGAATTATTTTTCAAACCTAGGAAAAACAGTGTTTTTTCACTCTAATTATTCATCAACCCTAGGAAAAACGGTGTTTTTTAAACTCTAATTCTTCTTCAAACCTAGGAAAAACAGTGATTTTTCACTCTAATTATCCTTCAACCCTAGGAAAAACAGTGTTTTTTCACTCTAATTATTCTTCAACCCTAGGAAAAACGGTTTTTTACTCTCATTATTCCTCAAAACTACGATAACAGTGTTTTTTCAGTCTAATTATTCTTCAACCATAGGAAAAACAGTGCTTTTTAAACTAATTATTCTTCAACGCTAGGAAAAACACTCTTTTTTTACACTAATTTTTCTTCAACCCTAGGAAAAACAGGTTTTTTCAGTCTAATTATTCTTCAGTCCTAGGATATACAGTGTTATTTACTCTGGTTATTCTTCAACCCTAGGAAAAACAATGTTTTTTCACTCTAATTATTCTTCAACCCTAGGAAAGCAGAGTTTTCTCACTCTAAATATTCTTCAACCCTGGGAAAAACAGTATTTTCTTAACTCTTGATATTCTTCAACCCTAGGAAAAACAGTTTTTTTTAACTCTTGTTATTTTTCAACCCCAGGAAAATCAGTGTTTATTAACTGTAATTATTCTTCAACCCTAGGAAAACGGTGTTTTTCACTATAAATATTCTTCAACCCCAGGAAAAGCCACGTTTTTTTCCTCTAATTATTCTTTAACCTTACAAAAAAGTGTTTTTTCACTCTAATTATTCTTCAACCCTAGGAAAAACTTTGTTTTTTAAACTAAATATTTTTCAACTCTAGGAAAAACAGTGTTTTTTTACTTTAATTATTCTTCTACCCAAGGAAAAACAGTGTTTTTCACTGCAATTATTCTCAACCCTAGGAAAAACCGGGTTTTTTAACTCTTGTTATTCTTCAACTCTAGTTAAAACCGTGTTTCTTTACTCTAATTTTTCTTCAACCCTAGGAAAAACACTGTCTTTTCAATCTAATTATTCTTCAACCATAGGAAAAACAGTGGTTTTTAAAACTAATTGTTCATTAACCCTAGGAAAAACAATGTTTTTTACCTCTAATTCTTCTTCAAACCTAGGAAAAACAGTTTTTTTCACTCTAATTATCCTTCAACCCTAGGAAAAACAGTGGTTTTTCACTCTAATTATTCTTCAACCCTAGAAAAAAAAATTTACTCTCATTATTCCTCAAAACTACGATAACAGTGTTTTTTCAGTCTAATTATTCTTCAACCCTAGGAAAAACAGTGCTTTTTAAACTAATTAGTCTTCAACACTAGGAAAAACACTGTTTTTTACACTAATTATTCTTCAACCCTAGGAAAAACAGGTTTTTTTCAGTCTAATTATTCTTCAGTCCTAGGATATACAGTGTTATTTACTCTTGTTATTCTTCAACTCTAGGAAAAACCAATGTTTTTTCACTCTAATTATTCTTCAACCCTAGGAAAGCAGAGTTTTCTCACTCTAAATATTCTTCAACCCTGGGAAAAACAATGTTTTCATAACTCTTGTTATCCTTTAACCCTAGGAGAAACAGTGTTTTTAACTCTTGTTATTTTTCAACCCCAGGAAAATCAGTGTTTATTAACTCTAATTATTCTCCAACCCTAGGAAAACGGTGTTTTTCACTCTAAATATTCTTCAACCCCAGGAAAAGCCTTGTTTTTTTCCTCTAATTATGCTTTAACCCTACAAAAAAAGTGTTTTTTCACTCTAATTATTCTTCAACCCTAGGAAAAACTTTGTTTTTTAAACTAATTATTTTTCAACTTTAGGAAAAACAGTGTTTTTTTCCTCTAATTATTCTTCTACCCAAGGAAAAAGAGTGTTTTTCACTGTAATTAATCTTCAACCCTAGGAAAAACAGTGTTTTTTAACTCTTGTTATTCTTCAACTCGAGGAAAAACCGTGTTTCTTTACTCTAATTTTTCTTCAACCCTAGGAAAAACACTGTCTTTTCAAACTAATTATTCTTCAACCATAGGAAAAACAGTGGTTTTTCACTCTAATTATTTTTCAACCCTAGGAAAAACAGTTTTTTTACTCTAATTATTCTTCAACCCTAGGAAGAACAGTGTTTTTTCATTCTAATTATTCTTCAACCCGAGGGAAAACAGTGTCTTTTCACTCTACTGATTCTTCAACCCTAGGAAAAACAGTGTTTTTTAAAACTAATTGTTCATCAACTCTAGGAAAAACAGTGTTTTTTAACTCTAATTCTTCTTCAACCCTATGAAAAACTGTGTTTTTTCACTCTAATTATCCTTCAAACCTAGGAAAAACAGTGTTTTTTCACTCTAATTTTCATCCAACCCTAGGAAAAACAGTGTGTTTTCACTCTAATTATTTTTCAACCCTAGGATAAACAGTGTTTTTTTAATCTAATTATTCTTCAACCCTAGGAAAACAGTGTTTTTTCACTCTAATTATTCATCAACCCTAGGAAAAACGGTGTTTTTTTAACTCTAATTCTTCTTCAAAACTAGGAAAAACAGTGATTTTTCACTCTAATTATCCTTCAACCCTAGGAAAAACAGTGTTTTTACACTCTAATTATTCTTCAACCCTAGGAAAAACTGTTTTTTACTCTCATTATTCCTCAAAACTACGATAACAGTGTTTTTTCAGTCTAATTATTCTTCAACCCTAGGAAAAACAGTGCTTTTTAAACTAATTATTCTTCAACACTAGGAAAAACACTGTCTTTTTACACTAATTATTCTTCAACCCTAGGAAAAGCAGGTCTATTTCAGTCTAATTATTCTTCAGTCCTAGGATATACAGTGTTATTTACTCTTGTTATTCTTCAACCCTAGGAAAAACCAATGTTTTTTCACTCTAATTATTCTTCAACCCTCGGAAAGCAGAGTTTTCTCACTCTAAATATTCTTCAACCCTGGGAAAAACAGTGTTTTAATAACTCTTGTTATCCTTCAAACCTAGGAAAAACAGTGTTTTTAACTCTTGTTATTTTTCAACCCCAGGAAAATCAGTGTTTATTAACTCTAATTATTCTTCAACCCTAGGAAAACGGTGTTTTTCACTCTAATTATTCTTCAACCCCAGGAAAAGCCGCGTTTTTTTCCTCTAATTATTCTTTAACCCTACAAAAAAGTGTTTTTTCACTCTAATTATTATTCAACCGTGGGAAAAACTTTGTTTTTTAAACTAATTATTTTTCATCTTTAGGGAAGACAGTGTTTTTTTACTCTAATTATTCTCCTACCCAAGGAAAAGCAGTGTTTTCCACTGTAATTGATCTTCAACCCCAGGAAAAACAGTGTTTTTTAACTCTTGTTATACTTCAACTCTAGGAAAAACCGTGTTTTTTACTCTAATTTTTCTTCAACCCTAGGAAAAACACTGTCTTTTCAATCTAATTATTCTTCAACCATAGGAAAAACAGTGGTTTTTCACTCTAATTATTTTTCAACCCTAGGAAAAACAGTTTTTTTACTCTAATTATTCTTCAACCCTAGGAAGAATAGTGTTTTTTCATTCTAATTATTCTTCAACCCGAGGGAAAACAGTGTCTTTTCACTCTACTGATTTTTCAACCCTAATTAAGACAGTGTTTTTTAAAACTAATTGTTCATCAACCCTAGGAAAAACAGTGTTTTTTAACTCTAATTCTTCTTCAACCCTATGAAAAACAGTGTTTTTTCACTCTAATTATCCTTCAAACCTAGGAAAAACAGTGTTTTTTCACTCTAATTTTCCTCCAACCCTAGGAAAAACAGTGTGTTTTCACTCTAATTATTTTTCAACCCTAGGATAAACAGTGTTTTTTTACTCTAATTATACTTCAACCCTAGGATAGACAGTGTTTTTTCACTCTAATTATTCATCAACCCTAGGAGAAACGGTGTTTTTTAACTCTAATTCTTCTTCAAACCTAGGAAAAACAGTGATTTTTCACTCTAATTATCCTTCAACCCTAGGAAAAACAGTGTTTTTTTCACTCTAATAATTCTTCAACCCTAGGAAAAACTGTTTTTTACTCTCATTATTCCTCAAAACTACGATAACAGTGTTTTTTCTGTCTAATTATTCTTCAACCCTAGGAAAAACAGTGCTTTTTAAACTAATTATTCTTCAACACTAGGAAAAACACTGTATTTTTACACTAATTATTCTTCAACCCTAGGAAAAACAGGTCTTTTTCAGTCTAATTATTCTTCAGTCCTAGGATATACAGTGTTATTTACTCTTGTTATTCTTCAACCCTAGGAAAAACCAATGTTTTTTCACTCTAATTATTCTTCAACACTCGGAAAGCAGAGTTTTCTCACTCTAAATATTCTTCAACCCTGGGAAAAACAGTGTTTTCATAACTCTTGTTATCCTTCAACCCTAGGAAAAACAGTGTTTTTAACTCTTGTTATTTTTCAACCCCAGGAAAATCAGTGTTTATTAACTCTAATTATTCTTCAACCCTAGGAAAACGGTGTTTTTCACTCTAATTATTCTTCAACCCCAGGATAAGCCGCGTTTTTTTCCTCTAATTATTCTTTAACCCTACAAAAAAGTGTTTTTTCACTCCAATTATTCTTCAACCCTAGGAAAAACTTTGTTTTTTAAACTAATTATTTTTCAACTTTAGGAAAAACAGTGTTTTTTACTCTAATTATTCTTCTACCCAAGGAAAAACAGTGTTTTTCACTGTAATTAATCTTCAACCCTAGGAAAACCAGTTTTTTTACTCTAATTATTCTTCAACCCTAGGAAGAACAGTGTTTTTTCAATCTAATTATTCTTCAAACCAAGGAAAAACAGTGTTCTTTCACTCAAATTATTCTTCAACCCTAGAAAATACAGTGTATATTCAATCTAATTATTCATCACCCCTAGGAAAAACAGTTATTTTAACTCTTGTTATTCTTCAACCGTAGGGAAAGCAGCGTTTCTTAATTCTTCTTATACTTCAACCCTAGAAAAACAGTATTTTTCACTCTATTAATCTTCAACCCTAGGAAAAACAGTGTTTTTTCACTCTAATTATTCTTCAACCCTAGGAAAAATGGTCTTTTACTCTCATTATTCCTCAAAACTACGATAACAGTGTTTTTTCAGTCTAATTATTCTTCAACCATAGGAAAAACAGTGCTTTTTAAACTAATTATTCTTCAACACTAGGAAAAACACTCTTTTTTACACTAATTATTCTTCAACCCTAGGAAAAACAGGTTTTTTCAGTCTAATTATTCTTCAGTCCTAGGATATACAGTGTTATTTACTCTTGTTATTCTTCAACCCTAGGAAAAACAATGTTTTTTCACTCTAATTATTCTTCAACCCTAGGAAAGCAGAGTTTTCTCACTCTAAATATTCTTCAACCCTGGGAAAAACAGTGTTTTCTTGACTCTTGATATTCTTCAACCCTAGGAAAAACAGTTTTTTTAACTCTTGTTATTTTTCAACCCCAGGAAAATCAGTGTTTATTAACTGTAATTATTCTTCAACCCTAGGAAACGGTATTTTTCACTATAAATATTCTTCAACCCCAGGAAAAGCCGCGTTTTTTCCTCTAATTATTCTTTAACCCTACAAAAAAGTGTTTTTTCACTCTAATTATTCTTCAACCCTAGGAAAAACTTTGTTTTTTAAACTAAATATTTTTCAACTCTAGGAAAAACAGTGTTTTTTTACTTTAATTATTCTTCTACCCAAGGAAAAACAGTGTTTTTCACTGCTATTATTCTCAACCCTAGGAAAAACCGGGTTTTTTAACTCTTGTTATTCTTCAACTCTAGTTAAAACCGTGTTTCTTTACTCTAATTTTTCTTCAACCCTAGGAAAAACACTGTCTTTTCAATCTAATGATTCTTCAACCATAGGAAAAACAGTGGTTTTTAAAACTAATTGTTCATTAACCCTAGGAAAAACAATGTTTTTTACCTCTAATTCTTCTTCAAACCTAGGAAAAACAGTTTTTTTCACTCTAATTATCCTTCAACCCTAGGAAAAACAGTGTTTTTTCACTCTAATTATTCTTCAACCCTAGAAAAAAAAAATTACTCTCATTATTCCTCAAAACTACGATAACAGTGTTTTTTCAGTCTAATTATTCTTCAACCCTAGGAAAAACAGTGCTTTTTAAACTAATTAGTCTTCAACACTAGGAAAAACACTGTTTTTTACACTAATTATTCTTCAACCCTAGGAAAAACAGGTTTTTTTCAGTCTAATTATTCTTCAGTCCTAGGATATACAGTGTTATTTACTCTTGTTATTCTTCAACTCTAGGAAAAACCAATGTTTTTTCACTCTAATTATTCTTCAACCCTAGGAAAGCAGAGTTTTCTCACTCTAAATATTCTTCAACCCTGGGAAAAACAGTGTTTTCATAACTCTTGTTATCCTTTAACCCTAGGAGAAACAGTGTTTTTAACTCTTGTTATTTTTCAACCCCAGGAAAATCAGTGTTTATTAACTCTAATTATTCTCCAACCCTAGGAAAACGGTGTTTTTCACTCTAAATATTCTTCAACCCCAGGAAAAGCCTTGTTTTTTTCCTCTAATTATTCTTTAACCCTACAAAAAAAGTGTTTTTTCGCTCTAATTATTCTTCAACCCTAGGAAAAACTTTGTTTTTTAAACTAATTATTTTTCAACTTTAGGAAAAACCGTGTTTTTTTCCTCTAATTATTCTTCTACCCAAGGAAAAACAGTGTTTTTCACTGTAATTAATCTTCAACCCTAGGAAAAACAGTGTTTTTTAACTCTTGTTATTCTTCAACTCGAGGAAAAACCGTGTTTCTTTACTCTAATTTTTCTTCAACCCTAGGAAAAACACTGTCTTTTCAAACTAATTATTCTTCAACCATAGGAAAAACAGTGGTTTTTCACTCTAATTATTTTTCAACCCTAGGAAAAACAGTTTTTTTTCTCTAATTATTCTTCAACCCTAGGAAGAACAGTGTTTTTTCATTCTAATTATTCTTCAACCCGAGGGAAAACAGTGTCTTTTCACTCTACTGATTCTTCAACCCTAGGAAAAACAGTGTTTTTTAAAACTAATTGTTCATCAACCCTAGGAAAAACAGTGTTTTTTAACTCTAATTCTTCTTCAACCCTATGAAAAACTGTGTTTTTTCACTCTAATTATCCTTCAAACCTAGGAAAAACAGTGTTTTTTCACTCTAATTTTCATCCATCCCTAGGAAAAACAGTGTGTTTTCACTCTAATTATTTTTCAACCCTAGGATAAACAGTGTTTTTTTAATCTAATTATTCTTCAACCCTAGGAAAACAGTGTTTTTTCACTCTAATTATTCATCAACCCTAGGAAAAACGGTGTTTTTTTAACTCTAATTCTTCTTCAAAACTAGGAAAAACAGTGATTTTTCACTCTAATTATCCTTCAACCCTAGGAAAAACAGTGTTTTTACACTCTAATTATTCTTCAACCCTAGGAAAAACTGTTTTTTACTCTCATTATTCCTCAAAACTACGATAACAGTGTTTTTTCAGTCTAATTATTCTTCAACCCTAGGAAAAACAGTGCTTTTTAAACTAATTATTCTTCAACACTAGGAAAAACACTGTCTTTTTACACTAATTATTCTTCAACCCTAGGAAAAACAGGTCTATTTCAGTCTAATTATTCTTCAGTCCTAGGATATACAGTGTTATTTACTCTTGTTATTCTTCAACCCTAGGAAAAACCAATGTTTTTTCACTCTAATTATTCTTCAACCCTCGGAAAGCAGAGTTTTCTCACTCTAAATATTCTTCAACCCTGGGAAAAACAGTGTTTTAATAACTCTTGTTATCCTTCAAACCTAGGAAAAACAGTGTTTTTAACTCTTGTTATTTTTCAACCCCAGGAAAATCAGTGTTTATTAACTCTAATTATTCTTCAACCCTAGGAAAACGGTGTTTTTCACTCTAATTATTCTTCAACCCCAGGAAAAGCCGCGTTTTTTTCCTCTAATTATTCTTTAACCCTACAAAAAAGTGTTTTTTCACTCTAATTATTATTCAACCGTGGGAAAAACTTTGTTTTTTAAACTAATTATTTTTCATCTTTAGGGAAGACAGTGTTTTTTTACTCTAATTATTCTCCTACCCAAGGAAAAGCAGTGTTTTCCACTGTAATTGATCTTCAACCCTAGGAAAAACAGTGTTTTTTAACTCTTGTTATACTTCAACTCTGGGAAAAACCGTGTTTTTTACTCTAATTTTTCTTCAACCCTAGGAAAAACACTGTCTTTTCAATCTAATTATTCTTCAACCATAGGAAAAACAGTGGTTTTTCACTCTAATTATTTTTCAACCCTAGGAAAAACAGTTTTTTTACTCTAATTATTCTTCAACCCTAGGACGAATAGTGTTTTTTCATTCTAATTATTCTTCAACCCGAGGGAAAACAGTGTCTTTTCACTCTACTGATTCTTCAACCCTAATTAAGACAGTGTTTTTTAAAACTAATTGTTCATCAACCCTAGGAAAAACAGTGTTTTTTAACTCTAATTCTTCTTCAACCCTATGAAAAACAGTGTTTTTCACTCTAATTATCCTTCAAACCTAGGAAAAACAGTGTTTTTTCACTCTAATTTTCCTCCAACCCTAGGAAAAACAGTGTGTTTTCACTCTAATTATTTTTCAACCCTAGGATAAACAGTGTTTTTTTACTCTAATTATTCTTCAACCCTAGGATAGACAGTGTTTTTTCACTCTAATTATTCATCAACCCTAGGAGAAACGGTGTTTTTTAACTCTAATTCTTCTTCAAACCTAGGAAAAACAGTGATTTTTCACTCTAATTATCCTTCAACCCTAGGAAAAACAGTGTTTTTTTCACTCTAATAATTCTTCAACCCTAGGAAAAACTGTTTTTTACTCTCATTATTCCTCAAAACTACGATAACAGTGTTTTTTCTGTCTAATTATTCTTCAACCCTAGGAAAAACAGTGCTTTTTAAACTAATTATTCTTCAACACTAGGAAAAACACTGTATTTTTACACTAATTATTCTTCAACCCTAGGAAAAACAGGTCTTTTTCAGTCTAATTATTCTTCAGTCCTAGGATATACAGTGTTATTTACTCTTGTTATTCTTCAACCCTAGGAAAAACCAATGTTTTTTCACTCTAATTATTCTTCAACACTCGGAAAGCAGAGTTTTCTCACTCTAAATATTCTTCAACCCTGGGAAAAACAGTGTTTTCATAACTCTTGTTATCCTTCAACCCTAGTAAAAACAGTGTTTTTAACTCTTGTTATTTTTCAACCCCAGGAAAATCAGTGTTTATTAACTCTAATTATTCTTCAACCCTAGGAAAACGGTGTTTTTCACTCTAATTATTCTTCAACCCCAGGATAAGCCGCGTTTTTTTCCTCTAATTATTCTTTAACCCTACAAAAAAGTGTTTTTTCACTCTAATTATTCTTCAACCCTAGGAAAAACTTTGTTTTTTAAACTAATTATTTTTCAACTTTAGGAAAAACAGTGTTTTTTACTCTAATTATTCTTCTACCCAAGGAAAAACAGTGTTTTTCACTGTAATTAATCTTCAACCCTAGGAAAACCAGTTTTTTTATGCTAATTATTCTTCAACCCTAGGAAGAACAGTGTTTTTTCAATCTAATTATTCTTCAAACCAAGGAAAAACAGTGTTCTTTCACTCAAATTATTCTTCAACCCTAGAAAATACAGTGTATATTCAATCTAATTATTCATCACCCCTAGGAAAAACAGTGATTTTAACTCTTGTTATTCTTCAACCGTAGGGAAAGCAGCGTTTCTTAATTCTTCTTATACTTCAACCCTAGAAAAACAGTATTTTTCACTCTATTAATCTTCAACCCTAGGAAAAACAGTGTTTTTTCACTCTAATTATTCTTCAACCCTAGGAAAAATGGTCTTTTACTCTCATTATTCCTCAAAACTACGATAACAGTGTTTTTTCAGTCTAATTATTCTTCAACCATAGGAAAAACAGTGCTTTTTAAACTAATTATTCTTCAACACTAGGAAAAACACTCTTTTTTACACTAATTATTCTTCAACCCTAGGAAAAACAGGTTTTTTCAGTCCAATTATTCTTCAGTCCTAGGATATACAGGGTTATTTACTCTTGTTATTCTTCAACCCTAGGAAAAACAATGTTTTTTCACTCTAATTATTCTTCAACCCTAGGAAAGCAGAGTTTTCTCACTCTAAATATTCTTCAACCCTGGGAAAAACAGTGTTTTCTTGACTCTTGATATTCTTCAACCCTAGGAAAAACAGTTTTTTTAACTCTTGTTATTTTTCAACCCCAGGAAAATCAGTGTTTATTAACTGTAATTATTCTTCAACCCTAGGAAACGGTGTTTTTCACTATAAATATTCTTCAACCCCAGGAAAAGCCGCGTTTTTTCCTCTAATTATTCTTTAACCCTACAAAAAAGTGTTTTTTCACTCTAATTATTCTTCAACCCTAGGAAAAACTATGTTTTTTAAACTAAATATTTTTCAACTCTAGGAAAAACAGTGTTTTTTTACTTTAATTATTCTTCTACCCAAGGAAAAACAGTGTTTTTCACTGCAATTATTCTCAACCCTAGGAAAAGCCAGGTTTTTTAACTCTTGTTATTCTTCAACTCTAGTTAAAACAGTGTTTCTTTACTCTAATTTTTCTTCAACCCTAGGAAAAACACTGTCTTTTCAATCTAATTATTCTTCAACCATAGGAAAAACAGTGGTTTTTCAAACTAATTGATCATTAACCCTAGGAAAAGCAATGTTTTTACCTCTAATTCTTCTTCAAACCTAGGAAAAACAGTGATTTTTCACTCTAATTATCCTTCAACCCTAGGAAAAACAGTGTTTTTTCACTCTAATTATTCTTCAACCCTAGGAAAAACAGTGCTTTTTAAACTAATTAGTCTTCAACACTAGGAAAAACACTGTTTTTTACACTAATTATTCTTCAACCCTAGGAAAAACAGGTTTTTTCAGTCTAATTATTCTTCAGTCCTAGGATATACAGTGTTATTTACTCTTGTTATTCTTCAACCCTAGGAAAAAACAATGTTTTTTCACTCTAATTATTCTTCAACCCTAGGAAAGCAGAGTTTTCTCACTCTAAATATTCTTCAACCCTGGGAAAAACAGTGTTTTCATAACTCTTGTTATCCTTCAACCCTAGGAGAAACAGTGTTTTTAACTCTTGTTATTTTTCAACCCCAGGAAAATCAGTGTTTATTAACTCTAATTATTCTTCAACCCTAGGAAAACGGTGTTTTTCACTCTAAATATTCTTCAACCCCATGAAAAGCCTTGTTTTTTCCCTCTAATTATTCTTTAACCCTACAAAAAGTGTTTTTTCACTCTACTTATTCTTCAACCCTAGGAAAAACTTTGTTTTTTAAACTAATTATTTTTCAACTTTAGGAAAAACAGTGTTTTTTTCCTCTAATTATTCTTCTACCCAAGGAAAAAGAGTGTTTTTCACTGTAATTAATCTTCAACCCTAGGAAAAACAGTGTTTTTTAACTCTTGTTATTCTTCAACTCTAGGAAAAACCGTGTTTCTTTACTCTAATTTTTCTTCAACCCTAGGAAAAACACTGTCTTTTCAAACTAATTATTCTTCAACCATAGGAAAAACAGTGGTTTTTCACTCTAATTATTTTTCAACCCTAGGAAAAACAGTTTTTTACTCTAATTATTCTTGAACCCTAGGAAAAACAGTGTTTTTTCATTCTAATTATTCTTCAACCCGAGGGAAAACAGTGTCTTTTCACTCTACTGATTCTTCAACCCTAGGAAAAACAGTGTTTTTTTAAACTAATTGTTCATCAACCCTAGGAAAAACAGTGTTTTTTAACTCTAATTCTTCTTCAACCCTATGAAAAACTGTGTTTTTTCACTCTAATTATCCTTCAAACCTAGGAAAAACAGGGTTTTTTCACTCTAATTTTCCTCCAACCCTAGGAAAAACAGTGTTTTTTCACTCTAATTATTTTTAAACCCTAGGATAAACAGTGTTTTTTTACTCTAATTATTCTTCAACCCTAGGAAAAACAGTGTTTTTACACTCTAATTATTTTTCAACCCTAGGAAAAACTGTTTTTTACTCTCATTGTTCCTCAAAACTACGATAACAGTGTTTTTCCAGTCTAATTATTCTTCAACCCTAGGAAAAACAGTGCTTTTTAAACTAATTATTCTTCAACACTAGGAAAAACACTGTCTTTTTACACTAATTATTCTTCAACCCTAGGAAAAACAGGTCTTTTTCAGTCTAATTATTCTTCAGTCCTAGGATATACAGTGTTATTTACTCTTGTTATTCTTCAACCCTAGGAAAAACCAATGTTTTTTCACTCTAATTATTCTTCAACCCTCGGAAAGCAGAGTTTTCTCACTCTAAATATTCTTCAACCCTGGGAAAAACAGTGTTTTCATAACTCTTGTTATCCTTCAACCCTGGGAAAAACAGTGTTTTTAACTCTTGTTATTTTTCAACCCCAGGAAAATCAGTGTTTATTAAATCTAATTATTCTTCAACCCTAGGAAAAGGTGTTTTTCACTCTAATTATTCTTCAACCCCAGGAAAAGCCGCGTTTTTTTCCTCTAATTATTCTTTAACCCTACAAAAAAGTGTTTTTTCACTCTAATTATTATTCAACCCTAGGAAAAACTTTGTTTTTTAAACAAATTATTTTTCAACTTTAGGGAAGACAGTGTTTTTTTACTCTAATTATTCTTCTACCCAAGGAAAAGCAGTGTTTTTCACTGTAATTCATCTTCAACCCTAGGAAAAACAGTGTTTTTTAACTCTTGTTATACTTCAACTCTAGGAAAAACCGTGTTTTTTACTCTAATTTTTCTTCAACCCTAGGAAAAACACTGTCTTTTCAATCTAATTATTCTTCAACCATAGGAAAAACAGTGCTTTTTAAACTAATTATTCTTCAACACTAGGAAAAACAGTGTTTTTTACACTAATTATTCTTCAACCCTAGGAAAAACAGGGTTTTTTCAGTCTAATTATTCTTCAGTCCTAGGATATATAATGTTATTTACTCTTGTTATTCTTCAAACCTAGGAAAAACAATGTTTTTTCACTCTAATTATTCTTCAACCCCAGGAAAGCAGAGTTTTCTCACTCTAAATATTCTTCAACCCTGGGAAGAACAGTGTTTTCTTAACTCTTGTTATTCTTCAACCCTAGGCAAAACAGTGTTTTTAACTCTTGTTATTTTTCAACCCCAGGAAAATCAGTGTTTATTAACTCTAATTATTCTTCAACCCTAGGAAGACGGTGTTTTTCACTCTAATTATTCTTCAACCCAAGGAAAAGCCGCGTTTTTTCCTCTAATTATTCTTTAACCCTACAAAAATGTGTTTTTTCACTCTAATTATTCTTCAACCCTAGGAAAAACTTTGTTTTTTAAACTAATTATTCTTCAACTTTAGGAAAAACAGTGTTTTTTACTCTAATTATTCTTCTACCCAAGGAAAAACAGTGTTTTTTCACTGTAATTATTCTTAAACCTTAGCAAAAACAGTGTTTTTTCACTATAATTATTCTTCAACACTAGGAAAAACAGAGTTTTTTCACTCTAATTATTCTTCGAACCGAGGAGAAACAGTGTTTTTTAAGTCTTGTTATTCTTCAACCCAAGGAAAAATAGTGTTTTTTCACATTCATTATTCTTCAACCCTAGGAAAAACAGTGTTTTTTATATTAATTATTCTTCAACCCAAGGAAAAACAGTGTCTTTTCACTCTATTTATTTTTCAACCCTAAGAAAAAGTTATTTTCACTCTAATTATTCTTTATCCCTTGGACGAACAGTGTTTTATCACTCTAATTATTCTTCAACCCGAGGGAAAATAGTGTTTTTTCACTCTACTGATTCTGCAACCCTAGGAAAAACAGTGTTTTTTAAACAAATTATTCATCAACCCTAGGAAAAACAGTGTTTTTAACTCTAATTCTTATTCAACCCTATGAAAAACAGTGTTTTTTACATTCTAATTAACCTTCAGCCGTGGAAAAACAGTGTTTTTTCACTCTAATTATTCTTCAACCCTAGGAAAAACAGTGTTTTTTCACTCTAAATATTCTTCCACCTTAGTAAAACAGTGTTTTTTAACTCTTGTTATCCTTCAACCCTGGGGAGAACAGGGTTTTTTTTACTCTAATTATTCTTCAAATCTAGGAAAAACAGTGTTTTTTCACTCTAATTATTCATGAACCCCAGAAAAAACAGTGTTTTTAGTCTCATTATTCCTCAACCCTAGGATAACAGTGTTTTTTCATCCTAATTTTCTTCAACCCTTGGAAAAACAGTGCTTTTTAAACTACTTATTCTTCAACCCTAGGGAAAACAGTGTTTTTTTACTCTAATTATTCTTCAACCCTAGGAAAAGCAGTGTTTTTTCACTCGAATTATTCTTCAACCCTAGGAAAAACAGTGTTTTTTCACTCTAATTATTCTTCAACCCTAGGAAAAACAGTGTTTTTTCACTCTAATTATTCTCAACCCTAGGAAAAACAGTGTTTTTTCACTCTAATTATTCTTCAACCCTAGGAAAAACAGTGTTTTTTAATTCTAATTATTCTTCAACCCTAGGAAAAACAAACTACTCAAGTCTGTTTCCAAAACTAGGGCTTGATTTCGTGTTTTAAAATCCCGATTTGTAATTTCATTGGTAGATGTATGAATGAATCTACATATAGCCACAAGATTAACTTTTATCGACTTGTGCATTGCTAGTTCTTTTTGCATAGCTTGTATCATTTGCTGTTTGGACTCTTTAAGGTATGAATTTAAATCCTTACACGTATCACAGCGTATGAAATAGGATTGGATTCGACCTTCAAACGATGTCTCATATTCAATAAGTCCATTTTTGTCTGGTACCAATGACAGTAGGTAATGTTTTGTAGGCTCCGCGTTATGTCTTTTAGCTGCCGACACTATATTACAACTTTCTTCCTGCCGACGTCCGTTGTACACATTGTTGAATGTACTACCACAGGTCTTGCACTCATGGAATTCACCACACGATACTTCATGTCGCTTCCTATGATAGTCTCGAAGAAATTTTTTTCACACTCTTTGCACATATAGCTAGGAATGGCTTCTTCCATGATGAATGTTGATTTCTGCAAACAGCTGTTTACTGCGTATCACAGGGCTAGAGGTTGGTCAGTGAGACGGTCTTTCACGATGTGAAAACCCTGAGAGGTAGTAGTCAACTGGTGATATTCTTGTTAAGGGTCCTCTAATATACTGTAGACTAGACCAACAGTTCTTTCCAGCCTATGACAAGGCTGTAGACTGGGCAGTGAGACGGTCTTTCACAATGTGAATACTGTAACAAGTAGTAGTAAACTGATTGTATTCTTGCTAAGGGTTCTCTAATATACCAAAGTCAAGACCAACAGCTACTTACCGTGTAGTACAAGGCTGTACAATGGTTGTTTTGACAGTCTTTCACAATGTGAACACCATGAGAGGTAATAGTCAACTGGTGATATTCTAGCTAAGGGTCCTCTAATATACCCCTAGTTAAGGGTAACGGCTTCTTACTGCTTATGACAAGGCTGTACACTTGTCGTTGAGACAGTCTTTCACAATGTGAACACTGTAAAAGGTCGTAGTCAGCTGAAAATATTCTTACATCCCACTCAAGGTTATCAGATACTTACTGCATATCAAAAGCCTGTACACTCATGTGTTAGACAGTCTTTTTTTTCCTTAAGACCCTCTATATTCCCTACACAAGGCTATACATATTAGATCTAAGCACTTAGTGGTTAACTGTATATTAAATTTCAATACACAGCATATACGAGCACGTATTCACACGGTTAAACTTTACCAGATAGTCAAATGGACACGCAAAGTATGTTGCCGCTATCTAGCGGTGACTATTAGAACTACTTGAACGACCAGCATCCTACCTAGCGCTCCATTTCAACACTCACTCACTTAACGACCAGCATGCTATCTAGCGGTCGATATCAATACTCACTCAACAACCAGCATGCTACCTATCGGCCAATATAACAACTCACCCAACTGCCAGTTTGCTACATGGCTTTCCTTTTTGTCAGATTTTTGTTGGCTTTTTTTGTTGGCTTTTGTTGGCTTTTGTATTAGCTCTCTCATATTTGCTCTTGCTTGTTGGGGCTTATTTGGTGTTGGAAAGTATGTCAGTCCTTTCTATGGCTGCATAATGCTTACAGCCATGTTTTTAAGCAGCAACAACAACAACAACAACAACAAACAAAATTCCCAAAAATCCAAAGTACTCTACGGTTTATCAATGCCTCTCAACTCTTACACTTACCTCTATCCCATGCCTAGTCAAAACAAAAGTGTATTTTTCAAATTTTTTCACAAAATATTTGGAAAGTAGGCTATATCATAAACTAAAAATCCTAAATAGACATATGTTAACTCCAACACCTACCTCTATACCACTCTCAGTCCAAAAATAGTGTATTTTTCATATTTTCCAACACTTATTTCCAAAATGGGTTATATTTCCAAAATTAGAAAGAAAAATGTTTGTTTGACATAAATGAATGGCCTTTGCCCCCCTCTAACGCCGTACCAAGTCCCAGCTCTCTAGAACAAGAAAATTAAATATTGAAAATGGGTTATATTTACAAAATTAGGAATTTTACAAAATCGTTTGTTTCACATAAATCAATGGTCTTTACCCCCCTCTATCCCCATACCAAGTCTCAGGTCTCTAGGACAACAAAAATAAAATTTTGAATATGTGCTATATTTCCAAAATTAGGAATTCTAAAAAAGATTTGTTTGACATAAAACAATGGTCTTTACCTCCTCTTGCACCATACCAAGTCTCAGGTTTCTAGGACAAAAAAATAAAAGTTTGAAAATGGGGCTATATTTCCAAAATTAGGAATTTTACAAAAAAGTTTGTTTGACATAAATAAACGGCCCTGACCCCCTCTATCCTCATACCAAATTTCAATCCTCTAGGACAAAACAAAATTAATTTTCAAAATAGGCTATATTTCCAAAATTAGGAATGTTACAAGAAGGTTTGTTTGTCATAAATCAATGGTATTTACCTCCTCTAGCACCATACCAAATTTCAAGTTTCTAGGACTAAAGAAAATGAATTTTGAAAAATGGTCACTATTTTAGAAAGTAGGAATTCTAGAAAAAAGTTTGTTATACATAAATGAAAGGTCCCTATCCCCTCTACCTGTAAACCAAGTCCCAGGTCTGTAGGATAAAAATGAAAAAAGTTTAATTGGGAAAGTAGGCGATTTATCATAAAACCAAGCATTCTAAAAAGTGTTCTATGGGCTTAAAAGAATGGCCCCTATGTCCTTTATTTCATATAATAAAACTTTTTTATTTTTTGCGTTTTTTTGAAAAAGTTCAATTTTGAAATTTTCATATTTTGGAAACTAACAAGTTTACAAAAAAGTAGTATTGACATAAAATGAATGGCCCTGACCCCTTCTACCACCAACATAAATTTCAAGTCTCTAGGACTAAAACTGTGCAGTAGTGGAGTGATGCCGGTTCTAAACCCCGCCACCACCTCACTCTTTATGACGTCACATTTCGGGGCGTGGTTAGAATCGGCATCACTCCCCTACTGCACAGTTTTAGTCCTAGAGACTTGAAATTTATTTTTGTGGTAGAGGGGGTCAGGGCCATTCATTTATGTCAAGCAAACCTTTTTGTAAACTTGTTAGTTTCCAAAATATAAAAATTTCAAAATTGATCTCTTATCAAAAAAACTCAAAAAATAAAAAAGTTTTAATATAAGAAATAAAGGACATAGAGGCCATTCTTTTAAGCCCATAAAACACTTTTTAGAATGTTTGGTTTTATGATAAAATGCCTATTTTCCCAATTGAACTTTTTTCATCTTTATCCTCCAGACCTGGGACTTGGTTTACAGGTAGAAGGGATAGGGACCTTTCATTTATGTAAAACAAACTTCTTTGTAGAATTCCTAGTTTCCAAAATAGTTACCATTTTTCAAAATTCATTTTCATTAATTCTAGAAACTTGAAATTTGGTATGGTGCTAGAGGAGGTAAAGACCATTGATTTATGTAAAACAAACTTTTTTCTAGAATTCCTAGTTTCCTAAATAGTGACCATTTTTCAAAATTCATTTTCTTTAGTCCTAGAAACTTGAAATTTGGTATGGTGCTAGAGGAGGTAAATACCATTGATTTATGACAAACAAACCTTCTTGTAACATTCCTAATTTTGGAAATATAGCCTATTTTGAAAATTAATTTTGTCTAGTCTAGAATATATTAGAGGACCCTTAACAAGAATATCACCAGTTGACTACTACCTCTCAGGGTTTTCACATCGTGAAAGACCGTCTCACTGACCAACCTCTAGCCCTGTGATACGCAGTAAACAGCTGTTTGCAGAAATCAACATTCATCATGGAAGAAGCCATTCCTAGCTATATGTGCAAATAGTGTGGAAAAATTTTTCTTCGAGACTATCATAGGAAGCGACATGAAGTATCGTGTGGTGAATTCCATGAGTGCAAGACCTGTGGTAGTACATTCAACAATGTGTACAACGGACGTCGGCAGGAAGAAAGTTGTAATATTGTGTGTCGGCAGCTAAAAGACATAACGCGGAGCCTACAAAACATTACCTACTGTCATTGGTACCAGACAAAAATGGACTTATTGAATATGAGACATCGTTTGATGGTCGACTTATATCCTATTTCATACGCTGTGATACGTGTAAGGATTTAAATTCATACCTTAAAGAGACCAAACAGCAAATGATATAAGCTATGCAAAAAGAACTAGCAATGCACAAGTCGATAAAAGTTAATCTTTTGGCTGAATGTAGATTCATTCATACATCTAACAATGAAATTACAGATCGGGATTTTAAAACACGAAATCAAGCCCTATTTTTGGAAACAGACTTGAGTAGTTTCTTGGAAACTCAATTTACAAAGTTAACTACTGAAATGGATAAATCTGAGCTAAAAGGCAGTAATTTGGCTTTGTTAGCAGTGGAAGGAATACGATTGAAAATAAATAAGTACAATCCCTTGCGTTGTAGCACATATGTTCCATTACCAGCAGCTATAAAAGCAAGTGTGACAGACAGTTGGCAACAGTTATTTTTGTTTTTTGTGAGAAAAGAAGGACAAGGAACAGTGCAGCCAAGATGGAGTCTTTTGAGTGTTATTTGTAATGTGTGTGCATTTTTCTTGTGAATAAATATCTTTTCATTTTCCCGAATAAGTACGAAGTGACGTTTCTGTTCGTAACATCTGGCGACCGTGACAGGACATAGAAAGGAAAATGAGCGATATTCGAAGTTTGATCAGAAAACGTGGTGTATACCGTGCATCGTTCACGAAAATTGTGCTTCACTTCAAGTTTTGTTGGAGAAAGAAATAAAGGACATAGTCACTATCCGAGGAGATTACGCCTTAGTGGAAGAGAAGGCTAACCTCATAAGTAATCTGGACCAGGAGATCTTCCAACACCTCATGGAAGATGCGGTGTCAGAAGAAGACCTGATCACAGAAGTAGACGGAGTAGATGACTATAAACGCAAGTTTCATATGTTAGCAGCGGCTGTTTCCGATGCTCTTGCAATGGAGAGAAAACGTGAAGACGAAGTCCAGTCAACAGTAAGCACCAGTAACACTCATAACCTCAAAAGTAAATATCGCCTTCCAAAGATCGAATTCCGAAAATTTGGTGGAAATCTACGAGATTGGTTAGGTTTCTGGAATCAATTTCAAAAGATTGATGAAGATGAAGGGTTAGATAATGCCGATAAATACGAATATCTTATCCAAGCAACATTGCCAAACTCCAAAGCTCGCGACATCGTTGATAGTTTTCCAGCCACGAGAACTATTGACAATGATGAATTCTTGTAGTAGTCTTGACATCTCATCATTATATGACAGACTCGAAACTCAACTTGGTGCTTTGGAGAGCCTAGGTGTAACTTCCGAGAAATATGCAGCAATGTTATTTCCTATGATTGAATCATGCTTGTCTATAGATGTGTTACGTGCCTGGCAGAGGAGTGGCGGTGGGAAGGAATGTGAACCTAGTGAACGTCTTAAAGGTTTGATGAAATTCCTGGAGAATGAAGTAGAGAGTGAGGAAAGGATCAAACTGGCCATCCTAAGTAAAGGTAACATCAATGTGAATCCTGACAAGTCAAAAGGTACGAAGACAATTGACATTTACAGTGAATCGCCACCTACCGCAGCTGCACTTGTGGATTGTAATCTTAAACTAAACTGTATATTTTGTGATAGGTCCCATGCTAGTTCAAACTGCTCCGTGGCAAAGCAGATGGATTTAAAGGAGAGAGTCTCAATTGTGAAGAATAAGAGAGCATGCTTTCTCTGTCTGAAGAAAGGACATGTTTCAAAGATGTGCAGAAGTCAGTTAAAATGTGATTCCTGTAGCAAAAAACATAACAGCCTAATATGTCTAGGCCCAACACATTCCTCTGAAGCTACCAATGCGAAACTTCAGTCTCATTCTTTGATTTCAAATGAAGAACGTAGTGGTGTGCAAGGTGTTATTTTGCAAACATTAAAGGTGAAGGTCATTGGAGAATCCTCTGCAATGGAGGTAAGGGCTCTACTGGATACTGGCAGTCAGAGATCTTATATGCTTGAATCAGTGGCACAGAAGTTAGGTTACAGTAGTCATTGCACAAAAATGCTACGCCATTCACTATTTGGTGGGGTAGTCACCGAAGAGAGCCAGCATATGTGCTATAGGATATACATAGAGAGTTTAGGAAAGCCTTATGCCTGCAATTTTGAAGTCTTAGGGCAACAAGTAATTACAGGGTACAATACTATGTTAAAGGGCCCATGGTTGCAAGAACTAAGAGCAAAAGGGATACAGAATTATGATACTGAAGGTCCCATTGAACTATTAATAGGCGCTGATATCGCTGGAAAGTTAATGACTGGACAAACGTGTACACTAAGCAATGGTCTTGTATGTATTGAGACTCTGCTGGGGTGGACTGTTATGGGTAAAGTAGTTTCCGGAGATCAATCAAGCATGACCAACCTCGTCACTTCTCTCTTTATCAGAGATGCTTCAGTTGAAAATCTGTGGGAACTGGACGTGCTAGGTATCAGCGATCCTGCCGTAAAGAAAACTAAAACTGAAGAAAACTTTGCAACAATGGAGAACTTTCAGAAAACCGTGTCTATTAATGGAGAATTTAGGTATGAAGTCCATTTACCCTGGAAAGAAAACAAATCATTTCTTGTATCTAACAGGGTCATGGCTGAGAAGAGGTTAGTCAACACAAGGAAGAAAGTGGAAAATTTTGGACTAGGCGAGACGTATGAAAATATTTTCACCGAGTGGGAAAGGAGTGGTGTTATTGAACCGGTTCAGGAGGATGAAAACTTCAGACACTATCAACCTCATCGAGCTGTTGTGAAGGAAAGTAGTTCAACGACACCTGTTCGTCCTGTATTTGACGCCTCAGCGAAGGAAGCGGGAACCCCTGCTTTGAACGATTGTTTGTATGATGGCCCCAACCTGATTGAGCTAATCCCTGCTATTCTTCTTAGATTCCGAGAGAGGAAAGTAGGAATTATTGCAGACATTGAGAAGGCCTTCCTTCAGATAAGCATACGGAAAGAAGATCGAAACTATATCTGCTTCCTGATGTGGCAGGACGTTGGGAATAATTACAAGATCTTCAAGCATGCCAGGCTGGTTTTCGGCTTAACTTGTAGTTCGTTTCTCCTGGTGCCTGTCTTGGAGTATCACCTGAAGAAGTACTTGGAAAACCCGCAATTCAATCCCCTATTCATCAAGAGACTTCTACAGAGCTTCTACGTGGACAACGTTGTCACTAGCCTTGACAGGGAATCGGAGGTGGGCGAGTTTATCAATCAAGCTAGTAGGGTATTATCAGAAGGCAGTTTTAATTTGAGGGGATGGCAGTTTTCTCAGGATGATGACCAGTCTGCTACCCTTTCATCTGTTTTGGGACTGTTATGGGATCGACAGGAGGATACACTCACTTTAAATTTGCATTGGTTGAATAGCCTTCAGGTGAGAGAAGTGACGAAAAGGACAATTCTGTCACTCGCACATCGAATTTTTGATCCAGTTGGTGTGACATGTCCTGTCACCCTTTGTGTTAAACTGTTGATTCAAAGGACCTGGAAGACTCATATAAGATGGGATAGTGCAGTTGATGAGAAGTCCAGAGACGAGTTTCTGGCCTGGGTAAAGGATCTACCTCACCTGGTAGAAATCAAGATTCCTCGATGGTTTGGAAGAAGTGACCATGTGCAAATTCATGTCTTCTGTGATGCCAGCCAACTTGCATACGCAGCAGTAGTCTTCATAAGATGCGATTCCAACAATCAAGTGAGTGTACAGTTATGTGATGCATGATCTCGTGTGGCTCCCCTCAAGGAAGTGACAATCCCCAGATTGGAATTGCTGGCTGCTACAATTGGTGCACGGTTGCTTAAATGTGTGTTGGAATCTATTTCACTGGAAGTTCATGAGTTTTTTCTCTGGTCTGACTCGTCCACAGTTCTAGCATGGATCTGCAGGACTGAGAACTGGTCGGTGTTTGTCCGCAATCGTGTGAATGAGATCAGGAATTTGACCAATTTAAACTGCTGGCGACTTGTTCCAGGTTCATTGAATCCAACTGATTTACCGTCACGTGGCTGTTCTGCTTCGCAATTAGTAGCCTCTCGATGGTGGGAGGGACCTGCCTGGTTGTACGTATCTCCAGATTGTTGGCCTCAAACAAAAGTGGTGTATGACGAAAAGAGTATCGCAAAGGAAATGAAGAAAAACCCAGTGAATTCTATGACTGTAACCAATGAAGGTCCCCTCTGGTATGCCAGGTATTTTTCCAGCTATCACAGAATAGTTCATCTAATCGCATGGATTCTTCGTTTCTGTAAGAATTGTCTTAGACGTGAGAGGATCTCGCAATAAAATCTGCAAGTTGAAGAGTTAGAAAGGGTTGAAATTAGACTCATTTCTATAATTCAACGAGAAAGCTTGCACGGATTAGTTGATAAACGTCTATCTTCACTACATCCATTCCTGGAAGTTGGTGTTCTCAGGGTTAAAACGAGACTACTACTGCGAGAAGATTTGAAGCAATTCAGGTTCCCAATGATTCTCCCGGCGAACCATGTCATCACCTCTCGCTTGATTATGGATGAGCACGTGAAAGAAAATCACATTGGAGTACAACTTCTTCTTAATCATCTGAGACAACGCTTCTGGATCATCGATGGAAGGAGGACAGTTAGAAAAATTATAAGAAAATGTGTCAAGTGCCGGAGGCATGATGGACAACATACCGAAATCGCTCAGGCCCCTCTGCCCCTGGACCGCATACGGGAAGCCTGTGTATTTGAAGTGATAGGAGTGGACTTGGCAGGTCCGGTGTTCCTGAGGGATGAAAGTAAAGCTTGGATTGTAGTTTTCACATGTGCGGTGTATCGCGCTGTTCATCTCGAAATGGTTACTTCTCTCTCCACAGAGGCATTTGTGCAAGCGTTCCGGCGGTTTGTAGCAAGAAGAGGACGCCCCTCTGTGATTTACTCAGACAATGGTACAAATTTCACGGGTACAGATAACGCGTTTCAAAGTGTTGACTGGGAGAATATTTCCAAACACCATTCGGTTGAACGTATTACTTGGAGATTTAATCCCCCTAGTGCTCCTTGGTGGGGAGGCTTCTGGGAAAGGTTAATACGTCTAATAAAACAGCTTCTGAAACGAGTTTTGGGGAAAGCCTGTCTAACTTACCAAGAAATGCTTACCCTTCTCTGCAGTATAGAAGCCACCATAAATGCAAGACCGCTAACATATCTGACCGATGGATGTGAAGATATAAGTCCACTCACCCCTGCCTGCTTTCTACAAGAAATTAAGACAACTGGAGTTCCAGAATGTGATGCATTGGATGCTATAACCCTGAATCAAAGAAATCGTCATCTTCTGATCCTAAGAATGGCATTGAAAGAAAGATTCCAGCAGGAATATCTGGGACTTTTGGCACTCGGTAAACCGAATTGTAAACCAACTCTTTTGTTCAAGAGAGGTGACATTGTCCTAGTTGGATCAGATGGCACTAAGAGGATAGATTGGCACCTTGGAAAAATTGTGGACTTGTTCCCTGGAACTGATGGTAATACAAGACTTGCAAGGGTTGTTACATCTAAAGGAGAACTCTTGAGACCGATACAGCGACTCTACCCACTAGAAGTACCTGATGAAGACAGCACACCTTTAAGGACTGGCTTGAATAAGAAAACGGCTACTGCTTTAGGAGAGCCGACTGGAACTGGTGTTCAACCCCCCAAAGACTACACGTTCCGGTAGAACTGTCAATGTTCCTGCAAGATATGTGGAGTAGTTGAGGATGTCTTGTTGAGGAGGTCTTTCCTCAACGGTGGGAGGATGTGACAGACAGTTGGCAACAGTTATTTTTGTTTTTTGTGAGAAAAGAAGGACAAGGAACAGTGCAGCCAAGATGGATTCTTTTGAGTGTTATTTGTAATGTGTGTGCATTTTTCTTGTGAATAAATATCTTTTCATTTTCCCGAATAAGTACGAAGTGACGTTTCTGTTCGTAACAGCAAGAAAAGCTTCCATTAATCCTCAAAACTTAAAGGATGAAAAGTGTTTTATGTATGCCAGTTTAGCAAAACTTGTTAAAACGAAAGCTGAACGCGTTAGTAAATACAAGGACCTGGACAACAAGTATGATTTTTCTGTAATATCATTTCCTACATTACTAGCTGACATTCCCAAATTCGAAAAAGCCAACGATATATCCATTAATGTATTTGGATTGGAACAAGACAACAAATTGTTCCCTCTAAAGGTTGTGGATCAAGAGCTGCAAGACCATCGCGACCTCCTTCTGCTAAGTTCATCATCCGGACAGAACCACTACGTCTTTATCAAAGATTTTGATAAACTAGTAGGACATCATATTACCCGCCATGGACATAAGATATCTACGTGTAAACGGTGATTTACTCACTTCAATAATCGATGTGTGCAACAAGGAATAGAAAAATTGAAAGAACATAGAGCTTTGTATGTCCAGCATGACATTGTTAGGGTTGAAATGCCAATTAAAAACTCCATTGTCAAATTCTTAAATGTGGAAAAAATGCTGAGAATACCTTACGTTATCTATGCAGATTTTGAAAGTATACTGTTACCATACCAAACATGTCTACCCAATCCTGAAGCAAGTTATACAGTCCCATACCAGAGTCATGTTCCTATGAGCTTTGGTATATACGTTAAACCCTCACCAGCTGTGGAACTCATAAAGACAAACCTTCCAAGCCAACCTGTTATTTATCGTGGTCCTGACGGTGCAGAAAAGTTTATGGACTGTTTGATCTCAATAGCTAATGAAATTGATCGCCTTTACAGCTTAAATGTTCCAAAGGCTTTAACGGAGGATCAAAAAGCAGAGTTCCAATGTTCTGAAACCTGTTATTTGTGTCATAAATCATTTACCCAAGAGGACTGGAAAGTTCGAGACCATTGCCATATTACAGGGGATTACCGTGGAAGTGCTCATAATAACTGTAATTTGACGTGTAAAACACGTAACCCCGTTCCTGTGTTTCTTCATAATATGAGTGGTTACGATGCAAATTTCATTGTAAGGCAATTGGGATGTACTACTGAGAGAGTGGATGTTATCTCTAACTCCAAAGAAAAGTACATTTCCTTCACCAAATATGTAGGAAATGTTAAGCTTCGATTTGTAGACACGTTTCGGTTAATGCCGAGTAGTTTGGAAAACTTAGTTTCCAACTTAACATCATACCCTGAAACAGACAAGTAGTTTGGAAAAGAAAATGCAACGCTCATGACTCGTAAATGGGTATTTTGTTATGACTACATTGATTCATGGAAAAAGTTAAGTGAAACGTGTTTACCTCCAAAAGAGGCATTCTTTAACAAATTAAGTCAAGAAGATGTTAGTCAAGAAGACTATGAACATGCCAAAAATGTCTGGAATCAGTTCAACATTAAAACTCTAGGGGAATATAGTGACCTCTACCTAACTTCAGATGTACTCCTTCTTGCAGACAGCTTTGAAACGTTTATAAACAAAACACTAGAAACACACCGAGTGGATGCTGCAAACGTTTTTACTTCACCTGGTTTAAGTTTTGAGGCAATGCTCCTTTACACTGGAATTGAACTGGAATTGCTACAGGATTACGATCAGATTCTTCTAATAGAGTCTGGAATACGTGGAGGCATATGCCAGGTGTCTCATCGGTATGCTGAAGCTAACAATAAATGCATGGAAACCTATGATTCTGAGAAACCATCGCAGTTTATTACCTATGATGATGCCAACAACCAATACGGGTGGGCTATGTGTCACTCTCTTCCTTATGGTGGATTTCAGTGGGTTTCTCCAGATACTGTTGATCTAGAAAAATTAAAGAAAGACGACCCTGAGGGATACATTCTAGTCGTTGATGTTGATTACCCATTTGACCTTCATGATCTACACAACGATTTACCTTTCCTACCAGAGTGTACACAACCTAAGGCTTCATCTATGAAAAATCTAATTCCTCATCTTGGAAATCGAAGGCGGTACGTTGTACACTACATGGCATTAAAACAGGCTCTAGATCATGGGCTAAAATTGATAAAGATTCATCGTGTGTTAAAGTTTAAACAAAGACCTTGGCTAAAGGCATACGTTAATTTTAATAACTACCTTCGAAAACAAGCCAAAAATGATTTCGAGAAAAATCTGTACAAATAATTCAACAATGCCATTTTTGGAAAAACAATGGAAAATAACCGTAAAAAAATAGACATACTGCCCCCGTAAAATGAATTATATGGGATGAAAATGGGAATATTTTTTCGAAGCCCATGATAAAATTTAACCAAGCAATATTGAGGTTGGAATTTGGCAGAAACCAGTCGAGAGGCGACGTTGAGCAGGAGGGAAATTCCGTCACGTGATTGTATTGCGCAATGAAAGTTTCCAGAAGCTTAGAATCGACCTAGCATCAGCGAATAATCCCAAGAATTGTTTAAACATTATTATAAATTATCCAATTGGATATGAGCTTACAGCCAATAAGAAGAATTTTTAGAGAAGACGGGAATTCCAGCAACTAACTTTTTTATGGATATTTAACACATTTAAGCCCCTTGAGAGTGAATTTATATAATAATAAAGAGAAGAATATGATAATAAAATATTGTAAATATTTTATAAGTCGATAGCAGGTCGCTATTGGAAGGAATAAGCGATTTGCTAGAGCCCGCGCGAATTTGAGAGGCAACGCAAAAAGGCGGCCAGAATCGATGGACTTAGAGGGGAGACGCCAAACATCGAGGCTCTTGATTATCTGAATGTTAGAGAGGTCAGACGTGTGTTACCGGAAGAGAGAGGAGTTCCGAGTGTTTCACCGAGCTTGTAGAAGGTTGACTCGTGGAGATAAGGTATAAGCGAGGCGAGAGTTAGGAGATTACCGCGCCTTGAAACTAAGTGAAGTTGCGATGAACTTATATGCCGCAATTACTTCGGTCTGATCCACTTCAGAGACTTTATTTCGACTACAGTTTGTAGCTTACTATCTTATTTGGTATATTACGAGCTTTGAGAAAATTGAGAAGAATATTTCAGAAGATATCAACGTTTTTGTGAAGCGTGAGAAAAGTGTTTGTTTCCAGAGCGATAAGACACTTTTGTTCGAGCGACTACAGCGCATGCACCAGACACAAGTGAGTAAGAGTGAATGTTAGCATTGCTTTTGTGGAACTGTATAACAACACCAATAGGATGAAGATGTATTCTATGTTGAAGAACATTATTAAGTCTGCTAATATGAAGTTAATTATGGACTAAATTAGTATGTGCGCCAGGGATATTTGCAGATAGAAGCGATATAGTCAGCGATGGAGCTTCGTTAGAGGAGTTTGTTCATGAATGTCTACTTGATGAGCGAACATGAGACTTGATGTACAACTGTATTCTAGTGCATTATTGTCAGACATGAGCTCGACATTAACACCAGCGACTACAGAACGATGTTCATATTCCATCTGCATGAATGTTCGTGATGCGAGTGAGGTCTACGACTTTCTTTTCGAATGTCTTTCGAAATGGGAAGCTGAACTTTTGACACTGCTCGTTGTTTTGATGAAACTGTATTGTGACGGAGTAAGAAGAGACATGAATATTATCAAGAGGTCCAGGGTAAACCCGGTCACAATGAAGATGATGATTGGAGGCCCGCACTTCGATCCCGGTCGGAGCTTGCTATATTCCAGTAGGGGAATTCGTTCCTTTCCTGAGGTCACTAGTTCTTGGAGACGAGCTAGGATCCAACCCGGATCTTTGGAAGATGTAACAACTGAGTATTTTATAATACTCTATCTTGAGCTTCTAGACTTCCAGACCAGGTAACAGTGTTCACTAACCTAGTAGTTAGAGCTTTGTAGTGACATTTTTTAGCAAATCCTTTATCCATATTTCGACACAATATTTATATATTCTATGCATAGTCATTTTATTCTTCGAGATTATTTGTTGTGATCGTCTTTCGACGCTTTTAGATTTGTTTGTTTGAAATCCAGTTTCTGAACTCAGATCTTTTTCTTGTTGGAGGAAGAAGCATTTTGTCATTTCCTATAAGGAATAGGAGGGGCGTGGTGGCTCAGCGGTCTAGCTGTATGCCTCTCACCAAGGCGGTCAGGGTCGATTCCCGGTCAATGCATGTGAGATTTTCGAAGTGAAATGCCATGTCCTGTTGTTCGGATTCCACGTAAAAAGGAGGTCCCGTAGCTCATGATCTCAAGATTGACGGTCACGTTAAACTACAAGCTTCCTTTTTATAAGGAATAGTAATTTATTTTCGACGTTTATGAATTCATTTTGAATTCAGGTGATAGACATTTTCGTCTATGCTACCGATTAAGTTATTTTTAGCCTGCTTTTCACATTTTGCAAAAATGAGGAAAAAGTAGACTTATGAGATCAATCCGGGAAAATGTGTGTCTGTCTGTCTGTCTGTATGTATGTCCTTCTGTCTGTCTGTCTGGCTGTGTGTGTTTCCCCCCCTATCAACTCCTAAACGGCTGCAGCAATCAAAACCAAATTTAGTATGAGTAAAGATGTGCACCGGAATAGCTCACGTCCATATTTGAAAATGATGTCCAACTGCTGAAAAAACGCACTAGAAATTTGAGCTCCATGTTGGATATCTTGCAAGTTATGCATGGGAGCTATTCCAAAATTGGCACACATGTAGATAATACTACTTCAGTTTAATTTCCAGGAGGCCAACCATAACAGTGGAGCCAAAATAATTTTAAGCCTTCTGATAAGTTCAATGTTTAAATGCATATAACTTCTACACTATCAATTGGATTTCAACCAAATTTTGTATGTAATATCTGTACATAAACAGATAATACTGAGCGTATTCTTAAGAGCCACCAGGGCAGCCAACTGTTAATAATTGCTCTCTCTATTTATTTTTATCCAAATAACAATATATCAGAAAGTATGCAAGCCAACAGCTTTAAACTATGCACACGTATAGTACCTGACATTCTAGATTAATTTTGGAGTAACTTATATACTTCAGTTCTACCAACATGATTCTAAGCCTTCTGATAGGGCTAATTTTTAAATGCATGTAACTTCTATACTATCAGTTGGATTTCAATAAAATTTGGTATGTGCTATGTGCAACATAACAGATAAGACAATAAGTATTCTTAAGAGCAATCAGGACTGCCAACTGTTAATAAATATAATATTTTTATTTTACCTAAGATCAATATATCAGGAACTATGCAAGCCAACAGCCCTATATTTTGCACACGTATAGCACCTGACATTCTAGATTAATTTGGAATAATAAATATAAGTCAGTGGTGCCAACATGAGTCTATGCCTGCTGATAGGTCCAATTTTAAAATACATGTAACTTATATACAAAACAAATGGATTTCGTCCAAAATTGGCACAACAAGATATCATTATATTTCAGATTTGGCTATTTCTGACCACCACACGCATGGTATTGTTGGCAACATGCTTTTACGCGTGCTGATAGATCCAGTGTCTAACTGCATGTAACGTCCATTGGACTTCAACCAAATTTTGTATTCTGTACCTTAAGAGGTGGAACTAAGAATATATTCAGTCACCAGGGCTGCCAACTGTAGTGCTCTATTAGGCTACATTATACCAGGTATATTTTGAACTAATTAGATATTTCGATATTACCAACTTAATTTCGTCATTATTCTAGATAGGTTCATATAATGTAGAATAATCATTGGCATGAAAAGTAGGCTGTATAGTTCTTCACGGAACTTCTTGTTATTAGTTAAATTTGGGCATTTTATCCGTCAAGAAGAGACTTCAAGAGAGAAGATATTGGTAGTGATATATTGTGAAATACCATGGCATCATTTGGAAGAGAAACATTTGACGTGGAAACGATTATTATCGTCAGAACTCATAGACATTCGTTCAGAATGGAGATAATACGAATAAGACTAATTGTATGTTTTATTGAAGAAAGCCATGAACTTTCAGTGATTTAAAATAATTTGAAATTAGAATATTCTTGGAAGGTTTATTATTATCTGACGTTAGGGAAGTTCTTGTTTGATATCCTCGTCGTGATCGATTCTTGTTGGACACACATCTATAATTTTGCGATTAAGTATTTACGAGGAGTAATATAATGTCACGTTGTAGACATCATATTCCTTCATCGGTAAAAGTTGAACACAGAAGTGTGAAGTTAAGATTCAGTATTTTTATTAAATGTATACATGACAGTTTAAATTTATCTGAGTAACGTTTTAAAAGTAATAGTGAAGAGGTCTGTATCGATTAGTCCAAAGGTCGTTAACATGTATAGATTAATGGTTTAACAATTGATGTTATCATTCATTAGACCAGCGATTGGTGTGACAACGCTGAGGAAGTATGCCCTTTTTAAGGAATGCCAGTTTGAAAGAAGTGAAGGTGATAACCCTTTGATAGTGGTTATATATATATATGTATGTGATTCCGTATGTAGTTGGCATACGAGGGTGTTGCGAAGGTGTTTCCGCATTTTATATTACAGTCATTGCGTGGGCATGACTAAGTTTGGCAAAGCATCAAGGTGTGAGTTGACGGTACTCCTTATTTTATGCACGGCTTTGAATTAGAGAAGACAGGAGGGTCACGATTGAAATTGAAACGGGAAATGGATATTGACATCTGTTATTGGTGTATTCTTTGAATACACGGTACCTGAGATATAATTTTTACTGCTCTTTGCATGTTCTTTTCTTCCTTCCTCTTTGTCAAACACCAACAGTGATCATCTGGTTTCTCCTTGTTGGGCATATCTCTTATGTCTTCATAAGTATGTTTCAGATATATAACTTCTGTGACCCACCTAGCGTCATCTAGTAGCGAACCTCTGAAGCTACTCAATTCCTCATCGTGCAAGAGGACTTACATATTCATCTGGCCACCAGATCTCGTTACTATCGTCAGCTATTTTCTCCTTGAGCAAGAGGACTACGTCTACTGTTTCACTCACCATGCTGCGCTAATATCGCCTACTATCAACTCTTAGAAGACCATCCATCAAGAAGAAAATTATTTTTTGCTAAGTTGGTTATGCTGATATGTATACCTTTTGTTTCCTACCCCCACTCTTTCCCCTTCCGTGGTCTCTCCGTGCTCCGTTGAGCTGCTCTCACTTCTCCGCCTGCAGTTGACTCGTTCAGTCAAAGCTCCGCTCGAGCTTGCCTCCTCAAACCAAGAGGCTCACCCTCTTTTACGCCATGTTGGAACTCTAAGCATCAGTGAGGAATTCCGACTTCAACATGAAATCGAGATAAGTACCATTTTTAAAAAAGTTTTAACCTCATCTTCATGGTTTTAACTTCCAAGTGCTTTTAATTATAGGCAGTGTGAAATTATTTACTTTGGGGCAATAATCATTCTTCGTGGGTTTTGCCATGTTGAGCTTTTGCTTGTATAAGCCAACCTTACTATAAAAGAGCTTTCCTTAAGCGATTCAAACGAGAAATCCTCTCGCTACGTGGGATATTATCTAATACCCACTGCCTATAATTATAAAACTATTTCCTCCGTTGGATTTTCTCAACCCCATTTTCTGCTAAGGTCGTTCTGGAACCTTCTAGACCTTGTTCTCTATCTGCGAGTCTTGTCGTCAAGTATTGTTCACGCACTGTGAAAATGCTAGTTAAAATGAGGAATCTTCCTTATAAATTTTTGCAATAGCTAACTTTCTTCCACCGCTGGAACCTCTGGAAAATTCTATGGCGCATTTAATTGTAAATTACAACTTTTTCAAGAAATAGACTCTCATCTATATAGTGCAATCAGTTCTTTCCATAATTGCAATAACTTTCTTTTTCATGAACTTTAGTGTTCCTATAGTGAACTTTGAATCCATCTTCATAGACTACAGTGATAGACAGTGCTTTCTCCACGTTTCTACCGCGTCGCGATCGTCCGGTTATATTAAATAAGGCCATGAACATTTTCCTTAATTCCCATTTCTCTTTCCTAAACCTTTCACTAACAATCTGCAATAAACTTTTAATCTAGGTCTGTTTCAATAAGGTGTCATTCTAAGAAGTGCCCTTCCATTTTTGTTGGTTTATCATTAAGTATCTCTGTATAATCTTTGTGATACGTGTCTAACACACGTTTCAAACTTACATTGTTCCTCCCTTCAAAATCAGGGAAAACAATTCTCTAAACTCTTGAGCGAGTCATGTTCAGGTTTCACGAAATGGAAACTGTCCCATTTGGCGAGTGATTCCTGCTCAACCTTGGGAAGTCTAGAACTTCCTTTTCACTTTCTTCAGGTTTCACAATAAGTGACCTGCCCTCTTTGTATAATTCTCATATATTAACTCTGTATAAATATAAGAAGTTGTAGGAACTTCTATCTTATTTTCACGTTGTTATTATCGTCATTTTCAAAGTTGTCATTTTCTCTAGAACATTCTCTCCAGAATTTCTTAAGGTGCACTTTTTGTACTTCAATTCACGTTCAAGCTTTAATTATTTCATTGCTCATTTGTTTAAATCTTATAAAGATTTTAGAAACATGTAAGGTTTGAAACCTTATAAATTGTTAATTGCCTGGAGCAACCGTTTAATGTTGAGAGGTCTGCGACCCTATTTGTTAAAAAGTTCAAATGAACTATGTTTGTCCAAATTATATTGCACAATTGTTAATCTCCACAAACTTCTTTGCATTGTTTAATAAATTAAATATTTGTTTTTGGATTCATCATTTCTCTGATACTACAGTTAGGCAGGATCCTGGCTTTCCTAGCTCTTCCTAGGTTTATGCCCTCGTTCATATATAATAAATCTTTTGCTCTCAGTCTTGTCAGACCATCACCCTTCCCTATAGTACTTTTATTCGTGCTTGGAAGGAAACACACTAAAGCCTCTCTCTGGCAAACCGCCCAAGTCCTAGCTGCGGTTCCCGTTAGCCTCGACCAAGCTCGTACCTACTTTAGGTATCCGAGCACTGAATTTCTGTGGCAATCGCCCTTAAGTGTGTTTAAAGTGAAGCTTATTAATTTTGTGGGACTCTCCTCCTATTCTTCTATCCTTCTTTTCCAATCCCAAATCTACTTCCTTCTCTTAATCATCTTCCCTTGGTGGGTGGGTTATTCCCTAGCCTATAATCTACCCAAAAATTGGTGCCGAAACCCGGGAGAGTCCATTTTGTATTTCTATTGTTTGTCAAGTGTCATTTGACAATACTTGGCAAATTATTAATACCTGCTTTGGATTTTTCAGTTATATCTACATCATGCAAAGCCTGTGAACGGGAAAGAGGCCGCTCCTGTCTCCTTTGGGGTGTCCTGTTCTTTATACCCATTTGCTGCTGCCAACTTGACAGCATCTTCAAGGTTCTACAGTTTTGTGAGTTGTATTTCAATTTATTCTTTTTATCATGGCCCCTACTGAAAAAGATGAAACTCTCATTGCCAGACGTTCTTCCTATAAAGGGCAACTCACTAGATTCCGAAATTTTATCAACAAATTAGATCCCGCCGAGTGTGATTTAGATATCTTAACACATCGTCTTAAGTTGTACGAACGGTCTTATGATTATTATGACCAAATTCAAACCGAGATTGAATCCGCTTGCCCAGAACTGCAATCGGATCGGGACGAGGTCGAACCCTTGTACTTTGAAGGAATTGCAAAGGCCCACCAACTGATCCGCAATATCTCAGAACCGGACACTAGGGTCATCAATCCGGCCCAGTCAGCACCCGCTTCAGTTCACAAGAACAAACCGAAACCGTTACTTCCCAAGATAAGCCTACCGCATTTCTCAGGCAAGGAAGGTGAATGGTATTCTTTTTACGAACTTTACTGCTCCCTAATTCATGAAAATTCTGAGATCCCTGACATACATAAATTTTATTTCCTCCGTACTTCTTTGGAATCTGAGGCCTTGGCCTTGGTGGAGTCACTGCCTTTAAGCGCAGACAACTACCACATCGCCTTTAATCTCCTTAAAAAGAGATATGGCAATTTACGTTTGAGTGTAGCTCGTCATATCCGCTGTCTCTTCAACTTACCAGCCGTCAAACCTAATGACGTCACATCTTTAAGAGACCTCTTAGATTCTATGCAGTTAAATGTCAGAGCATTGTACCAATTAAAGCAGCCTGTCCAAACATGGGACACCATACTTATTCACCTAGCTACATCAAGATTCGATTTTTCGACACTGAAGGCCTGGGAGATCGAACTCGCCTGCAACAAGGAACATTCGTTCGAACACCTTATCTCGTTTCTCAACAGTCGATGTCAATTCCTTACAGCACTCGCATTTCAGTGCGAAAAAGTCGAAACGAATCCTCAGTGTCAATTTTTTTTTTAAAAAACTTGCTTCTTCAAAGGGACATCAGCCCCCATTTGTCGAAAACAAACAAACCCGTTCTTCTTTCAATAATCCAAGAGAACATATCAGGCCGCTTAACAAATCGTTAAAATGCACGCTCTGTAAAAAGCTTCACACATTGTATTTGTGCAAATCCTTTAAAGAATTGTCTGTCGAAGATCGAAGAAACTTTGTCTTGAACAGCAAACATTGTTTCAATTGCTTGTCACCTAAGCATTCTTCTTCGAACTGTACGTCATCAAATCTCTGTTTTCATTGCAAAAAACCGCATCATTCTTTATTGCACGTTCACGATAAATCGAGGTCATCAGCACCTGCCTCTTTAAGCTCCTTGCAGAGCCGCTCCGAACAAACTAATGCTTCTTCCTGCATTTCCAACGCCGACACTTTTCATAGTGCGCAAACCCTGTTGACCACTGTACAATTTGAAATCCAAGATAAATTTGGAAATTGGTTCAGAACCCGTGGTCTTCTCGATTCCGCTTCAACGCACAACTTTGTTTCGCAATCGTTGATTAAAAAACTAGGTCTTTCGTCATCGCCTACTTCTATCAATGTGACCGGCATTGACAATTTGAAAACTCAAGTCTTGCAGTCTTCAAAATTGAAAATCAGAGACGTTTTTCAAAGAAACACCAATCTTAATTTAAACTGTCTCATTCTTACCAGTATTGGTAAATACACTCCAAGTCACTCCATTAATACTTCCGGTTTAAACATTCCCTCGCAATTAAGGTTAGCTGATCCTCAGTTTAATGTTCAAGGTCCCATTGATGTGCTTTTCAGTGCCAATGTTTTTTGGAATTGCATTCGCAAACAAACACGCAAGTTATCTTCAACCGTAGTCGCTAGAGACACCGATTTTGGTTGGGTTATTACTGGTGAAATCAAACATACCAGTGTTCAAACCAAAGCGCAATGTCATTTCGTTACGGCTGACATAAATCCCATTTCTGAAAAAAAGAACGCTCATGTTTCAAATCTCAATATTTTTGAAAACCACTTGTCGAAACGATGTCTCATCGTGAACAACTGCGCTACCCCTGTAAGTTGTTTAAATGGTTTTTCCTTCTTCCCGCACAAAATGGCAATTCAAGTTCGCCTTGCTTTGTGTTATTTCGTCTATCTTCTTATGTCATTTTTATAGCAGTTAATTGCTTAAACTATTCCTCGAAAACTATCTTCCCCTTGTGTAAAACCATGGCTATCAGTCACCATCACTTTGCTGTACACTATGTTTCACTTCTTTCGCTATGTAGAAGGATGGCCACGGCCGGCTCCTCCCTCCTTCCTCACAATTGGAAGTCGCTTTTGAAACCGCTTGAAAATCTGAATTCTATTGCATCTAGAATAACTATTCTTATGCATAACCTTCTTCTCAATGTCCCAGCTTGTCTTCTTTGCTCAGAAGAATTAAGCTTCTTTTTGTTGAAAATTGTCCGATTTCGTGATCCTCTCAATTATGCGAAATTGATTTCCTACTTTATTTCACATAGCTTTAAATTGCTTTTCCACGTCCAAGTTACGATTGACTGCATGTCGTGTTACTCGTTCCGCTTTAAGTTACAGCTGATTCAACAAGTGTTGTTTGTTTATTCCGAACTGCTTGTTTTTCAAACCTGTTTGTTTACAAGCCTGAATAACGCCAAGTTGTTGTTTATTTCCTGTATGCCTGCCAAAGGTCAGAGCAAGTTTCTCTTATCTCAACTTTGGCTGATTGCCAAGCATTGTCTAGCGAGTTGCTACTACAAGTACAGAAGCCGTTTACCTACTTCCCAAAATAAACTTGTTCCGCTTAAGGACTCTGTCAGCTATTTATATGTCTTATCTCGTTGTACTATGTGTGTCAAGGCCGTGCTTGTTTACTTCTCTTACTTACTCATGCTCGTATTCCATAACTGCTTCGATCCTTGTTCCAAAACTTCGTTGCGTATTTCTCATGCGCTTATGTATTGCAATTTGCTTGCATATTTTGCGATCTTAATGTTCATTGATGAACAAACTTGTTTTTTCTCGTCGTCACATTCGATGTGTTTTTGTATTCATACTTGTCCTGTCACGTTTTTCGCTGACTTAAGTATTTTTCTGAGTAAACCCTTTGATACTCATTATAACTTAAGGTCATTGTTTATGGCTACTAGTTTGTTACCTATGGCGTTCTTGCTTTCTACTCGCATAGTTCCTTTGTTTATTTGGTATATTCTTGTCCTGAATAGATGTACTTGTTTCTATACGCTTTGTTTAAACTTGCCAATTCTTCTTTCTCATCGTATCGCAATCTTTACTAGTGCTTTATTTCCCTCAGCTTCTAGTTATTTCGTGATTGAAAGTGTTGATAATTCTCGCCTTTTAACTCCGCTTTCCAATGACCCTGATAACTTCCTTCCACTTACACCTGGTCGCTTCTTTACACGCACTTCTCTCTCTGCCCCTCCTCCCCTTCCTAATTCTTTCAGGGATTTTGATTTACCTATTGTTTGGTGTAAACTTGAAGCCCTCCGCAATTCCTTTTGGAAGAGGTGGAACTTGGAATATGTAACTTCCTTGCAAGGGAGGCAGAAGTGGTTTCTTTCCAGTCCCGACATTAAAGAGGGGGACTTGGTCTTGGTTAGGGATGTTTCACCCCCCCTAGTATGTATTTCTGGTAGGGTGACCGAATGTTACCCTGGAAGAGATGGGAGAGTCAGGGTGGCCATAATCTTGACCACAAATGGACCGATCACAAGACCACTGTCTTTGATCGCTCCGCTTCCAATAAATGTGTAACTGTTTATTTGCTCTCTGTTGGTGTTTTTCCCCAGTATGGTGTATTCTTTGAATACACGGTACCTGAGATATAATTTGTACTGCTCTTTGCATGTTCTTTTCTTCCTTCCTCTTTGTCAAACACCAACAGTGATCATCTGGTTTCTCCTTGTTGGGCATATCTCTTATGTCTTCATAAGTATGTTTCAGATATATAACTTCTGTGACCCACCTAGCGTCATCTAGTAGCGAACCTCTGAAGCTACTCAATTCCTCATCGTGCAAGAGGACTTACATATTCATCTGGCCACCAGATCTCGTTACTATCGTCAGCTATTTTCTCCTTGAGCAAGAGGACTACGTCTACTGTTTCACTCACCATGCTGCGCTAATATCGCCTACTATCAACTCTTAGAAGACCATCCATCAAGAAGAAAATTATTTTTTGCTAAGTTGGTTATGCTGATATGTATACCTTTTGTTTCCTACCCCCACTCTTTCCCCTTCCGTGGTCTCTCCGTGCTCCGTTGAGCTGCTCTCACTTCTCCGCCTGCAGTTGACTCGTTCAGTCAAAGCTCCGCTCGAGCTTGCCTCCTCAAACCAAGAGGCTCACCCTCTTTTACGCCATGTTGGAACTCTAAGCATCAGTGAGGAATTCCGACTTCAACATGAAATCGAGATAAGTACCATTTTTAAAAAAGTTTTAACCTCATCTTCATGGTTTTAACTTCCAAGTGCTTTTAATTATAGGCAGTGTGAAATTATTTACTTTGGGGCAATAATCATTCTTCGTGGGTTTTGCCATGTTGAGCTTTTGCTTGTATAAGCCAACCTTACTATAAAAGAGCTTTCCTTAAGCGATTCAAACGAGAAATCCTCTCGCTACGTGGGATATTATCTAATACCCACTGCCTATAATTATAAAACTATTTCCTCCGTTGGATTTTCTCAACCCCATTTTCTGCTAAGGTCGTTCTGGAACCTTCTAGACCTTGTTCTCTATCTGCGAGTCTTGTCGTCAAGTATTGTTCACGCACTGTGAAAATGCTAGTTAAAATGAGGAATCTTCCTTATAAATTTTTGCAATAGCTAACTTTCTTCCACCGCTGGAACCTCTGGAAAATTCTATGGCGCATTTAATTGTAAATTACAACTTTTTCAAGAAATAGACTCTCATCTATATAGTGCAATCAGTTCTTTCCATAATTGCAATAACTTTCTTTTTCATGAACTTTAGTGTTCCTATAGTGAACTTTGAATCCATCTTCATAGACTACAGTGATAAACAGTGCTTTCTCCACGTTTCTACCGCGTCGCGATCGTCCGGTTATATTAAATAAGGCCATGAACATTTTCCTTAATTCCCATTTCTCTTTCCTAAACCTTTCACTAACAATCTGCAATAAACTTTTAATCTAGGTCTGTTTCAATAAGGTGTCATTCTAAGAAGTGCCCTTCCATTTTTGTTGGTTTATCATTAAGTATCTCTGTATAATCTTTGTGATACGTGTCTAACACACGTTTCAAACTTACATTGTTCCTCCCTTCAAAATCAGGGAAAACAATTCTCTAAACTCTTGAGCGAGTCATGTTCAGGTTTCACGAAATGGAAACTGTCCCATTTGGCGAGTGATTCCTGCTCAACCTTGGGAAGTCTAGAACTTCCTTTTCACTTTCTTCAGGTTTCACAATAAGTGACCTGCCCTCTTTGTATAATTCTCATATATTAACTCTGTATAAATATAAGAAGTTGTAGGAACTTCTATCTTATTTTCACGTTGTTATTATCGTCATTTTCAAAGTTGTCATTTTCTCTAGAACATTCTCTCCAGAATTTCTTAAGGTGCACTTTTTGTACTTCAATTCACGTTCAAGCTTTAATTATTTCATTGCTCATTTGTTTAAATCTTATAAAGATTTTAGAAACATGTAAGGTTTGAAACCTTATAAATTGTTAATTGCCTGGAGCAACCGTTTAATGTTGAGAGGTCTGCGACCCTATTTGTTAAAAAGTTCAAATGAACTATGTTTGTCCAAATTATATTGCACAATTGTTAATCTCCTCAAACTTCTTTGCATTGTTTAATAAATTAAATATTTGTTTTTGGATTCATCATTTCTCTGATACTACAGTTAGGCAGGATCCTGGCTTTCCTAGCTCTTCCTAGGTTTATGCCCTCGTTCATATATAATAAATCTTTTGCTCTCAGTCTTGTCAGACCATCACCCTTCCCTATAGTACTTTTATTCGTGCTTGGAAGGAAACACACTAAAGCCTCTCTCTGGCAAACCGCCCAAGTCCTAGCTGCGGTTCCCGTTAGCCTCGACCAAGCTCGTACCTACTTTAGGTATCCGAGCACTGAATTTCTGTGGCAATCGCCCTTAAGTGTGTTTAAAGTGAAGCTTATTAATTTTGTGGGACTCTCCTCCTATTCTTCTATCCTTCTTTTCCAATCCCAAATCTACTTCCTTCTCTTAATCATCTTCCCTTGGTGGGTGGGTTATTCCCTAGCCTATAATCTACCCAGTTATGTTGTACTCTTATTAAGATTATTAAACCCAAGTATGTAACGACATATGTTTCACCTTGAGTGGTCGAACGTATTTAATCTATTATGACACCAGATCAGAAAGGAGAGAATGGTGGTAGTATATCTGAAGCTGTAGAAGCTTATGAGTATCCCAGTTAATTGTATTTGACATAACTGTGAGATCGGAGCTCAGGCTCATGTGTATATAGACACTATTTATTTTAAAAGGATTATAGCCTATGCTATTAGTGTCATTGTAAATTCATTCGGTATTAACTTTCTTTATTTGCCAATCGAGTGTATGACATGTTAGGTATAGGAAGTTTAGTGATTGTTTAGCGTAGTGGTTAGCGTATGAATGTTGATGTGACTGGATGTGGTTTGTTTCTTGTTCAGTGTGAATGAAATGAACTCCATGGGGTCGTCACAATGCAAGAGTATGAAAGGAATAGTGTATAGAAGTTTTGTTTCATTAGCGTGTAGGATGTGTGTATGATTCACGTATTTGTCTGACGTGAATCTGTTCCATTTTAACATAGGTTGTATTTAGTTGGAGAGGTGCATTTGTGGGCAAGGTTGGAATAGCGAGGGTTTGCTTAAAACTCGTTTCCATCCAAGGCCACTGCTCGGCTGCGCACAAATGTGGAGAGTTGTTGCGGACCGACAGGCAAGCAGCTTTTAAACTAGCCAGCTCTGGGAATGTAACGGAGTTTGTTATGTCATCCGACACGTGGCGAAGGTCGCGTGCTCTTAGCGCCCAGATGGTCATTGTGAAGCGCGCCAGAGGAATGTAAAATACTCAGGGGTTTCTAATTGTTGTATAGCTTGTTGTAATGACACAAGCTGCCCCAAAATTTGTCACAGCGTTCATGAAATGCAGTATTATCAGTGGCGTAAATGTGAAGAAGTAAAAAGGGAGTGTGTTTTTATTTACTGTATGAATGTTTAGATTTATTTTATACCTTTGTTATTAAATTGTTTAGTTTATCAGAAGCCGCATCGCTTTGATTTATTTTAGATATAAGGAGATAGGCTGACCACGAGATCCCCGAGAACGAAAGGTAGGTGTTCTACTTCGAGCTAAGTGCATTTTATGTAATTCACAGTTGCGTCGTAATTTCCGCCACGTATATTCATGAGGGTCTTGTTGGAGTGGATCCTTGACTAGTATTTGTGCCGGAGCTGACTGGGTTCACGAATCCAGCCTTGCTTCGGATATCCAACAGACAGCCTCTAGAATATACGTGGACAATACGTCTTGTGACTGACAGCGAAAAGGCAGAAAAGCTAGTAGCAAAGCCTACTTTTATCGATAGAACAATTTATGGTCCTAACCTAGCTGCTTTCCACATGGCTAAACGTAACATTGTATTTAATAAGCCTATATATTGGAATGTGTATACTGGATATTTCAAAAACTCTAATGTATTCCCACCACTATGATGTCCTGCTACCCTATTATGGAATGAACAATCTTAAACTCATGTATATGGATACGGACTCGTTCATTTATTTGGTTAACACCCAAGATGTATATCAAGACAAGTTGGATTCCCTAGAACACCTGGACACATAAGATTATCCTACTAATCACATATGTTACTTTACATCAAACAAGAAAACGTTGGGGAAATTTAAAGACGAGGCTTGTGGACAAATTATAAAAGCATTTGTTGGAATTAGAGCTAAAATGTACGCTTTAGACATAAATGGTGGAGAAATCAAAAAGGTTAAAGATATTAGCAGAGGTGTTGTCTAAAATTGTATAAGCTTTCAAGATTTTCAAGGATCGTGTCATGAAAAACAATGTAAAAAGAATACCAGTGAGCATTATCGCTTCTAAACAACATGACATATCATCTATAAGACTAAACAAAATTGCTTTGTGTCATGGTGATGATAAAAGATTGATTGATGCTGATGGTATAGGTACACATGCCTATGGTCATTACTCAATCATTAACCATGCTTAAAGAGTTAAGTTATGAATATCAACATCTTCTGCCTGCAACTAGCAAATACATAGAACAAAACAATTTAGGAAATAAAACAACAGCACTACAAAAATAAATAAAAAAATTAAAAAAATGGTATTCATAATAAAAAATAAATAAACTAGAAAACAAAATAAAAACAACTGTACAATTTATATCATTTATTTATTTATTTAGCGTATGGCATGGTTACACACACACACACACACACACATATATATATATATATATATATATATATATATATATATATATATATAAATGTATTATGTGTTAATAGTGTACATGTATTTAAAATAAAAAGTATTGTATGGACACTGCTTGTACATTTTTAATTACTACCCACCTCTCTCCACTCCTAATGCAAAATGAACATGCAAAACACAAATTGGAAAATCCATGTTTCCATATTGACAAAATAGAAAAAAACATTAAACTGAAATTTTAAAAACTGTAAATGGGAATTTGGTAAATTGACAAATGTGTAAACAACAAATTGGAAAATCCATGTTTCTATATCATGAAATTGAAAAACTTTAAACTGACATTTAAAAAACTGTAAATGGGAAATTGGAAAATTGACAAATGTGTTAATAACAAAATGTAAAATCCATGTTTCCATATTATGAAATTGAAAAACTTAAAACTGACATTTTTTTAAAATCTAAAAAAGGGAAAATGGAAAATTGGCAAATGTGTAAACAACAAAATGAAAAAGAATACCCCGGTAGGGGTAGTGATCATGTTGTACAGTAGCCTATAAGACTAGCATAAAGATAGTTGCATGTGCCCTTATATACTTTGTGTATGTGCATTAGCCTTTGGATTAGCTTAAGTTAGGTTTGGTCAGGTTAGGTATGTGACCTTGTAGTTTACTCTTTTCGGAAAATGTAAATTGTAAAATCTAAAATAAAAAAATCTTAAATTTAAAATGTAAAAACTAAAAAAACTAAAATCTAAAATACAAAAAAAAAATCTAAAATGTAAAATGTAAAATCTAAAAAATGTAAAATGAAAAAAAAAATCTAGAATGTTAAAATGTAAAATGTTAAAATGTAAATCTAATTTCTTTAAATGAGGTTTCTGTGGGTTAGGTTAGGTTAGGTTAGGTTATAACTAAGTTTATTATTTGTGCTCTCCCATTTGCTCTTACTCTTTTTGCTCTCACTTTTTGCTCCCCACATTCTTGCTCACACTTTTTGATCCCACCTTTTTGCTCTCACTTTTTTGCTCCCACTTTTTGCTCCCAATTTTTTGCTCCCACTTTTTGCTCCCACCTTTTTGCTCCCACTTTTTTCTCACACTTTTTGCTCTCACTTTTTTTGGTCGCACTTTTAAGTTAGGTTAGGTTAAGTTAGGCTAGGTTAGGTTATGTTAGGTTAGATTAGGTTATAACTAAGTTTATTATTTGTGAAACATCCCTAAAGTACAATACAAACGAGGTCCGAACCTCTGCTACCGTGAATTGTATAACTTTAGGTTGGAAGTGAAAGGACTGAGCCTTTCTGCCAACATAACCCAAGGTACACTTATTAGAACCGTGCTGTCGAGTTCAAGCTTAAAAGAAAACACTGTTACTCTGGTATGAAACATTCTATTGGCCAACAGAGTACATTTACAAGTAAAAGGACAATAAACAATAAAAGGATATCAAAATAAGACATGGAAATCACCCCCAATAGCTTACACCAGTTCCCATCAGAAACTCGTCGGAGTATAGTACAATAGTCAATTAAAACATTCCTGACATGATCTCTTCCTCAAATAAGATAAATATTCAGCTGACACCAGATGACAGAATTACATATCTCGCATGTAAGGTACTTACTTCACGACTAACACGACACATCAGAAATCTAGATCAATATTACCAACTGAAGATCAATGCCAATAAACAAACATTTATCATAGTGTGGATAATTACATTAAAATCCAACTCCTATTAAAGGCATGAACACAGAACTAATCATACCAATCACCAAACCAGTGACTTGGCTGCTTTCTTTCAAGTATAGTACTACGTAATCAGCTGTTCGTCGATAATGGCGGTTCGTTACGAACTGGAAATCAATGCCGATAAACAAACGTTTATCATAGTGTGGATAATTTGTTTAAAATCCAACTCCTATTAATAGCATGAAAACAGAACTAATCTCTCCAAACACCAAACCAGTTACATGGCTGACTTCTTAAAACTACAGTACTATATTAACAGCTGTTCGTCATTAATGGTAGTTCGTTACCTACAGAAAATCACATCTTTTAAAAGAACCTAACACCGACGTCATCACCATACCTCATAACTATACTCCGTACTGAATAACATTTAAAACAGATCCAAACTAGGATATCCTACAGTGATTAGAGTGAAATGAAAACCTTACGTTACTGTACTAATTGCAACTACTAACACGGTATAACAATGCCGGTGACTCAAAAATTATAAATAATTGTACTTCAGGCGCAGACCTCACATATGAATAAACTTCAACACAACATGACGTACCTTTCAGTAGACCACTTGTTCATCCTCACAAACTGTAACAACATTTCGTCGAACACAATATTGCTTATTTCCTCCGTCATGGAACGCGACATTCTACAGTGATCAGTATCACAAATAAGAAGCAGAACATCTTTCATACGGCAGATCATTTCCTCAACAAGATGATCTTTTCCAGGATACCGAATGTTACATCATCGCTTCTAATACATGAGAGGTCCAATCCAGTCTTCCTGATTTCTTCAAAGCAATATAATTTAAGGTTGTTAATTCCTTCTTACATTGGTACTTGTCATTACTCCGAACTAAATAAAATAGAGCAGAAGCTAGTTTCTTGTTTCTTGTTCAGTGTGAATGAAATGAACTCCATGGGGTCGTCACAATGCAAGAGTATGAAAGGAATAGTGTATAGAAGTTATGTACACTACATCTTATCGCCTTGATGATTTCAACATATCTTCTATTGTAGATCCTCAAAAGTTAACAATTGTCGTTGTGACGACTGATAACAAGACAGACCTACCATCTTGTCAACAGACGACAGGAGCACACTCTATAGAGTATCGCCCCAATTATAAGACTTCCTTCTTATCTGTTAGGTGGAGCGCTCTGACGAGAGTCAGCATAAACATCATACTCGCAGAAGCAAATATACAAATCAGATGGAGGTGAGAGAAGAGACGTGCCTAGTGCCGTAATAACGGCTAAATTTGTGCTCTCACATTTGCTCTTCATTTTTTCTCACACTTTTTGATCTCACTTTTTGCTGTCACTTTTTGCTCTTATATTTGCACTCACTTTAAAGTTAGGTTAGGTGAGGTGAAATCAGGTGAGGAAATGCTTGGTTAGGTTAGGTGAGGTTAGGTTAGGGTAGGGTAGATTATAACTAAGTTTATTATATGTGCTCATACATTTGCTCTAACTTTTTAGATTACACTTTTTGCTCTCACTTTTTTTGCTTGCACTTTGAAGTTAGGTTAGGTTAGGTTAGGTTAGGATAAGTTAGGTTAGGTTAGGTTAGGTGAAGTTAGGTTAGGTTAGGTTAGGTAAAGTTAGGTTAGGTTAGGTTAGGTTAGGCAGAATGGCTGAGGTATGAATTAAACCGAGCTGCTCAGAGTTTTTTAACTCTCAAGGCTGAGTGTACCCCGTTTCAACCCTCAGCCCAGAATTAAATTTCTTGACAGAGCCAGGACTCAAACCCGGGCCTCCACAGTAACAGCTAAGAATGTTAGCCACTACACCAAGAAGTGGACAATATAAGGCTGGTCTTGATTGTACATGATCAATGCATGATTAACTAGCAACGTAACACTGTCAACCTCTCCCTGTGACGTCATCCATGGTCTCAGGGCGTGGCAGCCATATTTCCCATTAGCCCCTGACCCAGCTATGACTGACCTCTCCATAGGAATAACATAGGGCAGTTGCGCGCGCGGCCATCTTGTCCATTAGCCCCTGTCCCAGGATCGGCATTTATATCCTACTATCATACCTTAATAAATCGTCGTAAAGTTCCAAATACTCACATACAATAAGCGACGCAGAGACTATAAAATTAGACCCAAAATCAGACTCAAAATCACGATCGTTTCCGACCCCATAATCCACCTATATAAATAAAACAGTTCATGTTCGCGTGTAGCAATACAAGGAGCAATGTTCGGTGGGAACCACGAACCCCACATTTTAAGGCCCTAAAACGAACGGTTTTCGAGATATTGCAAGAAAACTATACCCCCTCTGCGAAATTGATAAACGCTGTCATGCCAACGCCATTTCACGAGGTCTCATTCTGTTTCATCCAGTCTCTGTAAGAGATAATATTTGCATGAAGGAATAACAGGCTGTTAAACAGTTAGTCGTCATTGTCGCGACTTTCATACGAACAGTGCCCCCATCTGTATAAAAGAAAAGACCCTGAAATATGGTATTGATTCTGACCGCAAAAGAGAACAAGTAGTTCCGTGACGAACTAAAGAGCCTACTTTTCTTTGAATTTACGAATTAATCTGAAATATTATGATCTCTTTTTGTGCCAATTTTGGATGAAATACTTTTGTTAGTATAGAAGTTACATGCATTTAAAAATTGGACTTATTAGATGGATTAAATAATGTTGGCAGCACTGACGTACATTAGTTACCCCAAATTAATTTAGAATGTTAGGTACTATACGTTTGCAACGTTAAGATCTGTTGGCTTGCATATATTCTGGTTTATAGATATTAGGGTAAAAAGATCGAGAGAGAGCATTTATTTACAGTTGGCAGCCCTGCTAGCTCTTAAGAATACGCATGTTCATTTGTGTTATGGTACAAAAGTCACATACGAAATTTGGTTGAAATCCATTTGTTAGTATAGTAGTTACATGCATTTGAAATTTAGAGTTATCGACAAGCTTAGAATCATGTTGGCAATACTGACGTATACTAGGTACTCCAAATTAATGTAGAAGGTCATGAGCTATACGTGTGCAAAATTTCGAGCTATTGGTTTGCATACTTTCTGAAATGTTGGTATTAGGATAAAATATAGAGAGAGCATTTATTAATAATTGGCAGCCCTGGTTGCTCATAAGAATACGCACAGTCGTATGTGTTATAGTACACATAGTGCATACGAAATTTGGTTGAAATCCTATTGATATTGTAGGAGTTACATGTATTTAAAAATTAGACTTATCAGCAGGCTTAGAATCATGTTGGTAACACTGTCATGGATGGCCTCCTGGCAATTAATCTAAAATATTACTATCTATAAGTATGCTAACTTTGGAATAGCTCCCATGGATACCTTCCAAGATATCCAACATTGAACTCAAATTTCAATTGCGATTTTTCAGCAGTTGGTAGCACTGACATAATTTTAAAATATGGCCTTGAGATATTCCGGCATAGATCTTTACTCATACCAAATTTGGTTTCCATAGCTTCAGCCGTTTAGAAGTTGATAGGGGGGGACACACACAGCCAGACAGACAGACAGACAGAAGGAAAGACAGACAGACACACATTTTCCCGGATCGATCTCATAAGTCTACTTTTTCCTCATTTTTGCAAAATGAGAAATGTAGGCTAACAAGAAGTTCCGTGACAAACTAAAGAGCCTACTTTTCATGCCAATGATTATTCTACAGTATATGAACCTATCTAGAAGAATGACGAAATTTAGTTGGTAATATCGAAATGTCTAATTAGTTCGAAATGTTCCTGGTATAGAGCACTACAGTTGGCAGCCATGGTGACTGAATATATTCTTAGTTCCATCTCTTAAGGTACAGAATACAAAATTTGGTTGAAGTCCAATGGACGTTACATGCAGTTAGACATTGGATCTATCAGCACGCGTAAAAGCATGTTGGCAACAATGTCATGCCTGTGCTGGTTAGAAATAATCCTAAATATTTTATCTTGTTGTGCCAATTTTGGATGAAATCCATTTGTTAGAATTGAAGTTACATGTATTTTAAAATTGGACCTATCAGCAAGCGTAGAATCATGTTGGCAGCACTGACTTATATTAATTACTCCAAATTAATCTAGAGTGGCAGGTGCTATACGTGTGCAAAGTATAGAGCTGTTGGCTTGCATACTTTCTGATATATTGATATTAGGTTAAAATATAGACAGCATTTATTAACAGTTGGCAGCCCTGATTGCTCATAAGAATACGTATATCCATATCTGCTATAATACACATAGGACATACGAAATTTGATTGAAATCCAACTGATAGTATAGGAGTTACATGTATTTAAAAATTGGTCCTATCAGCAGGCTTAGAATCATGTTGGTAGAACTGAAGTATATAAGTTACTCCAAATTAATCTAAAATGTCAGGTACTATATGTGTGCATAGTTTAAAGCTGTCGGCTTGCATACTTTCAGATATATTGGTATTTGGATGAAGAAAATAGAGAGAGCAATTATTAACAGTTGGCAGCCCTGGTGGCTCGTAAGAATACACTCAGTCATATCTGTTTATGTACACATATTACATACAAAATTTGGTTGAAATCCAATTAATAGCGTAGAAGTTATATGCATTTAAAAATTTGACCTATCAAAATTCTTAAAATTATTTTGGCAACACTGTCATGTATGGCCTCCTGGAAATTAAACTAAAATAGTATTATCTACATGTGTGCCAATTTCGGAATAGCTCCCATGCATACCTTCCATGATATCCAACATGGAGCACAAACTAATAGTGCGTTTTTTCAGCAGTTGGTAGCACTGATATCATTTTCAAATATGGGCTTGGGATATTCCTGCATACATCTTTACTCGTACTAAATTTGGTTTCGTTTGCTGCAGCCGCTTAGGAGACAGCCAGACAGACAGAAGGACAGACAGACACACATTTTCCCGGATCGATCTCATAAGTCTGCTTTTTCCTCATTTTTGCAAAATGTGAAAAGTTGGCTAAAAATCAGTTAAAGTAGCCTATGGATAAAACCAAGAAAAATACTATTTTTTTTTTTCATCATATCATGTAAAATAATGATGCCTCATCGATAATGAAAGTCCCCATTCCCGTAATGACGCCCTTAAATTTAATTATACACCTTGTGGGTCATGCAAATTCAGTGTCTTAGCCTCCTATTCACAACTTTTGTAATTAATTGGAAAATAAATACTTCTTCGTTACCGGAAGTAATGAGATTAATCTTGCTGTATAGAGCTATAAAAGACCTTTCGTACGACATATTACACGAGTAAATCGAAGGTAAATATAATAGGGCACCCTATTTTGTTGAAATTGACATCCTAAAGTGATTCCGGGATATTCTTATAGCCATTTGCAAATTTTGAACGAAATCTGTTGATCCGTCTTCAATTGATGGAGGAACGGACAGACAGACAGAAGGACAAAAGTACAATTTTATATATATAGGGACTTTTATAGATACACATTGAATACAACTCTCTATCTCTTTACTATTGCGTGTTATACTTTTTTTTTTAACACAGCGCTTGTTGTTGACCTTTTTTCCACGGCGAACAAAAGGCATAAAACGTCATTCTCTTGTTCTTCATCATTATCACTATTATCATCATTATCAGCATCATCATATTTATCACTATCATAATCATCATCGTAATCATCATCATTATCATCATGATCATCACTATTACTCTATAGTCCTTTTTGATCTTCTTGCAATACCGCCTATTCCTTAGTCTGTGTTGACTTTAATAGTGTTGAGGGTTTCTTGGACTTTGGCAACTGTCCTACCATGACTTTTAGAAGACATGATAAGTGCTTTTGAGCAAACACTGCACTATCTTGAGCACCAATATCAGTAGGGGAGTAGTGGCGCTTCTAACCAGTGTCATGGCCGCCGCGTGAGTCCAAGCCAATATCTCGTGAACCCAAGGTCGAATGTTGACAAATGAGGTGTCGTTGGACTCTGGCTGACGTCCTCTTTCCTATGGACCACGTATTATATTTAAAAAAATGAAAATTTTTGTTTTTGAAAGTAGGCGATAGTTTGAAAACCAAACATGATAGAACGTTGTGCCATGGTTAACACGAATGGTCTTTATGTCCTTTATTTTTTATTATAAAACTTTTTTATTTTTTATGTTTTTTTTAAACAGTCCAATTTTGAAATTCCTATATTTTGGAAACTAGGAACTTTACAAAAAAATGTTTGACATAAATGAATGGCCCTGACCCCCTCTACCCCCAAAATAAATGTCAAGTCTCTAGGACTAAAACTGTGCAGTAGTGTGGTGGGGACAATTCTGCCCCACCCCCTACTTTCATATAAACGTTGAGCGATATCACCCGAACGCGTGGTCGGATTTTAACAAACGAGGTATTGTTGGTGTTGGGATGACGTCCTCTTGGCTAAGCATGTGTGTTGATATTAAAAAAAAAAATTGAAAATGTTTGTTTTTTGGATTGGCGCTATTTTGGAAACGGTGAATTCGAAAAAAAAGTTCGTTTGACGTTAATGAAAGGTGGGTATGCCTTCTAGGCGGACAGAAAGTTTCAAGGGTGTAGGAGGAAAAACAAAATGATAACCTACTTTCTCGCGAACATTGGTGATCATTGGCGAACGGATGGTCGGATTTTAACAAATGAGGTGTCGTTGGAATCGAGCTGACGTCCTCTTTCCTATAGACAGCTCGTTATATTTAAAAAAAATGAAAAATTTTGTTTTTAAAAGTAGGCGATAGGTTGAAAACCAAACATGATAGAACGATGTTGAATAGTTCAAACCAATGGTCTCTATGATCTCTATTTTTTATAATAAAACTTTTTTATTTTTTGAGATTTTTTGAAAACCCTTAAATTTTTTATTTTTACTATTTTGGAAACTAACACGTTGACAAACAATTTTGTTTGACATAAATGAAAGATCCCTATCCCCTCTACCACGAAAATAAATGTCAAGTCTCTAGGACAAAAAACTAGGTATTTTTTATTTTATTTTTATTTTTTAATAAAAGCGTGTTTTTAGACAGAGAGCCGGTAGCGCTTGACGTATGTTACAACGAGGCTATGACTGAGCATGGTGAATACTGGAAATGGCTATTTAGACGGGGGAGATGTATGGCAAAACGAGGGGTTGCTTTTCGATATTTTTTTCCTATGACGAATGAATGAAGGCGATTATTTTGAAATGTGACAAGCATGCTAAGATTTTTACCCCTGAAGGGGATCTTTAACGTTTTAGTTAACAGTGATGAGCGAGATCGCTCTCTGACACAACATACGGTTGTAGGATATGACCAAGTGATTCTTAGACGTTGGCGATCTCGGTGACCGTGCCCGGAAGAAATGAACTGCTATTTTGGTGGGATGGCGGGGCAGCTTATGACGGTTGGTTTTGTGATATTTTCTATGACGGATAGAGGTGAATATTTGAAATGTGTTAAGTGTGCTAGGAATTATTTTACCTCTGAAGGGGATCTTTAACATGCTAGTAAACGGTAATAAGCGAGACTGCTGTCTGGCACAGTAAATGGTTTTAGAATATGGAAACATATAACATTTGCTCGACCAAGTCATGTGCATGTATGCAAAGAGCCAAAACGGTAAGGTCATTGGCCTGGAATGTTATAAACTAAATATTGAACTGGGTAAAGTCATGTGTTTTAGGATGAAAGTATGTGGTTAACATGATCATGTATTGAGGATGGCCGCTTGCTAGTAATTATTATTAATATAGTAAAATGTTTAATAATAATAATAATAATAAGACACACATGTTTTCAATACTAACACACGCACACACAGTCCTGCTCACTGGTGACTGAATATTGTACCTAGCCAGAGGACTCGTGAGAGAGACTGCTGATAAGACAAAAAATGTCTACGTCAGCAGGAAGTGTGATATCAGCTTACTTGCCTCGTGGTGGCTAGCAGGTGTGCTGTTTAAGCAGAGACCGCCATTTTGGTTCTGAGACAGTAGGACTACCGATGTATAAGAGGCAGCCATTTTGGTTCCTTATTAAAAACATGAAACTAGTATAAGGTACACGAATCTTATTCAGATTGAGGAATGTGAAGAGGCGTGGGAACACGTGCGAGAGAGAGACAGAGAACCATTCAAGGTCAAAACGCTCAGAAAATACAACTTTTTCTGTTGCTAGGCTAACTAATAACGATTGCGTTAGTCATGCAATTGCCATTTTAGCACACGGACGTATACAGTAGAGCTGTGGAAGAAAAATCCTTTTATTTTTTTTGGTAAGTACCTATGAATGATTATTTTAATAATGTCATGCTAATGAACCTTAAATTTGTAGTTATTGATTAGGTAATTATTGATTTTTTAATTTATTTGTTTGCAGATATCCGGTATACCTTACATGTCTGATATACAAGAAACCAGTTTACTTTTGAGCCCACTAGAAGGAAACAGCAACAAGCCACTGCAAGTGAAGGTGGGATTATTTTTTTAAACTAACTTGTTTCATTTATTTTGTTTCATATTTTATTTTATGAAATGCATCTACTAACATGAATTTAGGTATTTATAACGGTTTATTTTATTTATTTTTAGAAACTTGGTAAGAAAAGCCTTACCGCCGTAGCAGTCGCTGAAAACCCGAGACGCAGTAAAGTGCAACCATTGTTTCCAGGCAGTGAACTATTTAAAACTCAGGTAAGCCTAACATAAAATGCTATTCCATTTTACCACTACTGAAAACTCGTAGACAAAAAATTCATTACCTGCACATGACTAGGACGATGATTGCTCTCTTGATTAATGACTATGTATTGGCAACCGGTACAAGACCATATTGGTTGTTTACCGGGAAAGTACAAGGCCATATTGGATTTTGTGAAAAACAAAAATTTTAATTTAACTGACATGTCGTTCCCTATAATAATAATAATAATAATAATAATAATAATAATAATAATAATAATAATAATAATAATAATAATAATAATAATAATAATTTTATTTATTTATCGTATGGCTTTTAGTGCCGGGAGTGTCCGAGGACATGTTCGGCTCGCCTGAGTCTGTAGCTGTTCCAGCGGACACCCTAAAGGGTGAGCTACAAGTTCCGTTCAATTTTCAAGTAGTATCAATGATACCTAGTGGCGAACGTTGGAACTTTGATAGAGCGTTCTGACGAAATCTAACCTAACAAATTTTGCTTTACACAAGTTTAGTCTGTGAAAGGATCTTTTACATGCCATAAATCTATGACATGGGACCGCCGGCTTTACTTGCCCTCCGAAGGAAGGAATACTGAAGGATTTTTAACGCTCTTAAAAAATCCGACGACTTCGGCCGGGTTTGAACCCGCTATCTTGGGCATAGCAGTTCAGCATGCTACCGACTACGCCACCGAAGCCGCTATAATAATAATAATAATATCGTATGGCCTCGGGTGCCGGGTGCAAGCTTTGTTATTTGACACACAGAGGGTAGCTTGCATGTCGAATTTAGTTGTTCCTCGACTATGAAAGTCAAGGAGGTTAGATGTTAGATATCTAATCTCCTTAAACTCTATAGCGCTTTCTAGTAGAAAAATTAGGAACTTTGTACCCTATGAACTCAACGAATATTCACAGGTTTGAACATGATAATCTGAACAAAATGACATGACATTATTATTTTTTTGTTTATGCATTGGTTAAAGGGGAATGTAAATGACCGCAGCTTTATAAAAAGAAAATAAGTACATGGGTTACTGTTAGTGCCGACATACAGTTTATTATAATTTTATGGTGTTTTGATATATTAATGCCAATTAACGTTAAAGTTTTATTTACAAGTATTGATTGATTGATAGAGTGATTGGTTATTTTGTTTCCTTTTAGTTGTCGTCATGCGCCATTAACGTAATGAACAGACAGTGAACAAGCATACATTGTGCTTTAAAGTACTCTGTGCAACGTTAATAACTCACAATAAGAAAAAGTTTTATTATAACACATGGCGTTAGTAGGCTTTTTGCCGACACATAAACTTGCAAAAGCCGTTTTTTTTACTTGAACCGAGAAGATGTGGTGCGCTGTGTGTTTAGTCGTATTGAACTTTCACACTGGGATGAAGGGGATGATCCCTTTAGAGACCATTTGCGATGGTCTCCTTGTTGTCCTTACATGCTTGGAAAACGAGTGGGTAACATACCTGTGTATTCATTTTACCGAACCACAAGACCATTGGCCGCTACTTACGTTGCTGAATCACAAATAAATAATAATAATGATGTATTACCAGCCAAAAACGGTATTGTCGATATATGTGGTCCATATGCCATAGACATTGTAGAATTGACATGTGCTTTTGAAAAATTGGGAGTTTGCAAGACTAAAGCACTAGCACACCCAGAGCACAGCTCTGTTGAAAAACGTTTAGAATCTTATAAAAATGTTTGGCCATTAATATTAAAACACCTTACCAAACAGCTAAGTGAAGCTGGATATTTTTATACTGGTGGAGGGGATAAAACAATATGTTTTTATTGTGGATTTGCTTTAAAGGATTGGCAAATGACTGATGACCCTTTTGTGCAACACGCTCGTTGGTTACCAAACTGTAAATACATGGTGTTGCTTAAAGGTCAGGAATTTGTGAACACTATTCGTAAAGAAAACGTGATTGCAGCACAAGACATAAAAGTGCATTTAGAGTTAGAACATGCTGAGCAAATACATGAGGCTGAAAAAAAAGACTTGTCTCACGGACAGATACAAAAGTGTGACCAACAATTATGTATAATTTGTTATCAGGATGAACTAGGTGTTGTATTTTTGCCTTGTGGACACATGATAGCCTGTGTCAAGTGTGCATTAGAACTCAACACTTGCGCTTTATGCAGAAAAGCAGTATCTGCTACAGTTAGGGCATTTCTTGCATAAATAGTAAAATTTATCAGCCATGCATAGTGCAAAATCCCTAATTGCACAATATTATTAAAGCTGTTTTAGAGTGTAATAGATATGCTTTTCTTTTGTTTATAGACTACTACAATGAATGTTTTGAATGCTGTGGGTCAAGCATGTGGCTTAGAGACAAAGAAGCTCAGCGAATTGCCAACGCATATTCCATTCCGCATTATCAAGATTCGGAAATTGAAAACAGCATATGGTGATCGTGTACTTTGTGTATGTGAAAACTTTGAGACATTTCTGCCTTCACGGTTTAATGATATGTCGGAGAGTGTTTTTGATGAAATCAATAATGCTGTACAACCTGTACACTTAATTTAAGAAGGTTTTAAAAACAATAGGTGCATGATTCGTTTTTATTTAAAAAAGTCAAATAATAATGGAAGATATAAGTCAAGACAATGGACTGAAAGAAAAATATGTGTATAGAATAATAATGTTTTAGTGTTTAGTATTGTCTTAAAAATATCATCATGAAACCAAAAAAATGTATATAAAGTTTGTAAATAAATGAAAATAATGGTAGAATGTTGTTTTATTTTCTATAGAAGTCAGAATATTTAACATTGCAGAGTATACATGATTATGACAATAAACAGCACACTTTATACAAGTCTTTGCCTTTACGATAGTGTGTTATAGTTTTAAAAACAAAGCTTGTTGTAGATCTTTTTTCTTCCACGGTGAACAATAGGCATGAAAACGTTATTGTCTTGTTTTGGTTCATTATCACTATCATAATCATAAGCAGCATGATCTATATCACTATTATTATAATCACTATAATTATCCTCAACATTACTAAAACCAGTTAAATATTCCTGTTCCTCTTCCTGTTCCTGTTCCTCTTCCTCTTCCTCTTCAGTGCCCTCATGTAGAGTCTGCGTGGCATTTGATAATGTTAAGGGTTTTTTGAACATTGAATTATTTTCAATAGTAGTATTGTTTTGTAGTACTTGCTTTTTAACATTTTCATGATTTTCTGTTGACAGCAACAGTGTTTCATGCAGTACACTACATTGATGATCACTGACACCTAAAACCTCACTATTTTTACTTTTTAGCTCACTGCGAGATTGTTTTGAACGTTGTTTTGAACAACGCCAAATAACAATTCCATTTTTATTGGTTCGTTTCACAATATATGAATATCCTTTATGAAATGCATGAGGCTTACCATACCTAGTCACAGATACTTCCATATCAACTGTCAAGCATAGACTAAGCTCTATTAAAGACAACTTGGTAATAAGAACAATAGTTTAATGTGCGAGCATATATGGGTGCAAATGTGGGAGCAAAAAAGTGGGAGCAAAAAGTGGGAGCAAAAATTGGGAGCAAAAAGTGGGAGCAAAAAGTGCGAGCAAAAATTGAGAGCAAAAAGTGGGAGCAAAAAAAAGTAGGAGCAAGTATGGGAGCAAATGTGAAAGAAAAAGTGGGAGCAAGTATGGGAGCATATGTGAAAGCAAAAGTGGGAGCAAAAAGTGAGAGAAAAAAGTGGGAGCAAAAAGTGTAAGCAAAAGTGGGAGCAAATATGAGAGCAAAAAAACTAGGAGCAAGTATGGGAGCAAATGTGAAAGCAAAAGTGGGAGCAAAAAGTGAGAGAAAAAAAGTGGGAGCAAAAAGTGTAAGCAAAAGTGGGAGCAAATATGAGAGCAAAAAAAATTGCGAGCAAATATGGGAGCAAAAAGTGGGATAAAAAAGTAGAGTACAAAGCGGTGTTGCAGAGACTACTGCCTTAAAGAAAGAGTACAAAGCGGTGTTGCAGAGACTACTGCCTTATAGAAAGAGTATAAAGCAGTCTTGCAAGACTACTGCCTTAAAGAAAGAGTACAAAGCAGTGTTGCAGAGACTACTGCCTTAAAGAAAGAGTACAAAGCAGTGTTGCAGAGACTACTGCCTTAAAGAAAGAGTACAAAGCGGTGTTGCAGAGACTACTGCCTTAAAGAAAGAGTACAAAGCAGTGTTGCAGAGACTACTGCCTTAAAGAAATAGTACAAAGCGGTGTTGCAGAGACTACTGCCTTTAAGAAAGAGTACAAAGCGGTGTTGCAGAAACTACTGCCTTAAAGAAAGAGTACAAAGCAGTGTTGCAAAGACTACTGCCTTAAAGAAAGAGTACTAAGCAGTGTTGCAAAAAGAACAGGCAATAGTGGATGCAAAATACAGGTTTACAGTTTACTTTAAACAAAGTCCCTAGCAAAATCTAGATATCAGAGCTGAATATGAACTCTATGCATTCACTGTTAATAACAACAGAACTTATCCACGCGTTGGGGTGCTTGTAGAAAGTGAAAAATATAAACGTGTGTGCTACTTAAGAGGTTATCTTAAAAAAGTATGTTCGTCTGTTCGTCTTTTATGTGTTCATAAACCATTCATCCGACTGCGATCAAATTTTGGTGATTTGTTGAGAACACTTCCGGGATAGCTATAGGTATAGATAATCCAATTTGCAATAGATAGCGCGCGAGTAGTTTAAACAAATGAGTGTTGGCTATGCGCTCATTTACAATTCATCCGATTGCTATCAAATTTTGGTGAGTTGTTGTGCACACTTCCGGAGAAGTTAAAGACATAGTAAATCCAATTTACAATAGATAGTGCGCGAGTTGCTTCAACAAAATGGCGTGCGATTTGTTTCAACAAAGACCACATGCATTCAGATACCATTCATTCCATTACGATTAAACTTGGGTGATATGTTGTGTACACTCCAGGGAAGGTTTCTGGCTTCGTAAATCCATTTTACAGTAGGTAGCGCAAGAGTAAATTTTAAAAATGAGTGACAGCGCACGAATCGTTTAAACAAAATTCCGTATGCGTTCATATCCCATTCATCTGATTGCGATGAAACTTTGGTGAATTGTTGTGCACGCTCCCACGAATGTTTCTAAATTAGTTAATCCATTTTAGGATAGTTTAGAGGCAGTTAACGGAAATTGAATAAAGATTGTTTCCAAAAGCACTTCAAGAAACAAAATTACAACGCCAACACTTTCTTTCATTGGCATTGCAACGCATGCCGGGTACAGCTAGTTTAAAATATACATTTGTAAAGAAACATGCTAATTTAGAGTTTGTTAAAATGATGGGTTTATTGTAACTCCATGTAGTGGATTGGACATCGTTTATCTAGAAACTAAAAAACTGTTTGCAGGGTTCGACACCAACGGGATGACTACATTAAATGGTCGTTCGTTTGCTAAAATCGAGAATTTTAAGTTTTACACAAGCACCCAGACAGATTATGGAAAATAGTCAACAACTTATACACAAGAGGACGCGGATCTTCTTAATAAGTTTACTATGCAGGAAAACAAAGGCCAAATAAAAAACCGAGAGTGCTCTCGGTTAGAAAGTCTGGAAAAAGGAACAGAACTAATTATTAAGGGAATAAGGCCAATAGTTTATAGACAAAAATTAGATATGTTTTATAAATTCAGAATATCAACTCATTGTTTATATCCAATTACTGACCGGAAAAGGAACTACAAGTTTCGGATACAGATTTAAATTATAAGCTAAAAATTAAGCTGGATGTTATTAAAACTACACCAGGCAAACATAAGGAAAGAGTGGTATTCTGTGCGTAAATATGCATCAATATTCAAAAATATAGGCTCAACTGTTTCCATTAAATTAATGGTCATAAAATGGACCTAAAATATAAAAAAATACAATCTGAAATTCAATATGGATGTTATTTATACTATAAAATAAAAATAAAGAAACGAGTGTATTGTGTGTAAAAATTGTACAAATACTTAAATCAATACAAATATTTTATGTGTATTGTCTAATGCAATCGTTAAACATCGATAGTTGTCGACTCTGTTTGTAAAGAGTGGTCTTAAATAATGCATTCTATTTACAGTTACGTGTACCGAGTACCATAATAATACAGTGTCTCCAAGCAATGTTGAGACAATAGTTATGTCTGGTAAGGGGTTCGAACCCTTACACCCTTATACAGGAAATTTTAACCTAAGTCAAACGCCTTAACCACTCGGCCAACCCGACAGTTACTAATTTAATTGGTCCTGTGGACTTGAGTGTTTACAAACCTTTCCAGTGTACATTGTCTCAACCACTTGCTCGTCTTTGAAAGTAGAGTTTTTGTTTTTCCATAGCATTCCTGTTATCAGTCTTGTGAACTGGGTGTTTAATATAGGGTTAAAGGCATCTTAAAATAATTTCAGAAAACCTCTCAAGTATTGTGCAATGGGTTATAGTAATGAGCCACCGTCCGTTGCGTAGCATTTACCGTTACACAACATCGTATTGGTAAGCTCTACATAAGTATCCTAATCATCTCTGGTATAATGCATCGTTTTTGTAAAATAAAACATTGGCGCTTGGTTTCCATATAAAGCAATTGCTATGCATGAATCAAAATAACCGACATCATAATCTAGCTCTACACACGGTCCGCATGTCACCATGTTCTTGACACCCAACGCATAGGTAGTCAAGATAGCAAAGTCGTTATCGTGATAAAGTCGCTTCAGGGCTCTGTCTAGATATACATACAAAAGTGTCTTAGAATACGCTCATGCAAGTTAAATGATCTCTGGGTTTTAAATGAATAGTAAATATACCATTCTCTCGTGTGGAATAGCGCACCTCTAGTGTTCAATTCTTACGTCACACGACAAGAGATTTCATGCTTAAACGATAATGCAAACCCGTTGCCTGTATGGTCATGCATGTTAAAGTGTGTGCACAAGTTAAATAATAATAATTATGGTTAATCAAATGAATATCCTTTTTATCCTTTAATGTAAAATAAAAATAATAGCTTAGGTACACTCCTGGGCTAGCTAACTATACAGGACAATCAAATAATTAACTAATAGTAAGAATTACCAACTAGTTTTGAGTCCTGTGGCTAAATCTAAATATAATATGTAAAGTTAGTAACCTACTAGTTAAGTCCTTTAGTAAAATCTAAAAATAAATAATGCATAGTAATGGGAATTTAATTCCAAGTAATATAATTCCTCATATGTCTTTCTTTAATAATTAGTTACCAAAAATTTCAAACCATGAATTTATGGTTTGGTCTTTTCGCAAATCTAAAATCAATAATATAAAATCCCAAATTTGTAATCTTAAATCCTAAAACTTAAATCAAAAATCAAAAATAGAAAATCAAATATCAAAATATCTTACATGCATTAATTTAAATCCTAAATCATGATTTTACAATTATAAATTCAACAAGTCTTGGGTTCACAAAGCCATGTGACACCTCATGTGTCCAAATCCGATTACTGGCATATCAAATCTCAGGTCGATAACCTTGCCGTTTTGGGTATTTTGGGAAAATTCATGAGCCAAGGGAAATGGTTGGTCATCCTAAGTCCTAAGACGCCTCACGTGACCCTCTCCGATTATTACTTTATAAAACTTAATTCGATGACCTTGACGTTTTGGATCATTCGGATAAATTCATTGGCCATGAGAAAGGGGAGCGTCACCCTGAGTCTTATCACACCTCATGTGTCCAAATCCGATTATTGGTTAGCGAGATATTAAAAAGCCGATGACCTTTTACTTAAATTATGGGGACTGAAGGAAAAATGGGGGCATCACCCCAAGTCCTGGGACACCTTATACAAATCTTTAGCCTAATTGGTTAGCAAGATATTAACAAGTCGATGACCTACTCGTTTTGGGTCCTTTCGATAAATTAATAACTTATCCATAGATAATCATTTAAAAAGCCCCTCCTCTTACAAAGGCCGCGAGTGTACATGCATACAAAAATTAATATTTCACCCCCGGATAAGGGTAGTTTTTATTTTTGGATGGAAATAAGTTGTTTATAGGAAAGGAGGTGTCAGCCCAAGTCCTTGGATACCTCCTTTGGCCTTCTCCAATTATAAGTTTATAAAATCTCAGGACGATGACCTTGCTGTTTTGGTTCTTTTGGATAAATTCTTTGGCCATGGGAAAGGGTTGGCCATCCTGAGTCCTATGACACATAACACAAGTTTCTCCGATCATTGGATAGCGAGATATTAAAAAGCCGATGACCTATTAGTTTTGGGTTCTTTGGTTAATTAAAAAACATACCTCATCCTTAAATAATAATTTAAAAAGACGCGCCCTCATTCAAAAGCCGCAAGTGCACATTTGTACAAATTAAGGTAAATCCATATACCTGTCACACATGCTGAGCAACGTTTAATTCATAATAGTCTAATGCTCTATTGCTGTCATACATGCTGAGCAACGTTTACTAAAAAAAATACTTTCTCCCCGGGTAGGGGTAGTTTTTATTTTGGGGCGGAAATAGGTTGTCCATAAGAAGGGGGTGGGGGTTCGGCCAAGTAATTTGACACCTCGTACAAGTCTCTAGCCTTACTGGTTAGCAAGATATATCAAATCTTACTTGGCCATTTAGGATTGTTAAATGTATAGGCCATAGCGTCATGTACCATTAAAGGAAAATTATTGCGTTGGTTCTTTACTCAAACTTTCACTTCGATCGCATGATTACGACAAAAGAAATAGAAACTTAATTTTAAAATTCGCACAGCCGCCATCTTGAGGTTATGTAAACAACTGAACTAAATTAGATACCAGTGCATTACAATGTGTATAAACATTTCCTGTACCAGATTTCATTGCGTTTGGAACATTAAATCGCAATAAAGTTCTATTTAACATTTTCAAATTCGCTTGGCCGCCATGTTCGTTCTGTAGTTAACCGGTTTTTGAAAGTCTTATAGATGAACTTCCAGTAGCTCCCTTTATCTCCGTACAAAATGTGAGTGTGATACCGGTAATAGTTTCAGAGATATAGAATGTCGGTGAAATATTTCGCACAGCCGCCATCTTGTGGTTATGTAAACAATTGAACGAAGTTAGATGTCGGTGCATTACCATGTGTATAAATATATACTGGACCAAATTTTATTGCGTTTGGTTGGTTAAATCGAGGGAAACGTCTATTTAAAAGTGGCAAATTTGCGTGGCCGCCATGTTGGTTTTGTAGTTACCACTTTTTCAAAAATCACATAGGTGACTTTCTAGTAGTTTCCTTTATCACCGCAAAGAATTCCAGGGTGATATCGGGAATAGTTTCAGAGATACTGAATGCTGGTGAAATATTTCGCACTGCCGCCATGTTGGATTGGTGAGTCGTAGCAAAATTTGAAGGGTACGGTTGGGGTCGTCCAGAATAGTGCTATGAACTTACCGAGTTTCATTGAAATCGCTCCAGCCGTTTAGAATTTATTAGGGGACACACACACGCGCACACACACACACGGACAAAAGGCGATCTCATAAGCCTATTTTTTCGAAATCGAAAATAGGCTAAAAATAGTTAAGGACTAGGGAGTAGGAATAACAGTAAATAATTCTTTTTTTTAACATGAGCAAACTCGTTTTATTCATCATCAACATAGCACTCACACACATGTTACAACGTTGTTTATTTTAAATCTGGCCCAACATTCAAATGAACAGTTGGCACATAAGGCCCACAGTTATCTCCCGTTTTCGTGGGGTCGTGTACAATTATGCTATAATTCAAATTCCACGGAATATTGCCCACATCATATCGAATCAGGTAAGGACAGGATGGGCTCCAACGTTGATGGTCACTAAACAGGCGATCACCCATCTCCCAATGGCCAATTGCAATGTTACAAAAAATACACTTGACCACATCTCTTCTGTTTAAATAATAAAACCCTGCTGCGGCCAATTCTCCAGGATCCATGAAGGGGACTGACCATGTTTGAAACGTCTTTAGTCTATTAAATTCACATTTTATATTCCATGGTTTTTCCCTCATGTTGTTGTTATTGCTTATTGAGGGACACATGAATTTGTTGTTGTTGTAATGGCTTGCAATGGCATTGGCTAGAATTAGTAAATGGCAAGCTATGGTTGTTGGTATGAACGGTGACAGAGCACAACAGGAACTCTTACCACAGCAGCCAACGGATGATAAATAATAACGTGTTAAGACATGTCACAGCAGGTGCCGCTGTGTATGATGTCACATGATGATTTGCACGTTTGTGACATAGTTAGACAGAGGGTGATCTTGACTTGTCTTGTGTGAATAATCAAACATTATGCTGTTGTATTTGCTGGTACATTTTCCTGTATTTAAAAATCTACTCTTAAATCAATAGTGGTGATGTTCATAAATTCCTCTAATTACGAACAGTCGAAGACCACGAGTGGCGCCCTTGCTTTAAACGCTTGCGGTGTCCTGTTTTTCATAATAAGATGATTAAAGTTTAGCAAACATAACAAAAAGGGTGCCAAACTTTTTTTAAAAAATTATTTCCAACCCCTCATACGGAAAGCAAACATTATTTAAAAACAAACGTATATTTCTCAAGTGGATGTGATCAAGCGGAGTGATATCTTTGCTCTGTTGATATTTTCGATTACTTTGAAAACCAATAATAATATACAGGGGTCGCTCGGTAGAGCGAGCCGAATTAACACTCCAACTATGTGTGTCAGTGGTAGGCAGCAAAGGGTACACGTGTAGGCTCCAACTTCTAAATGCCATAGGTCGAGCTTTATCTTTCTTCGCCAAGTTTAACATGCCTAGCCTTTTACGATCAGACAGAGTCACTTGGGGAACATTCCATATTAAACGAAGCAATTGAATTTTTTAGTCTACGACTTCATCATGGGCTCCCTTGATTGCATTATAATCACTGCTGTCTCTCACCAAATACAAACTTTGTCTTGCATTTAAAATAATACGCTTATGATCTTCCACACAGTCTAGTAGTAATTTTAATGGTAGAAACCTGTAAAGGTGCCATCCGCAGGAATTAACCAGTCATTGCTGCTGTTAGGACACCATCCTGCCATAGAAAGCGTTTTACATTCTTCCTCACTCTATCAAGGGTATAATTTCATAAGACTAGTCATACCCACATTTCGACTCATGTGTACCACAATTTCATTAATCTCATAACGCACATCAGAAGATAGAAAAGCGAAAGCATGATTAGCCAACGTGGAAGAGGTGGGCGTGCGGGCATCGGCTTTCATCAATTTACCCTCAATTTGAATAATACTTTCACGGGGTAAGGTAAAAATATCTTGCTTGTTGATAACAAATTGAATTTCGTCATTGTTATTTAGTCCTGGAGCCTGTGGTTGATACGAATGCATGCCAATTCTTACCACCTGGTATATTCTTGGAATACACGGTACGAGAGAATAAAGTTTAATGCTCTTTGCTTGTTCATTCCTTCCTCTTTATGAAACACCAACAGTGATCTTCTATTTTCTCTTTGATGGTCACATCTCTTATGTCATTGTGAGTCTGTTCTAGATATATATCATCCATGACCCACCTAGCGTCATCTAGCAGCGTATCTCTGAAGCTCCTCAATTCTTCCTGGTGCAAGAGGACTTCCTTTTCCATCTGGCCATTAGATCTCGTCACCATCGCCTGCTATCAACTCTTTGAATACCATTCATCAAGAAAAACATTTATTTTTGTAAAGTTGTTTCATGTTTATGTGCAACCTCTTTGTTCCTCCCCTCTCTCGCCCGCTTCCCCCTCTTCTCCCCTCCCCCTACTGCTCTTCTCCGCGCGCGCAGCCAGCTCGCTCGTTCACTTCAGTTCTACACTTCTCCGCGTCGTGAGCAACCGCTCACTCACTCTCTTAAGTGCACTCAACTTCTTGTTGGTCATGCCGTCTATGCTAGTGCTTTTCTGCGTCTAGCAGCTCTCACTTGTGCGCCGGCCGTCAACTCAGTTAAGGCTCAACTAGAGATAGCCTCCTGACCTAACGAGGCATTTTTTAGATTCCACGCCATGTGGTAACTTCAAACATCAAGGAGAACCTCACTTTAGCCATGCAGCAAAGTTAAGTACAAACTTCAAGTTTTAACCTCATCTTCATGGTTTTAACGTCTACATGCTTTTAACGATCTTTTATAGGCAGTGTGAAATTACTTATTTGTTGAAATAATCATCCTTCGCGGGATTTTTCATTTTGGGCTTTTGTCTAATTAAGCCAATCTTGGTGAAAAGCAGCATTTCTTATGCTTGTTAAATGAGAAATCTTCTCACCACGTGGGATATTATCTAATACCCGCTGTCTATAAATTACCAAGCTAGTTCCTCCGCTGGATTAACTTTGGCCCCATTCTTCTATTAAGATCGTTCTGGAACCTTCCAGATCCTGTACTTTATCTACAAGTCTTGCCGTCATGTATGTTTCACTCACTTGTGGGAATACTATTTAAAATAAGGAATCTTCCTTATAAATTACTGCAATAGCGAATTTTCTTCCACCGATGGTATGTTCTATGGCACATTTAATTGTAATTCACAACTTTCTCAAGAAATAGACTCTCGCCTACCTAGTGCAACCAGTTATTTTCATCATTGCAATAACTTTCTTTCCCATAAACTTTCATGTTTCTACAGTGAACCTTTCATCTATTTAACAGACTATAGTGAATACTAGTGCTTGTCCAACTTTTCTACCGCGTCGCGATCGTCCGTGTACATTAAATAAGGCCATGAACATTTACCTTCCATCCCACTTGCTTTTTCCTAAACCCCTTACTAACAAACCATATGAATAAGGTTATTTCTAGGTCTCACGAAATGGAAACTGCCCCATTTGGCTCGTGATTCCTACTTAAACATAGGTCGAGAACCTTCCTTTTGAATTTCTCTTCAGGTTTCACAGTAAGTGACCTGCCCTTATTTGTATAATAACCAAAAGTAATTCAGCTTAAATATAAGAAGTTGTAGGAACTTCTATCTTATTCTTCATGTTTTTCTTATTGTTATTCTCGAAGTTGTCACTCTCTCTAGAATATTCTCTCAGGAATTTCTTAAAGTACACACCTTGTATTCTATTTATTGTTAAATTAATCTTACAAAGATTTTAGAACATATATAAGGTTCGAAACCTCATAAATTGTTATTTGCCTGGAGCAATCTCTAAATGTTAGGAGGTCTGCGACCCCATTTGTTAAAGAATTTAAATGATCTATATTTGTCAAAAAGATATTACATCCTTGTTAAATTCATTAAACTTCTTTGAATTGTTAAATAAATTAAATATATGTTTTTGGATTTATCATTCGCAAATACAACGGTTAGGCAAGATCCTGGCTTTCCTAACTCTTCCTCAGTTTATGCCATAGTTAATACAGAATAAATCTGTTACTACTTGTCTTGCCAGACTATCACCCTTCCCCATAGTAGTCTTATGCATGCTTGGGAGGAAATACACTAAAGCCTTTCTCTGGCAAACCGCCCAAGTCTTAGCTGCGGTTCCCGTCAGCTTCGACCAGGTCCCTACTCACTTTAGGTATCGGAGAGCTGATTTTCAGTGGCAACCGCCTTTAAGTGTATTTAAAGTTAAATTTATAACTTTTGTGGGACTCTCATCCTATTTTTCTATCCTTTTTCTCCAGTCCAAAACCTATCTTCTTTTCTTTATCATCTTCCCTTGGTGGTTAGGTTATTCCTCAGCCAATAATCTACCCAAAATTTGGTGCCGAAACCCGGGAGAGTCCATTTGTTGTTCTTTTGCAGAGGTTATTTGACAATACCTTGCAAATTATTAATATCTGCTTTGAATCTTTCAGCTATAACCACATCGTGCAAAGCCTGTGAAGGGGAAAGAGGCCGCTCCTGTCTCTTTTGGTGTGTCCCGTTCTTTCTACTTACTCGCTGCTGCCAGCTTGACAGCATCTCCAAGGTTCCACAGTTTCGTGAGTTACATTTCAATCTATTTTCTTTGTCATGGCTCCTACTGAAAAAGATGAAACTCTCATTGCCAGACGTTCTTCCTATAAAGGGCAACTCACCAGATTCAGAAATGTCATCAACAAATTAAATCCCGCCGAGTGTGATTTAGATATCTTGACACAACGCCTTAAGTTGTACGAACGGTCCTATGATTATTACGATCAAACTCAAACCGAGATTGAATCCGCTTGCCCAGAACTTCAATCGGATCGGGACGAGGTCGAACCCTTGTACTTTGAAGGGATTGCCAAGGCCCACCAATTGATCCGCAGTATCTCAGAACCGGACACTAGGGTCATCAATCCGGCCCTGTTCGCACCCGCTTCAGTTCACAAGGATAAACCGAAACCGTTACTTCCAAAGATAAGCCTACCTCACTTCTCAGGCCAGGAAGGTGAATGGTATTCTTTTTACGAACTTTACTGCTCACTTATTCATGAAAACTCAGACGTTGTCGACATTCATAAGTTCTATTTCCTGCGTGCGTCCTTGGAATGCGAGGCCTTGGCCTTGGTTCAGTCATTGCCTTTAAGCGCAGATAACTACCACATCGCCTTTAATCTCCTTAAAGAGAGATATGGCAATTTACGTTTGTGTGTAGCTCGTCATATCCGCTGTCTGTTCAACCTACCAGCCGTCAAACCTAATGACGTCACCTCTTTAAGAGACCTGTTAGACTCTATGCAGTTAAATGTTAGAGCATTATATCAACTTAAGCAGCCCGTCCAAACATGGGACACCATACTCATTCATCTAGCTACATCCAGTTTCGATTTTTCGACTTTAAAGGCTTGGGAGATCGAACTCGCTCGCAAGGAGGAATACTCGTTCGAACACCTCATCTCGTTTCTCAACAGCCGATGCCAAGTCCTTACAGCACTCTCATTTCAGTGCGAAAATGTCGAAACGAATCATAAGGGTCACATTTTTTAGAAAAAACTTGTCTCTTCAAATGGTCATCAGCCCCCATCTGTCGAGAACAAGCAAACTCGTTCCGCTTCTTTCAACCATCCAAGAGAACATATCAGGCCGCTCAACAAATCTTTAAAATGCACGCTCTGTAAAAAGCTTCACATTTTGTACTCCTGCAAATCTTTTTATGAATTGTCTGTCGAAGACCGAAGGAAGTTTGTCTTCAATAGCAAACATTGCTTCAACTGCTTGTCACCTAAGCATTCTTCTTCTGACTGTACGTCATCCAACCTCTGTTTCCATTGTAAAAAACCGCACCATTCTTTATTGCACGTTCATGATAAATCGAGGTCACCAGTACCCGCTTCTTCAAGCTCCATGCAGAGCAGCTCCGAACAAACTAATGCTTTTCCCTGCATTTCTAACGCCGAAACTTCTCACAGTGCGCAAGCCCTTTTGTCCACTGTACAATTCGAAATCCAAGATAAATTTGGAAATTGGTTTCGAACCCGTGGTCTTCTCGATTCCGCTTCAACGCACAACTTTGTTTCGCAATCGTTAATTAAAAAACTAGGTCTTTCTTCATCGCCTATTTCCATCAATGTATCCGGCATTGACAATTTGAAAACTCAAGTCTTGCAGTCTTCAAAATTTAAAATCAGAGACGTTTGCCAAAGAAACACCAATCTTAACTTAAACTGTCTCATTCTTACCAGTATTGGCAAGGACACTCCTAGCAGCTCTATTAATACTTCCGGTTTAAAGATTCCTTCGCACTTAAGGTTAGCTGATCCTCAGTTTAATGCTCAAGGTCCCATTGAGGTACTTTTCAGTGCCAATATTTTTGGAATTGCCTCCGTAAACAGGTTCGCAAGTTATCCTCAAACGTGGTCGCCAGAGACACCGATTTTGGTTGAGTTATTACTGGTGAAATCCAACAACCCAGTCTTCAAACCAAATCGCAATGTCATTTTGTTTCTGCTGATATAAATCCCTTTTCTGAAAAAGAGAACGCTCATGTTTTCGATCTCGATACTTTTGAAAAACACTTGCCGAAACGATGTCTCATCGTGAACAACTACGCCACCTTTGTAAGTTGTTTAAATGATTTTGCCTTCTTCCCGCACAAGATGGCAATTCAAGTTCGCCTCGCCTTGTGTTACTTCGTTTACCTTCTCATGTCATTTTTATAGCAGGTAATTGCTTAAACTCTCTATTGAAAACTATCTTCCCCTTGTGTAAAACCATGGCTATCAGTCTCCGTCACTTCGCTGTAAGCTATGTTTCACTTCCTTCGCTATTTAGAAAGATGGCCACGGCCGGCTCCTACCCCCTTCCCCACAATTGGAAGTCGTTTTGAAACCGCTTGAAAATCTGAATTCTCTAGCATCTAGAATAACTATTCTTACGCATAAACTATTTCTCAATGTCCCAGCTTCTCTTCCTATTTCGGAAGAATCAAGCTTTTTCTGTCGAAAATTGTCGGATTCCGTAATCCTCAAAATTATGCGAAATTGATTTCCTACTTTATTTCATATGTCTCTAAATTGTTTTTTCACGTCCAAGCCACGAATGACTGCATGTCATGTCACTTGCTTCGCTTTAAGCCACAGCTGATCGTGCTTGTGTTGTTTGTTTATTTCGAACTGCTTGTTTGTCAAACTTGTTTGTATACAAGCTTGGGTAAGGCCAAACTGCTGTTCATTTCCTGTATGCTTGCCAAAGGTCAGAGAAAGTTTCCCTTATCTCAACTCTGGCTGACTGCCAACCATTGTCTTGCGAGTCGCTACCGTAATCTCGGAAGCCGCTCACCTCATTACCAAAGTAAACTTGTTCCGCTCAAGGACTCTTTCAGATATTTATATTCCTTATCTCGCTGTACTATGTGGGTCAAGGTCGTTCATGCCTGTGTCTCCCACTTACTCACGCTCGTATCCTACAACTGCTTCGATTCTTGTTTCACAACATCGTTGCGTATTTCTCACGCGCTCATGTATTGCTCCTTGCTTACATATTTTGCAATCTTATTGTTCATTGACGAACAAACTTGTTCTTTCTCGTCGTTAATTTCGATGCGTTTTTGTATTTATACTTGTTATGTCACGTTTCTCGCTGACTTAAGTATTTTTCAGATCAACCCTTTTGATGCTTATTATAACTTGAGGTCATTGTTTATGGCTACTAGATTGTTGTTACCTATGGCGTTCTTGCTTTCTACTCGCATAATTCCTTTGTTTATTTGGTAAATTCTTATCCTTAATAGATGTACTTGTTTCTATACGCTTTGTTTAAACTTGTTAATTCTTCTTTTGCGTCTGATCGCAATCTTTACTAGTGCTTTATTTCCCTCAGCTTCTAGCTATTTTGTGATTGAAGGTGTTGTTAATTCTCGTTTTTTAACTCCGCTTTCCATTGACCCTGATGACCTGCTTCCACTCACACCTGGTCACTTCCGTATCGGCACTTCTCTTTCTGCCCCTCCTCCTCTTCCCAATTCTTACAGGGATTCTAATCTACCTATCGTTTGGCGTAAACTTGAAGCCCTCCGCAATTCTTTTTGGAAGAGGTGGAACTTGGAATATTTAACTTCCTTGCAACGGAGACAGAAGTGGTTTCTTTCCAGTCCCGACATTAAAGTGGGGGACTTGGTCTTGGTTAGGGATGTTTCTCCCTCCCTAGTTTGGACTTCTGGTAGAGTGACCGAGTGTTATCCTGGAAGGGATGGGAGAGTCAGGGTGGCCAAAATCTTGACCACTAATGGTCATATCACAAGACCACTTCTCTTCAATTGCTTTATTATCTTTAAATGTTTAACTGCTTATTTGTTCTCTGTTGGTGTTTTTCCCCTCCCAGTATGATGTATTCTTGGAATACACGGTACGAGAGAATAAAGTTTAATGCTCTTTGCTTGTTCATTCCTTCCTCTTTATGAAACACCAACAGTGATCTTCTATTTTCTCTTTGATGGTCACATCTCTTATGTCATTGTGAGTCTGTTCTAGATATATATCTTCCATGACCCACCTAGCGTCATCTAGCAGCGTATCTCTGAAGCTCCTCAATTCTTCCTGGTGCAAGAGGACTTCCTTTTCCATCTGGCCATTAGATCTCGTCACCATCGCCTGCTATCAACTTTTTGAAGACCATTCATCAAGAAAAACATTTATTTTTGTAAAGTTGTTTCATGTTTATGTGCAGCCTCTTTGTTCCTCCCCTCTCTCGCCCGCTTCCCCTTCTTCTCCCCTCCCCCTACTGCTCTTCTCCGCGCGCGCAGCCAGCTCGCTCGTTCACTTCAGTTCTACACTTCTCCGCGTCGTGAGCAACCGCTCACTCACTCTCTTAAGTGCACTCAACTTCTTGTTGGTCATGCCGTCTAGGCTAGTGCTTTTCTGCGTCTAGCAGCTCTCACTTGTGCGCCGGCCGTCAACTCAGTTAAGGCTCAACTAGAGCTAGCCTCCTGACCTAACGAGGCATTTTTTAGATTCCACGCCATGTGGTAACTTCAAACATCAAGGAGAACCTCACTTTCGCCATGCAGCAAAGTTAAGTACAAACTTCAAGTTTTAACCTCATCTTCATGGTTTTAACGTCTACATGCTTTTAACGATCTTTTATAGGCAGTGTGAAATTACTTATTTGTTGAAATAATCATCCTTCGCGGGATTTTTCATGTTGGGCTTTTGTCTAATTAAGCCAATCTTGGTGAAAAGCAGCATTTCTTATGCTTGTTAAATGAGAAATCTTCTCACCACGTGGGATATTATCTAATACCCGCTGTCTATAAATTACCAAGCTAGTTCCTCCGCTGGATTAACTTTGGCCCCATTCTTCTATTAAGATCGTTCTGGAACCTTCCAGATCCTGTACTTTATCTACAAGTCTTGCCGTCATGTATTTTTCACTCACTTGTGGGAATACTATTTAAAATGAGGAATCTTCCTTATAAATTACTGCAATAGCGAATTTTCTTCCACCGATGGAATGTTCTATGGCGCATTTAATTGTAATTCACAACTTTCTCATGAAATAGACTCTCGCCTACCTAGTGCAACCAGTTATTTTCATCATTGCAATAACTTTCTTTCCCATAAACTTTCATGTTGCTACAGTGAACCTTTCATCTATTTAACAGACTATAGTGAAAACTAGTGCTTGTCCAACTTTTCTACCGCGTCGCGTTCGTCCGTTTACATTAAATAAGGCCATGAACATTTACCTTCCATCCCACTTGCTTTTTCCTAAACCCCTTACTAACAAACCATATGAATAAGGTTATTTCTAGGTCTCACGAAATGGAAACTGCCCCATTTGGCTCGTGATTCCTACTTAAACATAGGTCGAGAACCTTCCTTTTGAATTTCTCTTCAGGTTTCACAGTAAGTGACCTGCCCTTATTTGTATAATAACCAAAAGTAATTCAGCTTAAATATAAGAAGTTGTAGGAACTTCTATCTTATTCTTCATGTTTTTCTTATTGTTATTTTCGAAGTTGTCACTCTCTCTAGAATATTCTCTCAGGAATTTCTTAAAGTACACACCTTGTACTCTATTTATTGTTAAATTAAACTTACAAAGATTTTAGAACATATATAAGGTTCGAAACCTCATAAATTGTTATTTGCCTGGAGCAATCTCTAAATGTTAGGAGGTCTGCGACCCCATTTGTTAAAGAATTTAAATGATCTATATTTGTCAAAAAGATATTACATCCTAGTTAAATTCATTAAACTTCTTCGAATTGTTAAATAAATTAAATATTTGTTTTTGGATTTATCATTTCGCAAATACAACGGTTAGGCAAGATCCTGGCTTTCCTAACTCTTCCTCAGTTTATGCCATCGTTAATACAGAATAAATCTGTTACTACTTGTCTTGCCAGACTATCACCCTTCCCCATAGTAGTCTTATGCATGCTTGGGAGGAAATACACTAAAGTCTTTCTCTGGCAAACCGCCCAAGTCTTAGCTGCGGTTCCCGTCAGCTTCGACCAGGTCCCTACTCACTTTAGGTATCGGAGAGCTGATTTTCAGTGGCAACCGCCTTTAAGTGTATTTAAAGTTAAATTTATAACTTTTGTGGGACTCTCATCCTATTTTTCTATCCTTTTTCTCCAGTCCGAAACCTATCTCCTTTTCTTTATCATCTTCCCTTGGTGGTTAGGTTATTCCTCAGCCAATAATCTACCCACCACCCCATCTTCCACCTGTACGGGATGTAACACTTGTAACATGTCCTTATTCATGTTGGTTTCCTAACCTATAACCAAGGATTTGTAATCGTTGTTTGTTTACCAGTATTAACGTTGTCATACACTGTGGACAACTAACAGCCCCCGTAAACGGTGTTGTTGCTTTATAGATACATTTCATATCGACTTTAAAACCCACTTGCAGGTGACTGGTGTGTTTACATCAACATCAATCAGTTGTTGCTTTTTAAACACTAACCGTAAAGTAATATTCTTAATATCACACACTCATAGAGTGATAAAGAACCACTGAAGGGGTTTCACGAATAATCTAGCCTCAAGGTGAAGTCACTATAAAATCATAGAGGGAATGAGATTTTCTTCATTCGTAAACACGTCTCTAATAGTATTGCATGTCACAGACACGTAGTGATCTTCAATGAATTTTACTTTTTGTTCTGAATGATGGGTTTTGTTGGGCTCCAACACTTGTGGTTCAAATCCCAATAAAGGGATGATATAATCTGGTTGTGATTCAACGTCGATTTTAAACGAGGATAAAATACTACACCGATCGGTAATAGTATTTCCTGTAAGTTCAAATTTGTATGTGCCATCCGTAAAAGCCTTCACACCAAATTGTTTTATCAGCCCTACAGTGATGGCATCATGAACATCTTCTATCGTATAACCTCCAGGTGGTAGGGTCAACATAAAATTATCGAAATAAAACTTGTTATTCCTACCGTGTTGGACATTATAAATTCTGTTGTAACATTCCAAAGAGATTAATCCCAGCTCATAAGATTCATGAGCTTCCAATTCAATGAGTGGGAAAAAATCTAGGGAAACTTCAGGTTCGTTTCCGTGGACTGTAAATGTCTTGCCTTTCACATTCATAATGATGAGACTCGTCTTTTAACGTTGCATCTTATATAAGAAAATATTAAACACAAACGCCCGCACTCTTGACTGTTGAAATTTTGTTGACGTTTGGTTAACCTGTTTTCCCAAATAGAGCACCAACTCGATAGGGGGTGGTAGATTTCCATAACTGTAAAAGTACCAAACCGTGGAACCTTGTTTCACATAGGTTACAAAATGTGTTCCGGGCCCTGTACAGTCAGCTTAATTCATCATCGCTCGTTCTTCTTTCCATGCCGTTTTGGGTAATTCATTTCGCAAAAATACACCTCGAAAATGAGAAATATTTAGTTGTTTCGCATAGCTTTCGACTTCTTCATGGGTCATGGAATGCCGAGTTAGTACCCTTATGAATTTATTTATTGATCAAGTTTCTTTTCTTCCCCGACATGTACAGGCTAAGTCCTTGATTTATAAAAGGCTGGCCTTAAATTGGCGTTTCTAGCCCCTATGGCAATGGCTTCCATCCTTTCATTATGTCGCTGAATTCCTTTAATTGCTGCTTGCCCTGTTCTACAGCTTTTATGCCCTTAGCCACAGCACTAGCACCGCCCAAAAGTGAACCCAGGGCTGCTAGACCAGCAAAAAGGGGTGGTAAAAATCCACCGCGTTTATGGGTAGGAAACACTCGCCAGCGTTGTTTTTTTTTCTTCTTTATCACCACGCCATGGAGGGATTTCGGGTCAGTAGAGAATCGCACTGCCTGTAATGCTTTTTCAATAGCAACCTTTTTGTTTTGTTTTAACCCGTGGTGTGTCAGAGACAAACCTCGTTTCGGGGCTGGATTTTTAGCCTACTTTTCACATTTTGCAACAATGAGGAAAAAGTAGACTTATGAGATCGGGAAAATGTGTGTCGGTCTGTCCTTCTGTATGTCTGTCTGTCTCTATGTGTGTCTCCCCCTATCAACTCCTAAACGGCTGCAGCAATCGAAACAAAGTTTGGTAGGAGTTAAGATCTATACCTGGATATCTCACGGCCATATTTGAAAATGTCAGTGCTTCCAACTGCTGAAATTGAAATTTGAGCTCCATGTTGGATATCTTGGAAGGTATGAATGGGAGCTATTTCAAAACTGGCACACGTATAGATAATAATATTGCAGTTTAATTTCCAGGAGGCCATACATGGCAGTGTTGCCAAAATTATTATAAGCCTGATGATAGGTCCAAATTTTAAATGCATATAACTTCTACACTATCAATTGGATTTCAACCAAATTTCGTATGTGCTATGTGTACATAAACAGATATGACTGAGCGTATTCTTAAGAGCCACCAGGACTGCCAACTGATAATAAATGCTCTAATTATTTTATCCAAATACCCATATATCAGAAAGTATGCAAGCCGACAGCTTTAAACTATGCACACGTATTATACCTGACATTCTATATTAATTTGGAGTAACTTATATACGTCAGTGCTATCAACATGATTCTAAGCTGAGAGGTCCAACTTTAAATACATGTAACTTCTATACTATCATTTGGATTTCAACCAAATTTCGTGTGTGCTATGTGTACCATAACAGATATGACTATATGCCGATTCTTAATAGTAACCAGGGCTGCCAACTGTTAATAAATACAGTCGCTATTTTTGTTACCCTAATATCAATATATCAGAACGTATGCAAGCCAATAGCTATTAACATTGCACACGTATAGTACCTGGCATTCTAGATTAATTCGGAGTAACTAATATAGGCCTACGCCAGTGCTGCCAACATGATTCTAAGCCTGCTGATAGGTCCAATTTTAAAATGCATGTAACTTCTATACTAACTAATAGATTTCATTCAAAATTGACACAACAATAGATCATATTATTTCAGATTATTTCTGACCAATACATGAATGTCATTGTTGCCAACATGATTTTACGCGCGCTGTTAGATCCAAAGATTAACTGCATGTAACGTCCATGCTATCCATTGGACTTCAACCAAATTTTGTATTCTGTAGCTTAAGAGATGGAACTAAGCATATATTCAGTCACCAGGGCTGCCAACTGTAGTTCTCTATAAGGCTATATTATGCCAGCTATACAGTATTTCGAACTAATTAGAAATTTCGATATTACCAACTTAATTTCGTCATTATTCTAGATAGATCAATATAGATTAATCATTGGCATGAATCTTAAATTTTAAGAAAAGGCTCTTTAGTTCGTCACGGAACTTCTTGTTTCTTATGTCTAGGTTTTTTTCACAGCGTATCTTTGTTTTACCCTGGTAATAATAATAACCTTTCACAGCAAAAATTGAATAACGAATAACATGTTGCCTATTATTTCATCACTGTATATTCCAGTTCAATATAAAGCGGGAAATCGTTCACGGTTTTTCCTGCTTGATTTTCATCTAACGTAAGAATGAGATGAAATGATAATTCATCACCAGCGTTCACTGTTTGATGCTTGTGTACCAACTTCCTATGACAGTTTATCTCTACGTGTAAGTGTTTCTCATCAGGCATTGATTGTTTAGTGAATAACTCCATCTTGGTTTAATCTGTAAGATGTTGAACCTGAAGAAAGTACATAGGTAAGGTGGTCTTTCACCTGTGAGGAATGTTTCCTGTCATTCACAGGTTTTTGAATGGTAAGGTAAACTAAAAATATGGATGGCACGAATTTATAAAGCCTTTTCATTTGGTAGGTGATGTTGCGTTTAGTACAAACATCATCATCATCTTCTTCAGAGTCCTCTACATGAATAATGCGTTTATAATTAGCATAATGACCCTTGGCTGTTAGCCTCGGAACTATGTTGTATAAACTTTGCATTTTGCGATCCACATATGTTGGTGGTCGTTGGTCGACTATATACTGTAACAGAAATAATTAAATAAGAACATCACGGACATCAAAGTTATACCATCGGAGAACTTGGATAGCGACCATCGATTGCTGGTAATGAACCTGAGAGGGACTAAGGAGAAGAAAGGTACTGAGAACCAGGAATGACGTATAAGGATATGGAAACTGAAAGAAGGAGATAGAAGAGTCGAGTACCTCAAAATGGTAAAGGAAGGAATTCCAACAGACGAAGAAGGAGGGGCGGAATAGGAATGGGCTAGATTTAAGAAGACACTAGTAGGTGCAGCAGAAGCAGTATGCGAGAGGACAAGTAGTAAGAAGAGGTGGAAGGAAACACCAAGGTGGAATGAGAAGACAAAAGATATAGTAAGGGAAAAGAATAGAGCCTTTAGGAGGTGGTATCAAAATAGGAGGTAGAGACAAGGGAAGAGTACCAGGAAAGAAAGAAGGAGGCAAAGAGAGTAGTGGCTGAGGAGAGAAGAAAGTGGATAGAAGAGTGGACAAAGATGATGAAGGAGGATAGTGAAGGTACAAAAAAGGTACTCTATGGGATGGTAAAAAATAAGAGGCGGAAAGATCCTACGGATTATGTTAGAATGGTGAACAAAAGGGGACAAGAGATAGAAAGTAGGGAAGAACTGAAGAAAATGTGGAAAGAATATTTTGAAGAACTTCTGAGCCCAAATGGAAACCACGGCGATGAGGAAGAAATCGGGGAAGAGGAAGATGAACTGCAAACAGAAAAGGACTTAACATGGAAAGAAGTGGAAGATGCAGTGAGGAAGATGAAAGGAGGGAAGGCACCGGGTGTGGATGAGTTCCGTGTGGAGATGGTGATAGCAGCAGGAGAGGAGGCGATACAATGGTTGTACCGAGCGATGAAGACGGCATGGACGGAAAGGAAGACCCCAGAGGACTGGAAAAAGGGAATAATTGTCCCGATCTTCAAGAAAGGTAGTAGAACAGAATGCCGAAATTATCGGGGGAATAACACTGATGAGTCATTGTGCAAAGATCTTTGAGAAAGTTTTGGAAAGGAGAATTAGAACAAGGATAAAAGGACAGATGAGGGAAGAACAACATGGCTTCAGAGCAGGAAGATCCAGAGTGGATTTGATTTTTGCTGTAAGGCAGTTACAAGAACAGCACCATGAGTATGGAACAGATCTACTGATGGCCTTCCTGGACATTGAGAAAGCATATGACAGTGTATGCAGAAACAAAGTATGGAAGTCCCTGGATGATAGAGGAATAGAAAAATGGACTATAAGGAGGATAAAGGAGATGTACAAGGGAAGCATGAGCTGTGTGAAAGTGGGAGGAGAGAGATCGGACTGGTTGGAACGGAGAAACGGCCTGAATCAAGGAAGTGCACTGTCACCGTTACTTTTCATTGTGCTGATGACATAATGACCCAAGTGGCACAAGTAATTGGGGAAGGAAAGATGAAAGCAATGGTGTTGACAGATGATTTGATGATTTAGGGAAATAAGGAGGAGGAGGTACAGGAACAGTTGGACGTGTGGGAAGGAATAATAGAAGAATACGTGATGAAATTAGCATAAATAAGAGTGAGATGGTGATCACAACAAGGAAGAAGGAAATAACCACACCGGGAATAACAATTGGTGGGGAACAGCTGAAGAAAGTGGAGAGTTTCAAGTATCTGGGAAGCCTGATACAAGATAATGGAAGAAACGATAGAGAAATAAATGAGCGGGGGAGACAGGCAGAAGCATTCCGGAGGAGTGTGAGAAGCATGTTATGGAGCAAGGATGTCCCTCAGAACAGCAAAAAGATCATATATCGGACGTACTATGTCCCTATCCTGACGTATTGCCTCGGACACCTAGGTTATGAAAGGAAGGGAGAAGAGCAAACAAAATACACGCCAGTGAAATGAGGTTCTTGAGAAGCAGTATTGGAGCTACAAAGATGGACAGAATAAGAAATGAGAGGACCAGAGAATTAATGAAGGAGGAACCATTACAGGATGGTATAGAGAAATCTAGACTTAGATGGTATGGACATCTAAAACGAATGGAGAAGAGGTAACCCAGGAGGATACACGAGACGAAGTGGAAAGGAAAGAGACCGAGAGGAAGACCGAGAGACAGGTAGCTGAATGGGGTGGAAGAAAGCGTGAAGAAGAGAGGACAAGACTGAACAAGGGTGGAGGCTGAGAGATGGTGGGAAGTCAGAAGACGTTGGAGAGGCTTGTGTTCCAAACAGACCCGGCCAGTGGCTGGAAACTGTGCAAAAATGATGATGATATATTTTTTCAGCCAAACCTCAATCCTGTTTTCGAAAGGAAGCGGCCGTTGCATTTTTGACTCTGGCTCGGCCAAAGACATCCATGGTTATATTGAAATACTAACGTACTGTTGACTCACAAAGCTTTGTTCTATGTATATAATTCTAGTACACTCAAAAAAAACCTTAGTAGTAACCATGGAATTGATAAAATAACCAAACTCTTTGCCTGTCACCGATTTGGTTTCAGAGCTATCGCTGTCCATGTGTCAACGAAAACGCCATGGTTCACTATTTCCATCTACTGTTGGTTGCATTATTGTCGGTCCTTCTGGCTGAGGAAAGACTAAAATTTTGCTTAACATCATTACCGCTCCTCATGGCATACGATTAAACAATATTTATATTTTTGCTAAATCGCTGTACCAACCTCTCTACGTATATCTAGAGAAAATTATGTCATCGTTAAATAAAGAATCAATGGGCTATTTTACATTTACAACGCCTGATGATGTGATTCAACCAGAGAGTATATGTCCTGATTCTATTATTATAATGGATGATATCGCTATTCAACGGCAAGCCATTATTTCATTTTATTATATTATTTTAGTATGGGGCGGCATAAACTTGTGGATTGTTTTTATCTCGCACAGACATATTTAAACATTCCAAAAACAGTTGATTCGAGATAATACTAATCTGATTGTACTCTTTCGACAAGGTGAACAAAATCTTCATGTTTTCCATGATCATGTAAATCTTGATATGTCCCTTTCCGCTTTCGCACAATTATGGGGAAAATGTGGGAACACTCATCAGCATGCATGTTTGGTCATTAATAAACAAAGTGAACTTTGTCAAGGACGATACCGCTTGGGATTTCTCTTGAAAAAGGATGATGTTTCTGTATTCCATGTTAGTTATATTCCATCATGGGAACGCCCATACGGTACAAGAAACATGTACAAATAAAGCAGCGTATTATCCAGGCACAAAATAATATTTGACGTAAATTACATGAATTAAAACATCTAAAGAACACCAATCCTATGCCCCTGTTAAAACATGTTTCATCGCCTGTTCATAACATCAACATCAAAAACGCTGCTGCCTCTCAGACAAGACCCTTAACCTATTCAAAATCAACACAAACCCTTACACCACTGATGAAACCATCAGATGATAGTCAAGAAGAAGAGGAAGAAGATGATGATCATGAAAGTAAAAGTCAAAGTGGGAGCGATGCTGTGTTAACTCTTCAAAAAAAATCCTGCCCCCTTCAACAGTTTCTTTAAACAAAAAATCCTGTCGTTAGTCAAACACCCTCTACATCCAAGCAAGGTTCATTGTCAGAACTTTCATCCACACCTCAACATCATACTGAATTAAAACACCTTTTAAAAAATATAATGGAACCAAGATAGAACCTTATCTCACAACGTTCTTCAAGTTCCCGGGTTTCGACACCAATATCTTGGGTACGGTATAGGAGTAGTGCGGGGAGATTTAATGGATACACACTTTACGTCTTACCGTTCGACTTTATTCTCCTTTCTTTTGTTTAAAAATCTAAATACAAACAATCACTCAGTTTCGGTAGAAGATCCGGCAGATGGCTCCCGTTCCTCCACAGCATATGCTACAAGAATATGGCCTCTCATCGCTATAGAAAGGCATGTATGTCTTCAAATATCCTCTCCTTGTAACTTGGATTCATATACACTACATGGATATCGAATCCTGCCGCTATTGATGATCGAGTGTCACTTCCACGATTCCCTATAAATTTGGCTTTGAATACTCTACATTAATATGGTCTCTCACCTTTATGAATTAGCAAGTGTGCCTTCAAATATCTCCGCTGTGTAAACTTTCGTTCACATACGATACAGGAATATGGCATCTCCCCGCTATGGGATAACATGTGTCTTTTCAGATCTCCTCCTTGGGTATATTTGGATTCACACACGCTACAAGAATATGGCTTCACAGAAGCATGGTATAGCATGTGCCTCTTCAAATGTCCTCTCTGAGAAAACTTGGATTCACATACGGTACAGGAATATGGCTTCTCGCCGCTATGGGATATCATGTGTCTTTTCAGATATCGATCTTGCGCAAACTTGGATTTACATATGCTACAGGAATATGGCTTCTCACCACTATGGTACAGCATGTGAGTTTTCAAATATCCTTTTTGGGTAAACTTGGATTCACATACACTACAGGAATAAGGCTTTTCGCCGCTATGAGATAACATATGTCTTTTTAGATGTCCTCCCCGGGTAAACTTGGCTTCACAAACGCTACAGGAATATGGCTTCTCGCCGCTATGGGATAACATGTGAGTCTTCAAATTTCCTCTCAGGGCAAACTTGGATTCACATACGCTACAGCAATAAGGTCTCTCGCCGCTATGGGATAACATGTGCCTTTTCAGATGTCCTCCTTGGGTAAACTTGGATTCACATACGCTACAGGAATATGGCTTCTCACCACTATGGAGTAACATGTGCGTCTTCAAAGTTCCTCTCTGAGTAAACGTGGATTCACATACACTACAAGAAATCGGGTTTTGGCTGCCATGACTAACAATGTTCGACTTAAATCTTGGTTTCATAGTGAATTTTTCGCTGGATTCAGTACTATCACTATTACTAACTGTGTAAATCTTCCTTACAGCAGGATCCGACGTATCTGGATATATCAGCCTGAAATAATTAGAACTCTCAGTTTAAAATGCGTTACATTGTTACGGAAGTAGAATAATAACATAGAGACTTGGAAATCTAAGTAGTACCAATGTAATTTTATTTATACCACTACCTGAAGACTTGTCTTCAAGAAGTACCGGTACCTGATGTAGTTTCCACTCATCAATAAAATGTTGTACGTGGTGTCTAAAGATTTTACAATATTGTGTGTCTTGTCGGAGATTTTGGATTCATAGCCCTGAGAGCATGAGTGTATTTTGTTCGTAACTTAGCCACCACAAACTTCCGATCCAAAGTCATTAAATTCATTACAAGCTGTGTGCCGCAATGGACAGGATGCTCATACCTCCACCTTTTGCAACACTGCTTGACCTTCGTGAATGGGTCATCGACGCGCATGTTCAAGTAAATGCGTCAATAGGGTGAGATTTAACAGAGGCAGCTAAAATGATGAGTGACAAGGAAACATTACCATTTTTGTTGTAGTTTAAGTCATATTTTTTTAGGCCGTTTCAATACAGCACTCCATGTCTCGCAATCATAGTGTTATATTTTTTTCATTTTTACAAAGCTACCACACCCTACATCCGAAGCAGTGTACATAATTTCACCATCACTCCGAGCCGTCTTCCTAGGGAAGATATTATTAGCGGGGTAGAAGCTTCTATCCGTCGTCTACCATCATTCGAAGTACAGGAAATTAGAGAAGGGGCCTCTCAGTTCATCAAATTGTTTCTACGGCCTGCCTACAATACACAAGCCCGATGTGCTTCTGAGTCCCATAGCATTCCCTACTCAAATATTCAAATATTTGAATCAGTTTCTGCAGCCATTATTCCCTCCGCCAGCCTCTCACGTCAGAAACTCGCAACACTTCGAAGATATCACAGCGAGTATAAACTTGAGTGACGGCGGTCTACTGGCAAGCCTCGATGTGGAGTCCTTATTTACCAGGGTTCCTGTGCCTGACGCCATACAGACTATCAGGTAAAAGCTCACAGGCACAGGAGGTTCAACGGACTTAGTTGACTTAGCTGGACACTGCGTTTACCACAGTCTTCGTCTTCAACGGTCAAATGTTTCAACATATGGTGGGAGCAGCCATGGGATCCCTCTCTCTCTATTATTGGCTAACGTTTTCATGGCAAAGTTGAGGAAAAAGCTGTTAAGGAGAGCCCATTGAAACCTGAGTGTTGGTTCAGATACGTAAGGGATGTTCTCTGACATAGGAACATGGACGCAACACACTCCAGAACTTCCTAGATTTCATGTGCTCCTGACATCTAAGTATCGACTTCACAATTAAAGTAGAGGAAAATAGTCCGCTGGCCTTAGTAAACGTTCTTCTCTATAACGAACAGACAATACGCTCGCACACAGGGTCTATAGGAAAGGCAGTCATACAGATTGGAACCTACATTTAAATTCAAGTCAGCCACCGTCGTAGACGGAAATGGTAGCTTGGACACTCCTCGTCAGAGCCAACTGCTTTTGCGATAAATGTATTTACTTAAAGCACACAACGTGTAAGATTATTTCACCGTCATTCTGTGCAGAACCTAGTTAAAGGAATTGTTCCTCCTCCACAACTCAGTACGGGATAACAATCACATTGCTTCCCGCATAAAGCACACACGCATTCCTCATTCGACGAATGGTACGTCTTCGTGGAGCATAGCTTAAAATGAAATCAGTGCACACTTAGTCTGGTCGTTATGTGTCTTATTTCGTAGTTGGCTTCTTTCCACTTGTCAGCAGTCATCGCGTCGGTACTGTAAAAGTCCAACCAAATTTCTGTTTTCCTTCTATGATGTTCGAGTAAAGTCCTTGGCACGCCGTAGTTGATGGGAGAGAGAATTCTTCCGGTATTTCCTCCATCAACATAATTTCGCTAGTTACCTCATATACCAGCCTCGAAGAGCCCTCTTTAGAAATGTCGCCTTAACATTTTCCACATCCTTTAAGTTGCTTACTGACAGGTGCTGCTAGATTCTGGAGATGCCGTAAGTTATGACGGGAGTTATTTTGAGTCGGAATAACTTCGCTGTTGGGAGAGATATATTTTGCATGTATTTGATATCATTTATGGCTATCATTGCTGCTGTTAACCTGTCTTTTATATGTGCTGTGAAATTAGTTCCATGTATTTGTAGTGTTATTCCTAGGTATTTAAAATGATTAACGCTGCTAAGTGGTTGACCATACAAATATATCGTATCACCTGCTGCATGTCTGCCTCCTATCTTAAAGGCCATAGTCATAGTTTTACTTCAGTTCACATAAAGGTCATATGTTTGAGCCCATTCTATGAGCCGATCAAACGTTAACTGCATATTGGGTATTGATTTTGACACTTAAGCCATGACTTCGGCATGTGTCCCGACGTTAAATAGGAGGGACTTAAAGGATCAATCTAGAATACACCCGTAATCTGGTCTATTGTATCCGACAGAGTGATCGAATCCTTTATTTGCACCTCATTATTTGCCAATATGTGTGTTACCTGTTGTAATATGGGATTATTTTCCCTATCAGGTCCTCAATCTTTGATATAGCCTGCGGTTGACTAACTGTATCAAAAGCCTTCGAACAATGGACACATACAATATGTAACATCCCTTTCGTGAAACTAAGGGCCTTATGAATGTCGTTCAGAAGGCATTCTATAGCCTGAAATGTGGAGCGATGCTTCCTGAATCCAAATTGTTCTTCTGGAAGATAATGGTCCAAGAGAGAAGTCAGTTTTGCGTTTATTAGATTTGTCAAAACCTTTAACAATATGCATTCCAAAGCTCCTCCTCTATATGAATTGGGATTGTTTAAGTCTCCTTTTCTTTAATAATGGGTCTTTATCGTTGAAGTCCGCCATCGATCGGGTAATTGCCCCTGTCTAACACATTCGATAATAGGCAGGTAACTGATTCCATGTGGACCGGAGTCAAACTCTTCAAATGTTCATTAAGGAGCAAGTCCGGGCCACAAGCTTTGTTACTTTTGAGATTCAAGTGCACCTCCTTGATCTCTCGTGTGTTAAGTCTCTATTGGGTCTTCATATTTGGTACTTGCATTATCTATGCGTGGTCTCGTCTCCTGAAATGTTACAACTTGACTGAACCTTGTAAGGGTTGTTTTCTGCCTCTTCTATCTGTCTTTGTGCTGCTCTTCATATTAGTTCGCTATAGTCGCCTTTACCAGTATTTTATATTCTCTTCATTTCCGAGCACTATCTTGAAGCGCCTCTTCTTCTAACGTGTCTGCAGCGTAAATAAAGAGAAAAAAGAAGTTTGAAATACACTTCTAGCCAATGGATACAGCAAAGGACAGATAAATAGGACCATACGGAATAAAGAACAAAGCCGGAGAACTGCTGAAAAGTACAAAAAATCGACCCCACTATAAAGCCTTTTTGCCGTATGTACAGGGGGTGACAGATCAAATCGCCAGTTTACGAAGGAACTACAACGTGACACTGGTTATACAACCAATAAACAAACTGACCTAAATGTTGTGTTAAACAGCCAAGATAAGGCAGCCAAAACAAAACGCAAGAGTTAGCGAAGAGCCTTATTCACGTGGACGAGTATAAAAAGTGCCATAAACAAAAATACGTGCTTCCATTAGGATATCACAGGTCATTTGAGACACGAAACCAATTAAACAGCAGATCTGCAAAAGGTGAACATGCTGACGTCACGAGACACGTCATAGAATTGGATACGGCCGAAACTGTTGCTTAAGTTCCTAGATATCAAAACAGAATAATTAGAGAGGCAATAGAGATCGTGAAGCATCCCAATAATTAGAATCGCGAAGACAGATTCAGGCTTAGCAACACGTGGAAAGTTCTCTTAGCGCTTGACTGGCTGGGGCTCGGACCAATCATGGAGCAGCGTGACGCAAATGCCGATCCAGCAGTGCCTGACTGACAACCAACGGTTAGTTTGAGTAGAGACACGAACTCGTACCCATGGTTAAGGCTGCTGTAATGACAGCCGAAACGCCGGTAGAGAATCGCCGCTACAGGACGTAGCTTCATCCTGTAAGCCTACCATCTAAATACTTCAATAATCCCGACCAAATACAATCTCAGCCTATCCATTTCCCTTTCAATGTTTTAACCCTGCCTCTGCTAATCACAATTCTAACAGCCACATTCTGCCCAGTAGGATGGCAGATGTTACCTTTGTAAAATTTGTGATGTTAACACCCCCTCAAGTATTCCTCTGCTAATCACAATCCTAACAGCCGCGTTCTGCCCAATAGGATGTCAGATGTTACCTTTGTAAAATTTGTGACGTTAACACCGCCTCAAGTATTCCTCTGCTAATCACAATCCTAACAGTCACGATCTGCCCAGTAGAAGTCAGATGTTACCTTTGAAAATTTGTGATGTTAACACCCCCTCAAGTATTCCTCTGCTAATCACAATTCTAACCGTCACGATCTGCCCAGTAGGATGTCAGATGTTACCTTTGTAAACTTTGTGATGATTACATCCCCTCAAGTATTCCTCTGCTAATCACCATTCTAACAGCCACGTTCTGCCCAGTAGGATGTCAGATGTTACCTTTGTAAACTTTGTGATGTTAACACCCCCTCAAGTATTCCTCTGCCGGAGATTCGAAAGCGGAACCAACAGAGAATTTGAATTTTACAGGAGAGGACGTTATTATCACAAGTAATAGTGCATAGAGAGGTGCATATCTTTGATAAGAACTTTAAGGGATGTCGTTTCCCGTTGCTTTCAGCCGTGCATCAGTGCACAGATAACTTAACTATTGTTAAAGTCTCCGCCATCTAACAGACAGGTAAAGCATGGCTAATTATGTAAAGTTGGTCCCCTTCATAATGAACGAAGTATTAAAAACTAAACAATTATGAATCACATCAAAGTTCTATTATCACACATACTTCATCGACAACGTAAGTAAACTTTTCTTACGAACAGACTTACATAACTAGTCAAATTAAAAAACAGCATCGCATACAACTTTATTAAGCATCTGTAAACCCTCAGGTTGGAAGGCACTCAATATGCTACTGTGGAAGAGCTTCGGCTCTTTCAGAATACTGGTGATGCTAATGATGCGGCAAATGCTGCTGATGCTGCCACTCAAGAAATGAGAATCCGCAGTTGCAAGGACAGATTAATGGTGGGCACATGGAAAATGAGATGACTCGCTTGAATATTGATATCTTAGGAATTTCCGAAATACGTTGGAGTGGTTTTGGCCAGTTCAAATCAGGAGAACACATACTTTATTACTCAGGACATGAGGAACGGAGAGAGCAAGGTGTGGTTTTTGTAATAAACGAGCGAACTGCTAGAACTGTTCTGGGCTTGACGTCATCAGTGATCGAGTGATGTCCATAAGGTTAAAAGGGCAACCCTTTAATATGACCATAATACTGGTATATGCCCCAACAACTGATGATGATGATGATGACGTTGATGTATTCTATGCCCAGGTTCAAGCAGCTATGGATAAGACCTGCTGACAAGGTGTGTTACTTCTTATTGGCGATTGAAATGCTCTAGTTGGGAAAGGCAAAGAGGGAAATGTTGTGGGTCTTGATGGCTTAGATAATCTTAACGAGGCTGGGGAGCGGCTTATCAGTTTTTAGCCTATTTTCAATTTTGAAAAAATAGGCTTATGAGATCACCTTTTGTCCGTGTGTGTGTGTGCGTGTGTGTGTGTGTGATTCGTGTGTGTGTCCCCCCTAATAAAATCTAAACGGCTGGAGCGATTTCAATAAAACTCGGTAAGTTCATAGCACTATTCCGGGCGACCTCGACCGTGCCCTTCAAATTTTGTTACGACTCACCAATCCAACATGGCGGCTGTGTGAAATATTTCACCAGCATTCAATATCTCCGAAACGATTACCGATATTACCCTGACATCATGTATGGTGATAAAGGGAACTACTATAAGTTCACTTATGTGATCTTTGAAAACCTGGTAACTACAAAACCAACATGGCGGCCGAGCGAAGTTGCGACTTTTAAATAGACGTTTCTCGCGATTTATCCAACCAAACGCAATGAAACTTGGTACAGTATATGTTTATATACATTGTAATGCACCGACAACTAACTTCGTTCATTTGTTAACATAACCACAAGATGGCGGATGTGCGAAATATTTCACCGGCATTCTGTATCTCTGAAACTATTAGCGGTATCTCCCTGAAGTTTTGTAAGGAGATAAAGGGCACTACTGGAAGTCCATTTATACGACTTTAAAAAACCGGTTATATACAAAACCAACAGGGCGGCCAAGCGAATTAGAAAATTTGAAATAGACCTTTCTCGCGATTTAATGTTCCAAACGCACTGAAATCTGGTACAGGAAATATTTATACACATTGTAATGCACTGGTATCTAATTTAGTTCAATTGTTTACATAACCTCAAGATGGCGGCTGTGCGAATTTTAAAATTAAGTGTTTATTTCTTGTGATGTAGTCATGCGATCGAAGTGAAAGTTTGAATAATGAACCTACCCAATAATTTTCCTATAATGGTACATGACTCTATGGCCTATACATTTAACAATCCAACATGGCGACCATCCGAAATATTTAGACGGCTCTCAATATCTACGAATCTATTGTAGCAATCAAACTGAATTTTTTATTGTTCATAGGGGCTATGAACTCAAGTTCACTTATAGGACTTTAAATAACCTGGTGATCACAAATCCAACATGGTGGCGACGCGAAATATAAATAATCACATGGACGTTTATCGCAATTTAACCATCCGAGAGCAGTGAAACTTGGTACAGTAAATCCTTATACGAATGGTAATCCACTAGCATCTAATTTATTTCAATTGTTTCCATAACCTAAAGATGGCAGCTGTGCGAAATTTTAAAATCTCCTTGTAACTTCTAGTGTCCTAATTATGCGATTGAAGTTTGAATACTACACGTACACAATAATCTGCATGTAACAGTACATAACTCTAGGACCTACATATATAAAATCCAACATGGCGACCATCCGAATTATTTAGTCGGTTCTCAATATCTACGAATCTATTACAGCAATCAAACTGAAATTGTGTATGTTGATAGTTGCAATAAGTGGGCTATATGAAAATAGGCTGTATAGTTCTTCACGGAACTACTTGTTATGAATCAAATAACCTCTTCATTACCAACACATGTTTCAAGCAACCAAAACGTCAGCTGTCTACTTGGACATCACCTTATGGGAAATACAGGAATCAGATTGATAACATAATTGGGTCTAGAAGGTGGCGTAGTCCCATTATAGCAGCAATAACTTGGCCTGGTGCAGACTGTGGATCAGATCATGAACTACTGACATGTAAATTACAAGTCAATCTTAGAAGGATTATTAAGGTAGTCCACCCGAGATATGACTTTCCAAACATTCCCACACTATTTAAAACATCAGTTAAGAATCGTTTTGAGATCCTAAACCTCCTTGATCGAAAACCTGAGGAAATTTGGTGCGAAGTTAAAGATAAGGAAGGAAGGAAGCTTGTAGTTTAACGTGACCGTTAATCTCGCGATCATAAGCCACGGGAAAAGTTAAAGACAGTGTTAAGGATGAATGTAAGAACCAATTGTTAAGGGTTGAGAAAAAGAGAACGTCACATTGGATCACATCAGAAGCTATTAAAATAGCGAAGAGAAGGAAGGAAGCCGAAATTCAGAAGGATAGGGAACTCATGACTTTTTTGAATAGAGATTTTCAGAGAAATGTTCGCAAAGATAAGCAGCAGTACTATGACAAGATATGTACTCATTTGGAAGAAGAAAATAAAAAAGGTAACATGAGAAAGGTCTTTCAACATATTTCCACCTTAAGAAAGAAGTTTCAGCCAATAATTGGAATGGTCAAGGATGTTAATGGTAATATGGTGAAGGGATTAAATAGAGATGGAAAGATTATACAGAGGACATGTATAGACTAGAGATAAGAAGTGACGAGTCATTCCGAGAGGCAAATTTTGATCTAGAACCTCCTGTATTAGAAGATGAAGTCAGAATAACTTTAAAGTCATTAGCGCAAAACAAGGTCTCAGGAACTGATGGAATTCCAGCTGAAATATGGCAAGCAACAGAAGAAACATCTGTTAAAGTTTTGACTGCAATATGTCAACATATTTGGAAAACATTAACTTGGCCCACAGATTGGAAAAGATCCATCTTTATCCCTATGCCCAAAGAGGGAGGGAGACCTGTTGGACTGCTCCAACTATCGCACAATTGCTCTGTTACCACATGCCAGCAAGGTGATGTTGAAAATCATACAACGAAGATTAGAACCATACATGGAGCGTGAAATGTCCGCTACTCAAGCTGGTTTTAGGAAACGTAGAGGAACCAGAGACATCATTAGTTATGTACTTTGGATGATGGAAACAGCAAAGGAATACCAAAAGGATATGTATATGTGCTTTATAGAGTACAGGAAGGCTTTTGATAGGGTAAATCATGCGAAGATGTGGAATGTACTTAGACAGATGGGCATACCTGAACATCTCATTGTCCTGATGCGTCACCTATATTTGGGACAAGAAGCCAATGTTAAAACTGAGCATGGTGACACAGAGTGGTTCCCTATTAGTAAAGGTGTGCGACAAGGCTGTATACCTTAGCCTTACTTATTCAATCTGTATGCTGAGTAGATCATGAGGAAATCTGGATTAGATGAGTCACCGCATGGTTTTAAGATTGGTGGATTGATTATAAACAACTTGAGGTATGCAGACGACACCACTTTGGTTGCTGAAAGCAAGGAAGAACTCGAGGATATCATTATGAAAGTTAAAGAACAGAGTGAAACCATGGGCTTGTACTTGAATATAAACAAGACAAAACTAATGACAACAGGTTTACCATCGAACATTATGATAGATAATAAGTTAATCACAGAGGTGAATAGTTTCTGTTTGTTGGGATCAACCATTAGTAGTAATGGCTCATGCAGTCAAGAGATTTGTCGAAGACTTGCCCTAGGAAGAGCAGTTTTAAAGGCCTGGGTAAGATCTTAAAGTGTTCAGATGTATCTTTGCCTACTAAAATTAGAATGGTTAAGGCACTAGTCTTTTCCATAGCTACATATGGGTGCGAAAGCTTGACCATACGGAAACGATATAGGAAGCATATTGATGCTTTCGAGCTCTGGTGTTGGAGAAGGATACTGCGTATTTTTTGGACAGCCAAGAAGACAAATATATGGGTAATTCAAAAAACCAAATCAGATCTGTCTCTCGAAACACGGATAACAGGATTACAGCTGGCATATTTTGGACACATTATGAGACGTTCTCATTCGTTGGAATAGACAATTATGCTTGGAAAGTTGGAAGGGTCTCGGAGACGAGGGCGGCCAGCATTGAGATGGATCGACTCCATCAAATCCAACATGAATATGTCCGTGAAGGATCTGAAGTATATGGCTGACGACCGAATCATATGGAGACAGTCAATCCATGCAGTCGCTAGGAGTCGACGCCGACTTGATGGCACCCGATCATCATCATCAAACCTTTTGAACAAAAATTTAAGATACTGTAATAAGATGCCGGATCCACCATTTTTTTCTTACTTCCGGCCACAGAACACTTCAATCCATCTGCCTCACCACCTGACAGAGCGCAGTGGGCCTTATAGATACGGATGGACGCCATTTGCAGGTGGTGCTAACGGAAGGAGGTACGCATGTGGAGAGGTTCGGCAGATATTTTTAAGATATGGCTGATGCACTCGAGAAACATCCGCAAGATAAGTCTCGTACCATAACGTTTAGAATTTTGAGTCCATTTAAATATAATAATATTGGTTTTACCTCCCTTTTAACTACTGTGGCTTTTATAGACGCCGGAGTGCCGGAATTTTGCCCCGAAGGGAATCTCTACCGAGCCAGTAAATCTACTGAAATGGATCCCTCACATTATGCACCCTTAAATGCCAACTAAATGGGCCAGGTTTCAATCCTGCAACCTTGGGAACAGCAAGCGAGTTGAGTCCATCTAAATGCCCGAGACTATCCTTCCTATTGTATACGGAACGCCACGTTGTTCAGTGCGGTAAGTCAACGAAGTGGGCTGCAATGAAACAATGAGTAAGTCGAGTGTGACAGCAGTTCAGTACGCATATTTGTATGCGAGGTGACTAGTGACAGACGGTCATTGTGATTATTATTATACCATAGAGCGGTAAGCCGTGAAAAAATGGAGTTACACTGTTTGGGACAATGTGTGTGCAGGTGACTTGTCACCCCGAGTTGCACAGGATTTGTTTTGTAGGCGAGTTGAGTATGTACAGACCACAATATTTACTGTATCTGAAGTCCGATTTGTGATCTATCAGATATATGAAGCTTGATTTCAAAATTGGAAGGGATTGGACTTAAATTGTAGAAGTAACTAAGTCGAGAATCGAACTGGCATGTATCGGAATATTATGGTACAATTGTGAATTGAGGAAAGCTTTGTCTAAAGAAGATTGTATTTCTTATATAAATGAGGAGCTAAGCGGCGTTAAACGCACGATTTAGGAAGTTGAATAACTGGACTAGGAAAAGTGAAAGGGGTGACCTAAGCTATTCAAAATTATAAATCTACGAGAGAATTTCAAGAATCGATGATGGAGAAACAGGATAATAGTGGCAGAGTTGAGAGATGGAGTCAATAATCCACGACCTACAAGAACATCAATTCGAGTCGAGGAGATCTTAGAACAAGTCAGGACGAGGGAGACTTTCATCTATCGGCTGTTCCATGTACGTGGACCAGGCGAATGCTGAAATGGGATCAGCAATGCAGAGTTCAATACATGAAGAATCATACTCGACCGGGTATGAGGAATATTATCATCTGGCGGAACCAATGTATAGAGAAGATTTTCCAGTTATATAAGTAGGTTTGGATCTTGAGGAAATGTTACGATGACTGATTTTTATTAGCATATCTTATACTGTATTATATATTTAAAATAATGTTTGTCTGTTCGTCTTTTATGCGTTCATAAACCATACTTCCGGTGGCGATCAAATTTTGGTGAGTTGTTGTTCACACTTCCGGGATGGTTATAGGTATAATTTTTCTAATTTACAATTGATAGCACGCGAGTAGTTTAAACAAACGAGTGTTGGCGATGCGTTCATTTACAATTAATCCAATTGCGATCAAATTTTAGTGAGAATTTGTGCACACTCCCGGAAAAGTTATAGGCACAGTAAATCCAATTTACAATAGATAGCGCGAGAGTAGCTTCAACAAAATAGCAACATAGTCCCAAATGCGTTCGTATACCATTCATCCCATTGCGATGAAACTTGGGTTATTGCATACACTCCTGCGAAGGTTTCTGACTTAGTAAATCTACTTTACAATAGGTAGCGCACGAGTAGATTCAAAAATTGAGTGACGACACGCGAATCGTTTAAACAAAATCCCATATGCGTTCATATGCCATTCATCCAGTTGCGATGAAACTTTGATGAGTTGAAGTGTACACGCCAGGGAAGGTTTTCGACTTAGTAAATACATTTTACAATAGGTACGGCACGAGTAGATGCAATAAATGAGTTACGACGCGTGAAGCGTTTAAACAAAATCCCGTATGCGTTCACATACCATTCATCGATAGTGATGAAACTCTGAAGATTTGTTGTGTATACTTACGTGAAGGATTCCTACGTAGAAAATCCATTTCACAGTAGGTAGCGCACTAGTAAATTCCACTAATGAGTGACAGCACACCAATCGTTTAAACGAAATTCCGTATGCGTTCATATGCCATTGATTCGATTGCGATGAGGTTTTGGTGAGTTGTTGTGCACGTTTCCACGAATGTTTCTAAATTCCATTTTACGATAGTTTGGAGGCAGTTAGCGGAAATTGAGAAAGATATTGTGTATCCAAAAGCACTTCAGAAAACAAAATTACAACGCCGACACTTTCATTGATTGGCACTGCAACGCATGTCGGGAACAGCTTGTTATTAATATTTTAGCGTTCTATTTAGGAGAATTTCACGTAAGTATTTTTGCATTCGCATTTTGCATTGTTGGCGTAATTTAATATTTCATTTTTGAGTCGATTTAATCCATTTGGAGGTTTTTGTAGGCTATTAAGAAGTTTAGTGAGCGTTGTTAGGATTTGGATCGTTTTGGAACAATGTTTGCATTCTTACACTTTCGACTTTGATCGAATTATTTTTGTCGGCGATGTCATATTGTTGAATGGCATGATTATGTGAAGACCGGTGTATTTTATTGCCTTAGTTGCAATTCCTGTCATTTTTAGAATGGAAATTCAGATTTAGGAAGATCTAGGAATGATATATTGAGATCTATTTTGAAATATGCGATTGTTGGAAATGGTAGTCCTATTTTATAGATAATGCAACGAAGAGAATGTTAGAGGTGTTAGAGGTGAGGAGAAGTTAACTTGGATGTTAATCCAGCTATTTTACGTCAATTGCATTTGCAATTTGTGACATTGGAGTCAGTTTAAAGCCAGAGTAATTAGCATTCAATGTGACGACTAGATTGTAGTCGGTCCAGTTAATTGAAAGCAACGATAGTCATTTTACCACTATGTGGAATTTGATCCCAGATAAGTTTGTTTTCTGTTAAACACTTGTGGTGTTTAAGAATTGTTATTAATGTGGATAACAATAAGAAGAATGACTGGAGGAAGGTGAAACGCATTGTATTTTTACTAAACGGATTTCTGTTAGAAGAATCTGTGTTCTCTTTTTGTTATAATTGTTTGCAACGGTTATTAATAATTTAGAATTGTAAATTGAGGATGTAGTGGAACAAGAAGGTCATTTGATGGCGTATAAAAGAGTATTTAATGTTATTCTGCGCAAGTTCGGTATAACTGGTGAAGATTTATTCCACAATTAGGGGTTTTATAATGTGCATTGATGAAAGCTACGTGAATTGTAAGGTATTTCCGCATGTTTGCGATGGAGATTTATGAAAGTGTCGTAATGAATTTGATGTGAAGATTTATGCCACATTTAGAAAAGGTGAAGCCGATATCCTCGAGGGAGGCTTAAAGTAACGTAGAGAATGTTGTAAAAACAACTGTTTGTTTTATTTTAATTGGTAACCGATGATTGACAAGATATTGTAAGAAGTGGAATTAATTTGCGAGAAATAATCTCATTATTAATATTATTGAATTAGACATGTAACCAATGCTAAGCTTAATCGCTTGGGCTATTGAAACTAGGATATGACTATAATTAAACCGAATATGAGAAAGAAGGGTAGTAAATTATAAAATATTCTGTGATGAGAAGAAACAATGTAGAAATATTCTCTACGGAGAAATATGAACTTTCAGTCGAACGCAGATTTGTAAATAGTTGTGCACAAGTTAAAATTGATTCAATATGTTTAACATTAGAGTGTTAAAAGGAATGTGATAGGAACTTTGATTAATACGGAGTTTATTGTATAGAGTAATATTATAATTGTTAATTCAAATAGTTAGGAAGAACAGGAAGTTCATATATATAATTTTATCAATTTTTATTTATTCGCCTGGAATAATTTAATTATTTTCAAAAGTTAATTTTATTTTGGAAACTCCTAAGAGTGGTAGAAATCCACCTGTATCAGCTGGTTAGTAAACAGTGAGGTCACAGACCGACTTTTAAAGAAGCTTAAGTCCTTATTATTATTGACACCTCATCTATGTTTAAAATAACTAACTAGGCTAATTTAAAATAAATCAGCTCGTTTGACGAATACCATTAATTCTTGTGGAAACGTACCAGTGTCAAGACAGACCCATATCGAACCAAGAGATCTCATGACTAGAGAACCAAAAATCATTAGACCTAGAAGCCAAATAAGGCAATTTGACCCAATAAATCACAATTGTATTTTTAAACAGAATGAAGGTACATTAAACAGCGTAGGACTTACCATACTAAACATCAAGGTAACATATAGAAGCGAGGAAACTCAATTATGTAAGTATTTTTTCAGTTGACTATGTCATATCAATTCCTTTTAGATATTTCATTGAACGTATTAAGACGTACCGAAACTATCGTCTGAGGTCAACCAGTTGACCAACTTTAAGATAAGTCGAAGTTAATAAATTAAAATCACCCAAGAAAAATTAAATATTCTTCCATCAATTCGCAGCGTAATTAAAACGTGACCATCCGATCCCAATTCCCAACATGGAGTCCCCTCATTTCATCTGTTCACCCAGCAACTGAATGTCAATAATCGGCCACAAGATAAACAATATGCCCCCGTTGTCAACGCAACCAAACCCAAGGAAAAAAATATAAATATACATCTTCGTAGACGTTTTTTAACAGACTCAAGGAGTATACTATTTTGACAAAACAGGAGAAAATAAATTAAGCAACTAAGAAGATGGTTTTAGAAACTGTCTTGCCAATAACCAAAAATGTTCGCCAAGAACGCAGACAGAAATGTCGTCGGGACTGGCTTAATAAACTAAAACAACCCTCACAAGAAATAAACACAGGCCAAACTAAACTATGACAGATTGAACTGGTTACTCACATGATTCAGAAGGATGACAAACCATTCACAAAAACAAACATTCATACACCCATGCCATGCCAAACCATATGTTTTTCAGCCGCTAGCCTCAGTAGTCACGAACAGTGCTACCAACTTAAGAAGATATAACATGCTAGCCGAAAACATACCAATCAACCACAAATCACCCAATATGCACACCGCAATGAAGGAACACATCTCGGTTGTACAAACAAAACAAATCGCTAATAATTTGAGAGAGTGTGTCCAACACTGCCACACCAAACCAAACCTTTGAACACACAGTCCATTCCACATTTCACTTTACCGTGCAACACTCTCGACATGACACACACTGCACAAACGACCACGTTCATCAAATTACTTTTCAGTGACTTAACCAATTCAATCTATCTTACATAATAAACCTACCTTAAATCTGTCGACACTGTTTGTCACATGTAAAATATATATATTTAAAAATTTAAAGGATCCAAAAATTATCCACCGGAACAGTTTCCTGGTTGTTCCATAGCTGTAATCGGAACATAATTAGTCTAGGGCCTAGCTCAAGGCTAGCCCTAGAGCTTCAATATCTTCCCAAGAAGTTACCTACATCTTTCCTCGGTCAGTTTTCGATGAATAATCCTTTTTTCCAACAAAGTAAATAAGGGTTGTCAAGGGAACCCAACAGGAGATGATTTTCGAACCAATCTTTTAGAATATCAAACTGCGTCGCCATCTAGCGGACAAGGTTAGTACTCAGTAGAATGAAAGTCACCGCTAGAACGCGTTGAAGTCACTTTTCGAGAACCAAGACATCTCAAATCTCCAACAGAGAGCGTTGGCTCACTGAAAATCAAACTTAGTCAAGTGGCCCCCTTTTTATAAGTCTCAAACTATTGTCTCAATTATTAATTTATTATTATGCAATTATTTAGTTATTTAACTATTTAAATATTCGATATTTTATTAGGATTAGGAGGGTTTAATATGATCTGTAATTATGTTCTAGTAAATAAACTAGTGAGCACGCTATGTTTGCTCGTCCTTTTTATTAAAAAATCCATCTTATATTTACAATAGTTAGCACGATTATGAACAATGGAGATAGGCGCTCGCTTTTAACACCCATATATCCCGAGATTCAGGAATCTCATGTTCGAGCTTAGATATATTTCTGTGTTTTTAGGAAACTCCGTTGGTCACCATCACTTTCCATCTTTATATGGATGTGTGAAAATGAGCTTCTTGTCAGCGTAACACTGAGGTAGTTTTTGCCGGTGACTTCAGTGTTCCTGCGATCCTTTTTCCATCTGCGGATTGACAAGACTGAGGAGGCTCGGGTATAGTACATTGTTGTTGTTTAACAATGAATTCATTTAGGTGCTTTACAACATCATGGTCATCGATCCCCGTGTGTCATTGTAATGGCTCAACTAGTGTATTTGTAAAAGGGTTTGGGTAGGAGGCGGCCGTGACCTGAATTTAGGGACAATCCCAGTAATTGCGTATAGTAAAAGTGGGGAAACAACGGAAAGCCACTTTTGGGATGGCTGGGGTAGGAAACGAAGCCATAACTTGGTAGTTCTCCTGCAGAGGGTATACAGAATTACTACAACGATTGTGTGCCGTACTGAAACAGCGATTAATTGTTTTAATGGCATGAATGGTTTGTATTGTACCAACCACACCTCAATTCATTGTATCTATATACCTGATATATTATATTCTTTCTATTTAAGGTATCGATTTATTTCAAGCCTTAGCTTACATTCAATGTACATTTCCGGAATATCCAATAAGTGGGGAGGTCCAGCTTACCAGGTAAAAAAATTAGCATTTTTATTATATAGATTTTTAAGCCGAGTTTTAGGTTTAGTTTGCAAAAAGAATTTTTGGAATATCTGGCCTGGTTCCAGAGATATGCAAAATATTGTGACCAGATGACTTGTGCTGCCACGCCTTCTTCCTCGTACACTTTCGTTCTGCTTTCCTTATGCAAATGTATCACCCTCTAAACCGCGCGCCGTTGATAATATCGATACGTACATTTACGAGACACGTTTTTGTTTTGTTTCCTAGGAGTCCTATACACCTGTTATAGAATATCCATGGAAACAAGTTCCATCATGGAACAATTCTGTGTTATTCTTCCATGGTTCCATGTGCAAATATTGTTTTGTAACATCAGTGTGGCCTATCAGTTGTGTGATTCGGTGTGAAACGTGAGGTATACTGCAGTATGGGTGCTCGAAAAGTGCATTATAAAAGTAAACAAGTAGTTCCGTGAAGAACTATACAGCCTATTTTCATATATCCCACTTATGTTAATTGCCACTATCAACATACACAATTTCAGTTTGATTGCTGTAATTGATTCGTAGATATTGAGAACCGACTAAATATTTCGGATGGTCGCCATGTTGGATTTTACATATGTACTGTTACATGCAGATTATTGTGTACGTGTAGTATTCAAACTTCAATCGCATAATTAGGACACAATAAGTAACAAGGAGATTTAAAAATTTCGCACAGCTGCCATCTTGAGGTTATGGAAACAATTGAAATAAATTAGATGCCAGTGGATTACCATTCGTATAAGGATTTACTGCACCTAGTTTCACTGCACTCGGATGGTTAAATTGCGAGAAACGTCCAAGTGAATATTTATACTTCGCGTCGCCGCCATGTTGGATTTGTGATCACCAGGTTATTTAAAGTCTTATAGGTGAACTTAAGTTCATAGCCCCTATGAACATTAAAGCATTCAGTATGATTGCTATAATAGACTCGTAGATATTCTGAGCCGTCTAAATATTTCGGATGGTCGCCATGTTGGATTGTTAAATGTATAGGCCATAGAGTCATGTACTATTAAAGGAAAATTATTGCGTAGGTTCATTATTCAAAGTTTCACTTCGATCGCATGACTACATCACAATAAATAAACACTTAATTTTAAAATTCGCACAGCCACCATCTTGAGGTTATGTAAACAATTGAACTAAATTAGATACCAGTGCATTACAATGTGTATACATATTTCCTGTACCAGATTTCATTGCGTTTGGAACATTAAATCGCGAGAAAGGACTATTTAAAATTTTCCAATTCGCTTGGCCGCCATGTTTGTTTTGTAGTTAACCGGTTTTTGAAGGTCTTATAGATGGACTTCCAGTAGTGCCCTTTATCTCCGTACAAAATTTCAGGGAGATACCGGTAATAGTTTCAGAGATATAGAATGCCGGTGAAATATTTCGCACATCCGCCATCTTGTGGTTATGTAAACAACTGAACGAAGTTAGATGTCGGTGCATTACAATTTATATAAACATATACTGTACCATGTTTCATTGCGTTTGGTTGGTTAAATCGCGAGAAACGTCTATTTAAAAGTCGCAACTTCGCTTGGCCGCCATATTGGTTTTGTTGTTACCAGGTTTTCAAAGGTCACATAAGTGAACTTATAGTAGTTCCCTTTATCACCACACAAAATGTCAGGGTAATGTCGCTAATAGTTTCGGAGATATTGAATGCTGGTGAAATATTTCGCACAGCCGCCATGTTGGATTGGTGATTCATAACAAAATTTGAAGGGCACGGTCGGGGTCGCCCGGAATAGTGCTATGACCTTACCGAGTTTCATTGAAATCACTCCAGTCGTTTAGATTTTATTAGGGGGGGACACACACACGAATCACACACACACGCACACACACACGGACAAAAGGTGATCTCATAAGCCTATTTTTTCAAAATTGGAAATAGGCTAAAAACCGTGTTTCAAAGGGAATCAGCATAATAAGTCTGGAAAACAAGCAGTGAGTGATGCTGATGATAATTCGACACGTAACCTCTGTGCAGCAGGCAGGAAGCTTACTCCAAATGTTGGAGTTGAATTTGATGGTGATGGTAATATGGGTTGCTACATTTTTGATATAAATATTATGTTTCGAGGGTTACAGAAATGTCTTAGGTGTGTGTGTGGTGAACCTGTGGTACTTAACCTAACCAATTTAGGAGGTTTGGGCTGTAAAGTGACAGTTTAACTGAGAATCATGTTCTGAAGTAGGTACTTTTTACAACAGTGCAGTATTGGGGGAAAACAAAGAATGTGTTATCTGTAAACAGGAGAGCAGTTTATGCCATGAGGTGTATTGGGCAAGGACTACAAGGCCTAAGTGTGTTCTGTGCTATAACGAACATGCCACTACCTGTGCAGAGAAGTACCTATATCCGTATTGTAGATCATATTCTTGATGCCACATCTAAAGTTTCAGAAGAATGTATGATGCAGGCTGCAAAAGAAGAATCTGAACTTAGCAATTCTTCTGAGGTATCAGTATCTTGTGATGGAACTTGGCTGACTAGGGGCCGCACTTCACACCATGGTGTAGCTGTTGCTATTGGAGCTAAAACTGGTAAAGTTGTGGACTTAGAAGTACTTTCATCAGTATGTAAGGGATGTGAACACTGGAATGGGAAGGGAAATACTATAGAATATGCTGAATTCATGGAAATACACTCAGAAGTATGTGGGAAAAATCACTCAGGTACAGCTGGCAGCATGCAGGTGGAGGGAATGAAACGGATATTCAGTCGGCCAGAAGAGAGGCGGGGGCTGAAATATGTCAATTTCATTGGGAATGGTGACACAAAAAGCTACAGAGCAGTCAATGAAATGCAACCTTATGGGCCTCATATAAAGGTCAATAAAATAGTGTGTCGGCCATGTTCAATAACGCATAAGGACTCGGCTTAGAAATCTAAATGCTAATTATAAAGGGAAAAATTACAAGATGGCAAACCGCTGTCAGATAAAAATATGCTCACTGATGCTGTTATTAACAGCTTGACAGAGTACTATGACAATGCCATTAGAAGTAATAACACTTCAGCTTCAGAAATGAAAACAGCCATTAGGACTATCTGGCATCACAAAGCATCAACTGATGAAACACCTATGCATGATTTCTGTTCCAAAGGAGTTGATTCTTGGTGTAGTTACCAAAGGGCTGTCTCTGATTGCAAGGAGAAAGAATATCATCACAAGAATAACATACCTATTGTACTCGCTTATACGGAGGATGTTTAGTTAGTACTCGGCTTTTGCTACTGCGGTATCGGGGCGCGTTACGCTCCCTCCACCACTAACTTCACATCCGATATGTAGACACAATCAGGTTAACAAGATTTAGGAAAAACTCAACATTACAGTTATACATTATTTTATTTACTAAAAGGAAAATGCAACAATCAATAAAATTCACTATCAAATTCATCAAAATAAACAATACTCGGAATCGTCTTCTTCGAGTAAAATATCAAACATCACTTAAAATCATTTGAAATATCTTGCTTAGCTAATATATTCATTAATACTCTCAATTTTCAGTTACTCATTTTGGCGTAAAGCCTTCCTATCACTGCAGTAAAAATTTCACTTCTAAGGCTTGTGGGTATTTAGATAACTGGACTACCCTTCAGGGTCATGTTTATCCACATAATTTTTGTTTATTAATAATTTTACCATTTCTACTCAAACCATTGTCTCTCACCAAGCCTTAGATATTACAAGAACATAATACATTTGTTTACAAGCAATGTCATGATATGGATCGGACTCTCACTCCCTTACTCACTATTCATGCCGTGGTTAAGTGTTTTATCGTTACACTATGCACCGTGTCTTTATTTTGTGGGATTATCAAGCTTATTATTCATTTTTCCATATCCGTCAGTATCATTTATTCATAAAGAAACAATCGGTTACTTAACAAAAATAATATTTGATTAAGTCAGTCAAATATTGCTTAATTTCTTCAAATATAATATGGGGAGAATTTTATCAACCCCAGCATCTTAATGACGAATTTTGTTTTACGCTAGCACCTTTCAATTTAAAACCTCAATAGCATTTGGTTAACGCTAGTACCTTTTAAAACCCTACTCGATAAACGACAATCTGTGGTCTCTCCCCTTTACGAGAGGCAAGGTCAGATCCGCTGTCACTTCCCTCCCTCGGCAATTACCTGGAGATTTACGATGCATGCGACCCATCTACATTTACTACAAGGTTTACTGTTTAAAAAACCGCGGTCATCCAAGTCCTTAAATAGCATTACTAAGCAACATATTATTTCTTATTTGCGTTTACTTTAATTATATTTGTGATTTCCAGAATATTGTCGCTCTTGTTCGGAGAAATGTACAACACATTATTTTAGCGACCTTATATACGGCGCTCCAATTCGACGACTTTTCATACGACGCTCCGTTTGATAACACTTACTTTGCACTGCTGGGAATTACAACGAAGAATATGGCACGATCGGAGACACTATGCTCGTCGCCCATTTTATACACACATTCAGCCTTATAATGCATTTTAACAACAATGTCTTGAACGACTCGGGGAGGTCCTTTTTCTAGCCCGGCCTAAGCGACAATACAACACAACAATATATAGCATACCTCGCCTGCTTTGGCTATTATATTTACTTTCATTACGACGACGGCGTCTAATTATTTATTTCATTTCAACGTAGCTTCAACTCAATTTCATTTGTCCCATCCCCCGACACAAGGCATATTCTGGATCAGCTATTCATTTATAGCTTGCAGCTAACTCATTACATGGCCATTTTCGGCAATTACAACTTGGCTTGGATCTCCGTCATTTATTAACCTTCTTTATATAATTCCACTATAAGACTTCCGGGTCTTTCTATTTCCTTTACTTCGCAACTTCGGCATGCCAGCCTACAATTTACTATTTCAACCTCTGGTGTTCGTTTTCACCATTTAATTTAGGGCTCTCAAAATCATTTTCTCATTTCAAAGCGTTATTATTTATTACAACTGATTATAATCTTATAATTTGAGCTCAATCTTTAACTTCTCAAAAATGCTTCATTATTATTTTATTTATGGGACGCAAATGCTCATTCCCAACCATTTATTTAATATGTAACACTCGATAGCTTCATAATTATCATTATTTCTTCAAATTTTAATAACGTTTCTATCACGCTCAATTATTTTATCATTCATCTGGCGAAAATTTAGTTGCTTTTTTATCTATATAATTTATGGCAACAATTTAAGCCATTTATATCTCCCATCACGTTTCTTTCTTTTCAGTCATTTATTTATTTACTATTTCATATTTGCGGGTTTTGATTAAATTATATTCAATTTCTGCAATTATCTCTGCATTTCTAACGAGATTATCCTCGTGATTACATTTTAACTTTATCCCAAACATATTTATCAACCATTTAGTGCAATTCAACTTTTTTAATCTAGCAAATCAAGGCAAATCTCCCCATTTAGCACTTGGCTATGCTAGAAGGATGCATAGTGCAACACACCCATAGTATAATATTCTACTCACCCATGTGCAGCTGGTGATTATATCATTGAAATGGGGTCACCCACTCCATGCTGAGTGATCTTCCATGGCAGTTGCCATTTACACATTGCCTACCACATTTATAAATTACACACTGGATTTCAAAAGAACACATTTTCGCTTTTCAAACAAAATAATCACTTCATCCACAAACATTAATAACCTTTTCTTCTATTTTTTACACATGTCACTATAATTCACTGCACTTTCTTCCTACTACCATATCTCAGTGATTTCCAAATTATGGCTGACACTTCGCTGCTGGTTCCAAGAAAACAGCATTGTACGTTCTAAGGGCTCGTACAGTTCTTTCTCCTACTCCGGATCTCTGAATGAGTCTCTCGAATACTGCGCTAACTCAGTCTATTATTCAACTTATGGTTTGTTCTGACCTGTCGATAACCTGTTAGTAACGACGTTTTCTGTTAGACGGATTGCCACTGGATTTTTACGTGCATCCCTAACTTTGTGATAACTGATTCGAACTCGGGCTCCCATGAACTAAGAGTTCATTAATGTTTTTACGATTCTCTAAATGCTGTATTTTTTTAGCCTACTTTCGATTTTTGCAAAAAATGAAAGTAGACTTATGAGATCAACACAGGGCGAAAAAAGTGTGTCTGTCTGTGTGTGTGTATGTGTGTGTGTGAGTCTGTGTGTGTGTATGTGTGTGTGTGAGTCTGTGTGTGTGTGTGTGTGTGTGTGTGTCTGTGTGTCTGTGTGTGTGTGTGTGTGTGTGTGTGTGTATGTGAGTGTGTGTACTCTGAATGTCTGCCCCCCCCTATCAATTCGAACACGGTGAATGCGAATTGAACGAAATTTGGTACAAAGGTAGCACTAGCAAAGGACACCTCAGTGTCATGTTTTATATCGCCGTACTCTGGACGGAAACGTAATGGCGGCTACACAAATGTTCAAAGCTTAAATCAAATTACGTCTAACCTAATCATCCGATCTCTACCAAATTTTGCAACGACATACCTTTATGGGGGGAGCATCCTTTGACCAAACCAATAGGTCATCAGCGTAATAGTTTGCGGATGGCGGCCATCTTTGTGTGAAAATAGATTCCCCCTATTAATTCGAACACGGTGCAACCGAATGGAACGAAATTTGGTACAGAGGTAGTACTAACAAAAGGCACCTCAGTGTCATGTTTTATATCGCCGCCATCTTGACGGAAACGTAATGGCGGCCACACAAATGTTCAAAGCTTAAATCAAATTACGATTAACCTAATCATCCGATCTCTACCAAATTTTGCAACCACATACCTTTATGGGGGGAGCATCCTTTGACCAAACCAATAGGTCATCAGCGTATTAGTTTGCGGATGGCGGCCATCTTTGTGTGAAAATCGATTCCCCCTATTAATTCGAACACGGTGCAACCGAATGGAACGAAATTTGGTACAGAGATAGTACTAACAAAAGGCACCTCAGTGTCATGTTTTATATCGCCGCCATCTTGACGGAAACGTAATGGCGGCCACACAAATGTTCAAAGCTTAAATCAAATTACGATTAACCTAATCATCCGATCTCTACCAAATTTTGCAACTACATACCTTTATGGAGGGAGCATCCTTTGACCAATCTAATAGGTCATTCACCTGATAGTTTGCGGATGGCGGCCATCTTTATGTCAAAATTGATTCCCCCTATTAATTCGAACACGGTGGAACCGAATGGAACGAAATTTGGTACAGAGGTAGCACTAGCAAAGGGCACCTCAGTGTCATGTTTTATATCGCCGCCATCTTGACTGAAACGTAATGGCGGCCACACGAATGTTCAAAGCTTAAATCAAATTACGATTAACCTAATCATCCGATCTCTACCAAATTTTGCAACTACATACCTTTATGGAGGGAGCATCCTTTGTCCAATCTAATAGGTCATTCGCCTAATAGTTTGCGGATGGCGGCCATCTTTGTGTCAAAATCGATTCCCCCTATTAATTCAAACACGCTGAAACCAAATGGAACGAAATTTGGTATAGAGGTAGCACTAGCAAAGGGCACCTCAGTGTCATGTTTTATATCACCGCTATCTTGATGGAAACGTAATCGCGGCCACCCAAATGTTAAAAGCTAAAATGTAATTACGACCAACCTAATAATCTAGTCTACCTAATTTTGCAACACCATATCTTTATGTGGGAAACATATTCTGATCAAACTGCAAGAACATCAGCCCAATAGTTTGCAGATGGTGGCCAAGTATGTGTGCAAATCGATTCCCCCTATCAATTCAAACACGGTGAAACCGAATTGAACGAAATTTGGTACAGATGTAGCACTAGCAAAGGGCACCTCATATTCATGTTTAATATCCCTTTAGCACGTTGTATTTCAACAAGCTCCTACAACCAACATTCAATCATACTCCTTGAAAAGGACAAAGAGTTATAACAATACCCATGCATTTAGGAGAAAGTTCTTTACTGAACATCTTGTTTTTTATTTATTTTTGGTCACGTTAATTTCTCTACCCTTCCGTAACGACCTCTTGAATTCTTGAACTCGTGACTATTCCTTTCCACTCGTCGGCTAACACTGTGCAGAGCCCCTTTTGGCTGTGGACTGGCTATCGTTTGTGTGCTGACGAAATAAATTTGTGCTTAAAAATTGTTCAGTTTGATATTATTTAGCACGGCTTCCCCAAAGTTCGTGATGTATTAACTTATAATGTTTATCTTTTAGAGACGGCACTTTGCCTTCTTGACACTTCGATGAACTGAATTATACTCCGCAATTTCTCGGTGTGACTCGTTTCGGCACTACACCTTTTACTAAATGACATTTCGATGAACTATGTTGTACTTCCATGGATTTCTGTATATTAACTGTTGAGTAACTGATGACCCACATGTTCCGTCACGGTGGTCACGGTATACTATCTGACTGATATTACTTAGCGCGTCGCGCCTTAACACGAACTGGAGTATGACGACCAATACAACCTCTCAGAGGTTCGTCGTAAAACTGAGGTGTCATGTTCTTTAAGCCCTTCTCGGGTCCAACTTGATGTAAGTTCGACTTATACTTGTATCGATGATTTGAATAACTTGATATTGTTGAACTAGCGTACTCTCCTTCAGAGTAGCGTTCGAAGACTGAATATACTATTGAAACAGTACCGTGCCCCCCAGGCACCTATGGTAGACTGAATAATACTGCGAAACAGCACGGCCTCCTTCAGAGGTCCGTTATCGACTGAATAATACTGCGAAACAGTACCGTGCCCCACAGGCACCTATGGTAGAGTGAATAATTCCTCTGGCTATCATGCTCAATTTATTTGGTTTACAAAAAATAAACAAAAATGGCTTCCTTTCTGAAATTATCTTCTAAACCAACCATGGTATTTTTATCAGAAAATAATCATCTTACAGCGTTAATCTAAACGTTTCAAGTCTGTTTATTATTTAAGAATCGCATCGTGAGAACCTATTTTAATTAATTTAAATCGCTCCTCCAATCGCGTGGGTAGACGTTTCTTTTTGCCTCTACTCCCACTCCGTGAGTCTGTGAAGCCCCTTTAATATATCGCTGACATGGCTTTTCTGTTAGGCATAGCTCTCTTAGAAACTTTTGTCATCCATAAAATTCTAATTTCCAAAATGAGTGTTCTCTGTGGAAATTTCCTTTAATAATATTGCATACTTTAGCCAATAACAATAATTTCTGCTAATTTCCTGCCTGCAGCGTTGCCATTTTATCGCTTAGTTCACACTTCTCAGTTTCATCTGCTGTCTTCGTCTTGAAAGGAAACGTTATAAGGTTATATTTATATCGTGCGTCAACTCTTTTCTGCCTCACTAGCAATGATATCATATGCAGCTGTGTCTTCTTGCTTAACTCTTATCTTATTGATTCATGCGTCACCTAGACGTGCATTTAGCATTAACCCTTTTGGTTCTTTTAAATTTCTACCGAACTCTATATTTCCTTAGTTCCCTTGACTTAAACTAGCATGGGTTCAACGCCTGTGCCAAAGTGCACTTGGGTACAGATCCCTCTTGCAAAGGAAATACATTTTTAAAAAATGTTGAGAAAATTTCTTTAAAAAAAATGACTTTCCTTCAATTTTTGGCCCACCCTGTGCTTTATATTCCTTTTCACTAATTATTATTATCTGGGTATGTAGACACCTTAACCCGTTTTGAATTAAAAATACAAAAAAGTTTTTGGAAAAATCATTGGGACACGCTCTATACAGTTGGCTCTTCAAATTTCCAGCACGCTTTCCTTCCTGACAGTGGTTCCTTGTAGTCTAGCTCGAAAGTTCTTTCCCGGTGTTTCTCCTCGTGGCTATTAGTTTTTATGTCCTCGTTAAGTGTGTCCGCCTCGGCGTTCCCGGCCGGCCTGCCACTTCTCTTTTGGTTCTATTTATAAGTCTGCGCCATGTATTCCGAACAATATTGACTACAGCCTTTCTTGTTTTAAACCATTCCTAAGGTATCTTATTTCTTTGTGGTTTCTTTCTACTATGACGTGAAAAATTTGTTTGTTGTTCCATCACTTTTTGAGATATTGTCTCATTCTTTCTTTCTCTCTCAGTGTCGTACTCTTTTATTCTATGTTTTTACCAATTATTTGACATATTATTTCTAACAAACAAAATCTTAAATTTATATGTACATTTCCATCTTGGGTATCTCAAACCTAACTATTCCCTTGTTTCTTTGTTTAGGGGTTTTATCCAGGTTTCCTCCTAAATCTGAGTTTTCTATATACACACATCAAAAAAAGTTTTGCATCACCTCGGTTCCAAGAGTTCCGGAACCGTTAAATACAAAGGGAATAGAGATCAACACAAACAACATTTCAGCTCGTTTTATTGCTCATGAGACCCACACATTGCATGTTGTACCATCATACAGCTAGACTTTCAGCATTTGTGGTCCAGATTGCAGTACACACCACTACCTCTAATACCCAGTAGCACGTCCTCTTGCATTGATGCATGCCTGTATTCGCCGTGGCATACTATCCACAAGTTCATCAAGACACTGTTGGTCCAAATTGTCCCACTCCTCAACGACAATTCGGCGTAAATCTCTCAGAGTGGTTGGTGGGTCAAGACGTCCATAAACAGCCCTTTTCAACATATCCCAGGCATGTTCGATAGGGTTCATGTCTGGCGAACATGCTGGCCACTGTAGTCGAGCGATGTCGTTATCTTGAAGGAACGCATTCACAAGATGTGCACGATGAGGTCGAGAATTGTCGTCCATGAAGACAAATGCCTCTCCAATATTCTGCCGATATGGTTGCACTATGGGTCGGAGGATGTCATTCAGGTATCGTAAAGCCGTTTCGGAGCCTTCCATGACCACCAGTGGCGTACGTCGGCCCCACATAATGCCACCCCAAAACATCAGGGAACCACCACCTTGCTGCACTCGCTGGACAGTGTGTCTAAGACGTTCAGCCTGACCAGGGTGCCTCCAAACACGTCTCCGACGATTGTCTGGTTGAAGGCATATGCGACACTCATCGGTGAAGAGAACGTGATGCCAATTCCGTGGGGTCCATTCAGCATGTTGTTGGGCCCATCTGTACCGCGCTGCATGGTGTCGGGGTTGCAAAGCTGGACCTCGCCATGGACGTCGGGAGTGAAGTTGCGCATCATGCAGCCTATTGCGCACAGTTTGAGTTGAAACACGACGTCCTGTGGCTGAACGAAACGCATTATTCAACATGGTGGCATTGCTGTCAGGGTTCCTCCGAGCGGCAATCCGTAAGTAGCGGTCATCCACTACAGTAGTAGCCCTTGGGCGGCCTGAGCGAGGCCTGTCATCGACAGTTCCTGTATCTCTGTACCTCCTCCATATCCGAACAACATCGCTTTGGTTCACTCTGAGACGCCTGGAAACTTCCCTTGTTGAGAGCCCTTCTTGACACAAAGTAACAATGCGGACGCGATCGAACTGCGGTATTGACCTTCTAGGCATGGTAGAACTACAGACAACATGAGCAGCGTACCTTCGTCCTGGTGGAATGACTGGAACTGATCGGCTGTCGTACCCCCTCCGTCTAATAGGCCCTGCTCATGCATGGTTGTTTACATCTTTGAGCAGTTTTAGTGACATCTATGAACAGTCAAAGGGACTGTATCTTGGATACAATATACACAGTCAACGTCTATATGCCGGAGATCTGGGAACCGAGGTGATGCAAAACTTTTTTTGATGTGTGTATTTCTTCTTCTTCCCATTTTCCTTCCTCTTCTTCTCCTTCTTCCAATTCTTCCTCAAAATAGTTTTCATCTTCCCCTTCTTCTTCTTCATCCATTTCTTCCTCAAAATAGGTTTCATCTTCCCCTTCTTCTTCTTCTTCTCCTCCTTCTGCATCTATCTCTCGATTTGCAATTTCCTTCCATATCATTACTAATTCTCAGGCTTTTACTTCTACCTCTCCTCCATAGTGTCTGTGTTCGTTAACTGTCTTTCCCACCAATGTTACTTCTAAATACTCAACGTTTATTGGCAAATGATTCAAAATATTTAGGCAGTAGAGCATCGTATCATCTTTGCCTTTGCACCTCTCTAATGCTCTCTGGTAGTAAATAATTATGTTTACTGTTCCTGTGCTATCGTAATTTATTTCTTCCTGTGCTTTCCCCTCTTTTTTTGGTCTTTTGATTTTCCCTCGGGAAATCTTTTGTCCCCATATCTGCAATTCACTCCTTGTCAGTCTGAGATATATTTTCTTTTTGATTCATTTCCAAATTCGAGTTTGCCTTTCGAAAATTTTAGTTTTCTTTCTGTCTCTCCCTTTAATCTTCTTTTTCTTCATCGGTCTGGGCCACGCCCTACCCGTCTGTGTTAATTCCTCGAATCTTGCGTGCTTATGTCCCTCTATAATCATTACTTCTTCCTGTTTGGATTCTAACTCCTTCACTTCTCTTACCCATTCCGTAAATTCATTAATTTCGAAATTTTCCTTATTTTCTATCGTATCGGGCGTAAAAATATTGCTTATTCCTAAAATTCCATCAATAATGATTGGGTTAAATTCTGCCTGTGCTTCTCCGCTGAAGGAACTTATTATAGCCTTACGTTCATTTTCGGTTTCGGGTTTCTCTCACTAATGTGTGGACAACATTATTATCTCTTACAATTTCACATGTTTCAACCCTATTTGTTTGTTCACTCTCACTTTCATGATCATTGTTTATCTCTACAAACTCATGCTCGTTTGTAACATTTATTTCCATGATTTTATCTTCATTGATAATGTTCATAATTTCACGCTCCTTAATACTAGACAAATTATTTTCATTTTATAAATGTCAACATGCATTTCATATTTATCAACACTCTTTATGGGTTCACTTTCCTTAATATTACACACATTAATATTTTCATCTGGGCAATTTGCAACATATATTTCATATTCATTAATTAATACACTCTTATTTGATAAACTTATATCTACAATAGTAGTCTCTTTGTTTTCTACTGGTATAGCAATGTCACTCTTAATTGACTCTAAGATGTTATTGTTTTTACCTAGTTCTATAATTTCAGTGTTTTCATTTGACATTTCGCTATCATTATTTTCACTCGTCTTATTATACTGAGTTCCCCACATTTCATCAACTAATTTTAAGAATTCTGGTGATTCCTCACTAACAAACATTTTTGTATGTGAGACATTTGGGTTTTCCTGCAAAACTCCATTTGGGTCTCTACATTGACACTTTCTTGGGTTACATCTACTGTGATCTTTTCGGCCTCTTTACATTCTACTGATTTTACCATATCTTCCTCCATTGGTTCTATATTTTCACTAGGCTTTATGATTTGCCCTACACTTTCCTTTACATTAAAGTCCTGTACCTGTATATATTTATTATAGGTATTTTCCACGGCTTCTAACGTTTTTCTGAATTCCTGGGATTTGTCCTTCCGAAACTCGGCTAATTCCTGAACCGTTATGATGTTGGATTTATCAAGTATTTCTCGTATGAATTCAGTCATTTTTGTAACCTTCTCTTACTTGATCCCATTGTTCATACAAGTACTCCTCCCTATCCTTTTTTTTTGTAACTCAATCTTAGGTAGAATCTGTCCCCATTTCCTTTCTATTTTCTCCGTTTTCTTTCTGATTTTCATAATTTCGTTTATAACTTCTTCCTGTTCTGTCCAAGAACTTAATTTTGTTAATCCCTCTTTCTCCAGACGCTTCGTGAGTTTCTGTCTTTTACTCATCTCGTCGTTATTAATTTCTTGACTTTCTACTGACTTTATGACTTGCTCTACTTTTCCTCTTTCTTCATTTGTTGTTATTTCAACAAGTTCCATATTTTCTTCATTTACCTGTACCTGAACAGGTGTAACTATTTCATTACTTTTGACATCCTCAACCTTTATTGTTGGGTCATAAATTACCATTCCATCATACTCTAATTTGTCATTGGGATAGCTTAGCTGCCATGCCTCAATTAATAAATTCCTATTCTCATAACAGCCGTCCCTCGCTTGCTTGGATACTTCTTCAAATGCTTTATTCCAACCTCCTACTTCCTTAACCTGTTCTTCTTTCTATCTATGTCTTTCAGCACCTCATCTGCTTCCTCAAATTGCTCTAACATTTCCTCCCTACTCCAATCAAGAGGAGTCTTTCTTTTCTCCTCACTCTCCATTCTTTACAATATCTGAGAATAAATGGGCTACTGCCATTCAAAGATATATCATGCACAAGGGTGAATACCGAGTCCAATCTGACATGCTTGTATTGCTTTTTATCCTTCTGAGGTGAAATGCCCAACGGGTGTGTTACATGCGAGCCCGTTCACACGTCCTTCTTTCAAAATCTTTACAAACGCTAAGCAAGATGTTTAAAAATTCAAAATTTTGAAAATCTCAAATTTTCCAAAAAAAATCCTGAAAAACTCGAGTTTTACTGGTTTTTCTCTAGAAAAACCCTCCCCTAAGGATGGGCGCCATTTGAAAGTATACACTCCCCACTGCTGGTACCGGAGTTGTACCTTTTGGTTACCTTCCGCAAGACTATTGGAAAACCACTAGAGGTGGTTTTTACTGCCTATTATCCCACGTTGGGCGCACAAGAAGAGTTTATGCAGGGGGCATATCTCCTTAAATTTAAATAGGTTCGTCGGGCAATTGCGGTCATGTACCTATCCTTATTTAAACCCGCTTATACGGAGGATGTTTAGTTAGTACTCGGCTTTTGCTACTGCGGTATCGGGGCGCATTACGTTCCCTCCACCACTTACTTCACATCCGATATGTAGACACAATAAGGTTAACAAGATTTAGGAAAAACTCAACATTACAGTTATACATTATTTTATTTACTAAAAGGAAAATGCAACAATCAATAAAATTCACTATCAAATTCATCAAAATAAACAATACTCGGAATCGTCTTCTTCGATTAAAATATCAAAAGTCACTTAAAATCACTTGAAATTTCTTGCTTAGCTAATATATTCATTAATACTCTCAATGTTCAGTTACTCATTTTGGCGTAAAGCCTTCCTATCACTGCAGTAAAAATTTCACTTCTAAGGCTTGTGGGTATTTAGATTACTGGACTACCCTTCAGGGTCATGTTTATCCACATAATTATTTGTTTATTAATACTTTTACCATTTCTACTCAAACCATTGTCTCTCACCAAGCCTTAGATATTACAAGAACATAATACATTTGTTTACAAGCAATGTCATGATATGGATCGGACACTCACTCCCTTACTCACTATTCATGCCGTGGTTAAGTGTTTTATCGTGACACTATGCACCGTGTCTTTAATTTGTGGGATTACCAAGCTTATTATTCATTTTTCCATACCCGTCAGTATCATTTATTCATAAAGAAACAATCGGTTACTTAACAAAAATAATATTTGATTAAGTCAGTCAAATATTGCTTAATTTCTTCAAATATAATATGGGGAGAATTGTATCAACCCCAGCATCTTAATGATCAATTTTGTTTTACGCTAGCACCTTTCAATTTAAAACCTCAATAGCATTTGGTTAACGCTAGTACCTTTTAAAACCCTACTCGATAAACGACAATCTGTGGTCTCTCCCCTTTACGAAAGGCAAGGTCAGATCCGCTGTCACTTCCCTCCCTCGGCAATTACTTGGAGATTTACGATGCATGCAACCCATCTACATTTACTACAAGGTTTACTGTTTTAAAAACCGCGGTCATCCAAGTCCTTAAATAGCATTACTAAGCAACAGATTATTTCTTATTTGCGTTTACTTTAATTATATTTGTGATTTCCAGAATATTGTCGCTCTTGTTCGGAGAAATGTACAACACATTATTTTAGCGACCTTATAAACGGCGCTCCAATTCGACGACTTTTCATTCGACGCTTCGTTTGATAACACTTGAGGAGCCCATTTCCAAAAGTCGACATCTGACTTTTTGAAGTTATTGAGAAAAACGAAAAAAATGCTTAAACGGTAAAATTCAGGAAATTTTATGTTATTCTTGGTACTAACTCTAACATAAACATACCATAAACATAAAAAATAGGTCCAGAGGTAGATTCAGCAATGCGTTTAGGAGATATTTAGCATTAAAATTCGTAGATGTCGGATTTTGGAAGTACGTTAATGGAAAATCGTAGTTTGGAACGAACTTCTAGCATATGACGAGTTTTGGAACAAAACATGGATTTTGCTTAACAAGGATTTTCAGCCACATAATGTTGTTATGCACTCCTAATTTAATAAACAGACAAAATTTACATTGAACTCAAGTTTCTAGCAAATTAGATTAAAAAAATAGTATGCACTAACATAATAATACACAAGGAGCAATAAGTCACACAGATTAGATTCTCAAGTCGTCATCCTCCTCCTGGGGTTCACAAACAAGATCGTCTTCCACATCAATTGTCACGTTTTCTGGATCCATGACTTTCTTATAATATTGAAGTTCTTCATTATTTTTCCACTCTTCCCCGTAGTGAAGTGTTAGTAGTTTGTTCACATAATTCATCTTCTCTTCTTTGACGGCTACTCCAAGAGGCAACTGAACTTTCTCAAAAGTTACCGCTTTTCCCTTTTTAGTTATCCCTTTGAAATCAGTTAAGTCTCTCCTATAACTTGGCTCTCCACGAAGAAGAGTAGAGGATTTTACTTTCCTAAACACGAATCTCTTGCAGGATTGAATTTTGAAATGCCATGACTCTGGTGCTTTAAAAGAAGATTGGACACTACCTTTCCAGTCATACACCGGACAATCAACACCTAACGTGTTCACTGTGCCAAACTGCTTAAAAATTTGAGTGTAGGTTTCTGGTTTTACAATAGTGTCTCGCACTTTAAACTCCTTTTCAATTCTCCGAAGACTCGGTTTGGGGGTATGAAGGAGTGGCCTACAACGGGAAATACCATCTCCACTTCTTTAACTTGTGCGGGGGAATCATTATACAGCCAATAGGAAACCATTCCAATCATAATACTATTTTTATTTCGACCCCCACAGCCGTCAGAAACCAAATTAACTTTTTTGATACCTGTAAGATCAAGATGATTAAGTCTGTCATAAACACAGGAAGCTATTTCGTTAGATCCTTTTGGACGAGAAGATTCCAACCACTGGTATATAAAAGTGTTCCGTGTAGATTGACGATCAAGCGATGTTCCTACACAGATTGTAAAATTGTACATATACAATTGTCTGGAGTAATACGTGGCTTGATCTGGTAATTTTGGAAGGGGTAAATTTTTCTGGCAATCGAAACTTAATATCAGTTCATTATCTGCCTGATTACGTAGAACATCATAAAACGCTTGTGCTCTTAATTTATGTACCCTTAACTCAGTTATTATATTATTCTTTTCTTGAGGAATCTTGCAGTCCTTCAGTTTAGCTTTCAGCAACAAACATTTTGAGCAAGCATCAGTCGCTTGAGTGCCAAATCCAATATTATATGTCCGACAGAAATAATGCCTAAAGCTGCCTTAACTCGTAGCTCTGTTGATACTGACTGGTTGTAACTTCTCCACAATTTACTAATGTTCAGCTCACTTGATAAATACTGGCGACCTTTCACTTGTCCTCTACAATAGTGTAATTCACTAACAACATTTAATTTCTCTATGAAAATGCTCATAGCTAGCCTTTTATTTTAACTGTACTTGCTACGAGTATCTCCTCCTCGTTTATCTATAGGCAGAAGACCAGTCTCAAAGTGACGCTTACAAGCCAGACCTACCCTGTCTTTTGATATCTGCAAGATACCTAGAAAAGTTGCCTTGCAGACGGGTACAACAGGTTCTTTACCGGGTCGCTTTGTTGCCTTTTTCACAAAATACTTTATCGATATGTTCTTCTTCTTGTTACTGCCATTACTCACGGTTCTCCTCGGAAGTGCTGCCGCTGTATACTTGATTATCAGTGCGTCCTGGATAAGCTTCTTTGGCGTGCTGTAGAATATGTGATGAAAATGTTTGACGTCCCTAGTTGTTAGCGTCTGGCACTGAAATGCTCCCTTCTTGTGACTGCATATTGGCACTTTCGGGGGTTGTGAAGCAGAGTATCTGAAAATATAATTTTTATCTAGATTCTGCTTCAAGAACGCATTATTTGTAACGATTATATGATAATTATAGCTAAACGAATTAGTAACGAAATGCTCACCTTTCTCTTTTCTTCTTATTCTTAGTCCAGTTTTCGGGGTCACGGGAATGTTTCCTCCCACGTCCAGGTACAGAAGGAGATACTTTTAATGAATTATCCATTGCTTTGTAGAACAGCACCAAACTAATCAGATGTCAACTGGTGACTGAAGTATAGAGCCAACAAATACTGCGTTGAAACAGTGCATTGTCACATTAGAACAAACTTGGCGGGAACACTTTGAAAGAAGTTAATTGGCGTCGGACATTGCTAAGTACTACAATCAAAAGTTCGCGGGAAACACTGCCTCAAAGTAATGCAACAGGAATGTCGAGTATTGGAACACACTTTGGAAGTTGCATCAACTTTCTTATGCAAAATGTCGGATTTAGGAACGAAGTGCAGATGTCGGATTATGGAAATAACTTAACAAAGCAGATGTCGAGATTAGGAAATAAAGTCAAACTTTAATATTGGTTTTTAACCACAGATATCGTGTTTTGGAACATCTTCCACCATCCATTTGAAGCGTTTATCCAAGAGGAATATGAAATAAAGAAAATCTACTTTTTGTAAAAAATGTCAGATGTCGACTTTTGGAAATAGGCTCCTCACTTACTTTGCACTGCTGGGAATTACAACGAAGAATATGGCACGATCGGAGACACTATGCTCGTCGCCCATCTTATACACACATTCAGTCTTACAATGCATTTTAACAACAATGTCATGAACGACTCGGGGAGGTCCTTCACCTAGCCCGGCCACAGCGACAATACAACACAACAATATATAGCATACCTCGCCTGCTTTGGCTATTATACTTACTTTCATTACGACGAGGGCGTCTAATTATTTATTTCATTTCAACGTAGCTTCAACTCAATTTCATTTGTCCCATCCCCGACACAAGGCATATTCTGAATCAGCTATTCATTTATAGCTTGCAGCTAACTCATTACTTGGCCATTTTCGGCAATTACAACTTGGCTTGGATCTCCGTCATTTATTAACCTTCTTTATATAATTCCACTATAAGACTTCCAGGTCTTCCTATTTCCTTTACTTCGCAACTTCGGCATGCCAGCCTACAATTTACTATTTCAACCTCTGGTGTTCGTTTTCACCATTTAATTTAGGGCTCTCAAAATCATTTTCTCATTTCAAAGCGTTATTATTTATTACAACTGATTATAATCTTATAATTTGAGCTCAATCTTTAACTTCTCAAAAATGCTTCATTATTATTTTATTTATGGGACGCAAATGCTCATTCCCAACCATTTAATATGTAACACTCGATAGCTTCATAATTATTATTATTTCTTCAAATTTTAATGACGTTTCTATCACGCTCAATTATTTTATCATTCATTTATCTGGCGAAAATTTAGGTGCTTATTTATCTTTATAATTTATGGCGACAATTTAAGCCATGTATATCTCCCATCACGATTCTTTCTTTTCAGTCATTTATTTATTTACTCTTTTCATATTTGCGGGTTTTGATTAAATTATATTCAATTTCTGCAATTATCTCTGCATTTCTAACGAGATTATCCTCGTGATTACATTTTAACTTTATCCCAAACATATTTATCAACCATTTAGTGCAATTCAAGTTTTTTTATCAAGCAAATCAAGGCAAAACTCCCCATTTAGCACTTGGCTATGCTAGAACGATGCATAGTGCAACACACTCATAGTATAATATTCGTTACTCACCCATGTGCAGCTGGTGATTATATCATTGAAATGGGGTCACCCACTCCATGCTTAGTGATCTTCCATGGCACTTGCCATTTACACACTGCCTAACACATTTATAAATTACACACTGGATTTCAAAAGAACACATTTTCACTTTTCAAACAAAATAATCACTTAATCCACAAACATTAATAACCTTTTCTTCTATTTTTACACACGTCACTATAATTCACTGCACTTTCTTCCTACTACCATATCTCAGTGATTTCCTAATTATGGCTGACACTTCGCTGCTGGTTCCAAGAAAACAGCATTGTACGTGCTAAGGGCTCGTACAGTTCTTTCTCCTACTCCGGATCTCCGAATGAGTCTCTCGAATACTGCGCTAACTCAGTCTATTATTCGACTTATGGTTTGTTCTGACCTGTCGATAACCAGTTAGTAACGACGTTTTCTGTTAGACGGATTGCCACTGGATTTTTACGTGCATCCCTAACTTTGTGATAACTGATTCGAACTCGGGCTCCCATGAACTAAGAGTTCATTAATGTTTTTACGATTCTCTAAATGCTGTTTTTTTTTTTTTTGGTCACGTTAATTTCTCTACCCTTCCGTAACGACCTCTTGAATTCTTGAACTCGTGACTATTCCTTTCCACTCGTCGGCTAACACTGTGCAGAGCCCCTTTTGGCTGTGGACTGGCTATCGTTTGTGTGCTGACGAAATAAATTTGTGCTTAAAAATTGTTCAGTTTGATATTATTTAGCACGGCTTCCCCAAAGTTCGTGATGTATTAACTTATACTGTTTATCTTTTAGAGACGGCACTTTGCCTTCTTGACACTTCGATGAACTGAATTATACTCCGCAATTTCTCGGTGTGACACGTTTCGGCCCTACACCTTTTACTAAATGACATTTCGATGAACTATGTTGTACTTCCGCGGATTTCTGTATATTAACTGTTGAGTAACTGATGACCCACATGTTCCGTCACGGTGGTCACGGTATACTATCGGACTGATATTACTTAGCGCGTCGCGCCTTAACACGAACTGGAGTATGACGACCAATACAACCTCTCAGAGGTTCGTCGTAAAACTGAGGTGTCATGTTCTTTAAGCCCTTCTCGGGTCCAACTTGATGTAAGTTCGATTTATACTTGTATCGATGATTTGAATAACTTGATATTGTTGAACTAGCGTACTCTCCTTCAGAGTAGCGTTCGAAGACCAAATATACAATTGAAACAGTACCGTGCCCCCCAGGCACCTATGGTAGACTGAATAATACTGCGAAACAGCACGGCCTTCTTCAGAGGTCCGTTATCGACTGAATAATACTGCGAAACAGTACCGTGCCCCCCAGGCACCTGTGGTAGACTGAATAATTCCTCTGGCTATCATGCTCAATTTATTTGGTTTACAAAAAATAAACAAAAATGGCTTCTTTTCTGAAATTATCTTCTGAACCAACCGTGGTATTTTTATGAGAAAATAATCATCTTACAGCTTTTAGTCTAAACGTTTCAAGTCTGTTTATTATTTAAGAATCGCATCGTGAGAACCTATTTTAATTAATTTAAATCGCTCCTCCAATCGCGTGGGTAGACGTTTCTTTTTGCCTCTACTCCCACTCCGTGAGTCTGTGAAGCCCCTTTAATATATCGCTGACATGGCTCATCTGTTAGGCATAACTCTTAGAAACTTTTGTCATCGATAAAATTCTAATTTCCAAAATGAGTGTTCTCCGTGGAAAGATCCTTTAATAATATTGCATATTTTAGCCAATATCAATAATTTCTGCTAATTTCCTGCCTGCAGCGGTGCCATTTTATCGCTTAGTTCGCACTTCTCTGTTTCATCTGCTGTCTTCGTCTTGAATGGAAACTTTATAAGGTTATATATATATCGTGCGTCAACTCTTTTCTGCCTCACTAGCAATGACATCATATGCAGCTGTGTCTTCTTGCTTAACTCTTATCTTATTGATTCATGCGTCACCTAGACGTGCATTTAGCATTAACCCTTTCGGTTCTTTTAAATTTCTACCCAACTCTATATTTCCTTAGTTCTCTTGACTTAAACTAGTATGGGTTTAACGCCTGTGCCAAAGTCCACTTGGGTACACTATGGCAATAATGAAAGAAATTAGACCCATTTTCAAAGATTTGTCTTCCAGTGGTCTTTTGAAGCGGTGTGTGGTTAGTTACACACAGAATAGTAACGAATCTCTGAATGCCAAAATATGGAAAATATGCCCTAAAACAGGATTCTGTGGCCAAAAAAATGTGTTGATAGCAGCAAAGGATGCAGCCATCACATTCAATGTTGGGATGAACGGAAGACTGAAGGTTCAAAAAGAAATGGGACTGGACCCAAGAGCTTACTGCATTCAAGGACTGAATCAGAAGGATGTCAGAAGAATTCAGTCAGCTGTGAAGAGGGCACTTGAATACACAAAAGAAGCCAGGAGATGCAGAAAGAGGCTCCAATTGCAGGAAGAACGAAAGAAACATGATATTGAAGGAGTGACTTATGGACCAGGGCAGTTTTGAATGGTGAGGGGTCCGAAAGTTGTATTATTCTTATGCCAACATTTTTATAGCTGTTTTCCTGAAAACTATAATTTTTAATACCGTTTTCACCATAATTCTGTTATTATTCTATGGATTATGATGATTCTTTCAGGGTTTCCTCCCATAAGGCTGTACTACAATATGTAGGTCATTAGGATTTATATTTATTTTTATACTGTATTTTTTCTTAAAAAAAATAACTATTTTCAGCTGCTCTGAATAAATATAAAAAGTACTTAATATACAGTTTATGCTAGTGATTGAGGAACATTTTGAAGGTGCAGATGTAATACACACCTTAAAAAAGAAAAGTAGAAAATTTATCGGGATATAAAAGGGAAACGATGATGCATGGCAAAAAAATTGGCAAATTTCGAAAATTCTCTAAACAATTCTTATGATAGGAATTTTGACACTTTAAAAGTTGCTTTTGGTTTCCACAACCTTGCCATTACTGTGATACACATTATCATATGTCAACAATATTTTAGCATGTTCAACAATCGAATGAATATTGATATTTTTTCCCTCTCTTAAGCTGGACGTCCCCACTTAACATGTCCCAGGCATTATCATCATTATCATTAAATGGATTATGCCTTTCAGGGAATATCTCTCATGCTCAATTTTTATTCAAACGAAAATATGATGGTAACTCTGCTAGTCAGGACATCCCGTACAAGCAGCGTGAAATGAAGGAGTTGCGTGACGCGACCATTACACTGTGTCACATGCCTAGCTTAGTTTCCAGAACTAGAACTAGAATTCTAATCATCTTGGGATATCATTAAATGAAACCTTTCACTTTCATTTCAACAAATGATTTTTGCACGACCGAGAAAGTTTCTGAATTAGTAAATTAATTTCAGAAAATATCGTATCAATAAATGAGCTTTGGTACGCTAATCGTTTCAACAAATTAACTTTGGTGAGGAGTTGTGCACACGTCTGCGATGGTATATATATAATTCTAATTCAGAAATACATTCAACAACAAATATTAGAGGATAACTGACTTTGCTAACAAGAATGATTCACATCCAACATTACTAGTTATCATACAATAATAAGAAAGAATACTTTTCCTGTTGTCCACTTACTCATTTATATGATTTCCACTTGCGTCACTCTCTTCACCATGAGTTTCTTCTGTTATATCCTAGCAACAAGAATGGACCATTAATTAATTTGCTATCATATTACGCTTATACACAATCAATAACAAATAATTTAACTTTACAGCACAGTACAACTTCGAGTAAGGATTTATCAGCTGTTCAACTAACTGAAATGACTATCTTATTCTTAATCTCGATCATATCTTACTGCATTATGCACATCTCATCTAGATCATGACTATTCAAAGACATCATTCCTTTGTAGGTCAAATAAATTGAAGTGTGTAATGTGGAAACAGAACTTTACAGGAAGTAACGCCTATGTACGTCAAATTGCCAGGTGAATATGAGACTTTTGTGACTTAGAAAACAAAATAACCAGACATGGACGAAACAAAGAAAATATAAATGTATGTTGGCACATGCAAGGAAGGCATTTCTACAGAAAAGGATTATTTGACATCGAATATAGATTTAGGTGTTAGGAAGTCTTATTGAAAGCCTTTGTCTGGAGTATGGCACTCAATGGAAGCGCAACTTAGACTGTTGGAGCAGTAGAAAAGAGGAGAATGGAATGGATTGAAATGTGGTATTACAGGAGAATGATAAAGATCAGATTGGTATTAAGGAGAGTGGGGGAGGACAGATGTTTCTGGCGAGTGTTAATGAAGAGTGGAGATTGGTAGGACACATACTAAGACAACCAGAATAGCAAAGATAGTTATGGAAGGAAGGGTCGAGGAGAAGAACGGTAGACCAAGGTTAAAATATGTTAAACAGATTGCCTCGGATGTAGGGTGTGGTAACTATGTAGAGATGAAATGATTAGCTCAGGACAGAGAGGCATGGAGGGCTGCATCAAACCAGTCAAAAGACTGAAGACTCAAACAACAACAACACTCTTGCCACTCTCAAGCGCACAGAACTTGTGCAAAAATCAGTGCTTCAAAACACAAAATAATCACCTCTGGGAAACAATCGTGCCTGTGTTGGAACTGTTCTTTACCTCAGTTCTCTAACTCATTTTTTAATACATCGACACAGAGTGCAAATAGTGTAGATAGTGACGTAACACCCTCGGATAGCAAAGCATTGTCCATTTTTTCCTTCAATGCTCGAAGTGTAACATGTCCCTCCAAACAACCGGACCTGCGTTCTTGTCTCACAGCACTTAATCCGTCAATTGTGTGTTCAGGGGAGACATGGCTGAAAAAATCCACTAACGACCCAGAAATATTTCCGGTAACATACACCATGTTCCGCAAAGATCGAACCTGGACATCAGGGGGAGGGGTACTAATAGCCATGAAACCTGAGTTAAGGCCTGTTCGCCAACGGGAGCTTGAAACTGATGCTGAGGCTGTGTGGGTGGAATTCACGTGTGCAAACAATACATTTCTAATAGGCTCTGTATACCGTGCTCCAAATTCAACTCGGCACATCAATGATGAACTATTGGAGTCCCTCCGTCGTGTACAATACATCCAGCACAAATACAAGGCCATTTACATAACAGGCGATTTTAATTTAGAAATAGACTGGCAAAACTCTCCTCCCACTCCCAAGGATCCCATTGCTAATGAATTCCTTACCGCATTCTACGATTTATTCCTTGACCAATTAATAACCGAAGCAACTCGAATCACACAAACTACACGCTCCACAATAGACCTATTCCTCACAAGCCTTCCTTCCTCCGTACAGAAAGCTGAAGTCATACCCGGTTTCAGTGATCACGCAGCCATCTTTACCACATTGCATTACAACAAACCACGCAGCAAGAGCACAGTGAGGACAGTATACAATTACAAAAAGGCAGACTGGAAACTGCTATCATCTTTATTCCTCAAACACCTTCCCACCCCATGTATTCTGGACACCAGCGACATCAACTCAGTGTGGCACGCCTGGCGAAATTGTTTCTTTGAATGTGTGGATATAGCTATACCGAAAATAACCATTAGTGGGAAGAAAAATTCTCCTTGGGTGACGAAGGAAGTCATTAAAATGATTAGGAAAAGGAACGTTTTATACAAGAAATGGAAAAGTTGCTCAACCGACATCATGTGGGAAAAATACAAGAACATCAGGAAACAAACAAAGAAATTAATTCGCGAAACATACGACAATTATATCCACAAAATAAGCAGCACCAGTGAAATGTGGAAATTTTTGTCCAGAAGACGCGGCACCGCTGCGCCAGCCTCATTTCACTGTAACGGTAAATTCCTAAGTGCACCCCAAGATATTGCAACAGCGTTCAGTGACAGTTTCAAGCAGAACTTTTCTAAGCCGGGTATGACCATGAACCTGCTTCTGCCAAGGTCATCACTTCCACCCCTCCCACTCTCCAACCTGTACTTCACAACAACTGAGGTGATTCAGAGCCTACGGAAGATTAGACCACATGCGGCGACCGGCCCAGATGATGTTCCCGGACGGATCCTGCTGCAGTGTACGGAAGCATTAGCGCCCTCTCTGTGTGCGTTATTCAACCTGTCTATCAACCAAGGTTCTGTTCCGTGTGAGTGGAAATGTGCTAACGTGGTGCCAATATATAAGCAAGGTGACAGAGAAGATGTTGCAAATTACAGACCGGTGTGTCTAACATCTATAATTTGTAAATGTATGGAGCGGCTAGTAGCAAACAGTGTGCTGGAATTCCTACGGGAGAACAATCTGCTCGATCCAAATCAGCACGGTTTTCTTCCGGGTCGTTCTTGCACTACTCTATTGACAAAGGTCATTGATGAGTTTCAGTTCTACTTGAATCAGCCAGAAGTGAAACAAGTGGACTGTATTGCACTGGATTGGGCTAAGGTCTTCGATCAAGTGTCTCATGAAAGACTTTTGTTAAAGCTACAGCAGCTTAACATACGGGGTAGCTTACATGCATGGGTGAGGTCATTCCTAGAGGGTCGAACACAGTGCGTGGTGTACGGAGGAGCTCGATCGCAGGCTGCTCAAGTTACTTCTGGAGTGATTCAGGGCTCTGTGATCGGACCTCTTCTCTTCACTATATATGTGCTCGATCTTCCTGGTTGTGTCACCTCATCAATGTCACTATATGCAGATGACACCGTGCTATACAGGGGCATTAAATGTGAAGAAGATTCCCTCTGTCTTAAATCAGATCTGGACAACTTACCGCTGTGGTGTTCTGTGAATAATTTAAATATAAATGTACAAAAATGTAAATACATAAGAATAACCAGGTCACAAAAACCCATTGAGAATGAATACAAAATTATGAACAGTGTCATCCCACAGTGCACAAACTTAAAGCTATTAGGGGTAACAATCTCCGACACCCTGAATTGGAACATTCAAAGTGAAGTGGCAAGATGTAAGGCCACCAAAGTTCTGGGTTTCTTGTACAGAAACATGAGAGGTTGTAAACCTAGAGCCTTCAGGATGGCTTACACATGCATGGTCCGTCCAATATTAACGTACGGCTTACCTGCTTGGCATCCCACTACAGCGGAAAACATAAACAAGCTCCAGCGTGTACAGCGCCGCGCAGAGAGGCTAATAGATCGTTATCCCCCTTCCCCTTTGTCAAAATTTCCATCTATAGAGGCAACAGCCAAACAAATTGATCTAATTTTTCTTAAAAAATCCCTTACAAGTTCCATTAATATTGACCCTTTTTGCCGACTGTCATTGGCATATCGCTCAGTTCGGAGAGGACGAGGTGTAACCCTCGTTCCGCCCTTCGCACGTAGCAATGCTTACCTGACAGGTTTCTACGGCCGCTCTGCACGGTTATGGAACGCGCTGCCAGGGGATGCCAAGATCTTGCCTCTTCGGAAATTCAAGCCGTACGTAAAAAGGTACATTGTATAAATAAACGTATGTATGAGTGATTGATTGTCTCGCTGAATGAATGAATGAATATCTGAATGGAATGAATGAATGAATGTATCGAGTGATTGAGGTTATGAAAGTGCGTGCGTGAGAGAGTGAGTGAACAGGAAAATGTACTATGTCAATATTCTAAATATGTAAATACTGCAAATATCTTTGTAAAACTTGTAAATATTGTTAAAACAAATGTAGATGTAAGCTGTGCCTGTGGAGCATGAACTATGTATGTGGGGCTTGCCCTTTTTCACTAGGCCTTCCATACTTCGTGTACGATTTATGGTAAATAAATAATAATAATAATAATAATAATAATAATAATAACAACAACAACAAAGGTGAAATATAATGCGACAAGCCAACATGCATTATCATGTGTTCTCTGCTTAAGGCTGGCCTGGATGGGGTCTCGTACCACTCCTTTGTTTAGAATGCAGTAAATAAGTCGACCCCGGATCATTCGGTGTATTTATACCATGAAAATACTTCTTTTGAAAAATACAAAGTTCACAAAAGGCAACTCATACACGCGATAGTGCCAAGGATACGCTGGCTTCACATAATGTACCCTTCACCTATGAGAACTAAGTGCCAAGGATACGCTGGCTTCATATAATGTACCCTTCACCTATGAGAATTAAGATATATCCTCCATTACCTCAGAGAATAGAGCAACACACACACAGAGAGGGAGGTCATGGGTTTGAGTCCAGCACTAATCAGACAATGTAAAGCTTACCATCCAGCTAGACGTCTAGTACTTTCCATACTTTACACAAAATAATAGCAGACATGTTCCGTATGTCATCAGTACGGTCTGAATACACAATTCTATAATCCCTAAATAGCATTGGTAAGAAGCAGACGGCGATCAGGTCATGTCCTCTATGAGATGCAACAAGTAGTAACTCAATAACGTACTCACCTCTTTCAAATCTCCACTACTCGCAAAAGATGGAGTTTCTGTTTTGACGCATGGAACAAACTCTGGTATCGAGGATTCTTCTATCTTAATATCCTTAGTGAGATGAGTGTCATCCTGCAGAGAAATTACTTGTTTCACAAACACGTTCCTTTGCATAGATGGAATTAAATCTTACACGATACCATCAGTTTGATTATCTTCCAAACATAATGCGACATACAAGACCTAGATCAGAAATTTTGTAGAGAATGGCAGTTCTGTTCTCAGAGTAAACACCCCAGACTTGGGTAACTTCATCCGCTGATCTCCATACATATTTGTCCCCGTTCAATTGTTCGTAAACCGTGATGTTTGTCAGACCACGTGAAAACACCGATATTGTAAGCTGAGTACAATATTACGAAGTCAGGGTTTGGAAAAAGGCAGTTGTGAAGGCTGTGAAAGAATCGAGCGAGCCGTGAATTCCATTGGAAACAGGAGATCAAAATAAGGATTGAAGAAGCAGACAATACAATAAATTGAGTTAGACATTTACAGTACATTGTATGGAAATACTTCGAACAACGCGGAGGAAAATAGGAAGAGGAAGTAGCTGATTGCCTACAGAACGGATAAGCCAGAAAGGCTACACTAAGCACAAAAAAGTACTTGGCGAACGCCTGAGAGGCGGATACGGAGAACCTCAGTGTATAGAATTGAGTATAAGTAGAGGAATAGAGTGCAAACGATTTCTCATTGAGTGTGGAATACGCGAAGTTGCGCGTTCGACGATTTAATACAAATGTTTGTGTATTTATTGAAATTTGCGAACTATCAGTGCAAGGTCAATTTGCGATAGTTTGAGTGCATGTGATAAAACTGGAAAGTGCTACACAGAGTTCAAATAAGGATCAAAATTATGTGTTGTACTGGGTAAATTAATTGTAGGACGCAATGAAAGCATGATTACTCCAATAAAACCTGATATAAGTGACAGAGAATTGTTATGGTGTTGTAGCCATTCTTCAGTGTTGCCTTAGTGAACAAAAGCTCGGTGATTTTCAGTCGGTCAACACGAATGTACCCAAATGAGATGGATTATTCCCCAATCCTGAAAAAATACACGAGATTAATAAACACACTTGGAAGACCAGTTTCGACCGTCAAGCGATCATCATCAGATCCATTACACTTAGGCTATAAAATCTATGTCTGAAAGTATGGGTGAAAATATTTACAATATGAACACTTGTTTAGTTGCAGTATTAGTTCAGATAATACAACTCGTCAATATTTGTTAGTTGTTGTCTTTTTGATGTTTTGTTGAGATACTAGAAGTGATGATTGACCTCCGGAATTTGCCTGTTCGGAGTGAATATGTGTTTGTTGTAGATGGTCAATTCAGATTGTATCGTACAGGCTACTTATCTGGTTGAGTCTTTCGCAGTCCTGTTGAGAGCAGTTCACGTGGTCAGTGGTTGCACTCGAATGAATGGAAATACCTGTGAGTGAGGGTCCGTTATCTCGCTGGGCTGTTCCCCCTCTCGCATTCCTAAGTCGTCGGATTTTTAAGAGCGTTAAAATCCCTCAGTGTACCTTCCTTCGGAGGGGAAGTTAAGCCGACCAGCCCATGTCATAGATTTATAGCACGTAAAAGAAGCTTCCACTAACTCCAAATGTGTGAAGCTAAATTTGTAGTCAGATTTGATAAACACGATATTAGTTCCAACGTTCACCACCAGGTGCCCGCCAAGGTGGAATCTAGTAGCCAAGTTCGCGGCTAGGTGTCGTTGACGGTGGCATTTGGTAGCAAAAGTAGGAACTACTTAAAATTGATCGTGTGCACTCCTTACCTGAATCACAGATAACACACGTTAATACAGCCATCACAATTAACACCAGATATCAGACAGATTCTACACACACCTAAAGTACACGAGGCTACATGACCACATTGTTACAGCCCCTAACTGAGGAACCAACCAATCTTGGAGCTACGAAGCAGGACATCATTTTGTCACAATGGCCTTTAACATGACAGAGGTCGATTTGAATATTGCTCGTTACTGCATCCACTATCATGTTCTTAATTTGTGCCATGGACGAAACAAAGTGGTCGTTTACGTCTGGAAGAAGTTCATGTAAACACAACACATAATGTGGAGGTGTACATTGGATACAATTTGATACATTAACTACTGGGTCGCATAACCGGCATTTTCTCATCCCACTTAGCTAATGAGACATATCCGATTTAGCGCCGAGTTCATGCAACTTGTTCTTGGCAACGCTGCACGTATTACGGCGTTGCCAGAGCCTAGTATCTAAACTCGCATTTCTATTAAACCTATTGGCGGGACTAGGTTTTGCTAGATAAACATTTGTCGTGAATGTCGACAAGGAACCGCATGCCGACCTCCAAGTGGGGCATTTTTCATCACTCTATATAACTTTCAGTATAGGTGATTAAAACTCAACCAATGAGATGGCATCTTTCTATCATCGAAATTTACTTTCACAAATGTCAAATACACCTCATCTCAGATTTACGAAAAGTTGGCCATATAATAGACCATCAATCTCGTCCATGGCTTAAATAGGATTCGAGAAATGAAAGAAATATGTTTAAAAATTTCGAACTGATGCCATTTTGAATTATTTAACACAATTGAACATGTGATGTATCTACACAAAACTCTCTCGAGTGATTAGATGACCAGAAATGTAACTTAGAATAGTAAATAATCTCACTGAAGCAAAGCCATTGTTTGTACTTAATAATCTTCTAGCACCTTAAAAAATTTCAGTGTAATTGTTTAAATAGTTTGAGAGATATTGTGAACCAGTGGAATCTGGAATACAACGCATGGTTTTGTTCTCAACAGGTTATTTCAAGTCCTATAGCTTAACTCACTATACTACGCTCTATGTAGGTATGTCTACCCCGTATTATTCCAGTTTCCAACGGGGTTGTAATTGAGAAGAGGAGAAATTGCATGGTATTTACGGTCGGATTCCCTTCCTGACGCCAACGTCAAGAGATGATTTAATGAGAGATGAATTGAATGAAGGTGAATGGAATTGGGCAAGGAAAAGGAAGAAAGCGGCCTTGTTCTATCAGAAGGTACCGTCCCAGCATTTGCCTGGAGATGATAATGGGGAAACAACGGAGAACAATTACAAGGACGGCCATCTGTGGGGCTCGAACCCCCGTCTACCGAGTCCACAGAGAGCTTGTTCCCAAGGCCTAGCGAGCGTAGCTACCGCTGTCGGTAACAGCTTTCTTGGGGTCGCCGGAGCCAACCAGGCTCATTTTAGTTTTGGCCGGGGATTTAAGACCGGATTCCCTTCCTGACGCCACGTGATTTTTCGGGTGAAAATTCCACTATTACTTCGATCACATGAACGCGATGTAAAACATTCGCACTGTCGCCATATTGAGTATATGGAGATAATTGAATTATATTAGATGCCAGTGAAATAAAGATGGTCGACCGTGCCAAGTTTCACCACACTAGGAAGAATAAATCGCGAATAAATTCGATTGAAATTCATTAATATTGCTTGACCGCCATGTTAGTTTTATACGTGACAGGTCACGTGGGTAATTTTATCATAATATTGTCAATCACCGTACAAATTATCAGTGTGATATCTGCAACAGACTCGGAGATATAAAGTACCGGTGAAATATTTCGCATGGTTGCCATGTTGCATTAGTGAACCCTGTTAAAATTTAAAACGCACGTTCGAAGTCGGACGAGGTAGTAGTATACTATCACCGAGTTTAACACGATGAAAATTGGATAAAAATGCATCCTAACTTCGTACATGATACACATAAATGAGAAAAGTTCAAAGAATACCCTTAATAATAGCAGAATAAGGACCTTAGAAGGGAGCAGTTGAGCCAGACATGGAGCAGCTCATATCCTCCCCAACCTACTGCACTTCTTCAACCAATCCCTCAGCAGTCTATTTACATGCCTAAAGGGTACAAACCATACCGGGGATTGTGCCTGCAGAGTGTACTTGATACCAGTCCAAAGGGTACAGAACATACCGGGGATTGTGTCTGCAGGGTGTACTTGGTACGAGCCTAAAGGGTACAAAACATACCGGGGATTGTGCCTGCAGACTGTACTTGGTACGAGCCTAAAGGGTACAAAACATACCGGGGATTGTGCCTGCAGAGAGTACTTGGTACGAGCCTAAAGGGTACAAAACATACCAGGGATTGTGTCTGCAGGGTGTACTTGGTACCAGTCTAAAGGGTACAAACATACCGGGGATTGTGTCTGCAGGGTGTACTTGGTACGAGCCTAAAGGGTACAAAACATACCGGGGATTGTGCCTGCAGTGTACTTGGTACGAGCCTAAAGGGTACAAAACATACAGGGGATTGTACCTGCAGAGTGTACTTGGTACGAGCCTAAAGGGTACAAAACATACCGGGGATTGTGTCTGCAGGGTGTACTTGGTACCAGCCTAAAGGGTACAAAACATACCGGGGATTGTGTCTGCAGGATGTACTTGGTACGAGCCTAAAGGGTACAAAACATACCGGGGATTGTGCCGGCAGGGTGTACTTGGTACGAGCCTAAAGGGTACAAAACATACCGGGGATTATGCCTGCAGGGTGTACTTGGTACGAGCCTAAAGGGTACAAAACATACCGGGGATTGTGCCTGCAGAGTGTACTTGGTACGAGCCTAAGTGGTACAAAAGATACAGGGAATTGTGCCTGCAGAGAGTACTTGGTACGAGCCTAAAGGGTACAAAACATACCGGGAATTGTGTACTTAGTACGAGCCTAAAGGCAACAAAACATACCGGGGATTGTGTACTTGGTACGATCCTAAAGGGTGGTTATGTGAAGAACAGCCCAAGTTCGTTCTCATAAACGGGAGAAAGCATCAGGCAATGCCTGGACAAAATAACTACTGTGAAAGAAGCTATTAGACTGAATATTTTGGGCTAGGGGAGTGCGGCCTGGTTCCTTATACTCAACTTTAAGTTTAAATTTAACACTGAACATTTAAGCATTAATATAATATAAACTTTATTTGTTGTTTGACACAAGTGATAAATTCTATACATTACTGGAAACCCTTTGGGTTTAAAAATTAGTAGGTTGGCACAACTTGGTGCTATTTACAAGAGTTCATTTTAAAGACACACTATTTTGAAAACAATTGCACTTGCAAGCAATATTAAAACCATTAAAACATGTAAGATTATTGATAAAAATAGAGAATAAAAGAACGTAACTTATCTTCCGTTGCTATTCATGTTGACTAGAGAGGTTCATTGCTGCAGGTCGGCCGTGGCCAGAGCTTGCTGGTTTGCTGTTGTAGTTTATAGTTTACGAACACTATACTTTGTGATTTCGATGTCCAGCATCTCGAAATAAAGTATCGGCTTGAAGAAAGGTTCTTCTTTAGAACCAAAGTTCACTGAAGAGCGAAAGTAACAAGCAAGCTTTCATCTTGCGTAGCGGTGAGAACTGTGATCTGAGCCTGGCAACAGCTCATCTAGTTGTGGCTTTGATGCGTAGTAATCTCCAGCGTAGCGGTGTGACGTGCTGAGTACACCGTCTTATGTTGAAGCATGCCGTTAGGTATTTGCCCCATGGAACGAAGCTTTGGAAGACTCCATGAAGTGATGCGGTACTGTCGTGCTGGATCTGGCGTGCTGGATCTGACTCTTGAAGAGGAGAACTGCTTCTTAAATAGGGCGTAGAACAATCGAGAAATCAGCACTGGCTGGCGGCGACTGATTGGCTAAAGCGGAGATGTGACGACAGTCCTTCACGTAGCGGCTAGGCGAGAAGCACACTTGGCAGTAGTGAACTTGTGGCTCGGAGAGTCAACATCTATGAACAAGCTGAGGTATGTGTCTTAGAAATTTTGTTTGTTACGAGTAATCACTCGAAAATTACATTATATATTATAAACATAAATGTGATTAAATACATTAATAGTTCGGTGGTCCCAAAGCATTTGACCGACAAATGCGGCATAAGAAATAAACACACATTAAAAACATCACGAAAGTGATCATGCTCCGAGACCCCCGAAAGAAAACAATCAAAGAATCATCTGGAAAAAACATGAACAACAATGAAAGAGGATGACACTAAGCCTCAACAGGCAAAATAGCAACCATAGAAATTGGTCTAGTATAGACTCCTTTACTAGTGAGAACATCTACAACTCTCACATGATTATCACGACCCAAATGGCAGTGAGTTACCCTACCAATATTCCATACGAGGGGGGGACTTGGATCTCGCAAAAGAACCATATCTCCCACTCGCACATCAGACCGGGAAAGCCGCCACCTCTCTCTCCTGTTAAGTGAGCCGAGATACTCCAGCTTCCAACGGCGCCAAAAGGAGTTTCGCAAAGATTCTAACTTTCTCCAGAAAATAGGCAACCCGAGATCACAGCGTCGACTCAGCAAAGGAGGCGTAGAAGCTAAAGAACAGCCTATTAAAAAATGACCAGGTGTTAAGGGAAGAAGATCCTTAGGATCGTTAGACAAAGGCGTGAGCGGCCTAGAATTTACGATACCCTCAACCTGAATAATTAAAGAATTGAATTCCTCATAGGAAAGGATGGCTGAACCAAGGGTTTTCTTCAGCTGTCTCTTCGTGAGCTATATGCAAGATTCCCAACGACCACCATGATGGGGGGCGTAAGGGGGAGTGAAATGCCATTTGAATCCCTTAGCATGAGAAAAAATAGAAAACTGTTCCTTAGCAGAAGGGGAGGTAAGCGCAGTTTTCCAAAGATCAAAAGTACTAACAAAAATTTTTGCGTTATCTGAGAAAACCTCGGAGGGAACACCCCTTCTAGCGGCAAATCTAGAAAAGGCTGCTATAAAATAAGGAGTAGAAGCACTTGTAACCAACTCAAGGTGAATGGCTCCTGTCACCATGCACACAAATAAAGAAATATAAAGTTTACATAACAACTTTCGCTTAGATAAAGGGGAATTAACTTGATAGACATAAGGCCCAGCATAATCGATACCCGTAAGGGCGAAAGGCTTACTAGGTTCGGAACGAAAATATGGCAAGTTTCCCATAATTTGCGTGATTGGCGGGGGCTTAGATTTGAAACAAGGTATACATTTCCGAATAACAGAAGAAACTTCATGAACACCGTTAATGAGCCAATATTGCTCGCGAATTAAACAAAGCAAAGTGCGGGTGCCAGCGTGCAAATTCTGATAATGACATTTCTTTACGATGAGAGTAGTAATAGGATGTCTAGAAGGGAGAATGATGGGATGTTTTTTCTCATCTGAGTAACTAGAATATTCTAGCCTGCCCCCCACTCTTATTAATCCATCTTGGTCCACAAAAGGGGTGAGAGGTAACAGCCTACTAGACTTCGGTAAAGCTTTTTTGCTTAAAAGTGTCTGATACTCAAGAAAGAATACTTCTTGTTGCATAAGAAACAAGATTCTACGAGTAGCAAATTCCAATTCCATTTTAGTGAGAAAGGGTTGCGGCTTCACAGGCTCATCAAGAACAAGAAATTTCCATCGAAATAAATATGCTACCACACGAATTAATTTATTAAATGAAGAGTAACGCTGAAAAAGACTAGTAGCAATAGAAGTTAGAAAAAGGGAAGCGGTAGCAATGCGAGCATCAGGAACATCTTCTGCGAGCGGATTAGATGAACGAGGCCAACAAGAGAAATCCTGACTGAGCCACGCCGGACCATTCCAGTATAATTTAAAAGAAATTAATTTCTTGGGCAAGCAGCCACGTGAAATTATATCAGCGGGGTTTTCCTTCCCCGGAACATGATTCCATTGGTCAAAATGAGACAACTCTTGTATTTTAGAAACGCGATTAGCCACAAAAGTGGTCCAATGTGAAGAAGGTTTTGAAAGCCAAGCTAACACGATGGAAGAATCACTCCAAAACCATGTGCTCGAAAATTTCAAATTTAAACTGATTTTTAATTTACTGGCTAATTCCACAGCCATTACAGCAGAACATAATTCCAATCTAGGCAAAGATATGGATTTGAGTGGGGCTACCTTTGATTTTGCACAAATTAAATTGGAAAATCCGGGTAAAGTATTGGAAGGGCGGCCTACTAAGTAGGCGCAGCAACCATATGCCTTTTCAGAACTATCTGCAAATATGTGCAAATCGAAATACTGACATGAAAGGTCCGAAATTAAAGTGCGAGGAATAGAAATTTGAGAAAGATCTAACAAACTCTTGCGGTATTTCAACCACTCATCCAAAAGGGGGGAGGGTACCTGTTCATCCCAACCAATTTTCAATAACCAAAGTTTTCGCAAGAAAATTTTTGCAGTAATAACCACCGGAGCAATGTACTGCAATGGATCAAAAACTTTTGCTATTTCTGATAATAATTGCCTTTTCGTTCGAGGGTGAAACTCAGATAAGTGTACCTGATAGGAAAAGGTATCAGAAGAAGAAGACCAAAAAACACCCAAGGTTTTAATAGCTGATTCCTCAGTAGGAAGCGCAACACATTTATCAACAGGAGTTACTTGTGAAAAGTTAGATAAAAATTCGGTTGAGTTCGAGTTCCACTTATGAAGGGTAAACCCACCACCGGAAAGAAGAGAGTTTAAATCTTCACAAACACGAAGTGCTTCAGAAATACTAGAAAAGGAATACAGAAAATCATCTACATAAAATGCAGTTTTCAAAACTTCAGAAGCTAGAGGATGAAAAAGATGACCATCTTGTTCGGCCAACATGTGAAGAGATCGTATTGCGAGAAACGCAGACGGCTTAAGACCGTATGTCACTGTTCTTAAACGAAATATTTTTATAGGTTTTGCATTGTCATCTCGCCACAAAATTCTTTGCAAATCACGTTGTTCTGAATTTACTAGAATTTGCCTATACATTTGCTTGATGTCAGCAAGAACAGCAATGGGGAATAGACGAAAGTTAAGTAAAACTGAAGTAAGATCTGTCTGAATAGCGGGTCCAGAATGCAGAGTGTCATTGAGAGAAACACCATTAGCATCTGGAGATGACCCATTAAAAACTACTCTTATCTGTTCTCGGGTGGAAGAATTTTTCCAAACCGGATGATGATTAAGATATACTATTTCTTTAGGAGGATTACTAATTTCTTCAGATTTTGGAACTACTTCCATGTGATTCGCTGATTCGTATTCTTCCATGAAGGAAGTATACTGAGTTTTTAAGAGAGCATCCTTTTTAAAGCGATTTTCAATTGCGAATAAAGCTTTAAGAGCTCTGGAATGTGATTCTGTAATAACAGGGGGGTTAAAAATGCGAGGAAGAGTAACCACGAATCTGCCTTCAGTAGTGCGAACAGTGGTTTCTACATAGTGTGTTTCACAGATCTCATTATTGCGAGAATGAGGTGAGGTAACTTGAATATCCTCACTGTCCCAGAACTTAATTAATTCTTGATTTAAATCAGCACCAACAAAATAACAATGAGATTTTTGTTGAACTGGGTTGCGGTATATTTGCCCAGTGGCAATCCAACCAAAATCAGTTCTACGAAAGAAAACATCACGGGCAACTTTAACCTTTTCTGGATGTAAACATTGCCAAAAAATGCTGGCACTTAAAAGAATTTCTACAGATGAAGCTCTGTTGAAATTCGGATCTGCAAGTTGCAAATGATGCGGAATATTCCAACCCTGGACTTGAAAAGAAGTAATGGGGGTGTCATTACCTATGGAATTGATAATTAAAAAATCTAAATTTAAATGAATGCCGAGATTATTGGAATCTTTTACATCCACTTTAGCATAACTCAGAGATTGCGATTTGGAACCATTAATTCCTGTAACTTCTATAGAAGTAGGGCATATTTGTAGACCTAACTTGCGAACTAGCGATTCACTGATAAAATTGTTAGTTGCAGCATTATCTAACAATCCCCTTACAGAAACCCATTTTCCGTGAACATTCTTCACTAGAATTTGGACAGTGGACAATAAAACTTGAGTTTTACTGAACGAAATAGAGCTTTGAGTAAAAGACTGAGCGTTATTCGGCGAAGTCTCAGAATTAGATTTAGCGGATGAACTATTGGTTGCTGATGACCGCGATCTTTCATGTCTATGCAGGAGAGTATGATGCTTTGCTTTACAGTGAAAACATAACCGTTCAGAATGACAATTGCTTATCATATGTGTCCCTGATAGGCAATTGAAGCAGTGCTTGTGGGTGGTAATTAATTTGCGTCTTTCATCCACAGATAAAGATTTAAATTGAGCGCACTGGTACAAGTTATGCGGTTGTTGACACAAAACACAAGTTTGTGCTTGATTGGAAGACCGAATATTGGTAGAAAAGGCATGCGACCTTAGTACTCTCTGAGTGGGGCTGATGTCCTTACTATTAGAGGGAGGTTTGAAGGTAGAGCTACTCTTTTGGCTGGCTACAGCAGAGAGAATTTGGCATTTCGCCTTTAAGAATTTAATAATAGCTTCATAAGTACACAATGAATGTTGCGACAGATCTGCTTCCCAATCTTTTAAAGTTTTAGTGTCTAATTTAACAGAAATAAGATGAATCAAAAATAGATCCCAATGGTCAACTGGTTGGTCCAAATTGGCAAGCGCACGAATATGAAGTTCTGCAGCATCGATCAAATTACGAAGCGAGGCAAGATTATCAGCTTGAACAATAGGTAAATTGAATAAACCCTGTATGTGACGTTGAGTTTTTAAACGAGTGTTCCCAAACCGATCTCTGAGAAGTGCCAAAGCTACTTCATAATTTTCATTTGTCAACGTAAGCTCTTGGATGACTTTAAGTGCGTTGCCTTGCAAGGACAAACGCAAATAATGAAACTTCTGTATTGAAGGAAGAGAATCGTTTTCGTGAATCAATGAATTGAATAATTCAAAAAATGGTTCCCATGTAGCTTCATCTCCGGTAAATTTAGGTAATTCTATTTTCGGTAATATAACACGGGAAGGAAAAGAAGAAGATTCTGAAGGAGTTTTCTCCTGCTTTTTCCGCAATGTTAAACTTCTTAAAAGCTGCTTTGCGTCTGCAAACCCCTTATAATATAAATTTTCAACCTCAGAGCGGTCACTTTGCTGGTCGGGATATTGTGTCTCAATATTACTTTGGATCTCGTCATACTTTTCAAAGGCCTGTTCATAACCTTTCAGTCTTTGAGAAATTATGTCACTATTACGTTCTTTTTCCGTGAGCTCATATAGAAAAGTGCGAAAACGCGTGAGTTTGCCCTTGACCGAAGCCCTCGCATTAATGAGTTTTTCGTCCATTGGCATTGTGAAAGTTTGTTGTGAGAGTACTCACGACTTCCCTGTGAACTCGTACAACAGCCTGCCAGAAGAGAGAGAAAGCAGCCTTTCCAACGGTTAAATGTGGAATTTGTTTTTGTGTTTCCTCTTCCAGTGCCAAACATGAACTCCGAGCTGAAACTTTCCAAAAGAATTAGAAATCACAATTTTTGAACAATTTATACACTTAATGTTCAGTATGAGAGAAAAATTTTGTTAATTAGTTTAAATATTAATTTCTGAGAAAGGTTCAATCTACAGACTTGCTTCAACAAATGTTTACAAAACGCACTCCCGGTTATCGGCTCCATTGGTTATGTGAAGAACAGCCCAAGTTCGTTCTCATAAACGGGAGAAAGCATCAGGCAATGCCTGGACAAAATAACTACTGTGAAAGAAGCTATTAGACTGAATATTTTGGGCTAGGGGAGTGCGGCCTGGTTCCTTATACTCAACTTTAAGTTTAAATTTAACACTGAACATTTAAGCATTAATATAATATAAACTTTATTTGTTGTTTGACACAAGTGATAAATTCTATACATTACTGGAAACCCTTTGGGTTTAAAAATTAGTAGGTTGGCACAACTTGGTGCTATTTACAAGAGTTCATTTTAAAGACACACTATTTTGAAAACAATTGCACTTGCAAGCAATATTAAAACCATTAAAACATGTAAGATTATTGATAAAAATAGAGAATAAAAGAACGTAACTTATCTTCCGTTGCTATTCATGTTGACTAGAGAGGTTCATTGCTGCAGGTCGGCCGTGGCCAGAGCTTGCTGGTTTGCTGTTGTAGTTTATAGTTTACGAACACTATACTTTGTGATTTCGATGTCCAGCATCTCGAAATAAAGTATCGGCTTGAAGAAAGGTTCTTCTTTAGAACCAAAGTTCACTGAAGAGCGAAAGTAACAAGCAAGCTTTCATCTTGCGTAGCGGTGAGAACTGTGATCTGAGCCTGGCAACAGCTCATCTAGTTGTGGCTTTGATGCGTAGTAATCTCCAGCGTAGCGGTGTGACGTGCTGAGTACACCGTCTTATGTTGAAGCATGCCGTTAGGTATTTGCCCCATGGAACGAAGCTTTGGAAGACTCCATGAAGTGATGCGGTACTGTCGCGCTGGATCTGGCGTGCTGGATCTGACTCTTGAAGAGGAGAACCGCTTCTTAAATAGGGCGTAGAACAATCGAGAAATCAGCACTGGCTGGCGGCGACTGATTGGCTAAAGCGGAGATGTGACGACAGTCCTTCACGTAGCGGCTAGGCGAGAAGCACACTTGGCAGTAGTGAACTTGTGGCTCGGAGAGTCAACATCTATGAACAAGCTGAGGTATGTGTCTTAGAAATTTTGTTTGTTACGAGTAATCACTCGAAAATTACATTATATATTATAAACATAAATGTGATTAAATACATTAATAGTTCGGTGGTCCCAAAGCATTTGACCGACAAATGCGGCATAAGAAATAAACACACATTAAAAACATCACGAAAGTGATCAAAGGGTACAAAACATATCGTGGATTGTGCCTGCAGAGAGTAGTTGGTACGAGCCTAAAGGGTAAAAAGCATACCGGGGATTGTGCCTGCAGAGTGTACTTGGTACGAGCCTAAAGGGTACAAAACATACCTGGGATTGTGTCTGCAGGGTGTACTTGGTACGAGCCTAAAGGCAACAAAACATACCGGGGACTGTGTACTTAGTACGAGCCTAAAGGGTACAAAACATACCGGGGATTGTGCCTGCAGAGTGTACTTGGTACGAGCATAGAGGGTACAAAACATACCAGGGATTGTGCCTGCAGAGTGTACTTGGTACGATGCTAAAGGGTACAAAACATACCAGGGATTGTGTCTGCAGAGAGTACTTGGTACGAGCATAAAGGGTACAAAACATACCGGCGATTGTGCCTGCAGAGAGTACTTGGTACGAGCCTAAAGGGTACAAAACATACCGTGGATTGTGCCTGCAGAGAGTACTTGGTACGAACCTAAAGGGTACAAAACATACCAGGGATTGTGCCTGCAGAGAGTACTTGGTACTAGCCTAAAGGGTACAAAATATACCGGAGATTGTGCCTGCAGAGAGTACTTGGTACGAGCCTAAAGGGTACATAACATACCGGGGATTGTGCCCGCAGAGAGTACTTGTTACGAGCCTAAAGGGTACAAAACATACCGGGGATTGTGCCTGCAGAGAGTACTTGGTACGAGCCTAAAGGGTACATATCATACCGGGGATTGTGTCTGCAGGGTGTACTCGGTACGAGCCTAACAAAACATATCAGGGGTTGTGCCTGCAGAGAGTACCTGGTACGAGCCTAAAGGGTAAAAACATACCGGGGATTGTGCCTGCAGAGAGCACTTGGTACGAGCCTAAAGGGTACAAAACACACCGGGAATTGTGTCTGCAGGATGTACTTGGTACGAGCCTATAGGGTACTAAATATACCGGGGATTGTGTCAGCAGGGTGTACTCAGTACGAGCCTAATAAAACATATCGGGGACTGTGCCTGCAGAGAGTAATTGGTACGAGCCTAAAGGGTACAAAACATACCGGGGATTGTGCCTGCAGAGAGTACCTGGTACGAGCCTAAAGGGTACAAAACATACCGGGGATTGTGCCTGCAGAGAGAACTTGGTACGAGCCTAAAGGGTACAAAACATACCGGGGATTGTGCCTGCAGAGAGTATTTGGTACGAGCCTAAGCGGTACAAAAGATACAGGGAATTGTGCCTGCAGAGAGTACTTGGTACGAGCCTAAAGGGTACATAACATACCGGAGATTGTGTCTGCAGGGTGTACTTGGTACGATCCTAAAGGGTACGAAACATACCGGGGATGTGCCTGCAGAGTGTACTTGGTACGAGCCTAAAGGGTACAAAACATACCGGGGAATGTGCCAGCAGGGTGTACCTGGTACGATCCTAGAAGGTACAAAACAAAGCGGGGATTGTGCCTGCAGAGAGTACTTGGTACGAGCCTAAAGGGTACATAACATACCGGGGATTGTGCCTTCAGGGTGTACTTGGTACGAGCCTAAAGGCTACAAAACATACCGGGGATTGTGTCTGCAGAGTGTACTTGGTACGAGCCTAAAGGGTACAACACATACCGGAGATTGTGCCTGCAGGGTGTACTTGAGACGAGCCTAAATTATACAACACATCCCGGGGATTGTGTCTGAAGGGTGTACTTGGTACGAACCTAAAGGGTACAAAACATACCGGGGATTGTGCCTGCAGAGAGAACTTGGTACGAGCCTAAAGGGTACAAAACATACCGGGGTTTGTGCCTGCAGAGAGTACTTGGTACGAGCCTAAGCGGTACAAAATATACAGGGAATTGTGCCTGCAGAGAGTACTTGGTACGAGACAAAAGGATAGAAAACATACCGGGGATTTTGTCTGCAGGGTGTACTTGGTACGAGCCTAAAGGGTACAAAACATACCGGGGATTGTGTCTGCAGGGTGTACTTGGTACGAGCCTAAAGGGTACAAAACATACCGGGGATTGTGCCTGCAGAGTGTACTTGGTACGAGCCTAAAGGCTACAAAACATACCAGGGAATGTGTATTTGGTACGAGCCTAAAGGGTACGAAACATACCGGGGATTGTGCCTGCAGAGTGTACTTGGTACGAGCCTAAAGGGTACAAAACATACCGGGGAATGTGCCTACAGGGTGTACCTGGTACGAGCCCAGAGGGTACAAAACAAAGCGGGGATTGTGCCTGCAGAGAGTACTGGGTACGAGCCTAAAGGGTACATAACATACCGGGGATTGTGCCTTCAGGGTGTACTTGGTACGAGCCTAAAGGCTACAAAACATACCGGGGATTGTGTCTGCAGAGTGTACTTGGTACGAGCCTAAAGGGTACAAAACATACCGGGGATTGTGCCTGCAGGGTGTACTTGAGACGAGCCTAAAGTATACAAAACATCCCGGGGATTGTGTCTGAAGGGTGTACTTGGTACGAGCCTAATGGGTACAAAACATACCGGGGATTGTATCTGCAGAGTGTACATGGTACGAGCCCAAAGGGTACAAAACATACCGAGGATTGTGCCTGCAGAGTGTACATGGTACGAGCCTAAATGCTACAAAACATCCCGGGGATTGTGTCTGCAGAGTGTACTTGGTACGAGCCTCAACGGTATAAACCATACCGGGGATTGTGTCTGCAGAGTGTACTTGGTACGAGCCTAAAGGGTACAAAACACACCGGGGATTGCGCCTGCAGGGTGTACTTGGTACGAGCCTAAAGGCTTCAAAACATACCGGCGATTGTGCCTGCAGAGTGTAAATGGTACGAGCCTAAAGGGTACATAACACACCGGGGATTGTGCCTGAAGAGTGTACTTGGTACGAGCCTAAAGGGTACAAAACATACCGGGGATTGTGTCTGCAGAGTGTACTTGGTACGAGCCTAAAGGGTACAAAACATACCGGGGATTGTGCCTGCAGAGTGTACTTGGTACGAGCCTAAAGAGTACAAAACATACCGGGGATTGTGCCTGCAGGGTGTACTTGGTACCAGTCTAAAGGGTACAAACATACCGGGGATTGTGTCTGCAGGGTGTACTTGGTACGAGCCTAAAGGGTACAAAACATACCGGGGATTGTGCCTGCAGGGTGTACTTGGTACGAGCCTAAAGGCTTCAAAACATACCGGCGATGGGGCCTGCAGAGTGTAAATGGTACGAGCCTAAAGGGTACATAACACACCGGGGATTGTGCCTGAAGAGTGTACTTGGTACGAGCCTAAAGGGTACAAAACATACCGGGGATTGTGTCTGCAGAGTGTATTTGGTACGAGCCTAAAGGGTACAAAACATACCGGGGATTGTGCCTGCAGAGTGTACTTGGTACGAGCCTAAAGAGTACAAAACATACCGGGGATTGTGTCTGCAGAGTGTACTTGGTACGAGCCTCAACGGTATAAACCATACCGGGGATTGTGTCTGCAGAGTGTACTTGGTACGAGCCTAAAGGGTACAAAACACACCGGGGATTGTGCCTGCAGGGTGTACTTGGTACGAGCCTAAAGGCTTCAAAACATACCGGCGATTGTGCCTGCAGAGTGTAAATGGTACGAGCCTAAAGGGTACATAACACACCGGGGATTGTGCCTGAAGAGTGTACTTGGTACGAGCCTAAAGGGTACAAAACATACCGGGGATTGTGTCTGCAGAGTGTACTTGGTACGAGCCTAAAGGGTACAAAACATACCGGGGATTGTGCCTGCAGAGTGTACTTGGTACGAGCCTAAAGAGTACAAAACATACCGGGGATTGTGCCTGCAGGGTGTACTTGGTACGAGCCTAAAGGGTACAAAACATACAGGGGATTGTACTTGCAGAGTGTACTTGGTACGAGCCTAAAGGGTACAAAACATACCGGGGATTGGGTCTGCAGGGTGTACTTGGTACCAGCCTAAAGGGTACAAAACATACCGGGGATTGTATCTGCAGGGTGTACTTGGTACGAGCCTAAAGGCTACAAAACATACCGGGGATTGTGTCTGCAGAGTGTACTTGGTACGATCCTAAAGGGTACAAAACATACCGGAGATTGTGCCTGCAGGGTGTACTTGAGACGAGCCTAAATTATACAAAACATACCGGGGATTGTGCCTGCAGAGTGTACTTGGTACGAGCCTAAGCGGTACAAAAGATACAGGGAATTGTGCCTGCAGAGAGTACTTGGTACGAGCCTAAAGGGTACAAAACATCCCGGGGATTGTGTCTGCAGAGTGTACTTGGTACGAGCCTCAAAGGTACAAACCATACCGGGGATTGTGTCTGCAGAGTGTACTTGGTACGATCCTAAAGGGTACAAAACATATCGTGGATTGTGCCTGCAGAGAGTAGTTGGTACGAGCCTAAAGGGTAAAAAACATACCGGGGATTGTGCCTGCAGAGTGAACTTGGTACGAGCCTTAAGGGTACAAAACATACCGGGGATTGTGTCTGCAGGGTGTACATGGTACGAGCCAAAAGGCAACAAAACATACCGGGGATTGTGTACTTGGTACGTGCCTAAAGGGTACAAAACATACCGGGGATTGGGCCTGCAGAGTGTACTTGGTACGAGCCTAAAGGGTACAAAACATACCGGGGATTGGGCCTGCAGAGTGTACTTGGTACGAGCCTTAAGGGTACAAAACATACCAGGGATTGTGTCTGCAGAGTGTACTTGGTACGAGCATAAAGGGTACAAAACATACCGGCGATTGTGCCTGCAGAGAGTACTTGGTAGGAGCCTAAAGGGTACAAAACATACCGTGGATTGTGCCTGCAGAGAGTACTTGGTACGAACCTAAAGGGTACAAAACATACCGGGGATTGTGCCTGCAGAGAGTACTTGGTACGAGGCTAAAGGGTACAAAATATACCGGAGATTGTGCCTGCAGAGAGTACTTGGTACGAGCCTAAAGGGTACATAACATACCGGGGATTGTGCCCGCAGAGAGTACTTGTTACGAGCCTAAAGGGTACAAAACATACCGGGGATTGTGCCTGCAGAGAGTACTTGGTACGAGCCTAAAGGGTACATATCATACCGGGGATTGTGTCTGCAGGGTGTACTCGGTACGAGCCTAAAAAAACATATCAGGGATTGTGCCTGCAGAGAGTACCTGGTACGAGCCTAAAGGGTAAAAAACATACCGGGGATTGTGCCTGCAGAGAGCACTTGGTACGAGCCTAAAGGGTACAAAACACACCGGGAATTGTGTCTGCAGGATGTACTTGGTACGAGCCTATAGGGTACTAAATATACCGGGGATTGTGTCAGCAGGGTGTACTCAGTACGAGCCTAATAAAACATATCGGGGACTGTGCCTGCAGAGAGTAATTGGTACGAGCCTAAAGGGTACAAAACATACCGGGGATTGTGCCTGCAGAGAGTACCTGGTACGAGCCTAAAGGGTACAAAACATACCGGGGATTGTGCCTGCAGAGAGAACTTGGTACGAGCCTAAAGGGTACAAAACATACCGGGGATTGTGCCTGCAGAGAGTATTTGGTACGAGCCTAAGCGGTACAAAAGATACAGGGAATTGTGCCTGCAGAGAGTACTTGGTACGAGCCTAAAGGGTACATAACATACCGGAGATTGTGTCTGCAGGGTGTACTTGGTACGATCCTAAAGGGTACGAAACATACCGGGGATGTGCCTGCAGAGTGTACTTGGTACGAGCCTAAAGGGTACAAAACATACCGGGGAATGTGCCAGCAGGGTGTACCTGGTACGATCCTAGAAGGTACAAAACAAAGCGGGGATTGTGCCTGCAGAGAGTACTTGGTACGAGCCTAAAGGGTACATAACATACCGGGGATTGTGCCTTCAGGGTGTACTTGGTACGAGCCTAAAGGCTACAAAACATACCGGGGATTGTGTCTGCAGAGTGTACTTGGTACGAGCCTAAAGGGTACAACACATACCGGAGATTGTGCCTGCAGGGTGTACTTGAGACGAGCCTAAATTATACAACACATCCCGGGGATTGTGTCTGAAGGGTGTACTTGGTACGAACCTAAAGGGTACAAAACATACCGGGGATTGTGCCTGCAGAGAGAACTTGGTACGAGCCTAAAGGGTACAAAACATACCGGGGTTTGTGCCTGCAGAGAGTACTTGGTACGAGCCTAAGCGGTACAAAATATACAGGGAATTGTGCCTGCAGAGAGTACTTGGTACGAGCCTAAAGGATACAAAACATACCGGGGATTTTGTCTGCAGGGTGTACTTGGTACGAGCCTAAAGGGTACAAAACATACCGGGGATTGTGTCTGCAGGGTGTACTTGGTACGAGCCTAAAGGGTACAAAACATACCGGGGATTGTGCCTGCAGAGTGTACTTGGTACGAGCCTAAAGGCTACAAAACATACCAGGGAATGTGTATTTGGTACGAGCCTAAAGGGTACGAAACATACCGGGGATTGTGCCTGCAGAGTGTACTTGGTACGAGCCTAAAGGGTACAAAACATACCGGGGAATGTGCCTACAGGGTGTACCTGGTACGAGCCTAGAGGGTACAAAACAAAGCGGGGATTGTGCCTGCAGAGAGTACTTGGTACGAGCCTAAAGGGTACATAACATACCGGGGATTGTGCCTTCAGGGTGTACTTGGTACGAGCCTAAAGGCTACAAAACATACCGGGGATTGTTTCTGCAGAGTGTACTTGGTACGAACCTAAAGGGTACAAAACATACCGGGGATTGTGCCTGCAGGGTGTACTTGAGACGATCCTAAAGTATACAAAACATCCCGGGGATTGTGTCTGAAGGGTGTACTTGGTACGAGCCTAATGGGTACAAAACATACCGGGGATTGTATCTGCAGAGTGTACATGGTACGAGCCCAAAGGGTACAAAACATACCGAGGATTGTGCCTGCAGAGTGTACATGGTACGAGCCTAAATGCTACAAAACATCCCGGGGATTGTGTCTGCAGAGTGTACTTGGTACGAGCCTCAACGGTATAAACCATACCGGGGATTGTGTCTGCAGAGTGTACTTGGTACGAGCCTAAAGGGTACAAAACACACCGGGGATTGCGCCTGCAGGGTGTACTTGGTACGAGCCTAAAGGCTTCAAAACATACCGGCGATTGTGCCTGCAGAGTGTAAATGGTACGAGCCTAAAGGGTACATAACACACCGGGGATTGTGCCTGAAGAGTGTACTTGGTACGAGCCTAAAGGGTACAAAACATACCGGGGATTGTGTCTGCAGAGTGTACTTTGTACGAGCCTAAAGGGTACAAAACATACCGGGGATTGTGCCTGCAGAGTGTACTTGGTACGAGCCTAAAGAGTACAAAACATACCGGGGATTGTGCCTGCAGGGTGTACTTGGTACCAGTCTAAAGGGTACAAACATACCGGGGATTGTGTCTGCAGGGTGTACTTGGTACGAGCCTAAAGGGTACAAAACATACCGGGGATTGTGCCTGCAGGGTGTACTTGGTACGAGCCTAAAGGCTTCAAAACATACCGGCGATTGTGCCTGCAGAGTGTAAATGGTACGAGCCTAAAGGGTACATAACACACCGGGGATTGTGCCTGAAGAGTGTACTTGGTACGAGCCTAAAGGGTACAAAACATACCGAGGATTGTGTCTGCAGAGTGTACTTGGTACGAGCCTAAAGGGTACAAAACATACCGGGGATTGTGCCTGCAGAGTGTACTTGGTACGAGCCTAAAGAGTACAAAACATACCGGGGATTGTGTCTGCAGAGTGTACTTGGTACGAGCCTCAACGGTATAAACCATACCGGGGATTGTGTCTGCAGAGTGTACTTGGTACGAGCCTAAAGGGTACAAAACACACCGGGGATTGTGCCTGCAGGGTGTACTTGGTACGAGCCTAAAGGCTTCAAAACATACCGGCGATTGTGCCTGCAGAGTGTAAATGGTACGAGCCTAAAGGGTACATAACACACCGGGGATTGTGCCTGAAGAGTGTACTTGGTACGAGCCTAAAGGGTACAAAACATACCGGGGATTGTGTCTGCAGAGTGTACTTTGTACGAGCCTAAAGGGTACAAAACATACCGGGGATTGTGCCTGCAGAGTGTACTTGGTACGAGCCTAAAGAGTACAAAACATACCGGGGATTGTGCCTGCAGGGTGTACTTGGTACCAGTCTAAAGGGTACAAACATACCGGGGATTGTGTCTGCAGGGTGTACTTGGTACGAGCCTAAAGGGTACAAAACATACCGGGGATTGTGCCTGCAGGGTGTACTTGGTACGAGCCTAAAGGCTTCAAAACATACCGGCGATTGTGCCTGCAGAGTGTAAATGGTACGAGCCTAAAGGGTACATAACACACCGGGGATTGTGCCTGAAGAGTGTACTTGGTACGAGCCTAAAGGGTACAAAACATACCGGGGATTGTGTCTGCAGAGTGTACTTGGTACGAGCCTAAAGGGTACAAAACATACCGGGGATTGTGCCTGCAGAGTGTACTTGGTACGAGCCTAAAGAGTACAAAACATACCGGGGATTGTGTCTGCAGAGTGTACTTGGTACGAGCCTCAACGGTATAAACCATACCGGGGATTGTGTCTGCAGAGTGTACTTGGTACGAGCCTAAAGGGTACAAAACACACCGGGGATTGTGCCTGCAGGGTGTACTTGGTACGAGCCTAAAGGCTTCAAAACATACCGGCGATTGTGCCTGCAGAGTGTAAATGGTACGAGTCTAAAGGGTACATAACACACCGGGGATTGTGCCTGAAGAGTGTACTTGGTACGAGCCTAAAGGGTACAAAACATACCGGGGATTGTGTCTGCAGAGTGTACTTGGTACGAGCCTAAAGGGTACAAAACATACCGGGGATTGTGCCTGCAGAGTGTACTTGGTACGAGCCTAAAGAGTACAAAACATACCGGGGATTGTGCCTGCAGGGTGTACTTGGTACGAGCCTAAAGGGTACAAAACATACAGGGGATTGTACCTGCAGAGTGTACTTGGTACGAGCCTAAAGGGTACAAAACATACCGGGGATTGGGTCTGCAGGGTGTACTTGGTACCAGCCTAAAGGGTACAAAACATACCGGGGATTGTGTCTGCAGGGTGTACTTGGTACGAGCCTAAAGGGTACAAAACATACCGGGGATTGTGTCTGCAGAGTGTACTTGGTACGAGCCTAAAGGGTACAAAACATACCGGAGATTGTGCCTGCAGGGTGTACTTGAGACGAGCCTAAATTATACAAAACATACCGGGGATTGTGCCTGCAGAGTGTACTTGGTACGAGCCTAAGCGGTACAAAAGATACAGGGAATTGTGCCTGCAGAGAGTACTTGGTACGAGCCTAAAGGGTACAAAACATCCCGGGGATTGTGTCTGCAGAGTGTACTTGGTACGAGCCTCAACGGTACAAACCATACCGGGGATTGTGTCGGCAGAGTGTACTTGGTACGATCCTAAAGGGTACAAAACATATCGTGGATTGTGCCTGCAGAGAGTAGTTGGTACGAGCCTAAAGGGTAAAAAACATACCGGGGATTGTGCCTGCAGAGTGTACTTGGTACGAGCCTTAAGGGTACAAAACATACCGGGGATTGTGTCTGCAGGGTGTACTTGGTACGAGCCTAAAGGCAACAAAACATACCGGGGATTGTGTACTTGGTACGAGCCTAAAGGGTACAAAACATACCGGGGATTGGGCCTGCAGAGTGTACTTGGTACGAGCCTAAAGGGTACAAAACATACCGGGGATTGGGCCTGCAGAGTGTACTTGGTACGAGCCTTAAGGGTACAAAACATACCAGGGATTGTGTCTGCAGAGTGTACTTGGTACGAGCATAAAGGGTACCGGCGATTGTGCCTGCAGAGAGTACTTGGTAGGAGCCTAAAGGGTACAAAACATACCGTGGATTGTGCCTGCAGAGAGTACTTGGTACGAACCTAAAGGGTACAAAACATACCGGGGATTGTGCCTGCAGAGAGTACTTGGTACGAGGCTAAAGGGTACAAAATATACCGGAGATTGTGCCTGCAGAGAGTACTTGGTTCGAGCCTAAAGGGTACATAACATACCGGGGATTGTGCCCGCAGTGAGTACTTGTTACGAGCCTAAAGAGTACAAATCATACCGGGGATTGTGCCTGCAGAGAGTACTTGGTACGAGCCTAAAGGGTACATATCATACCGGGGATTGTGCCTGCAGGGTGTACTTGGTACGAGCCTAAATGGTACCAAACATACCGGGGATTGTGTCTGCAGGGTGTACTCGGTACGAGCCTAACAAAACATATCAGGAATTGTGCCTGCAGAGAGTACCTGGTACGAGCCTAAAGGGTACAAAACATTCCGGGGATTGTGCCTGCAGAGAGCACTTGGTACGAGCCAAAAGGTACAAAACACACCGGGGATTGTGTCTGCAGGGTGTACTTGGTACGAGCCTAAAGGGTACAAAATATACCGAGTATTGTATCTGCAAGGTGTACTCGGTACGAGCCTAACAAAACATATCGGGGATTGTGCCTGCAGAGAGTAATTGGTACGAGCCTAAAGGGTACAAAACATACCGGGGATTGTGCTTGCAGAGAGTACTTGGTACGAGCCTAAAGGGTACAAAACATACCGGGGATTGTGCCTGCAGAGAGTACTTGGTACGAGCCTAAAGGGCACAAAACATACCGGGGATTGTGTCTGCAGGGTGTACTTGGTACGAGCCTAAAGGGTACAAAACATACCTGGGATTGAGTCTGCAGGGTGTACTTGGTACGAGCCTAAAGGGTACAAAACATACCGGGGATTGTGCCTGCAGAGAGTACTTGGTACGAGCCTAAGCGGTACAAAATATACAGGGAATTGTGCCTGCAGAGAGTACTTGGTACGAGCCTAAAGGGCACAAAACATACCGGGGATTGTGTCTTCAGGGTGTACTTGGTGCGAGCCTAATGGGTACAAAACATACCGGGGATTGTGTCTGCAGGGTGTATTTGGTACGAGCCTAAAGGGTACAAAACATACCGGGGATTGTGTCTGCAGAGTGTACTTGGTACGAGCCTAAAGGGTACAAAACATACCAGGGATTGTGCCTGCAGAGTGAACTTGGTACGAGCCAAAAGGGTACATAACATACCGGGGATTGTGCATGAAGAGTGGACTTGGTACGAGAGGATATGAGAACATGAAAAACCCTTCTTCGCCTCTCATGTGCGCGTGGGAACAGATGACCTCGTAGTTCCGCCCCTGAAGACAACAATAACAAACTCATGTGCACATATAAGCATGACACGTATCACCCTCTTCAGAGGCCTAATCGCATTTCGAAATAAATAACATCACAGATGAAATTTTTTAGTTCTAATCTATAATTGTAAAACACTTCAGTGAGATAGGGAAATAGTATTTCCACATTCACTTGTCGGTGTTACACGGTATGTACCATTGAAGGTGTGGTACACACAATCCAGTTTAGTTACCTTTTATGAATGTTGGAATATATCTGAATATTTTACATTCCTGACAGTTGTGCTGAGCAATTACACCATTATATCATGAAGAGAAGGAAGAGGAATTAGAGTAAGTTATCAGGTAGTAACGCAAACAGTCAATTAGGGTGAGAGAATGGATGATTACCTTACAACTATCAGAATAAGAATTAAGGGAGAGTTGACCAGGGGTCACGAAATGAAAAGATGAACAAGTAACCCGAAGCAGCGTCAGGCTTTCCTAAGGCCATGTAGGTCTCAAGCAACTTCCAATTACTGTAATTGTGGCAACTTAATATCTAGATTCTGTGAGTTCACTTTTGCTAACTAAAACATGTGTGTATACAAATTATTCCAGAGAGCGGGGCACTGTACCAACTTATCCTCTACACTGAGAGTTGACAAATGAGCTACCACAGACAAAGTGCATTATAGTCTGGGACAGCTTAAATGAGTTACTAGATCAAGACAGGGTAGGCAACATTAACAGCCGTCCCCTATGCCTACGTAAATGTTGGTTTATGGTTGCATTTCTTGAAGGTAAGTTGTTTTCAGGTGCGAGCACATTGTCGCCAACCCTGCTTAAAATCCCGCCATCTCCAAAGACCATAATACCAGTAAAATTCCGTACCACACAGTTGCCGACATGTTTCTGGCAATAACTCCCAGAATGCATTTTTCACAAAGTCAGCCAACATTATAATTACGACTGTAACTAATGACTTATTATTTAAATAATTTCACAGTTTTCTTTGGAAATTCAAGTCTAATGAAGTTGTAACAAGTTGTACAAGGTAAGTACTAGTAATATACATCGATTAAAACAGTTTATACAGTTATTATAGACTCTTGATATGTGTGTGTCAAATCCACTTGTCTGAGATGTTTCGAAGCTTTTATTTAATTAATTTTTGGGATAAATTCTTATTTAGATTTCATCATGACGCCTAAAAAATACGAGAACAAGATTGGAGATGGATTGGAGTAACTCTACAAAGATCACTACAATTTAAGTAAGTAGGCCTAGCCTAGACCTACACAATTTAAAGTACAGAGTTATTTAATCGTTGTTTTATTTATTTTTATATTCAGTCAGAGCACAAATAACGTAATAAAAAACCTTAATGGTCTTTGGAAATTTTGAAATAGTCTTCCGACTGCATTTTCCAGTATAGGCCTAATTCAAACATAACCTAAAATATAGCCTATGTAAGTTCTCTCTCGGGAATGTATTCTTAGGTTCAATTCGCCTTCTATTATAGTAATGTTTATTATTCTCGACTTCCAAATGCCGTCAGCCATAATATTATAATACATTGCACATGTAACTCTTTAAGCATGGAAGTAGGCATAGTCTATGATTCGCACTCGGTTGGTGGTAGTGAATGTATTGGTGATTATTTATGAAGCTTATAACTTATGTACTTGGCTACTGACCTATAGCCTACTTAGTAGTAGGCAGATAAAATATGTATATTAGGCCTATTTTTATTTGTTTCAGTCATGGTTGCGACAGAGTAGTGTGATGCCCTTCAACGAACTTCAATGGTTGTGCAACATGAATCAATCATCATTCTGAAGAGCCATATACTCACATGTGCATGGTATATGCACTGCGCAAGAGTCACATATGCAAATTTTCAGAGAATACCAACAATATCTCATAGCTCTCTTTTAGTTCTCGACATAAGTTACTGCGCCACTGAATGTCTGGGTGAAAATTACTGATGTACTAATGTTGGGTGAGACAAAGTCATTGTTCGCTACTTGGTTAGATGACACGGTTTGGGCGAAGCCACTGGTTGCAATAAGTTATAAATATTGGTCGCAGCTATAGCCTACTTGTATTATTAATTCTGAATGAAAGTAGAAAGTGGCTTATACACCTGCATCGGACATGATTGTGACTGTATGCTGTGATGGCTGCGTTAGAATTAGTAGCACACAGGTAACGATATTTGTAGGCTATACGTTATACGGTAATAGAAAACTAAAAATTTCATAGATCACGTAGGCCTATACTACACAGCTTGGACATTGGACGTGAATAATGAAATAAAAGGCAATGCCATTGGTCTGGATAAAGATTATTGATGCTTGACTAACCCCACTGTGTATGACAAAAACCGGGGGTGTTGTATATTAGCTAACGCGCCGCGTTACCTCAATTTTTCATATTAAAGCATTGTTGTTGTTTCTTATGGCTAGCCCAGATTCCAATCCATCAGCTTTCTTGCATTCCAATAGAGTTGTGTGAGGTTTTCTGAAGTTCTAGCAGTCACATCAAGTTTGTTGTAATTTGGCAGGTGCCCCTTATCCATTTTACTTCCAGGTTCGTGACAAAGTGTGCATTTTTCAGATCTCAGGATGTCCCAAATAGGATCATGACTTATATAGATGGAATTCCAGCTGAGTCTGCCATTTTCGCTATTAATTATGCACAAGTACAGTATTGCCAATCCCACACTTACGGGACTACTTTGTATAAGCGCGGTACCATGAAACAAAATAGCGCCATGTTTGAACCAGTTCGCAATGGATTGTGCAAGCTGTTTTTGTCTAAACCAATAATTGTTAATTCATTAGGCCATACAAACACCCCTGGATTTTGTCACGCACAGTGGGGGTAGACACGCATCAATAATTTTCATCCAAACCCATGGTTTGTGCCTAGACCAATAACTTTTAGGCAGTGAGGCGCTGGTTTTTCCCCGATTAGTCGAAACATGAAATTCTTGTGATCAGCGTTCATTACAGTGGTAAATACTGTTCTACGTACAAAACAAACCTAACCTGGGGCTTATGCCCAGACCTCCTTGCTTGTAGTGCAATCGGTAATTTTCGTCCAGACAGTCGTCTAAACAAGTAGCGACCAATGGTTTCGTCCAGTCAGTCGTCTAACCAAGAAGAGCTTGTTTATTTCTTTTTCTCACATAATTACAACATTACATGTGTCGTCTAATGTAGGCCTATTTAGTATCGGATATGTTGGTAACGAATGACGTCAATGTGATCGCTCACTGCAGCAGTTTCACATACCAAATATGCTGTCGAACATGGCTGCGGTTGTTAAATATACAATAAATAAAAACACATGTTTAAGTGATTTAGCACATATATACGGTGCAGAAGTGATCAAGGTTAGTAGTTACAATTGATAATGTCCCCCCCTCCCGCAAGAAGATGAAATAAGGTATGAAAATGATATATTATCAAAGTGAAAGCAAAAAGAAAAAAGAGTGATACATGGTACAGAATTAATCTGAAATTTCACTACAGTATATGTCGTTTTATAAAAGGGCATAGTGGGTGGGTTACAGACATCTAAGGAGAAAGCATCTATTAGGACATCACTTCCATAATTATTATTCATCATTACACAAGGTATTTAGGCTAAGTTAAGTATTCTACTTGGTTCATCACTCCTGAAGTGTTACCTCTATTACGTATGTCGTTTTGCCTTGAACATTTTTGGTTGAAGGCAGGCTATTATTTTATTTTAGAATATGCACTGAAAATTTGATGTAATCAGCGTAACCGCAGCCTTCGTAAAGAGGTTTACGCAGGCCAGCGCGTATCCCATTATAGAACAGCTGACTGCAGTTGACTGTAGCGTTGGGGGTCTGCACAACTAGCGCTGGCCAACAGCGGGGCGCACTTGAACTCGGTCAGTGATAACACTATGTATTGTATTCGTCATGATAATGCTATTATTATGATCATGTAGAAATGAGTGGAAGTGTAGAGGACGTACCCATTCGCGACAACGCTGCCTCAGTTCAATTCCCTCTCATATATTCCGCTCTCGCAATTTAAATAACTCAGCTCTCCACAGAAAATTGTTTTGTGTTGGTATCTTATAATTATAATTTTCAAGATATTACTCCGTCGATAAAGCTTGCCTTTCTACGCCTGTACTTAACTCGTCAATTTCTCAGTGAATTCATTGAATTTTCTACAAGTGGCTTTTAATGTGCCGGTTGATGAGAGGTCAGGAGACTATTCTACCAACCATCTCGCGTTGTGCGGCTAGCATTTTTTGGCAGTTGGTCCAGGTTCAATTTCCAGCCGTGCCAAGAAATTTTAATTTTGGTCTGACGGATGGAACAAGGCACACTCAGCCTCATGAGGCAAAACTGAGAAATGGAGGGTTCGATTCCTATCTTAGCCATCTTGGAAGTGGTTTCCACGCTTCTACTCCTGGCAAATGCCGGGATGGTTCCTAAATTAAGGCCATGGCCACCTCGTTCCCAATCCTCATCTGAATAACAAATACACACACTAATCCAGCCATCACAATAACACAGGTTATCAGACAAATTCCACATGCCCAAGTACACAGATCTACATGACCATGATGTCACAAAGCCCCAAAATCAACCAACTGCTGCTTTCTACCATTCCAAGACGAAATCTTCGAGTTGCCATTAGTCTAATGCCCCTAAAATCCACGACTAGTTCGAATGGTTTTAGGCCTAAGCATTGGATCAACCATCTTCTTGCATCTCAATGGGGATTTGTCAACAGGCTTTCAACAGCTTGTCTCTCTGCCTTCATATATGTAGGCCTATTGGCAACTCCAGCTATCTGATATGACATTTAGCGGTAAAAATTAGAAACTTACCAAGTAGGGTACATTTGTCACGTCGTGACTGTTTGTATATGGTTTCTTGTATTCGTAAGCAGATCGAGGTAATTTCTTCGTGTCTTTATACATAAGTAATAAGTTTTACTCGTTGATGGAGTGTAAAATGAGTAAAAGCAACGTATATTGCTCAGTTTACGGCTGTAAGTCGATGCATAAAAGAGGGCTGCGGATATAAGTTTTCATCACTTTCCAAAAGATGTAAATAGCAATAGCCAAAAGGTGATGATACCAAATAAATACGGGCAACAGGAGCGGGTTGGACCACTCACCACTACACTCACTGACGACAGGACGGGTTGTTCACTGTTTACGCCGAGCCAAGCCGTACCAAGACAGCTAGGCCTACACCAGCCGACTACAGCCAAGCTTCATCAGTCAGGTATCCTTCCCCCTCCCTAGTTCATTTCCAATTACCCTACCAATCGCCATCACCTCGCTCTGCGATATCCGAGCCATTCCACTACGAGTCATATAGGCCTAATTTGACTTCGCAGCGTAAATATCTACTCTGCGAGAACCTGCTACCAGTCCGATATTCTACACCAAACCCACCAGCTAACCATCTAAATCAAGCAATTCCTGTGTCCCCCGAACTTTAATACAAGTTAAACTCATCCCTTCGCCCTACCAAGCAGCAAATAATTTCTACAGTCTATGGTACAGTGAGCAAACTCAAATATAGCTTTTAAAGTAACAGCGCCATGACTCGAACTGCTCAAAAACAGATACCAGCAGACAACCGATGCTTGATAATATGCAATTGACACATAAAATCCAGTGGAACACACAAATTAGATCACGTGTATCGCACAGTTATACATATATACAGTCAAAAATAACACTGTCATTATTTTAGGGACCACATTGACTGATTATAACCGAAAAATAAAAAGTGTTCCATATCAAACGCGTGTTATTGAGTATTTTTACCCTACTTTTCCAGACCGACCGCAGCGCCCCAAGTGTTAGTTTGAGTTGCCAATACATGCAAGAAATGAGTACGGTACTTATCAAAAATAAAGAAATTATAAGCTAATATGTACCCTACTATTATATTTCTCTCCTACTCCTAATCCTTCTCTGAGCACTCATCTTAAAACAGAATGGTCTGCATTTTTGGACTAATTATAAAAATATAGCCTATAAGAAGAAATGAACATGCTCATCTTTAGCTCCCTGGCGAAAATAATTGAGTAAGTATTAATGTTTCTGTTCTTATGCATTTTATATGATGCTTTAAAAATCAATCTAGAAGAGACACTACCATAATACTGCTTAAGAGTTACTGTCGAGGACTGATGACTAAGATGTCCCTAACTTGAGCAAGGACTGCTTCACAACTTCGTGTAAAACGTATTTTCGTAAAAGAGCCTTTACTTAGTTTGGATCATTTGCGATACGTGTTACATGGATGTGTGTGCTGACTTTTTGGTGTTAAATGATGTAAGTTGGCAACACCAAATGTGGCGGCCATGTTGGTTTTCTAGTAACTTATTTAAGGTGTCCTGGACCACGGCCGACTGAATACGAACTGCGCTCTATACCGGCCTTGACATTCCCTCTCAGAACCCATGTATAACATGTAATTGGAAAGTTTCTACTCGTTGCCGGTAGAGCGCACTCCCCTCCCATTATAGGCGCAATAAGGAATCAGCTGTACAGTACGTATATTAAATGTGTAATCTCAAGAACCACTGGATGGATTTTGATGCTGCTTTCACCATTCTGTAAAGGTGATCTCGAGGAAGATTTGTGTAGAAAATAATTTATTTATGACCAAAGGGAGCCAAGCAGTAACGATTTCAGTGAAAAGGTCGAAAAAATAGCCTGGCGTCCGTGCGCTTTTTAAGCTTACGCTGGGCAAACCGTTAAAAATATCATTATAATATGAGTGTAAGAATTGTTCATCGTGAGAAATTCTACAAAAAAGTCCGCGAGAGCATATCTCTATCTTCGATACATCGCCCACTATAAGTGTTTTTAGTTTGGACGGGAGGGGGATTTGGCTTGCACCTCGCCATTCTTACATTACGTCTGACAGGAATTCCTTGCACATTCATAACTGTTCCCGGGCGAAGCCGGGGCGGGTTGCTAGTGACACTATATAATTATTATCATTATAATTTCCGCATTATCAAAATTAAAATTATATCACAAAATAAAATAGCGTGCTAATAAATCTAAGAGAAATTAGACATACCTTGCACCTTCTTCGGGTACAAGGACACAACTCCAGCACCGTCTCATCAAAAGGAAAGAGAGGATGAAAATTACAGCCGGGAACAAGTAGCAGCCAATCGTGTGTTGTGTTTTGTGCTAAGAGATCTTTCGACAAATTATCAGATACCGTGTGCCTTCTTTTTCACGAAGCAGCTGTCAGGACGGGACTTACATAAACTCCTGCTGGACGTTATTCTCGAGGTTGAACAATGCGGTTTCATAATTATAATAACTGTCTCTGATAATCACAAAACTAACACTACAATGATGAGGCATTTAGGAGGAGGGAATTTGCAACCAATGGTCAATCACCCATACGACGAGTCTAGGAATGTATTCCCTAGTTTTGATCATTGTCACATTCTAAAAAAAACAACAACATTAGAACGCAGTTTCTGTAACGAGAAATGACTGATGGTACTGGAATAATTTCAGGGAAATACTTGTCATTACTATACACAATGCAAAAGGGTGAGATCGTCAAACCGGTCAGACACCTCACTAAAAAACACATCGAACCCACTAAATTTGAAAAAATGAATGTTCGGCGTGCCAAGGAAGTGTTCTCGTCAGAAGTTATTGGTGGCATTAGTACACTGAAAGAAGATATAGGCATGTACCCGAAAGCGTACACATTCATGGACGCAGAAGCAACCTTTTTTTTTTTTTAAACGTTAATAAATGGTTCGCTATGCATGACGTAAGCATCACATATCATCATATTCAGTCTAGAAATCCAGATAAAGGGCATTTTTTCTCATTAAATGTCAGTCGCCTAAACTGGCTAGAGGAATATTTTCTTTCTTACCTTGAAACTTTGAAAGCTGCTAGTAACGCTGCTAGAAAGGACTTCCTGAGTTCTGAGACTTACGAAGCTACCTATACAATTAATCACGGATTCAACTGTCCAGTGCATAAGGTACCTTCCAAAAATGGGTAGAGGAAAGTCGCCAAATATGGGGAGTTTTTTTATATGGCTCACATTAGACATAAGAAGGAACGGAATAATTTTGGTTTTCTCACCAATGTAAACCTCAGGCGATATACTATGTATATTACAAATATGGACACGTTTGATGTTGTAATACCCTCTGATATTATTGTTAACTTTAAAAGTGCACTTTCCCCGTATTAGGCAACCGGGTTTCGAATTATGGGGAGGTGAGAAACCTCACGGTTTTCATTTATAATAGGTACACTGAATAGTATACCCTACTAATTAAAGCATTTCCTGAGAGGCCGAGTGCAGGTCTTTCTAGTCGACGCCCGTGGGCGACCTGCGCGTCAGGATGAGAGATGGAATGGATAAAGATGAATAAAACTGGGCAAGGATGTGGAAGGAAGCGGTCGTGGCCTTTTAGAAGGTACCGTCCCAGCATTTGCCTGGTGTTGAAAATTGGGAAACCACGGAAAATCATTTCAAGGACGGCCGACGGTGGGGCTCGAACCCACGCGTCTACCGAGTCAGCAGAGAGCTTGGCCCTATGGCCTAACGCTGCGCTTTAGCCAGCGTAGCCACTACTGTCGGTGATTCTGACAATGTAATGAAATCATGAACACAAATAGTACAAAAATACAAAAATGAATATTTTAAGTAAATAACAGATAACAGTCCTAGTTTCCTGTTGCCGAACTTCCAAACCGTTCAGCAGAAAAATGCATAAACTTTAATGAAAACCGAGTGATTCTGATCGAATTCAACTGTAACGAGGTGCAAGGTATGTCTAATTTCTCTTAGATTAATTAGCACGCTATTTTATTTTGTGATATAATTTGCATTTTGATATTGTGGGAATTATAATGATAATATAATAGTGTCACTAGCAACCCGCCCCGGCTTCGCACGGGAACAGTTATGAATGTGCAAGGAATTCCTGTCAGACGTAATTTAAGAATGGCGAGGTGCAAGCCAAATCCCCCTCCCGTCCAAAATAAAAACACTTATAGTGCGCGATGTATCGAAGATAGAGATATGCTCACGCGGACTTTTTTGTACAATTTTTCATGCTGAACAATTCTTACACTCATAGTATATTGATATTTTTAACGGTTTGTCCAGCGCAAGCTTAAAAAGCGCACGGACGTCAAGTTCTTTCCTCGACCTATTCACTGAAATCTAAAATCGTTACTGCTTGCCTCCCTTTGATCATAAATAAATTATTTTCTACAGAAATCTTCCTCGATATTACCTGTACAGAATGGTGAAAGCCGCATCAAAATCCATCCAGTGGTTCTCGAGATTACGCGTGATATCCAAGAACCGGGGACTTTGTTTTACAGTAAGTAGAGATAAGTCTTAGTCGTGCAATGCTTGGTGAACAGCGCTGTGTGGGCAGTTGAGTAACTAACAAGATTTCATGAAAAAGGTCTCATTGTCTAGGCCGGTATGAGCGCATTTAGTCGGCCGTGCCTGGACTAGAGTTGGGTAATTGCTCAGCTCAACAGCCTGGATTAAAGGTATTCTGTTTGTTCTGTTGGCAGTCACATTTTCAACAAATAGAAGAAGAAAGAAGAGGTGATGATTATTCATTAGAAATATGACTGCTGACGGCCAAGTTACAATCATAACATTGTATTATGCCGGTAACGAGCTCGCTTTGCTGTGGTAGTCTAGCCTATAAGCAATAGGGTACACAACCAATAATGCATTCAGTTACGGGCAATCATATCTCAAATGCCATGTATGAATGAGTGTTAACAAGGCACATTGAGTAGACTTCACCTATAATAGGATCCGCGTGGAACTGCAGCAGTAATACAATTACATCTGCATTTGTTAGGTTAGTTGATCTTATAGAAAATAAGACTGAGCGATTCAATCTTCCAAAAATTATTCTCACTAAAAATCATTCGTATTATTATAACAGAAGTAATGCATAACCTATAATTACCTGAAGTTCATGTTCCTCTTTAACTGTTATCCTTTCAATGTCAAATATATCGCCTGCCTCGTTCTGCAGGTTATCAGAGGGCAACTGCTCATTTGGATCCTGCGAAGTATCACCCTATGTTAAATATATAGACACAATATGAGTAATAAGATAACAGATCCCGGTTAGAGTACCATTTACTATCAAGTACTGCATTATGTCACTAAACCTTGCACATCACTAAGATAGCAATGTTACACCATGTACGAATTAAAATGCAACTTACAATGTTAGAGAATTCATGAGTCAACCATTCTGGCTCACTCTTGATGCATAGTCTTTTCTCCATTATGATCAGGAAACTAGAACAGAGGAAGAATTTAAAAAAGACCCGACTTATACCAGTAGGCCCTACGCCAAATCAGTCTCATATTTTATAAATCAAATGAGGCCTACGGTATTATCAGACTCCTCGAAGTGCACGGTTATAACGAGCGGTTATAATTTGTCAACAACAGTAAAACATATACAACCATGACACTCAACAAATACTCTAAGTCGTATGTTTGCAAGTTAACCGTCATGGTCAATTAAGTCGGCACTATTTATCATTGTGATTGTGATATAACTAAAATAATAAAACATGGTGCCTGCTTCTAGAGCAGGGAAATAGAAAATCCTACATTCGATTTCTATATTCCTAAATACACAAAATATGATTTGGGAAAAGCAGATTAAATATTATATTGTCAGACGATAGAGTGCGGTGGTACCTTAAAAACCTATTAGCACGTTTAATTAGGCTACGTGGAAGTTATCTTAATTATCTGTACTGGTATTGCCACCACGAAATAGAACTTCCTCCACTTGTTACAAAACACTCAGTTCAAAACAGATTCGTCGTCGTTTCGAACCATTCATCTATTATTTTTCTGGATGTCTTGCACCCACGCCTTGAGTGACGCCTCTTGCGGGCCATCGGAACTTAGATAGGATTGGCTAAAGCTTATTTTGGCCCTGGTTCTTTATCACGCTCTGGTTATGCAACTTTGGAAGCGTAATGGCACAAACGGACGATGTCTTAGTAGCCCTAGCGCTCTGTTTTTACCCTACTTTTCACATTTTGCAAAAATGAGGAAAACTAGACTTATATACCTGAATATCTCAAGCCCATATTTGCAAATGATGTCAGAGCTACCAACTGCTGAAAAACCGCAATTGAAATTTGAGCTCCATGTTGGATATCTTGGAAGGTATGCATGGCAGCTATTCCAAAATTGGCACACATACAAACAATAATATTTCAGTTTAATTTCCAGAAGGCCATGCATTGCAGTGTTGCCAAAATGATTATAAGCCTGCTGATAAGTCCAATTTTTAAATGCATATGACTTCTACACTATCAATTGGATTTCAACCAAATTTCGTATGTGCTATGTGTACATTAACAGATATGACTGAGCGTATTCTTAAAAACCACCAGGGCTGCCAACTGTTAATAAATGCTCTCTCTCTATATTTTCTTATCCAAATACCAATATATCAGAGAGTGTGCTAGTCGACAACTTTAAACTATGCACACGTATTGTACATGATATTCTAGATTAATTTGGAGAAACGTATATACGTCAGTACTACCAACATGATTGTAAGCCTGCTGATAGGACCAATTTTTTTAAACATGTAGCGGTAACTTCTATACTACGGTATCAATTGGATTTCAACTAAATTTCGTATGTGCTATGTGTAGCATAACTGATATGACTATGCTTATTCTTAAGAGGAACCAGGGCTGCCAACTGTTAATAAATGCTGTCTCTATTTTATCCTAATATTAATATTATCAGATAGTATGTAAGCCAACAGCATTAAAATGTGCACACGTATAGTACCTGACATTCTTGATTAATTTGCATAAATTAATATATGTCAGTGCTGCCAACATGACTCTAAGCTTGCTGATTGGTCCAATTTTGAAATATATGTAACTTCGATACGAACAAATGGATTTCATCCAAACCTGGCACAACAACAGATCATTAAATTTCAGATCGTTTCTGACACTTGCGTCTCGCGACAGATTTGGCTGGATAAGCTGATTGGTTAAATGGTGTGACGTCATCAAAACTCGACCTTACCTCCTTAACCTATCCAATACAGTTTCTCGTACAAGAACAAGAGTTGTCCAGCCAAGTCTGTCACGAGACGCAAGTTTTTCATCAACAAAAGCTTAGCACACTGATGAAATGAAATGAACAGTCTTATTCTTAATAAAATTATACATGAAAGCAGCAGACAAGCGCTCATTCTTCTTTTGTCGCTATAGTGGGCTGTTAGTGACAATACAACAGAATCTTTCTGTTCGTTAACTTACCAAAACTACGTTAACGTTTAGGCATTCAACCACTCGTAAGTATGCAAAATTTTATAGATGTATGAGATTTCGAAATTTTGAACAAATTTAAATAAATATAAGTTTACAAGAGTTTAGTGCTTTTCAGTCGGTCAACACGAATGTACCCAAAAGAGATGGGTTATGCCCTAATCATGAAATAAATTACATGAGATTAATAAAACACTAGGATGACCAGTTTCGATCGTCAAGCGATCATCATCAGATCCTTTACACTTAGGCTACAAAATCTATGTTTGAAATACAGGTGAAAATATTTACAATATGTACAATTATTTAGTTGCAGTATTGGTACTGCAACTGTCAGTGTATGCTAAATGCAGTATATATGTAAGGTGAAATGCTAAATGGTGATAGCTATCCGGAGATTGTACTTTAGAGAGATTATATGGTTGTAAACTATGGTTAAACTATAAAATTTTTGGCTAACTACTTATCTGATTGTCTTCCGTATTACAGCTACTCGCAGTTTTCGTGCTCACTGGAACTCGCTGTGCGGTCGACTGCGGTGGTTATCTTTACGACTGGTTTTTCCCCTGCCTCCTCCCCCCTGTCCCTACGTGCTGTGGGGAGTGATAGCGATGTGTTTATGTGAGGTGTTGCCAACCTAGATAAGATGTATGTTATTGAATGAGGTGGGTCTACAATTATTAAAGACCGTGGATTAGCCCTCGCCACGCGTGGAGCATAACCCATTCGAACTAAGCGTTGACGGTCTTATGAGGACGTCCCGGCACCTTTAATACTGCCGCGAATATGGGCCTTGGTTTATTGCAGAAGAAAAGTACATCGTACACCTGATCCAGATAACATTTACCTATTAAAAACCCCCTAATTTCCCCCCTTTTTTTTTATCTAGCTTGGCTGTGTCGCTAAATTGTGTTTTGTTTCCGACAGGGTGTGTTTTTTAGTAGCGTGAAGAGGGGTGAGCTCTCCATGAACGTGTGTTCATTTAGATTGTTGGGATTGTTTCGTTTGGCTAGGTGTATCTCGATTGCTTCCTTTATGTCAAGAGCTCTGCCTTTCGATTCGTGATGGATTATTTTAAGGTCCGACTCTATGTTGGTAAAGCTGTGCCCTGCGTCACACATATGTTCGCACACGGCTGAATGTGTTCCGTATCTTATCGCATTCCTATGTTCATTATAACGTGTGTCTACTCGCCTTCCACTCTGCCCGATGTAATTAGCTTGACAATCGGTGTCTTGGCACGTTATAGAATATACCCCTGACCTTGAATACGGGTCACTTTTATTTAGATTACTATTTAGGAGGTGCCTAGCGGTTGTGTTTTTCGTCGTGAAAGCTATCTTTATGCCTTGTTTTTTGAATAGGTTAGTGATTTTATATGTATTCGCATTCACATAGTTGAAACGCGCAAATTTTTTCTCATTACTGTCTGGTTTGGGAATCGTTTTATCTTTATTTTTATGTTTAACTATAATTTGATTTATTTTGCTTGGAGAGAAGTTGTTTTCCTTTGCTATTTGCATAATAGTTCTTATTTCCTTATTATAGTTGTCTTTTGACATGGGTATGTTTAAAGCTCTGTGCACCATTGAATTGAAACCCGCTAGTTTGTGCGTACTGGGGTGATTAGACTGATTGTCGATTGCATGCGAGGTTTGTGTTGCTTTCCGGAATATGGAATATGAAAGGTCGTTGTTTTTACGTTCAATAGTTATATCGAGATAATTTATTTTCCGGTCTATTTCGGATTCCTTAGTGAATTTGATAGAATGGTGAAGGCTATTAATGGATTGGAGAATTGTTTCTTTGCTTGTTAGTTCAGTATCGTAGATGCAAATTACATCATCTACGTATCTTTTCCATATTACTATTCCCTTTGTTGAAATCTTTTCTAAGAACGCATTTTCTAGTGAATTGATGAAGATGTCAGCGATTAACCCACTTAGTGGCGATCCCATTGCTAGGCCTTCTCTCTGTGTGTATATTTTATTGTGGAATTGAAACACGTTTTGGGTGAGCACGACCCTCAGTAATCTCACAATCTCTTCAATTTCTTTTACCGAATTGTTGGATTTTAAGTTGTTTTCGATAGTGTTGATTGCTTCAATAATCGGAATATTGGTGTACATGTTAGTTACGTCGAAGGATACTAGCCTGAAGCTAGGTTTCATTTGTAGGGTGTTCAATGCTGTTACTAGTTCTGTTGTGTTCTTTACAGAGTTGTTTTTGTCGTTGGAAAGACCGCATTTTAAGATTTTTAGTAACTCTTTGCTGATTTTGTAATTAGGGGCATTCCTACAATTGACTATTGGTCTCATTGGGCATTCCTTTTTGTGTATTTTTGGTTGTCCCCTCAATGACGGTATTTTCGGGTTCATGTTTATTAGTTTTGATTTTTCGGCTTTGGTCAGTATGTATTCTGTTTCTTTTAGCGCACTTTTTATTTGTTTTTGGAATTTGTTGGTGGGGTCTTTTGTTAATTCCTTGATTTCGTTGTTGTTTAGGAATTCGACTGTTTTTTCAATATATTCTGTTTTTTTCAAAATTACTGTAGTGTTTCCCCTATCTGCTTTTGTGATGATTATGTCATGTTCTTTTATTTTTTGTTTCAACGACTTTATTTCTTTGAGTTGTTTGTTGTTTGGAATGTTATTGCTATCGCCCTCTCGTTTGAGGATTTTTTTGGCTTCGTTGGTGGCGAGATTTTTGGTTAATTCCCTGTCTTCTGCTGGGAGCTTGTGACTGACTATCTCAATATCTGTGATTAACTGTTTTATATTGTGGTTCGTGTGTGCGTCTGTGCAGTTGTATTTCAAACCTTTGTCTAACATATTCATTTCACCTTGAAAAAAGGTTACGTTCGTTCTGTTGTTTACTCTGCTGTGGAAATTGAATTCATTGTTATTCGTGTGTTGTTCGTTAGATTGATGGTTCTGTGTTTCTCCTAGTTATCTTAATTTATTTTCTAGCGTTTCATGCTTCCTTGTTGCTCTGAATTTGATGTTGTCATGTAGGTGCTCGGTGAAGCTGTCCCATTGGGCCGCGTGCCAGAAATTACTTAGTTGCAATTGAATGTCGTATAATTGTTGGTTAATTTTTTGCTTTCTTATGTATGCAAATCTCAATTTGGTTCAACAAAAAATGTATAGAACTAAACCTCACCCCTAAATACGTACCAATTAAAACCGTACTGAACACACCAGCCACGATCATTTCAACCAAACAAGCCAAAGCGCTTTGGATAAAAAACGAATTAACATATATACTGCATTTAGCATACACTGACAGTTGCAGTACCAATACTGCAACTAAATAATTGTACATATTGTAAATATTTTCACCTGTATTTCAAACATAGATTTTGTAGCCTAAGTGTAATGGATCTGATGATGATCGCTTGACGATCGAAACTGGTCATCCTAGTGTTTTATTAATCTCATGTAATTTATTTCAGGATTAGGGCATAACCCATCTCTTTTGGGTACATTCGTGTTGACCGACTGAAAAGCACTAAACTCTTGTTTACTAAGGCAACACTGAAAATATGGCTTCAAACACCACAAATATAAGTTTGTAAACTTTGTTAAAACGTGAGTGGGATAACAATCGCCCGTGTTACAAAAGTGAGGTTAAAGTTATGTCTCGATCCTTGTCAGAGCGACCAATCAGCTTGTCCAGCCAAGTCTGTCGCGAGACGCAAGTTTTCTGACCAACACATGCATGGCATTGTTGCCAACATGATTTTACGCGCACTGATAGATCCAATGTCTAACTGTATGTAACATCCATGCTATCCATTGGACTTCAACCAAATTTTGTATTGTGTACCTTAAGAGATGGAACTAACAATATTTTCAGGCACAAGGCCTGCCACCTGTAGTGCTCTATTAGGCTACATTATACCCGATATATTTCGAACTAATTAGAAATTTCGATATTACCAACTTAATTTCGTAATTATTCTAGATAGATCCATATAGATTAATCATAGACATGAATCTTAAATTTAAAGAAAAGTAGGCTCTTTAGTTCGTCACGGAACTTCTTGTTTAAGACTTAATTGTGATTGGATTACACTGATACTAACAGGATTACCACAGTATTATGTTTTAGGCGTAGATTAAACTCCTTGAAAACGAAATCTATTGTGATGAATTTCAGAATTTGATCTTACATAATCATAAATATCATTACAGGGTTTGATATAATTGCAAAGATTTCGTTGTATTTAAAGGACTGCACATGTTGATATTGATACTATGTTGGCAACCTTTTCTGTCGATTATCATTTTCTTTTTTGCAAGATGGTAGGCTACGGCAGGATATTTGTTTTTATTAGAGATACCGTATTTGTAAATGGTGTGGATGTTATAATGCTGTTGATTCGTGAGCAAATGAAATAAAGGAGAACATTATGATCAATTCTGTCATTTGTAAAGAAATATCCATGTTGTATAGTGATGTGTCAGTCATGTGGAAGACCAACATAGCCTATAACCCTAATGTCTGGAACGCCGCCAGGAGTAGTTTTGATATGCTCTTGATGCAATTTTCTGGAGTGTGTTATACCAATAATATAATTCAGCAGATCTCATTGTATCATGTAAGTTTGTACAGTGCTTATTTGAGCAGTACTATTGTCATTGCGGCAGGAGATGGCAGTTCAACACGCTGCCACGGGGTAAGGAGGCTCTTGCAGTGCGCATACACGGCCTGCATATTCCAAACCTAAATATATCGGCTGGCAGTCAGTTGGTGCTACTTGTTATCGGGCTTCACGTGTGTGTGTAATGTCACCTTCCTTCCTTCCTATTGTCGATATTCTTACAAGCCTTTGTGTTTACTTTAAACAGTGTGGCAGTATCAGCTACAGTGACCTAGCCTACTTAATGTTTTTGGAATTCGTGATACGCAGTGAGCAGGAAGACAACTGCAGTTCAAACCCGTCTACCATCTCCTGGCGCGATATCAGTACACGACTGGTATTTGTGTGTGGCGAAGGTTCACTGTGTGAGAGAATGAGGACCTGTAATCCTTTCACATGTCCTCGTTGCTTCCTAAGGAATTTGCCTGCGTGATTCTAACTAATAATGCTAGTAAACCCCTATCTGTAGGCGTATTGTCTTTGCTTTCCTCCTGTTTAGTCCGAAGAGGAGATGAAATTATTTTACTTGCATCCTTAATAAGCTGGCTATCACTTCTTCCTCTGGGTTGAAGGGGACTTGCAGCAATGTGTATGCTGGGCAGCAATGAGGCATATGGATCACTTCCATGAAATGATGAATCTTTCAGGTTCAGGAACAGTCTGTTTTCCGGGGGGTTTCAACTCTAATAATAATGTTTATTGGAGACATATTCGGTAAGAGTGGAGTTTACCTGAACAGCAGTAAGAAATTCTTAAACGTCTGAAATTAGCCAAGGTACCTGTAGTAGTGGTATCTGGAGAAGATATATTAATAGATGTTTACTCCTCCGCAGTCTTTAACCCCCCAGCCTTCCCAAGTAGGAGCACGACTTATAGAGATGAAACTCCAGCTGACTCCGCCATTTTTAGCATCCCGTACAGTATTGCCAACACCACGCATTCGGTACTAGATCGCTTCTGGCAGACCAATAGTTTTCGCCTAGACCAGTACTTGTTAGGCAGAGCGGCCTTGGTATTTGTCACGCACAGTGGGGGTAGTCACGCATCAATAATCTTTATCCAGGCCAAAGGTTTGCCAATTATTCCTTTTTTTCACATATTTACAAAGTTACGCGTGTCGTGTGACATGTTGGCAACGCAATAAGACGTCAATTCGTCTGCCGTCGTTGAACAAGCTACAAATAAATACCTTCATTTAAGCTATAATGGCAGAATTTTTATTTTAATTTACTGCAGTGATATTTGACAGTATTCTCAATTCTTGACGACTCCCAGAACCTATGTGAAAGATATATGTTTAATAATCTACCACGTTCTCGTTTGGTTCCGGTTCTGGTAAACTCCACAATTAATCTCATATTTTTAGAGCCGATGATAGTCTTTAGAAGCGATTAAGACCACATTTTTTTAAGTTCTGGTACCATTCAGTTGAAATGATATCCAGCAGCGTAGCCATGCTCGTTGAGTCATGCACTACGGTCGTGATAGGCACCTGCAGCAAGTCGAGAAATCAACGGTTTGAATCCTGGCATTGACAGAGGCTATCCTGAGTTTGGATTTGCGACACTCCCTTGGGACAAATGCTGGGATTGTACCGCATCATATTTCAAATCCTGGAGCTGCTATTCCGTCCTTGTCCCCAATACTACTACTACACTCATCACAGAGATACAGATAAGTGCAACACACACCTAAGTATCTGGGGCTGATGAACACTATGACCCAAGCTATTGAAATGAGAATAACATGTTGGCATGATCAAACTATGGAGAGGTAATAGATGATGCTTACATATTGAAGCCTATTGTGTGAATGCCTACTCGGATGTTTTTTTATTACCGAAATATTTCTTTTCAGCCGATTCATATGGATGTTGTTATGTTACATAATACAATAGTTGTAACATACTATGGATCCACATTTGTTGACATTTATGTCATAGACACTTCAGCTTGTAACTTCATAACTTATTTGTCACCCAGATGAGAAACTAGGATGGCTGGCATAATCCTGACAATGCCAAGGTTGTCAAGAACAACATAAATACCTAATATTGGGAGCATTGAAGTAACTATTTCGGAACAAATCATCACTGTGAGCTGTTTTAAATCGGATGGACTTTGGAGTCTGCTGCAAAACCATGAGTAGTGGTTTTTAAGCGGTTCTAGCACCACCTCCACCTCCCCACCTCACAAGATGGCGGCGACGCGATATCTCTCGAACCCCTGGTTGGATTTTGACGAATGAGGTGTTGTTGAACTCGGGCTGACACTCCCTTTCCATTGGACAACATATTTCCACCCAAAAAAACCTACCCCTAATAGGCGGTGAAATTGTACTTTTATTTAGAGAATCTGGCTTTCCAAGTGCAACATGAGAGATTTTGAATACCAATATGGAATTAAACGTTGTTCTACACAAGAGACATGTATACGGTGGAAAACCACTATGAATTAACATGCTTGTTTTTTGTTTTTACGCATGCCCACTCATAGCTTTTGTAAGAGGGCGGGTTTTTTAAAGATGGCGGCTGTAGTGTAACCAAACCTAGCCCAACCGACGAGGGGTGATCAAAAAGTATTTCAAGTGGCGCTTGTCGGTAGGCAAACCAATAATCAAAGAGGGGCATGTTAGGTCTTGAGGCGATAACCCCTTTTGATTGATCCCTGTTGATTTGTCCCTTTGGACTGGTCCCTGTGGACGAGTTTTTGTTCACGAGTCATTGTTGACGAGTCCCTGCGGACGGGTTATTGTTGACAGGTCATTGTTGACGGGTCCTTGTTGAAGGGTCATTTTTGGCATTGCCTCGAAACTTAAACCAGGCTTTGATTAGAATGTTATTTTTCCTTAATACACGGTTTGTGGGGTCTTTAGGCAGCTGCGTGTTAAGGGAAACTAACATTCTAATCAAAGCCTCTTCACTACCAGATGATGCCAAGAAGGTGTCCATCAAGAGTGAAGCCCTGCCTCCTAGACTTTACGGCTTGCCTAAAATTCACAAGGAGAACGTACTATTACGGCCCATCGTAAGTACCATTGGTTCACCGACCTACAGCCTGGCGAAACATCTGGCATCCTTGCTCCCACCTCACATTGGCAACACACAGGCTCACATCATTGATTCCGGCCATTTCATCCAGAAACTCGAGGAGATTGAACTGGAAACCACTGATCGTCTCGTGAGCTTCGACGTGGTGTCCCTCTTCACCATGGTACCTTTGAGAGACACTCTGGACCACATCTCCCAGATCTTCCCTTCCGACATCGCTGATCTGTTCCGTCACTGCCTCACTGCTAGCTACTTCTTGTGGAATGGTAACTTCTATCAGCAGACCGATGGCGTCGCCATGGGTAGTCCACTGAGCCCGGTTGTTGCTAACTTCTTCATGGAGAAGTTTGAAAGCATGGCCCTGGAGACTGCGCCGCTCCAGCCGAAAGTCTGGTTACGGTATGTGGACGATACATTTGTGGTCTGGAGTCATGGAGAGGAAGAGCTACAACGGTTCCTGGATCACCTAAACAGCCTAAATGCCAGCATCCAGTTTACCATGGAGAAGGAGGAAAACCACTCTCTCGCCTTCCTTGATGTCATGGTTACGAGAACTCCGGACCTTCGCTTGGGGCATAGTGTCTACAGGAAGACTACCCACACTGACCGATACCTACAGAAGGCATCGAACCACCACCCTAAACAAAAACACGCCGTCATCAAGACCCTGGTCAACCGGGCTAAGCGTATCTGTGAGCCCCACCACCTGGAAGAGGAACTACGTCACCTCAACACAGCTCTCCGCGCCAATGGTTACACCAGCAAGGAGATCCAACGGGCATGTCATCCCAGACGACCGGTGTCCACGGAGAGGGAACAGGATCGGCCGACAGCAGTGACGTACCTTCCGTACGTTCACAAGGTGACTGACCGGATAGGCAAAATACTCCGCCATCATAACATCAGGACCGTATACAGGCCTACGAGACAGATACGCGATTTAATCAGATCTGCCAAGGACAAGCGCCATCCCCATTCCAGTGCGGGCGTCTACAGAGTACCTTGCAGCTGCGGCCAGGTTTATATTGGTACCACGAAGCGCAGTATTGACACTAGACTGAAGGAACACGAGCGACACAGCCGGCTGGGCCAGATGGAGAAGTCCTCGGTGGCAGAGCATTACCTTCTTAAAGGCCATGATGTTCACTACGGGTGCACAGAGGTGCTGTCCAGCACCATCCACTACCACGCGAGGCTGCAGCGAGAGGCTATTGAAATTTTCAAACACCCTAACAATTTCAAGTGGAAAGAAGAGAGCGAACGGGTGAACAAAATCTGGCATCCCGCCCTCAGATCAACTAACATCAAACCATTGGCTGAGCATTGCACACCTCTCGGTACTGGCAGCCTATCATCGCGCCCCACTCCTGGCGCCGAAAGTTCCGGACCGCGCAGTGAACCGACCCGGTCGCACACTATATATAGCGGTGGCGGACAAGCGCAACTTCAGTCTGCCTCTGGCCATCGGAAAGAGAAGACCCTTGAGAATGGCGAACGCAGTCTTCGCTGAAACGTCGCGAAACAACAGCCCTACTGGACCACGGCCTAACAGCCCGGATAATCACTTCTTAGATTCTAACGCCGGCCGTGAAAGCCTAAGTTTGTATATACGTCGCCTCTACGGGGAAGAAACTTCAGTTTCAATTCGACGCTTCGAGAAGCTTGGGAAGAAGAAAGCTACCCTGCTTTCGACGCTTACATTTCTTCTCAGATGCAGGGATTCTCGGACAATTCCTAAGTTTCTTAGGATGGAAAGACACTTCGGTTCAGCGCAGTCGCACCGCATCTACGACCGGGCGGAGCTCTCGCTCTTACGGGAACGGATTCACCACGCTCGCAAGGAACTTGCTGGCACTGACAGGACACTTCTGGAACTCCACTTCCGACTCAGCACAGAACTCTCACCGCAGGATTGGGACAAAGTTGACAGCATAACTAACTACTCTATGCAGTCCACCTTCGACCAGGCAAGCAAACGCCAGAAGAACAAATTCGAGCGCTGCCAGACGGCTCCATCTTCATCTGGTACGGCACTCGAGACCTCCAGCACGGTCGTCAATCTGACGGACCGTAACTTATCTGAAGCGGAAACGACCCTCCTGGCTAAAGGTGGGAATTTTGCGGTCACTCCCCGTACGGTTCCTGTTGAAGACATCATCGCGAACGTTGAAGCAGCTATCCGCTATCTCACTACAGCGCAGGCAGAGGAAATTCGAGGCGAAACTTCGGGAATTCTGCGAAAAGCACCTGCTACCAAGAGTAACCTCACGGCGATGGTGAGGAAGGCCATAAAAACGCTGAACCAGGATGACACCATCGTTATTCTACCGGCTGACAAAGGATACGCCACTGTCGTCATGAACACCGATTCTTATGCCGCCATGATCTCGGAACTGCTGGATCCTCAGGCTTATCAACAGCTGCCTAAAGACCCCACAAACCGTGTATTAAGGGAAACTAACATTCTAATCAAAGCCTCTTCACTACCAGATTATGCCAAGAAGATGTCCATCAAGAGTGAAGCCCTGCCTCCTAGACTTTACGGCTTGCCTAAAATTCACAAGGAGAACGTACCATTACGGCCCATCGTAAGTACCATTGGTTCACCGACCTACAGCCTGGCGAAATATCTGGCATCCTTGCTCCAACCTCACATTGGCAACACACAGGCTCACATCATTGATTCCGGCCATTTCATCCAGAAACTCGAGGAGATTGAACTGGAAACCACTGTTCGTCTCGTGAGCTTCGACGAGGTGTCCCTCTTCACCATGGTACCTTTGAGAGACACTCTGGACCACATCTCCCAGATCTTCCCTTCTGACATCGCTGATCTGTTCCGTCACTGCCTCACTGCTAGCTACTTCTTGTGGAATGGTAACTTCTATCAGCAGACCGATGGCGTCACCATGGGTAGTCCACTGAGCCCGGTTGTTGCTAACTTCTTCATGGAGAAGTTTGAAAGCATGGCCCTGGAGACTGCGCCGCTCCAGCCGAAAGTCTGGTTACGGTATGTGGACGATACATTTGTGGTCTGGGGTCATGGAGTGGAAGAGCTACAACGGTTCCTGGATCACCTAAACAGCCTAAATGCCAGCATCCAGTTTACCATGGAGAAGGAGGAAAACCACTCTCTCGCTTTCCTTGATGACATGGTTACGAGAACTCCGGACCTTCGCTTGGGGCATTCTGTCTACAGGAAGACTACCCACACTGACCGATACCTACAGAAGGCATCGAACCACCACCCTAAACAGAAACACGCCGTCATCAAGACTCTGGTCAACCGGGCTAAGCGTATCTGTGAGCCCCACCACCTGGAAGAGGAACTACGTCACCTCAACACATCTCTCCGCGCCAATGGTTACACCAGCAAGGAGATCCAACGGGCATGTCATCCCAGACGACCGGCGTCCACGGAGAGGGAACAGGATCGGCCGACAGCAGTGACGTACCTCCCGTACGTTCACAAGGTGACTGACCGGATAGGCAAAATACTCCGCCATCATAACATCAGGACCGTATACAGGCCTACGAGACAGATACGCGATTTAATCAGATCTGCCAAGGACAAGCGCCATCCCCATTCCAGTGCGGGCGTCTACAGAGTACCTTGCAGCTGCGGCCAGGTTTATATTGGTACCACGAAGCGCAGTATTGTGACCAGACTGAAGGAACACGAGCGACACAGCCGGCTGGGCCAGATGGAGAAGTCCTCGGTGGCAGAGCATTCCCTTCTTAAAGGCCATGATGTTCACTACGGGTGCACAGAGGTGCTGTCCAGCACCGTCCACTACCACGCGAGGCTGCAGCGAGAGGCTATTGAAATTTTCAAACACCCTAACAATTTCAACCGGAAAGAAGAGAGCGAACGTGTTAACAAAATCTGACATCCCGCCCTCAGATCAACTAACATCAAACCATTGGCTGAGCATTGCACACCTCTCGGTACTGGCAGCCAATCAGCGCGCCCCACTCCTGGCGCGGAAAGTTCCGGACCGCGCAGTGAACCGACCCGGTCGCACACTATATATAGCGGTGGCGGACAAGCGCAACTTCAGTCTGCCTCTGGCCATCGGAAAGAGAAGACCCTTGAGAATGGCGAACGCCGTCTTCGCTGAAACGTCGGGAAACAACAGCCCTACTGGACCACGGCCTAACAGCCCGGATAATCACTTCTTAGATTGTATACAGGATATTTCAAAACTCTAATGTATTCCCACCACTATGATGTCCTGCTACCCTATTTTGGCATGGACAATCATTAACTCACGTATGTGGATACTGACTCATTCATTTATTTGGTTAACACCCCAGATGTATATCAAGACAAGTTGGATTTACTAGAACACCTGGACACATCAGATTATCCTACTAATCACATATGTTACTCTACATCTAACAAGAAAACGTTGGGGAAATTTAAAGACGAGGCTTGTGGACAAATTATAAAAGCATTTGTTGGACTTAGAGCTAAAATGTATGCTTTAGACATAATTGGTAAAGAAATCAAAAAGATTAAAGGTATTAGCAGAGGTGTTGTCAAAAATTGTATAAGCTTTCAAGATTATAAGGATTGTGTCATGAAAAACAATGTAAAAAGAATACCCATGAACTTTATCGCTTCTAAACAACATGACATATCATCTATAAGACTAAACGAAATTGCTTTGTGTCCTGGTGATGATAAAAGAGTGATTGATGCTGATGGTATAGGTACACATGCCTATGGTCATTACTCAGTCATTAACCATGTTTTAAGAATTAAGTTATGAATATCAAAATTTTCTGCCTGCAACTAGCAAATACATAAAACAAAACAAATTAGGAAATAAAACCATAGGACTACAAAAATAAAATAACGGTATTCATAATCAAAAATAAATAAAATAGAAACAAAATAAAAACAACTGTACAATTTATAACAAAAAAGAATAGACTATACATAAAACTGTATTATTTGTAAATAGTGTACATGTATTTAAAATAAAAATATTGTATGGACACTGCTTGTACAGTTTTAATTACTACCCACCTCTCTCCACTCCTAATGCAAAATGAACATGTTAAACACGAATTGGAAAATTCATGTTTCCATATTGAAAAAATAGAAAAAAACGTTATACTGAAATTTTAAAAACTGTAAATGGGAATTTGGTAAATTGACAAATGTGTAAACAACAAAATGCAAAATCCATGATTCCATATTATGAAATTGAAAAACTTAAAACTAACATTAAAGAAAACTGAAAATGGGAAATTGGAAAATTGACAAATGTTTAAACAACAAAATGCAAAATCCATGTTTCCATATTATGAAATTGAAAAACTTAAAACTGATATTAAAAAAACTGAAAAAGGAAATTGGAAAATTGACGAATGTGTAAACAACAAAATGAAAAAAAAATACCCGGTTGGGGTAGTGATCATGTTGTACAGTAGCCTGTAAGACAAGCATAAGGATAGTTGCATGTGCCCTTGTATACTTTGTGTATGTGCATTAGCCTTTGGATTAGCTTAAGTTAGGTTTGGTAAAGTTAGGTTTGGTGAGGTTAGGTATGTGACCTTGTAGTTTACTGTTTTCGGAAAATGTAAATTGTAAAATCTAAAATATTATATTTAAAATGAAAATCTAAAAAAAACTAAAATCTAAAATACAAAAAAAATCAAAAATGTCAAATCAAAAAAAAGTAAAAATGAAAAAATAAAAAATCTAAAATGTTAAAATGTGAAATGTTAAAATGTAAAATCAAAATCTTTAAATGAGGTTTCTGTGGGTTAGGTTAGGTTAGGTGAAGTTAGGTTAGGTTAGGTGTGGTTAGGTTATAACTAAGTTTATTATTTGAGCTCTCACTTTTTTATGACATTTTTTCTCTCACTTGTTTGCTTGCTCTTTGAAGTTATGTGAGTTTAGGTAAACTTAGGTTAGGTTAGTATAGGTTAGGTTAGGTTACGTGAAATTAGGTTAGGTTAAGTTAGGATAGGTGAAGTAAGGTTAGGCTAGGTGTGGTTAGGTTATAACTAAGTTCATTATTTGAGCTCTCTTATTTTCTCTCACTTTTTTGATGAAACTTTTTGCTCTCACTTTTTTGATGAAACTTTTTGCTCTCACTTTTTTTGCTTGCACTTTGAAGTTAGGTGAGTTTAGGTAAAGTTAGGTTAGGTTAGTTTAGGTTAGGTTAGGTGAAATTAGGTTAGGTTAGGTTAGGTTAGGTTAGGTTAGGTGTGGTTAGGTTATAACTAAGTTAATTATTTGTGCTCTCACATTTGCTCTCACTTTTTTGATGACACTTTCTGCTCTCACTTTTTTTTTTGCTTGCACTTTGAAGCTAGGTGAAGTTAGGTAAAGTTAGGCTAGGTTAGGTTAGGTTAGTTTAGGTGAAGTTAGGTTAGGTTAGGTTAGGTTAGCATGTTATATGTGTAACTGGTTGTGTGCAGTGACCGTTTTGTGTATTAGCCCTGTGCTAAAAATATTAAATTAAATATTAAATAAATACAAATTTATTAATTAATAACAATCAAATAATGATTTGAAAAGCCCGCCATTAAAGAGTGTGGTAGCGCGTGGCGGCCATTTTGCCCATTAGCCCCTGACCCAGCTATGACTGTCCCCTCCATAAGAATAACATAGAGTGGTTGTGCGCGGCGGCCATCTTGCCCATTAGCCCTGCACCAGCTTCGGCCTTTCGTTCCGAGGTGTGAGTTACAAATAATGTACATGGGTTGGTTTTATAGTTTTGGTACCAATGCTTCAGTGCCAAGTTGCAACAATGTTGGGCGCTGCCACTTTTACCGACGGTTGCTGCCCTGCATCCCCTCCCGCAGAGCTCATGACTTCGCCCGTCCTCACCACCATTCGTGCGCAGTCGTGCCTGTTAGTTGAGTAGTGTGAGACCAGCGCTCGCGAAAGACAGTCGCAATGTTTTCCAAGCAGGAGCAGAGAACGTGGATAAAAATTCAGTATGCTAGGGCTCGCAGTGCTAAACAGTGCCACCGAGGATTGCAGGAAGCGTGCGGTGCAGCTGCGTTACCGTTCAGAACGGTAGCAAGATGGGTTGCAGCCTTTCGAGATGGGGACAAACGTGTGGAGCACATGCCTCGATCTGGTCACCCACCAGTAAATGATGACAATGTACAGATGGTGTCCGCGTTAGTAGAGGTGGATCGGAACGTAGCCTAATGATTCGTCAATTAGAGCAAGATACCGGACTGGCGCATTCAACAGTCCTCCACATCCTGAAGGACTTACTGAAAATGAGGAAGATTGCATCCAAATGGGTTCCGCATGACTTAACCGACATGCACAAATGGCTGCGATATGACGCTTGTCGTATGCGTTTGCAGCGTTATGAGCGCGAAGGGGAGGCCTTCTTACGGCGTATGATAGCCATTGACGAGACGTGGGCCAGATCTTATGAGCCACAGTTAAAACGCCAATCGAACGAGTGGCGGCACCACGGATCACCACGGAAACAAACAGTTCGACCAACCCCCACCAATGTGAAGGTAATGTTGATTCTTGCCTATGATTGGGATGGTGTGATCATTCACCATTCTATTCCCCGAGGGCAAACCTTTAATGCGGAGTACTATTGTTCGTTTCTGCAAGACCATCTCCGATGAGCTCTGAGAGAAGGGAACGGCGCCACCACATGGTTACACCGCCCATCGTTCTGCATGACAATGCTCGGGCACACACAGCAGGCGTTGTGTCAGCATTGTTGGATCGCTGGGGCTGGGAGGTCCTCTATCACCCCCCCATATTCTCCCGACATCAGTCCCTGCGACTATGATCTCATCCCGAAGATGAAGATGACAATGCGCGGGGAGCGCTTCCGTACCATTGAAGAAGTTAAGCAGGCTGCCGAGCGCTCTCTTCGTACCATCAATAGATTGGGCAGTGCCAACGGGATCCAACGACTTCCACATCGCTGGGAACACGTTGTACGCAACGGTGAGGACTGCATCGAGGGCCTGTGAAACATGGAACCATCTAAGTGAGTTATTAATCCAGTTATAACTAAGGTGCCAAAACTAAAATACCAACCCATGTATGTTATCTTTAGTCTTTAGAATGAAAAGCAACTGGTGATGATGACAACCCAGCAGAATTGATGAAAAGTATATGTAACAACTTGAGAGATCAATTATTCAAAGTAATAAATGGCTGCTATGAAAGAGGAATCATGCCAGAAGACTTCACACAATGTAGAACCATCACCATACCATATCTAAAATAGGAAAGGCAGTTGACTAAACCACTTATAGAAACTATCAATGTTTTCACATGCATCCAAAATACTCATTAATATAGTCATGTTTAGGATAAAGGACCAGTAGATAAGTATATTAAAGAGGACCAATTTGCGTTTAGATAGGATAGAGGAGCAAGAGAAGCAATTTTAGCTTTACGCAATCTATTGGAGAGAAGGATGGATATGAATAGGAAGACTTATCTTACCTTCATAGACTTAGAATAAGCTTTTGACAATGTGAACTGGGAGCTACTCTTTAAAACAATGAAGAGAATAGGATTAGACTGGATGGATAGAATAATGATTAATCAATCATCATATCAGAATCAAAACACAAAAATAAACATCAATAAGTTACCGTAGAGGATGAGGTCATGATCAGAGAAGGAGTTAGACAAGGACGTCCCCTATCTCCGTATTTATTTAATTTGTTCATTGAAGAAGCTATTCAGATCTTGAAGAAGAAGACAAAGGGAATAAAAGCAAACGGTGAAAGGTTGCAGAGTTGCTGTAGGGTGTGTTTCTATCTCCCAAAATTTTAATAATGGCACCCCGTGGCGTTAACGAACAGCTGATTCCTCACCTCAAGTTAAAACGCAATGAGAGTGAAACGCGATTTATGATCCGCGTCATCCTGGCTTGTTATTGGCTGGCAATTAATACCATCATTGGCTGCCCGCGGGTTTGTTTACAATTATCACCAACATGGCGGCGAGAGGAATATTATTATTATTATTATTATTATTATTAAATCATTACAAATACATACATTTTACAAAAATCATAATATCTGTACACATTTTATGAATTTTCTTGCACTTCCTACTCATTATTTAACCTGTAAATTTACAATTATTAAATTATATTGTTACAATATGATCAAGACAGGTCGAAATAGGATATCAAATTCATACAGAGCAGGAAGAGATATCACATATGCCACTAAAAGGTGCAACCTTGTGTGTGGCAAGCTTATCAATGATTACTATTTCTAGAAATTGTATAATGGCTTAGCCGAATAACACGTTCTATGTAAATGGTGTATACACAAAAAAAAAGAATAAGAAGGAAAATTGAATTTGTGTTTTATAAACTTGTAAGCTCAACTAATTATATTTTCAATTTTAATTTTGTTTTCTCTGAGAAAATGTTTTATTTGCATCTTCAGGTTTGCATGATTTCCTTTAAATTCTTTTAATTTAATTGGGAGAATGTTATATAATTTTGGTGAGAAATACAGAAAGTTACGTTTGGCTATACCTAACTTAGGTTGATATAAAATACAGTGATTCTCTGTAATACTTCTGGTTTCATACTCGTGGCTAACAACTTGAATTCTATTTCTATCTTTAAAAATGTATTTATATATTTCAAAAGCATACAATTGTTTAATGTTGAAGACCCTTGTCTCAGCATACAGTCTCATAGTCGGATATAATCTATCTTTCTTCAACATTATTCGTAATATGAGATTCTGCACTATCTGAACACTTTTTAGTACATTTTCATAGGCGCCTCCCCAGGCAAGAATACCATATGTAAGAACTGACTGGACTAGAGCATGGTAGATGTCTCTTATTAATTTGTAATTGACAATATGTTTTAAATTGTGAAATATATAGATTGTTCTTCTTATTTTACTTGTAAGGTGTTTGCATTGGCTTTTCCATTTCATGTCACTATCTATAAATAATCCCAGATATTTAACTGTATCCACTTTAGCTATTTTAGGACAGTCACAGTTCTGATTACAGTTCAAAGTGTGTATTTTTAGTTCATTAAAATCATCTTCAACTGCTTTTAAACTGAATCTTACGAACTTTGATTTATTTACATTTAAAAATAGTTCGTTACCATCTAACCATACCTTTAACATTTTCAATGCCGCAGTTGCAATTTGTTTTACATTTCCCCATGTTCTACCTTCAACACAAACTACCGTATCATCTGCGTATGATATGACATTAACATTTTCAATTCCATGTATAGATGATTCAATATCGTTGATAAAAATCAAAAATAATAATGGACCCAACACTGTGCCTTGTGGTATTCCTCTTTTCACTCTTAAAGGTAGACTTGTAGTTCCATTTATTCTAACGTATTGAATCCTTTCGGTCAAATAGCTTTCTATCAATTTCAGAGCTATGCCTCTGATGCCATATCTCTCCATCTTCTGAAGGAGAATATGGTGAGGTATGGTGTCAAAAGCCTTCTCTAAGTCGAGAAATATGCCCAAGGTCGGTTTCATACTGTTCATATTTTCATAAATTCGCCTAGTTAATTCCCCAATAGCATCAGTGGTGCTGACATTTTTTATAAAACCAAATTGTCTAGTTGATAGTAGATTGTGTTTCTTCAAAAACTGATAAATATGATTTTTTATACATTTTTCAAATAATTTTGATATGACTGTCGTTAACGATATCGGTCGATAGTTCTTTAGTTCTGAAGGATTGCCTGCTTTATGTAGCGGTTTTACAATTTCTACATCACTTAAATTGCTAGAAATCTATTCCAGTTCATGACAGTATGAAGTGCAAATCACTTATTGATGAGTAATTGTATGTACGTTTATATTTAAATTGAAGCGTGACGATGTTCATCAAAATTTGTGGAAATAAAAGTACAAATCAACACTCTTGCCAATCAACTGAAAGTTTCTACTACATTGGATGTAAATCAATTGGCTGTCGTTTCCACCAGTTTTATTCATCAGTTCGAAATACATTCAGTACAATAACCTTTTGTGTACTATAAAACTACATTATAGACCATTGCATATTGATGTTGCTGTCTGCTTATATTTACCAATTTCATGACATGTAATTTGTAGGTTATGCCTAATAAGGCATATAATTTAAGTGGCCGTTTGTAATGTGAACTCCTTACTGTATTTATGTACAAATATTATGGTTTAACTAATGAAGCAAGGATTAAAAGTGCAGTTTGCACTGCCACCCTTAAAAAAAAAAATAGATTTGTAGTTTCTCAGTCTGGTAACGTCTTGGACCTTATTAACCTGCAAGCTGATTTTTTTTTAAAACATGCCCATGTGCATACAGTAGCATAAGACCTACTGCAAGCTATGTCGATCCTAAATGTAGGCCTATTATAGTGCTCATATCAAAGGTCGTCATAAAGTTTTAACTATTGAGACTTGATTTGCATCGAAGATAATTTCAGCTGAGTCTGGCAAGGCTTCTTAAACTTGGGCGTGACTTCACATTTTCATTTTTCCTATATAGCTTTTGATACCATCCACAAATCACAGTGTTTCAAGATTTGCTCTCATTAAACATCACCAACACTTTTTTTTTGCCCTGGTGGTGGGCTGTGTTGGAGTCTACAGAAAATAAAGTTGTGAAATAAAAATACATCTTAGGTTTCCATGACACAGTTGCATTTTATCCTACTATATCTCCACTCAATATACCAATCCTACCAATGTTTCCTAATTCCTCATGCTGCATAAATAAACATGACAGATTACAGCATTAGCAATGATGACAGTAATTTATGAATTGCTAAAATGTTTTTAAAAGATGCATAGAAAGTGGCTTGATAAACCCTGTATCATCAATCCATTTAAACATTCCCACAGAGCTGTAATCAGAAGCTCATTTTATGTGCAACTGGTATGTAGAATAAAACTCCCTCCCAATAACTTGTAGGCCTAACCTGAACATAATCCATGTTAAGAGCTGTTTTTGGTTCACAGGAAAACCTACCATTTAAAATCTTGCACATAGGCTACTAATCATACTATGGTGCAATTACCCACGGTCATTTTAAAAATCCTGGCTATCAACTACTGATTTAAATATTCCAGCCATCTTTCTTAACTCCACTTTTACTGACAGCATGTAAGTCCTTACTACTGTCTTTCAAGCCATTGACCAGTTATTTTTTTCATGAGGAACTATTTTAGTAATTCTTCTCTATGTGAAATACAGTTGATGACAACTGCCTGGAAGACTCAGGTGTTTTTTCTTGTGTCGCTTCTCTGGTTGCCTACGACACTTCCTAATTATTGACAGAATGTTTCATTGAATTGAGGAGCTAACTTTCAAAAGAGACTTTGTCACTCAAATACAACTTTAGGGAATGACCAAAAAACCGATTTCTCTCAAATTAACATCTTATTGCTTATTTTATGCATTTATGTACACATATATGGGTTATAAAAATGTAACAAGACACTCTAATGAGATCAAACTACAGTAGATATTCAGTATTTACATACTAAATTCTGGACATAGTTGTTATTGACTGAACAGAAAAGACATAATCCTTTTTGTTTGCATGAACATGGGACATAGTCCTCTTTGACTGCATAATATTTTGATTAGGCCTAAACATCTAACTCATTTCGAAACATTGTAATAAGCCGAACATTCAACCGCAATGTCATTTACTTAGTTAATATTCAAAACGTCCATTCTTATGAAACGTTACAACAAAAATCTTCTTTTATATATGGAATCCCACATCATCTTCCAGTCACATAATACTTCCTCACGAGGAACACTTGCTGCAGGTGTATCCATTAACAACCTCTTGTACCACTGCAAATCTTTTCGCCTAAACCAATTTTCACCTACTTACATTTCTAAGTTTATTTCACCCTTTTCTCTCTCACTTCCGTTTAATTGTTCCCTTCTTTTTCTCTCTTTGATCTATTCTTTCCTCTCTTCAACCTCTATTCTACTTTCTCCTAAAATCTGAGGCAGATGACCTCGTAGTTCCGCCCCTTAAAACAACAATAACTAACTAACTCCTACAATCTAATCTACCTAAGGGGCGTGGTGGCCTCTCACCAAGGTGGACCGGGATCGATTCCCGGTCAATGCATGTGAGATTTTCGAAGTTAAATGCCATGCCCTGTGGTTCGGATTCTACGTAAAAAGGAGGTCCCGTGGCTCATGATCGCATGGTTAATGGTCACGTAAAACTAAAAGCTTCCTTCCTTCCTCCTCTACCTGATCCTTCATCTCATCTACTCTATTAACAACTACATCCAGTCTCTCCTCAACTTCTACTCTGCTTTCACCTACAATCTCCTCTACCTTCACCTACAATATCCTCTACCTCTCTTCTACTTTCAACTACAATCTCCTCTAACTGGCCCTTAATCTCTCCTCTGATCTCACTTATCACTTGTACTAGGCTTTATATCAACTTTTTATAATCTTGACCTAACTTCTCATTAACTTTAGCTACCGTACTTGATCTAACTTCTGATTGTTATGCTCAAGTTTCTGATTAATTTCTCCCATCATGCTATCTTTCCATTTCCTTTGTAACAATCTCCGACTAGAACTGTTTCACAAGAATCGTGAATAACCAATATGACAGAGGAAACATTAATCAGAAGTTGGATTGAACAGCAAAAGCAATAATCATCATACACACAGGTCATACACTACCTCGCTGTTCACGCAAAGCATGATGGGAGTCAATTCTTGTGATGCTAGAGTTCTGATTGGCTGAAGTACACAAAGTCTTGTTTGAACGAATACTGCAGTGGACAAAGTTGTTTTTTGAATGAATAGTCTACTTTCAGAGATCAATATAGCCAAGACAAAGTCACTTTTGAATGTTTACAGGGTGTTGGGACCTCAGGATAAATCCCACAAAGTGAAACCTGTACTAAGCACATTTTTTTGAATTTTTGGACAAAGTCTCTTTTGAATGTGAGCTCCTCAATTGTTGTATCCAATTGACCAACTGGTAATATATTATGGCTTGCTTTAATATTCCTATGATACACTTTTAGTTCCCATACATTAATGAAATATACAACAACATAGGCTGACATGTTGAACCAATCTCCCATTCCCTAAAACTCCCAACTAATGGGGCATAAGCTACCTAGTGGTTGGTCTCCCATTGCTTCCATCTACATGTACCGTACTAGGTCTAGTAATACCATAGGTATTGTGACTGTTTCTCCAACTCCTTCAAGGAAACTAATTCTGAACTAAGATCTGGAATGGGGTACACTGTCCCACGAGGGCAATCAAGGACAACTTGAATAATTCAAGTGATTTTTCTATTTCATTTTACCAACTAACCAGGTGCCTGGAAATGCTAGTGAAGGAGGCAGCTAAGTAGGCTAGCCTACTGGTATTCACCATTCAGAAAACATTCTCAGCGGCTTGTCTATGCATAGGCCTATGACACAATTTTCAGAAATTGATACAGTAGTCACAGAACACTAATGGTGCCCAGTACTCACAGCTTAGCATAGGACGGAGTGGATTCCAGCCACAGATTAACTTATGATCTGTCAGCGGGTTTTCAAACAAATTGAGCACACACCCAAGTACAGGGGTCTTGACCATGATGTTCCAAGCCTCTAAATGAAACACTCCTCTATAAGACTTTCTGGTCTTGCATCCATGGTCGAACAACATTCTCCTGATCTGTGTTCTCAAGTTTCTGATGGTTATGGACATTATTTTATCCTGATAACTTCATATTTTAAGGGGTTGGGGGGGGGGTACATGCCCTATTCTTAATTAGTTCAGCATAAGATCATTGAATCCCCTTAAGAAAAATAGGGTACATCCATGTGTTATTTGACCATAGGAAAGGGAGAATTTAAAAAACTGAATCTCTAGGGACATTGATGCAGATGACTCGGAGTAAGTAGGCTAGATCAAAATGAACATTTTTCAGTGTTGCCTTAATAAAGTTTGATAACTTTCTACCGGTTGCACTTAATGGTAATGAGCATTATTCCAAAAACCAGAAAAAAAACAACTGTAGGCTACATGCAGACCTAACATGTCAAATCAATCATGCCTACAAGACAACAAAAATGCTCTATGAAAACCTACTAAAACCCCATATTGGTGGTGAAAAATTATCTCAAACCACCGCCACTATTTTGCGAAGGTGCAGAAAAATCTTAATAAGTACCGGTATCGAGAACATTGCGTTTAGTTTCCGAACTGAAGTACAGTTTGCCAGACCAGGCAGCAATGTGTGTTTATTCATACCGTACCGTATATGCTCAATGTTGGTACCGTAGAATGTTACTTGTGACGATCAATTTCAAAGATACGTAGTGTGAACAATTCTATAAATATCTGCTTCAAGAAAATAATTCGCGTCTTCTTTCAAAAGTCGGTTCTGCTGAAGAATACAGCTTCAAGGAAAAGAATTGCAGGAGGAACTGATCATTAAGTAAGGTATTTCCTTTTGTAAAACGTTATGTGCAATATACATATTATGTATAATTTTATTATCGATTGAACTTGTCAGACATTTTGCTCGTATGTCTTGCTGTTTTGTGAGCAATGTCCTGCGTTTGAACTGTTGGTAACGCTACTCTACGGGACAAAGATGTGAGTTTTGTTGTGAAGTGGTCACATTGTAACACGAGAGGCAGGGAGTTTAGCTAATATCTTTGAACTCTCGGTAACTTACTGGAATGCAGACTATGTGAGAGTAAAGTGCGACTGGTTACGCCTGGTCCTTCCTAGACAACGGAAAGTGTGTTTTTCTCTCGATATTTTAGTCTAAAGTTAAACTCTAAATAATTCTAAGAAAATTACATGTACCGTAATATTGTAAAACTGTAGTTCTGTCAATAAGGAACACTGTTCGGCAATATCACACTCAGGTAAAGTAATAATAGGACCTCCGTGTATTCGTCATAAACTATTTGGGCCTATTATATCAACATTTGATGTAAGACGTATCCACAAACGCAAAATCCTTAATTACAAATCTTTATTTGAAATTTAAGTTGATCGTGAACCTACCGTGTAAGATATAACGTGCGCTGCAGATCAAAGTTGTTAATCCGCGCAGATATTTCACTCATTAATTCTGTACTCACGCTGCGTGAAAGTTGTTGGTTCAATCCTCTGCTCGTGTTGTGTACGGTCACAAGACATATAATATCTATGCTCAGTACCGTGCAATTTGTTCCCTTTGCTTTGACAATTCATATCAAAGTGACTGGGGGTTGAAAGTCTGTACATTATGCTGAGTAATGTAGACATAGTAGGCCTACTGTGCTTCAGCAATTGCACTGACTCTCTGAATCCCCAGTCCTATTTAGACAATCTAGCACTGATAAACACACAAACACCTCCTGGACGTTTATAATTTGTGATGATGCAAACATTTCATGTGGAATGTTCTTACCAAAATAAGGCTATTCATTCCATATCAGTACCAAATAGTTAGGCCCCTTGAAGCAGCAATCTACACCACCACCTCTTTATTGGTTACTAAGAAGGAAACACTTCTGGAATGTTCCGGAGGGGTAGACATTTACAGGGATACCAATTCATCACCCTCAAAGCCCTGACGTAGATAGAAATTCCATTTTATGTACGGTTGCACACATTTAAAGAATATAGAGCAAAACACAAGAACAATTCCTGGAAGGTTATTTGAATATATACCATTAAACTTTTCTGTGTGTAAATGACAAATATATCCTGTACTTGTTACAGGGTATCCTGAATGTTAAAGTATATTACGGGTACTTAAATATCCTGTGTTTTAGATTCCTCAACATTATGGAGGGCCAGCCATCTATTAAATGTGAACCAGAAGAATTCCCTGAGATTGTAAGTTGTATTTTAGTTCCATATATTGTGTACCATTACTGATGGGCATGACAAATCTTTGTGTACTGTAATTAATAGGAATTATGTCATGTATTTAATACTACCAAATAGTGATGGTTATGATTCTTGTTTTGAGGGGCCTAACATCTAAGTTATCGGCCCCCTACCAAATAGTAATCTGAATCTGTAATGTTTGCTTTTAATTTTCCTATTAATAATATTAACACCTCCGTTCTTCAGTCCATGATTTATTGGTCCTTGCATTCATTTTCTCAGCAAAATGGTGGTTGTTAATTACTGTTTTAAACTGGGGTCGATCTTATATAATTTCTTCTGTGATTCCAATTTCTTGAAGTTTATTTTCTATTTCACTAAGCCACTGGTTATTGATTTTCATTGATAGAGCAAGGTTGAGAATCTTTTGGTGATCCTGCGATGGTTCATTCTGAGAATGTTTCCGTAGAACTTAAAATGCCTTTTCCTGAAAGTGTCAGTGATCTTTTCAGAATGCTGATAAATTTCCCAAGGCTTTCGTTTCTCCCAGATTACTACTGGTCATACTGGACCAAGGATTTACCTAAATATTTTACTTTCTTGTTTCTCCATGTCCTTACTGAGAGATCTACGGTACCTTCAATGATCAATGTTTCTGAGCCATACAGTGCTTCAGGTTTGATTACTGTGGTGTAATGTCTTATATGTTGATTTTGTAATTACATCTGTAGGTATAGGCCATCTGGAATGTTGAGATTCTCTCTTTGTTTGCGTCACGACTTCGTCGTGAAGTAAAGTACTATCCCGTCATTTGCCGGGAGGGAGTGTGGATAACGCAGGGAAAAATCACTCAGGTTGGGTACTGTCAGTGGAATTCAAACTGAATTGCTGCAGCTGCCATCAAGGCCGTGGTGCACGGTTCAATGAGCACGGCTATGCCGTGGGGTTCGAATTTATTTACTTGATGATTTTTTTTTGCCGAATTAAGTCTTCAGAGGTTTCCTGTCTAGATGACGAGCGAATGTCTATGCATTTGGAGTCCGGTCTTAGCAACAATATAGTGATGTCTCAAGGATCTGAACTGCCTCTTGTCTATTGTTGGAAAGATTAGCTAGATCATCTGCGAATGCCAAACACTGCAGATGAATTTTTTTTTGAGTCGTCGACCAATAGTTATGTCTTTTATTCCCCCCCCCCCCCCCCCCCCCCGTCCTGAGCTGTTATTCAAAGACACTATTGAACATTTTTGGAGATAGCCCATCTCCTTGTCGAAGTCTTTGATAATATGATTACGATCAGAAAGTTCACATAAATTTAACTATTGAAGTTATGGCTGTCAGTGTCTGTCGGATTATTACTCTTGTTTTCCTGTCAACTTTGAAATCTTCTAGAATATTGAATAGTGTGTGTAGGTCTACTGAATCGTCCGCTTTCCTGAAGTCGCCAAAGTGAGCATTGTTTGCCTAGCTTGATGAATTTGCAAGATGATTTTGAGATTTTGAGTTTATTCGGTACAGGACCTGTCATTTATGAATCATGCCTGTTATTCGCCAATGAGTTGATGAGTTTGGATTTCAAGTCTCGTGAATAATGCTTTAGAGAGAATTTTGTACGCGAGTGATCGTGAGGATATTTCTCCATAGGTGAACTAGATTGCAATTCCTGTCTTCAGGAATTTTCTCCATATATCTACAAGAGTTACTTGACATTTTTTAGTTAGGCTTTTACCTCTTAGTTTCAATATTTCAGTTTTCTTTTGAGCTTTGTTATTTTTAAGTTTAGTTTACGGTTACTTGCTTGATTTCTTGTAATGAAGGGAGTTTTGAATCTGGATTAGGAATCCGTTTCTCAAGTCAGATTTGTTCTTCAGGAGGATCGTAGGTTCAATGGTCATGGAAGTAATCTGTGACAAGTTTGCAGTTTTCCTTTTTTTTTCAGGGCCTCATCCGGATGTTGTAAGTTATAAACTAGGTACTTGGTAGTGTGATGGTTCGTCAGCAAATGTTCTGTAACAGCTCCGTTTACTGGTTTTGTGTAATGTGTTTTTTTCAGATCTGATGATTCTCGAGGCTTCTTTCTGGTCTTTGAAGAATTCACGCCTATTTTGTTTCTATTTCATTGGAACTGTACCTTTGAAAGTTTTGAATTAGAAGGTCTATGGCCTTATCGCTGGTCTTGTTCAACCATCTGCCTTAACGTTTTTGAGGAAGAACCCCAATAATCCGGTAAAGTCCCAATTGTGTATCTTCTAATTCCATCTAAATGACAGGATTTTGGTTCGTGATATTTGCAAGGAGATTGTTTGAATTTGGTTTTAAGACATTCCAGATCAAGTCGAGGATATTTTAAATGTTCTGACTTTGGGTCTGTCAGGTTGAAACTTAACATTAATTAAAGATAAATGATTATCAGAGTAAATAATTCCTTTTTATACTTCAAATTCATAATAATGATTATTATTATTATTATTAACATTTGTTCTTCGGGAGGACAAAAGGTCATGGAAGTAATCTGTGAGAAGAATTATTTCTAGGGCCTCTTCCGCATGTTTATGACGTAACTACGTGCTTGGTGAGGTGATTGTTCATCAGCAAATGTTTTGTTACTGTATCTTGCTATTATTGTTATTACTATTATCATCATTAGCTCTTATTCTTCAACTTGTACATATAGTCATGCTTGTTTATTGCTTCCCAGGATTTGAATGAGCAGCCACCGTCTGATAGGCCGGTGGGGATGAAAATTGATGAACCTGATGATGCTCTTGAAGATGAAGGATTCATAACTCAGAGTGCATTTGTTAAAGAAGGACTTGATTGCCAGGTGATTGTGTACATTATTTCCTACTTTGGATATTTCTCAAATTTTTTGAAAGTTATGTTGTTCTCAACATTTCATAAAAACTTCGTCACACATATTTCCAAAGTTTCTCTCTACAATATCTGGCAAATACACAACAAACTAACTTATTCAATATACACATCTCTTCAATTCTCAGCTGGTTTTCAAGTCATTTTTATATGCTTTATTAACAAGATTATTGTAACAGTCTGTCTATGTTATTAATATTGCGCATTGGGTGAGATCGCTCCCTTGGGCTGGTTATTTATTATTTCGTCACATGTCTATAATAATTGAAGCCTGCCCTACAAGAACGTTGTATATCAGAAATTGAGCAGGTCGAGATTTTCGGTTAAGAAGGTTGGATATCATCACACCGACACTTTGCAAACCTATAATTATCAATTTGAAAAAATTGACAGAAAAGTTTGGATCCAAAAGGTGGCTTCCCTGCAAGAAAGTTGTTTATCAACAAAGACGGTGGATGTTGGCAATTTGAATGTGTCGCCATGTTTTCCTTAGGACTGAATAAGAGCAGGAAAAGGAAGATAAATCAATTTCAGTGGAACAATGTGTGGAAGCGACTGAAGAATATTGGAAAAGCTTATACAGCAACTTCAGGGCATGCAGTTCAACAAAATCTTCACCCAAGTCATACAAGAGAAGAACGTTGTATATCAATCAGCTGGGCGGCGGCATAGCTCTTCCAGGAACGTGTTATGATTATAACGCTGCTACAATTTGTATGTAATCCCTTGATTATCGCAGAATTCTTTTAGCCTATTTTCAATTATGAAAAACAAATAGGCTTATGAGATCACCTTTTGTCCATGTGTGTGTATGTGCCTGTCACAAAAAATCTAAACGGCTGGAGCGATTTCAATAAATCTCTATTAAGGTACTATTTCGTCCGACTACGACCGTGCCCATTGCCATTTATTACGTCTCACTAATCCAACATGGAGGCTGTGCGAAATATTTCACAGGCATTCTATATCTCCGCAATTATTACTGATATCACCCTGAAATTTCGTACGATGATAAAGGGCACAACTATAAGTTCACCTATGTGACTTTCAAAAACCTGTGAAGTACAGAACGAACATGGCGGCCAAGCGAATTTGAAACATTTAAATCGATTTTTCTCGCGATTCAACCACCCGTGTGCAGTGAAACATGATACAGCATATTTTTATACGCATTGTAATGCACTCACATCTAATTTAGTTCAATTGGTTACATAACCACAAGATGGCGGCTGTGCTAAATTTTAAAATTAAGTTTTCATTTCTTATGTCCTAATCATGCGATCGGAGTCAACATTTGAATAATAATATTTATTGATCGCAGCCAATGGTCATACAAGAAAAGAATGTCTTAAAAATGAAAAGCTTCTTTTCGTTTACATAGTTGTCATTTTATTAGCTTTCCTGTTGCTCTCCATTGCTGTGTTTCCTTCCTCGATGAATTGTTTTATTCCCGCCATGGCGTCTTCCAGCTGTCCATCAATATCATGGAGTATGCGTGGAAACTTACCAATATTCTCATGAAGTATTTGTGGCTCCAACCTTTTCTTTGTATCATTTGTGTCTTCATTGGTTTTCCCGTGGACAGGGTTGTCCTGAGCTTCATTATTACAGGAATGTGTTTCCTGATTAGCGCTGCCTCATTGCTTGTCAGAAGAATATGATCCAGTATAACAAAACCTCTAATGAGCATTGAGGTGTTTGAAGCCATATTTTCAGTGTTGCCTTAGTAAACAAGAGTTTAGTGCTTTTCAGTCGGTCAACACGAATACATGAGATTAATAAAACACTAGGATGACCAGTTTCGATCGTCAAGCGATCATCATCAGATCCATTACACTTAGGCTACAAAATCTATGTTTGAAATACAGGTGAAAATATTTACAATATGTACAATTATTTAGTTGCAGTATTGGTACTGCAACTGTCAGTGTATGCTAAATGCAGTATATATGTTAGGTGAAATGCTAAATGGTGATAGCTATCCGGAGATTGTACTTTAGAGAGATTATATGGTTGTAAACTATGGTTAAACTAGAAAATTTTAGGCTAACTACTTATCTGATTGTCTTCCGTACTACAGCTACTCGCAGTTTTCGTGCTCACTGGAACTCACTGTGCGGTCGACTGCGGTGGTTATCTTAACGACTGGTTTTTCCCTGCCTTCTCCCCCCTGTCCCTACCTGCTGTGGGGAGTGATAGCGATGTGTTTATGTGAGGTGTTGCCAACCTAGATAAGATGTATGTTATTGAATGAGGTGGGTCTACAACTATTAAAGACCGTGGATTAGCCCTCGCCAACTAAGCGTTGACGGTCTTATGAGGATGTCCCGGCACCTTTAATACTGCCGCGAGTATGGGCCTTGGTTTATTGCAGAAGAAAAGTACATCGTACACCTTATCCAGATAACATTTACCTATTAAAAAACCCCTAATTTCCCCCCTTTTTATCTAGCTTGGCTGTGTCGCTAAATTGTGTTTTGTTTCCGACAGGGTGTGTTTTTTAGTAGCGTGAAGAGGGGTGAGCTCTCCATGAACGTGTGTTCATTTAGATTGTTGGGATTGTTTCATTTGGCTAGGTGTATCTCGATTGCTTCCTTTATGTCAAGAGCTCTGCCTTTAGATTCGTGATGGATTATTTTAAGGTCCGACTCAATGTTGGTAAAGCTGTGCCCTGCGTCACACATATGTTCGCACACGGCTGAATGTGTTCCGTATCTTATCGCATTCCTATGTTCATTATATCGTGTGTCTACTCGCCTTCCACTCTGCCCGATGTAATTAGCTTGACAATCCGTGTCTTGGCACGTTATAGAATATACCCCTGACCTTGAATACAGGTCACGTTTATTTAGATTACTATTTAGGAGGTGCCTAGCGGTTGTGTTTTTCGTCGTGAAATCTATCTTTATGCCTTGTTTTTTGAATAGGTTAGTGATTTTATATGTATCCGCATTCACATAGTTGAAACGCGCAAATTTTTTCTCATTACTGTCCGGTTTGGGAATCGTTTTATCTTTATTGTTATGTTTGGCTATAATTTGATTTATTTTGCTTGGCGAGAAGTTGTTTTCCTTTGCTATTTGCATAATAGTTCTTATTTCCTTATTATAGTTGTCTTTTGACATGGGTATGTTTGAAGCCCTGTGCACCATTGAATTGAAACCCGCTAGTTTGTGCGTACTGGGGTGATTAGACTGATTGTCGATTGCATGCGAGGTTTGTGTTGCTTTCCGGAATATGGAATATGAAAAGTCGTTGTCTTTACGTTCACTAGTTATATCGAGATAATTTATTTTCCAGTCTATTTCGGATTCCTTAGTGAATTTGATAGAGTGGGGAAGGCTATTAATGGATTGGAGAATTGTTTCTTCGCTTGTTAGTTCAGTATCGTAGATGCAAATTACATCATCTACGTATCTTTTCCATATTACTATTCCCTTTGTTGAAGTCTTTTCTAAGAACGCATTTTCTAGTGCATTGATGAAGATGTCAGCGATTAACCCACTTAGTGGCGATTCCATTGCTAGGCCTTCTGTCTGTGTGTATATTTTATTGTCGAATTGAAACACGTTTTGGGTGAGCACGGCCCTCAGTAATCTTACAATCTCTTCAATTTCTTTTAAAGAATTGCAACTAAGTAATTTCTGGCACGCAGCCCAATGGGACAGCTTCACCGAGCACCTACATGACACCATCAAAATCAGAGCAACGAGGAAGCATGAAACGCTAGAAAATAAATTAAGAAAACTAGGAGAAACACAGAACCATCAATCTAACGAACAACACACGAATAACAATGAATTCAATTTCCACAGCAGAGTAAACAACAGAACGAACGCAACCTTTTCTCAAGGTGAAATGAATATGTTAGACAAAGGTTTGAAATACAACTGCACAGACGCACACACGAACCACAATATAAAACAGTTAATCACAGATATTGAGATAGCCAGTCACAAGCTCCCTGCAGAAGACAGGGAATTAACCAAAAATCTCGCCACCAACGAAGCCAAAAAAATCCTCAAACGAGAGGGCGATAGCAATAACTTTCAAAACAACAAACAACTCAAAGAAATAAAGTCGTTGAAACAAAATATAAAAGAACATGACTTAATCATCACAAAAGCAGATAAGGGAAACACTACAGTAATTTTGAACAAAACAGAATACATTGAAAAAAACATTCGAATTCCTAAACAACAACGAAATCAAGGAATTAACAAAAGACCCCACCAACAAATTCCAAAAACAAATAAAAAGTGCGCTAAAAGAAACAGAATACATACTGACCAAAGCCGAAAAATCAAAACTAATAAACATGAACCCGAAAATACCGTCATTGAGGGGACAACCAAAAATACACAAAAAGGAATGCCCAATGAGACCAATAGTCAATTGTAGGAATGCCCCTAATTACAAAATCAGCAAAGAGTTAGTAAAAATCTTAAAATGCCGTCTTTCCAACGACAAAAACAACTCTGTAAAGAACACAACAGAACTAGTAACAGCATTGAACACCCTACAAATGAAACCTAGCTTCAGGCTAGTATCCTTCGACGTAACTAACATGTGGACCAATATTCCGATTATTGAAGCAATCAACACTATCGAAAACAACTTAAAATCCAACAATTCGGTAAAAGAAATTGAAGAGATTGTGAGATTACTGAGGGTCGTGCTCACCCAAAACGTGTTTCAATTCGACAATAAAATATACACACAGAGAGAAGGCCTAGCAATGGGATCGCCACTAAGTGGGTTAATCGCTGACATCTTCATCAATGCACTAGAAAATGCGTTCTTAGAAAAGACTTCAACAAAGGGAATAGTAATATGGAAAAGATACGTAGATGATGTAATTTGCATCTACGATACTGAACTAACAAGTGAAGAAACAATTCTCCAATCCATTAATAGCCTTCACCACTCTATCAAATTCACTAAGGAATCCGAAATAGACCGGAAAATAAATTATCTCGATATAACTATTGAACGTAAAGACAACGACCTTTCATATTCCATATTCCGGAAAGCAACACAAACCTCGCATGCAATCGACAATCAGTCTAATCACCCCAGTACGCACAAACTAGCGGGTTTCAATTCAATGGTGCACAGGGCTTTAAACATACCCATGTCAAAAGACAACTATAATAAGGAAATAAGAACTATTATGCAAATAGCAAAGGAAAACAACTTCTCGCCAAGCAAAATAAATCAAATTATAGCCAAACATAAAAATAAAGATAAAACGATTCCCAAACCGGACAGTAATGAGAAAAAATTTGCGCGTTTCAACTATGTGAATGCGAATACATATAAAATCACTAACCTATTCAAAAAACAAGGCATAAAGATAGCTTTCACGACGAAAAACACAACCGCTAGGCACCTCCTAAATAGTAATCTAAATAAACGTGACCTGTATTCAAGGTCAGGGGTATATTCTATAACGTGCCAAGACACGGATTGTCAAGCTAATTACATCGGGCAGAGTGGAAGGCGAGTAGACACACGTTATAATGAACATAGGAATGCGATAAGATACGGAACACATTCAGCCGTGTGCGAACATATGTGTGACGCAGGGCACAGCTTTACCAACATAGAGTCGGACATTAAAATAATCCATCACGAATCGAAAGGCAGAGCTCTTGACATAAAGGAAGCAATCGAGATACACCTAGCCAAACGAAACAATCCCAACAATCTAAATGAACACACGTTCATGGAGAGCTCACTCCTCTTCACGCTATTAAAAAACACCCTCTGTCGGAAACAAAACACAATTTAGCGACACAGCCAAGCTAGATAAAAAAGGGGGGAAATTAGGGGTTTTTTAATAGGTAAATGTTATCTGGATCAGGTGTACGATGTACTTTTCTTCTGCAATAAACCAAGGCCCATACTCGCGGCAGTATTAAAGGTGGCGGGACGTCCTCATAAGACCGTCAACGCTTAGTTGGCAAGGGCTAATCCACGGTCTTGAATAGTTGTAGACCCACCTCATTCAATAACATACATCTTATCTAGGTTGGCAACACCTCACATAAACACATCGCTATCACTCCCCACAGCACGTAGGGACAGGGGGGAGAAGGCATGGAAAAACCAGTCGTTAAGATAACCACCGCAGTCGACCGCACAGTGAGTTCCAGTGAGCACGAAAACTGCGAGTAGCTGTAGTACGGAAGACAATCAGATAAGTAGTTAGCCTATAATTTTCTAGTTTAACCATAGTTTACAACCATATAATCTCTCTAAAGTACAATCTCCGGATAGCTATCACCAATTAGCATTTCACCTAACATATATACTGCATTTAGCATACACTGACAGTTGCAGTACCAATACTGCAACTAAATAATTGTACATATTGTAAATACTTTCACCTGTATTTCAAACATAGATTTTGTAGCCTAAGTGTAATGGATCTGATGATGATCGCTTGACGATCGAAACTGGTCATCCTATTGTTTTATTAATCTCATGTAATTTATTTCAGGATTAGGGCATAACCCATCTCTTTTGGGTACATTCGTGTTGACCGACTGAAAAGCACTAAACTCTTGTTTACTAAGGCAACACTGAAATTACGGCTTCAAACACCACAATGTTCACGGCTAGTCAGGCAAATCGTGAAGCCAAGAAATTCAAATCACTCAGGCTTAAACTCATGAATTTAGACAAGTCAATTTGGTTCAACAAAAAATGTGTAGAACTAAACCTCACCCCTAAATACGTACCAATTAAAACCGTACCGAACACACCAGCCTTGATCATTGCAACCAAACAAGCCTAAGCGCTTTGGATAAAAAACGAATTAAGATTTGCATATATAAGAAAGCAAAAAATTAACCAACAATTATACGACATTCAATTGCAACTAAGTAATTTCTGGCACGCAGCCCAATGGGACAGCTTCACCGAACACCTACATGACACCATCAAAATCAGAGCAACGAGGAAGCATGAAACGCTAGAAAATAAATTAAGAAAACTAGGAGAAACACAGAACCATCAATCTAACGAACAACACACGAATAACAATGAATTCAATTTCCACAGCAGAGTAAACAACAGAACGAACGCAACCTTTTCTCAAGGTGAAATGAATATGTTAGACAAAGGTTTGAAATACAACTGCACAGACGCACACACGAACCACAATATAAAACAGTTAATCACAGATATTGAGATAGCCAGTCACAAGCTCCCTGCAGAAGACAGGGAATTAACCAAAAATCTGGCCACCAACGAAGCCAAAAAAATCCTCAAATGAGAGGGCGATAGCAATAACATTCAAAACAACAAACAACTCAAAGGAATAAAGTCGTTAAAATAAAATATAAAAGAACATGACTTAATCATCACAAAAGCAGATAAGGGAAACACTACAGTAATTTTGAAAAAACAGAATATATTGAAAAAACAGTCGAATTCCTAAACAACAACGAAATCAAGGAATTAACAAAAGACCCCACCAACAAATTCCAAAAACAAATAAAAAGTGCGCTAAAAGAAACAGAATACATACTGACCAAAGCCGAAAAATCAAAACTAATAAACATGAACCCGAAAATACCGTCATTGAGGGGACAACCAAAAATACACAAAAAGGAATGCCCAATGAGACCAATAGTCAATTGTAGGAATGCCCCTAATTACAAAATCAGCAAAGAGTTAGTAAAAATCTTAAAATGCCGTCTTTCCAACGACAAAAACAACTCTGTAAAGAACACAACAGAACTAGTAACAGCATTGAACACCCTACAAATGAAACCTAGCTTCAGGCTAGTATCCTTCGACGTAACTGACATGTGCACCAATATTCCGATTATTGAAGCAATCAACACTATCGAAAACAACTTAAAATCCAACAATTCGGTAAAAGAAATTGAAGAGATTGTGAGATTACTGAAGGTCGTTCTCACCCAAAATGGGTCTCAATTCGACAATAAAATATACACACAGAGAGAAGGCCTAGCAATGGGATCGCCACTAAGTGGGTTAATCGCTGACATCTTCATCAATGCACTAGAAAATGCGTTCTTAGAAAAGACTTCAACAAAGGGAATAGTAATATGGAAAAGATACGTAGATGATGTAATTTGCATCTACGATACTGAACTAACAAGCGAAGAAACAATTCTCCAATCCATTAATAGCCTTCACCACTCTATCAAATTCACTAAGGAATCCGAAATAGACCGAAAAATAAATTATCTCGATATAACTATTGAACGTAAAGACAACGACCTTTCATATTCCATATTCCGGAGAGCAACACAAACCTCGCATGCAATCGACAATCAGTCTAATCACCCCAGTACGCACAAACTAGCGGGTTTCAATTCAATGGTGCACAGGGCTTTAAACATACCCATGTCAAAAGACAACTATAATAAGGAAATAAGAACTATTATGCTAATAGCAAAGGAAAACAACTTCTCGCCAAGCAAAATAAATCAAATTATAGCCAAACATAAAAATAAAGATAAAACGATTCCCAAACCGGACAGTAATGAGAAAAAATTTGCGCGTTTCAACTATGTGAATGCGAATACATATAAAATCACTAACCTATTCAAAAAACAAGGCATAAAGATAGCTTTCACAACGAAAAACACAACCGCTAGGCACCTCCTAAATAGTAATCTAAATAAACGTGACCCGTATTCAAGGTCAGGGGTATATTCTATAACGTGCCAAGACTCCGATTGTCAAGCTAATTACACACATCAAAAAAAGTTTTGCATCACCTCGGTTCCAAGAGTTCCGGAACCTTTAAATACAAAGGGAATAGAGATCAACACAAACAACATTTCAGCTCGTTTTATTGCTCATGAGACCCCACATTGCATGTTGTACCATCATACAGCTAGACTTTCAGCATTTGTGGTCCAGATTGCAGTACACACCACTACCTCTAATACCCAGTAGCACGTCCTCTTGCATTGATGCATGCCTGTATTCGTCGTGGCATACTATCCACAAGTTCATCAAGACACTGTTGGTCCAAATTGTCCCACTCCTCAACGACAATTCGGCGTAAATCTCTCAGAGTGGTTGGTGGGTCAAGACGTCCATAAACAGCCCTTTTCAACATATCCCAGGCATGTTCGATAGGGTTCATGTCTGGCGAACATGCTGGCCACTGTAGTCGAGCGATGTCGTTATCTTGAAGGAACGCATTCACAAGATGTGCACGATGAGGTCGAGAATTGTCGTCCATGAAGACAAATGCCTCTCCAATATTCTGCCGATATGGGTGCACTATGGGTCGGAGGATGTCATTCAGGTATCGTAAAGCCGTTTCGGAGCCTTCCATGACCTCCAGTGGCGTACGTCGGCCCCACATAATGCCACCCCAAAACATCAGGGAACCACCACCTTGCTGCACTCGCTGGACAGTGTGTCTAAGACGTTCAGCTTGACCAGGGTGCCTCCAAACACGTCTCCGACGATTGTCTGGTTGAAGGCATATGCGACACTCATCGGTGAAGAGAACGTGATGCCAATTCTGTGGGGTCCATTCAGCATGTTGTTGGGCCCATCTGTACCGCGCTGCATGGTGTCGGGGTTGCAAAGCTGGACCTCGCCATGGACGTCGGGAGTGAAGTTGCGCATCATGCAGCCTATTGCGCACAGTTTGAGTTGAAACACGACGTCCTGTGGCTGAACGAAACGCATTATTCAACATGGTGTCATTGCTGTCAGGTTTCCTCCGAGCGGCAATCCGTAAGTAGCGGTCATCCACTACAGTAGTAGCCCTTGGGCGGCCTGAGCGAGGCCTGTCATCGACAGTTCCTGTATCTCTGTACCTCCTCCATGTCCGAACAACATCGCTTTGGTTCACTCTGAGACGCCTGGAAACTTCCCTTGTTGAGAGCCCTTCTTGACACAAAGTAACAATGCGGACGCGATCGAACTGCGGTATTGACCTTCTAGGCATGGTAGAACTACAGACAACATGAGCAGCGTACCTTCGTCCTGGTGGAATGACTGGGACTGATCTGCTGTCGTACCCCCTCCGTCTAATAGGCCCTGCTCATGCATGGTTGTTTACATCTTTGAGCAGTTTTAGTGACATCTATGAACAGTGAAAGGGACTGTATCTTTGATACAATATACACAGTCAACGTCTATATGCCGGAGATCTGGGAACCGAGGTGATGCAAAACTTTTTTTGATGTGTGTACATCGGGCAGAGTTGAAGGCGAGTAGACACACGTTATAATGAACATAGGAATGCGATAAGATACGGAACACATTCAGCCGTGTGCGAACATATGTGTGACGCAGGGCACAGCTTTACCAACATAGAGTCGGACCTTAAAATAATCCATCACGAATCGAAAGACAGAGCTCTTGACATAAAGGAAGCAATCGAGATACACCTAGCCAAACGAAACAATCCCAACAATCTAAATGAACACACGTTCATGGAGAGCTCACCCCTCTTCACGCTACTAAAAAAACACACCCTGTCGGAAACAAAACACAATTTAGCGACACAGCCAAGCTAGATAAACAAGGGGGGAAATTAGGGGTTTTTAATAGGTAAATGTTATCTGGATCAGGTGTACGATGTACTTTTCTTCTGCAATAAACCAAGGCCCATATTCGCGGCAGTATTAAATGTGCCGGGACGTCCTCATAAGACCGTCAACGCTTAGTTCGAATGGGTTATGCTCCACGCGTGGCGAGGGCTAATCCACGGTCTTTAATAGTTGTAGACCCACCTCATTCAATAACATACATCTTATCTAGGTTGGCAACACCTCACATAAACACATCGCTATCACTCCCCACAGCACGTAGGGACAGGGGGGAGAAGCCAGGGAAATCCAGTCGTTAAGATAACCACCGCAGTCGACCGCACAGTGAGTTCCAGTGAGCACGAAAACTGCGAGTAGCTGTAGTACGGAAGACAATCAGATAAGTAGTTAGCCTAAAATTTTCTAGTTTAACCATAGTTTACAACCATATAATCTCTCTAAAGTACAATCTCCGGATAGCTATCACCATTTAGCATTTCACCTAACATATATACTGCATTTAGCATACACTGACAGTTGCAGTACCAATACTGCAACTAAATAATTGTACATATTGTAAATATTTTCACCTGTATTTCAAACATAGATTTTGTAGCCCAAGTGTAATGGATCTGATGATGATCGCTTGACGATCGAAACTGGTCATCCTAGTGTTTTATTAATCTCATGTAATTTATTTCAAGATTAGGGCATAACCCATCTCTTTTGGGTACATTCGTGTTGACCGACTGAAAAGCACTAAATTCTTGACCTCTAATGAGTGTGAGGTCTATGGCGCTTCCTCCATTGGGCATATGTACGTGAATGTATTTTTGTTATTCACTAATGTGAGCACTTCCCCTAACAGATAATCTAGAACTAATTCTGCTTGCGACGTGTTTTATTCACTGGGCACTTCAGATCGCCCGCGAATATCACTGTTTCATTTGCCTCAATAGTGTCCAACGCTCTCTGTATACCGTCCACTACGTCTATCGCGCAGTACTCGGGCCTATAGTATACTCATACTAGCTTTCCTATTCTTGTTTTAATCACTAGTTGTTCTTCTTCCTTAAGAATTATTTCTAAGCGGAAAAGTTTCGAATCGATTAGGCATGTTACCCCACGTGATGGCCTTCCTCTATCGCCTTTCCTCGCAAATGCGTGTATGTTATAGAATGCTTTCACGTTACATCTTGATTCCGGGGTAATAAATGTCTCTATCAGTATACAGGTATCGAAATCGATGAAAATGTCTTTCGGTAGTTGATTCGTTACACCCTCTCGTCCTTCAACATTCCAGTTGAGAACTTTCACTTGATATGGCCCTGTAACTCCAGGGGTCACGAAAGGGACGACATGTGACGTCCTTTGGCCAAAATGCTCCCTCATAGATTTGAATAATGAACCTACGCAATGATCGTCATCTAATAGTACATAACTCTATGGCCTCCATATAAAAATCGAACATGGCGACCATCCAAAATTTTTATACCGTTCTCAATATGCCCATTTTATTTTCTTGTTTTGTGTATGTCTTGTAAGCAATACAATATTCCATTCCATATAAATATGTAACTGAGGATTATTTTTCTTTATTTTTAGCCATAGAAAATGGTTTGTGATATACATCGTTCTAGGTCTGTTGTGTTATACAACTTTCTTGCAGGGAAACTGCACTATAATCATGGTGAGTCCTATATACTGCCATTTAAGAGACATATATTCCTTTAGTGTTGGAAGAGAGACTGCAACTTTAATGTGTATACCTGTATTTAACATATCTCGGTATTAGATTAGGCACAAGAAGTTTTCTTTTAACACTGAATATTTAAAAAATATGATATACAACTGCTTCAATTTTAAAGCAGTTATTTATTGTCCTTTTTGAAACAGCCTTGAATAATTATGGCAAAACTTGCATCACCTGTAAGGTTATGTCATGCAGCTAAATTAGGTAGGAACTTCGAATAATCCTTGGCATATTAGTAAGTGTGTGCTAGTGAAACTCGGTCACTGGGTATTGAGGTTTTGAATTGTCTTTAACTTCATGACCACTCGATCACATGATATGCGACTGTAGGTTATCATATCATCATTTAATGTTGACAGTTACTGATTTTTTGAAATCGTTCTTGAGAAAGGTTCAGAAATGCAAGTATGTTTTACATATTGAAACTCGTGTTTATTTTCATCTTGAATCAAACACCTATTTGAATTTTCTTAAAATGAAAGACAAATGCATCAATTTTATTGGTGAATTTATAACACTGTAGCTACATTAAAGTATTGGATTCTGAGAAATAAAGTATTTTATGTTCTGATAGCTACATATACATCGTAAGTAATCGGTAAGGTATTCTATTGTCTTGTGAAACATTCAAAACCTTGAAAGTATAAGTCAAAAAAATATAAATGATGTTAAAGTCAGCTAATGAGCACTTAACGCAACTTCAGGGTTGCTATTCTAACCTTATCATTCGTTGAGTTGAGAACTAATCTGAGACATATAGAAGTAGATGAATGGCTATCGTGCATACGTGTGTACAAAATATATTTCATATGCCTCATGAGGTACATTATTAACAAATTATTGTTTCTCTGTAGGGAGCACATATCATGGAAGTTACTATCCATGAGAAAGTGTCTGCAGAGATAGTCCCATTAGTCAAGAAGGAAACACCATCTTCATGAGGCGGAGATGCGAGAGTTGTAAGTGCCTAATTATCTTGAGAGTAGCTTGTTTGGTTGTTAAGTCATGTTATATGCTTAATGTTATCTGATGTTCCTCCAGCAAGTGTGGCTGATATTTGCAAAGGTTTGTGAGGGGATCATTTGCACTGATCAAAGTTTAGGAATTAATACGAAACCTGAATGTAATTGTAGTAATTTCTGGGGCCTTCCTTGGATTTTTAATATCTGGTGTTTGGTTGTTGCTGTGTGAAAGTGGGAGGAGTGAGATCAGACTGGTTGGAACAGAGAAACGGCCTGAAACAATGAAGTCCACTGTCGCCGTTACTTTTCATTGTGGTGATGGATGACATAATGACCCGAGTGGCACAAGTAATTGGGGAAGGAAAGATGAAAGCAATGGTGTTTGCAGATGATTTGATGATTTGGGGAAACAAGGAGGAGGAGGTACAGGAACAGTTGGACGTGTGGGAAGGAATAATACAAGGATATGGGATGAAATTTAGCATAAATAAGAGTGAGATGGTGATCACAACAGGGAAGAAGGAAAGAACCACAACGGGAATAACAATTGGTGGGGAACAGCTGAAGAAAGTGGAGAGTTTCAAGTATCTGGGAAAACTGATACAAGATAATGGAAGAAACGATAGAGAAATAAATGAGCGGGGGAGGCAGGCAGAAGCATTTCGGAGGAGTGTGAGAAGCATGTTATGGAGCAAGGATGCCCCTCAGAACAGAAAAAAGATCATATATCGGACGTTTTATGTCCCTATCCTGACGTATGCCTCGGAGACCTGGGTTATGAAAGGAAGGGAGAAGAGCAAAATACAGGCCAGTGAGATGAAGTTCTTGAGAAGCAGTATTGGAGCTACAAAGATGGACAGAATAAGAAATAAGAGGACCAGAGAATTAATGAAGGAGGAACCATTACAGGATGGTATAGAGAAATCTACACTTAGATGGTATGGTCATGTAAAACGAATGGAGGAGAAGAGGATACCCAGGAGAGTACACAAGACGAAGTGGGATGGAAAGAGACCGAGAGGAAGACCGAGAGACAGGTGGCTGAAGGGGGTGGAAGAAAGCGTGAAGAAGAGAGGAGAAGACTGGACAAGGGTGGAGGCTGAGAGATGGTGGGAAGACAGAAGACGTTGGAGAGGCTTGTGTTCCAAACAGACCCGGCCAGTGGCTGGAAACTGTGCAAGATGATGATGATGATGGTTGTTGCAAATCATCAAATTCCATGCATGATTTGCTTCTCCAATTTTGTATTGTAATTTTGTAGATGATCAAAATATTAAGAGATTCTCTATATACTCTAATCTCGCTTCAAATTCCGCGACACAGAAATAGTTTCTAAAACTCCAGACTACCTCGCCAGAATACAGTAATTTCTGCATAACTTCTATACGAAAATGGAGTATCAACATATGATTGCAATATTGTGGCTGCTGGTAAATAATGTTGAAATTCTTAGGAAGCCAGCCTTTGTCAGATGATCCAGGCCATTTTCTGTCCTTTAACTGGCCATGGTATGTCATGCAGTGAACCAATTACACAGAACAATACCAATAACTTCACAAATGGAACAAGGGAACAGTCTATCACAAATGACTAGGTTTCTATTCATGTTCCTTTTTAGGTCCTTCATAGTGAAGTTGTGATTCCTCTTAAAAATGGAGGTCCCGTGACTCATGGTCGCTAGATTAACCCTCTTAGTGCCAAGCTATTTCCTGAAATACTTGCCAAGAATGCCAAGCCTTTTTCAATGATCATGCAGACTCTTCGAAAAGAAATCATTATTACCACATTTTCAATGATAGAATCATTAATTTTGCTTTGCATTATAACCAATACCTCACTCTTTCATGACCGCGTTGTCGCAGTCCCTAAACTTAAGAACCAACTAATCATTATGTCATACATTATGTTCATAAAAGTAAATACTGCATCTAAACCTTTATAATGGAGGTTATTCTAAAAATATTTCAATTTTTCTTTTTTTTTTTTCTTCTAAAAAAATCAATTTTGAGTCTAAATTAAGATCACCTAAGAGTCATATTCGATGAAATACTACGTTCCCAGCTGTATACAGTTCTTATACATCTGTAGGCAGAAAACTTCAACAAGAAGAGAACAACTGCACCGCAATTTTGGCGGGAGCGTGCGTGATTGGGGGCGCGCTAATTGAGGGCGTGAATACAAACTCAAACCTATCGCGTGTCGGACTTCGAAGGAAAAAAGTAAACACCGCACAGGCAAGCCTGGAACCTCACCTTTCCAACAGTATGAAATAATCACGGACATATGCCTACAGAAATCTGCAAATAAAAGATAATCAGCGCGTCGATTCAATCGGCTTTGGCACTTTCGGCGCGAGCAGCGAGAGCCGATCTACTCGGCGCGTCGCACTAAGTGGGCTAATGGTAGAACCTAAAACTACAAGCTTTCTTCCTATTAAAAACAAGTATTCCATGAAGTTTGTTTTGTATTTGCAACTGATGTGAGTGAAATGGCCACAGAGCCCTGTGTTATGGTAATGACCATGTTATCGGTAGATGGGTCAATGATGTGCTGCATTGCTTGTAGGGCCTCTTCGTACTGCGCATGAGCTGAGATACATGAAAATATATAACTTGCGTGTAATATAATAAGTGTGGAAGAAGGTGTCTAAAGCCATATTGTCATTTAAAATTTGTGATGGTGCATCTGGATAGAGCCACCTTTCATCAAACGTTTGATCTTGATGTAGTGGACTATCTTCGAGGTTCGGTTGACTATTCTGATATCTATTTACTTTATTATAATATCCATTCGGGATTTCTGAACAAGTGTGAAGAACGTTACCCTCTAGAGGCATGAAACATGTGAATTTGTTGTAGTTGTGAGTGAAATATCAATTGTTTGTTTGCTGTTGTGTTAGTAGGACTCTGTTAAAATGAATTTGGTGAACTGTTGGTAAAGACATCGTTCTCATTAGTAGGTCAAGGGGAATAAGATGGGCAAACACCTGTTTTAGCCATAACCCAACAGGCTGGTGAATGAAACAATAGTTTGTATAACAGACACTTCAATTGTTCTGTTTTTCAACATTTACATTTAGGTTTGTGGATATAAAATTAAGGCATGCATAAAACATCTTGGGAATCTGTAAATATGATGCAAAAACCACAGCAATAACAAGAAAGCTGGGTTTGTGGCCATCATGGGATATAGAGTAGATGACCTCGCTGTTCCGCTCTTAAAAGCAACACCCATCATCAGCATAGATGAAACTACAGACGTTACTAGTTGTTACCTTCCATTATGAAACTACAGACGTTACTAAACAGTTACAGCAAGTTGTTACCTTCCATTATGAAACTGCAGACATTACTAAACAGTCACTGCTAGTTGTTACCTTCCATTGTGAAACTACAGACGTTCCTAACCGTCACAGCTAGTTGTTACCTTCCATTATGAAACTACAGACGTTACTAAACAGTCACAGCTAGTTGTTACTTTCCATTATGAAACTACAGACGTTACTAAACAGTCACAGCTAGTTGTTACCTTCCATTATGAAACTACAGATGTCACTAAACGGTCACAGCTAGTTGTTACCTTCCATTATGAAACTACAGACGTTACTATACAGTCACAGCTAGTTGTTACCTTCCATTATGCAACTACAGACGTTACTTAAAAGTCACAGCTAGTTGTTACCATCCATTGTGAAACTACAGACGTTACTAAACAGTCACAGCTAGTTGTTACCTTCCATTGTGAAACTACAGACGTTACTTAACAGTCACAGCTAGTTGTTACCTTCCATTATGAAACTACAGACGTTACTAAACAGTCACAGCTAGTTGTTACCTTCCATTATGAAACTACAGACGTTACTAAACAGTCACAGCTAGTTTTTACCTTCCATTATGAAACTACAGATGTTACTAAACCGTCACAGCTAGTTGTTACCTACCATTATGAAACTCCAGGCGTTACTAAACAGTCACAACTAGTTGTTACCTTCCATTGTGAAACTACAGACGTCACTAGTTATTACCTTCCATTGTGAAACTACAGACGTTACTTAACAGTCACTGCTAGTTGTTACCTTCCATTATGAAACTACAGACGTTACTAAACAGTCACAGCTAGTTGTTACCTTCCATTATGAAACTACAGACGTTACTAAACAGTCACAGCTAGTTGCTACCTTCCATTATGAAACTACAGGCGTTACTAAACAGTCACAGCTAGTTGTTACCTGCCATTGTGAAACTACAGACGTTACTAAACAGTCACAGCTTGTGGTTACCTTCCATTGTGAAACTACAGACGTTACTAAACAGTCACCGCTAGTTGTTACCATCCATTATGAAACTACAGACGTTACTAAACAGTCACAGCTAGTTGTTACCTTCCATTATGAAACTACAGACGTTACTAAACCGTCACAGATAGTTGTTACCTACCATTATGAAACTCCAGGCGTTACTAAACAGTCACAACTAGTTGTTACCTTCCATTGTGAAACTACAGACGTCACTAGTTATTACCTTCCATTGTGAAACTACAGACGTTACTAAACAGTCACAGCTAGTTGTTACCTTCCATTATGAAACTACAGTCGTTACTAAACAGTCACAGCTAGTTGTTACCTTCCATAATGAAAGAATTTGGGGAATTAATCATCCAGAAGGTCAGGATACCTGCATATCTCTTGAAGAATAACCTGAAATAGATTACATGTGATTATGATATTTATATTGTTTCGGACTGTTGAAGAAGAAGGAAACTTATTAGACCGAGGCCCGGTATTTGTAAAAAAAAACACATTTATATTCATATTCCATACTTCTAATTCAGTGCCTAACAATCGTGATAAGATGTCAAGTATTATAAGTTCATTAAATTTCTCCCTACCTTGAGTATTCTTGAGATCAATATTGCTTTAGGAACTCAAGACAGTAAAGCGCACAACACACTAGGGAATATCTCTTTACACAACATTCATCAACTTTGCTTGATTATTATGACAGATATTAACGTTATATATTAACAGTAAGTTACTGCACCAACACCACTAAGTCTCCACACACACACACTCAATGCTAGTGATAATCTGGTAGGCCCACACTTGGCATATGTGTAGGAACTGAAATGAATTTTGATTTGAACTTTACGAATTAATCTCTCTTTGCCATGTATCCGTTGACATAAGAAAAATCTATGAATACGAAGTTGAATTAACTTCAGTATTTTATTTATTCCTTGATTTCTTCAGTGCAAGTTTACAAGTCATGTGTAACACATAATTCTACCTATGCAAAGGGAAACATACTTGTGAAACAAGTCATATGGACCATGTTAGGGATATTAGGATTGCAGACTGTCCTATTCCGGACATCGTTCCACGTATCGAATCAGAAATAACATATTCAGATCTGGAAGAGTTAAGCACCTTCATGCGTCCTTACAAGACATGACATCTCCTTATGACCTAATAGCATTTCGGGATTAGGAGTTTTATTTCACTACTGTATTGATGGCAAACTGAAGTGCTTATCTGTTAGCTTTTGTATAGTACAGTGAGTACGAGCCGTTTTGATGTAAGGATGAAGAACTGAGATATCTAATCCACCTGGGACCACCGACAATGTTCAATGTTGTTCTGATCACTGAACTAATGGGGGATGCACCTTAATTATATTATGTGAAGCTAACATATGGTTGCATTCGATACCCACTGTGGACTTAAGGGCAGGATAACCCAATTGTATTAGGATTTCTGTATTCCCCTCAGAGATCCACTCATGGGGGCTGAGCAGTTGCCTTACAGGCACATGCTGGGATTGTTTTAACTTATGACCGTGAATACCTCCATCCCAATCCTGAGCATTGATATAACATGCACTTGGTATTTAGTGTAGAATTATTACATAATTGAAGATATGTAATTTTCCTTTAATTGCAGTGTGTTGTGAGAATTGTGTTGTATAATATTGTAAATGTAAGATGTCTGACGTTCATTCTCGAAAGATGGGATGGTACAAATATTGAGGATATAGTCGCTTTTTACTTAATGATAGGTGGATGTGTTAGATCCTAACGCCTCCTAAAGCCTTCCAGTTAAAAAAGTAAAAATGCATTCATTTGTCCTCAATCCATAAAGCGATTACTTCCATTAAGGCAGTGAGTCAGCATTTTGTGTCGCACTGAGATTTACTTGTTATCTTGAGGAGATTGTCTATTATAAGTTTTAGAACTAGGGAAGACATAACCACATCTGTGTAATGCTTCACTTCAACTCTGCCATGATTTACACTTACATAGTTTAAGTATTAGTGATGCCAAATAAATAAAATTATTAATCAATTCACTTTATTCCTAGGACATGAAAGAAGAAACCCAGGGTAGGGAAAGTGCAGCTAGTGGAAACCATTCTAATGAGTAAGTGTACAACATATGAGGAAACATGTTATTTAACTTTCGTGTATGCATAACTGAATGTTTGCAACGTCAGATATATCTCGCATTTTACTGATTGTCTCGTCAAAGTAGATACATTATTGATATTAACTTAACTCTTCACTTGCCCACGGAAATATCTCTGTCTGGAAGTATTTGAGGGAAGTTAGTTAGCCTGGTTGGTTCCTTAGTTTAGGGGCTGCGGCAACGCGGTCATGTAGCTCCGCTTACTTAGGGTGTCTGTACAATCTGTCTGACAAACCGTGTTAATTGTGATGGTTGTATTTGTGTGTGTTATCTGTTTTAAATTCAAGTAAGGACTGCAGACATTCAATTTTTTCAAATAGTTAATACTTTTGCCGCCAATTGCCACTGTCAACGACCACTAGGTCAGATCTAGGTTACCAGATGCCACCGCAGTCGGCTCCTGGTGACGAACGTTGGAACCTAAGAGCGTTAGTCAAGTGTTTAACCTATAATTAGTGGAAGATTCTGTAACATGCCATAAATCTATGACATGGGACCGTCGGCTTTACTTTCCCTCCGAAGGAAGGCATACTGAGAGATTTTAACGCTCTTAAAAATTCCGACGTGTTTGAACTCGCGATCTTGGGCATAGACGCTCAGCATGCTTCCAACTACGCCGGAAATGTTCAATAACTCAAATACTAATGAAGCTATATAAATATTTATTAGCACAATAGATGCCAGCAACTCTCCTTGTAATTGATTAAAATCTGGTAATGTTATGATGAAAACTTTGAAAGTTAAAAATTCAGTCATACCTCCCCTTAATGGAGACTTACCTGGCAATGAGGCAGACTTTGAGGTCCTGCAGGAGGAGAACAGGATCAAGGTTGAAGAAGTGGAGAGGGTGGTAAATAAACACGAATGCTTCAAAGCGGCAGGGTTAGTTGAATTTCAGCCAGAAATTTTAAATGGGAAAGCAGGGCTGAAATGGTTGCTTAGGATAATCGAATTCACGTGGGGTTTAGGAAATGTACCCTCACACTAGAGAAAAGCAGTAATGACACCAATTTATAAGGAACGTTACAGAAATTATAGTGGGCAAAGTGTACTCAGGCATTGTAGAAAGGAGAAAAATTGGCCGAGAGTAAGATGGATGCTCAACATTTCAGTATGCGTCAAGTTACTGAGAAATGAGAGGAAGAGACAGTTGTGTTTGTGTATCTAGAGAAGGCGTACGATAGAGCACCTGAGGGAAAGTATTAATAGGAGTGTGGCAAGGCTTATGGGCCATTTGTTGAACTGGCTGGGTGAATTTCAAGGTGAGTAATCTGGCCTATTCGGATGACCTGGTTGAAATGACGGCCTCTGTTGAAAGTTTGCAAGCCAATATGTTTGAACTTGAACAGAAATGTGGGGAGTATGGTATGAAGATCAGCATTTCAACAATTGGGAAGAAATGCAAGAAAGTAGAATGCTAGGTGGAATGAACAAAATAGGAGCAGTGGAACATTTATTAATTCTGAATTAGACTAGAACGTGGCTTTTACATACTCTGTTTCATCTTCTGGGGGATATTAACCTATTCAAATTAGTAACCATGGTCACCACTGCACCTGAAATATGTGCTAAATTATGTATGTATGTGTTTTTATTTATAGCTCTTTTAACATAAGTAACCATGTTCCAACCGCGCTTGAATGTCATTCAACTGTCAACAAGGTGCTCACACATTGTTGCCAACATGTGATACAAAATACCACACACTTATTAAAGATTATTGGTGCGTGAACAAAAACAGGGATGTATATATCGCTAACGCAGCTTGCAGGCTAAAACCATTGTCAAAACTCATTGGATTAGACAAAACGAAGGTTTGAATTGGATTTCGCCTAACAATAATTGTTCTAGGATTAAAATATTGGGCTAGGCAAAAACCATAGGTTTGGGTGAATATTATTGATGAGTTTCTACCCCCATTGTGCATGACAAAATCAAAGTGAGAGATGCAGAAGCAGAGGCTAACTGCTAATAGGGGATCTAGGTGGCGACTTGTTTGGAATTACAAGCTTGCAGACTAGACTGGACGCTCAAAAGGAAAATCGGATAGGAAACATGACTGTCGCACTGGGATCCAACCCCATCATGAAGGACCCTCCCCCGCGCCATAGTGATTGTGAGTCTATTAAAAACCAAATTTTTAAGTGTAATTGTTTAAATCAACTTCAGAAAAACTTTTTTTAAAGTTTTTTATAATGTAAAACGCCATCAAACAAGTTAGTGAATTTTCAACGCAAAAAGAAAAGGGAGAAACTCCTGCCCAAAATTAATCGTGACTTGCGCATTATACGTTTCTTCTAGACAGTTGTGCGATCGACATGAAAACATACCGTAACACTTTTGAGAAGTAAACATTGAGTAGGATTTCAACATAAAAATTAAACCATGAGTTTTGAAATCGAGGTGTTTTATTCCAGGCAATAATCAAGCTCAAGCTGCAATACAAAACCTTAATGAATAATCTTCGAATACAAAAAAATCAAACTACAATACTAGAAATACAATCAATAAAACACATTCATAAATGAGCTTCGAAATCAAATTGAGACAAAAATCAAGCTACACAATCAGCTGCTAAAACAAAAGGTTTTTTTGCAAGCAGACGGCTCTTGGATGCGAATATGTCAATGACCTTTTCAAAATCATTATCCCACTCACTTGCATTGATAAGTGAAGCCCCCAGACGATCACCACCCGTGGTTGTGCGCAAGTCTTTTTTTACGCGTTTAAGCTTGGAAAAGGAGACTTCATTCGAAACGCTCGCTACTGGGAGAGTGACAGCAATCTTCAAGATAAAATACAAATTTGGGAAGACACTTTTAAGTTTAGCTAAGCAAAACGCTCTGAAAATCTCAAGAAGGCTGCCAACATTACGTGGTTCATCTCTTTCCTTGCTATTTTCATCTTCCTGATTCGCTTGTGCTTCGTTTTCCACTTCCTCCTCTACCTCACTGTTATGATGTCGCCATCTGTTTCATCATCAAAAGCAACTATCCCCTAAACCGCCTAGATCCTTATCCTCAGTCCAAATCTGATTCCGATTGCACGGGCTCGGATGACACAGGCTCATCATGATGTCTCTCGGGTAGAGGTATTGATTTTAGAATACTCTCAGAGCAACGGGAAAATGCTATGAGTAGTAAGTGTTTGTTAGACTCTAAATATTGCATCATCATGACCAGAAATTGCGTAATCCTGATGACGTCATGGGATGACGTCATGGGTCCTTAGAGCGAGCACGTGGTCCAGGAGCGAGCATGTGCAGTGCACGTGTTAGCGTGGGAAGAGGTTGACCCTTTGGCTTGTTTGTGCGATGGTGATAAAAAGTTAATGGGTGTTGACGTCATGGAGGATGTTTATTAGGATGCTAACTGTCATCTGACACCCATGCGAGTGTGAGCACCAAAACAAAAGGTTATTCGCGGGTAGTGGGGTAGTGTATGTTCTCTTGCAAGTCGCGTGTGTGCTTGAATACGTATGGCTATGTTGGGAAATGTTTGGTGGCGGGCGAGGACTAGGGTTGAGTGAGGGTTCGTTTAAATGCTATTTTTCCCGCTCTATTTGATGGTGAGGTAATTTTTTAAAATGGGTGGAATTTGGAAACGCAATTTGAGGTAAACGTGCTTTTTTGACATTTTGGCGAATTTAATGAGCTTGTAAGGCTAGAACGATGCATATAGGGTGTCGTAGGACTTGTGGTGAACCACCCCTTGCTATGGACGGGAGTATATCCACCCCAAAATAAATCTACCCTTACCCGGAGGTTAAGTAGTGGTTATTTTTGTATGCATGCGCACTTGAGGGCTTTTGTAAGAGAGCGGAATTTTTAAAAGATTCTTTATAGATGAGGCTTTTTAAAAAATTTATTAAAAAAACAAAAAACTAATAGGTCATTTGATTTTTAGTATCTCGCTAACCAATAATGCGATGTAAACATATGGGGTGTCATAGGACTCGTAGTGAATTCTCCTTTTGTATGAATGAGGTATGTCAACCCCCAAAATAAAAACTACCCTTACCTGGGGTGAAAGAGCAATTTTTGTATGTATGCACACCGGTGGCTTTTGTCAAAAGGGTCTAACTACACATTTGTTAATATTTTCTGAACCCAGGATGGGATTTTCCCATAGGCAGTATCCTAGCACTTGGGGTGACACCTCGTTTTTGAAAGTATCATTCATTTATTTTCTTGTCAAAAGGGCCTAACTACACTTTTGTTAATATCTCGTGAACCAATCATGCTAGGGACTTGTATGAGGGGTCCTAGCACTTGGGGCGACGTCCCCCTTTATGGGGTGAAACTACCCCCCCAAAATTGAAAACTCAATATCTTGGAAACTATGAACCCTAAAATTAGGCGTTATAGCTTTAAAAATAGGTGATGACATAGGCTTTTACCTGGATTGGTCATTTCACCCCTAAAACAGTAAATAGTCATGTTATGGGGAAAAAACGTGTTAAACACCTAAAAATGATAAATGAAACTAAGATCTTTTGTTTTTGATGAAAAATAGCAGGGGGGGGGTGAAAACTACCCCCAAATTGAAAAATCGATACCTTGGAAACTAAGAACCGTAAAATTATGTGTAATAGCTTAAAAAATTCGTTGTGACATAGGCTTTTACCCGGATAGATGATGTCACCCCTAAAACAGTAAATAGTGATTTTACAGTGGGGAAAAAGGTTTTAAACGGGTAAAAATGATAATTGAACCTAAGATCTTTTGTTTTTGATGAAAAATAGCAGGGGGGTGAAAACTACCCCAAAATTGAAAAATCGATACCTTGGAAACTAAGAACCGTAAAATTATGTGTAATAGCTTAAAAAATTCGTTGTGACATAGGCTTTTACCCGGATAGATGATGTCACCCCTAAAACAGTAAATAGTGATTTTACAGTGGGGAAAAAGGTCTTAAACGGGTAAAAATGATAATTGAACCTAAGATCTTTTGGTTTTGATGAAAAATAGCAGGGGGGTGAAAACTACCCCCAAATTGAAAAATCGATACCTTGGAAACTAAGAACCGTAAAATTATGTGTAATAGCTTAAAAAATTCGTTGTGACATAGGCTTTTACCCGGATAGATGATGTCACCCCTAAAACAGTAAATAGTGATTTTACAGTGGGGAAAAAGGTTTTAAACGGGTAAAAATGATAATTGAACCTAAGATCTTTTGTTTTTGATGAAAAATAGCAGGGGGGTGAAAACTACCCCAAAATTGAAAAATCGATACCTTGGAAACTAAGAACCGTAATATTATGTGTAATAGCTTAAAAAATTCGTTGTGACATAGGCTTTTACCCGGATAGATGATGTCACCCCTAAAACAGTAAATAGTGATTTTACAGTGGGGAAAAAGGTTTTAAACGGGTAAAAATGATAATTGAACCTAAGATCTTTTGTTTTTGATGAAAAATAGCAGGGGGGTGAAAACTACCCCGTATATGAAAGGAGTGTAGACTTATTGATGTTGCAGATTGGAAACAGTGAAAGTTATCACTTTTGTTTAATTAGAAATCTTGCTCGCCTTGTGCGTTCAAGCATCACTAGCACTCAGAGAAGGATTTATATATGTAGACGTTGTTTGTCATATTATCTTCTTGAGGATGAGTTAAATGTTCACTTTGCAGACTGTAAACAGTTTCCTGTTGCAAAAAGCATAATGCCGACTGATGAACAAAGATTTGTTAATTTTACAGAATTCCGAGTTAAAGATACAGTTCCATTTATAATATATGCAGACACTGAATGCGTTTTGTCTCCAATTTCCTCCTGTTTTCCAAATAGTGACATTCATAACTCTACTTTAACACATAAACATATTCCTTACAGCATTTCTTTATACCTTCATTGTAATTTCGATAGTGAATTGTGCAGTTTCAAGCTCTTTAGGGGAAATAATTGCATTGAATTGTTTGTAAAGGAACTTTATAGTATTGTGGATAAACTTCAAACATATTACTTATCGGTTAAGCCAATGTTAAAGATGACCGAAAATGAAGAAAGATTATTTTTGTCAAGTAAAATGTGTCACATTTGCGAGAAACCGATTGCAGTTAATGAACTCAAAGTACGCGATCATTGTCACTTAACTGGAAAATATAGAGGAAGCGCACACAATAGTTGTAATTTAAATTACAAAGTAACAAAGGTTTTGCCTATAGCATTTCATAATCTAACCGCCTATGATGGACATTTTATAATTAAAGAAATTTGCGAGAAACGTGATGGAGAGGTGTTACATAATCCTGGTCATATAAAATTGTTAGCGATGAATATGGAACGTTACAAAGGGTTTACAAAGTATGTACGGGCTAAGAATGGATTCATTCAGTTAAGATTTTTCGATACATATAATTTCTTGTCCTGTTCACTAGATCAATGTTCATCTTCGTTAAGCGAAGATTCAAAGCAAATAACACGACGTTATTTTAATGATGATGCACAGTTTCGACTTACTGCGAGAAAAGGTGTGTTTCCCTATGAATACGTCACGAGTATGGATGTTCTTAACGAAACTAAATTACCTGAAATATCCAAGTTTTATAGCAGCCTTAATGATCAAACAATATCGAATGAAGAGTATGAGTTTGCTCAATCGGTGTGGGAAACGTTTTCCTGTCAAACATTAGGAGAATACGCAGATTTGTATTTTAAAGTTGACACACTTCTTTTGGCGGATGTCTTTGAAAATTTTAGATCGAATGGCATGGAAACTTATGGCATTGATGCAGCTCATTTTTACACTGCTCCATCTATGTCTTGGTGTGCTATGAAAAAGATAACCAACGTTCAACTTGAATTGCTTCAAGATATTGATATGTTACACTTTTTTGAACGATCTATTCGAGGAGGAAATGTTCAGTGTATAACACGACATGCGATTGCTAATAATAAGTATATGAAAACTTATGATGAGAAAAAGCAAGAGTCCTACATAATGTACTTTGACGTTAATAATTTGTATGGATATGCGATGATGGAATATCTTCCAACGGGTGGCTTTAAATGGATTGCAAATGTTGAAGGCTTTGATGTTTTAACTATTGATGATACTTCAGAAATTGGATATATTTTGGAAGTAGATTTGACTTATCCTCAAGAGTTACATGACAAACATTCAGATTACCCTCTATGTCCAGAAAAGTTGACAAAGCTAATGGCTACCCTAGATAATAAAGAACGTTATGTTTTGCATTATAGATTGTTAAAGCAATGTATTCAACTAGGAATGAAATTAGATCGTATTCACAGAATAATTGAATTCAATCAGAGCCAATGGCTAAAACCATATATTGATGTGAACACAGAGAAACGAAAACAAGCCAAAAATGATTTTGAAAAGAATTTTTATAAATTGATGAATAATGCAATTTTTGGTCGTTCACTGATGAATGTGAGGAAGTTAAGGGACATCAAATGGGTCACCAAATGGCATGGAGCTCGTGGTGGTAGGTCTTTAATAGCTAAGGCTAATTTTAAACATAGAATTATATTCGATGAACAATGTATGGTCATCGAGATGAGTAGACTAAAGATTTTTCACAATCAACCAGTATATGTTGGTGCATCTATATTAGATTTGTCTAAATGTAAAATGAATGACTTTCATTACAATGTTATTTTAGCAAATCCTGAATCAAATGTGAGGTTGTTATACACAGACACCGATAGTTTTATGTATATATTCTATTATGATATTTATGAGTTCATGAAACAACATTCAAATTTGTTTGATACTGGAAACTATGAAACAAACAATCCTTTTGGCATTGTGAGACAAAATAAAGGTGAAATTGGTTTAATGAAAGATGAAAATGCTGGAAGGATTGTTGAAGAATTTGTGGGGTTACGACCCAAAATGTATGCAATAAAATTGTGTGATGAAATGAATAGCTTGTGTAAGGCTAAAGGCATTAAGAAGAGTGTGAGTAAAAGTATGAATATTGATGAGTATCGAAAGTGTCTTTATAACAGAGAAAAAGTCAACAAAGTTCAAGTTTGTATAATTTCAAAATCTCATTCTGTATTTACTGTTCGGCAAAATAAGTTGGCAATTTCATCAAACGAAGATAAAAGACACATAACTGAAAACGGAATTGATACTTTACCGTTTGGTCATTTTTCTCTGAAAAATGATTAGAAACAAATTGAGATTAAAGCAGTTCATCTCACTTACTTTATTTCTTTCACACACACACTTTTATGCTGGTAATAATACTAATTTTTGTGTGTTCCTTTGCTTATGAAATCCTAGACTAGGAGTTCCACATTCGACATGATAGCGGAGTTTCATCTCCCATAAACTCGTCTCTGAGGTGGGTGCCAGAAAAGGCATCCAGCTGTAAAAACCACACCCTCACATAGACTTTCATAACTTCTTACGTTGAGGTTCATAACACTACGTTGATTGATTTATCGGTTTCCTTTTCACAATTCCTGTCTATACATTCCTCTTGAAGGTTGCAAGATGCTTGCAAGGTTCCTAAAATGCAATTAAATTTAATAAATACCTTAAGATGGTTTGATTTGTTTAATGATATGGTGTTAATAGTATTTTTAGGTTTTGACTGGCTTTGCATTAAGAATTGACTAACCAAACATGAGTTACCTATCAGGGAAACATTTTGGCCACTATGTTGGCTATTGACCAGTGAGTTTAGCTGTTTATCATTTTTTTAAATCATAAACAACAGAGGGTTAAACGTATAGATAAACCGTGTGACCATGTTTGTTAAACAAGACATTATACCAGAGACAATTAGAATACTTATGTAGAGTTTACCAAAAATAATGTTGTGTAACAGTAAATGCTAGTCAACAGTTATACACTTCTAAAAAAAATCATCATACAATACCTGAGAGCTCTTCTAAAATTATTGATGTGTAACATGATTCCACTAACTTGCTATGTATTTTTTGGCTTGGGGGTGATTTTCAAGAAATGCAAATGGAACTGAAATGCAATACAAACAATGAGCGTGCCTGGTGGCTGAGATTGATACCACGACGTACTGTCGGTTATGTAGCTATGTGGAATGTATATCAAATATGGTTTACTTCAAGGTCTGGAGATCCCTACAATTCCTACAATAAATGATCTTGAAATGGTCATCCTATGGTGTGAAAATATTTATTAGGTATATATATTTACTGAAAACAATTATGATTTATTAAATGTTTATATGTTTACAGTATTGTTATTTAATGTAAGCACTTGAGGCACTACCGACCAATGGGAAGCAAAAAGTGGGAGCATATATGGGATGAAATGTGGGAGCAAAGCAAATATAAAAAGTGGGAGCAAATATGCTAACAAATATGTCAACAAATATGCCGGCAAAAGTATATACACAATTCAAGATAGTTGAAAGTAAAGTATATACACAATTCAAGTTAGCAAGTTAGCAAATATAAAAAGTGGGAGCAAATATGCTAACTTGAATTGTGTATATACTTTACTTTCAACTATCTTGAATTGTGTATATACTTTTGCCGGCATATTTGTTGACATATTTGTTAGCATATTTGCTCCCACTTTTTATATTTGCTTTGCTCCCACATTTCATCCCATATATGCTCCCACTTTTTGCTTCCCATTGGTCGGTAGTGCCTCAAGTGCTTACATTAAATAACAATACTGTAAACATATAAACATTTAATAAATCATAATTGTTTTCAGTAAATATATATACCTAATAAATATTTTCACACCATAGGATGACCATTTCAAGATCATTTATTGTAGGAATTGTAGGGATCTCCAGACCTTGAAGTAAACCATATTTGATATACATTCCACATAGCTACATAACCGACAGTACGTCGTGGTATCAATCTCAGCCACCAGGCACGCTCATTGTTTGTATTGCATTTCAGTTCCATTTGCATTTCTTGAAAATCACCCCCAAGCCAAAAAATACATAGCAAGTTAGTGGAATCATGTTACACATCAATAATTTTAGAAGAGCTCTCAGGTATTGTATGATGATTTTTTTTAGAAGTGTATAACTGTTGACTAGCATTTACTGTTACACAACATTATTTTTGGTAAACTCTACATAAGTATTCTAATTGTCTCTGGTATAATGTCTTGTTTAACAAACATGGTCACACGGTTTATCTATACGTTTAACCCTCTGTTGTTTATGATTTAAAAAAATGATAAACAGCTAAACTCACTGGTCAATAGCCAACATAGTGGCCAAAATGTTTCCCTGATAGGTAACTCATGTTTGGTTAGTCAATTCTTAATGCAAAGCCAGTCAAAACCTAAAAATACTATTAACACCATATCATTAAACAAATCAAACCATCTTAAGGTATTTATTAAATTTAATTGCATTTTAGGAACCTTGCAAGCATCTTGCAACCTTCAAGAGGAATGTATAGACAGGAATTGTGAAAAGGAAACCGATAAATCAATCAACGTAGTGTTATGAACCTCAACGTAAGAAGTTATGAAAGTCTATGTGAGGGTGTGGTTTTTACAGCTGGATGCCTTTTCTGGCACCCACCTCAGAGACGAGTTTATGGGAGATGAAACTCCGCTATCATGTCGAATGTGGAACTCCTAGTCTAGGATTTCATAAGCAAAGGAACACACAAAAATTAGTATTATTACCAGCATAAAAGTGTGTGTGTGAAAGAAATAAAGTAAGTGAGATGAACTGCTTTAATCTCAATTTGTTTCTAATCATTTTTCAGAGAAAAATGACCAAACGGTAAAGTATCAATTCCGTTTTCAGTTATGTGTCTTTTATCTTCGTTTGATGAAATTGCCAACTTATTTTGCCGAACAGTAAATACAGAATGAGATTTTGAAATTATACAAACTTGAACTTTGTTGACTTTTTCTCTGTTATAAAGACACTTTCGATACTCATCAATATTCATACTTTTACTCACACTCTTCTTAATGCCTTTAGCCTTACACAAGCTATTCATTTCATCACACAATTTTATTGCATACATTTTGGGTCGTAACCCCACAAATTCTTCAACAATCCTTCCAGCATTTTCATCTTTCATTAAACCAATTTCACCTTTATTTTGTCTCACAATGCCAAAAGGATTGTTTGTTTCATAGTTTCCAGTATCAAACAAATTTGAATGTTGTTTCATGAACTCATAAATATCATAATAGAATATATACATAAAACTATCGGTGTCTGTGTATAACAACCTCACATTTGATTCAGGATTTGCTAAAATAACATTGTAATGAAAGTCATTCATTTTACATTTAGACAAATCTAATATAGATGCACCAACATATACTGGTTGATTGTGAAAAATCTTTAGTCTACTCATCTCGATGACCATACATTGTTCATCGAATATAATTCTATGTTTAAAATTAGCCTTAGCTATTAAAGACCTACCACCACGAGCTCCATGCCATTTGGTGACCCATTTGATGTCCCTTAACTTCCTCACATTCATCAGTGAACGACCAAAAATTGCATTATTCATCAATTTATAAAAATTCTTTTCAAAATCATTTTTGGCTTGTTTTCGTTTCTCTGTGTTCACATCAATATATGGTTTTAGCCATTGGCTCTGATTGAATTCAATTATTCTGTGAATACGATCTAATTTCATTCCTAGTTGAATACATTGCTTTAACAATCTATAATGCAAAACATAACGTTCTTTATTATCTAGGGTAGCCATTAGCTTTGTCAACTTTTCTGGACATAGAGGGTAATCTGAATGTTTGTCATGTAACTCTTGAGGATAAGTCAAATCTACTTCCAAAATATATCCAATTTCTGAAGTATCATCAATAGTTAAAACATCAAAGCCTTCAACATTTGCAATCCATTTAAAGCCACCCGTTGGAAGATATTCCATCATCGCATATCCATACAAATTATTAACGTCAAAGTACATTATGTAGGACTCTTGCTTTTTCTCATCATAAGTTTTCATATACTTATTATTAGCAATCGCATGTCGTGTTATACACTGAACATTTCCTCCTCGAATAGATCGTTCAAAAAAGTGTAACATATCAATATCTTGAAGCAATTCAAGTTGAACGTTGGTTATCTTTTTCATAGCACACCAAGACATAGATGGAGCAGTGTAAAAATGAGCTGCATCAATGCCATAAGTTTCCATGCCATTCGATCTAAAATTTTCAAAGACATCCGCCAAAAGAAGTGTGTCAACTTTTAAATACAAATCTGCGTATTCTCCTAATGTTTGACAGGAAAACGTTTCCCACACCGATTGAGCAAACTCATACTCTTCATTCGATATTGTTTGATCATTAAGGCTGCTATAAAACTTGGATATTTCAGGTAATTTAGTTTCGTTAAGAACATCCATACTCGTGACGTATTCATAGGGAAACACACCTTTTCTCGCAGTAAGTCGAAACTGTGCATCATCATTAAAATAACGTCGTGTTATTTGCTTTGAATCTTCGCTTAACGAAGATGAACATTGATCTAGTGAACAGGACAAGAAATTATATGTATCGAAAAATCTTAACTGAATGAATCCATTCTTAGCCCGTACATACTTTGTAAACCCTTTGTAACGTTCCATATTCATCGCTAACAATTTTATATGACCAGGATTATGTAACACCTCTCCATCACGTTTCTCGCAAATTTCTTTAATTATAAAATGTCCATCATAGGCGGTTAGATTATGAAATGCTATAGGCAAAACCTTTGTTACTTTGTAATTTAAATTACAACTATTGTGTGCGCTTCCTCTATATTTTCCAGTTAAGTGACAATGATCGCGTACTTTGAGTTCATTAACTGCAATCGGTTTCTCGCAAATGTGACACATTTTACTTGACAAAAATAATCTTTCTTCATTTTCGGTCATCTTTAACATTGGCTTAACCGATAAGTAATATGTTTGAAGTTTATCCACAATACTATAAAGTTCCTTTACAAACAATTCAATGCAATTATTTCCCCTAAAGAGCTTGAAACTGCACAATTCACTATCGAAATTACAATGAAGGTATAAAGAAATGCTGTAAGGAATATGTTTATGTGTTAAAGTAGAGTTATGAATGTCACTATTTGGAAAACAGGAGGAAATTGGAGACAAAACGCATTCAGTGTCTGCATATATTATAAATGGAACTGTATCTTTAACTCGGAATTCTGTAAAATTAACAAATCTTTGTTCATCAGTCGGCATTATGCTTTTTGCAACAGGAAACTGTTTACAGTCTGCAAAGTGAACATTTAACTCATCCTCAAGAAGATAATATGACAAACAACGTCTACATATATAAATCCTTCTCTGAGTGCTAGTGATGCTTGAACGCACAAGGCGAGCAAGATTTCTAATTAAACAAAAGTGATAACTTTCACTGTTTCCAATCTGCAACATCAATAAGTCTACACTCCTTTCATATACGGGGTAGTTTTCACCCCCCTGCTATTTTTCATCAAAAACAAAAGATCTTAGGTTCAATTATCATTTTTACCCGTTTAAAACCTTTTTCCCCACTGTAAAATCACTATTTACTGTTTTAGGGGTGACATCATCTATCCGGGTAAAAGCCTATGTCACAACGAATTTTTTAAGCTATTACACATAATTTTACGGTTCTTAGTTTCCAAGGTATCGATTTTTCAATTTTGGGGTAGTTTTCACCCCCCTGCTATTTTTCATCAAAAACAAAAGATCTTAGGTTCAATTATCATTTTTACCCGTTTAAAACCTTTTTCCCCACTGTAAAATCACTATTTACTGTTTTAGGGGTGACATCATCTATCCGGGTAAAAGCCTATGTCACAACGAATTTTTTAAGCTATTACACATAATTTTACGGTTCTTAGTTTCCAAGGTATCGATTTTTCAATTTGGGGGTAGTTTTCACCCCCCTGCTATTTTTCATCAAAACCAAAAGATCTTAGGTTCAATTATCATTTTTACCCGTTTAAGACCTTTTTCCCCACTGTAAAATCACTATTTACTGTTTTAGGGGTGACATCATCTATCCGGGTAAAAGCCTATGTCACAACGAATTTTTTAAGCTATTACACATAATTTTACGGTTCTTAGTTTCCAAGGTATCGATTTTTCAATTTTGGGGTAGTTTTCACCCCCCTGCTATTTTTCATCAAAAACAAAAGATCTTAGGTTCAATTATCATTTTTACCCGTTTAAAACCTTTTTCCCCACTGTAAAATCACTATTTACTGTTTTAGGGGTGACATCATCTATCCGGGTAAAAGCCTATGTCACAACGAATTTTTTAAGCTATTACACATAATTTTATGGTTCTTAGTTTCCAAGGTATCGATTTTTCAATTTGGGGGTAGTTTTCACCCCCCCTGCTATTTTTCATCAAAAACAAAAGATCTTAGTTTCATTTATCATTTTTAGGTGTTTAACACGTTTTTTCCCCATAACATGACTATTTACTGTTTTAGGGGTGAAATGACCAATCCAGGTAAAAGCCTATGTCATCACCTATTTTTAAAGCTATAACGCCTAATTTTAGGGTTCATAGTTTCCAAGATATTGAGTTTTCAATTTTGGGGGGGTAGTTTCACCCCATAAAGGGGGACGTCGCCCCAAGTGCTAGGACCCCTCATACAAGTCCCTAGCATGATTGGTTCACGAGATATTAACAAAAGTGTAGTTAGGCCCTTTTGACAAGAAAATAAATGAATGATACTTTCAAAAACGAGGTGTCACCCCAAGTGCTAGGATACTGCCTATGGGAAAATCCCATCCTGGGTTCAGAAAATATTAACAAATGTGTAGTTAGACCCTTTTGACAAAAGCCACCGGTGTGCATACATACAAAAATTGCTCTTTCACCCCAGGTAAGGGTAGTTTTTATTTTGGGGGTTGACATACCTCATTCATACAAAAGGAGAATTCACTACGAGTCCTATGACACCCCATATGTTTACATCGCATTATTGGTTAGCGAGATACTAAAAATCAAATGACCTATTAGTTTTTTGTTTTTTTAATAAATTTTTTAAAAAGCCTCATCTATAAAGAATCTTTTAAAAATTCCGCTCTCTTACAAAAGCCCTCAAGTGCGCATGCATACAAAAATAACCACTACTTAACCTCCGGGTAAGGGTAGATTTATTTTGGGGTGGATATACTCCCGTCCATAGCAAGGGGTGGTTCACCACAAGTCCTACGACACCCTATATGCATCGTTCTAGCCTTACAAGCTCATTAAATTCGCCAAAATGTCAAAAAAGCACGTTTACCTCAAATTGCGTTTCCAAATTCCACCCATTTTAAAAAATTACCTCACCATCAAATAGAGCGGGAAAAATAGCATTTAAACGAACCCTCACTCAACCCTAGTCCTCGCCCGCCACCAAACATTTCCCAACATAGCCATACGTATTCAAGCACACACGCGACTTGCAAGAGAACATACACTACCCCACTACCCGCGAATAACCTTTTGTTTTGGTGCTCACACTCGCATGGGTGTCAGATGACAGTTAGCATCCTAATAAACATCCTCCATGACGTCAACACCCATTAACTTTTTATCACCATCGCACAAACAAGCCAAAGGGTCAACCTCTTCCCACGCTAACACGTGCACTGCACATGCTCGCTCCTGGACCACGTGCTCGCTCTAAGGACCCATGACGTCATCCCATGACGTCATCAGGATTACGCAATTTCTGGTCATGATGATGCAATATTTAGAGTCTAACAAACACTTACTACTGCTATGTATTCTTTCATCGCCCCTTCATCATCAACGAATTTGCCATAAACTGATTTGAAACGGCATCCACAGGCTTACTTTCACTATTTTCTCGAACTTGAGTTAAGCGGGCTTTAGACAACAAAGCCGTGTCTTTCAGGAGTCCAAGAACAATTTTGTCATTATTGGTCTCGCCCATGAAACGCTCTTTCTTGACTCACGACAATGTCCACAGATTCAAGGAAAGTGTGAACCCTAAAGATTTCCAGAGGGTCAGCAATAGGATCGTCGTTTGCTAACTCACGTTCTTCTTTCTCAGACGACTCTTTTTTTGTCTTAAAGGCACAAACTCAGTGTTAGATTTCTGCATGAAATCCTCAGCTTCCGACTTGATAGAATTAATATTTTTTTGCACTTTTGCAAGCCTTGCTAAATTTGATTCAAGCACGGTCATAGCTGATAAAAGATCCATATCTGGGCATTGTTAATTTTTTGTAATCGGATCGACAATTGCAATTATTTTTACAAAAGCTATTGCTGTGTAGACAAATGTTTATTTGGTGAAATAAGTGATCAGTCCAGCGGCTAGGGGCTGCAGCTTCATAATCTCCTGGTCCTTCAATACGCCTTATTTCTTCGAGAGTTTCAATCACGGCACCATGGGTCAAAAGCACTGTATCTATAGCCCTCGAATGGGACATCCACCTAGTGGTAGTAATCCTTTCCAATCTCATAGTGTTCAGTTTGCATTTTACTGTACACTTCAATGCGTAGCTTGGACCTACTTATAAAAGCAAACAATGTTTCTACGGCATCCAACGAAAATCCTACAGCCTTAATAACAACCGGATGTGCCCAGCACCAGATATATACAGCCATACGATTAACTTCTCGAATCAAACCTTGTAGACCATTGTATTCAGCACGCATGTTTGCGGCGCCGTCTTGCGATTGTCCAACAAGCTGAGATCTCCAGTTAAGTCCGCGCTGAGTGCACAAGTTTTCGAAAGTACTGTATCCATTAAGGCTTTACCTGTTGTAGAGGGTGATTCTACAAGACCTGTTTTATCATCAGCATACCTTACAATAAATGACACTTGTTCCTTTCTGGACTTGTCGAACGTACTATCGCAAGCCAAGCTAAACATTTTTGCATCCTCTATTTCTTTGGATACTTTTTTGGTGATGAACGTACAAATTGCGTCAATCAATTGGTTTTGTCGCCGCCATGATATTGTTCCCTTATAAGGAGTGGAGATACTGGCGTGTTGTGATATTTGAATTGAGCGCGCTGAGGCGAGACCAAGGTCGTGGCAAGCTGTCGACTCGCCATGTTTTGAAGCGAGCGCGTGGCCCAAGTGACGGAGCACAAAATACTTGTTTGTATTCAGATAATGAAGAGGAAGGCATCAGCACTTCGGAATTCTATTTGGTATTATTCTCCTGTTTAATTTATGAAGTTTCAATTGATATAAGAAACCTTCTAGTATATGCCACCGTGGGAACCAATAGGACCGAATGCATCACATTACGTAATGCAACTGCAGGTATCTGTATTTGACCTTGATGTCGTTTAAAGCCAGCTCTTGGAAGGCCAAGGTAGCATTCAATCAGTGTTGATCAGCTTTGATCAGTGGTGTTCACCTGTTATGATTCGTATGACGTTACGCCGTCGTAATACTGCGAAAATACTCCGTGAGGCTAAGCCTCTGTTATAAAATACTTAAAATAACATCTCCACGTTACTCTGCTCATATGTCGGAAGACATAGTTTCATTTTTATACTATTGCGTGGAAAGGAAAGTGCCTTTGTGCTTCACAACATCTTATGATTATTATTATTATTATTATTATTGTTATTCATGTGCTTGTGAAAATTCATCACTGCGGGAATATTGGAAGAATTGAAGGTATGTGGATATTGGCTTGTTTACACGCAACTGTCTGTAAACTTCCACCCAATGCTTGATATTTATGAACTGGAATTATGTCAAATTTATGAACTGGAATTATGTCAAACTGTGAAGTGATTGTGAGCGACTATAAGAACTTATTCAATGTCATATTGTGGAAAACTTCGTGCTTGAAACAGAACAGGCATATCTGAGACATTATATCACATGGATATTATTATTATTATCAAGCCACGTAATATTTCACTGGTTATAATTGAGATAGTCAGAATAATTGGATATTCAAAAACGTTGGACTACAATATCGAAATGCCGAGTGTGCGTTCGTGGAAGAGTCCAGGACGACCCCCTAGGATTATGACGTCACGACCCAACTGTTCCAAAATTATGGTCGATAAGAAGAGGCACTAGGTGAGGCGAGCGATACCAGGATTGCCCGATGGGGTACCAGAAGTGATGCCTGTTATGGGCATATTCCTGTGGAAGTGAAGGCAGCATGAGGCAAATGCTGGGATACGACTCTTCCATAGGGTGGAGCCATCACGTGTCCGTGGTGCCAGGTTCTGACCCGCACCGAGGGATGATCCTCCTCCTCAGAACATCTAAGGTAGAAGCCTTCCGACTTATGTGAATCTTATTTTTGTGCCATAAATTTCCATAATTTCCGTTATAATCCGTTAACTTCCTTAGTCGTCATTAATCTTCCTTATATTATATTGGTTGCATATTATGCCAGGCGAATACTTTGATTTATTGCTTAGACTTGTAGGTGTGGTGGATCCTCAAAATGTCATTCTTTAATAATAATTATAATAATAATATGGGATGTCCTACCCCATTTGCATAAAAGGCAGCAGGATTATGACACCTTGAAAGCATTTACACTATTTTTAACACATCTTGATTATCATAAAATACTAATTCCATAATAATAATAATAACAATAAAATCTCTACAAACTTATGTTGGAGGAACACTGAATTTCAATAAAGAATAATGACTGTAATGTTCCATGAGGAAAATGATAATTGATAAATGATCAAAAATGATAAATTATGATATGATTATAAACCAATTGTTTAATGGTTTAAGAGAATGGGATCTCATGATCTTTAGATAGAATTGGACATTCTTGAAACGAAGCCTTATGATTCTGCATCTAAGTGGAATAGTGTTGGTATTGGGATACTTGTCTTATCCCCGATTCACTTCTGTGTTTTCTGAGTTTACCTCAGGTGGTATATTGGCTTTAACGGCCAGTGAATTAAATCTCAGCAATTCTTCTAGGTTTGTGCCGTGTCTTGTGTGGGGTTTCGCCTAGGACACCAAGCTGGCTCATCGGCGGGCTCTTGATGTCCCCACCCGGACCCCCACAGGAGTAACGAACTTCGCACTACCTCCCTTTATATAGAGTGCAACTGCACTACTTTACTACGAGAACTAAAAGCTCAAGCAGCCTTAACCTCCCTATGAAGGCTTCCAAAAAGATGGTATATTGGCTTTCACGGCCAGTGAATTAAAACTCAGCAATTCTTCTAGGTTTGTGCCGTGTCTTGTGTGGGGTTTCGCCTAGGACACCAAGCTGGCTCATCGGCGGGCTCTTGGTGTCCCCGCCCGGACCCCCCAGGTGTAACGAACTGCGCGCTACCTCCCTTTATATACATTGCAACTGCACTACTTGACTGCGAGAACTAAAAGCTCAAGCAGCCTTAACCTCCCTATGAAGGCTTCCGAAAAAGGCCATGAAAGATTCCATAAGCTTCGAAGGTCTGAAGAGAACAAGAGTTGACCAAGGTAGTTATGCTGAAACAGGGAGGTCATCTGCCCCAATCACCAACGGAGATCGACAGGAAGATGAAACAGGAGCGTGGTACAATTAAGTAGACGTACTACATAATTCAGAAGTGGCTCCATATTGTTTTCATAATTTTCCCCACAAGTTGATTGCCTTGGGGAGATCATTAGTGACATGCAGAGGTTATTGGTGTTGCCTATGAGACTGCACGGGCGCTTCAGCAATTGCACTGTCTCTGAATCCCCAGTCCTATTTAGACAATCTAGCACTGTTCATACGATAAACACACAAACACCTCCTGGACGTTTATAATTTGTGATTTGTAATTTCATTCCATATCAGTTCCAAATGTGCGTCAGGCCTCGGCAGCCGGCACAGTTCATATCCTCGCCGCTAGATGGGGGCTTCATTCATTCCATTCCTGACCCGGTCGGAGACTGGAAGCAGGCTGTGGATTTTCATTTTCATCAGTTCCAAATAGTTAGGCCCCTTGAAGCAGCAATCAACACCACCACCTCTTTATTGGTTACTAAGATGGAAACACTTCTGGAATGTTTCGGAGGGGTAGACATTTACAGGGATACCAATTCATCTTCCTCAAAGCCCTGACGTAGATAGAAATTCCATTTTATGTACGGTTGCATACATTTAAAGAATATAGTGCAAAACACAAGAAAAATTCCTGGAAGGGTATTGGAATATACCTTTAAACTTTTCTGTGTGTAAATGACAAATATATCCTGTACTTGTTACAGTGTATCCTGAATGTTAAAGTATATTACGGGTACTTAATAATCCTGTGTTTTAGATTCCTCAACATTATGGAGGGCCAACCATCTATCAAATGTGAACCAGAAGTATTCCCTGAGATTGTAAGTTGTATTTTAGTTCCATATATTGTGTACCATTACTGATGGGCATTCAAATCTTTGTGTACTGTAATTAATAGGAATTATGTCATGTACTTAATACTACCAAATAGTGATGGTTATAATTCTTGTTTTGAGGGGCCTAACATCTAGGTTATCGTCCCCTATCAAATAGTAATCTGAATCTGTAATGTTTGCTTTTAATTTTCCTAATATTATTATTAACACCTCCGTTCTTCAGTCCATGATTTATTGGTCCTTGCATTCACTTTCTCAGCAAAATGGTGGTTGTTAATTACTGTTTTAAACTGGGGTCGATCTTATATAATTTCTTCTGTGATTCAAATTTCTTGAAGTTCATTTTCTATTTCACTAAGCCACTGGTTCTTGACTTTCATTGATAGAGCAAGGTTGAGAATCTTTTGGTCTACCTGCGATGGTTCATTCTGAGAATGTTACCCTAGAACTTAAAATGCCTCTTCCTGAAAGTGTCAGTGATCTTTTCAGAATGCTGATAAATTTCCCAAGGCTTTCGTTTCTCCCATATTCCTTCTGAGCATACTGGACAAAGGATTGTACTTTCTTGTTTCTCTATGTCCTTACTAAGAGATCTACGGTACCTTCAATGATCAATGTTTCTGAGCCATATAGAGCTTCAGGTTTGATTACTGTGGTATAATGTCTTAGATGTTGATTTTTTAATTACATCTATATGTATAGGCCGTCTGGAATGTTGAGATTCTCTCTTTGTTTGCGTCACGATTCAATCGTGAAGTAAAGCACTATCCCGTCATTTGCCTGGAGGGAGTGTGGATAACGCAGGGAAAAATCACTCAGGATGGGTACTGTCAGTGGGATTCAAACTGAATTGTTGCAATTGCCGTGGTGCACGGTGCAATGAGCACGGCTACGCCCTGGGGTTTGAATTTATTTACTTGATGATTTTTTTGCCGAATTTAGTCTTCAGCGGTTTTCTGTCTAGATGACGCGCGGATTCGTCTATGCATTTGGAGTCCGGTCTTGGAAAGAATAGCTTGATCATCTGCGAATGCCAAACACTGCAGATTAATTTTATTTTTGAGTCGTCGATCAATAGTTATTTGTTTTGTCCCCCCCCCCCCCCATTTCCTCCCCCGTCCTGTTATTCAAAGACACTATTGAACATTTTTGGAGATAACCCATCTCCTTGTCAAAGTCTTTGCTAATATGATTACGATCAGAAAGTTCACTTAAATTTAACTATTGAATTTATGGCTGTCAGTGTCTGTCGGATTATTACTCTTGTTTTCCTGTCAACTTTGAAATCTTCTAGAATATTGAATAGTGTGTGTAGGTCTACTGAATCGTCCGCTTTCCTGAAGTCTCCAAAGTGAGCATTGTTTGCCTGGCTTTATGAATTTGCAAGATACTTTTGAGATTGTGAATTAATTCTGTACAGGACCTGTCATTTATGAATCATGCCTGTTATTCGCCAATTAGTTGATGAGTTTGGATTTCAAGTCTCTTGAATAATGCTTTAGAGAGATTTATGTACGCGAGTGATAGTGAGGATATTTCTCCATAGGTTCTTTCCCTTTTTTAAATTAGTGGGTAAACTAGATTTCAATTCCTATCTTCAAAAATTTTCTCCATATATCTACAAGAGTTACTTGACATTTTTTAGTTAGGCTTTCACCTCTTAGTTTCAATATTTCAGTTTTCTTTTGAGCTTTGTTATTTCTAAGTTTAGCTTATGATTACTTGCTTGATTTCTTCTAATGAAGGGAGTTCTGAATCTGGATTAGGAATACGATTCTCAAGTCAGATTTGTTCTTCAGGAGGATCATAGGTTCAAAGGTCATGGAAGTAATTTGTGACAAGTTTGCAGTTTTCCTTTTTATTTCAGGGCCTCATCCGGATGTTGTAAGTTATAAACTAGGTGCTTGGTAGTGTGATGGTTCGTCAGCAAATGTTCTGTAACAGTTCCTTGTACAGTTTTTTATGTAATGTGTTTTTTTCAGATCTGATAATTCTCGAGGCTTCTTTCTGGTCTTTGAGGAATTTACGCCAATTTTGTTTCTATTTCTTTGGAACTGTACCATTGAAAGGTTTGAATTAGAAGTTCTATGGCCTTATCGCTTATCTTGTTCAACCATCTGTCTTAACGTTTTCGAGGAAGAACACCAATATGCTCCCAATAGTGTATTTTGTAGTGCCATCTAAATGACAGGATTTTGGCCTTATCGCTGGTCTTGTTCAACCATCTGTCTTAATGTTTTCGAGGAAGAACACCAATAATCCGGGAAACTGCCAATAGTGTATTTTCTAATGCCTTCTAAATGACAGGATTTTGGTTCGTGATATTTGCAAGGAGATTGTTTGAATTTGGTTTTAAGACATTCCAGATCAATTCGAGGATATCTTGAATGTTTTGACTTTGGGTCGGTCAGGTTGAAACTTAACTTTAATTAAAGATAAATGATGAACATAGTAAATAATTCCTTTTTATACTTCAAATTCATAATAATGATTATTATTAATATTATTATTATTAACAATTGTTCTTCAGGAGGATAAAAGGTCATGGAAGTAATCTGTGAGAAGCAGAGGCGGTTCTAGCCCTGGGCCGGGGGGGGGGGGGGGCAGTTTTAGTGAAATAATTATTTTAAAATTCCTTTGTTACTAAATAAATTGATAATTTACAGATATAATTTATCTGATATAAAACAAACTAATGCATTTAATTAAGTTAATTTTTCTTTCAATTTCAAAATTTATTTATTTTATTATATGTAATTTAAACACACAATTGAAATCGTGTATAAATATAATATTTGTAAAATTCGTAGTGCATACACCAAGAGTATTAAACTCTTTTCCCAACTTTATGACATGCAAGTTCAGAAGTTTCGAATGTAGAGAAACCTCCATGCGATACAAGTGCTTCGATATCTCCCCAACTCTGTGACAAAAATGTGAGTGCAACTGTTTCTAATATAGTCGAACCCTGTACCATTTTATATCAGTGCATCGATCTATGATGGTCCATGCCAACCCCGTAAATCAGTTTATAAACAAACGTTACTATACAATAAGAACAGAAGTTTTTACAGTAAATGGTTTGATAGGTATACATTTATTGAATACTCGGAGAACAAAGATGCTGTTTTCTGTGTCGTCATTTCGTTCAATCTGATTCAAGCAATGCTGAACATGTTTTCAGTAAATCTGGATTTTGCAATTGGAAAAGAATATGAGAAAAACGTGCAAAGCATGCTGATAGTGAATGTTATAAATCTTCAATAGTAAAGTGAAACAGTTTTCTGGTAAGTGAACATAGCAGCACAGTGATTTCGAAGCTAAGCGAGAAACCTCTGGTTATATTGCGTAACCGCTCAGCTGTGGCAACAATGGCCCGAGTCGCATTACTTTGTGCTCGGCAAGACATTGGGCATAGAGGTCATCGCCAAACAGTTTCGGATGACGATGGTGGTAATAATAAAGGAAATTTTGATGACATTTTAAATGTAATTAAACTAGAAAGTGAATGCACAAGTAAACAGTCTATCAAAGAATGCAACTTACTCATCTAAAGATTCTCAAAATGAATTTCTTGATATCTCAGCTAATATAATAGTTGAACATATTGGTGGAGAGACGAAAAAATATAACAATGGTTATGTTTCCTTAATCCTGGATGAAGTTAGAGTTGTTAGTAAAGTGGAACAGATGTCCGTATTTGTCAGATATGTAGGACAAAATTCTATAGAGGAGCGTTTCATTGGTTTTATACATTTGTCTCAACTGAATGCTGAAAGTATAGCTAATTCAGCTTTAGAGTACCTTGTTTCAGTGGATTTCGATCCATGTAAGTGCATTGGACAAGCATATGATGGAGCCGCGGTTCTGTCAGGGAAGATAAATGGTGTGCAGCGTTTATTGCGACAGAAGGTCAATAACCCGTGTGTTTACGTGCATTGTTATGCACATCGCTTAAATTTAGTTTTGGTGGACGTTTCAAAGCCAGTTTATAGACGTGGTAGGGGACACTTTTGGTTTACTGGAAGCAATTTATGCTTTTCAGTCTGTATCTACTGTAAGACACCAAAAGTATGTTGAGATACAGAGTGATCTTCATCCAGGAGAACGTGTTTTAGAGATACCTCTTAAAAGTGACACGTTATGGGTATGTAAATATAGAGGAGTAATGTATTTTCAGTAACGTTTTGCTTCAGTTAAAGCAGCTCTGGAGTATTTTTTAAAGTCAGTTAACAAGAAACTGGCAGCAGAAGCAAAAGGTTTGATGAAACAACTTTGTAAAGTGAAGGTGATGTTTGTGTTACAAATCTTTTCTGATATTCTCGAGCTTGCCAAGGAGCCTCTATGTTCTTACAACAAACACATGTGGACTTCGGAGGGGAACAAAGATTGATCTATGGTCTTGTAAAATCGTTGCAAGAAAAACGAAATGATTATTATTTTAAGGAACTATGGGCGGTTACATGTGACTCTGTTCAGTCGTTAGGCGTGAAAGTTTATAAACAATCTAGAGTCTCAAATATTCCAAAGAACGTTTCAGACTACTTTTTATTAATGCCAGTCTCTGCGGAGAAAGAAGAGGAAAATGTCACATTATCAGAAACATGTAAAAGAAATCTTTTTGAAATATTAGACAACATGGTAGAAGAGTTACTGCGCAGATTTACTGAAAATGATTTTGTGTGCAATGAAATGGATGCCTGTAACCCACGAAGTGAAAGCTTTTTAAATTTCGAATATATATATTCTCACGTTCTGTGAAAAGTATAATCTAATCTTCACAGACCGTAAGGTAGTACAGACTGAAATCAGTTAAGCTAAGAATGTATTTGGAGGAAAATATCCAAACACTTCCTCATTCCTTTTTCCTGAACTTCTGAAAATGGAAGTTGCTTTTCCATAGCTACTATTATTTTTCAAGTTGATGCTGACTTTTCCTGTGTCATCTGCTTCTGCTTAGCGCAGTTTCTCTGTCGTGAAACGAATAAAATCCTATTTAAGAGTAACAATGGCAACAAAGAGGCTTTCCAATCTCGCAATTCATTCAATTGAAAGAGAATTAAGTGGAAAATTACTTCACGACCCTTCTGGTATAGTGAACCAGTTTGACCAGAGTAGAAACAGAAGAATAAATTTATGTGATAGTGAAATATGCTATTTTTTACCAATGATAGTTTTTAGCCTACTTTTCTCATTTTGCAAAAATGAGGAAAAAGTTGACTAATGAGATCGATCCGGGAAAATGTCTGCCCCCCCCAGTTTTAAGCTTCTAGAACCGCCACTGGTGAGAAGTATTATTTCTAGGGCTTCTTCCGCATGTTTATGACGTAACTACATGCTTGTTAAGGTGATTATTCATCAGAAAATGTTTTGTAACAGTTTCTTGCTATTATTATTATTATTACTATTATCATCATTAGCTCTTATTCTTCAACTTTTATATATAGTCATGCTTGTTTATTACTTCCCAGGATTTGAATGAGCAGCCACCGTCTGATAGACCGGTCTGGATGAAAATTGAAGAACCTGATGATGCTTTTGAAGATGGAAGATTCATAACTCAGAGTGCATTTGTTAAAGAAGAACTTGATTTCCAGGTGATTGTGTACATTATTTCCTACTTTGGATAATTCTCAAATGTTTTCAAAGTTGCGTAGTTCTCAACATTTCATAAAAACATTGTCACTCATATTTTCAAAGATTCTCTCTACAATATCTGGCAAATACACATCAAGCATCATTTTTATAACCTAACTTATTTAATATACACATCTCTTCAATTCTATGCTGTTTTTCAAGTCATTTTTATATGCTTTATTGACAAGATTATTGTAACAAATCTGTTTTTTTGTGAACTTTTGGTATGGTACTACACAGTTCCTTATCCTATTCCACGCTGAGGAGGATCACAGTGTTCTAAATATTGACTTTAAATAGTTTATTATAATTAATACGTCATGCAGTCTATGTTATTAATATTGCGCATTGAGTGAGATCGCTCCCTTGGACTGTTTATTTATTATTTCGTCAGATGTCTATAATAATTGAAGCCTGCCCTACAAGAACGTTGTATATCAGAAATTGAGCATGTTGAGATTTTTGGTTATGAGGATTGGATATCATCACACCGACACTTTGCAAACCTAATATTAGTCAATTTGAAAAAAAAAATGGACAGAAAATTTTGGGTCCAAAAGTGGCTTCCCTGCAAGAAAGTTGTATATCAACAAAGATGGCGAATGTTGGCAATTTGAATGTGTCGCCAAGCTCTCCTTTAGCACTGAATAAGAGCAGGAAAAGGAAGATAAATCAATTTCAGTGGAAGAACAATGTGCGGAATCGACTGAAGAATAGTGGAAAAGCTTATACAGCAACTTGAGGGCGTGCAGTTCAACAAAATCATCACCCAAGTCATACAAGAGAAGAACGTTGTATATCAATCAGCTGGGTGGCAGCATAGCACTTCCAGGAACGTGTTATGATTATAATGCTGCTACAATTTGTATGTAATCCCTTGATTATCACAGAATTCTTTTAGCCTATTTTCAAGTATGAAAAACAAGTAGGCTTATGAGATCACCTTCTGTCCATGTGTGTGTATGTGTGTCTGTCCCAAAAAATCTATACGGCTGGAGCGATTTCAATAAAACTCGGTAAGGTCAAAGTACTATTTCGTTCGATTATGACCGTGCCCTTTGCCATTTATTACGTCTCACCAATCCAACATGGTGGCTGTGCGAAATATTTCACAGGCATTCTATATCTCCGCAATTATTACTGATATCGCCCTGAAATTTCGTACGATGATAAAGGGCACAACTATAAGTTGACCTATGTGACTTTTAAAAACCTCGTAAGTACAGAACGAACATGGCGGCCAAGCAAAGTTGAAACATATAAATCGACTTTTCTCGCGATTCAACTACCCGTGCGCAGTGAAACATTTTAAAGCTTATTTTTGTACACATTGTAATGCACTGACATCTAATTTAGTTCAATTGTTTACATAACCTCAAGATGGCGGCTGTGCGAAATTTTAAAATTAAGTTTTCATTTCTTATGTCCTAATCATGTGATCGAATTCAACATTTGAATAATGAACCTACGCAATGATCGTCATCTAATAGTACATAACTCTATGGCCCCCATATAAAAATCGAACATGGCGACCATCCAAAATTTTTATACGGTTCTCAATATGCCCATTTTATTTTCTTGTTTTGTGTTTGCCTTGTAAGCGATACAATATTCCATTCCATATAATATTATGTATCTGAGGATTATTTTTCTTCATTTTTTACCCATAGGCAATGGTTTGTGATATACAACGTTCTAGGTCTGTTGTGATATACATACAACTTCCTTGCAGGGAAACTGCACTAAAATCATGGTGAGTCCTATATACTGCCATTTAAGAGATATATATTCCTTTAGTGTTGGAAGAGAGACTGCAACTTTAATGTATACACCTGTATTTGACATATCTCGGTATTAGATTAGGCTCAAGATGTTTTCTTTTAATACTGAAAAGTTAATAAATATGATATACAATGTTCTTGTAGGGCAGGCTTCAATTTTAAAGTGGTTATTTATTGTCCTTTTTGAAACAACCTTGAATAATTATGACAAAACTTGCATCACCAGTAAGGTTAAGTCGTGCAGTTAAATTAGGTAGGAACTTCTAATAATAAGTGTGTTAGTGAAACTCGGACACTGGGTATTGAGGTTTTGAATTGTCTTTAACTTCATGACCACTCGATCACATGATATGTGACTGAAGGTTATCAACTCATCATTTAATGTAGACAGTTACTGATTTTTGGAAATCGTTCTTGAGAAAGGTTCAGAAATGCAAGTATGTTTTACATATTGTAGCTCGTGTTTATTTTCATCTTGAATCAAACACCCATTTGAATTGTCTTAAAATGAAAGACAAATGTATCAATTTTATTGGTGAATTTATAACACTGTAGCTACATGAAAGTATTGGATTTTGTGTTTTGATAGCTGCATATACATCGTAAGTAATAGGTAAGCTGTTCTGCTGTACTTTTGTCTTGTAAAGCATTCAAAACCTTGAAGGTATAAGTCAGAAAAATATAAATGATGTTAAAGTCAGCTAATGAGCACTTCAAGTCAGCTAATGAGCACTTAAAGTCAGCTAATGAGCACTTTCAGCTTCAGGGTTGCTATTCTAACCGTATCAAATTTCTTAAAATTATTCATTGAGTTGAGAACTAATCCGAGATATATAGAACTAGATGAATGGCTATCGTGCTTATGTGTGTACAAAATATATTTCTTATGCCTCGTGAGGTGCATTATTAACAAATTCGTGTTTCTCTGTAGGGAGCACATATCATCGAAGGTACTGGAGACTACTAGGAAGTTACTATCCATGAGAGAGTGACTGCAGAGGTAGTCCCATTAGTCAAGAAGGAAACACCATCTTCATCGAGAGGCGGAGATGCGAGAGTTGTAAGTGTTTAATTATCTTGAGGGTTGTTAAGTCATGTTATCTGCTTAATGATATCTGATGTTCCTCCAGCAAGTGTGGCTGATATTTGCAAAGGCTTGTGAGGGGATCATTTGCACTGATCAAAGATTTAGGAATTAATACGAAACCTGATTGTAATTGTAGTGATTTCTGGGGCCTTCCTTGGATCTTTTATATCTGGTGTTTGGTTGTTGGAAATCATCAAATTCCATGCATGATTTGCTTCTCCAATTTTGTATTAACATTTTGTAGATGATCATAATATTTAAGAGATTCTCTATATACTCTAATCTCGCTTCAAATTCCGCGACAAAGAAATAGTTTCTAAAACTTCAGACTACCTCGCCAGAATACAGTGATACATTAAGTAATTTCTGCATAACTTCTATACGAAAATGGAGTACCAATATATGAATGCAATATTGAGGCTGCTAGTAAATAATGAAATAATGTTGAAATTCTTAGGAAGACAGCCTATCTCAGATGATCCATTCCATTTTCTGTCGTTTAGCTGGGCATGGTATGTCATGCAGTGAACCAATTACACAGAACAATACCAATAACTTCACAAATGGAACAAGGGAACAGTTTATCACAAATGACTAGGTTTCTTGTTAGTTCCTTCGGAGTGAAGTATCACGACTTGTGGTTGTGATTCCTCTTAAAAATGGAGGTCGCATGGCTCATGGTCGCTATATTAATGGTGAAATGTTGAACTAGAAGCTTTCTCACTATTAAAAACAAGTATTCCATGAAGTTTGTTTTGTATTTGCAACTGATGTGAGTGAAATGTGAGCCACCTTTCATCCAACGTTTGATCTTGATGGAGTGGACTATCTTTGAGGGTTGGTTGACTATTCTAGCTCTTCTCATATATCTATTTACTTTATTCTAATATCCATTTGGGATTTCTGAACAAGTGTGAAGAACGTTACTCTCTAGAAGCATGGAACGTGTGAATTTGTTGTAGTTGTGAGTGAAATATCAATTGTGAGTTTGCTATTGTGTTAGTACGGCTCTGTTAAAATGAATCTGGTGGACATCATTAGTAGGTCAAGTGGCACTATACCAATAAGATGGGCAAACACCTGTTTTAGCTTAACCCAATAATAGTGTGTATAACAGACACTTCAATTGGTCTGTTTAAAACATCTACGTTGAGGTTTGTGGATGTAAAATTAAGGCATGCATAAAACATCTTGGGAATCTGTAAATATGATGCAAAAACCACAGCAATAACAAGAAAGCTTGGTTTGTGGCCATCATGGGAGATAAGAGTAGATGACCTCGCTGTACCGCTCTTTAAAGCAACACCCAACATCAGCATAGATGAAACTACAGACGATACATTATGAAAGAATTTGGGGAATTAATCATCCATATCTCTTGAAGAAGAATAACCTGAAACGAATTACATGTGATTATGATATTTATATTGTTACGGACTGTTGAAGAAGAAGGAAACTTATTAGACCGAGGCCGAGGCCCGGTGTTTGTAAAAAAAAATCTTCATATTCAGATTCCATACTTTTAATACAGTGTGTAACAATCCTGATAAGATGTCAAGTATTATAAGTTCATTAAATTTCTCCCTACCTTGAGTATTCTTGAGATCAATATTGCTTTAGGAAATACAGTAAAACGCACAATACACTATGCAATATTTCTTTACTAAACATTCATCAACTTTGCTTGATTATTATGACAGATATTAACGTTATATATTAACAGTGAGTTACTGCACCAAAACCACTAAGTCTCCACACACAATCTCAATGCTAGTGATAATCTGCTAGTCCCACACTTGGCATATGTGTAGGATCTGAAATGAATTCCGATTTGAACTTTACAAAACTTTTCTGTCTTTGCAATGTATCCGTTGACATAAGAAAACTCTAAGAATGCGAAGTTGAATTAACTTCAGTGTGGTTTTTATTCCTTGATTTCTTCAGGGGAAGTATACAAGTCATGTGTAACACAAAATCTACCTATGCAAAGGGAAACATATTTGTGAAACAAGTCATATGGACCATGTTAGGGATATTAAGATTGCAGACTGTCCTATTCCGGACATCGTTCCACGTATCGAATGAGAAATAACATCTTCAAATCTAGAAGATTAAGCACCTTCATGCGTCCTTACAAGACATGACATCTCCTGATCACCTAATAGCATTTCGGGATTAGGAGTTTTATTTTCACTACTGTATTGATGGCAAACTGAAGTGCTTATCTGTTAGCTTTTGTATAGTACAGAAAGTACGAGCCTTTTTTATGTAAGGATGAAGAACTGAGATATGTAATCCACCTGGTACTTGAACCTGGGAACTTCGTCAATGTACAATATTGTTCTGATCACTGAACTAATGGGGGATGCACCTTAATTATATTATGGGAAGCTAACATATGTTTGCATTCGGTACCCACTGTGGACTTAAGGTCAGAATAAACCAATTGCATTAGGATTTCTGTATTCCCTTGGGAGATCCACTCATGGGGGCTAAGCAGTTGCCTTGCAGGCACATGTTGGGGTTGTTTAGCTTATGACCGTGATTACCTCCGTCCCAATCCTGAGCATTGCTATAACATGCACTTGGTCTTTTGTGTATATTTATTACATAATTGAAGATATGAGATAAAAGTAAGAGAATTAGCTAGAATCATACGTAGAAAGTAATTGTTAATACTCAAGTCCACTTATTTTAACTTATGGTGCTGCGCTCGAAATTCGGTCTAGTCAAGTCAATATCACCGGACGAGGTACGAACCGAGAGCATCAGAGGAAAATAGTGTATAAAATTTTCGAGATATGAATCTTATTTACACTCAGGAAGAGAGATTATGCATCAACAAGTCATTGGTAAAATTTTAGTCAGAAGAAATATTTGTATTTCGAGAAGAAATAGAAATGTTATTACTTGATACATTTTAACCAAGCATAAATCACTTGAGACAAGTCCAGCATAGTGCACAGTTTTATCTGTGTTAGCTGGGAGAAACCTGTTTTTGATACGAGGGGACATGGCAAGGATGAGCAGCGGTCTAACGAGAGCCAGAGAAGAGAGAAGTGGGGATGACGCGTGATCAGCGCGCGCCATAAAGAGTCGACAGCCAATCAGATAAAAGATTGATTACTGAGGAACTGATAAATATTAAATTCATTATTTAAATGTTATAAATGATTGTGGCATATCAAATTCAAAGGGAAGGAAAAAGGAATTTAATTGGCAAGACGGAAATGAAATTGGATAATTGAGAGAGGAGATATAAGCGAAGGAGTGAATTTACGAGGGAAATCGAACGGAGGAGGCTAGCGAACGCCAAGTAACGAGGCTCTTTCTGTCTGAACTTTCAAGGAGGCAACACGTACAACGATTCACTCTCTAATCTACAAGAGGTAAAGACTTGGAAAATATTAGACTTCAAGATGAAGAAACATAGTAGAAATATGGAACAACAAGAATGAATAAGCTGATAATACAATTGAGAAGAAGTATTTAGCAGAAACAACGAGTGATAAAAGTCGTAAAACTATACTTTGTAGCAGTACATCGAAACTTCGAACGCAAGACTACGCAGAAGAGAAGTCAAAGGCATTGTCATACTTCAAGGAAGAAACACATCACACTATACAAGATGTATAAAGAATTAGGTCGAAGGGGAGAGATTACGACTACAAATTATTTAGAAGGAAGGAGAATGTTTTAATTCTTCCACTATGAAGGGAAAGTAAAGCTATACTAACATGCGAGATCCAGATATGACCATGACAACATAACAAAAGGGAGCGAGCTGCGTCAACATCTGCAGTTCGTTCGAATAAACGCAACAAGCTACTGCAGTGGAGAGAAATTCACAAGCTGAGTTGATTTCTCGTGTAAAGAAAGAACATTGCAACACTACCGACATCCATCAACATCCAGAGATGGGAAGAAACAAGATGGACCCAAGAATGAAATGTGAGGAGTATCTAGGTCATCGGGCCGAGAAGAGTGAAACGCTGCGGAGGAGCGTGGTCAACGGGGACGGAGGGAGGCTGCCAGTCGAGTCCCAGCTGATTACCGTTTTTTCTCAGCCCATTGCTGTACAACAAGCCCAGCGGTTTACACGGAAGTGGTGTGACTCATGCAGACCGGGTGGCAGGCAGTTGTCACATTCCCGAAGGCGCCTGGGAGAAATTCCACAGATACCAACATCATCAGATGTTACCAGCGGCCACAGTTTTGAAGGTAGACAAGTGCAATTTTACACACCTATGTAGATGGAACTCATACACGATATTCCAGTATAGTGACCAACATCTTATCTTATATTCATAGCCCATGTTATTATTTTGGCTAGAATTTAGAAATTTTGGTAGAAATCTTCATACGTCATTTGGACATATTTTGAACGTTTATTGATGATATTCGACACCGTAATTATTTTTGCAGTTTATTAGAACGCTTAGAATTTTTGCTTGAAGATAAATCCTTTGCGGTAACAAAGTATATTTCTTAGATATTGTTGTAACTTCAGAGAAACGGTAATAAGTATGTTAAATAAATATTGTAACAGTGGAGAGAAAGTAGTCATGAGTTTTGACAAGCATAAATTTGTACATGTGATACAAGAGAAAGAGAGGACATGATGATCCTAAGTATATGAAGCTAATTCGTCTCAGGAACGAAATTATGATGTATAAAACCGCAATTATTGACAGGAGTATTCAATATTTGCATTGAAGGAACTCCATTGTCTGAGAAGATGATATTGTAAAACCCAGAAGTTTATATTGAACGTAAGAACAGTATGCGTATTTTAAAGTCATAGCTGAATGATGAAAACGTAATTATAAGGTATTGTAAATCAATATTTGTTATGAAAAGATCTTTTAAAATGAAAGGATGGATATTAATTATCTATTGTAAGGAGAGACGGGAGGTAAAGATATTGTTATTTGAATGACAAAAGCGAGTAGACTTAAGATTCAGAGCAAAGCTAGAAATTGTAACAGAAGTGTATTTAAAGCAGAGAGATGAAATACGGCCTGATTTATGGAAGCGAGAATGTGAAGAGATTTGCGGCAATAATATTTGTGAGAGATGTATGGATGGACTATAGCACAGAATTGTGTAATCGATAGAAGATTGTCGGAGGAGGAGTAGTGAATTCATGAAAGGTGTTACATTCGTATTATCAAGTAGGAATTCTGAATATCTTACTTTGTTGAAAGTATTTGATATGGTTCATAGAAGTTTGTGAAAGTGCTAAGACGAGAATATATACGACAAGCAATTATGTCGAAGGAAGAGTAAAAAGGACGCGAAAATATGTTTATGAAGTGTGTGAGATAAAGAATTTATGATGGAAGGATGTGAAATACTATGTGTCAGTGAGGTAAAGCCGTAATATGAATTTTTGGAGAATCACGAGTTTGGGCAGTGAGGGTTAATGCCATGCACACCTATAATTTTATTTTGGAAGCTTATCTGAAAGTCATGCGTCGCAAGTTTGTAATATTATTGATTATTAAATACCGGATTTGTATATTTAAGTGAATAGTCATGAACTTAACCGTTTGTAACAATAATTCACATTGGTTATAACAATGTAATACAGGATTTAACAATTTTATTGTATGATATACGAGATAAGGGAAGCCTCCGTGGCTTAGGCGGCAGCACGCCGGCCTCTCACCGCTGGATCCGTGGTTCAAATCCCGGTCACTCCATGTGAGATCTGTGCTGGACAAAACGGAGGCAGACAGGTTTTTCTCCGGGTACTCCGGTTTTCCCTGTCAAGATTTCATTCCAGCAACACTCTCCACTATCATTTCATTTCATCTGTCATTCATTTAATCATTGCCCCAGAGGAGTGCGTCAGGCCTCGGCAGCCGGCACATTTCATATCCTCGCCGCTAGATGGGGGCTTCATTCATTCCATACCTGACCCGGTCGGAGACTGGAAGCAGGCTGTGGATTTTCATTTTCATATACGAGATAAGGATGTAGGAATGAACTGTATACAATTGGAGACAAACATAAAGAAATCGTGCAGGACGCGATAGTGTATATAAGTTTATATAAACAGTATTATTATTAATTACTTTATTCAGATTTGTAGATTTGACGTTATACTGCGGAGACTTGAACGACTGTATTAAACAGGGAACATGTTTGTAGAAGTTGAACGTTAAAGTGAAGTACAACAGGAGTTGAACTACAGCATTTTGCATTGTGATAGTGTTGTTTGTTTTGCAACATCTTTCAAGGAAAGATATTATTTTCACATAATTTGTGTGTGATGCACAAGAGACTCATTTTAGTTATACTAAGCCTAGAGAAAGGCAGCTATTTTATTTTGAGTGTTTTTATTGTATCTTTCAACGTGTTAGGGACATTTACGTAATGCCATTATTAGTTAATAAAAGGCAAGCGTTATTTTTATACACTTGCTACGTTTTTATAGAGCTGATTCTTATTTCAATGCTTAATTACGCGATAACGATACCGCTAGCTAGATGTAGACAGTATATCGACACATTAACCTTAATTACCCGAGAGTCGAGTTGCTCATTAGTGCTCAATTTTTTATTTTTCTTAAGCTGTTCTGCATGCAACTAGTTGGTAGTATAGTTAGGTGTGCGTTATGTGTGTTCAGGGTTCCCCAGTCATTAGTCCGGTAGGACATGTTCAATTCTTAGCCGGGTATTGACATCCCTACGATCTTTTTCCATCTGCGCGGATGTGGGACTGTGACCTAGAGGAATTCGGGCGCTTATATAGCATATTTAATTTATGGTCGCCCAACAAGTGTGGCTTTGACGTTGTCGATTGCCTGGGCCATTCGAATTTGTGAATTTGAATTCCCAGAGATGAGTGACCACCGGTTGTGTCGAGTTTGTTACACTAGCTGATATTTCGTAATCACGGCTATTTTAAGCAAGTTTGGTGTACGACACAGTCTAGTTTTGTTTGTATTTGTAAATGCCGATCCCAATCTGAAGTTGTGGAAGTGAATTCCCATTGTCTGATATGAGGAGTACATTTAGTTGAGAGGCATATCTTGCATTGTTCCGGCAAATGACATTTTGGTCAAGTAAAGCGTAAGTGTAAAGTTGATATTGTGATTAAGTAAATTTTTAGTTAGAAATGAGTATTGAATTGAGGTCAGTTTTGGTTGTACGACGTAGTAGACATTGTTAGTGTTAGCGTAGACATTTGATAGGCAGGTAGAACATATTTACGAAATACTTTGGTTTATCTGAGATAATTTATTTGTTGGTCATTATGGAATTTTGCTGTGTTTAGTATAGTAATACTTCCCTATTTCTCATATATATACAAAGAGTATGTCGTCTGAGGACAGGTCCTACATCAGGTCAATATTGGAGCAGATGAGAAGCAGTCAGGCAGGTTTAACTGCTGAAGTTAAAGCCCTACATGCATTTACACATGAAAACGCAAAAAAGTTAGGGAAAGAAATTAAGGACACATCAGCTGCTGCAAAGGCAGAAGTGAAAGCAGAGTTAGCGATAGCCCAAGAAGATGCCAAAAAAGCTCAAGAAGAAGCTAGACTATCCCAAGAAGAAGCTAAATTATCCCAAGAAAAAGCCCAATAAGAAGCTTAAGAGGTTCAGGAGGAGATCAGATTAGCTTTGGAAAATGCTCAGAATGAAGAAAAATTATCCCAAGAAATGAGTAGACTTGCTCAAGAAGATTAGCAGACTAGCCCAAGAGGAAGCCAGAAGAGCTCAGATGGAAGCTAAAGCATCCCAAACTGACGCAGAGAAACGACTACAAGAGCTACAGGAGAATCTACAAAAGAGCATAGACACAATCAAAGTAGACAACACGAACCATTTTAACACAATTTCAGGATCGCAAGGTGAGCTGCAGTATCAGCTGACTACCTTAAATGGTACAGTTGATGAGCTTCAACAAAAGTTGATAAATCAACAAAAGTTGATTTCTGAAGGTATCAATGTAGACATAAATAAGTGTATTATTGATGCTGTTTTGAAATTGAAAGAGGAAGTGTTAAAGAGTAGTAGTGACCATATATGTGAAATGCATGGCAAAATTATGAATGAGGTCAAAGAAATTGAACGTAAATCTAAAATACATGTAACTGGGTTAAGAGAGGAGTTAACAAAACGCATTGACACTTTAGAAGAATCTAATGTTACAACATTAAGCGAAATTACAAGTAAAACTGATAGGATTAAACTCAAGGAATTAGAACAGATTAGGAAATTAGTAGATGAGGTCAATACTGAGATAGCGAAGGTCAAGTCGAGACAGGAGAAAGAAATATGTGAGCTTAACGAGCAAATTAAATTACTGTCGGATCAGGGACACACCCAACATGAAACAAAACTTAGAAGAATTCTTTAAGGAAAGAGACAGCAAACTGAGAGGAGAACTGAATAAACTAAGAATTGGACAGGATGAAGACAGGGAGAGCGTTGACACTCACATGTTTAGCAGGTCACGCCATATTTTTGGAACAGAACGCACGGAGAGAATAACCAGAGAACCGGATATGTTAGGAAGAACATATGATCAGGGTGCGAACAGAAGTATTCAGAACGTGGTAGTGATCAAGAGCCATGAAGAAAAACCAGACAAGTTCACTGGGGAAGGAAATGTCACAGCCGTAGAATTTTTACGGGACATGCGATACTACCTACATGAAAATAGGATTCCAAGAGAAAGAGAAATGAGAGTTGTGGAGAAATATCTTGCATCGGAGGCCCTAATTTGGCACAGTGCTTTCGGATACACCTACGACACATTCGATGAATTTGCAGAGGCGCTATTAAAACGATTTTGGAGTAAAGAATTACAGCACGATATTAGAGCTGAAATTTATTCCAAGAAGTACCCATATTCAGTACCGACACGTTATGCGAGTTACTTCACGAATCAGTTAGCCAGACTTCAACATCTTCAGACCCCATTAGCAGAACAGGAGCTGATATACGTCATATCAGACAGTTACCAGCCGAGGTCAGGAAACATTTAATTTCATCAAATGTATGCACATTAGAGGACATGGCAGAGATGCTGCGACGTTTGGAACATACGAGTTCAATATCGCAGATTCCAGGGCAAACTCAAACTCATAATCCACGTTCCAGACATGATTACATGGAAATACACACAGTGTTGGTAGATCAGACCCAACAAACTGATGTAAACCCAAATAAAACAGGTCCCATGAGGCATAATAATTATGGTAGGACAAGATACGATCCAGGTTACAACCGAACCAGAGAAGGTTGGCCGTATAAAAATCGTTACTGGGATGACAGACAAAGAAGGACTGGATAACCGTACAACAACAACAACAACAACAATGATGGATTCCGCAGAAATAGTTATTTCGAAAGACAGAATGGAGGAGATCCAAGGAGATATTCCAGATATAGAAATTGGAATGAGGGTAACCAACAACAACAACAATCAACACCGCCCTATACAGCAACAACAACAACAACGAAACAATTATCAAAGAAGCAGGTGAAGAGATAATGGAAATGTGCAGAGGTATTATGAAGATAGAGAAAGTCAGGAATACAGAAAAAACCAAAGGGGAAGAGAAGAATGAAAGGAACAAACCCAACGTCAGACGCAAGAAAATGAGGAACCGCAACCAGGCACTGGTCGTGAAGGTCAGATTCATGACAGGACGAAAAAAAAACGCCATTTCAGAAAAGAAAGTAGGAGGGAGCGTAGATCACACAATTTTAAGGAACGAGATCGCCATTAACGAACTATACGAAGTCACAGATGAGGAGTTGTTATATGAAAGAGAGGAGCCGAAGAGAGGAAGCACAGCTAGGCTACCTGTTATTCTTATAAAAGTAGGAGAGAATACTTTAAGGACTCTTATAGACACTGGCGCTACTGCTTCAATATTATCAGAGAACAGTTTCCAGAAACTAGAAGCAGGTAATTTATTAACTGCATTGCCTGTGTCGACAATAAAAGTAAGAGGATTATTTAAAGACAAAACTATGAAGTGCAAGGTACAAGCATTGTTGGAATTCCATATAAATGATCAGAGATATGAACAGATATTCATAGTATTGAACCACATTAGTTTTGATGCAATACTGGGTATTGATTTTATTACACAATCGGGAGCTATCATAGACTTCAAAAAATGAATTATACGATTTAATAATGGCGAAACTGAGAATGGAACTTCAAAATCAAAGGAACAAGAGTACTGCATAGAAGATGGAATTGGAAGAAATGGTCATGGAAGTAGAAGAGGAAGGAAGAAGACATCCCATATATCCCATAGAAAATTATGAATATTATCAGGAGAAATTGGAGGCATTATTTATGCATTTTGCTGATATATTTGATGACAAACCAGGAGTGATCAGAGGTTTCAAATACCAGATTCGTTTGATAGATAATGCTCCATTTCAGAAGAAACTCTCTCCTATTCCTGAAAAGTATCAAGAGGAAGTTGCCGAGATTATAAAAGGAATGGAAAAGGACGGAATTATCCAGAAACAGGCTACCCGTTATTTGAATCCCATTACTGTGGTGAAGAATGTTGATGGAAGTCTGAGAGTTTGTTTAGATGCTCGTCAAATCAACTTGTTACTGATGAAAGAACAGGGAACTACTAAGAAAATTCCGTGGAAAAACTTAACGGCCAGTTTTTACCAGATAGAGTTGACTGAAGATAGCAGATGCTATACAGGATTCTTATTTAATGAGACTAGTTACACGTTTCGTCGATTGAACTCGAGCCCAGCCCTTGATAATAAGCTGAGTGATGAGGTTAAGAAGTACGTCATATGCTACGTTGACGACTTGATTATTTCCTCAGAAACGCCAGAGCAACATTTAGTACAGCTAAAAACATTGTTTGAAAATATACGAGAAGCTAATATAAAGGTCAACTTCAACAAATGCCATTTTTTTTTTCGAGAGAAAATAAACTTCCTAGGACACACCATAGATCAATTTGTTTATCATCCGAACAATAATAAGATCGGAGCAATTATGGAATTTCCAAGACCGAAGAAAATAAAGGATATTCGAGCCTTCGTTGGTTTATGCCAATTTTTTAGCAGTCATTGTCCACGTTATTCTGAAGTGATGGCACCACTTCATGAACTTTTGAAGAAGAATAACAGATGGAAGTGGGACGCAACGGCGGAGAATGCTTTCACGCAAGCTAAGGAGATGTTAAAGAACAATATCAAGTTGGAATATCCAGACTTTGAAAGAACATATATTGTGGGGACAGATGCATCGAGGATTGGAATAAGCGCTCTCTTATACCAGAAAGACGCTGAAGGAAAGAACCATTACATAGCATTCAACAGCAGGAAGCTGCGGTCACACGAAGTGAACTACTATACCTCAGAGCTGGAGGCATTAGCGGTCATTAATGCGCTACAACAGTGGAAAAAGATATTGCTAGGACATCCCATACTCGTAAGAACAGATCATACAGCATTGGAATTTATGTTGAAATCCGATTTGTCTAGTGACAGGATGACTAGATGGACTATGTTCTTGCAACAGTTCAATGCAACCATTAGTCACGTGCCAGGAAAAGATAATCTGTTAGCAGATATATTATCGAGGCAGCCTACATCCAAGACCAACGTCAGAATCAATGTAATCCAGACGGATGATGAAGATCAGGCAACATTGGACAAGTTAGCTAGAATAACCACTTTTCAGAGGAAGGATGCATTTCTGAGAAACATGTATAAGTATTTAACCGGAAGAATAAATGTACAGAATGTAACTTACGAAGAAGTGAGGAGGAAGTCTGGACACTTTGTTTTACAAGGAGACAAGGATTGCAAATATGTGGATGCAGGACATACCAAGATCAGAGTAGTGGTACCGCCAGAATTAATTGTATCAGTTGTTTGGTTAACACACAAGTGTACTGGACACGGTTGGTTAGACAAAGCCTACAACACCGCCCATGAAAAAATTACTGGATCAATATGCGAGAATCTATTGCGATAGTCATACGATCTTGTGAACTTTGCCAAAAGAACAAATACAATTCTGAATTGTTATTTGAGAAACCGAAGTCCATTATACCAACGAAACCATTGGAATTGTTTAGCCAGGACATTTTTGGTCCTGCCCCCAAGTGTATTAGAGGAAACCAATATGTACTCGTCACCATGGATGTATTTTCTAAAATCATCATGTTAAACCCCATGCCGAAGGCAACAACGAAAGCTGTTTTGAAACATATAGAGAAGAACGTGATACCGAAGCTAGGAAAGCCAGAGAAATTAATTACGGATCATGGAACTCAGTATACAGCAGCAGAGTTTGAAGAAACAATGGATAGACTAGATATTAGCCATATCTATCGTTCTATATGCAGTCCACAGACAAATCATATAGAAAGACAGATGCTTGATCTTTCTAAGTGCATTCGCCTATATAGTTCAGACAACCATGCGAACTGGGTGAAGGTAATTCCATTGGGAGAATACTGCATGAATAGTACTCGTCATGAAAGCACGAATGAGATTCCTAGTGTGTTACATTTCAATGAAAAACCAAGAAGACCATGGGACGGAATTATAGATAGTCGAGAGGATATAGAAACCCCTATGAATAGAAGAATAGAAGAAGCTAGAGAACACCTTAACTAACAAGCAGAAAAGAGATTAAAGAGAACGAGAGGAAATCGATTCAGCCGACCCCTGAGAGAAGGAAACTTAGTTCTTACAAGGATGCACGTGAAGGCTGATGTTTTGAAAAAGGCATATGTCGAGTTCTCTAACCTATTCAAAGGCCCCTTCAAAGTAGCTAAAGTATATGGCAACAACTGCCACGCTATTGCCAGATTGAGCGATGATCGTATTATTGGAAAATACAATCACTCTAAATTTAAGAGATTTTACCCCAAGATACAGTAAGAGACACAATTTTGACTGCATATTTATGTACAGGAATAATATGTGATAAAAGAAAGTCCATTCTATACTTTCTGTTAAGGTCGAGAGGGGAAATGCGCTCGAAATTATGTCTAGTCAAGACAACATAACCGGACACGGTACGAACCGAGAGCATCAAAGGAAAATAGTGTATAAAATTTTTGAGATATGAATCTTATATACACTCAGGAAGAGAGATTATGCATCAACAAGCCATTGGTAAAATTTTAGCCACAAGAAATATTTGTATTTGGAGAAGACATGGAAATTTTATTACTTGATACATTTTAACCAAGCATAAATGATTTGAGACAAGTCCAGCATAGTGCACAGTTTTATCAGTGTTAGCTGCGAGAAACCTGTTTTTGGTACGAGGGGACATGGCAAGAATGAGCAGAGGTCAAACACGAGCCAGAGAAGAGAGAAGTGGGGACGACGCGTGATCAGCGCGCGCCATAAAGAGTCGACAGCCAATCAGATAAAAGATTGATTACTGAGGAACTGATAAATATTAAATTCATTATTTAAATGTTATAAATGATTGTGGCATATCAAATTCAAAGGGAAGGAAAAAGGAATTTAATTGGCAAGACGGAAATGAAATTGGATAATTGAGAGAGGAGATATAAGCGAAGGAGTGAATTTTCAGAGCGGAGTGATGCTAGTTCAGTGAATTTACGAGGGAAATCGAACGGAGGAGGCTAGCGAACGCCAAGTAACGAGGCTCTTTCTATCTGAACTTTCAAGGAGGCAACACGTACAACGATTCACTCTCTAATCTACAAGAGGTAAAGACTTGGAAAATATTAGACTTCAAGATGAAGAAACATAGTAGAAATATGGAACAACAAGAATGAATAAGCTGATAATACAATTGAGAAGAAGTATTTAGCAGAAACAACGAGTGATAAAAGTCGTAAAACTATACTTTGTAGCAGTACATCGAAACTTCGAACGCAAGACTACGCAGAAGAGAAGCCAAAGGCATTGTCATACTTCAAGGAAGAAACACATCACACTATACAAGATGTATAAAGAATTTGGTCGAAGGGGAGAGATTACGACTACAAGGAAGGAGAATGTTTTAATTCTTCCTCTATGAAGGGAAAGTAAAGCTATACTAACATGCGAAATCCAGATATGACCATGACAACATAACAAAAGGGAGCGAGCTGCGTCAACATCTGCAGTTTGTTCGAATAAACGCAACAAGCTATTACAGTGGAGAGAAATTCACAAGCTGAGTTGATTTCTCGTGTAAAGAAAGAACATTGCAACACTACCGACATCCAACAACATCCAGAGATGGGAAGAAACAAGATGGACCCTAGAATGAAATGTGAGGAGTATCTAGGTCATCGGGCCGAGAAGAGTGAAACGCTGCGGAGGAGCGTGGTCAACGGGGACGGAGGGAGGCTGCCAGTCGAGTCCCAGCTAATTACAGTTTTTTCTCAGCCCATTGCTGTACAACAAGCCCAGTGGTTTAAACGGAAGCGGTGTGACTCATGCAGACCGGGTGGCAGGCAGGTGTCACATTCCCGAAGGCGCCTGGGAGAAATTCCACAGATACCAACATCATCAGATGTTACCAGCGGCCACAGTTTTGAAGGTAGACAAGTGCAATTTTACACACCTATGTAGATGGAACTCGTACACGATATTCCAGTACAGTGACCAACATCTTATCTTATATTCATAGCCCATGTTATTATTTTGGCTAGAATTTAGAAATTTTGGTAGAAATCTTCATACGTCATTTGGACATATTTTGAACGTTTATTGATGATATTCGACACCGTAATTATTTTTGCAGTTTATTAGAACGCTTAGAATTTTTGCTTGAAGATAAATCCTTTGCGGTAACAAAGTATATTTCTTAGATATTGTTGTAACTTCAGAGAAACGGTAATAAGTATGTTAAATAAATATTGTAACAGTGGAGAGAAAGTAGTCATGAGTTTTGACAAGCGTAAATTTGTACATGTGATACAAGAGTAAGAGAGGACATGATGATCCTAAGTATATGAAGCTAATTCGTCTCAGGAACGAAATTATGATGTATAAAACCGCAATTATTGACAGGAGTATTCAATATTTGCATTGAAGGAAGTCCATTGTCTGAGAAGATGATATTGTAAAACCCAGAAGTTTATATTGAACGTAAGAACAGTATGCGTATTTTAAAGTCATAGCTGAATGATGAAAACGTAATTATAAGGTATTGTAAATCAATATTTGTTATGAAAAGATCTTTTAAAATGAAAGGATGGATATTAAGTATATATTGTAAGGAGAGACGGGAGATAAAGATATTGTTATTTGAATGACAAACACGAGCAGACTTAAGATTCAGAGCAAAGCTAGAAATTGTAACAGAAGTGAATTTAAAGCAGAGAGAAGAAATATGGCATGATTTATGGAAGCGAGAATGTGAAGAGATTTGCGGCAATAATATTTGTGAGAGATGTATGGATGAACTATAGCACGCAATTGTGTAATCGATAGAAGATTGTCGGAGGAGGAGTAGTGAATTCATGAAAGGTGTTACATTCGTATTATCTAGTAGGAATTCTGAATATCTTACTTTGTTGAAAGTATTTGATATGGTTCATAGAAGTTTGTGAAAGTGCTAAAAGGAGAATATATACGACAAACAATTATGTCGAAGGAAGAGTAATAAGGACGCGATAATATGTTTATAAAGTGTGTGAGATAAAGAATTTATGATGGAAGGATGTGAAATACTATGTGTCAGTGAGGTAAAGCCGTAATATGTATTTTTGGAGAATCACGAGTGTGAGCAGTGAGGGTTAATGCCATGCACACCTATATTTTTATTTTGGAAGCTTATCTGAAAGTCATGCGTTGCAAGTTTGTAATATTATTGATTGTTAAATACCGGATTTGTATATTTAAGTGAATAGTCATGAACTTAACCGTTTGTAACAATAATTCACATTGGTTATAACAATGTAATACAGGATTTGACAATTTTATTGTATGATATACGAGATAAGGATGTAGGAATGAACTGTATACAATTGGAGACAAACATAAAGAAATCGTGCAGGACGCGATAGTGTATATAAGTTTATATAAACAGTATTATTATTAATTACTTTATTCAGATTTGTAGATTTGACGTTATACTGCGGAGACTTGAACGACTGTATTAAACAGGGAACATGTTTGTAGAAGTTGAACGTTAAAGTGAAGTACAACAGAAGTAGAACTACAGCATTTTGCATTGTGGTAGTGTTGTTTGATTTGCAACATCTTTCTAGGTAAGATATTATTTTCACATAATTTGTGTGTGATGCACAAGAGACTCATTTTAGTTATACTAAGCCTAGAGAAGGGCAGCTATTTTATTTTGAGTGCTTTTATTGTATCTTTCAAAAGTGTTAGGGACATTTATGTAATGTCATTATTAGTTAATAAAAGGCAAGCGTTTTTTTATACACTTGTTACGTTTTTATAGAGTTGATTCATATTTCAATGCTTAATTACGCGATAACGATACCGCTAGCTAGATGCAGACAGTCTATCGTCACATTTACCTTAATTACCCGAGAGTCGAGTTGCTCATTAGTGCTAAATTTTTTATTTTTCTTAAGCTGTTCTGTATGCAACTAGTTGGTAGTATAGTTAGGTGTGCGTTATGTGTGTTCAGGGTTCCCTAGTCATTAGTCCGGTAGGACATGTTCAATTCTTAGCCGGGTATTGACGTCCCTACGATCCTTTTTCCTTCTGCGCGGATTTGGGACTGTGACCTAGAGGAATTCGGGCGCAGTACGTTCTGAAGAAACCCTCCTTCTTACCACATTTCTTATAGTTGTTTCTCTTCTATCTCTTAATATCCCTATTGTCCAGCCTATAAGAGTTGTTAATGGGGATTGGTATTATTGAAATATAATAAGTAGTCAGAAGGAAGCGACCATAGTCTGTTAAGTGTGCCCGTCCTAACGTTGAAATGGAGATGAAAATGGGGAACCATGAACAACTGTTTGAAGGGTTTTTGTGGGAAGTTATTTTGCCCAGTCAGTTTCTGACAGTAATCACATGGCCTGGCACATTTAAGCTCTATAATGATTGAAATTAACTCAGCCTTTTTTCTGTTCTAAGGCAGGAACTATAAAGGGTGGATTCATTATATAAGTTTCAAACTTGCATTCATAAATTTCTGTATGTCAATTAATAGCAACGATGCCTGGAATCCTTTATTGAAAGCATTCTAAATGACGTGTGACTAAATAAATAAATACATTTGAAATAGACTTCGCTATTAATAAGTTACTCCCATTTCTTCCCCGGCTTGTGCCTACCTTGCAAACTATGTGCTACCGTTCACCAGTATACTTATGATGTTTGATATTACTAGAATTGTGTAGCAGCAATATACTCCGCAATAAATTCCCTCTAGAGGCATATAATTTATGTACATACACTAAATTCTGTTGTAATTTTGCTTTAATTGCTGTGTTTTGTGAGAAATTTGTTGTATAATATTGTAAATTTAAGATATCTGACCTTCATTCTCGAAAGATGGGATAGTACAAATATTGAGGATATAGTCGCTTTTTACTTAATGATAGGTGAATGTGTTAGATCCTAACGCCTCCTAAAGTCTTCCAGTTAAAAATGTAAAAATACATTCATTTGTCCTCAATCCTTAAAGCAATTACTTCCATTAAGGCAGTGGGTCAGCATTTTGTGTTCTTGAGGAGATTGTGTATTATAAGTTTTAGAGCTAGGGAAGACATAACCACTTCACTTCAACTCTGCCGTGATTAACAATTACATAGTTTGCTGTTGGTGTAAAAAGTATTAGTGATGCCAAATAAATAAAATAATTAATCAATTCACTTTATTCCTAGGACATGAAAGAAGAAATCCACGTTGGGGAAAGTGCAGCAAGCGGAAATCATCCAAATGAGTAAGTTTACAACAGTAGTGGTTTTGTAAGAGTTCACGGCCCTCCTCCTCCTCCCCTCCTCCCAAGATGGCGGCCGTAGCTTAACTTAACCTAGCTTGTGAACCAAGAAGGCTAGAGAGTTGAACGAGGTGTCAAATTACTCGGGCTGACGCCCCCTTTCCTCTAGACAAATTATTTCAACCCCAAATTGAAACCTACCCCTACTAGGGGGTGAAATTGTAATATTTTAGAAAATCTCGCTTTTCAAGTTCAACATGTGAGAGTTTAAATACCAGTATGGGATTAAACGTTGTTCCAAACAAGAGACACGTGTAAGGTGGAAAGCCACTATGAATTAACATGCTTGTTTTCTTTTCCGCATGCCCATTCATAGCTTTTTGTAAGAGGGTGGGCTTTTTAAAGACGGTGGCTGTAGTGTAACTTAACCTAACCCAACCCACGAGGGGTGATCAAAAAAGTATTTCAAGCGACGCTTGTCGATCGCCAAACCAATAATCAAAGAGGGGCATGTCAGGCCTTGAGGCGAGAGCCCCTTTTGTTTGATCCCTGTTGATTGGTCCCTTTTGATTGATTTCTGTTGATTTGTTCCTTTGGACTGGTCCCTGTTGACTACCCCCCCCCCCCTTGGACGGGCCCTTTTTGACGGGGGGTAATTTTTGACAGGTCCCTGTTGATGGGTCCCTGTGGACGGGTCCTTGTTGACGGGTCCGTATTGACGGGTCCTTGTTGACGAGTCCCTGTGGATGGGTCCTTGTGAATGAGTCGCGAACCAATGGTCGGATTTTAACAAATGAGGTGTCGTTGAACTCGGGTTGACACCCCCTTTCCAATGGACAACATATTTCCACCCAAAAATCAAACCTACCCTACTAGGGGGTGAAAGAGTAATTTTTTTAGGTAAAGATTGCTTTCCATGTGTTTCATGTATACATTTCAATGATGATATGAAATTAAACGTTGTTTTACACACAAGAGACATTTGTACGGAGGAAAGCCAATACGAATTAACATGCTTGTTTTTTGTTTTTTACGCATGCCCACACATAGCTTTTTGTAAGAGGGTGGGCTTTTTAAAGACGGTGGCTGTAGTGTAACCTAACCCAACCCACGAGAGGTGATCAAAAAAGTATTTCAAGCGACGCTTGTCGATCGGCAAACCAATAATCAAAGAGGGGCATGTCAGGCCTTGAGGCGAGAGCCCCTTTTGATTGATCCCTGTTTATTGGTCCCTTTTGATTGATTTCTGTTGATTTGTTACTTTGGACTGGTCCCTGTTGACTAGCCCCCCTTGGACGGGCCCTTTTTGACGGGGGGTAATTTTTGATGGGTCCCTGTTGATGGGTCCCTGTGGACGGGTCCCTGTGGACGGGTCCTTGTTGACGGGTCCGTATTGACGGGTCCTTGTTGACGAGTCCCTGTGGACGGTTCCTTGTGAATGAATCGCGAACCCATGGTCGGATTTTAACAAATGAGGTGTCGTTGAACTCGGGTTGACACCCACTTTCCAATGGACAACATATTTCCACCCAAAAATCAAACCTACCCTACTAGGGGGTGAAAGTGTAATTTTTTTTAGGTAAAGATTGCTTTCCAAGTGTTACATGTATACATTTCAATGATAATATGAAATTAAACGTTGTTCCACACACAAGAGACATTTTGTACGGAGGAAAGCCAATATGAATTAACATGCTTGTTTTTTGTTTTTACGCATGCGCACTTGGGATTTTTGTAAGAGGGCGAGCTCTTTGAAAAATGATTTATAAGAAGGGGTTTTGGTGGTGAGGAGAGAGCTAGATAGTCGCCTACTTTCCTACGATGTTTGCCGATATCTCTCGAACGCAAGGTTAGATTTGGACGTGTGACGTGTCAAAACGCTTGTCTCGAAGCCCTCTATATGTTATTAATAGGTTAAAGTTTTGAGAATGAGGGAAACAGGCTTTTTGGGGGTAAAACCATGATTTTGGACTTTTTCAGATATCTCACGATAGCATGGTCGGATTTGTTCCTATGACGTGTCAAATGGCTTCTTTCTAAACCCTCTTTATTTTGGTAACAGGTTAAAGTTTTTGAGAATGAGGGAAACAGAATTTTTTGGTGTAAAGCTGTGATTTTAGACTTTCTGTTATGTCTCACAAACCAATAACGCCAGAGACGTGTACGAGGGGTCTTAGGACTCGGGGTGACGCCCCCCTTTCGAATATAGTATTTATGTTTTTTAAAGCAATTGTGAAGGGGTCTAACGACACTTTTGTTGAAAAACTTTTAATTTTCAAAACTTTTTTTAAATCTGTATAAAATGTTCATGAAGAGTGGATGTAGATAGTGAGAGCGACGATACCACTGGGCACGTGTTTCAACGAGGCTATCACTAGCCACGGTGGTGATATCCCAATACAGCAATCGCTATTTGATGAGACGGCGGGTCGAAGGTTCGTTTTCCGATTTTTCCTATGATGGACTTCCTAATTCCTAACCCCTCTGCAGGGGTTCTTGAACGTGTAAACGATTATGAGTGACATGAAAAATGATAATTCCTTGATCAGATGAAGCTGGCTTTAGATAGAACAAACAGAACTTGGTTAAATGTTGCTTGAAGTGAGTGTAGAAAACAAACTTGCTGGGGCAGACTGACAGGATGTGGATGTTATTTGAACTTATTGGAATGCTTTGACCTGACTTGACAACAGGGCAATGAAAAAAGCACAGAGATGCTGAGGACACTTGAAGGTCAAATGATATGGCAACCATGGTGGGAGGGGGAAGCGAAGATGATGTCGCTGACCACGTTGGCCATGTTCAGTGGATGAATTTATATTTTGCGAAGCATTGATCGGAGAGGGTCATGTGACGACTTTTTTTAAGGGTATTTATTTTTCGGATCTTTCCTATGGTGGACTCATTGATTGAAATAATCCAAAACTGCTAGGACATGGCCTTGAGATTTTATAATCCGATAATGGGATTTTGACATACAATGTCCTCCCAGAACTTGACATGATGTCATTCTTTTATGGCTTATGAATTTCGCCCCCAAAAAAGACCCAAAACTACAAGATCATGGACGTTTGCTTTTCTTAATATATTGCAAACCCATTTTGTTAGATGTTTACTGTGAGTGACGAAACGTAGCTAGTTAAAGAAAGAATTATTGTAGGCTACATGTATGGTGACTGACACGTCTTTGACCATTGGAACTTGTTTTCAGATATGACTGTAGTACTTAGGGAGTATAGGTTGTAGGCATGGATTTACAAACGGTGTACACAAAATTCAATTTATCGATTCAAGAGTTAAGGGTAGACTATCTTACCAGAACAGTTATAACCTTTGTAGTGAGCAAATCATACTAACAGGTTAGTTGCTACTATGGAACTTACTACAACTAACAAAGGTAAAGAACGTGTACTCTATAAAGGCTACTCTTATAACTAAAGTCGTCAAAATGTAAAAGGAATAATATTTTGGCGATGCTCAAAAGAGAGGTCAAACGGATGTCGAGGCAATCTAAAAAGTAGAAATGGTAAGGTTTTAAGTGTGAGTGATCAGCAATGTGGTGTACCAGTTGAAACACTGTTAGTGTCAACAAAAAATCATGACAATGCTAAAAAGCTAGTACAAGAAAAAACTGTTGCTACTCAAAATAGTGCAGTGTTTATTGAGCAACATTTTACCCCTGCTGTAAAAGTTATGTTTAATCCATCTTCCACGTCTCAAGAGTCATCAACATCGCAGACTATGCAAAAGGTTGTGTTGTTGATGTTTTAAGGGGCTGAACTACAAGGTTATCTACCCTTTATATGCAGGAGGATCAAAAAGGACTAAATAGTAATAGAGAAAAGAGAAATGTATTTTGTTAACTAATGTACAAGTACTTACATTAAATAAATACAAATATTGTATGGGTATTGTCTGTTTTTCTTAATTGCTATCCCCACGCCCTACTATTAATGCCATTGTTAACCATTAACAGTCTCCAGAAACAGAGTGATCTTAAACAGTACACTCTATCTATGGATTTGTGTACCGAGTATCATAATAATACAGTGTCGTCAAGCCATGTTCAGGCAATAGTTATGTCAGCTAAGGGGTTCGAACCCTTGCTTCCTTGTACAGGATTAGTTTTCACTCAACAGCAACCCATAATACTTTGAAACATGTCACATCTCATTACAAAATGTCAACTGTATCGTTCTCCAAGACCCCAGCTGCTGGCTAATGGCTAGCAGACTGTGCAACAGAAACAGTGTCACCATGTTCTTCGTTTAAAAAATTCAACATTTATTATTCTTTTTCTTATTATTGTTCATTAAGAGTAGTGCAAAGTTGTCTTTGTGCCGTAGCGGTTAGCATAGTTAGCTGGCTCTCTAAAGCTCTTGGGTTCAATTTCAGCTTTAACATAAAATTTTAAAAGTGGTATTAGGACAAAAACACGTCTACTTAGTCTCGGGTGATCCAAATAAGTAGATGTGGTTTGATTCACACTTTAACCATAGAACGCGATATTTTTATTTTAAAAAATAATGATAGTCATTTGTTCATTTTTTTATTTTCACATTTCACACATTACCATTTGTCAATTTTCCATTTACATGTTTTGAAAATGTCAGTTTAAAGTTTTTGAATGTCATGATATGGAAACAGGAATTTTCCATTTTGTTGTTTACACATTTGTCAATTTCCCATTTACATTTTTTAAATGTTACTTTTAAGTTTTTAAAATTGTGTTGATATGGAAACATGGATTTCTTATTTTTATTTTTTGCAAATCACTGTCGAAACGTTTATGATTTAGTCCATGTTGAAAGCTTAGTTTTGTAAAAACACATTTGATGATTTAAATTTTCTTGAAATGGTCTTAATGGAAGTGCTTGACCATGGCAATAGTGCAGTCTCTTTCTGTTTGATTCCAAAAACGTATATGCCTAATACTACTACTACTGTAGGTAAGACTGTTTTACAAAATAACACCTATGTACCGCTCCATTTAAAAAAACACAACTATTAAAAAACTACAGTATAGTATTTACCATTTGCTATATACATTCATATTTCCACCACCCTACCTTGCCATGTTTGCTCTGGTCGAACAATTGATGCTATTCTCACACACAAGCTTTCTCTCTCTCTTTCATTCAATCTCTAGTCATACATTCAAACAACCATACCTGTCTTTGAAAACAAATACAACCACGCTATTTATCCCAGAAAACATCCTTGACATGCACACATATCCCAAAGAACTTCTAGTTGTACATTTAACATCTACTATTACAAAAAATTGTTTCCACTATTTACAATTACAAAAATGAATATTTACAAAATACTAAATCTACTGGTTATAAAAACAGCCATGTCTCTAAACAATAAAATATAGAAATCACACCTCTTCCTCGTGGTTATAACCCTATGGTAGGCTAATGCACAGGTCATTCGTCTGCACACATTTGTTATCCATCAAGGTAATAGAGCATATTCTCTGTTCCTCAAGATACAAATTTGATTGATGGTTTGCATCCTGCACTGTTTATGTGATATAGCTTTGCCAGTTCATAAAACCGTTAGGTAGTTATCTAAACATAGCCATTTTACCACTGCTCTACCTACGCCTTTTGTTCTTTTGAATTTCTTACAGTCTAGTGTGATAGACAGCATTACCTGTATATCAAACCCAGTTCACCTTTGTATTTGTAATCCAAGTAATAATTTGAAAAGACACAAGCGTAATCAGTTTTATCCACTGCACCACCATGCCCTTGTTTCTTATTTTGACTCGTTCTAGCCCTCAGAGCTGGAAATCGAGTTAAGACCACCAGTACAAGAGTCAAAAGTGCTTACCACTGCAACACAAAATGGTTAGCTGGTAACATTAGACTACAGGAAATGATTATATTTCTGTTAGCAATGCATTTTGTCATCAGCCTACTGTCTGAGCACTGACAGCAACACAGTTTAGTTTAGAACAAGTAAGTGTGTGTATAGATTATTAGCCTTAAGTACTTAAAGGTTGTTGTGCATAGCGACCATCTTGCTCAGTAACCACTGAGTAAGTTTTAACAGTCAACTCATAAAAACAGCATAGGATAATTGTGTGGGTGTGTGGTTCATGTACTTGGGAATGTGCATTAGCACCATGCGCTAGCTTTACCTTACCCTCTAATGGTAGAGCGTTATTCCTTCCTTTGTACATTGCCAATGACTGCATTTCCCCACAAGTTTTACACTTAAGCCCTTGGCTTGTTCTTGATTAGGTTTTGTTTGCTTTAGGCTTGGTTTGGTTCAGTTGGGCTTGATTCGACCTGGTTCAGTTAAGTTTAATGTAGTCACCATTTTTTTATTTTTAGCTACACTCTTTAACCAATTAATTAATGATAGTCTATTCTTCATTCTTGAATCGATAAATTGAATTTTGTGTACACCGTTTGTCAAGCCATGCCTACAACCTATACACCTTATGTACTATAGTCAGATCTGAAAACAAGTTCCAATGGTCAAAGACGTGTCAGTCCCCATACATGTAGCCTACAATAATTCTTTCTTTACCTAGCTACGTTTCGTCACTCACAGTAAACATCTAACAATATGGGTTTGCAATATATTAAGAAAAGCAAAAGTCCTTGATCTTGTAGTTTTGGTTCTTTTTGGGGCGAAATTCATAAGCCATAAAAGAATGACATCATGTCAAGTTCTGGGGTACCTTGTATGTCAAAATCCCATTATTGGTTTATAAAATCTCAAGGCTATGTCCTAGCAGTTTTGGATTATTTCAATCAATGAGTCCACTATAGGAAAGATCGGGAAAATAAATACCCTTACAACTAGTCGTCACATGACCCTCTCCGAACAATGCTTCGCACAATATAAATTCATCCACTGAACATGGCCAACGTGGTCAGCGACATCATCTTCGCTTCCCCCTCCCACCATGGTTGCCATATCGTTTGACCTTCAAGTGTCCTCAGCATCTCTGTTCTGTTTTCATTGCCCTGTTGTAAAGTCAGGTCAATGCATTCCAATAAGCTCAAATAACATCCACATCCTGTCAGTCTGCCCAAGCAAGTTTGTTTTCTACACTCACTTCCAGCAACATATAACCAAGTTCTGTTAGTTCTATCTAAAGCCAGCTTCATCTGATCAAGGAATTATCATTTTTCATGTCACTCATAATCGTTTACACGTTAAAGACCCCCTGCAGAGGGGTCAGGAATTAGGAAGTCCATCATAGGAAAAATCGGAAAACGAACCTTCGACCCGCCGTCTCATCAAATAGCGATTGCTGTATTGGGATATCACCACCGTGGTTAGTGATAGCCTCGTTGAAACGCGTGCCCAGTGGTATCGTCTCTCTCTATCTATCTACAACCACTCTTCATGAACATTTTAGACAGATTTAAAAAAAGTTTCAAAAATTAAAAGTTTTTCAACAAAAGTGTCGTTAGACCCTTTCACAATTTTTTAAAACATAAATACTATATTCGAAAGGGGGGTTTCACCCCGAGTCCTACGACCCCTCGTACACGTCTCTGGCGTTATTGGTTTGTGAGATATAACAGAAAGTCTAAAATCACAGCTTTACACCAAAAAATTATGTTTCCCTCATTCTCAAAAACTTTAACCTATTACCAAAATTAAGAGGGTTTTGAGACAAGCCATTTGACACGTCATAGGAACAAATCCGACCTTGCATTCGTGAGATATCGGAAAAGTCTAAAATCATGGTTTTACCTCCAAAATGCCTGTTTCCCTCTTTCTCAAACTTTAACCTATTAATAACATATGGAGGGCTTCGAGACAAGCGATTTGACACGTCACACGTCCAAATCCGACCTTGCGTTCGTGAGATATCGGCAAACATCGTAGGAAACTAGGCGACTATCTAGCTCTCTCCTCACCACCAAAACCCCTTCTTAAAAAATCATTTTTCAAAGAGCTCGCCCTCTTACAAAAATCCCAAGTGCGCATGCATAAAAACAAAAAACAAGCATGTTAATTCATATTGGCTTTCCTCCCTACACATGTCTCCTGTGTGTGGAACAACGTTTAATTTCATATTATCATTGAAATGTATACATGTAGAACATGGAAAGCAATCTTTACCTAAAAAAATACTCTTTCACCCCCTAGTAGGGTAGGATTGATTTTGGGGTGGAAATATGTTGTCCATTGGAAAGGGGGTGTCAACCCGAGTTCAACGACACCTCATTTGTTAAAATCCGACCATGGGTTCGCGACTCATTAACAAGGACCCGTCCACAGGGACTCGTCAACAAGGACCCGTCCACAAGGACCCATCTTTAGGGACCCGTCAACAAGGACCCGTCCACGGGGACTCGTCAACAATGACCCGTCCACAGGGACCCGTCAAAAAGGTTCCGTCAAAATGACCCCCCGCAAAAGGGGCCCGTCCAAGGGGGGCTAGTCAACAGGGACCAGTCCTAAGGGACAAATCAACAGAAATCAAAAGGGACCAATCAACAGGGATCAATCAAAAGGTGCTCTCGCCTCAAGGCCTGACATGCCCCTCTTTGATTATTGGTTTGGCGATCAACAAGCGTCGCTTGAAATACTTTTTTGATCACCCCTCGTGGGTTGGGTTAGGTTAGGTTACACTACAGCCACCATCTTTAAAAAGCCCACCCTCTTACAAAAAGCTATGAGTGGGCATGCGTAAAAAAACAAAAAACAAGCATGTTAATTCATAGTGGCTTTCCACCTTACACATGTCTCTTGTGTGGAACAACGTTTAATTCCATATTGGCATTCAAACTCTCACATGTTGAACTTGAAAAACGAGATTTTCTAAAATATTACAATTTCACCCCGTAGTAGGGGTAGGTTTCAATTTGGGTTTGAAATAATTTGTCTAGACGAAAGGGGGCGTCAGCCCGAGTAATTTGAAACCACGTTCAAGTCTCTAGCCTTCTTGGTTCACAAGCTAGGTTAAGTTAAGCTACGGCTGCCATTTTACGAGGAGGGGAGGAGGAGGAGGGCCTTGAACTCTTACAAAACCACTACTTGCAACATATGAGGAAACATGTTACTGTATTTAACTTTCGTGCATGCATAACTGAATGTTTTGGATACGATTAAGTTTAGTTTGCAACGTCAGATATATCTCACATTTAACTGCTTGTCTCGTCAAAGCAGATACATTATTGATATTAACTTAACCCTTCACTTGCCCACGAATTATTGTTCGGAAATCTCTCTGTCTGGAAGTATTTGAGAGAAGTTAGTTAGCCTGATTGGTTCCTTAGTTTAGGGGCTGCGACAACGCGGTCATGTAGCTCCGCTTACTTAGGGTGTCTGTAGAATCTGGCTGACAACCGGTGTGAATTGTGATGGTTGTATTTGTGTGTGTTGTCTGTTTTCAATTTAAGTAAGGACATTCATTTTTTTTTTTTCAAGTAGTTAATACTTTTGCTGCCAAACGCCACCGTTAACGACCACTAGCTCAGATCTAGGTTACCAGATGCCACCGCAGTCGGCTCCTGGTGACGAACGTTGGAACCTAAGAGCGTTAGTCAAGTGTTTAACCGATAATTTAGCTTCACACATGCATACCTGCCAACTCCCGATTTAGGCGGGAGGCTCCCGATTTCATTCCATGTCTCCCGCCCTCCCGCTTAACGTATTAATTCTCCCGGTTTTTCAAAAATCCCACGCGTAATTTCGGATTGAATGTGCGAGATGACACTCCAGTCGTCGATCGAACGGATCGACTTGACGTGTTTTGAAGTTATATCTCGATACCGCTGTTTCGCTCTGTATCGATAATCGACAACTGCGTACTGACTCCCGCGTCACGTCCTGCTGTTATAAAAAGTTCGCTTGGAGTACGTCTTTGTTTGAAATCGTCGATGGTTAATTCAGCACTTGTTCCTAGATGTTTTGCATAATGACCTGTGGGTGATAGGTAGTTGTGCGCTGGGGAATATTGTATCTGTTTCACACGTGAAATTATGTGTTTTATGTATAACGTAGTTAGATGTTGGCGTTAATATGCCTGTAGGCTATTGTGATTTTTCGATCTGAGTGATTGCGTCCGTTCCTCAGTAATATGGCGAAGAAATATGATGTGACATTAAAAAGTTTGTACACAGATAACTTTCCGCATATAACTGAGTCAAGAAGAGGCGCAACATTTGCATTTTGTAGTGTCTGTAGGTGTGATTTCAGTATCTCACATGGTGGAAAGGGAGACATTTCAAAACATGTGCTCTCAAAGAAACATATAGACAATGTGCAATGTGTTGAGAAAAACAAGAAACTTGATTCTTTCAAGTGTAAGGAGGAAGACACTGACAGTATAACACGTGCAGAAGTATTGTTCACATAGTTTATTATTGAACATAACCTCCCTGTCAATTGTTCCGATCACGCCGGTCCTTTATTTAGGATGATGTTCCCTGACTCAAAAATTGCCGGGAGATATGGCTCAGCCAGAACTCAAGTATGACAAATTGTCTAAAGTAATGCTTTCCATTCTGATCATTCCGCATAGTAATGCAGAGTGTGAGAGGATGTTCAGTCTTGTCAGAAAACCAAGAACGCATTTGAGGTGATCTCTCTCCGACAAGACTTTGGACAAACTTATAACTCTGAAGTCGATTCAGAAAGGGAAGTGTTTTGAGCAAGAATATAGCAAGACCTTTTTGAAGAGGGCAAATTCAGCCACAGTCGCCTGCAACAACGACCAATAATATGATCTTCGATACGTCACTAGTTTTGTATGCCTGACTGTGGTCGAAAGAAAGGTATGCTTGTTTGATAGACTAGTTAGAATTTGAAATTACTCAGTCTTAAGTACATTTGTAAACTGGGATGTCATATCATGTTAGTCATGTACAGTTTAATAGTGTAACTTATATATTTGCTGAAATGTCTTAGCCTGTGTATGTATTATGTTGCATCACGCCCCCCCCCCCCCCTCCCAATCGCCGCCGCGTCGAATCTCCCGATTTTTCATTTTGAGAGGTTGGCAGGTATGCACATGTGTAATTAGTGGAAGATTCTGTAACATGCCATAAATCTATGACATGGGACCGCCGGCTTTACTTCCCCTCCGAAGGAAGGCATTTTGAGGGATTTTAACGCTCTTAAAAATTCCGACGAGTTTGAACTCGCGATCATGGGCATAGACGCTCAGCATACTTCCAACTACGCCAGATATGTTTGAATTCTCCTTTACTATGTCAAACAATTCTTCTAATTGATCATACATTTCTTCAATTTCTTCATCATCAGCATTTGTTTATCCTTCTAATAAAAACTTAGAAGCGTTAGTTATCACACTCATTGTCGGAGAACCTTCCAATCTGTCAGCTCCTGCTTTCTTCAGTATAGAGACAATGGCATACTGTTCGATAACCCTTCACATACCTGTCAAAGATAAAAAGTAATAATAAGCGAAATAAACTGTCCAGATCTTCATCCCCTATGCATTGTAGCAACTCAGCTATTGTTGGAAAATGAAAAGGTATGTGAGCGATAGAAGGAATACCTTGAAGATTTGTATGATGGACCAGATATTACTGACAATAGTATTTATATAGAAGATAAAGAACTAATTGAAGAAGATGATAAAGGTCCAACTGTAACTAAAGCAGAGTTTTATGCAGCACTCACTAAACTGAATGGAAATAAAGCAACTGGTGTAGATAACATTCCTGCAGAGCTCTTAAAATGTTGTGATGTACGCATTAAAATGTACCTTTTTCAAATAATTACTAAATGCTATGAGGACGGAATTGTACCTCCTGATTTTATTAAAATTTGAACAATCACACTACCCAAGAAAGGAAATGCTTGTGAATGTTCTAATTATAGAACTTTAGCCATTCTTTCACATGCATCAAAGATTGTATTGATCATCATCAAAGGTAGACTAAGCAAGAAAATTGAACAGCATCTGGATAGTGATCAGTATGGATTTAGAACAAGGAAAGGGACTAGGGAGGCTATCCTTGCATTGCGTCAGATTTTAGAAAGAAGTCTGGAAGTTAATCAAAAGACCTATATAGTATTCATTGATATAGAAAAGGTATTTGATAATGTCAATTGGAAAACCTTATTTCTTATATTTGCCAAAGTCGGGATTGACTGGAAAGACAGGTGCCTTATTCTGAACTTATATAAAAATCAAACTACCGAAATAACAGTTGATGGCAATAAAAGAGAAGCATAAATAAGAAGAGGTGTAAGGCAGGGTTGTACTCTATCACCATTTCTTTTTAATATCTATATTGAAGCTGCAGTAAATACATTAAAAGAGAAAACAAAGAATTTAAATGTAATGGATTACAGGTACATAGCATTCGCTTTGCAGATGATATTGTAAATTTAGCAAACTCTGCATGTTAAAAGTTTTTCAGAAATCCTTAGGAAAATTCGGGCTAAGATTTAATTCTCGGAAGACATAATTAATGGTAGTTGATAAAAAGAAACAACCAATTTTAGCTAATATAATGTTAAGTGATAGTGCCATTGAACAAGTAACGGAATTTTGCTATTTGGGAAGTGTGATTAATTATGACAATGGATGGATCTCAGAAATTAAGAAAAGAATAGCGTTGGCGAAGAAAGCCTTTCAAAATAAGAAAATTTGCTGCTCAGTGGCCACCTCAACTTGAAGATAAGGAAGTCATTTTGGAGTGTGTTGACCTATGGTTGTGAAACATGGACAATTGGGAAAGGAGAAGAATCAAAACTTGAGGCAGCTGAAATTTGGTTTTGGAGACGAAAGACCCGAACAAGCTGGATGCAAAGAAAGACAAATGAGCTTGTTCTGAACCAAATTCAGGAGAATCGATGCCTGTTGAGCGCCATCAAGTAAAGGAATGAAAAATCCATGGGACTTATACTTAGATATGACACTCTCCTCCAGGTAATTTTTTAAGGAAAAACTTTGGGGAAAAAACAAAGGGGACCACCAAGACAATCGTATCTCAAGAACATTGTCAAGGAGATGGAAGGTGACTCGTTGGCCAATGTGAAGAGGACTGTTGAAGACTGTAAGAAATGGCTGCAACGACAAGGCTTTTAGCCTTTAGAAGCTGATGACGATGATGAAACAGATGGATTGGATGACAGCCGAGTTAGGTAATAACAAGTTCAGTGAACAAGAATCAGAAGAACAAGGGTAGTTGTATTAAGTATTAGACTGTTCTCGGTAGAATAAACATCGAGAGGAAAACGTTCTTGGCATATTTAGAACAAATAAAGCTGTGTATAATGATAATTGGAGATATTGTTTGCCAGTTTGAAAAGTTTCGGAATACAATTCAAGATTCTGAGTGTGTCTACAACCAGCTGGTATTTATTAGATTCGATAGACATGAGAGAGAAACTGGCATTTAGAATGATATTAGGTAAGACTGCATTTTATCATTTGTACTTTTCAATCTATACATACGGCAAGTAATGAAGGAAATGCCAAATAAATTTGAAGGAGAATAGAGGACGAAGATAAAGTAATTTTGACTCGGTGACTTACTAACGACAATGTTATCTTGGCCTCTCACCAGAAGATTTGATCATGTTTCTAAACGGTGTGTACGAGGTGTTGAGGAAAGTTTTCATAATAAAATCATTGTATTTGAAACAGAATAAACGGAATGCAGCAGTAAGATTTAAAATAAAAATATTGAAATCGATTGGCTGTTGAAACACTATGAGACGTTGGTGACTCAAACTTGGGTGCAGAATGGACAAAGCAAATACGATATAAAGGTTGGGTTCACATCTGTTTAAATAAAATATAGATCTCGGTATTAAAAAGTCATTTTTGAAGCCATTGCCTGGAGCTTGGCGCTATATGGATGCGAAACTTGGATTGTTTTTGCTACAGAATATATAAAAATAGAAATATTGGATTGTGTTGTAGGAAAATAGTGATGATTAAAAGATTAAATATAGTACTTAATGAAGGGTATTAGGACAAGTGGAGGAGGGTAAATGAGTCTGACGAGTGGTTATGAAACCTTACAGTTGTTATGGAAGGACGGGTCGAGGACATGAACTCTAGGGGATAACCAATAATAGTTTATTTTGAACGAATTCCTTCGGATGTAGGGTGTGTAGGTTCTGCGGAGATAGAATGGTAATCTCAAGAATGAGTGACGTCACTCAACAAATACGCCGCCCATGCGAAAGCTCAGCCACTTTTGCACGCGCGTTTACGGATTTATTTAAGCATATGCATCGATCTGTGCAAGAAGTGAAATCTCTTACTGTATTTCATTACTTTTAGGATATTGTGCCGGGTTTGACAAACCTCTGAGATACTTATGTCAGATATTTTGAAACATAGAATGTAATATCGAACAGTGTACAAAGTGTGAATTTGTTGACGTGTAAATAGGAGGTCGAGATATTGCATCGTTGGGGGGGAAATTGCTTATTTTATGTTCCCAGCTACAGTACGTGGTCAGACGGGAGTCTCATTAAGGAGAGCCAAGAGTAGATAAATGTTCGCTATATGGAGTGGTTAATGTTACCGAGTTACCACTTTCTGTAGATTGTAACAAGCCACCGTTATATATAGTATTTGATATTTTCTTGGAGCTAAAGCTAATCACTCAACTCCACATAATTTATGTAGCCCTAAATAACCATTCATCCGCGATGTATTCAAGAGTGAAGCATAATAGCCCATATGGTTTCGAAATCACATGATTTGCATATCCGATATTCCCACCTTAATCCAAATGCCAGCATGGCTATTCTGTAGGGAATATAATATGGATTATTCTGTCACCTGTACGAGCACGCACTTCCTAAGTCAGATGGATTTCAGTTATCCAGATTATATTAAATAGTCATATCTCCGACATCCATGATGTTAAAGCGGCACAATGTGGTGTAAAATAAGTTGAACACTTTCACTGGTAGTTTGAATTAGCACACAATTTCCGTAACCATTCAATAATTTCAATTATATATTTGATCATGGAACTAAGTTGACTTTTGGCAAACAGAATGTGTCTGGAAATAATTTGCCATTTCCATGTATAATCAGTACTTTTGAAATAGATACGGATTTCATATTTATCAAGGAAACCTATGACTCCAAATACTCCGATGTGACGCACCATTTTGTTTGCATAGTATATAAGTATTTGATAATATTCAGACTTTATGAAAAACATAGCATTGAATATTAAAACTGAGATCAGTTCCAGGTATTAGATAAGGAAAGTATTCCTGGTAGTGATATTAATAATAATAATAATAATAATATCGTATGGCCTCGGGTGCCTGGTGCAAGCTTTGCTATTTGACACCTAGAGAGTAGCTTGCATGTTAAATTTCGTTGTTCCTTGACTATGAAAGTCAAGGAGGTTAGATGTTAGGTATCTAATCTCCTTGAACACTATAGCGCTTTCTAGTAGAGAAATGAGGAACTTAGTGTTGTTGGAAACTCCCGAGATTAATTTTGCCATTATGAACTCGGCCAACTGAATTCAAATGGGTTCTTTGACATGCCGACATCGTATGACATGCGTATCTATTTTTTTCCGCCTTTCAAAAATCACTTACCACGGCCAGGAGCGAACCTGCAATATTGTGGTTAGTAGACCGACACGATATCCAACCAACCACCGTGGCAAGCTAGTGATATTAATGAATGTTGGTCCAGTTATCATTTCATAAGTTAGATCTCTTTATTTTGAAAGTATTATTCACCATTCTAAGGTAATCTATATATATAATGCACAAAGTTTGTCTGTCTGTCTGTTTGTCTGTCTGTTGTGTATACAAATCTACACCGTTTCACCAATCTGAACCAAAATTTGTATACTTACCCTTTGGAACCCGACGAGTAACCCTGTCAACTTTAAATTTCGGACAGACCACCCCCATTCCCAGCATTTAGGCCCTTTTACACAAATCTACACCGTATCACCGATCTGAACCAAAATTTGTATACTTACCCTTTGGAACCCTGCGAGTAACACTGTCTGCTTAAAATTGTGGACAGACCATTCCATTCCATGTTTTTAGACTCTTTGGCCCAAATCTACACCGTTTCACCGATCTCAACCTAAATGTGTATATTTACCCTCTGGAACACTGCGACTAACAATGTCTGCTTGAAATTGCGGAGAGGCTACTCCATCCCCTGCGTTTAGGCCCTTTGACACAAATCTACACTGTTTCACCGATCAGAACCAACATTCGGATACTTACCCTTTGCTACCCTGCGAGTAACACTGTCCACTTGAAATTTCGGACAGACCACTCCATTACCCGCATTTAGGCCGTTTGAGAAAAATCTACACCGTTTCACCCATCTCAACCAAATTTTACATACTAATCCTTTGGAACCCAACGAGTTATCCTGTCTACTTGAAATTTTGGGCAGACCACTCCTTTCCCTGCATTTGCTTTTAATTTTGGGGAGACCACTCCTTTCCCTGCATTTAGGCCCTTTGCTAAAATCTACACCGTTTCAGCCATCTCAACCAAATTTTGTCTTGCTCGACTGTGATTCATTATTACTATTACGTTAGTTTGTAAGTTTGACGTGCCAATTCAATAGTTGTAGTGTATGTGTGTCCCCTATGCGTTCATATACCATTCATCCGATTGCGATGATACTTGGTTCAGTTGTTGTGTGGATTCCATGGAAAGTTTCTAGCTACAAATTATGTATGTAACACAAAAGAGTGAGGGACTTAACAGGAAGTTTTAAATGCCACAGTAACCAGATTGCACAATCCCAGTTGTGATGATGATGATGATGATGATGATGATGATAATTGTTGTTTAAAGGGGCCTAACATCGAGGTTATCGCCCCTAATGGTTTGGGGGATCGTGAAAATGAAACTAATACTAAAACTAACTACAAAACTTATGGGCTAGAAGAAGATAAGGACAAACGAATGGAATAAGGGTAATAAAAGACAGGGGGAAATGAAATGCCCTCAACCCTAGATAAATGAGAATTGAGGACTTGGAAGGAAGGAGAACCACGCAATGCAGATAGGAAAGGGAAAGAGGACAGGGTCTGTCCCAAAGGCAATGAATAAAAGGGGTAAAACCGGTCCCAGCTCAGGAAACCCTCAGGGTTGACAGCTCCCGAACTCACCAGCCATGAGCTCTTGAGGATGAAGCACTATCCAGGGTGCACCAAGTGTGATGGGGCTGCACGCACCCTGCCTCCTTGGGGGCCTTAAGCAGAAGATATGAGATATTAAGAAAAGAGAAAGAAGGCTGACACCTCGAAGAATGAGGCTATCAGGAATGATTAGACAAGGGCCAATTAAGGCGGGAAAGTGGAAGAGTCGCTAGGTCTCGGATACCCTGATACCATGGGGGTCGGAAGAGAACAAGAGTTTGACCAAGGGAGGCTGACTGGAAAGAGAACTGAAAGGAGCCCGGCACCAGTAAGTAGAAGCAAAGCTGGACTCAGCTGCGGTCCCGTGGTCGCAAACCCACGTCCCACAAGTTGTGAGACCCTGGGGGGTGGATGGTTGGAGGAGGGGGCAGGTGTGAGAATAGCTTGCTGATTCATCGCGAGGTGACATGAGAGGACTGTCCGGAGGCCGCCGTGTTACCTGGTATTGCTGACTATTCTGATGTTCATACAGGGTCTTTGCTCAAACCACTGTAGTGTTACGAAAGAGTGAGTGATTCACCGGCCAATGTATAAGACCGGGAACCCCTCCGAACTTCTGTCATCATATATCGTCATCAACTGCGATATTCTCAGGCTCGTGCAGCTTGGACCCGAGCAGTACTTTATAAGCTCTTTCACTAGACGCTTCGAGTATAGGCCTAAGCCAGAAAATAAGGTTCAGACTTTGGAGGACATCGAAGGTAGAAATCTGAATTACCTATATCAGATTTAAAATTACACCATGTTTGTTTAGTATTAATTTTTCATTACCTTATTATTATCATCATAAGGGAAAATGACCTAGATGTTACGCCCATTATACCACTTATCACCACACACAATACGTCTTCATCGCCTGTGAATTTTGAAATATTTCTATCACGGTAGTCGGTAAGTTTGTCGTGTCAATTCAAGAGTCGTTTCAATTATCATCCTTATCAAAAGGGCAAATGACCTAGATGTTACGTCCATTATACTACTAAGCAACACCACAGTCTTCATCGCCTGTGATTTTTAAAATGTGTACTTCCATTAGATTGTAAGTTTGATACACCCGTTCAGTAGTAGTCGTCTTCATTATCATCCTCATCAAACGGGCAAATGACCTGGATGTTACGTCCTTTATACTACTAAGCAACACCACAGTCTACCTAACCTGTGATTTTTAAAATATGTATATCCATTAGTTTGTAAGTTTGATATACCCGTTCAGTAGTAGTCGTCTTCATTATCATCCTCATCAAAAGGGCAAATGACCTAGATGTCACGTCTATTATACTACTAAGCAACACCATAGTTTACCTAGCCTGTGATTTTTAAAATGTGTATTTCCATTAGTTTGTAAGTTTGATGTACCCGTTCAATAGTAGTCGTCTTCATTATCATCCTCATCAAAAGGGAATATGACCTAGATGTTATGTCCATTATACTACTAAGCAACACCACAGTCAACCTAGTCTGTGATTTTTTAAAATATGTATTTCCATTAGATTGTAAGTTTGATATACCCGTTCAGTTGTAGTCGTCTTCATAAATAAATATAATTTATCACGTTGAGTGTTAAGGAGACTGATATATTATCATCATTCCACCGGGCGATGCCGGGTACTACTGCTAGTTCAACATAATTATGAGCGCACTGCATTGTATTAATACCAATGATTTCAGGCTGGGATGTCCTGATACTTCGGATCCTGCTGTAAGGAATATATACGCATTATGTAATACTAGAGGACAGAATACCAGCACTGTATCTGAAAGAAATATTACAAATCAACAAAATTTAAGACTCACCTGTTAACCGATACTGGGGAGAAGCGGTACATGCGAAAGCAAATTTATTCAGAATGGTAGTCTGAGGAGACACAGAAGCCCTTCTCGTGTAGCACATGCAAAGCCACATTTTGTCTGAAAGAAAGTTTGAAGAGCCACATGTCATCCCATACTGGGGAGAAGCCCTTCCCGTGTAGCACATGCGGAGACAAATTTAACCGGAGAGTTCTTTTGAAGGCACACATGTCAACCCATACTGGTGAGAAGCCCTTCTCGTGTAGCACATGCAAAGCCAAATTTAGTATGAGTGGTAGTTTGAAGAAACACATGTTAACCCATACTGGTGAGAAGCCTTTTTCATGTAGCACATGCGAATCCAAATTTGCCCGGAAACCTCATTTGAGAACACACATATTAACCCATACTGGGGAGAAACCCTTCCCGCGTAGTATATGCGGAGACAAATTTAGACTAAAACGTAGTTTGAAGACACACATGTTGACCCATACTGGTGAGAAGCCCTCGTGTAGCACGTGCAAAGCCAAATTTAGTCAGAATGGTAGTTTGAAGAGACACATGTTAACCCATACTGGTAAGAAGCCCTTCTCCTGTAGCACATGCAAAGCCACATTTAGTCAGAGTTGTATTTTGAAGACACACATGTTAACCCATACTGGTGAGAAGCCCTTCTCGTGTAGCACATGCGGAGCCAAATTTGCCATCAGGCATGTTTTGAAGAGACACGTTTTAACCCATAGCCGTGAGAAGACAAAGTAGAATATGCCAAACCAAATTTGTTGGGACATTTGAAGATACACCTTTACCCATACCTGTGTAGCAGATTTGATGAGAGACAACTTATCCCTTGTGATGCCAAGCAATTAATAAGTGACTATGCTAAAATTACCAATCCAAGCTTAGTGATATTACAAGTGTTACAAATTACCTCCCAACTACATTTAAAGATAGTGTGTTGGTGTTTTTTTCTCTGCCAGGTAAACGAACTATTCAGAAACTTTAAGCTAAATAATTACATTTTTATTCATTTGGGTATTAATAAAATCTGTAAAAATAATCCTGTGAGAAAGATAATAATTGGAAATCTTCATATAACGCACCCCCGCTGGAAGACTGCCACAAGTCAAAAAACATGAATTTTGAAGTATGTGGTTCTTATGAATGCCTATGATCAAGTCTGTATCCTGTAAAACTCCCACAACTCAGATCCTATATATAGCAATTCTACGGCACTGAATAGAAAACTGCCATAACTAAAAATGATTATTATTTTTATTAAAACACGTAATTATAATCCATGAAAGAACTTTGTATGTTATTGTATAACTTAGTACTAGACAATGTTAGAAGTTAGTAATATGTTACTTTCACTTTAATTATGTAAATATTTATATTTTTTCCATTAGCTCAACATCTTTAAATACTTCTCCTGAAAATGTGTCCTTTTTGACTTGTGGCAGTCTTCCAGCGGGGGTGCGATAAGTTTGACAGCCTACACAATCTATACAGTATCTTTTGTGAAAGAAATGAACCCGCGCAACGAATAAGGGACTCGGCGCCATTTTTGTAGTGTTATGTAAAGTACGTTTTTGTTGTTTGAAAGCGCGCTATTAATTGATCCCTAATATGATATAAACATTGTAGTTTACTTGTGTGGTGCTTCAGTGACAACTGAACATAGATCTAGGCATATTTTTGTCTATAAAATAGGAAAAAGGACCACCGTAACATGTTTTGTGTTCTCGGAGCCCACTCGTTAACAGCATGCATTTCTTGTGACTGGAGTCCTTGCTCCATTGAACGGATGGTAATAGCTATATTAATACACACATTGATCTTTGTTGTTTGTTGTTGTAGTTGTTGTTGAATCTTTTATAGGCTTTGCGACATTGTGGTCATGTAGCCACGTGTATTTGGGTATGTGTAAAATTTGTCTGATAGCCTGTGTTACTGTGAAGTTAGTACTAGTATGTGTATCTGTTACTGAGGTATGAATTGGGTAGGAAGCGGCCGTGGCCTTAAGTAAGGTACCATCCTAGCATTTTCCTGGAGTAGAAGTGAAAGTCACGGAAAACAACATCCAGGATGACGGGGATGGGAATTGAACCCGTCTCTTCTCAATTCTGCCTCAAGATATTGAGTACCACGTTTCAGCCCTCAGACCAGAATTAAATTTCTTGACAGAGCCGGGAATTGAACTCTGACCTCCAGGGTGACAGCCAAGAATGCTAGCCACTACGGAACGTGGTGGACAAAACACTGCTTCGATGGTTCCGCAGTTTAGGGGCTGCGACAACGCGGTGATATTGCCCCGTGTACTTGGGGTGTGTGTAGAATCTGTCTGACAACCGGTGTTAATTTTGATGGCTCTATTATTGTGTGTTATCTGTTTAAATTTAAGTAAGGACTGCAGACGATTGATTTCAAGTAGTTCCTACTTTTTCTGCCGAATGCTACCGTCAACGACACCTAGCCGCAAAATTGGCAATTTGATGCTACTGCAACTGGCACCTGGCTACAAACGTTGGAACTACAGATGGCAAATCAAAAACACCTACAAATTTGAATTCACACAATTGTAGTTAGTGGAAGGTTCTTTTACATGCCATAAATCTATGACATGAGACCGCCGGCTTTACTTCCCCTCCAAATGAGGGCGTAATGAGGAAATTTTAACGCTCTTAAAAAATCCGACGACTTCGGCCGGGTTTGAAACCGCGATCTTGGGCATAGAAGCTCAGCATGCTACCGAGGGGTGCCGATGGGATGCTCAAGTTAGTCTTGGGGAACAAATTAAATGTAATTCTCCTTCTTTTCCAGGCCTATTGTAACAATCCTATACTGGTTTTTGTCTTCTGTGTGGGAAGATACACAATCATATAACTGACATGATTTAGGAAGAGTGAAGATTGACAAAGATAATTTGGAAAGAGTAAGTCATTTGGGCATCAGATAATGAGCTAGGTGGGATTTCAACGGGTTACCACATTCAAATGACGTCTTCCTTATAAGCGGTGCGATAATGAAACCTATGACAACACCGAATGATGTGAAAAGATACATCTTGCAGTGGGTATCATTCACACTTCTACACACAGAACGCTAGTGGGCTGCAAACACAGACTTGGGTCTCATTCACACGCCTACACACAGAACGTTAGTGGACTGCAAACACAGACTTCGGTCTCATTCACACTTCTACACACAGAACGTTACTGGGCTGTAAGCACAGACTTGGGACTCATTCACACTTCTACACACAGAACGTTAGTGGGCTGCAAACACAGACTTGGGTCTCATTCACACTCCTACACACAGAACGTTAGTGGGCTGCAAACACAGACTTGGGTCTCATTCACACTTCTACACAGAGAACGCTAGTGGGCTGCAAACACAGACTTTGGTCTCATTCACACTTCTATACACAGAACGTTACTGGGCTGTAAACACAGACTTGGGTCTCATTCACACTTCTAAACACAGAACGTTACTGGGCTGCAAACACAGACTTGGGTCTCATTCACACTTCTACACACAGAACGCTAGTGGGCTGTAAACACAGACTTGGGTCTCATTCACACTTCTACACACAGAACGTTAGTGGGATGCAAACACTGGCCTTGGTCTAATTCACACTTCTACACACAGAACGTTAGTGGGCTGCAAACACTGGCCTTGGTCTAATTCACACTTCTACACACAGAACGTTAGTGGGCTGCACACACAGACTTGGGTCTCATTCACACTTCTACACACAGGACGTTAGTGGGCTGCTGACACAGACTTGGGTCTCATTCACACGTCTACACACAGAACGTTAGTGGGCTGCACACACAGACTTGGGTCTCATTCACACGTCTACACACAGAACGTTAGTGGGCTGCAAACACTGGCCTTGGTCTAATTCACACTTCTACACACAGAACGTTAGTGGGCTGCAAACACAGACTTGGATCTCATTCACACTTCTACACACAGAACGTTAGTGGGCTGCACACACAGACTTCGGTCTCATTCACACTTCTACACAGAGAACGTTAGTGGTCTGCTGACACAGACTTGGGTCTCATTCACACGTCTACACACAGAACGTTAGTGGGCTGCACACACAGACTTGGGTCTCATTCACACGTCTACACACAGAACGTTAGTGGGCTGCACACACAGACTTGGGTCTCATTCACACTTCTACACACAGAACGTAAGTGGGCTTTTTTTTCGTGTAGCCTCATGAGAGGCCGAGTGCAGGTCTTTCTAGTCGACGACCGTGGGCGACCTGCGCGTCGGGATGGGAGCCTTGGGTCTCATTCACACTTCTACACACAGAACGTAAGTGGGCTTTTTTGTCGTGTAGCCTCATGAGAGTCCGAGTGCAGGTCTTTCTAGTCGACGACCGTGGGCGACCTGCGCGTCGGGATGGGAGCCTTGGGTCTCATTCACACTTCTACACACAGAACGTTAGTTGGCTGTAAACACAGACTTGGGTCTCATTCACACTTCTAAACACAGAACGTTACTGGGCTGCAAACACAGACTTGGGTCTCATTTACACTTCTACACACAGAACACTACTGGGCTGCAAACACAGACTTGGGTCTCATTCACACTTCTACACACAGAACGTTAGTGGGCTGCAAACACAGACTTGGATCTCATTCGCACTTCTACACACAGAACGTTAGTGGACTGCAACACAGACTTGGGTCTCATTCACACTTCTACACACAGAACGTTAGTGGGCTGCAAACACAGACTTGGGTCTCATTCACACTTCTATACACAGATCGTTACTGGGCTGTAAACACAGACTTGTGTCTCATTCACACTTCTACACACAGAACGTTAGTGGGCTGCAAACACAGACTTGGGTCTCATTCACATTTCTACACACAGAACGTTAGTGGGCTGCAAACACAGACTTGGGTCTCGTTCAGATATCTACACACAGAACATTAGTGGGCTGCAAACTCAGACTTGTATCTCATTCACACTTCTACACACAGAACGTTAGAGGGCTGCAAACACTGACTTGGGTCTCCTTGACACATCTACACACAGAACGTTACTGGCTGTAAACACAGACTTGAGTCTCATTCACACTTCTACACACAGAACATTAGTTGGCTGCAAACACTGACTTGGGTCTCTTTCACACTTCTACACACAGAACGTTAGTGGGTTGCAAACTCAGACTTGGGTCTCTTTCACACTTCTACACACAGAACGTTAGTGGGCTGCAAACTCAGACTTGGGTCTCTTTCACACTTCTACACACAGAACGATAATGGGCTGCAAACACTGGCTTTGGTCTAATTCACACTTCTACACACAGAACGTTAGTGGGCTGTACACACAGACTTGGGTCTCGTTCACACGCCTACACACAGAACGTTAGTGGGCTGCACACACATACTTGGGTCTCATTCACACGTCTACACACAGAACGTTAGTGGTCTGCTGACACAGACTTGGGTCTCATTCACACGTCTACACACAGAACGTTAGTGGGCTGCACACACAGACTTGGGTCTCATTCACACTTCTACACACAGAACGTAAGTGGGCTTTTTTTGTCGTGTAGCCTCATGAGAGTCCGAGTGCAGGTCTTTCTAGTCGACGACCGTGGGTGACCTGCGCGTCGGGATGGGAGCCTTGGGTCTCATTCACACTTCTACACACAGAACGTTAGTGGGCTGTAAACACAGACTTGGGTCTCATTCACACTTCTAAACACAGAACGTTACTGGGCTGCAAACACAGACTTGGGTCTCATTCACACTTCTACACACAGAACACTACTGGGCTGCAAACACAGACTTGGCTCTCATTCACACTTCTACACACAGAACGTTAGTGGGCTGCAAACACAGACTTGGATCTCATTCACACGTCTACACACAGAACGTTAGTGGGCTGCAAACACAGACTTGGGTCTCATTCACACTTCTGCACACAGAACGTTACTGGGCTGCAAACACAGATTTGTGTCTCATACACACTTCTACACACAGAACGTTAGTGGGCTGCAAACACAGACTTGGGTCTCATTCACACTTCTACACACAGAGCGTGCTGAAGGGTGAGGAGGAGATGGTTGCGTGTGCACTAGCAAGTTTTAGCACCCCTTGGCTACCTGCGTCCCTGCGCTCCAATTCTCATAACAGCATTAAAGATCCTCCATCGTAGAGCTGGGGTTCGAACCTGGAACCTACGGTGCAGGTCTCACAGAACTGAGGATATTACACTAAAGTTATATAAATTAGGGCTTTAGGGGACAAGGTTGTACTATGGTGTCTTCCCCCTGAAAAGTTTAATTTTTCCGGATTCATCCTTATGGCAAACAGGACATCGATTATCGCAGAATATATCACGATAATACATTACGAGCCACTTATTCTCTACAGTAGCTGTGAGTGGTTTAGGGGTAAGTGTAGTAACTGCCCTTTTTTAGAAGACTCGGGTTAAATCCCCGTGTTTGCAATTGGGAATTTAAATCCTGGTACGAGTGTTGGAACAATGTACACTTAAAATTGTGAGGTTAACCGAGGAGTAGATTCCAGGTACCTCCCTTGTCTTCTGTAGTTTCCCATTTCTACTCCAAACAAATATCGGGATGATAGCTTACCTAACACGCCAAATTCACATTCCCACTAATTCTAGCCCCGCAGACACGTACACACCCTAGCAATCACCACAAAAACGCAGATTATAAGACAGCTCACACACTCAAGTACACGGTGCTGATGAGAACGATGCCCCAACTCCCTAAATAAAAGAACATAATATCTACATTATTAACAGGGATATATTCAAATGTCTCATTTCAAAATTCAGACCTATTAATAACAAATTATGGCATGCAGACACCCAGGTGAAAACACGGAGGTTCTTTTTCAACTCACCTTTTCTGATTGTATTTTTTCTGGTAATATACGTCCATGACGATTTTCATATGCTTCCCCAGCATCATTAAACATCTTTCTATTGAAATCTTTCCACTTTTGCATGTTCCATTTACGTATACGGCCGATATTGTCACGTTTGCTAGCTGACGGAGAGGTCTCCAACTTCCTGACGCCCTCCATCTTGGAATACCAGAATCCTTCTTCCACGCACGTGGCATTTCAATTGCAAATATCTACCCATAGGAGGCACTTGTGTGCACGTTTAACACGTCTTTTCATGCTGCATGCGACCAGGTAGCTATTTCCATCATATTCTCAAAACAGACCAAGGTGGCGCGGAGTCCCTTATTCGTTGCGCGGGTTCAAAGTTAATATTTATTTAATTGATTATAAATATCGCAAGCATAGAGTAATTCTATCAAATAGGTATTGAGTACGATCAATTTCTACAATGATATAGGTTTTCAGTCCTCCGGCATTAGGAGGATTTCGTCATTAAAATCAAAGCCATCGCCATCAATAGAAATTTCTCACACTTCACTTAGCACTAAAACCGTATTTATGTCCCCTTCGCTGAAGGAGCTGGCCACATCTATCACCACGTATATTAATAAGCTCATATACTTCAGAAGATGACGCACACGGGAAGTCAGTTGACTGCAGAATGTTTAATGAATACCCATTATAAATGGAGTTATTCATGGAATATAAACTTATCGAGATAAGGAATGATTCCCGCGTAGTCTTCGTTACAATAATTAAATCGCTGTGTGTATGGAAATAAAATAAAAAATACATAGATCGGCCAGTGGCATTTTTATCAGATGCCCCCTCGGCCGATATATCGGCACCATAAGGGCTAATCCGTAGTGGCGAGAATCTATAATCTACGAAGATAGATTAGTTTGTGGGAACAATACTATATTTGTTGATGGTATAGTCATTACTAAGTTTAACGACAATCAAATGAATAGTTCTTTTTTCAGCTTAATGCCTTAATATGTTTCAGTAATAGTTTAGGCTAGTCTCAGTGTTATCTGCCTTTGTTAGGTTCTGAACCGGTTATATCTTATTTCCGCAAACAGACATGTGTTTTGCTGATGTGGACATTTGGCGGCTTACATATCCTGCATGGCGCGTGCCTGGTTTGATGATAGTCATGTTTGTAAGGACTGTTCTCTGAGCTGATTAAAGTGCGTTGTCCCCTGATGCTAGCTTGTAAACAAAGACTGAACTGTGCCACCTTTCTGTATCGTTATTGTCGTGTCTGTGAAAGCGTAGTGTAACGATAGCTTGCTCCTCCTGTCTATTCACATTATCAAGGTTGCCGTTCACTCAGTCACTCAAATATTTCCTAACTTATGATATACAACCATTTATACACTGTAACGACACTGCTGAAAAAAATGACCTGATTAGTAAGGTACACTGTCTTATTCTAGGGGAATTAATTTTAGGGAATAAGCTATCTTCTCTTAGATTGGGGTGTTTATCTCTGCTTCCTTACCATTTCTATAAGCTGCTATAGGCTAATTCCTCCTACCTGCTAGGGTGGTAAAAGCTTACTTTACTTTAAGGGGTGGGGGTGGGAGGGCACTTAATATTTCTATCTACTCTTCTAGTTAGGGGCTGTTAGAATCTTAAAACGCTTGGCGCAAGAGGATTCTACTGCTTTCTCTCTTGTCAATCGACGTTAAGCTGGGTTGGGGGGAGGGATGTAATTAATGCCGAAGAAAAAAAATCCCGTGGTTAAGTAAAAGAAAAAATCTCTGCTTGTCGTGCACAAGATTGTACCGGACCGCAGCCACAGAGCTTGTTGTATAAGTTCTTTTTCAACGTGGTTGCTCAGTCCTCCACCATTTTGTTGGGGATTGGAATAAAACAAGTATTAAAATTGTTTGGTCGGTGGCTCACCAGGGTTAAGTAATAAAAGTACCCGGCGGCTCGACCATTTTGTTGGGGATTGGAATTCCCCTGGTCGGCATCTCCGGTAGCTTCTGAGTTTCACTCGGCGCCTATACCATTTTGTTGGGGATTGGAATGGTGCCCAACCACCATTTGAAAGGGTTTTGATTAGTTGGCATCCTTAGGATTTTCGGAGATTTACTAGGATGTATAATCATGTTGTTTTACGAAGAGCTGCGGGGACATACTCACCAGACTTACCTGGAGAGCCTTAGCAAGCCGAGCGCTTGGGAGTCGTCTTCACTGTACTGCTTGCCAGCATGCAGCAGCGGAAAAAAACTGAATCTTAACCTAACTACAATCTAAAGGGACAGGGTTTTATAACTAACCGAGTGAAATAAAAAGATAAAGCCCTTGACTGTGAATGAAGGGTTTATTAGTCTACTACTGATGTGGGCGAGATGGGGGAAATAAAATAGGGGGATGGAAAAGGAATTTAGACTGACACACTACTCACCCTACCTTTGATACCAGTCGTCCATGATGTGGCGTTGGGCCTGGCCGCCCAGCGGGCGCCGGCGCACGTAGCACTGTTCAATGAGAGAGTACAAAAGAGCAAGAAGGCTGGCGAGTGGAAGCGTCCCGTATTTGTAGATTCTCAAATGGATCATAGCATGTCAGCAGTATGTACGGGAGTACGCTAAAGTTCGTTATTGTTGCATAAGATTGCAAGCTAGCGTTTACCGTACTCGCGAATGTAGGCCGTGATTGACTTGCTTCACCCGGCTGTTCGCAAAGCTATAGCCCTTCTATGTACCTCTAAATAATTAGGTGTATTTGTAGCCACAACCCTTATTGTGCCCTTTTAAAACCACCTACCAGTATCCAGATGAGCGGATCGCAGCTTCTTCGTGGCCCCAGCTAGGTAAACTAACGAAGGAAATGCCTGGTACATGGGATGAGTCGGGACACATAAGACAAAGACGTTACACTACGGAATTAGGACTTTATACATCAATTGTAGAGGGAGAAACCTGCGCTTCTCGGGGAAAATGGGATAAATTGGGCGCCTGTCCTTAATTCCATAGCATGACCTCACCATAATTATTAGGTATCAATAACGCTTGGTTTCTATAAAACGGCGGACAGACGAAACTGTCGTGTCCTACGATTTATTAATATAAAACATTACAAATACTAATTTAAATACGGACACTCCCGTCCTCAAACAACGACAAAATTAAATAATTGGATGAATTAAACCTTTAACTTAACTATTAAAATAAAATAAATATGTGGAATCCACTATTATGAACGCCATCTGCATCTCCAAAATATGTTCGGAGTTTATAAATGAAATAAAACCCCTAAATTAAAATAATACCATACGTTCGGTTCATCAAAACCAAATGCAATTACTCTATGCATCACGGGACTCCGTTCTATCTCTATAACAGTGTTTACACGATCAGTTGTTATCGTTTCCAATCTCTTTTAACTATTTACAATTTATCTACAACATTTTTACAATATCTAACTCGTAGCATTGTCTGTCCGTCTGTCTGCGAGTTTCACTGCCAGAACTCGTCCTTGAACTCGTTGGAAAAAAAACAGGAAATTATGAAAAACGAGAACCACCAACTCAAATTACCTTGCTTGTGTTCATCGTATTAGTGTTTGTCATGGCAGTTCAACAAAGTCCAGCCCAAGCTTTAATAATCTAGCTCTTGCTAAATAAATTAATAATAATAACAATGAAATATTGCTTCAATCCAATTTCCTAATTCGTGCGTTGTCTGTCGATACATGACCTTCTAGAGTCGCTTTCAAACATCAGATTAACGCATCTATATCTTATACAGCTTCCTCATATACTGTAATACAGACACATGACCTTCTATAGTCGCCTTTAATCAGATTAACGCATCTTTATCTCATAGAGCTGTCTCATATACCGTAATACAGACACATGACCTTCAATAGTCGCCTTTAAACATCAGATTAACGCATCTTTATCTCATACAGCTTCCTCATATACTGGAATACAGACACATGACCTTCTATAGTCGCCTTTAAACATCAGATTAACGCATCTTTATCTTATACAGCTTCCTCATATATTGTAATACAGACACATGTCCTTCTATAGTCGTCTTGAAACATCGGATTAACGCATCTTTATCTTATACAGCCGTCTCATATACTGTAATACAGACACATGACCTTCTATAGTCGCCTTTAAACATCAGATTAACGCATCATTATCTTATACAACTTCCTCATATACTGGAATACAGACACATGTCCTTCTATAGTTGCCTTTAAACATCAGATTAACGCATCTTTATCTTATACAGCTTCCTCATATATTGTAATACAGACACATGACCTTCTATAGTCACCTTTAAACATCAGATTAACGCATCTTTATCTTATACAGCTTCCTCATACACTGTAATACAGACACATGACCTTATATAGTCGCCTTTAAACATCAGATTAACGCATCTTTATCTTATACAGCTTTCTCATTTACTCTAATACAGACACATGTCCTTCTATAGTCGCCTTGAAACATCAGATTAACGCATCTTTATCTTATACAGCCGTCTCATATACTGTAAGACAGACACATGACCTTCTATAGTCGCCATTAAACCTCAGATTAACGCAACTTTATCTCATACAGCTTCCTTATATACTGTAATACAGACACATGACCTTCTATAGTCGCCTTTAAACATCAGATTAACGCATCTTTATCTTATACAGCTTCCTCATATACTGTAATACAGACACATGACTTTCTATAGTCGCCTTTAAACATCAAATTAATGCATCTTTATCTTATACAGCTGTCGCATATACTGTAATACAGACACATGACCTTCTATAGTCGCCTTTAATCATCAGATTAACGCATCTTTATCTCATACAGCTTCCTCATATACTGTAATACAGACACATGACCTTCTATACTCGCCTTTAAACATCAGATTAACGCATCTTTATCTTATACAGCTGTCTCATATACTGTAATACAGACACATGACCTTCTATACTCGCCTTTAAACATCAGATTAACGCATCTTTATCTTATACAGCTGTCTCATATACTGTAATACAGACACATTACCTTCTATATTCGCCTTTAAACATCAGATTAACGCATCTTTATCTCATACAGCTTCCTCATATACCGTAATACAGACACATGACCTTCTATAGTCGCCTTTAAACATCAGATTAACGCATCTTTATCTTATACAACTTCCTCATATACTGGAATACAGACACATGACCTTCTATAGTCGCCTTTAAACATCAGATTAACGCATCTTTATCTTATACAGCTTCCTCATATACTGTAATACAGACACATGACCTTCTATAATCGCCTTTAAACATCAGATTAACGCATCTTTATCTTATACAGCTGTCTCATATACTGTAATACAGACATATGACCTTCTATAGTCGCCTTTAAACATCAGATTAACGCATCTTTATATTCTATAGCTTCCTCATATACTGTAATACAGACACATGACCTTCTATAGTCGCCTTTAAACATCAGATTAACGCATCTTTATCTTATACAGCTTCCTCATATACTGGAATACAGACACACGAACTTCTATAGTCGCCTTAAAACATCAGATTAACGCTTCTTTATCTTATACAGCTTCCTCATATACTGTAATACAGACACATGACCTTCTATAGTCGCCTTTAAACATCAGATTAACGCATCTTTATCTTATAGAGCTTCCTCATATACTGTAATGCAGACACATTACCTTCTATATTCGCCTTTAAACATCAGATTAACGTATCTTTATCTTATACAGCTGTCTCATATACTGTAATACAGGCACATGACCTTCTATAGTCGCCTTTAAACATCAGATTAACGCATCTTTATCTCATACAGCTTCCTCATACACTGTAATACAGACACATGACCTTCTATGGTCGCCTTTAAAAATCAGATTAACGCATCTTTATCTTACACAGCTTCCTCATATACTGTAATACAGACATATGACCTTCTATAGTCGCCTTTAAACATCAGATTGACGCATCTTTATCTTATACAGCTTCCTCATATACTGTAATACAGACACATGACCTTCTATAGTCGCCTTTAAACATCAGATTAACGCATCTTTATCTTATACAGCTTCCTCATATACTGGAATACAGACACATGACCTTCTATAGTCGCCTTTAAACATCAGATTAACGCATCTTAATCTTATACAGCTCCCTGATACACTGTAATACAGACACATGACCTTCTATAGTCGCCTTAAAACATCAGATTAACGCATCTTTATCTTAAACAGCTTCCTCATATACTGTAATACAGACACATGACCTTCTATAGTCGCCTTTAAACGTCAGATTAACTCATCTTTATCTTATACAGCTGTCTCATATACTGTAATACAGACACATGACCTTCTATAGTCGCCTTTAAACATCAGATTAACGCATCTTTATATCATACAGCTCTCTCATATACTGTAATACAGACTCATGATCTTCTATAGTCGCCTATACACATAAGATTAACGCATCTTTATCTTATACAGCTCCCTCATATACTGTAATACAGACACATGAACTTCTATAGTCGCCTTAAAACATCAGATTAACGCTTCTTTATCTTATACAGCTTCCTCATATACTCTAATACAGACACATGACCTTCTATAGTCGCCTTTAAACATCAGATTAACGCATCTTTATCTTATACAGCTTCCTCATATACTGTAATAAAGACACATGTGGAATACATCTTCACATCTCCACAAGATTCAGTTCCCAAAATATAGCTTCGCCTTTAAGCTGACACGAAAATTCTAAAACAACAACTTTCCACTTTTTACCTCTCTTACAAATATTCCCATCGTCAACATAATCGATTGGAATCCACTTTCCAATATAATATACCTTCTTTCATGCTCCATTATTACAACAATGCGCTCTTCCAACAATTAAAAATCTGCAGAATATCTCCTACGTAAGACATGTTTCACATACTTGCAGTACTTCAAAGAATTAAAAATCCCCAACATTCATCATTACAAGGTAATAATAATACCTCCCTGCTTGTTGTTCATAATTGTTGCAATCAACAATGCTTAAATTCTCTCTCCACATTCCAATGCAATCTGCAAATTGCTTTAAATGTACTATTTGAACAAGTATAGTCCTTATTGTTCGTTTTAGTATTTATCAAAACCTTTATTGAGTTTCTGTCGCATTTCAAATTGACTTCTGCGTAATATTAAGTGATCAGCTGTTATCGTCTGATACTCAAGAAATCTCAATAATTTTCATTTAAAAATTGACAATCATAATATTGTCCTGTTATACGAAGTCTAGCTCACATTACTTTAATGTTAAAATAAGAACCAATATAAAATCAAGTCTTGCACACTTATAAGGACACTATCTAATTCTTACTTCCTACAAAAATACGGTCGGTTAAGCACATCTCCCATCAAAATATTAACGAAATATCTAATCGTATACAAAAACTAGTATTTACGGTAAAAGCCACCTCAATAAAATCTCGCTCGTCGAAGAATAAAAAATCAAATCTAAATTCAAAAATATTTACGAAGTCCAAATACTAAATATTGTTGTAGCTTTTATGGGCTATAACTAAGTCGTAAGGGGCGCGGGGTTTTGTATGTGTCACCTACCTGATGGTTTGATCAAGTGTTACAATTTGAGAGCCTCTAGACGCTTGACACTTCTGGTAACTACGGGGGTTGGAGGTGCTCCTAGTCGAGGATTAAAACCGGGCTACTTTCTAAGTAAAAGCGAGTGCTAAACAATTATGAGAACCCGCACGGTCGCTAGACGGACAATAGCTTGCTCTATGCCTGGAGACGTGCTGTCCACAATGCGATGTGGGCAATCAGGTTGTTAACAGCGATGACTCAACAGGATCTGAGTCGCTTAGGCAAATGGTGAGCGTACAATAACAATAGACAAGAGGCTAGTTGTGATGGAATGTGGAAGTTTACAAAAATCACTTTGGAGAAGTGAGTAGACTTCTCCAATTAAATGTAGTGCAGTAGCCCACAAGTTACAATGCAAGATGAAGGCGATTACAAGTTTTACAGGGGTGGTGTATGGATAGGAAATAACAGTGGGATTACCCGTTCGTACACTTACTTGTATTCAGTGGTCGGCGTCCAGAGCTTCCGCTGCCACTAACGCGGTGTCGTCGGCAGACAAGACAACGAGCCCTTGAGGTGTGAGTTATTTTATACTGGATGATTCTGCTGACTAAGAATTAGCAAATACCTATTCTACTTTAGTAGCTAGCAGCTTGTGTTTGGTAATAATGTAGTTGGTACATGTTGCTTCCCTAGGTTGCTCAGGGTAGAGATAGGGGCTGAAGTGTGTTAGATAGATGGCCGATAGAGGGTAGTGGTTGTAGCTGTTGTGAATGTTATTAGATGTATTAACTGTACCCTGTGCGGAGCCTCTGGGTATAATAATCCTCCTCCCCGGCTAAATCTGTATCCTCACAGATTGGACTTGGATTTAAGGGTGGCTTCTTCTTCTTTTCTTCTCCTGCGCGTGTAGATGTAAGGGTATGTGGGAAGTGCAGCAGTCGGTCAAGTGTCGATTTATGTGTAGTTGTCGTAGCCGTGTACTTTGCGTAGGTAGGGTTGAAGGGTGGAACTATGTTATATATTGTTAAGATCACAATTTTTACATAGTCATATCGAAGACGTAATACATCACAATATATATATATAGATACACAAGCAGTACAAGACATTATGGAAATGGAACATGTGGGTAGGTTATTAGCTAAGGAATAACACTCCCTAAGGGATGATGATGAAAAAAAAGGAAGAAGTGGGTTTCGGAATGGAGAAAAAGTAAGTATAGATGGGACGGGAGTCCAATATAACTCATAAACTTAAACTAAAGTAAACGTTTAATCAACATTGTCACTGCGCGAGCCTGCGAGATACCTAAAGTGGGTATGGACTTGGACATAGCTAATGGGAAATGCGGCTGGAGCTTGGGCTATTTGCAAGCAAGCGGCGATCGTACTTTCCCTTCCCAGCCTAAATTTGGATACTATGGGGAAGGGTGGTAATCTAACAAGACAAAGAATGACAGATTTACTGTTTGTCCTTTCAAAGGAGTTAAGTTTAAAAGAATGTTTTGAAAGGTGCAAATAATTTAAATTTGCCGTGATGATTTTAGTTCTTGGAACTGTAGGATTTCCCGAGAATGGCCGAGTATTCCCAGAAAGGGTAGCGATGAAGCAGTTATGCTTTTGGGGATAATTTTGTTGTTTTCTTGAAGAATTTAGGTAAGAAAAACAATAGTTGCATTTACCAACAGCTAAGCTTTTACCCAGCAAAGTGCCGACTAAAAGTTTATACCGGAAGAAAAACTTAAATTTTGATAACGAACCACAAGTTATAGAGAAAATATCAACAAGCAGGAAGCTTGCGGAGCTAGCTTTAATTGCCTTACTGGCTCATTAGAATTAGCTATAGCGGCTAAAAGATGCCTTGGAAAAGATGATACTAGGAGGTTCTGTTCAAATGCAACAAATAGTGAAAACTTTATTAATTGAGTACGTGGTTTTCTTAAAAAGGGCACAAGCTTTTGGGAAGAGTCAGGGAAAATAGGGTACTGCCTAATCGTTATTCTAAGACAAGGATAAAACGAAAAAATATAATCTGATTTATTTAACAATGCTTGGAGATATAATAATTTTGACAAATATAAAAGGTACAATTTAGTTTTTAACCTTTGAAGTCTCAGACCTCTAGAATGTTGAAATTTGCACTCGGCAATTAAAATTTTTTAGGTTTGGAACCACTTATAAGCACTAAAATCTGCATAAGATTTTAAAAATGGTGCTAGGAATAACAAATTCGAAGTTTAACGACAATTAACGCAATTAAAGCTTTAACAATAAATAAGGTACAATGTACGCACTTTAAGAATTCCTATATGGAAATCTTGAAAGTAAGAAAAAGTAACAAATTCGAAGTTATAACAAAAGAACGAAAAATTAAAAAGAAGTTTCTATAACTTCTTATGTTTATGCAGTAATTACGGCCATGTTAAATGCAAATAGGACATTGTGAAACCTGTAGTTTACTCAATTATGAGTAGAAAAAATAGAATTCCCCCATTTAGAAGGGAAAAGAATTAGAATGTGGACTAGCCATTGATTATGCAGAAGTTAACTTGTGAAATGCGAAACTAAGTTGGGAGGGCACTTTTTGGCAAGTGAGGCCTCGTTGATTAATAGCTAGGTACATCAATTGACTTAAATTTAGAACTTAATTAGATTAAGTTAGTAAGGTGTTTAGGGAGGAAGAAATGGGAACTTTGGGAAAAAGTTTTGTCCATATTTATTGCTCTCACAAACGCGACGCAGTTGGTGGTTTAACGGGCACTGTTTTCACTATAGTCTATTGATGTATTTGAAAAGTTCACTATTGCGGCACAGAAAGTTCACAAGGAGAAAAGTTATTGCAATTATGTAAATCACTTGTTACATTTTAGTTTGAGAGAGTTTATTGCGTCGTAGCTTTTGTAGGTTGCAGTTGAATGCATCGGAAAATCTCCAACGAAGGAAGACAAATTATGTTGATTAGAGGTTTATGCAACATCAATTTCTCAGTGAGGAAAATTTATTCCCATATTTGAAAAAGTGCTAGGTTATTTTACTTGTAGAAAGATAGTTCGATGTCGAAAGTTCTGGAGTTGTGATAACAGTTGAATTGGGCAATAGGTCCCCCGGAGAAAAAGCTAAGCTTTTATAGACAGTATTTCGTTTAATATCAATCCCGCGGTGTGAGAACTCATTCTCAGTTAATTTGTGCAAGAAGCACTACATTTTTAACTGGAAAGTAAGCTTAGATAGTTAGAGCATGACTAGAAAAATCCCTTGAAGGAGGTTATTGTACTACATTTAGCAATTTCAAAATGTCTATAAAACAAGAATTAAAAACCAATTAAAATGCGGTGAAAACCATTGAAGTTGTACTTAGGTCATTTCTGAAGAGTAGGCGATCCAGGCGACCGTTTACTTAAACCCACATCATGGCGTAGATATTTAAAACATGTCTCGCATGGACAGGAGACAAGCCTTAGTTAGGCTCCAACTGTAAGCTTTGACGTCTAACACACAAGTGAGAGCCGCTCAACGATGCACGAATGTACCAAGGGGGGAGGAGGGTGGGGGAAACAGACAAAGGAACATACATAAGAATTACAAACATGACAAAAATAAGTATCTTGATGAAGTGGTCTTCAAGTAGTTGATAGCAGGCGTCAATAGCGAAGCCTGGTGAATGCGTATGGAGAAGAAGTCCTCTTCAGCATGGAGTTGTTAGCTGACTATGACGACGACATCTGGTGGCTTGACTTGCAAGGAAGGCCTCTTGAGAGTGAAAATGTTGAAGAACTTCAGTGGTTAGCTGCTAGATGCCGCTAGGTTGATCATGGAAGATATATATCTATAACAGACTTACAAACGAATTAAGCAAGGTGCACAAATAAAAGAAAAAGTATGAAATCACTGTTGGTGTTTGCGAAAAAGGAAGGAATGAATTAAAGCAAAGAGCAGCAAAAGCTAACTCTGTCTTACCGTGTATCCCTAAGAATACACCAACATGTGTTGCTGTAAGTGTTGCAAAGAGAAAAAAATAAACATGTTGGAAAAGAGAAATACATTGTACTACAGTGTAAAAGAAGAAAAGGAGAAAAATGCTCTGAGAGTGCTAGAAGTTTGGAAGAATATGCATCGTTTTTATTGATAGGTGTGAATAGAGCATTTGAACATCGTGTATTAAGAAGAGAGAAACGAAAAAAGAGTGTGAATGTAAGGAATGCAGTGGAATAAATATGGACAAGTAACACGAAAAAAAATGTTGACACCAGGAGTACCCTATAACAATAATAATAAAAATAAAATAAAAAACAAATATACATACAATGTAACAATAAAATAACAAGTGTATCATCGTGTCGTAGAGCTCTGTTGTTGTATAATTGTTTACCCCTATGCGCGCTAAACCTCGTTGTTGGTTATAGAACAAACTTAGGGTCCAAACTTATGAATTAACTTAGTATTTAGACGGCCGATCTAAAGTAACTTATATCTATGTGGCCACTGTATTTTAAATTTTGTAAGTCACCCTCTGCGGGCGAGTGAGCTTAACTTAGCAGTGAAAGTCGCCACTTACAAGCTTGTGACGGCTCTCACCACATGTGAGCGTTATATTGGGTATCCCTCAATAACAACTGGTATCCCACAGATATCAACCATTGCTGTGCGGATTTATCTTGGTCCTGCTAGTGTAAGTAAAGGATTGAATCGAGGTATTGTGGTGTAGTGTAATAATGAGTGTGTTGTGTCAAAGGAAGAGAAGGAAAGGATGGTGCCCTGGGGCAGTCACAGTGAATAGTTCCATTGCTAAATTTCTGTAATAAGGGTGCAGCTATTACCTGAAAAGGAAAGTACAAAGATTAAGTAAATGTTTAGATGTGTTCCTGTTGGATTTGCTGCTGTCTGGAGAAGAGGAACAGTTGCAGTGCTACCTGGAAGTAAAAGCTTATATAAGTACCTTTTATTTTGATTCTCGGTCGCTTGATGTGATCCAAAATACAAATACAAATGCAAAAGGTTATTGTTCCCTGTTTGGTACGTACCGTTGTAAAGGGCAACACTGGTGCCTATAACCATCCCGGAAGTGTTCACAATAACTCATCAAATTTTGATCGCAATCGGATGAATGGTTTATGAACGCATAAAAGACGAACAAACGAACATCCTTTTTATATATGTATAAGATTTACGTGTCTTAGCCTGTTAATTGATTATTTTAGCTTTTGGTTCACCTTGTTGTTGACTTATTTCTTTGCTTCCTCTTTTTCTTACTCACTCCCTCTCCTTACTTTCTCCGTTATTCATCTTATTTACTTGCTTCTAACCAATGCCTTTCCCTATTCTTTCTTCACTCCGATGCATATGATTTATGGTTCTGGCGTTATTTAGTTTCTTATTTGCTCTCATGTTCTTTCATTTATTTATTTCCTAATTTCCCCTTCTTATTCATCTTTCACTTCTTTAAGTTCATATTCCTTGCCTCGTTTCTTTCTTTATTCCTACATTTATTTCTTTTGGTACCTTTTTCTTACAACGCTTCTTTGCTTTCTTATTTTCTCTTGATTTCTTTCGTCCTGACTTACTTACTTACTACTGATCTTGGTCGGCAACTTAAGGTCCTTCCGCCTCGTGAGTTGTCAGATGAAAGTTTCACCTCGATGTCACCGGGATTCTAGCCACGGGGCTTCCTGGTGAAAGTTCCACCTCGGTGTCACCGGGATTCTAGCCCCGGGACTTCCTGGTGAAAGTTTCACCTTGGTGTCACCGGGATTCTAGCCGCGGGGCTTCCTGGTGAAAGTTTCACCTCGATGTCACCGGGATTCTAGCCGCGGGGCTTCCTGGTGAAAGTTTCAGGTGAGAATCTCACTCCACTGTCACCGTGATCATCGGCCGTGGGGTGAAATACGAGTAGGTAAGCCACTGCGCCCTCTCGCTCCCCTTTCTTACTTAATTAATTACTAGTTCCTTATTCTATTACCTAGGTATATAGTTGGTGAAAATGGACAGAGAGGGTGCTAGGGTGCACTTATTTCTTCATTATATTATATCATCCCTTATGCGGGGCATCTGCTCGCTGCAGGAAAAAATCATCCATTATATCATCCCTTATACGGGGAATCTGCTCGCTGCAGGAAAATAGGCTACACCGCGTATAGGTGACATTTACTTAACCTTAAAATTAGCTAACTTATATACTAAGAGCTCTGCGTCAATGTGTCGACTTGCGTGTTCATCTGCCGTCGCTGGCTAGTCTAGTGACGTCATCACTCAGCGCGGTTGATGTCATCGCTGTGTTATGGCAAAATGTCCCTTCGGCCACTGATTTGGCTAGGATCCTGTCCGAAGTTAGTTCGACCTTAACGTGTCTTTTTGGACTAGCAATTTTTGATTCTTTCGGCTGGCTAGTTCCAGAGATTGGCAATTGTTGTCCATGGTCTGTCTGCGAAATCGCAGGTGAACGCAGCTGTGCCCGCTGGTTGGCTAATTCCCTGCGCTTGGCTGGCGATACCTTTAATTTCTTGCCCTTTGCCCTTATTATCTAAGCGTAGTGTACTTACTAGGAAGTAAAAGCATAGCATGTTTCATTGCGCCTGTCTGATCGGATTCTTAATCTGTACAGTGGCATTTCATCTTACAATTGTTAGTAGACGAGGTATATGGATGGATAGGTCAGCATTGTTAGTATTTGTTAATTAGAGTTCGCGGCTTAGGATGGTCGGTTAGGTATCAGGTGCTGAGGTCCTACCTGGGATGTGGGATTGGTTAGTTTTGTTTGTTTGTTAGTTTTGGGTCTTTAGACTTATTATTATTATTAGTGGGTCGTTCAAGGGGTAGTGATGTGCAATCTATAACCTCGCCTACCCAAATGTCATCCTCTCCTTCACGTGGCGAACTTGCCCGTTTCCACAGACGAGGCTCTGGCGACCGAGGCACGGCGGGATAACCGTTACATCAAGTACAGAGGAAATGCTGTATTACAGCCTGTCCATGGGCTGAGAGATGGCATCCCCATTAATGGACTTACTTTCTTCAGGCTAGCAACCCGTTGGAAGGACATTTTCATTGCTTTCAAGTCTTGTAAAGGAAAAAAACCGGACGGATTCTACAGTTGACGAACTTGGCAAAGGAAAGGACACGAATTGGAAAAGGAAGGATATTATTAGATGTGCTACCTGGAATGTTCAGGGTATTGGACACAACGATGATCAATTAGACGATATTCTATCTAAAAAAGATATTTCAATTGCAGTTATTTCTGAAACAAAGATAAAGCTTCAGGGATCCAAGGAGACAAGACATTATTTACAGTTTTATAGTGGTGTTCAACGAAATGTTAGAGCACAGGCAGGGGTTATGTTTATGGTTCACAAGAGATGAAAGGATCATTCAAGTAAGAATAAAACTATCCAGAGGATATTTGACAGTTATAGGGGTATATGCACCGGTTGAAGGATACTCGAAAGAAAGTGATATTTTGTATAATGATCTACAGAAGATAATCAATATTACTAATAGACAAGATATGATACTGTTAATGGGAGACTTTAATGGCAGAGTTGGTAATGAGAAAATTCAGAATAACATTGGTATTCATGGAGAGGTAACCCGCAATAATAATGGAACAAAATTAATAGATTTCACTATCTTCAATAAGTTTCGGATTATGAACACACTATTTCCACACAAGGACAGTCATAAATATATGTGGTCCGCAAGAAATCAGAAATCAATTATTGATTATATCATTTGTAATGGAAAATTGGCAGATTTAGTTTTGGATACAAGAGTTTATTGAGGACCTGAATTGGAAACAGACCACTATTTATTAGTTGCTCCTATTCGTTTAAAACCACGGTGGTTCAAGAAAAAGAAACAAAGAACACAGGAAAACGAAACTTTATATAAAGTTAACCTTTTAAATGATCCCAGTATACAATGGCTATACCAAAACAGGCTTGATAATCACATTCGGATGATTCCACTTTCTGACGATGTGGAAGACGAGTGGTACAATTTGAGTTCAGCTCTAAAACAGTCAGCATTTGAAAGTTTGGGAGAAAAAAGAAGATGGAAAAATAAAATGGGTTTAAGAATTTGGGACGAAGAAATTAAAAAAGTAATCTCCGAAAAAAGAAAGTCATATAAAAAGTTTCTGTCAACTGGTAAATTAGAAGATAAAATTGAATACCATCATAAGAGAGCAATAGCAAAAAGATAAGTTCGGAAGAAACACAGGGAAAGTTGGGAAAACTTTGTCTCGTACCTGGAGACTGACATAACAAGACCACAACCACAAACCTATAAAATTTTGAAAAAACTAAATAGGGAAGTAAAAGAAGATGTAAAAATTAATGCGATATCCCACAAAGAATGGCTTGAGTATTTTCAGAGCCTTTGGTCGAGTCCAGATATTGAAAAACTTGTTTTACAAGCATCTAACAACAAGACATCGGAAAATATTACACTCGAAGAATTAGAACGGGTCTTGAGGAAACTTCGAAATGGGAAAACACCTGGAGAAGATTCGATAAATGCAGAAATGTTAAAATATTCAGGCGATGCCTTCAAGAAAAGATTTCTCAGATTATTGAATTTAATCTGGATGGGTAACAGGCCTCCAGAAGATTGGCAAAAGGCAATAGTAGTTCCTCTTCATAAGAAGGGAAATATGAAAGTTTTGGAAAATTATAGAGGAATAAGTATACTTAACTCTGGATACAAAATTTTTGCAAACATTGTTAAAGAAAAATTACTGAAACATTACTCTGAGTTAATAGGGAATGAACAACATGGGTTTAGAAAAGGTCGCACATGTGCAGATGACTACTTCACCTTAAAAATTTTGATCGAAAAACGCAGGGAGTTCAATTTGGAAACACACATATCATTTGTTGAATTTAAGAAAGCCTTTGATTTTGTTGACAGAAACAGACTTATTGACATATTGGCCAGAGATGGTGTCCCCCAACAGTTAATTGATAACATTTCCAACATGTATAGTGGTACTCTTGTTTCAGTAAGGTTAAGTAATCATAAATCCGAGTGGAAGCCAATCAGCAGAGGGGTAAGACAAGGCTGTGGACTCTCTCCATTGCTATTCATAATCTACATGAATGCTATAATAAAGGAATGGAGGTGTGAAAGACATGGTTCAATACCTATCAGCAGGCATCTAAAAAATTTAGATGCTATACTATTTGCTGATGATGTTGCATTGGTAGCAGCTTCTGAAGATGATCTGCAGTGGTCAGTTTTCAACCTCCAGAAAGTGGCATCAAAATTCAGCATGTGCATTTCTACTGAAAAGACTAAAGTAATGGCCTTTAAGGGTAAGGACCCTATCCCCAGTAAAATTTGTCTGGATGGTAAAATTTTAGAAAGAGTTAACGAATTCAAGTATTTAGGATATCATTTATCATTTCAAGAAGAACGAGACATAACTGCAAAAATAACTAATTATACCAGAACAACAGGAATCATCAATCACGTCATGAAGCCATCTCTTGTCCAAAGGCATACACGCTTGCGTTTGTATAACACATTAGCCAGACCAACCCTATGTTATGGCAGCGAGTCATGGACAATAAGATGTCAGGACATCTCCAGACTCACAGCACGCGAAATGACCTTTATGCGCCGAACAGCAGGCTATACTAAATGGGATCATAAGAGAAACGAGGATGTGCTGAAGGAACTAAAAGTGAAACCAATAACTGCATACATTTGTGACTACCAAGAGAACTGGAAGCATCATGTCCAAAGGATGGAACCTGGAAGATTTCCAAAGGAGATCCTTCGCTACCAGCCACGGGGAAATAGATCGATAGGACGTCCGATGAAGAGATGGAGGGAAAGTGCAAGACCGTAACGGGACATTTGGCCCAATACTTGGAAGGAAGATGATGATGATTATTATTAGTGGCTCGGGATGGGCTGGACAGTTATTGAGCTGAAGGGTTGAGGTTTCATTAGTAAATGCGCGTGAATAGGCATGCTATTAGGTTTCTTAATTTTATTAGTGGGAGGATAGTGATAGTGGCTTTGTATTTCTGAAGTGCTATATTTGGCACCAGTCGTGGCGATAAAGCATCGTGCCCGCCCGTGGGAGTAGCTCTCCGCCACATGCTTCTATGTATTGGAAAAATGTGTGACGTATCGTCTTGTGACGTCAATATTCCAAGATGGCCTCTATCGCTACGCGCTGTACCACCTGATTTTCTGCTCGATTAAGGTGCATTGCCGACTGTGATATAATAGCTCTTGTCTTTCGCATGGGAATTGCTATGCCCGATTTATGCTTTTAACGCCCATTGGTGGCCTGATTGATTTTATGTAATGGCCACTGATAATAATGATCATCATAATAATAATCGCGCCACTTTTTTTTCCCATAGCTGGATCAAGCATTCCTACTAATTTGCTGTGCCTGGCCTGCGCTTATTTTAACCTTGCAGTGTCAGTTTCATTTCGTGCTAACTAGTAATTGTGGTTCATACTGTCGCTATTTTCTTATTTAACTATTATTATCTATCCTATATTCTGCTCCGCTGTGGTAGCTACTATTTCTACCCGTCCATCTCTCGTTAAGATGCTGCTGCTCAATCATTAATACCTCTCTTCCTATTCTTAAGTTTAATTACTGTGTATCTATCCATTATTGCTACTTATTATCTTGACCTAACAGTCCTGATCCAACCCATGGTACTCCGTCTGATACAAATAATGATATTAATGTAGTACCATGACAAATGAAAGAGATAGTGAGAGGACTCCTTAAGTTCAAGCGCTCCCCGCCCAGCAGCGCTAGAGTGGGCAAGTTCCACGCTGCCGGTCAGCTGGTGGGTAGATTATTGGCTGAGGAATAACCTAACCACCAAGGGAAGATGATTAAGAAAAGGAGGTAGGTTTCGGACTGGAGAAAAAGGATAGAAAAATAGGAGGAGAGTCCCACAAAAGTTATAGATTTAACTTTAAATGCACTCAGAGGCGGTTGCCACCGCAAATCAGCTCTCCGATACCTAAAGTGAGTAAGGACCTGGTCGAAGCTGACGGGAACCGCAGCTAGGACTTGGGCGGTTTGCCAGAGAAAGGCTTTAGCGTATTCCCTCTCAAGCAAGCATATGCCCACTATGGGGAAGGGTGATGGTCTGACAAGACAAATAGTAACAGATTTATTGCGTATTAACGAGGGCATAAACCTAGGAAGAGTTAGGAAAGCCAGGGTCTTGCCTAACTGTAGTATTTGCGAAATGATAAATCCAAAAACAAATATTAAATTTATTTAACGAGGCAAAAGAGTCTAATAAATTTTACAAGTATATAGTTTCAATTTTTAGTAACAATTTGGGGTCGCAGACCTCCTAACATTTAAAGTTTGCTCCAGGCAATTAACAATTTATTAGGTTTCAAACCTTTATATATGCACTAAAATCTTTGTAAGATTAAAAAAAGACAAATGAAGTGATTAAAGTTTAAACATTAAATTGAGTACAGTGTACTTAAAAAATTTCCACGTAACTATTTTAGAAAAAGTTACAATTTCGAAAATAACAAAAAAGAAAGTGGATAGAATGAAGGAGAAGTTCCTATAACTTCTTATATTTATACAGAATTACTGTTGGTTATTATACAAATAAGGGCGGGTCACTTACTGTGAAACCTGAAGAGAAAGTCAAAAGGAAGGTTCTAGACTTCCTATGTTTAATTAGGAATCACGAGACTAATGGGGCAAGTTTCCCTTTAGTGAGACCTAGAAATAACTCAATCATGAGTTGAAAGAATTGTTTTCCCTGATTATAGGGTAAAAACAATGTAAGCTTGAACCGTGTATAAAACACGTAGTTATGCAGAAATTAATTAATGATAAACCAGCAAAATGGAAGGGCACTTCGTTAGAGTGACACCTCATAGAAAAATGATTTAGAGTTACAATTTTATTAATATGGTTTGTTAGTAGAAGGTTTAGGAAAGATCAATTGGGATTTAGGATAAATGTTCATGGCCTTATTTAATGTAAACGGACGATCGCGACGCGGTAGAAAAGTTGAACAAGCACTAGTTATCACTGTAGTCTTTTGAATAGATGAAAAATTCACTCTAGTAACACGAAAGTTTATGGCAAAGAAAGTTATTGCAATGATGAAAAAGGACTGGTTGCACTAGATAGGCGAAAGTCTATTGCTTGAGAAAGTTGTGGATTACAATTAAATGCGCCATAGAACATTCCAACGGTGGAAGAAAATTCGCTATTGAGCTTTAATTCAGAAGTGAGATTCTTCAATTTTAAATAGTATTCTCACAAGTGAGTGAAAAATACATGACGGAAGGAATTGTAGATAAAGTACAGGATCTGGAAGGTTCCAGAACGATCTTAATAGAAGAATGGGGCCAAAGTTAATCCAGCGGAGGAACTAGCTTGGTAATTTATAGACAGCGGGTATTAGATAATATCCCACGTGGTGAGAAGATTTCTCATTTAAATAGCTTAAGAAAAGCTACTTTCTATTAAGGTAGTCTTAGACAGACAAAAGCTCAACATGGCAAATCCCGCGAAGAATGATTACCGCCCCAAATAAGTAATCTCACGCTGTCTATAAAATGATCAATAAAAGCATGTAGATAATAAAACTGATGAAGGTGAGGTTAAAACCTTAAAACTGTACTTATCTTGGTTGCATGTCGAAGGTGGAGTTCCCTTTGACGACTACTTAATGTGCCAACATGGCGTAGAACGTAGAGAGTGCCTCTTGGTTTGAGGAGACTGGCTCTAGTTGAGCCTTGACTGACCGAGTCAACTGCCGACTTACAAGTGAGACCCACTCAGCGAAGCGCGGAGGGTCCAAGGAAGGGAAAAGAGTGGGGTTAAGAGACAAAAGGAAAACATATAAGCATGACCAATAATGTAAACTTAAATTCTCTTGAGGAAATGGTCTTCAAAGAGTTGATAGCTGGCGATAGTGACGAGAACTGGTGGCCAGATGGAAAAGGAAGTCCTCTTGCACCAGGAAGAATTGAGGAGCTTCAGAGATTCGCTGCTAGATGACGCTAGGTGGGTCATGGAAGATATATATCTAGAACAGACTCACAATGACATAAGAGACATGACCACCAAAGAGAAACTAGGAGATCAATGTTGGTGTTTGAGAAAAAGGATGAAATGAACAAGCAAAGAGCATTAAAAATTATATTCTCTCGTACCGTGTATTCCAAGAATACACCATACTGGGAGGGGAAAACACCAACAGAGAACAAAATAAACAGTTAAACATTTAAAGGTAATGGAGAAATCAGAGACAGTGGTCTTGTGATATGACCATTAGTGGTCAAGATTTTGGCCACCCTGACTCTCCCATCCCTTCCAGGATAACACTCGGTCACTCTACCAGAAGTCCAAACCAGGGGGGGAGAGACATCCCTAACCAAGACCAAGTCCCCCACTTTAATGTCGGAACTGGAAAGAAACCACTTCTGTCTCCGTTGCAAGGAGGTTAAATATTCCAAGTTCCACCTCTTCCAAAAAGAATTACGGAGGGTTTCAAGTTTACGCCAAACAATGGGTAGATTAGAATCCCTGTAAGAATTGGGAAGAGGAGGAGGGGCAGAAAGAGAAGTGCCTATAAGGAAGTGACCAGGTGTGAGTGGAAGTAGGTCATCAGGGTCATTGGAAAGCGGAGTTAAATAACGAGAATTAACAACACCTTCAATCACAAAATAGCTAGAAGCTGCGAGATGTATACCTCTAGTAAAGATTGCGATAAGATGCGAAAGAAGAATTAACAAGTTTAAACAAAGCGTATAGAAACAAGTACATCTTTTAAGGATAAGAATGTACCAAATAAACAAAGGAACTATGCGAGTAGTAGGCAAGAACGCCATAGGTAACAACAATCTAGTAGCCATAAACAATGACCTAAAGTTATAATAAGTATCAAAGGGGTTAATCAGAAAAATACTTAAGTCAGCGAGAAACGTGACATAACAAGTATAAATACAAAAACACATCGAATGTGACGACGAGAAAAAACAAGTTTGTTCATCAATGAACAATAAGGGTGCAAAATATGTAAGCAAGGTGCAATACATGAGCGCGTGAAAAATACGCAACGGTGTTATGAAACAAGAATCTAAGCTGTTGTAGGATACGAGCGAGAGCACGTGGGAGAGGCAGGCAAACACGGCCTTGACCCACATAGTACAGCGAGATAAGGAATATAAATAGCTGAAAGAGTCCTTGACCAGAACAAGTTTATTTTGGTAATGTGGTGAGCAGCTTCTGAACTTACGGAAGCGACTCGCAAGACAATGGTTGGCAGTCAGCCAGAGTTTAGATAAGGGAAACTTGCTCTGACCTTTGGCAAGCATACAGGAAATAAACAGCAGTTTGGCCTTACTCGAGCTTGTATACAAACAAGATTGAAAAACAAGCAGTTCGAAATAAACAAACAACACAAGTGAAATCAGCTGAGACTTAAAGCGGATATTCAGGTTAGACGGCATGCAGTCATTCGTGGCTTGGACGTGAAAAACCAATTTAGAGACATATGAAATAAAGTAAGAAATCAATTTCGCATAATTTTGAGGATTACGGAATCCGACAATTTTCGACAGAATAAAGCTTGATTCTTCCGAAATAGGAAGAGAAGCTGGGACATTGAGAAGGAGTTTATGCGTAAGAATAGTTATTCTTGATGCTAGAGAATTCAGATTTTCAAGCGGTTTCAAAGGCGGCTTCCAATTGTGAGGAAGGGGGGAGGAGCCGGCCGTGGCCATCCTACTAAATAGCGAAAGAAGTGAAGCTTAGCTTACAGCGAAATGATGGAGACTGATAGCCATGGTTTTACACAAGGGGAAGATAGTTTTAGATAGAGAGTTTAAGCAATTACCTGCTATAAAAATGACATGAGAAAGTAAACTAAGTAACACAAGGCGAGGCGAACTTGAATTGCCATTTTATGCGGGAAGAAGGCAAAATCCTTTAATCAACTTACAAAGGTGGCGTAGTTGTTTACGATGAGACATCGTTTCGGCAAGTGTTTTTCAAAAGTATCGAGATCGAAAACATAGGCGTTCTCTTTTTCAGAAAGGGGATTTATGTCAGCTGTAACGAAATGACATTGCGCTTTGGTTTGAACACTGGGATGTTGGATTTCACCAGTAATAACCCAACCAAAATCGGTGTCTCTGGCGACCACGGTTGAAGATAACCTACGTGTTTGTTTGCGAAGGCAATTCCAAAAAACATTGGCACTGAAAAGTACATCAATGGGACCTTGAGCATTAAACTGAGGATCAGCTAACCTTAAGTGCGAAGGAATCTTTAAACCGGAAGTATTAATAGAGCTGCTAGGAGTGTCCTTGCCAATACTGGTAAGAATGAGGCAGTTTAAGTTAAGATTGGTGTTTCTTTGGCAAACGTCTCTGATTTTCAATTTTGAAGACTGCAAGGCTTGTGTTTTCAAATTGTCAATGCCGGATACATTGATGGGAGTAGGCGATGACGAAAGACTTCGTTTTTTTAATTAACGATTGCGAAACAAAGTTATGAGTTGAAGCGGAATCGAGAAGACCGTGGGTTCGAAACCAATTTCCAAATTTATCTTGGATTTCGAATTGTACAGTGGACAAAAGGACTTGCGCACTGTGAGAAGTTTCGGCGTTAGAAATGCAGGAAGAAGCATTAGTTTGTTCGGAGCTGCTCTGCATGGAGTTTGAAGAAGTGGGTACTGGTGACCTTGATTTATCATGAACATGCAATAAAGAATGGTGCGGTTTTTTACAATGGAAACAGAGGTTGGAAGACGTACACTTAGAAGAAGAATGCTTAGGTGACAAGCAGTTGAAGCAATGTTTACTATTGAAGACAAACTTCCTTCGGTCTTCGACAGACAATTCTTTAAAAGATTTGCAGGAGTACAAAGTGTGAAGTTTTTTACAGAGCGTGCATTTTAAAGATTTGTTGAGCGGCCTGATATGTTCTCTTGGATGGTTGAAGGAAGCGGAACGAGTTTGCTTGTTCTCGACAGATGGGGGCTGATGACCATTTGAAGGGACAAGATTTTCTCAAAAATGTGACACTGATAACTCTTTTCGACATTTTCGCACTGAAATGAGAGTGCTGTAAGGACTTGGCACCGGCTGTTCAGAAACGAGATGAGGTGTTCAAACGAATGTTCCTCGTTGCGAGTGAGTTCGATCTCCCAAGCCTTTAATGTTGAAAAATCGAATCTTGATGTACCTAGATGAATGAGAATCGTGTCCCACGTTTGGACTGGTTGCTTGAGTTGATATAACGCTCTCACGTTCAATTGAATAGAGTCTAACAGGTCTCTTAAAGAGGTGACGTCATTAGGTTTGACGACTGGCAGGTTGAACAGACAGCGGATGTGGCGAGCTACACTCAAACGTAAATTACCATATCTCTCTTTAAGGAGATTAAAGGTGATGGGGTAGTTATCTGCGCTTAAAGGCAGTGACTGAACCAAGGCCAAGGCCTCGCCCTCCAAGGACGCACACAGGAAATAGAACTTATGAATATCGACAACGTCTGAGTTTTCGTGAATAAGTGAGCAGTAAAGTTCGTAAAAGGAATACCATTCACCTTCCTGGCCTGAGAAGTGAGGTAGGCTTATCTTTGGAAGTAACGGTTTCGTTTTGTTCTTGTGAACTGAAGCGGGTGCGAACTGGGCCGGATTGATGACCCTAGTGTCCGGTTCTGAGATACTGCGGATCAGTTGGTGGGCCTTGGCAATCCCTTCAAAGTACAAGGGTTCGACCTCGTCCCGATCCGATTGAAGTTCTGGGCAAGCGGATTCAATCTCGGTTTGAATTTGATCGTAATAATCATAGGACCGTTCGTACAACTTAAGGCGTTGTGTCAAGATGTCTAAATCACACTCAGCGGGATTTATTTTGTTGATGAAATTTCTGAATCTGGTGAGTTGCCCTTTATAGGAAGAACGTCTTGCAATGAGAGTTTCATCCTTTTCAGTAGGAGCCATGTCAAAGAAAATAGATTAAAATGTAACTCACGAAACTGTGGAACCTTGGAAATGCTGTCAGGCTGGCAGCAGCGAATAAGTTGAAAGAAGGGGACACACCACGGAAGACAGGAGCGGCCTCTTTCCCCTTCACAGGCTTTGCACGATGTGGTTATAGCTGAAAGATTCAAAGCAGATATTAATAATTTGCAAAGTATTGCCAAATAATCTTTTAAACAGAAAAAATGACAAATGGACTCTCCCGGGTTTCTGGTACCAAAATTTTGGGTAGATTATTGGCAGAGGAATAACCTAACCACCAAGGGAAGATGATTAAGAAAAGGAGGTAGGTTTCGGACTGGAGAAAAAGGATAGAAAAATAGGAGGAGAGTCCCACAAAAGTTATAAATTTAACTTTAAATGCACTCAGAGGCGGTTGCCACCGCAAATCAGCTCTCCGATACCTAAAGTGAGTAAGGACCTGGTCGAAGCTGACGGGAACCGCAGCTAGGACTTGGGCGGTTTGCCAGAGAAAGGCTTTAGCGTATTCCCTCTCAAGCATGCATATGCCTACTATGGGGAAGGGTGATGGTCTGACAAGACTAATAGTAACAGATTTATTGCGTATTAACGAGGGCATAAACCTAGGAAGAGTTAGGAAAGCCAGGGTCTTGCCTAACTGTAGTATTTGCGAAATGATAAATCCAAAAACAAATATTTAATTTATTTAACAAGGCAAAAGAGTCTAATAAATTTGACAAGTATATAGTTTCAATTTTTAGTAACAATTTGGGGTCGCAGACCTCCTAACATTTAAAGTTTGCTCCAGGCAATTAACAATTTATTAGGTTTCAAACCTTTATATATGTACTAAAATCTTTGTAAGATTTAAAAAAAGACAAATGAAGTGATTAAAGTTTAAACATTAAATTCAGTACAGTGTACATAAAAAATTTCCACGTAACTATTTTAGAAAAAGTTACAACTTCGAAAATAACAAAAAAGAAAGCGGATAGAATGAAGGAGAAGTTCCTATAACTTCTTATATTTATACAGAATTACTGTTGGTTATTATACAAATAAGGGCAGGTCACTTACTGTGAAACCTGAAGAGAAAGTCAAAAGGAAGGTTCTAGACTTCCTATGTTTAATTAGGAATCACGAGACTAATGGGGCAAGTTTCCCTTTAGTGAGACCTAGAAATAACTCACTCATGAGTTGAAAGAATTGTTTTCCCTGATTATAGGGTAAAAACAATGTAAGCTTGAACCGTGTATAAAACACGTAGTTATGCAGAAATTAATTAATGATAAATCAGCAAAATGGAAGGGCACTTCGTTAGAGTGACACCTCATAGAAAAATGATTTAGAGTTACAATTTTATTAATATGGTTTGTTAGTAGAAGGTTTAGGAAAGATCAATTGGGATTTAGGATAAATGTTCATGGCCTTATTTAATGTAAACGGACGATCGCGACGCGGTAGAAAAGTTGAACAAGCACTAGTTATCACTATAGTCTTTTGAATAGATGAAAAATTCACTCTAGTAACACGAAAGTTTATGGCAAAGAAAGTTATTGCAATGATGAAAAAGGACTGGTTGCACTAGATAGGCGAAAGTCTATTGCTTGAGAAAGTTGTGGATTACAATTAAATGCGCCATAGAACATTCCAACGGTGGAAGAAAATTCGCTATTGAGCTTTAATTCAGAAGTGAGATTCTTCAATTTTAAATAGTATTCTCACAAGTGAGTGAAAAATACATGACGGCAGGACTTGTAGATAAAGTACAGGTTCTGGAAGGTTCCAGAACGATCTTAATAGAAGAATGGGGCCAAAGTTAATCCAGCGGAGGAACTAGCTTGGTAATTTATAGACAGCGGGTATTAGATAATATCCCACGTGGTGAGAAGATTTCTCTTTGAAATAGCTTAAGAAAAGCTACTTTCTATTAAGGTTGTCTTAGACAGACAAAAGCTCAACATGGCAAATCCCGCGAAGAATGATTACCGCCCCAAATAAGTAATCTCACGCTGTCTATAAAATGATCAATAAAAGCATGTAGATAATAAAACTGATGAAGATGAGGTTAAAACCTTAAATCTGTACTTATCTTGGTTGCATGTCGAAGGTGGAGTTCCCTTTGACGACTACTTAATGTGCCAACATGGCGTAGAACGTAGAGAGTGCCTCTTGGTTTGAGGAGACTGGCTCTAGTTGAGCCTTGACTGACCGAGTCAACTGCCGACTTACAAGTGAGACCCACTCAGCGAAGCGCGGAGGGTCCAAGGAAGGGAAAATAGTGGGGGTAGGAGACAAAAGGAAAACATATACGCATGACCAATAATGTAAACTTAAATTCTCTTGAGGAAATGGTCTTCAAAGAGTTGATAGCTGGCGATGGTGACGAGAACTGGTGGCCAGATGGAATAGGAAGTCCTCTTGCACCAGGAAGAATTGAGGAGCTTCAGAGATTCGCTGCTAGATGACGCTAGGTGGGTCATGGAAGATATATATCTAGAACAGACTCACAATGACATAAGAGACATGACCACCAAAGAGAAACTAGGAGATCACTGTTGGTGTTTGAGAAAAAAGATGAAATGAACAAGCAAAGAGCATTAAAAATTATATTCTCTCGTACCGTGTATTCCAAGAATACACCAGCTGGTCTTAGGGATAATGCCAAGGGAAACGAATTACTTGGTAACTGATACTCTTTTAAAAAGTAATTAGCGATTACAATTAAAATAACACGGTACGGCACAATGGAAAATATAAAATATAATTCACGGAAATAAGTACTACGGTCTCCATTACATGTTACGGAAAGCACAGATTCCTGGAGTAGGCTATAAAGATTGTTACTTTTGTTGTTTCTTGTTGTGGCAATTTAGTTTCCTCAGATTGAGAGACTAAAGAAGGTGAATTTGTGGGTCTGAATCTAATTAATGAAAATGGGGGGGATTGGTAGAGCGGCTCTTGAGAGCACTAGTGACAGAGTTGGGAGTGATGCCTATGTGGTGATTACCTAGTAATTCCTCAATGAGGGAAATAAATTGGGCTATGGGATTGAGCGCATTAATTACTGCTTGTCTGACTGATTTACAAAGGCTAATACCAATAGGTATGTGGATGAGGACCATCGTGGTCTGAAGGTTACTGCCATTGGGTGAAGCGTACCACAGCTCTTTCTCAAAATCAAATGTCGGGAATGAGACGTAGCCCGGTGAGGGAAGAGGTGTGCCAGAGAGTGATGAATCTGATTATGGTGAAGCTGGTTTAAGTGGAACGAGTATAACATCTCGTTTTTGGGTAGGCCCATTCGGAAGTAGTGTTTCTGGATTGACAGGAGTATAATTTGGGCTTTTTGGGTCATCAGGGTCCTGAGTTATCAGGAATGTTATGCCCTGGTACGTTAATGTGCGAGGTTTAGTGTCAGTGCGCAACATGTTTGTGTTCGTGAGTGTATAAGTGCGTGTAATGAGTAAGAGGTGATGAGAGATAGTGGTCAAATACCTTGGTCGACCAGAGAATAAGGAAAGAGAAAAACAAATTTGCCAGTCACTCAAAGTTATCCAGTTTAAATACAGTTGGAGCTGTGACGTTGAGTGTGCTGATGAAATTTGAAGTTACTTGAAATAATTAATTAAATAATTAATTATTAGCTGCTTGGTAGGGTGAGGGGACGAGCTAAACTTGTATTAAAACTCGAGGGAGACAGGAGTTGCTTGACTAGGTTGGTTACAGGGTGGGTATGGTGTTGGTTATTTGAATGGTAGAGGAGTGACTTAATCTGCACTGTTACTATGGGGGATACAAATTAAGCCTATAGGAACTTAGTGGAATGGCTTGAAATATCGAAGTCGAGGCGATAGCGAGGACTAGGCTTGGTAGAAAGGCTGGCGGATCATTGATTTCGTCAATTGGCGTTAGAAGACGGAGTTTGGAGCAGTGGCGAGCAGTTTGCTTAGATGCTGGACTCGGAATGATGATGGCACAAAACAGTAATATTAGCAAAGAAATATGTTTGAAGTAGGCCTACACAAAACATAAAACGCTGTTGTACACAAGACACAATGAACTGAATTTAAGAACTGAAAGCAAAGAAAATTCAATTTTGTTCACACAAATATCTCACACAGTAGCTTTCCCCGCACTTTTCTATGACCCGGTTCGACGGAACAACAGGAGACGTGTTGGACATAATCGCTTGCAGTGCCTGTAGCGGCGGGACCACGAACTACCGTTCTATAATGGCGGAGTCCTCACACTAGGTCCTTCTATTCGTCATGGTAGTACTGTAGCAGAGCATCAAGAAGGCAGTGCCAGAACAGTGTCAAGAAGGCAGTGCGAGAACAGAATATCAAGTAGGCAGTGATGAAATAAAAGAGAATTTTTGTAATTGTTATGTATGATTAGAGTGTGTAAAAATATAATATGTTTGTGTGTTGATCAATGTCGAGAATAATAAAAACAGCAACATTGGTGACCCTGACGTGATAATAAACATAAAGAAGTCGTCAATTAAACAACAGTAGCCTACATTGTTACGTGAGTAGACTGTGTTGTAAATTGGAATTGAAATGTTAACCCCGGAAAATAACGATATCCCAGTCTTAGGATGTGAAGCTAACAAAGTTAGCGTAAAGATTCCTCCGTTTTGGTCAGAAAAGCCCGAGATTTGGTTTTTCCAAGAAGAAGCCCAGTTTAATATTAAGAGAATCACATCCGAAGAGACCAAATTTAATTACACAATTGCCCAACTCGCACCAAACTATATCGAGAATATTTGGAACATAATAATAGGACCAGGAACTGCTAAATGTACAGCTGCCAAATCATGACTCCTGGATATTTTTAAAGAGAGTGAAGATTTGAAAATCAAAAGCTTGCTTACTGGTGATGAGTTAGGAGATTACAAACCTAGTCAGCTTCTTAGAAAAATGTAGTCGTTAGCTGGAAAGGATGTATCTGATAAGGTTATTAGAACTCTTTGGTTAGATAAGTTTCCAGATTCGATAGAAAAGTATCTTAGTCGTGAGTGTAGAGTGCCTGGAGCGTGTCGCAGTGATGGCTGATAAGATGTTGGAGATGAACCCCCGCAATGACGTATTCAAGGTTGATACACAAGACCAAAAAGGTACTAGTATTAGTGAGTTTGTTACTAAGATTGCTCACCTGGAACAACAAATCGCTACCATGTCTATAAGACAACACCGCATTCGGAATCGTAGTCCTCGCCGGCGAAGCGTTAGTCGCAACCGCAGTCGAAGTAGAAGATACGACCCAAAGGGCAAGTACTGCTATTACCATTTCCGATTTGATCAACAGTGCATTCCAGAGAAATGTAAACAGCCTTGCTCATGGAAGTCGTCGGAAAACTCCAACAGGCAGAAGAATTATCAGCTAGTTTATCTGCCGAGAATTGTGATAGAAGCCGCAAACACCGGTTATTCTTAACAGATAATGAAACAGGTTTGTTGTTTCTCGTTGGCAGTGGGGCAGACGTATCAATAATCCCACCAAGGAACTGTGATCGAATCGATGATTCGTTTAAACTTTATGCTGCTAATGGAACTGTAATTCCAACATATGGTGTCAGAACCCTAACATTGGATTTAAGTTTACGCAGACAATTTCAGTGGCCATTTGTAATTGCTAATAAGGGAATATTAGGAGCAGATTTCCTAAACGAATTTCATTTATGTGTCGATATTCGTAACAAACAATTATAGATGGCGTAACCAAACTTAAAAGCAAGGGGGAGGTTACGTCCATTTCGGAAGAGGAAATTATAAATGCTGTGAACAAAAGTACCATGCAATTTGCCGACTTGTTCAGCTCCTATCCTGAAATAACATCGCCAAACTTGACAACAGAAACGATTTCACATAATGTTAAACATTACATCAATAACCAAGGACCTCCAGTTTATTCTAGAGCAAGACCATTAGCACCCCATCGGTTACAGCAAGCTAAAAAGAATTCCAATTTATGCTGGACCATGGAATTATCAGGCCAACACAGTCAGAGTGGGCTAGTCCTCTTCACTTGGTAAACAAGAAGGATGGATCACTTCGTCCATGAGGAGACTATAGGAAACTGAATGAACGAACTGTTCCAGACAGGTATCCTATTCCGAGACTTGAAGACTTTCATCACATCTTGGACGGAACCACGATTTTTTTCCAAAATTGATTTATTCAAAGCTTATTTTCAGATTCCAATAGCAGAAGAAGACAAGCACAAAACTGCCATTATCACACCATTTGGACTTTTTGAATTTAGCGTAATGAGTTTTGGACTTAGAAATGCACCGTCGACATTCATGCGTTTCATCCATGGTGTGTTGAATGGGTTAAATTTTCTATTCCCCTACTTGGGTGATATATTGATTGCCTCCAAAACAGTCGCAGAACACAAGCATCACTTACAGCTAGTTTTAGAACGGTTGTCGAAGTACGGCCTCCGTATCAATATGACTAAATCTGTAATAGCTGCAAAAGAACTTGAATTTCTTGGGTACCTGATCACACCAAGTGGTTCGAGACCACTTCCTGAGAAGGTACAAGCAATCAGGGATTATAAATTACCTGAGACCGTGAGAGATTTGCGCACATTCCTCGTTTTGATCAACTTTTATCGTCGCTATCTGCCAAATGCAGCAGAAACTCAAGCTATTCTACACGAATACTTGAAAGGAGCTAAGAAGAACGACAGCAGAAAATTGACTGGACCGACGAACCCAAGAAGCAGTTTGAGAAATGTAAAGAAGACCTGATTAATGCTACACCGTTACAGATGCTTCTGATCAGGCTGTTGGAGCAGCCTTACAGCAGTATGAAGACGCTGGTTGGAGACCCATAGCTTTCTACTCCAAAAAGCACAGCAGTGCGCAGAAGAATTACAGTGCAAATGATAAAGAATTGCTTGCAATATACCTGGCAGTGAAACAATTCAGGCACCTCATTGAAGGTAGAGAATTTACCGTTTTTACGGACCATAAACCAATCACCTACGCATTCCAACAAAAGAATGAGAAGGCATCACCTCGGCAACTACGGCACCTGCAGTACATCTCGCAGTTCACGACTGACATACGTCATGTCAGTGGCAGAGATAATGTGGTAGCCGATACTCTGTCAAGACTTAATGAAATTTCAGTGATTGATTATGAAGTCATAGCAAAATATCAAGAAAATGATGAAGAACTGAAGCAGTTACGACAAGACGATACATCACTGAAATTCAAACAGTGTCAGTTAGGTTCCCAGTACATGTTGTGGTGTGATGTCTCTACTAGTAACATTCGCCCTTTCGTTCCAAAGTTATTTCGCACCAAAATTTTCAGACATATTCATGATATGGCACATCCTGGCGTGAAAGCAACCGTCAAAAACATTGTTGCCAAGTTTGTATGGCCAGGAATAAGAAATGATGTGCGTAAATGGGCTCAATCTTGCATTAGTTGTCAACAAAATAAAGTGACAAGGCACACTAAGTCTCCAGTTGGAAACTTCGAGCATCCAGATGATAGATTCAAAGTCGTTCATGTGGACATAATTGGACCTTTGCCACCATCAGAGGGCAACAATTACTGCCTTACTTGCATTGATCGATTCAGCAATTGGATGGAAGTCATTCCAATTGTCAATATCACCGCCCAGTCAGTAGCAAGTTCTTTCTACAATACTTGGATAAGTAGATTTGGAGTTCCAGAAATAATTGTTACGGACCAAGGGAAACAATTCGAATCGGAATTATTTAGAAACTTAGCAATGATCTGTGGAGTGAAAGTGCAACATACTACTCCTTACCACCCCCAGGCAAATGGAAAAATAGAACGCCTACATCGTACCCTCAAAGCAGCAATCAGAGCATACAAGAACCCCTGATGGACTCAGAGCCTACCAACAGTCCTACTTGGTTTACGAGCAGCCAGTCGAGAAGACTCCAGATACTCACTTGCGGAAATGATGTATGGAACCACCATCAGACTTCCAGGAGTGTTTTTCGATCACTCAATGCAGTTACAGTGCAATCCAGATACCTTTGTAACCCAACTCCGGGATCACATAAATCAACTTAAGCCTGCTAAACCTAGGATTGTGACATCCAGATCTACATTTATTCATAAAGACCTATCTAGTAGTCCACATGTGTTCTTGAGGACAGACAGAGTTAAAAAATCCCTCGAGCCACCGTATGAAGGACCGTTCCTAGTGGTGAAGATGCAGGACAAGTATTTCACCATCAGTATCAAGGGCAAAGATATGAATGTGTCCATTGATAGACTCAACCTGCGTATATGCTAGTGGATGAAGAGACAGAACGAGATACAGAGAGGAATCCTAATCTATCTCCCTCGAAGTCCCCTGTTTCCGAACAGTACCATGCCAATCAGGACAGGGAACGAGTCAAGACTACATGTAGTGGTAGGGGGATAACTTCTCCTACCAGATATCGGGACAGAATTCAATTAATAACTTCTTAGTTTAAGTTAGATTAATTTTTGTTGTTGTATAGCTTCTATAATTGTTCAGCCCTGTTAACGTAACTTAGTTACTGGCAGGAGAGTGATGTAGCAGAGCATCAAGAAGGCAGTGCTAGAACAGTATCAATGAGGCAGTGCGAGAACAGAATATCAAGTAGGCAGTGATGAAATAAAAGAGAATCTTTGTAATTGTTATGTATGATTAGAGTGTGTAGAAATATAATATTTTTGTGTGTTGATCAATGTCAAGAATAATAAAAACAGCAACAGTAGTAATAAAAATAATGTCTAAAATGTAGGAGGGAGGGGGGAATTAACGCTAAAAGAATAGTTATCTAAAGGGTAGATTCTGCTGTCTTATAGTTGGCTTTAAATACATATACGCTACGTTTGCTTCTCACTTATGCTTATGCCTCTTTATGAAAAATGGTTGCGTGAGAGAAAACAAATTGGGAGGTTTCCCTCGATTACGATTATGGAAGTAAAACTTAGTACGATCGTTACTGTCGCGTGAAGGCTGTGCTTCCGGTTTCTAAATGCCTCTATTGGTGCTGCTATGTATCCTGTGAAAGTTAGTTACTCTCTCTCTCTTTTCACTAAGGGTTGTATTTACTGTGTCACCGCCCTGTTAGGGGTTGAAATTTGAAATGCCTACATGTCCACAGCCTGTTAACTTTTAATAGCTAAAATAATAAATTAATAGGCTAAGACACGTAAATCTTATATCTTTATATATATAATTCTTCGACACGTGTGTATGTGACTGAACTCCTCCTAAATGGCTACGCCGATTTCGATGAAATTTTGTATGTATGTTAAGGTGGGCCCATGTATGGTTTAGATTCACAATTTGACCAGGTAGGTGGAATTTTAGAATTTTAGAACCACAATATACAGTCATAAACAGTCGTCATGAAAACCGCTAGCCTTAGTTAAAAGTGATGCTTTTGGACTCTCTGTCTCTGCACGTAGAGCCACCTGGTCGCAACCTTTGCAACTACCGCCATAATATACACTCCGTCCGTGACGCAAAATTGTGTTTTATACCAAAGTTGGCAGTGATGTAGAATTCTACTGTTTGTCTCTGCACGTTAGTGCGTTTCCAAGTCCCGTATTCGTTCATATACCATTCATCCGATTGCGATGAAATTTGGGTGAGATGTTGAGTGCACTCCAGGGAAGGTGTTTGGCTTAGTAAATCCATTTTACAATAGATAGCGCACGACTAGATGCAACAAATGAGCGACGACACGCGAAGCGTTTCAAAAATGTCCCGTATGCGTTCAAATACCATTCGTCCCATAGCGATGAAACATGAGTGAGATGTTGTGTACACTCCTGGGAAGGCTTCTGGCTTAGTAAATCAATTTTACAATAGGTAGCGCACGAGTAGATTCAACAAATGAGCGACGACGCGCGAAGCTTTTCAACAAAATCCCGTATAAGTTTATATACCATTCATCGATAGCGATGAAACTTTGATGAGTTGTTGTGTACACTTACGTGAAGGTTTCTAACTTAGTAAATCCATTTCACAGGAGGTCAAGCACGAGCAGATTCAACAAATGAGCGACGACGCGCGAAGCGTTTAAACAAGGAACCGTATGCGTTCAAATACCATTCGTCCGATAGCGATGAAACTTGGGTGAGATGTTGTGTACACTCCAGGGGAGGCTTCTGGATTAGTAAATCCATTTTACAATAGGTATCGCACGAGTAGATTCAACAAATGAGCGACGACGCGCGAACGTTTAAACAAAGTCCCGTATGCTTCCATATACCATTTATCCGATTGCGATAAAACTTTGGTGAATTGTTGTGTACACTTCAGTAAAGGTTTCTGGCTTAGTAAATTCATTTTACAATAGGTAACGCACGAGTAGATTCAACAAATGTGCGATGGCGCGCGAATCGTTTCAACAAAGTGCTGTATGCGTTCATATACCATTTATCCAATTGCGATGAAACTTTGGTGAATTGTTGTGTACACTCCAGGAAGGTTTCTGGCTTAGTAAATCCAGTTTTTAATAAGTAGCTTCAACAAATGAGAGACGGTGCGCGAATCTTTTCCACAATGTCCCGTATGCGGTCATATATCATTCATCCGATTGCGATGAAACCTTGGTAATTCACTGAGTACACTCCAGAGAAGGCTTTAGGCTTAGTATATCTATTTTACAATAGGTAGCGCATGAGCAGATTCAACAAACGAATGACAGCACGCAAATCGTTTAAAGAGAATCCCGTATGCGTTCATATGTCATTCATCCTTTCCGATGAAACTTTGATGAGTTGTTGTGTACACGCCAGGGAACGTGTTCAATTTGATAAATCTATTTTACAATATTGGTAGCGCACGAGTAGATGTAACAAATGAGTGACGACGCGCGAAGCGTTCCAACAAAATCCTGTATGCGTTCATATACTATTGATCGATTGCGATGAAACTTTGATGAGTTGTTGTGTGCACTTACGTGAAGCTTTCTAACTTAGTAAATCCATTTCACAGTTGGTAGAGCACGAGTACATTCAACACATGAGTGACAGCGCACGAATCATTTAAACAAAATCCCGTAGGCCTATGCGTTAACTTATATGCCATTTATCCGATAGCGATGAAACTTTGGAGAGTTGTTGTGCACGCTTCCACGAATGTTCATAGATTAGTTAATTCATTTCACGATAGATTAGAGGCAGTTAACAGAAATTGAAAAACATATTGTGTATCCAAAAGCACTTCAAGATACAAAGTTACAACACTTTCTTTGATTGGCAGGACAACGTCTGCCGGGTCAGCTAGTATATATATATAATTCTTCGACACGTGTGTATGTGACTGAACTCCTCTTAAACGCCTAGACCGATTTAGATGAAATTTTGTATGAATGTTAGGGTGGGCCCATGTATGGTTTAGATTCACAATTTCACCAGATAGGTGGAATTTTAGAATTTTAGAACCACAATTTACACACAAATTTAGAACCACAATATACAGTCATAAACAGTCGTCAGGGAAACCGCTAGCCTTAGTGAAAAGTGATACTTTTGGACTGTGTGTCTCTGCACGTAGAGCCACCTGGTCGCAACCTGTGCAACTACCGCCAAAACATACACTCCGCCCATGGCGGAAAGTTGTGTTTTATAGCAAAGGTGGCAGTGATGTCGAATTCTGTTTGTCTCTGCACGTTAGAGCGTTCCAAAGTTCCGTATGCGTTCATATACCATTCATCCGATTACGATGAAACTTGGGTGAGATGTTGAGTGCACTCCAGGGAAGGTGTTTGGCTTAGTAAATCCATTTTACAATAGATAGCGCACGGCTAGATTCAACAAATGAGCGACGACGCGCGAAGCGTTTCAAAAAGGTCCCTTATGCGTTCAAATACCATTCGTCCGATAGCGATGAAACTTGGGTGAGATGTTGTGTACACTCCAGGGAAGGCTTCTGGCTTAGTAAATTCATTTTACTATAGGTCGCGCACGAGTATATTCAACAAATGAGCGACGACACGCGAAATGTTTCAACAAAATCCCGTATATGTTTATATACCATTCATCGATTGCGATGAAACATTGATGAGTTGTTGTGTACACTTACGTGAAGGTTTCTAACTTAGTAAATCCATTTCACAGGAGGTTAAGCACCAGTAGATTAAACAAATGAGCGCCGACGCACGAAGTGTTTCAACAAGGTCCCGTATGCGTTCAAATACCATTCGTCCGATAGCGATGAAACTTGACTGATATGTTGTGTGCACTCCAGGGAAGGCTTATGGCGGAGTAAATTAATTTTACGATAGGTAGAGCACGACTAGATTCAACAAATGAGTGACGACTCGCGAAGCCTTTCAACAAAATCCCTTATAAGTTTATATACCATTCATCGATTGAGATGAGACTTTGATGAGTTGTTGTGTACACTAACGTGAAGTTTTCTAACTTAGTAAATCCATTTCACAGGAGGTTGCGCATGAGTAGATTCAACAAATGAGCTGCGACGTGCGAAGCGTTTCAACAAGGTCCCTATGCGTTCAAATACAATTCGTCCGAGGGCGATGAAACTTGGGTGAGATGTTGTGTACCCTCCAGGGGAGGCTTCTGGATTAGTAAATCCATTTTACAATACGTAGAGCACGAGTAGATTCTACAATTGAGCGACGATGTGCGAACGTTTAAACTAAGGCTCGTATGCGTTCATATACCAATCATCCGATTGCAATGAAACTTGGGTGAGATGTTGTGTACACCCTACGGAAGGTTTCTGGCTTAATAAATCCATTTTGCAATTGGTAGCGCACGAGTAGATTCAACAAATGAGTGACGGCACGGGAATCATTTCAACAAAGTACCATATGCGTCCATATACCATTTATCCGATTGCGATGAAACTTTGGTGAATTGTTGTGTACACTTCAGTAAAGGTTTCTGGGTTAGTAAATTCATTTTACAATAGGTAGCGCTAGAGTAGATTCAACAAATGTGCGATGGCGCGCGAATCGTTTCAACATAGTCTTTTATGCGTTCATATACCATTTATCCGATTACGATGAAACATTGGTGAATTGTTGTGTACACTCAATGAAAGGTTTCTGGATTAATAAATCCAGTTTTTAATAAGTAGAGCACGAGTAGATTCAACAAATGAGCGATAGCGCATGAATCGATTCCACAATGTCGCGTATGCGGTCATATATCATTCATCCGATTGCGATCAAACCTTGGTGAATGATTGAGTACACTCAAGAGAAGGTTTCAGGCTTAGTAAATCTATTTTACAATAGGTAGCGCATGAGTAGATTCAACAAATGAGACAAGGCACGCGAATCGTTTTAAAAAATCCCGTATACGTTCATATGTCATTCATCCGATTCCGATGAAACTTTGATGAATTGTTGTGTATACTTACGTGAAGCTTTCTAACTTAGTAAATCAATTTCATAGTTGGTAGAGCACGAGTAGATTCAACAAATGAGTGACAGCGCACGAATCATTTAAACAAAATCCCGTATGCGTTTTATGCCATTTATCCAATTGCGAAGAAACGGTGGAGAGTTGTTGTGCACGCTCCCACGAATGTTTCTAGATTAGTTAATTCATTTCACGATAGTTTAGAGGCAGTTAACAGAAATTGAAAAAAATATTGTGTATCCAAAAGCACTTCAAGAAACAAAGTTACAACACTTTCTTTGATTGGCAGGACAACGTCTGCCGTGTCAGCTGATATATATATAAATGAATGTTCGTTTGTTCGTCTTTTATGCGTTCATATACCAATCATCCGATTGCGATCAAAATTTGGTGAGTTGTTGTAAATACTTCCGCGATGGTCATAGGCATAGTTAATCCACTTCACAATAGATAGCACGCGAGTAGCTTAAAAATGCGTAATGGCGATGCGTTCATGTACAATTCGTCCGATTGCGAGCAAATTTTGGTGAGTTGTTGTGCACAGTCCCAGAAAAGTAATAGGCGTAGTAAACCCAATTTACAATAGATGTCGAGCGAGAAACTTCAACAAAATTGCGTGCGTTTGTTTCAAGAAAGTCCCACATGTGTTCATATACCTTTCATCCCATTGCGATGAAACTTGGGTGAGAAGTTCTGTACACTTCAGGTAAGGTTTCAGGCTTAGTGAATCCACTTAACAATAGATAGCGCGCGAGTAGATTCAACAAATGAGCGACGATGGGCGAAGCGTTTCAACAAAGTCCTGTATGCGTTTACATACCATTCGTCCGATAGCGATGAAACTTGGGTGAGAGGTTGTGTACACTACAGGCAAGGTTTCTAGCTTAGTAAATCCATATTCTAGTAGGTAGCGCACGAGTAGATTTAACAAATGAGCGACGACGCGCGAAGCGTTTCAAGAAAGTCCCGTATGCGTTCATATACTATTCGTCTGATAGCGACGAAACTTGGGTGAGATATTGTGTACACTACAGGGAAGGTTTCTGGGTTAGTAAATCCACTTTACAATAGGTATCGCACAAGTAGATTCAACAAATGAGCGAGGACGGGCGAAGCGTTCGAACGAAGTCCTGTATGCGCTCACACACTATTCGTCCGATAGCGATGAAACTTGGGTGAGAGGTGGTGTTCACTACAGGCAAGGTTTTTGGATTAGTAAATCCATGCTATAATGGGTAGGGCACGAGTAGATTCAACAAATGAGCAACGACGCGCGATGCGTTTCAACAAAGTCCCGTATGCGTTCATATACTATTCGTCCGATAGCGATGAAACTTGCGTGAGGTATTGTGTACACTTCAGGGAAGGTTTATGGCCTAGTAAATCCACTTTACAATAGGTATCGCACAAGTAGATAAAACAAATGAGCGACGACGCGCAAAGTGTTTCAACATAGTCCCGTATGCGTTCATATATCATTCGTCCGATAGCGACTAAACGTGGGTGAGTTATTGCGTACACTCCAGGGAAAGTTTCAGGCTTAGTAAATCCATTTTACAATGGGTAGTGCACAAGTAGATTCAACAAATGAGGGAAGACGCGCGAAGCGTTTCAACGAAGTCATGTATGCGTTCATATACCATTTGTCCAATAACGATTAAACTTGGGTGAGATGTTGTGTACACTTCAGGGAAGGTTTTCGAATTAGTAAATCCAGTTTACAATAGGTAGCGTACGAGTATATTCAACAAATGGGTGACGGCACTCGAATCGTTTCAACAAAGTCCCGTATGCGTTCATATACCATTCATTTCATTGCGATGAAACTTTTTGAGTTGTTGAGCACGCTCCCATGATTTTTTGAGACAGTAAATCAGTTTTGCAATAGTTTAGAAGTGGTTAACAGAAAAAGAAAAAGAAATATTGGGAATCCAAAAGCACTTCAACAAGCAAAGTTACAACGCCAACACTCTCTTTGATTGGCATTGCAACGCATGCCGGGTACAGCTATTATATTATATAAAAAAGGATGTTCGTTTGTTCGTCTATTATGCGTTCATAAACCATTCATCCGATTGCGATCAAAATTTGGTGAGTTGTTGTGAATATTTCCGGGATGGTTCTAGGCAAAGTTAATCCAATTTACAATAGAGAGCGCGCGAGTAGTTTAATCAAATGAGTGTTTGCGATGCGGTCAAATAGCCTACAATTCATCCGATTGTGGCCAAATTTCGGTGGGTTGTTTAACACACATCCGGGATGGTTATAGGCATAGTTAAGCCAATTTACAATAGATAGCGCGCGAGTAGTTTGAACAAATGAGTGTTTGCTATGCGTTCAAATACAATTCATCCGATTGCGATAAAATTTTGGTGAGTTGTTGTGCGCACTTCCGGAAAAGTTATAGGCTTAGTAAATCCAATTTACAATAGATGGTGCGCAAGTAGCTTCAACAAAATGGCGTGCGATTCGTTTCAACAAAGACCACATGCGATCATATACCATTCATCCCATTGCAATTAAACTTGGGTGAGATGTTGTGTACACTCCAGGGAAGGCTTCTGGCTGAGTAAATCCATTTTACAATAGGTAGCGGACGAGCAGATTCAACAAATGAGCGACGACGCTTGAAACGTTTCAACAAAGTCCCGTATGCGTTCATATACCATTCGTCCTATAGCGATGAAACTTGGGTGAGATGTTGAGAACTCATCATGGAAGGTTTCTGACTTAGTTAATCCATTTTACAATAGGTGGCAAACGAGTAGATTCAACAATAGAGCAACGACGTGCGAAGCGTTTCAACAAAGTACCGTATGCGTTCTTATACCATTCGCCCAATAGAGATGAAACTTGGCTGAGATGTTGTGTATACATCAGGGACGGTTTCTGGCTTAGATCATCCATTTTTCAAAAGGTGGCGCACGAGTAGTTTCAACAAATGCGCGACAACGCGCAAAGCGTTTCAACAAAGTACCATATGGGTTCATATACCATTCGTGCGAATGCGATGACACTTGGGTGAGTTTTTGTGTACACTCCAGGGAAGGTTTCTGGCTTAGTACATGCATTTCACAATATTATTATCATTATTATACAATAGGTAGCGCACGATTTTATTCAACAAATAAGCAATGGCACGTGAATCGTTTCAACCAAGTACCGTATGCCTTCATATACCATTCATCCCATTGCGATTAAACTTGGGTGAGATGTTGTGTACAATCCAGGGAAGGTTTCTGGCTTAGTACATGCATTTCACAATATTATTATCATTATTATACATTAGGTAGCGCCCGATTTTATTCAACAACTGAGCGACAACGCGCAAAGCGTTTCAACCAAGTACCGTATGCCTTCATATACCATTCATCCCATTGCGATGAGACGTTGGTGAATCGTTGAGTACATTCCATGAAAGGTTTCAGGCTTAGTAAATCTATTTTGCAATAGGTAGCGTACGAGTAGATTCAACAAATGAGAGACGGTACGCGTATCGTTTAAACAAAATCACGTATGCATTCATATGCCATTCTTACCAAATACAAATGATAACAATATACTAACATGAAAAATTCTCCTTCAATACATTACCAGTGTTGCCCTTTACAACAGCACGTACTGCACCCGAAGTTGATGTAGCCCTCACCCATTATCCTAAGGGATGGAAGGGATCGCAAAGGGCGTTGATACCTAGCTAGAAAGATCAACGTATCCTTGCTAGGTGGATAGCTAGTAACCTCTGAATACAGGTATATTTATCAAAATGCGATAGTACTTCTACTTAGCTACAAATTTAAAACATTCTACAATCAAAATATGGTAGGACGAGACTCTTGGAATCTCGAGGGTGAACGGTTACTAAAATTTGCAAAGAGCGCCATTACCTAACTAGCAGCACTATCGTTTCCGATTATTAAAGACAGAAAGTCGAGATGTTCTATAAAAAAATCGGACAGGCAAACTAACCAGTGCCTGCTAATTTATTCAAATAAAAATAGGACACTCCCAGTCCTCACACACCTACACACATTCGTTACAAAGATCGTACATTCAGAATAAAAGTATTTAGTATATTTAAATCATAATAAAAACGTAGTGAGCTTCTTGTCACTATTTCCTAGTCCTCATGACTGTATCATCGAGAAAAATATTCCTCTAACGATAAAAATAAAACATTTAATATTTTAAAATGTAGTCACACTTGTGGCTCATACTGTATTTGTTATACACTTAAATTCTTTCTATCGCACACGTCTAACATTCATCCCCTATATGATACATAACATACTGATACGATAATAAACGTATGCTTCACATCTATTAAATAACCCTTTCAAAACAAATCTATTATTAATTTATACAATATTTACATCATTATCGTTAGATACTCGATAATAATTCGATCCCATTGATCCTTCTCATTTCAGTATCTTCCTGTCATTTGTGATAATAAAATTTCCACTCCTCTGTCATTTCATGGGTTAACTTTCGTTTCTTGTGAGCGTATTGTTTCAAACAATAAAGCTAAAAACCGCTCGATAAGAGACAAATCCATTAAATAAGTTTAATAAAATAAGACGGACATATAACAGACGCCTCTACGGTTCCCAACATCTACGTAACACAATACGTTTCTCTAATACTTATACATTATCTTGGTCGCATCTTTCCATATATTACACCTCGACAACTAGGTCGGAACTTCATTATACATTTGCAATATACTTTATACTTCTTTAGGAACATCATAATATTTTACCACAAAACACAAGGTAGCGTCAATACCCACGCTTTCGTATTCATATCTTATACACGCAATAATAATAACTAATACCATTTCTGTGTATACTCTAGGTATCCACGAAATTCAGTAATTTTACTTATAGAGTTCAAATTACAAGTCTTCTAACGCTTATACATTCCAATCCTTTCAGTCTTAATTAAATACCTCTTGTATTTCCAATCCTGTTCCTTTCTTATGCAAATTCTGTTATAACATCAATTAAAAACCTTTTAATATGCGACTTCATTATCCTTCTTTTATTTTATTGAACCAAAGTTCATAGAACTTTCTAAGATTAGAGAATGGTCTGTATATTCTCGTCATCACCTAATAAAAATACGTTACATTTCAACTCCATTGTAGTATTCCTGTCTTGATATATTTTATCTTGTATGTTTCTTTCATATTTTACAATTCCTTTACATATGTATTATATTATACATTTCGTAATTTTCCGTACCGTAATTTAGCGTTTTTTATCTGTGTTAAAACATCAGATTGTTCAATAAAATGCTCCCTTCACTAAAAGTCAGGTTTAAGAATACAAGTCCATTGTTGTTCTCAACAGAACACAAACAATAACTTGTTTATCCAAATCAGATTTCAACCAAATCTCTTCTACGAAAAATCCCTCTCAGAAATATGTCGACAATGACATTCTGCTTAGTTAGATATCAGAACTAACGCAATTTTAAAGTTATTCCAATTTATCTAGCCAATACTAATAAAATCAAATTAAACTAGCAAAGACTAACAATGACGACTACAAATCTTCAATACGTCAAAATCCTAATGATGACGTTCCCAAAACAATTAATAAAAATATTTAACGTCAATAACGATTCTCTACACTCAATTAAAACAATTAAAATAGTTCACATAAGTCTATCAAATTTGCCACACAAAAACTAGGTCAGGTCAAGGATGTCTACGTTACTGCATTCTGACTTCAATAATATTCGTTGGGTCTCTTTTACCTTCTGCCAGAATATATTTTCAGAGTCCAAATTGGACTTGAAACTCTCACGCAGCAGTCTCCTCCTACTAAGGCAAGCCACACAGCTGACTTAACGGGATCGGTCGTGGTCGCGAGCTGGCCGGCTGGTCTCCCACCTGCGCGCTCCCTCACTCATTCATCCATTAGTCGGGACTGCCTGCCTTCCTGTCTTCTCTCTCTGCATTGGGGCTGGAACCTCGCTGCGTTCTTCTGTATTCGGGCGTCTTCTGCGATTTCTTCTAGCGAATAGCATTCTTGAAGTTCTCCGTCGAATGGTTGTTTTTGTTGTAGTTCATAGGTATTTCTCCCGATGTTATGGTAATACCTCGCAATTGTAGATGCAATGGTGTTCATTTGAAAAAGCATGATGGTTATCTTCTTCCCTCCTCGACAAAGCCATGATATGCGGGCTAAGTCACTGCCGGAATCCTCATATTGCGAATAGTTAGTTCCCCTTCATGATTTAGTGACTTTCCATGACGATCGAGTAATGCTTCATGTCAAATATCCTCCTCGACCCCAGTTCAAATAACATCTTCTTAATTTCAATCGTAGTTTGAACTAATTCGTTGAGTAAGGTTTTATTAATTTTCCTTAGTTTTCGAACAACTCTTGTAGTTTCCAACAAACGTTGCTTCTGCTCGGCAATAATGTCTCCACACTGTAGATTGATTTTCTCTTTACTAATTCACAGACTTTTCTTCATAACTCTGTCCATATTATCGTTTGATTTTTGTAGAAATACTACTTCATCTTTTATTGAATTGACTTTCATCGATGCTTGTCTCCATCTATACTGGGTGGCAATGCTGTCCTTCCCTTCGAATATTCTTCATGTAGCTTGGTCAACTTTTTACACTCTCAAAATATACGTCTATACAATCTTAAGACAAGTAGAGAATGACTTCTCCAAGTCGCGTCCCCTCTCTGATAGCAACTAAAAATGGCGTTTCTGGCATTCGTCCTTGTAAATTTCTATATCAATAAATCGGTCTCATCTTATTAAATCTTAATATATAATGTAATGTATTTACTGATCTTCTTCATTTCTATTCAGAACACTACTTTAAAGACTTCAGGGTGTCTCTGGGACAAACCGTTTCAACTTAGCATGGTTGAAATTACCCATTAGGCGATTTTCTTTCACTGTTACTATTCTATAGCAATTATTTCCATAGTCACGGTCGACTTTAAACGGACCCTTGTAAATATTTGAGAACTTGACAAAGATCTTCTTAGAAACATCGGCCTTTACATTAGATCTTATCAGGACTAAATCTCCAACTTTTAATGGTTGACTGTATCGTTTATCTCTTCCTCTCTTCATCCTCTTCTCCGCCTGTTTGTTCAGATATTCTCTCGCAAGTTCAATTCTTATTTCCCTCGGTAGATCAATATCATTCGATACATTAAATATCCCGTCCCAAGGTCAGATAGGTTTTTCTCCAGAGTGAAGTGTTACAGGGACTTCCTTCGAACACTCGTGTCTTGTATTGTTCATACAATACTGTACTCTATCAGTGGTACTACTCCTACCCAGTTCCTATGGTTGTCTGAACTATACAATCTTATGTATTTGGCCGCCTCCAACATCAGGCGTTCCGTCGGATTCGAAGCCGGATTTCGGATAGTACTATAAATGTGGTTAATCCCCAATCTCTCAATAGCATTTCATTTCGAAACTGAGGTATATTGAGTTCCCTGATCAGTCAATAATCTTTCCGGTTTACCCAGTTTTGGAATGACAGTCCTCTCCAAATGTTGTAGAACTGACTTTGTTGTTGCTTTTTGCATTGGATTTAGCATGACAATTTTAGAAAATTCGTCCACAGTCACAAGTAAATACTGGTTACCTCTGTGACTTTTAGAAGCTGAACCAAAGGTGGCATGACTAAATAACTCTAATTGTTTAGTCGGAATAATAGCTTTTTGTTTTTCCTTAAGTAACTCTGATGTGTACTTATTCTTTTGGCATAGTTCACAGGACCTAATAATCTTTGTTATTGTCTCTCTCATGTTCGTCCAATAAAACTTCTCTTGAGCTGTATTACAAGTTTTATCTACGCCTCCATGTCCAATACTTTTATGTATAAGCCAAATAACTGGAATAATTAATTTTGGTGGATCAACAACTCGGACTTTAGTATGCTCATTATCAATATATTTACATACTATGTCTCCAACTATAACATAGTGTCTTGAATAATTTCTGACTTCCTGGTAGTTTTCATCTTCTTCGTTCATCCTATCAGACAAGAATCTGTAGACATTTCATAAAGGTGCGTGTCTTCTTTGCGTTAACGCAATCCTTTCCTACTTTTTCAAAGTCTCTTGGTCCTCGTTATCCAACTGGACTACATTAATCTCTACATTTTCTTTCTCTTCCATCGGATTTCTTGATAGGATATCTGCTAATAAATTATCCTTCCCAGGTAAATGTGTTATTTTTGCATTAAATTGCTGTAGGAACATGCTCCATCTTGTCATTCTGTCACTTGAGAGATCTGTCTTCAACATAAATTCTAGTGCCTTGTGATCAGTTTTAATAATGACCTGATGACCTAGTAGAATTATCTTCCATGTTTGCAGCGCATTTATCACAGCTAGTGCTTCCAATTCTGTGGTATAATAATTTACTTCATGGGGTTTCAACTTCCTACTGTTGAACGCAATACAATGGTCCATCCCCTCTTGGTCTTGCTGATATAGATCTGCACTGATTCCAATCTTAGACGCATCAGTCTCAATAAAGAAAGATCGTTCAAAGTCTGGGTATTCCAACTTTATAGTATTTCTTAATATCTCTTTCACTTACAGAAAAGCTCTTTCTGCTTTTTCGTCCTATCGCCATCGATTATTTTTCTTCAAAAGGTCGTATAGCGGTGCCATTACCTCTGAATACTTGGGACAATGTGAACTGAAAAATTGGCACATCCCATAAAAAGATCTAATTCCTTTTAATTTCGTAGGTTTCGGGAATTTCATGATAGCTTCAATCTTGTCTTCTTTCGGATGATATCCGTGTTGATCTATGGTATGTCCTAAAAGGTTAATCTTCTCATGGAAGAAATGACATTTCCTGAGATTCACTTTTATATTGGCTTCTCTTAAATTTTCCAGTAACATCCTCAAATGATCTAGATGTTCCTCTGCCGTTTCCGATGATATTATCAAATCATCCACGAAATTGATAAAATTGGCTTTTACCTTATCAGTCAGTTTTTTATCTAGTGCTCTAATCAATGCTGGTCCTGAATTAACCACTCCGAATGGAACTCGTAAATACACGAAAGAGGTCTGGTTAAACAGTAATCCAGTATAACATTTACTGTCTTCCATCAACTCAATTTGGTTAAATGACGCCGTTATATCAACAACAGAAAAACATGTCTTTCCTTTGAACTTTTGTAGTAGTTCCCTTATCTTAGGCGGTCGGTCTACCTCGTTTACCAATCTGGTATTTATTTCTCTGCCATCGAGACATATCCTTATACTACCATCCATCTTCTTTACTACAGTAAATGGACTTAAATATGGAGTTGCTTGTTTTCTAATAATAACATCTCGTTCCATACTTTTGATAAGTTCCGCTACTTCTACCTGATACTTTTCCGGAATAGGATATATTTTCTTCTGAAAAGGAGAAGTATCCGTAAGCCTTAGTGGGTATTGATAGCCTTTAATTAATCCCGGTTTTTCGTCGAACACATCGGTATACTCTTGCATTAAGTTCTCCAATCTTTCTTGATAGTCTTGAAAACCGTCAATTTGTAAAGCATAATGACCCAGTTTTTCGGCTTCAACTTCCATCACCATGTTTTCTAGAGTTTCTTCTTCTACTTCTTCTTCTATAGAATATTCACCATTCTTCTCTTCTCAATTTCCAAGAATATTACCTTCCTCTTCAAATCTGATAATTCCTTTCCTAAGGTCGATAATCGCTCCTGTTCTGGTAATAAAATCTATACCAAGGATCGCGTCAAACCTTATCTTTCCTAGTACAATAAATATTTGCTCATAGGTGCAACCATTTATTCTGATTTGCATCATAACCTGGATCTTACATTTCATTGACTTGTCGTTAAAGATTCCTCTAACTTTCATAGCTGATACTGGCATTGCTATAATCGACTTTCCATCCTTAAGACGTTCATAACAATCCTCAGATAGTATTGAAGCTGACGCCCCTTATCTAACAGTGTTTTAAGGCTGTCTCCTTCTAGATCTATTTGAATTATAGGTAATCTTGCCGTTTTATTCACTACTGGTTCCTCTCTTTCATATAAGAGATCTTCGTCTGTAACCTGGTATAGTTCATTTATGACAATTTGGTTTGAAGTAGAAATTTCACTATCATTTAGTTCCGTCTGGAAAATGACGTTTTTTGTACCCCTTCTTCGAGTCTTTACCACGATTTTGTCCACTCGTTGAAGGTTGAGGTTCCATTTCTCAGTCCACCTGACTTTCAGCATTTCTTCCTTCTTTCTCACTTAAATCCGCTATAAATTCTTGACTTTCTCGTTCTCTTTCGTCATAGAATTGCCTAACATTCTCGTTGTTTCTCCCCCCCCCCCTGTGGGTGGGGGTATAGAATATACCCACGGTATCCCCTGCCTGTCGTACGAGGCGACTAAAAGGGGCGACCTTGGCTATTCTTTTAGGTTTCCGGCTTGTCTTGCGAATTGGACCTCCCGTGGGTGGGAGGGATGTAATACACTCACAGGTATACCCTGCCAGTCGTAGAAGGCGACGTAAAGGGTTTCTTGGCCCAGGTCCCTTTACGGGTTTGACAGCCAGCTCTAAACTCCCCACTTTGTGCGATATAACTCTCATTAGGTTATATCGCACGCCTTTTTCCGTTCATGTTTTTGAGGTCTGGCACTCAAAATTACATGTGCGTGCTGTCAGGGGAAGGGCCACCTAAGTGTGTGACTACGCTCGAGAGCCTGTTCGGTCTGGCCACACCGACAGGTGGGTGCGCCATGTACTCTGCAGTAGTATCCGCCTGACAACGCAGGTCCCCGCACAGCTGCATGCCTGTGCTGGAAAACTCTCTAGTATATGCCAAGGGGTACATGCCTGTATGGCATGTCAAACATCGGACCCCCGGGCAATGCCTTCCAAGCTAGGCGGGCCTTGCCTTGGCTGGGTAGCGCCTACAGAGACAGCCCGTGATTGGAGTCGGTGGCATTCAGGGAGGATGAAATGGCCATGGGACAGAAAAGGAATATCTCCCTCCAGGGTGGTCCGCCACCCAAGTCTTTAACTTTTGATTCCCTACGGGGATCGACCCCCTGGGAACGGTCTGTTCGTGAGAATCTGGGTGCTAACACTCCCAAGTTTCTGGTTGCAACCAGAACGGATGGGGGTGATTTCAAGATGGCAAAGTCTATTTTGTTTTCTCGGCACATAGAAGGGGTCTATGGCGAGCTTGAGAAGGTACAAAAGATGAGAAACGGTAGCTTGTTGCTCAAGACTAGGACTGGTGAGCAGGTTGAACCCCTTCTGAAATGTGACCACTTAGGCGATATCCCTGTCAAAGTGGAAAAGCACACGTCTCTGAATCTGGTCCGGGGAGTCATTTTCCACCAGGACCTGATTCTGAACACTGACGAGGAGCTCAAAGAGGATATGCAGCACCGTCACGTGACTGATATCCGGCGCATTACGCGCAAGGTCAATGGTCAAATCGTGGATACTGGTGCTTTCATTATTTCCTTTGAGATTTCGGTGCTCCCGGAGAAAGTCAAGGTTACAAGTTACCGTTGTGACGTTCGGCCTTATATCCCTCCACCAATGAGGTGTTATAAGTGCCAGAAGTTCGGGCACATGTTATCCCGATGCTCGAGCCCTGACGTCTGCGGAACATGCGGTAAGGTACCCCAGGAAGCGGAAGAGTGCACAACACCATATCAGTGCACTAATTGCCCTGGATTTCATTCTCCTCGGGACAGGAACTGCCCTGTCTTCCTGCGTGAGAAGAAAATCCAGGAGATTAAAACCCTGGATGGTCTCACCTACCAGGAGGCCCGCAAGAAGTACCATACCACGATTTCGCCTTCTCCAACGATTGATTAAAGAGCCATAATACCAAATTTGGTCCCGGCTACCTCATCTTTTGTCTCAAATGTGAAACCTTCTAATGTACCACTGCCATCTACATATCTAGATACTCCCCAGAATCAGAAAGAGAGCCCGAAGGTGACTTCAACCCCGCGTTTCGGAGGAGTACAACGTGCCCTTTATGGAGTGGGAACTCCGCGGAGCGCTGGCGCTCTGCAGGGACACGTCTCCCGGTCCGGATAATATTCACAACCAGATGCTTAAACACCTTAACGATGAGAGCATTCGTTATTCGCTCAGGGTGTTTAATCGTATCTGGTTGGAAGGTGTTTTTCCAGCTCAATGGCAGGAAGGTAAGATTATACCTATCCTGAAGCCCGATGAGGATCCCAAATTGACAGGGAGTTACAGACCTATTTGTCTCACTAACCGTCTGTGCAAGCTCTTTGAGAGGATGGTCAATCGGCGCCTGGTGTGGGTCCTGGAGAAACGGTGACTCCTGTCTGAATACCAGTGTGATTTCAGGGCGTCTCAGTGTACCAACGACCATCTGGTACGCCTGGAGACCGCCATACAGGACGCTTTTCTCCGGAGACAGCACCTAATCGCTGTTTTCTTTGACCTCGAGAAGGCCTATGACACCACTTGGCGTTACGGCATCCTCTCTACCCTGCATCAATGGAAATTCCGAGGTAACTTGCCAGTTTTTATTGCGAATTTTCTGTCCCTTCGCCTGTTCCGTGTCCGAATAGGGGGGACATATTCGCAATATCATATACAGGAAAACGGAGTCCCACAGGGATCGGTGCTTAGCGTAACATTATTTGCGATTGCCATAAACGGTATAGTCGCTGCTGCTGGTCCAGCAGTGGTACCGTCGCTATATGTAGACGACTTCGCTCTACATTATAGTGCGCAAAATATGGCGGTCGCTGAACGACAGCTACAACAAGCTATTCGGAGAGTGGAACGCTGGACACTGGAGCATGGCTTTCGATTCTCAACCGCTAAGTCCTCGGTTGTCCATTTCTGCCGAAAGCGCACCCCCCATCCAGATCCTGAGCTTTATCTGGGCAATGTAGCTTTGCCTGTTGTTGATGCGTACCGGTTCCTTGGGCTCCTTTTCGATCAGAAATTGACGTGGGAACCACACGTGCGGTGTTTTAAAACTGCCTGTGCTAATAAACTCAACATGTTGCGGTTTCTTAGCGGCACATCATGGGGTGCGGGCCGCGCGGTGCTCCTACGTTTTTATAAGGCACTGATTTTATCTAGATTAGATTATGTCAGTTTAGCATATGGTTCGGCCCGTAAGTCAGTGCCTGTTAAACTGGACAGTGTCCACCACGGCGGTGTGAGGCTGGCGACGGGTGCCTTTCGGACAAGCCCTGTTGTCAGCTTGCTCGCCGAGGCTGGCGTACCTCCTTTACACCCGAGGCGCCAACAAGTACTGCTGACCTATGCTGCAACTATTCGACAGATGCCACTTCATCCAAGCTATCCATGTTTGTTTTCCAATCCGAATCGCCGGCTGTATGATGCGCTCGCCCGAGCCACTCGGCCGGCGGGGATTCGCTTGGATGATTTATGCCGTCAGTTCCGATTTCCTTCTGTCTCCTGTATCGTCCGAGTACCTAGCAAGGCCCCTCCGTGGATGGTCTCTCGCCCAGATATCATCCTGGTTCTGCACACCGGCCCCAAGTCGGACACGGACTCTTCCGTCCATCGGAGGCTGTTCCAGTCCGTGGTGAGCCGGTATCCGGGATCAGGGCTTCAATTCACGGACGGTTCGAGGGTAAACGAGAAAGTAGGCTGTGCATTTGAGGTTGAGGATCGTCGGTTTCTCTTTTCACTTCCCGAGGCCTGTGGCGTGTACTGATATCGCGCCAGGAGTTGGCAGTCGGGTTTGAACTGCAGAGGTCTTCCCGCTCACTGCGTATCGCGCATTCCAAAAACATTCAGTTGGTCACTACTTGCTTCACTCACTCAGCACATTTCTTCTTTCACTGACTGAGTGTCGCCTGCTGCAATGACAACCATTGGCATGCTGGAAGCTGATATATTTAAGTTAGGAATAGGTGGACCGCGCATGCGTACTGCAAGACCCCTCGCACCCCGCCACAGCGTGCTCAACTGCCATCTCCTGCCGCAATGTCAGTACACTGCGGAACTCTATGCCATCTTAGAGCCTCTGCGGTACACGTTATCAGACGATCACCAGCACTTTCTTGTGTGTACTGACTCTCTGAGTGCGCTGCAGGCGATCGATGTGTGTTTCCAGAAGCACCCGTTGGTCCAGCGTGTGCACGACCTGCTCGTTAGTTCGCGTATCGCTGGAACCGGGGTGACCTTTGTGTGGCTTCCTAGCCACATGGGTATTGCGGGAAACGAGCTTGCTGATCAGGCGGCGAGAGAGGCAGTCGCACTGCCCTCGCTACCGTATAAGGTGCCTGCTAGTGATGTGCGCTCTCAGTTGCGGCATTCGATCCTGTCGCATTGGGAGGAAGCATGGCGTGCCACGCCTCCACCCAACAAACTGAGAGGCATCAAGGAGACAACGAAGGTGTGGAAATCTTCCTTCCGATCTCTCCGGAAGGAAGCTGTGGTACTCTGTCGACTCCGGTTCGGCCATGGGATTGCTACGCACTCCCACTTGCTAAAGAGAGAAGATCCTCCTGTGTGTACTTGCGGTGCCCACCTAACCGTGGCACACCTTCTCTTGGAGTGTGTGGATCTGGCCGATCTGCGAGGGACTCTTAAACTGCCTAATACCCTCTCCCTTGTTCTCCGTGATGACGGGCCGTCAGCTGACCTCGTCATCCGGTTCATGAGGGAGAGTGGTTACTTTTTTAAGTTTTAATGTGTAGTTACGACTTTTAATTCTGGTTAAATCTGTTTTATGTTTTTTTTATTGTGTTCATCTATTTTATTGTTCACTATGCCTTATTTGTTTTATCCTTTTTTTACCATCCGCCTTTTATTCTTTTTATTCAAATAAGGCATAATTTTTGGGGCTCACTGTCTGTTTTATAAACACCATTTTCGCTTCATCCTTGGCAGTGAGTTGTTTTTATCTACATCCTTTCATTTCACGCCATTTTCATTTCATTAGGGGCCGATAACCTCGATGTTAGGCCCCTTTAAACAACAATTATCATAATCATCGTTGTTTATCCAAGCTCTATTAATGGATTGTTGCTGTTGTTGTTGCTGCCGTTGCCGTTGACGATTGAAATTGTTATCATTCCAATTTTTATATCGTCTGTAGCCTCGTCCATTTTGACTAGTATCACGATTATAATAACTGTTGTTATTTCGGTGAAATCCTGTCCTACGCTGATTACTATTCCAATACCTGTTCTGGTATGGTCTTCCTTCTCTTGGATTTCTATAGCTCGGTTCATATCTGTTCTGTGTGAAATATGGCGGTCTTGTTGGACCTACATTGTTTCTTTCTTCTTCTGTCTGCTGAGTTTGGTCTACTTGTACAGTATATACCTCTCTATTCTCAGCCCTTCTTCTAACACTGGGTGTACTGGTGTTCACACTTGTGTGGTCAAGCTGTCTGAGCAGTTCTGCCATCTCTTCTAAAGTTTTCACATTTGCTGAGATTAAGTGACGGCGTACTTCGGTTGGAAGCTGTCTAGAAATAGCATAAACTAGCTCCCCTTCTGCTATCGGAGGTTGAAGGTACTGAAGTTGTGCTAATTGTTTTGTAAAGAAGCTAGCATATCTAGTTGGATTTGAAAACGCATATTTCTTAGAATATATTTCTGCCGGATGTCTTGCTGAGTTTCCAATCTCAAAAATCTATTTTGCAGAGCTTCGGCAAACTGTTCAAAGCTAGCACATGTATATCGGAATGCACGATACCAAAGAAGTGCTTCTCGTTCCAGATATTTCTCAACAACCCTCATCTCTCTGTCTTTTGGAATGCGATTGTCATCTAGGTAACATTTCATATCCCACAGATATTCTACGGCTGTCACACTTCCCTCTCCGCTAAAACGAATTGGCTTGTCATCTATGTTTTTCAAGAATACAATATTTTGTGTTGTTCTATTCTCTCTTGAATCAAAATATCTTCCTCCTTCCTCATAGTCTCTTCTAATTCGATCGATATTAGGCCGAAATTCTGCTCCAACTCTGTGTTCTTGACTATATAGACATTCTCTATCTTTTTCTTCCCGTCTATCAATTCCTTCATTTCTACTGTATCTCTCCTGCTCTCGTGATTTATCCTGTCGGTCGTGAAAGAATCTATGTAAATCTTCCCTTAAATCCTTTCGTATACCCGATCTTAAATCTTCACGATGACCCGTTTCTCTAATGCTGACGTTTTTCATGTGTTCAGTTAATGCAGATAGTTCCGATTCTTGACTAGACTTAATTTTTGCAAGTTCGGTCGTTACCTCATCTACAATTTTTTTTAAATCTTATCGAGTTCATCTGATCTACCAGCATCTGGATTATGAGTGAATTCTGTCATCCTAGCAACGCTATATTGCTGTACTTCGTCAATACGTTTATTTAACTCTTCTCTTAAATTAGAATTATCTCTATTTGCATCTACTTCAAATTTTCCCATATCTTTAAGAACTTTTGCATGCATTTGTTGGATATATTCTCTATTAGATCTAAGAACATCTTCTTTCATATTGTCAACAATTTTCACAATATTGCTCATTACATCTATGTCTATGCCTTCTTCAATTGACCTTTTTTGATCCTCTAATTTATTTTGTAATTCATTAACAGTATTATTTAGACCATTTACAATAATGTTTAATGCAGCATGTGATTCTGTAATCTTATTATAATGCAATGTGTTTTCTTGTTTTACCTCATCAATAACATTTTGTAACTTGTATTTGAGATTAAGTATGTTTTCACTGTTTTTTACTTGTGCAGCAACTACTCTTTTAGTTACCTCTTCTCTCAGTGTACCTAAATCTGTGGAAACCTGATCTATTTTCTCACCACTACTCTGACTTATTTTCTGTGCTTCTTCTATTCTAGTTTTAGTTTCTTCTAAAGCCTTTCTACTCTGTTCTTGGGCTAGTCGACTTTCTTCTTGTGCCAGTTTACTTAATTCTTGAGATATTCTTCCTTCATTGTAGGCCTTTTCTAAAGCTTTCTGAATTTCTTCCTGAGCTTTCTCTGCCTTTTCCTGGGCTTTCGTACTTTCTTCCTGGGCTGTCTCTGCCTTTTCCTGGGCTTTCCTACTTTCTTCCTGGGATTTCTCTGCCTTTTCCTGAGCTTTCCTAATTTCTTCCTGGGCTTTCTTATTTTCTTCCTGGGCTTTCTTATTTTCTTCCTGAGCTAATCTACATTCCTTCTGTACTTTCTCAATACTTTCTTTAGTACGTGATCGTAAAAGTTTATATTCAGCTTTTAAATCTGTTTTTAATATAGGTGCAGATTGTTTTATCTCCTCCTGTGTTTTCTTAGAATTATCATGTGTATATTTATGCAATGTCTCTAAATCTAATGATATTTGGGTTTGGGACTCCTTCAATTGCCCAAACATCTTCTTTATCGTGTCCATATCCTTCGATGACATTCTTCTTTCTTGGAGAACTAAGGAAACATCACTATTCGCAACAATGTGGATTCCTTGAGTGACCATAGTTTTGTAGCATCTTTGATTTTTGGAATAACTTAAAATGCGATAGCCTAAATATAATAAAAATTATTATCATATTACATTCCTATGTCATCCTCTCTACGTTGTAACAACATCCCGAACATCCCTCTATAATATTTTTTAAACTTAACCAACAACTTAACTATCACTTTAATTTTAAAATACTATGACCAAACATGTCATCAGCTGGTTTAACAATATGCTTCAAACGTTACATTAATTCACTTCAATATATACCATAATCGGGATCGGCAAATAAATAATCTTCCAATAAAACTTTACCACTCATCTCTGAGTCATCGTTGCTCAAACTGAGCCCTCGATTAAATATTGCCTACGCGTGCATACATCAATCATGCCCCACGATTTGGGTAACGCCAATGAAATATACTCTAATGCACCTGAAGTTGACGTAGCTCCCATCTATTATCCTAAGGGATGGAAGGGATCGCAAAGGGCGTTGATAACCAGCTAGAAAGATCAACGTATCCTTGCTAGGTGGATAGCTAGTAACCTCTGAATACAGGTATATGAATCAAAATGCGATAGTACTTCTACTTAGCTACAAATTTAAAACATCCTATAATCAAAATATGGTAGGACGAGATTCTTGGAGTCTCGAGGGTGAACGGTTACTAAAATTTGCAAAGAGCGCCATTACCTAACTAGCAGCACTATCGTTTCCGATTATTAAAGACCCAAAGTCAAGATGTTCTACAAAAAATATCGGACAGGCAAACTAACCAGTGTCTGCTAATTTATTCAAATAAAAATAGGACACTCCCAGTCCTCACACACCTACATACATTCGTTACAAAGATCTTACATTCAGAATAAAAGTATTTAGTATATTTAAATCATAATAAAAACGTAGTGAGCTTCTTGTCACTATTTCCTAGTCCTCATGACTGTACCATCGAGAAAAATATTCCTCTAACGATAAAAATAAAACATTTAATATTTTAAAATGTAGTCACACTTGTGGCTCATACTGTATTTGTTATACACTTAAATTCTTTCTATCGCACACGTCTAACATTCATCCCCTATATGATACATAACATACTGATACGATAATAAACGTATGCTTCACATCTATTAAATAACCCTTTCAAAACAAATCTATTATTAATTTATACAATATTTACATCATTATCGTTAGATACTCGATAATAGTTCGATCCCATTGATCCTTCTCATTTCAGTATCTTCCTGTCATTTGTGATAATAAAATTTCTACTCCTCTGTCATTTCATGGGTTAACTTTCGTTTCTTGTGAGCGTATTGTTTCAAACAATAAAGTTAAAAACCGCTCGATAATAGACAAATCCATTAAATAAGTTTAATAAAATAAGACGGACATATAACAGACGCCTCTACGGTTCCCAACATCTACGTAACACAACACGTTTCTCTAATACTTATACATTATCTTGGTCGCATCTTTCCATATATTACACCTCGACAACTAGGTCGGAACTTCATTATACATTCGCAATATACTTTATACTTCTTTAGGAACATCATAATATTTTACCACAAAACACAAGGTAGCGTCAATACCTACGCTTTCGTATGCATATCTTGTACACGCAATAATAATAACTAATCCCATTTCTGTGTATACACTAGGTATCCACGAAATTCAGTAATTTTACTTATAGAGTTCAAATTACAAGTCTTCTAACGCTTATACATTCCAATCCTTTCAGTCTTAATTAAATACCTCTTGTATTTCCAATCATGTTCCTTTCTTATGCAAATTCTGTTATAATATCAATTAAAAAACCTTATAATATGCGACTTCATTATCCTTCTCTTATTTTATGGAACCAAAGTTCATAGAACTTTCTATGATTAGAGAACGGTCTGTATATTCTCGTTTTTACCTAATAAAAATACGTTACATTTCAACTCCATTGTACTATTCCTGCCTTGATACAGTTTATCTTGTATGTTTATTTCATATTTTACAATTCCTTTACATATGTATTGCATTATATATTTCGTATTTTTCCGTACCGTGATATAGCGTTTTTCATCTGTGTTAAAACATCAGATTGTTCAATAAAATGTTCCCCTCACTAAAAGTCAGGTTTAAGAATACAAGTCCATTGTTGTTCTCAACAGAACACAAACAATAACTTGTTTATCCAAATCAGATTTCAAACAAATCACTGCTACGAAAAATCCCTCTCAGAAATATGTCGACAATGATATTCTGCTAAGTTAGATGTCAGAACTAACGCAATTTTAAAGATATTCCAAGTTATCAAGCCAATACTAATAAAATCAAATTAAACTCGCAATGACTAACAATGACGACTACAAATCTTTAATACGTCAAAATCCTAATGACGACGTTCTCAAAACAATTGCTAAAACTATTTAACGTCAATAACGATTTTCTACACTCAATTAAAACAATTATGATAGTTCACATAAGTCTATCAAATTTGCCACACAAAAACTAGGTCAGGTCAAGGATGCCTACGTTACTGCATTCTAACTACAATAATATTCGTTGGGTCTCTTTTACCTTCTGCCGGAATATTTTTTCAGAGTCCAAATTGGACTTGAATCTCCCACGCAGCAGTCTCCTCCTACTGAAGCAAGTCACACAGCTGACTTAACGGGATCGGTCGTGGTCGCGTGCTGGCCGGCTGGTCACCCACCTGCGCGCTCCCTCACTCGTCCATCCATCAGTCGTGACTGCCTGCCTTCCTGTCTCCCCTCTCTGCATTGGGGATGGAATCTCGCTGCGTTCTTCTGTACTCGGGCGTCTTCTGCGATTTCTTCTAGCGAATAGCATTCTTGAAGTTCTCCGTCGAATGGCTGTTTTTGTTGTAGTTCATAGGTATTTCTCCCTATGTTATGGTAATACCTCGCAATTGTAGATGTGATAGTGTTCATTTGAAGAAGCATGAAAGTAATCTTCCTCCCTCCTCGACAAAGCCTTGATATGCGGGCTAAGTCACTGCCGGAATCCTCATATTGCGAATAGTTAGTTCCCCTTCATTATTTAGTGACTTTCCATGACGATCGAGTAATGCTTCATGTCAAATATCCTCGTCGACCCCAATTCAAATAACATATTCTTAATTTCAATTGGAGATTGAACTAAATCGTTGAGTAAGGTTTTATTAATTTTCCTTAGTTTTCGAACAACTCTTGTAGTTTCCAATAAACGTTGCTTCTGCTCGGCAATAAAGTCTCCACACTGTAGATTGATTTTCTCTTTACTAATTCACAGACTTTTCATCATAACTCTGTCCATATTATCGTTTGCTTTATGTGGAAATATTACTTTATCTTTTATTGAATTGACTTTCATCGATGCTCGTCTCCATATATACTGGGTGGCAATGCTGTCCATCCCTTCGAATATTCTTCATGTAGCTCGGTCAACTTTTTCCAGTCTCAAAATATACGTCTATACAATTTCGAAGACAAGTAGAGAATGACTTCTCCAAGTCGCGTCCCCTCTCTGATAGCAACTAAAAATGGCGTTTCTGGCATTCAACCTTATAAATTTCTATATCAATAAATATCGGTCTCATCTTATTAAATCTTAATATATAATTTACACCATTGGCTTTCATTTTTCGTCTTCTCTCCATTTCTGCCAAATATTTTCTTCTGAAAATTCTTTTCAATAATATATAAAATATTAAGAACCGCCAATATATAATTTTGCTATTGGTTAATGTGTGTTCAAGTGATAAAACTCCTTCATTTACGCGGTTGAATCTCCCTCCTGCCATGCTTCAATGTCACCTTGACACGTGCCTGACTAAATTCGGAATTTCCCAAGTGCCGCCTCCACTGAACTCGTCAATCTTGCCAGTTTCCAGTGTCAATGAGATCTCATTCTTCTCCATGTTAATAAAATAGCGTTTTATATTTCTGCTTATTTCCGTGCTAAGAGTAAACGGAAATTTTTCAAATTCACTCTGGCAATACTTACAGCCCTGATACACCTTCCCATGCTACCGGTTTCCTTACTAGACATGTAGCATTGGTGATTTCGTTCTCGAGAGCAGTCGGTTCGACTCCCGAACCATACCTTCTCCTAGATCCTTTAAATTATGGCTTCAACCAAACAGGGAACAGTAACCTTTTGCGTTTGTATTTGCATTTTGGATCACATCAAGCGACCGAGAATCAAAATAAAAGGTACTAATATGAGCTTTTACTTCCAGGTAGCACTGAAACTGTTCCTCTTTTCCAGACAGCAGCAAATCCAACAGGAACACATTAAAAAATTTACTTTATCTTTGTACTTTCCTTTTCAGGTAATAGCTGCACCCTGATTACAGGAATTTAGTATTGGAACTATTCACTGTGACCAGCCTGTCCTTCTCTCCCTTTGACACAACACACTCATTATTTCACAACACGACAATACCTCGATTCATTCCTTTACTTACACTAGCACGACCAAGATAAATCCACACAGCAATGGCTGATATCTGTGGGATACCAGTTGTTACTGACGGATACCCAATATAACGCTCACATGTGGTGAGAGCCGTCACAAGCTTGTATGTGGCGACTTTCACTGCTAAGGTAAGCTCACTCGCCCACAGAGGGTGACTTACAAACTTTAAAATACAGTGGCCACATAGATATAAGTTACTTTAGAACGGCCGTCTAGTTACTAAGTTAATTCATAAGTCTGGACCCTAAGTTTGTTCTATAAACAACGAGGTATAGCGCGCATAGGGGTAAACAATTATACAACAACAGAGCTCTATGACACGATGGTACACTTGTTATTTTATTGTTACATTGTATGTACATTTGTTTTTTATTTTATTTTTATTATTATTGTTATAGGGTACTCCTGGTGTCAACATTATTTCCCGTGTTACTTGTCCATATTTATTCCACTGTATTCCTTACATGCACACTCTTTTTTCTTTTCTATCTTCCTAATACTCGATGTTCAAATGCTCTATTTACTCCTATCAATAAAAACGATGCATATTCTTCCAAACTTCTAACCCTCACACAGCATTTTTACTCCTTTCCTTCTTTAACACTGTAGTACATTGTATTTCTCTTTCCAACTTGTTTAATTTTTTCTCTTTGCAACACTTATAGCAACACATGTTCCATTGCCATAATGCCTTGTACTGCTTATGTATCTATATATATTTTTGTGTTGTTTTACGTCTTCAATATCGCTATGTAAAAATTGTGATCTAAACATTATCTAACATTGTTCCACCCTTCACCCCTACCTACCTAAAGTACACGGCTACGACAACTACACATAAATCAACACTTGCCCGACTGCTGCACTTCCCACATACCCCTACATCTACACGCCCAGGAGAAGAAAAGAAGAGAAGAAAAGAAGAAAAGAAGAAGAAGCCACCCTTACGTCCAAGTCAAATCTGTGAGGACACAGATTTAGCCAGGAAGGAGGATCGTTATATCCTAAGGAACCGCACAGGGTACAGTTAATAAATCTAATAACATCCACAACAGCTACAACCTCAACCATCTATCGGCCATCTATCTAACACACTTCAGCCCCTATCTTTACCCTGAGCCACCTAGGGAAGCAACATGTACCAACTATTTCATCATTATTACCAAACACAAGCTGCTAGCTACTAAAGTAGAGCAGGTATTTTCTAACTCTTAGTCAGCAGAATCATCCAGTATAAATAACTCACACCTCAAGGGCTCGTTGTCTTGTCTGCGGACGACACCGCGCTGGTGCCAGCGGATGCTCTGGACGCCGACCACAGAATACAAGTAAGTGTACGAACGGGTAATCCCACTGTTATTTCCTATTCATACACCACCCCTGTAAAACTTGTAATCGCCTTCATCTTGCATTGTAACTTGTGGGCTACTGCACTACATTTAATTGGAGAAGTCTACTCACTTCTCCAAATTGATTTTAGTAAACTTCCACATTCCATCACAACTAGCCTCTTGTCTATTTTATTGTACGCTCACCATTTTCCCATGCGACTCAGAACCTGTTGAGTCATCGCTGTTAAGAGGCGGCCGTAGTGAGATCCTATTTCACATTTCATTTCAAAACGTTGCCACTAGTTTCGTTGTAGTCGCTCTCCCCTAGTAGTTGCATGGCCCGTACATAGGTATCAGCACGGATTACCCCCTACTGTGAGGGGTGGTTCAAGGTCGCGCGTGCGAGAAAGTTCAAACTGCCCCGGGGTCCGACACGGAGAAATGCAATCTCGTGGCAATGTGCCTCACGAATATCGAGACCAGGAAGTTCGAAGTGATAGTCTGTATAGGCTACGGTACTTCCAATTGAATGGCCGAAATATTTTGCTATAGATAAGCTAATAGTTAAACTACGGATTACGGAATTCACAAGTGACTGAAATATCCTTGGCGTTCCTCGTGATGTAGCGGCTAGTATTCTTGGCTGTCGCCCCGGAGGTTCGGGTTCGATTCCCGGCGCCGACAAGAAATTCGATTCATTCTTGTCTGATGGCTGGAATGGGGCATTCCAGTGGCAAAATTGAAAAGATGTGGTTTCGATTCCCATCTCAGCCATCTTGGAAGTGGTTTTCCGTGGTTTCTCACTTGTACTCTGGCTGCGTGGCTCAGTGGTAACGTTCTTGCTTGCTGTTCCCAAGATTGCAGGATCGAATCCTGGCGCAGCCAGCTGGCATTTGAGGGTGCGCAAATACGAGGGAGCCGTGTCAGTGAATTTACTGGCAGGTCAAAGATCCTCTTTGGGGCAAACTTCCGACACCCCGGCGTCTCCTAAAGCCGCAGATGTTTAAAGGGACGTAAAACAATAACATTATTTTTATTATTATTATCACTTCTACTCCAGGCAAATGCAGCCGACTCCTTCACAATCCTCATCTGAATGACAAATATACTGTACACACTAATAGAGCCATCACAATAAGACGGGTAATTAGACAAATTCCAAACACACGCCAAGTACACGGGGCTAGATGACCACGATGCCGCAACAATTACTTTGAAATGCGCTAATGAGTTTCAAAAAATACGGGAACTAGTCCTCGCACGGGGAAACGTGTTTTACAGGTGTTATAAGGATGCGCAGTGACCGACCGCAGTAGTTACACTTGCTAAGGTACAGCACAAAATCATGGGTGCCAAGCTATCTTCAAACTCGATAAACAAGTGCGTTCGAACCCATGGGCCGTTGTTTCAATGTTTAACTGCATTATTATGCATATTTTATATTATCTTGGTAAGTCTTTATTATTATTATTATTATTATTATTATTATTATTATTATTATTATCATCATCATCGGGATCTTGCCCGGTGTGGACCCGTCTGTCCAGCCCTCTAACACCGGCGGTTCTTCTTCTTCTTATTATTATTATTATTATTAACTGGCCTCGGTGGCCGAGAGCGCTAACGCACTACCTCGTGCCACGCTGATATCGAGAGAGCGTGGGTTTGAATCCCACCTCGGCCGTCTTATTATTATTATTATTATTATTAATAAAAATATTTTCCGGATCTTGCATGGGGAGGGGGGGGGGAGGAACGCCTGTTCAACCCCCTACCATCGGCGGCTTCTCTTACTAATGCTATTATTATTACTAATAATAATAATAATATTTCTAAAATTATTATCAGTTTCTGCAAATTTAGGAGGATTATAAATTAATATTACATAATTTGGCAATAGAGGTGGGGGAGGGCAGGATTCTCCAGCCCCAGGACCCATCACCACTCTCTAAGGCCTTGCATCCGGGGGTGACACACAAGAACGCTTCACCACGAGATGGTCTTTAAAACAGTATGTTATACTTAATGTGATAACGGAGAAAGAAATTAAAATGTTATTCTTAAAGCTCTACCATTTCCTTACAGATCTCACTTACACAAAACTGCCTATGTTGCGAAGTTCGAAACCGAACCACAATAAGGTTTCACGCCGGCGTTGTTGTTGCTCATGCTCCATTTGATTGTGCATATTCAATCATTTACTTTCATAAACATCTTCATACTGACATTATGGGGTTTGAAGCCATTTTTCAGTGTTTCCTTAGTAAACAAAAGTTTGGTGCTTTTCGGTCGGTCAACACGAATGTACCCAAAAGAGTTGGGTTATACCCTCATCCTGAAAAAAATTACAACTCTTTTGGGTACATTCGTGTTGACCGACTGAAAAGCACCAAACTTTTGTTTTATCTTCATAATAACCTTAATTGTGATAAAGAATCGTTCAGACTAAACTAATTCCTGAAAAAAGTTGAAAAGTAAATTTTCAAACACTTTTGTTTGAATATTTCAGTTTACGATAACATCGAAAAGATACGTAAGGAAGCCTACACCCTAGTATACCTGTAACTTAGTAGTATGGTGAAAAACTGCTGTTTATTTCCTAGAATTATACGTATTTTCGTGTTTTTGTAAGTAACCATGACAAGTTATTTTTTCTTTTATTCTTAACAAAGGAGATATTTAAAGAAATGTAGAATACATTTTTTGAAATTACATTTCTCATCACAGAGGATTCAACGATAAGCTATAGCATATTATTATCAGGACAGAGTGACTTCAGCTCATCCTTTCGCATTGCCTTTTCCTCATCAACAACCAAGAAATTTCCAGAAACTACAAATTCAGTTGCTCTAGGGAAAGAAAACTAAGATCCGTTTCCCACGATTATCACATCACCATTCATGAACAAATATGGTGCAATTAAATGGGGCAATTGTGATAAATAACTAATACATGTAACTTTTTCTATGAGTGTATTTACATATTTATATCTTGTACCCCGCCCATCATTGGGCACAATCGTGTTGACCGACTGAAAAGCTACGAAAGACAATATTATAGCCTATATAAAAAATCAGTAGTAGTGGTGAAAGATTTCAGTCTATTCCTGTAACAACTTAGACCAGGAACTCATCCTAGCATCAACTTGAACCACTTTTCAGAATTTATTGTAATTATTATTATTATCATCATGATTATTATTATTATTGTCATGTGTTGTGACATCTCTATATTACGCCTCGAGAGTTTAAAAGTGCGCAGTTTGTGTGTATGTATCTCTCTGTCTAACGTTGTGCAACCCCTGGCTACATACTGCCTTGTTCTCTCGTATTGGCTAGTGTTGTTGCTACCTTGCATTTTGTTGTGCAATTCGTTCTGCCATTGGCTCTGACAATATTTGACGCGAGTTTGGGGGCACTCCCAAACTACGCATTTGATATTTCTGAGAGGCTTCTCCCCTCTCTGGGGGACAGAAGCTTAGTCAGTCTTAGACGCGCCGAGATGTAAGGCGAACGTGTGTATTCGGGCAGAGGCCCACCCTCATGGCGCAGCGGAATGTGAGTACGGCTCAATGTATTTCTATCTAACGCAATGTAATTGTTTTTGTTAAACGTTCCTTCTTTTGCTTAATTCTCTTTCCTTTTCAAGATGTTATTGTTAGTATTTTAATCCTTGAACCAGATCTCCGGGACCTTGCGTAATGTCATACGGCGGAGTTCTTTTTGTTGCTTTTGTTATGTGCCCTTCTCACAGTTTTATTATTTTGGTTAATACCTGTAAGATTCGAAAGTATTGCGTTTCTGCGTCTTGGCTTATATATATTTCCTGTCGGGCCTTAGTGCTCGTCTTTTGCGTCGGTGTCTCTTTGTACCACAAATGTTTCATTTGATTGGTAGCAATTGGACCTTTGTTTGTGGACAGTATGTGTGAGGTAACGGGACTGATGTCCAACGTCCCACTAATACGTGTCCCTTTTGTTTATAGAATATATGTGACGGTGGTTAACTGGGATTTTCTCCAGCTCCGATGTCATATTATTCTTTTTTTTATATGTCGCGTTGGTGCGGCATTATGTTGGAATATAAGCCTATTTTATTATAGCGTGCTTTCGATTTTTACCGGTCTCTTTCGTCCCAAGTCAATTGTAATGTAATGTATCTCCGTATATCTCATTTTCCTTTTGTTTTGTTTTTCTCTTTCGATTTTCGCCGTATTACATAACTTAATTATAATTCCCCTTGTCTTCTCCTTCCTCCTATCTCCGTGAGATCTCTCTCCCCTTTGTTTTACTCCCCTCACTCCTCCCCCTTCCCTCCGGTATGTTTACATAACATCATGAAAAGCTTCGCGTCTTAGCAGTTCGAAGTTTGACTTTTTGCAAGTTTGTCGTTTCTCTCTAACTTTTGTAAGTTTCGTTTTATTTTCTTTCAAGTTTGTATCTTTTCGTTAGATTCATGTTGTTGAGCGGTACTCAGGTTCTGTCGTGCTTTTCAGTTTTTTTTAAGTTTTTGAATTCTTTATTCTTGGTATTGGGTTTCTTTTGTATTATTGAGCTTGTATTAGCTTGCCTTTTTTCTTTGTTTTAAATAATTTGTTTATTTCGTGTACACGCTCTTTCTTTTATCCTTAATACATTTTTATATTTTAAGTAATATAGCTCCCTTGTCTTTTCATTTCTTACATTTAAGTTCCCCTTCCTTATCCTTATCCTTATCTCGATTTCGTCAATCTTGTCTTTGTGACGTAACAAAGGCACGATTAACACGGCTCTGGGATTTATTTAATTAATTTTATGGGAATCTCGTTTCTGCACTTTTGATTATTGCATTAAGCAATTATTCGTTTGCATTTGGTTTTTTGGAAATCATCTTTTGCTCGCTCCGAAAACTTTGGGCCCAGCACCGGGTCGAGCAAGACGTCTTTTCCCCATCCATTTGCGACCTTGTTGATTTTATCTTCCACTGCTACTCTGACGCGCATTATTATTATTATTACCCAGACCTTGATCGGCGCAATGGTAGCAGAGCGTGGTTTCGTGCGAAATCGTTCCCTCCTCTCCTCTCTCAAGTTATTAACCTTTTATTATTTTTCTCTTCATTTACATTGTATTAAAATTTGTTTTTCTTTGAGTTTAAGGAATTCAGTGAATTGTTTTTTCCCCACCCCTGAAGAAAGGGTGAAGTTACTTTCTGTGTGAACTACGGGCATCCAGGAAACCCATCTCCAAGGAAAGGTGGTTTTGTCCCTCAAGTAAACAAGACATCCAAAAGACCCAGCTTCGAGGTGAACAGTGGCAACATATCAGTGAGTACATCGCATCGCTGGAACACGACACGTCACGGTATTGTAACCTACTTTTATGTATTTGCTTCCTCTAGTAGACATTTGTTTAGTTAACGGTGATTTTAAGGCGACAGGAAATTTTGTTTGCTTTCTCTTCTTTTTCATTTCGTCAGTGTTGTGGACGTTTTTATTTTACTTTCTGTGAAGTAGAAAACGCATTTCTCTCAAGGGTTTGAGTCCTTACCTTTGTTGTTAATAGTCGCTTTGTTAACTGTGATATTTCTCAGAACTCACCTCACCCCTTCACACGTCTCAGTCTGGAACAGCTGCTGACAGGTTTCTTGTCATTACCGTACAGCCTAAAACCCCCGCCCCTCTTTCTCCGAAGTTTTCCCCGGCCCACTTATGGGAACCGTCTCTTTAAATCCTACGGTCACCCCGACCCCCCCCCCCCCCCCCTTGAGCCTCGCGTAATTATACTAACGTTTGATGTTAGTAAAGTGTTTGTTGTCTCAGTTATGAATGGTCTGTTGAGCTATTATGTGTGTTATGATTGGGAGTTAAGTTTGTTTCATAATTAGGGAGGGTGATTGTTTTATTTTTGTCAGGGGATTTCAATGTAGGTTTTCATTTAAAATTGTTTATATACGGTAAGCTTGATGTTACTATATGTTCAGTATGGCAGTGTGTATTTCGTTGGGAAACCTGCTAGGTGAGGTCTCCGTCGGAATTAGGGTTTGGGACCTGTCCCACGGCTTCGACGCCCACTTAGGGTGTACATAGATTCTACACGAGTCGTCAATCTTTAGTATGGGATGAAGTTTGTCACGATGACCTGTAGTCCGTTATTTGAGTTTCCATGGTGTTCCAACGACTCATATTAGCATTCTGATGTAATGGGGAAATTTCGATTTGTTTATGGGAAGGAGTATGTATGTAGTGTTGTTGTTGTTGGTTGTATTTTGAGATGAATGTGTGTGTCAATGAGTTTAATGAATTTTTATCAACAGTTATTTGTGGGTGGTTTCAAATTTAGTTCAATTTTGATTTTATACCCTATTCAATTTAAACTATATATATATTACGTACGAACTATTTATTCGTTTTTATTGGCAAACCAAATATACGATAAGTATTACTCAGAGATACCAACCATTTTAGGTCTACGGCATCCTTGGTATGGGACATTGATGTTCGTGTGAACTACTCTGGCGTGCATTACCCAATTTTCTTATATTTGTATGGGATAGGCCATACCCTCTCTGTCTTTAATTTTTTTTATGCGGTACCTCTGAGGTCTACGGCCCGTATATTGACGCTGTAACCATTTTATTTTTGTGGGTTGCTAATATTTATTATTGGGTTTCGAGTTTGATTGATTGTATGTCTGGTCTTGATTGGTTTTATGCGAGGTTCCAGTCTGTTCCTTTTATTTGGAAGGTATTTTGTAACGTAATTATTTGGATTTTCGTTCTCTGTCCGGAATGGTATTTTTTGTTTCGACAGCTACTTTGAGTTATTATTCCTTTTCATTTGTTAGTATCTAATGTCTTTTGATGAATGTTATTAGTACATTTTTCCCCTTTACTCCTACTATGTATCTAGTTAGGCAGGAGACACCCGTGGCCGCCTGAGTTACACGGAGGATTTCGAAAGATGTGTTGAACTATACTTCTGCCTAAGGCAATTTCCGGTACCTGCCTGCTTTTGTTGTAGGGAGCCGGCCGGCCCATTGTCCGAGCTGCAGACACGACTTGCTATTGTTCGACAACGCCTGAGATGGTCTGTTGACTTACATTCTTTTCTTGTAGTGACAGTGATTTGTTTATTGATATAGTTGTTTACTATTTATCGTAACTTCTGTTTTACGTTTTTGTGATATCATGTTTTTATAAATCATTTCAATCTAATGTTTTCTCTAAGATAATGTGTATTATTTTCCTGTATCTGTCATATATTTGGAGAGTGTTTCCGGTAGCGATAGCTAGTCTCCAAGTACCTGAGAAGTGGCCGGTGTATCCTTTAGACCCCGTTCACGGCTCGTTTTCTCTTCTTTCATTTGGTCTGACGACCCTGCCTATTCATACTTTTACTTTCCAGCTGGCAGAATGAATCTACTTTCCCTCTTACGCAGCTTATGTAACCCCAAATATTTCCCCTGACGCAAGCCTTATTTTGTATACAGGGTGCTCCCCTTTATATTTTTTTTGTGATCATGATTTAACCTTTTTCTTTCTTTTATTATTAGAAAATTGGCTGATTTCCAGAAGGTCGCCATTAAGAAGACTTCGCTTTCTCCACGTCATCTGGCAGAGTCTAGCTCAAGATTGACCGTTTTATTATCATTATTTTCTTTTTGGTACATCCATTTTTAATATGTGTGACGTATTGACGTGCAGTAGAGGTAGGATCCGCCTTTATTTCACGCCTGTACTGATCCTTATATAATTTGAATTTTTGTTGTTTTAATTTCATCTTAAAGTTTTTTTTCTTTCGTACCAAAAAGGAATAATTTTCCTCATCAGTGAACATCTTCGTGAATACGTGTGTATGAAAATATATGTGTGTTTGAGAAAAGAGACTTGCGTTTCGTCAAGCCTTTTATGGAAGTTATGACGTTTAAAGAACTTTTAATTAAGCTGCGTCATATGAATAAGAGAAATGTGAGAACATTTTATTATGTCTTTATTTTCATGTATGTATCTAGTGTACATGATGTAATTTTCTTTCCTTCACCCTGTTCAAATGTATCTAATCGAAGAATGTTATTTTATATAATTTTGTTATGAAAAAGAAAAAAATTCTTTTATGCCTTTGTTATGTAAAATAATTTTTTTTGGAGAAAGCGGTGGAATTTGAACCACTTTTCAGAATTTATTGTAATTATTATTATTATCATCATGATTATTATTATTATTGTCATGTGTTGTGACATCTCTATATTACGCCTCGAGAGTTTAAAAGTGCGCAGTTTGTGTGTATGTATCTCTCTGTCTAACGTTGTGCAACCCCTGGCTACATACTGCCTTGTTCTCTCGTATTGGCTAGTGTTGTTGCTACCTTGCATTTTGTTGTGCAATTCGTTCTGCCATTGGCTCTGACAATATTTGACGCGAGTTTGGGGGCACTCCCAAACTACGCATTTGATATTTCTGAGAGGCTTCTCCCCTCTCTGGGGGACAGAAGCTTAGTCAGTCTTAGACGCGCCGAGATGTAAGGCGAACGTGTGTATTCGGGCAGAGGCCCACCCTCATGGCGCAGCGGAATGTGAGTACGGCTCAATGTATTTCTATCTAACGCAATGTAATTGTTTTTGTTAAACGTTCCTTCTTTTGCTTAATTCTCTTTCCTTTTCAAGATGTTATTGTTAGTATTTTAATCCTTGAACCAGATCTCCGGGACCTTGCGTAATGTCATACGGCGGAGTTCTTTTTGTTGCTTTTGTTATGTGCCCTTCTCACAGTTTTATTATTTTGGTTAATACCTGTAAGATTCGAAAGTATTGCGTTTCTGCGTCTTGGCTTATATATATTTCCTGTCGGGCCTTAGTGCTCGTCTTTTGCGTCGGTGTCTCTTTGTACCACAAATGTTTCATTTGATTGGTAGCAATTGGACCTTTGTTTGTGGACAGTATGTGTGAGGTAACGGGACTGATGTCCAACGTCCCACTAATACGTGTCCCTTTTGTTTATAGAATATATGTGACGGTGGTTAACTGGGATTTTCTCCAGCTCCGATGTCATATTATTCTTTTTTTTATATGTCGCGTTGGTGCGGCATTATGTTGGAATATAAGCCTATTTTATTATAGCGTGCTTTCGATTTTTACCGGTCTCTTTCGTCCCAAGTCAATTGTAATGTAATGTATCTCCGTATATCTCATTTTCCTTTTGTTTTGTTTTTCTCTTTCGATTTTCGCCGTATTACATAACTTAATTATAATTCCCCTTGTCTTCTCCTTCCTCCTATCTCCGTGAGATCTCTCTCCCCTTTGTTTTACTCCCCTCACTCCTCCCCCTTCCCTCCGGTATGTTTACATAACATCATGAAAAGCTTCGCGTCTTAGCAGTTCGAAGTTTGACTTTTTGCAAGTTTGTCGTTTCTCTCTAACTTTTGTAAGTTTCGTTTTATTTTCTTTCAAGTTTGTATCTTTTCGTTAGATTCATGTTGTTGAGCGGTACTCAGGTTCTGTCGTGCTTTTCAGTTTTTTTTAAGTTTTTGAATTCTTTATTCTTGGTATTGGGTTTCTTTTGTATTATTGAGCTTGTATTAGCTTGCCTTTTTTCTTTGTTTTAAATAATTTGTTTATTTCGTGTACACGCTCTTTCTTTTATCCTTAATACATTTTTATATTTTAAGTAATATAGCTCCCTTGTCTTTTCATTTCTTACATTTAAGTTCCCCTTCCTTATCCTTATCCTTATCTCGATTTCGTCAATCTTGTCTTTGTGACGTAACAAAGGCACGATTAACACGGCTCTGGGATTTATTTAATTAATTTTATGGGAATCTCGTTTCTGCACTTTTGATTATTGCATTAAGCAATTATTCGTTTGCATTTGGTTTTTTGGAAATCATCTTTTGCTCGCTCCGAAAACTTTGGGCCCAGCACCGGGTCGAGCAAGACGTCTTTTCCCCATCCATTTGCGACCTTGTTGATTTTATCTTCCACTGCTACTCTGACGCGCATTATTATTATTATTACCCAGACCTTGATCGGCGCAAACTCTTACCGCAGATTCATTATAAACACAAATACGGTACTTTTGATTGCCTGTAGCAGCCTTCCCTGGATACCATAATACTGTACTTCAGAATCCTCAGTTTCTTTTCTCTTGGTACTCTTCCGTACGCCTTCTCTAGATCTACAAAATACAAAAGTCTATTCCTCTCGTAGTATTCCTCAATCACTTGGCACATACTAAAAAAAATATATCCTCACATCCTCGTTGTGGTCTAAAGCCACTCTGGGTTTCCTCCATCTTACTCTCGGCCAATGATTATGCCTGAGTATACTTCAACCTGACCGCGTTGCCTACAAAAGTAAAGAACCTCAAGTCCATAACATTTGTGAGATGAAGTGTGCATTTGGGTCATACACATTTTATCCCCCAATAAATGGTTTGAATAATGAAGAACTATTTACATACCTCAAGATCAACAAGGGATATACAGTAGATACCCGATTAGAGTTCCTGGCTGTATCAAGGGACAACTAACAGGCGTCCTGAGCCACAGCGACTGGCTGCGTGGCTCAGCGGTAATGTTCTCGCCTGCTATGCCCAAGATAGCGGGATCGAATCCCCGGACAGTCAGTTGGCATTTGAGGGTGCGCAAATGCGAAGGAGCCGTGTCAGTAGATTTACTGGCACGTTAAAGATCCCCTTCGGGGCAAAATCCTGGCACCCCGGCGTCTCTAAAAGCCACAGTTGTTAAAAGGGACGTAAAACCAATATTATAAATATGAGCCACAACATCCGGCAGACTCCCGCTTAGCATCACGTGGCTGGGAGACCCCACACCAGACCATACCAAGACTTAAATTCTTGGCAGAGCCGGGAATCAAGCCCGGGACCTCTGAGGTAGCCGACAACATTGCTGGCCACTGCGCCACGAGGTGTTTTATACATAGCACAGTATGTATTAAAAGGGCATATCAATAAACAGTATGGCTGTAAAAATTATGCTATACGCGTGTAGTCTCCACCCTCGCCCCACCAATTACGTAGACATGAAAAATGAATGAAGCTTGTAGTTTTACGTGACCGTTAATCTCGCGATCAGAGCTATGGGACCTTCATTTTTACGTGGAATCTGAACCACAGGACGTGATATTTCACTTCGAAAATCTCACTTGCCAGGAATCGAACCTTGGTGAGAGCCAAGCAGCTTGACCACTACACCATTACGTCCCCCAAAAAGTGAAGGAACGTGGGAATCATATAATCCCCGACTACTGTCGACCAAAATATTATGTGCACTCGAGCTTGAAGGTGGTTTGTGAAGTAACCAATGGACCTACATAAAATCCTATAACATCATCATTTTCGTCGTTCAGTTTACGTTAGTTCATTTAGGCTTGGAATGTTTAATTTATATTTTAATATTTTTTATCGCAGTTGGAACACAAAAAGTGCTCGTTTTAAAGTATGTTTCAACCATGCGTCACATTTACGAACTATTATCTCACAAACCCGTCATCAGATCGAGTCCAAATTTTAACACTATGTGCATTGGAATGTTGTATAACTGGTTTATTAAAATATAAATTAAAAATTCCAAACCTACATAAACTAACGTAAAATAGAACGACGAAAATGATGATGTTACTGGATTTTATGTAGGTCTATTGGTTACTTCACAAATAACCTTCAAACTCGAGTGCACATAATATTTTGGTCGACAGTAGATACGTAGACGTCAAGAACAGATGATGAATTAGAATAAACCAGGCTTAAAAATAATGCCGGGATAGATCGTTGGTTTCTTAATATACGTATTTGGGCCATAATATATTTTGAAATATATATTTAAAAATCTGAACTCAAGTCCTAACGATTTCAAAATGCTATACCACACAGAAGTGAGGAATGGATTTCGGGAGTGAATCCACACTGCGAAATAATTGACGTTCATCTTTTTACAGCATATAAACACATCACTCCTCGGCGCCTGGAACATTACCAGTACTCAGTAAAATAGAGGGTACATAATAATGTAAACAGAGTTTCATATTGGCATATATCATCTACTCTGTTTTGAGTCTCTAATCTCCGGAAGGACGAAATGTTTGTAAAACCGGTCAAGTAACGGGAAAAAATACTCTCCCAAAAGTCTATCATATCTCTGTATGAGTTCCGTTGTAGGCTAATCCTTTTTGTCTTCTTGTAGTATGAAGCTGCCCTTGAGTCTGGTAGTGAAAATTGTGTTTGATGTCGAAGTTTCCTATTTCCTTTTCTCCCACTTTAATTGTAATAGTAATACTACTAATAATAATATTGGTTTTACGTCACTTTTAACTACAGTGGCTTTTATAGACGCCAGGGTGCCGGAATTTTGCTAGTAAATCTACTGACACGGCTCCCTCGCATTTGCGCACCCTCAAATGTCAGCTGACCGCGCCAGACTTTAATAATTGTATAGCCTCTTCCGGGATAAAATTGTTCGTGTAGGATGGGCATTTGATTTAAAAACACAGTATTCACCAATAAGTCAATCCGTGCTCATTACAAAGCCTTACTATTTTTTTTAAAGTCATAGTACTAATAAAAATTGTTGCACGGTAAAAGGTATAACGTGCACTTTAAAGTTCTATTGCAGCTTTTAAGACAATAGCAATACCGTAGTGGAATGAGCTTGTCCGCTGCTCATTGTATGTGAAAGGGAGGCATGTGCTGATCTCCCCACTCCCCTGCATGGGGAAAAGCCTGAGCTGGCCTAGGCCAAATGTCTCAACTAATCTCTGTCTCTGTCTTGACCTGTTTCAAGGACAGGACTTTGCGACGTGACATCTGACGGAAACTGTCTGAACTACCAGCACCTCGACACGGCTAGCATTAGCAACTCAATATGCTTACATTTTCTAAAATCACGATTAAACATATACAGAGTTCTTAATTTGAAAATATGATTCAGTAGCACAATAGAGAAAACTATAAGCTGTCTTGCAGTGGAGTTTGTTTCTGTTTTCAACATCATCTGAAGGCATTGAAGAGGTTTGGAAAATTGCAGTTCAGAACTCTATTTTATATGGAGAATTGTGATTTTAACTACACTTTTTATAACTATCTTTGTATTCCTGTTCGATATGCTTTTGCACCGATGAAAAGTGTATAAAATATTACAGCGGGCTATAGGAACAAAATAATTTTACCTTGTCCCGTTTCTTTATAAAACGTTTCACAAACTTTTCACCCATGTTACAACAAGTGCTGGGCTGGCGGTCGGCCGTTCCCACTCCGGCCGGCTCTTAACAACCTGCTCGCCCACATCGCATTGTGGAAAGCACGTCTCCAGGCATAGAGCAAGGTCGCAGCTATTGTCCGTCTAGCGACCGTGCGTGTTCTCTCTCGCTTTTATTTAGAAAGTAGCCTGGTTTTAATCCTCGACTAGGAGCACCTCCAACCCCCGTAGGTGACACATACACACACACATACAACACCCCGCACCCCTTACAACTTAGATAGAGCCCATAAAAGCTACAACAATATTTAGTACTTGGACTTGGTAAATATTTTTGAATTTAGATTTGATTTTTAATCTTCGACGAGCGAGATTTTATTGAGGTGGATAGGTACTAGTTTTTGTGTGCGATTAGATATTTCGTTAATATTTTGATGGGAGATGTGCTTAACCGACCGTATTCTTGTAGGAAGTAAGAATTAGATAGTGTCCTTATAAGTGTGCGAGACTTGATTTTATATTGGTTCTTATTTGAACATTAAGGTAATGTGAGATAGACATTGTTTAACAGGTCAATTTTAAGATTGTCAATTTTTAAACGAAATAACTGGGATTTCTTGAGTATCAAACGATAACAGCTGATCACTTAATACTACGCAGAAGTCAATTTGAAATGCGACAGAAACTCAATAAAGGTTTTGTTAAATACCAGAACGAACTGTAAGGACTATACTTGTTCAAATGGAACATTTAAAGCATTTTGCAATTGCATTAGAATGTGGAGAGAGAATTTAAGCATTGTTGATTGCAACAATTATGAACGACAAGCAGGGAGCTATTATTATTAACTTGAAATGATGAATGATGGGGATTTTTAATTCGTTGAAGTACTGCAAGTATGTGAAACATGTCTTACGTAGGAGAGAGATATTCTGCAGGTTTTTAGTTGTTGGAAGTGCGCATTGTTGTAATAATGGAGCATGAAAGAAAGTATTTTATATTGGAAAGTGGATTCCAATCGATCATGTTGACGATGGGAATATTTGTAACAGAGTTCATAAGTGGAAAGTTGTTGTTTTTGAATTTTCGTGCCAGGATAAAGGTGAAGCAATATTTTGGGAACTGAATCTTGTGGAGATGTGACGATCTATTCCACATGTGTCTGTATTACAGTATATGAGGAAGCTGTATAAGATAAAGATGCGTTAATCTGATGTTTAAAGGCGACTTTAGAAGGCCATGTATTGACAGAAAACGCACGAATTAGGAAATTGCATTGAAGCTATATTTCATTGCTATTATTATTATTATTTTATATAACGAGAGCTATAATATTAAAGCATGAGCTAGACTTTGTTAAACGGCCATAACTAAAACTAATACGACGAACACAAGCAAGGTAATTTGAGTAGGTGGTTGTCGTTTTTCATAAATTCCTGTTTTTTTTTGTTTTTTTTTCAAAAAGTTCAAGGACGAGTTCTGGCAGTGAAACTCGCAGACAGACAACGCTACGAGTTAGATATTGTAGATAAATTGTAAATAGTTAAAAGAGATTGGACTGATCGTGTAAATACTGTTATAGAGATAGAATGGAGCCTCGTGATGTATAGAGTAATTGTATTTAGTTATGACAACTATCACCGCCACTAGAATGCGCTGGTATGGACACGCTACTAGTGGTATTTGAATTATGACACACTTGTCTATACATTTCTAGTCAAAAAAGTATTTACTACCAATAATTTATCTGTACGGAGACGCTTCAAGATAGAAAGATATCATCCTACACTGATCTAAAATCTGCTTTTCATATGTCTATCATAAAACCGTGTTTCTTGCTTGGAAATGTCGGAGAATATTCTGAAGTGTTTGTCCTGAATTCCTTTGTGAGTATAAAAATAAAGACAGCCTTGAAGCCATTCTACAGTGTTGCCATATTAACAATTAATATTGTGTCTTTCAGTCGGTCAACCTAAGAATCATTCCAATTACTGTAAAATGTGAAAAGAAACTGAAATAAATTACAAAGGATTAAGATTTATATATATTATTGAGGACTATTGAAGAAGAAAACTAAGAGAAGACATGCTTTTGCTCGTCAAGGGAGCATCATCAGATCCAAATATACAAGACAAATAGCTCTACAAAACACCATCAAACATGCAGTGACTGTCCTCTCTAAACAAAATACAAGAAAACCGGTTAGGAAACGTAGTGAGTGTGGTAACTATTACTCAAACATATTAAGGCATTAAGCTGAAAAAAGAACAATTCATTTTAGTATCGCAAAACTTAGATATGACTATACCATCAACGAATATTGTATTGTTCCCACAAACTAATCTATCTTCGTAGATTATAAATTCTCGCCGCTATGGATTAGCCCTTATGGTGCCGATATCTGATAAAAATGCCACTGGCCGATCTATGTTATTTTTTTGTTTTATTTCCAAACACACGGCGATTTTATCTATTGTAACGAACACAACGCGGGAACCATTCCTTATCTCGAAAAGTTTAAGTTCCATGAATAACTGCATTTATAATAGGTATTCTTTGAACATGCTGCAGTCACCTGATTTCCCGTGTGCGTTATCTTCTGAAGTATATGAGCTTATTAATATACTTGGTGATAGATGTGGCTAGCTCCTTCAGCGAAGGGGACATAAATATGTTTTAGTGCTAAGTGAAGTGTGTGAATTTTCTATTGATGGTGACGGCTTTGATTTTACTGACGAAAATCCTCCTAATGTCAGACGACTGTAAACGTATATCATTGTAGAAATTGATCGTACTCAATACCTATTTGATAGAATTACTCTATGCTTGCGATATTTATAAACAATTAAATAAATATTAACATTTGAACCCGCGCATTGAATAAGGGACTCCGCGGCACCTTGGTCTGTTTTGAGATTATGATGGAAATAGGTTCCTGGTCGCATGTAGCATGAAATGACGTGTTAAACGTGCACCCAAGTGCCTCCTATGGGTAGATATTTGCAATTGAAATGCCACGTGCGAGGAAGAAGTACTCTGGTATTCCAAGATGCAGGGCGTCGGGAAGTTGGAGACCTCTCCGTCAGCTAGCAAACGTGACAATATCGACCGTAGACGTAAATGCAACATGCAAAAGTGGAAAGATTTCAATAGAAAGATGTTGAATGATGCTGGGGAAGCATATAAAAATCGTCATGGACGTATAAAAGAAATGAGTAGAAAAAGGACCTCCGTGTTTTCACCTGCATGCCAGAATTTGTTATTAATAGGTCTGAATTTTGGAATTAGACATTTGAATATATCCCTGTTAATAATGTAGAGATTAAGTTTTTATTTAGGGAGTTGCCGTCATCGCTGTCATCAGCCCCGTGTACTTGAGTGTGTGAGCTGTCTTATAATCTGCGTTTTTGTGGTGATTACTAGGGTGTGTACGTGTTTGCGGGGCTAAAATTTGTGGGAATGTGAATTTGGTATGTCAGGTAGGCTATCATCCCGATATTTGTTTGGAGTAGAAATGGGAAACTATAGAAGAAAAGGAAGGTACCTGGAATCTACTCCTCGGTTATCCTGACAATTTTAAGTGTACTTTGTTCCAATACTCGTACCAGGATATAAATTCTCAACAGCAAACACGGGGATTTAACCCGAGTCTTCTAAAAAAGGGCGGTTACTACCACTCACAGCTACTGTAGAGAATAAGTGGCTCGTAATGTCTTAGCGTGATATATTCTACGATAATCGATGTCCTGTTTGCCAAAAGGATGAACCCGGAAGGGGGAAGACACCATAGTACAACCTTGTCCCCTCAATTCCTAATTTATATAAATTTATTGTAATATCCTCAGTTCTGTGAGACCTGCACCGTATTTTCCAGGTTCGAACCCCAGCTCTACGATGGAGGATCTTGAATGCTGTTATGAGAATTAAAGCGCAGGGACGCAGGTAGCCAAGGGGTTCTAAAAGTTGCTAGTGCACACGCATTCATCTCCTCCTGACCCTTCAGCGCGCTCTAAATGTTGTGGGGGAATAATCGAGAGAAGGTTTAAAAAAAATTCAAAACACATGTTCTTGTAGAAGTGTGAATGAGACCCAAGTCAGTGTTTGCAGCCCACTAACGTTCTGTGGGTAGAAGAGTGAATAAGACCCAAGTCAGTGTTTGCAGCCCATTAACGTTCTGTGTTCATGTTGGTAGGATAATATTCTACAGTTGGATGTATGTACACTTCTCTCTGAATGATCACACTGAATAGTGTTTGAAAGTGATATGCTTGATTTTAAGGCACCAAATCATAGTGAAGTAGCATGAATGTTAAAACAGCAAATAAGTGTATTGTTGCCTTACGTAAATTGCATGAGCGGAGTACAGGTTATGATCAGCTGTGACTAAACCAATGAGATGAATTCATGAAGATATCTCATTTCGCCTTCTGTGAGTATTCCTATTAATATTATTTCCGTCAGTGAATACAATGCAGAATAGAAAGAATACTGAAGCATTATCAAATTCTCGGACGAAGACAGTTAAGTTTACATGATACAAACCGATAAATTGCTGTTAAGTGGTGTAACGACCTCTGTGGGTTGGGGCTGTAGAATAGACACACGGTATTCCCTACCTGTCGTAAAAGGCGACTAAAAGGGGACCGAGTAGCCGCCGGTATAAGTGGCTCCCCTCTTTCGCAAATTGCAGATAGGGTCAGGGCACTCTTTTGTCCTTGGAGTGAGAAATCGCTCCTTAAGGTGGATGAACCAGCAGGATTTGGTCAACAGCATAAGAATGGAGAAGGCAACGGGAACCCACTCCATTAAAGACCTTTATGTGTATCCCAAGAAAACCTATGATGAGTCCAAAGACAAATGTTAGTGAAGTTGGCAACTGCGGGATCATACCTCAAAGGAATGATGTCGGGCCCGGCAGGAGAGGAAATGGGGCCTCTCAGGTCGTTATCCGGAGAAATCCCTATTTTTAAAATTGGAACATGGAATGATCGAACTATGTTACAAGCTGGGAAACTAGAGAACTTGAAAAGAGAAATAGACCGACATAAATTAGATATTTTAGGATTAGCTGAAACACGTTGGAGAGAAGAAGGAGAGTTCACAAGCGGAGACTACAAAGTCTTGCATTCCGGAAGTGAGAATGGTCAAGGCGGTGTAGGTTTGGTACTAAATGCTAACTCTTCCAGAGCCCTACTGGATGTTGAAGCTATTGGAAACAGAATTATCATAGCACGTTTTCTGGCAACACCCGTAAATTTAGTTGTGGTGCAGGTATATATGCCTACGTCCAGCAGTGATGATGATGAGGTTGAAGAAATGTATGAGAAGCTGGAAGAATTACTGCGTAAGACAAAGGCTAGCGAGAACATTATTATAATGGGAGACTGGAATGCAGTGATTGGTGAGGGAAAAGAAGGATTTGCAGTAGGAGGGTATGGTCTTGGTAGAAGAAATTCACGTAGTCAACGTCTTCTCGAATTCTGTGAACAAGAGAGGCTCGTTATAAGTAACACTTGGTTTACCTCACCAAAGAGGCGGAGATATACTTGGAAAAAGCCAGGTGATGATCAACGTTACCAGATTGACTATATTCTTGTCAAGGAAAGATACAAAAATCAAGTGAAGAAATCCATGGTATATCCGGGCGCTGACATCTGTTCTGATCATTCTCTACTAGTAATGAGTACGGAACTGAAATTTAAACGCAGGATTCAGGGAAAACCAACAAAGAAGTGGAATCTTGAAGCATTTAAAAGCGAGCGGACTAAAAAGCAATATCAGGAAGCCACTGATGACAACATATCATCATATGCAAACAACTCACAAACTGTTGATCATTTATGGTCAATAGCCAAATTCTCCATCGAAAAGGCTGCTGAAGACTATGTGGGATTTGTGGAAAGAGTGAATCGCAAACCATGGATCACACAGGACATTCTCTTAAAGATGGATGAAAGAAGAAAATTTAAAAACGACTCTTCAGAAGTAGGCAGAAATAACTACCGAATGCTAAAGAACCAGATTGATCGACTCTGTCGGGAGAAGAAAATGGAGTGGTGGCAGTCAAAATGCGAAGAGATCGAATTTCTGCAAAAACAAGGAAGAACAGATTTGGCCTACCAAAAGATCAGGGAAACTACTAAGAAACAAAAAGGATTCCGCACTAGACAGTTCCGTGATACACATGGGAATCCTATATCAGACCTGAATTACAAGAAGGAACACTGGAGGATGTATGTTGAAGATCTATACGCAGAACCAGTTCCATTCCTTTTGCCAACACGTGGCGAGGAAGACAGGCCAATTGCAGAAGATAGAATTATTAGATCAGAGTTCGATGAAGCTCTAAAATCAATATCCATGGGTAAAACACCCGGTATTAACAATGTTCCTGCCGAACTAATCAAGAATAGTGGGGATAGTACACTTGAATGGATATTCAAATTGGTAGCAAGAATTTTCGAAGAAGGTAAATGGCCTCAGGAGTTTTACACCAGCGTCATCATTCCAATTCCAAAGAAGAATGTACCAGTTGAATGTAGTGACTATCGGACCATTAGTCTCATCCCTCATGCATCAAAGATACTTCTGCAGATTTTAAGGAAAAGGATGGAAATATACATCGAACAGTATCTAGACAACTCTCAATTTGGCTTTCGAAAGAATATGTCTACACGTGATGCTATCGGGTCCTTGCGATGTCTTGGAGAAAAGATGTTAAGTGTAAACAGAAACCTTTACGTGTGATTTGTGGACTTCGAAAAAGCATTTGATAAAGTCAGCTGGCACAAGCTGTTTCCTCTTCTGAAACAAATAGGTTGTCCCCATCGATTAATCAGATTAATATTTGATCTGTATATAAATCAAACTGCTGTTGTTCGGCTTGGAAGTGACGTATCAGAACCCGCTAAGATCCGCAAAGGTGTGCGACAAGGGTATTTGCTGTCCCCTGGACTGTTCAATGCCTTCGCTGAAGCTATAACTAAATGGGCTTTTAAAGGTTCTAATATGGGAGTGAAAGTTGGTGGAAGACTTATCCAGAATATTAAATTTGCTGATGATCTGGCATTACTTTCAGTAAATCCGCATACATTAACAAACATGTTGCAATGTTTAAATGATACAGCTACAGAATATGGAATGAAAATCAATTTTAAGAAGACCAAGATTCTGGTGATAAGTAAGCATCAACACGAACTAAATATTACCATAAATAAAGAACCAGTACAACAGATCAATCGTTTTAAATATCTTGGCCAGATCTTCACAGAAGACCTACGATGTGAAGTTGAAATCAGGAGCCGTATAGCCATGGCCAAGCAGGCATTCCGTGAAAAGCATTCTCTAATTTGTCAACGCTCGATGTCCCTCAGCCTTAGAAAACAACTGGTTAAGACCTACATATGGCCAGTTGCAATGTACTGCAGTGAGACCTGGTCAATGAATAGAGGTGACATTAAACGACTAGAAGCGTTTGAGATGTGGTGTTGGCGCCGAATGGAAAAGATCAGCTGGGTAGAGAAAATGACCAACATAAAGGTGCTGGATCGAATAAAGGAAAAACGGCAAATGATCCGCCAGATATATAGAAGGAGATCCACCTGGCTTGGCCACAGGTTACGACATGGTGGCCTGATGATCGACATTCTAGAAGGCAAAATACCCGGAAAACGTCCTCGCGGGAGGCCACGGAACACTTTCATGAGATCTTTCCTACATAACTCTGGCCTACGAAATTATGAAATGGTCAAAAGGACAGCACAAGACCGAACAACGTGGAGAAGACTCATTGTAGGGGCAGACCAGTCGCTTGACTGAAAAGCATGATGATGATGATGATGATGTGTAGAAGTGTGAATGAGACCGAAGTCTGTGTTTGCAGCCTAGTAACGTTCTGTGTGTAGAAGTCTGAATGAGACCCAAGTCTGTGCTTGCAGCCCAGTAACGTTCTGTGTGTAGAATTGTGAATGAGATCCAAGTCAGTGTTTGCAGCCCTGTAACGTTCTGTGGGTAGAAGTGTGAATGAGACCCAAGTCTGTGATTGCAGCCCAGTAACGTTCTGTGTGTAGAAGTGTGAATGAGACCCAAGTCTGTGTTTGCAGCCCAGTAACGTTCTGTGTGTAGAAGTGTGAATGAGACCCAAGTCAGTGTTTGCAGCCCAGTAACGTTCTGTGTGTAGAAGTGTGAATGAGACCCAAGTCTGTGTTTGCAGCCCAGTAACGTTCTGTGTGTAGAAGTGTGAATGAGACCCAAGTCTGTGTTTGCAGCCCAGTAACGTTCTGTGTGTAGAAGTGTGAATGATACCCAAGTTTGTGTTTACAGCCCAGTAACGTTCTGTGTGTAGAAGTGTGCATGAGATCCAAGTCAGTGTTTGCAGCCCACTAACGTTCTGTGTGTAGAAGTGTGAATGAGACCCTAGTCTGTGTTTGCAGCCCGCTAACGTTCTGTGTGTAGAAGTGTGAATGAGCCCCAAGTCTGTGTTTGCAGCCTACTAACGTTCTGTGTGTAGAAGTGTGAATGAGACCCTCTGCAAATGTAACTTTTCACATCATTCGGTGTTGTCATAGGTTTCATTATCGCCACGCTTATAAGGAAGACGTCATTTGAATGTGGTAACCTGTTGAAATCCCACCTAGCTCATTATCTGATGCCCAAAGGATTCACTCTTTCCAAATTATGTTTGTCAATCTTCACACTTCCTAAATCATGTCAGTAATATGATTGTGTTTCTTCCCACCCAGAAGACAAAAACCACTATAGGATTGTTACAATAGGTGTGGAAAGAAAGAGAACTACATTTTAGTTGTTCCCCAAGAGTAACTTGAGCGTCCCCTCCGTACCCCTCGGTAGCATTCTGGGCTTCTATGCCCAAGATCGTGGTCTCTAACCCGGCCGAAGTCGTCAGATTTTTTAAGAGCGTTAAAATTCCCTCATTACGCCCTCATTTGGAGGGGAAGTAAAATCGGCGGTCTAATGTCAGATTTATGGCATGTAAAAAAACTTTCCACTAACTACATTTGTGTGAAGTCAAATTTGTAGGTTAGTTTTGATTAACGCTCTGCAGTTCCAACGTTCGTAGCCAGGTGCCAGTTGCAGTGGCATCTAATTGCCAATTTTGCGGCAAGGTGTCTTTGACGGTAGCTTTCATAGCAAAAGTTCGAACTACTTGAAATTGATGGTCTGCAGTCCTTACTTAAATTAAAACAGATAACACACACAAATAGAGCCATCACAATTAACAGCGGTTGTCAGACAGGTTCTACACACACCCCAATACACGGGGCAATATGACCGTGTTGTCACAGCACCTAAACAGAGGGACCATCCAAGCAGTGTTTTGTCCGCCTCGTTCCGTAGTGGCTAGCATTCTTGGCTGTCACCCTGGAGGTCAGAGTTTGATCCTCGGCTCTGTCAAGAAATTTAATTCTGGTCTGAGGGCTAAAACGGAGTACACTCAATATCTTGAGGCAGAGTTGAGAAGTGACGTGTTCAATTTCCATCCCAGTAATCCTGGACGCAGTTTTCCGTGACTTCCCACTTCTACTCCATGAAAATGCTAGGATGGTACCTAACATAAGGCCACAGCCGCTTCCTACCCAATTCGTACCTCAGTAACAGATACCCATACTAGTACTAATATCACAGTGACACAGGCTATCAGACAAATTTTACACATACCCAAATACACGTGGCTACACGACCGCAAAGTCGCCAAGCCTTTAAAAGAATCAACAACAACTACAACAACAAAGATCAGTGTGTGTATTAATATAGCTATTACCATACGTTGAATGGAATAAGGACTCCAGTCACAAGAAATGCATGCTGTTAACGAGTGGCCTCCGAGACAACAAAACCTGTTACAGGGGCCCTTCCTCCTATTTTATAGAGAAAAATATGCCTATATCTATGTGCAGTTGTCACTGAAACACCACACAAGTAAACTACAATGTTTATATGATATTAGGGATCACTCGTATAAAATTTGGACGAAATTCACTTACTAGCGCGCTTTCAAACAACCGAAAACGTACTTTACACAAAACTACTAAAATGGCACGGAGTCCCTTATTCGTTGCGCGGGTTCATTTCTTTCACAAAAGATACTATTTAGATTGTGTAGGCTGTCATATTTATATTAAGATTTCCAATTATTTCCTTTCTCACAGGATTATTTTTACAGATTTTATTAATCCCCAAATGAAGGAAATTGTAATTATTTAGCTTCAAGTTTCTGAATTGTTTGTTCACCTGCTAGAGAAAAAAAATCAACACAATATCTTAAAATATAGGTGGGAGATAATTTGTAACACTTGTATTGGTAATTTTAGCATATTCACTTGGCAACAAAAGGGATAAGATGTCTCTCATCAAATCTGCTACTCAGGTATGGGTAAAGGTTTATCTTCAAATGTCCCAACAAATTGGGTTTGCCATATTCTACTTTGTCTTCTCACGACTATGGGTTAACATGTGTTTCTTCAAAGCTTGCCTGCGGGTAAATTTGGCTCCGCATGTGCTACACAAGAAGGGCTTCTCCCCAGTGTGGATTAACATGTGTCTCTTCAAAATTCTATTCAGACTAAATTTGACCCCGCATGTGCTACATGAGTATCGCTTCTCCCCAGTATGGCTTAACATGTGTGTCTTCAAGCTACCATTGAGACAAAATTTGGCTTCGCATGTGCTACACGAGAAGGGATTCTAACCAGTATGAGTTCAAATTACCACTTTGAGTAAATTTGGCTTCTCAAGTGCTACACGAGAAGGGCCTCTCAACAGTATGGGTCAACATGTGTCTCTTCAAAGTACCCTTCCGATTAAATTTGGCTTCGCATATGCTACACGAGAAGGGCTTCTCACTAGTATGGATTAACATGTGTGACTTCAAACTACCATTACGACTAAATTTGGCTTCACATGTGCCACACGAAAAGGGCTTCTCCGCAGTATGGGTTAACATGTGTCTCTTCAAACTATTATTCAGCAAAAATTTGGCTTCGCATGTGCTACACGAGAAGGGCTTCTCACCAGTATGGCTTGACATGTGTGATTTCAAAATAAATTTCCGATTAAATTTGGCTCCGCATGTGCTACACGAGAAGGGCTTCTCACCAGTATGGGTTAACATGTGTGACTTCAAACTCCCATAACGAGTAAATTTGGCTTCGCAAGTGCTACAGGAGAAGGGCTTATCACAAGAATGGATTAACATGTGACTCTTCAAGCTATCAATCCGACTAAATTTTACTTCGCATATGCTACACGGGAAGGGCTTCTCAACAGTATGTGGTGACGTGTGTGTCTTCAAATAAGCTTTGTGAGTAAAATTAGTTTCGCATGTGCCACACGTGTATGGTTTCCTCCCTGTAAGGGTAAACATGTGTTTCTTCATAAGAGCATTGTGAGTAAATTTGGTTTCGCATGTTCTACACGAGTAACGCTTCTTTCCAGTATGGGTTAACAGCTTGGACGACAAATTTTCTTGATTTGCAATATTTCTTTCAGATACAGTGCTGGTATTCTGTCCTCTGGTATTACATAATGCGTATATATTCCTTACAGCAGGATCCGAAGTATCAGCCAATCCAAGCCTGAAATCATTGGTATTAATACAATCCAGTGCGCTCATAATTATTTTGAATTATCTGAGAATGGCGAATAATACTTTCAAAATACAGAGATCTAACTTATGAAATGATAACTGGACCAACATTCATTAATATCACTACCAGGAATACTGTCCTTATTAAATACGTCGAACTGATCTCAGTTTTAATATTCAGTGCTATGTTTTTCATACAGTCTGAATATTTTCAAATACTTATATACAAAGCAAACAAAATGATGCGTCACATCGGAGTATTTGGAGTCATAGGTTTCCTTGATAAATATGAAATCCGTATCTAGTTCAAAAGTTCTGATTATTAATGGAAATGGCAAATTATTTCCAGACACATTCTGTTTGCCAAAAGTCAACTTTGCCCTTGATCAGTTATATAATTGGAATTATTCAATGGTTACGGAAATTGTGTGCTAATTCATACTAGCAGTGAATGTGTTCAACTTATTTTACACCACATTGTGCCGCTTTAACAACATGGATGTTCGGGGATATGACTATTTAATATAATCTGTATAACTGAAATCCATCTGACTTAGGAAGTGCGTGCTCGTACAGATGACAGAATAATCCATATTATATTCCCTACAGAATAGCCATGCTGGCATTTGGATTAAGGTGGGAATTTTGGATATGCGAATCATGTGATTTCCAAACCATATGGACTATTATGCTTTACTCTTGAATACATCGCGGATGAATGGTTAATTAGGGCTACATAAATTATGTGGAGTTGAGTGATTAGCTTTAGGTCCAAGAAAATATCAAATACTATTTATAACGGTGGCTTGTTATAATATACAGAAAGTGGTAACTCGTCAACATTAACCACTCCACATAGTGAACATTTATCCAACTCTTGGCTCACCACAATGTGACTCCCGTATGACCACGTACTGTAGCTGGGAACATAAAATAAGCAATTTTCCCCCCCAACGATTCAATATCTCGACCTCCTATTTAGACGTCAACAAATACACACTTTGTACACTGTTATTCTAAATTAATAATCGATGTTACATTCTATGTTTCAAAATATCTGACATAAGTATCTCAGAGGTTTGTCAAACCCGGCACAATATCCTAAAAGTGATGAAATAGAGTATGAGATATGACTTCTAGCACAAATCGATGCATTTGCTTAAATAAATCCGTAAACGCGCGTGCAAGAGTGGCTGAGCTTTCGCACGGGCGGCGTATATGTTGAGTGACGTCACTTATTCTTGAGGTTACCATTCTATCTCCGCTGAACCCACACACCCTGCATCCGAAGGAATTCGTTCAAAATAAAATATTCTTGGTTATCCCTTAGAGTTCATGTCCTCGACCCGTCCTTCCATAAATACTGTAAGGTTTCAATTCAAGTAGCCGTAGTATGTGCCATACTAAGCTATCTCTTTTATGCATAACCACTCGTCAGAATCATTTACCGTCCCCCACTCGTCCTAATACCCTTCATAAATCATCACTATTTTCCTAGAACACCAAAATAAAATATTTCTATTTTTATATATTCTGTAGCAAAAACAATCCAAGTTTCGCATCCATATAGCTCCAAGCTCCAGGCAATGTCTTCAAAAATGACTTTGTAATACCTAGATCGATATTTCATTTAAACAGATGTCAACCCAATCTTTATATCGTATGTCTTTCTCCATTCTGTGCCCAGGTTGGAGTCACCAACGTCTCTTAGTGTTTCAACAGCCAATCGATTTCAATATTTTTATTTTAAATCACCCTGCTGCATTCCGTTTATTCGGTTTCAAATACAATGCTTTTATTATGAAATATTTCCTCAACACCTCGTACACACCGTTTAGAAACATGATCAAATCCTCTGGCGATGAGGCTAAGATGAAATTGCCATTAGTACGTCTCCGAATCGAAATTACTTATCTTCGTCCTCAATTCTACTTTAAATTTCTTTGGCATTTCGCGTCGTTACTTCCCATGTCTAGAGATTGCAAAGCACGAATGATAAAATGCATTCTTACCTTATATCATTCTAAATACCAGTCTCTCTCTCATGTCTAGCGAATCTACTAAACACCAGCTGGTTGTAGACGCACTCAGAATCCTGAATTGTATTCCGAAACTTTTCAAACTGTCAAACAATATCTCCAATCAACATTATACACAGCTTTATTTACATTATGCCACGAACGTTTTCCTCTCGATCTTTATTCTACCAAGAACAGTCTAATACTTAATACAACTACCCTTGTTCCTCAGATTCTTATTCACTGAACTTGTCTTTACGTAACTCGGCAGTCATCCCATCCATTTGTTTCATCATCATCAGCTTCTAAAGGCTTGTCGTTGCAGCCATTTCTTACGGTCTTCATCAGTCCTCTTCATATTGACATACGCGTCATATTCCATCTCCTTGACAATGTTCTTGAGATACGATTGCCTTGGTCGTCCCCTTAGATTTTTTCCCCAAAGTTTTTCCTTCTAAAATTACCTGGAAGAGAGTATCATGCCTGAGTATGCGTCCCTTGGATTTTCCTTTCCTTTTCTTGATGGTGTTCAATAGGCATCGATTCTCCTGAATTTGGTTCAGAACAAGCTCATTTGTCTTTCTTTCCATCCGGCTTGTTCGGGTCATTCGTCTCCAAAACCACATTTCAGCTGCCTCAAGTTTTGATTCTTCTCTTTTCCCAAGTGTCCATGTTTCACAACCATAGGTCAACACACTCCAAACAAAGGTCTTGAGAAATGACTTCCTTATCTTCAAGTTGAGGTGGCCATTGAGCAGCAAATTCTTCTTATTTTGAAAGGCTTTTTTTCGAAAACGCTATTCTTTTCTTAATTTCCGAGATTCATCTATTGTCATAATTAATCACACTTCCCAAATAGCAAAATTCGTTACTTGTTCAAAGGCACTATAATTTAACATTATATATGCTAAAATTGGTTGCTTCTTTTTATCAACTACCATTAATTATGTCTTCCGAGAATTAACTCTTAGCCCGAATTTTCCTAAGGATTTCTGAAAAACTTTTAACATTCTATTCATTTTACATGCGGAGTTTGCTAAAAGTGCAATATCATCTGCAAAGCGAATGCTATGAACCTGTAATCCTTTCAATTTTAATCCTTTTGTTTTCTCTTTTAATGTATTTACTGCAGCTTCTATATAGATATTAAAAAGATATGCTGATAGAGTACAACCCTGCCTTACACCTCTTTTTATTTTGCATCTCTTTTATTACCATTAACTGTTATTTCGGTAGTTTGATTCAGAGAAAGGCGCCGGTCTTTCCAGTCAATCCCGACTTTGGCAAACGGGTATAAGAAATAAGGTTTTCTAATTGACATTATCAAATACATTTTCTATATCAATGAATAAAATATAGGTCTTTCAATTAACTTCAAGTCTTCTTTCTCAAATCTGACGTAATGCTAGGATAGCCTCCCTAGTCCCTTTCCTTGTTCTAAATCCATATTGATCACTATCCAGATCTGCAGCAAAACTAAGATCACGCAATAACATCTTTCAGAAGTTATGTGGAAGCACATGGGGAGCTACAACAACAACATTAAGATCTTCTGCTTTAGGACTTGTCTATTCAGCTGCTGAATACTGTGCTCCGGTGTGGCTTAACAGTCCACATGTGAAGCAGATTGATGTCCAATTGAATTCGGCGATGAGAATAATATCAAGTTGCATCAGGACCACTCCTCTGCACTGGCTTTCACCTATAAGTCATATTGCACCACCTAACTTACGTAGACAGAACTCTCTGTTGAGAAAATATCAAAAGATAATTTCCACTACAAAGCTTTCTATTCATTGTGACATACCTACAGTAAAGATAAGTCGCTTGAAATCTCGCCGACCACCCATCCTAACAGCGGAATATCTACAATTAAATACTTTTCAGATTGACAACAAGTGGTCTGACGTATGGAATAATTTATTCCATGAGAAATATGGACACTTCATTGATCCTATCAAGAAACCAGCTGGCATGGAACTACCACGCCATACATGGAAATCACTCAACAGGATTCGAACGGGACATGGGGTCTGCGCAGACAGCTTATTCAAGTGGAATAAGGCTTCCTCACCTCAGTGCGACTGTGGTTTTGAAAGACAGACCATCCAACATATCGTGGAGGACTGCAGCCTTCGAGCCTATAATGGGAACCTGAAAGACCTTCATGATGCAACGCAGCCTGCTCTAGATTGGATTTCAAATTTAAATCTTACCTTGTAAATCTGAACATTTTATCTATTGAATATGTGTCTCCTCATTCAAAATGTATTTTAATACTAGCTGAAGTACCCGTGCTTCGCTGCGCGTCATAAATAAATTAAAATGTGAGGGTGACAGTTAAAACAGGGGACATGCGAGGTGCTGCGCAGAGGAAGATTAAGGATGGAGCATTTTGTCCAAACTACACCGCTCGGCGTTGACCGTGTTTTATAGCACAAATTTAGGTTTTACTCGCTAACCGTTGGAGATACCTTTCGGATAGAAAATGTAATTTTAAACCTCGTATATGCCATCAAAAGTTTGCTATTTCTTAGCGTTCTCTTTTTATTTGAAATGGAAATATGAAAGTTTGAAACCAAAGGGTGTAGTGATGTCACTAAAATGGTCGCCATCTTTAAATAGTGCAAAGTATTGAAATCAAAAGTAACCTACATAACCGGGTAAATCAGCTACTTCCATGTAAAATTCATGTAAATCCCAGTGGTACTTGCGTGATTGAGTAATACACAGACACACACCATCTCATTTTTAGCCTCGCTTCGCTCGCGTCATAGTCGTGTCATATTGTTATTCAATGAAATGCATGTTTAACCCCGTTAACACCCCTTTAGAACCTGAATACCCAAAAATCCATCCTTAGTAAACGTTTTCGACACACAACAAACATATCCCCAAAATATCATTCTTCTAACATTAAAAGTTTTGGTTGGTCGATGAGAGTGAACATCCAAAAATCCTTCCTTAGTGGACGTTTTTCTTCCAGAATTTCACCACTCCCCATAGGCCCCTTAAATTGCATTTATGAAAAAACGGTCGAACACCTATTTATTTTATTTATTTATTTATTTATTTTTAAGCTGATTGATTTCCTCAGAGTTTCAAACTCCTCGCTTTTGTCGTTTAAGAGATACACGCTCCGTTAGGAATCTTTCAACCCCCACTTTTCATCCCTTTCACCTCATAATATACACTAGATCGAAAAACCATTAGACATGTGTCAGCTTATTTTTAATGATTAGTATATGTGCCAAGTATCACATCCCCAAATGAAACCACTCGTGAGATATTGTTATTCAATGAAATGCAAGTTTACCCCCTTAATACCTCTTTAGAACCTGAATATCCAAAACTCTTTCCTTAGTGGACGTTTTCGACATACAACGAACATATCCCCAAAATTTCATGTTTCTAACATCAATAATTTTGGCTGGGCGATGATGAGTGAGTGAGTCAGTCAGGACATTTTCTTTCATTTATTTTTGATAATTTCACCCCTCCCCATGAACCCCTTAAATTGGATTTATGAAACAAACGGTCAAACACCTATTTACTTATTTAAAGCTGTTTTCCCCCTGAGTTTAATGAGTGAGTAAGTGAGTCAATCAGTTAGGACACTTTCTTTCCTGTATTTTTCCCCCAGAATTTCACCCCTCTCCAAGGGCCCCATAAATTGGATTTATGAAAAAACGGTCGAACACCTATTTACTTGTATTTTAAGCTGTTTTTTCCCGCCGAATTTCAAACTTCTCGCCTATGTCGTTTCAGAGATACACGCTCCGTTAAGAATCCCTCAACCCCCAATTTTCACCCCTATCACCTCATAATATACACCACATCGATAAACCCTTAGACATATGTCTGATTATTTTTAATGATTAGTTTATATACCGAATATCACATCCCCAAATAAACAACTCATGAGACATCGTTATTCAATGAAATGCACGTTTACCCCCTTAACACCTCTTTAAAACCCGAATAAACAAAAATCATTCCTTAGTTGACGTTTTCCACATACAGCGAACATATTCCCAAAATGTCATGTTTCCAACTTTAATAGTTTTCGCTGGGCGTGATGAGTGAGTGAGTCAGACAGGAAATTTTCTTTCAATTATTTTTACCAGAATTTCACCCCTCCGCATGGGCCCCTTAAATTGGATTGATGAAAAAACGCATGAACACCTATTAACTTATTTTTAAGCTGTCTTTTTCCCCTGAGTTTGATGATTGAGTTAGTCAGTCAGTTAGGACACTTTCTCTCCTTTTTCCCCCAGAATTTCACCCCACCTCATTGGCCCCTTAAATTAATTTATGAAAAAAAACAGTCGAATACCGATTTACTTACTTTTTAAGCTGATTTTTTTTCGCTGAGTTTCAAATTTCTCGCCTATGTCGTTTAAGAGATAGGCCTACACGCTCCGTTAGGAATCCTTCAACCCCCACTTTTCACCCCTTTCACCTCATAATAATACACCACATCGAAAAACCCTTAGACACATGTCTGCTTATTTTTAATGATTAGTTTATATGTCGAGTATCACATCCACAAATGAAACCACTTGTGAGATTGTTATTCAATGAAATGCAGGTTTAACCCCCTTAAGACCACTTTAGAACCTGAATATCCTAAAAACCTCCCTTAGTGTACGGTTTTGACATACAACGAAAATATCCCCGAAATGTCATGATTCCAACTTTAATACTTTTTGGCTGGGCGATGATGAGTGAGTGAATGAGTCAGGTCATTTTCTTTCAATTTTTTTTCTTCAGAATTTCACCCCTCCCGATGATCCCCTTCAATTTGATTGAAAAAATAAAACTGTCGAAAAGCTATTTACTTACTTTAAAGCAGTTTTTCCCCCTGAGTTTAATGAGTGAGTCAGTCAGTCAATCAGTTAGGACACTTTCTTTCCTGTCTCCCCCCCCCCCAGAATTTCATCCCTCCCCATGGGCCCCTAAATTGGATTTATGAAAAAACGGTCATCACATATTTACTTCTTTTTTATGTTGATTTGTTTTCGCTGAGTTTCAAACTCCTCGCCTATGTCGTTTAAGAGATACACGCTCCGTTAGGAATCTTTCAATCCCCACTTTTCACCCCTTTCACCTCATAATATACACCACATCGAAAAACCCTCAGATACATGTCTTCTTATTTTTAATGATGAGTTTATATGCCGAGTATCACAACCCCCAATGAAACCAATCGGGAGATATTGCTATTCAATGAAATGCAGGTCTACCCCCTTACCACCCCTTTAAAACCTGAATATCCAAAAATCCTCTCTTAGTGGGCTTTTGCGGCCCCTGAGAAAGCTGCATACCAGATTTGATTCCAATCCGTTCGGTGGTTTCTGAGATTTCGTGATGAATAAATGAGTGAGTGATATTTGACAAATATATAGTAGAAAGAAGATAGTGTCAAGTCTTTGTTATGCTAAACTCGGTTGACAGTGCTATGTGAGCACTTGAGTAACTAACGGGATTTCAAGTAAAGATCCTCATTTTCTATACCGATAGTGCAGAGCGCAATTGGCATCTAGTCGGCCGTGTCTCGACTTGAGCTATGTTGCCATGGAAACTATCTGCCTTGCCATTCCTTCATGAGTATATTTTATGATTTGATTAGCCTGTGCTTGAGTGCAAAAGGGCCGAAATCAGAAGAATGAGAAAGACTATCGAAAATTCATGTAGCCAGCGGTTCCTTCTGGGTCCTAAACTATGTGTATGCAAAATATTGTTGAGATTGGTGGAACGGTGTAGATTTGTATACGGAACCAACCCACATACATACATACATACATACATACATACATACATACAGACTTTCACTTTTATATATTAGATTTATTGTTCTTTTAGGCTAAATACTAATGTATATGTTTAACGTGTTCTTTAGCTTGTAATTATGTAACCATGCCATACGCTAAATAAATAACTATCCAGACGTTGTTCAATTTTCTTGCTTAGTCTATCTTTGATGATGTTCAATACAATCTTTGATGCATGCGAAAGAATGGCTAAAGTTCTATAATTAGAACATTCACAAGCATTTCCTTTCTTGGGCAGTGTGATTGTTCGAATTTTAATAAAATCAGGAGGTAAAATTCCGTCTTCATAGCATTTAGTAATGATTTGAAAAAGGTATTCTTTAATGCTTACATCACAACATTTTAAGAGCTCTGCAGGAATGTTATCTACACCAGTTGCTTTATTTCCATTCAGTTTAGGGAGTGCTGCATAAAATTCTGCTTTAGTTATAGTTGGACCTTTATTATCTTCTTCAATTAGTTCTTCATCTTCTATATAAATACTACTGTCAGTAATATCTGGTCCATCATACAAATCTTCAAGGTATTCCTTCCATCGCTCACATACCTTTTCATTTTCAAACAATAGCTTCCCTTTGGAATCCTTAACTACGTTGCTTGTGATGCGTAGGTGATAGTTCAAGATTTCACTTTAAAATAAACTTTGTCAGGTTTGCCATTCTTCAGGTCATACTCAATACAAACGCATACCCGCTGCATCCAATTTTCTTTCTCCTTGCAACATTTCCTTGTTATTTGATTCCTTAGAGACTAATACGCTTGAGTGTCTATATTTCTAAATTTGCTCCTTTATTCAATAAGCTCTAGGATTTCCCGGGTCATCCATTTCTTTTTTTGTTCCAATTTCCCTTTGCCTAGTACCTCCGTTGCAGGTGATTCTAAGCCATTTCTTATATCATCCCGTCCTAAAGTCTCATCCTTAACCTATTATCTAACATCTTTAAATATTTTTACTACATTAGAATCCTGAAGCTTGTTTAACCACCATTTTTTTTTTGTCCAAATGATTCATTCCACTTGAACCTTATATCACATTTAGCTGCAACTAGGATGTGATTACTATCAATTTCCGCCCCAGGGTAACTATGGCTGGCTTTCATTTGGTTACTATCTCTTTGTTTAACTATGATGTAGTAAAATTGCAACCTTCTTCTATCCTCAGGTGCTATCCAGGTGTAACGACTTCTCTTGGGAACTTCGAAACAGGTATAAGTTATTACCATCTCATGTTGCTCACAGAATTCGAGTAATCTTTCTCCTCTCACATTGACATTACCCATGCCAAACTTTCTAGCATACTTAACATTATTTTGAGAGCCAACGGAAGCATTAAAATGACCCATTAAAATAATGTTTGAATTCTCCTTTACTATGTCAAACAATTCTTCTATTTGATTATACATTTCTTCAATTTCTTCATCATCAGCAATTTGTTTATCCTTCTAATAAAAATTAGAAGCGTCAGTCATCACACTCATTGTAGGAAAACCTTCCAATCTGTCAGCTCCTGCTTTCTTCAGTATAGAGACAATGGCATACTGTTCGATAACCCTTCACATACCTGTCAAACATCCAAAGTAATAATAAGCGAAATAAACTGACCAGATCTTCAGCCCCTATGCATCGTAGCAACTCAGTTCGTACATAACCGATGTATGGTGGTCCCTAACTACGTAGCGGCCAACCACTTCTGATTCAAATATTACATATTCTCTTTTATGCTCAGCGGTTTCCCCTCCACTTTCACTTGATTATTCTTGATATTCTTAGCCCTATACAAACGCTCTATGTTTTCATTCTATCAGTATACGTTCTATTCTGTATATATTAAAGGGTTTCACATCAGTCACTAATATTAGAGCACTTAAGCCATCTTTACCCGAAAGAATTCTTAATCTTTTGATAAGCTGTATAAACAATTCCTACTTAAAAACAATTATGTACATTTGGATATTTCTGTAGTTTCATTTCAGGAGCATGTACATCTTGGTCATTTAGCCCCGAGTACTTTGGTTGCGTTTTGTATGTTTGAATATTTATGATAACCTGTGTGTTCTGATGTCCAATTGTGTATTTGGAAACAAGTCTAGGATTGGGAAGGAGACGGGTGTGGCCTGAAGTTAAACACAATCCCCGTGTTGGACTGGAGTAAAAGTAGTAAATCCAAAATGAACAGTTGGAGGATGCCTGGTGAGGAAATCGCGCCCACCTCTTCTCAATTTGGCCTCATGAGGCTGAATGTACCCAGTCCCAGTCCTCAGACCAGAATTAAAATCCTAGGCTGGGCCAACAACCAAATCCAAAACTCCGGGTCGACAGCCAACTAATCTATCCACAACACCATGAGATAGTCATTCTCATATTCATTCGAACCATTTTTCTTAGCTTTATTGTACTTCATCATTATCTCAATTTTCAGACGTTATTTTCTGCTTTCTCTATTTCATGTCATTCACTCTTGTTCATCCATCTTTCATTCATATTGTAGTATATACAGAGCGAACCACAATCTGTACCTTCTACTCATTCATATTGTAGTATATTCTGAGCGAACCAAAATCTGCACCTTCTACTCGTCCTGTATCTTCTTTCCTCTATAACAATGTTCTCATCTACAGATTTCTCTGTCAAAGATTCGAGTTCCTTGCATTGGAGTTCTCATCTACTTCATAACAACCAGATTGTAGGTAGAATTTGTGTTGCCCACAGAGTTCGTTTTGTAATCCCAATTCAGATTTCGGAATCTCTTCTTGATCACAATAAAATCAGTTTATGAACGTCCTATACCTCCTGGTCTCATTCCAGTGTTTATAGTTCTGTTCTGTTTGTTAGAAACGTGTTAGCTATGCCTTATTAGTTATCGGTGCAGAGTTCTACCAGCCTGCTCAATCGTTCGTATATTTCATGCATTCCAAATTTCGCCGCTGTCTTTTCTTCTCTTCCGCTTCTTAACACGGCATTTCAATCTCACTTTTGAACATTTACAATCTGTAGCATTACACCTTCTGTATTTGTTAGTAGAATTTTATAACTTCTTTACTATCTGTTTGATTGGTAGCCTGCTAGACTTATACTGCTCTAATGCACGTAGTTTTCGTTCTAATTTAAACTACAATAAACCTATAATGCTCCTAATGTTCTAACCACTGGCCAAGTTCCCCAGTCAACATGAGACTTATTCTCCATAACCGTTATTTGATTTAGAGCTAAATATCTTCTAGTCTCCTGGCCAGAAGTCCCATTCTTCCTGCCTGCATACGTCACTAATCCAACACAAATCCAACTTCAACCTATCTATTTCCAATTTCATGTTCCTAAACCTTCCTATGGATAATCACAGTTCTAATATCCATGTTTCAACCCGTAGAATGCCAGACACCCCATTTGTCACCTTTGTGATGTTAACCCCCTCTCGAGTAGCCCTCTGCTGGAGATCAGAAACCGTTAGTTTGAGTACGGACACCAACTCGTACCTACCCATGATTAAGGCTGCTGCAATGACAGCCAAAACGTCGGGAAATAATAACCTATATGCGACGCGGCTCAATCCTGTAAGCCAAGATGATAAACTAGACACCGGCCGCGAAAGTCTACGATCTAAATATATACGCCTCTACTGGGAGGAAACTCACTCCTACAGCTGGAAATTGGACATTCTACGCCAGAAACGATCGCGCTTGCTGAGCTCACTTGCCTTTTTGAAACGCTGCAGAGACTACGACATTTCACTTAAGTTTATCAAGGTAAAACATCATATTTCTTCGCCTGCAGCGAGGAGAATCTTACTCCGAACTGAAAGTGCCCTATTACATGAACGAATCCGGAACTGCCGCCGTGAACTAGATATGGTGACGCGAGAACTATATGACATACAGTTCAAGCTAATGCTACGACTGTCTCCTGACGATTGGACGATATTGGATAACATAACCGCAAGGCAAGCAGATTCCATAATACAAAAAACAACAGCTACACATATAAAGAAATTTGACTTTCTGCAATAAAGGCAGAAACCAACTTCAACGTACGCACTAGATAGGAAGCGCATAGTGATCAACATGTCATCCCTGCCACTGAACGAGCCAAGTAAGGACCTGTTAGCCGAAGGACTTAATTACGCAATCACGCCGAGACGCCCTCATACGAAAGATCTTATCTGCGGGGTAGAAGCTTCTATCCGTCATCTACCAGCCTTAGAAGCAGAAGAAATTAGAGCAGAGGCCTCTCAGATCATCAAACATGCCAGGCCCGTTTCAAGCAACATCAGCAGTGAAGAACGTCAGGCCCTTAAAGAGCTACGAAGCAATGAAATCATTACGATTTTGCCAGCAGACAAAGGGAATGCTACGGTTGTATTCGACACCCAAGACTATGGGGATAAAGTTCACAGCGTCCTTTCAGACACAGCTTATAAGGCGATCCCGAAGAACTCAATAAGGAAGATAGAACTAACGACGACGCGACTAATTAAGGGGTCATCTATTCCAGAAGAGAAGAGGAAATCCCTAGTACCTTGCTACTCAAGAACTCCCACGTTCTACGGCCTACCTAAAATACACAAGCCCGATGTGCCTCTGAGGCCTATAGTTAGCGCCAGAGCGTCTCCAACTCACCCTCTGGCTAAATATTTGAACCAGGTACTGCAGCCATTATTCCCTACGTCAGCCTCTCACGTGAAAAACTCGCCGCACTTTACAGATATCATAGCGAGTATAAACCTGAGTGACGGTGATCTACTGGCAAGCCTCGAAGTGGAGTCCCTATTTACCAGGGTTCCTGTACCTGACGCCACACAGTCAATCAGGGAAAAACTTACAGCCACAGGAGGTCCAACGGACTTAGTGGATTTAGTTGAATACTGCGTTAACTCCACAGTCTTCGTATTCAATGGGCAGATGTTTCAGCAAACGGAGGGAGTAGTCATGGGTCCCCCCCTCTCTCCACTACTGACTAACGTGTTTATGGTTAACTTCGAAGAAGAAGCGATAAAGGAGAGCCCATTGAAGCCTAAATTTTGGTTCAGATACGTAGACGACGTCTTTTTGATATGGGAACATGGACGCACCACACTTCAGAACTTTCTAGACTTCATGTGCTCCAGACATCCGAGCATCAACTTCACAATGGAAGTAGAAGAAAATAATCAGCTGGCCTTCTTAGACGTCCTGCCCTATAAACGAACAGATAACACGCTCGGACACATGGTCTATAGAAAAGATACTCACACAGATCGGTACCTACATGCTAAGTCAAGTCATCCTCCATCGCAGAAATAAATGGTAGCTAGAACACTCCTCACCAGAGCCAACCACATTTACGATAAGGATAGCATGAATGAAGAGAAGAAACATGTTTGGAAGAACACGCTCCTAGCTAATGGCTACAGCAAAGGACAAATAAATAGGGCCACACGGAAGGTAGAACAAAGCCGAAGAACTGGCAAAAGGAACGAAGATAGGCCCTACCATAAAGCCTCTCTGCCGTACGTACAGGTGTTGACAGATAGAATCGCCAGGCTGCTTAAGAAACACGATGTGACAACTGTGATGCATCCTATAAACAAGCTGACGCAAGTGGTGCGTAAATCAAATTAGATAAAGTTGCCAAACCAGGACGCAGGAGTTTACAAAGTTCCTTGTTCCCGTGGGCAGGTTTACATAGGGCAAACAAAACGACGCGTTTCCATTAGGATTTCAGAGCACATTCGAGACACGAAACTGATAAACTACAGGTCTGCAATAGCTGAACATGCTGAAGTCACGAGACTCGTGATGTAAAATGTCTAGGCATTTATAAGTCGGGGCAAATGTCCAGCATAAATGCCCGGGCAAATGCCCAAAAACCATAAATGCCCAGGCATTTTGGGCATTTACCTCTTTTAAAAACATATTTATAATGCAACGCTTATATAAATATTGTTTTAGACATATACAAATGATTGAAACGATTTCATAAATTCACTGTAGCTCCATTCATTGACATCATATGGTCACGACTCACTACAGATACGTAGAAAAACTCATAAAGTTTTGTTTGGCTGAAGCCGCACTTCAGGTTTCTGCCACCAGAGCGCTCGAGAGCGCAGTGAGACAAAATGGCGACAGGAGTCGAGAAAGCGTTTGTCGTGCTTGAAATGCACTCACATCAGTCAGTCATAACAGTGCAACGACACTTCAGGACGAAGTTCAACAAAGATCCACCAACTGCTAACTCCATTCGGCGATGGTATGCCCAGTTTAAAGCTTCTGGATGCCTCTGTAAGGGGAAATCAACGGGTCGGCCTGCAGTGAGCGAAGAAACGGTTGACCGTGTGCGGGCAAGTTTCACGCGTAGCCCGCGGAAGTCGACAAGATGGCGGCCAGCAGGTGTGTAGCAGTTAGAGTGCTCCAACTTTTCCTCGTGTTCTACCTAATGAAAAGCTCAGTGGGTGCCTCGAAAAAGATCCTCGATCGTACTTTAACAATTGAAGACTCGTGTGTGAACTCGGACCTGAAGGAACACCTCATGGTAGTTTGTAAACTCAATATATCTTCTCTCACATGGTGTGGAAGCGAGGGGCTGATAGTCACGGCAGCAGGCAGAGGGCGCCCAGCACTGCGCGGGGTTGCCAGACCGCCCGCTACATTATTACATCTCGTGGTGCTGTCTGTGGCCCTCAGTGGAGATGTGGAGATGAACCCAGGGCCGAATAAGGTGTGTGTAATTTGTGATTCGAAGGGTCGTGTGAATCAGTTATTTGTGACATGTACATCTTGCCACTCTCAAGCGCACAGAACTTGTGCAAAAATCAGTGCTTCAAAACACAAAATAATCACCTCTGGGAAACAATCGTGGCTGTGTTGGAACTGTTCTTTACCTCAGTTCTCTAACTCATTTTTAATACATCGACACAGAGTGCAAATAGTGTAGATAGTGACGTAACACCCTCGGATGGCAAAGCATTGTCCATTTTTTCCTTCAATGCTCGAAGTGTAACATGTCCCTCCAAACAACCGGACCTGCGTTCTTGTCTCACAGCACTTAATCCGTCAATTGTGTGTTCAGGGGAGACATGGCTGAAAAAATCCACTAACGACCCAGAAATATTTCCGGTAACATACACCATGTTCCGCAAAGATCGAACCTGGACATCAGGGGGAGGGGTACTAATAGCCATGAAACCTGAGTTAAGGCCTGTTCGCCAACGGGAGCTTGAAACTGATGCTGAGGCTGTGTGGGTGGAATTCACGTGTGCGAACAATACATTTCTAATAGGCTCTGTATACCGTGCTCCAAATTCAACTCGGCACATCAATGATGAACTTTTGGAGTCCCTCCGTCGTGTACAATACATCCAGCACAAATACAAGGCCATTTACATAACAGGCGATTTTAATTTAGAAATAGACTGGCAAAACTCTCCTCCCACTCCCAAGGATCCCATTGCTAATGAATTCCTTACCGCATTCTACGATTTATTCCTAGACCAATTGATAACCGAAGCAACTCGAATCACACAAACTACACGCTCCACAATAGACCTACTCCTCACAAGCCTTCCTTCCGCCGTACAGAAAGCTGAAGTCATTCCCGGTTTCAGTGATCACGCAGCCATCTTGACCACATTGCATTACAACAAACCACGCAGCAAGAGCACAGTGAGGACAGTATACAATTACAAAAAGGCAGACTGGAAACTGCTATCATCTTTATTCCTCAAACACCTTCCCACCCCATGTATTCTGGACACCAGCGTCATCAACTCAGTGTGGCACGCCTGGCGAAAAAGTTTCTTTGAATGTGTGGATATAGCTATACCGAAAATAACCATTAGTAGGAAGAAAAATTCTCCTTGGGTGACGAAGGAAGTCATTAAAATGATTAGGAAAGGGAACGTTTTATACAAGAAATGGAAAAGTTGCTCAACTGACATCATCTGGGAAAAATACAAGAACATCAGGAACCAAACAAAGAAATTAATTCGCGAAACATACGACAATTATATTCACAAAATAAGCAGCACCAGTGAAATGTGGAAATTTTTGTCCAGAAGACGCGGCACCGCTGCGCCAGCCTCATTTCACTGTAACGGTACATTCCTCAGTGCACCCCAAGATATTGCAAGCGTTCAGTGACAGTTTCAAGCAGAACTTTTCTAAGCCGGATATGACCATGAACCTGCTTCTGCCAAGGTCATCACTTCCACCCCTCCCACTCTCCAACCAGTACTTCACAACAACTGAGGTGATTCAGAGCCTACGGAAGATTAGACCACATGCGGCGACCGGCCCAGATGATGTTCCCGGACGGATCCTGCTGCAGTGTGCGGAAGCATTAGCGCCCTCTCTGTGTGCGTTATTCAACCTGTCTATCAACCAAGGTTCTGTGCCGTCTGGGTGGAAATGTGCTAACGTGGTGCCAATCCATAAGCAAGGTGACAGAGAGGATGTTTGCAAATTACAGACCGGTGTGTCTAACATCTATAATTTGTAAATGTATGGAGCGGCTAGTAGCAAATAGTGTGCTGGAATTCCTGCGGGAGAACAATCTGCTCGACCCGAATCAGCACGGTTTTCTTCCGGGTCGTTCTTGCACTACTCTATTGACAAAAGTCATTGATGAGTTTCAGTTCTACTTGAATCAGCCAGAAGTGAAACAAGTGGACTGTATTGCACTGGATTGGGCTAAGGTCTTCGATCAAGTGTCTCATGAAAGACTTTTGTTAAAGCTACAGCAGCTTAACATACGGGGTAGCTTACTTGCATGGGTGAGGTCATTCCTAGAGGGTCGAACGCAGTGTGTGGTGTACGGAGGAGCTCGATCGCAGGCTGCTCAAGTTACTTCTGGAGTGATTCAGGGCTCTGTGATCGGACCTCTTCTCTTCACTATATATGTGCTCGATCTTCCTGGCTGTGTCACCTCATCAATGTTACTATATGCAGATGACACCGTGCTATACAGGGGCATTAAATGTGAAGAAGATTCCCTCTGTCTTAAATCAGATCTGGACAACTTATCGCTGTGGTGTTCTGTGAATAATTTAAATATAAATGTACAAAAATGTAAATACATAAGAATAACCAGGTCACAAAAACCCATTGAGAATGAATACAAAATTATGAACAGTGTCATCCCACAGTGCACAAACTTAAAGTTATTAGGGGTAACAATCTCCGACACCCTGAATTGGAACATACAAAGTGAAGAGGCAAGATGTAAGGCCACCAAAGTTCTGGGTTTCTTGTACAGAAACATGAGAGGCTGTAAACCCAGAGCCTTCAGGATGGCTTACACATGCATGGTCCGTCCGATATTAACGTACGGCTTACCTGCTTGGCATCCCACTACAGCGGAAAACATGAACAAGCTCCAGCGTGTACAGCGCCGCGCAGAAAGGCTAATAGCTCGTTATTCCCCTTCCCCTTTGTCAAAATTTCCATCTATAGAGGCAACAGCCAAACAAATTGATCTAATTTTTCGTAAAAAATCCCTTACAGGTTCCATTAATATTGACCCTTTTTGCCGACTGTCATTGGCATATCGCTCAGTTCGGAGAGGACGAGGTGTAACCCTCGTTCCGCCCTTCGCACGTAGCAATGCTTACCTGACAGGTTTCTACGGCCGCACTGCGCGGTTATGGAACGCGCTGCCAGGGGATGCCAAGATCTTGCCTCTTAGGAAATTCAAGCCGTACGTAAAAAGGTACATTGTATAAATAAACGTCTGTATGAGTGATTGATTGTCTCGCTGAATGAATGAGTATCTGAATGGAATGAATGAATGTATGGAGTGATCGAGGCTATGAAAGTGCGTGCGTGAGAGAGTGAGGGAACAGGAAAATGTACTATGTCAATATTCTAAATATGTAAATACTGCAAATATCTTTGTAAAACTTGTAAATATTGTTAAAACAAATGTAGATGTAAGCTGTGCCTGTGAAGCATGAAATATGTATGTGGGGCTTGCCCTTTTTCACTAGGCCTTCCATACTTCGTGTACGATTTATGGTAAATAAATAATAATAATAATAATAATAATAATAATAAAGCAAGCAGGGAGCTAAACGTACCACAGCCGACGGTTTGGAAAATCTTACGGAAAAGGCTAAAGCAGAAGCCTTACCGTTTACAATTGCTACAAGCCCTGACACCCGATGACAAAGTCAAACGCTTTGAATTTTCGGCGCGGTTGCTACAGCTCATGGAAGAGGATGCGTTCTGTGCGAAACTTGTTTTCAGTGATGAAGCAACATTTTTTCTTAATGGTGAAGTGAACAGACACAATGTGCGAATCTGGGCGGTAGAGAATCCTCACGCATTCGTGCAGCACATTCGCAATTCACCAAAAGTTAACGTGTTTTGTGCAATCTCACGGTTTAAAGTTTACGGCCCCTTTTTCTTCTGCGAAAAAAAAAACGTTACAGGACACGTGTATCTGGACATGCTGCAAAATTGGCTCATGCCACAACTGGAGACCGACAGCGCCGACTTCATCTTTCAACAGGATGGTGCTCCACCGCACTTCCTTCATGATGTTCGGCATTTTTTAAACAGGAGATTGGAAAACCGATGGATCGGTCGTGGTGGAGATCATGATCAGCAATTCATGTCATGGCCTCCACGCTCTCCCGACTTAACCCCATGCGATTTCTTTCTGTGGGGTTATGTGAAAGATTCAGTGTTTAAACCTCCTCTACCAAGAAACGTGCCAGAACTGCGAGCTCGCATCAACGATGCTTTCGAACTCATTGATGGGGACATGCTGCGCCGAGTGTGGGAGGAACTTGATTATCGGCTTGATGTCTGCCGAATCACTAAAGGGGCACATATCGAACATTTGTGAATGCCTAAAAAAAACTTTTTGAGTTTTTGTATGTGTGTGCAAAGCATTGTTAAAATATCTCAAATAATAAAGTTATTGTAGAGCTGTGAAATCGCTTCAATCATTTGTAATAACCCTGTATGTATCTACATATATGTACTCTATATATTTATCCATAAAAACAGGAGTTGAGGCCAAAATAGGCTGCGGAAGTTGTTGTAGGAATACAACGAAAGAACTTGATTTTGTTTCTGAGGCTGAGCTTGTGCTTGGTACTGCAGTTTTTTTGTTGAAATCATCCACTTCAATTAGTAAAGGTTCATAAGGGTGTTTTCTTTCGAAAAGGTTTTTCAACCACTGTAACTGTACCTAACAGAAGCACATTTTTAAGATTCTGAGCGCACTTAAAACACTTCTTTATGTGATTTTCCATGTTGTTACAATGTGACTGTTAATAGTCCTTATTACAATATTTAAGAATTTGGGACAAAGAAATTGCAAAAGTAACCTCCGAAAAAAGAAATTCATATAAAAAGTTTCTGTCAAATGGTAAATTAGAAGATAAAATTGAATACCATCATAGGAGAGCAATAGCAAAAAAGAGAAGTTCGAAAGAAACACAGGGAAAGTTGGGAAAACTTTGTCTCGTACCTGGTGACTGGCATAACAACACCACAACAACAAAACTATAAAATTTTCAAAAAACTAAATAGGGAAGTAAAAGAAGATGTAAAAATTAATGCAATATCTCACAAAGAATGGCTTGAGTATTTTCAAAGCCTTTGGTTGAGTCCAAATATTCAACAACTTGTTTATAAGGATCTAACAACACGTCTTCGGAAAATATTAAACTCGAAGAATTAGAAAAGGTCTTGAGGAAACTTCGAAATGGGAAAACACCTGGAGAAGATTCAATAAAGGCAAAAATGTTGAAATATTCAGGCGATGCCTTCAAGAAAAGATTTCTCAGATTATTGAATTTAATCTGGATGGGTAACAGGCCTACAGAAGATTGGCAAAAGGAAATAGTAGTTCCTCTTCCTAAGAAAGGAAATATGAAAGATTTGGAAAATTATAGAAGAATAAGTATACTTAACTCTGGATACAAAATTTTTGCAAACATTGTTGAACAAAAGTTACTGATACATTACTCTGAGGTAATAATAATAATATCGTATGGCCTCGGGTGCAGGGTGCAAGCTTTGTTATTTGACACCCAGAGGGTAGCTTGCATGTCCAATTTCGGTGTTCCTTGACTATGAAAGTCAAGGAGGTTAGATGTTAAGCTCCTTGAGCACTATAGTGCTTTCTAGTAGAGAAATGTGGAACTTTGTGTTGGCGGAAACTCCCGAGATTAATTTTGCCATTATGAACTCGGCCTACTGAATTCAAATGGATTCTTTGACATGCCAACATCGTATGACATGCGTATCGTATTTTTGCCGCCTTTCAAAAATCACTTACCACGGCCAGGAGCGAACCTGCAATCTTGGGGTTAGTAGACCGACACGATATCCACTCACCCACCGTGGCAAGCTACTCTGAGGTAACAGGGAATGAACAACATGGGTTTAGAAAAGGTCGCACATGTGCAGATGCCTACTTCACCTTAAAAATTTTGATCGAAAAATGCAGGGAGTTCAATTTAGAAACACAAATATCATTTGATGATTTTATGAAAGCCTTTGATTTTGTTGACAGAAACAGACTTATTGGCATATATGCCAGGGATTGTGTCCCCCAACAGTTAATTGATAACATTTACAACATATATAGTGGTACTCTTACTGCAATGCTTGCCACGGTGGGTGAGTGGTTATAGTGTCGGACTACCAACCCCAAGATTGCAGGTTCGCCCCTGGCCATGGTAAGTGATTTTTGAAGGCGACAAAAATCACGATACTCATGTCATACGTTGTTGGCATGTTAAAGAACCCATTTGAATTCAGTAGGCCGTGTTCAATGGCAAAATTAATCTCGGGATTTTCCGCCAACACAAATTCCTCCATTCTCTACTTGAAAGCGCTGTAGTGTCAAGGAGTTTAGATATCTAACCTGCTTGACTTTCATAGCGTTCAAAGGAACGACGAAATTCGACATGCAAGCTACCCTCTGGGTGTCAATTAACAAAGCTTGCACCAGGCACCCGAGGCCATACGATATTATTATTATTACTGCAGTAAGGTTAAGTAATCATAAATCCGAGTGGAAGCCAATCAGCAGAGGGGTAAGACAAGGCTGTGGACTCTCTCCATTGCTATTCATATTCTACATGAATGCTATAATAAAGGAATGGAGGTGTGAAAGACATGGTTCAATACCTATCAGCAGGCATCTAAAAAATTTAGATGCTATATTATTTGCTGATGATGTTGCATTGGTAGCAGCATCTGAAGATGATCTGCAGTGGTCAGTAGTCAACCTCCAGAAAGTGGCATCAAAATTCAGCACGTGCATTTCTACTAAAGTAATGAATGGCCTTTAAGGGTAAGGACCCTATCCCCAGTAAAATTTGTCTGGATGGTAAAATTTTGGAAAGAGTGAACGAATTCAAGTATTTAAGATATCATTTATCTTTTCAAGAAGAACGAGACATAGCTGCAAAAATAACTAATTATACCAGAACAACAGGAATCATCAATCACGTCGTGAAGCCATCTCTTGTCCAAAGGCATACACGCTTGCGTTTGTATAACACATTAGCCAGATCAACCCTATGCTATGGCAGCGAGGCATGGACATTAAGATCTCAGGACATCTCCAGACTCACAGCACGCGAAATGACCTTTATGGGCCGAACAGCAGGCTATACTAAATGGGATCATAAGAGAAACGAGGATGTGCTGAAGGAACTAAAAGTGAAACCAATCACTACATACATTTGTGACTACCAAGAGAACTGGAAGCCTCATGTCCAAAGGATGGAACCTGGAAGATTACCAAAGGAGATCCTTCGATACCAGCCACGGGGAAATAGATCTATAGGACATCCGATGAAGAGTTGGAGGGAAAGTGCAAGACCGTAACGGGACATTTGGCCCAATACTTGGAAGGAAGATGAAGATGATGACAATATTTACAACATACTCCTTACCCTTTCAAATTATTAAAGTTCCAAATAGGTCCTTTTTTCCTAAGCATTTTGTAATGATTTAATCTAACACTTAAAAATATAAATAGCCTAAGAAAGAAGTGAGGTTATCTCAGACTCAATCACTCAACAGACAGCTCTACTTCACAACTAACTGGGCTGGGCTGCTGGTGGTAGTATGCCTCCCCAATCTCAAGGCCACAACCACCCTACCCCCACTCCAAGATCATAGCACAATGGCTGCCCAGGGCCTAGCCCATCCAGCCTCCTCCCTCCTCCCAAAGCCACTGTTCACTCCATAATCAAACTCCTACCTAATTTTCCTAAATATAAACGAATAGGCCTGCAGGCTTAACTCAGTAATACAATGTTTTATTCAAACCAGATATACATAATTCTCATTTAGATGTTATTGACGACATTGACACAGAATAACTATATTATTATTAGCAATATTCAGACATTACTAGTTTATCCATGAAATGTACCTTTGATTAATGGTTTTTATTATGTTTTAGATGCTCTAGTAACAATCACAAGTAGTAAAAAGTAAAAAAAAAAGAAGTTTTCTTAAATGCCCAGATTTTGGGCGCTTAAAACTGCTTTGGGCAAATGCCAGGGCAAATGTCCATTTATAGATGTCCTGCCCACTGGGCATTTGCCCGTCCCACATCACTACACGAGACACGCCATCGAATTTGATAAGGTCGAAACTGTTGCTAAAATTCCCAGATATCAAAACAGATTAATTCGAGAGGCAATAGAGGTCGTGAAGCATCCCAATAATTTCAATCGCGAAAATGGTTTCAAACTTAGCAACATTTGGAAAGTTCTCCTAGCGCGCGACTGCCTGGGGCGGGGACCAATCAGCGAGCAGCGTGAAGACAATGCAGGGCAAGCAAGCACATCTGACTGGCAATAACCGTTAGTTTGAGTACCGACACCAACTCCTACCTACCCATGATTAAGGCTGCTGCAATGTCAGCCGAAACGTCGGGAAATAATAACCGATATGCGACGCGGCTCAATCCTGTAAGCCAAGATGATAAACCATATAATATTACATGAAGTATCTGCAAAGCTTCTGTATGAAATATTAAGATACTCTGTCTTCCCAATAATTTAGTCAAAATAATTATATTATATGGTGGCGAATCCACCATTTTGTCCTACTTCCGTCCCTAAAGCCTTAAATCTGTCAGTTTGCCGCAAAACCTGACAGAGCGCGGTGGACGACATACATAGGTGGTTCTAACGGGAGGAGGTACTTGTGAGAAGAAGCTCCGAAAGTTCTCAAGAGATGCCGAAAGAATCTCAAGAAAGTCCCAAAAGCTAATGCTAGGTCTCATAAGGTCTACAAGAAGTATAACACAATTTTCACTCGCCAAATCAATACTTTACTTTACTAAAAATACTCTAGGTACATGTTTCGGAAACTTGACATGTTTCCTTCTTCAGTCCATATGTTGGTGTGAAACATCATATGACATCGAAATCCTAGTGTGGTTTATAACTCATAAGGTCTAGAATTTTGAATCCACCTGGTAAGGCCGAGACTATCCCTCCAAATATGTAACGACGCCACTCAGCAAAGTTCAGTGATGTGTGTACGACGGTAGAGTAAGTCAACAAAGTGGGCTAATGCGAATCAGCGAGTCAGTCAGTGTGGCACAGCAGTTAAGTACACTGTAACCGAAACCATTGGTTACATAGCCCACCCTTTGGTTTCTGTGAGTATGTATTAGCGCCTTGGTATGTGATGTGGGTAAATGAGGTTACCTACCATGGCCACCTACTGATGGAGCACCACAGAGAGTCTAGTGTTTTGTGGTGGTCCAGCAGTGGGTGACAGGTGGCTTTGTTACTATGGTGATGTCATGTTTTATTCAAGATTATGTTATGTTCTGAGGTGTGGCAAAGATAGGTTTTGGATAAATAGATTTTATGCCTAGAGGTATGCTGATGTAGAAAGAGACGTTTAAGAAAAAGTAAGAAGAAAGGAAAGAAGCAGAAGGATATTAAATATTGTGAGGGGCCCTTTCGTCATGAAAGTTGTTGTGGACACTGTACAAGAGATGCAGGTAATGGAAGCTTGCGTACATGTTCACAAACAAGTATTGATAGTTTCGATTGCAAGAGAACAACCAGAAAAAAAGAATTTGTAAGTGGAGAATTTATTTTATTATTATATGTTTGCGATTTAAACCTTTCTTCAGGGTATTTGCATTTGAACTGTGTTATGTATCTAGTATTAGTTATTAATAAATAAGTACTTTGTACATCGCCCCACTACCCTGAGCTTGGATATCATATTTATTACAAACGAGAGAGCGGGGTTCCATGGCTCTAGTGGTCAATCATTATGCGACACAGCTCTGCAAGTTTTCACTGGAGCCAGCTACCGCTCTGTGGAGGTCTCCCGGACTCCTCCCTAAGCTAACCTGCATGTTACCAGCTCTGCAAGTTTTCACTGGAGCCAGCTACCGCTCTGTGGCGGTCTCCCAGACTCTTCCATAAGCTAACCTGCGCGTTACCCGCTCTGCAAGTTTTCACCAGAGCCAGCTACCGCTCTGTGGCAGTCTCCCGGACTCCTCCCTAAGCAAACCTGCGCGTTACCAGCTCTGCAAGTTCTCACCGGAGCAAGCTACCGCTCTGAGGCGGTCTCCCAGACTCCTCCCTAAGCTAACCTGCGCGTTACCAGCTCTGCAAGTTTTCACCGGAGCCAGCTACCGCTCTGTGGCGGTCTCCCGGACTCCTCCCTAAGCAAACCTGCACGTTACCTGCTCTGCAAGTTTTCACCGGAGCCAGCTACCGCTTTGTGGCGGTCTCCCGGACTCCTCCCTAAGCAAACCTGCACGTTACCAGTTCTGCAAATTCTCACCGGAGCCAGCTACCGCTCTGTGGCGGTCTCCCGGACTCCGCCCTAAGCTAACCTGCGCGTTACCTGCTTGCAGACAGGTTTGCACAGGCACAACCCAGGTATTTTCCAGATCTTCTGCCCTCCAGTGTATGCCTCTTCTTGGACTAGGTCTCAAGAACCACAATACCACTCAGCGAGGCCATAACCCAGGTTTTATTTCACATGAGTGCAGCGCCACCGCTACAATCGCAGTCCTCCGCCACACTTGCCGGACACGTCACCCCTACAGCCTTGGTCCCGGGTTATAGGCCCCCCACAGCCACCTCGGTATGGCTCGTGTACCACCACAGTCCTCCACCACACTAGCCGGACACGTCACCACTACAGCCTTGGTCCTGGGTTATAGACCCCCACAGCCACCTCGGTATGGCTCCTGTACCACCCCAGTCCTCCACCACAATTGCCGGACACGTGACCACTACAGCCTTGATCGCGGGTTATAGACCCCCACAGCCACCTCGGTATGGCTCCTGTACCACCACAGTCCTCCACCACACTTGCCAGACACGTCACCACTACAGCTACAACAGTGATAAGCCAGCTAACAAGGAGTGTGACTCGGGTAGTTTTATAACGTAAAATTATAAATTTTCCTACAACATTGTTTTAACATTTCACCAGAATCAATCGCAACTCCATTTTTGTAACAACAGGTTTCTAGTGTCGAAAAATTAAATTTTTATGTGGAATTTTTCATTTTACTTCAATTCAAATATGCTGAAGAAGACACCATTGTCATATCGAAGAATGCACATAGTGTTGGCAAGGAAGACTACATAACACAGTCACTCAATACCTTAGGTTGGTAACTTCCACGCCTCAGGCTTAAGGCAAAACCAACAACAAGACGCTACTCAACAGCATGGCCCAGAAGTCCACAACCGCTCCAGCGGTCCGGGCAGTGTGTACCAACAGCCGGCTGATGAGCCTGACTTGATACACCTTGGCGAAACCCCACAACAAACACGGTAAAATCTTAGAATATTTGCTGGAGCTTCATGATGTAGACACAAAAGCAAATATTCCAATAAAAATATCATTATTCGCAAGAATTGATTTATCTAGCTGATTCAGACAGACGTACCTGTTGTGCTCGTAGGTAAACACTACAGCAAGACCTGTCTGCCCAATGTGTACATGAGCAAGGTACCCAAGAAAGACTCCTCAGACACAAGGAAGGGACAACTCTCACTTGAGCCGAGAAGCTGGTGAACTTTATGCTGCATAACCAAACCCCAATCCACCATTACGTTCTCTCAGAAAACTCCCGACATAATGTTGTCTTGAATTCCCAAGTTCTAAACAGTAAACCTACCGCAGCAGCTTGCGTGGGATTTGTTGATACCTAGCAAATAACTCCAATCTTCTCAGTGCTTAAGATAAGTTGAAGTAGATATTTGATTGGATTTACTAGTGCCAATACCTGGTGAGGAGGAAGCTATTTACACTCACTATTTTAGGTTACAGAAGAGTCATCAGCAACACACTAGGGGAGTCTTATAATAGTGGACGTTCCTCACAAAACTCATATCACAGTCACATTCCTTTCACTGCAGAGTTAATATTTCCTCCAACCATACGAAAAGGTTTCCCACAAGTAACTTATTACTTCAGTCAGTGAGAACTGAAAGGGAATGGATATTTTGTGGGTTGCTAAATGGAAAGTTAATATTAATATCTACTTCTATAATGAGGCAGGCAGTAAGATAAATAACTTCAATGGCAGATAGAATAAGACAATTATCTATTGCTCCAAAGAAACCTTATTCAAATCCAACATTTTCAGTTAAGCATTCATAAAAGTGGAAGAACACTTTTCTCATTATGATGTCCACTTACTCATTCAAATGATTTCCACTTGCATCGCTTTCTTCAACCTGGATTTCTTCTTTCATATCCTAGGATAAGATAGAATAGTTCATTGCTTTGAAAACAACTCATACATTTCACACAATGTAATGAGCTCAATTGAAGTGAGGATGTATTCGCTTAACAACTACCAGACACTAGTTTCATAGTTAGTGATGGAGATGATCGTTATGACCTCCCTAGTTCTGTAACGTATAATACACCATCGAGTCGTCACTCCTTTAGAGACCAAGCGAATCTTAGTGCGAGAGAAATTGCCGACATCACTAACTTAATGGAAATAATATCCTTAAGCATAATGGATAAAATGAACATTTATTTTAAAAAAAATTAACAATAAGACCAGAAGGGGTCGTAGGATCTAACACACATATGTATCACAGAGTAACAAGTGACTAGGCTCGCAATATTTCTACTAGCACCTATACAATATTTTACAAGAGGGGGAGTGTTATGTAGAGTATATAACATCAATATTGCAGCAACTTGATACTACTAGCTACAAGCATTATATGTCTCCTGGAGGGGGAGTGTTATGTAGAGTATATAACATCAATATTGCAGCAACTTGATACTACTAGCAACAAGCATTATACGTCTTCTGGAGGGGGAGTGTTATGTAGAGTATATAACATCAATATTGCAGCAACTTGATACTACTAGCAACAAGCATTATATGTCTCCTGGAGGGGGAGTGTTATGTAGAGCATATAACATCAATATTGCAGCAATGTGATACTACTAACTACAACCACTATATGTCTTCTGGAGGGGGAGTGTTATGTAGAGTATATAACATCAATATCGTAGCAACTTGATACCACTAGCTACAAGCATTATATGTCTTCTGGAGGGGGAGTGTTATGTAGAGTATATAACATCAATATTGCAGCAACTTGATACTACTAGCAACAAGCATTATATGTCTTCTGGAGGGGGAGTGTTATGTAGAGAATATAACATCAATATTGCAGCAACTTGATGCTACTTGCTACAAGCATTATATGTCTTCTGAAGGGGGAGTGTTATGTAGAGTATATAACATCAATATTGCAGCAACTTGATACTACTAGCTACAAGCATTATATGTCTTCTGGAGAGGGAGTGTTATGTAGAGTACATAACATCAATATTGCAGCAACTTGATACTACTAGCAACAAGCATTATATGTCTTCTGGTGTACAGGAGCAAATAGTTTGCAATGGTGATACAGGCCAAGGAAGAGTTTGGGGAACATATAGAGAAGTCTCTTTCAAAACCTGTTATGAATGTAGAAACGTCATTTAATTGAACAGATTTCCTGAGATCAGTAGTATCGCCAGATATTTAGGAAAATAGAAATCCATGCTTGAAACGTGGGTGTATTGAATCCAACCCTTATAATTCCTGCCTTATAACAGACTAAGAGCTCAGCACATTTAGTTTAATGTGCCAGGCTACATGGTCAGTCTATCTGCAAGCCCAGAAGATGAGTGGGTACGATCACCTCCCTCGGCCAAGCTTTACATGGTTCCCAGGAATGGGAATAATAAGGCCTATCCTCATGCAACATTAAAACAAGATATTTGGAAGAGAGAAGATTTGTCAATATTTACTAAAAAGAATTAGAGTTAATTATGTTCTCCATACGTCTGTAAAATTCTCTCATTTTCATCTCGTATCCTAATTAATTACTTTTATGTTCATAGCCTAGCGTGTGAACTTGTACTGCTCGGGATTAGGAAGGGTAAAATCTCTGTCATTCGTTAAAATCATCCGAGCAATTGCCTGGAAGTTGAAGTAATAAACCACTGAAGACCCCTTCAAGGATTGCTGATGTAGTGAAACCCATCTACCCTGAGTTGCCCTCATGAGAGCATCTTATTTCAGCCCTCTGACTAGAATATATTTGACCAAACCAAGAAAAATTGGTACACCATCAAAATCCTCCAAGTCTATTGTATTAAGCCCTTCATATAATAATACTTTGGTCAATGAGATTTTAGTTGCATCCCCTATTAGCTCAGTGCTCAGAGCAACAGCGAGTGAAGCCGCTGGTTCAAGCCGCACAAAGGTCAGATATTCTATGCCTTTCTTAAAAAGGCTTGCGATTTCTGTACTCCACATAACTTAACAGCCGAATACTGCTGTGAAATTCAGTTCTATAATCTCTAAATACCGTTTGATGATAATGGCTTCAAGTTCTAACATGATAAAGTACTTACCTGTTTGAAATCCGAAGATGATATTTCATTTTTAATCCATGGAACAAACTCTGGTGAGGGACATTCTTCAGTCTTAATATCCCCGGTAAGGTCAGTATTATCCTGCGGAGAAATGATTTGCTTCACAAATACATTCCTTGGCAGGCATAGGTGAAATTACAACTTACAAAAGACTCGTAAACTTACACTGATATAATCAGAAGACCAAATTTGATTGGTTCCCATTTAATTTAATTTCTAGATCAGTAATTAACTCACAGGATGCAAGTTATTATTTTAGTTTACAAAATAAAATCAATGCAGAAGTTTGTTTTATTAGGTAGCATCCTCACTATAATATTAAGTTGAGCTCTATAAAGTAATTTCTCGCCGTAGAATAATCGTGGAGGTTAATGGAATTGAGGGAGAACATTTGATGATTAATAGAGTGCAAAGCATTAAGAGAAGTGGCAGCAGCACAGTAACATTCCTTGTGGACTTGTATTCAATATAAATATAAGTTTTAAAATTAACAGACACAAGTCAATACGGACAACATTACCACAGGTTAACAATCTATAAACCAGCTCATTCTTTTATCCTAGCCCAGAACCAAAATGATGGCCACTAAACCCTAATATGGTCGACCCTCTTCCTCCAGCCTAGTATTCAGCGCTGTTAGGACCAATTTAAAAGCTGGCTACTTACTTTCTCTTGGGCCACAGCCAAGAACCAAAATGGTGGCCACTAAACCCTAATATGGTCGACCCTCTTCCTCCTGCCTAGTATTCAGCGCTGTTAGGACAATTTAAAAGCTGGCTACTTACTTTCTCTTGGGCCACAGCCAAGAACCAAAATGGTGGCCACTAAACCCTAATATAGTCGACCTTCTTCCTCCAGCCTAGTATTCAGCGCTGTTAGGACAATTTAAAAGCTGGCTCCTTACTTTCTCTTGGGCCACAGCCAAGAACCAAAATGGTGGCCACTAAACCCTAATATGGTCGACCCTCTTCCTCCTGCCTAGTATTCAGCGCTGTTAGGACAACTTAAAAGCTGGCTGCTTACTTTCTCTTGGGCCACAGCCAAGAATCAAAATGAAGGCCACTAAACCCTAATATGGTCGACCCTCTTCCTCCTGCCTAGTATTCAGCGCTGTTAGGACAACTTAAAAGCTGGCTACTTACTTTCTCTTGGGCCACAGCCAAGAATCAAAATGGTGGCCACTAAACCGTAATATGGTCGACCTTCTTCCTCCTGCCTAGTATTCAGCACTGTTAGAGCAATTTAAAAGCTGGCTACTTACTTTCTCTTGGGCCACAGCCAAGGACCAAAATGGTGGCCACTAAACCCTAATATGGTCGACCTTCTTCCTCCTGCCTAGTATTCAGTGCTGTTAGGACAATTTAAAAGCTGGCTACTTACTTTCTCTTGGGCCACAGCCAAGAACCAAAATGGTGGCCACTAAACCCTAATATGGTCGACCTTCTTCCTCCTGCCTAGTATTCAGCGCTGTTAGGACAATTTAAAAGCTGGCTACTTACTTTCTCTTGGGCCACAGCCAAGAACCAAAATGGTGGCCACTAAACCCTAATATGGTCGACCTTCTTCCTCCTGCCTAGTATTCAGTGCTGTTAGGACAATTTAAAAGCTGGCTACTTACTTTCTCTTGGGCCACAGCCAAGGACCAAAATGGTGGCCACTAAACCCTAATATGGTCGACCTTCTTCTTCCTGCCTAGTGTTCAGCGCTGTTAGGACAATTTAAAAGCTGGCTACTTACTTTCTCTTGGGCCACAGCCAAGAACCAAAATGGTGGCCACTAAACCCTAATATGGTCGACCTTCTTCCTCCTGCCTAGTATTCAGCACTGTTAGGACAATTTAAAAGCTGGCTACTTACTTTCTCTTGGGCCACAGCCAAGAACCAAAATGGTGGCCACTAAACCCTAATATGGTCGACCTTCTTCCTCCTGCCTAGTATTCAGCGCTGTTAGGACAATTTAAAAGCTGGCTACTTACTTTCTCTTGGGCCACAGCCAAGAACCAAAATGGTGGCCACTAAACCCTAATATGGTCGACCTTCTTCCTCCTGCTTAGTATTCAGTGCTGTTAGGACAATTTAAAAGCTGACTACTTACTTTCTCTTGCGCCACAGCCAAGAACCAAAATGGTGGCCACTAAACCCTAATATGGTCGACCCTGTTCCTCCTGCCTAGTATTCAGCGCTGTTAGGACAATTTAAAAGCTGGCTACTTACTTTCTCTTGGGCCACAGCCAAGAAACAAAATGGTGGCCACTAAACCCTAATATGATCGACCTTCTTCCTCCTGCTAGTATTCAGCGCTGTTAGGACAATTTAAAAGCTGGCTACTTACTTTCTCTTGGGCCACAGCCAAGAACCAAAATGGTGGCCACTAAACCCTAATATGGTCGACCCTCTTCCTCCTGCCTAGTATTCAGCACTGTTAGAGCAATTTAAAAGCTGGCTACTTACTTTCTCTTGGGCCTCAGACAAGAACCAAAATGGTGGCCACTAAACCCGAATATGGTCAACCCTCTTCCTCCTGCCTAGTATTCAGCGCTGTTAGGACAATTTAAAAGCTGGCTACTTACTTTCTCTTGGGCCACAGCCAAGAACCAAAATGGTGGCCACTAAACCGTAATATGGTCGACCTTCTTCCTCCTGCCTAGTATTCAGCACTGTTAGAGCAATTTAAAAGCTGGCTACTTACTTTCTCTTGGGCCACAGACAAGAACCAAAATGGTGGCCACTAAACCCGAATATGGTCAACCCTCTTCCTCCTGCCTAGTATTCAGCACTGTTAGGACAATTTAAAAGCTGGCTACTTACTTTCTCTTGGGCCACAGCCAAGAACCAAAATGATGGCCACTAAACCCTAATATGGTCAACCCTCTTTCTCCTGCCTAGTATTCAGCGCTGTTAGGACAATTTAAAAGCTGGCTACTTACTTTCACTTGGGCCACAGACAGGAAACAAAATGGTGGCCACTAAACCCTAATATGGTCGACCCTCTTCCTTCTGCCTAGTATTCAGCGCTGTTAGGACAATTTAAAAGCAGGCTACTTACTTTCTCTTGGGCCACAGCCAAAAACCAAAATCGTCGACCATAAAGAACCAACTTAGTTGACCCGCCTTTCCCCCAACCTCATCCTCGAATAAGTCGTCTGATATGAAACTGCTAAAGACTGTCATAACGTGACGCCATGGGCTGTCTCAAAACAAGATTCCACCTGATTGTTAAGTCAGGTAGTTTCCCTGTCAGACCAGCGTGGCTAACACCACGTGCCTGGTTACCATAACAACCATCATGGCCAATGAGGGAAAGCGAGGTCACCGTCGCAACCCGTTTTGTTTATAGAGGGAGCCAAATGGTACCAAAATTCAAATCTAGGGGATTTATGGAGAGAATCTCCATGAAATTCACAACTCACAGGTTGGCAATCCAGATTATTCAAGATCATTGCAACTTGGTCACCATGGCAACCCAGTTTGTTTACACAGTTGCCAAAAGAACATTAATTATCTGCGGAATTTTGGGTGGAAACACTGGGCAATTTTCACCTCTCACAGGTTGGCAACACTGAATAACCAGACCGCTGCAAGGTCACCATGGCGAAGTGTTTTGTTTATAATGGTCAGACAATGCAAAAATTCAAATCTTGTAGAATTTTAGGGAAATGTTGGGATTTAAGGAGAATTTAGGTATATTTCACACTCTCACGATGGGAATCCCCCCAAAACATATCGTGGCCAGACATGGCGACCACCATGACCTTCAGTAGTTGCGCTAGACGCTCAGACTCATGGCCCCGAGGAGGGTCAAGCGGTACTCAGTTAGCCTGCAGAGATTGTGGGAAGTGTTGACCTTAAGATGGCAAAAGGAAGGAAGTAGGATGTCCGGTACAAATTAGGCCCCATCAAAAGGTTTGTGCTTTTTGCACAATAGAAAATTTGTCAGTAATACAGTTGTGAAAATTCAATTCTGGAATCCCTAAATACCATTTGGTGATTAGGGGATGAACAGGTCTTGTGTTTTAAAGAGGCATAGAGTATTATATCGATAAGGTACTTACTCCTTTCACAACTGAAGACGCCGATTCTACTTTGATCCATGGAACAATCTCCGGTGTAGGACATTCTGCTTTATTGCATGGAACAATCTGCTGTAAAGGACTTTCTTCAATCTTAATATCCCTCCTATGACGAGTATCGCCCTGCAGAGAAATGACTTGCCACACAAATATGTTCCTTTCCATTGGTGGATTTATATGAGGCATTTGACGTGAAAAGTTAACGCTACAGGAATCTTAGAATAAACTAAACATTTAACAGGTTTCCATTTCCTTTGATTTCTTCCAAACGTAATACAACGCAGACGGTCTAGATCAGTAGGCCTATTTACATACAGAACGGTAGTTATTTCTTCAAAGAGCACAAAATAAAATAAAAGCCAGACATTGGTGTTTTGTTTGGTATCTTGAACATCCCAGTATTCGGCTGATCTCTAGATAAGTAACCCTCGCTATAAACAATTGACCACAAGGATTCGCGATAAGGGGGTTCATAAAATCAAGGCATAAAGATAAGTAGAAAAGAGGAACATCGCCTCCTATGTGAAAAAGCAAAGGATGCAGTATATGTGCTCAAAAATACACTAAAATAAAAATACATCGAAGTTTGTAGATGGAGATAAGAATGAGAATAGGGAACATAAAGTTACCTGGGGAATGTGGAATAGGAAAGTGACAGAAGTAAAGCAGAACGAAACTGGTCATCCAAGTGTATTTATTATTCTCATGTAAATTCTTTTCAGGATTAGGGAATGACCCATCTCTTTTGGGTACAATCGTGTTGACCGACTGAAAAGCATCAAACTTTCGTTTACTCAGGCAACACTGAAAATGGCTTCCAACACCGTAGGATATTTTAACTTGATTGCAATAATGTTTAGTTTGGTTAATTTATGGATTTTAGTTAAACATTGAGTATGCTTTTGTTGTAGACAACAAGGGATAAGACAATTGCAATAAATAATGCTCTCTCCAGCATTCCAAGACTTGGAACAGAGGGGATTCCAAATCTAATTATTTTTAGTGAGTCAGTGTAGTAACATATATAATACTAAGTGGCAGCACTGTACCGGTAGAGCATAACTCAAAACAACGGCTATGTTCTATCTCTATTGCATAAAAAAGTTGCATTGAACTTAGGGAAGGAAAATGAGATTGAATGTTTAAACATTGTTTCACCTTCTCAAAGCAAGTAACACACAAGTATGAATATACAGACACAATATGACCCCTAGTTAACCTACTCTTTAACATAGTTAACCCTGTTTACTACAAACATTATTTTTATCTTGGATGTCACTAAGATTGCAATGTTACACAATGTGACCTCTAGTTAACCCTGCTAACTACAAGCATTTTATCTTGGACGTCACTAAGATTGCAATGTTACACAATGTGACCTCTAGTTAACCTACTGTTCAACATAGTTAACCCTGCTAACTACAAGCATTTTATCTTGGACGTCACTAAGATTGCAATGTTACACAATATGACCCCTAGTTAACCTACTGTTTAACATAGTTAACCCTGCTAACTACAAACGTTTTATCTTGGGCGTCACTGAGATTGCAATGTTACACAATGTGACCCCTAGTTAGCCTACTGTTTAACATAGTTAACCCTGTTTACTACAATTATTTTTATCATGGATGTCACTAAGATTGCAATGTTATACAATGTGACCTCTAGTTAACCTACTGTTTAACATAGTTAACCCTGCTAACTACAAACATTTTATCTTGGACGTCACTAAGATTGCAATGTTACACAATGTGACCTCTAGTTAACCTACTGTTTAACATAGTTAACCCTGCTAACTACAAACATTTTATCTTGGACGTCACTGAGATTCCAATGTTACACAATGTGACCTCTAGTTAACCTACTGTTTAACATAGTTAACCCTGCTAACTACAAACATTTTATCTTGGACGTCACTAAGATTGCAATGTTACACAATGTGACCTCTAGTTAACCTACTGTTTAACATAGTTAACCCTGCTAACTACAAACATTTTATCTTGGACGTCACTAAGATTGCAATGTTACACAATGTGACCTCTAGTTAACCTACTGTTTAACATAGTTAACCCTGCTAACTACAAGCATTTTATCTTGGAAGTCACTGAGATTGCAATGTTACACAATATATGGAGTTAAAATACACTTACAATTATCTTGGAAGTCACTGAGATTGCAATGTTACACAATATATGGAGTTAAAATACACTTACAATGTCGGCCAAGTCATCTGTTTGTGTCGACCATTCGGGCTCACTTTTGATCACTGATTGTTCCTCCATTATGTCAGAAAACTAGAACACACAAATTCAAATTATTTACAAATGCACTAATCCACCAATATAGCCTTATATATAACACGGTACCGGTACGGTACCGGTACGGTACTTCAAATGGGGTAATCTCAGTCCTCCAAATGTAATATTGGTATTCCGAATATATCCGGCGAGGTTCACAATATTAATAACAGTAAATCCTACTTGATCATTACGCTCAAGTGAATAATGTCGAGTAATTTCTAATACACATCATTGAGACTTAACGGTTAAAAGGAATTTATGACTATAATTAACGCCAGTTTGTACACAGTATAAATATACAGAAGTGAAATGGAGCAACACTCGAATGCGTCTATCATTATGTTCAGTTCCTTTGTTCCGATACACACACAAACCTAAACATTGTTTTGTCGAGACGGGGATAAACACATTGTACATTAAACACCTCTCAACGGGACTGAAATAGGTTTTCTTTTCAGTTAACTGATCTTCTTTGGGAATCAATGCCAGTTGCATAAACCGTAGACCACAGAATGCCGAGTTCAAACGAAAGCTCTTACATTTTCCTCACTGAACGGAAGTTAGAGAAAGATGTATTTAACCACACACACTTACAATAATAAAGTAACTTGTTATACAAGTTATATCATCAAAAAGATGTTCCTAGCAGCTTACCTCTGTCAAGGAGTAAAGGATACTTCTCTATCCTCGACAATACAATATTGTAAACTGAGTGACACTGATAACCTGCGTTTGGCACTGCGGTTGCAATATCTTCCGCCGTAAAATAATTACCGGTACTTTCAATTGATTTTGTCCCATACACAACATTTGAAATTCCCTTACTTGGATCTGTCATCAACTGAAAATAGAAAAGAGTTCTCAGTTTGTAAATTATTGCCACAAATTATGGGATCGCAATGAAAAGCACTAATATCATATGAAACAGCCTCCCGGTGTTACAAACCGCCTGGTTCAAAACAAAATACATTAAATTGAACGGAAATGACTTTGAATTTATCCTTGGTCACATAACTTACAGTAATATTATTAAGCGTATAGTTTATAGCTGCACAACATGTACATTGAACAAGATAACACAATCTAAAATCAAAATTAAAAATATAGTTTAGTAGCCTACCGGTACTGTATATATTACGTAGCTTATAACTACATCGATATTATTGTCAGCAGGCTTAGATTCTTCCTGTGAAAGTGCTGTCATAGCGTTTAGAAGAGAAAGTGTGCCGACTTCCGAGTTTGCCGTATCTTTAGTATGGGTAGTTGCTGCGCCCGCCGGTAGACTGCGCAGCGGTTGGTTGTGGCTGGCTGGAGACACTTTCTAAGCGCTCGCGAGTTTGAAAACATGGAAATGCTGCCGTGTTTAGTCCTTATTTCTTGGTGTTGAAAAGTGTATGCGATCAAGAAGCGATAGTGAAATAATACATACGTTATGACACTGGTGTGTTTAGTATTTGTAAGCCTTTACACTTATTTCTTTACGTTTGTGCTGTCGAGTGAATTATAACCTGGTAAGATTCGTCAAACAAAACTGTGTAAGTGAATATGCCGTGTTGTTTTGTTCCCGGTTGCCGATCTGGATTCGACAAGTCATCTGCAACAGATAGGCGCTTTTTCAGACCTCCAAAATCCGAAAATGATTTATTTAAATGGGCTAAGGCCATTCCGAGGAAATACATTAAATTGTCAAGTAGGGTAAGTCATATGCAGGCTATGTGACAAACATTGCTCCGATAATTTCCTTATAAAAACGGACACTTTCATTATAGAAGGAGAAATACAGTCGAAATGGCGAGAATGAGATGGAGTTTGAAGCCTGGTGCAGTCCCACACTATCTAGCCGGGTATATTGTCAAGCAACTAAGGAAAGGGATCAGCTGTGTGAAGTGTGTAACAACCCTTCAAAGTGAAAAGGCCGTCGGACACAACAGCTGCAACTTTCAGTAATATAAAGGACTTTGGCACAATAAATGCCCTTAGTTACCTAACTCAACCGTCTGACAGTGTCTTCAACATTCTTTTACAGGTCGAAGTAGTCGTTGAAATGGAATTATCTTCCCTTACAAATTTGTGGGTTGATATATTTTATGAGTGTTAGGACAGCATTGATGAGATTGTTTTAGGGCCGTGATTTTTTGATGGTGTATGGAACATAAACTGGACCTTATTGGAAAACTCGTTTTTCATTTCATGAAGTGCGCTTTTTCTTTCGTACGAAAGAAATTAGGAAAGAGCAGTCAACTTCTAAGTCTGGAAAATCATCGCGTAAGCTGTCCAAAGCTTCGGACAACTGAGAGCTATAAGTTATATGGGTGAGTTTGTCATTATACTGTATTATATTATATTTACTTTATTTGTGCAGTAGTGAATGGTCTGTAGCTTTACGAATTTCACACATTCAGTTACATTTTGACCCCCGTCAGAATGTTTTATTTCCTTGTTATATGAACCTATGACGCAATCTGATGTTTCATAATCAACACAACGGACGTCAGCGTTTTATATACTCAGTGCGGACAATTTTATATTTGGATCATCATGTCTAATACAACGTAGTGTAAGCTGATAACATTCAAGTACTGAAAAGTAACATTCAACTGCTTGTATTGATACCGTCCTCACTCAGCGCTAGCCGACGCTAGAGCCACCTAGCGGCTGGACCATACAAACTCCACAAGTCGCGTCACTTTCTCTTCTATACGCTATGGTGCTGTGTTAACAAAGTGTCAAATACATATTCCAAGTATAGAATTAATATTAAAAGTGATTGCGATTGTGAAATTTAGTGCAGTGCATTAATATAAAAGTAGAATCGTAGAGAAATAAAACGTGAAAGTGTTTTTAGGATTAAATCAACCTTTGTCTTACATACGGAAATATCCGCCATTTTGGAATCCAAAGTTCATAATTAAATAGATATATCTGTCGACCAGGTAATTGGCGTGTAACTAACAAAAGTTGTCACCAGACTGCAGCAGGGACCGAAGAGGTCCAGCCGCATACAAATTGGGTTACGTGGGGTGGAAGTACCATCATGCCGCTCACCAAAGAGACTGTTCCTGCTAATCAAGACACATGCCCCGTCTGCGAGTGGAAAGTGGAAGATGAGAACGTGGTCATGTGTGACGGGTTGTGCCACCGATGGCATCATCTATCATGTGCAGAACTGCAACAAGGTCAGTTCAATGCCCTAAAGTCAACCAATAAAACGAAATTCAAATTACTATGGTTATGTTCGGAATGCGAGCAGGATTTTCTCGAGTATAAAGCCGGGAAATCAATTCAGAAAGAGGTAAAATCACTGAGAGATGACATGAATAAGATGATAAACACATTACTGGAAACTATAGTCGAGAAAAATGATCTTCTGATAGACTCTTTGCGGACAACAGTCATCAATAGCATGAACCAACAAGAAATGGAAAAGAACCCCATCAAGAACAATGGAGGAAGACAAACCCCACACCAAGATACAAACGGGAAATATTTGAGGGGCTTGGACATGGTGGTCATTGAGATCCATGTACTTAGGTGTGTGTATTGTTTTACGATAACCTGTTGTAATATGGTGACTGTAGGCTATTAGTGTCTTTGTACTTTAGGTGAGGATTGGGAGGGAGGCAGCCGTGGCCATAAATAAGGAACCATCTCGGCATTTGCCTGCAGTAGACGTGGTAAACCACTTCCAAGATGGCCTAGGTGGCAATCGAATCCACCTCGCCTCAGGATTGCCACATGAGGCTTAGCATACCCCGTTTCAGCCCTCAGACCAGAATTACTTTTATGGGCAGGGCCAGGAAACGAACCCAGACCAAGAATGCTAGCCACTACACGAGGTGGTCAAACAAGAATTGTGTCCAGGCATGTATCTAGGCCTAATGGGTAAGACTAGGGAGTTGTGTGTCTACAAGGTATAGGGGAGCTGAGAACATGGTAGCCTTTCTTCCTTGAACTACAAATTGTCATTCACTCATTGAGAACAGTTTCCAGCTAGACTGTAAAGAACCCATTACAGATTTGGGTGCTATTCAGCACCTAGAACAAAAAAATAGGTACTGAACTCCATTGTCATGCACAGGAATACAATGCTAACTTGCTTACATATTTTGGGTGGTCAAGCTAAGAGAACTTTAACACTCAGTGTAAGAAAAATTACCCTACGATGCTAGAACAACCCTTGCTCTCTCAGCTATAAAATGCATGTTAGCAGGCTTCACCATCAAATAGGGAGGTACAATTTGACATGCTGCATACATAAAATGATGATTACTAACACAGTAAGACTGAAACCTACAATGAAGCAGCACCCAATAGGAGCTACGGGCTAACGTACACTACTGAATGAAGCCCTACTGTACTCCTAGGCTTTTACATACAATAATGTAGTAGGCCTACACCTTGCAGACTTTAGGCTAAGCACAATAGAGGACCAGAGGGAAGATAACAAAGTTGTCAATAAAGCCTACTATTATTTTGCTGGAGGGTATCTGTATTAATATCTTCTAGCAAGTACACAAACAATATTAACATATATTTCTAGAGCCAACAAACATTCTTTGTCGACTTCATTTCGACTTTTTCGCCCATGCCTAGGATTGTATCAATCCTTGCCTTATTCCCTGGCGCATAGGACACCAGAAGTCACAGCCATGCAGAGTGTATGTCAAAATAGGACCAGGGTCCAAACCTGGGTGTTTCGATCGCAAGTCACTTTGTATCTTTAATACTGTACTTGTAGTATTTGATTGAGACTGCTGCATGCATGCAAGTATTAGCATAGATAGGAAAATTATGGACATGGGTAGGCCCTACCGCATATCAAAGTACTTAAGTAGCCTACCGTTAACTAAACTAAAGCTGATCCTGCACATTTACAAAGACTTGACAGAAGTCTTCAGCAAGATGAAAACAATTGTTTGGTACATTTGGCAGGAATAAATTACATATTGTCCAATAGGTACAAGACTATCGTACCTATATTCGGATTTTTACGCGAAAAACAAACAAATAAAAGTAAATCCATAAATTCTGATTACAGTATAATTATACCGACTGAAACTATGAGCAAGGTTTACATCTCAGCAATTAAAACCTACCCTACATATAAATTATGTTGTCCCACGTTTGGAGCGAACGTAGCTGTCGCCATTTCTAATAATACCGCTACCGGTAGTCACTTGTTATTCAATTTAGTATTGGATCCAATATAATACAGATTAAGTCACTAAAAATGTAGTATGATACTGCAACAGTTGTCGGCATGCGGGCCCAAACAGTAAACAAAACGCACGTGGCGGCCTTTGTTTTGATTCAAATCAGCCCATAACACTGTCCCGTGTCTGGTTAAAAGCCGGCTGGTTCGAAAAGAAATCCAGTACCAGAGAGTATTTACTTTTTAGTTACGGTACCACATTCGAGAGAAGTACTGAGCCCTGCTCGTATAAGCAAAACATCGCCCTCATCGGCGCCGCAACCGTATGACTGTTGTCCGCATCCGCCCCGCAATCGCATGACTGTTGTCCGCATCCGCACGACTTTTAACCGCGTCCGCACTTTTGTTATCCGAATCCGCTGACATTACAATAATAGTTTTATTTTATTATATAAAGCGTAAAGTACTTCGCAAAATCTAAAATCAAATATCAAAACTGAAATCTAACACTTAAATCTAAAAAAACAAAATCTAAAATTTTAAATCTAAAATCTATACTCTGTGAGCTGCCTGAAATGGATTGACATTAGGCCGGAAATTCCACGTCAGTGATCACCCCTCTGCCTCTTGACCAATCGATGTTGGCATAGTTGATGTCATAATACTCTGCGTTGCAATATTACAGCCCACGTGCTTCAGTGCCTGGTCAGCTGTATCTCTGTGTTGTACAGGTTACCAAGGAGTAACCAGCTGTATAGCATGCGGGGAGTTGAAGCACTAACCACGCCCCCATACTTGCCCGGCTCGAGCGGTAAATTGAGCCTACGGTACCGTAGACTTACTTATTAGTGGGATTTAAGTATGATTACCAGTAAAAGATTCGTGTTAGGTAGTTAGTTAGTATTTGTTGCTTTAAGGGGCGGAACTACGAAAAAAAAAAAAAGATTCGTGTGCAGGTAGGCCTATACTACAAAATTGTAAGGTAGGCCTATATGACGATGGAAATCAAGGAATATTTGTTGATCTTGGCTAGCTAGCGTGAAGTGTACGGCAGTCACAATACTTTTCGTCGCAATAGAAAATCATGTAAACTGCCATAAAACGTTTAATTTTACAATATAAACTAGAGCAATACACCGATCTGAAATATAGTATAGCACATGGGAAATGAATGTATTATACCGGTATAGAGTTTTTATGACCTGTAATTATTGTGGGTTTTCAGGCAACCAGACACCCATCACTATACTTAACTTATACCAAATAATAGGCAAATAATTACCGAGATCCCATTAGGCCTGCCATTATATTCACGAATGTGTTTTTTTAGTCGTTTCGGCCATCAATGGACCACGATGTTCTTCACTCATATGATCACTGTAAAGCTTGTTTTCTTGTCTGCCAGTAGATCTTCATTCTTGACGAATGTTCAGCTCTCCTTTCTTCCGTCCTCTTGCAGTGAGGGCGAGGCATCACAGATGTTAGAGGGTGTAGATTACTGGTTGATTTAACCGCCTTTCTGAACAGGTTCCTATCCCAAACCAGAGCTTGATTGATTCGAGCTTCTGTTAGGTCCTTTTTAACTTGCATCGACCATTTACAATAGGATTTTTTTAGAGATTGATGAGTGTATTCGATACGAAAGTCGATGATGCTCCATCCGTTCCAAATGTCCAAAGAAAGACGTTCTCCTTTTTCTCATCACACTCACCAAATATTCTATATGTTCAAATAATTCATTGTTATGTCTTGTTCTGTAAGTACCATTATCATTAACAGGTCCTAATATTTTCCTTAGAATTTTCCGATCTTTAAGTTCTAATTTTCTCAATGGGCCTTTGTTTGTCATCTGTAAGCATTCTGCAGCATACAGTGCTGACGGCCTAATTACTGTGTTATAATGACAAAGTTTGACATTCCGGGACAAGCTTTTACTTTTGTAAATGTTTTTGCAGGTTTGAAAGGCATCTTCCAATTTGTTACATCTGCTCTCAATGACAGCTATTTCTGAATTATTAGGGGTAATCCATTCGCCTAGGTATTTAAATTTTCGGACTTTTTTGATTTTTTGCAGACCAATCGTGATGAATTTTGAGGCATCTTTGACATTTGTGATAAAATTAGTTTTATGGAAGGCCACTTTAAGTCCAGTTTTAGCAGCTATGATTTGTAGTTTATTAAGTTGGTCAGTGGCCTCTTCCATTGAATTAGCGAACAAAGCAATGTCATCTGCAAAAGCGAGACAGTTTATATTCAGGTCTTCTTTTTTATAACCAATTCGAATACCATAATTATTTAGTAAGATTGTTAACCATTCTCTTATAATATTTTCCCAGACACAGTTGAACAGCATCGGTGATCCCATATCACCTTGTCTACAGCCAGTCTTGATTGCGAAGGCTTCGGACAAATCACCACGAAATTTGACCTTAGAAATGGTCTTTTCTAAGCTTGCTTTGAACAAATTAATTGATTTATTGTCTAGGCCAAACTCACGTAAGGTGTTAATTATTGTGTCTCTATGAATGCAATCATAAGCCTTTTGAAAGTCCACAAAAATCACAACATAAGGTTTTGATCGTACCGTACAGTAGGAAATTATGGTCTTAATGTTATGAATTTGTTCAGGACAGGATCTTGATTTCCTGAACCCAGCTTGATATTCCCCTAACTGACGGTCTAATATCGGTTCTGCTCTGTTCAGAAGAGCCCTTGCAAATATTTTGTACGTTACCGATACCAGTGAAATACCTCTATAATTATTTGGGTCGGATTTATCCCCTTTTTATGTATAGGATGAATGATGGCAGAAGTCCAATCCTCCGGCAACTTTTCACTATGCCATATTTCTTCAATGGTTTTCTGGAGACAAATGATGGAGTCATTATCTGCATATTTCCATATTTCAGCCACAATACTATCCTTCCCAGAGGCCTTATTATTTTTTAGCGCCTTGATGATTTGTGTTATTTCTTCGACGGAGGGTGGTGAACTGTCGTGGTATACAACGCTAGGATAGAAAGCAAGTTTTTCAGTAGGTATGTCCGTGTTCAAAAGGGTTTCAAAATATTCTCCAAAAGCTTTAGCACAGTCTTTATTATTGAGATTAAGTTTACCATCAGATCCTCGGATGTGAAGAGTAGGGGCGACGTATTTGGACAGTTGGTGTTTAAAAGTTTGATAGAAATCCCTTGTTTTGAGCCTTTGAAAATCATCTTCAATTTGAATAATTTGTGATTTGTGGAAATTTCTTTTTGCCAATTTTAAAATTTTACAAGTTTCTTTCCTGATGCAGAAAAAGTTCTCAAGGTTCACGTCGTCTTTCTTGTTGTTCCACTTGATCCAAGCTTTTCTTCTTTCCTCTATTGCGTGATCACATTGACCGTTCCACCAAGGATGCTTGCGTGTTCTATCAAGAGGAATCGATTCCGAAGCCGCAGTAACAATGGCGTTCCTTAAAGTAAACCATGTTCCATCTTTTGGTTTGTTGTGGAGTGTTTCCGCAAAAGTGTTGTTATTTGACTTCAGACCACCGATGTTATACTTTTGTGATTTCATTCCCTTTTCAACATTCACTCTATTGTTCCTAAACGGAATACCTTTCATTTTAATAAGGGACAGATAATGATCTGAGTCTATATTCGCATTACGCAGGACCTTCACATTTTAGATTTCACGATCTGATTTTTTTGATATTGCCACATGATCCAGTTGAAATTCACCCATAAGTGGATTTGGATGTCTCCATGTCTTTGCTTTCCGAGGAAGATGTTTTAACGCAGTAGATTTCAAAACTAGGTTGTTATTTTTGCAGGTGTCAATCAGCCGTTCGCCATTTTTGTTTGTTCGTTTATGTGCAGGATAGTTTCCAACTATATTCCTAAACTTTTTCTCTCTTCCTACTTGGGCGTTAAAATCACCGAGTAGGATGGTGGTGTGATGCGCTGGAATATTGTCAATCACGTCTTCTAATTGTTCCCATATTATATTAGTTTGCTCTCGGTCTTTCTTGTTTGACTCGTTCGTCGGTGCATGAAAATTGACCACTGTGTAGGCTTTATGAAGTGATCTAAATGACAATGTGGATAGTCTTCCATTGAATGATGTAAAATCCAGCACTGAATCAACAGCTTTCTCTTGGACTATAAAACCTGTATCAAGATGAGGGATGTTCGGTGTAACTCTTGTGCCAGGTATTCCTTTATAAATTCTGAATCCTTGAGACTCAAAAGCTTCTTCATCACAAAATCGTGTTTCTTGCAATGCAGCGATGACAATGTTATGTTTCTCAAGAACATCCAATGTTTGCTTTAGTTTCCTATCTGAAAGAGTGAGTTTATGTTAATTCTTGCTAAGTACATAATATATTTTTTCTTACATGACATTGCAGGCTCCCCAGACTCCGCAGGCATACTAACTCCACAATACGTGGAGGTGGATTTATTACCACCTGGGTAATTACCACCTGGGGTAGATAATCCAATACTTTGTGTTTCCATCATGAGTGAAAAAAGAATTGAGAATGGCTATCCCGAAGGATAGCGGGGTTATAACTGATGAGGTAGTAAGCCTCCCAGTATTAAAATCAGCCGCCCAATCTGGAACAGACGCTGTTTGTGGCCACTCAATCTGAGACAGACGCTACCCTGATATGTGTGGACCACATACCTTTTACACCTAATCTCCCGAGCACAAGGAGGCCCCTTTCGCCATTATTACTGTACCGCAGTTTAACCGCTCCACCAACAATGCCGTTGAGGACTTCACCGTAACCCTGGCAAGGGACCCTTACAAGGTACTACCAGCCGGGTCAGCTGGACCTAGGTTTTTTAACGAGGTGTTACTCCTCCGACTCCTCCTTCCCCATTTCTTACGAATAGGGCCCCGGACTTGACACCGGTATAGTGGAGTATGTGTATTAAATGAATTTAAAATATTAAGACATGCGAACTAATTGGGCGGTGGCGTTATTGTTTTTAATGCACGATGATTTAAAAAAGTAGGCCAGTTCAGTTCCGGTAACAAACTAAGCAAGATCTAGGCTGAGGTTTGAGATTAACACACTAAAATATGCAAATAATGGCATATCAATCTTCTAACACCCACGAGCAATAAATCTAGAGCTCAAACCACGTTAAAAATAGATTAGGGTAATTAGATTACAGTAATGCCGTTCGTTAATTGACGAGCAAAAACTATTTCCAGTAAGAAACGGAGTAAAATATCCGTAATTAATTCCTAGCAATCGAAATAATTATATTGGTGGACACGTATGCCACTATTTGATCATTTAACGAATGATACTAGAACAGTACCGTAAGGTGGCTACTCTTAAGGATGAAAGCTTAACCCAATAAATGGCAATTAAAGTGGATTTACTTGTGAAATGACATTACTTTGGCAGGTGGGAGTTCTGTTTGTGCAAACATATTCCCCACATGTCGACATTTCGACCCACACGCGAAATATCATCAATTTTAAGTACGTACGTCACACCATTACATGCATTTCTTATGGGACTACCGCAATGTTTTGAGCATATGTGAAGGAGTAACTTCTGGCTTCACTTCCTTGCCGTTAGGGCCTCTCCTTATTACTCCTTGAGTTTGGCAACCTCCTTCTCAGACCACATGGCGACGCGAGAACTGTCAATCCCAAGAGTATAAACATAAATAACTCATAGAAAAGGGAATGAAATTTCGAGTAATACAAATCCGTATATGAATGAAAATGAAAATCCACAGCCTGCTTCCAGTCTCCGACCGGGTCAGGAATGGAATGAATGAAGCTCCCATCTAGCGGCGAGGATATGAACTGTGCCGGCTGCCGAGGCCTGACGCACTCCTCTGGGCAATGAATAAATGAATGACAGATGAAATGAAATGATAGTGGAGAGTGTTGCTGGAATGAAATTTTGACAGGGAAAACCGGAGTACCCGGAGAAAAACCTGTCTGCCTCCGTTTTGTCCAGCACAGATCTCACATGGAGTGACCGGGATTTGAACCACGGACCCAGCGGTGAGAGGCCGGCGTGCTGCCGCCGAGGCCACGGAGGTCTTATATGCCTTTCTTTAATAATTAGTTACCGGTACTAAAACTGTCAAGTCAATAACCTGTAAGTTTAGTCATTTCGCAAAATCTAAAATCTGCAATCAAAAATTTGAAATAAAAAATGGTTACATGCATTGATTTAAATCCTAAATCAGGTTTATAGAGTTATAATTTCTACAAATCTTTGGTTCACGAAATCTCCATCAAAATCTATAAATATTACATGCATTACCGGTAATTTAAATCCAAAATCAGGTCTTTTACAATTATGAGTTCAAGAAATCCCAGATAAATGACCTTACAGTTTAGTGCTTTAATAAAAATTTAAAAAAATGAATAATCATTTAAAGATGAATAATCATCTTGCAAATGCGTATACCTATAAAAAATTACTATTTTACCTCTGGGTAAAGGTAGTTTTTATCTTAGAGTGGACATAATTGGTTCATAAAAACAGGGCTTTATCTCGAGTCATAGGACAACCTATACTACTCTCTAGCGTTATGGGTTCGCGAAATATTGGGAAAGAAAACTGCGCGGAATTCTGCATAGCCAAACGCCTAGTGTCACTAAAAGCTATAGCGTCTTCTCTTTCTATAAAGTGCTCTGCTACAGTCCTCAAAGGCGGAAATCAAGTTAAAACCTTAAGTTTATCAGCCTTAAGTGTTAGTCACTACGGTATAAAAATAAGAATGTTAATAGTCTACGGTGGCCTGTCAAAAGATGTCGTCCCAAAAGCATTTTAAGGTCACTTTTTAGTTTTACCTATCACGGATCAGTGTAGGCTATATTGTTTCTTAACAAACCCAAAAATCAATTCCACGCCTTCGCGGTAACAGTTTGTGGCTGTTAGTCCGGATACTACCGCCCCCATAAGCGAGAACCCAAAAAACGGTTGAGCACGAGACTCTAAAAACACTCGGGGAAAACTGGGTATGGGCTAATGGTGCAAAACCGAATTCGAGATCCCCGCTTGAATATAAGAAGAATGAAAACACACAAAATTCTTAAAACAAACACTTTCACTTTTTTTGATAAAAATAATATCACACATGGAAAATCACTCCTAGCCAGATCTGCAGGGTTATAAATATAAAGTCTCTCACCCTAAGATTCCTAAACTTAAAATATAGAAAACCTTCACTCAAAAGGAATAAATGTCTTATTGTCTAAGTAAGAGTTCAATGATGTCCACATTCACGAATCTCATATCACACTGATTATAATATACAAATATATTTTATATCACACGGGTCACTGTTCAGCACATTCACTTGTTCTCAATTAAATTTCACACCAATTAATATTCTGTCCACAAATCGTGGTAATAAAGTTCGAAGAAATCAGATATTAAAGTAGGTTAACTCTCCAATAATAAACCTCTCATTGATATTTTAGACCAGTGACTAGCTGAACTATTTATCCACTTTTATTCTGACATGAGCCCATAACGAAAAGCATTAGGCTCATACAGAAAAACGCCTTCGCGAATATTATTAAATAACCATCACATGAGTAGTGTCATTTTAATAATGTCGTGACATCACTAGTAGCTATAGTAAAGCCATCATAACTTCCGACTTGACATTTCAGTGTTACCCTAGAGTTATATAGCGGTCAGAAGGAAAATCACTTTAAGTAGCCAATTACAGGCACCCATTTAAATCGATATATCACGGCAAATTGAGTATCGTTGGCGATGTCGCGATTTAGCGAACGAAACTGTAGCCTAGCACTGAAACGTCAAGTCGGAAGTAATGATGGCCCAACTATAAATATGCAATGCTCACTGATCTCTAAACATGGATGGCTGGTAGCTAAGGCAGCAGTAAGCCGTATAGACCATGACAGGTATAGCAAGATGGCAGCGAGCGCATGGTGCAATATTGCTCGTAGACCACGTGGTCCGTGGAGCGCTCTTGCCTTGTTCAGTGACGCCAGGCCCAATGGCCAGGCCTCTTGATTGTGGATAGAATGGCCACTAGTTCGTTGGTTTTTGTGGTTTGAAGTAAGTTTAAGACCTAATTGGCAACTCTAGCTATCTGATATGACATCTAGCGGTAAAAATGACAAACTTACCAAGTAGGGTACTTTTGTCACGTGTTGACTGCTTGTAATTGTTTCCTGTGTTGGTAAGCAGATCGTGGTAAATTCTTCGTGTCTTTATACATACCGGTAAGTAATAAGTTTTACTCGTTGATAGAGTGCAAAATGAGTGAAAGCAAAGTATATTGCTCAGTTTACGTCTGTAAGTCGATGTATAAGAGGGCAGCGGATAAATGTTTTCATCGCTTTCCAAAAGATGCAAATAGCAATAGCCCAAAGGTGACGATACCAAATAAATACGGGCAACAGGAGCGGGTTGGACCACTCACCACTACACTCACTGACGACAAGACGGATTGTTCACTGTTACGCCGAGCCAAGCCGTACCAAGACAGCAAAGCCTACACCAGCCGAGGACAGCCAAGCTTCATCAGTCAGATATCCTTCCCCACTCCCTAGTTCATTTCCAATAACCCTACCAATCGCCAACACCTCGCTCTGCGATATCCGAGCCATTCCACTACGAGTCATATAGGCTTAATTTGACTTCGCAGGGTAAATTTACAGTCAAGATGGCGACAAGTGACAAATCAACCAAATGCGGTCAGTGTGAAAAATGTGTAACTGATAACGAAGACTACATAATTTGTGATGGGGAATGTGGTAAATCATACCACAGAACCTTTGTAAACATTAAAAAGAAAGTTTTTAACCGGCTTTTGTCCGACAAAGCCAAGCAATGGTATTGTATCGAGTGCAGTGCAGTAAGTAGGTCAACTACGGAAAAGGTTTCGCCAGACGAGAATGTAAGTAAACCAGATTTAGAAGATCTTGTTTGTGAAATCAACCTCCGACTGATAAAACTCGAAAACATTGAAAAGACTCAGAATGACATGCTTAAGGCCGTGACATACTTTTCTGATAGTTTCGATAGTATGAAAAGTGACATTTCAACTGCCGCACAAACTCTGAAGCAAGCCTTGTCAGAAATTACAATGCTCAGCCAAAGAGTTTGTGAGTTAGAGAAGGATAAGGATATCGCTTGGAGTGAGGTTAAAATGTTAAAGCAAGAGAATCTCGGGCTTCAACAGTACGTTCGGCGAAACAATCTAGAGCTTCATGGCGTGCCGCACACTTCAAACGAAAACACCGTTCAGATTGTCATGACTATCGCTGACCAATTGGGTGTCACAGTTGTTGAGTCCGATATTGACGCCTGCCATCGGCTACCAGAAAGCAGAGAAACCTCCTTTACTAGTCAAATTCTGCAGCCGGCTAAATAAAGAGGCAATTTTAAAAGGCAAATGGTCCAAACCCAACCTGAACTCAAGTGATGCTGGAAACATTGCAAGGGCTAGGCCTATCTACATAAACGAGCATTTGACGCCAGCTAAAAAAGTACTCCACAAACAGGCAAGAGACCTCCGTAAATTAGGTTTAATTACGTCTGGACCCGGGACTGCAAAATATTCGTCCGCAAATCAGACAGTGACAAGGCTGTCAGGATCAGTTCACCAGAAGACATTGAAAGGCTAGTAAGAGACTCTTCCATCAACAAGGCTCAGCCATCCCATTCACAGAAATAATAATGAATGAAGACATGGACCTACTAGTTGATGTTGACTTACACACATCAATTGATGAGCGGAAATATGACTGTATCCACGACTACGTAACAGACACTAAAAATGAGGTTAGCCAAATCAAGTGTCTTTACCTAAATAGCAGAAGCATAAAAAATAAACTAGAAGATATCGAGATGCTAATACATATTGTTGAAAATCTAGATGTCATAGTGGTAACCGAGACTTTGGTAAAAAGTAATGAAGCTAAATACTTCAACCTAAACAATTATTATGTTGCTTTTGTACACAGATACAATCAGGACGGTGGAGGCGTGGGAGTTTATGTCCACAAAAAATGGAATATAAAAGTTCTTAACCTAGTTGAGAGTAACCATAACTTGATCCAGTTAGAGCTTATAAGAAGTGATACTGTTCATTTCAATAACCTGCATACTATTAATATAATTGCAGTATATAATCCTTACATAAATAATGCAACTAATTTAATGGAATTTCTAGAGCACATTCTCTCGAAAAATAATGCCAATCTTTGCTTATGCATTGGTGATACAAATATTAACTTACTAAACAAAAATAATGTAACCCAATCATAACTCAATCTACTATCAAGCTGTGGTTTCACACAAGGCAATACTCGGTATCCAACAAGAATATGTGAATCAACAAGTACACTCCTTGATCAGGTAGCCACTAATAACTGAAAATATGCCTATAGAATAAGCAATATAAGTAGTCACATTAGTGATTATAATATTCTTGTAACTGAGATTTTCAGTTCAAATTACAATCCAGGCAAAAGCCCAATCTCGAACATGACATTTAAACACCCCACCAACACGCAAAGGTCTAGATAAAAAAACGTAAATAAAAATTACCGATACGTGAACAAAATATATTCTCCAATGATCTCAATCAAATAGACCGTTTAGATGATGTAAATGAAACTTACATCGCCATGAAACACAAAATCTTGACACAGACACCCAACAAAGAAAACACTGACTCACCTGTGAAGGAAATACACCAGAACCACAATAACCCAAGGATAACAACAGAATTAATTCAGCTAATAAAACAAAGGGACATACTACCTGCTAAACTTAAAACTGACATTCACAGAAACAACAACCTCTTAAATGAAGAGCACATAATGTTTAGGAACAAAGTGACAGCTTTATAACGGAAACTGAAATCCTCATACTTAGAACATAAATTAACATTGAACGCGAATAGCATAAAAAATACTTGGAAAGTAATCAATGAAATGATCTACAACTGCACAACTGAAAACAAAGATGGTCCCAGTGAGATAATAATTGACGGTAAATCTTTCACAGGAAAAGAAAATATTTGCAATGCTCTAAACACTCACTTTTTAAACATAGCCCACAAGTTAGCCAAAAACATCCTCCCAGGGAAGAAAGTTAATGAAATTAATGTCAACACAGATTCCATATTTATGACCCCGACTAATGAAATGGAAATTCGCAATATTTTATTAAGCCTTAAAATGAAAAGTAGTCAAGACAAAGATGGTATGTCAGTAAAATTGTTAAAAAACTCCATTGACATGCCAAGTAGTCCACTAACTACTTTAATAAATTTATAGTCAGAGACTGGTCTGGTGCCTGATAATCTAAAATAGCACGAGTCATACCAGTCTATAAAGGAGGTGACAAAAGCAATCCAGGCAATTACAGACCCATTTCCATCCTCCCACCCATATTCAAGGTACTCGAAACAGTAGTAAAAACAGAATTGTTATTTTTTTAAATAAAAATGATTACTTCTACAAAGGGCAGTATGGATTCCGTGAAAACTCAAGCACAGAAATAGCCACAATTGATATAGTCTCTAACTTGCAGGATGTCATAGACAATAAGATGACAGCAAGTGGCCTTTTCATAGACCTGAGAAAGGCGTTTGATACTGTCGACCATGAAATTCTTTTAGGGAAACTTGATAAAGCAGGTATCCGAGGAGTAGCTTGGACATGGTTTAAAAATTGCCTATCTAATCGTGAACAGTATGTTGAAATAAATGGCTACAGAAGTGAGGAAGTAAATATTACCCACGGTGTGCCCCATGGATCAATACTGGGTCCTTCCCTCTTCTTAGTATATATTAATGACATAGCAACACTCAGTTTTCATGGTAATATAACGTTGTTTGCAGATGACTTAAGCATCTTTTACAATGCGTACACCACCAACACGCTGATTACACAAATGCAGAAGGACATGAATACAATACTTGGCTGGACCCAGTCAAATAAATTAACAATAAATGAAGATAAAACAAATTATTTAATAATATCTAAGCGTAGAACAAAGTTAGACATCACACAGAATATAATGCTTAATGGAAAGGCAGTTTAAAGGGTCTCATCTGTCAAATACCTAGGCCTAATAATAGATGGAAATCTCTCCTGGGAAAACCACATTGATGCATTAGTTAAAAAAATATCACCTGCTGCCGGGATGATAAAAAAATTGAGCTACTATATCCCAAAATATCTACTCAGGAAAGTGTATTTTTCCTTAATCCATAGCCACTTACAATATTTGAATACAATTTGGATGAATTGTTCAAATTACCTAAAAAAGGAAATTGAGGTAATTCAGAATAGAGCCATAAGAAATATGTATAACTGCCTTTTTTTTTTACCACCAACCAAACACCTTTATATTACGAGTAAAATTCAACCAGTAGCCCTAAATGCAGAAATCAAATCAAATGTCCTGATGTACCAAATCCTACACAAAGGTATCCACACGAATTTAAACCTTACTAAACAATCTGATTTACACGCTTACAAAACTAGACATGCAGATGACATATCACTTTTCCATATCAATTCCAAACAATATGGCAGTAATAGCATTAAGTATAGTGCCTTCGTCAAGTTCAATAGACTACCAGAAAATATAAACATTGCACCTAGCCTACCAATCTTTAAAAGGAGGCTAAAACACTTTATGTGGAAGAAATTCCAAAATCTGAGAAGACAAAAGAAGACTATATTGTGTAAAAAAAACTAATGAATGCTACAAAATGTTGTATATATTTTCATACTGAAAACTTTGTAAACTAAACATTGAATTGTAATTTGTCGCCAACATGATAAAACTGTATGATTCCTTTGTATATGAGTCCTTGACTCGTTAAGGGATTAATAAAATGCATTCTCAACCCCAATATCTACTCTGTGAGAACCTGCTACCAGTCCGATATTCAACACCAATCAAACCCACCTGCTAACCATCCAAATCAAGCAATTCCTGTCTCCCCCGAGTTTTAATACAAGTTAAACTCATCCCTTCGCCCTACCAAGCAGCAAATAATTTCTAGAGTTTATGGTACAGTGAGCAAACTCAAATATAGCTTTTAAACGTAACAACGCCATGACTCGAACTGACCCAAAACAAATACCAGCAGACAACCGATGCTTGATAATATGCAATTGACTCATAAAATCCAGTGGAACACACTAATTAGATGACGTATATCGCAAAGTTATACATATATACACTTAAAAAAACACTGTCATTATTTTAGGGAACAAATTTACCAATTATAACCGAAAAATAAAAAGTGTTCCATATCAAACGCGTGTTATTGAGTATTTTTACCCTACTTATCCAGACCGACCGCAGCGCCCCAAGTGTTAGTTTGAGTTGCCAATAGTAGGTTGTCGTTATTTAAGTAATACATAAGAATAATGGAAATAAGCCTCAATTGCTCCAGGGAGGAATATTTTTTTTAAAGTAGCTTGTAGGTGGATTTATTAGTTAGCCTAAATATGCTTGTACATAATAAAGCGCTGTGATTGGTTGGGAGGGCGAATCCGACTCTGTGATTGGTTACTGGTAGTTTGATGTTGTACAAGTATTTGTACTGGCAGTAAATATTTTGTGTTTCTTGTAGTTGTAAAATAGGCTGAATTTGGTTATTTAAAGCGTAAAATCTTAGTTTTAAGTCCCGGGTTGGAGAGCCATCATCCCAGGCAAGGCGGTAATACCTTTACTTCTCAGGCAGATAGGTCACTTAGCCGTAATTTTGATGTTATTGTGAAGTTAAATATACATATGTGGTGGTGCTGAAGTAGACGTGATCGGCTAGGCAATACCGTAGCGTTTTTAAATTTGATCCCTTTTCAGGGTTTTACGGTTCTGGGTGCGAATAGTTCGCTTAATAGTTGTAAAACTGTGGGGAGAGTATATTTTGAGTAGGTGTTTAGTTGTGTTAAGTTTTATGTGGAGCTGAGGAGTGAAATTGATTTGGCTTAAAGTGCAGTTTTCGCCTGGATCTACTTCCCGTTATTACTAAGTTTATTGTGCTGCTAACGTGATTAAAAGCTGTAGTATTTGATGTAGAGTGCTGGGATTAGTAATTAAGCCCTGTAATCCTTCTCCTCCCCACCATTTCTTTCCGATTTCGCACCCTGATAATTATATACATTTATTTTTGTGTAATTTTTACTGTGGTAATTAAGCTGCTGGTTATGTGATATCGTGACAAGTTCTGAATATTTGCTGGTTTCATAAATGTATTTATTTGCTTTAATCCTTTAATGATATTTTCATTTTATAAATTAAACTGCGCGTTATTTCATGGAAACAGGAATTCATAACCAAGCATCGATTACGATATGTCGAATCTAGGCCTAACTTATTGAACCCGCTGAGCTATGGTTCATGTGATATTTTTTTTAATGACAGAGCATTCATGATGGGATGTTGTACTTTTGAACACACCCAGGAAGCCACGTGAAGCTGAGAGATCACGCGATACTTTGAAGTAGCGGTGAATCGCACTTTTGACTTTGGTGTAAACTGCTAATTATTATCTGAGGTCTTATTAATTATTTTTATCTTTCCTACGAGACTCAGAATATTCCATTTCGTCATGCTGCATTATTAAAACATTTTGGAGAATGTTTATTTTTACTTTAGGTAAGGTAATACCCTTGCAGATACGCAAAAAAAGGAACGTAAGTAGTCGCTCAACGTTTTCGTTTTGACGACCTACTTTCTAGAGACACCCAGTACCGGAGCACTGCGTCTTGAGAATCCGCCTTGTGTAGGCGTGGAATTACATTTGTCCTACGAGACGTAGAAGAATATCCGCTGTTTAGCGTTAAAAGTGATTATAAGGTGCCATCGAGCAAGCAAATACTAATATCCACTGTCGATGAAGTCCAGTGAATTAAATAAGAAGCTTGGGAAATAATTATTGGCAAGTATAGTGTATTGCACAACATTGCTGTGACATCACATATTACCCACGCGTATGTGGAGGGCAGATGCCTAGTGGAAATATACAGGTAATAGTGTTACAATTATCCTGAATAAGTGTGATTATAATTGTATGAGATATTTAAATTGCCAAAGTGGAAATTTCATCTTTGAAACGTCGTATAATTCACGGATGCTGCGTGATACAAAAGTAGCGTCACTAGCACGTGCAGCATTATAAAATAGTATTAGCTCACATGCTAATCCACATCTGCAAGATTAAGGCTGTGTCGTATTTTATAATTGAAGCCTATAATAGTCACGACGGACATTATAATTTTGGAAGTGAGAGGATGAATAATCACGCAACTTATTTCGCTACCCACGTGATTGGACTTTTATTCACCATGGTTGAAGCAGTCACCATGGGCTAATACCATCCCAGTATGGGGGGGGGGTGACGTTTCTACAGGAACCCGCATGATGGTGGAACTTCCAGAACGATGAACGAGAGGGAAGGAGCCAAAATGCCATTTCCAGGCATATCCACGAAGATGTCGACAGGGACAAATCGAACCCTGGTCTTTGGGGGAGTCCAGATGGGAATCCTGATGAGGAGGATACCGATCCAGAGAGCCAGAGAGGTTTTTGTACAACCCTTGTTGTGGAATAGAGAGCTGAGTGAGAGCTCCTCCATTTCGTGAGTTTTTGTCACACCCCTTCTTTGTTCTAGTTTCTGGTGGTATAGTAGTTTTAATGTAGTTTGTGAATCAACCACACTCAGTGTCAGCCATTTTTCTAGGTAGGGATGTAACTAGATTAGTTAGATGTCATTTATTTCAGTTTAGAGTGAGACACCCTTGGGGTCAGACATTTTGGTCAGCCCTGGTGCAGCTTGGTGAACGTCGTGGAACGTCAATGCCTACCTTTTTGCTGAACCTGATCGTAGTCATTTTGAGGCTATTTTGTTCAACCCTACTTGGGGTAATTTTCAAGTCTTTGCTGACTGTAGTTATGGCAATCAGATGCCTTGGTTATTAATTGACTGCATTCTTCGCAGCCATCCTTTGTTACACCCCTGACTGTCGTTAGAACGGTCGTATCATTTAGGTAGTCGACAGTAACTACCAGTTTGTAAATGCATTATATTTCATTTTGAATAAGCTCAGAAGCTATTCTTGGTCATGTTTGAACCTAACAACTAGAAGGAATGTTTCGTTGCCTAGCATCGAACGCGGTTCCCAGCGTATCATTAAGCAGATCTAGTGTGTGAATCTGTGCCACATTTATCATATTTTGCTTGTGTCTTGTGAGACACGTTTTTATTTGATGTTCTAGCAACTACTGAGTTGCATTTTTAAAGCAAAGAGCTTCAGTTATTGTAAGTTTACTTTCATTTAGACGTCTTTGGTAGAAAGACGGAAGTGTATTATTATACTCAGATTTATAGCGTGCGTTTGATACACGGACTCTGTAGAGATCCGTAACCTATGGTAAGTTTTTTATGAACCGGCCAAGTGCAGGTTTTGTATTGATTAAATCGCCGGCCTTGAATAAACTGGTTATGTAACCCAGTGACCTAGAGCACGCCTGCTTCATTGTGAGACAAAACTACTATAGACGAGGACAGAGTACAATTTGTATTCGCTTTTCCTTTCATTGCTATTTTGCTTATGGAAATCAGTTTCCACTCTTGTATTTGATCACTTGTTTTATGGATCGGTTTTTGTTAGTTTAACGCTCTGTTGCGTGTATTGTCGTATGACAGGTACAGTTATGTAAGGTTTTCTATAGGATGGTGAAGTCTACCCTGTTATAGCAGGATGTTATTGTATGCTTTGTCCAGGGATGATCCCGTTGACCAGATGCTATTGGAAGGTAACTGTTGTACAGGCCTATCCCAGAGTTATTGAACGCGAGCTTAGCGCCGCTGGTAACCCGTGTTATTGTGTGTCCGAGTTGTTATACTCGTTGATTATATTCCGACTGTTGAGTCGAGGCTTTTTGGTGGAGAATGATCTCAGTTGGAGACACTCCGTGCCCAGGCTATTGTCAATGTTATTCGCCATAAACCTACGATAAACCTATAAACCGACATTCTAATAATAAAATGCATAATTGTTGTAAAACAAGCCTAACTAACGATTCTTTCTATCTAACTTTGTTCTTTGCATTCTGGAACTGTTGACATAGCCGTGCAGTTGAAGATAATTTCCTTGTGAGGAAATGACTAGGACAGTTGACATTTTTGTAGCGACCTGAAGTATGTGCGAACCTAGAGTTCGTAGCTTGTGGAGCTCAGGCCATGCGATGTCAGACGTGGTCTCAACTGCGCATTCGTCACCGTAACTATTCACATTAGATGACTATGGTTTACAAAGAGTAAACCAAGGTGTAGGCAGGAATTTTTAATAAAACTACTGTGTCTATTTCGTTATTAATTTATGATGTCAAGTGTATTAAACCCTACGTGTTACTTTATTGTGTGCTGTTAGCACATATTTATTAAGCATAATTAAATTGTTTGTTTTTCATGGCTGTACACTTAGCTTTTGGATGTAATTGTTTTCTTTTACGGACGTCATCGCCGTAAATTTTGTTAATTGATAGGACTTAGCTAGTTGAATTAATGTTAAATTTAAATGTCGAAATGGTACCATCCTAACCTAGATTTGTTTTGCTACCCTGATAAATGTAAATTCAGATATTAGCTTTATCTTGTAACTTGAACTAGGGACTTGCGTCGTACCATATTCCTAGCGTTGCTGTTATTGCTTTATCATTGTGAGTTAGATCTTTCGCGAGGGTTTTCAGTAACTTCTCAGGTAGGGGACCTGTTCTTTATCTTTGTTTATTTATTAATTTGCGGACTAGCCGATTATAACCCTCCGAACTAGGCTAGGGGCTTGTGAATTTTAATAAATTTTCACGGTGTTTTACATGAGTCTGGATGTTTATTTTCTCAGTCTAGTTTTAAGGTGAACCTTTCCTTAGGCGGTCTATGACCATCGTCACCATGTACCACGATCCCTGTGGACTACGGACTCTCGTGCCGCTTTAGCCTTTATGGAAGGTCACCTGATCCTCACGGTACTTTTTATTCGATTTATGTGTCGTTAGTTGAGTCATCGTGGTTGTTGACATCAACTAAACGGTCTCATTATATAGTGAGCTACATTTATAGGTATATCATTTGAAGAATGCATAATTTCGTGGCATATATATACAATTTACAAGAATGGTTCCAGATTTTTTTTTCACTCGTTACTCTATTACTGATCGCAAATTGCGTGTACTCAGCACCTTAGTTGATATTTATCAGCTGTTATTATATGGTACATTCATTTTTATTGCTATTGCGGAGATTTACCGACCTCTGAATGACGTGCCAGTAATCCCAAGGCCCTTATGCTAAGAGTGAACATATCTCTATATTTTTATTTGTTCCAAAGCACAATCAATTACGATTTAAAATTGACTAGATTATCATTGCTTCCCCATAAGGAGAGACGTGAATGCAGGCCTAAGAAACTCCAAGAACTTTCTCCGTCCGTTAAATAATTATTCTTTTGTTTGTGCCCGAACTCGGTAACTTTTGTTTCCAATGTTGGTTGTCACTAGTTTTTAGGGGCATTCCGTTTATTTTTTTGGTCCTTGGGAAAATTATATATTGCCATGGCAACCTGATCATGGACGGTGATGGATATATGTGATGTGCAGTTCGCAAATCAAGGTAATTATTACGTCTCGACATTTGGTGATTTACAGGAAGGTAATGGTAGTTTCAGTCAATAAAATGGCAATATATTGTTGGTTGATTGTGTGTGAATTAAGTTCTGTTTTTGGTCGTGCAAAGTTTATAATAATAGAGACTTAATGAGATCCTGTATAGGTTAACTGATCTTAAGCTCTTCAATATTTGAGAAGTAATGATTGATATGATGTGTGTTGCCCGTAATCCAGCCATCGGCTAGAAGTTAAGAAAATCTGCCCGCGTATGAATGAGAAATTATTATATTATATTGAAAATGTGTTAACACATACAAGTAGACTTTTTCTATTGGGATTAATGGTGTACATTATATTTAGGGAAAGGATGAACATCCTCTTTATTCTCTACATGTAGCCTACATTCTCATCATTTCTCAAACTTTTGTTTCACTTGTTGTTCATGATGAATAGTCTGTCACCTTATTTCAGAATTACCGTGTTGGCAAGATGGTCGTGTACTGCTCTGAATTGTGATGGCGATGTCTAACCAGCATAGGCACCTGTGTAGATTTCCCTTGGATTACCGTATGGTAGTAGTTTTATACAAATCCTTTGTATAAACCAGGTACAGTACTGTCCATTTTAGTCACCTTTATATGTGATGTAGATTTGTGTCTGTTCATCCCTGTAGTTAGGCTATTAGTAAGTTAGGTACTGCGCCAGAATTTATTTAAGACCATTACCAAAGAACCAATCTGGATATGAACCAAGACCCAGGAAAAATAAAAGAGTGGATGAAAATCTTTTATTCATTAAAAATTCGAGAAATATGGGAAAATCTGTATGAAAATGAGTGAAATACTATACATCTTATGCAATTATGAAAGGCAAGAAAGAAGGAATGATTTAAATTTGGATATATATTCTATTATACGAATGTGGGAGGTCTACATTGCGAGAGACATCACGCCACTTGAAGTGAGAGTTACGTCATGAAAGAGGAGAAGAGGCGAAGGTCGAACTACGGACTGAAGTGAGGAGAGGTGGTAGAAGTTACGTCACACCACGAGAGGGAAGGCAGAGACTGCAACTTGTCGAGCGCAGAGAACGGGACGAGAGAGTTCTTTCCAATTTGAAATCATCGAGTCAAGACCTCGAGAAGAAGCCAGTATTATTATAACAGTGCCACGTTTTATCAAAGTTGGAAGTGAAGAAGAGTGTAGTACAGCAAGACTGTAACTTGAGGAGCAAGCTACATTTATCACGCAGAATAGAACAGTATATAGCCGAGTATTACAGTGCTTAATACAAAGTTGTTTTTACAACGCATATATGAAAACATTTCGATAAGAAGATTTTCACTATTACGACGTTTGAACGCATACTTGAACATTACATTAAACATGCCAGTTATAAAGCAGCAACGGGGAAGTCTTAAATATACCATCAGTGAAATGAGAATTACCATGTGCTAAGCTAAAGCATAGGGAAGTGGAAACTACAAAGATGTACAGTTGAATTCCAGAATTCACTCTTATGGAAGGCGCAGCAGAACATCCACGTGATGCGCAAAATCACCGAACAAACCTCTACTTTTCTACAAGACTTCTAATACATCTTGAATACTCGCAAACGCTTGTATGAACGACAATTTTCAACCTGAGACGAGATGTCAATTCTGAAGAGATGGGGAGTCGAAATCAGTAGCTACTGTAAAATCGGAAGTCAAGGCAGAGTTATCAGTTGCTCAAACACATACTAAGGCTAGTATAACATTAGCACAGGAAGAAGCTAAGTTAGCTTTAGAAAAGGCCAGAAAGGAAGATAGACTAGCTAGAGAAAAGGAAAGGGAGGAAATCAGGTTAGCTCAAGAGAAAGCACAGGAGGAGATTAGGCTAACATTAGAAAGAGCACGAGAGGAAGACAGGAAAATAGAAGAAGAGGCAAATAGGATAAGAGCAGAGATGAGATTAGCTCAGGAAAAAGCTCGGGAGGAGGACAGGTTAAGTCAGGAGCAGGCTAGATTAGAAGATAGAAAAATCCAAGCCGAAATAAGAGCAGCACAGGAGGAGGTTAGGAAAAATCAGGAAAAAGCTCAGGAAGAAGCTAGGAAAAATCAGGAAAAGGCTCAGAGAATTTTAGAAAGGGCAGGACATGCACAGGAACAATTAAAAAATTCATTTGATCAAGTCAAACAGGACATAAATCTTACGAAGACAGAAGTAGGAAATTTAAGATCCGACATGGCAGGAAAGGTGTTAGAAGTCCAATTAGCTAACAGTAATCACATGATAGAGCTAGAAAAGAAATTACAGGCTAGTATTAGCTCCATTAAGGAAGAGATCAATACTCATCATGTACACATTTCAGGTGCCCAGAACAAACTCAAGGAGCAACTTGACAGTCTAAATGACACTGTTGGTGAATTACAGGTCAAGTTGGAAGGTCAAAGTAAACTGATTGAAGAGGGTATTAATGTGGATATAAATGCTTCTATTGTAAAGGCAGTTACGGACATGAAGGAGGAGGTCGTAACAGTCACAACTAAAATTGTATCAGAAATTCATCATAAATTAGCAAATGACATTAAAGCCATAGAGTTATGTTCAAATATAAATGTTAGTAAGGTACGGGAAGATCTATCTAAGCGGATAGATGCATTGCAAGTTAATAATGTAGCCACGCTGACAGACATTGTTAATAAAACAGATTTAAATAACTCAGATGAATTTGACAAGGTTAAACGCACAGTCGATGAGATAAGCATAGAACTGGCGAAAATTCGATCAAAGCAGGATAAGGAAACCAGCGACATAGAACAGCAATTAAGGTCACTTACGATAGGGGATGCTACATTTTCATCTACGTTAAGAGCTGAAGTCAGGGAAGACATCAGAAAGGACTTAACGAGATTTTTTCAAGCAAGAGATGAAAAATTGAAAGAAGAAATAAGGAAATTAGAGGCTAGGACAGGCAAGATAGAAGAGGATAAGGAAAGCGTGGTTAGTCAACAGCAGATTCCGAAGTCCAATTTCAACTTTAGTCGAGAGCCATTTCAAACAGAAATAGGGGAACTTGGAGGAGACTTTGAACCTTACCAGAGTAGGTCAAATGCCAACGTTATCGTGATTAAGAATAACGATGAGAAGCCGAATAAATTCAGCGGAGTAGGAAATATTACTGCTGTAGAGTTTCTTAGAGACATGCGATCGTATTTAGAGGACAATAGAATACCTCGTGAAAGACATATGAGGGTCGTTGAGAAATACATGGACTCAGAAGCGTTAATTTGGCACAGAGCTTTCAGGTACACTTATCAGACATTTGAAGAATTCGCTATAGCTCTGCAGAAGCGATTTTGGAGCAAGGAACTTCAACAAGACATACGAGCCGAAATTTACTCTAAAAAGTATGCTTATTCTAGTCCAACGAAGTACGCAAGTTTCTTCACGAAACAATTAGCACGCTTGCAGTATTTGCAACCTCCTTTGGCGGAAGAAGACTTGGTTCATGCTATTTCATGCCAGTTACCAACGGAAGTTAGGAGGCACCTCATTTCGGCAAATGTAAAAACTTTAGAGGAGATGGCAGAAATTTTGAGAAGACTGGATCACACGTCTAATGTGTCCAATAACTCAACTGGAAACCAAAACCAGAGAGGTAGAAATCAGGAACAGAGAGAGATTCACACCATCCACATCGATCAAACGCAGCAAACAGAAGAGAACAAAAATGGAGTAGGTCCAACGAGATCGAGAATGTATGGACAAAATCGATTTCAACCAGGTTATCAAAGACCTCGAGAAGGAAGAGCATACCAAAATCAAAGATGGGGTGAAAATCAAAGATGGAGAAATAGCTACCACAACAGAAACCATGATTATCGCAGAGAGGGATATTATAATCGAAATAACCCTACGAATAATTATGGATATCGGGGATATCAGAACTGGAGGAACACGAATAATTATTCGAGACAGCAACAACAGCAAAGTCAACAAAATCAAGGTTGGAGAAATAACAACAATATAAGAAGGTATTACGATGATAGGGAAAGAGAAAGTCAAGAATACCTAAGGAATCTCAGAGAAAGGAATGCGAGAGACCAAAATCAGGGACAGCGTAACCAGAATAAAGAATCTCAGCCCGGAACAAGCAGAGATCGGAGGAATGAAGACCCAGGAGGGGTACAAAAAAACTTCAAATTCCAAAAAGTGAAGGAGGAAGAAAACAGCACCGTAACCAGACATGAAATCCAGATCAATGAGTTATATGAAGCCACGAATGAAGATCTCCTGTATGAAAGAGAAGAGCCGAAAACAGGAAGAGTAGCGAGGTTACCCATTATAGAAATTATATCAGAAGGAGAATGCCTGAGAACACTACTAGATACGGGAGCGACAGCATCAATTTTATCAGAGAACTGTTTTCACAGATTGAAAGATGGAAATTCACTTATAGCAATGCCCGTTTCAACTATTAAAGTCAGGGGTGTATTTAACGACAAGACCATGAAATGTAAAGTCCAAGCATTAATGGAATTCTCCATAAATGAATACAAATATGAGCAGATATTCATAGTCTTGAGCCAGATAAATTTCGATGCTAATTTAGGCATTGATTTTATAACGAAGACTGGAGCTGTGATTGATTTATGAAATTGAGTCATAAGATTTAATGAAGAACAACATCAACCTGAGGACACGAAGAAGGAGGAGAATGAGTGTAGTCTGATTGACGAAACTACAGAAGAAAATCTTGTGAAGATAGTTATGGAAGTTGAAGCAGAAGGAATACCTCACTATGGCAGAAAAATTGAGAATTTTGAAGATCAGAGGGAGAAATTAGAAGAATTGGTCACGACTTATGCAGACATATTTGATGACAAACCAGGCATTATCAGAGGATATAAATATCAGATCAAGCTCGCTGATGACACACCTTTTCAGAAGAAATTGTATCCAATACCGCAGAAGTATCAAGCTGAAGTGACAGAGCTCATAAAAGGCATGGAAAAAGACGGGATTATAAGCAAGCAAGCCACTCCTTATTTAAACCCACTCACTGTTGTGAAGAAATCAGATGGTAATCTTAGACTATGTTTAGATGCCAGGGGCATAAATACTCTTCTGCTGAAAGAATTCGACAGGCCACCAAAAATTAGAGAACTACTGAGGAGAATCAAGAATAAAACCTGTTTCTCAGTGATTGATTTAACTGCAGCATTTCATCAAATAGAGCTTACAGAAGACAGCAAATGTTATACAGGGTTCATGTTCAATCAAACCTGTTATGTATACCAAAGAGTACCATATGGATTGGTAAATTCAAGTCCAGCACTTATCAGAGCCTTGGATGACAAGTTGAGTGATGAAGTAAAACAATTTGCCATTTGCTACGTGGATGATATTATCATATCATCAGAAACACCAGAGCAACATTTCATGCATTTGACGAAGCTATTTGAAAACCTCAGAAGTGCAAACATCAAGGTGAAATTGAATAAATGCCATTTCTTTCAAGAAAAGATCAACTTTCTTGGTCATACTATAGACAGATTCGGTTACCACCCGAATGAAGACAAGATCGAAGCGATATTGAACTTTCCCAAACCCAAGAGAACCAAAGACATCCGAGCTTTTGCGGGTCTTTGTCAGTTTTTCAGTAGTCATTGTCCACGTTATTCAGAGATCATGGCACCACTACATGAGCTTCTAAAGAAAAACAATAGATGGAAATGGGATGCAGCTGCTGAGAATGCCTTTATTCAAGCAAAGGAAATGCTCAGAGATAACATCAAGTTAGAGTACCCAGATTTTGAAAGAACATTCATCATAGAAACGGACGCTTCACGAATTGGTATTAGCGCAGTCTTATATCAGAAGGATCAAGATGGCAATCATCACTATATTTCATTCAGCAGTAGGAAGTTACGCACGCACGAGCTGAATTATTTCACGACGGAGCTTGAAGCTTTAGCCGTCATAAATGCTCTACAGAACTGGAAGAAATTATTGCTGGGACACAAGATTATAATCAGAACGGATCACAAAGCACTAGAATTCATGTTGAAGTCAGACTTGTCAAGCGATATGATGACCAGATGGACCATGTTTTTGCAACAATTTGATGCCACGATAGTCCATGTTCCTGGTAAAGACAACCTACTAGCAGATATTCTTTCCAGACATCCGATTCCTGAGAAGGATGTGAGAATTAATGTTATCCAGACAGATGCAAAAGATCAGGAAACGCTGGATAAACTGAGAAGAATTCCACTTTTTCAAAACAAGCATGCACCATTCAGGAACATTTATAGATTTTTGTCAGGGAGAATGACAAGGAGGCACGCCTCACACTTCGAAACGAGAAGGAAAGCTAGACACTATATTCTCGTGGGAGAAACTGTATGTAAATACATCGATGCTAGACACACGAAAGTACGAGTTGCCATTCCACCAGAACTTATTGTGCCACAAATTTGGTTAGTACACAAAGAATAGGCCACGGAGGAGTTGACAAAACATACTATACCATGTTAGAAAAGTTCTATTGGATTAATATGAGAGAATCCATAACCATAGTAATCAGATCTTGTGAACTGTGTCAGAAAAACAAATATAATTCTGAACTATTGAAGGAAAGACCTAAAGCAATTATTCCTACGAAACCACTGGAATTGTTTAGTCAGGATATCTTTGGACCTGCACCTAAAGGAGACAGAGGAAACCAATATGTGTTAGTCACAATGGATGAATTTTCCAAAGTTGTAATGCTTAATCCAATGCAGAAAGCAACAACGAAAACTGTTTTACATCACCTGGAGAGGAACATTATTCCAAAGTTGGGAAAACGAGAAAGACTTTTAACAGACCATGGAACGCAATTTACCTCTGCAGAATTTCAGGGAGCGATGGATAGGTTGGATATTGTTCACCTATTTTCATCAGTTCGAAGCCCAGAGACGAATCCTATTGAAAGAACAATGCTTGAATTTTCAAGGTACATTCGCTTGTATAGTGCAGATAATCATGCGAATTGGGTGAAGATTGTACCACTAGTAGAATTTTGCATAAATAACACGAGACATGAGAGCACCAACGATATTCCAGTTATGTTGCATTTTGAAGAGAAACACGTACGACCATGGAACAGAATCTTCAACATTCCGGAAGATAACGAACCACCGATGGACCAGAGAATCGAAGCAGCGAGAGTCCAGTTGAACAAAGCGGCTGAGAAGAGATTGAAACGTTTAGAAGGGAAGAGATTCAGTGGACCGCTACGAGAAGGTGACCTTGTATTAGTCAGGATTCCTTTGAAAGCAGACGTACTGAAGAAGGTGTATATCAAATTCAGTAGCCTTTTCAGAGGACCGTTCAAAGTAGATACAGTCTACGGTAACAATTGTTATAAAATCGTAAGAGTTGAAGATAACAGATCCATTGGAAAATTCAACCATTCCAAATTAAAAAGATTTTACCCAAAGATACAGTAAAATAATTAAATTCAGTCTCAAGAACAGAGAAATTTACTGTTATTAAAGAAAGTACAGGCTATACTTTACTTTAAATTAGCAACGGGGAAAAGCGCCAGAATTTATTTAAGACCATTACCAAAGAACCAATCTGGATATGAACCAAGACCCAGGAAAAATAAAAGAGTGGATGAAAATCTTTTATTCATTAAAAATTCGAAAAATATGAGAAAATCTGTATGAAAATGAGTGAAATACAATACATCTTATGGAATTATGAAAGGCAAGAAAGAAGGAATGATTTAAATTTGGATATATATTCTATTATACGAATGGGGGAGGTCTACATTGCGAGAGACATCACGCCACTTGAAGCGAGAGTTACGTCATGAAAGAGGAGAAGAGGCGAAGGTCGAACTACGGACTGAAGTGAGGAGAGGTGGTAGAAGTTACGTCACACCACGAGAGGGGAGGCAGAGACTGCAACTTGTCGAGCGCAGAGAACGTGACGAGAGAGTTCTTTCCAATTTGAGATTTCATCGAGTCAAGACCTCGAGAAGAAGCCAGCATTATTATAACAGTGCTACGCTTTATAAAAGTTGGAAGTGAAGAAGAGTGTAATACAGCAAGACTGTAACTTGAGGAGCAAGCTACATTTATCACGCAGAATAGAACAGTATATAGCCGAGTATTATAGTGCTTAATACAAAGTTGTTTTTGACAAGAAGATATTCACTATTACTACGTGTGAACGCATACTTGAACATTACATTAAAAATGCCAGTTATAAAGCAGTACCGGGGAAGTCTTAAATATACCATCAGTGAAATGAGAATTACCAAGAGCTAAGCTAAAGCATAGGGAAGTGGAAACTACAAAGATGTACAGTTGAATTCCAGAAGTCACTATTATGGAAGGCGCAGCAGAACATCCACGTTATGCGTAAAATCACCGAACAAACCTCTACTTTTCTACAAGACTTCTAATACATCTTGAATACTCGCAAACGCTTGTATGAACGACAATTTTCAACCTGAGACGAGATGTCAATTCTGAAGAACCGAGATGTCAATTCTGAAGAAACGAGATGTCAATTCTGAAGAGATGGGGAGTCGAAGCCAGACGACTTGCAGTGAACGGGAGACGGAGTGCAGGCAGAGTGGGCTGTTTCACGGCGAGGTCGTTCACCGAGGACGTCACCGACCTTGTTCCATTGGGGGAAGAGGCCAGCTGGTTCTGACACAAACCGGTCTTCATAGCTGTGGGCGAGACGATGAGCTCCGAGACACGTTTGGTTTGGCAGGCGAGACGAAGGTATTCTCCAGAACAGAGTCAACTCAAGGTAGAAAAGCGATTGCTTTATATAATGTAGAATTGTAGTTATGTTCTGTGATTATCCAATTGACCAACCGTATAATTTTATCAGTATAATTAAATTATGTAGATTTTGAAGTAGTAATTTTTCGTATTTTTCTTAGGAGATATTTTTTTCTTGTTCTTGAAAATTTCAGTCACTTGGACGAAATTTTGCATAGCGCTGCTATTAACGCTCAAGTCCGTGTAGAATTTTTCATATTTGCGTTAGATTTAAACTAATTAAATCTGTTTTATCGCAGCGATGGAATGTAGAATGAACTATTAAAAGAATGTAGAATGAAATATTTAAAGGGAGTATAACGTTGAACGAACTAAAGAAGGAGCATAATTGTAAATGAAGTAAAGGAAGTTTATTGAAGCAAATTTAAGTACCGCATATTTAAGAAGTTATGTCACGAAGTGTAAAGAATATTTCGACAACTCATGATGTTGATTCAAGTGTCAGAAATTTATTTTCAACTAATTATGAACGAAAGTATTACGAGAACGCTTATACGCATATGCCTAATGAAAATTAGAGCATTAAAAAGCATAGATGAATTTGTTAAACAAATATATTCATGGAAGGAAGTCATACTTATATCATTTGTTGAAAATATGAATTCTTACTGATATTTCTTTAAAGGTTGTAATTGAATGTAAAACTGAATTTAAACACGTGAAAAAGAAAGTTAACAAAGTTAAATCACAGGGTGATCAGAAAGTGAAAGTACAGAAATTTATTGCAGAAGTGGAATTGTAAGCACGAGGTGAAGTTGTATCAGGACAGAGAAGAATGTTAAAGTTAGGAAGAAAGTGTATGGAAATGGAAGTTTATAGTTGAAATACCGTGCAAAGTAAGGAGATATAGACGTAAATGAGTTACGTATTTTTACGAGAGGAGGCTGAGGAGTCTCAAGTCTTCTAGTATTGATCGCAGTGATTGTGAAGTTATTTGAGTGTATTAAAGGAAGATTCTGTACAGGGTGTTTAAGAGAGGAGGTAATTGTTGTATAATTTTGGAAGAGGAGTGTGAGAATGAAGGTTAATTCCATGCACTTCTAGTATTCACGTTTATCAGAGAATTATTAACACAGTAAAGAATTTCAGAAATATTTCAGTATTTTATAATGAATAGATAAAAGATAAAAGGAACAGTGCTTAGCTTAAATGTTTGTCACTTATGTTCAATTGATTAAGACGAGTATTTATTACTTTCAACACGATAGTTGCGGTGTATGTTTGTTATTTGATTGTTAAGGAAGTTGAGTAGATAAAAGACTCATTGAAAGATAGACAATTTAATCTTTTCGACACAATAGAGTGTATAATTTGTGCGAACCATAAATGAATGTATATATGCACATAGTTAATGAATGATTTTGCTTAGATATGGAACTACAGTTCAGAGTTGAAGCGGATTTGTATAAAGTAGGGTAATGCTTAGTATCACACCGTTTCACATTTCTTTTTACATCAGTGCCACGTGCAAGTTTATTTTTGGAGTTTATTTTTGGGAGAGTGTCAAGGAGACACCATATTCAGGCAGGAAGCCAGTTTTATTGTACTTGTTTCAGCACAATAAACGGCTGGCGCTTTTTAGCGACTCAGTCAACTTTTATCTTAACTGACACCGTTTTCATTGTCGTCATCGTCGAAAATAGTACTGCGAGGTATAGATACAGGCGCTCACTATAGATTAGACCTTATCACCCCTCGAGATTGGAGTTTCTCGATTTGCTCTAAATGTAAATGATAGTAGAAATTTGTACCTTGGCTGGTAGTACTATTTTCTTACGAATAATATCTATCCTGTATGTTCCTGAAATTCCCAATTTTACTTAGTAGGCATGGTAAGTTTGTGAGCTGGGTAATTTATATGTATGCAATCCTTTACAGTGCAGCGGATATATGTACTGATGGGTTTATTCGGGCGCAGTACGGTAGTTAGTTAATGAGGTTTTAAGAGGCAGAACTACGAGGTAAGCTGCCCCTATCAGTAGATAGCGTAAGCTTCACCCAGATGTTTTCCATGAGGAAGTTTTGTTTCCAGTTTGACAAATCATGATCATTATGTCTATGTTGACACCTTGGAAGAATTATACATGTAATTGCAAGTTTCCACGGTTAACATAGAGCCAAAATAGTAGGCTTGTGACTGTTTGGAGTGTGATAAGTTATAAGCAGGGCCCGGATAATCGTGTACTTAACTCCCTCCTCCCAAATGCCTTGCTGTTTGGTGGGTTGTATTATCTGGATTTGTAGCGATGAATTCATAGACTTGCTATTATTACGAAATGCCTTAATTGGAACAACTGTGAGTGTGGATGCCATTGCTAATTTAACCCGGGTATCAATTGCCAGATCAGGTATACTGCCACTTGTCGCACATCAACTATGCACAGTGACTGACAGTATACATAACTTCTTTTGTGCCTCATTGTGTAGTGGCTAGTACTCTTGGCTGTCACCGCGGAGGCCCGGGTTTGATTCCCAGCTCTGCCAAGAAGTTTAATTCTGGCCTGAGGGTTGCGCAAAAACTGAGAAGAGGCTAGTTCCAATCCCACCTCAGCCATCCTGGAAGTGGCGTTCTGTGGTTTCCCCACTTCTATTCCAGGTGAATGCTTAATTAAGACCACAGCCGCCTCCTTCCTAATCCTTATCTGAGTTACAACTACACACACTAATACAGCCTTCACAATAACACCAGTTACCAGACAAATTCCACACACTCCTAATTACACGGGGCCATATGACCACAATGTCCCAAAGCCTCGAAATGAATCAACAACACAATATAATTTCTTTGTGTGGCTTCAACACTGCAGCCCCCTGTGGGTGGGGGTTTAGACTACACCCATGGTATCCTCTGCCTATCGTACGAGGAAACTAAAAGGAGCAACCTTGGCTATTCTTTGAGGCTTCCTACTTGTCTTATGAATTGTCCCCCCCTCCCAAGGGTGGGAGGGATGGAATAAACCTACAGGCAGAGTTGGACGGTTGGCACACGTGCTGTGAACAATAGTCAGTTATTGTTGTTTTAAGGGGCGGAACTACGAGGTCATCTGCCCTTGTGCTGTGAAAATATTCTGGAAATATATATATAATCTGGTGTAACAGTATGTTAATGCTGTATTAATTTCCAAAGGAGATAGATTTTTCTTTACATTGCACTTTATCAGTACCTGTGTGTGTACTGTATATAGTTTAATGTAAAGTTTTTATATATTTGGTAGCTGCAATCATGTAAGTGCAGTGCTAGGCCATGAGGCCAATCTTTCTGCTGACTGGATTTGGATTTTGTTTTTGGTCAGGTTTACCATTTTTAACATCCTCCAATGCTGGCCGGTACCTCGCATCACACCAACTGCTTGGTCATATTCATTTATTTCATCCTTTTATCAGCTCCTTGTGATGTTGCCATTGGTTACGACATCCGGCTGTACACATTGGCTAGGTGGAATCGCATCGACTTAAATTAATGCATATTTCAATGGTGGCATTGTATTGGATGGCGGATCATTGAAATCTTGTTTCAATTTTATTAGCAGTTCATTGTATCTCATCTCCGATCGCTCTGAAAAAATAATAATTACGTGTAGGTATGCCGGCAGCTAAAGCGCAGCGTTCGGCCTTGGGCCCAAGCTCAAGCTCTCTGCTGACTCGGTGGACGTGGGTTCGAACCCCACCGTCAGCCATCCCTGAAATGGTTTTTCGTGGTTTCCCCATTTTCAACTCCAGGCAAATGCTGGGACGGTACCTTCTGACAGGCCACGGCTGCTTCCTTCCATATCCTTGCCCAGTTTCATTAATTCATCTCTCATTCCGGTGCGCAGGTCGCCCACTGGCGTTGACTAGAAAGACCTGTACTCGGTATATCAGGAGGCCACACGACAAAAAAAAAGATGACAGGGGGTAGGTATACGTGCATATGTTTTGAACTTCTCCAGTCCCTCTTCAACAAAGCAACAATGTCATCATTGCCTAACATTAAAACGATAGATTTTAGCATTTAATGTGCACATTTCAAAACACACATGTTGCGAGATAATGGGTGAGGTTAAAGACCAATTGTAAATTAATATTTAAAGGGCATATAATATTTTCAAGAATATTGACAACATGTCTGTAGGACACACTCTTTCCCCTCTCTCTTTAAATACAATGTGCACAAAATTCCTGTGATGCAGATTTTTTTCTGTGTATTTCACAGTAATATGATGTGGCTCAGTACATTTGGCCTGCAGGGGTCCTTTTATCCTGCCCGAAACAGGAGGTTTTAATTGCCATTACACTGAGGTAGGGGTATTGAATGTAATTGGTAATGTGTTGCACCATTACGTTCAACCACATCTTCCAAATGTCCCCTCCCTCTTATTTCTTGCAAGAAATGCTGCGTTAACTGGAATTGTGTTGCTTAACAGGCTAAAAATTCATGTTCACCAAAAATAATCCTCTTTGAGTTTACAGCTTCTTTAGGGGCGTATATAAGGGGGGGGGGGGTGCTGAGGGGCCTCCAGCCCCCCCCCCCCCCCCGAAAAAGCCAACTTGGGTACAAAATACAATATATTTCACAGCACTTTTAAGATATGCTTATCAATTTGTAAAATTTGCTGAATAAATTAACAAGTAATCCATTTAGATACTTGCCATTAATACTCCACAGGCTATAATAGAACATTCATTAAGTACTCACAATTTTCCAGGATAGTCAGCCCCCCCCCCCGAAAAAAATGTATATACGCACCTGACCTTCTTCAGCCTGAGGATTGATCGGAGCTAGCCAAGAGGTTTTACTGCTTTGTACTTGGCTGTTATACAGTGTGCGTCGCCAGCGGCCCTAGCCAACGTCTGTTCCTGCTACATCAGGTGAGATTCAGCAAAGTGCTCAGACTCCTTTACTTTGTACACACCTACCTCATACTTGTACACATTAGTTGTATTTTACATTTACCTAAGACTTCCCAAGAGGGACTTACAAATTCACACTCGCTGACCAATAAACACATGGTCAGTAAATCACACTTGCATTGATAATTACACTCCTCTTCACATCCTCATACCCTTCCTGACCTTCGTCACGATTGTCCGTGACCGCAGTAGTCAGTAACTGCTTTGTCAGACTCCATTGTACTTCCCGCACGCGACTCGACTACATAACGTCGAGCCGCTGACATAAGCACGTCTATTGTATTACTCATCCCATCCAGCTGGCAGACCGGTATAGTAGCCTGCATTTAGAGGTCCATCCCCTAATAAGCACTTGCATCTTTGCAGGAACACCCCCTAGCGTTTAAACACTAAACAACACACTACACTGGTAAGCTCTCCCAGCTACGGGAAGCTACTCTCACCTAGGAACTACCTTCCAAATTAGTACAGTGACACAAGTGTTTTATCCCAAACTACCCCCAACTAAGGGATCTAAAACATATTGTGGGTGATCAGTTGTTTTCCACCATCCTGCAGCGTAGCCGATCATCTGAGAGCAGCCCGGCATGGTCTTCTTCAATCCTGTCTCCAGTCGATTAAGCCATTGACGTTCACACATCAGCAGTTATGACTCACATGTGAAAGAATGTACAATGTTTACCATGATTTAACATACTGTAATAAAACAATTGAAACTGCCTGGAAAATCAGCTTTCTCATTTCCTGAAAATCCTCTACCCTGCCTATAGTTTTTCTGTAGATAGACCTACAGTTGAAAATCATTTAACCCTTGAGGGCAAGTAAATTGCAATGAAATGATATTTCTTGGGCATATTCAATTTATTTAGAGAAGGAGGTATATCTGACATCAGTCATTGTGGCGTACTGGGTCAGAATATGGGTACGGTCATTTTGAAGTTATGGTACCATAATATTGTAAACTTGAATGAAACGTCATAATGTATTTCATTTTAACGTTAGAACTTCAAAAACACCAATCGTTTGTACTTAACACGTAATAAAAGGGCTAAACAACTAAAAAGTAGGATGTAAATAATCGACAGTCCAATTTTTTTTCCTAAATACTATACCAACGTTATAGAACGGAATGTATGTACAAAATTTAATTTTAGGGTGTCTGTTGCCTCTTAATATCCAATCTACGTGATATATTGTCGTTCAAAAAGAAAATGTAGTTGCTTTATAGCAACAATAACGATGTGTATCCAGATTAATCAATCTCGATTCGATTTTCTCTCATTTCGTAAGTTGGCTAACGTACTCGGCGTAAGCAACCTAGATCCTTCGTTCACTTATATTTCTTGCATAATATACGGCCGGTTATTGCATCTCAGTGGCGTTGGAATTTGCCACGTGGTGCGCACCGTGCAAGTGTTTTTAGTAGGTTTGCGCACCATGTGCGTTTGAGTTGGAGCCCAAACAATGACTCAATCGCACAGAATTTAACGAATCGCAGATTTAGCAGAGAGTCCCTACTCTGTTATTATATGCTCCTTGCGAGAATTGGTACGCCAACATGGCGGACCGCACGCTCAACCTGACGTACTTGCTCGTGCAGCGGAGAGCTGCCATCAGCGATCCAAGTATAGAGATCAGTGGTGAGGCCTTACGTGCACCGCAGAGCTGTACCGCTTAGGTCACTTGCCACGAATACTGCTTTGAGTAGCGTATGCGCGGGGTTGGCGATATGCTTCGTGTCACATATTTTTCCCGGATAATAGCGTACACACCAAAATTACTAATTGAGGAGCTTGTTTTCAAAACTGAATATCTCCAAAAATTAGAAAAAAAATAGTTGTATAGTTGATTCGGTAGCATTTGCCTCGGTAAAATATTTATTGATCAAATGTTAATATGGATAAGGTTGAAGGCTGTGAGAAAACGTGCTTTTCGTTTAAAACTGATTATATCTATGACTTACAATATATTGAACTAAATGAATATTTATATTTTTAAATTAAGGCATTTAATTTGTAATTGTACCTATTAATATTATGTTCAAAATAAATATCACGAATTGGGATAAATATCTGAGATTATGTGAAATATCCTGATTTCCACAGCTAAATACAAGCACCATTTTTTTTTCAAAACTATATATATCCATTCATTTTTATCAATAACTTTTTATGTACTTTGTATAATTTGGTACACTTTTGGTGATAGTATGTTGCTCTTTCTGGCTATCATTTAAGCTATATATTACTCCAATTTGATAATCCTGTCTGAAGATATATGTTTTTCATCTCTCCTGTAAAATGTATGATTATGGATATAACTTTTTCAGTTTTGAAAACAAGCTCCTCAATTCTTCCCTTGACCAAAACCGGACTTACTCAGAACATGGAAGATTATTGAAAATATATCATACATATCTGATTCACAAACCTTTCTGGGAGTCATTAGGAATTCAAAATACAGTCAATCATCACTGCTGCATTGGAAATATGTGTAATATTACCTACGCTAATAAAAGTTTTTATTTCATACTTGTTCAACGACGTCAGCCATGTTTGAGGCGCAAACGTCCCATAACTGTTGCCAATATGCAGTGCTTTTTTTTCTAAAAACATTTTAACGGGGTACTCTCAGTTGTCGACAAAAGATCACGATCTTGCAATTTTCGACAACTTGCAATGTCCGGTTATTGTTTTCGAATCATTAACTTTCAGCTTGTTCGATGCCTGGGTGGATGTTAAATAGTTCGTTATTTTCTTCATCCTTGAAAACTAACCACACGCACCTACCTTGCCTCCAAACACTAGCCCGAGTGCTTATAAGAACGGAGTGCCGAGTTGCCGACCAAGAGAAACTGATTCGATAGATTGATTTAAATCGAGAATAACTCAAAATCTCCTCCAGCTGTTGTGAACTTTCAAGTCGGAAGTTATGTTTGCAGGACTAGATACCAATGTAGCAATATTTTTTCTTAAGCAGTTGTCAAATATTTAAAGGATAAGCTTACCCTCGCGTTCCCCCTGAAAAAAAGCACTACTAGCATGTCCGATACAAAATACACCATAACTAATATGAGTGTGTGAACTAAACGATTGAGGTTTTGTCCACAATAGGCCTCCAAACTTAAGGTTGACAGTCCAACAATAATGATCCGGTGGTCACTTAACTTAAAAAATAGGTAGCTTTCTAATGAAATCTACCTAAAGGAACTTGTCAACAGAGTACAGTTCATAATGTGCTGGAATATAGAGGCCACATGAAGATACACACCCAAATCTAATCTAACCACAATTCACTTTGGCGGGATTCTTGCTCAGAACACCTCAGTACCGGTAGTGCTTGTTATAATAAATCATGTACAAACATAAGTTTCACTGAATACGTTTCAGCTCACAACTGCCTTAACATTCCCTCATTCATAAGGGTGAAGTCTGCTAATATAAAGGTGGAGAGGGGTATAAATCGACGAGATTCGAACCACCCATGCTTCAATTTAGATTTTGCATTGTCTCCCCTCCACATTTTCCCTTGTGTTCTTGCCTTCTCTTTTGCAATGACGCCCCCAATCACTTCCCAAGACGTTAAGAGTTATTCTAAGCGGTAGGCAGAGAAAGATTCTTTCGTTCCGAGCCACACAAGATTCTTACATTAATTGCTTTCGGCTGGTTTTTAGAGGTACATTTATAACTAGCTTATTTTTTCCTTGAGCAACAACTTAAGCATGAACTTCAGGTGTACAGCCATAGTGTAATTATCGATTGCTGCCACACTATGCTCGTGGTTTTTCATGAATCAGAATGTGCCCTAGAATGCCAAATTGCTATGTGAATGGAAAGTAATATTTTCTCCCCATTGGGGAGTGGAGAAACTTCATTGTGAAAAATGAACTTTTGTACTTTACAAAACTTAAGTTGCCTTACTGCAATGTATAGGCCTACTTCCAATTCCTCTGTTTCCTCAGCAGCTTACCAAAACAGGAACGAAAGAATTGAGTGAACCGATCACTGTAAAATGCTCCAATCCTATCTTATTTTCCCACCGATGTTTAGGGTAAGCAGAGTAGTTCGCTGTCCTAATCAGAACTTTGATCCTCACAAGGACAACTGCTATCCTGGACGTGATATTCAGGCAGGTGATAGGTAGACCTTGACAATTGTGTCCCGACTAGAAACACACCCAAGTACAGTTCACACCAGTGTTTGGCCGGTGAGCCCCGATTGCGCAGTCGTACAGAGGACAGGTGGTGAACCTCACGCCTTGGGCAATTGATACGCAAGTTTCCAGTTGCGAGGAAAGCAACTCACGTATCAATTGCACGTGCGTGAGGCTCGGAAAGGAAAAGAAAGGGCTAAAAATGGGCAGAAAGAAGGAAGGAAAGACGGACGAAGGAAGGGAAGAAAAGAAGGAAGGAATGAAGGAAAGAAATAATAATGGAATGAAGAAAGGCAGGAAGGAATGAAAAAGGGAAGCAAGAAAAAACGAAAGACGGAAGAAAAGAATCAAGGTAGGAAGGAGATTGATTTTTGGAGCAGCAAAATGAAAAATTGAAAACGTTGAAATGTGAAATACAAAACTACAAATATCTATAATGCTGAAATAATGAAAAGGAGACTTGAACTTTTTTATATCGATAATGTGAGAAATGACAAAGGTCGAAATTCGTGCTCACTTTGTGCTCCCTGCAGACTGTCCTTTGTTCGACTGTGAAACTGGGACTGACCCGCCAAAACCAGTGGCATCAACTGTACATAAGGATGATAACCATCCTGCCTGAAACCCCTAAATGAAATCACTACACCATATAAGCAACCTACAAACAAACTAATCGGCGAGGGAAACTTTGGATTACAGGAAGGATAGACAACTACAGGGTAAAACAAACTTTCACACCAACAAATGCTTTTACAGTTTTATTAATCCTAATCTTTTCCTTAAGAATTCTTGTTACAATTTGGCATTTTTAATTCTAACAATTCCATTTCCATTTTTTTTTTTTTCAAAGTCTTTCTTTGTCTAGCCATGGTCACCACTAAGCGGGCTAATTGCCAACATCCTCATTAACACACTGGAAAATGCGTTCCTAGACCTTGACGAAAGGAATAGTAACGTGGATGATATAATTTGCATCTAACACACTGAATTAACCTGAGAAGAAAAATTCTCCAAACCATTAATAGCCTACACATTATATCTAATTAATTAAGGAATCCAAATCATATCAGAAAATAAATTATATCAATATAACTATCGAACGTAAAGATAATGAGCTTTCATATTGCATATTCCGAAAACCTACACAAACTTCACATGCAATTGACAATCAGTCTAATCACCCCAGAACGCATAAATTAGTGTGGTTCAATGCAATGGTGTAAAGGGCTTTTAACATACCCGTGTCAAAAGACAAGTACAACAAGGAAATCAAAAAAATCAAGCAAATAGCAAAGGAAAACAAAAGTTCCGTCCAGCAAAATTGATCAAATTGTAGCCAGACATAAAAATAAAACAATTCAAAATCAGACAATAATGAGAAAAATATCGCACTTTTTAATTATGTGAACGTGAATACATATAAAATCACCAATCTGTTCAAAAAACAAGGCTTAAAAATAGCATTTCCAATGAATAACACAACAGGTAAACGATATGCACAATAGTAATCTAAATAAACAAGACCCGCTTTCAGAGTCAGGGGTATATTCCATACATGCCAAGATACAGGGTGTTAGAACTTAAATCATATTTATTACTCAAGATACAGGTTGTCAAGCAAACTACATCGGGCAGAGTGGGAGAAGAATGGATACACGATAAAAAGAACAAAGAAATACGATAAAATCTTGCTACGCACATCAAACTGGATAAGGTAATGCCTTGATTCTTACCTAGAAACAATCCAACCGGACGTTCTACCCCTTAAAACCTCAATAACTAACTATTCTCCTAAAAGGGATCGAAATTTTATGATTTTTAAGTCGGTCAACACGATTGCACCCTATTGTTAAGCTTGTCTCCTTGATCCAGAAAAAAAAATTAACATGATAGTCATAAATAGAGATTCGATCATCAAGTGATCATCAACGGCTCCTTCCAATCGGCAACGCCGCGCCGAGAATGTGTGACTTATTCTAATGTTTCCGTTACATACCAGCCGCGTTGGAATGCCACCACTTCACGACTGGCGAACTAGCTCAGTGGTATCGTAGGTGTTCCTTGATACGAATCATTTGGTAGCGGTTTGATTCAGAGCCAGTGCAAGTTTTTTCTTATTGCTATTTTCTTACCTCTGAGCAAGTTAGCCAGACGGGAAGTGGCGGCATTCCTCTGCGGTTGGTACGGAACGGAAACATTAAAAAAAGTTGCGCTTTCTCGGCGCAGTGTTGCCGATTTGCCTCTTTAAAAGTTTAACGTCACAAAGGTTTTTAACAGTCCGTTTCCGGCCATAAGTGTACTTTCTCTAGTTGCTTCAGATAAGGGCCGGAACTTCTGGTTTCAGTTTATCAACGTATTTTTGCGACACCGTGTATACACTTATATTGCTCTAATAGTTATGAGCCTAACGCAATAGTCAAAATTTGTTATTTATATGTGATTTTTGGTTAAGATTGGTGATTGACCTTCGGTAGGATGTGATAACCTTGCCAGTTCAGTTGGAGAGACGAGTAACACGGGACAGCACCACACCACTCTATCAGCTAAGTTCACAATCCACTCCTACCTGACCATTTAAAAACAATGACAAAATCACCCTAAGCAAGCAAATTTTAAGGTCAATAACCGCTATCAAAATCTTAACAAGAAAATCACACTTAGCAAATCTTGACCAGTTGCCTTAGGTTAATCACTGCAACTAAATAAGTGTATACATTGTAAATACCATGACCCATCTTGTAGACATAGATTTATTAGCCTAAGTGTAAGGGATCTTACGACGATCGAAACTGGTCATCCAGGTGTACATTTCTTTTCAGAAAGAAGGAAACACCCATTACAATAGGGTACAATGGTGTTGACTGACTGAAAAACATGTAATCTCGATCACAAGGGCATCACACAAAAATGGCTGCCAATACGATAATAAACCTCGACGTCACTATGGAGGACATAGACTTGGTGTTTGAAAAGACGTAACGCATTAGGCTGATGCCCTGGTTGTGTCTAGCAGCTACTCAGATTGATTACTGGATGGTTCAACAGCATGATCTGACGTTACTGTGGCTTCATTTGACAGTATCGCCCCCAAACGTCGCATCCTTGTCCTTTGGCATCCGAAAACACCGAACACTGGATGCGAGTGAAATAAACAGTAAATATTGTGAACGACAGACGAAACGAGTTGAAGGCAGCCTCGAACAACGTCTCAGTGAAATCCAATCACTCATTATAATAATGATGATAATTGTTGTTTTAAGGGGCCTAATATCTAGGTTATCGGCCCCCAAACACTCAGTAAAATGCATGTGGAAATATGCTGTGACACCGATATACGAATCAGAAATGGTCATCACTGGGATCAACCATACATAGGCAAAAATACATTGAGAAACAAACCCGGTGGTGGCATAAAGATGTCCATCAGTTACCAAGGACAAAATGTTAGCATACAATTCATGGTGGAACTTTTGCATAGATTCCAACCTTCAGAGATATCGTGAGCCGAAATTAGCAGCAAAAATAGTAGTGGCTGCTGAAAAAAGACTGTTCTTACCAGGATCTGTACGACCAGCTCAATACCCCATCAAGAGAAAACAAAAAAAGTCTTGCCTAGTCCCATCACTTCCAACTAAAGATATGGGACATGTCGTGCACATCAAGGGAGCTGACAACACAGTACTACAAGATCGACCCGCTATCCTCCATCGATGGCCAGACTACTTTGCTGATATCGGCAACAAAGACTTAACACAGCCACCACTTACATGTCCTGATACCCCCTATAGAACTTTGACCATAATTCCAGTTGAGGAAGTAATGATGGAGAATGGAAAAGCAACTGCCCCAGATGACGCACCTGATGATATCTGGAAAATGCTACGAAAGCTTGCTTCAAAATTCCTTGTACACAATTCAAGCATTCCGCCAGGAATAAGCTTGCCCAAGCATTGACAACTAGCACGACAGTACCAATATGGAAAAGTAAAAACACGTGAGCGACAGCCCTTTTCGACTCCTTTGCCATACGCTCAAGATAATGTGGTTGCCGTAATATCTAAACAGTGTGGATTTGTTAAGGGTTGAAGCACCATTGATGCAATCCATGCAACACGCCTATTGATGGGAAAGCATATAGAGAGGATAAAGAATGTAGCATAGTGTTTCTAGACCTTGAGAAAGCATTCGATCGATACCCATACGACCTCACTTGGCGATTTTGTCTTTGTCACGAAGTCCCCGAACCCTATGTAAGGTGGGTATCTCAATACCACTTGCGTAGTCAGGAGTCCGGTCGAAAACTTTTCGCCTTTTGATATCACTGTGGAATTTACGTGGGGTTCGGCCGTATCACCATATTATTCATCCTTTGCATGGATACAGCAACAGCTGACATACAGGATCGCAACCCTGGACCCTTCTTCACGCGAATGATGTGCTACGTGCCCAAACACTACGCCTTGAGCTCCAACACTAGACGCAAGTTTCAAATGAAAGACTGGCTGAAAATTGACTGCGCCTCAACATCCAGAATATACAATACATAGAAGGTGGCCCACAAACCTGCGGTACCATCAGAATCAATAATCAAGTCCATGCCCTTTAAGCCTAGGGTTCATTATCACCTCATGCTGCGATGCCACTTCTGATACCCAGAGTGGGGGTACCGTAGCTTGGCTGAAGTGGAGACAAGTTTCCGAAGATCTCTCTGATAACAGAAATCCCTCCACATCTAAAGGCAAACGTAGACAAGACCCATGGTATCCTCATCGGCATCGTATGGGGCAGAATTACACAAAATTACTGAAAAAAAAACTCCTCATTCGCAGATTCTTCATACAATGGAGAAGGAGATGCTCTGATGAAGTCTAGGATTGACTCGATGTTATGAAATACAGATGTTCGACGAACGTTCTGCATTACTCCGATTGTGGAGGTAGTGAGGGAGGCTCGGCTTCACTGGTATGGTCACGTCAAGAGAAGGAAACGTAACTCAATCATGTTTATAGCACTCTTTGTTGACATATTTCTCAATTCCACAACGATTAATCGTGCAGTAAAGACACTCTAAGATGCTGCTTCCTAAGAGTTTCCAGAATTTCAAGGTTTGTACAATTGTAGAGCATAATGTGAAGGTCCGGGTTCTTGACGTGTTTGGCAATGAGTTCTGGCCGTAAACCTTCGAAATGAAAATCAAACTTTAAGACCATGAGGTGCTCAATGCCGCATAGAATTCGCAGGCTTTCTCCGGTCATTTTGTAACACTTGTGTACTTCCAGGTGAGTCAGCACTGGCAGCTCAAGAAGGTAAGGCGCAGATTGATCTGTGATAAACCAGTTGTTAATCAAGCGCAGATTGGTCAGCTTCTTAAAACAAGATAGATGCTTCAAACAGCCATTTCCGAAATATTGTCCTAAGTAGGATAAGGTTAATATCTTTACTTGGGGACAGTTTTCGGCTACTACACGCAGAGTCTCGTCGTACAATTCGCATTCGTTTAGCTGTAGTTCGACTAAATTTGGAAAGAACTTAATGAGAGACAAAAGATCAATCTGAGTGGACCTCATTGAATATCTGACAGTGAGAGATAAAACCTGTTTCAAATGTTTTAATTTTTCAGTAGTAAAGCTGCTGATTTTATCACAAGGACAATACAAGGTCAAGGTTTTCAACTGTTTGCATCGTGATAGATGGGGCAAGACACAGTGACATTCTTGTGTTTCACATTGAACACCTACAGTGTGCATAGATCGTCCTCTGATCCTCCAATAAGACACAAGGTCATTCTCTATAATTAGAAGAAAATTGCTGTCTAGGTGTTCTAAATTAGGAAAGTATTTGTGCAGGAATTTAAAATTTAAAGAATCGCAATCCTGAACTGTGAGAGTTAGATTCTTGATCTTATTGTTTGGGGTATGTTTATTGTAACGTAAACAATCCCACTGGATAGTGAGCTGTTCTAAAATGGGACAAGTCCTAACTAGTTCTTCTAATATTTCTCGGCAGACTGTGGAGCGTTTGACGCGCCTCAGGTCCAGGGCCTGCAACATTGGGGAGATCTTCAGATTGTTTATTATATCCTCACTGCTGTCCTTACATTCAGGCTGGTACACGATGCCTCGCCAAAGTTTACTCTCTCGAGACACCTGCTGCCACCAACGGCAGACATATTGAATTTTCACCAAATCACGGTACGACAAGTAGGAGAAGATTTCTCGAAGCACGTCAGCTGGTAGCAAACCTGAGTTAGACTCCATGTAGAGCTGGAAGAGAAAGAAGACATTTCTAGAAGCACGTCAGCTGGTAGCAAGCCTGAGTTAGTCTCCATGTTGAGCTGGAAGGGAAAGAGGACATTTCTAGAAGCACGTCAGCTGGTAGCAAGCCTGAGTTGGTCTCCATCTTGAGCTGGAAGAGAAAGAAGACATTTCTAGAAGCGCGTCAGGTGGTAGCAAGCCTGAGTTAGTCTCCATCTTGAGCTGGAAGAGAAAGAAGACATTTCTAGAAGCGCGTCAGCTGGTAGCAAGCCTGAGTTAGTCTCCATGTTGAGCTGGAAGAGAAAGAAAACATTTCTATAAGCACGTCAGCTGGTAGCAAGCCTGAGTTGGTCTCCATGTTGAGCTGGAAGAGAAAGAAGACATTTCTATAAGGCATCCAACGTTTAGAAAGAAGCATTGGTCTTATGGCGTGTTACGGCAGGGTTGCCACTCCGTGAGAGGAGGCAGTAAAGAGCGCTTTGCGTACACTTTCCACACATTCAGCAATCGTACAGCGTTGGAAGACTTGAATTAAGTACTGACTAATAATAACATAACACATACAAAGAAATAAAATTTAATGAACTATAAAGTATGCTGTATGTAACATAAAAGAAAGCAATAAAATAATTAAAGCGAATGGAAAGTAGATTTTTAAAATCGGAGTTTACTGCAGCCGGGATTGAATGTAAAGTTGGTGGTTGGTTTCGAAAGTAAAATTCGCTGAATTTGCGTCGGATGCTGCTCCTCACAAAGTCATTGTATTTAACATCCCTGATATTCTTGCGAAATGTATTACAGTACTTAGCCTCTTTTTGCGTGGCGATAGCATTGGACGTTGGACCCTGTCTACCCTCACTACGTATTTAAAAAATGGTAGTCTTTGATATTCCTGTGGCCAGAGCAGTATAATTGGCTAAATAATGTATACTTCCGTTAGGTTTAACATCCCTAAAATAACTGAACACATTAAATACAACCTGTCTTTCCCTCCTTTGAGCACTTGACCACGCTTTATTTCCACAAAACTATCCATTGTTGTACGTGAAATACGTAAAATATAGAATAACTGCGGCACACACACTCAAGATAGGCTATAGACAGCTGAACTACTGAAATACAAGTTCGAAGGGGTCAGTAATAAAAATGTGAGAAGCAAGCTGCACCCCACTCTGTCCTTCGAAATTTCATTCATATAATGCGCGGTCAATGAACAGCTCGGCCTGTGTAAACAATTAAACCTACACTCTGGTTATGCAGGTAGATATCTTCTTCCAACTTTCCTCTACAGCTCTCAAACTGACATGGGACATGGTTATCTTTAAAAATAAAAAGGTTGGCAGCATACGAACTTTTTTAGTGCTGCTACGCGGTTATGAGAGAATATTAAGAAGTTTCACCTACATGAAAATTTTAATATGACCAGTATACAGTATTTCAAGAATCCATCATCAAGACGACACATTTAGCTACACTTGTGTGTAAAATAGGCTCCACAAAGTCAATGCAACATGTTATACGATCGATTTGAATAAAAGGGGGACACAGTTTATCGATTTGTCAAAAATTACGATATCTGATTTTTCTAACATTTCTATCAAATTAACGTAGTTCTAATGTAGGAAAAAAAAGATCGGCAAAACATATTTCTACCCGATTATGGTGTTTTTTGGACCAAGAAAATTTTCGACTGATATGGCAACAGTGGATTGCTAGAAAATGCCAGCGTGATACAAGTTTCACTTGCAACAGAAAGAGAGAAGAATATCCCTATTTAACCAGTGCTTCTTCTAAACGTTGGGTGCCTTATAGAAGTCATTATAAATATGGTATTAAATATTATCCGTGTTGACCGATACCAATCTCCAATTACAACATCTGCCATGGCAAACACTATGAAGTTTAATAATTAAATTAACTTTTAATCTTGTTCTTTTATGTATTTTCCAAATTTTTGTTAACTTTCATTCATTTACATTCTAATGCTATTGTAAGAATATCCATTTCTCTTTGTATTTTTTTTTTGAGTCGTTTCGGCCATCAATGGACCGAGATGTTCTTCACTCATATGATCACTGTAATGCTTGTTTTCTTGTCTGCCAGTAGATCTTCATTCTTGACGAATGTTCAGCTCTCCTTTCTTCCGTCCACTTGCAGTGAGGGCGAGGCATCACAGATGTTAAAGGGTGTAGATTACTGGTTGATTTAACCGCCTTTCTGCACAGGTTCCTATCCCAAACCAGAGCTTGATTGATTCGAGCTTCTGTTAGGTCCTTTTTAACTTGCATCGACCATTTACAATAGGATTTTTTTTAGAGATTGATGAGTGTATTCGATACGAAAGTCGATGATGCTCCATCCGTTCCAAATGTCCAAAGAAAGACATTCTCCTTTTTCTCATCACACTCACCAAATCTTCTATATGTTCAAATAATTCATTGTTATGTCTTCTTCTGTAAGTACCATTATCATTAACAGGTCCTAATTTTTCCTTAGAATTTTCCGATCCTTAAGTTCTAATTTTCTCAATGGGCCTTTGTTTGTCATCTGTAAGCATTCTGCAGCATACAGTGCTGACGGCCTAATTACTGTGTTATAATGACAAAGTTTGACATTCCGGGACAAGCTTTTACTTTTGTAAATGTTTTTGCAGGTTTGAAAGGCACCTTCCAATTTGTTACATCTGCTCTCAATGGCAGCTATTTCTCAATTATTAGGGGTAATCCATTCGCCTAGGTATTTAAATTTTCGGACTTTTTTTATTTTTTGCAGACCAATCGTGATGAATTTTGAGGCATCTTTGACATTTGTGATAAAAATTTCTCTTTGTAATAGTAATCATAGTTTTTAAGATTCTTTTTATTTAATCTACGCTGACGAAGGTATCATTTTATATCAAAACATCTACGTTTCACTTTATAAAACTAAACTATCTCTGAAAAATAAATGACGACACGTAGAAGCAATATTATCAAAGACTCGTTTACGGGCTATGTGACATGGAGGTCATATAGCCCCGTGTACTTGAGTGTGTGGATTCTAATTATCTATGTCATTTTCATGGCTGTGGTAATGTGTGTATTTGTAAATGATTGGATGGATGCAAAAGAAGCCTTCAATTAGCAATCATCACAGTATTTGCCTGAAGTAGCATGGACAACCACTTCTAGAATGGCGGAGGTGGGAATCGAAACCAACTCTTTTCAGTTTTGTCACACCAGGCTGAAGTTACATTACTCCAGCCCACAGACCAGAATTATATTTCATATCACAGTCCGGAAGACCTCTCAACCCGGTGATTAAATATGTCTGGGTCAGCATGACTAAAGCAGAATATTTTAGACTAAGTGCTCCAAATTGACTAATAACAACACAATTATTGGAGGCAGTATGACTAAAGAAAATGTTTTAGACAAAGAGCTCAGAATTGCTTAATAACAACACATTTGTCGGAGGCAGTATGACTAAAGCAATACGGGTTGTGCTACCTAGATTGGTCTAGGCAAAACCCATGGGTGGGGTTGGCAATCTTGTACATTAGGCCTACGCGAGGATAATGGCCAGACAACTGGAATTTTACTGTAATTCGTAAGGCGGGTGGTGGGTTATAGACAGCGGAGGAATAACCTAAACCATTCCCAGATCTATTTAGGATCATTACGGAAGGTATTTATGGCTAAATTCAGTAGTTTACGAAATTATATAGTTGGTTCTTGTCTCCTTCATTGTTACTAAGCGGCGTTCTATTGTACAGTTCATCGGATTGAGAGGCTGATTACTTGTTCACCGACATCAAAAGTGGAGCACCATGTTTCAATTTAGAACTTCAGTATAGAACACAACACTTCCGCCAACATGGAAGTGTACAGGGTGAAATGGACGTAAGGCCATTCATCTCAATAATCTACGCGAAGGGTATTTAGGTGGCACATGTCATAATAATTTTGCTTTCGAAAATAACTAACGAAATTCATAATTAAAAGTGTTTACTTATCATATCCCATTTGTTATCAGTTACTACATTATTTATATCCTCACCATAATCCTGTGTACTAAATAGAACTATAGTATAACCTTAAGCTGTTAAAAGGTAGCAATAAATCGTTTAACACATTTCCATACCGTGTGAGCAGCTGGAAGGCATTCCATTATTATCCTGTTACATTTATTGATGTTCATCATAAAGTCTGTAGCATTACAGTGGTTGCATGACGACCACTTCAACATACAATCTCGTCCAACTGATCACTGAACATAGGCCACTAACTTCCCCTTTACTCACATTTGCTTCATCAGTCAAATTCAGATAAACAAAGAAACGTGCAGTTCAGAAGCTAAAATGTCATTCTGTTTTAAATCACGAGTATAGGCCTAAATACCGGAGCTATATTCCATTAGGTTCTGAAACGGAGCAGGAAGGTTTTGTCGCACACAGTAATTCAACGACGGCAGAAATGATTCTATTGACGTCACATTACACAGCCACGGTTGCCAACATGTGGGATACAAAATAGTGGACCGCTTAGCTGCACAATTTAGGTCACTTGCCACGAATACTGCCTTCAGTAGCGAATGCGCAGGGTTGGCGATATGCTTCTTGTCATATCATTTTCCCGGATAATAGCGTACACAGCTGGAATTGGTAATTGAGGAGCTTGTTTTCAAAACTGAATATCTCCAAAAATTAAACAAATTGTTCTGTAGTTGATTCGGTAGCATTTGCCTCAGATGGTAAAGTATTTATTGATCAAATGTTAATATTGATAAGGTTGATAAGGCTGTGTGAAAACATGCTTTTCGTTCAAAACTGATTATATCCATCACTTACAATATATTGAACTAAATGAATATATTTTAAAATTAAGGCATTTAATTTCTAATTGTACCTATTAATATTATGTTCAAAATAAATATCACGAATTGGGATACATATTTGAGATTATGTGAAATATCCTGATTTCCATAGCTGAATACAACCATCATTTTTTTAAACTAACTATATCCATTCATTTTTATCAATAACTTTTTATGTACCATGTATAATTTGGTGCACTTTTGGTGATAGTATGTTGCTCTTTCTAGTTATCATTCAAGCTATATATTACTCCATTTTGACAATCCTGTCTGAAGATTTATGTTTTTCATCTCTCCTGTAAAATTTATGGTTATGGATACGGTATATTCAGTTTTGAAAACAAGCTCCTCGATTCTTCCCTTGATCAAAACCGGACTTATACAGAACCTGTAAGATTATTGAAAATATATGATAAATATCTGATTCACAAACCTTTCTGGGAGTCATTAGGAATTGAAAATACTGTCAATTATCCCTGCTGCACTGGAAATATGTGTAATATTGCCTACGTAAATAAAGGTTTTTATTTCAAACTTGTTATGACGGCAGCCATGTTTGAGGCGCAAACACAGACAGCATATCACGTTTCATAAATGTTGCCAATATGCAGTGCTTAAAAAAAACAATTTAAGGGGTACTCACAGTTGTCGACAAAATCTTGCAATTTTCGACAACTTGCCATGTCCGGTCATTGTGTTCGAATCATTAACTTTCAGCTTTTCCAATGCCTGGGTGGATGTTAATTCCGTAGTTAGTTTTCTTCTTCATCCTTCAAAACTAAGCACACGCACAAAATAACAACCTACCCCGCCTCCAAACACTAGCCTGAGTGCTTATAAGAACTGAGTGCGGAGTTGCTCACCAAGAGAAACTGATTCGATAGATTGATTTAAATCGAGGATAACTCGAAATCTCCTCCTGCTGTTGTGAACTTTCAAGCGGGAAGTTATGTTTGCAGGACTAAATACAAATGTACCAATATTTTTTCTTAAGCAGTTTACAAATGTTTAAAGGGTACGCGTGCCCCCTGGCGAAAAGCACTGCCAGTAACCTATAAGGATTAGGGTTAACAAAAGGCAGTGTAACCTTGCTTGCAACATTCATATCTCAATGCCTCCTCATGTTCAGTTTCATCCTGAGACTCAGTGTTGACTTTGCCTACCTACAAAAGGGCCTGTATTACCAATAAAATAACAGGAGCTACTTTGGTGTAGGCTCCATTAAAATAGGTTCCAAAGTGAATCTGCATTATTAATACAATATCATTAGCTGCTGTTAGCTGTTCAGATAGAAAAAGAAAATAGTTAAAACATACCGTACGAACACAATTTAACATGAAAATATTCCTATTATTATAAGAGATATATGTAGATTCTAAGATTACCATTATTTGATGTTCCTCTGTAATAGCCAGGATTTCATCACCAACCGCATCCACCAGGTTATCAGTGGGTAACTGCCTTTTTGACTCCTGCGAAGTATTATACAAGCATCACCCAATAGCACTACTAAGTAACGTGTAACACATATCAACAATAATGCAATGGTGCAAAAACTGTTTGGGGAAATAAAATATAACCTATAACGTTAGTGAATTCTTCGGTTTAAGAAAACCATTCTGGCTGTGAATGGTTTTTGCTCCATAATGTTCAGAACTAGAACACAAGAGACCGTACGTGTACGTCAACTCAAAAGTAGTATTGCAATTTGAATGTAACCCTCGAGGTGAACAGTGAGACATAATATACTCTAGTTACACTTGGCAATAACGGTTAATTTAGGCTAATACGCACGACTTTATAAGTGAATAATGTCCAATGAATTTTTATCAATAATTGAGACTGAATGCCTAATGAGGTAGGCTAATGATTGGTCCCAGCAGTGAAATGTAGCTATGAGCATTCCCAAGTAGCCTTAATAACTTACTGTACAGACAAATATGGAACATATTATGTCGGGGTAAGCGAGGTGAATCTGGTTGACAGAAGTGACTATACCTGACGCTAACCATGCGGCAGAATTACACTGCGTGTAAGTTATTTCAAATAAATAGACGAGTATTTAGAAGTCGGCACAAGTTGCATAAAGACATTGAGAAGGTAGGCCTACTTTACACACATTACAATGCGCCCTGTTCAATAAAGAAACCACAACTCCCCCTTATTGTTCAAAAGCGACTCAAAGATGTATTCTTACGCCTCGCATGGGGGTAACTTGAATGTTGTCGCAGCAAAGGCTATTTCCAGATACAGCCCAACACCTCTGTATCCTCAACAATCGCCAAAAAAAAGTCCAGTACCGTACATCCAAGACAATGATACCTGCCCTAGCTACACAATTTTCCAAAATATTCATATAGCTGCCCTTTGATGCGCAATGCAAAATTTTGACGTCATTATTCATATCAATACTTATCAGAGATCAAAGGAATGCAATAATCTAAACGAGATTAATTTTGAAACTAACGAATTATTTGATATATTAGCAGATCATTTAAATAATAAAAAATCGCTAACCGCCTCCTCAACCCCCGCCGCAATAGGTAAATTCCAACATACATCCTGACTCGATCAAATTTCCTGACGCCACACCCAATCACCCTACCTTGGTGCTAGTTAATGTCTCTCCGCTTTTGACAGGGTTGTACGATTCCGGCGTTTTCCGTTGTTCTGTTCTTCAGATACTTGTGTGCAATTCGCGACGGAGTGTTGGAGGGAGGCCGTGGTTGGTAGTGCAATAAATGTGTGCTCATTGCAAAGAGTGAATCAGCAGTTAAAGACCTTGGTTTCTGAATTATAATACGTACTTATAAAGAGGAGTTAATAAAGAACAAGAGGAACTACAGGTAACACTCAATATACCGGTACTTTGGGCTTAACATAATTCAGCGAAATATTACTCTGTGTTTTCTTGTAAGGAAGGACGCCATATTGGCAAAGAGGTCTAGTAGCGCAGATAGGCCATTTTGTTCAATCTAATATTTAAGGTTATTCAAGAGTTCACCGCCTGTTGTATAACATGCCCGACGCAGGCTTGTCCACGCAGTCAGACGGATTTAGTGCCGAGGACATCGACGCTTGCCCCATCTGTGAAAAGAGAGTGGAAGATGAAAGTGCGGTGGAGTGCGATGGCGTTTGCCATAAATGGCACCACCTATCTTGTGTTGAGTTGCGACAGGGGCAATTTAACGCCCTTAAAGCAACTCGGAAGAAGAAATCAAAGCTCCTATGGCTCTGCAGTGGATGCGAACAAGACTTTCTCCGTTATAAGGCAGGAAAATCCATGCAAAATGAGTTAGATACGCTCAGGTCTGAAATGAATCAGAAACTTGACTTGATGACTGAGATGCTGAATAGGTTTAACAATAGTCAATCCTCATGCTGCGCCAGTGGGTCAGTCATTAATGTAACCCCCTCCAAACGTCGTGTTTGGGAATCAGGAGAGAAACCTTTAGGTTCTGAAAAAGAGGTCTTAAATAACAGACAGGTTAAGCAGAACTACATGGTAGGAATGGTTGGAGATGTCTGCGCTGAACAAACAACGCAGCTAGAGTCTTCAGAGGATCTCAGGTCGAAGGTATTCACCGAAAGGCAAATATCTGAGCGGTTGAATAGGAATAACAATAGACTATCATCCTTCAGCGGCAGAGAGTCAGTCTTTAAAGATACCTCCTCCAACAGCAGTGGATGGGAATTATATGGGAAACCTTTAGGAACTGAGATGGAGGACGCAAACAACAGACAGGAGAAGCAGCACTACGTGGTAGAACCGGTCAGAGCTTACAGTTCAAACCAAGCAATGCAGCAGAAATCCCCGGTCATCACCGGACGACGACAGGATCTATCATCAGAAACTGCAGAAGCCTCCCAGCAAGTTGTCTCTCCTAATGGGGATGGTTTCGAGCTATTACAGAGAAGGCGCCACAGAACTGACAGGAGAAATAAGGTTACATTTGGTACGGATGAGTCTCCAGACTCCATTTTACTAGCAGGAGAGAGCACTGCATGGTTATATGTGGGACGGCTCTCAAGCAATGCAAACAGGGAGAATCTTAAAGCATTATTTTCCAAGAAAGGTGCCCCAGGTCCTACAACGTGTGAAGAATTGAGAACTGTGGGGACGAATAAAGCTTTTAAGATAGGAATTCCCTTCAACGGTTTGGATCTGGTAGAGAAGGCTGAATTCTGGCCAAAGGGTGTTCTCGTGTGGCCCTTCGAGCTCCAAGGCAGGGATACCGAGGGGCTAATCTTGCATAGGTCCTTCCTGGTGAGGTCACAGTTGAGGATTCTATTATGGAACGTAGAGGGACTACGAAGTGTTATTAGTCTTCTGCCCAACAACGTGATTGACAATTACGATGTAGTGGTATTGACAGAAACTATGTTGACGACGGAGTGGGAGGCAAGTAATGCCTATACTATGAATGTGTTAGCAAGGCAGAGACCCCGAGGAAGACCATCAGGTGGGCTCACCTGTCTCCTGAAACCTCTGCTTTCGCCCTTCAAGAAAGTTTATGAGTCAAAAAACATCCTTGCAATAAGAACGAAACTTTGTGTTATCATTTGTATGTATTTTCAACCTGAAATGTCTCAAGCCGAAATAATAGATGAATTATCACGCGTACTAGAGGTAACCGACTGCAATGAGACAGTTATTGCAGCTGGTGACTTAAATTGCCGTATAGACAAACACAGCCTGAAGACAAAACATGTTTTGGAGTTTTTAGAAGAGACTGGATTGACGCTCGTCAACCTATGCAAGAGTCCTACTTACCTATGTCACAATGGCTCCAGCATTATAGACCTTGTCTTCACCAATGAAGCTAATTTAAAGACGGTGGAGCAGCGAATCATTGGCGAGTCATTAAGGAAACATTTGCCTGTTCTGACAATATTTGAAATGTCCTCTGCGGTCTCTCAGGAGGTTGTCAGTCATCCAAAAAGATCTCGGAAATTAGATCCAGATTCACTAAGAGGACGGGACATAAGTGATATACTGGCTCTAATCTATAGTGGTGAGCTGGATGCTGCAATAGTTAGCCTAGAAGATCTAATACTAAAGGCCACGCTCCCATCACCACGGGTAAGAAAGGCTAAGAAGTGGTTCAACGAAAGATGTTACGTGGCCAGGAAGGATGTATTAGATACCCTTCAATCAGCCCGTGTGGATCCATCAGAACATAACCTGCAGGTTTATAGGCTCAAGAGGAAATGGTATAAGGAAATTCTACGAACGACCAGGGACTCCTACAATAAAGAAGAAGAGAGGAAACTAATATCCGAAGCGGAAGAAAACCCCTACAAGACTCTGAACCCAAGGAAACCGAAGTACTCAAGGAATATTCCTATTGAGAGATGGGAAGAGCATCTGACTGCCATTTTGCAAGACTCGGCCAACTGTTCAGTCCCCACCAAAACCAATTTTCCTAATAAACTCTGAAAGGGTCACTGAACAGGAGGTGATGACCACGATAAGGGATTTGAAGAATCATAAGACGTGTGGTCTTGATCTTATTTACAACGAGCACCTGAAGATTGCATCGGCGGAACTAAGCTGCTGCCTAGCTGCACTGTTTAATGAGTGTCTAATGAAGGGGTCCATACCGGTCAGTTGGAGGACTTCGTTAGTAAAAATGCTCTATAAAGTTAAGGGAGACTGTGGCGATCCCAATTCATACAGAGGCATTGCCCTGGAATCAGTTCTTTTGAAACTCCTAAGCATTATCTTATGAAATCGTCTGTCTAAAATCATTGACGCTCAATTACCGGAGGAGCAATTTGGCTTCAGAAAGGGAAGATCTGCCACGCAAGCCATAGCCTGTTTACAAACTAACATAGAGGAAGATTTGTCACGGAAAAGAGGTAAACTACATGCAGTATTCCTGGATTATGCCAAGGCCTTCGATACAATCAATAGACAATTACTAGTGAGGAAGTTAGAAAACTTAATAGGTACAGAAAACTATTTGGTGAGGTTTGTTCGGTCGTTACTGAGTGAAAATTTCATTGTCATTTCGGATGAAATCGCGAAATCGAAGGAAATACGACAGACAATAGGAGTTGTGCAAGGGGATCCCCTCAGCCCTATTCTTTTTATTATTGCTACGGCAGATGTTGTACAAGTATTACCCTCAAACGTGAAGTTATATATTTACGCAGATGACATGGTTCTAACGGCAACCAGTGAAGGGGCGCTGCAACAGGCTTTTAATAAAGTGACGGAATGGGCGAAATCAAATGAACTTCAGTTGAATGAGAAGAAGACAGTTTCCATGTCTTTTCGAAAAGGAGGAAGAGGAGTAACAACACTTTACGGAGATAAACCACTGGCGTGTGTGACACACTTCAACTATCTTGGGGTGACTTTTCAGATGCATGGCAACGTTTTCTCAATCCACATCAAGGACAGATCAAACGCGGCTATAAAGGCCATGAGTGACATACGGCATCTCAGAACACTTTCCTTAAAGACTGCAATGAGACTCTTCTGGCTGAAAATCGCCCCGATAAGTACATATGGTCTGGAATACATTTGGTCCCACCTAAATTACAAGCATCTAGTGGAGATAGAGAAGGTCAAGGCTGTCTACCTAAAGAAAGTCTTATGCCTCTCCCGATTTACTCTTTCTCGTTTGGTTTATGAACTCTCAAGTGAGCTTCCCTTTGTTGAAGAACTGCGACTGCAGATGCTTTTGCCAACAACACATGGTTTTGAGACACTAGTTCAGGAAATGAAGTCTAAGAAAGATAGCATCTGGCAAGAATTTTACGCGACTGATGCGATGACATCACGGGACTGGACTGAGAGCTCCTACGAGCTGAGGCACCTGGTAACGAGATTCTCGGTACATGGTTTCCACTTCAAAGTGTGTAATAACAGCAGATTTCATCAGCCAGACTTAAATTGTGTATGTGCCCTATGTGGTAGAAGATGTGATCGATACCACGTGATGTGGTGTGGGCAGAGGAGGTTATCTCTGTCTCAGTTCTGTTCAAACTAGTTGTAATTTCATACTGCATATTTTGTGCTTTAATATGAAAATGAAAATCCACATCCTGCTTCCAGTCTCCGACCGGGTCAAGAATGGAATGAATGAAGCCCCTATCTAGCGGCGATGATATGAACTGTGTCGGCTGCCGAGGCCTGACGCACTCCTCTGGGGCAATGATTAAATGAATGACAGATGAAATGAAATGATAGTGGAGAGTGTTGCTGGAATGAAATTTTGACAGGGAAAAACGGAGTACCCGGAGAAAAACCTGTCTGCCTCCGTTTTGTCCAGCACAGATCTCACATGGAGTGACCGGGATTTGAACCACGGACCCAGCGGTGAGAGGCCGGCGTGCTGCCGCCTAAGCCACGGAGGCTATTATATTTTGTGCTTTAATAAATTTATTAATTCGCGAACTCAAGCGACGGTGCTGCCGCTTAGATGGAACTAGAGGAATGGTGATAGAAATATTAACAAACAGCTGTTTAACCTGCGATTTTTGTTGACGTGTGTGATCTCTCATTTTTTCAGCCTTTGCATAATAACTGAGGCTGAAAAATGAGTAATAGATATTGTTCAGTTCCACAGTGCTCTTCAAAGGCAACAAGAGGCATATCAATGCATTACTTTCCTAAAGAGAAAGGTTTAAAGAAGGAATGGAGTCGAGTACTTCGCATCGCAAAGCCGATTTCTAAATATATGATTGTATGCGGTTTGCATTTCACAAAGGAGGATTATTTTTATCCAGGTTAGTAAACATTCCTTTGTACGTGTACTGTAGATGACCTGTTTATTTCTTTCATACATATTAATCACGTCCCAGTTGTGGAAAGATAACCTTCATACACTGGATTAGGCTACATTATTTATACCTATTCTTCTTAAAGTGGACTACACAAGCTACTTTCAGTGGGGTAGGATTATCAATAAGCATAAGATTGTTATAATATTGCAGTAGAATTATAAATATATTTTACTTTCAGATGTGAGAGCATGTAAAAAATACCTGAAGAAGGGCGCCATCCCCTCTCAGAAATTGCCACTGAGATCATTGGATAAGAAGATATCTTCTCCCCTGAAACTACAGGCAGAGGCCAGGGATGCACGTGTGCAACATAGACATGTAGCTGTGGCACAACTGAAGACAGTGAAGTGGTAACTGAAGACACAGAGACTGTGGCAGAGGAGATGTTTGCAGCTCTGGTGGAAGATCCCACTCTAAGGAAATGTGTAGAAGATAAAGGGATACAAGTAGGTACCGGTAACGCCAAGTGTAATAGATGATTGTAGAAAAATAACTTTAGAGGACATGATGAAAAAGAGAAATTAATGCATTTACTGGTATCCCATCGGTTACATTATTAGATAATATATGTGTTGCTACAGGAAAATTAGAAAGACAGAGTGCCAAACCACTAACCTTGTCATTAAGACAGCGTATCATTTTAGTGTTCGTGAAATTGAAAATTAATCTTTCTTTTAGGTGTTTATCTGCTCTAATTGGGGTCACAGCTAATACATGTAAGAACTATTTCCATGTAACAGTAGAGTTATTGCATGAGGCACTAAAACAGCTGTTCCATGGCTGGAGAAAGATCTGATTAAGAAGAGGATGCCTATATGTTTTCAACATTTTCGGAATACTAGAGTTATTTTGTATTGTACAGAAATTCCCGTGGAGAAAAATACGTGTTTAAAGTGTCGTGTGATGTCCTACTCTCATTACAAAGGCGATTACACATTGAAAGTACTTGTTGGTGTTACACCATCAGGTTTAGTAACTTTTGTAAGTCAAGTGTATGGTGGAAGGGTTACAGACAGACATATTTTTGCAATCCAATTTATTAGGCATGTTATTACCTTATCAGGATGCTGTAATGGTCGATAAAGGATTTTTGATAGAGAGTGAGTGCATTGAAAGGAATATACAATTGATCAGGCCACCCATTCTTGGTAAGAATCAGCAATTGTCAACAGAGGATGCACTCAGGACTGCTGACATAGCTGCAGCTAGAGTGCATGTAGAAAGAACAATTAAAAGGGAGAGTCAATTTATATATGGTTCCATACATGGATTCTGTAATGACTATTATTGCAGGAGTAGTGAACCTTTCAGCTCCTATTCTTAGTGTTGATAAGTATGACTAAGGAGACTTTTGCTACTGGTACCTAGTACCCAGTTTGTGGGTGTGTTTTTTCTAAAGCAGAATTTGAGCGCTGTATCAGCAGCGAAGTAAAGCGCTACATATAAACTAGCTGTAAATAGAAACGGATAGATGGCACGAAATGACAGTCGTTTAAACGTGTTTCGTTCATTATTTCAAAATAAATTTAATACAACTTAATATAACAAAGGATTCACTGGGAGACTAAACTGATGATGAATGCATAGTGGTGTCGCTCAATGATCAACTTTGTTAATTTCACGTTGCTTATAATTTTTATGTTTCCGCCCCTTAAAACCTCGATGAAATGAAAATCCACAGCCTGCGTCCAGTCTCCGACCGGGTCAGGAATGGAATGAATGAAGCCTCCATCTAGCGGCGAGGATATGAACTGTGCCGGCTGCCGAGGCCTGACGCACTCCTCTGGGGCAATGATTAAATGAATGACAGATGAAATGAAATGATAGTGGAGAGTGTTGCTGGAATGAAATTTTGACAGGGAAAACCGGAGTACCCGGAGAAAAACCTGACTGCCTCCGTTTTGTCCAGCACAGATCTCACATGGAGTGACCGGGATTTGAACCACGGACCCAGCGGTGAGAGGCCGGCGTGCTGCCGCCTAAGCCACGGAGGCTTACCTTAAAACCTCGATAACTAACTAATTTTTAGGTTAGGCCTAGGCCATTCGAGTTTCCTTCTACGAATTAATGCCCTTGCTTCAGCCACTAAAGTTGCATGATCGTTTCAGGAATGTAGCAGTATATGGATAAAAATTCCTGAACTTAAGGTTACCATATCTATAATATTCACCATAACGTTTATGTGACAGTTTAAATTGGATCTAAAAATAGGATGAACAAGCTCTCGACTTCTTACAAATAATTCTTAATTAACCTACTGATTTGCTGCTAGTGGAAATGTAGGCCTATAATCATGTAGTCTCATAGGCTACACCAGTAGCCAGAGCATGTCGCTAGTGATATCGGAGTAGACTGTGCATGCACACGTTAACATGAGTTTGCTGGTTTGTGACATTACGTCAACAAATTTAATGTATTTTAACTCTCCTGATTCCATTCTGGCCCCTGTTACTGCCACATGCATGGTTCCAATAGGCTTGATTTCATTTTTAGGATTATTATATGTCACTATAGCTTACCTGCTGCATCACTCAGAAAATTAAGCAAATGCATGTATCCTTGTTGCAGATCAGGTCCATGTACGTCCAAAAGTGTTTTATGTGTCTTCGGTGTTTTTCTCCCACTACGCTATTACTGTCCTCCCCATTCACAAAAGACGTTATGAGCACAGCGGACCACATGCATATGACAAAATGTTGGCTGTAGTGCGCCTAGTGGCCAGGCTGTGTGCTCAGTACGGAACGCAGTGCAGTACCATGGGCAGTACTCGTGCGACTAAACGGTGCACTGCTCAGAAATGGGCAGGGCAGTGCTTCGCCGGCACAAGTGAATTTCTCGCTAGCACTACTTAGCCTCATCCATTGCATAGCCCTGCCCTCTACCCTAATTTTTTGAGGAGTCTAAACTCTTCCTTCTACAGTATAGCATAACTGTATGTCAACAGATGTAGGTGACCTTAATATTACACTCCTTAAAACGTTGGTCCCCACCACCACCCCCGTCCTAATGATGCAAAGTGTTATTAGACTTGGGCGTGGTGGCGCAGCGGTCATTGTTATTAGACTTTAAATACATTTGCCATTGATAGTACAAATGCTTGTAGATATCCGTATTGATAGTTTAATTTAAACTTTTAACATCTTACATAATACAAAAGTAGCTACAATAAACTGAAACTAACGTGCACCACTAATGGGCCCTCATTGTTTACGGACCCCTATGCATTTGCCCCCCCCTTGTCCCTCCCTGGGCCTAGACTGTGCCAATTGCAGAAATTAGACCAGAAGAACCAAATCACTAGAAAAACAATGTATAGTAAAGGAAGGAAGCTTGTAGTTTTACATGACCATTAATCTCGCAATCATGAGCCACGGGACCTTCTTTCTACATGGAATCCGAACCACAGGACACGGCATTGCACTTAAAAATATCTTGCATGCATTGACCAGGAATCGAACCTGGTCCACCTTGGTGAGAGGCCAACAGCTTGATCGCTGCGCCACCACGCCCCCCAAGTATACAGTAGATTATAATCAACAAGTTCTCTCTAACATACATTAGCCTACTAGTTCATATACAGTATACAATTTGCGTACCTAGTAAGAATGCACCCGAGTGAAAGAAAATAGGCTGGTACCCGTAGCCTATTATTTTTCATGAGAAACCTAATAGAATTTTCTGTCACTCTGCCAAGTACAGATATGTTACCACGCTGGGGTATGTACACCAACAAAATTATAGTAATGTTTGTAGACCTAAGAAAAAAATGTGGTATTTCTTTCATAACTACGTACTATATGTAAATTATTTTCACAAATCTGAGTCTTCTTATGGAGAATCGGTTTTCCTCCATAGTCCATAACCAATGAAATTTAATCATCAATTGAATACTCGTATGATTATGAACTTCAAAGCAATGCTACGCCTTTCTAGGCTTGATCCTACTTATCTTCCTGGATGGCTCTCGTGTAGCATCCGTTGCCCGTTTCGAAAGTGCGTTATTTTACATAGTAGCGCTCTGAAAATGGTTTGTAATTACTCTGCCACATTATTAAAGCCATTTGCCATTGACAAACACCGCATAAACACTTCCAAATAAGGAAATTGTCAACATTAACTTTCAAGTAATAAACTTATCAAAAAGCAAGTCGTCATGTTTGCTGCCAACTTACTGATTGTGCTGCTAGGCAAAACCATTGGCCTGGATAAAGAGTATTGATGCATGACTACCCCCACTGTGCGTAACAAAAACCAGGGGTGTTTATATTAGCCTAACGCGCAGGGCCGCGCTACCTAACCTTTATTGACCTAGGCGAAAACCATTGGTCTGGAAACTATGTTGGCACTCTGAAAAAATACAGTAACACTCTCTACCGATAAAATATTCAACTCCTGTATATTAGTAACATTGGCCATTTCTATAGAAAATTTTTCGGATTTTAAAGGCGCCGGGCAACGTATACGACACGAGTTCCTAATTGATATTCAGTCGTACACTCGTATACAACAACGCCTTCAAGAAAATTCAGATGAAAACAAGAGTTTATCTTGTTATGACTGCAGCCATTTTTCAATGTATCAAACGTGCAGCGAAGTGAAACCACGCTGCATGATGACTCATCTTAAGCTAAAATGTTGGGGGATGGGGATGCTCTGTGGTGTGACCTACATGATGATATTATTACATTCACATTGTACTTCTATGATAAATTAAGCATTTGAAACAATATCACTTTTTTATTATTTTATAAATTAGCCTATTTATGGATACAATGTAGCAATAATTACTCTAAGTTATTTTTACATCAACTATCCTATAAGAAAAGCTAGTAAAATGCTATTTACAAGAAAAAAAAACATCAATTGTTATTGGCAACTCCTGCTATCTGATTATGACATCTAGCGGTAATAATGAGAAACTTACCAAGTAGGGTACATTTGTCACGTGGTGACTGTTTGTATTATGGTTCCTTGTATCGTGGTAAATTCTTCGTGTCTTTATACATAAGTAATAAGTTTTACTCGTTGATAGAGTGCAAAATGAGTAAAAGCAAAGTATATTGTTCAGTTCACGGCTGTAAGTCGATGTATAAGAGGGCTGCGGATATAAGTTTTCATCACTTTCCAAAAGATGCAAATAGCAATAGCCGAAAGGGGACGATACCAAATAAATACGGTCAACAGGAGCGGGTTGGACCACTCACCACTACACACACTGACGACAGGACGGGTGTTCACTGTTACGCCGGGCCAAGCCGCACCTAGACAGCCTAGTACAGTCTCGCCGAATCAAGCCGTACCACGACAGCCAACTTCATCAGTCAGGTATCCTTCCCCGCTCCCTAGTTCATTTCCCTACCAACCACCATCACTTCGCTCTGCGATATCCGAGCCATTCCACTACGAGTCATATAGGCCTAATTTGACTTCGCAGGGTAAATATCTACTCTGCAAGAACCTGCTACCAGTCCGATATTCAACACCAAACCTACCTGCTAACCATCCAACAAATCAAGCAATTCCTGTCTCCCCAGAGTTTTAATACAAGTTAAACTCATCCCTTCGCCCTACCAAGCAGCAAATAATTTCTAGAGTTTATGGTACAGTGAGCAAACTCAAATATAGGTTTTAAACGTAACAGCGCCAATTTAGGCCCTGCACTACATCAATTGCAGTCTGCGTTTTAACTGCTAGGGGGCACTTAACCTCTACACAACAGAGTGAACTAACCACACCATCCAGACTTACACCTAACCATGGGGCACTTGGAGGAACAATAATGCCCACCGGTTCCACTTTATTTTTAAAAGCAATTTCATAAGCTTCTAAGGCTACTAGTTCAAATTTTTCCCCATGCACAGTTGCCATGTTTCCCTTGAAATCAGTTTTGAACACCCTACTCACTTTTAAATTCCAGTCAGGGCTTTTATTTTTGCTGTATGTAAAAACACTGTAACAAGTAGTGTGCCCTTTTAGCAAGAAATATGCCAATCACAGTATACCAGCGTAGCTCAATTCGGAATTTTCGGGGCAGCGGTAAGTTCCCCCACTCTGTGACTCACATATTTTGGATTAAATAGAGGATACACTTGCAAAAATAACAACAAAATCAACTCCTATTTAAACACATTTAATTAATAAAATTAATGGCGCTACAAACACTTTAACAATTTAATTACTGACCCATAATCATCTACTTGCTCCAAATGAACAAGGAATCACAAATATAATAAAACAAATATTGTATTTAAAACATGTGGTTTCCACATAAACCAACAATTCTTACTTAGTCTTACTTCCATAAAGCATTAACAGTAAGTTTTATGTAACTCCGAGCTCTTTTGGCTCCATGCATTTACATAATAATAGTGTCATTCTTGTACACCTCAAACACTATCCTCTATATTTCTTAATTCTCAAAAACAAATTTATAATTACATTTAAATTTTTATGTTAATTTTCTAACTCAATATTTTGGGCATGTCCACACATTCAGTTGTTATCATCTCTCTTTATTTTCACAAATATATTAAGGTAATCAGGAAATCAATTGTGTACTCCAGAGCATGAAGATACTTGACACAGTCAAAAAACTATAGTTACTCCCGAAACTCAGTTGCCTTCAATTAACTCGTGGAATCCTACGTCCATACATCATTACAATAGGGATTGTTATTTATCTCTTATGTCTTAATAGACCATTATCATATAAGAAACTACGATCTGAACAGGCAAACGAAAATATCAATCTACAAGGACCTCGGTTCAACGCCCGGGTCGTTAACAACTTTAAACACTCCTGGTGTATTCATTTCTCTTTACAACATCTTACGAGACGGTTTCTGGCCTCTCTCGCTTTAAGAGAGCTAGACCCTACTACTCGGGCGCGATTTATGACATGGAGGGGTGACGGCGACTCCCTGTCTACCCACGTTAGTAGCTTATTTCCAAGGCTTTCAAAACAAACCTTCACATTATATTCAGTTCTGGGGAGAGACCGGGCTTTTACTGTACCGTATTCATTCAAACAACTATTCTTTGGTTCATAGACCACTTTCGTAACCTTGACATTTATTAATTATGAGAGGGTCCTCATTGATTGGGAAGATTAATACACATTCGACGACGAAGAATTAAGGGGCTTCTATCATAAGAAGATTCTGCGTTCGAATCTCTTTACGTGCCTCGGGAACCATTCCCTTACAGAGGACTTATACAAAATGCGATTTAAAGTCGGCCGTGGCCCATATGACATACGCTCAATAATACCATATATTAGCTCCCTTTTTTATACATACACAATGCCTCGTGATACTATGTCACAAATAGAGGACTTATACAATTATCAATTCACTGCAATCAACTACCCTCCATAAGTAATTTACCAAGTATTTTAACCACTACGCGTTCCTAGCGTGACACTTTAATATTATTTGCGCTCTTTTGCGCTATGCATTATTTTAAGCCGAAATGTCTTCCCAAGAACTGATAAATCTCATTAGTAACAATTCATATTATTTTTATTCTTATATTAATCTTTTCCGTTGCCGATAAATCGCTCCCTTTTAAAATATTCCATTGAACATCATATCTTACACATACATTAAGGCTTTAACGCTCTTATGTTCACATCAATTTATTTGATCTTTATTTAATATTTCCATATTTAATTATTATTATTATCTTTATTCTTTACACAAGCTCAAAAGCTATTTCTTTCATGTCTCAACTTTACTTTATTTAAATATCTTTCATAATAATTAGTGATATTTCGCTTGCTCTTATGACATTTGTTAAATACATTAACATTTTTTATTCACTTATTTCCTCTACGGGATTTATTCTTTACATAATCATTTATAATTTCTCAATTTTTATTATTGTTCAGACCGTGTTTTTGCTTATTAGGTATTTATTTATTAACACACATCCCTTTTACTCAAAAACTCCGGTGGATTTGTACACAACCAATTTCTGACACCAAAATAGAATGAAATTCAGTACGCACATGTTTTTAAGATCGTCCCATGATCTTTATTCTTGTGCGGTGCTTCATTTTGGGCCCACTTTGAACTTTTTACTCCATATTAAAGGAATTCATCTTATGTATAAACACTTTTTGACATATATTTAAAACACTTAACATTAACGACATTTTTATACACTGATGTGTCCCTTTTGAACACATAATAAACACTAAAAATATTAATTTAACACACAATCTTGATAAATATACACTTCACAATTCTTGATCACTAGGCCGTATTTCTGAGCCTATCACACGTGACCTTCTTAATTTCCCGTTTCCAAGGGTGAAATTTATTCGATGTCGGCTTCCTATCCTGGATGACCGGCTATTTATCTAGCTTGCACGGCTTCTTTGTAGATCTGTCTATCGATCCTAGCGAAAGTCTATTCGGATCGAGGTCTCCTCAATGACCTATAGATTTAGTCTATAGCAGCTAGCACTTCTCGAGTCTAGTACTTTTAGAATAGTTTGCCTGCTTTCTGGAGATAATGTTTATAGTCTCCTATCTTCTCTATTTGATAGGTTCTAGCACTCCTACGTTTCTGATGTACATTCCGAACCTTATTCTGTTCTTCCCTTCTGGGTTCTTTAATTTAAATAACAGTTTATCTTTCTGGTACGGTATTTCCGTACGTTATGATCTATTCGTTCGTCTATTTAACGACCTATCGCCTTTAAGTCCGACGTTCGCGGCCTGCTCTGACTATATCTTACGAACTTTCACTATAACTTGTATACAGTCGGGCCTAAATCCTGTAACTAGGATTTTCCTACTATTTCAATACGGCGATACTTTAAATTTCTTCTTGACCACTCCTTATGGAGGCAAGCAAGTCGTTAATACTGCGACGCCTATGGCTATCGGATATTACTTCTGAGGTGTAACACAGCGTTTCTCCCCTCAAGGAGTACTGGTAACTGTCTTCGATGTGACGCAGAGTTATGCCCCTCACGGACTGTCTGAATACTGATGTAGCTTAGTGACGTGCCCTCAGGCCGTTTGAACTGCGTGCGTAGTAACACCCTCACGGGTTGCCAGAATAACTGCCTTTACTGTTGATGCTCCAGCGTCACGTCCCCTCACGGACTGTCGGAATGACTGCATGATTGGCTTGGTAAAGCCCGAAGCTTTATACTATTTTACTACAAAAAAATAAGACTCTAGCCTTTTCTGTGGCCAACTTCTAAAATAATGGTGCCACAACTATAAAAATTATACCTTCCGAAAGCTCGTCTTCTCAATGTCACATACTCTCATTGCACCTAAGAATCGATCGTGCAATTCGGAGATATTAATTAATTTCTCGTCCTCAGATGTGTGGGTGTTGCATTTCTTTTGCTTTCTCCCCTCCACACAGGCTTCGGTAATTCCCCAATGACGTCGTCTTGCGTTAGCAGTTTTTTTCTGCGCAATTATTAAATGGTTTCTCTTTACTGAAAAATCTCTCATTCAAATTGATTCACTGTACTGTCCTTGTTTACTCATTATTATACTTGTAAACGGGTTAAATTTAATTATTCCTCTTCTGGCGCATAAGCGGTGTTGTCAATTTCCAGCAACGTCAGCTTGATTTCCGATTCAGGCTTCCTTGTTTAATCCTGGGAAATTTCCACTCGGTTATTAATACTCGTGACTCGCTCCCTTCAGAATGTCAAGAGGGATGATATCATCCTCTCGAACACCTGGTCCTCGTTAGTTGCACAACCTTATGCTGGCCTCCTAGCTGGATCTTTCTTTAAGTTACATTAGAAACTATATGCTTCTTTGATTTCTTCCTCAAATGCATGGATTCGACCATCCATGGACCCAATGGCACATGGGTTCATCTCTCCCCTCCTTAGGTAAATACATTTTCGAAATTTTTTTTGAGGAAATTTATTTCAATTAAATTTGTATTTCTTTATTCGTCGAAGCCATCATAACGTTGTCCGCACCTTCCGTTGTTTTTACTTCTTTAAAGTCGTATCCGGTAATTGTGTAGGTCGGGTATGCTCTGTCCCTACCCTTTCTTTCTTTCTTCATTTGTCTGGACTTTAATTCCCCAGAACCTCATTCTTCCTTACGGGTTTGGTCTATCCCTACCCGTTTCCTTATTTCATCATTCTCTTTTCTTAAATTGGAATTTACTTCTTCAATAAATTCAATTATTTCTTTAATTTCCCAATATAATTTCTCCAATTCGCATTCGCACTCGAATGCTTGAGCTCTATTTCCTATTTCTTCCTTATTCTTGTTTATGTCAAAAGCGGATTCATCTCTACATGTTTCCATAACCAGGGCTTGTTCATTTTCTTCATCAAAATCTTCGGGAGGGTAATATAATTTCAAATTTGCTGAATTCATGGTCACTTCGTGATCCGTTTCACAGTGCCGAATTCTATATGCGTTATTCCTCAAATCTCTGATTATTTGATATGGTCCGTGGTACATTTTCTGGAATTTCTTGTACACACGGTTCCCTGGATCCGAAATGGCTGGTCTTTTCACTAACACCATTTCTCCTGCTAATAATGGTCGATGATACCTCTTATGCCTATTTCTTCTCTGCCTCCTGTCGGCTTGGGCTTTTAGATGCTCAAAGGCTCTTCTAATTCGTACATCTCTTCCAGGCTGAGCGTCTGCTGGCCTCGGAATTACCAGACTCCAAGGTCTTTCTGGTTGCTCATTCCGATGTAACGTTATGGGTATCTCTCCCGTGGATTCATGGATCGTATTATTTATACAGAATTCGATAATATCCAAGATATCTATCCACTTCCAATTTTCTTCGGCACAGTATATTCTACAATACTTGGCCGTCTCTCTCATAACTCTTTCTACAGGATTTGCCTCAGGATGGCGAATACTTGACAAAATCTGACGTATTCCAAGTCTTTCTAATTCTCGTCTGAACTCTACACTGGTGAAACAACTGCCGTGATCCGACAACAAATTCTCAGGCTTCCCCAGAATCGGTATCACTTTTTCTTTGAGTCGTTTTAACACCTGTTTGGTACTAGTCTTCTGTATGGGAGCAAGGACAACCATTTTAGTGAAGACATCCATAGCCACCATTATGTGTCGATTTCCTCTTCTTGCCTTTGGCAAAGGTCCAAAATTATCAATAGATATGATTTGGCCAGGCCTTTCGGGCAACAATGGTATAGGCTTCTGTCTCATCAGAAATGCATTAGGTTTGATCCTTTGACATAGATCACATGTCTTTAGCGTGTCCCTTACAGTTTCTCTCAGTCTCGGCCATACAAATGCTTCTTTCAGCATCGAGACTGTTTTGTCGACTCCCATATGTCCGAACGATCTATGGGCTAACCATACTATTTTCCTCTGCAAAATTGCAGGTACAACAATCCTTAATTTTGTATGGTCAGAGTCCACAAACTTATATAACAATCCATTATAAAACGTGTAGTCTTGTGCTATCTTCTCAGCTTCCGTGTACGCTGGTGTTCCTCTTATCAGGCTTCCCTCAAGGAATGATATGAGCATGTTCATCCATGGATCCTCACGTTGTCTTTGACTAATGCTTCTTAACTCATTAAGAGTACGCTGATCCCTGTCTTCCAAATCTATAGCCATTACTTCCTCTTCTATGGACTCTGGCTGTCTACTTAAGTAGTCTGGAACTATATTTTCTTTTCCTGGGCAGTACTCTATCTTGACATCAAATTGTTGAATGTATAAAGCCCAACGCATCAACCTTTGACTGGATAAATCAGTCTTCATCAGAAAGGTTAAGGCTTTATGATCCGTCCTTAGAATGACCTGAAACCCATATACGATCTTCCGCCAATATTGCAACGCGTGCAATATCGCTAACAGCTCGATCTCGCTGATCGTATAATTTTTTTCGTGTGGTTTCAGTCTCCGACTTGTGAAAGCTAGATAGTTCTTCTTATCAGGGTTTTCCGGGTTCTCCTGATATAGCATTGCCCCTATTCCAATCTGGGATGCGTCTGTTTGAATGATAAATCTCTGATTAAAATCAGGATATCCTAGCTTCACGTAATTTAAGAGCATTTCCTTGGCCTCTACAAATGCTTTTTCTGCTTCCTCCGTCCATTTCCACTTGCCCCCCTTCTTCAGAAGGTCCTGTAGTGGTGCAACAGTTTTGGTGTATGATGGACAATGTCCTGAGAAGAACCCAATCAATCCCAAAAACTGGCGAACGTTCTTTACCTTCAAAGGCCTTGGAAAATCCCTTATCGATTTCAATTTGCATGGATTTGGTTTAACACCATCCTTGTCAATCACATGCCCTAAAAATGTTACTTGCCTTTGACAAAAATTCGATTTCTTTAAAATTATTTTAAAATTTGCCCTTCTTAAGTCTTCCAATAATTTTTTCAAATTTTCTAAATGTTCCTCAATGTTCTCCGAGGTAAGCAAAATGTCATCTACGTATCGGATAGTGCAATCTTTCACTTCCTCTGACAGGTTCCGATCAAGCGCTCTTATTAATGCAGATCCTGCGGTCTTCAATCCAAACGGACATCTTCTAAAACAATATGTTTGTTGGTCGAACTGAAATCCAGTCAACAAGCTGGTTTTCTCTTCCAGTTCGAGATGATGATACGAAGAAGTCATGTCAATATTTGTAAAAATCTTCTTGCCTTTGAACTTCCTCAGTATTTCTTTTATGGGTGGTGCCGAATCATTTTCTGGTATGATTTTTGCATTTAAATTTCTGGCATCTAAACACACCCTTACTGAGCCATCCGGTTTACTCACAATCACTAATGGACTAACATATGGTGTCGCCATCTTTTCTATAACACCTGCATTCATCATCTCCTGCAGTGTTTTCTTAGTTTGTGGGTAATGTTTTTCCGCAACCGGGTATGGTTTTTGTTTGAACGGTGCCCAATCATTGACTTGGAACGCGTATTTAAAATTTTCAATCTTCCCTGGCTTGGAATCAAATACGTCCCTATAATCCAATAATAATTTCTTTAACTGTTCCTTAATTTCGAGGCTGACTTTAGCTTCCTCCACTTTTCCTGACAGGTTGGTATCGAACTCATTTTCCACATTATCTTCGAGTTCTATGTTGAGGACTTCAATTATCCTTTCTATGTCCTTATAATCTTCCTCACTCACTTCTTCCATATGCCATACCTGTTCTTCTATTTTCGCATCCTGTTCCTGTAGGTCAATGTTTTGTTCATCCACATCCTCTCTTTGAATTCTAATGCAGTTTTGCGCTAGGTCTATAATGACCTTGTTCTCACGGATAAAATCAATACCTAATATGACATTATACGGTAATTGATTTACCAGCAAAAAGCACTGCGAAATTTCAGCGTTACCCATGATCAGATCAATGTATACCTGAAATTTACATGTCAAAGACTTTTCAGGGATAATTCCCTTAATCTTTACACTTGATGTGGGAATCTTTAGTACTCGGCCCCTTGTCTCCAATTCATTTAAAAGGGTTTGTGTAATTAGACTTATTGTGGATCCGGTATCAATCAATGCTCTGACCAGTAATCCTTCTATCCTAAGCATAATTATAGGTAGTTCTCTTTTGACAGGTGGGATTCCTTCCACATCCTCGTTAATTAGCTCATCTGGTCTGGCTATCCAATTTACAATCTCTACCTCCTCCCAGCTCCTGGTATGTTTCCACTTTTGACAATTTAAATTTGGAGTTTTTTTTATCCTGAGGGCTCCCTTTTCCCTCATTCTTTAACTGAGCTTGTAGTTCCAAGCTTTGAGCTCCGTCTAGTCGGTCGGGTGATTTCCGGTTCTTGATTGCCTCACTCCAACGGACTTTTTGCCTATCAGGTTCATCTGGTCTTTCGTTCATATAACGAAGACTTTCCTGATATCTTTCTTCTATTTCGGCCCGATATTCATCATCCCTATCGTCTGGCCTCACATTCCTTCTGGGATAATTCTCCCATTTCTTTCTGTTGTCCGGCCTTTGATGGTTATTGTTATAGGGTCGGCTTTCCTGTTGCCTATAACCCGTAGTTCTAGGATTTCTTCCTCGATATCCTCCCCTGTAGTATGGCTGTATCCTTCTAGGCTCCTGGTGCCCATACTCTCGATCTAGTCCTTGAGTATCCGTGCTGGTGGACTGATTCCTGGTCGCTGGTTTTTCTCCTGTTTCCTGACTGCTGGCCATGTGTACTTGCTCAGTTTGTCTTTGATGCCGAGGAGTTACGTGCGAAGTCGTCATATCTAATTGACGTAATACACTTTCCACTTCCACAGCACTTTTGGCTTTGGATGAGATTAGCAGCCTCTGAATCTCATACGGAAGCTGCCTTGCAATGGCGGCACACAGGTCGTTTTCTGCCGGAGCAATATCCAGTTCGCGGAATTTACATAGCTGAGCGGTGAAAAATTCCGAGTATTTAGTAGGTGCATTGGTGCTGTACTTCCTAGAGTACAGATCTAGCCTTAAATTCTCTTGGACGTCTGCTGCCCAATATCTTTTTAAAAATGCTTCCCTAAAGCCTTCCACCGTATCGAAGGTGTATCTGAAGCTTCTGAACCAGGTGAGACAATCACCTGCCAACAGCTTTTCAATAGCTCTCAGTCTCCGATCCTGAGGAACCTTCATTTCGTTGAGATACTCTGCCACTTCTTTTAGCCAGTATTTTGGAGTAATAGACATGTTATTACCCGTAAACTTTACTGGTCTGTCCTCATTTGATTTAATAATGTTTATTATTTGGCCATTTGTCTGATTCGTGTACGGGGTTGACATCGCCATCGGATATCCTGGGTTCTTATAAGGGCTCTCCCCTCCTAAGTCCCTCTCCGTATCTGTGCCTTGTTCACGAGAATCTACCCATCCTGGCTTTGGAAACTCCTCCTGATTCTCAAATTCTAACTTCCTTTCCCTTCGGGCACTTTCTTCATTAGCCATGAGTTGGATTTCCATTTGACTGTTCTTATGTTCAGTCCTCTCTAATCGGGATCTTAATTCATCCTGAATTCTTTCTTGATTCATTTTAATATCTTCCTCTATCTTTTTGAGTTGGAATTTCTCATCCCTGAAGCTATCCCTGAATTCATTTATTTGGCCTTCTACCTCTTTCTTAATGATCTTAGCCTGTTGGTCTTTAATTTCTGGTTTCATATCACCTATGGTATCCAGGCCTTCTCGTATCTCCTTTATTTGCTTCTCCACTTCTTTTCGTCCTTTAACCATATCTACTTTAATTCCTTCAAGCTTACCCTCAGTTTTCTCTTGACTCTTATACAATTTCATCATTTCATCTTGGACCTGATTTACTTCCTTATTGGTTTTTCCTACATGAACCTTTAATGTTCCGATGGTTTCCTGAACCTCATTAATACCCTGACTTATTTCATTTATCTTATGGGTACTTTCCTTATTTTCGTCCTCTCTTTGTTTTCTTTCACTCTGGAGATGCCTCTCGTATTTACCGAATCTTTGATCTATTTTCGTTTCGTACGTCTTCAGGTTCTCATCTACCTGCCTAGTAAAATGATCAATCTGATCTTTCATACCCTTAACATCCTGTTTATTTTGATTTTTCATCTCAGTTACTTCGGTTTGAATTCCATCGACCTTTCCCTCGAGTTCTCCTACTTTGTCCGTTACCCCTTTAAATTCTTCTCCTAGCTTATTCACGCTTTGTTTTATTTCATCCCGGGAGGCCTCACAAATATCGCTGTTAGATTTTATCTGGGCTTCTAACTTTTCCTGCACACCTTGGATCTGGGTTACAAGTTTCTTTTCACACTCATCACCCTTTGTTTCTATGTTAATTAATTTAGTTTCCATGGACCTCAAACTTTTACTCAAAATTTCAAAATTTTCCATGCATTCCCTTTTTGACTCATTTAACTTAGTCTCCAACCCCTTATCAAGAATTTTAAATTTAGTATCCATTGTCTTTTCTATTTCAGCCTTCAGTACTCCATTGTTTTCGTTACTGTTGGCTTTCAGAGACTCTAACGTCTCCGTTTTCATCACTTCCCACTGTTGTTTAATGTTATCCCCATTTTCTGTTTTCAATTTTTCTATCTCAGCCTTCAGTTCCTTATTCATGTTTATACAGTCGGCTTCGATATCTACTAATTTAGTTCCCATATTAGCACTATCAGTTTTTAGTAACTCTAAACTTTGATTCATGGATCCTAACTTTTGGTTATTTTCCTCCTGTTGGCTATCCAACTTATTTTCTATTCTAACACTGTCATTTTTGAGAGCTGTTAAATTCTCATTTATGAATTTGAACTCTTTTTTATTTTCATCCTTTTGGAGGCCCAATGTATTGTTTATAGCCTCCAACTTTTCATTGCTATCGGCTTTTATCGCCTCCAATTTTTCATTACTATCGGCTTTTATCGCCTCCAATTTTTCGTTACTATCGGCTTTTATCGCCTCCAAAAGCCCCTGCAATTCCTCACTCAATACCATCTTATTAGAATATAGTGGGCCACTAATGCCACCACACTAGTACATGTTTGAGAGATGATACTCCGAATCAGTGTGTCCCAATTTCTTCAAAAATTTACTTTGGTACGGGTATTTACTACGACGTACCCTTTTGATACTCTTACTCAATTTCATAAACCTTTATGGAAGTATTTAAAATTCAAAATTTCGAAAAACCATTTTTTTTTCAAAAAAAATGAAAATTTTGATTTTTCGAGAAAACTCGGGTTTTCCCTAGGAAAACTCAGCCCTGCGTACTGGGCGCCATGAAATGATTGCTACGGGGTTGATAATATAATTTTTTCAGGGCTGCTCGGTATGAGTTTCTAGGGACCCATGCGATCAGTTAATTTTATGTTGTAGCTACGCCTATCATTACTTTAATTTACATGAAATGACCGTCTTAAGTGTTCCTCTAGTAATTAATCCAGCACATTACTTATACGACCCCCATGTGCCCTTTTAGCAAGAAATATGCCAATCACAGTATACCAGCGTAGCTCAATTCGGAATTTTCGGGGCAGCGGTAAGTTCCCCCACTCTGTGACTCACATATTTTGGATTAAATAGAGGATACACTTGCAAAAATAACAACAAAATCAACTCCTATTTAAACACATTTAATTAATAAAATTAATGGCGCTACAAACACTTTAACAATTTAATTACTGACCCATAATCATCTACTTGCTCCAAATGAACAAGGAATCACAAATATAATAAAACAAATATTGTATTTAAAACATGTGGTTTCCACATAAACCAACAATTCTTACTTAGTCTTACTTCCATAAAGCATTAACAGTAAGTTTTATGTAACTCCGAGCTCTTTTGGCTCCATGACTTTACATAATAATGGTGTCATTCTTGTACACCTCAAACACTATCCTCTATATTTCTTAATTCTCAAAAACAAATTTATAATTACATTTAAATTTTTATGTTAATTTTCTAACTCAATATTTTGGGCATGTCCACACATTCAGTTGTTATCATCTCTCTTTATTTTCACAAATATATTAAGGTAATCAGGAAATCAATTGTGTACTCCAGAGCATGAAGATACTTGACACAGTCAAAAAACTATAGTTACTCCCGAAACTCAGTTGCCTTCAATTAACTCGTGGAATCCTACGTCCATACATCATTACAATAGGGATTGTTATTTATCTCTTATGTCTTAATAGACCATTATCATATAAGAAACTACGATCTGAACAGGCAAACGAAAATATCAATCTACAAGGACCTCGGTTCAACGCCCGGGTCGTTAACAACTTTAAACACTCCTGGTGTATTCATTTCTCTTTACAACATCTTACGAGACGGTTTCTGGCCTCTCTCGCTTTAAGAGAGCTAGACCCTACTACTCGGGCGCGATTTATGACATGGAGGGGTGACGGCGACTCCCTGTCTACCCACGTTAGTAGCTTATTTCCAAGGCTTTCAAACCAACCTTCACATTATATTCAGTTCTGGGGAGAGACCGGGCTTTTACTGTACCGTATTCATTCAAACAACTATTCTTTGGTTCATAGACCACTTTCGTAACCTTGGCATTTATTAATTATGAGAGGGTCCTCATTGATTGGGAAGATTAATACACATTCGACGACGAAGAATTAAGGGGCTTTTATCATAAGAAGATTCTGCGTTCGAATCTCTTCACGTGCCTCGGGAACCATTCCCTTACAGAGGACTTATACAAAATGCGATTTAAAGTCGGCCGTGGCCCATATGACATACGCTCAATAATACCATATATTAGCTCCCTTTTTTATACATACACAATGCCTCGTGATACTATGTCACAAATAGAGGACTTATACAATTATCAATTCACTGCAATCAACTACCCTCCATAAGTAATTTACCAAGTATTTTAACCACTACGCGTTCCTAGCGTGACACTTTAATAATATTATTTGCGCTCTTTTGCGCTATGCATTATTTTAAGCCGAAATGTCTTCCCAAGAACTGATAAATCTCATTAGTAACAATTCATATTACTTTTATTCTTATATTAATCTTTTCCGTTGCCGATAAATCGCTCCCTTTTAAAATATTCCATTGAACATCATATCTTACACATACATTAAGGCTTTAACGCTCTTATGTTCACATCAATTTATTTGATCTTTATTTAATATTTCCATATTTAATTATTATTATTATCTTTATTCTTTACACAAGCTCAAAAGCTATTTCTTTCATGTCTCAACTTTACTTTATTTAAATATCTTTCATAATAATTAGTGATATTTCGCTTGCTCTTATGACATTTGTTAAATACATTAACATTTTTTATTCACTTATTTCCTCTACGGGATTTATTCTTTACATAATCATTTATAATTTCTCAATTTTTATTATTGTTCAGACCGTGTTTTTGCTTATTAGGTATTTATTTATTAACACACATCCCTTTTACTCAAAAACTCCGGTGGATTTGTACACAACCAATTTCTGACACCAAAATAGAATGAAATTCAGTACTCACATGTTTTTAAGATCGTCCCATGATCTTTATTCTTGTGCGGTGCTTCATTTTGGGCCCACTTTGAACTTTTTACTCCATATTAAAGGAATTCATCTTATGTATAAACACTTTTTGACATATATTTAAAACACTTAACATTAACGACATTTTTATACACTGATGTGTCCCTTTTGAACGCATAATTAACACTAAAAATATTAATTTAACACACAATCTTGATAAATATACACTTCACAATTCTTGATCACTAGGCCGTATTTCTGAGCCTATCACACGTGACCTTCTTAATTTCCCGTTTCCAAGGGTGAAATTTATTCGATGTCGGCTTCCTATCCTGGATGACCGGCTATTTATCTAGCTTGCACGGCTTCTTTGTAGATCTGTCTATCGATCCTAGCGAAAGTCTATTCGGATCGAGGTCTCCTCAATGACCTATAGATTTAGTCTATAGCAGCTAGCACTTCTCGAGTCTAGTACTTTTAGAATAGTTTGCCTGCTTTCTGGAGATAACGTTTATAGTCTCCTATCTTCTCTATTTGATAGGTTCTAGCACTCCTACGTTTCTGATGTACATTCCGAACCTTATTCTGTTCTTCCCTTCTGGGTTCTTTAATTTAAATAACAGTTTATCTTTCTGGTACGGTATTTCCGTACGTTATGATCTATTCGTTCGTCTATTTAACGACCTATAGCCTTTAAGTCCGACGTTCGCGGCCTGCTCTGACTATATCTTACGAACTTTCACTATAACTTGTATACAGTCGGGCCTAAATCCTGTAACTAGGATTTTCCTACTATTTCAATACGGCGATACTTTAAATTTCTTCTTGACCACTCCTTATGGAGGCAAGCAAGTCGTTAATACTGCGACGCCTATGGCTATCGGATATTACTTCTGCGGTGTAACACAGCGTTTCTCCCCTCAAGGAGTACTGGTAACTGTCTTCGATGTGACGCAGAGTTATGCCCCTCACGGACTGTCTGAATACTGATGTAGCTTAGTGACGTGCCCTCAGGCCGTTTGAACTGCGTGCGTAGTAACACCCTCACGGGTTGCCAGAATAACTGCCTTTACTGTTGATGCTCCAGCGTCACGTCCCCTCACGGACTGTCGGAATGACTGCATGATTGGCTTGGTAAAGCCCGAAGCTTTATACTATTTTACTACAAAAAAATAAGACTCTAGCCTTTTCTGTGGCCAACTTCTAAAATAATGGTGCCACAACTATAAAAATTATACCTTCCGAAAGCTCGTCTTCTCAATGTCACATACTCTCATTGCACCTAAGAATCGATCGTGCAATTCGGAGATATTAATTAATTTCTCGTCCTCAGATGTGTGGGTGTTGCATTTCTTTTGCTTTCTCCCCTCCACACAGGCTTCGGTAATTCCCCAATGACGTCGTCTTGCGTTAGCAGTTTTTTTCTGCGCAATTATTAAATGGTTTCTCTTTACTGAAAAATCTCTCATTCAAAATGATTCACTGGACTGTCCTTGTTTACTCATTATTATACTTGTAAACGGGTTAAATTTAATTATTCCTCTTCTGGCGCATAAGCGGTGTTGTCAATTTCCAGCAACGTCAGCTTGATTTCCGATTCAGGCTTCCTTGTTTAATCCTGGGAAATTTCCACTCGGTTATTAATACTCGTGACTCGCTCCCTTCAGAATGTCAAGAGGGATGATATCATCCTCTCGAACACCTGGTCCTCGTTAGTTGCACAACCTTATGCTGGCCTCCTAGCTGGATCTTTCTTTAAGTTACATTAGAAACTATATGCTTCTTTGATTTCTTCCTCAAATGCATGGATTCGACCATCCATGGACCCAATGGCACATGGGTTCAGTAGTACCAGTTAATCTTACTTTTCTTGCATTCTTCCAAATTTCTCCAGATTGGGTAAGAGTTGTCAAACATAATTTTACACTGTCTTCATATGTGAGAGCTACCTTCTCATTAAAAAATTGAGCAATGTCACCTTGAAGTTCTGCATCAAAATCAACCATAGCACTAAATTGTGGCAACAAGTTGTTGTTGCCTAAAAGTATATGGCATAGGGATAATTGTAGCAAATCATCACCACTCGAGACTTGAATAGTAGTAGTAGTAGTAGCAGTAGTCTCCCTTAAGCGCAAAGTAAGATCCAGCTCGGATCCCTGTGCCCCAGAAAGTAGAATATCCAGTATATTATTCTCGCCTGCACTACCGACTAAGCGACTTTGGAGGGTCGATTTGACAGTTGATCTTCCCATGTGGCAAAATGTATTTATAGGAATCGCTTTGTCGTACATGTAGTTGTCTTTCTTTAACTTGCCCCACTGCTGCTTCAAATCTGTGGAGCTCAGGTCTTCCAAGTTTTCAATTGTGTGCCTATTACGAAAAGAAGAAAGAACAAATACAGTCAACTTGTACACTCTTCGATTTATCGGCTTCAACAGTATTATATCTTCTAAATTTAAATGCATCTACTTACCGAAATATGTAAAGCAATGTACCGACTACATGCTCACATTTTCCTGAACTTTCAGCCTTACAGGTACACGAACAAATTAACTTTTTCTCGGCAACTGGTGATCGAATCTCAATTTTAATCTGGTGAGGAACTCCCTTCAAATTACTGGTTTGTAAGCATAAAGCTTCAAGTATCACTAAATCTTCTGTTTCGGCTACTCTCCCACACATAATTATGTGTTTGACATCTAAAATTGCCTGTCCTTCAACGAGAGGACGCCTAGAATCCCCAACAACATTCAATACATCAATCAAGTCTATCACCATTGCGTCCACCATTTTGTCGCAACCGACCTGCCACCTACATTCGATTGAGTTCGCGAATTCAACAACCCACGTTGAAACTAACACGGAGTAAATATGTCAATGTTCCTCGTACCATATTCAATACAACTAATAAGTGTTTATTCCGTGACATTTGGTGATTTACAGAAAGGTAATGGTAGTTTCACTCAATAAAATCGCAGTATATTGTTGGTTGATTGTGTGTGAATTAATTTCTGTTTTTGGTCGTGCTAAGTTTATAATAATAGAGACTTAATGAGATCCTGTATAGGTTAACTGATCTTAAACTCTTCAATATTTGAGAAGTAATGATTGATATGATGTGTGTTGCCCGTAATCCAGCCATCGGCTAGAAATTTAGAAAATCTGCCCGCGTATGAATGAGAAATTATTATATTATATTGAAAATGTGTTAACACATATCAGTAGACTTTTTCTATTGGGATTAATGGTGTACATTATATTTAGGGAAAGGATGAACATCCTCTTTATTCTCTACATGTAGCCTACATTCTCATCATTTCTCAAACTTTAGTTTCACTTGTTGTTCATGATGAATAGTCTGTCACTTTATTTCAGAATTACCGTGTTGGCAAGATGGTCGTGTACTGCTCTGAATTGTGATGGCGATGTCTAACCAGCATAGGTACCTGTGTAGATTTCCCTTGGATTACCGTATGGTAGTAGTTTTATACAAATCCTTTGTATAAACCAGGTACAGTACTGTCCATTCTAGTCACCTTTATCTGTGATGTAGATTTGTGTCTGTTCATCCCTGTAGTTAGGCTATTAGTAAGTTAGGTATGGTAGTTAGTTATTGAGGTTTTAAGAGGAAGAACTACGAGGTCATCTGCCCCTATCAGTAGATAGCGTAAGCTTCACCCAGATGTTTTCCATGTGGAAGTTTTGTTTCCAGTTTGACAAATCATGATCATTATGTCTATGTTGACACCTTGGAAGAATTATACATGTAATTGCAAGTTTCCACGGTTAACATAGAGCCAAAAAATTAGGCTTGTGACTGTTCGGTGTGTGATAAGTTATAAGCAGGGCCCGGATAATCGTGTACTTAACTCCCTCCACCCAAATGCCTTGCTGTTTGGTGGGTTGTATTATCTGGACTTGTAGCGATGAATTCATAGACTTGCTATTATTACGAAATGCCTTAATTGGAACAACTGTGAATGTGGATGCCATTGCTAATTTAACCCGGGTATCAATTGCCAGATCAGGTATACTGCCACTTGTCGCACATCAACTATGCACAGTGACTGACCGTATACATAACTTCTTTTGTGCCTCATTGTGTAGTGGCTAGTACTCTTGGCTGTCACCGCGGAGGCCCGGGTTTGATTCCCAGCTCTGCCAAGAAGTTTAATTCTGGCCTGAGGGTTGCGCAAAAACTGAGAAGAGGCTAGTTCCAATCCCACCTCAGTCATCCTGGAAGTGGCTTTCTGTGGTTTCCCCACTTCTATTCCAGGTGAATGCTTAATTAAGACCACAGCCGCCTCCTTCCTAATCCTCATCTGAGTTACAACCACACACACTAATACAGCCTTCACAATAACACCGGTTACCAGACAAATTCCACACACACCTAAGTACACGGGGCCATATGACCACAATGTCGCAAAGCCCCGAAATGAATCAACAACACAATATAATTTCTTTGTGTGGCTTCAACACTGCAGCTCCCTGTGGGTGGGGGTTTAGACTACACCCATGGTATCCTCTGCCTATCGTACGAGGAGACTAAAAGGAGCAACCTTGGCTATTCTTTGAGGCTTCCTACTTGTCTTATGAATTGTGCCACCCTCCCAAGGGTGGGAGGGATGGAATACACCCACAGGCAGAGTTGGACGGTTGGCACACGTGCTGTGAGTAATAGTTATTGTTGTTTTAAGGGGCGGAACTACGAGGTCATCTGCCCCTGTGCTGTGAAAGTATTCTGGAAATATATATAATCTGGTGTAACAGTATGTTAATGTTGTAGTAATTTCCAAAGGAGATACATTTTTCTTTACATTGCAGTTTGTCAGTACCTGTGTGTGTACTGTATATAGTTTAATGTAAAGTTTTTACATATTTGGTAGCTGCAATCATGTAAGTGCAGTGCTAGACCATGGGGCCAATCATTCTGGCGACTGGTTTTGGGTTTTTTTTGGTCAGGTTTACCATTTTTAACATCCTCCAATGCTGGCCGGTACCTCGCTTCATTCCAACTGCTTGGTCATATTCATTTATTTCATCCTTTCATCAGCTCCTTGTGATGTTGCCATTGGTTACGACATCCGGCTGTACACATTAGCTAGGTGGAATCGCATCGACTTAAATTAATGCAATATTTCAATGATGGTATTGTATTGGATGGCGGATCATTGAAATCTTGTTTCAATTTTTATAGCAACTCATTGTATCTCATCTCCGATCCCTCTGAAAAACAAGTAGTTCCGTGAAGAACTATACAGCCTATTTTCATATATCCTGCTCATGTTAATTGTCTCTATCAACATACAAAATTTCAGTTTAATTGCTGTAACAGATTCGTAGATATTGAGAACCGTCTAAGTATTTCATATGGTCGCCAGGATGGATTTTTATTTTTGTACTATTACATTAAGATTATTGTGTACGTGTGGTATTCAAACTTCAATCGCATGATTAGAACACAAGAAGTAAAAACGAGATTTTAAAAGTACGCACACCAGCCATCTTGTGATTATGCAAACAATTGAAATAAATTACATGCCAGTGGATCAACATTTGTATAAGCATTTAACGTGCAACGTTTCACGGCACTCGGATAGTTAATTCGCGAGAAACGTCCATTTAAATATTTATATTTCGCGTCGCCGCCATGTTGGATTTTTGCTCAACAGGTTGCTGAAAATCCTATAGGTGAACATATGTTCATAGTCTCTATGAACATAAAAAAAATCAGTTTGGTTGCTGTAAAAGATTCATAGATATTGAGAACCGTCTAAATATTTCGGAAGCTCGCCATTTAGGATTGTTATATGTATAGGCCATAGAGTTATGTACCATTCAAGGCCAATTATTGCCTAGCTTCATTATTCAAACTTTCACTTCGATCGCATGATTACGACACAAGAATAAAAACTTAATTTTAAAATTTCACACAGCCGCCATCTTGAGGTTATGTAAAAAATTGAATTAAATTAGATGGCAGTGCATTACAATCTGCAAAATCATTTACTGTACCACATTTCACTGCGCTCAGAGAGTTAAATCACGAGAAAAGTCTATTAAAATATATCAAATTCGCTTGGTCGCCATGTTCGTTTTGTACTTTACAGGTTTATGACATATACATAGATCAACTTGTATCAGTACCCTTTATCAACGTGGGGGGCGTGGTGGCTCAGCGGTCTAGCTGTATGCCTCTCACCAAGGTGGTCCGGGTTCGATTCTCGGTCAATGCATGTGAGATTTTCGAAGTGAAATGCCATGTCCTGTGGTTCGGATTCCACGTAAAAAAGGAGGTCCCGTGGCTTATAATCACAAGATTCACGGTCACGTAAAACTACAATCTTCCTTCCTTCCTTTATCACCGTAATAGTTTCGGAGATATAGAATGTCAGTGAAATATTTCGCACAGCCGCCATTTTGAGGTTATGTAAACAATTTAACTAAATTAGACACCAGTGCATTACAATGTGTATAAACATTTGCTGTACCAAGTTTCATTACGTTGGATAGTTAAATCTCGAGAAATGTCTATTTAAATGTCTCAAATTCGCTTGACCGTCATGTTGGTTTTGTACTCACCAGGTTTTTGAAAGTCTCATAGGTGAACTTCTAGTAGTGCCCTTTATCACCGTGCACAATTTCAGGGCGATATCGGTAATAGTTTCGGAGATATTGAATGCTAGTGAAATATTTCGCACAGCCGCCATGTTGAATTGGTAAGACGTAACAAAGTTTGAATGGCATGGTCGAAGTCGCCGGGAATAGTGCTATGAACTTACCGAGTTTCATTGAAATCGCTCCAGCCGTTTAGATTTTATTAGGGGGGACACACACACACCTCACACACACACATACACACACACGCGCGCGCACACACACTCGGACAAAAGGTGATCTCATAACCCTTTTTTTTTTCAAAATTGAAAATAGGCTAATAATAATTAGGTGTAGGTATGCCGGCAGCTAAAGCGCAGCGTTCGGCCTTGGGCCCAAGCAAGCTCTCTGCTGACTAGGTGGACGTGGGTTCGAACCCCACCGTCGGCCATCCTTGAAATGGTTTTCGTGGTTTCCCATTTTCAACTCTAGGCAAATGCTGGGACGGTACCTTCTGACAGGCCACGGCTGCTTCCTTCCATATCCTTGCCCAGTTTCATTAATTCATCTCTCATTCCGGTGCGCAGGTCGCCCACGGGCGTTGACTAGAAAGACCTGTACTCGGTCTATCAGGAGGCCACACGACAAAAAAGATGACAGGGGGTAGGTATACGTGCACATGTTTTGAACTTCTCCAGTCCCTCTTCAACAAAGCAACAATGTCATCATTGCCTAACTTTAAAACGATAGATTTTAGCATTTAATGTGCACATTTCAAAACACACATGTTGCGAGATAATGGGTGAGGTTAAAGACCAATTGTAAATTAATATTTAAAGGGCATATAATATTTTCAAGAATATTGACAACTTGTCTGCAGGACACACTCTTTCCCCTCTCCCTTTTAATACAATGTGCACAATATTCTTGTGATGCAGATTTTTTTCTGTGTATTTCACAGTAATATGATGTGGCTCCGTACATTTGGCCTGCAGGGGTCCTTTTATCCTGCCCGAAACAGGAGGTTTTAATTGCCATTACACTGAGGTAGGGGTATTGAATGTAATTGGTAATGTGTTGCACCATTACGTTCAACCACATCTTCCAAATGTCCCCTCCCCCTTATTTCTTGCAAGAAATGCTGTGTTAACTGGAATTGTGTTGCTTTACAGGCTGAAAATTCATGTTCACCAAAAATAACCCTCTTTGAGTTTACAGCTCCTTCAGCCTGAGGATTGATCGGAGCTAGCCAAGAGGTTTTACTGCTTTGGAGTGTACTTGGCTGTGGGTGATCAGTTGTTTTCCACCATCCTGCAGCGTAGCCGATCATCTGAGTGAAGCCCGGCATGGTCTTCTTCAATCCTGTCTCCAGTTGACTAAGCCATTAACGTTCACACATCAGAAGTTATGACTCACCTGTGAAAGAATGTACAATGTGTACCATGATTTCACATACTGTAATAAAACAATTGAAACTGCCTGGAAAATCAGCTTTCTCATTTCCTTGACAATCCTCTACCCTGTCTATAGTTCTTCTGTAGATACAGTTGAAAATCATTTAACCCTTGAGGGCAAGTAAATTGCAATGAAATGATATTTCTTGGGCATATTCAATTTATTTAGAGAAGGAGGTATATCTGACATCAGTCATAGTGGCGTACTGGGTCAGAATATGGGTACGGTCATTTTGAGGTTATGGTACCATAATATTGCAAACTTGAATGAAACTTCATAATGTATTTCTTTTTAACGTTAGAACTCCAAAAAGACCAATCGTTTGTACTTAACACGTAATAAAAGGGCTAAACAACTAAAAAGTAGGATGTAAATAATCGACAGTCCATTTTTTAGCCTACTTTCGATTTTTGCAAAAAATGAAAGTAGACTTATGAGATCAACACAGGGCGAAAAAAGTGTGTATGTCTGTGTGTGTGTATGTGTGTGTGTGAGTCTGTGTGTGTGTGTGTCTGTGTGTGTGAGTGTGTGTACTCTGAATGTCTGTCCCCCCCCCCTATCAATTCGAACACGGTGAATGCGAATTGAACGAAATTTGGTACAAAGGTAGCACTAGCAAAGGACACCTCAGTGTCATGTTTTGTATCGCCGCCATCTTTACTAAAACTGAATGGCGGCCACTCAAACGTTCAAAACGTAAAATCAAATAACGACTAACCAAATCATCCGATCTCTACCAAATTTGGTAACAACATACCTTCGTATAGGATGCGTCTTGTGACCAAACTACAAGGTCGTCCGCCATACCATTTCAGGATGGCGGCCGTGCGAATTATGCAAACTTTATAATCCATATCATGGGACCCACCAGTTCCGATTATCGAGCCGAGAATCGTGTTAACTGTTCTAAAGGAAGAGGCACGTTCGAAATTAAAAGTTTATTTTGTAATACTATAGTGCAGACGTGATTTTAAAAAGCTGAGCCGATTCAGTAATAAGACAAGATGGCAGCGGATATCTTGTGCCTGACTTATATTTCACTAATTTGAGTATTGCATGCAATATAGCGTACTGATACAAAATAAATAAACTTTGTATGAAATGCTTTATATATAAATAATATACTCCAGTGATGAAATCGTTTAGTATAAATCATTATTTGCTAACAAGTTCTACGTAAGTCATTTTATATAGAACGATATTCGTTGACACAATTAGCTCAGTGGTAGAGCGTTAGCCTATCGCTCAAATGCCTATGGTTCAAACCCGATCAGAGCTAGGTTTTTTGCTTGAAATGTTATATGTTTATTGTTTTGTAATGACTCAGATGTTTTAAAATTAAGCGTTGTATTGTGCATATTATGGTGTAAAATATATATTTAATTAAAACATAATTCGCCAGCAGATTTACTCGAGACATCTAGCTGCCAAAAAGGTAACTGCACGCCGACCTACTTATTAATTTCCAGATTTTATTGAAAAGTTTCTTCTTCTGGCCGCTAGAATGCACTCGCTCTGTTAGGATTATATTGTTCGATATTTCACCACTAGATGTCACGACTAGTCTACGTGGGGCTCCATTGATTACTATACCATTGGCATTCTATGCGCATCGAATTTGAAGAATGAGAAGATGATACTACGATACATTTTTACTTTTTATTTTAAAGGGTTTGTAACAGCCTATTTTGCGTTACTTGAAAATGTTATTTGAAGTAAAGAACAAAACGATTTCACATAGTAACTGAATTCAAGCCGTTGGTGTTAGTTCTGGTTATTAATTACTACTTTTATTTCAGGCAAATAGCAATCGAAAATATCCACATAGTTTGTATACACACGTCTCTGTAGGGTCATGGAAAGATTTGTTAATTCAATTAGGGTTGTGAAAGCCATGCACAACCAGACGTGTAAAGACATGCCTCAACTCAAAGTTGGATGTTGCCCACGGCAGGTCGTATATGTAATAATATTAATAATAATAATAATAATAATAATAATAATAATAATAATAATAATAATGTTATTGGTTTCACATCCCTTTTAACTACTGCTGCTTTTAGAGACACCGGGGTGCCGGAATTTTGGCCCGAAGGGGATCTTTAACGTGCCCGTAAATGTACTGACACGGCTCCCTGGCATTTGTGCACCCTCAAATGCCAGCTGACTGCGCCAGGATACGAACCTGCAACCTAGGGCCCAGCAAGCGAGAACGTTACCGCTGAGCCACGCAGCCAGTCCGGTCGATTATGTCTCCAGATCCGTAACATTCTTGATATACTTCTTATCTTTCTTTCTTCAATGATGGTAGCAGTTTTTATCTAGGTTGTGGCGTTTGGTAGAGGTAAATCGTTTCTAAGGTCTTCAACAAAGAATAGTTCTATTATACTCTTTGATAATAACAACGAGTTATAACTATACTCATACATTTAGGAGAAAGTAGGCTATATGTTCTTTACTGAACATCTTGTTTCTAAATACCATACCAACGTTATAGAACGGAATGTACGGACAAAATTTAATTTTAGGGTGTCCGTTGCCTCTTAATATCCAATCTAAGTGATATATTGTCGTTCAAAAAGAAACCGTAGTTGCTTTATAGCAACAATAACGATGTGTATCCAGATTAATCAATCTCGATTGGATTTTCTCTCATTTCGTAAGTTGGCTAACGTACTCGGCGAAAGCAACCTAGATCCTTCGTTCACTTATATTTCTTGCATAATATACGGCCGGTTATTGCATCTCAGTGGCGTTGGAATGCGCCACGTGGTGCGCACCGTGCAAGGTTTTTTTAGTCGCTTTGCGTACCATGTGCGTTTGACTTGGAGCCCAAACAATGACGCAATCGCACAGAATTTAACGAATCGCAGATTTACCAGAGAGTCTCTACTCTGTTATTATATGCCCCTTGGGAAGAACGAGAGAATAAGTGTGAACTGTTATTTTTTATTTGGTGAGGATTTTGATGTTGTATGATGTTTTACACCAAAAAGTGGGCTGAGGAAGGAAACAAAATAGGTTTCCGAAACATGTACCTGTAGAATTTTTATGAAATGAATTGGTAACGCTGAATGACGTATCACTCACTCCCTCAACACTTTTCTACCAAAACACCACTAGTAATGGTCAGGAAAGAATCTGGAAGGCGGCTTCGGTGGCGAAGTTGGTGCTTCTATGACCTAGATCACGGGTTAAAACCTAACCGAAGTGGATGTGGATTTTCTAAGAGCGTTAAAAATCCCTTCGTGTGCCCTCCTTTGGAGGGGAAGTAAAGCCGGTGGTCCTATGTCATAGATTCATGGCATGACAAAGAGCTTTCCACTGACTACACTTGTGGAAGATCAAATTTGTAGGTTAGTTTGATAATGCTATATTAGTTCCAATGTTTGACGCCAGATGCTGGCTGCGATGGCATCTAGTAGCCAAGCCCACAGCTAGGTGTCCTGGACGGTATCTTTTCCTAGCAAAAGTAGGAACTATTTGAAAAGTTGATCGTCTGCAGTTCTTCTACCTGAATCACAGATACACACACTAATACAGCCACCACAATTAACACCGGTTATCAGACAAATTCTGCACACACACAAAGTTCACATGGCTATATGACCGCGTTGTCACCGCCCTTAAACTACGGAACCAACCAAAGAATCTGGAGATGATGTAGAAAAAGCAATCTCGAGATTATTACAAAACATTTGGAAAATATCTAAATAAATTTGAAGCTCCAACATTAATGTTGAAAAATCAAACAGGAAAGTTAGCACATTCTAACCAAGAAAATACAGAGATCCTTGCAGAAGCTTTCGAGAAACTGTTAAATTGTGATGATCCACAGGAAACCCAGCAAGTAAACACTGATACACCTATTTTAACTTCACCTGATTTAACAAATCCTCCAAATTTCAATGAAGTAGAACTCACAATTAAAGAAAAAAAAATAATTACAAAACTTGAGGCAAAGCCTTAGTCTTAGCAGAAATCTGGAAAAATGCTGGTAAACCTGCGGTTATAAATCTTCATCAACATCCAGTTAAAATGTGGATTACTGAAGAAAATCCTGCACACTGGACCATAGGAATAATCCATCCATTATTTATGAAAGGAGACAAAACGAACCCAGATAAATACAGAGGAATTACCCTTCTGGACTGCACATATACATTTTTCTCTCGCATAATTTACAACAGGATTAAAACCAGTCTGGAACCACAACATGGAGAATATCAAGGAGGATTTCGCCCTTACAAAAGTTGTCCAGACCAAATCCTTAGTCTGAAATTAATAATGGAATATTACAAAAACAGAAATAAGCAACTCTTTATCTCTTTTATAGATTTCAAGAAAGCCTATGATTGTATTCATAGACTGACACTTATAAAATCCTCAGATTTTAAGGTCTCCATCCTAAATTGATAAAAATCATTGAATTAACATTAACAAACACAAATTCCAAAGTTAAATTTATGGGAGAAATATCAACAGCTTTCATAGTAAAAACCGGTCTCAGACAAGGTGAAGGATTATCCCCACAGCTTTTCAATGTGGCTCTCGATTACATCATGAAGGTTTGGCAAAAAGGAAAACCCTCCTAAGATCAAAATTGGAACAAAACCATCAATAAAAATAAACTGCTTAGGATTTGCGGATGACTTGGCTCTTTTAGCACTAGACAAGGAAGAGGTTTGTACTCAGATCACTAGTCTCCAAGAAATTGCTCAAGGGATAGGATTACAGATATCCTTTGAAAATACTGAGATCATGCCTTTGAAACCCTTAGATATAAATAAAGTCTATATAAGTTAAATGATCATAAAATTAACCTAGTTACTCAATTCAATTATCTTGGACAAATGATTACACATAACTTAAACGAAAAAGTAGCTTGGATAAATAGAAAAATAAAATGAAAAGGCACAATCTCCAACCTGGTCAACATATAATAAAAAAAATGCCTATCAATAGCTACTAAGATCCAACATTATAAGACTGTAACTCTCCCTGATGCTTGTGAAACACTGTTCCAAATTAAAAATTAACAAAGAACTGATCAGCTCCTCAAAACGGAAAGAAGAATCATTAGAATGTGCATAAATAAAAAGTATCAGGTTGAGGGAGTCTGGAGGATTCTCCCAAATGAAACTATCTATCGTGAGATTGATCCAATCACCAGCAAAAGGAAGAAGAAAAGAATTTCATACTTTTCACATCTTACGGCTTCCATAAGACAGAATTGTGTGCCAACTAGTGATGAGAAATCTAGGAATGAAAACTGGAGGAAAATGGATCCAAGAAATCCAACAAGATCTCAATGCAGTTGGACTCAAGATAACGGATGCCGAGGAGAAAAATAAATTTAACACCATTCTTAAAACACACAAATTTTCTGCAGAAATGACACAGAAACCCTACGGAGATTTCAGATGAGTTGAGAAAAACCCGATCTAATAGAATGATAAGGTACTGGAAAGAGCGTAAGAGCCAAGCAGTAGGCCTACTACCTTCAAAGAAGAAGTGATTGTGGAAGGACTCAAGTGGTCAATGTGACCAATCGAGATTAATAATAATAATAATAGATGTTTACTCCTCCGCTGTCTATAACCCACCTCTCTTTGCCAAATAGGACCACGACCTATAGAGATGAAATTCCAGCTCTGTCCGCCATTTTCGCCGTTAATTGTGCACAAGCACAGTGATGCCAAGCCCACACTTTCGGTAGGTACTATTTTCTATATTCCCGGTACCGTGAAACAAAATAGCGCTGAGTTTCGACGTGAATACTTTTTTCTACATACAAAACGATTAGTCCAATCAACGAATGCTCAAAAAAGGGTTTAGAGGGAAATGTTTGGAACACAATTTTTGACTTTGTAACCTTGTTTGGACTAGTTAGGAGGTGAACATATCAAAAGTCCCTGCCCGTAGCCTTTGCGCCGTTGGCGAGGGAGGCATTTGAAGGTCCCATTTTTCCTTTTTTTTTTTCACTTAAATCCAGTGGCGGCCGGTAATAAGGTTGCAGTGTTGCACAACGACCAGATTAATTATTGAAACACAATTAATTCCGTAATAATATTTTTAGTAGTAGAGGTTGTATGTTTCTTTCTATATGTATAGGAATTCATAATTCCGTTCTTTAATAATTCAAGAAATCTTATAGTAAGTTACTGTGAACTGACTGAGAAAGCGAGGCGCGCCAGTCGTCTAGGAGCGCTCGTCCGTTTGGTCGCTGCCAGCCCGAGCACCGACCAGTTCTCAATAGTGAAGCGTGTGGCAGAGTAAGTCCTATCCCAACAGTTAACAAGGCTGGTCGTTGCCCGCTGACTGCAACCAGGAGCTGAGGCGCAGGCACGGCCGGAGACATCCGATGCTTCGTCCATTTCTTGCAATGTTGCGCGTGAACTTGTGACACTCGCAACTTACGGTGTTGTTTTCATGTAGACTAACTTATATTCCATTTGATCCGATGAAATTGTGATGTCTCTGAAGTGCGGCATTCGTTATGAATGAGGTACATCCGTTTTACCGCGCGATTGAATAAAGTTTTCTCCGATATCAATTCGTCACCTACCGACAGCAGTGGCTACGATGGCTAAAGCGCAGCGTTAGGTCATGGGGCCAAGCTCTCTGCTGACTTGGTGGACGCGTGGGTTCGAGCCCACCGTCGGCCGTTCTTGGAATGGTTTTCCGTGGTTTTCTATTTTCAACACCAGGCAAATGCTGGGACGGTACCTTCTGATAGGCCACGGCAGCTTCCTTCCACATCCTTGCCCAAATTCCTTCATCTTCATCCATTCCATCTCTCATCCCGACGCGCAGGTCGCCCACGGGCGTCGACCAGAAAAACCTTCACTCGTCCTCTAAGGAGGCCACACGACAAAAAAAAACTATCACCTCATGGGTGCCCGCAGGAGAGCTGGGGCAAGGGGGGACCGTGTCCCCACCCCCTGAAATTCCGAGAATATTTCGATTGTCCATTGTCACACCAGTTTATTTCACAAAGTGAAGTTACTGATGCTTAACTGATTTAGATGTAAGGATAATTCCAGAGTTTTATTTAACTTAGCAATTTGGGATTATTTGAGAATATCTTCAGTTATAAAAAAATAGGCGAACTGGATTAACATTACTATTTTAATGAACTGCTTGATTTTTCTTTTTGTCGATACATTGTGATACAACTACTTTTTGCCTGTTTTTAAAGAATGAACATTATGACGATGATTCACAAAGAAAAGCGAACTCCTATGGACAAAAACTCGGAACTAAAAAAAAACCTCCCATTTATGCCATAAAGACTATGTACCCAACGGTTTAAGAGCAGCCAAATAATGAATGTCACGAAGCAAGTAAGAAATGAAACGAAAATCGCGGGGGGGATGTAAGTCTCAATATCACCTAGTGACATGTAGGTAACGAAATAAAAAATAATACAGCCCCTCCCCTAGAAAGAATCCTGAGGGTGCCCATGTGCCACCTTAATGAAAATAGTGCAACACCCAGAAAAATTATCCGCCAGCCGCTACTGCTTAAATCTAGGAAACTATGCGTCCTACGGAAATGTGTATTCTATACAAAATGAAAGCTGATAAAATTTGCTACAAGTTTTATTCAGTCTCGCTTTTCGATATCTTGTATAGTTTTCGCGTTATCCGCTCTTCAAAATCTGTAATTTTTGAAAAATAATATTTTGCCTCAAATGTTTTGCTCTTTTTGACCGGATAACTCTTCAACTATGCATACAAAAAAATAAATGCTGGCCTGAGGGTTGTAGAACATTAAATTCCCTTCAATAATTTATATTACTTTACTATTTTCCTTGAAATTTTAAAACCCATTCGCACAGACTTACGCGTTGGCTACGTATTGGCGGTCCGGGACAAGCCCGCCAAAACAAGGATACAGCTGGCATTGCCTAGTTCACCGATTGGTTTGGGAAATTTCCTCCCTTCCCAGAGACCAGTGATATCATATCTATCGCGACAGGAGTTGTTGGAAGTACAACGAACACCGGCTACAATGCTGTTGCAGTTGGTAAGCAAGCAATGGCTAAAATGGTCAACAAACATTTGGTGCTTTTCAGTCCGTCAACACGAATGGACTCAAAATAGCTGAGTTATGCCCTAATCCAGAAAAAATTACAAGAGATTAATAAATACACGAGGATGACCAGTTTCGATGGTCAAGCGATCATCATCAGATCCATTACACTTAGGCTGTAAAATCTACGTTTGAAAATATAGGTGAAAATATATACAATTATTTAGTTGCAGTATTCGTAATTCAACTTATCAGTTTATGCTAGTTTTAGTATATATGATGTTAGGAGGAATGCTAAAATGGTGATAGAAATCCGGAATTTGTCTGTTTGGAGTGACTATATGGTTGTAAAAGTCAACTATGGTTGTACTGTATAGTGCAAGCTATTACTTATCTGGTTGGATGTATTCCGTTCTGTAGCTGCGAGTAGTATCAACTTCCCTCTTGGAGCAGTGACGGTCGACTGAATTGGAATGTTGTCTCACTGAGCTGGTTTTTAACTTCCCGCCCCGTGTTCCTATGTGTTGTCTGTAGTCAATGCATGTGTAATTGTGACGTGTTGACAAGTTTAGATAGATGTACGTCATTGAATTCAGGAAGGTCTTCAACTATTAAAGACAGTGGAACATTCCCCGCCACGCGTAAACTATTAGCCATTCATATTAAGCGCACCTGGTCTTTGAGGACGTCCCGACACCTTTAATACTGCCGCGAATGCGGCCTTGGTTTATTGAAGAAAAAAGTACATCGTACTCCTGGTCCAGATAACATTTATTTATTTATTTATTTATTTATAAAAAAAACTATTCCCCCTCCCTCCCCCCCCCCCTTTTACCTAGCTTGGCTGTATCGCTAAGTTGTGTCTTGTTTCCGAAAGGGTGTAATTTTTAGTAGAGTGAAGAGGGGTGAGCTCTCCATGAAAGTGTGTTCATTTAGATTGTTGGGATTGTTTCTTTTGGCTAGGTGTATCTCGATTGCTTCCTTCATATCAAGAGCTCTGCCGTTCTATTCGTGATGAATTATTTTAGGTCTGTTTCAATGTTAGTGAAACTGTGTTCTGCTTCGCACATGTGTTCGCATACGGCTGAATGTGTTCCGTATTTTATCGCATTTCTATGTTCCTGGTAACGTGTATCTACTCGTCTTCCACTCTATCCGATGTAATTCGCTTGACAACCAGTGTCTTGGCACGTAATAGAATATACCCCTGATTTTGAATACGGGTCATGTTTATTTAGGTTACTAATTTGCAGGTGCCTACTGGTTGTGTTGTTCGTTGTGAATGCCATTTTTATGCCTTGCTTTTTGAATAGATTAGTGATTTTATATGTGTTCGCATTCACATAGTTGAAGCGTGCAAATTTTTTCTCATTACTGTCCGGTTTTGGAATCGTTTTATCTTTATTTTTATGTTTGGATAAAATTTGGTCTATTTTGCTTGGCGGGAAATTGCTTTCCTTTGCTATTTGCTTAATGGTTCTTATTTCTTTATTATAATTGTTTTTTGACATGGGTATGTTTAAAGCCCTGTGCATCATTGAATTGAACCCCGCTAATTTATGCGTACTGCGGTGATTAGACTGATTGTCGATTGCATGCGAGGTTTGTGTGGCTTTCCGGAATATGGAATATGAAAGCTCGTTGTCTTTACGTTCAATAGTTATGTCGAGATCATTTATATTTCGGTCTGTTTCGGATTCCTTCGTGAATTTGATTGAGTGTTGTAGGCTATTAATGGATTGGAGAATTGTTTCTTCGCTTGATAATTCAGTATCTTAGATGCAAATTACATCATGTACGTATCTTTTCCATATTACTATTCCTTTTGTTGAAGTCTTTTCTAAGAACGCATTTACTAGAACATTTATGAAGATGTCGGCGATTAGTCTGCTTCGCGGTGACCCCGTTGCTAGGCCTTCTGTTTGTGTGTGCCCTCTTCAGGGACAGTGGGATGAGGAAATCGACTAAGTCACCACTGTACAAAGTATTCAACACTACGACCAAGGATGTGTGTGTTTCAAATCCCACAATAAAATGGTGAATTCGGCATTTTCTAACATCAAATTGTCTCGAAAAGATCGAGCTCTTCCCCTGTCAACTGCGAGCTCGTTGATCAAAATAAAGATTCCTGTGGACCAATTCTTGCTATTCCGACGTATATCCATCAGCAAAATACAGACGAAGATTTAAAGCTGTACATGGGATACAAATTAGCCCCATTCCCATTAACCCTATTCAGTGAGAGTGGGATGAGGAAATCGACTACGGTAAGTCAGCGCTGTACAAAGTATTCAACACTACGACCAAGAAAGTACGTGTCGTAGAGTTATACATCGTATTTGACGGAGGGCTCCTCCTCCATAAAGTAATTTGGCAAAGAGGTGCCAGATATCGACAATCTGCGAGAGCTACATCCACTTTATCACGAAGAACTACCACGGAAGGAGATACGAAACTAGCAGAGCAGCAAAGGCGCTATCGACTCAGCAAGTCTGATTACATGAATTTCTCCAAAGACACCTAGGTAAACGTCAAACAAGAAGATTTTCTGTCAAACAAGTTCAACAAAAGCAGGCTCATCAACATGCTTAAGGTGAAGCTTGAGGACAATGGGAACAGGACTCTTCAAGCAGAAAGTGATGCGGACGTTCTGATCCTGGATTCGGCTGTGGAAATGTCCGAAAGAACAGCTGTCGGCATTGTGGGTGAAGATGTCGACCTCACAGTCCTCTTGATGGCTAAAGTTGATGCGGATAAGGACATTATTTTCATCAAGCCTGGACGTGGAAAGATAAGGGATTCCTTCTTCTCGTCCCAAGAGCTTCAGAAACAAGGTTTCAAGGACTTGCTGTTTTTGCACGCCTTTACAGGATGTGACACAACATCTTCCACATTTCGAAAAAGCAAGGTTGCATTTGCAAAGTTGTATCCGAAGTCGACAGAGATCCAGAAAGCAGCAGCGGTCTTTACGGACCCCTCCTTCACCACCGTCCAAGTACAAAAGGCAGGTGAAACCACTGAACTCTAGGTAATAATGGAATGCCGACTGTATGGGAGCAAAGTGCGGTTTCTGGTGCGACTGGTTACGCCTGGTAGTGCACGTCAAGGAGGAGAGTTTGAGGTATACGAACGCAAGGAGAGATACGAGAGATACAAGTAAAAGAGGTACTTTTGAACATTTAGGCGAACGGAACGTACGGCGAAATACATATTTCAAAATATCATAGTAATTTGATACTTAAAATGGCTAGGAAAATACGCCAACATAAAATATTATATTGCTGCCTGATTGTTCATAAATTTTAATCTTTGATCAAAGGCATCATACACAATAACTATAGGCCTACTGGCAAAAAATACAAGCTGTACGTACATTAAAATAAAATAAAAATAAGGTTAGACAGGGAATGACTAAGAATAAAGATATAAAAAATATGGTAATTGGTATTCAACATTTTTATTAACTCAAAGGCAGCATTCATATGTGTGTGAATACGCATAAGCCTACAACTAAACAATTAAATAGATGCTTAGTGAACAAAAAGTGACAGTCAGTCTGAAAGACTAGATTTTGTATCATTTTAAATGCTACAAGTGCTGAAAAATGCTAGAAAGGATAGAGGCTCTTGACATGTCAGAAAATTATCTGCATAATACTTATCTTGCTTTATAATACTTTACCTTGTTGCAAATTACTTGCGAACGGCAAGTGCAAACCAAGGGCAGAGCAAGATCAAGCGCGCGGAGGGAGATGGCTGGATGACGTGCCCCTTCCATCCAGTCTAAAACACTTATAGTGGGAGATTGAAGATAGAGATATGTTCCCCTTTATTTTGTAGAACTTTTCATGTTGACCAATTCTTACGCTCATAGTATATTGATATTTTTAACGGTTTGCCGATCGTAAGCTTAAGAAGCGCACGGACGCCAAGTTTGTTTTCGACTTTTTCACTGAAATCGTTACTGTTTAGCTTCCTTTGATCATACATACATTATTTTCTACAGAATCTTTCCTCGAGATATCCTTTACAGAATGGTGAAAATCGCATCAAAATCCATCCAGTGGTTCTCGAGATTACCCGTGACATCCATGAATCGGGGATTTTTGTCTTATACTAACGAAGTAGAGATTGTCGGGGAACACATGCACCAAGCGGTACTATGACGTCACACACCTCAGTGCATCTAGGTACATTTCGTCCCGTCACCGTAGCGTAACGCCAGACCCCAGCGTAACGACGAAGTCGACAAGATCATTTAAAATTATAAAATACACACTTTATTTATACAAAACAACCAAATGTTCAATATTTTTCAAAGAAATGGAGCGTGTTGGCGCAGCGGTCAAGCTATTCGCCTCTCACCAAGGCGGATCGGGTTCCAATCCCGGTCATTGCATGTGAGATTTTCGAAGTGAAATGTCATGTCCTGTTATTCGGATTCCACGTAAAATGGAGGTCCCGTGGCTCATGATCACAAGATTAACGGCCACGTAAAACTACAAGCTTCTGTTTCTTCAAAGCAGGTCGAAACTTAGACCTCACATAAGTTATACAGCAAACGAACAGTGTCCTGCAGGGAAGATCCCTTAAGCCCAATTCTTTTTATCGTCTCCAATACTGACATCATAAAAGTATACTGGAAAATGTGAAATTTTTAGCCTATGCTGATGAAATAAGTACCGTAACAGTAAATATTAGGTCTACATACTTCAACTTGTACTTGTCGTTCAATAACTCTCGGTCTTTTCTTGGGTGGCTGAAGCAGATGATGTGGGAAATTGAAAATTGCAGGCACTGCATCATCTTGAAACAATGGTTTGTTTCTATTTGAATGAAACAAGTAGCATGATTTATAAAAGTGTTCACTACAGATATAACTGTATTTTGTTGGGGTCCAGTCCTTCCTGCTCACAGCTATAACCCATTTATTTAATAGGCCTACATCTGGACGTTTCTATGGAAATCTGTAATGTAAGCTAGGCCAAGGTTATAATTCTGTGACTAATAACATATAACCTATAAGAGGGCCTACGTGTATTTGTCATATGCTATTTAGGTCAAAATTTGATGTAAGACGTATGCATAAACGCAGAATAAGCTATTTCATTACAAATCTCAATTCGAAAATAAAGTCGACCGTAAACCTACCGTATTATTGGAAAATACCATACATATAACGTTGCACAGAGGTACGTACGATCAAATATATGAAAAGAATCATGACATGTCAGCTGACTTGCATCCTAGAGTTCAATGGTATGACAGTTTTTGGTGCGACTGGTTACGCCTGGTAGTGCACCAGGAAGCAGTTTTCAGCGAGGGTTACCATGGGAGGAGTTGTTCCAGTAGTACCTACAGTTCAATGGGTGAAACCTGAATCTTGAGGTGGTATGAGGCTCCAGCGAAATAGGTCTCCCTCAATGCCTACAGGTACAAGTCATTCTTGAAATCAGTGGCCACCATCAAGTCTGATATCTCTTGTCTTCCTCCCTCTGAGTGAGCTGTAAAACAGCATTCCCTCCAAACATTCAACCAAGTTCAGCTGTGGCTGGGAAATGACCTGCCTCCTCAGATGTATGGGTGGAAGATTGAGAACAACAGCCTGGTCCCAGTGCACAGTGAGTTAGCAGCTGCACCGGAGGATAAACAGAAAATGATTTTCTGTCGATGCACGAAAGACTGTGCTAGCGCGAAGTGTGGCTGCAAAATAGCAAGCCTCAAATGTTCATCAGCATGCCAAAATTTCCAGGGGAACTGCCAGATTGGGGTCCCTCAAGTTGTCTCCGAATATGAAGAAGAACAGGTGGATCCTCTGACCTTTTACCTAAAGGGGTCCTATGGAAAAGATATTGGGGAAAAAGATGATGAAAACGGAGACGAGGGTGAAGGTCCTTCCCACCCCAAGAGAGTAAGAAATTAACTCAATGGTACCTACCGTTGTAATGTTTTATGCTAATTCATTTTCTCCGTCAATAAAGTTCGTTTTAATTTAATGGTTGTGATTTATAAAACTATTCCAATGCCTTATAGACACTCATATAAGCACACACATGGCCATAGCAACATATGTTCCTATTAAAATGGTCTAGATCATCTTTAATTACGTGTGAGGAACCTGGTCAGCGGGCCCACAAGTATATTCTAAAATGAGTATCTGTGCTATTTAGACGTCCAGTACATAATGGTGCATATTTTAGTCAAAACGTTGACTGGGAATGGTGAGAAATTGAAAGATTCATTAGTCGACAGTTGTCGAAAAACTTAAGATTTCGCTCTCAACACTGAATTTGCTTTAATATTTGAAGGAAAATGTATAAAATAGTAAAGTAATATATATTATTGAAGCGAATGTAATGTTCTACAACCCTCTGGCCGCCATTTATTTTGTGGGTGCATAGTTGAAGAGTTATTCGGTCAAAAAGAGCAAAACATTTGAGACAAAATATTTTTCCCCCCAAAATTACAGATTTTCAAGAAAGGCTACGCGAAAAATTTACAAGATATCGAAAAACGTGACTGAATAAAACTTGTAGCAAATATAATCGGCTTTCATTTTGTGTAGAGTAAACATTTCGTTTCGACGCATAGTTTCCGAGATTTAAGCGAAAAACAGAAAAATGGGACCTTCAAACCCTCCCCCCGGCTCAGAGGCTACGGGCGGGGACTTTTGATATGTTCACCTCCTAACTAGTCCAAACAAAGTTACGAAGTCAAAAATTGTGTTCCAAACATTTCCCTCTATACCGTTTCGTTGCCTGGACTATATCCTAACCTGGAGCTTGTTGTAGTGCAATCAGAAATTTTCGTCCAGTCAGTCATCTAACCAAGTGGCGACCAATGATTTCGTCTAGACCAATGGTTTCATCCAGACAGTCATCTAACCAAGTAGCGACCAATGGTTTAGTCCTGACCACCCATTTTAGTTCATCAGTTTCGGCTGGTGTATTTTGTATCGGACATGTTGACAACTACTGACTTCAATGTGTGCACCTCGTTGTGAGCACTCGCAGCGGCAGCTTCTCATACTAGTAAATACGCTGTCAAACATGGCTGCGGTTGTTAATTAAACAATAAATAAAAATATATATTTACGTGAATTAGCAATTCGGTGCAGAAATGATCAAGGTTAACAGTTACAATTGATAATAGGCCCCAAAGGACAAAGGGTCCCGCACCAAGGATTTTTTTTAAATTTAATTAATTAATAAATTATACTTTTAAAATTAATTTATAATTCATATTCCTTTTTTCAGTGCAGCTGTGACCTCCCGTAACCGTTTAGCTAGTTTATATTTCAGTGAAATGATAGACTTCATCCGGGAAAAAAGTCGCAAAGAAATATTTTAATATTTCATAGTTTACATAATCTTCTTCAATTAAAGGTTTCTTTCATATTATTAAACAAGAAGTTCCGTGAAGAACTACACAGCCTACTTTTCATGCCAATGATTATTCTACAGTATATGAACCTATCTAGAATAATGACGAAATTAAGTTGATAATATCGAACTATCTAATTAGTTCAAAATATACTTGGTATAATGTAGCCTAATAGAGCACTACAGTTGGCAGCCCTGGTGACTGAATATATTCTTAGTTCCACCTCTTAAGGTACAGAATACAAAATTTGGTTGAAGTCCAAAGGACGTTACATGCAGTTAGACACTGGATCTATCAGCACGCGTAAAAGCATGTTGTCAACAATACCATGCGAGTGCTGGTCAGAAATAATCTGAATTGTTATGATATCTTGTTGTGCCAATTTTGGATGAAATCCATTTGTTAGTATATAAGTTACATGTATTTTAAAATTGGACATATCAGCAGGCATAGAATCATGTTGGCAGCACCGCCTTGTATTAATTACTCCAAATTAATCTAGAATGTCAGGTGCTATACGTGTGCAAAGTATAGAGCTGTTGGCTTGCATACGTTCTGATATATTGATATTAGGGTAAAAAGAATATAGACAGCATTTATTAACAGTTGGCAGCCCTGATTGCTCTTAACAATACTTATAGTCATATCTGTTATGGTACACATTGCACATACGAAATTTGGTTGAAATCCAATTGATAGTATAGAAGTTACATGTATTTAAAAATTGGTACTATCAGCAGGCTTATAATCATGTTGGTAGAACTGACGTATATAAGTTACTCCAAATTAATCTAAAATGTCAGAATATACGTGTGCATAGTTTAAAGCTGTTGGCTTGCATACTTTCTGATATATTGGTATTTGGATTTAAAAAAAGAGAGAGAGCAATTATTAACAGTTGGCAGCCCTGGTGGCTCTTAAGAATACGCTCAGTCATATCTGTTTATGTACAGATATTACATACAAAATTTGGTTGAAATCCAGTTGATAGTGTAGAAGTTATATGCATTTAAACATTGGACCTATCAGAAGGCTTACAATTATTTTGGCAACACTGTCATGGTTGGCCTCCTGGAAATTAAACTGAAATAGGATTATCTACATGTGTGCCAATTTTGGAATAGCTCCCATGCATACCTTGCAGGATATCCAACATGGCGCTCAAATGTCTAGTGCGTTTTTTCAGCAGTTGGTAGCACTGACATCATTTTCAAATATGGACGTGAGATATTCCGGTGCACATCTTTACTCATACTAAATTTGGTTTTGATTGCTGCAGCCGTTTAGGAGTTGATAGGGGGGGACACACACACAGCCAGCCAGCCAGACAGACAGACAGAAGAACAGACAGACAGACAGACAGACAGACACACATTTTCCCGGATCGATCTCATAAGACTACTTTTTCCTCATTTTTGCAAAATGTGAAAAGTAGGCTAAAAATGTTCTGCGGTGTATACAAAATATGGTAGCTATTGTAGCTATTCTTTATTAGTAGGGGAGCAGTGCCGATTCTACCCCCCCCCCCCCCCACAACTCCAAATGCGAGCCGATAACTCCCGAACCCGTGGTCGGAGATTTACAAATGAGGTGTCGTTGGACTCGAGACTGACGGGGGCTTTGTTATGAACCACTTGTTATATGTTTTAAAAACTTTAGAAAATTTTTGTTTTTGAAAATAGACGATAGTTAAAAAACCAAAAATGACAGAACGTTGTGCATTAGCTTAAACGAACGATCTTTATTTTTTAAAACAAAACTTTGTAATTTTTTATGTTTTTTTTTTAAGTGTAATTTTGAAATTCTTATATTTTGGTAACTAAAGAGTTTTCAAACAATTTTGTTTGACATAAATGAATGGCCCTGACCCCCTCTACCCGCAAAATAAATTTCAAGCCTCTAGGACTAAAACTGTGCAGTAGTGGGGTGCAGAGAGTTCTGCCTAGTCGCCTACTTTCATATAAAATTTGGCGATATCTCCCGAACGCATGGTCGGATATTAACGAATAACGCTATTTTGGAAACGGTGAATTTTGGGAAAAAGTTTGTTTGACGTTAAGGAAAGGTGGGTATGCCCTCTGGGTGGGCAGCAAGTTTCAAGGGTGTAGGAGGAAAAAAAATGATAGCCTACTTTCTCGCGAACATTGGCGATAATTGGCGAATGGATGGTCGGATTTTAACGAACGAGGTGTTGTTGGACTCGAGCTGACGGGCGCTTTGCTCTGGACCATGTATTATATTTTTTTAAATTTGTTTAGAAAATTTTTAATTTTAAAAGTAGACTATAGTTGAAAACGAAACTTGATAGAACGTTGTTCAGTAGTTCAAACAAATGGTCTCTATGGCCTTTATTTTTACAATAATACTTTTTTTATTTTAGAGATTTTTTTGAAAACACTGAAATCTTGAATTTTTACTATTTTGGAAACTAACAAGTTTACAAATAAATTTGTTTGACATAAATGAAAGGCCTCTGTCTCTTCTACCACCAATATAACTTTCAGATCTCTAGAAGAATAATGCATTTTTTTAAATAAAAGAGTGTTTGTATACAGAGAGCTGGTTGCGCTGGGCGTGTGTTCCAACGAGGCTATGACTGGCCATGGTGAATACAGGAAATAGCTATTTCGACGGGGCAACGTATGGCAAAACGAGGGGTCGCTTTTCGATATTTTTTCCTATGACGAATGAATGAAGTCGAATATTTTGAAATGTGACAAGCATGCCAAGATTTTTTACCCCTGAAGGGGATCATTAACGTTTTAGTTAACGGTGATGAGCGAGATTGCTCTCTGACACAACAGACGGTTCTAGGATATGACCAAGTGATTCTTAGACATTGGCGATCTCGGTGACCGTGCCCGGAGAAATGAATAGCTATTTTGGTGGGCTGGCGGGGGCAGCTTATGACGGTCGGTTTTGTGACATTTCCTATGACGGATGGAGGCGAATATTTGAATATGTGTTAAGTGTGCTAGGAATTTTTATGCCCCTGAAGGGGATCGTTAACATGCTAGTAAACGGTAATAAGCGAGACTGCTGTCTGGCACAGTAAATGGTTTTAGAATATGGAAACCTATAACATTTGCTCGACCAAGTCATGTGCATGTTCGCAAAGAGCCAAAAAGGTAAGGCCATTGGCCTGAAATGTTATAAACTAAATATTGAACTGGGTAAAGTCATGTGTCTTAGGGTGAAAGTATGTGGTTAACATGATCATGTATTGAGGATGGCCGCTTGCTAGTAATTATTATTATTACAGTAAAATGTTTAAGAAGAAGAAGAATAATAAGACACACATGTTTTCAATGCTAACACACACACAGTCCTGCTCACTGGAGACTGAATATTGTACCTAGCCAGAGGACTTGTGAGAGAGACAGCTGATAAGACAAAAATGTCTGCGTCAGCAGGAAGTGTGATATCAGCTTACTTGCCTCGTGGTGGCTAGCAGGTGTGCTGTTTAAGCAGAGACCGCCATTTTGGTTCTGAGACAGTAGGACTACCGATGTATATAAGAGGCAGCCATTTTGGTTCCTTATTAAAAACATGAAACTAGTATAAGGTACACGAATCTTATTCAGATTGAGGAATATGAAGAGGCGTGGGAACACGTGTGAGAGAGACAACATTTCAAGGTCAAAACGCAGAGAAAATGCAATTCCCTCTGTTGCTAGGCTAACTGATAACGATTGCGTTAGTGAAGCACTTGCAATTTTAGCAAACGGACGTATAGAGTAGAGCTCTGAACTGAACTTTGGAAGAAAAATCCTTTTAATTTTTGGTAAGTCCCTATGAATGATTATTTTAATAATGAAATGCTAATGAACCTTAAATTTGTAGTTATTGATCAGGTAATTAATGATTTTTTAAATTTATTTGTTTGCAGATAACCGGTATACCTTACATGCCTGAGATACAAGAAACCATTGCGCTTTTGGGCCCACTAGATGGAAACAGTAACAAGCCAGTGCAAGTGAAGATGAGATTATTTTTTTAAACTAACTTGTTTCATTTTTTTTTGTTTGATAATATTTTATTTTATTTTATTTTATTTTATGAAATGTATTGTCCCCGTTTACCTGGATAGTAGGCTGTCAGATATCCGCCCCCTCAATCGGATTGCCAATTATCAATCGCACCGGCATAGCTACATCAATGAAAATGGCACTGACAGATACTATCGAGATAAGAGCACAGAAGTTCACAGGAAATCATTGTGGAACACACCAAAATAGACGGGGGTTCATACTTACCGTTACTTACCTCTTAATTATCTCGGGGTTTGAGTTGACAACAGGATCACTAAAGTCTGTTCACACAATAACCTCCACCATGACATTTAAAAATGAACCAAGACGAAGACGAGAACTTTGAACTGTACAAAAGCTTTATTTCTAATAAAGGGTATGATTTTACTAACACAACAAAATAAACGTGGCTATCAGTAGCCCAAGTCAATCTGACTACGTCCTCCAGTAGGACTTGCAAAAATTATCATACAACATGATATAAAACATTTTAGCTCTCAAGAGCTCCAAATAACGTAATATTCATAACACTATTGGATTGGAAAAGGACGTCAAGGTGTGACATATATAGAGCATTTGGTTTCCTTTTAATAAACATGAGAATGGTGTTTATAGTCGCAAGGCCAGAGTGTGGACGACCTCACTCTCTGAGAACCAGATGTTGGCACAGCTGCGGGCTACCCTCCAGCCTGTTGCATACTGGTCAAATGCACTCCCTTCTCACGTGCTAAGTTACGTAAGAGTACAGCTTGCTCTCTCAAACTTTTAAATGTCTACAAGACAACTCACATTATATTTACGCAAATCTTTCAAGTACTTTGCTCACATCCTATTGGATCATTATGTTAATTTCTTAAACTTGTTAACTTCAATCCAAATGTTTAATTAGCTCTTAAATGTTTATAACAAAATCACATAAATTATTTATAACAATTAGAAATTGTTTATAATATTTGTCAAAGACAATAAAAATATTATAAGCACGCCTTTAACATTACTCTCGTTTCACATTATTTTCAAAAATATTTACAGCAATTATTTACAATATTAACATTTAAATTGTTTAAATTATTAATTTAAGAAATACATTAACCACATGTTCATTTGGTTGGTAATTTTCATAATCGTGTTTAATATAATCGACCAATGAAGGTTAGTTATACATGTTAATGTCACAATCTGGTTTAATAAAGGTTTTAATAATGATTTGTGACGGCAACCTTCATTCAAAATCTTATCTCAAATTCTTTCAAAACTCGTGTTAATTATAACAGTAATTCACTTGATTAATTTTCAACGAACTATGACAATCTTACTCCAGCGGAAAATCCTTCGCTAACAAGTTAATGCACAATCTGCATTAAAAATATGCCCAAAATCATCATATATTAATCTATATGGCATTAAAAACTTCCACATAACTTACAAAACTTCCACAAATAATTCTTTAACATTAATTCCTGTGGGAACTTCCTTCATATTCAAGGGCATTATACCTCAGCGACTTTCAACACGCGCTGCACTAGCGATTATACATTCATAGTTCCACTTAAAAATTTTTATAATCATTAATTGTTTCAAAACTGTTTTCTTTAACCTTCGTGGATTTCATTCATGAACCGAAATGAAGTCAAAACTTGCCAATCACAAACAAATTTAATAGTGAATACGCTTATATACGCCTGTCTGGTCTATCAAAATTTAAGATTAACATCTTAAAAGAAATTGTAGTATGAAAATACTATCATCAAATAAAGTGCGACTAACATGCAAAGTAGTCGAATAGAATCCAATTAGACTGGGGAATGCAAACATCGTTCTATAAATCTCTAATTGAGAAAAACTCCTAACAAAAGTTCTTGACTTTAATGCATTCAATAATTCATTATTAAGATTACTCTTTCACAAAAGTGTCTATGATGTAATGTTCATTCATAACTGACGATAAATGTCTGTGTTGCAATCAATTCAAATAACGACTAGTATTTCCAAGATCGTCGACAACGTAAGAGATTTTAACGCTCTAAAATCATTTAAATGTTCTTCCTTCTTGATGATGACAGAAAATTGGTCAAAGTAATTAATCTGGGGTAGAATTACTTTAATAAAAATGACACGCTGTCTGAATTTAAATCTGCCATAAAAATCATTAACTTACAGTCAAATCGTGACTACAAAAAAAATTAATTACTGAAAAATCCAAATATCAGTCTCAACTGATCCAAAATCGTTAACTATGCCCATGACATAACAATGTCTTAATAAATCGTCGAAAAATGCAAAACTCATCAAGGTGTACTGAGAATAAGAATCTCAACAAGAAAATAGGGCAAAAAACATGAGGATAAAAATATGGGAAAAATAGTTGCTCAAACATCATTATGAAACTCAAATACAATAAACGTTCACGACTACCTTATCTGCCGATTGACGTTCCAGAGGAAAATTCCCCAAAGAAGACTGCTGATGGATCCATTTCACCACGTTAAAGCTGAGCTCCATCCTCGAAATAGGAAATAGCACCCTCGGAGAATCGAACTGCTTCCTTCTCCGGAAATCGCTCTGCTCCTTGAAGACGAATAGACATCCTTCCGGCAATAATCTTCTTTGTGAGTCGGGATATCCCTGACCTCTCTTGAAAAATTCCCTGAAGTTCCAGTAGACAATCGCCATGAAGTTTTGTAGAAATTTCCGAAGAAATTATTCATATTCAGAGTATGAAATTGTTTCTATGGCTGTTCGATGGTATTCAGCCTTTAATTACGAAACATGGGTGTAGATGGTATTCACCGCATGTTCGCTTGTGTGGAATAGCAATTAGCGAAGTTCCATGTCGCTATCTTACTCCGTTGAAGTATGTCCCAAATGCATTAAGCCCTTTAGCCTTCCATCTGCTCTTCGGTTGTAGTGTTAGAAGAACAAACTGCCGTATTCAATTGCTCCATTATACTGTAGCGTTGTGTAACCAAGCAATCTGAAGTCTTTCTATTCCACTCGCAGCGTCAGCCGTTGCGTTGATTCTGGCTATACAAAAGTGCTTCTCTTGTGGCGAGATAATCACTTTTGTCAGTCGTATAAAACTGCTAATATCTTTCAAATTAATCGGTCGAAATTGTTCAGCTTTTCTCTATAACTGCATGTAGCACTGCACAATACAATTAGCTTATCGGTGACCGCTAACTGTTCAAAGCTAAACTTGTAGAAGCTTTCTAAGGTCCGTTTCAACTTCACCTAGTTTGACTTGGATCTCGTTAATATAGTGGCCTCGCCACGCGTTATAAAGACGATTCTTTTCACTGCTGTTCACTTCGACGTCTCACTATAATGAATGTATAAGAAAAGAACTTTCACAAATATACTTCGATGATCTGAGAATGAGATCTCAGAATGATCAGAGAACGAAAGAGAGTCCTCTCTTCTGCGCAAGCCCTTTTATTAACTTCTCGAGGGGCGTTTCCATCCCTTCCAAAGCGTGATACTACGTCATCGCTAAAAGTTCCAACTTCGTTAATACATGACGGATTTTCAAAATTCAAAAACTGAAAATAAATTTCACCAAAATTCCAAATCAATGCTTTTACTGCAAATGGATTTCCACAATTCTGCATTCCAAAAGTAATAAAAATACCATAGTTTCAGCAATCACCGTCTTCCTTTAAACTATCGTTGATTGGTTCATGCCTCTCCTCCAATAGCATAGTTTCTTCCTCAGCAGAATTCCTCGTTTCCTGCGACTGCGTCGTAAATCTTGGAACATTCTCGACTAAATGCTGACGTCACTGAGAATCTCGGCTCAATTAGCCTGCTGGCATAACATTTGCGTCATCCGTGCTTACGTCATGACTACCCACGTCATAACTATGACAGCCATAACTCTAATTATAATTTCAAATATAGCCACCGTGGTCTCTATATAATTCAATTACGGGGGCATTCTCCTCTCACCACGTTTTAAAAACAGATGCAAATTGTTTTTAAACTCAATGTTACAAGTATCTCAACTCTCTTGAACACGAAATTGAATTATTACTGGCTTACTCTAGTATGATATTTCCTCTATGTTCCTTAATCATATATTTTTCTTCTACTCTGGGTTGTGTGTGGTTAATGTATTCTTTCCTCTCTACTTTCTCTTCTGACCAGTATTTCTATTTTCTAAGTTCTGCTGGCTCGTAGAAGGCCCAGGATCGATTACAACATCCTGCCTTTTCTTTTGATTGTCAGCTTCTTTATCCCTTAATTCTTTTAAGTATTGCTGGCTTTCCTTCTCTCTTTGCTGATACTGATCGGGTGTCATAACCTGACCTTGAGTATTCTGGTTTCTATTTTGGTTTAGGTTATTCCTATTATAGTTACGGTTATACCCATTATTGTTGTAATATCTGCCTCTTCCATTGTAGTTTCCTCGGTTGTAGTTCCAACCTCTTCTCTGTTGATACGGTCGGTAACCTTGTGATCTGTAATTTCTAAACTGATTATTCCTGTGAGGACCTACATTGTCAGTTTTCTCCTGCTCTGGCTTGTCAGTTTGTTGGACTTGGTCCATATATACCGTATTGATTTCTTTAAACTCCTGCCTTTGACCTTTCTGGACTACGTTAGGCATTGGGCTTGTGTAGTCTAACCTTCTCAGTAATTCATCCATGCTGGATAAATCCCTGATGTTGGACGAAATTATAAGTCTCCTCACCTCAACTGGCAGCATACGAGAAATCGCATCAATTAGTTGCTCTGTGGACAATGGGGGTTGCAAAAATCTCAAGCGGGACAACTGACTCGTAAAGAAATCAGCGTACCTCGTTGGAAGAGTACCTGAGTATTTTCTTGAATACACCTCCGCTCTTAACGAATTCTGTGCTTCTATGGACCAAAATCGTTTGATTAATGCCTCTGCAAACTCGTCAAAGTTACTGAATGTGTATCTAAATGCGCGAAACCATTCAAGGGGTCCTCCAATCAGATATCTCTCTACTATCTTCATCTCTCTTTCTCTGGGAATGTGAGCTTCGATGAAATAATCTTTGAGATTCCTTACATACTCTATAGGTGTCAAACTATCAGTGTTACTGAATTTTTGTGGTTTGTCTTCGAAATTCCTGATGACCGTCACGTTCCTCGGATATGAATCCGGATAGTTTTTCCCACTATCTCGATAGTTCCACTCAGGTTCCATATTCCTCTCGTCATTCTCCTCTCTGAATCTGGATACACGTTCTTCAGGAGTCACGTCTCTTTCTTCTGGCTCTAGGTTATGTCTTCTAGTATAATTCCTATTCAATTCGCAAGCTAAGCCTTCTGTATCCTTGTCAGTGATTTCTGTTAAGACTTTCTTGATTATCTCTTCTTTGTAGTTTTCCATTAAACTAGCCTCTCCTAACTTCAAATTTTTCAGTTTACTCGTCGTTTCATTTACGTCAGAGACAACTTTATGCATCTGTTCCTCTAATGTAGATTTTAAAGTTTGCATATCCTGATCTAGTTGTGTTCTATCGTCAACTTGTTTTTCGGATAGCGAATTTATCCTGACGCTTAAATCTTTCCTAATCTGTACTACTTCATTGTTAATTTCTATCTGCGTACTGGCAAGTTTTCTTTCAATCCTTTCCTGAATTTGGGTTACATGTTCCCCACTTGACTTATTCCACTCGTCTTTCCATACCGCTACGTTTGCTGTTAACATTTCGGCTATGTCTACTTCGATATCCTCTTTTAATACTCTATTGTGGTCTAATACCTGGGTTCTCATGACCTCTACATCATACTTCAACTCTGCTAAAGACGTTGTTGTTCTAACTGATTCATCGACTAACCTAGTCGCTAATGCAGTTATATTACGCGTACAAAGAGTTTTTGAGTTTTCGATTTCTTCCCTGACTTTATTTACATCAGTTTGGACTTAAGTCATATCTACGAAAACTGTGTTGACCTCTACCTGAATCTTAGTTATGTCACTTTGCACCTCAGTTATATCCGCACGAATGTTATTAATGTCTACCTGAACATTGGATACATCAGTTCTAGCTTTTTGAATTTCTTTTTGGACTTCCTCGACCTTGTCTTGGACAGTCGCAACATCATTTTTGACAACAACTACTTCGGCTCTTGCACAAGAAATATCCCCTCGGACATTAGCTACATCTAAATTTAACATTGTAAGGTTTTTCTGTACCTTAGACACATCAAATTTAACATCATCAACATTTTTATGCACATTAGATACATCTGTGCGGATGTCAGTTACAGTATTTTCAATTCCTAGGGTATTAATCTGTAAACGCGACATATTCTCCTCTAAATTAGCAGTACTAGTTTGGATACCCTTCAAATTTTCACCCATACTAGCTTTCAAATTACTAGCATTCTCCTCCATCATCTGCTTCATGTTAGCAGACATCTCCTCTAACATTATCCTCAAACTTTCATCTGCCATTACAATATTATTCAAAAATGGATTGCTGTAGGGACATATATCAAAAGAGCAAAATAACAACATTTGAGCAACACTTTTCACCATATATAATTTTGATCAATTTTCTGTCTTAAATCTAACTTATAACTACCTTATAATTAATTTTCGAAGATACTTCATGTTGAAACAAACTCAAGCACATGTTCAAATTTCCCTGGCTCATTTTAAAATATCCTAACACAAATAATTTACATTTACAATCCAAATAATTTAAATTTATCTTTAACATGACTGAAATGTCATAAGCCGGTCAAATAAAATAAGATTCCAGATTATAGGCGATTTTTCTAAGTTTCCAGCCTATTTAACCTTTCTCAAGTTGTATAAGATCTGATCTTTTCTGAGTGTAATTTTCCTAATACAATCCAACATTTAATTCCTATATAATCACACTCTTAAATACTACAATTGGCCTAGACATCTAACAAAGAATCAACCTCTTTATTTGAGTCTAATCGAACCTCACGTTTTAGGTTTGCCACTCTTTCTGGCGTTCAACCTGGTAATCCAGTTATGTTGAATCGAGCCCCAACGTTTTAGGTGCGCCAATCTTTCTATTGTTCAACCTGGTGATCCAGTGTTGTTGAACATGCCCCACACGTTGACGGCGCCAATCTTTCTGTCCCCGTTTACCTGGATAGTAGGCTGTCAGATATCCGCCCCCTCAATCGGATTGCCAATTATCAATCGCACCGGCATAGCTACATCAATGAAAATGGCACTGACAGATACTATCGAGATAAGAGCACAGAAGTTCACAGGAAATCATTGTGGAACACACCAAAATAGACGGGGGTTCATACTTACCGTTACTTACCTCTTAATTATCTCGGGGTTTGAGTTGACAACAGGATCACTAAAGTCTGTTCACACAATAACCTCCACCATGACATTTAAAAATGAACCAAGACGAAGACGAGAACTTTGAACTGTACAAAAGCTTTATTTCTAATAAAGGGTATGATTTTACTAACACAACAAAATAAACGTGGCTATCAGTAGCCCAAGTCAATCTGACTACGTCCTCCAGTAGGACTTGCAAAAATTATCATACAACATGATATAAAACATTTTAGCTCTCAAGAGCTCCAAATAACGTAATATTCATAACACTATTGGATTGGAAAAGGACGTCAAGGTGTGACATATATAGAGCATTTGGTTTCCTTTTAATAAACATGAGAATGGTGTTTATAGTCGCAAGGCCAGAGTGTGGACGACCTCACTCTCTGAGAACCAGATGTTGGCACAGCTGCGGGCTACCCTCCAGCCTGTTGCATACTGGTCAAATGCACTCCCTTCTCACGTGCTAAGTTACGTAAGAGTACAGCTTGCTCTCTCAAACTTTTAAATGTCTACAAGACAACTCACATTATATTTACGCAAATCTTTCAAGTACTTTGCTCACATCCTATTGGATCATTATGTTAATTTCTTAAACTTGTTAACTTCAATCCAAATGTTTAATTAGCTCTTAAATGTTTATAACAAAATCACATAAATTATTTATAACAATTAGAAATTGTTTATAATATTTGTCAAAGACAATAAAAATATTATAAGCACGCCTTTAACATCACTCTCGTTTCACATTATTTTCAAAAATATTTACAGCAATTATTTACAATATTAACATTTAAATTGTTTAAATTATTAATTTAAGAAATACATTAACCACATGTTCATTCGGTTGGTAATTTTCATAATCGTGTTTAATATAATCGACCAATGAAGGTTAGTTATACATGTTAATGTCACAATCTGGTTTAATAAAGGTTTTAATAATGATTTGTGACGGCAACCTTCATTCAAAATCTTATCTCAAATTCTTTCAAAACTCGTGTTAATTATAACAGTAATTCACTTGATTAATTTTCAACGAACTATGACAATCTTACTCCAGCGGAAAATCCTTCGCTAACAAGTTAATGCACAATCTGCATTAAAAATATGCCCAAAATCATCATATATTAATCTATATGGCATTAAAAACTTCCACATAACTTACAAAACTTCCACAAATAATTCTTTAACATTAATTCCTGTGGGAACTTCCTTCATATTCAAGGGCATTATACCTCAGCGACTTTCAACACGCGCTGCACTAGCGATTATACATTCATAGTTCCACTTAAAAATTTTTATAATCATTAATTGTTTCAAAACTGTTTTCTTTAACCTTCGTGGATTTCATTCATGAACCGAAATGAAGTCAAAACTTGCCAATCACAAACAAATTTAATAGTGAATACGCTTATATACGCCTGTCTGGTCTATCAAAATTTAAGATTAACATCTTAAAAGAAATTGTAGTATGAAAATACTATCATCAAATAAAGTGCGACTAACATGCAAAGTAGTCGAATAGAATCCAATTAGACTGGGGAATGCAAACATCGTTCTATAAATCTCTAATTGAGAAAAACTCCTAACAAAAGTTCTTGACTTTAATGCATTCAATAATTCATTATTAAGATTACTCTTTCACAAAAGTGTCTATGATGTAATGTTCATTCATAACTGACGATAAATGTCTGTGTTGCAATCAATTCAAATAACGACTAGTATTTCCAAGATCGTCGACAACGTAAGAGATTTTAACGCTCTAAAATCATTTAAATGTTCTTCCTTCTTGATGATGACAGAAAATTGGTCAAAGTAATTAATCTGGGGGTAGAATTACTTTAATAAAAATGACACGCTGTCTGAATTTAAATCTGCCATAAAAATCATTAACTTACAGTCAAATCGTGACTACAAAAAAAATTAATTACTGAAAAATCCAAATATCAGTCTCAACTGATCCAAAATCGTTAACTATGCCCATGACATAACAATGTCTTAATAAATCGTCGAAAAATGCAAAACTCATCAAGGTGTACTGAGAATAAGAATCTCAACAAGAAAATAGGGCAAAAAACATGAGGATAAAAATATGGGAAAAATAGTTGCTCAAACATCATTATGAAACTCAAATACAATAAACGTTCACGACTACCTTATCTGCCGATTGACGTTCCAGAGGAAAATTCCCCAAAGAAGACTGCTGATGGATCCATTTCACCACGTTAAAGCTGAGCTCCATCCTCGAAATAGGAAATAGCACCCTCGGAGAATCGAACTGCTTCCTTCTCCGGAAATCGCTCTGCTCCTTGAAGACGAATAGACATCCTTCCGGCAATAATCTTCTTTGTGAGTCGGGATATCCCTGACCTCTCTTGAAAAATTCCCTGAAGTTCCAGTAGACAATCGCCATGAAGTTTTGTAGAAATTTCCGAAGAAATTATTCATATTCAGAGTATGAAATTGTTTCTATGGCTGTTCGATGGTATTCAGCCTTTAATTACGAAACATGGGTGTAGATGGTATTCACCGCATGTTCGCTTGTGTGGAATAGCAATTAGCGAAGTTCCATGTCGCTATCTTACTCCGTTGAAGTATGTCCCAAATGCATTAAGCCCTTTAGCCTTCCATCTGCTCTTCGGTTGTAGTGTTAGAAGAACAAACTGCCGTATTCAATTGCTCCATTATACTGTAGCGTTGTGTAACCAAGCAATCTGAAGTCTTTCTATTCCACTCGCAGCGTCAGCCGTTGCGTTGATTCTGGCTATACAAAAGTGCTTCTCTTGTGGCGAGATAATCACTTTTGTCAGTCGTATAAAACTGCTAATATCTTTCAAATTAATCGGTCGAAATTGTTCAGCTTTTCTCTATAACTGCATGTAGCACTGCACAATACAATTAGCTTATCGGTGACCGCTAACTGTTCAAAGCTAAACTTGTAGAAGCTTTCTAAGGTCCGTTTCAACTTCACCTAGTTTGACTTGGATCTCGTTAATATAGTGGCCTCGCCACGCGTTATAAAGACGATTCTTTTCACTGCTGTTCACTTCGACGTCTCACTATAATGAATGTATAAGAAAAGAACTTTCACAAATATACTTCGATGATCTGAGAATGAGATCTCAGAATGATCAGAGAACGAAAGAGAGTCCTCTCTTCTGCGCAAGCCCTTTTATTAACTTCTCGAGGGGCGTTTCCATCCCTTCCAAAGCGTGATACTACGTCATCGCTAAAAGTTCCAACTTCGTTAATACATGACGGATTTTCAAAATTCAAAAACTGAAAATAAATTTCACCAAAATTCCAAATCAATGCTTTTACTGCAAATGGATTTCCACAATTCTGCATTCCAAAAGTAATAAAAATACCATAGTTTCAGCAATCACCGTCTTCCTTTAAACTATCGTTGATTGGTTCATGCCTCTCCTCCAATAGCATAGTTTCTTCCTCAGCAGAATTCCTCGTTTCCTGCGACTGCGTCGTAAATCTTGGAACATTCTCGACTAAATGCTGACGTCACTGAGAATCTCGGCTCAATTAGCCTGCTGGCATAACATTTGCGTCATCCGTGCTTACGTCATGACTACCCACGTCATAACTATGACAGCCATAACTCTAATTATAATTTCAAATATAGCCACCGTGGTCTCTATATAATTCAATTACGGGGGCAGTATGTATTAACCTGAATTTAGATATTTATAGCGGTTTATTTTATTTATTTTTAGACATTTGGAAAGAAAAGCCTTACCGCCGTAGCAGTTGCTGAAAACCCAAGACGTAGTAGAGTGCAACTTTTGTTTCCAGGCAGTGAACTATTGAAAACTCAGGTAAGTCTAACTTAAAATTGCTAATCCATTTTACCACTAATGAAAAACCATAGACAAAAATATATTCATAACTGTACATGACTTGTAACTTACAATGATTGCTTTCTTGATTAATGACTATGTATTGGCAACCGGTAAATTTAATTTATGGGTGGTTCCCTATGGACTCTACAAATATCCACAGGTTTGAAGAAGATAATCTAAACAAACTGACATGACATTCATTTTTGTTTATATATTGGTTAAAGGGGGATGTAAATGACTAAAGCTTTATAAAAAGAAAATAAGTGAATGGGCTACTTTTAGTTCCAACATACAGTTGATTTTTAATGTTGTTTTGACATATTAATGTCAATTAACGTTGAAGTTTAATTACAAGTATTGATTGATTGAGTGATGGGTTATTTTGTTTGTTTTTAGGTGTGGTCATGTGCCATTAACGTAGTGAACAGACAGTGAACAAGCATACATTATGCTTTAAAGTACTCTGTGCTCTTGTGCAACGTTAATAACTTGCAATAAAAAAGTTTTATTATAACACATGGCGTTAGTACCAAAAACAACAAGTGAACAAGTTGGTTTACCACGTGGGTTAAATTTAAAATCAGAACATGATCGTTGGTTAACATTTGAATCCTGGCCTGTAGGCTTTTTGTCAACACACAATCTTGCAAAATCCGTTTTTTTACTTGAACCTAGAAGATGTGGTGCGCTGTGTTTTGTCGTATTGAACTTTCACACTGGGAAGAAGGGGATGATCCCTTTTGAGATCATTTGCGATAGTCCCCTTGTTGTCCTTACATGCTTGGAAAATAAGTGGGTAACATACCTGTGTATCCATTTTACCAAACCACAACGCCATTGGCCGCTACTTACTTTGCTGAATCACAAATAAATAATAATAACAACGGTAGTGTCGATATATGTGGTCCATATGCCATAGACAGTGTTGAATTGGCATGTGCTTTTGAAAAATTGGGAGTTTGCAAGACTAAAGCACTAGCGCACCCAGAGTACAGCTCTGTTGAAAAACGTTTAGAATCTTATAAAAATGTTTGGCCATTAATATTAAAACACCTTACCAAACAGCTAAGTGAAGCTGGATTTTTTATACTGGTGAAGGGGATAAAATATGTTTTTATTGTGGATTTGCTTTAAAGGATTGGCAAATGACTGATGACCCTTTTGTGCAACACGCTCGTTGGTTACCTAACTGTAAATACATGGTGTTGCTTAAAAGTCAGGAATTTGTGGACACTATTCGTAAAGAAATCGTGATTGCAGCACGAGACATGAAAGTGCCATTAGAGTTAGAACACGCGAAGCAAATACATGAGGCTGAAAAAAAGACTTGTCTCACGACAAGATACAAAAGTGTGACCAAAAATTATGTAAAATTTGTTATCAAGATGAACTAGGTGTTGTATTTTGCCTTGTGGACACATGATAGCCTGTGTCAAGTGTACATTAGAACTTAACACTTGTGCTATATGCAGAAAAGTAGTATCTGCTACAGTTAGGGCATTTCTTGCTTAACTAGTATAATTTATTAGCCATGCATAGTGCAAAATACCTATATGCAAGATATTATTACAAGCTGTTTTAGAGTGTAATAGATATGCTTTTCTTTTGTTTATAGACTACTACAATGAATGTATTGAATGCTGTGGGTCAAGCATGTGGCTTAGAGAAAAAGAAGCTCAGCGAATTGCCAACGCATATTCCATTTCGGATTATCAAGATTCGGAAATTGAAGAAAGCATATGGTGATGGTGTACTTTGTGTATGTGAAATCTTTGAGACATTTCTGCCTACACGGTTTAATGATATGTCGGAGAGGGTTTTTGATGAAGTCAAATAAGTGCATGGTTCGTTTTAATTAAATGAAAAAGTGAAATAATAGTAATGGAAAATATAAGTCATGACAATGGACTGAAAGAAAAAAAGGTATAGAATAATAATGTTTTAGTTAATAGTATTGTCTTAAAATTATTATCATGAAACCATAAAAAATGTATATAAAGTTTGTAAATAAATGAAAATAATGGTACAATGTTGTTTTATTTTCTACAGAAGTCAGAATATTTAACATTGCAGAGTATACATGATTATGACAATAAAATGCACACTTAATACAAGTCTTTGCCTTTACGATAGTGTGATATAGTTTTTAAAACAAAGCTTGTTGTTGATCTTTTTTCTTCCACGGTGAAAAATAGGCATGAAAACGTTATTGTCTTGTTTCAGATCATTATCACTATCATAATCATAAGCAGCATGATCTATATCACTATCATAATAATCACCATAATTATCCTCAACATTTTCCACAGCATTACTAAAACCGGTCAAATCTTCCTGTTCCTGTTCCTGTTCCTGTTCCTCTTCCTCTTCCTCTACAGTGTCCTCATGTAGAGTTTGCGTAGCTTTTGATAATGTTAAGGGTTTTTTGAACATTGAATTATTTTCAGTAGTAGTATTGTTTTGTTGCACTTGCTTTTTAGCACTTTTATGATTTTTTGTTGACAGCAACAATGTTTCATTTAGTACACTACATTGATGATCACTGACAATTAAAACCTCACTATTTTTACTTTTTTAGCTCACTGCGACATTGTTTTGAACGTTATTTTGAACAACGCCAAATAACAGTTCCATTTTTATTGGTTCGTTTCACAATATATGAATATCCTTTATAGAATGCATGAGGCTTACCATACCTAGTCACTGATACTTCCATATCAACTGTTAAGCATAGACTAACAGTAAGCTCTAGTAAAGACAACTTGGTAATAAGAACAATAGTTTAATGTGCGAGCATATATGGATGCAAATGTGGGAGCAAAAGAGTGGGAGCAAAGAGTGTAAGCAAAAATGGGAGCAAATATGAGAGCAAAAAAATGTAGGAGCAAGTATGGGAGCAAAAAGTGGGAGCAAATGTGAAAGCAAAAGTGGGAGCAAATATGAGAGCAAAAAATGTAGGAGCAAGTATGGGAGCAAAAAGTGGGAGCAAATGTGGAAGCAAAAGCGGGAGCAAAAGTGAGATAAAAAAGTGGGAGCAAAAAGTGTAAGCAAAAGTCGGAGCAAATATGAGAGCAAAAAAAATGTGGGAGTAAAAGTGGGAGCAAAAAAGTAGGAGCAAAAAAGTGGGAGCAAAAAAGTGTTAACAAAAGTGGGAGCAAACAGGTGTGAGCAAATATGAGAGCAGAAAGTGGGAGCAAATGTGAAAGCAAAAGTGGGAGCAAAAAGTGAGACCAAAAATGAGCGAGCAAAAGTGGGTGCACAAAGTTGGAGCAAAATGTGTGAGTAAAAAGTGGGGGCAAATGTGGTGTTTTACTAAAACAATCTCACCTAAACTAACCTAACCTAACTTTTCCTAACCTTACTTTATCCAACCTAACATAACCTAACTTCACCTAACCTAACCTAACCCAACTTCACCTAACCTACCTTGACCTAACTTCACCTAACCTAACTTGACCTAACTTTACCTAACCTAACTTCACCTAACCTAACCTTCCAACTCTCAGATCAATTATTCAATTCTGGGCATAGTCGAGTTGGAACCCAAAACCTCTGGTGTAACATCCAAGTATACTAGCCACTACACCGCGAGATGGGCAAATTAACATGCAACACAACACAAAAATAAAAGTTTTCTGTAGCGTAACTCATTGGCTGACAGCCATAATTGAGAATTCAAACCCAAGATCTCAGGACTTTGGTTTTGAACGTTATCAGAAATGTTATTCCATTTACATTTTGCTGCTGTTTATAGTTATAAGAGTTGGCATTAATATGGGAGTAAAAGTGAGAGAAAAAAAGTGTGAGAAAAAGTGAGAGCAAATGTGAAAGCAAAACGTGGGAGCAAATATGAGAACAAAAAGTAGGAGCAACCATGGCTGGTTGTTGAGACTTTCAAATCAACTAATACACATGAATTAAATTTTAGTAAAGAGACTTGGGTAATAATAATAATAATAATAATAATAATAATAATAATAATAATAATAATAATAATAATAATAACAGTTAAAATATTCAAGTGGATTCATTTTTTTTTGAAGGTGGAATTTCCAAAGTAAGGTCAACAATAATAATTACATGAACAGTGGGAAATCAAACCCAAGACGTCAGGACTTTTGTTTTCAACATTATCAGAAATATTATTCAATTTACATTTTGCTGTTGCTTATAGTTATAAGAGTTGGCATTAATATGGGAACAAAAGTGAAAGCAAAAAGTGAGTGCAAGCATGGCTGGTTGTTGAGACTTTCATATCAACTAATACACATACATTAAATTTTAGTAAAGTGACTTGGCTAACAATAATAATAATAATAATAATAATAATAATAACAGTTCAAAAAATTCAAGGGGATTGATCATTTTCGAGGAGTAATTTCCAAAATACTGTCAAGAATAATAATTATATGAACAGATTCCAAGAACTCTAGAGTGCTTTTAAGGTTAATGATTGGCTAGGAGTGAGATAGAGCTAGCTAACCTAAGTTAACCTCAGCTTACTTAACCTAACCTTGTCACATGACATGTTCTACAAGTTTAGACTTGCTTCGAGAGTGGCTATGACGTCACAGATGAATGGCGGTGGGAGGCTGTCAAAAAGGAAAATGGTTTTGTGTAATAAAAAGTCATGTCCAACCTCCCACGCCATTCATCTGTGACGTCATAGCCAGTCTCAATGCAAGTCTAAACGTGTAGAACATGTCATGTGACAAGGTTAGGTTAAGTGAGCTGAGGTTAACTTAGGTTAGCTAGCTCTATCTAACTCCTAGCCAATCATTAACCTTAAAATCACTCTAGAGTTCTTGGAATCTGTTCATGTAATTATTATTCTTGACAGTACTTTGGAAATTACACCTTGAAAATTATCAATCCCCTTGAATTTTTTAAAACTGTTATTATTATTATTATTATTATTATTATTATTATTATTATTATTATTATTATTATTAGCCAAGTCACTTTACTAAAATTTAATTTATGTGTATTAGTTGATATGAAAGTCTCAACAACCAACCATGCCTGCTCCCACTTTCTGCTTTCACTTTTGCTCCCACTCTTGCTCTCATATTAATGCCGACTCTTATAACTATGAGCAGCAGCAAAATGTAAATGGAATAATAATTCTTATAATGTTGAAAACAAAAGTCCTAAGGTCTTGGGTTTGATTTCCCACTGTTCATGTAATTATTATTGTTGACGGTACTTTGGAAATTCCACCTTCAAAAAAAAAAAAGAATCCACTTGAATATTTTTTTTACTGTTATTATTATTATTACCCAAGTCTCTTTACTAAAATTTAATTCATGTGTATTAGTTGATTTGATAATCTCAACAACCAGCCATGGTTGCTCCTACTTTTTGCTCCCATATTTGTTCCCACGTTTTGCTTTCACATTTGCTCTCACTTTTTCTCACACTTATTTTCTCTCACTTTAACTCCCATATTAATGCCAAATCTTATAACTATAAGCAGCAGCAATATGTAAATGGAATAATATTTTTGATAATGTTCAAAACAAGTGTCCTGAGGTCTTGGGTTTGAATTCTCAAATATGGTTGGCAGCCAAAGAGTTACACTACAGAAAACTTTCATTTTTATGTTGTGTTGCATGTTAATTTGCCCATCTCGCGGTGTAGTGGCTAGTATACTTGGATGTTACCCCAGAGGTTTTGGGTTCCAACTCGACTATGCCCAGAATTTATTTCTTGTTCTGAGAGTTGGAAGGTTAGGTTAGGTGAAGTTAGGTCAAGGTAGGTTAGGTGAAGTTGGGTTAGGTTAGGTTAGGTGAAGTTAGGTTAGATTAGGTTGGATAAAGTTAGGTTAGGAAAAGTTAGGTTAGGTTAGGTTAGGTGAGACTGTTTTAGTAAAACACCACATTTGCCCCCACTTTTTACTCACACATTTTGCTCGCACTTTGTGCACCTACTTTTGCGCGCTCATTTTTGGTCTCACTTTTTGCTCCCACTTTTGCTTTCACATTTGCTCCCACTTTCTGCTCTCATATTTGCTCGCACTTGTTTGCTCCTACTTTTGTTTACACTTTTTTGCTCCCACTTTCTTGCTCCCACATTTTTGCTCCCACTTTATGCTCCCACTTTTTTGCTCCCACTTTTTTCTCCCACTTTTGTTTGCTCTCATATTTGCTCCCTCTTTTGCTTACACTTTTTGCTCCTACTTTTTTTTCTCTCACTTTCGCTTTCACATTTGCTCCAACTTTTTGCTCCCATACGTGCTCCTACATTTTTTGCTCTCATATTTGCTCCCACTTTTGCTTTCACAATTGCTCCCACTTTTTGCTCCCATACTTGCTCCTACATTTTTTTTGCTCTCATATTTGCTCCCACTTTTGCTTACACTTTTTGCTCCCACTTTTTTGCTCCCACATTTGCATCCATATATGCTCGCACATTAAACTATTGTTCTTATTACCAAGTTTTCTTTACTAGAGCTTAGTCTATGCTTGACAGTTGATATGGAAGTATCCGTGACTAGGTATGGTAAGCCTCATGCATTCTATAAAGGATATTCATATATTGTGAAACGAACCAATAAAAATGGAACTGTTATTTGGCGTTGTTCAAAACAACGTTCAAAACAATGTCGCAGTGAGCTAAAAAGTAAAAAATAGTGAGGTTTTAATTGTCAGTGATCATCAATGTAGTGTACAACATGAAACATTGTTGCTGTCAACAAAAAATCATAAAAATGCTAAAAAGCATGTGCTACAAAACAATACTACTACTGAAAAATAATTCAATGTTCAAAAAACCCTTAACATTATCAAAAGCTACGCAAACTCTACATGAGGACACTGTACAGGAAGGGGAAGAGGAACAGGAAGATTTGACTGGTTTTAGTAATGTTGTGGATAATGTTGAGGATAAATATGGTGATTATAATAATAGTGATATAGATCATGTTGCTTATGATTATGATAGTGATAATGATCCGAAACAAGACAATATCGTTTTTATGCCTATTGTTCACCGTGGAATAAAAAAGATCAACAACAAGCTTTGTTTTTAAAACTATATCACACTATCGTAAAGGCAAAGACTTGTATTAAGTGTGCATTTTATTGTCATAATCATGTATACTCTGCAATGTTAAATATTCTGACTTCTGTAGAAAATGAAACAACATTGTACCATTATTTTAATTTATTTACAAACTTTATATACATTTTTTATGGTTTCATGATACTATTTTTAAGACAATACTAAAAACTAAATCATTATTATTCTATACCTTTTTTTCTTTCAGTCCATTGTCATGACTTATATTTTCCATTACTATTATTTCACTTTTTTCATTTAATTAAAACGAACCGTGCACTTATTTGACTTCATCAAAAACCCTCTCCGACATATCATTAAACCGTGTAGGCAAAAATGTCTCAAAGATTTCACATACACAAAGTACACCATCACCATATGCTGTTTTCAATTTCCGAATCTTGATAATCCGAAATGGAATATGCGTTGGCAATTCGCTGAGCTTCTTTGTCACTAAGCCACATGCTTGACCCACAGCATTCAAAACATTCATTGTAGTAGTCTATAAACCAAAGAAAAGCACATCTATTACACTCTAAAACAGCTTGTAATAATATCTTGCATATAGGTATTTTGCACTATGCATGGCTAATAAATTATACTAGTTAAGCAAGAAATGCCCTAACTGTAGCAGATACTACTTTTCTGCATATAGTACAAGTGTTAAGTTCTAATGCACACTTGACACATGCTATCATGTGTCCACAAGGCAAAAATACAACACCTAGTTCATATTGATAACAAATTTTACATAATTGTTGGTCACACTTTTGTATCTGTTCGTGACATAAGTCTTTTTTTTTTCAGCCTCATGTATTTGCTCCGCGTGTTCTAACTCTAAAGGCACTTTCATGTCTTGTGCTGCAATCACGTTTTCTTTACGAATAGTGTTCACAAATTCCTGACCTTTAAGCAACACCATGTATTTACAGTTAGGTAACCAACGAGCGTGTTGCACAAAAGGGTCATCAGTCATTTGCCAATCCTTTAAAGCAAATCCACAATAAAAACATATTTTTTATCCCATTCACCAGTATAAAAAATCCAGCTTCACTTAGCTGTTTTATAAGATTCTAAACGTTTTTCAACAGAGCTGTACTCTGGGTGCGCTAGTGCTTTAGTTTTTCAAACTCCCAATTTTTCAAAAGCACATGCCAATTCAACACTGTCTATGGCATATGGACCACATATATCGACACTACCGTTGTTGGCCGGTAATACATCATTATTATTATTATTTATTTGTGATTCATTAACGTAAGTAGCGGCCAATGGCCCTGTGGTTCGGTAAAATGGATACACGGGTATGTTACCCTCTTGTTTTCCATGCATGTACGGACAACAAGGAGACCATCGCAAATGGTATCTAAATGGATCATCCCCTTCTTCCCAGTGTGAAAGTTCAATACGACAAAACACACATCGCACCACATCTTCTCGGTTCAAGTAAAAAAAAAAGGCTTTTGCAAGTTTGCGTGCTGACAAAAAGCCTACAGGCCAGGATTCAATTGTTAACCAACGATCATGTTCTGATTTTAAATTTAACCCACGTGGTAAACCAACTTGTTCACTTGTTGTATTTGGTACCAACGCCATGTGTTATAATAAAACTTTTTTATTGCAAGTTATTAACGTTGCACAAGAGCACAGACTACTTTAAAGCATAATGTATGCTTGTTCACTGTCTGTTCACTACGTTAATGACGCATGACCACACCTAAAAACAAACAAAATAACCCATCATTCAATCAATCAATCAATCAATCAATCAATCAATACTTGTAGTTAAACTTTAACGTTAATTGACATTAATTTATCAAAACACCATTAAAATAAACTGTATATTGGCACTAACAGTAACCCATGCACTTATTTCCTTTTTATAAAGCTTTAGTCATTTACATCCCCCTTTAACCAATATATAAACAAAAATGAATGTCATGTCAGTTTGTTCAGATTATCTTGTTCAAACCTGTGGATATTTGTAGAGTCCATAGGGAACCACCCATAAATTAAATTTACCGGTTGCCAATACATAGACATTAATCAAGAAAGCAATCATTGTACAAGTCATGTACAGGTTATGCATATGTTTTTGTCTATGGTTTTTCATTAGTGGTAAAATGGAATAGCATTTTTAAGTTAGACTTACCTGAGTTTTCAATAGTTCACTGCCTGGAAACAATGGTTGCACTCTACTGCGTCTTGGGTTTTCAGCAACTGCGACGGCGGTAAGGCTTTTCTTTCCAAGTTTCTAAAAATAAGTAAAATAAACCGCTATAAATATCTAAATTCAGGTTAGTACATACATTTCATAAAATAAAATAATATCAAACAAAAAATTAAACAAGTTAGTTCAAAAAAATAATCTCACCTTCACATGCACTGGCTTGTTACTGTTTCCTTTTAGTGGGCCCTAAATTGCAATGGTTTCTTGTATCTCAGATATGTAAGGTATACCGGTCATCAGCAAACAATTAAATAAATAAAAATCGTTAATTACCTGATCAATAACTATAAATTTAAGGTTCATTAGCATTTCATTATCAAAATAATCATTCATAGGGACTTACCAAAAAATGAAAAAAAATCTTCCAAAGTACAGTTCAGAGCTCTACTCTATACGTCCGTTTGCTAAAATGGCAAGTGCATCACAGACGCAATCGTTATCAGTTAGCCTAGCAACAGAGAGAGTTGCATTTTCTCTGCGTTTTGACCTTGAAATGTTGTCTCTCTCACACGTGTTCCCACGCCTCTTCACATTCCTCAATCTCAATAAGATTCGTGTACCTTATACTAGTTTCATGTTTTAATAAGGAACCAAAATGGCTGCCTCTTATACATCAGTAGTCCTACTGTCTCAGAACCAAAATGGCGGTCTCTGCTTAAACAGCACACCTGCTAGCCACCACGAGGCAAGTAAGCTGATATCACACTTCCTGCTGACGCAGACATTTTTGTCTTATCAGCAGTCTCTCTCACAAGTCCTCTGGCTAGGTACAATATTCAGTCTCCAGTGAGCAGGACTGTGTGTGTGTTAGCATTGAAAACATGTGTGTCTTATTATTATTATTATTATTATTATTCAACATTTTACTGTAATAATAATAATTACTAGCAAGCGACCATCCTCAATACATGATCATATTAACCACATACTTTCACCCTAAAACACATGACTTTACCCAGTTCAATATTTAGTTTATAACATTTCAGGCCAATGACCTTACCTTTTTGGCTCTTTGCGTACATGCACATGACTTGGTCGAGCAAATGTTATAGGTTTCCATATTCTAAAACCATTTACTGTGCCAGTCAGCAGTCTCTCTTATTACCGTTTACTAGCATGTTAAAGATCCCCTTCAGGGGCATAAAAATTCCTAGCACACTTAACACATTTTCAAATATTCGCCTCCATCCGTCATAGGAAATGTCACAAAACCAACCGTCATAAGCTGCCCCCGCCATCCCTCCAAAATAGCAATTCATTTCTTCCGGGCACGGTCACCGAGATCGCCAACGTCTAAGAATCACTTGGTCATATCCTAGAACCGTCTGTTGTGTCAGAGAGCAATATCGCTCATCACCGTTAACTAAAACGTTAAAGATCCCCTTCAGGGGTAAAAAAATTTGGCATGCCTGTCACATTTCAAAATATTCGCCTTCATTCATTCGTCATAGGAAAAAATGTCGAAAAGCGACCCCTCGTTTTACCATGCATCTCCCCCGTCGAAATAGCCATTTCCCATATCCACCATGGCCAATCATAGCCTCGTTGTAACATACGTCAAGCGCTACCAGCTCTCTGTCTACAAACACGCCCTTTATAAAAAATAAAAAATAAAAAATGCATAGTTTTTTGTCCTAGAGACTTGATATTTATTTTCGTTATAGAGGGGATAGGGATCTTTCATTTATATCAAACACATTTTTTTGTCAACGTGTTAGTTTCCAAAATATAAAAAATTAAAAATTGAATGTTTTCAAAAAATCTCAAAATATAAAAAAGTTTTATTATATAAAATAAAGGCCATAGAGGCCATTCGTTTCAACAATGGCACAACGTTCTATCATGTTTGGTTTTCAAACTATCGCCTACTTTTAAAATCAAAATTTTTCAATTTTTTTTTGAAAAATATAACGAGTGATCTATAGGAAAGAAGACGTCAGCTCGAGTGCAACAACACCTCCTTTGTTAAAATCCGACCATCCTTTCGCCAATGATCACCAATGTTCGCGAGAAAGTAGGCTATCATTTTGTTTTTCCTCCTACACCCTTGAAACTTGCTGCCCTCCTAGAGGGCATACCCATCTTTCATTAACGTCAAACAAACGTTTTCCCATAATTCACCGTTTCCAAAATAGCGCCAATCCAAAAAACAAAAATTTTCCAATTTTTTAAAAATACCAACACACATGCTTAACCAAGAGAACGTCATCCCAACGCCAACAATACCTCGTTTCTTTAAAATCTGACCACGCGTTCGGAAGATATCGGCAAAGTTTTATATGAAAGTAGGGGGCGACTCAGAACCGGCCAGTCAGCACTACTGCCCAGTTTTAGTCCTAGAGACTTGAAATTTATTTTGGGGGTAGAAGGGGTCAGGGCCATTCATTTACGTCAAACAAATTTTTTTGTAAACTCTTCAGTTTCCAAAATATAAAAAATTCAAAATTTAAATGTTTTCAAAAAATCTCAAAAATAAAAAAGTTTTATTATAAAAAATAAAGGTCATAGAGATCATTCGTTTCAACTATGGCACAACGTTCTATCATGTTTGGTTTTCAAACTATCGTCTATTTTCAAAAACAAAAATTTTCAAAAAAAATTCAAAAATATGACGAGTGGTCCATAGGTAAGAGGACGTCAGATCGAGTCCAACGACACCTCATTTGTAAAAATGCCACCAGGCGATCGAGAGATATCAGCAATGTTCCCAGGAAAGTAGGCTGTGCGTTTAAACCCGCCTTTTGGAGTACATTTTTAGCCTATTTTCAATTTTGAATAAATAGGCTTATGAGATCACCTTATGTCCGTATGTGTGTGCTTGTGTGTGTGATGTGTGTGTGTGTGTGTCCCCAAATAACTTCTAAACGGCTGGAGCGATTTCAATGAAACTCGGTAAATTCATACCACTATTCAGGACGACCGCGACCGTGCCCTTCAAATTTTGTTACGTCTCACCAATCGAACATGGCGGCTGTGCGAAATATTTCACCAGCATTCAACATCTCCGAAACTATTCCCAATATCATCCTGGATTTTTTTACGGTGATAAAGGGAACTACTAGAAGTTCATCTATGTGACTTTTGAAAACCTGGTAACTACAAAACCAACATGGCGGCAACGCGAATTTGCGACTTTAAATAGACGTTTCTCGCGATTTAACCAACCAAACGCAATGACACTTGTTACAGTATATGTTTATATACATTGTAATGCACCGACATCTAACTTCGTACAATTGTTTACATAACCACAAGATGGCGGTTGTGCGAAATATTTCACCGGCATTCTATATCTCTGAAACTACTTGCGGTATCACCCTGAAATTTTGTATGGAGATAAAGGGCACTACTGGAAGTTCATTTATAAGACTTTCAATAACCGGTTAAGTACAAAACGAATATGGCGGACAAGCGAATTTGAAAATTTTAAATAGACCTTTCTCGCGATTTAATGTTCCAAACGCAATGAAATTTGGTACAGGAAATGTTTATACACATTGTAATGCACTGGTATCTTTTTTAGTGCAATTGTTTACATAACCTCAATATGGCGGCTGTGCGAATTTTAAAATTAAGTTTTTATTTCTTGTGTCGTAACCATGCGAACGAAGTGAAAGTTTGAATAATGAACCTACGCAATAATTGTCCTTTAATGGTACATGGCTCTATGGCCTATACATTTAACAATCCATCACGCCGACCTTCCGAAATATTTAGACGAATCTGAATATCTACGAATCTATTATAGCAATCAAACTGATTTTCTTATGTTCATAGGAGCTATGATCTTAAGTTCACCTATAGGACTTAAAATAACCTGGCGATCACAAATCCCACATGGCGGCGACGCGAAGTATAAATATTCACATGGACGTTTCTCGCAATTTAACCATCCGAGTGCAGTGAAACTTGGTACAGTAAATCCTTATACGAATGTTAATCCACTGGCATCTAATTTATTTCAATTGTTTACATAACCACAAGATGGCGGCTGTGCGAAATTTTAAAATCTCCTTGTTGCTTCTTATGTCCTAATCACTCAATTGAAGTTTGAATGCTACACGTACACAATAATCTTCACGTAACAGTACATAACTCTAGGACCTATATATATATATATATATAAAATCCAACATGGCGACCATCCGAAATATTTAGTCGTTTCTCAATATCTACGAATCTATCACAGCAATCAAACTGAAATTTTGTATATTGATAGTGGCAATTAACATAAGTAGGATATATGAAATTAGGCTGTATAGTTCTTCACGGAACTACTTGTTATTATATTTTATTATTTTGTAGAAACTGTCTTCATGTGATTTGCATGTAGTCTACTTGTATAAGGAAAGTTTTTCTTTGAAGTATTGTTGGACAGGCTGATGAAGGGGGAGTGATAGCCCTCGAAATATGTCCCTGTAAGTAGTATTAATAAATAGTATTGAAAGGCGGAAATCTTAATATTCTTTCAAAGAAATACTGAATGAGAAGAAAACGAGGCTTTTACATACCTTGTTTCGGTGTTTCATCTGACGGGTGACATTACTTATTGAAATGAGTAACTGTTGGCACTACTGCACCTGTGTAGTTTGTCTGTGATGAACATTCTATAGTGTAGGTTAATTTAAAAACTACAGATCAATCAATATTCATCGCAGACACACTACACAGAGTCCACAACAAGACTCAACTAAATTTAACTTCGTGAATCAAGAACTATACGATATATTAAATAACAATCAACAGCGTCAAAGCAAATACGAATATAAAACTTCGATATAAACCAGGGCCATCCACACAGCGCTGCCCGAGCGCTAGCACTCCAGCCGTGCTCTAAGCCGGTCTCCGAGTGCTTAGGTGGAAGGTAGTTTCGGTAGTGGTGGGAGAAGCTTTGCTGGGTAAGCGCTCGGTCTGCCCACCGCGTCGATGTGAGCAGCCGATCCATCAGTCGCTAGTCTAGTCCAATGCGCTTTGTTGACAGCGTGTAAGTAAATCAGTTTCGCAGTTTTGTATGAACATCATACAAAAAAAAATGGAGCAGCCTTTAAAAGCAGAACGGGAAATTTCATTTTTCTGTACAGCTTATAACAGGCATGCCAAATGTTTAGTGTGCCACAGAGATTTAATGTGTTAAAAACAACACAATTTGTTGTTGAAATTTCCTCTCTAATATGTTCACATTTCAGTCTGGTATAGAACACAATATTCTTTACTTAACACTTGTGTTCGTTTCCATTACATTCCATGTATCGGAGTACCATTCGATTTGTATATGCGGTATATTTGTTATGGCAAAACAGCCCTATCAATATGATGGCAACAATCCCACAAGAGCCGCTGGCTGCACGACTGTACGTACTGTTCGGGTCAAAGCTCTGAGAACTTGCGGGGTGAGGTGAAGTGGCAGGCGGGAAGAGAAGGGTCTGTCAACAGCCAGCTGGGTATCTGGAATTCGTGTCAATTCCAATACTGCTAACATAGGTCCATTGATCAAACCACTGTGGTGTTGCGAATGAGTGAGTGAGTCACCGACCAATGTATTTGGTTCTGTTACTACGCATGGACCGGGAACCCTCATCACTCATCACCATCACTCCTCATAGCCCGCGATCCACATTCCTCTCAGGTTCATGGAGCTTCGACTGAAGCAGTGCGTATCTTGTCAGCGTGGTCCGAACATCGCCCGTCTCCTCGCTGCCACAGTGTAGTGGGGGTAGGGGAGGAGCGCTAGTCTGACTGCCCAGATCTCCCCGAGCGCAATGGCTGGATGGCCTTGATATAAACCATTCCAACAGAAACAGGACCACTAGATGACACAGTTCATTTAAGATTACTGGGAAATTGAGATACACAAATATTTTTACTTTTTGGATTTGAGTACATGAATATAATTCTTAATTTAAATTGTAAGGACATCTATTTCAAAATTTATGTTAATTTATATTGTAATTCTGTTCACATACACGTAAAGTAGTAACAGTCTAATTAACAGGCCTAAAATATGTTTTTATAAGAGATGTTCAAACGAATTTAATTTATTATTGAAGTTAAGACGTAGATACGCTGTACAGCTTTCCCCGGAACGGCTAGCTGGTATACCATGTCTTATATCCCCGTACAAATACAAACCGATATAAAATAAGTGAATTAATATACGTATTTCACAGTCATACAGCATAACTTTTTGATGTATAGGGATTTCAACGCGACCAAGAGCTACATTTTCCAACCAACCCGAGCCGAGAAAATGTTACCTTACAAAAATGATAACATTGTTTCTTAGACACACAAAATTTTGATATTAATAAACCAGTTACACAACATTCCAATGTATATTGTGTTAAAATTTCCATTCGATCTGATGGAGGGTTATTGAGATAATAATTCTTAAATGTGACGCATGGTTGAAACACGCTTAAGAACGGGCACTTTTTGTGTTCCAACTGCAATAAAAAAATATTAAAATATAAATTAAAAATTCCAAACCTACATGAACTAACGTAAAATAGAACGACGCAAATGATAGTGTTATTGGATTTTATGTAGGTCTATTGGTTACTTAACAAACAATCTTCAAACTCGACTGTACATAATATTTTGGTCGACAGTAAAAGTAGCCTACTTAATGGCTTGAGGTATTCATTTTCAGATTATATTACCGTATGAAAAATAGTTACTTTTTCGGTTGCTTAGTGCTTAAGTATTTCACCAGTAATAGTTGCCACACTTTCTAAATTGAAAACATTTTTTGTCTTGTTTTCAGAGGACAGTCACTATTAATGGATGTTTTTGTAGATTTGGTAGTGTTTTGTAGAGCTATTTTGTCAGTTATATACCTTGACTGCAGCGCAATAATGCTAGTTGTACCATATGTCCTCTCAGAGCTATAGAGCTATGTGATGTCAGTCACAGTCCTCTCTCTGTCCATTTTAGTTTACTGCCAATCAGAGCACGTTCACGGAACACAAGGCAAAAATGGCATTTACTTCTTCTCGGTCTCATTTTGGTTCATGACTTAGTTTCACGTACAGAACACGCAGATCATGAGACGACCATCCTCTCAAGTCACTAGCTCATCGGCAATAGCAATCCCACCGCAAGAACCTCAGGTAAACGTGGATTGAAAATTCTAGGTTGAGCGGTTAATAGGAGTTATACTTCAGGGAAGTTAAGCTACTGAATAACAACAGCAAATGATGGATAAGCGGGGAACAATTAAAACAACAAATATGTTATCACATTATACACAATATAGAGTACATACAAAGAAAAAACACACAATCTGTTCTGCAAAAGAGGCAAAATCACACATCGAAAACCAAAAGTGATAATGTGGGACTGAGCACACAACCGAACATTTCATGCTGAGCCATAACAACATCAGGTATGGCGACTACAAGGCATGCTTGCAGACGACGAGGCAGACTGAGCACCAACGAATACAACGTGTTATGGGGCAGAATATCCCACTCATGGACAGCAGCTTCAATTAGTTGCTGAATGTGTGTTGGAGGATTGGGATGGTAGGAAATTGTCCTCTGAAGCTCTTCCCATTCATGTTCAATATGGTTCATGTGCGCAGAATAGGAAGCCACTCCATTTTCTGTATGCTATGAATCTGAAAGTACTGACTGACCACTCTAGCTGGATGGGCGCGAGCATTGTCGTTCACTAGTGTAAATCCCTCACCCAATGTGGCAGCGAATCCTGTAACAATAGGTTGAAGGATGTTGTCTCTGTACACCACACCAGTCATGTTACCGTGGAGAGGAATTTGAGGCGTACGTCGCCCAAACATGATTCCACCCCAAAATATGACTGAACCTCCTTGCTTTTCGTGGCGTTCCTCAATGAAGGACTCGTGAAATCTCTCATCCACACTTCTCACCCGACAGTTCGATCTCATGCAGTGCATCTCTAGAGTAGAAATCACTTTATATATTTTCTGCTTTCTCCTTCCTTATTTTCCTTATTCTCTAGCGGTTGGCAGTAGCGCCGGTAATGTTACTTTTTCCATTAAGAAAGGTATCTGGCTTTTATTCAGTCCATAACTCTTAGATTTTCTAGTGTTGGTTGAATATTCAAATTAGGTAGTACGAGAAAAGGGCATTTTAGCTCTGAATATGGTAGAAATTCTCTTGATAGGCAACTTTTCTTCCACAGAGCTGAGAACACCTCAACTAGTAATATATGCGATGCCAAATTCATTCCAAGTCGTAACTTAAAAAGAAACATGCAAATTGATAGTGGCCAGGAGCCATATTCATATAGTACATGCGGAATCAAATTTATACGAAAGGCTAGTTTGGTGCGTCACATGCTGATTCATAGTGGTTTAAAACCACACACTTGCAAAACATGCGGATTCAAACTTATTAGAAATTCTGATTTGAAGGTGCACATCCTGATTCATGCAAGGTTGAAACCCGTATTCATGTACTACATGTGAAACCAAATTTAGTCGAAACAATGATTTGAAGTTGTACATGCTGATTCATACAGGGCTGAAACCATATTCATGTGCTACATGCAGTGCTCAGTATAGTCAAAAGAAATATTTGAGCACACACATGCTTATTCATAGTGACCAAAACGTAAATTTATGTAATACATGTGGCGCACAGTTCGCTCGGATGGATATAATGGAGACACATCAGTCAATTCATAGTGGCCAGAAACAGTTCTTAAGTAGTACATGTGGAGTCATTAAACTGTACTCATGTTGCACATGCGGACCAACTTTTACAGAAATGGAAAATTTGAAGAGACATGTTGACTCACATAAATGTATTATTAAACATACTGCGAACATTTACAAAGCTTTCCAGGAAGTTTTTATTCTCTGTGTAAAATCTTTGTGATTGTGTCCTTGCAGTCGAGTAGGTTCACATCGTAGTCCACATAGCGTACAGATACATTCATTTTTGCCTGGAGGAATCCTCTTTGGTTGCAGATTCTGTAGTGAAAACCTCGTGTGTATGTGTATGTGTGTCGCAGCGAAAATATTTGGTTCATTCCATTCATCCGCATTCATGGCTGGCATTAAATAAAATTCTTGAAGTATTCTACTTGCCTTTTCTTTCCTTTCCTATGTGGGCTTTATATGATAGTGTTTCAATAGGTTGTTCTCTATCACTATCTGCAGATGACCTCGTAGTTCCGCTCCTTAAAACAACAATAACTAACTAAAGTCTGTGTTGGGAAAGAGTTTGTACCTTGTTGCTCATGTTATTCGAAGGGTTCAGCGTAGATAGGTTGCTTTAACTGCCTCCAGTTGCCTAAAAGTTTTGGGAGTGACTTGGCCCCAAATTAGTTAATTGCATAACTCGTTATCGCGACAATCTTGATGTGAAATAGTCTATAGGCGGAGTCAAGTAATATTCGTGTTGGATGCCTTTTTCAATATTACCCTAATAATTGAAATTTAACGTTTTTTAATTGCTCAACATTGTACCCAATCGTAAACGGATGTTTCCCTGATCATGAAAAAAAAATGCATGAGAATAATAAATACACCTGGATGACCAGTTTCGATTGTCAAGCGATCATCAGATCCTTAACACATATGCTATTAAATATATGTCTACAAGTGTGAATGATGGTATCTACAATAAATTACACTTATTTAGTAGCATTAGTAATTAAACTAGCTTAAGAAGTCATAATTTCCTAGTTAATTTACCTGTATGTACTTGTTGTTTCATATCTTCCTTGCCACCCCAACCCCCTCCCCGCATTCCTATGTGATGTATATTAATTAATTCTCGACATCTTCAACTACTAAAGGCCAGTTTTCATTCTAATCAACCCTGTTTAAACGCACTCGGTACATTGTGAATGTCCTGAAAACTTCAATACTGCCACTAATGACGGTCTTGGTGTATTGAAGATTTGGTAAAAGCACATCCTGATCCAACTACACGTTTCCCTTGTTGCTCCCTTGTCTAGCTTGGCTGCCAAGATATATTTTTCTTGTTTTCAATGGGGACTGTTTTTTCGTAGATGGGTGTATTCCTCATGAATATCTGCTCTTTTTAAATTATTTTGATTGTTTATTTTAGCTAGGAGTATCTCAATTACTTCCTTTAAGTCAATGGCTCATTTTCTTTCTGTTTGTGTTGTACGATTTTTTAGTCGGTTTCATTGTAAGTGAAACTACACTATGTCCTGCGTTGAACTTGTGTTCGCATATGGTCGAGTGTGTCCAGTATATTATCGCATTTTGGTGTTCTTTGTATCACGTTCCCATTCTTCTACTACTTTGGCCAATTTAATTTGCTTGACACCCTATGACTTGGCTCGTTATTGATTAAAACCCTGACTTTCAGAACGGGTCTTGGATTCTTAGATTGATATTTTTGAGATGCTTCTGGTTGTGTTGTTTGTTGTGAATGTAATTTATTGCCGTGTTTCTTGATTTAATTGGTGATTTTGTTTGTTCACCTAATTAAACCGCGCGAATCTCTTCTCATTATTGTCCGGCTTTTGAATAGTTTTACACCTGTGCCTGGCTACAATTTGATCTATTTTGCTGGATGGAAGATTATTTTCTTTAGTTATTTGCTAGAATATACTGATTTCCTTGTAATAGTTACATTTTAACATTGGAATGTCCAATGCCCAGTGTACCGTTAAATTGACGGCTGCTAACATATGTGTTCTATGATGGTTGGACTGATTGTCAATTCCATGCGATGTTTGTGTAGGTTTTCGATTGTGATGGTTCTTTATCTATACGTTTGATGGTTATGTCGAGATTATTTTTCGATCAGTTACGGGTTCCTTAGTAAATTTAATGAAGTGGTGCAGATGGTCCAAATATTCGATTTACGCCCTAAAAGTTACCCCATTCCTAGGGGCAAACGGCGATGTATTTTTTTCGTGTGCGGCTATTTTTAAATGTCCTGAAGAGGCATTTAAATCATGCAAACCCATCTCTTCGTGAGGTCACGAACACCTTTCAAAATTCACTGTATTACTTAGTTTCGCTTTTGGATTTCTGTGCTATTGATCTAAGTTGCCATCAGAGGATTGTTTCCGTAATAATGTACTCAAGAAAACATTAGAGATAGTAAAATTTAATCCTTTTTATGTGACATTTTTGTACGTAATTCCTATTCTGGTTTTTGTTGTTTACTATAATCTTAAAGGTAGGAGTATTGTGTATATTCCAGCAATTTTCAGTTTCAAATTTTGTCTGTTTGTCAATGAGTGACGCTTGTCGTAGATATATAATAAGAAGCACGTGCTGATGTTTATGTTTAGTCTTGTGTTGGCGTGTTTTTGATGGGAGTTTCGACCTTTGTAATATATTTTGTCTCTTCAGAGGTGTGAAAACATAAATTCAATATCTAGTCACAAGCGTAAGCCTGTAAGTCGTGCGGTAAAGAGAAAGAAAAGTGCTCTTTTGAATATCTACAAACGATGGGTCAAGACTGTAGAAGAATGTGAGTGATCTGTGACGAAAACTGATTGTGAGCCTGAAGCTATTGCAGATCCCAGTTTTAGCAATCGAATGCCTAGGTCGTAGTGTGACATAAAAACACACTGATATTGGGGAAGCCAGTAAATTTAATGTAAGAAAACTCGTACACCAAACACCGTCACTAACCTAGGGCTTTATTTTCTATGCATACACATCAACAAATATGTCGCTTAGTAACCGTTGCTATGTGCATCTTACTTGCCAAACCACAGCCTCTTTTTATTCAGCATACTCTCCCACCTTCTTTAGAGAGGCTAAAGAACCATGAGCATATAACTGGTATGACACTCATGAAGTGGAACAACATTGAAACTTCCCACACTATTAACACAGAAAAGAACATATACTCCAAAATTTGATCATGTACATTAGTTAATGTACTATCCCAGTATCTAGCTGGTCGTTTAACTTATCTACTGCATTTAGTCTTAAGTGGTTCTTTCTCATCACTAACCACTTCACTTAAAGATTCACCACCCTTTTTCTCCTGACCCTTTTCTGTTACCACAGCAAATTATTTGTCGACTGTTGAAACCTCTAGTGGATAGAGACGTTGTGAAGGACGAACAAACACTCCTAAACTGGTCTTGAGTTTTGCCACCCGAATATTCCCATCTGCGCCAGGTATTAAGTCATTGATTCGAGTGGTGGACCACTCGATTCTCTTCTTGGCTGCCTCGACGAGCACTAGATCTCTCACCTAGATTGCTGTTGGATTCTTCTCTTTCCCGTTCTGGATGAGGAGTCCTAGATATTCCTACCTGAATATTGACTTGAAGGCTTCTCGGACTCTATTAAGGTGGCGGAATTTTCTTTGAGTGTTTGTTTTCTCCATGATATCCAAATCCGTGGTTCTGTCTTCCACCATGTCCTTGAGTAACATAGCTATAGTCAAAGGAAACAACTCATCTGGATCTTCTGTCACGTACGTTAAGGGCCGCCTGTTGATCACAGACTCGGCATCACAAACACAAGTGATCATTTCATCATAATTCAGAGTGGCTTACCCAATACTCGACGAAGCACATATTTGACGGAACGTATCAATTGCTCCCGCCACCCACCCCAACAAGCAGCTGATGAACTTCCATTGGATATTCTTGACACTGCATTTAAGTTCAATCTCCTCCCAGTTCAGTTCTCTGAAAAGGTTATTAAATCCAACAAAGTTTGTCCCGTTGTCACTGTAGAGGGTAGTCGGACTTCCTCTCCTATCGATGAACCGACGTAGAAGAAATGCCGAAGTACTGAGTGAGGTTGTGAGTTCATGATGAGTACACCGGTACACTGCAGAAGTGAACAGGACTCTGTATGCCTTACATCCATCTTTCAGAAACAGTGGACCTGCGAGGTCTACTCCACAAACTTCAAAGATTCTCACTCTGGCGACACGGTCCTTTGGTAGGAGTGGCATAGGGACTTCTCCCTTCTTCCTCTAGCACAAGTGAACAGGACTCTGTATGCCTTACATCCATCTTTCAGAAACAGTGGACCTGCGAGGTCTACTCCACAAACTTCAAAGATTCTCACTGTGGCGACACGGTCCTTTGCTAGGAGTGGCATAGGGACTTCTAACTTCTTCCTCTAGCACAAGTGATACAGGACTCTGTATGCCTTGCATCCATGTTTCAGAAACAGAGGACCTGAGAGGTCTACTCCACAAACTTCAAAGATTCTCATTGTGGCGACACGGTCCATTGGTAGGAGTGGAATAGGGACTTCTACCTTCTTCCTCTAGCACAAGTGAACAGGACTTAACCACTCGACGAATAGCTCTTCTATTTTGGATGATCCAGAATCTTGCCCGCAAGTGTTCCATGAGAACCTGGATTCCAACATGTGAGTTGTGGACATGTGCTTCCAGAATAAATGAATCAACTGCAGGTTGTGTATGGAGAGAATTATTGGTTCTCGAAAGCCAAATGAATCGCTTATAAAGGATGTATCATAAATATAGCGACAGAATAATCAGGGACGCTCTGCGTGTTATGTAAAAGAAGATGCTGCAATCGGATTGGCTGAGAAAATGTTTCCCTTCGAGAAAATGAGGTTACTTTGTTACTTCCGGGCGCGCGATTCAAATTGACAAGCTCGCCGAATTTGCTGAGCCAGAGAGCAAGCCATTGGCTACTGCTGTGCTTCAGGCAATGGAAGGGATGAGACAGACGCACTCTCTACTCGGCCCCAGTGGGCAGTGTACAGTTTGTTCTACACACATTTGCTACTACGTTTTTGGCATAAATTGGTGAAAATGGCTCCGTTTCGGTACACTAACAAAGAAATGCCTGATATGCGATTATGGCTGCCTAGTAAACAGATGATGAGGATGATGATAATTGTTGTTATATGGGGCCTATGATGAAGGTTATCGGCTTCTAATGGTTTGGGTGAAAGCGAAAATGACAACCAAATGGAAACCATAACGAAAACCAAGGTAGACTGAAAGCACTCACAAAAGGCAAGTAGAAGGAAAAACACTGACAAAGTGGAATTTAGATGGAAAAGTCGCACAAAATAGAGTTTATATTCAAAATAGTTACAAAATGCAATCTAGATTCCAAAGACTTACAAAATGCAATGTAGATTGACCATACTAACAATATGCATTTGAAATTCAAAATACTCGCAAACGGCAATTTAGATTCAAAATGCCACCCACCCAAGATTGAAAATACTTGCAAAAAGCGATCGAGGTAGAAAATACAAAATGCAATTGAAATTCAAAACACTCACAAAATGTCGGCGCCCACCAGGCAAAATACTTACAAAATGCAAGTGATTTCAAAAATGCTTATAAAGTACAATTTAGATTAAAAATACTCACAAAAGGTAAATTTAGATGGAAAAAAACTTACAAAATGGAATTTGGAGTGAAAATGCGCAAAAAATGCAATTTAGATTCAAAATACTCACATAAGGGCAAGTTAGATCCAAAATGGCGGCTTCGGTGGTAGCATGCTGAGCTTCTATGCCCAAAGTCGCGGGTTCAAACCCGGATTCTTTAAGAGCGTTAAAAAACCCTCAGTATGCCTTCCTTTGGAGGGAAAGTAAAGCCGGCGGTCCCATGTCATAGATTTATGGTATGTTAAAAACAGTCCACTTATTACTCTTGCGTGAAGCTACATTATAGGTTAGATTTGACTAACGCTCTTAGGTTCAACGTTCGTCAACAGGAGCTAACTGGCATCTAGTAACCAAGTTCAGCACTAGTTGTCGTCGACGGTAGCATTGGTGGCAAAAGTAGGAACTACTTAAAAATTGAATGTATGCAGTCCTTACCTGAATTAAAAACAGATAACACAGAGATTCTACACACACCCAAAGTATACGGCGCTACATGACGGCGTTGTCGCAGCTCCTAAACTGAGGAGCCAACCAACCAGATCCAAAATACTCCCAAAATGCAATTTATATTCAAAATACTTACAAAAAGCAATTGAAATTCAAAATACTCACAAAATGCAGGTGGAAATATAAATGCTAACAAACTGCAATTTAGATTTTAAAAAACTCACGAAGCGGAATTTAGATTGAAAAGACGTCAAAACGTTATTGAAAGTGAAAAGACGTACACAATGTAAAAGAAGAAGAAGGCCGAATCCTTGAAGAATGAGGGATCCGGGAAGATGAGAGAAGGTCCAATTAAGGCGGGAAAGGAAGAGACTCCCTAGGCATCGGATACCCTAATACCGTCGGGGTCGGAAGAGAGCAAAGGAGGCCGACATGAAAGATGACAGAGAGGAGCCCGGCACAAGTAAGTGGAAGTAATGTCGGACTCAGCTGCGGTCTCGTGGTCGCCAACCCACGTCCTACTAGATGTGAACCACTGGGGGGGGGGGCTTAGTTAACAAATTTGGATATTGCCTGAAAGGGATAAGGACAATTCTGCGCAAGGCGATTGAGGAAACTTGCGAATTCCCGCCAGCATATCTCTGTCTCCTTCTATCACACTCCCTTCCCTTGCCTGAAGCACAGCAGTGGCAGCGGCTTGCTCTCTGGCTCAGCAAATACGGCGAGTTCGTCGATTTGAATCGCGCGCCCGGAAGTAACAAAGTAACCTCAATTTCTCGAAGGGAAAAATGTTCTCCGCCAATCCGATTGCAGCATCGTATTTTACTTAACATGCAGAGTGTCCCTGACTTTTGTCGGTATAAATAAGATAGACCCTGTATACAATTGCTTCGTTCTCACTCGGAGCAAGCCATCCTTGGAAGTAACTCTGAACCCGGCGATGACACTTCTTTCCTTTGACAAACTCTCCTTCTGAATCATTTTAGCATCATATATTCTGTCTGCTGGATCTCTTCTGGCTATAGGTTTCCTAGCTTTCTATCAAGTTTGCTCCTAGGGTGAGTATTAAGAAGATACCTCCGAATCAATGATATCATACTTAAGTTCTTATTGAAAGTTGGGAATCTCATATACCAGGTGTCCGAAACTTCCACATTAGCAGCGTACATTGTAGTCTTCATTTCCTCATGGTATACCTCTTCGTCTACCGCTGAATACTCGCTACTAGGCCTCAATTCTGGGGAAACCTTTAACCATTTCGGTACTTCCCACCATTCACTTTCAAGCAACTGTAAGGCATTACATCCTCTGGAGGGTATATCTGCTGGACTCATGCTGCCTGGAACGAACCGCCATTGTTCCGGCTTAATTAAGGCTAAAATGCTCCTTACTCTGTTATCTACAGTACAAATGTACCCCAGTCATCATTTTTGTGAATCCAAGACAACGATGTGATTGAGTCACTCCAGTAGAACCTAGGAATTGTCGCCAAATTCAAGGATTCAAGTACGTATTTCATGAGACACGCACCAATATAGCAACCCAATAGTATTATTCATTGAATGGTTGCCGTCTTCAGAGGTGTTACCCGACATTTTGACTATATTCGCTGAACAGATGCGTAGTTGCTATGCTGTACACTCAAGAAAATAACACTAGCATAGGCATCTTTGCTGGCATCACAGAAGCAGTGTAGCTGCCAGTCTTCTGTTTTTGTGTTGCCCTCGGTCATGTTCCGTGGAATCTGGACACAGTTGAGAATGGAAAGTTCTTGGACCCACTTCCCAAATATGGCTGCTGGCCCCTCTGGTAAGTTTTCATTCCATCCATACTTGCAGATTTCTTGCAGAATTAACTTAGGAATGAGCAACACAGGGCACAGGAACCCTATCGGATCGAATACCAGATGTAGTCTAGCCAAGATCGTGCGTTTAGTAATCGTCTCACAAAAGTCAGTGTACTTAGTCTCGATCGTCAGACAATCTGATTGGCGATCCCAGGTGAGAACCAATACTGCCGGTGATTGTCGCAACAAATTCATCCTCACTTGCAAACACCTCAAGCTGATTGCCAAGAGGCAAGTCAGCCCTTGTCCCATCCAGTATGCTCCATGCCCACTGTCGTAGCTCCATATGTGCTGCCGCTAGGATGCTCGTGGCCCTTATTAAAACGTTTCATTTCTAATTGAAACTAGATTATAATTTATATACGACTTCCTTCCCGCCAATGAATTAAAAAGAGCTAATACTGTCCTGCTACATAGGAATTAAAATTATTTGCGCTAGGCTTATTTTGAAATACGCTCTATTTATAAGTTAGATTGGCAACCCTGGAAGGATGGAGTTATACTAGTCTAAAATGCATTGTCGCGAAGCTCGTGGCGTTACGAAATTGCATCCTCTTGGCAGGTGGAGCGACACTAGTGCTCGCGGCGGCCAGCATTCTGGCAACTGCCTTGAACACTCGTTTCGCGGAACCACTGATTTCACTTTTTCAGAGATTTTATGAATTTTCACTCACCTGAGAAACTATTTAAATTGTAAGTAACACATGTTAAATCACTAACTACTACAGAATAGAGAAGTCACAATATTGATTTACACTTTATATACATAGGTCCATAAAAACTTTTACATTCATTTTATTAATTCAATCCTCTACAAGTACAGGCTACCTAGGTACAGTTGTATGACGTAGTTAGTGAGTCTTACCTAGAATGTACAGTCCATACTAGTTATTAATTCATGTATTTGTTTTAATGATAGTCGTGGGCCTATGGGTGTAATTGTAAATAGCTAGGCTATGTCAAATGCTTAACGACCATAAAAAGTAGTTATTCCATTAAATTGAGTAGCGTTATAGTTAATTAGTTAAACTGCCAGTGTGATTTGTGAAACGAAAAATATAAAAATATCTTAAGGGATTAAATGACAGAATTGTAGGTTTATGGTATTTTACTTTTGGACTGAAACCTTTCCTTTCTGAATTTGACAACATAATACAATGTCAATTTTTCAAATAATTTTTGCTGTAACAATTGTGCACATTTTCATCACTCGTGTGGGAGATCAGGTATTTCCATAAGAGTACCACATCTAATATTGTGAGCATTCTCCTGACGACCACATAAATTGGCCTCAGAATGATTCGAGCATAATGTTATATTAATGACCAAATACTCCACTAAATCAGCTCTCTTGCCATTACAAGCCATTTTCTACACCTGAAAATTAAAATATCGCACCCGTGTTTGAGATGACATCCTTCAAGTTGCTTATAAAGGCTATGTCTTCATTTACTGAGATGTTCGTCTGATTTTTAACCAACTTAAGACCTAATTCTGTTATTTGTTTGAAAAACTTTATAATATTAGCCTAAAATCCAATGCCAAGTCTTATCTTTCAGAGTTCTTTGGAAACCTAACTCGGTTGACTTCTTCTTGTCATCTTCACAGCCTATACCAATAACATTCTCAGTCGGCCGGCACGAATACAGCCAATTAAAGAGAGTGGGGAGTAGCAATTAATTTCCAAGTTTAATAGTGTAAGTATTTATACACTTAATAAAACACCATCCTCGCCCATTAAGTGAGAGCTACCAAAGTACTGTACCGATCTAATGTCGTTGAAGGAAGAATGGGGCTAATCCCAGAGACTGGAAAGGACTAAAGGTAAAAGGAAAGAAATTATTTCTCAAGTAATCATGTATTGAACTGAATGACAGAAATAGATCTCTCTTTACTTATTTTTATTTGTCATATATATCAAGTCTAACATGGCGCACAAGAAGATTAAACAAAAGTAAATCGAAATCCATCAAGACAATGGCCCCACCCTCCTAACGAGGACCATGCACCCAAAGAATAATAAACCTCCGAATTATGCTCACGTGATCCTATATAACCCACAATGATCGCGGGTTCAAACCCGGCCGAAGTCGCCGTTTTTTTAAGAGCGTTAAAAGCCTTCAGTATGCCTTCCTTTGGAGGGGAAGTAAAGCCGGCGGGTCCATGTCATAGATTTATGTTATGGAAAAGAACCTAACACTAAGTGTGTAGCCAAATTTGTAGGTTATATTTGGTTGGTTAGAAACGCTCTTTCAAGTTCCAACGTTCACTGCTAGGTGTCAGTGGCATCTGATAGCCAAAGTTGGAACCACTTGAAGTTGAACTTGCTGGGAGCCTTCGGGCGTTCAATTAAAACACCCTGCAATGGCCTTTCGCTTCAATTCATATATAATAACTCACTATGGCATCTAATCGCCGGCCCCGTGGTGTTGGGTTAGCGCGCCTGCCTCTCACCCGGAGGCCCCGGGTTAGATTCCCGGCTCCGTCAGGGATTTTAGAAACTGACGTGAGGGCTGGAACGGGGTGCACTCATCCTCCCGAGGACAATTGAGTAGCTGTCTGACGGTGAGGCTGCGCCCCGATAGTGAAAACCAAGATTAACGGCCGAGTGGACCCGATGCGCTGTTCACGCGTCACCCCAATATCTGCAGGCCAAATGGCTAGGCAGCTGTCGCTTAGTAGGTCTGGGCACTTCACGGGCTGTAGTGCTAAGGGTTATTATTTATGGCATCTAATCAGCTGTCTCTCCCCACCCTTACAACAAGGCCCAGAACCTCCTACAAAATGCAGGTCACATAACGACAGTATTATCACAATACAATCCAAACAGCATCCCCTTCTTGCCAGCCCTAAAAAAGAGCGTCCGGCTCAGCTGACCAAAACCAATGGAAAGGACAAGGACACCCACATAATATGTATATAATATTATACTAACTGACTGACACCACAATGAAACATTGCGGACCACGTGAGCAAAGAGGTTACCCCTGTTATTACAAGGTACAATTTACATGTTTACATTATTCTATATACAGTAAATAATTTCTTTTGGAGTCTTCAATAAGAGTTCCGAATTTCAAAACGCACACTCGTCTTGCCCAAGCTTTCTGCTGGCCATTAAATGTCGATTCATTCCGCAGGGGTATCACCTCAAACCCAGGCGCACTCCACAGCATAAACTGCGCATTCATCACTCTCATGCTTTGTGAACAACTAGCCTTCGAATGTCCATTCAGCAGCAGGCCTGGTGTATTCTTGGAATACACGTTATGATAGAGTATATTTTTAATGCTCTTTTCTTGTTCATTCCTTCCTTTTTTATCAAACACCAACAGTGATCTTCTAGTTTCTCTTTGGGGTCAAGTCTCTTATGTTCTTTGTGAGTCTGTTCTAGATATATATCTTCCATGACTCACCTAGCGTCATCTAGCAGCGAATCTGTGAAGTTCCTCAATTCTTCCCTGTACAAGAGGACTTCCTTTTCCATCTCGCCACCAGATCTCGTCACCATCGCCAGCTATCATCTCTGTGATCAAGAGAACTTCGTCTACTTTTTCACTCACCATGCTGCGCTAGTATCGCCTACTATCAACTCTTTGAAGACCATTCATCAAGAAATACTTTTAGTTTTATAAAGTTGTCTATTCTGATATGTATTCCTTTTGTCTCCTACCCCCACTCTTTTCCCTTCCTTGGACCCTCCGTGCTTCGCTGAGCATGTCTCACTTGTACGTCGACCGTTGACTCAGTCAAGGCTCAACTAGAGCCAGCCTCCTGAACTAAAGAGGCATTCTTTAGATTCCACGCCATGTTGGAACTTTAATTGTCAAAGGGAACCTCACCTTCGCCATGCAGCAAAGATAAGTACAGACTTCAGGTTTTAACCTCATCTTCATCGGTTTTAATTCTACATACTTTTAACTATCATTTTATAGGCAGTGTGAAATTACTATATTTTGGGGAAATATCATCCTTCGCGGGATTTACCATGTTGGGCTTTTGTCTGTCTAAGCCAACCTTAATAGAAAGTAGCTTTTCTTAAGCTAATTAAATGAGAAATCTTCTCACAACGTGGGATATTATCGAATACCGGCTGTCTATAAAATACTTTGCTCGTTCCACCGCTGGAATAACTTTGGCCCCATTCTTCAGTCAAGATTGCTCTGGAACCTTCCAGAATCTACCAGTCACGCCGTCATGTATTTTCCACTCACATGTGTGAATACTTTCTTAAACTAAAGGATCTTCCTTATTATTTAACGCTCAATAGCTAACTCTTCATCCTCCGTGTGGATTTTCTTTGGTGTACTTAATGACAATCTATAACTTTCTCAAGCAATAGACTCTAGCCTACCTAATGCAACCAGTTTTTTTCACAATTGCAATAACTTTCTTTGCCATAAACTTTTGTGTTACTACAGTGAATTTTTCATCCATTCAACAGACTATAGTGAAAACTAGTGCTTGTTCAACATTTCTACCGCGTCGCGATCGTCCGACTACTATAAATAAGGCCATGAACATTTATCCTCAATCCCAATTGATCTTTCCTAAACTCTTTACTAACAAACCGTAATAATAAAGTTGTTACTTTAAGTCTTTTTTCAATGAGGTGTCACTCTATAGAAGTGCCCTCCCCTTTTTCTTATATAACATTACTGAACTTCTGCATAAATACGTGTCTAGCACACGTTTTAAACTTACATTGTTTCTCCCTTCTAATTAGGGAATACAATTCTTTCAACTCATGAGTGAGTTATTTTTAGGTCTCACGAAAGGGAAACTTACCCCATTTGTCTCGTGATTCCTACTCAAACATAGGAGGTCGAGAACCTTCCTTTCGACTTTCTCTTCAGGTTTCACAGTAAGTGACCTGCCCTTATTTGTATAATAACCAACAGTAATTCTGTATAAATATAAGAAGTTATAGGAACTTCTCTTTCATTCTACCTGCTTTCCTTTTTGTTATTTTCGAGTTGTAACTTTTTCTAAGATAGGTACTTGGAAATTTCTTAAAGTACACCCCTTGTACTCGATTTAATGTCTAACTTTAATCACTTCATTTGTCTTTTTTAAAATCTTACAAAGATTTTAGTACATATAAAGGTTTGAAACCTAATAAATTGTTAATTGCCTGGCGCAAACGTTAAATGTTTTCTGAGGTCTGTGACCCCAAATTTGATAACCAAATTGAAAATATATATTGGTTAAAGTTATCAACTTCTTTTGAATTGTTAAATAAATTAAGCGTTTCTTTTCGCTTTTTCATTTTTCTAGTACAACAGTTAGGCAAGATTCTGTCTTCCTTGACTCTTCCTACTCAATGCCATTAAATCTATTGATAGGGCTTCCACCACTCGTTGCATTTGAGCAAAAACTGTTAGTGGTTATCTCGTTAAAGTTTCTCTTAGCTTTAATAGCTAATTCTAACTGGCCAGTAAGGCAAGTACAGCTCGCTACGCCAGCTTCCTGCTTGTGGAGATCCTCTCCAAAATCTTAAGGTTGGTTTTCCAACTTTTAGTCGGCTCTTTGCTGGGTAAAAGCTTAGCCGTTTCCAAATGCAACTATTGGTGCACTCACCAAAATTATTCCCAAACGCATAATTCTTTTATCGCTATCCTTCTTGGAAGCACTTGGTCGCTTGGTAGTAACTCTGCAACTTCGAAAACTGGAAATATCAAAATCAATTCAAATTATTGGCATTCCTCGAATTATTGGTTCAAAACGAACTCCTTTGAACAGACATACAATAGGTCTGTTATTCTCTGTCTTGCCAGACCATCACCCTTCCCCATAGTACGCATATGCATGCTTGAGAGGGAATACACTAATGCCATTCTCTTGCAAACCGCCCAAGTCCTAGCTGCGTTTCCCGTCAGCTTCGACCATGTCCTTACCCACTTTAGGTATCAAAGAGCGGATTTGCAGTGGAAACTGCCTCTGAGTGCATTTAAAGTTAAATTTATAACTTTTGTGGGACTCTCCTCCTATTTTTCCATCCTTTTTCTCCAGTCCGAAACCCATCTCCTTTTCTTTATCATCTTCCCTTGGTGGTAAGGTTATTCCTCAGCCAATAATCTACCCAAGGCCCTGTTTTTGATTCCAATGTCCGCACTTCATCCTTCAGTAGCAAGTTCATACATTTACGTAAAAAAGGGGAGGGATTGGTCGAAGAATCAGATGAGGTAGAAAATTAAACCACGCATGCGGGTGGGTCTGGGGAGCAATATGAGTTAAGATACCTGTGGGCGTAAACCAACCGCTAAGCCCCTGTGAGCATTTGTAATTACGAGAAAACTTGGCTACGTCACGCAATGAGCAGCATCGAGTGCGGCGTCGACACTCTTGTGATGAGCAGGTGACCTGTGGTTCTCGTAGCTCAGTGATTGAGATACAAGGGGGAACTTAAACCAATGACAGGGGCAGACAGAATCCACTTTTATTACCCGTTTGGGAAATGAGTGCCGCCAACCGTAATTGCGCTAGCACTTGTTGATCGTAGCAGCTGGAGCACAGTGTCCACATTAGTCCAACACTGCTGAGCGTAACAGGAGCACATATGATCATGGAGAGTACACGGATGACTGAGGCTACTGGAACCGGGTGACTGAACCTTTCAACAGTACCACATGTAAACAAAAAGTCACCAAGTACGTTGCCTGCACTCATAAGGTTATCACACACACTATGGACACACATTGTGTTTGCTTCTCCTTCTCAGGAACTGGACACTTAATACCGACTGCATGGCACTCTTTCTTCAAGGGGAATTTTATCTAACAACATAGGTGAACAGCCCTTCTCAGGAACTGGACCCTTAATACCGACTACATGGCACTCTTTCTTCAAGGGGAATGTTGTCTAACAACATGGGTGAACAGTCCTTCTCGGGAACTGGACACTTAATACCGACTACAGGGCACTCTTTCTTCAAGGAGAATGTTATCTAACAACATGGGTGAACAGTCCTTCTCAGGAACTGGACACTTAATACCGACTGCATGGCACTCTTTCCTCAAGGGGAATTGTATCTAACAACATGGGTGAACAGTCCTTCTCAGGAACTGGACACTTAATACCGACTACATGGCACTCTTTCTTCAAGGGGAATATTATCTAACAGCATGGGTGAACAGAAGCCACACCTACATGCAGATATAGCAGGCGGTTCCTGCACGATGGTCACAAGTTTGCTCGCCTTGAGTTTCTCGATACTGTTCCAGTCGACATGCAAGGAGTTGTACAGACTGATATAGGTGAGATTCGGGATGCAGTGAGGGACTATATGGAAATAGAAACCATGGACATTGCACTCGTCTAGGATGAGTCGAGTGAGATTATTCAGTCTTAGAAGCTTCCTCATGGCTCTCTTTCCAAGTTTCTTGCACTGCCTCAGGTTAAGATATTGCGGGCTGCGGCAGAAACAGAGGCAGTCAATGGCGTCCTCGGATATGTCTGAACCTTCCAAGGAGACGTCTTCCAGCATATGGAGAGAGGAGAGTTTCCTGAGACAATAACCTGGCAGTGTGGAACAGCGAACAAAGTGCAGGCGTTTGAGCTGTGGATAGTTCTCGGCGATAGTATCGATGAGCTGTTTGTGCTTCCCGTCAACATGAAGGTTCAGAGAAACCAGCTGGCTCAGACAATGGCTGCGGAACAGTTTCATCCCTATCATGGGGAACCTCTGATCCATCGGGATGAAACGCTTGGAAGAGCGAATACATTCTTGTAATTGTAAAAGGTTGGCCAAACAGTATAAACTGTTCAACGAGTATAAAGTTAGGGATGAGACTGTTTGTAAATTTTGAAGATTCAATGGCTGTTCTGCGGCCATCTCCAAGTTAGCACGATTCATCAATTGCTTCTCCACTGCTTCTGCGTCTAGACAGCGGCACACGATGTGTAGCTTATTAAGATTTTTGCATTGTGACAGCAAGGGCAGAACACATTCTCCCACTCCTTCGCAATGCACTTGCATCTGCCGCAATGTACCTCCCTTCTTCTCGAGGAAATACACAAAATCTTCTTTTAGAATCGATAAGGATACGAAGCTGATCCTTTCCAAGGATGGGCAGCCATCTGCGAGTGGTTTTACGACGATGAGATCACCGTAGTGGATTGCCGTTAGTGCCAGCGTCTTTAAGTTCACCAACCTGGCAACTTCTTCCAGACACGAGTTACCACCAGTTTTACCGATTAATATCTGCAATTGCTGGATATTCGGACAGTTCGATCTGAGAGTCTGCATCATGTCACAGTCCACTATGCACCTTGTCAGTATAAGTGTTCTGAGGTACCGACATTTGCTAGTGATTGACGTGAAGAAGTCATTCTTAAAATCGTGCTGTAGCAGCAGTCCTTGAAGTTTAGGCATTCTATGCACTTCCTTTATGATCGCAACATTGTTCAACGAATTGCCAGGTTGGTACAACAGATGTTTCCAAGTGTCAATGTCATGACATGCCTCCTTCCATCTCCTGCTGACGTGTTTGACCGACGTCAAGGCGTCTTTCACTGAGAGATTGGAAAATATCTCGGCGAGTATATCATTAGGCAAGTCTTCTATTGAGCACATTCTTCTGTCTGAAATGAAAGAAAGCCACAATTAGGGTGTAATATGACCATAATTTATGTTTCTAAATGGAATATAATGGTAATATGGAATACGAAATGAATTTCCAACAAGCGCTCCGCCATGGCCAACCTCTTGAAAGACACAATACAAGTTTTCACTAGCATACAGCATAACATGTCTTTATTACACTGATTAAACTAAGGACAACTCATGAACATCTTAGAAAATATAGAAATTAATATATCTCAGAAGTTATACCCAGACAAAAACTTCAATGACATTACCTATGGAGAAAATGTCCTCCTTTACACATTAGTCAACTTGTTTAGACAGCGCATGCATTAACAACGGCCAAGAAGTATTTTTCGCGCTCTTTTGATATTGATTTTGGTCACCTTCCTCTGATGCTTGTAGTACATGCATTGTACCTCCACAAAGAATAAAGGATGAAACCGATCCGAGTGTGTTCATGACGCAAAAACGGGTACATATTTTACGTACATAGGCATTTTATAACTTGTGTAAAACAATTGTCATTCTGTTTTGGCTTACGACACGTCCAACCCCTGCCATGAACGCCAATCCAAGAATCATTTTATGCACGACTACACCATTTGTTTTGGAAGCCAACGTTTTATAAATGGACTGAGGACGTAGGCGGCAGAGGTTGGTTCAGCACTCCTGTATTACCCATTTGGAATCGTTGGTATTAGACGGAAAAAGAATGTTGAGATTTTTCTGTGATGGATGTGGGGGTCAAAACAAAAACTCGCATATCATACACAACATAATGTTTTGGCCAGTCAGCAAATCACCTGCATATTTAGAGGAAATAAATTTGATATTTCTCTAAGAGGCCATATCACATTAGGACAACGCCGGTTATTACACAAAGGGAAGAATATGAAACAATATATTATACAAGGAACACTGTACTGTATTGGACTGGACTACTTTAAGGAAAGGACTATGTCTTACGAAATATTAAATCCTTTGGAGAGTCGTATAAAAATCCTTGAATAAGAAACATGAAAATATATAACTTAAATGAATACAGTCATTCTGGGAAAAGGACAGAAAATGCAGACAAAAACATTATTCCAAGTAAAATGATACAGAATTAACAAGCATGAATCTCTTCGGGAAATGAAGTGGTTTTGTTTCTTAAAGAGACGCAGACGCCATCCACAGGCAATGGAGACTGTACAGATACAACGTAGGCTGACAACGGCCAAGAAACGAGATGTGCGAAGTTTGCTGGTCAAGCAATTTGGAAAGGACTGGAAAACGGGTACTGACGTGGTACAAGAACCTACGTGATAAAAGTGAAGGAGATGGAGAGCAAGTGTACAAAGAAGAGCAATGTGATTGTTTGGAGGATGAGTTGACATCGATAATATAATTGAACATGTCAGTTGCCAATAAACTGCCTGGTGTTCTTAAAAATGTATTACTGGAATACTCCAGGGCAGTTGGATCAAAGTCCAATAACTCCAAACAGTTGGATCGAACAAAACTTTGGTGCTTTTCAGTCGGTCAACACGAATGTACCCAAAAGAGCTGGGTTATGCCCTAATCCTGAAATAAATTACATGAGATTAATAAATACACTAGGATGACCAGTTTCGATCGTCAAGCGATCATCATCAGATCCATTACACTTAGGCTATAATATATATGTCAGAGAATACAGGTGAAAAATATTTACAATATGTACAATTATTTAGTTGCAGTATTTGCAATGCAACTGTCGGTGTATGCTACATGTAGTACAGTATATCTAATGTTAGGTGAAATGCTAAAATGGTGATAGAAATCCGGAGTTGGTCTGTTTGGGGTGGCTATATGGCTGTAAAAAAATCAACTATGGTTATATTGTAATATTACAGGCTGCTACTTATCTGGTTGTTTTCCTGGCTGGAGCTTCTAGCAGTTTCGTGTTCACTCTAGCACCAGTTGTGGTCGACCGAACCTGGGTGTTAACTGGACGAAACTGGTTTTTCTTTTCTCCCCCCTTTGATCCTATGTGCTGTCTGGAGTCAGTGCAATGTGTATTTGTGTGACGTTGCCAAATCTAGATAAGCTGTATGTTATTGAATACAGGAAGGTCTACAACTATTGAAGACCGTGGAACTGTCTTCGCCACGCGTGGACTAAAAAGCCATTCGAACTAAGCGCTGCCCGATCTTTGAAGACGTCCCGGCACCTTTAATACTGCCGCGCATACCGGCCTAGGTTTATTGCAGAAAAAAGTACATAGTACACCTGATCCAGATAACATTTACCTATTAACCACCGCTATTTACCCCCCCCCCCCCCACACTTTTTTTAAAATCTAGTTTGGCTATATCGCAAAGTTGAGTCTTGTTTCCGAGAGGATGTGTTTTTTTGTAGAGTAAAAGGGGTGAACTCTCCATAAAAGTGTCTTCATTTAGATTGTTGGGATTGTTTCGTTTGGTTAAGTGAATCTCGATAGCTTCTTTTATGTCGAGAGCTCTGCCTTTCGATTCGTGATGAATTATTTTTAGGTCAGTCTCGATGTTAGTAAAGCTGTGCCCCGTGTCACACATATGTTGGATCGAAACCAGGCATCTCCATATGTTTGCACTGAATGCGCTGGATGTTGCATAAACATCTATGGTATGGCATCGAGGTTTCTGTTTCTATACGTTGGTATAGGCTACTACCACATTCTGCATTAAGCAACCACAAGGATACAAGGATAAGCGTTCTTTCTTGAGTCTTTAATAAGTGCTTCCCGGGAGTTACCGGTTTTTGATTCAACTGCGCATTTCAATTGACGATGTGAGGTTAATGTAGCGTGATTTGATTAAAAATATATTGTGGGAACATGCATCTCCCCCATATTCCCTGCCTACACGTGAATACAGCAAAATTTGGATTTATCGGTTTTTGTTCCGGCACTCCTCAATTGTAACAGAACTGATTTTTAAAGCAATTTTACATTATATTTATGCATATTTTTAACGATTTCTTCAAATTAGACAGTATCTTCGATTAGGTCATTAACAGTATTTTAAACATAAGTTTTAATATTTTGGTAGTTTAGTCATTAATTCTGCAGAGTAAGAGAACATGCCTTTTCGTAACCTTTAACAAGGTATATTATTGAAAATTAGTATTTATGATTGACAAACCGTTCTCGGAGTTGTTGGGAGTCGTTTCACAATTTCAATTGCCACTACTGCACCGGAAATAATTACTTTAACGTAAATAAAGCATTATTGGTCGTGTTCATTTGAACAAGGTCGGCCATTTTCCATTCACCCTGGACACTACGTCAGATCCACGTGACACGTTGCCACCATGAATAATGAAATAATAAGCAAAACCATTGGACTGAATAAAGATTATTGATGCGTGACTTCCCCACTGTGCGTGACAAAAACCAGGGGTGTTATCTACTAGCCGTGCTATCAATCCACCATTGGTCCCGACGAAAATATTGGTCTAGGCAAAACCATTGGTCTGCCACATGCGATATAGTTCCGAATGCGTGGGGTGGGCATTATGGACTCCTTCACAAACATGGCAGTCAGGGCAGTAATTTCAACTATATAAGTCGTGCTCCTATTAGGGCGGGATGGTGGGTCTACGGCGCGGACGAGTGAACATCTATTACTATATCATCTCCAGATACCATTACTACAGTTATTTTGGCCAATTTCATTACTTACAATGTTTTAGACTCATGTTCTCCTACTCTGCAGCGCCACCGATTAGTCTACGATTATTCGATAATTGGTTTTATACTGAACATTTTACTTCTAATGCTCATCTTTGTTTCATAGAATGTTAATGTTAGATTGGTGATCTTAGTTAAATAATTTTATTAGCCTATTTTCAATTTTGAAAAAATAGGCTTATGAGATCACCTTTTGTCCGTGTGTGTGTGTGTGATTCGTGTGTGTGTGTGTCCCCCTAATAAAATCTAAACGGCAGGAGCGATTTCAATGAAACTCGGAAAGTTCATAGCACTATTCCCGGCGACCTCGACCGTGCCCTTCAAATTTTGTTACGACTCACCAATCCAACATGGCGGCTGTGCGAAATATTTCACCAGCATTCAATATCTCCGAAACTATTGCCGATATTACCCTGACATTTTCAATGGTGATAGAGGGAACTACTATAAGTTCACTTATGCGACTTTTGAAAACCTGGTAACTACAAAACCAACATGGAGGCCAAGCGAATTTGCGACTTTTAAATAGACGTTTCTCGCGATTTGACCAACCAAATGCAATGCAACTTGGTACAGTATATGCTTATATACATTGTAATGCACCGACATCTAACTTCGTTCAATTGTTTACATAATCAAAAGATGGCGGATGTGCGAAATATTTCACCGGCATTCTATATCTCTGAAACTATTAGCGGTATCTCCCTAAAATTTTGTACGGAGATAAAGGGCACTACTGGAAGTCCATCTATAAGACTTTCAAAAACCGGTTAACTACAAAACGAACATGGCGGCCAAGCGAATTAGAAAATTTTAAATAGACCTTTCTCGCGATTTAATGTTCCAAGCTCACTGAAACCTGGTACAGGAAATATTTATACACATTGTAATCCACTGGTATCTAATTTAGTTCAATTGTTTACATAACCTCAAGATGGCGGAAGTGCGAATTTTAAAATTAAGTTTTTATTTCTTGTGATGTAGTCATGCGATCGAAGTGAAAGTTTGAATAATGAACCTACGCAATAATTTTCCTTTAATGGTACATGACTCTATGGCCTATACATTTAACAATCCAACATGGCGACCATCCGAAATATTTAGACGATACTGAATATCTACGAATCTATTTTAGCAATCAAAATGCATTTTTCAATGTTCATAGGGGCTATGAACTTAAGTTCACCTATAGGACTTTAAATAACCTGGTGATCACAAATCCAACATGGCAGTGACACGAATTATAAATATTCACATGGACGTTTCTCGCAATTTAACCATCCGAGTGCAGTGAAACTTGGTACAGTAAATCCTTATACGAATGTTAATCCACTGGCATCTAATTTATTTCAATTGTTTCCATAACCTCAAGATGGCAGCTGTGAAAAATTTTAAAATCTCCTTGTTTTTTCTTGTGTCCTAATTATGCGATTGAAGTTTGAATACTACACGTTCACAATAATCTGCATGTAACAGTACCTAACTCTAGGGCCTACATATATAAAATCCAACATGGCGACCATCCGAAATATTTAGTCGGTTCTTAATATCTACGCCCTCCATGTGAGATCTGTGCTGGACAAAACGGAGGCAGACAGGTTTTTCTCCGGGTACTCCGGTTTTCCCTGTCAAAATTTCATTCCAGCAACACTCTCCACTATCATTTCATTTCATCTGTCATTCATTTAATCATTGCCTCAGAGGAGTGCGTCAGGCCTCGGCAGCCGGCACAGTTCATATCCTCGCCGCTAGATGGGTGCTTCATTCATTCCATTCCTGACCCGGTCGGAGACTGGAAGCAGGCTGTGGATTTTCATTTTTCTTAATATCTACGAATCTATTACAGCAATCAAACAGAAATTGTGTATGTTGATAGTGGCAATTAACATAAGTAGGATATATGAAAATAGGCTGTATAGTTCTTCACGGAACTACTTGTTTTTATTACCGTATAACTGATGAAGGTTACGAGAAAGCGAAACTGGTATCACATTGTAATTAGTTGCAATATGTTATTGACTGTGAGGTGATCATCATTTATTTAACTATTCAAAGGTACACATTTTATATGATATGTGAATTCGGACAAATCACATGGAATATGATGAATTTCATATTAATACAACTTTAATTATGATGTGAGTAATAAAGTGTTACTAGCGGACCCGTTCGAGAAATCTCCCCGATAGGTTTATAATAAGAGACTTGGAGAAAGGTTGTTATGTTTTCATTTGAACCAAATGCTTATAGAACACTTTAAGTTTCAGGCGTCCCTACGGCCAAAATGCGAACTGAACAGCAATGATGTCGCGTATTTTCCTACGGCAACAGTACTTGCAAATCGCACAATTATAAAAATTGATATTTTATGAAATTAGAATGCAATTCGTCACTGCTAATGCCATTTGTGTGCTGAGTCCATTGATGACAGCTTAGCCGTAACACTCACCGGTTATTCGATATTTATGAAATTATACGATTGAGTACTCATTCCTTTAAATTATTGTTTCTGAAATCCATGAAAAATGATAAACGAAATACCTCAGAATGTTAAAATGACATGAAACAGGCGTCACAGCGGCCAAAATGTGAAGTGCACAGCAATTATGGAGCGTATCTTCCTGCAGCAACTGTACCTGCAAATCGCACACTTCGTACAGTTTTTTTAAATTCATTTTTTAAAGAAATTATGGATATTTATTTATAAAATTAGAGTGCAATTGGTCACTACCCTCTTTCATTTGAATGCTCATTTGTCACGATCGCCGCGGGAGGGATCTATACTACTGAAATAATATAAATGACAAGAGTTTAGTGCTTTTCAGTCGGTCAACACGAATGTACCCAAAAGAGATGGGTTATTCCCTAATCCTGAAATAAATTACATGAGATTAATAAAACACTAGGATGACCAGTTTCGATCGTCAAGCGATCATCATCAGATCCATTACACTTAGGCTACAAAATCTATGTTTGAAATACAGGTGAAAATATTTACAATATGTACAATTATTTAGTTGCAGTATTGGTACTGCAACTGTCAGTGTATGCTAAATGCAGTATATATGTTAGGTGAAATGCTAAATGGTGATAGCTATCCGGAGATTGTACTTTAGAGAGATTATATGGTTGTAAACTATGTTTAAACTATAAAATTTTTGGCTAACTACTTATCTGATTGTCTTCCGTATTACAGCTACTCGCAGTTTTCGTGCTCACTGGAACTCGCTGTGCGGTCGACTGCGGTGGTTATCTTAACGACTGGTTTTTCCCCTGCCTCCTCCCCCCTGTCCCTACGTGCTGTGGGGAGTGATAGCGATGTGTTTATGTGAGGTGTTGCCAACCTAGATAAGATGTATGTTATTGAATGAGGTGGGTCCACAACTATTAAAGACCGTGGATTGGCCCTCGCCACGCGTGGAGCATAACCCATTCGAACTAAGCGTTGACGGTCTTATGAGGACGTCCCGGCATCTTTAATACTGCCGCGAATATGGGCCTTGGTTTATTGCAGAAGCAAAGTACATCGTACACCTGATCCAGATAACATTTACCTATTAAAAAACCCCTAATTTCCCCCCTTTTTTATCTAGCTTGGCTGTGTCGCTAAATTGTGTTTTGTTTCCGACAGGGTGTGTTTTTTTTAGTAGCGTGAAGAGGGGTGTGCTCTCCATGAACGTGTGTTCATTTAGATTGTTGGGATTGTTTCGTTTGGCTAGGTGTATCTTGATTGCTTCCTTTATGTCAAGAGCTCTGCCTTTCGATTCGTGATGGATTATTTTAAGGTCCGACTCTATGTTGGTAAAGCTGTGCCCTGCGTCACACATATGTTCGCACACGGCTGAATGTGTTCCGTATCTTATCGCATTCCTATGTTCATTATAACGTGTGTCTACTCGCCTTCCACTCTGCCCGATGTAATTAGCTTGACAATCGGTGTCTTGGCACGTTATAGAATATACCCCTGACCTTGAATACGGGTCACGCTTATTTAGATTACTATTTAGGAGGTGCCTAGCGGTTGTGTTTTTCGTCGTGAAAGCTATCTTTATGCCTTGTTTTTTGAATAGGTTAGTGATTTTATATGTATTCGCATTCACATAGTTGAAACGCGCAAATTTTTTCTCATTACTGTCCGGTTTGGAATCGTTTTATCTTTATTTTTATGTTTGGCTATAATTTGATTTATTTTGCTTGGTGAGAAGTTGTTTTCCTTTGCTATTTGCATAATAGTTCTTATTTCCTTATTATAGTTGTCTTTTGACATGGGTATGTTTAAAGCTCTGTGCACCATTGAATTGAAACCCGCTAGTTTGTGCGTACTGGGGTGATTAGACTGATTGTCGATTGCATGCGAGGTTTGTGTTGCTTTCCGGAATATGGAATATGAAAGGTCGTTGTCTTTACGTTCAATAGTTATATCGAGATAATTTATTTTCCGGTCTATTTCGGATTCCTTAGTGAATTTTATAGAGTGGTGAAGGCTATTAATGGATTGGAGAATTGTTTCTTCGCTTGTTAGTTCAGTATCGTAGATGCAAATTACATCATCTACGTATCTTTTCCATATTACTATTCCCTTTGTTGAAGTCTTTTCTAAGAACGAAATTTCTAGTGCATTGATGAAGATGTCAGCGATTAACCCACTTAGTGGCGATCCCATTGCTAGGCCTTTTCTCTGTGTGTATATTTTATTGTCGAATTGAAACACGTTTCAATATTTCAACGTATTTCAAACATAGATTTTGTAGCCTAAGTGTAATGGATCTGATGATGATCGCTTGACGATCGAAACTGGTCATCCTAGTGTTTTATTAATCTCATGTAATTTATTTCAGGATTAGGGCATAACCCATCTCTTTTGGGTACATTCGTGTTGACCGACTGAAAAGCACTAAACTCTTGTTTACTAAGGCAACACTGAAAATATGGCTTCAAACACCACAATGTTCACGGCTAGTCAGGCAAATCGTGAAGCCAAGAAATTCAAATCACTCAGGCTTAAACTCATGAATTTAGACAAGTCAATCTGGTTCAACAAAAAATGTATAGAACTAAACCTCACCCCTAAATACGTACCAATTAAAACCGTACCGAACACACCAGCCACGATCATTTCAACCAAACAAGCCAAAGCGCTTTGGATAAAAAACGAATTAAGTTTTGCATACATAAGAAAGCAAAAAATTAACAAACAATTATACGACATTCAATTGCAACTAAGTAATTTCTGGCACGCGGCCCAATGGGACAGCTTCACCGAGCACCTACATGACATCAAAATCAGAGCAACGAGGAAGCATGAAACGCTAGAAAATAAATTAAGAAAACTAGGAGAAACACAGAACCATCAATCTAACGAACAACACACGAATAACAATGAATTCAATTTCCACAGCAGAGTAAACAACAGAACGAACGTAACCTTTTCTCAAGGTGAAATGAATATGCTAGACAAAGGTTTGAAATACAACTGCACAGACGCACACACGAACCACAATATAAAACAGTTAATCACAGATATTGAGATAGCCAGTCACAAGCTCCCAGCAGAAGACAGGGAATTAACCAAAAATCTCGCCACCAACGAAGCCAAAAAAATCCTCAAACGAGAGGGCGATAGCAATAACATTCAAAACAACAAACAGCTCAAAGAAATAAAGTCGTTGAAACAAAAAATAAAAGAACATGACTTAATCATCACAAAAGCAGATAAGGGAAACACTACAGTAATTTTGAACAAAACAGAATACATTGAAAAAACAGTCGAATTCCTAAACAACAACGAAATCAAGGAATTAACAAAAGACCCCACCAACAAATTCCAAAAACAAATAAAAAGTGCGCTAAAAGAAACAGAATACATACTGACCAAAGCCGAAAAATCAAAACTAATAAACATGAACCCGAAAATACCATCATTGAGGGGACAACCAAAAATACACAAAAAGGAATGCCCAATGAGACCAATAGTCAATTGTAGGAATGCCCCTAATTACAAAATCAGCAAAGAGTTACTAAAAATCTTAAAATGCCGTCTTTCCAACGACAAAAACAACTCTGTAAAGAACACAACAGAACTAGTAACAGCATTGAACACCCTACAAATGAAACCTAGCTTCAGGCTAGTATCCTTCGACGTAACTAACATGTACACCAATATTCCGATTATTGAAGCAATCAACGCTATCGAAAACAACTTAAAATCCAACAATTCGGTAAAAGAAATTGAAGAGATTGTGAGATTACTGAGGGTCGTTCTCACCCAAAACGTGTTTCAATTCGACAATAAAATATACACACAGAGAGAAGGCCTAGCAATGGGATCGCCACTAAGTGGGTTAATCGCTGACATCTTCATCAATGCACTAGAAAATTCGTTCTTAGAAAAGACTTCAACAAAGGGAATAGTAATATGGAAAAGATACGTAGATGATGTAATTTGCATCTACGACACTGAACTAACAAGCGAAGAAACAATTCTCCAATCCATTAATAGCCTTCACCACTCTATCAAATTCACTAAGGAATCCGAAATAGACCGGAAAATAAATTATCTCGATATAACTATTGAACGTAAAGACAACGACCTTTCATATTCCATATGCCGGAAAGCAACACAAACCTCGCATGCAATCGACAATCAGTCTAAACACCCCAGTACGCACAAACTAGCGGGTTTCAATTCAATGGTGCACAGAGCTTTAAACATACCCATGTCAAAAGACAACTATAATAAGGAAATAAGAACTATTATGCAAATAGCAAAGGAAAACAACTTCTCGCCAAGCAAAATAAATCAAATTATAGTCAAAACATAAAAATAAAGATAAAACGATTCCCAAACCGGACAGTAATGAGAAAAAATTTGCGCGTTTCAACTATGTGAATGCGAATACACATAAAATCACTAACCTATTCAAAAAACAAGGTGTAAAGATAGCTTTCACGACGAAAAACACAACCGCTAGGCACCTCCTAAATAGTAATCTAAAAAAACGTGACCCGTATTCAAGGTCAGGGGTATATTCTATAACGTGCCAAGACACCGATTGTCAAGCTAATTACATCGGGCAGAGTGGAAGGCGAGTAGACACACGTTATAATGAACACAGGAATGCGATAAGATACGGAACACATTCAGCCGTGTGCGAACATATGTGTGACGCAGGGCACAGCTTTACCAACATAGAGTCGGACCTTAAAATAATCCATCACGAATCGAAAGGCAGAGCTCTTGACATAAAGGAAGCAATCGAGATACACCTAGCCAAACGAAACAATCCCAACAATCTAAATGAACACACGTTCATGGAGAGCTCACCCCTCTTCACGCTACTAAAAAAACACACCCTGTCGGAAACAAAACACAATTTAGCGACACAGCCAAGCTAGATAAAAAAAGGGGGGAAATTAGGGGGTTTTTAATAGGTAAATGTTATCTGGATCAGGTGTACGATGTACTTTGCTTCTGCAATAAACCAAGGCCCATATTCGCGGCAGTATTAAAGATGCCGGGACGTCCTCATAAGACCGTCAACGCTTAGTTCGAATGGGTTATGCTCCACGCGTTGCGAGGGCCAATCCACGGTCTTTAATAGTTGTGGACCCACCTCATTCAATAACATACATCTTATCTAGGTTGGCAACACCTCACATAAACACATCGCTATCACTCCCCACAGCACGTAGGGACAGGGGGGAGGAGGCAGGGGAAAAACCAGTCGTTAAGATAACCACCGCAGTCGACCGCACAGCGAGTTCCAGTGAGCACGAAAACTGCGAGTAGCTGTAATACAGAAGACAATCAGATAAGTAGTTAGCCAAAAATTTTATAGTTTAACCATAGTTTACAACCATATAATCTCTCTAAAGTACAATCTCCGGATAGCTATCACCATTTAGCATTTCACGTAACATATATACTGCATTTAGCATACACTGACAGTTGCAGTACCAATACTGCAACTAAATAATTGTACATATTGTAAATATTTTCACCTGTATTTCAAACATAGATTATGTAGCCTAAGTGTAATGGATCTGATGATGATCGCTTGACGATCGAAACTGGTCATCCTAGTGTTTTATTAATCTCATGTAATTTATTTCAGGATTAGGGCATAACCCATCTCTTTTGGGTACATTCGTGTTGACCGACTGAAAAGCACTAAACTCTTGTTTACTAAGGCAACACTGAAAATATGGCTTCAAACACCACAATAATATAAATGATTAATTTCATATCAATACAACTTTTACTATGATGTGAGTAATAAAGTGTTATATTGCGAGCTGGCATGCCGCGATAATTCCTTAAGAGGGAGATTGCGCTAGTCTTACCTATTTTACTAGATCAACTTTCATAGTGTACATTTATTCCAAACAGTAAAAGCGAATGGTTAATGGGTTAAATCGTACGGTAACGTATTATCGTGTCGCTTGCGTGTAGTAATCTCCGTGTGTTCTGATATCCACACGTTGATTTCTTTGCATGTTTCAATCAGCCAATCCGGTGTCATCTATTTGGCCGATATTTTAGGCAATTCCACGGGAGGTCTTAATTGAGTTATATCTCTATGGCGTCGGATCCATTATTTCAGGTTTATCACCGTGGTTTATGCCGATTGTGTACGCACTTACTCTGCGTGTGCTGGGACAGCACTTCAATACTTGGGACACTTTCTTCTCTTCTTCCGAATCTGTTAAGATGATGATGATAATTGATGTTTTGAGGGACCTAACATCTAGGTTATCGACCCCTAATGGTTTGGGTGATAGTGATAGGTGAGATGAGAATGAAAACTATAACTAATAGTGCACAAACTTAAAGTTATTAGTGGTAACAATCTCCGACACCCTGAATTGGAACATTTAAAGTGAAGAGGCAAGATGTAAGGCCACCAAAGTTCTGGGTTTCTTGTACAGAAACATGAGAGGTTGTAAGTCTAGAGCTTTAAGGACGGCCTACCTATCCATGGTCCGTCCGATATTAACGTACGGCTTACCTGCTTGGCATCCCACTACATGAACAAGCTGCAGCGTGTACAGCGCCGCGCAGAGAGGCTAATAGCTCGTTATTTCCACATCCCCTTTGTCACAATTTCCACCTATAAAGGCAACAGCCAAACAAACTGATCTGATTTTTCTCAACAAATCCTTCACAGGTTCCATTAATATCGACCCCATTTGCCGACTGTCATTGTCATATCGCTCAGTTCGAAGAGGACGAGGTGTAACTCTCGTGCCGCCCTTCGCTCGTAGCAATGCTTAACTGACAGGTTTGTACGCGCTGCCAGGGGATGTGTTGCTGTTTTTATTATTCTTGACATTGATCGACACAAAATCATATTATATTTACACACTCTAATAATACATAACAATTACAAAGATTCTCTTTTATTTCATCACAGCCTACTTGATATTGTGTTCTCGCACTGCCTTATTGATGCTCTGCTACATCACTCTCCTACCAGTAACTAAGTTACGTTAACAGGGCTGAACAATTATAGCAACTATACGACAACAACAATTAATCTAACTTAACCTAAGAAGTTATTAATTGAATTCTGTCCCGATATCTGGTAGGAAATGTTATCGCCCTACCACTACGTGTAGTCTTGACTCGTTCACTGTCCTGATTGGCATGGTACTGTTCGGAAACAGGGGACTTCGTGTGAGATAGATTAGGATTCCTCACTGTATCTCGTTCTGTCTCTTCATCCACTAGTATATACGCAGGTTTGAGTCTATCAATGGACACATTAATATCTTTGCCCTTGATACTGATGGTGAAATACTTGTCCTGCATCTTCACCACTAGGAACGGTCCTTCATAACGTGCACGAGGGATTTTTTAACTCTGTCTGTCCTCAAGAACTCATGTGAACTACTAGATATGTCTTTATGAATAAATGTAGATCTGGATGTCACAATCCTAGGTTTAGCAGGCTTAAGTTGATTTATGTGATCCCGGAGTTGGGTTACAAAGGTATCTGGATTGCACTGTAACTGCATTGAGTGTTCGAAAAACACTCCAGGAAATCTGATGGTGGTTCCATACATCATTTCCGGAAGTGAGTATCTGGAGTCTTCTCGAATGGCTGCTCGTAGACCAAGTAGAATTGTTGGTAGGCTCTGAGTCCATCTGGGGTTCTTGTGTGCTCTGGTTGCTGCTTTGAGGTTACGATGTAGGCGTTCTATTTTTCCATTTGCCTGGGGTGGTAAGGAGTAGTATGTTGCACTTTCGCTCCACAGATCATTGCTAAGTTCCTAAATAATTCCGATTCGAATTGTTTCCCTTGGTCCGTATCAATTATTTCTGGAACTCCAAATCTACTTATCCAAGTATTGTAGAAAGAACTTGCTACTGACTGGGCGGTGATATTGACCATTGGAATGACTTCCATCCAATTGCTGAATCGATCAATGCAAGTAAGGCAGTAATTGTTGCCTTCTGATGGTGGCAAAGGTCCAATTATATCCACATGAACGACTTTGAATCTATCATCTGGTTGCTCGAAGTTTCCAACTGGAGACCTAGTGTGCCTTGTCACTTTATTTTGTTGACAACTAATGCAAGATTGAGCCCATTTACGCACATCATTTCTTATTCCTGGCCATATAAACTTGGCAACAATGTTTTTAACGGTTGCTTTCACGCCAGGATGTGCCATATCATGAATCTGTTTGAAAATTTTGGTGCAAAATAACTTTGGAACGAAAGGGCGAATGTTACTAGTAGAGACATCACACCACAACATGTACTGGGAACCTAACTGACACGGTTTGAATTTTAGTGATGTATCATCTTGTAACTGCTCCAGTTCTTCATCATTTTCTTGATGTTCTGCTATGATTTCATAATCAATCACTGAAATTTCATTGTCTTGACAGAGTATCGGCTACCATATTATCTCTGCCACTGACATGACGTATGTCAGTCGTGAACTGCGAGATGTACTGCAGGTGCCGTAATTACCCAGGGGATGCCTTCTCATTCTTTTGTTGGAATGCGTAGGTGATTGGTTTATGGTCCGTAAAAACGGTAAATTCTCTGCCTTCAATGAGGTGTCTGAATTGTTTCACTGCCAGGTATATTGCAAGCAATTCTTTATTATATGCACTGTAATTCTTCTACGCACTGCTGATCTCAATGGAGTAGAAAGCTATGGGTCTACAACAAGCGTCTTCATACTGCTGTAATGCTGCTCCAACAGCCTGATCAGAAGCATCTGTGAAAAGGGCTATAGGCAGATCTGTAACTGGAAACGTCAGAAGTGTAGCATTAATCAGGTCTTCTTTACATTTTTCAAACTGCTTCTTGGCTTCGTCGGTCCAGCCAATGTTTCTGCTGTCGTTCTTCTTAGCTCCTTTCAAGTATTCGTGTAGAATAGCTTGAGTTTCTGCTGCATTTGGCAGATAGCGACGATAAAACTTGATCAAACCGAGGAATGTGCGCAAGTCTCTCACGGTATCAGGTAATTCATAATCCCTGATTGCTTGTACCTTCTCAGGAAGTGGTCTCGAACCACTTGGTGTGATCAGGTACCCAAGAAATTCAAGTTCTTTTGCAGCTATTACAGATTTAGTCATATTGATACGGAGGCCGTACTTCGACAACCGTTCAAAAATTAGCTGTAGGTGATACTTGTGATGCGACTGATTTCGAGGCAATCAATATATCATCCAAGTAGGGGAATGCAAAATATAACCCATTCAACACACCATGGATGAAACTCATGAATGTCGACGGTGCATTTCTAAGTCCAAAACTCGTTACATTAAATTCAAAAAGTCCAAATGGTTTTATAGTGGCAGTTTTGTGCCTGTCTTCTTCTGCTATTGGAATCTGAAAATACGCTTTGAATAAATCAATTTTGGAAAAAATCGTGGTTCCGTCCAAGATGTGATGAAAATCTTTAAGTCTCGGAATAAGATACCTGTCTGGAACAGTTCGTTCATTCAGTCTCCTATAGTCTCCACATGGACGAAGGGATCCATCCTTCTTATTTACCAAGTGAAGAGGACTAGCCCACTCTGACTGTGATGGCCTGATAATTCCATGGTCCAGCATAAATTGAAATTCTTGTTTAGCTTGCTGTAACCGATGGGGTGCTAATGGTCTTGCTCTAGAATAAACTGGAGGTCCTTGGGTATTGATGTAATGTTTAACATTATGTGAAATCGTTTCTGGTGCCAAGTTTGGCGATGTTATTTCAGGATAGGAGCTGAACAAGTCGGCAAATTGCATGGTACTTTTGTTCACGGCACTCATAATTTCCTCTTCCGAAATGAACATAACCTCACCCTTGCTTTTAAGTTTGGTTACGCCATCTGTTAATTGTTTGTTACGAATATCGACACGTAAATGAAATTCGTTCAGGAAATCTGCTCCTAATTTCCATTATTGACATTAGGAATTACAAATTGTCACTGAAATTGTCTGCGTAAACCTAAATCCAATGTTAGGGTTCTGATAACATATGTTGGAATTACAGTTCCATTAGCAGCATCAAGTTTAAACGAATCATCGATTCGATCACAGTTCCTTGGTGGGATTATTGATACGTCTGCCCCACTGTCAACGAGAAACCGCAGGCCTGTTTAATTATCTGTTAAGAATAACCGGTGTTTGCAGCTTCTATCCTAATTCTCGGCAGATGAACTAGCCGTTAATTCTACTGACTGTTGGAATTTTACGACGACTTCCATGAGCAAGGCTGTTTACATTTCTCTGGAATGCACTGTTGACCAAATCGGAAATGGTAATAGAAGTACTTGCCCTTTGTGCCGTATCTTCTACTTCGGCTGCGGTTGCGACTAAAGCTTCGTCGGCGAGGACTACGATTCCGACTGCGGTGTTGTCCTATAGACAGGGTAGCGATTTGTTGTTCCAGGTGAGCAATCTTAGTAACAAGCTCATTAATACTAGTACGGTACCTTTTTGGTCTTGTGTATCAACCTTGAATACGTCATTGCGGGGGTTCATCTCCAACATCTTATCAGCCATCACTGCGACACGCTCCAGGCACTCTTCGCTCACGACTAGGATACGTTTTATCGAATCTGGAAGCTTGTCTAACCAAAGGGTTCTAATAACCTTATCAGATACATCCTTTCCAGCTATCGACTGCATTTTTCTAAGAAGCTGACTAGGTTTGTAATCTCCTAACTCGACACCAGTAAGCAATCTTTTGATTTTCACATCTTCACTCACTGTAAAAATATCCAGGAGTCGTGATTTGGCAACTGTATATTTAGCAGTTCCTGGTCCTATTATTATGTTCCAAATATTCTCGATATATTTTGGTTCGAGTTGGGCTATTATGTAATGAAATTTTGTCACTTCGGTTGTGATTCTATTAATATTAAACTGGGCTTATACTTGGAAAAACCAAATCTCGGGCTTTTCTGGCCAAAACGGAGGAATCTTTACGCTAACCTTGTTAGCTTCGCATCCTAAGACTGGGATATCGTTATTTTCCGGGGTTAACATTTCAATTCCAATTTACAACACAGTCTACTCACGTAACAATGTAGGCTACTGTTGTTTAATTGACGACTTATTTATGTTTATTATCTCGTCAGGGTCACCAATTTTGCTGTTTTTAACCTATTTAAAATTTTGAAGAAAAAAAATAGGCTTATGAGATCACCTTTTGTCCGTGTGTGTGTGCGTGTGTGTGTGTGTGATTCGTGTGTGTGTGTCCCCCTAATAAAATCTAAATGGCTGGAGCAATTTCAATAAAACTCGGTAAGTGCATAGCACTATTCCGGGCGACCCCGACCGTGCCCTTCAAATTTTGTTACGACTCACCAATCCAACAAGGCGGCTGTGCGAAATATTTCACCAGCATTCAATATCTCCGAAACTATTACCAATATTTCCCTCATATTTTGTATGGTGATAAAGGGAACTGCTATAAGTTCACTTATGCGACCTTTGATAACCTGGTAACTACAAATCCAACATGGCGGCCAAGCGAATTTGCGACTTTCTCGTGATTTAACCAACCAAACGCAATGACACTTGGTACAGTATATGTTTATATACATTGTAATGCACCGACATCTAACTTCGTTCAATTGTTTACATAATCACAAGATGGCGGATGAGCGAATTATTTCACCGGCATTCTATATCTCTGAAACCATTAGCGGTATCTCCCTGAAATTTTGTACGGAGATAAAGGGCACTACTGGAGGTCCATCTTTAAGACTTTCAAAAACCGGTTAACTACAAAACGAACATGGCAGCCAAGCGAATTTGAAAATTTTAAATAGACCTTTCTCGCGATTTAATGTTCCTAACGCACTGAAATCTGGTACAGGAAATATTTACACACATTGTAATGCACTGGTATCTAATTTAGTTCAATTGTTATAACCTCAAGATGGCGGCTGTTCGAATTTTAAAATTAAGTTTTTATTTCTTGTGATGTAGTCATGCGATCGAAGTGAAAGTTTGAATAATGAACCTACGCAATAATATTTTCCTTTAATGGTACATGACTCTATGGCCTATACATTTAACAATCCAACATGGCGACCATCCGAAATATTTAGACGGCTCTCAATATCTACGAATCTATTATAGCAATCAAACAGAATTTTTTAATGTTCATAGGGGCTATGAACTTAAGTTCACTATTAGGACTTTAAATAATCTGGTGATCACAAATCCAACATGGTGGCGACGCGAAGTATAAATATTCACATGGACGTTTCTCTCAATTTAACCATCCGAGTGCAGTGAAACTTGGTACAGTAAATCCTTATACGAATGGTAATCCACTAGCATCCAATTTATTTCAATTGTTTCCATAACCTCAAGATGGCAGCTGTGCGAAATTTTAAAATCTCCTTGCTACTTCTTGTGTCCTAATTATGCGATTGAAGTTTGAATACTGCTCGTACACAATAATCTGCATGTAACAGTACATAACTCTAGGACCTACATACATAAAATCCAACATGGCGACCATCCGAAATATTTAGTCGGTTCTCAATATCTACGAATCTATTACAGCAAACACACTGAAATTGGGTATGTTGATAGTGGCAATTAACATAAGTAGGATATATGAAAATAGGCTGTATAGTTCTTCACGGAACTACTTGTTATTATTCTTGACATTGATCAACACACACAAAAATATTATATTTACACACTCTAATAATACATAACAATTACAAAGATTCTCTTTTATTTCATCACTGCCTACTTGATGTTCTGTTCTCGCACTGCCTTCTTGATACTGTTCTAGCACTGCCTTCTTGATGCTCTGCTACAGATGCCAAGATCTTGCCTCTTCGGAAATTCAGGCCGCACATAAAGGGTACATTGTGTAAATAAACTTGAGTGAGTGATTGATTGTCTCGCCGAATTAATGAATGAATGTAGTGATTGAGGTGATGAAAGTTCGTGCGTGAGAGTGTGAGTGAACTATGTGAATATTCTAAATATGTAAATAATGCGAATATATTTGTAAAACATGTAAATAGGTAGATGTAAGTTGTGCCATTGAAACATGTAATATGTATGTGGAGCGCCCTTTTTCGCTAGACCTTCTGTTTGATTAATGGTAAACAAATAATTATACTACTAACTACGAACTTACATACTAGAAGAAGAAATGGTAAACAAATAAATGAGAAAGCAAATCAAGAATAGGAAGAAAAGAAATGCCCTCAACCCTCGAAGAATGAGGATTGAGGGACTTGGAAGGAAGGAGAGCCATGAAAGACAGATAGGAAAGGGAAAGAGGAGAAGGCCCGCTCCATGGTCAGAGAAAAAATGGGACAAAACGGACCCAGCTCAGGTATCCCTTGCTGTCGCCAACTCATAAGCCGTGAGCACTTGAGGGAGTAGCACTATCGAGGGTGCACCAGAAGTGGTGGGGCTACATAAACCCTGCCTCCTTGAAGGCTTTGTGCAGAAGGCAGGAGATAACATGAAAAGAAAAAGAAGGCGGGCCCCTCGAAGAATGAGGGTATCAGGAAAGATGAGACAAGGGCCAATTAAGGCGGGAAAAACAAAGATTCCCTAGGCCTCGTATACCCTAATACCGTCGGGGTCGGAAGAGGACAAGAGTTGACCAAGAGAGGTCGACAGGAAAAAAGGTGGAGAGGCTCAGCACAAGTAAATGGAAGCGATGCCGGACTCATGTGGGGTCCCGTGGTCGCCAACCCACGTCCCACTATATGTGAGCCCCTGGAGGGAATCTGTTGAGACACCTTGATAATAATCTTTATCTATAATTACTGGACTTAAATCAAATCCTGATAACTCACCAAAAAGCTTCTTATTCAACAACAAAAAGAGGGAGATTACTGTAGCTGACCCTTGGTTGATGACGAAGAAACTTATACATCGTGGTTAGCAAATTACAGATATATAAATATTCAGGTAGGTCTAAGTTATCAATGCATATTTCTTCGGAACGTAGCCTTGTCTTGCGATATCTTTTGTGTTCTTAGCTGAGTAAAAATAATAATTTACACGAACTGTGACAAGCCCGATGACATGATCTTAGCTATAGGACGGGCATTTACCGCCACCATGTTTTTTCTACATTAAGGGCTGAGGATTGTAGTTGGTGTTGGTTCGCATTTCAAACCAACAGCCGGTGGAAGTCTCAAAGGAATTCGCCTATATACTGCACTCTGTGTACAGCAATTATAGATTGATGCATGTTGGACCCATTCGTAGTCTATTATCGAATATACACTAGATGCTGAACATTGAACAGTGCTATTAAACGGTAGTGTTATATCATCACTTATCGATTAGGCAGTTAAAGCTTACGATAAATCAATTCAATTGGTTCTTACGCCCGAGGAAAGAGAAGCAGGTAAAAACAAACTATTTTCCACCTTATATTGAACTGCCACTATCGATTTAACACTATAATTGCTTGCATGTTTTCTCCCCGAAGAGCGTTAGTCGTGATCGATACTTCATTGTGCGAGGTTGTTTTGTTCCTCATTCACCGTGGTGAAACAGAGATATTTAAAGAAAATTAATTCTTAGAGAAAGGGTGGCTTTAAAGCTATTCTTAATGAGACAGTGTCTCAAAGTTACTGCCTCTTCCATACCCCCTTCCTTTTCAAAATATTCGGAACATGTCGTGCCCTCGGTATGTCTCCGGAAAATACGCAATGTTGACCTTTTGTACACTGCCGTGTTCAACCTTCGAGACTGACCTTGACTTCCGGGGTTAGGTCTCGCTTCTTTCTCCGGGATGACATGAATTTGTCATTTATTTGACTAACATCTGGTCTACTTGCGTAGCGCGTGGCAATTGTTAGGCAAACCTAATCAAGAGAGAGCAGTAGCATTATTGAGTTCATAGTTTCCTATAACGAAACTCAAGACTTTTTTTTTTCTGAAACTCATAAATAAATAAAGTGGAATTTTCTGATACTGACAAGGAAACGTAAATGATAATTTATTTTACTGGTGTATGTCCTAAATCTTGAAAGTGTATTACGCCGTGCCAACCTAAAACCACAGGAACCTTATGGTGTTCACATATAGGATCTAGTGATTTTCGTGCCGTCTGGATGGTGTCGTTTGGTGGGGAGAAAAAGCATCAAAAGGAATTAGAGAACGATGGAAGTGTTGGGAATTAAGCTCTCTTCTAGATCGGACTTTGGACATTGGTATAAATGTCATAATGTGTGTGACATATATAGTCGTAGTTCATTGCCAATAAACAGAAGATGGAGTTAATGTGATAGCATCCATGACGAGTATTGTTATTAAAACGAATCCCCCACATATTGGAACCGAAAACTCACTTACGAATCGCGTATCAATACGAAACGAGACGAAAGGATTTCCAATTTATTATTGACATACGAAGTGAAAGGGTTAGTGAAATGCACATTACTGCAAGTGACATACGGCACTTCACAACTACGCACGAGGACAGACGTCGTAATTATCCATTCTATACGGTTGTATTTGCATATCGCAGCATATTACGAGGTAAACTTACGGCATTATTTTTATTAACTGTGCAATAATTGTGGTGAATTTGTGCTTGATAACCTCATTGTTTACGACTTCGATCATAAATCCAATAGATGGCTGATGACGTCACATTGTTGTTAGCATCATCTCGAACAGCTGACTGTAGTAAACTGTGGTAGTTTGGAACAATGAAATACTACACGTGATGATAGAATTGGGCTTTTTAAAGCGAGTTTTATTCATTACTAAGCCAGAATGGTGGATTACTATGTCGCGTATGGATGTAAGGGGACGTTTGAAAGTGATCGGGCATTTCTCTCCATAGGTAAGTTAATTCATTGTATGATAACCCTATTCTTGACTTAACTACTTGCATTTCTTTAGCCTACGTTTCCTCTTAACTCCGTAACACGAAAGAAAAATAATTAACATGTACCGGTAAGTTAAATGTTGGCATTTATTATAAATTATTATAATTTACCCTATCACTTACTCCACTGAACAGGCCTGTATTTATGCTCGAAGGTATCAAGTATTTACATGTCCATAGGCTAGACGTTTTTCTTGGTGTTTTGTTGAGACTGCTAGTAAATGCATCTCTGAACATAAAAATGCTTTATGTCCCTATGCTGGATTAAATGTAGTGTGGACTACGCAATGAAGTCGTCAATCATGTTCAGTGTCAAATTGCAGGTTATACCACAGATGTGACGGTGTAGTCTTCGCTATTAAATACGCTGAGGTAATATTTGTCGTCTTATTAAACGTATGAACAGTGCGTTTGTTTGGTGAAATTTTGAGATTCTTCTAGGATACATTGCATCCCTTAATTAGTCTATTTAATTCTTCGTAGAAGGTTTTTATGATTCATGGAAAATGGAATTTAAAACGAAACAGTTCATTGGTTATAATGTTTTCATTTGTAGCAATTGTAATGTATAGTTGTTAAAAAGCAACGCTTACTAAATCAATAGTCTTCCTTAATTCCATTTGCCCATGTTGTTTTGTTCACTTTCATAAAATACTGAAGTGGGACATTACGCTGAATGAGAGCTCATCGTACGATAAAATATTCTTAAGTACTGAAATTTGCCAAAATATATTTTCTAATGATGAAAAATAAATTAGGAAATATTGTAGTAATAGATTGAACTTATTTGGAGCCCTCGGGCGTTCAATCAAAAATGACCAGCTACACAAAATTAATTCTGTTCAAAAATCAGTAGATTGCGGGTTCAAACCCAGCTGAAGTCGTCGGATTTATTAAGAGCGTTAATAATCCCTCAGAATGCCTTCCTTCGGAGGGGAAGTGAAGTCGGCGGGTCGATGTCATAGATTCATGGCACGTAAAAGAACCTTCCACTAACTGCAATTTTGTGAAGCTAAATTTCTAGGTTATATTTGATTAGCGCACCATTGAGTTCCAATGTTCTCCGCCAGGTGCTGGTTGCGGTGGCATCTAGTAGCCACGTTCACAGCTAGGTTTCGTTGATGGTAGCATTTGGTAGGAAAAGTAGGAACTACTTGAAATTGATCGTCTGCAGTCCCTACCTGAATTGCAGATAAGACACGCTAATACAGCCATCACAATTAACACCGGTTAACAGACAGATTCTACTCACACCCAAAGTACACGGGGCTGCATGACTGCGCTGTCGCATTCCCTAAACTGAGGAACCAACCAACCAAAAATCAGTAGGCCTAATTCAGATTTGGATTTGTTATTAATTACTTACAAGAGGGGATCCTGGACATATGAGTATTACGGTACACGACAGCCACTTTTAACACCAAATATGTTACATCCTTACCTTTGCTACCTTCCGGTACGTTAAGAAACATGCGATGCTTTTCCCAATGTCTTATGAATTACAAAAATGTGTGTTTAAATCCTCATTAAAAATAATTTTCCCACCTGCTCCTATCTCCTTCCATTACGAGTTCCTCTGTTTACACTACAATTAGCTGATCAAGATGTTGCTCTCACGTCACAGTACAGGCGCAGTGTGGCAATGCGCACTCTATTGTATTATACTCGAAGGTTTACGAGTAACAATTTTCAATACCATTAACACGGTCAAGGGGAGCGTGATGGTGGAGTGGCCTAGCTGCTCGTCTTTCACCCGGGCGGTCGTGGTTCGAATCCCGATGACAGCGGGGTGGAATTTTCAACTGAAAAATATCGTGGTGTCAGGAAGGGCATCCGGCCTTAAATCCCCGGCCAAAACCAAAATGAGCCTGGTTGGCTCCGGCGACCCTAATTAATTCGCCACCTGCGAATAAGCGCATGAGAGGTGCTGCCATCTACCGGCGACTACTGAAACCATCTGCACTCGTTTTCCATTACAGGTCTTCTTTGACTCTCCCCATTTCCAAAACCCAACAAATCAAGTCATACATCACTTTCAGCTATTCGCCTATTTTCACTCACACTGACAACGAATAACAACTAAAGAACCTTAAACGAAAACGTGCCACTCAGCGCACTAATTCTACAAATTTCGCAACATTTTTTAAAGACAGTAATACCACTACAGTCCCTGCTGATATCAAGCATATCCGCAATCGACTTCAGAATACTATAACATTGTTGCTCACCTCAGATGATTATATCCATGAAATGTTACAAGATGAAGAATAACGAACGAAGATGGCGCACAGACTTGTGCAGGATTCTTGGACAGCTTAAAGCGCGCCATTCGAAAGGCCATTAGCCTCCTTTCAAAGAAGAAAGACGAACATATTGCACCTGTCGAAAGAGTTACGCGTTCTAGGTTGGAACTTCTAGCTGCACTCCTAGGAACGAGATTGCTATATTACTTTAGGTATGCAACACGCTCAAACATCACAAGGGCGACGGTATGGACTGACGCAACCGTTACCTTGGGCTGGATCAGAAGTAATCCTAATAGATGGAAGACATTTGTTTCGAATCGAGTGACTGAAATACAATCGTATACATCTTCTGCGCAATGGAGACACTATCCTGGAAAAGACAACCCTGCAGATATCTTGTCACGAGGTCTCATGGGAGATCAAGTTCAAACATTCGAAGTTTACATTAATCGCCAATCAGTACTTAAACAAAGATATCTATTATATAATGTACATGTTTCGAACTGACGTTGAGGTCTTCTTCAGCTCAATTAAGATTGCAATCAATTAAGAATACAATTTCGTAGATGTACTTAAGTATAATGTATTTAGATGTGAAAAATATTTATGAGATCAATTGAAATTAAAAGAATGAAACCAAATAATAAAAATGGATATCCTTACAATGTGGCAGAAGTGGAATGGGCAGTTAGGAATATGAAGATGGGAAAAGCTGTGGGAATAGACGAAGTGGCAATAGAAATGATCAAAACGGCAGGACCAGTGGGACTACAGTGGACATACAGACTTCTCAGGAGTGTGTGGAGAGAGAAGAAAGTACCTGAAGCCTGGAAAAAGGGAATCATATTTCCAATATTCAAGAAAGGAGACAGGAAGGTGTGTGGTAACTACCGAGAAATTACCATCATCTCGCATGTTGCCAAAGTAATGGAAAGAATCCTAGAAAAAAGAATTAGAGTAAAGTTAGAAAGCCAAATATAGGAGGAGCAGTTTGGATTTAGAGGGGGCAGGTCAACAGTGGAACCCATTTTCATTCTGAGACAGAACATTGAAAAGAGTTGGGAATATGGGAAGGATATGGTAATGACTTTTATTGATCTAGAAAAGGCCTATGATAGCATCCCTGAGAACAAACGTTTGGGAAATCTTAATAATTAGGGGGATAGGCAAGGAACTGAGAGACACGATAAAAGGAATGTGCATGGAGTGCTACAGTAGTGTGAAGACTTGAGTCGGGATATCGGAATGGTTTAAAATTGACACTGGACTAAAGCAAGGAAGTGTGTTGTCACCATTATTGTTCGTAATGGTGATGGATGACATCATGAAGGCAGCAATGAAAGAATATAGTAGGGCAAAGATGAAGGTAATGTTGTTTGCAGACGACGTTGTGATCTGGGGCGAGGATGAGATGGAGGTACAAGAACAGTTAGACGTAATAAATGGAAAGATTGAGCAATGGGGATTGAAGATAAATGTGGGAAGAGTAAAACAGTGGTGATGAGTAGAGATAAGAAAGAAGGAAAAGGAGTCATCAAAGTAGGATATAAGGAATTGGAAGTGGTGAAACACTTCAAATACTTGGCTAGCGAACTGACTGAAGATGGAAGACTAGATTTGGAAATTAGCAGAAGAATACAACTCGGGAGTGCTTTCTACCAACAGGTACGGGGACTAGTATGCAACAAGGATATACCAATTAAGGCTAAAGAAGTTATGTACAAAGCATATTATGTTCCTATAATGACATATGCAGCAGATACTTGGGACAATGACTAAGAGGGGTGAGAGCAGAGTACAAGCAGCTGAGATGAGATTCCTGAGAAGTATGGTCCAGAATACGAGGAGGGACAGAGTGAGAAATGAAGATATACGGAAAGAACTGGGAGTACAGAAACTAAATGACAAACTGGAGCAAAACAGATTGAGATGATTTGGACATGTCAAACGGATGAATGAAGTAAGGCTACCAAGACGAGCATTGGAATGATGGATGACAGGGAAGAGAGGACGAGGGAGACCAAGAATGCGTAGGATGGACTCGGTGGAGAATAGTATTAGAAAACGGAACCTGGATTGGAACACTGTGTCGGAAGAGGAATGGTGGAACGACAGAACCAAGTGGAGAGGGACCATATTTGCCCCCACCCAGTGTCAACTGGAAAAGGGGAAATGAAGATGATGATGATCCTTACAATGTAGTATTAATTGTAAATAGATAAAATAATAACATAATATATTGGGTTTTATATTAAATTTTGAAAATATAATTAAAGAAATTTAGTAATAGTAACTGTAAATAAAGTATAGAAAATTAAATAATTTATAAAAACAAGAGCCGAATATCAACAAGTTCAAACATGGAACTTTGGTGGAGAGAACCCACATGGCTTTCACAACCTGAAGAATTTTGGCCATCCAGCAAGCTTTCATCGGACGTGCAACTACCTGAGGAATAGCGACTAGTCCAGAACGTCTTAACCATCACCATCCCCGAACGCGTCACTGACATTTCTAAATTTAGTACCTACTGGAGCCGCATTCGTTTCACTGCTTGGGTTATGCTGCTTCTGTTCAACCTACATTCCCAGGCCAAAATTAAAGGAGAATTGACGGTACCCGAACTGGCCAAAGCACGTCGTTACTGGATAAATCTGTCCAAGAAGAACGTTTTTCGACTGAACTCCGCGCTCTCCGCCCACTTGGTGGCTTCCTCGTGTTAAAAGAAATTACGTTACTTTACTCTACTTTACTTTACTTGAAGCCAAGCCCCGGGGTTCCACAACAACAACAATCAATCACAAACAACCTATCCCAGAGGTGGAGCACAATTACGTTAATTTACAGTTAGAAAAGGGATCACCAAAGTTAACCAAACATAATCAGCCATCTTGCCCTGTGAAACACGAGGTACACTGTCTACGGTTAGGAATCCTATATTTTTAGTTATGTACAACGATTTCAGAAGTTCAGTCTTTGTGGGCCAAATGCTTTCCAGTAATTATGGTCAAGGGTTGCGGAGACCCAAAGCACGGAGTATTTGGAGCATTAGTCCGGTGGCTTTACGCCATATATTCAATCAATTGTGCAAATCGAGGTAAAAGCGATTTTATTTTTAGTTACGTTAAGGGGTCCATAAGGAACGTTTTCAGCCACGGAGGCATTTCGTACACCCCCTGATTAATTTTTACAGCCCCCTCCCCCAAACATGTGATGGGGCGCGTACCCTCTTGGTATGGGTTAAAAATTCCTAATTATTTCTTTAAGGGCAAAATTAATAAAATTAATATAATTTCCTACGTTTTTGAGGGCAACAAATTCATTTATGAGGTCATTTTTCTTGTCGGGAGTAGCGCTACAGGGGGCGGGGGTCCAAACCCGTAAAACTTGGTTGATGCATTTCATATTCGAGGTATTTTGGGGCGTAGAATTCATTTCTGGGTTAGTTTTTGTTCTAGGGGGTAAGGGGTGGGGGCAGTAAATTTCTGGGGTAGTTTTTGTTCTAGGGGGTAGGGTTGGGGGCTGTCAATATTGGGGGCGGTGCTACAGGGGGCGGGGTGTCAAAAACCGTAAAACTTGGTTGATGCATATCATTTTCAATGTATTTTGGGGTGGAGAAATCATTTCGGGGTTTGGTTTTGTTATAGGAGGTATGGGGTGGGCCAGTGAATTCCTCGGGGCGGAACTACGGGGGCGGTGCAGATAATGACAGAAAACATCTGCTTATGACGACTCATTTCCAAAGTCTTTACTTACTTACTTAATTCCTGCCGCTCCTTCCGAAGCATAGGGCCTTGGCGAAATTTCTCCACGCTGTACGGTTCCTGGCCATTCTCTTCACTTGACTCCAGTTCTTGTCCACCTCTGCAATTTCATTTTCGATCGTCCTCTTCCAGGTCTTCTTAGGTCGACCTCGCTTCCTGGCGCCTTGAGGATTCCATTCTAGCGCCGCCCTCTCAATAGCTCCGTCCGGCTTCCTTAGTGTGTGACCAATCCAGCGCCATTTCCTCTCCTTGATCTGGATGCTAATCGGTTGTTGATAGGTGATGGTCCAAAGATCTTCATTTGAGATTATGTCCGGCCACCTCACATTCATCATGCGACACAGACATCTGTTAATGAACACCTGTAGCTGGTTGTTGATCGGTTTTGTGACTTTCCATGTTTCACAGCCGTAGAGAAGAATCGACTTTACGTTGCTATTGAAAAGGCGGAGCTTGGTCTTCCTGGAAATGTTTCTATTTCACCAGATGGGGTAGAGCTGGACAAAGGCACCATTTGCCTTCCTGATACGGCTTCGAACATCTTCCTCTGCTCCCCCATCATCTGTGACTATACTTCCAAGGTAGAGGAAGGACTCAACTCGCTCAATGTCCTTTCCGTTGACTGTCAAACTAGTCGTGATGTCAGAATTTATCCTCATCTCTTTGGTCTTGTTGGCGTTGATCATCATTCCTGCACGTTCTGCTTCTCTCTGCAACCTCCCCAGCTTATCTTCTATGTCTCGGTACCGTTGTGCCATAAGACAAATGTCGTCTGCGAAATCCAGATCTTCAAGCCTGTCATTTATACCCCATTGAATACCCCTCTTCCGTTCTCCCATTACCTTCTTCATCACACTATCCAGGACCAACAGGAACAGAGTGGGGGAAAGGACACACCCCTGTCTCACTCCGGAACTGACCTTTATCTTTTCTGTTAATTTGCCTTCGTGAAGAACCTGGCACTCATACCCTTCGTACATCTGTTCCATGATTCTGATGATCTTTGTTGGAATTTTATATTCCTCGAGGGTCTTCCACATGATTCTTTGATTTACGGAGTCGAAGGCTTTCTCGAAGTCAATAAATGTGAGGTAAAGTGTATTCCGCCACTCCACACTCTGCTCCAGGATGATTCGGAGAGTGTTGATGAGATCCACACAGCTGCGATGTTGTCGAAATCCAGCCTGTTCCTTCCGAAGCCTTTTTTCTACGCAGTCTTTTATACGATTCAGGATGACTCTCGCCAGCACTTTGCTTGGAATGGACAGCAAGGTGATACCCCTCCAGTTGTTACAGTTTGTGGTGTCCCCTTTCTTCGGCAACTTGACTATCAACCCCTTCTTCCAGTCAGTTGGTATTTTCTCCTCCTTCCAGATCTTCTCCAACAGCGGGTGCAGCAGATCGATCGTAATATCCAGGTCTGCTTTCAGTACTTCCGCTGGGATATTGTCCAGACCTGGTGCCTTCCCGCATTTCATCTGCTTCAACGCTGTCCGTATTTCGCCCCGAGTTGGGGGGTCGAGGCTGATGCTTGGGTCACTTTCTGCTTCCTCTTCATCTTCCCCTCGCTGCTTACTTTCTGGTCCTCTATCTCTATTAAGAACCTCCGCAAAGTGTTCTCTCCATCTTGTCAGCTGCTGTTCACACGTCGTGAGGATCTCGCCCGTCTTGCTCTTCACAGGCATAGTTTTATTGAAACCTTTCTTCGAAAGCATCTTTGTTATGCCATAGAGCTCCTTAACGTCCCCCCTTCTTGCCGCTTCTTCTGCTTTCTCCGCCTGCTCATCAATCCACCTCATATGATCCTTCCGTACACTCCTCTTTACCTCCCTGTTTGCTGTTGAATACTTTGCTTGTGTGAGAGCCTTCTGCTGCCTAGTCTTGCAGGTGTTGAGCTTGGCCTTAATCTCCTTCCTATAATTTATCTTGTCCCAGGTCTGATCGGATATCCATTCTTTCCGCAGGTAGTTCTTGTACCCGAGCTGCATCTCACTGGTTTCCACGAAGATATTCTTTACCTCGCTCCACACAGTCTCCACGTCCTTCTCTGTCTCGGAGTCCAACACCTGGAATTTACTTTTGAGCTCCAGTTTAAATTGGTCCAATCTCTGCTGGTTCTTAAGCTTGCCCACATCAAACTTGTTGTGCCGAGTTTTAACTTTCGGCGGACTGCGACGATCTTCATGCGGAAGTTGGCAACCACAAGATGATGGTCACTACCAACGTCCGCTCCTCTCTTGTTCCTAACATCTTCCAAGCTTCTTCTGAACCTTCTTCTCACCGCGATGTGATCAATTTGATTTTCTGTGACTTGATCAGGAGTCACCCAGGTGACCTTGTGGCACCGCCTATGAGGAAATACCGTGCCACCCATCACCAAATCCTGACTGCCGCAATGTTCCGTAAATTTCTCCCCATTGTCATTCATCTCACCAAGGCCATGTTTACCCATGATCTGCTCCAACCCCTCATTGTTTGAGCCCACCTTCGCGTTGAAGTTTCCCATAACAATGAGAATGCCCTTCTTACTTGTTTGTCTTGTGACATCTCGCAGCATTTGGTAGAATTCTTCCTTCTTCTCTGGCTCCGATTGTTCTGTAGGCGCATAGCATTGGATGATGATCACATTCCTGATCTTTGTCTTGAACCTAGCAAACATGAGCCTACTAGAAATTGGCTTCCACTCCATAAGGCTTCTCTTTGCATTCCCGTTGAGCAGCAACCCCACTCCATCCCTGTGTTCTTCATCATCGCCCCCAGAATAGAGAAATGTAATTCCATCTGTTGTCTGTATTTCACCAAATCCTGGCCACCTCACTTCACTCAATCCTAGGATATCCAGCCCATAGTTCTTCATCTCCCGTGTCACTTGTTTCAGTCTGGTTTTCTCCATCAAGGTCCTCACATTCCAGAAACCGATTTTCGTAGTCCTCTTCATGCCAAAAGTCGTCATCAGGTTATCCACCCGGTTTTGTAATTTCACTTCAGTTTCCGTAATCAGTTTATTTAAGAGGAGCGAGTGCCTTGGAGGGGCTGTCACCTTAAGCCTGAGGCACCAGGCTGATTTTCTGTCAGGGTTTCTTCCCTTAGCCTTTGAAGAACCAACTCCAAACTACAAGGCAGCCGTCTTTAGGGGTGTAGAATTCATTTCCGAGGTCATTTTGTATTTAGGTGATCGAGAGCGGTGGTTTAAAGGATGCAGTTGCAAAAATATTATGCTTGACAGTAGTGTTGTTAAGTTTTATTTATTCTTTGAATAACTTGTTTAATCAAAATACCATACAGTAAAATCAAAATTTCTGACGCTAACTTCTGCCTCGAAAATACTATGTACACAAATCGAAGTTACTGGTAAAGGATCACGACGTACTTCTCCAGTAGAGGTACAATTTTCTGTACTTCTGTTGGATTGAGGGGTTGAAACATTGATTTGAAAACTTTGTCGGCTTTTGGAAAAGCTTTCCAGGCTGCCCTGGATGATCGCTTTCCCTTGCTCCTGAAGGACGACGTCGGATCACAACCTGTGAAGGCGAGAAACTCCAGCAGCCCAGCACACTTCTCCGGTCCTATGTGATGTGCAATAACACAGCAATCGTGCCTAATACAACGCACAGCTGTTCACATCCATGGAGATTATCCAGCAAGGCAGTAGCCAACACGACGACGTCGGAGTCTACTCTCCTGATCAAGATTTTACTGCATCCTTGTCTTGCTCCGTCTGCGGCATGTAGAAGCATTCTGCTGTCAGCTTTTTCGTGATTGCAAGGCATCGGTCCTGATAAATCGCTTTGGACATTGCAAATAACTCTTTCTTAAAGCGTGACGACATTTTTTCGGGAAAAATGCTGTCGTGCTGATGTAATTAGCAAGATACGCGAACAACTCTTGTCTAATCGCATCGCATCTCAAAAAGTCTGACTATTTTTTCGGAACTTGTTTTGTTGGCTCCATTTTTTGGCCAACACTCTGTCCTCTTTTCATTCGTAAAGCAGACTTCTATGATGTACTGACGCATTCGTCGAACACTACATGAATCCTTCGCGCTTTCAAATACGCAGGACTGTTAATGTAAGAAAGGAACATCCTCCCAAAATCGGCGAAGGTGCTTCCAGGATCTGGAAGGATGTAATTGACTGTGGCGGCACCATTAATCACCACTATGTCGAAGTCAGGCACTGCTGCGCTGGATTTTCTTCGCCAGGTACCAAGCCTGGCAAGAGGTCTGCTTTCTTTCCAAATCAAATTTCACCATTTTCAGGGAGTGCTGGAGGGTAAGTGTGATCCTCGTGGCTGAAAAAGACTTCAAGATTGCCCTGACGAGTCTGACATGCTATTTACAGTCTTGAAAATAGGCTACGATCTTCTTTAACCGAGACAAGCTGTCGTTCCTTCGAAGATGATGTCTTTGCTGGAATCCTGCAGTACAACTCGGTGCGGTTGTGCAAAAGCAGGTCTTCCTTGCACTTCCCTTTGCAAATGTGGTGGTTGCGAGACGTGACGTATTGGTAAGGTTCTCAATTATTACTGAAGCCTTTTTATTAACTTCTTTTCTTTCCAGGGCACCAGTAACTTCGATCTGTGTACATAGTATTTTCGAAGATAAAGTTATCTTCAGAAATTTTTATTTTACTGTATGGTATTTTGATTAAACGCTTCGGTGGCGTAGTTGGTAGCATGCTGAACTGGTCTGCCCAAGATAGCGGGTTCGAACCCGGCCGAAGCCGTCGGATTTTTTAAGAGCGTTAAAAATCGTTCAGTATGCCTTCCTTCGGAGGGGAGGTAAAGCCGGCAGTCCCATGTCATAGATTTATGGCACGTAAAAGATCCCCCCCCCCCCCCAGACTAAACTTGTGTGGAGCTAAATTTTTAGGTTAGATTTCGTTGTAACGCCCTATCAGAGTTCCAAAGTTCACCGCTAGGTATCATTAACATCTGATAGCGAAAGTTGGAACTACTTGAAATTGAACGGAACATGTAGCTCCCCCTAGGGGTGTCCGCTTGAAGCAGCAAAAACAAGACCACTTGAAATCGTTAACAAATTCAAATATTTAGGAAAAACACTACAAACTACAAGTAGGGCTTTTAGTAGTCATATTGAGGGAAGAACAGCAGCAGCCACGCATGCTATTTATAGCATCAAAACCTTAACATCCCTTAACAGCAATGAAGCTCTTCAACACCACTGTAAATCCCATTGCTACATATGGGTTCTCCCTCGCCTGGGACAAGTTAACCATCAGGAATATAGAGAATATGGAATATGGTGCGTAGGAGGTAGGTTATAGGTGCTGAAACGTCTTCCTGGCAGTTATAAGGTCATTTGATAGGAGGTGTCGGAGTGAACCGAACGTTGTGATTCTAGTGAGTTCAACGAGGTGTTGTCTTCTGCGGCTCATGGAATAGTGAAAAGAGGTATGTTGTTCGCACTTTTATGCGTAATACAAGCTTTCTGCACTAAATAAATGATTTACTTTATGAGTGCCTCATAGTGCCACTTTACTTTAAACGTCATTCGATAGGAAATTTAATGTAGATTCAGGATCTGTAGTGGTTTGGTTGCGCACGAATGTGCATGATGGTTTATTTTCTTATTTTCAGTTACTATGTGGCCATTACCGCGAGAAGAATTTTTCAACGCGTGGCGGTCGAGTCGTAAATAGGGGCGCACAGACGTCATATTCCAATATGTTATGAATAAATTTGATGCTACAACTCTTACTGACTCTCAGGTGCAGGAGCTAAGAAACAAAATTAAGTTGATATCCCATAATATTAACAAAAATGGGAGAGTGCAGGAAGAACAATGCCACGTACATAGGTAAATGATGAAGACCAGTATAGCAATGACTACGATGCTCTGGACTCTACAGAAAAATCAGGCGACGAATGCACATTAGACATTTGGTTATTATTAAGGGGAGTGAGATTAATGAGAACATTACTTGACGTTTTCATTTATTTGCAATAAGAGAAATAGGCCTAATATTCAATATATGTTGTCTTTATTTAAATGCTTTTCTAGAGAAATAATATTGTTTTTGTATGTGAAGTATGTTTACTAAAACTACTAAAAGAAATGTTATTTTTTGTGCATATTTCGTTGTTCTATGTTTAATAACAATTTAATATACGTTTTTTATCTGGATGATTTTACATACAGTGACTTCGTCTATTCCCTCAAATAAGGTGTAACAAGAACACTTGACTGGAAGTCTCATTGTTATTCATATTTTATCCAGTTTTAAGTAGTATGTTTCCCACTGTCATAAACTATCATATACACATCCAAATCGTAATTTTTACTACCCAAAATGGATGATTCTTATGTTGCTTTCGGTCATTTTCTACACCTCACGTTACCCCCTCACCCCTATATATATTTTCCCCGAAGATCGAACACTTTAGACGATGCCAGAAATAAATTCAGCGACCTCGAAAACGGTATATTGCGAACGTTTAATGGAATCCCAGTACTATTAACGAAGTTATTAATTTTTTCCACCTAGAATTGGGATTCAAGACACTGTGCGACGTTAGGCTGGCTACCGGTGCCTTACGGACCAGCCCGATACCCAACCTGCTCGTCGAATTGGGTGTTCCACCTCCATATTATTATAGACGCCAGCATACGCTGCCAATGTGCGTCAAATGCCGCAACATCCGAGCTATCGATCTCTCTTCAGTACCCTGGTAGCCTACGCCAAGCAGCGTCGTGCCACTCGGCCGGATGGTATTAGACTCGATAGCTCGTGTAGTGAAATAGGAGTTGCTGTATGTCCCTATATGATCCGGACACCTACCGAGGTTAATAATAATAACCCTTTCAGCCCCAAATTACGAAACCCTGCATAAAAAAATCACCACGGTAATTTTTGGAACTAAGTAGGTTGTCTAAGATAGAAAATTAGTGTCATTAATTTTTTGACCATTTATTTTACAAAATATAGGGTGATGCCAAATGGCATCATTGGTACCAGAAGGGTAACTGTTATATTGGAAATCATGTGTCTGTATGTTAGCAAATATTTTATTTTAGCAACTGATATGTATGATTAAAGCAGAGTTTTTACTTCCTGAAATTCAACATCAATTCACTAACTTCAGAAAATAAAAAATCAGTTCATTAGAATACAAATTTTAACAATATTTGAGCCAAATCATTTTTCCTTACTTCAATGCTAGGTAACTAAGGCAGTCTATTCCAACAGTACAAGTTCCAACACTCACTTTACATGGTAATGCTCAAAACAATTGTTATTCCTATTCATACACAGAGCTACATGACATTTTTTGCATTGTACCCGCGAGTAACACTTTATGCAGAGTTTGCACCTTTGTTTGTTATCTACATGCTGAGGCCAGTGGGCCAGTTGATCAAACCGAGCATCAGCAACTGGATGAGGAGTCGGTTGTTTTCTTCTTGCAGGAGAGTCGATTTCATCTGAGGGCCGACCTCTCTTCCTGACTGTTGGTACTTTCCCTGCTTCCATCAGGCCTAAAGCAACTTGAGATCTGAATTGTACTAGGGGCATGAACTTGAAATCCATTTGCTGGCGTAAACCTCGCCTGTACAATAACCAGGTATTTACAATGCAGACATCTATAAGATGAAACACAATCCTCAAATAGTAACGTTTTCCTTTTATATCTACCCTGTAGAGTGCCACCAACATGTCCAAAAGATCCAATCCACCCATCCCTTGATTGTAAACCTTTATCATCACAGGCCTATCAACTTCCATGTGGCTTTTGGTTCCAACGGACCAACGTCTAACTTTACTAATTGGTTGTACACCAACAAAAGAGGAAATTGCATTGACACACTTGTTGTCAAGCCAACGAACCACTGTAATGTTGTTTGTAGTGTCTGTTCTGTAATCAAAGCTTCCTCTCCCGTCTTTCTTCAACTGTTTCTCTTCTTTCATCTGACATCCAGGTACTCGGTTTATTCGGACAGTACCTGCCATCCAAATACCCTTTTCTTTTAGAGCAACTGCGAGAGCATGAGAAGCAAACCAGTTGTCTACGTAAAGTTTGTAATTCTTATTCTCAGGTATTACTTCGGCTAAGCGCAACACAATATCCCCACTGATACCTGACTTGGTCTTCTCCTTTACTGTTTCCTTGCCAACATAGATTTCGAAGTCATACATCATGCCACTTGACCCTGCAAGGCCAAAAACTTTAATTCCCCATTTGTGAGGTTTGCTCTGAATGTACTGTTTCATTCCACTCCTTCCCTTGAATGGTATCAAAAATTCATCCACACTGAGATGTTCTTCGAGCTCTGTCTTCCTCATTGCGCTTTTCAAATTGTCTACAAACGGCCGAACTTTGAAGAGTTTATCGCGTTCAGGATGCTCACGTGGTAACGCCTTGGAGTTATCATTGATATGGAAATATGTTCTTAGATTGTAGAACCGATTTCTTGTCATTACATTGGCTATACGAGGATATCGTGTCTCTTCAGCCCAGTACATTTTGTATGATGGCATTCGAACGATTCCAGATAAGACATGAATACCTAAAAATTGTTCTATTTCTGCCTTTGATGTATTCACAGATTTTCCAGTCTTTTGGCAGGAGTAAAGATTTGTTTGATAGGAGAGATTCTCGATCATAGCATCAGTACAAAACCTCTTGAAGAACTGAAGAGGTGTATCATCACAACCTAAATCCTGCATACGATCTTCTTCAAAGGTAGTGTCAAATTCTTCAATATCTTTGTGTCTCCATTTGATAGTGTTATTACTTTGATTTCCTGTCAAAATCTTGTTTGACACTTGTTCGTCTTCGATCCCCTCCTCCTCTTCACTATCATATTCTTCTTCCAGTATTCTTTCTCTTTCATGTACTTCAATATCTATAGAACACTGGACTTCTGAAGCTTTCTGATGAATAGCATCCACGAACGAACTTCTTTCTTGCAGAGGAGCATCGTATTCATCATCCGACTCGTCAGTCAGTTCTGCCTCAGATACATCTCCTGATACTAATAAAATAATTTGATCTTCAGATAATTTCGATCTTTTGGTTGCCATCTAGAAGAAAAAGAGAGAAAAATATAGCCTATAACAGCAGTTCTAAGAATTTCCTGCTAAGGATTTAACATAAGAAATAATCTACAGAGATGCAGTAGAATATTCAACACTACAGGAGAGGTAAAACATTTTGGGACGAATTACTTACCTGGGTCCCAATGATTCCAAATGGAGTCGTGACTTTCAGGTGGGATGTTCAAGAAACCAATTTACAGAAATCGTCCGTAATCATCACTTAACACTAATCAACAGAACTTTAACTGTTACAAGAAACAACCTTTTTGCTCAACAATGCACAGTATTCCAGTATAATTCAAATTATTTCACCAGCTGACACCAGGTACTCAGAACATACACTGCAGGAGTAACTCCTATTGTTTCCAGTAGGATACAGCACTATGTAAAGTCAAGGAAGCTAAAGTAAATCGGCAGTAGGGAGCTGACACATTAGTATTACACCATTCAGAGCGATTTAGTGAAATGCCATTATGACTAAAATAATACAAAAAACAGATGATGCCATTTGGCATCACTGGGGCTGAAAGGGAATGTGCGTCAAATGCCGCAACATCCGAGCTATCGATCTCTCTTCAGTACCCTGGTAGCCTACGCCAAGCAGCGTCGTGCCACTCGGCCGGTTGGTATTAGACTCGATAGCTCGTGTAGTGAAATAGGAGTTGCTGTATGTCCCTATATGATCCGGACACCTACCGAGGTTAATAATAATAATATCGTATGGCCTCGGTGCCGGATGCAAACATTGTTATTTGACACCCTAAGGGTAGCTTGCATATCGAATTTCGTTGTTCCTTGAAGCACTATGAATGTCAAGGAGGTTAAATATCTAAGCTCGTTGAACACTATAGCGCTTTCTAGTAGAGAAATGAGGAACTTTGTGTTGGCGGAATCTCCCGAGATTAATTTTGCCATTATGAACACAGCCTACTGAATTCAAATGGGTTCTTTGACATGCCAACCAACATCGTACGGCATGGTGTCGTAATTTTTGCCGCCTTTCAAAAAACAAATCACTTAACACGGCCAGGAGCGAACCTGCAAGCATGGGGTTAGGAGACCGTCACGTTGACCACTCACCCACCGTGGCAACGAGGTGGACACCTACCGAGTTGCCTCCGTGGCAAGTTCCGCGTCCGGGAATTCGGTTAGTTCTACACCGTGGTCTTAAGGTGAACACGGATGCCTCCGTTTATCGGAGGCATTTCCGCAGCACAGTTCACCAATTTCTGGACACTGGTATTCTATACACGAATGGCTCGAAGGTGGACGAGAGGTGGGTTTCCGGTAGTCGAAACATGGTACCCATTGCAATAGTTAGCTTTCTAATGAACTCTACCTATAAATGTACGGAACTAGTAATGTTAAGAGAATTGCTTTTATTGTAGAAGTCGAAACATGCTCAGTAGGAAGATTTACGCTCGGTACTAACAAACTACGGTAAATATTTCCGGTGTGCAGTTCACGGGTCGATGTTTTCGGGTGCATGTATAGTTAGGACTCTCAGCTTTCCATGGAGGTGTGGGGGTCAGACGCAAGGATGGCAGTCTGAGAGGTGAGGAGTGCGGGGGGAGACTGTGTCAACCCGGCAGAGTCCTAGGCCCTTGCTGCGCATGCGCTATCAAGCTCCCCATACTCTAAAGCGGCCCATAGACGGTCAATATTATTGTACAATATAGATTGCACAATACGTTCATGGTTACCCCTCCACGTTCAATAATATTGTGCAATAATTTTGTGTGCGCAATAACTTGAATCGTGCGAAGGCAATATTTTGCGGAAACACGAGCACAGACGTATAACCTCAATGGCAGTGCAACCTTCACACAACAGCAAAATCAGTCTCCTCCAGAGTTTAATGTTGAGGATTTCGGATACTGAACTGTGTTGTGTTTTAATTGCTGTGGGCGTAGGTGCGAAAAAGAAAATGATGTCAGGATGGAAAGGAAAGAAGGAAATGGGCCAAACAGTGGTTTATTGATCGGGAGAAGTATACCCACGAAACGACTTTTTATGGATGGACGGAGAAAATATTCGATGAACTCCTCGCATTGGTTACTCCTCAAATCGGAAAAAGGGACACTACCATGCGCGATGCTATATCTGCAGGTCAACGTTTGCCCATAACCCTACGGTACCTTGCGACCTCGCAAAACTGCCGAATAGTCAGAAAATATTGCCATTCGTTTCCATGGGAGATGATGCCTTCGCGATGACAGAAAAAACAAGAAGTTCCGTGACGAACTAAAGAGCCTGCTTTTCTTAAAATTTAAGATTCATGCCAATGATTAATCTATATGGATCTATCTAGAATAATGACGAAATTAAGTGGGTAATATCGAAATTTCTAATTAATTCGAAATACTGTATACCTGGCATAATGTAGCCTAATAGAGAACTACGGTTGGCAGCCCTGGTGACTGAATATATTCTTAGTTCCATCTCTTAATGTACAGAACACAAAATTTGTTTGGAGTCCAATGGATAGCTTGGACGTTTCATGCAGTTAAACATTGGATCTAACAGTGCGCGTAAAATCATGTTGGAAAGAATGACATACATGTATTGGTCAGAAATAATCTGAAATAATATGATCTATTGTTGTGTCAATTTTTAATGAAATCCATTAGTTAGTAGAGAATTTACATGCATTTTAAAATTGGACATATCAGCAGGCTTAGAATCATGTTGGTAGCACTAACGTATATAAGTTACTCCAAATTAATATAGAATGCCACGTACTATACGTGTGCGTAGATTAAAGCAATCGGCTTGCATACTTTCTGATATATGGGTATTTTGATTTTTTTAAATTGAGAGCATTTATTAACAGTTGGCAGCCCTGGTGGCTCTTAAGAATACGCTCAGTCATATCTGATTATGTACATATAGCATATACGAAATTTGGTTGAAATCCAATTGATAGTGTAGAAGTTATATGCATTTAAAATTTGGACCTATCAGCAGGCTTATAATCATTTTGGCAACACTGCCATGTATGGCCTCCTGGAAATAAAACTGTAATATTATTATCTATACGTGTGCCAATTTTGAAATAGCTCCCATTCATACCTTCCAAGATATTCAACATGGAGCTAAAATTTCAAATGCGGTTTTTCAGCAGTTGGTAGCACTGACATCATTTTCAAATATAGCCGTGAGATATTCAGGTATAGATCTTTACTCCTACCAAATTTTGTTTCGATTTCTGCAGCCGTTTAGGAGTTGATAGGGGGGGGGGACACACACACAGCCAGACAGACAGACAGACAGAAGGACAGACAGACAGACAGACACACATTTGCCCGATCTCATAAGTCTACTTTTTCCTCATTTTTGCAAAATGTGAAAAGTAGGCTAATTATGAAACCATACCCCCAAGCAGGATTAAAAGTGGAGAGAAAAGTTCACGTCGTGTAATCGAAAATGTCTTCGGCATTGAGAAAAGTTCACAATTATTGAGTGAGTCATGCACGTCGAGTAATCGAAAATGTCTTCGGGATTTTGGTCAGCAGGTTTCGAGTACTACAGCACCCAATAGCATTGTCTCCAGAAATGGCTCCAACATTGTCTTGGCATGTCGTTATTTACACAACTTGTTGCGAAAACGCCAACCACGAGCTTATATAACCAGGAATCAAGTGGATAGTGAGGATTGGCAGGCCGGGGTTGTCGAGAGCGGATCATGGAGGGATGCTGTACAAACACCACTTCAGCCAAACAGTTCTCTAAGAATCGCAACAACTAGTGCTAAAGTGGGCAGAGATAAATATTGCGATTTCTTCAACAATGAAGGCCAGGTTTCATGGCAATGGAAAATTGTCGTTGTACCTGCCTCGACCAACAACTAAACATGGTATACCTGTAGCCGCTTCGCTTGCCCCTAACTGTTGGGTGATAATTGTAACTGTTGACCTTTGCCTAAGCTATGTTGTTTTAATGGGCGCCAAGACCTCAATGCAATGCTGAAATCTAAATTTGTATTTAACAACGTCTAGCTCTGGGAGAACACCTTCAAGAATCTATTCACTCAGATCGTGGTATGATTTGATCATTAACCCAACAAACAATTGTATCAGGAGAAGGAGTTGGTCTATATCTAATGCTACCTACTGAAAGCAAAGATTGCATTGTAAAAGAAATGAATTTATTATATAAAACAAGTATAGCAAAATTAATAATAATAATAAGTTTAAAATTTAAATTGGAGCGTTGTGATTTTTATATTACCGATAGAAAATTACGTGAAAACGGAGTCTGATAAATTGATTTTACTCTTTTTTCCAAGCTATGAAGTTACTGAAATATGAAATGTAAAACAAAGAAAAATGAGAGATTGCGTATTTCTGCGTCATTTGCGCTTACCACTGGAAATTGCTAAAGCATTTCCCTCGTACTGGATGATGCTGTGTGCTTCCCACAGTCTCCTGGACGTCGCCATCTTCTTCGTTATTTGATGATATTCTGGTAGATTAGATAATTCTATGGTCCGTACATCGGACCCAAACCGTACAACCACCACGGTTAAGTTTCACTAAGATAGTCGCTAACTCCACTGAACATCGGAGCGACACGCACTTGCAACCGTACTCGGCAAGTTCTACACAGATTCTCCTCGTTCCACGGCGCGTCGAACGATGTATGCACACGTTGGCTCCCCACTCCGGAGCCGTCTTCCAGCTTACGTCGTCTCCACTGATTGGCTGCACCCCACGCGCTATACTCCCCTCCTCTGCCTCATTACACTCGGCGGTAAGGGGAAGTCGTATTCCGTTCCAACAATTCGCCTTTTCTTGACGATGCGACCCAAGCTTGCGTCATGCTTCCCGACAAGATTAAGCTTGTATTTGAATTTCCAGTGACTCATGTCTCTCATAATATACCCTAACTGACGAAACTCTGTTAAATTCCGTAATCACATAATTTCCTATGATATTGTCGTTCGTAATAATTTGCTTGATAGCGTTTTCTAAGACATAGAAAACCTATCTGTATGCTTATAATTTTTATAAAATGCTCCGAAAATATCTTAATAATAATTATAATAAATTAATAATAATAATAAATTAACATGAAAAATTCTCTTGGCTGAACAATTTGCCGCGTAAATAAATATAGAATGGCTTCCTACTGACTTAAGCCAGTTGCACAAAAACCCCTCGAAAAACACATTACATATTCGCCTCGGATCATCGGATGATTTACCGTGACAACGGTCCATTATCCGATTATCCCAGACACGTTAATAAACCCCATCCAAAATACATATTACATAAATGAAATCACTCTAAATTACAGATATATACACTCATAATTTTTCTTCACGCACTTTGCGTCAAAGTTTGTTGTCACTATGGATTGCACTTTGCAACCAGTCCAATGTTTTACATATAGAATAGTGTTCCACGGATATTTCCGCCTCTCAAATTTCTCTATGTTGGAGAAATAGACATAATTAATGTGTGAGCACTATGTATTTATGATGTCATATCACACGCATTGAAGGTGTTCTGATATATTTATATCACCATAGAACTTCCTAATTTCACTGGAGGTCCCCTCCTTATGGTGACATTTAATTCCACTTATCACTGACCACACGATCACACTATTGTGGCAGCGCCTCGTGACCATAATACTTAATCTCTCTTTAAAGTAGATTAAATTAATATTGACTTCTGAAAAAAAAAACCAGTAAATGCGCATTACATATAACACCAAATATTTCTGTGCCGTAATCGCCCTGTCTTGTTAAGTTCCCGTAGACCATATTCTACTTAGTACTAGTTCTCAACACAGACCAGTTCTCCTCACACAAATAATACCTTTGTACAAATTACCTTAAATTACACACTTACAAATCGTACATGGCGAGGCCGTAAGAAATCACGTGTGCTGATATGTATGAGTTTCATGAAGGACTGTCTCGCATTCTGATGGCCCATCTTTTGCCTCGTGGACGCCTTAAGCAAAAATACCCTGTTCAAGCGCTCACCCATCTCTTGGAGGCAAATGGGAATTCACCAGCGCTACCAAATTCTGGCCTTGGTGTATCGAGACATTTTAGTGCTCAAGAGCATCCGACAATCCCGTCATATTTCCCTGTACCTTAAAACCTCTCATTTACTTACATACTACCCCCCTGTGTGACTTCTGATACGCCTGCCTGGAAGACCAGATCTTCCACGCACCAAACACCACACTTACTCATTTGATAGGCTGGCTCGCCAGCTAAACACACTCACTTTATGACACCTTTTCGTAGACTATGTATATTATACGTCCCGTATAATCTGTTTCCCTCACTATTCTCCAGCACATATGCTGTTTTTCCAATACGTTTGGAAACTATAAATGGGCCCTCGTAGAGATAAAAAGAACTTGGACATGACTTTCTCTAGCTTATTTGACTGTTTCGGCCCTCTAAGTAAGACTCTGTCTCCCGGCTCGAATAGGTCAAATTTAGTTTCTTTTTGTTGGCGAATTCTCTTTTGTGCTGACTTAGATAAATTCTGTTTCGCCAACTGGACAGTGTAATCCATCCCCGGTTGCTTACCCTCATGTAATCCCAATACCCTCGCTAGTTCATTTTGTGGTCCTTTTCCGAAGTGAACTTCGTATGGCGTCAATTTCGTGCTCTCATGCTGGACAGAATTCAGCCAAGTCTCGACCTTGGGAAGATGTCCAACCCAGGCCGCATGCTTGTCATGCACTAGAGTCCGAAAAAGACGAGCCACTTCCCTTAATGGACGCTCTGCAGAATTACCCTGAGGGTACCTTACAGAGGAATGAACGTGTGTTATACCAGCTTCCTGCATACTGGTTCTCCATTTCTTTGCAGTAAACTGTGGTCCACTGTCAGATTTTATCCTGAGAGGAAGGCCAAACTCAGGTACATACTTATTAATGATCAGACGGCTACACGCTAGTCCCGTGGCTTTCCTTAGCGGATATAGCTTGACATACTTACTAAAAGCGTCAATAACTATAAAAATGTACTCGTAGCCGTACTGTCCTTTAACGATCGGGCCAAATAAATCCACACACAGTAGTTCACCGGGACTACTGGTGAGAACTGCAGATCTCTCCCCCACTAAATATTTAACTGGATATTTACTCCTTTGACAGGTGTCACACTTAGCTAAAATCCTCCTAACATCCCTTCCCATTTTACTCCAAATAAAGTCACGACCAATTTCATAGAAGACCTTAGCAGCACCAAAGTGTCCTAATTCCCTATGAATGAACCAAATTAGCTCCTCCCGCAAAGTGGCAGGAACACATATTGCCCACCGATTATTCCTACATTTCCTTGCAAGAAGCCCATCCTGCATCTTGTACGTGAACCGTCCTACTTTCACATACTCTTCTTCACCTATTTCCAACCTAGCCAGTGGCTCCTTTAACTTAACGTCATCACGTTGCTCCACTAGCATATTACTCAGTGTCTGTAACGATGCCCTGTTGCTACTGTCCACACATGCACATATTAAAATACCGTCCTCTGCTTTAACCACAGGATAATCCCTACATAAATTAGTGTCCCTCGATAGCATGTCTACAAGAATGTTATCTTTACCTTTAATATATTTTACTGTGAATTCGTATTCCTGCAGAGCAAGAATCCACCTACTAACTCTGTTAGAACTCTGTTTACAAGTTCTCATATACAGTAATGCATGGTGATCTGTGTGGATATCAAATTTCCCCCCTACTAAATACATTTTAAATTTCCCTAAACTGAAAACAATGCCTAAAAGCTCTAACTCAGTAATCGTGTATCTTTTTTCTGCTGCTGTCAGTCCTCGCGAGGCTAAAGATACAATGCACAGATTACCCTCATCATCTTTCTGACATAATACTCCAGCAATGCCTATATGTGAAGCATCTGTCATAACCACATATTCCTTCTCTTTTAACGGATATTTCAGCACTACAGCTTTCTCAAAACCTTCCTTCAGCGCTCTAAAAGCCTGATCATGCTTGGACTCCCATCTCCACCGAGTCCCACTTTTAAGCAATTCCCTGAATGGTTCTACCAACCCTGAGTATTTAAGAACGAACCTCCTGAAAAAGTTGCAAATTCCCAGGTAAGTTTTTAACTGTTTAACATTCTGTGGCACCTCTGCGTTAAGTATCTTATTAACCCTACTTTCTTCTGGTGTTACACCTCTACTCGACACTCTATGACCTAAAAATGTCACTTCTGACTGACAGAATGACGACTTAGACAGCTTCAAAGTGAACCCTGCCTGATCTAACTTCTGAAAAACTATATTTAAATGACATAGATGCTCCTCAAAACTGCGTGAACTAATTACCATATCATCTATGTAAATGGTTACAAACTCTCCTGTGTCATCCCCTAATGCGATGTTTAAAGCCCTAATTAAAGCTGCTGAACTACTCTTTAACCCATAAGGTGTTCTACAAAATTGATAAAGGTTATATTTATGACTAAAAGCTGTAAATGGTCTATCTTCGTACATAAGTGGCACTTGCCAAAAACTGGAACTCAAATCTACACAAGTGAAATACTTCTTCCCCTCAAATGTTTGCATTAATTCCTCTATTGACACAGATTTCAGCTGATCTGAACTAATTCTACTGTTAACCAAACGAGCGTCTAAACAAATACGAACAGTGCCGTCGGTCTTGGGTACCGTGATCAAAGAATTAACATATGGACTGTTGGAGTGCTCAATAATCCCATCTTCAAGCATCTGGTTAATTTGTGCCTCAACTGCACTCTGATAAGCGAAAGGTACAGGATATCTATGTCCTGTGAATACTGACCTATCAATAACGTTCAAAGAATGTGTATAGCAATTGGCCATACCAATGCGATCCTCAAAAACTCTCCTATTACACAATAACACATCATAACACACTGTTCATCCTCTATATTTCCCTGAAATGCAGCCTCACGTAACGAGTCCTCTAGACTTCCGTTCGTAATCACACTGCCCACAAAACATGGAGAACCCCGCTCTACGGCTGGCGATATCTCATTTAAAGTACAAATCACACCTACAATACTACTCCTCTGAATATGGTCATTGAACGCTACTTCTACTTCAGAATCTCCCCATTTAAATTTCAAACTCCCTACATCATAACATAAGTTACCAGACACTCTACTTAGCCACTCTGAACCCAAGATAACACTGAATACTAAATTTGGAATTACAAGACAAATCTGCTTCTCTACATGATTATTAATTTTAATGTCTACTAAAACTTGCTTAGAAATTACTTTAGACCTCTTCCCAACAGCTGTGATAACAAAAGTGCTTTTAATTGGCATCTCCTCAAAATTTACTCCAGTTCCTTTCATTTTATCATAAAATGCACTACTTATGCAACTCTTCATACAACCACTATCAATTAAAACATCTGTGTACGCCTCGGACACGTTAAATTTAACTATGGGGCTCTTACTAACCACTTCCTGAATAATACCTTCATCATTTAGTATATGTAATAATTCATTTCTTACATTTAGGTCATAGGGTTCCTGTATAATTGTATGGACAGGGCATGCTACAGACTGAGATTCTGACCTTACTTCGCAGCCTGGTTCGCGTTTAAAGAACCGCTACAGCTGGCCGTAGTACTACTAACTACTGAACTGGTCTGGTTGTTCTGGGCTGTGTTGTCATTGTTTGGCTGTATATTACTACCACTAGGCTGTCCTCTTCCTTGACCCCTATTCTGGTTGTAATTATTGTCATTATAATTTCTCCCTTGATTTCCCCTGAAATCATTGTTTCTCCCTTGATTTCCCCTGTAATCATTGTTCCTCCCTTGATTTCCCCTGAAATCATTGTTCCTCCCTTGATACTGATTACCATAGCCATTTCCTCTGTTCTGATTTAGCTGATTATTATTATTTCTATTTTGAGCGTTGGCCCCTTCGCCACCGTTCCCTTGAACTTCTTGATGCCTGGCTTCATTAGGTCTATTATTATTATTACCCTGGTTCCGATTGAAATTGTCCTCATAACCCCCTCTCCCTAGTGCATCAAATGTGCTTAACAAATTTTCTACTTGTGATATAGTCTTTACATTCTGGATACAAGCAGCCTCCTTGATCCTATAGGGAAAGTGCCTAAGTAGCAACCTCACCACATCACTTTCCTCCTTCAAGCCATCCAGATATTTACACACTAATACCTGCCCTAAAAAGTATTCGGTCATGGTAGAGCTTCCTTTAGGGTTACATTTACCACACACTACTCCCTCACGATGCTGCGACTGAATAACCTCATTCCAGAACTTTTCACAGAATTTCATTTTAAAATCATTCATATCAGTAAACTTGTCTCTGTAGACAGCAAACCAATTCCTCGTTTCCCCCACAAACACTTGTTCTAAAATTTCAACTATCTGGCACCACTCAATACTACCATTTTCCAACCTCTCCCCGAATTTATTTTCTATAGTGTTCATGAACTCCATTGGGCACCCCTGTCGATTGCTGAACTTACCCAGTTCTACCTCCCTGTGTGTGCTATTCACAAAAACTGGCCTATTCTGACTATTTTCTTGCCTGATCCTAGCTTTTAATTTTAACTCTAATTCTGCGATTTTCTCCTCAGCCTTCCTCTCAATACTGTTTACTGTTAATTTAATGTTTCCTTCTGATTCTTCTACTTTATCATATAGCTTTGCTTGTTTCTCCTCAATCTTGCTAATGCTCTCTCTATTACTCTCTCTTAAATCATTTACTTCTGCAACTATTTGTGAGTGGACTTTCTCAATTCTACCCCCCAGCTGTTCCTTAACCTCTTTAGTTGCTACCTTTTTGGCCTGCTGTGTTTCCAGTTGCACTAGTTCTTTTAAATTTTCAGCCTGTGTACTGATTCTAATTTCCAACTCCTCCTGTACTTTTCCTAATTTTCTGTCTACATCTGCAATAATCTCTTTAGCCTTTTCTTCCATCACCCCCCTGATCTCACCTCTAATCAGTTCGAATTTGTCACTCATTTCCCTACTGTTTTGTTCTAATTTAGCATTTAAAGTTTCAGTACTCTCTCTATTTTCCTTACTGTTTTGTTCTAATCTGGCGTTTAAAGTTTCATTACTCTCTCTATTTTCCTTACTGTTTTGTTCTAATCTGGCGTTTAAAGTTTCATTACTCTCTCTATTTTCCCTACTGTTTTGTTCTAATTTAGCATTTAAGGCATCTGTACTTTCTTTATTTTCCCTACTGTTTTGTTCTAATTTAGCGTTGTTTTGTTCCAGTTTTGCATTATTCTGTTCTAACTTTGCATTTAAGGCATCACTACTAACTTTGTTCTGATACATGAACTCGAGAAGTAAAGTCTTTAATTCTGGTTGGCCGCCTACACTCCCTGTTTCAGTATCGGGATTTACCTCCGCTACCCCGGTACTAACATCACTCGACATACTGCTCGTATCATCACTCTCCCGTTGATGACCACTACGTAAATTCATATGTCTTTCTTTCTCATCCCCCATAATGATATACACTGATACAGACAAATAACCCCCAAAATACAGGCACAGAAATATATACCCTTCTCCTTCCACAAATGTTATTAGGTTTTCAGCCCCAAGTTGTCGGCGACAAATGTAGCCGCTTCGCTTGCCCCTAACTGTTGGGTGATAATTGTAACTGTTGACCTTTGCCTAAGCTATGTTGTTTTAATGGGCGCCAAGACCTCAATGCAATGCTGAAATCTAAATTTGTATTTAACAACGTCTAGCTCTATGAGAACACCTTCAAGAATCTATTCACTCAGATCGTGGTATGATTTGATCATTAACCCAACAAACAATTGTATCAGGAGAAGGAGTTGGTCTATATCTAATGCTACCTACTGAAAGCAAAGATTGCATTGTAAAAGAAATGAATTTATTATATAAAACAAGTATAGCAAAATTAATAATAATAATAAGTTTAAAATTTAAATTGGAGCGTTGCGATTTTTATATTACCGATAGAAAATTACGTGAAAACGGAGTCTGATAAATTGATTTTACTCTTATTTCCAAGCTATGAAGTTACTGAAATATGAAATGTAAAACAAAGAAAAATGAGAGATTGCGTATTTCTGCATCATTTGCGCTTACCACTGGAAATTGCTAAAGCATTTCCCTCGTACTGGATGATGCTGTGTGCTTCCCACAGTCTCCTGGACGTCGCCATCTTCTTCGTTATTTGATGATATTCTGGTAGATTAGATAATTCTATGGTCCGTACATCGGACCCAAACCGTACAACCACCACGGTTAAGTTTCACTAAGATAGTCGCTAACTCCACTGAACATCGGAGCGACACGCACTTGCAACCGTACTCGGCAAGTTCTACACAGATTCTCCTCGTTCCACGGCGCGTCGAACGATATATGCACACGTTGGCTCCCCACTCCGGAGCCGTCTTCCAGCTTACGTCATCTCCACTGATTGGCTGCACCCCACGCGCTATACTCCCCTCCTCTGCCTCATTACACTCGGCGGTAAGGGGAAGTCGTATTCCGTTCCAACAATTCGCCTTTTCTTGACGATGCGACCCAAGCTTGCGTCATGCTTCCCGACAAGATTAAGCTTGTATTTGAATTTCCAGTGACTCATGTCTCTCATAATATACCCTAACTGACGAAACTCTGTTAAATTCCGTAATCACATAATTTCCTATGATATTGTCGTTCGTAATAATTTGCTTGATAGCGTTTTCTAAGACATAGAAAACCTATCTGTATGCTTATAATTTTTATAAAATGCTCCGAAAATATCTTAATAATAATTATAATAAATTAATAATAATAATAAATTAACATGAAAAATTCTCTTGGCTGAACAATTTGCCGCGTAAATAAATATAGAATGGCTTCCTACTGACTTATGCCAGTTGCACAAAAATCCCTCGAAAAACACGTTACATACCTACCCCAAAACATGTGGAAATGTGAAGTGAGAAAGTTGCTATGATTGAGCAATGTTTTATGTAATAACAACTTGATAATTTCATTTGATTAATAATAATGAGTTGATGTCTACGAGGAATGTGTAGTGAAAATTAGTAAAATTATTAATAAACCACTACTTACTGTGGTGTCGTTGGTTTCATTTTCATTGCCTAAATCCTCATTGTTGTCATTGTTGTCGACCACATCAATACCCGTGTCCTGAGATAATAATTATATCCATCGTGCTGATGGAAGCAGTAGGTTTTTCTTGACTAGCAAGGAACTTCATTTCCTCGAAATACCATCGCACAGGTTCAACATCCTCCGCACCGGCACCACTTCTCTCAGCATCGCGAATACGCTTCAATTCTTTGCGGAAGTTGGAGCGCAAAGTTTAGTTTTTTTTACCACATGTTGTTTGTCCGCGTCTGGGTATTGTTCGCGGTATTTTTCTAAGGGCACATCTTACTGCTCCCCCTTTTTGGCACGATTACTGTAATCCTTGCACTTCACATCACAAAGAGCCGGAAGGCCATGATACACTTCAATAAATTCTAATTTTTTTTCTGCATTCTCGCCACCCATGACGACCCGAATTCGACCACTTATGGATACCAACTGGCGGGACATTGCGCAATACTGCCAACAGACGACACAATATTTTCCCGTTTGCACAATATATTTTCACCTATTTGAACATCACGCAATATATTGCACAACCTTTCAATATCGTCTACACACGGTCAATTATATTGCACAACCCGAAATACTGCACAATAATATTGACCGTCTATGGGCCGCTTAAGAATAAAATAATATTGCACCACTCGTCTGTTATTTGAAGACGTAAAATTAAAATTATTTTAATATCATGCAACATTTTAGACGAGGACTATTTCGTTGTTACAACAGTGAAGTAACATGGGTTTTAGAATTGCATTCCGCGTAACTGAAGTGTTGGCAGCAGCGACATCGTTCGTTTTCCCTCTCAAGACTTGTGTTGTGGCAGTAGCAATAGGTCTACTGGGTGTGAACGACTTCATTGCATGAAGGAGCGGTCGATGGATTTACAAGTAAATCCGGTAGTGTAGCCCATTTATTATTATTCATTCATATCCTATACGTCATCTACGGACCGCGTCATTCCAACTGTCTCCTACAGGCTTTGATGTTTGCCCAGTACGCCCGCATTCGTTCTCGGTGGACTTTCTTCCGTTCCTGGGTCCAAATCGTTCCCGTTTTCATCTTCGGATTTTCTTGGAAACCTCTGCAAGCTTGAAGTTTCCTTTTGAATGGGGTGCGCTCCTGAATGTCTGTTGGTGATATCCTCACTTCTTTCAGATCTTTATCCAGTTCAATGAACCAGGCCCATTTTGTTTTCCTCTCCTGAAAGTAAGTTATGTTGCGGTTGGTCAGTCTCGCTGGGCTCATTCGTTTCACATGTCCATAAAATGGTATCCTTCTCTTCCGGATGACGTCACTTATCTTCTCCTCATGAGTATATAGTTCATGGTTATGCCGTCTTCTGTATTCCCGATTGACTTTGATGGGACCCAATATCTTTCTCAAAATTTTCCTTTCTTTGGCCTCCAGTTTTTCGACCAAGCCTTCTTTGTTCATCGCGAGGCATTCAGAAGCATACAAGACCTCCGGACGGATGACACTGCAATAATGTTTTAGTTTTGCGTTGAAGAATATCGACCTTTCCTTATAGATGTCCTTAGTTAAATGGTAGGACATTTCCATTTCGCTCATGCGCGATGTGACTGTTTCTTTCTCTGATACATCAGATCAGATGTTATAATTTCTCCCAGGTACTTAAACTTTGCAACTCGCTGTTTTTTTTTTGCCACAGCAAGGTGTTTGGGTGCCGGTTCGATATTATTATTATTATTATTATTATCTACCTGGATTGATTAATTCCTTACCTCTTAGCTATTGCACTGTCGAGAGCCAAGGATTCTATCAAAAACTCCGTTGCAGTTATTTCATTTAATTATTGTTTCGCCGGAATGAAATTTATTCGCAGAGTTCTAAATAATACAATGCAGCCTCAAGCCACATCACCCTGCAGGTTGTTCAACTTTCCTTGCGTGACAAAATATATTAGCTTGCTAACGCCCCCCTCCCTCCCAGCCCCCCACCCTCCTTCAGACAAAGAAATGAAGCTGTTGCCTTTTTAATCCAGCAGAAATCCCTCGGCAAATATTTTACAGTAGGCTACACTATGCAATCTAAGTATTATGATGTATGTGTGTATTCATTTATTTATTTATTTAACAATATTAAGGTACACAGACGTAAGCATAATTATATTTCTTCTTGACATATCAAGTTCAAAAATGCAAATTGTATCAATGAAGGAAGGAGAGAAAAATGAATACACAATTGAAGAACAAAAAGAAAAACTACAAAAGTAATTTTGAAAGTATGCATTACAGATTAGAAGAAAAATACTGTACAATTAAAAAATGTAAAAATAAAAATACAAACATCTACAAAAATGCAATAGAGAGTAAAGACTAACCGGTATTCCACGATTAGACTTAGGTTGTTATGTGAAAATTAATTTCGAAAACCATAATAAACAATCAATAATTTATTTCTTGGAATAGAACAATAAATTAAAAGAATTAATGTACGGCTTCATTGCGTCAGTCATTTCATGAAGTGCCTCGGCTGATAATGTAAAATAGTTTCTTACACCATCTGCCTAGATCGGTCAGTCACATCATGAAGAAACACGTCAGATAGTGCAACCATCCCTTTTTACATCATATGCCGGCTATTCATGAAGTGCCTAGGATCTTCATGAAATGACGGATTTCACTATCTGACTACGACAAATATACTGTATAGCCAGTAATCTAGTAATCGATGGCAGAAAAGTGAAACTTTTAAATCAGTGGTTTACAGGAGAGCGAAAGAAAACTAACGTTAACAATAACAAGTAAAATGTATATCACTATGATACAGTAGATCCTACATATTCACATTCACAACATCCAATGAACCAAGTCATCGTATAGCCCACGTTTCCGATATAATAGGTACTGAAATGTTCCTTGCTTAAACATATTTTTTCAATTTCACGCTTTAGTGCAATGATAGGTGCAAATAGCCTACAAGGTATGAAATGCTATCGAAATTAAACACGAAGAAAGAGAAGATACCGGTACCGAGTACGGTATATTACTTTTGGTATCCTATATTTGCTCTTATAGATTATGTCTCATGTCATCCCCCTCCAAAAGCAAATCCTAGTTACCCCGCTGAGTATATTCGAAGAAAAGGAAAACTACTCGTAGTGTTGGTAATACTTAACGGTATTTGACGTCTTCCACCGGTAGAATATTATCAAGGTTTGAATTAGTAAGGAATGTAATAATCGGAAAAGTAGGCTACGGTCCCAACTTAAGCTTCCTGGAATTCACATTCTGCATTTGCTTTATTTTACACGATTTTCACATTGCGCTATCGGGCGTCATTATTTAAAAGTAATTATTGATTTACTATACAATAAAACGGCTGAAATATAGGCTACAGCCGTATGATAGGGTGTCCAAAGCATTCGGTAATATTCAACCCGAAGCGTTTCAACTTGCTCTTCCTACTTGTGTGGAATTTTTTGAGAGAAATGTACGGGTTCGGTTAGTATTGAGACCGCCCCTCCAGTCCCAGCCGCCACTGACTAGGACTTTGGTTTTATTTGTTCCAAGAGCGAGGTGCAGCTACAGCGTATTAACACAATTAACATGTTACAGAAAGCATAATCCCAGCCTATGTTTACCAGGACAATTTTCTCAAGAAATTCAAATCAGCCTCAAAGCATTAAATGTAGTAGAAAATGCAGTAATTCGTGATCGGAGATGTTCGGTAGACTCTTGCAAGAGCAGATATGAGCATTTGGGAACTGAAAAAAAAACGAGCTTAAAAGGCAAAGTGTTCGCTTCCATCAAAGGTGTGAATCCGAGAACACAAGGGTTTCTCGTGTACGAACTGTATCGTGCAGATAGCACGGCAATAACCTCTGTCGGCACTGCCACAGAGTTTGAAATCATTGCCAATGTCCGGGAATTGTTATCACGATAAGTTCTATGTAGTTTGCGTAATCACGCCCCTCTATCAGGCATCGCAAATGCTATGAAGCAAAAGGGTTTCAACGTTTGCCAGGTAGTTCATGGTGATTTCAGAGATGATAGCTGTGAACTCTGTTCCGAATCTCGGATTACCAGATATTGGGGGCGGCTTAGTTGGCGTAGTTGGTAGCATGCTGAGCTTCTATGCCCAAGGTCACGGGTTCAAACCCAGCCGAAGTCGTCAGATTTTTAGAGCGTTAAAAATCCCTCGGTATGCCTTCCTTCCGAGTGGAAGTAAAGCCGGCGGTCCCATGTTATAGGTTTATGGCATGAAACAGAACCTTCCACTAACTACACTTGTGTGAAGCCAAAATTTGTAGGTGAGAATTGATAATGCTCTATTAGGTCCAACTTTCGCCGCCAGGTGCCTACTGCGATGCCATCTAGCAGCCAAATCCGCAAGCTATGTGTCGTGGACGGTAGCATTTGGTATCAAAAGTAAGAACTACTTGAAATTAAAGTCTGCAGTCCTTACTTGAATTAAAAGAGATAGCACACACTAATACAGTCATCACAATTAACCCCGGTTATCAGACAGATTCTACACACACCCAAAGTACACGGGGCTACATGAGCGCGTTGTCGCAGCCCCTAAACTGAGGAACCAACCAACCAGAGCATCATTAGCCGCAACCATTTTGATACATGTGCTGTAAATACAGCAGTATTACAACATAGTGTAGTCGAATAAAAATAACTAGCATTACCCGTCGCGGCTTCGCCCGCGAATATTCTAGTTGTAAAGAGTACACTTAGCAAAATCTCAATCATGAATGTTATGACTGATTTATCCTTGGTATGAATAACCAGACTTTATCAATTCAGCTACTGGTGCAGTGGTTAGGGGCTTGTCTTTCATTCATAGGTATATCAGAGCGAAGTTAACTTTTCTAGGAATATCACAGACACTGTTAATTTAAGGGCCTTCATATGTGGTTTTCGGAGACCCTTTATAGTCACGTGAAAAAGATGATGATAATTGTTGTTTTAAGGGGCCTTACTTCTAGGTTATCGGCCCCAGGTGAAAAAGACCTTTCGTACCACACTCACACGTGAAAAAATTCTAGTCTGCCCCTTGACCCCCCTTAAGCGCATTATACTGTATGTATTGATGAATTTTACAGCTTAATTTTGTTCAGTGATAACCTTATAACCGTCTGGAAACTTTCACAGTAATGTAATAATTGGAATTGCATTGCGTCTTACAGAAATAGATGGACCTGTGAGAATCTGTTACCATGGTTACCGTGTTGCATTCTTTCATTGTAAATTAAATATACATGTTTTAAGGTATTTATTTAATTGTGAGGCATTTAAAGAGAAAGTGAGTGCGTTTCGCTTACGCATTGGGTTATGCTGAACCTGTAGGTTATGCATCTTGCTGATATGTGTAGGTTGGTGTTAATGGGATCTTATTTTCGGTACAAAACTGGAATGGGACCTTAGCAGAATAATATAGGGAGGGATAGTGAACCACAACATGAATCAATATGCTAAGAAACCTTCGTAAGTCAAACGCTATTAATATGTTTACTTAATTTGAGGGGCTTGGATATTGTGGTCTTTTAGCTTCATGTACTTGCTTGTGTGGGGAATTGGTCTGATAACCTGTGTTATTGTGGTGATGCATTTGTAATTTAGGTAAGATTTGGGAAGGAGGCGGCCGTAGCCTTGTTAGGAATCATTCCAGTATTCGTTTGGAGTAGAAGGGGGAAAGCACGGAAAATCACTTTGAGGTTGGCTGCGGCGGGAATCGAACCCATCTCTTTTCAGTCTTTCATCGCAATGCTGACTACATCATTCCTGCCCTCAGACCAGAATTATTTATTGCCGGTTGTTGAGTGCCATCTCAGTCTGGACGTTCTCCCTTATGACACTGGGGAAGTACTTGTCAGGTCCTTCAGGTGAAGAGTGTTTGTCCTGGCAGCCAAGGGTGGCATTACCGGGCGAGGAATAACGGTTGCCTGGAACTGTTGTCATGTGAGCCGTAGCGCTCGGTCGCATTGTTCTAATTAGGTGTAGTAATGTAGTGTATTTTATATTCTGTGTGTTATTTAGGTTAATAAGTTAGTGTTTAGTAAAGTCAGTGTTGTTATTTTAGTGTGATTTAAATATTTGAGCTACCAGAGAGGTGTTGTGATGCCAGCAGCAACATTCTTGGTCCACCACGCCGGATTCCTATACCAACGTGACGCGTGTGTACTTGTGAACAGTCTACTTCCGCATTATATTCGAGTGATTTTCCTCGTACTGTTGTAATGGCCACGTTAATTGATATAATTTTCAACGACAAACAAGATCGTGATTATATTAATTTACATTTCATGCCTTGTAGTCCAGGCATTTGTACATGAGATTGGCGCGAATCGCCATGTTGCTTGCGGTGTTGCCGGGTATCAGTGTTCAGCCGCAACGGAACTGTGACAGTGCAGCCAACTTCGGACATCACGGAAGCGGATAACCTCAACTCAGGACCTGGCCACCAGAGTGATGTGCCGGCGTATTCACGTGAGTAGTAAGTACAGTCTGGTTCACTTTATTATTACTTTCCTGTCTATGTCACCATGGAAGAAAGTCTAAAGCGTGCATTAGTTAAGAAAAGGGCCGTCATCAAATCTCGTGTGACTCGAGTAGGCAATTTTATCACGGATTTCCATAACAGAGGAAATCTTAATGACATTAGGGTAAGACAAAGGCTTCTTGAAACTAGCATAGGGGAATACAACGGCGTACAAGACCAGTTGGAAGTTAATGATGAGAATGTTGCACACGATGTAGACAGGGAAGCATTCGAGGAACTGTGGAAATTCAATCCAAAATTGAAACACTACTGGCAGATGATGCTGCTCAGACATCAACCCCTATCAGCAGTTCATGTTCTACCATCAGCCATAATCTTAAGTTGCCTACAATCGTACTCCCCAAATTCACAGGCTCTCTTATTGACTTTATGCATTTTCATGACACATTTCAATCCTTAATTATCCACAATGAGTCTCTGACCGACATTCAGCGCTATTATTATTTACTATCGTTTGTATCAGACGAGCCACACAAACTCATTGAAAACCTTCCAGTTACTCAGGACAATTTCAAGGTGGCATGGAATTTAATTTGCAACCGATTCCACAACCCTAAGCTCATGTTAGATCTCCATGTCAAAGAATTGCTGTCGCTACCTACCGTAAATTCGGAATCACCCAGAGACTTGCGACAACTCATCAATCAGTTGAGCAGCAACCTGAATGCCATTGAAGCCCTGCATATTGAGACCCCATTGCATGATGTCCTCCTATCACACTTGGTTCTGGAACGCATCAGTCTAGGCTTGCGGAAGCAATGGGAGAACAAGACGTCAGGCGATACATGTCCCAGCTTGAAGGATCTTGTTTCATTCTTGGAGAGCAATTGTCAAACATTAGAGATTGTTGCCTCACACAAGCCACCAGCAGATAAACATGATGCGAATAAAGTCGTGAAGGAAGACAGCACAACCACCAAGCTGAGAGTCATCTTCGATGCATCTGCTAAAACCACATCGTCATTGTCTTTCAATTATATGATGATGATTGGGCCTACAGTGCAGCAAGATTTATTTTCAATTGTCTTACGTTTTCGCAAACACAAGTATGTCTTCACCGCGGATATTGAGAAAATGTACCGCCAGGTTCTTGTGCATCCTGAAGACAGAGATTTGTAGAGGATTCTGTGGCGAAGCTCAACTGACCAGCATTTGCAAGCATATCGGCTTACCACTGTCACATATGGTACAGCAGCAGCCCCATTCCTGGCCACAAGATACCTAACAGAGTTGGCAAGAGAAGGACAGCGGGCATATCCAGTGGCTTCGGAGATAGGCAGAAATGATTTCTACGTAGACGATCTGCTTACCGGAACGGAGAGCATCCAAGATGCTATTAAACTGCACAGAGAACTAACGACCCTACTGAAAAGTGGAGGATTTCCCATTCGCAAGTGGCGTGCCAATCATCCAGATATATTAGCATCTATTCCTGAGGACCTTCGTGAGAATCAGCTACCATGCAAATTGAATTTTGAAGAAGATGTAGCCAAAACACTTGGCATACTCTGGCACCCTGTTGACATGTTCAGGATCGAAACTACAATCAAAAACAATTCTCAAGGATGGACAACACGTACTGTCCTGGCTAAGGTTGCATCCATCTTCGATCCACTAGGCTTACTAGGTCCAGTCATTGTGCGATGCAAGCTATTCATCCAGATGCTGTGGCAACTACGGGATGACTGGGATGAGCCACTTCCTGCGGAATTTGAGAAAGTCTGGGTGCAGACCCACCAGTATCTCTCCTGTCTGAGCAAAATCGACATACCACGGAGAGTGACCTGCGATGGCAAAATAGTCAGTGTGCAGCTGCATGGCTTCCCAGATGCATCGGATAAAGCTTACGGTGCGTGTGTATACTTGCGTTGCACCAACACCAATGACAACATCACCGTCTCGCTCTTAACCTCCAAGTCCAGAGTTGCCCCCCCCCCCCCCCTCAAACAAGTCTCATTGCCTCGTCTGGAACTATGCGGAGCTCTGCTACTTACACGTCTGATGAACAAGGCATCAACAGACCTTAATTTGAACATTCAGGCATTTCATTATTGGACAGACTCGACGGTCGTACTTGCTTGGATAGCAGGATGTCCCACATCATGGTAAACGTACGTGGCCAACAGAGTTTCAGAGATACAAGATCTCTCTAGATCGGAAGACTGGAAGCATGTTGCATCTCAAGAAAATCCAGCAGACGTCCTCTCAAGAGGACTTGAACCACAGCATCTTGGACTGACGCGGCTATGGTGGGCGGGGCCCCACTGGCTGCACAAGTCCCCTTCTGCTTGGCCAGAGAAGAAGGCAACTGCCGACAGCTCAACTGAAATCCCTGAGCAGCGGAAGGCAAATGTATGTCTGCTGTCAATCAACCCCGACGCAGAAGAACACATTCTACGATTCTCCAGCTGGTCAAGACTCCAACGAGTGGCAGCCTACATGCTCAGGTTTATTCACAACCTTCAACGCGAGAAGAAAGAGAGACAGCATGGACCACTAACGACTGCCGAGTTGCGCGAATCCTTGCAAACTATTGTTCGCATCGCCCAGCATGCTACATACTCACAAGACATTCAGAAACTCCAGAATGAGAGAACCATTTCTCCAGCGAGTAAGCTTGTAAACTTGTGCCCATTCCTTGATCAGGAAAAGTTGATTAGGGTGGTCGGCAGATTGGAAAATGCTTCTACATCTTATGATCAGAAACATCCTCTAATAATTCCCCCGAACCATCACGTCACCAAACTCCTCATCAAGCATGAACACCACAGACTGTTGCATACGGGAAGCCAGCAGGTGCTAGCCTCACTACGTCAGAGGTTCTGGTTCAACAATGGGAGATCTGTTGTGAGGCAAACCATACACAAGTGTCTCATCTGCTTCAAGCTGAAAGCAGCAACAGCGAATTAACTCATGGGACAGTTGCCTGCTTCACGAGTTACACATAGCAAACCATTTTCGAATTGTGGAGTTGACTATGGAGGCCCCCCATACATCAAGTATGGTGCCCCCAGAAGTAGGACGCGCACCAAGTGTTACATTGCCTTGTTCGTGTGTATGGCGACAAAGGCGGTTCACATCGAACTAGTCAGTGATGCGTTCATTGCAGTCCTGCGGAGGTTCATCGCAAGACGCGGCCGGTGCAGCAATATATATAGTGACAATGGGACTTGCTTTGTTGGAGCTAGGAACAAACTAAAGGAGCTGCTCCATCTAACAAAATCACCTCATTATCGGGCTGCCATACAAGAATTCACTTATAATGAGGGCATAAATTGGCACTTCATTCCACCTCATACACCCCACTTCGGAGGTCTCTGGGAGGCAGGAATAAAATCCGTTAAGAACCATCTCTAAAGGATCGCTGGTGATACTCTCCTCACCTTCGAAGAGCTCTACACCCTTCTCACCCAGGTTGAGGCATGCTTAAATTCACGGCCACTGACTCCCCTACCTAACTATCCGGATGAGTTTACCTTCCTGACTCCAGGACATTTTCTCATTGGAGAACCCTTTAGCTCGTTCCCTGAACCAGACTGTCTTGCTAGCTCATCTTCCCACCTGTCTAGATGGCAACTGGTTCAGCGCTGTCGGAAGCAGATTTGGAAGCGGTGGTCGTGTGACTACCTCTCTCAGTTGCAGCAGAGAGCCAAGTGGCACACCGCCCAACCCAACATTGAGATTGGAACACTGGTGATCATCAAGGAGGACAACCTTCCACCGTTCACATGGCGGACGGGCATCATCGAGGAGGTGCATCCTGGACCTGATGGCCACGTGCGAGTTGTATCTGTGCGATCAGCTAAGGGAGTGTACAAGCGGCCAGTGACGAAGATATGTCCTTTCCCAAGTGAATAACATTATTTCACTTCTAGGTTCTGGAGCTACCCACTGTGGACATTGAACTTTAACAGGGAATATTTGTGTTCATGTGTTTGTATCTTTTTTTCAGCCTTCTATTGTATAATTTGTGCAAAATTAGGTGGGCGGCATGTTGAGTGCCATCTCAGTATGGACGTTCTCCCTTATGACACTGAGGCAGCACTTGTCAGGTCCATCAGGTGAAGAGTGTTTGTCCTGGCGGCCAAGGGTGGCATTACCTGGCCAGGAATAACGGTTGCCTGGAACTGTTGTCATGTGAGCCGTAGCGCATGGTCGCATTGTTCTAATTAGGTGTAGTAATGTAGTGTATTTGATATTTTGTGTGTTATTCAGGTTAATTAATTAGTGTTTAGTAAAGTCAGTGTTGTTATTTTAGTGTGATTTAAATATTTGAGCTACCAGAGAGGTGTTGTGATGCCAGCAGCAACACCGGTAATCAAACCCGGATTTCCAAGGAGTGTCCCTCATCCTCTCACCTTTCAAATTGCTGGTGTTTGCCCGATTATTTGTCATCAGTGTGTAGACTAGTGACAATTTATACTGACTGCTTGTCCTTAACTCGACTCATCCTGGCAACAGTACCCACACAGTTAATTTTCAAACTGTCCATAAGCGCCAAGAGAACTTTGGTCAGTAAATCAGTGGAACTTTCATTTTCATATTCTCTAATTCCATAAACGAATACCGCTTCCCCCCCCCCCCCCTCATCCTACTTGCTCCTCTGGTTCTGCCTTCTTAAGGAGGCTTAAAACCAACACCTATTGAGAAGATCCAACTTCGAGCTGGTATTGCTCCTGGTGAGATTCGTAGGGAGGTAGCAGCTAACAAAGAAAGGCTTCAATCATATACTTCAGAAGCACATCGTCTCTATGGATGCCTTCCTGCCACACGGAGGCTGTTATCTAGAAAGTATTTCCTCCGCACATCAGTTAAGTTTCAAGGCAAAGCAGAGAATGCTAGGATCAATATGTGGAAAGAAAGAACTAACCACCTTTCCAACTGGATGGAGCCAAAGGAATATCTTTCATGTGGACACCAGGAGAAATGGACAACTTGGAAAGCCCTTAACAGACTCCGTACAGGAGTCAGCAGAACAAATGTAAATCTGCGGAAGTGGGGCTTCTCAAGCGACTCATCTCTCTGTGACTGAGGAGAGCAGCAGACAATCCAACATTTATGTCACTGTGACTTATGTCCTTCAAAGTGCACTATGAAAGATTTGATTGCAGCCTCCTCCAGCGCTATTGACGTCGCCCAATACTGAGCAAAACTCATCTAGCTCTTAAATTTGTTGCTCAATACGGTATGTAATTTGTTTTTATAATAGACCTGCATATTCAGGTTCTTTATTTTTGCTTAATAAGGCGATTCCGCTCGAACTTTGCCGCCGGTCCCTGGCGCGCGCGGCAGCCAGCAACTGAGCTGTCACTGGCGGAGCGTGTGAGCGAGAATGTCCTTGCCAAGCAAATATAAAGACCCTGTATGTATGGTAGAAATTTAGATATCCTGCATTTATTATTAATTTTCTTTTTTAAATATTTGTATGTTAAGTTGATACTTCTGACACGAATAAAGAAAGAAAGAAAGAAAGAAAGAAAGAAAGAGTCGTATACACCCTCGAGAAGCTTCACTTTATTTTTTAGATTATCTCTTCGCTGTTTGAGCCAAACTTTCTCATTTCTTCCTGTAATCAAGTTTTAATATCCTTGCATTGTTCACAGAGATTGTCACGAATGTGATCTGCCTGGGACGTGTCCTTAACAATTTCTTGCCATTCCTACTGTCCAGGTTCAGAGTTTGACTTCACTCCTTCAACAATCAATAGTGCCACTACAACCTTCATTTTACCGGCACCAATATCGCACTGCACTCTAGTCTGATGACCGCCCAGTACTGCAGAATCAAGTTTCCCATACACAGTAGGCATACATGTCCGTTCACCATGATTGCAACTGTGGTTTAGGCCACATTATAGACTCTACCAAGAGATTTGAGACCCATGAAAGCCAGCATAAGGAAGTGGATGTTGAGAAGAGCTAAACCTACGAATGGACATCACAGTATTTTAAGGAGAAGTGACAATGACAAGAGGGACCATCTCGAACACACGGTCTTCCTAAATCCTTCACTGAAACAACTGCCATTGCTGTGCTGAGAGATCAGCTTCTATCTACAGGAACCATGCATATGGTTGTTAAAGCATCATACAAGCCACGTTTACATTAAAATGCATTTTTAATTTGCACTTAGATGAACATGTTAAAATATTTACACACTAAGAAAGATTGTCCTCAGCCTACAACAGTTGTAGGAAGAATTCAAAATACATAAACAAAAGCTAGTTTTATACATTGTGAGAGAAGCACAAATCATTTTACTAACAAGGGAAGTATCGGGTAAGACAGGTCGAAACCTATCTTGAATCTTGGTGGACGCAATCACTGTACTATAAGGGCACGACGTGCGGAACTGCAAGACTCCAAAATCATGTGGCGAATCTCTAATATAAATCAATGGGAAGTAGTGAGTACCATAGTCTACATGTTGGAGGGGACAGCCCTGGCGACCCAGGCACTCAAGGCTGGTGGGAAGCAGCCACACGCTCCAGTCAGCTGGGTGTTTTGAACTGCGTTCAGCAATAACAAGCAAGCAATAACGAGTGCCACAGGGATGTCCAGCTCCACCAGCCGTCATGTCAGGTACGATTTCGGAGCCTTGCAGTTCAATCTGGAGGCTGATTTACCGCACGTGTTCCTCTTATAGTACAACGATTGCGTCCACAAAGTTCCAAGATAGGTTTCGGTCTCTCTTACCTGATATTTCCCTTGTAAGGACAGTATACACATTTTGCAAATTATTACATGACTTGATAATGTCAAATTTACCTTTGCAACCTTTCCTTTCCAAGAAATCATTTTGCACACTTCCCTAGCTTAACTAAACAATACATCAAAATGATACACAAGTGTGATTTAATAGGAAGTGTGTTAACCATGCATTAGGCGCGGCGATCTCTTAGATCGTCTAGTTGTAAAATTAGTTTAAATGCCCTCATATATAATAAATATCATCTAGAGTAAATGAAAGAAATAGAAAATAGACCAGGAGAGTTAACTATTATAATCAGCTTAAAATAAGTATTCATATGATGCTATTCACAGAAAGAGTTAGAACTAAACATGAATTGCCTTTCTCCAGCGTCACTTGCAAAATAATGTTTTATGTATGTTGTAAGACTGTTCTAAACATATCCGTTCTATTGTCTATGATTCCAACAATGCATCAAACCTAATGGAAGGTCAAATATGCTGATCTGTAATTAGGACATTATGATATCAGCAAGGACTCCCGCAAGAGTCGCGGCGATCTGTGAGATGAAACTATCTCCCGCACGTAATAGTATTGATAGACGAGGAATTTGAATCACACTGACTGGTTCCAACCACCAAGCTAGGGAGGGGTAGAGCAGGCCTGCTACTCTTAACGAAGCAATGAATAAAAATGTCCTTACCCGATCTGTGAGATCAGCCGCGACCAATGCCGGGTTAAATATACGTACAGGATTCTTCATTATCACCGGATTTTTTTCAAAAAACAGGATATATGAATCTATGAGTGAACACGAGTCATAAGATTAAGTGTGAAATTACCATTAGTTATTTCACGAAAAACTTTTCATCATTAAAATATATATATTTACGTTCCATACCGATAATCTGATCCATAAAAAAATTGAGAAACAAATTCAAAAGAAGTCATGTGATACCCAGGGCCATTGAAAAATAATGCCTAGATTTAAAAAAAATGTTATTACCAATTTAAGATTTGATTGCCGCTGAGCGTCGCTGCGCCAGCGTTTGTTTATTGTAGTAGTAGCCCCGCGGTGCGAAGCGGAGGATACAGCGATGGCAGAGTGCAGTCTGCACATAAGTCAAGAAGCATTGCGCGTGCTACCTGTTTTATTAGAAGCGCAGATAAATGTTAAAGGAGCTCATGTCACAACGGACAGTTAAACGATGACTGAAGCTACTGGAGCTGAGTCATATCCTACTCGCGTGACTGTACCTGTGATCCAAACAGGTTGACGTGTGGCACAAGTACACAAAGAATAGTTTCCAACTCAGCCGCCGACAATCAATTCATGAAAGGGTAATATAAATAAACTATTACAGGTAATGTAATGGTTTTATCCTTAAAATGCGTGGAAAAGATAACATCTGAGTAAGTTTCAATGTGAGCTCCGTTTCTTGCTCTGCAGACATGCGTCGAGCGTGCCGCGCGAAGGTAGTGAGGTAGAGCCCCACCTTGCATAATAATCACACGCTGTCCAGTAAATGTTGCCCGATATCTTCTATTTGAGCGAACACAAACTGTTCAAGCATGCCGAGGTAAATTAAACTTGTAATTGTTTTTTCAGCGAAAAACAAAGGTCCAATAACTTGGTCATGAAGTGTTGAGCAACAAACGGAGCTCACATTGAAACTTACTGAGGTATTTTAAGATTTAAAACATTCATTTTGGTTCCGCATTGATTACTAATTACGTTCTTTAATGGGCTAGGATTCCACCTGAATCAATATTTCTATTGAAAATGATCAACTTCTGTGGTCATTAGAAATGGTACATGTTTCTAGGACTAATAGATATTTTTGTCCCTTTCATCCGACAATATTAAGCACTAAATGAGAACATTATTTGATTAGCGTAGCACTAAAATGCCAAAAGCCACTGAACCTAATATGGTGCTTCATATAGATAGGTACGATATTTGAAATGATTCCGCATATTCTTTTCGTATCTGTTACGTCAATAACTACATTGAATTGAACTGACCCAGTTAAAAGTGATTTTTCGTGTATTGTGCGTTAATCATTTCAAATATCCTATCTATATGAAGCACAGTGGCTATTGACATTTTAGTGCTACGCTAATCAAATAATGTTCTCATTTAGTGCTTAATATTGGCGGATGAAGGGGACAAAAATGTATATTAGTCCTCGAAACATGTATCATTTCTATGACCACATAACTTATCGTTTTCAATTAAAGCATTGATTCAGGCGGAACCCTAGCCCATTAAAAACATAAATACTAAGGTATGAAAAAAATGTTAAAATTTCCACGCATTTTACGGCTAAAACCATTATATTACCTGTAATAGATTTCATATAGAAATTATTCAAAATCTAGGCATTATTTTACGGTGACTCTGTATAACAGCGATGTTGCATTACAAATATGGTGAATTCCTGAGCTTTCTGCTCCATGTTAACACCGAGAATTCTTTTGAGTCAGCATAGTACAGAAATACGAAGGTTTCGGCCTATTTCGAATAAGTTTTTGTCGATTCATTTCAATGCTTTGTGACATCGTGGTCATGTAGCTCCGTGTACTTGGGTGTCTGACAACCTGTGTTATTGTGATGTCTGCTGAAGTGTGTGTGACTAGAATTGGAAAGAATGTGGCCTTGGCATTACGTTAGGAGCCATCCCAGCATTTACCTGAGGCTGAAGTAGGAATACCACTTCCAGGATAGCTGAGGTGGGAATGAAACACACCCTGTTAGATCTGCCCCACGAGGCTGAGTGTAGCACATTCCAGCCCTCAGAGCAGAGCAGGCACTCTCACCAGGACCTCAGGGGTGACAGCCCAGAGTGTTAGCCACCATGCCTCTTAGCAGAGGCAGGATCTCAGGGGTGACAGCCCAGAGTGTTAGCCACCATGCCTCTTAGCAGTGGCAGGATCTCAAGGGTGACAGCCCAGAGTGTTAGCCACTGTGCCTCTTAGCAGTGGCAGGATCTCAGGGGTGACAGCCCAGAGTGTTAGCCACCATGCCTCTTAGCAGTGCCTGGATCTCAGGGGTGACAGTCCAGAGTGTTAGCCACCATGCCTCTTAGCAGTGGCAGGATCTCAGGGGTGACAGCCCAGAGTGTTAGCCACCATGCCTCTAAGCAGTGGCAGAATCTCAGGGGTGACAGTCCAGAGTGTTAGCCACCATGCCTCTTAGCAGTGGCAGGATCTCAGGGGTGACAGCCCAGAGTGTTAGCCACCATGCCTCTAAGCAGTGGCAGGATCTCAGGGGTGACAGACCCAGAGTGTGAAGCCAACGACACCACAGTAAGTAGTGTCTTTTTTAATAATTTTACTAATTTTCACTACACATTCCTCGTAGACATCAACTCATTATTATTAATCAAATGAAATTATCAACTTATTATTACATAAAACATTGCTCAATCATAGCAACTTTCTCACTTCACAATTCACATGTTTTGGGGTAGGTATTGTGCCCGTTTAGACCGGAGTCCGCACGACCACATATGCATTTTACCAATAATCAGTCAGCACGAGAGTCAAAATATCCCGGAGCGCCAGATGGGCTAAAGCAAATCGCAAAAACGACATCAAATGAAAAAAAATGCTTTACTGATTTTTGGCTCAATGCAACAATAAGGATAGAAGGAGATTCAATTGGGCGTAACACATCCTGTAAAATTATCTCAGTTTATTTTGAATTTAAACTTGACTGCAAAAATGCTCAAAGCAGCATCATCCACGTGTGGCGACCCACACTCCTATTTACACAATATACAGAAATTTTCCAAACACATTTGACAATTATTTTTTTGGAAACACAAGTCTGATTAATAGTCCTGTAGACTGCGTTCCAAAATTATTTATGATTAAATCCAGTTCAAATTTAATTGTCTCTACTGGAAATATCGTAGTTCACTGTTTGAATTTTTACATAATATTAACACTCGTAGAATAAATGTTCATAGAATTTTTAACTTTCACTTATTTTTCCAGTTTCAAAAATATTGTCGAAAAATATTGTTATCATTGAAGCAACACAAATTATTTACACATATTAATAACATCTGAAAAGTATTTGACCTTGAGCATAGTGTCGAAGAACTTGTGCGAAGCACAACAACAAAAAATTAATTGTTCTTCTGACATTAAACATTCGAGAAGTGACTTGATTATGAAATTCAAGTTTCTAACAAAATACATGATTTCTGAATCATCAACTTGATCAATAAATGGTTGAACCATTCAACTATTTGATTTTCCACTTGGAATCATCATTAAGAAAAATATTTATATTTGTGGCCCTTTTAGTAACTTTCACAACTTGCAATTCTTCGACAGAATGCGGAAATAAGAATTTTAGCTTCAAAATAAATTCATTTAGTTCATGGCACTAGGATTGAAAACATCCTTCAAATTATTCGTGGTTAAAGAATTATTTTTAATTGGCAGTGGCCCACTCTATTATTTGTGTAAGAACACAATATTACAACAACAACGGCAAAGGTCTTCCTCTGAAGAAGAATAAACTACTATCATGACAAATCCGGGTTCTAGCAAAATCAAAGTCTAAATGGAATTCGTAAACAAGGTTGAAATAAGAACTGATGGTTTCTAAGAAATAACCTTCGGGTCATTCATACGACGAAATGTGTAGTTCCAATACTCCTATAAACCTGAGCCATCGAACCTGCTATTTGATTGATGCTCGAAAAAACCTCCTCATTCCTGCGACTTAAACATGCGCACCTGGGAATGGCATTTCAACTACTCCACACATATAAATTTTCTTCCCAAAATTTATACAATAAATCAAGCCTCTGCTTGTTATCAACACTGGAAGATTAATAAACTCACAAGTTTATTTTATTTTACCACTCAGTTCAACCCGTGAATTTACCATACTTATGAAAATCTTTATTTCACTTTCGAGTGTAATTACGTCATGATTTTATATAAATACAAAAATATCCTATTTGATACAAATATCAATTGCTTCCCGTTTCATGCCTCTCCGTGTTATCTGAAAAATATACTTTGCTCAATGCAAATATCAACTGTTCAACCAGAACTGAAATATTGGTTGAATGCGGACTTGCGCCAACCACTCTCCTTCGGAAAATCTCCTGTTCCAGACTAGAAATGATTAAACTACTTCATAGGCTCTTTCTCAATACATATGATTATTAGAAAATATAATATCCAAGAATTATTTAGAAAAATTATAAAAATTATTATTATTATTATTATTAGTGGATTATTATTATTATTTATATTATTTTAAATATATTTAATTGTCATCTAATTATGTGAGAATCCACATGTTCGAACCTTCGAATATGGAAAAAAATATCCATTCCTCAACAAAAATAATTATTAACTTTTACAGTTACATCGGCTGATTACCGTGATTTCCCAAAAATATGAAATATTCCAATAAATGCTCGAAATGCTCGGTCATCGATCCTAAACTGTTCTGAGTGCTGAAAATACTCAGAATAACTCTAATATGTCTTGCGTAAATCATTGCAAGATTTAAATACGAAGAAAAATAAATGTGTTGGTCATCTGCCGAAAAATAGTTTGTTCCAATTAGCTAGGCATAATATAATTCAAATGTGGCTTACATTTCTTGATGGTCTTGAAGCGTAGTAAACCTGGTCTGTACCAGATTTATCCATAGACATGCCCTATCGGACAAGCATGTATAATCCTTGTATCGGCCGCCATTATATACCCACAATCCGTCTAGTAAGACATAGTGGTAGTATCTCTTGACGTTTGAATTAACTGTTGTTCCATTTTAATATGGGCTTCTATCAAAGCCATAACAGTTCGTTTAAATGGGGTCAGATCTAAGTGATCTATTCTTAGATATGTCAGTTGTAACATAACTCACGGTAATCTTATCAATACAAGAAGACACTGACAGTCTAACCAATCAACGGCTGTTCTGAAGATCGTTCCCTGGGCATGGTTTCACACCATCTACCATGCGCTAAGCAACCTGTAGTTTCCCTTGCGTAGACTAATGAACACCACCGTGATAGATTGGTCTTCAGTGTACTGATAGATCGAAGTGGTTAACAAGTTACCAATATGAAAACTGACTGAAATGGACTAAACATCCAAGTATTAGGTTATTACTGGACTGTGACAAAGTACTAATTCTAGACAAAGTCTAGCATATGTCCATGTAGAAACATAAATATTTCCACTAATGTCTGTAGAAAAAAAATCAATCACCTCAGTGATTCTCCTCGCCGGAAACTTACTAAGTTCCACTTCGTAGCGCAGCACTTTTGTGACTATCACAACTTTGAAAATTACTTCTGCGTAGATCCGGCAACCATGTGCCTTGGCTCAGCGTAGCAGCAACTTGCTCTGCAAGTGCTTGTGTTGGAATGAGCTATCGATACCTCGGCCGGCCGGCTTTTATTCAAAACAGCCAGGGTCACGCGTCATCAGCTGATATCTGGAAATCCTCATATCTCTGGTATCCCTGGTCCGATTTACTTGATACTAATTGCATTCTCTTTCATTTGGCCGTGCCAGTAATCTGATCCATGTCTCAAGTCTCTACTCCATGGTTAACTATTTAATCAATAAATAGCCTCGACCTCTGCTATTACTCGCTACGTCACTTGACATGCAAGTATCGGTAAATTCTTTCCAATTGCTTCGAGAAGCAATGTAGCGCGATATTCAAATATCTCAACTTTCAAAAGCGGCTACAGCCTTTCCCTTGATATCTAGGTGTCTGAAACTTGGAATACCCATTCCTAGAGTTGGGCACATCCACCCCACACCTAGCAAAAAATAAAAATTGATTTTTTTTTATTTTTCCTATCTACACATTAAATTATCTGGTTCTTGAATAATAAATCTTCAAATTCGATGCATTATAAGTTCCCACGATGTTACCAGTTCGTGTATTAGCGACTTCATAGCTTCCATTGTTGTTTACTTCCACAATATTCAAAATCTTCAATTTCACCCGGCTTAATATCAAAAATATCGTGATACTCTTCCAAAACTTTCCCTAGCTCTGGGGACTCCTTCTCAGTGTAGACTTCTCTTCCTTCAGCTTCATGAAAAATCAGAGACCATTGAGCATCTCCCTCGATGTCTTCCTCTTCTTTTCCCTCGAAGTTAATCTCTTCGGTATTCTTGAATTTGATCGTCTCTGTCTTCATGTCTATCACTGCTTGATATTTCTGAATGAAATCTGCTCCCAATATCATGTCAAAAGCCATGTCCTTCATTACTACAAACACATGTCGGAAATCATGTCCTCCAATCGTAATACATAATTATAATTGTGTTTTACACAGAGATATTTTGTTGGGTATTATTCCTTGGGTCTTAATTCCTGATACTGGAATTTCCTCAAAATTCTCTTTGAGCTTCCACAGAATATAAAGCTTCTCACTCACAAGACAAAGCATAGCCCCAGTATCAATCAAAGTATCGACAGGCATACCGAATACTTCGCATGATATGATTGGCATTCTAATTCTTGTACCCATTTCTTTCCGTTCGTCATTCTGTTGAATTAAGTCATCATCCTCTGCTTGCCATTTAATAATTCTGGAAGTGAAAGTGTTCAAAATTCTATCTTCTACTGTGAATTCGATTTTTTTTTGTTACCATTCCCCCGGGATTGTTGTGTTCCCGATGGACCTGGTTCATTGGGCCTCTGCTCCAAAAATTGCAAGTTATCTTGGTGTCTTGCTTCCAAGTTTTTCCTCGTCTCCTTGTTGAACTCTTCATTGGACTGACGAGTATCCACATTCCCTCTGTTATTGTAGTTGTTTCTACCATAGTATCTTCTTTCCTGGTACCTTCCTTGATTATCCCGTGGCCTTCTCCATCGAGTATTGTATCGATTTCCACCATCCGGTCTCGCATAAGGCTTGTAACTGTATCTGTTACTGTACTGATTCCATCCTCTCTTATTTGAATCTTCCCTCGGCGTTTTCCCTTCTCGCCCCTCTCGAATCTCTCGAGGTGTTTGAGAATAACTATCGGCCATAACAGTGTACACAGCGTTGTTATTCTTTCCTCCCTTCTGATGGAAGAATTGAGCGTTCGTATGATCCAGCTTCTGTAATACTTCGTCAAATTGCTCCATATTATAGATATCAGCAGCGATCAAAGTCCTTTGGACGTCTGCTGGAAACTGACGTATCAATGCAGTAATCAATTCGTTATCTGGCATCGGCGGATCTAAATGTTGAAGTTTAGAAAGCTGTCCAGAAAAGTACGTAGAGTATCGAGTAGGTTGTGACGTCGAGAATCTCTTAGAATATAATTCTGCTCTGACTTGCTGTTGGGTTTCCGGGGACCAAAACTTTTTCAATAGCCCACGAGAAAACTCCTCAAAAGTGGTTAGAATGGATCTAAAGTCTCTAAACCAAAGAAGTGCAGGACCTTCCAAAAACTTCCCTATCACTCGGATCTGTCTTTCTTTAGGGATCTTGGAATCTTTCAGGTAATCCCCTGCTTCTCTCAAATTTCCACGGGTGTCACAGAATCTCGCCCTGAAAATTTAGAAGGCTTATCTTCTACATTCTTAAATACAGTTATGGGGTTGGATTGAAATACTGTCCTGACCTCATCCTGTCTTTGACTATCCGTTTCTCTAGCCGCTCCTAGATTTATCTGTATCGGTTCTTTTCCCCTTATACTTGGCATTTTTAACAGATGGTCAGACTGTTTCTCGTCCTTGATTTGAGTTTTCATAGCCTCAAGTTCCTTCTGGTTTTCTTCTGCCATTTTCTTAATTGCTTCAGTTTCTTTACAATTCTCCTTAACATCAATGGATATCTGGTTCATAACAGCCTCATGACTTTTCAATGACCCAGTCATATCTGATATGTCCTTCTGAGTTGCTTGGATATCTTTGGAAATTACTTGAATATGGGATGACAAAGATTCCCTAATCTCCTTGATTCCCTCTTGATCCTCCAGCTTGAGTGTGTCTTTAATTTCATTGACAACTGTGGTTTTAATTTCAGTTTGTAATTCATTAATCACACCTTCTCTTATTTCTCCCATTACAAGTTCTTTGAATTGTTCTGTCAACCGTTGAACAACTAGAATTCCCATCTCATTACTCTCCTTCTTCACTCTGACTTCTAGGTTGATCATGTCTTCACCAACTTTCCTAAGACCATGTTCTATCCTATCAGCTAAGCTTTGAGATCTAAGATCGGCATCGCGAAATTTATCGTCCATTAAACTTGCGTTAGTAGCTAATGAAGTTTCGAGCTCATGTGTTTTTTCGCATAATTTATTCATTTTACTTTCAAGTGTCATTTTCAAAATTTCAGAATTCTCTTTAAATTTACTTTCCATAGAATTAAATTTACTATTTAAATTTTCTTTCTAGTTTCCTTTTAACCTACTTTCTAAAGAATCAGAATTTTCTTTAAGTTTATTTTCTAAAGAATCGGAATTTTCTTTAAGTTTATTTTCTAAAGAATCAGAATTTTCCTTAAGTTTTTCATCTAAACTTTCTTTCAAGTTATCTTTTAACCTGCTTTCTAAAGAATCAGAATTTTCTTTAAGTTTCCTTTCCAAAGCCACAGTATTTTCTTTCATAATGGCTGCTACACGCAGTCCAGCTTCTTTGGAACTCTCTTCCAAACTCCTCATCATCCTCATCATTTCTTCCAAAATTTCAATTATTATTCAAAGCTTAGGGGTATACAATATCGGCAAACACAAGCTTATAACTAGAATAAGGAATATGAATAGCTAATTGGAACACTCTAATAAAATGAGATTTGTCCTAATGTCGACGTGATGGAAAAACAAAATTCTCTAATTTTACGAATTACATTTACCACAATATCACAAGAAAAATATGCAAGTTCTCAAATATCCTCCACCTGGATTCTAATAATGTGTATGTCCAGTCATCGAACGTTTACTACTGAATTTACTTGACGCCCTAATGGTTAAGCCATTCTCAAAAATAATCAAACCCATTCTAATTATTAATCCAGTTAAATTTTTAATTTTCCCCACTAATTGGGTTTCCTACTAATTTATTCATCCAAACCAGACATCTCTCAACTCCCAAAATATTTCTATAAAAATTATCACAATTTAAATCGGCATGCGATTGACCATGTCTAAATCGAGACCCACGTTCGAAGCCATTTCTCTCTCTATCTTATTTTATGTGCCCGTTTAGACCGGAGTCCGCACGACCACATATGCACTTCACCAATAATCAGTCAGCACGAGAGTCAAAATATCCCGGAGCGCCAGATGGGTTAATGCAAATCGCAAAAACGACATCAAATGAAAAAAAATGCTTTACTGATTTTTTGCTCAATGCAACAATAAGGATAGAAGGAGATTCAATTGAGCGTAACACATCCTGTAAAATTATCTCAGTTTATTTTGAATTTAAACTTGACTGCAAAAATGCTCAAAGCAGCATCATCCACGTGTGGCGACCCACACTCCTATTTACACAATATACAGAAATTTTCCAAACACATTTGACAATTATTTTTTTGGAAACACAAGTCTGATTAATAGTCCTGTAGACTGCGTTCCAAAATTATTTATGATTAAATCCAGTTCAAATTTAATTGTCTCTACTGGAAATATCGTAGTTCACTGTTTGAATTTTTACATAATATTAACACTCGTAGAATAAATGTTCATAGAATTTTTAACTTTCACTTATTTTTCCAGTTTCAAAAATATTGTCGAAAAATATTGTTATCATTGAAGCAACACAAATTATTTACACATATTAATAACATCTGAAAAGTATTTGACCTTGAGCATAGCATCGAAGAACTTGTGCGAAGCACAACAAAAAAAATTAATTGTTCTTCTGACATTAAACATTCGAGAAATGACTTGATTATGAAATTCAAGTTTCTAACAAAATACATGATTTCTGAATCATAAACTTGATCAATAAATGGTTGAACCATTCAACTATTTGATTTTCCACTTGGAATCATCATTAAGAAAAATATTTATATTTGTGGCCCTTTTAGTAACTTTCACAACTTGCAATTCTTCGACAGAATGCGGAAATAAGAAATGTAGCTTCAAAATAAATTCATTTAGTTCATGGCACTAGGATTGAATACATCCTTCAAATTATTCGTGGTTAAAGAATTATTTTTAATTGGCAGTGGCCCACTCTATTATTTGTGTAAGAACACAATATTACAACAACAACGGCAAAGGTCTTCCTCTGAAGAAGAATAAACTACTATCATGACAAATCCGGGTTCTAGCAAAATCAAAGTCTAAATGGAATTCGTAAACAAGGTTGAAATAAGAACTGATGGTTTCTAAGAAATAACCTTCGGGTCATTCATACGACGAAATGTGTAGTTCCAATACTCCTATTAACCTGAGCCATCGAACCTGCTATTTGATTGATGCTCGAAAAAACCTCCTCATTCCTGCGACTTAAACATGCGCACCTGGGAATGGCATTTCAACTACTCCACACATATAAATTTTCTTCCCAAAATTTATACAATAAATCAAGCCTCTGCTTGTTATCAACACTGGAAGATTAATAAACTCACAAGTTAATTTTATTTTACCATTCAGTTCAACCCGTGAATTTACCATACTTATGAAAATCTTTATTTCACTTTCGAGTGTATTTACGTCATGATTTTATATAAATACAAAAATATCCTATTTGATACAAATATCAATTGCTTCCCGTTTCATGCCTCTCCGTGTTATCTGAAAAATATACTTTGCTCAATGCAAATATCAACTGTTCAACCAGAACTGAAATATTGGTTGAATGCGGACTTGCGCCAACCACTCTCCTTCGGAAAATCTCCTGTTCCAGACTAGAAATGATTAAACTACTTCATAGGCTCTTTCTCAATACATATGATTATTAGAAAATATAATATCCAAGAATTATTTAGAAAAATTATAAAAATTATTATTATTATTATTATTAGTGGATTATTATTATTATTTATATTATTTTAAATATATTTAATTATCATCTCATTATGTGAGAATCCACATATTCGAACCTTCGAATATGGAAAAAAATATCCATTCCTCAACAAAAATAATTATTAACTTTTACAGTTACATCGGCTGATTACCGTGATTTCCCAAAAATATGAAATATTCCAATAAATGCTCGAAATGCTCGGTCATCGATCCTAAACTGTTCTGAGTGCTGAAAATACTCAGAATAACTCTAATATGTCTTGCGTAAATCATTGCAAGATTTAAATACGAAGAAAAATAAATGTGTTGGTCATCTGCCGAAAAATAGTTTGTTCCAATTAGCTAGGCATAATATAATTCAAATGTGGCTTACATTTCTTGATGGTCTTGAAGCGTAGTAAACCTGGTCTGTACCAGATTTATCCATAGACATGCCCTGTCGGACAAGCATGTATAATCCTTGTATCGGCCGCCATTATATACCCACAATCCGTCTAGTAAGACATAGTGGTAGTATCTCTTGACGTTTGAATTAACTGTTGTTCCATTTTAATATGGGCTTCTATCAAAGCCATAACAGTTCGTTTAAATGGGGTCAGATCTAAGTGATCTATTCTTAGATATGTCAGTTGTAACATAACTCACGGTAATCTTATCAATACAAGAAGACACTGACAGTCTAACCAATCAACGGCTGTTCTGAAGATCGTTCCCTGGGCATGGTTTAACACCATCTACCATGCGCTAAGCAACCTGTAGTTTCCCTTGCGTAGACTAATGAACACCACCGTGATAGACTGGTCTTCAGTGTACTGATAGATCGAAGTGGTTAACAAGTTACCAATATGAAAACTGACTGAAATGGACTAAACATCCAAGTATTAGGTTATTACTGGACTGTGACAAAGTACTAATTCTAGACAAAGTCTAGCATATGTCCATGTAGAAACATAAATATTTCCACTAATGTCTGTAGAAAAAAAAATCAATCACCTCAGTGATTCTCCTCGCCGGAAACTTACTAAGTTCCACTTCGTAGCGCAGCACTTTTGTGACTATCACAACTTTGAAAATTACTTCTGCGTAGATCCGGCAACCATGTGCCTTGGCTCAGCGTAGCAGCAACTTGCTCTGCAAGTGCTTGTGTTGGAATGAGCTATCAATACCTCGGCCGGCCGGCTTTTATTCAAAACAGCCAGGGTCACGCGTCATCAGCTGATATCTGGAAATCCTCATATCTCTGGTATCCCTGGTCCGATTTACTTGATACTAATTGCATTCTCTTTCATTTGGCCGTGCCAGTAATCTGATCCATGTATCAAGTCTCTACTCCAAGGTTAACTATTTAATCAATAAATAGCCTCGACCTCTGCTATTACTCGCTACGTCACTTGACATGCAAGTATCGGTAAATTCTTTCCAATTGCTTCGAGAAGCAATGTAGCGCGATATTCAAATATCTCAACTTTCAAAAGCGGCTACAGCCTTTCCCTTGATATCTAGGTGTCTGAAACTTGGAATACCCACTCCTAGAGTTGGGCACAGTATACCATGTTTAGTTGTTGGTCGAGGCAGGTACAACGACAATTTTCCATTGCCATGAAACCTGGCCTTCATTGTTGAAGAAATTGCAACACTTATCTCTGATCACTTTAGCACTAGCTGTTGCGATTCTTAAAGAACTGTTTGGCTGAAGTGGTGTTTGTACAACATCCCTCCATGATCCGCTCTCGACAACCCCGGCCTGCCAATCCTCACTATCCACTTGATTCCTGGTTATATAAGCTCGTGGTTGGCGTTTTCGCAACAAGTTGTGTAAATAACGACATGCCAAGATAATGTTGGAGCCTTTTCTGGAGACAATGCTATTGGGTGCTGTAGTACTCGAAACCTGCTGACCAAAATCCCGAAGACATTTTCGATCACCCGACGTGCATGACTCACTCAATAATTGTGAACATTTCTCAATGCCGAAGACATTTTCGATTACACGACGTGAACTTTTCTCTCCACTTTTAATCCTGCTTGGGGGTATGGTTTCATAATTAGCCTACTTTTCACCTTTTTGCAAAAATGAGGAAAAAGTAGACTTATGAGATCGGGCAAATGTGTGTCTGTCTGTCCTTCTGTCTGTCTGTCTGGCTGTGTGTGTGTGTGTGTCCCCCTATCAACTCCTAAACGGCTGCTGCAATCAAAACAAAATTTGGTAGGAGTAAAGATCTATACCTTAATATCTCACTGCTATATTTGAAAATGATGTCGGTGCTGCCAACTGCTGAAAAATCGCAATTGAAATTTGAGCTCCATGTTGAATATCTTGGAAGGTATGAATGGGAGCTATTTCAAAATTGGCACACGTATAGATAATAATATTACAGTTTAATTTCCAGGAGGCCATACATGGCAGTGTTGCCAAAATGATTATAAGCCTGCTGATAGGTCCAAATTTTAAATGCATATAACTTCTACACTATCAATTGGATTTCAACCAAATTTCGAATATGCTATATGTACATAATCAGATATGACTGAGCGTATTCTTAAGAGCCACCAGGGCTGCCAACTGTTAATAAATGCTCTCAATTTTTTAAAATCAAAATACCCATATATCAGAAAGTATGCAAGCCGACTGCTTTAATCTACGCACACGTATAGTACGTGACATTCTATATTAATTTGGAGTAACTTATATACGTTAGTGCTACCAACATGATTCTAAGCCTGCTGATATGTCCAATTTTAAAATGCATGTAACTTCTATACTAACTAATGGATTTCATTAAAAATTGACACAACAATAGATCATATTATTTCAGGTTATTTCTGACCAATACATGTATGTCATTCTTTCCAACATGATTTTACGCGCGCTGTTAGATCCAATGTTTAACTGCATGTAACGTCCAAGCTATCCATTGGACTCCAAACAAATTTTGCGTTCTGTACATTAAGAGATGGAACTAAGAATATATTCAGTCACCAGGGCTGCCAACCGTAGTTCTCTATTAGGCTACATTATGCCAGGTATACAGTATTTCGAACTAATAAGAAATTTCGATATTACCCACTTAATTTCGTCATTATTCTAGATAGATCCATATAGATTAATCATTGGCATGAATCTAAAATTTTAAGAAAAGTAGGCTCTTTAGTTCGTCACGGAACTTCTTGTTTTTCTGTCATCGTGAAGGCATCATCTCCCATGGAAACGAATGGCAATATTTTCTGACTATTCGGCAGTTTTGCGAGGTCGCAAGGTAGCGTAGGGTTATGGGCAAACGTTGACTTGCAGATATAGCATCACGCATGGTAGTGTCCATTTTTCCGATTTGAGGAGTAACCAATGCGAGGAGTTCATCGAATATTTTCTCCGTCCATCCATAAAAAGTCGTTTCGTGGGTGTACTTCTCCCGATCAATAAACCACTGTTTGGCCCATTTCCTTCCTTTCCTTTCCATCCTGACATCTTTTTCTTTTTCACACCTACGCCCACAGCAATTAAAACACAACACAGTTCAGTATCCGAAATCCTCAACATTAAACCCTGGAGGAGACTGATTTTGCTGTTGTGTGAAGGTTGCACTGCCATTGAGGTTATACGTCTGTGCTCGTGTTTGCGCAAAAATATTGCCTTCGCACGATTCAAGTTATTGCGCACACAAAATTATTGCACAATATTATTGAACGTGGAGCGGTAACCGTGAACGTATTGTGCAATCTATATTGTACAATAATATTGACCGTCTATGGGCCGCTTTAGAGTACGGGGAGCTTGATAGCGCATGCGCAGAAAGGGCCTAGGACTCTGCCGGGTTGACACAGTCTCCCCCGCACTCCTCACCGCGCAAACTGCAGACCTTGCGTCTGACCCCCACACCTTCACGGAAAGCTGAGAGTCCTAACTATACATGCACCAGAAAACATCGACCCGTGAACTGCACACCGGAAATATTTACCGTAGTTTGTTAGTACCGAGCGTAACGCTTCCTACTGAGAATGTTTCGACTTCTACAATAAAAGCAATTCTCTTAACATTACTAGTACCGTACATTTTTAGGTAGATTTCATTAGAAAACTAACTATTGCAATGGGTACCATGTTTCGACTACCGGAAACCCACCTCTCGTCCACCTTCGAGCCATTCGTGTATAGAATACCAGTGTCCAGAAATTGGTGAACTATGCTGCGGAACTGCCTCCGATAAACGGAGGCATTCGTGTTCACCTTAGGACCGCGGTGTAGAACTAACCGAATTCCCGGACGCGGAATCCGGCACCCGAGGCCATACGATATTATTATTATTAACCTCGGTAGGTGTCGGGATCATATAGGGACCTACAGCAACTCCTATTTCACTACACGAGCTATCGAGTCTAATACCAACCGGCCGAGTGGCACGAGGCTGCTTGGCGTACCAGGGTACTGAAGAGAGATCGATAGCTCGGATGTTGCGGCATTTGATGCACATTGGCAGCATATGCTGGCGTCTATAATAATATAGAGGTGGAACACCCGATTCGGCGAGTAGGTTGGGTATCGGGCTGGTCCGGAAGGCACCGGTAGCCAGCCTAACGTCGCACAGTGTGTCGAATCCCAATTCTAGGTGGAAAAAATTAATAACTTCGATAATATTGCTGGGATTCCATTAAAAGTTCGCAATATACCGTTTTCGAGGTCGCTGAATTCATTTCTGGCATCGTCTAAAGTGTTCGATCTTCGGGGGGAAAATATATAGGGGTGAGGGGTAACGTGAGGTGTAAAAATTGACCGAAAGCAACATAAGAATCATCCATTTTGGGTAGTAAAAATTACGATTTGGATGTGTATATGATAGTTATTGACGGTGGGAAACATACTAGTTAAAACTGGATAAAATATGAATAACAATAAGTATTCTTGTTACACCTTATTTGAGGGAATAAACGAAGTCACTGTATGTAAAATCATCCAGATAAAAAACGTATATTAAATTGTTATTTAACATAGAACAACGAAATATGCACAAAAATAACATTTATTTTCTAAAAATAAAAAAATCGTCTAAATCATACAAACAATATCATTATAACAAAATATTATTTTACAGTCCTGTTAATGGCGTAGTTTTAGTAAACATAATTCACATACGAAAACAATATTATTTCTCCAGAAAAGCATTTAAATAAAGACAGCATATATTGAATATTAGGCCTATTTCTCTTATTGCAAATAAAAAGAAAACGTCCATTCGCCAAGTAATGTTCTCATTAACCTCACTCTCCTTAATAATAACCAAATGTCTAATGTGCATTCATCGCCTGATTTTTCTGTAGAGTCCAGAGCATCGTAGTCATTGCTATACTGGTCTTCATCATTTACCTATGTACGTGGCATTGTTCTTCCTGCACTCTCCCATCATTGTTAATATTATGGGATATCAACTTAATTTTGTTTCTTAGCACCTGCACCTGAGTGTTAGTAGGAGTTGTAGGATCAAATTTATTCATAACATATTGGAATATGACGTCTGTGCGCCCCTATTTACGACACGACCGCCACGCGTTGAAAAATTCTTCTCGCGGTAATGGCCACATAGTCACTGAAAATAAGAATATAAACCATCATGCACATTCGTACGCAACCAAACCACTACAGATCCTGAATCTACATTAAATTTCCTATCGAATGACGTTTAAAGTAAAGTGGCACTATGAGGCACTCATAAAGTAAATAATTTATTTAGTGCAGGAAGCTTGTATTACGCATAAAAGTGCGAACAACATACCTCTTTTCACTATTCCATGAGCCGCAGAAGACAACACCTCGTTGAACTCACTAGAATCACAACGTTCTGTTCACTCCGACACCTCCTATCAAATGACCTTATAACTGCCAGGAAGACGTTTCAGCACTTATAACCTCCCTCCTACGCACCAGAGAGCGGAAAGGAAGACCGAAGGTCACCATCTGGTTTGTTCACTATCGAATAAGCCAGCTTTAGCTTTCATTTCCGACAGTGAATTTTTTCCACCTAGATATGGTATTCGACACACTGTGCGTCGCGTTGACCGACTGAAGAGTTAAAAGTAACAGTTTGCATAGGCAACACTGGAAAATGGCTTCAAAACTTTAAATTTCCTTAGGTGTGTCATTTCTGTAGCTCAGACGTATTATAGTATAGTGGATAGCACTAATGGCACAAGCAACGCACTGATTTAAAATAAGTTCAAAAGCCATGAAAAATAGACAAAAACGAAAAAATTAACAACTTTCTCATATTTAAGTTTATCTCCGACTGACGATATTCCAACCATCACGCTGTGAATTATACATTCGAATTTCTTTTATTAAGAAATAAATAAAAAGCGGCGTTTCATGCAGACCAGTTCTACAGTTAGAATTATTCTCTTCGGACGCACGTAAGTTAATACTAGATTATTCCATCTCCAAATATGTGCTAAATATTCCTCTACGACGAGGCTTAGCGAATGCTATCCATAATCGTAAAGGTTTTAGACGGTTGTAAGTGCTGTGCAGGTGCTCGTTCATTCAATAGTTGTTAAAATATTTTACAGAATAATACGGTAGTAACACTATATCAAGTGCTGAGACGGTTTTTCAGTTCGGGTGACTGTGAGGAATGAATCGACGGGCCGTGACGTCACAGCGGACGCTATGGCCTTCTCTGTCGGTGGCCACGGTCCAACACGCAGGCGAAACCTATTTCGTTCAAGATGCTTAAAATTATACTTAATTTCAACTATACAGGGTGATTCTTATTAACGTTCAAAACTCTCTATAGCGACGTAGATGGCATTGAGACAAGTAATTTGATACAGTACACTTAGTGTCGCAAGTGTCCGGAAATACCTTAAAAGTGAACCACAACTGTTAAACATATGACGTCATCCGGTGACGGCTCAGCTCAAGCGGTCAGGCCCGTGCTCCCTTGCGCACACCAAAGCAAACGTTGAATATCAAATCACTCTGGTTCCGTGCCTTAATGTCAACAATCAGTCTGCTTCCATTTGAAAGGAAAAGAAAGAGAACAAAGAGAGCTGATGGATAGGCCCCGGATTTTAACCTCGAGCCCCACGCGCCCGAGTCGCACACGCATTGTTCAATCTTTCCATTTATTACGTCTAACTGTTCTTGTACCTCCATCTCATCCTCGCCCCAGATCACAACGTCGTCTGCAAACAACATTACCTTCATCTTTGCCCTACTGTATTCTTTTATTGCTGCCTTCATGATGTCATCCATCACCATTACGAACAATAATGGTGACAACACACTTCCTTGCTTTAGTCCAGTGTCAATTTTAAACCATTCCTATGTCCCGACTCTAGTCTTCACACTACTGTAGCACTCCATGCACATTCCTTTTATCATGTCCCTCAGTTCCTTGCCTATCCCCCTAATTATTAAGATTTCCCAAACGTTTGTTCTCAGGGATGCTATCATAGGCCTTTTCTAGATCAATAAAAGTCATTACCATATCCTTCCCATATTCCCAACTCTTTTCAATGTTCTGTCTCAGAATGAAAATGGGTTCCACTGTTGACCTGCCCCCTCTAAATCCAAACTGCTCCTCCTATATTTGGCTTTCTAACTTTACTCTAATTCTTTTTTCTAGGATTCTTTCCATTACTTTGGCAACATGCTAGATGATGGTGATTCCTCGGTAGTTACCACACACCTTACTGTCTCCTTTCTTGAATATTGGCAATATTATTCCCTTTTTCCAGGCTTCAGGTACTTTCTTCTCTCACCACACACTCCTGAGAAGTCTGTATGTGCACTGCAGTCCCACTGGTCCTGCCGTTTTGATCATTTCTATTGCCACTTTGTCTATTCCCACAGCTTTCCCCATCTTCATATTCCTAACTGCGCATTCCACTTCTGCCACATTGTAAGGATATCCATTTTTATTATTTGGTTTCATTCTTTTAATTTCAATTGATCTCATAAATATTTTTCACATCAAAATACATTAGACATAAGTAAATCTACGAAATTGTATTCTTAATTGATTGCAATCTTAATTGAGCTGAAGATGACCTCAACGTCAGCTCGAAACATGTACATTATATAATAGATATCTTTGTTTAAGTACTGATTGGCGAATAATAACTTCGAATGTTTGAACTTGATCTCCCATGAGACCTCGAGACAAGATATCCGCAGGGTTGTCTTTTCCAGGATAGTGTCTCCATTGCGCAGAAGATGTATACGATTGTATTTCAGTCACTCGATTCGAAACAAATGTCTTCCATCTATTAGGATTACTTCTGATCCAGCCCAAGGTAACGGTTGCGTCAGTCCATACCGTCGCCCTTGTGATGTTTGAGCGTGTTGCATTACTAAAGTAATATAGCAATCTCGTTCCTAGGAGTGCAGCTAGAAGTTCCAACCTAGAACGCGTAACTCTTTCGACAGGTGCAATATGTTCGTCTTTCTTCTTTGAAACGAGGCTAATGGCCTTTCGAATGGCGCGCTTTAAGCTGTCCAAGAATCCTGCACAAGTCTGTGCGCCATCTTCGTTCGGTATTATTCATCTTGTAACATTTCATGGATAGAATCATCTGAAGTGAGCAACAATGTTATAGTATTCTGAAGTCGATTGCGGATATGCTTGATATCAGCAGGGACTGTAGTGGTATTACTGTCTTTAAAAAATGTTGCGAAACTTGTAGAATTAGTGCGCTGAGTGGCACGTTTTCGTTTAAGGTTCTTTAGTTGTTATTCGTTGTCAGTCATTGTGTGAGTGAAAATAGGCGAATAGCTGAAAGTGATGTATGACTTGATTTGTTGGGTTTTGGAAATGGGGAGAGTCAAAGAAGACCTGTAATGGAAAACGAGTGCAGACGGTTTCAGTAGTCGCCGGTAGATGGCAGCACCTCTCACGCGCTTATTCGCAGGTGGCGAATTAATTAGGGTCGCCGGAGCCAACCTGGCTCATTTCGGTTTTGGCCGGGGATTAAAGGCCGGATGCACTTCCTGACACCACGAGATTTTTCAGTTGAAAATTCCACCCCGCTGTCATCGGGATTCGAACCACGGCCGCCCGGGTGAATGACGAGCAGCTAGGACACTCCACCATCACGCTCCCCTTGACCGTGTTAATGGTATTGAAAATTGTTACTCTTAAACCTTCGAGTATAATACAATAGAGTGCGCATTGCCACACTGCGCCTGTACTGTACTGTGACGTGAGAGCAACATCTTGATCAGCTAATTGTAGTGTAAACAGAGGAACTCGTAATGGAAGGAGATAGGAGCAGGTGGAAAAATTATTTTTAATGAGGATTTAAACACACATTTTTGTAATTCATAAGACATTGGGAAAAGCATCGCATGTTTCTTAACGTACCGGAAGGTAGCAAATGTAAGGATGTAACATATTTGGTGTTAAAAGTGGCTGTCGTGTACCGTAATACTCATATGTCCAGGATCCCCTCTTGTAAGTAATTAATAACAAATCCAAATCTGAATTAGGCCTACTGATTTTTGGTTGGTTGGTTCCTCAGTTTAGGGGATGCGACAACGCAGTCATGCAGCCCCGTGTACTTTGGGTGTGAGTAGAATCAGTCTGTTAACCGGTGATAATTGTGATGGCTGTATTAGTGTGTGTTATCTGCAATACAGGTAGGGACTGCAGACGATCAATTTCAAGTAGTTCCTACTTTTCCTACCAAATGCTACCATCAACGACACCTAGCTGTGAACTTGGCTAATAGATGCCACCACAACCGGCACCTGGCGGAGAACGTTGGAACACAATAGTGCGCTAATCAAATATAACCTAAAAATTTAGCTTCACAAAATTGCAGTTAGTGGAAGGTTCTTTTACATGCCATGAATCTATGACATGGACCCGCCGACTTCACTTCCCCTCCGAAGGAAGGCATTCTGAGGGATTATTAACGCTCTTAATAAATCCGACGACTTCGGCCGGGTTTGAACCCGCAATCTACTGATTTTTGAACAGAATTAATTTTGTGTAGCTGGTCATTTTTGATTGAACGCCCGAGGGCTCCAAATAAGTTCAATCTATTACTACAATATTTCCTAATTTATTTTTCATCATTAGAAAATATATTTTGGCTAATTTCAGTACTTTAGAATATTTTATCGTACGATGAGCTCTCATTCAGCGTAATGTCCCACTTCAGTATTTTATGAAAGTGAACAAAACATGGGCAAATGGAAATAAGGAAGACTATTGATTTAGTAAGCGTTGCTTTTTAACAACTATACATTACAATTGCTACAAATGAAAACATTATAATCAATGAACTGTTTCGTTTTAAATTCCATTTTCCATGAATCATAAAAACCTTCTACGAAGAATTAAATAGACTAATTTAGGGATGCAATGTATCCTAGAAGAATATCAAAATTTCACCAACCAAACGTACTGTTCATACGTTTAATAAGATGACAAATATTACCTCAGGGTATTTAATAACGAAGACTACACCGTCACATCTGTGGTATAACCTGCAATTTGACACTGAACATGATTGACGACTTCATTGCGTAGTCCACACTACATTTAATCCAGCATAGGGACATAAAGCATTTTTATGTTCAGAGATGCATTTACTAGTAGTCTCAACAAAACACCAAGAAAAACGTCTAGCCTATGGACATGTAAATACTTGATACGTTCGAGCATAAATACAGGCCTGTTCAGTGGAGTAAGTGATAGGGTAAATTATAATAATTTATAATAAATGCCAACATTTAACTTACCGGTACATGTTAATTATTTTTCTTTCGTGTTACGGAGTTAAGAGGAAACGTAGGCTAAAGAAATGCAAGTAGTTAAGTCAAGAATAGGGTTATTCTACAATGAATTAACTTACCTATGGAGAGAAATGCCCGATCACTTTCAAACGTCCCCTTACATCCATACGCGACATAGTAATCCACTATTTTGGCTTAGTAATGAAAAAACTCGCTTTAAAAAGCCCAATTCTATCATCACGTGTAGTATTTCATTGTTCCAAACTACCACAGTTTACTAGTCAGCTGTTCGAGATGATGCTAACAACAATGTGACGTCATCAGCCATCTATTGGATTTATGATCGAAGTCGTAAACAATGAGGTTATCAAGCACAAATTCACCACAATTATTGTACAGTTAATAAAAATACTGCCGTAAGTTTACCTCGTAATATGCTGCGATATGCAAATACAACCGTATAGAATGGATAATTACGACGTTTGTCCTCGTGAGTAGTTGTGAAGTGCCGTATGTCACTTGCAGTAATGTGCATTTCACTAACCCTTTCACTTCGTATGTCAATAATAAATTGGAAATCCTTTCGTCTCGTTTCGTAGTGGTACGCGATTCGTAAGTGAGTTTTCGGTACCAATATGTGGGGGATTCGTTTTAATAACAATACTCGTCATGGATGCTATCACATTAACTCCATCTTCTGTTTATTGGCAATGAACTACGACTATATATGTCACACACATTATGACATTTATACCAATGTCCAAAGTCCGATCTGGAAGAGAGCTTAATTCCCAACACTTCCATCGTTCTCTAATTCCTTTTGATGCTTTTTCTCCCCACCAAACGACACCATCCAGACGGCACGAAAATCACTAGATCCTATATGTGAACACCATAAGGTTCCTGTGGTTTTAGGTTGGCACGGCGTAATACACTTTCAAGATTTAGGACATACACCAGTAAAATAAATTATCATTTACGTTTCCTTGTCAGTATCAGAAAATTCCACTTTATTTATTTATGAGTTGCAGAAAAAAAGTCTTGAGTTTCGTTATAGGAAACTCTGAACTCAATAATGCTACTGCTCTCTCTTGATTAGGTTTGCCTAACAATTGCCGCGCTCTACGCAAGTAGACCAGTTGTTAGTCAAATAAATGACAAATTCATGTCATCCCGGAGAAAGAAGCGAGATCTAACCCCGGAAGTCAAGGTCAGTCTCGAAGGTTGAACACGGCAGTGTACAAAAGGTCAACATTGGGTATTTTCAGGAGACATACCGAGAGCACGACATGTTCCGAATATTTTGAAAAGAAAGGGGGTATGGAAGAGGCAGTAACTTTGAGACACCGTCTCATTAAGAATAGCTTTAAAGCCACCCTTTCTCTAAGAATTAATTTTCTATAAATATCACTGTTTCTCCACGGTGAATGAGGAACAAAACAACCTCGCACAATGAAGTATCGATCACGACTAACGCTCCTCGGGGAGAGAACATGCAAGCAATTATAGTGTTAACTCGATAGTGGCAGTATATTCAAGTTCAATATAAGGTGGAAAATAATTTGTTTTTACCTTCTTCTCTTTCCTCGGGCGTAAGAACCAGTTGAATTGATTTATCGCAAGCTTTAACTGCCTGATCGATAAGTGATGATATAATACTACCGTTTAATAGCACTGTTCAATGTTCAGCATCTAGTGTATATTCGATAATAGACTACGAATGGGTCCATCATGCATCAATCTATAATTGCTGTACACAGAGTGCAGTATATAGGCGAATTCCTTTGAGTCTACCACCGGCTGTTGGTTTGAAATGCGAACCAACACCAACTACAATCCTCAGCCCTTAATGTAGAAAAAACATGGTGGCGATAAATGCCTATAGCTAAGATCATGTCATCGGGCTTGTCACAGTTCGTGTAAATTATTATTTTTACTCAGGTAAGAACACAAAAGATATCACAAGACAAGGCTACGTTCCGAAGAAATATGCATTGATAACTTAGACCTACCTGAATATTGATATATCTGTAATTTGCTAACCATGATTTATAAGTTTCTTCGTCATCAACCAAGGGTCAGCTACAGTAATCTCCCTCTTTTTGTTGTTGAATAAGAAGCTTTTTGGTGAGTTATCAGGATTTGATTTAAGTCCAGTAATTATAGATAAAGATTATTATCAAGATGTCTGAACAGATTCCCTCCAGGGGCTCACATATAGTGGGACGTGGGTTGGCGACCGTGGGACCCCAGCTGAGTCCGGCATCGCTTCCATTTACTTGTGCTGAGCCTCTCCGTCTTCTTTCCAGTCGACCTCTCTTGGTCAACTCTTGTCCTCTTCCGACCCCGACGGTATTAGGGTATCCGAGGCCTAGGTAATCTTTGTTTTTCCCGCCTTAATTGGCCCTTGTCTCATCTTTCCTGATACCCTCATTCTTCGAGGGGCCCGCCTTCTTTTTCTTTTCATGTTATCTCCTGCCTTCTGCACAAAGCCCTCAAGGAGGCAGGGTTTATGTAGCCCCACCACTTCTGGTGCACCCTCGATAGTGCTACACCCTCAAAGGCTCACGGCTCGTGAGTTGGCGACCCCAAGGGATACCTGAACTGGGTCCGTTTTGTCCCCTTTTTCCTCTGACCTTGGAGCGGGCCTTCTCCTCTTTCCCTTTCCTATCTGTCTTTCATGGCTCTCCTTCCTTCCAAGTCCCTCAATCCTCATTCTTCGAGGGTTGAGGGCATTTCTTTTCTTCCTATTCTTTATTTGCTCTCTCATTTATTTGTTTACCATTTCTTCTTCTAGTATGTAAGTTCGTAGTTAGTAGTATAATTATTTGTTTACCATAAATCAAACAGAAGGTCTAGTGAAAAAGGGCACTCCACATACATATTACATGTTTCAATGGCACAAATTACATCTACCTATGTACATGTTTTACAAATATATTCGCATTATTTACATATTTAGAATATTCACATAGTTCACTCGCACTCTCACGCACGAACTTGCATCACCTCAATCACTACATTCATTCATTAATTCGGCGAGACAATCAATCACTCACTCAAGTTTATTTACACAATGTACCCTTTATGTGCGGCCTGAATTTCCGAAGAGGCAATATCTTGGCATCTGTAGCAGAGCATCAAGAAGGCAGTGCGAGAACAGAACATCAATTAGGCAGTGATGAAATAAAAGAGAATCTTTGTAATTGTTATGTATTATTAGAGTGTGTAAATATAATATTTTTGTGTGTTGATCAATGTCAAGAATAATAACAAGTAGTTCCGTGAAGAACTATACAGCCTATTTTCATATATCCTACTTATATTAATTGCCACCATCAACATACCCAATTTCAGTTTGATTGCTGTAATAGATTCGTAGATATTGTGAACCGACTAAATATTTCGGATGGTCACCATGTTGGATTTTATATATGTAGGTCCTAGAGTTATGTACTGTTACATGCAGATTATTGTGTACGAGTAGTATTCAAACTTCAATCGCATAATTAGGACACAAGAATTAACACGGAGATTTTAAATTTCGCACAGCTGCCATCTTGAGGTTTTGGAAACAATTGAAATAAATTAGATGCCAGTGGATTACCATTCGTATAAGGATTTACTGTACCAAGTTTCACTGCACTCGGATGGTTAAATTGCGAGAAACGTCCATGTGAATATTTATACTTCACGTCGCCGCCATGTTGGATTTGCGATCACCAGGTTATTTAAAGTCCTAATAGTGAAATTAATTTCATAGCCCCTATGAACATTAAAAAATTCTGTTTGATTGCTATAATAGATTCGTAGATATTGAGAGCCGTCTAAATATTTCGGATGGTCGCCATGTTGGATTGTTAAATGTATAGGCCATAGAGTCATGTACCATTAAAGGAAAATTATTGCGTAGGTTCATTATTCAAACTTTCACTTCGATCGCATGACTACATCACAAGAAATAAAAACTTAATTTTAAAATTCGCACAGCCGCCATCTCTAGGTTATAACAATTGAACTAAATTAGATACCAGTGCATTACAATGTGTGTAAATATTTCCTGTACCTGATTTCAGTGCGTTAGGAACATTAAATCGCGAGAAAGGTCTATTTAAAATTTTCAAATTCGCTTGGCTGCCATGTTCATTTTGTAGTTAACCGGTTTTTGAAAGTCTTATAGATGGACTTCCAGTAGTGCCCTTTATCTCCGTACAAAATTTCAGGGAGATACCGCTAATGGTTTCAGAGATATAGAATGCCGGTAAAATATTTCGCACATCCGCCATCTTGTGATTATGTAAACAATTGAACGAAGTTAGATGTCGGTGCATTACAATGTATATAAACATATACTGTACCAAGTGTCATTGCGTATGGTTGGTTAAATCACGAGAAACGTCTATTTAAAAGTCGCAACTTCGCTTGGCCGCCATGTTGGTTTTGTAGTTACCAGGTTTTCAAAGGTCGCATAAGTGAACTTATAGTAGTTCCCTTTATCACCATACAAAATGTCAGGGTAATATTGGTAATAGTTTCGGAGATATTGAATGCTGGTGAAATATTTCGCACAGCCGCCATGTTGGATTTGTGAGTCATAACAAAATTTGAAGGGCACGGTCGGGGTCGCCCGGAATAGTGCTATGAACTTACCGAGTTTCATTGAAATTGCTCCAGACATTTAGATTTTATTAGGGGGGGGGGACACACACGAATCACACACACATGCACACACACACGGACAAAAGGTGATCTCATAAGCCTATTTTTTTTTCAAAATTTAAAATAGGTTAAAAACAGCAAAATTGGTGACCCTGACGTGATAATAAACATAAATAAGTCGTCAATTAAACAACAGTAGCCTACATTGTTACGTGAGTAGACTGTGTTGTAAATTGGAATTGAAATGTTAACCCCGGAAAATAACGATATCCCAGTCTTAGGATGCGAAGCTAACAAGGTTAGCGTAAAGATTCCTCCGTTTTGGTCAGAAAAGCCCGAGATTTGGTTTTTCCAAGTATAAGCCCAGTTTAATATTAATAGAATCACAACCGAAGAGACAAAATTTAATTACATAATAGCCCAACTCGAACCAAAATATATCGAGAATATTTGGGACATAATAATAGGACCAGGAACTGCTAAATATACAGTTGCCAAATCACGACTCCTGGATATTTTTAAAGAGAGTGAGGATGTGAAAATCAAAAGATTGCTTACTGGTGTTGAGTTAGGAGATTACAAACCTAGTCAGCTTCTTAGAAAAATGCAGTCGATAGCTGGAAAGGATGTATCTGATAAGGTTATTAGAACTCTTTGGTTTGACAAGCTTCCAGATTCGATAAAACGTATCCTAGTCGTGAGCGAAGAGTGCCTGGAGCGTGTCGCAGTGATGGCTGATAAGATGTTGGAGATGAACCCCCGCAATGACGTATTCAAGGTTGATACACAAGACCAAAAAGGTACCGTACTAGTATTAATGAGCTTGTTACTAAGATTGCTCACCTGGAACGACAAATCGCTACCCTGTCTATAGGACAACACCGCAGTCGGAATCGTAGTCCTCGCCGGCGAAGCTTTAGGCGCAACCGCAGCCGAAGTAGAAGATACGGCACAAAGGGCAAGTACTGCTATTAGCATTTCCGATTTGGTCAACAGTGCATTCCAGAGAAATGTAAACAGCCTTGCTCATGGAAGTCGTCGGAAAATTCCAACAGTCAGTAGAATTAGCGGCTAGTTCATCTGCCGAGAATTATGATAGAAGCCGCAAACACCGGTTATTCTTAACAGATAATAAAACAGGCCTGCAGTTTCTCGTTGACAGTGGGGCAGACGTATCAATAATCCCACCAAGGAACTGTGATCGAATCGATGATTCGTTTAAACTTTATGCTGCTAATGGAACTGTAATTCCAACATATGTTATCAGAACCCTAACATTGGATTTAGGTTTACGCAGACAATTTCAGTGACCATTTGTAATTCCTAATGTCAATAATGGAATATTAGGAGCAGATTTCCTAAACGAATTTCATTTATGTGTCGATATTCGTAACAAACAATTAACAGATGGCATAACCAAACTTAAAAGCAATGGTGAGGTTATGTTCATTTCGGAAGAGAAAATTATAAGTGCCGTGAACAAAAGTACCATGCAATTTGCCGACTTGTTCAGCTCCTATCCTGAAATAACATCGCCAAACTTGGAACCCGAAACGATTTCACATAATGTTAAACATTACATAAATACCCAAGGACCTCCAGTTTATTCTAGAGCAACAGCATTAGCTCCCCATCGGTTACAGCAAGCTAAACAAGAATTTCAATTTATGCTGGACCATGGAATTATCAGGCCATCACAGTCAGAGTGGGCTAGTCCTCTTCACTTGATCAATAAGAAGGATGGATCCCTTCGTCCATGTGGAGACTATAGGAGACTGAATGAACGAACTGTTCCAGACAGGTATCTTATTTCGAGACTTGAAAACTTTCTTCACATCTTGGACGGAACCACGATTTTTTCCAAAATTGATTTATTCAAAGCGTATTTACAGATTCCAATAGCAGAAGAAGACAGGCACAAAACTGCCTTTATCACACCATTTGGACTTATTGAATTTAATGTAATGAGTTTTGGACTTAGAAATGCACCGGCGACATTCATGAGTTTCATCCATGGTGTGTTGAATGGGTTATATTTTGCATTCCCCTACTTGGATGATATATTGATTGCCTCGAAATCAGTCGCAACACAAGCATTACCTACAGCTAGTTTTAGAACGGTTGTCGAAGTACGGCCTCCGTATCAATATGACTAAATCTATAATAGCTGCAAAAGAACTTGAATTTCTTGGGTACCTGATCACACCAAGTGGTTCGAGACCACTTCCTGAGAAGGTACAAGCAATCAGGGATTATGAATTACCTGATACCGTGAGAGACTTGCGCACATTCCTCGGTTTGATCAACTTTTATCGTCGCTATCTGCCAAATGCAGCAGAAACTCAAGCTATTCTACACGAATACTTGAAAGGAGCTAAGAAGAACGACAGCAGAAACATTGGCTAGACAGACGAAGCCAAGAAGCAGTTTGAGAAATGTAAAGAAGACCTGATTAATGCTACACTTCTGACGTTTCCAGTTACAGATCTGCCTATAGCCCTTTTCACAAATGCTTCTGATCAGGCTGTTGGAACAGCATTACAGCAGTATGAAGACGCTGGTTGGAGACCCATAGCTTTCTATTCCAAAGAGATCAGCAGTGCGCAGAAGAATTACAGTGCATATGATAAAGAATTGCTTGCAATTTACCTGGCAGTGAAACAATTCAGGCACCTCATTGAAGGCAGAGAATTTACCGTTTCTACGGACCATAAACCAATCACCTACGCATTCCAACAAAAGAAGGAGAAGGCATCCCCTTGGCAATTACGGCACCTGCAGTACATCTCGCAGTTCACGACTGACATACGTCATGTCAGTGGCAGAGATAATGTGGTAGCCGATACACTGTCAAGACAATGAAATTTCAGTGATTGATTATGAAGCCATAGCAAAACATCAAGAAAATGATGAAGAACTGGAGCAGTTACAAGATGATACATCACTAAAATTCAAACAGTGTCAGTTAGGTTCCCAGTACATGTTGTGGTGTGATGTCTCTACTAGTAACATTCGCCCTTTCGTTCCAAAGTTATTTTGCACCAAAATTTTCAAACAGATTCATGATATGGCACATCCTGGCGTGAAAGCAACCGTTAAAAACATTGTTGCCAAGTTTATATGGCCAGGAAATAAGAAATGATGTGCGTAAATGGGCTCAATCTTGCATTAGTTGTCAACAAAATAAAATGACAAGGCACACTAGGTCTCCAGTTGGAAACTTCGAGCAACCAGATGATAGATTCAAAGTCGTTCATGTGGATATAATTGGACCTTTGCCACCATCAGAAGGCAACAATTACTGCCTTACTTGCATTGATCGATTCAGCAATTGGATGGAAGTCATTCCAATGGTCAATATCACCGCCCCGCCCCGTCAGTAGCAAGTTCTTTCTACAATACTTGGATAAGTAGATTTGGAGTTCCAGAAATAATTGTTATGGACCAAGGGAAACAATTCGAATCGGAATTATTTAGGAACTTAGCAATGATCTGTTGAGCGAAAGTGCATCATACTACTCCTTACCACCCCAGGCAAATGGAAAAATAGAACGCCTACATCGTAAACTCAAAGCAGCAACCAGAGCACACAAGAACCCCAGATGGACTCAGAGCCTACCAACAATTCTACTTGGTCTACGAGCAGCCATTCGAGAAGACTCCAGTTACTCACTTGCGGAAATGATGTATGGAACCACCATCAGATTTCCTGGAGTGTTTTTCGAACACTCAACGCATTTACAGTGCAATCCAGATACCTTTGTAACCCAACTCCGGGATCACATAAATCAACGTAAGCCTGCTAAACCTAGGATTGTGACATCCAGATCTACATTTATTCATAAAGACATATCTAGTAGTTCACATGTGTTCTTGAGGACAGACAGAGTTAAAAATCCCTCGAGCCTCCTTATGAAGGACCGTTCCTAGTGGTGAAGATGCAGGACAAGTATTTCACCATCAGTATCAAGGGCAAAGATATTAATGTGTCCATTGATAGACTCAAACCTGCGTATATACTAGTGGATGAAGAGACAGAACGAGATACAGTGAGGAATCCTAATCTATCTCACACGAAGTCCCCTGTTTCCGAACAGTACCATGCCAATCAGGACAGTGAACGAGTCAAGACTACACGTAGTGGTAGGGCGATAACATTTCCTACCAGATATCGGGACAGAATTCAATTAATAACTTCTTAGGTTAAGTTAGATTAATTGTTGTTGTTGTATAGTTTCTATAATTGTTCAGCCCTGTTAACGTAACTTAGTTACTGGCAGGAGAGTGATGTAGCAGAGCATCAATAAGGTAGTGCTAGAACAGTATCAAGAAGGCAGTGCGAGAACAGAATATCAAGTAGGCTGTGATGAAATAAAAGAGAATCTTTGTAATTGTTATGTATTATTAGAGTGTGTAAATATATTATGTTTGTGTGTTGATCAATGTCAAGAATAATAAAAACAGCAATACATCCCCTGGCAGCGCGTAGAAACCTGTCAGTTAAGCATTGCTACGAGCGAAGGGCGGCACGAGAGTTACACCTCGTCCTCTTCGAACTGAGCGATATGCCAATGACAGTCGGCAAATGGGGTCGATATTAATGGAACCTGTGAAGGATTTGTTGAGAAAAATCAGATCAGTTTGTTTGGCTGTTGCCTTTATAGGTGGAAATTGTGACAAAGGGGATGTGGAAATAACGAGCTATTAGCCTCTCTGCGCGGCGCTGTACACGCTGCAGCTTGTTCATGTAGTGGGATGCCAAGTAGGTAAGCCGTAGGTTAATATCGGACGGACCATGGATAGGTAGGCCGTCCCTACAGCTCTAGGCTTACAACCTCTCATGTTTCTGTACAAGAAACCCAGAACTTTGGTGGCCTTACATCTTGCCTCTTCACTTTGAATGTTCCAATTCAGGGTGTCGGAGATTGTTACCACTAATAACTTTAAGTTTGTGCACTATTAGTTATAGTTTTCATTCTCATCTCACCTTTCACTATCACCCAAACCATTAGGGGCCGATAACCTAGATGTTAGGTCACTCAAAACAACAACTATCATCATCATCTTAACAGATTCGGAAGAAGAGAAGAAAGTGTCCCAGGTATTGAAGTGCTGTCCCAGCCCACGCAGAGTAAGTGCGTACACAATCGGCATAAACCACGGTGATAAACCTGAAATAATGGATCCGACGCCATAGATCTATAACTCAATTAAGACTTCCCGTTGAATTGTCTAAAATATCGGCCAAATAGATGACACCGGATTGGTTGATTGAAACATGCAAACGACACGATAATACGTTACCGTACGATTTTACCCATTAACCATTCGCTTTTACCGTTTGGAATAAATGTACACTATAAAAGTTGATCTAGTAAAGTAGGTAAGACTAGCGCAATCTCCCTCTTAAGGAATTATCGCAGCATGCCAGCTCGCAATATACGTACATAATTGGCAAGGTAGACCTACTTCATAACACTTTATTACTCACATCATAGTAAAAGTTGTATTGATATGAAATTAATTATTTATATTATTTCAGTAGTATAGATCCCTCCCGCGGCGATCGTGACAAATGAGCATTCAAATGAAAGAGGGTAGTGACCAATTGCACTCTAATTTTATAAATAAATATCCATAATTTCTTTAAAAAATGAATTTAAAAAAACTGTACGAAGTGTGCGATTTGCAGGTACAGTTGCTGCAGGAAGATACGCTCCATAATTGCTGTGCACTTCACATTTTGGCCGCTGTGACGCCTGTTTCATGTCATTTTAACATTCTGAGGTCTTTCGTTTATCATTTTTCATGGATTTCAGAAACAATAATTTAAAGGAATGAGTACTCAATCGTATAATTTCATAAATATCGAATAACCGGTGAGTGTTACGGCTAAGCTGTCATCAATGGACTCAGCACACAAATGACATTAGCAGTGACGAATTGCATTCTAATTTCATAAAATATCAATTTTTTAAGTGTGCGATTTGCAAGTACTGTTGCTGTAGGAAAATACGCGACATCATTGCTGTTCAGTTCGCATTTTGGCCGTAGGGACGCCTGAAACTTAAAGTGTTCTATACGCATTTGGTTCAATGAAAACATAACAACCTTTCTCCAAGTCTCTTATTATAAACCTATCGGGGAGATTTCTCGAACGGGTCCGCTAGTAACACTTTATTACTCACATCATAATAAAAGTTGTATTAATATGAAATTCATCATATTCCATGTGATTTGTCCGAATTCACATATAAAATAAAATGTGTACCTTTGAAACAGTCAATAACATATGCAACTAATTACAATGTGATACCAGTTTCGCTTATCTCGTAACCTTCATCAGTTATACGGTAATAAAAATAAAATTATTTAACTAAGATCACCAATCTAACATTAACATTCTATGAGACAAAGATGAGCATTAGAAGTAAAATGTTCAGTATAAAACCAATTATCGAATAATCGTAGACTAATCGGTGGCGCTGCAGAGTAGGAGAACAAGTGTCTAAAACATTGTAAGTAATGAAATTGGCCAAAATAACTGTAGTAATGGTATCTGGAGATGATATAGTAATAGATGTTCACTCGTCCGCGCCGTAGACCCACCATCTCGCCCTAATAGGAGCACGACTTATATAGTTGAAAATACTGCCCTGACTGCCATGTTTGTGAAGGAGTCCATAATGCCCACCCCACGCATTCGGAACTATATCGCATGTGGCAGACCAATGGTTTTGCCTAGACCAATATTTTCGTCGGGACCAATGGTGTATTGATAGCACGGCTAGTAGATAACACCCCTGGTTTTTGTCACGCACAGTGGGGAAGTCACGCATCAATAATCTTTATTCAGTACAATGGTTTTGCTTATTATTTCATTATTCATGGTGGCAACGTGTCACGTGGGTATAACGTAGTGTCCAGGGTGAATGGAAAATGGCCGACCTTGTTCAAATGAACACGACCAATAATGCTTTATTTACGTTAAAGTAATTATTTCCGGTGCAGTAGTGGCAATTGAAATTGTGAAACGACTCCCAACAGCTCCGAGAACGGTTTGTCAATCATAAATACTAATTTTCAATAATATACCTTGTTAAAGGTTACGAAAAGGCATGTTCTCTTACTCTGCAGAATTAATGACTAAACTACCAAAATATTAAAACTTATGTTTAAATTACTGTTAATGACCTAATCGAAGATACTGTCTAATTTGAAGAAATCGTTAAAAATATGCATAAATATAATGTAAAATTGCTTTAAAAATCAGTTCTGTTACAATTGAGGAGTGCCGGAACAAAAACCGATAAATCCAAATTTTGCTGTATTCACGTGTAGGCAGGGAATGTGGGGGAGATGCATGTTCCCACAATATATTTTTAATCAAATCACGCTACATTAACCTCACATCGTCAATTGAAATGCGCAGTTGAATCAAAAACCGGTAACTCCCGGGAAGCACTTATTAAAGGCTCAAGAAAGAACGCTTATCCTTGTATCCTTGTGGTTGCTTAATGCAGAATGTGGTAGTAGCCTATACCAAAGTTGTTGTTTGAGTCTTCAGTATTTTGATTGGTTTGATGCAGCTTTCCATGCCTCCCTTTCCTGAGCTAATCGTTTCATCTCTGCATAGCTACCACACCCTACACCCGAGGCAATCTGTTTAACATATTCTAACCTTGGTCTACCCCTACAGTTCTTGTCCTCGACCCTTCCTTCCATAACTAAGCTTGCAATTCCTGGGTGTCTTAGTATGTGTCCTACCAACCTATCTCTTCTCTTCTTTAGTAGTCGCCAGAAACATCTCTCCTCTCCCACTCGCCTTAATACCTCTTCGTTTGTAACCCTATTGGTTGGGGGGGTGGGGGTAGTTTGGGATAAAACACGTTGTGTCACTGTGCTAATTTGGAAGGTAGTTCCTGAATGAGAGTAGCTCCCCGTAGTTGGGAGAAACTTCTAGTGTAGAGTGTTGGTGTTTTAGTGTCTAATCTATTGGGGGTATCCCTGCAAGATGTAAGTATTTGCTAGGGGACGGCTCTCTAAATACAGGCTACTATACTGGCCTGCCAGCTGGGCGGAATGAGTAATACAATAGACGTGCTAAGTCAGCGGCTCGACGCTAGGCAGTCGAGTCGCGTGCTGGGAGCACAATGGGGCCTGACGAAGCGATTACCGGCTTCGGCGGTCACGGGCAATCGTGACGAAGGTCAGGTAGGGTATGCGGACGTGGAGAGGAGTGTAATTAGTAATGCAAGTGTAGTTTACTGACCATGTGTTTATTGGTCAGTAGATGTAGATTAGTATGTCCCTCTTGGGAGGTTTTAGACAGGTGCGAAATACAATATGTGTACAAGTTTGGGGTATGTGTATACAAGATTTAAAGGAATCTGAGCACTACTGAATCTCACCTGATGATGAACGGACGTCTGGCAGGGCCTTCGGCGACGCACAGAGTATAACAGATAATGGCTCCAGTTAGGACTCCATTCTTATACTTCCCGGCGCTGCGTGGTCAGCATTACGTAAATGTAGCTACCCTAGATAGTTGTTGGTGTAGATGTTTATGTATGTTTTGCAAGTAGTTGGCTAACCTCCCAAGCTGGGTGGCCGCCGCTTGCTGTGTATAGATAATGTTCTGGTCTTATGGAGTTGCCAGTTGGGGTGGTTTTGGTAAAAGATGGGGGGTGGCTCTCAGGGGGTACTGCCCCCCCGGGCTGTACACTAACTACCCATCTGATCTTCATCATTCTCCTGTAACACCACATTTCAAATGCCTCAATTCTCCTCTTTTCTGCTGCACCAATAGTCCAAGTTTCACTTCCATAGAGCACCACGCTCCAGACAAAGGCTTTCAAAAATGACTTCCTAATACCTAAATCTATATTCGATGTCAACAGATTCCTTTTTTGTAGAAAGGCTTTCCTTGCCTGAGCCAACCTACTTTTTATATCTTCTTTGCTTCGTCCATCACTGGTTATTCTGCTTCCTAAGTAACAGAAGTCTCCTACTTCCTTCAGCTTTTCACCTGCCAATTTGATCTCCATAGATGTTTCTGATTTATTTCGGCTGCATTCCAGTATTTTTGTTTTACATTTATTAATTTTCATCATGAAGTCCTTCCGTAAGACGGAATCCATACCATTCAAAAACTCATTCAAATCCTCAGGCTTGTCGGCCAAGATGACGATGTCATCAGCAAATCTCAGAGTTGAAATTATTTCTCCTTGAATCTTCACTCCCACTTTAAATTTTTCTCCAATTTCCTTCATTGCTTGTTCAATGTAAAGATTGAAAAGTATGGGTGATAAGTTGCAGCCTTGCCTTACACCTTTCATAATACCAGCTTCTCTCTCATATCCTTCAGCTCGAATGACTGCTGTCTGGTTTCTGTATAGATTGTATATCACCCTCCTATCCCTGTACATTATTCCAATAGATTTCAAAATGTCAAACAATTTAATCCAATCAACGTTATCAAAAGCCTTTTCTATGTCTACAAATGCCATGAACGTTCTCTTATCTTTCCTTATTCTACCTTCCAAAATCAGCCTAAGACTTAATACAGCTTCCCTTGTTCCTACATTTCTCCTGAAACCAAACTGGTCTTCACCCAACTCCGTTTCTATCTGGCTTTCAATCCTCTTGTAAATTATTCTAGACAGGATCTTTGAAGCATGAGTAATCAAGCTGATTGTACGGTAATCTTCACATCTGTCAGCTCCCACTTTCTTTGGTATAGGGATGATAACATTCTTCTTGAAATCAGGGGGTACCTCACCTGTCTCATAAATCCTACACACCAAGTGAAATAACCTGATCAGACCTTCATCTCCTATGCAGCGTAGCAACTCAATCGGTATATCATCTATGCCTGGTGCTTTGTTCCTGCCTAAGTCCTCTAATGCTCTGTCAAATTCTGATCTCAATATTAAATCTCCTTTTGCATCCTCATCAATTTCCTCCTCCCTTTCCATTACATGATCCTCCATCTCCTTTCCCTTATACAAGCACTCTATGTAAGCTTTCCATCTCTCAACCTTTTCTTCCCTATCTGTTAGAGGCTTTCCATTTGTGTCCCTAATATTACAGCACTTAGTCTTCTTTTCCCCAAAAGTATTCTTAATCCTTCGATAAGCTGTGTCTACTTTTCCTAATTTCAGACACTTTTCAATACCTGTACATTTCTCTTTCAACCATTCTTCTTTCGCTTCCTTGCACTTCTTGTTAACCTCATTTCTCAGACGTCTGTATTCTGCTATCCCCTCGTCATCTCTTAGATTCTTATGTCTCAGCCTTTCATCCATCAATTCTAGTATATCCTGAGTGATCCACGGTTTTCTACCTATTCTTTCTTTCCTACCAATGTTTTCTTCTGCCGATTTTGTTATTTCATTCTTCAAAAGTGCCCATTCGCCTGCAATTGAAGTTTGTTTAGGGGTTTTGATTAGTCCTTCCTTTATACTCTTCTTGAATCTTTCGTTCAAATCCTTTACTTTCAGTCTGTCTATTGCCCACCTTTTTGGCTTTTGACTTTTCTTCAGTTTCTTCAACTTTAATCTGCATTTCATTACAACCAGATTGTGGTCAGAGTTTATGTCAGCACCAGGATATGTTTTACAATCCAAAATCTGGTTTCGAAACCTCTGCTTGACCATAATGAAGTCGATTTGGTAACGCCCTGTATCTCCTGGTCTCATCCATGTGTACATTCTTCTATTGTGGTTATTGAATAAGGTGTTAGTTATGACCAACTCATGTTCGGTGCAGAATTCCATCAGCCTGCTTCCTCGATCATTCCTTTCACCTAATCCGAAATCTCCTACTATCTTCCCTTCTCTCCCTTTTCCTACCACAGCATTCCAATCTCCCATTACTATAACATTTTCATCACCTTTGATATACCTCAGAATGTCATCTATTTCTTCGTAGACCTTTTCAACATCCTCATCATCAGCTTGACTGGTAGGCATATGGACTTGTACCACTGTGGTGCACGTAGGTTTAGTATTGATTTTTGCTACAATAATCCGTTCACTGTATTGCTCATAATATTCCACCCGCTGTCCAAGTTTCCTACTCAATATGAGACCAACTCCTGCTTGGCCATTGTTTGATTTAGTGCTAATGACCCTATAGTCTCCTGACCAAAAGTCCTGTTCTTCCTGCCAGCGCATTTCACTAATCCCAACCAAATCCAACCTCAACCTATCCATTTCCCTTTCTAAGTTTTCTAACTTTCCACTTGATAGCAGACTTCTAACATTCCACGCTCCGATCCGTAGAATGTCAGATTTCCTCTTTGTCACTTCTGTGATATTAACCCCCTCTCGAGTAGTCCCCACCCGGAGATCCGAACGGGGGACTAGTTTACCTCCGGATTGAAATTTTACAAGGGAGGAGGCCATCATCACATGTAATTATGCATAGAGAGGTGCATATCCTCGGGAATAGCATTACGGCTGTAGTTTCCGGTTGCTTTCAGCCGTGCAGCAGAACGCAGTGTAGCCATTAGTTGGCTTATATTATCAATATCTTAACCGTCTATTAGACTAGTAAAGATCTGATTTATTCTGAAAGGCTGCTACTCCCTTTCAGAATAAGTAAAGAGCAATTCTACTACAAAATACTAACCTTCTACTAACAATTAAATACCAAAATTCTACTAACGAAAAAAATACTTAAGTTTCACCAACAACAAATACTACCACTAAAACAGTCTGTCACCAGGCCCACTCACATGCACCCTCACCAGCACACTCACACACCACAGTCTAATAGAACTATGACATATATCTAATAAACAAATTAACTTCATAATTACAACTAAAACTAACTACATACTTACTGTACTGTAATTTGAATTGACAATATTTACAAAATTTAAAATGATAATCTGGTAGCAAAAGTATCTACCCCGTCCCGGATTCGAACCCGAGATCTCTAGGTAGGTCGGTAGATACCCACAAAACCTCAAAGCAGACATTATAAATTAAAGACATTACGTAAGTTTATTTTATACATAACCTATGGAAATCACAACTAAGGCAAACATCGACCAATATGAAGGAGTGCAACCGATGTCAATCAGTTTGTCTAAAAATATAGTGCAATAGGACCACCACAGTACTGACAAATTTAAAAGTTTTTATCAAGAAAAACTCTTAACGAAATGTTTATATTTTAAGCCTATCAAGTTGCTATATTTTAGCTAATCTATACTGTAGAAAGGGAAAATTTTCCAGTGTATTGGACATGTGATGTTTTCATTTTACAAGTGACTATTTTAATGAACTATGTGTATTTACAATGTATTTTATGCCCATAAGTGTTTATAATGTGTATATCAGGCTGATGAAGAACAACATTATTGTTTGGAACATGTACCAGTACTAAACAGTGCTAATAATATTATAAGTATTGAAAAGACGGAAATAAGAATAAGTTATTTAGTGGAATCCACTTGAAAACAAGACAGAACCCACTACATACCATTTTCAGCAACAGAAGAAGTGGTGGCTGCCCACCTTCAGCCAGAGACAGCGCTGTCTTCAAAGGTGAGGATTTGCACAACCATCATCATCATCATCATCATCATCATGCACAGTTTCAGCCACTGGCCGGGTCTGTTTGGAACACAAGCCTCTCCAACGTCTTCTGTCTTCCCACCATCTCTCAGCTTCCACCCTTGTCCAGTCTTCTCCTCTCTTCTTCACGCTTTCTTCCACCGCCTTTAGTCACCTGTCTCTCGGTCTCTTTCCTTCCCACATTATCTCGTTTATCCTCCTGGGTATCCTCTTCTCCTCCATTCGCTTTACATGTCCATACCATCTTAAGTCTAGATTTCTCTATACCATCCTGTAATGGTTCCTCCTTCATTAATTCTCTGGTCCTCACATTTCTTATTCTGTCCATTTTTGAAACTCCAATACTGCTTCTCATGAACCTCATCTCACTGGCCTGTATTTTCTCTTCTCCCTTCCTTTCATAACCCAGGTCTCCGAGGCATACGTCAGGATAGGGACATAGTGCGTCCGATATATGATCTTTTTGCTATTCTGAGGGACATCCTTGCTCCGTAACATGCTTCTCACACTCCTCCAGAATGCTTCTGCCTGTCTCCCCCGCTCATTTATTTCCCCATTTATAGGTAAAATTTGATTAACGGTATTATGTTCCAACGTTTACCGTCGGGTTCTTGTTGCGGTGGTATCTATTAGCCAAGTTTGCAGCCAAGTGTCGTTGACGGTAGCATTTGGTAGCAAGAGTAAGAACTACTTAAAACTGACAGCCTGCAGTCCTTACCTGAATTACATACAACACACAATAATACAGCCATCACAATTAACACCAGTTATCAGGCAGATTCTACACATATCCAAAGTACACGGAGCTGCATGACCGCGTTGTCCCAGCGCCTAAACAGAGGAACTAACCAACCTATCTCGCCTAGTTAGAGTAAATGCAGCAACGTAGAATCCCAATATAATGTCAAATATGATACATTGATTGAGAACACTTTGGCTTCTCTAGCCCCTAAAGTATTTCGTAAGATAAAAAATATATTCTCTAAACCCATACCGTAATGATCTCTAACATGCTATAGCGGAGTTCACGGTGTTTAGTATTCGTGATAACTAAACCATTATACAATATCATTCGTCAGTAAGCACTAAAATGACTAATACATAGGAAAAATACGTGTCAACGAACAGAAACTGTAACCTGACAAGGGATTTCTTAGGGGTTATGGGGTCCGCTTTGGGTGTTAAAACACACAGGAATAGTAATTGAAATTAATCTTGTATCTTACTTGTCACATTTACCATAATCTTACCTTGTTGCACTACGGCATATGTGGAACATTTTTAGCCTTCATCTTTATATAACTCATTTCTTTAATTACCACAATCATTTAATATAACCATCATTTCACTTTATATATATATATATTTTTCAACAACCCAATCATGAAAACCATACAGCATCGTAAAAGGAACATAAATCACCCTGCCATTAGCAAAGCCACCTGCCATAAGCAAAGCCACCACCTGCCGGATCACAGAGAGAACCAAATTGGCACAATGCACACACTCCCTGCAAGCGCCAAAGCACGAGGTGACCATGCTACAACCTAAAAGTAACCTTAACCTATAAATTAAACAGTGACAGAACGATCTACAATGCAAACGTATTGTGGGATGAACACAATTTATTTTGAGAGCCAGGATCAGATACATGTACAAAGATCAGAACTCATTTGTCAACCACAGAACTGTACCCATGGCAAACGCTGGCCTTAATTAACACTAATGTCTTTGGATGGTCTCTGCCCATGAGGGTTCCTGGTGTCAAATTGTGTTACTACTGCCACACCTGGCCTGGTGGCAAACTGTGTTACTACCGCCATGCCAAACCCCCTTGGAGTTGAGTTCGCTACAGTTGAAAACCGTTCGGCAATCTCATACGTCGGTTTTAATTCGTTGATAAACAGTTCGGTAATGTTACAAAGACATATTGTAATTTATTTGCGCATACTTTTCATTCGGGTGTATTGTGTTTACTATGGACGGCCGCCTATACTGTGTCTGTGTTGTTATAACATTATGTATTTCGTGTGCATGTTCTACGAATAGATTTATATTTCATTTGAAGGTAAGAAATGCTTTTTTTCTTTCTTTGGGGGGGGAGTTGGGGTTAATACTTCCAAGATAAGGTCGTGGGAAGAATAAACAAGTAGTTCCTAATTTCATATATCTTACTTATGTTCATTGCCTCTATCAACATACAAAGTTTCAGTTTGATTGCTGTAATAGATTCGTTGAAGTTGAGCGCGGGTTAAAAAGTTTTAGGATAAATAACTATTTAAAGGAGTAATTGCGGTAAGCACCGGAAGGAGAAATTTCGGAGGAGATGAAAGTACGTGTGGAAGTATTTGCGAATAAAGGAAAACGCAGGCGAGTATATAAAAGCTGGAAATGTAAAGTGAAATAACTTTGAGGTGGGCGAACTAGCATGAGAGATTTGCAACACGCACTGTTAGGTGATGTATAAACATGTGGATGGTAATCTTGAGACTGCTTACTTATTTAATGCAGACCTTGTAGCCGACTGTTCTCTTCAAAAATACCCTGCCATACTGCTGCTCATAGCAATTTCCACTTAGGCTTGATTTAACCACTAACAGTTTGTTGAGGTTTTCATCATCCAGATATGATCGGAATTGTGTCCTTGTCTTCCTCACCTGGCTAAACAATCTCACAATTAACGTTGCTGTGTGGGATTGTTTGACAGCATTACTCCAGCTACTCTGTCATATTTCAGACAACCATCTCCACCTCGTTTATCCCCTATTGCAGACCAAGAACAATCTGCTCTTTTTCCTTCCACAATAGAAAATAAAACTGGCATTGTTATGCATCCATTGCTTGGTGCTCATCTTCACAGTCTTTTTTTTTTGGCCACATAATTGGAAACTTAGAGAGAGAATACTTCACGGCACTAAAGGAAGCAGTAGACAAAGGCCTTATCTGTGCCACTTGAGCATTAACAGAAAACTCACTGTCCAAATAAAATTTATGAATAATATAATTAGAGGCTGCAGTGAAGTAGTTCCTGACGTGCAAATAAATGACCTTCTTCTCCTCCTCAGGAGCCAGATTTTCTACACAACTAGATGTTGTTGATCTTTCCTCTTGCAGATTTTGTTTAAATAATAATAAAAATTCAATCATTATCTCATCAATTTTCTCAGGAAGGGAATCAGCACCTTTCTCAGCAGCCAGATGAATTAAATGGCATGGGCATCCTACAACAATGATGTTTTTACACTGCTCTTTTAATTTCGTCGCGACACCATTTTTCGTCCCTATCATAACAGGCATTGTCTGCAATAAAAGCTATACAGTTTGCTATTGGAATGGCATGTCATGTCTTTCCAGAAGACGCAGAAGCAAATTACCAATGTTAGCACCAGTCGAGTCACCTTCCAAATTTTCCATGGATAGCAAACGATTTTCAATCATCTTCGATTCTTTGTTGAAAAATGACACTGCGAAAGGATACAGCTTACTATCTCTATCATTGCTACCATCGGTGGACATCGCGAAAGGCCCATATTTCAAAGTATTAATAAATTTTGAATCGGTGTCATGTGCCATTTCATGAACAACGGCGGATGTTTTTGTCCAGCCACAGACATATTTCTTCGCAATTTCCGAATCCGGGAACATTTTTGTAAACTATTGTACCATGTGATCGGAACATGATAACGAGAGGTTTCTACGATGAACGCCGTGAACAAACATTCAGCTCGAATGGCAGCATTGTCTTCATTCCCGTGAACAAAAAATGTATCTAATTTTTTTGTTCTTCTGTAAACAACTAGCAATGTCCTTGTGTTTTAGAGTGTTGCTGTGAGTTACAATGTCAGTTTTTCCACCATGAGAAATGTTTGTATCGCAACGACACACGGAACAAAGAGCAAAATGGTTTCCTCTACTAGATTGTACAATGAAGGGAAATTCAGTTTTATAGCTTGCTTTGAACACTTGGAGATAACGTTTCTGAGGTTTTGTCGCCACAACAAGACGAGAGAAACTTAAAACACACGACACGAAACAATCATCGACACAACTCGTTGAAATAATTATCTACCGACGCACACATTAATTAAATGCACTAAACGTGACGCTAGCAGAGTATAAACACGTGGAGTCAAACGGATCAAGTCACAATCGCCGCGCGTAGCATACAAGGTTTCAATCCCATACTGTCCAGTAACCTGGCCAGCCTCGACTAATCAGCGCAGGCTTGACACCTGTTTGTCCGTAAAATACCACCAATCGGTATGCGGTTTGCCGATCAGTTGACTCACCATTCCGAGATCACAGCTATGGAGCTCACTGCCAAGCGAGAAACTTGCACAAACTTGCACAAAAACAAAGGTTACGCAAATCACAAAAACAATTACGACTTACGAGTGAATCTCCTTGAGATTGGAAATTATTTGCAGTTCCTTTCTCTTTTACAATATATCACTGGGGCCCGAAATTCGGAAGAAATAATAGTAATTAAGAAGATCGGAAGAAGAGGTGGAAATTCGGAAAGTTTCCGAATAAATCGGAAGAGTTGGCAGGTATGTATACTGTACAGGGTTATTCAAAATGATTGTCGGGGTTTCGTGATTTTTTTGTAGAAACGGTTAACATACCATTGCTATTTTACCCGTAACGGTTACACAACTCTCAAAGTTTAGTTCTACATCGATTTAGTACCATGCATAACCACCAGATGGCAGTAACAGCAGTATTTGACAAAATGGCGGTCAGCGGTGTAACCGAACTTTTAGTAGGTTACAGACTGCTTCTAGCTTGTTTTGTTTTATCGTGTTACCGGCCATGGCCACTTATTGGTAGACCACCATGGAGAATCCTGTGTGTTCAGTGCCATAGAGATTCTTGGTGGTGGTCTGGCTATTGCTGGTCTTGCTAATGGCAAGGTAACTAAGGGGATTTGTTGATTTGTGGAGTGATGCCATGCAGAATGGGAGCGGGTTATTGATGAAAATGTGACGTGAAAATTGTTGTGCTCCCTGGTCTAGAGATTGGTGTTTGGAGGTTGAGGAGTGTGATATGTTTTATCGAGGGTCTGGCAGTTGCTTTTTAGAGAGAAGAATGCAAGTTGTTGTGGATAATGAACAAGAGTTGCAGGTAACTGAAGAGTGCTTACATGTTGACAAATGTTTTATTGAGGGTATGGCAGTTGATTTTGAGAGAGAAGAATGCAAGTTGTTGTGGATAATGAACAAGAGATTCAGGTAATTGAAGAGTGCTTACATGTTGACAATCAAGTATTAATAGTTTAGATTGGAAGAGAACATCTAGTAAGAAGAAGGACAGAAAGACATGTTTAATAAAACGAAAGAAGAAAAGAAAGGAGCAGAAGAACATTAAGCTTTGTGAGGGGTATTTATTTTTCCCTTATGAAGCTTCTTGCTGATATTGTACAAGAGATCCAGGTAATGGAAGCTTACTATTATTAATAAATGTAGGCATTGTAGAAGATGTTGTACTGTGTCATGTCATTTAAGCAAGTATATTGCCCCACTATCCTGAGGTGGCAAACTTGGTGGATAATATTTTTATTACAGCGGTAAGGAGAAGGTGTTTTGTACTCTCGAATTTCATCAACACCGGTCCGTTACTATAATCCAGCGCCATTTTCGTACGACGTACGGGAAAGACCCTCCCTCCGACAACTCTATTCGCAGATGGTATGCGCAATTCGTGAATACCGGTGCTTGTGTAAAGGGAAAAACCTTGGCCGTCCCCGCATGTCAGAAGCAGACGTGAATTGGATCATGGTTATTTATCTCCGTAGTCCTAAGAAATAAGACTACAAGAGGCAGCAGGGAACTGCTTATTCCTCAAACCACCATAAGGCGTGTGTTACGAAAGAGCCTGCATGTAAAGCCATATCGCCTACAACTGCGTTAAGCTTTAACAGGCAATGACCAAGTCCTACGCTGGAATTTTTGCACGGAACTTCAACAACGTTTTGAAGACAACAGTCATATTCGTGACAGGCTAGTTTTCAGTGACAAAGCCACTTTCTGAGTGGTAAGGTGAATAAACAAAACGTTCGAATTTGGGGGACAAGTAACCGCCATTGTTATGTGGAACATGGGCGTGACTCACCAAAAGTGAATGTGTTCTGTGCCGTTTCAAAGACGAAGGTCTACGGCCCCTTTCTGTGAAACGATAGTGACAGGGCCGATTTACTAGGACATGCTCGCTGAATGGCTGTTACCCCAGTTCAGTGACGACAAGGACGATTACGTGCTGCAAGAGGATGGTGCACCGCCTCATTTCCACGGGGAAGTTAGAGCATTTCTAAATCAAGAACTTCCAAGACGATGGATCGGACGTGGAACGGAACATGATCAGATGCTCTTACCCTGGCCACGAAGGTCACCAGACTTAACACCGTATGACTCCTTCCTGTGGGGGTATGTCGAAGATCAGGTATTCGTTCCTCCTCCTTTTTTATTTAGTCAATTTACCCTCTAGGTTTGTGGTTCCCACGGACTCAGCGAGGGAACTCACCACTACCGTCTCGATGGGCTGTGTCCTGGAGCTGTATAGAAACAGAAACCTCGATGCCATACAATAGATGTTTATGCAACATCCAGCGCATTCAGTGCAAACATATGGAGATGCCTGGTTTCGATCCAACATATGTGTGACACGGGGCACAGCTTTACTAACATCGAGACTGACCTAAAAATAATTCATCACGAATCGAAAGGCAGGGCTCTCGACATAAATGAAGCAATCGAGATTCACTTAACCAAACGAAACAATCCCAACAATATAAATGAACACACTTTTATGGAGAGTTCACCCCTTTTCACTCTACAAAAAACACATCCTCTCGGAAACAAGACTCAACTTTGCGATATAGCCAAGCTAGATTTTTTAAAAAAGTGGGGGTGGGGAATAGCGGTGGTTAATAGGTAAATGTTATCTGGATCAGGTGTACTATGTACTTTTTTCTGCAATAAACCTAGGCCGGTATGCGTGGCAGTATTAAAGGTGCCGGGACGTCTTCAAAGATCGGGAAGCGCTTAGTTCGAATGGCTTTTTAGTCCACGCGTGGCGACGATGGTTCCACGACCTTCAATAGTTGTAGACCTTCCTGTATTCAATAACATACAGCTTATCTAGATTTGGCAACGTCACACAAATACACATTGCACTGACTACAGACAACACATAGGATCAAAGGGGGGAGAAAAGAAAAAACAGTTTCGTCCAGTTAACACCCAGGTTCAGTCGACCACAACTGGTGCTAGAGTGAACACGAAACTGCTAGAAGCTCCAGCCAGGAAGACAACCAGATAAGTAGCAGCCTGTAATATTACAATATAACCATAGTTGATTTTTTACAACCATATAGCCACCCTAAACAGACCAACTCCGGATTTCTATCACCATTTTAGCATTTCACCTAACATTAGATATACTGTACTACATGTAGCATACACCGACAGTTGCATTGCAAATACTGCAACTAAATAATTGTAAATAATTTTCACCTGTATTCTCTAACATATATATTATAGCCTAAGTGTAATGGATCTGATGATGATCGCTTGACGATCGAAACTGGTCATCCTAGTGTATTTATTAATCTCATGTAATTTATTTCAGGATTAGGGCATAACCAAGCTCTTTTGGGTACATTCGTGTTTACCGACTGAAAAGCACCAAAGTTTTGTTCGATCCAACTGTTTGGAGTTATTGGACTTTGATCCAACTGCCCTGGAGTATTCCAGTAATACATTTTTAAGAACACCAGGCAGTTTATTGGCAACTGACATGTTCAATTATATTATCGATGTCAACTCATCTTCCAAACAATCACATTGCTCTTCTTTGTACACTTGCTCTCCATCTCCTTCACTGTTATCACGTAGGTTCTTGTACCACGTCAGTACCCGTTTTCCAGTCTTTTCCAAATTGCTTGACGAGCAAACTTCGCACATCTCGTTTCTTGGCCGTTGTCAGCCTTCGTTGTATCTGTACAGTCTCCATTGCCTGTGGATGGCATCTGCGTCTCTTTAAAAAACAAAACCACTTCATTTCCCGAACAGATTCATGCTTGTTAATTCTGTATCATTTTACTTGGAATAATGTTTTTGTCTGCATTTTCTGTCCTTTTCCCTGAATGACTGTATTCATTTAAGTTATATCTTTTCATGTTTCTTATTCAAGGATTGTTATACGACTCTCCAAGAGATTCAATATTTCGTAAGACTTTCCTTAAAGTAGTCCAGTCCAGTACAGTACAGTGTTCCTTGTATAATATATTGTTTCATATTCTTCCCTTTGTGTAATAACCGGCGTTGTCCTAATGTGTTATGGCCTCTTAGAGAAATATCACATTTATTTCCTCTAAATATGCAGGTGATTTGCTGACTGGCCAAAACATTATGTTGTGTATGATATGCGAGTTTTTGTTTTGACCCCCACATCCATCACAGAAAAATCTCAACATTCTTTTTCCGTCTAATACCAACGATTCCAAATGGGTAATACAGGAGTGCTGAACCAACCTCTGCCGCCTACGTCCTCAGTCCATTTATAAAACATTGGCTTCCAAAACAAATGGTGTAGTCGTGCATAAAATGATTCTTGGATTGGCGTTCATGGCAGGGGTTGGACGTGTCGTAAGCCAAAACAGAATGACAATTGTTTTACACAAGTTATAAAATGCCTATGTACGTAAAATATGTACCCGTTTTTGCGTCATGAACACACTCGGATCGGTTTCATCCTTTATTCTTTGTGGAGGTACAATGCATGTACTACAAGCATCAGAGGAAGGTGACCAAAATCAATATCAAAAGAGCGCGAAAAATACTTCTTGGCCGTTGTTAATGCATGCGCTGTCTAAACAAGTTGACTAATGTGTAAAAGAGGACATTTTCTCCATAGGTAATGTCATTGAAGTTTTTGTCTGGGTATAACTTCTGAGATATATTAATTTCTATATTTTCTAAGATGTTCATGAGTTGTCCTTAGTTTAATCAGTGTAATAAAGACATGTTATGCTGTATGCCAGTGAAAAATTTGTATTGTGTCTTTCAAGAGGTTGGCCATGGCGGAGCGCTTGTTGGAAATTCATTTCGTATTCCATATTACCATTATATTCCATTTAGAAACATAAATTATGGTCATATTACACCCTAATTGTGGCTTTCTTTCATTTCAGACAGAAGAATGTGCTCAATAGAAGACTTGCCTAATGATATACTCGCCGAGATATTTTCCAATCTCTCAGTGAAAGACGTCTTGACGTCGGTCGAACACGTCAGCAGGAGATGGAAGGAGGCATGTCATGACATTGACACTTGGAAACATCTGTTGTACCAACCTGGCAATACGTTGAACAATGTTGCGATCATAAAGGAAGTGCATAGAATGCCTAAACTTCAAGGACTGCTGCTACAGCACGATTTTAAGAATGACTTCTTCACGTCAATCACTAGCAAATGTCGGTACCTCAGAACACTTATACTGACAAGGTGCATAGTGGACTGTGACATGATGCAGACTCTCAGATCGAACTGTCCGAATATCCAGCAACTGCAGATATTAATCGGTAAAACTGGTGGTAACTCGTGTCTGGAAGAAGTTGCCAGGTTGGTGAACTTAAAGACGCTGGTACTAACGGCAATCCACTACGGTGATCTCATCGTCGTAAAACCACTCGCAGATGGCTGCCCATCCTTGGAAAGGATCAGCTTCGTATCCTTATCGATTCTAAAGGAAGATTTTGTGTATTTCCTCGAGAAGAAGGGAGGTACATTGCGGCAGATGCAAGTGCATTGCGAAGGTGTGGGAGAATGTGTTCTGCCCTTGCTGTCACAATGCAAAAATCTTAATAAGCTACACATCGTGTGCCGCTGTCTAGACGCAGAAGCAGTGGAGAAGCAATTGATGAATCGTGCTAACTTGGAGATGGCCGCAGAACAGCCATTGAATCTTCAAAATTTACAAACAGTCTCATCCCTAACTTTATACTCGTTCAACAGTTTATACTGTTTGGCCAACCTTTTACACTTACAAGACTGTATTCGCTCTTCCAAGCGTTTCGTCCCGATGGAACAGAGGTTCCCCATGATAGGGATGAAACTGTTCCGCAGCCATTGTCTGAGTCAGCTGGTTTCTCTGAACCTTCATGTTGACGGGGATCACAAACAGCTCATCGATACTGTCGCCGAGAACTGTCCACAGCTCAAACGCCTGCACTTTGTTCGCTGTTCCACACTGCCAGGTTATTGTCTCAGGAAACTCTCCTCTCTCCATTTGCTGGAAGACGTCTCCTTGGAAGGTTCAGACATATCCGAGGACGCCATTGACTGCCTCTGCTTCTGCCGCAGCCTGCAATATCTTAACCTAAGGCAGTGCAAGAAACTTGGAAAGAGAGCCATGAGGAAGCTTCTAAGACTGAATAATCTCACTCGACTCATCCTTGACGAGTGCAATGTCCATGGTTTCTATTTCCATATAGTCCCTCACTGCATCCCGAATCTCACCTATATCAGTCTGTACAACTCCTTGCATGTCGACTGGAACAGTATCGAGAAACTCAAGGCGAGCAAACTTGTGACCATCGTGCAGAAACCGCCTGCTATATCTGCATGTAGGTGTGGCTTCTGTTCACCCATGTTGTTAGATACAATTCCCCTTGAAGAAAGAGTGCCATGTAGTCGGTATTAAGTGTCCAGTTCCTGAGAAGGACTGTTCACCCATGTTGTTAGATACAATTCCCTTTGAGGAAAGAGTGCCATGCAGTCGGTATTAAGTGTCCAGTTTCTGAGAAGGACTGTTCACCCATGTTGTTAGATACAATTCCCCTTGAAGAAAGAGTGCCATGTAGTCGGTATTAAGTGTCCAGTTCCTGAGAAGGACTGTTCACCCATGTTGTTAGATACAATTCCCCTTGAGGAAAGAGTGCCATGCAGTCGGTATTAAGTGTCCAGTTCCTGAGAAGGACTGTTCGCCCATGTTGTTAGATACAATTCCCCTTGAAGAAAGAGTGCCATGTAGTCGGTATTAAGTGTCCAGTTCCTGAGAAGGACTGTTCACCCATGTTGTTAGATACAATTCCCCTTGAGGAAAGAGTGCCATGCAGTCGGTATTAAGTGTCCAGTTCCTGAGAAGGGCTGTTCACCCATGTTGTTAGATAAAATTCCCCTTGAAGAAAGAGTGCCGTGCAGTCGGTATTAAGTGTCCAGTTCCTGAGAAGGACAAGCAAACACAATGTGTGTCCATAGTGTGTGTGATAACCATATGAGTTATGAGTGCAGGCAACCTACTTGGTGACTTTTTGTTTACATGTGGTACTGTTGAAAAGTTCAGTCACCCGGTTCCAGTAGCCTCAGTCATCCACGTACTCTCCATGATCACATATGCTCCTGTTACGCTCAGCAGTGTTGGACTAATGTGGACACTGTGCTCCAGCTGCTACGATCAACAAGTGCTAGCGCATTTACGGTTGGCGGCACTCATTTCCCAAACGGGTAATAAAAGTGGGTTCTGTCTGCCCCTGTCATTGGTTTAAGTTCCCCCTTGTATCTCAATCACTGAGCTACGAGAACCACAGGTCACCTGCTCATCTCGAAACACACAAGAGTGTCGACGCCGCACTCGATGCTGCTCATTGCGTGACGTTGCCATGTTTTCTCGTAATTACAAATGCTCACAGGGGCATAGCGGTTGGTTTACGCCCACAGGTATCTTAACTCATATTGCTCCCCAGACCCACCCGCATGCGTGGTTTAATTTTCTACCTCATATTTCCCGACACCCTAAGGTAAGCAGCACCACACAAACCATCTCTTATCCAATATTTGATACGTCTGATGGATCCACATCTGTTCACTAATGTTCCCTCTCTTAGCATTATATAATATCTATTAGTTTTACCTACATTATCATCATTCCTACAGGATAGGTTGTGACATGTGATTTTTACAGGATCGCTTTTCAATCGATCAACGCGAGATCGGGCAGGGATAAACAATTAATTTTCTAGTGCCAGAATACTTGAATTATTTATAGGCAATTATATATCGCGATACGTACGTGTCAGGGGAAAGTGTTAATGTCGTCGATGACGTCACGGATGACGTGCGGACGTTCATGTTAGTTTCTTTGATGCTTCCAACATTTCATAAAACACTCCTCACTGTAACATTGTTACAATGATTCTTCGACCAATGCCTCCCCTTTTTTACGTAAATGTATGAACTTGCTACTGAAGGATGAAGTGCGGACATTGGAATAAAAACAGCGCCCGCTGCTGAATGGACATTAGAAGGCTAGTTGTTCACAAAGCATGAGAGTGATGAATGCGCAGTTTATGCTGTGGAGTGCGCCTGGGTTTGAGGTGATACCCCTGCGGAATGAATCGACATTTAATGGCCAGCAGAAAGCTTGGGCAAGACGAGTGTGCGTTTTGAAATTCGGAACTCTTATTGAAGACTCCAAAAGAAATTATTTACTGTATATAGAATAATGTAAACATGTAAATTGTACCTTGTAATAACAGGGGTAACCTCTTTGCTCACGTGGTCCGCAATGTTTCATTGTGGTGTCAGTCAGTTAGTATAATATTATATACATATTATGTGGGTGTCCTTGTCCTTTCCATTGGTTTTGGTCAGCTGAGCCGGACGCTCTTTTTTAGGGCTGGCAAGAAGGGGATGCTGTTTGGATTGTATTGTGATAATACTGTCGTTATGTGACCTGCATTTTGTAGGAGGTTCTGGGCCTTGTTGTAAGGGTGGGGAGAAACAGCTGATTAGATGCCATAAATAATAACCCTTAGCACTACAGCCCGTGAAGTGCCCAGACCTACTAAGCGACAGCTGCCTAGCCATTTGGCCTGCAGATATTGGGGTGACGCGTGAACAGCGCATCGGGTCCACTCGGCCGTTAATCTTGGTTTTCACTATCGGGGCGCAGCCTCACCGTCAGACAGCTACTCAGTTGTCCTCAGGAGGATGAGTGCACCCCGTTCCAGCCCTCACGTCAGTTTCTAAAATCCCTGACGGAGCCGGGAATCTAACCCGGGGCCTCCGGGTGAGAGGCAGGCGCGCTAACCCAACACCACGGGGCCGGCGATTAGATGACATAGTGAGTTATTATATATGAATTGCAGCCAATGGCCATAGCAGGGTGTTTTAATTGAAGGCTCCCAGCAAGTTCAACTTCAAGTAGTTCCAACTTTGGCTATCAGATGCCACCGACACCTAGCGGTGAACGTTGGAACTTGATAGAGCGTTTCTAACCAACTAAATATAGCCTAAAAATTTGGCTACACACTTAGTGGTAGGTTGTTTTCCATGCAATAAATCTATGACATGGACCCGCCGGCTTTACTTCCCCTCCAAAGGAAGGCATTCTGAAGTCTTTTAACGCTCTTAAAAATCCGGCGACTTCGGCCGGGTTTGAACCCGTGATCATTGTGGGTTATAGTCAGGGCCGGATTTAGATTGTATGCGCTCCTAGGCCCGTGGGGTTTTGCCGCCCCCTCTTCATACCATCGTGAGGGAGGGAGAATTTAGACCTCAGAAAGGTCTTTGTAAAGGTAATTTTTATTTTATTCTAATGCATCGTGAAGTAAAATCAATTAAATAAGTTAAAATAATGAGAGAATCAACTGTCTCTAAATTTGTATAAACTATAAATAAATAGGCCAAGGGGATATTTAAACCATTTTAACCTCATTATACACTTACAGATATATACTACATCATAAAACCTACAGCTATGCATAATGAATTATTCAAATTAAACTCATATTAATATTCAAGACTAAAATTCTCTCCTAATAAATCATAAAACATTCCTGTTCTAAAGCTGAAGTCGAAAATTCTGCTATGGCAAAACATTTGTTGGAAAATGATGGCCAGAATATAAATTGTAAAAGTGTCAAAATTTTGGAAAGTTTAATTTAAATCATAAATTTTACGAAATTGGTTTAAAAAATCATAAGTAGTAAAAGTCTGTTTACTCTATTTTTGAACTGTAAAAAGAAATTTTAATTTTGCGCCCCTCAGTATGGTGCGCCCCTAGGCCGGGGTCTATGGGGCTTATTGGTAAATCCAGCCCTGGTAATATAGGATCACGTGAGCATAATTCGGGGGTTCCAGGCATGGTTACTGTATTTTCCATGATTTGTCATGATGGATTTCTATTTACTTTTAGTTAATCTTGTTGTGCGCCATGTTAGACTTGATCTTTATGAGAATTAAAAATAACTAATCAGTTCAATACATGATTACTTGAGAAATAATTTCTTTCCTCTTACCTTTAGTCCTTTCCGGACTCTAGGAATAGCCCCATTCTTCCTTCAACGACATTAGATCGGTACAGTACTTTGATAGCACTCACTTAATGGGCGAGGATGGTGTTTTATTGAGTGTATAAATAATTCAAGTACTGTATTATGAATTACACTTGGAAATTAATTGCTACTCCCCGCTCTCTCTAATTGGGTGTATTCGTGTTGACCGACTGAGAATGTTATTGATATAGGCTGTGAAGATAACAAGAAGATGTCACCCGAGTAACGTTTCCAAAGAACTCTGCAAGATAAGACTTGGCATTGGATTATAGGCTAATATTATAAAGCTTTTCAAACAAACAACGGAATTAGGTCTTAAGTTGGTTAAAAATCAGACGAACATCTCAGTAAATGAAGACATAGCCTTTATAAGCAAACTTAAAGGATGTCATCTCCAACACGGGTCCGATATTTTAATGTTCAGGTGTAGAAAAAAGGCTTGTAAATGGCAAGAGAGCTGATTTAGTGAATAAAGATGTGGAATGTTTGATCATTAATATAACATTCAATGGCAGGAACAAACTTCCCTGACATATGAACATCTAATTGTGACTCCTTGGGAACGACCTGCAGGTTTTCGTTTACCTCGACGTCAATGGTGCACACTGAACCGGATAAGTACGGGCCAAGGCAGGTGTGCAGCGATACTGAATCAATGGGGCTGGAAGTCCTCCCCTGAATGTGACTGTGGAGAAGATCGGCAAACTATGGACCACGTAGCTTTCGATTGTCCTCTCAGAGCATTCAAAGGGACAATACAAGAACTCCACCAGCTTAATCAAGAAGCCATCGATTGGATTCAACAACTTAAATTTGAACTCTAATTTTACAAACATGAGATCATGTGTATCTTGTTGTATATATTTTTGTTCATATCCCTCCTTTCATCATACGATAAATAATAATTTAACATTATGCTCGAATCATTCTGAAGCCAATTTATGTGGTAGTCAGGAGAATGCTCACAATCTTAGATGTGGTACTCTTATGGAAATACCTGATCTCCCACATGAGTGATGAAAATGTGCACAATTGTTATTGCAAAAATTATTTGAAAAAATTGGCATTGTATTATGTTGTCAAATTCAGAAAGGAAAGGTTTGAGTCCAAAAGAAAAAATACCATAAAACTACAATTCTGCCATTTAATCCCTTACGATGTTTTTATATTTTTCGCTTCACAAATCACACTGGTAGTTTTATTAACTATACGATAATGCTACTCAATTTAATGGAATAACTACTTTTTATGGTCGTTAAGCATTTGATATGGCCTAGCTATTTACAATTACACCCATAGGCCCACGACTATCATTATAACAAATACATGAATTAATAACTAGTATGGACTGTACATTCTAGGTAAGACTCACTAACTACGTCATACAACTGTACCTAGGTAGCCTGTACGTGTAGAGGATTGAATTAATAAAATGAATGTAAATGTTTTTATGGACCTATGTATATAAAGTGTAAATCAATATTGTGACTTCTCTAATCAGTAGTAGTTAGTGATTTAACATGTGTTACTTACAATTGAAATAGTTTCTCAGGTGAGTGAAAATTCATAAAATCTCTGAAAAAGTGAAATCAATGGTTCCGCGAAACGAGTGTTCAAGGCAGTTGCCAGAATGCTGGCCGCCGCGAGCACTAGTGTCGCTCCACCTGCCAAGAGGATGCAATTTCGTAACGCCACGAGCTTCGCGACAATGCATTTTAGACTAGTATAACTCCATCCTTCCAGGGTTGCCAATCTAACTTATAAATATAGCGTATTTCAAAATGAGCCTAGCGCAAATAATTTTAATTCCTATGTAGCAGGACAGTATTAGCTCTTTTTAATTTCTTGGCGGGAGGGATGTCGTATATAAATTATAATCTAGTTTCAATTAGAAATGAAACGTTTTAATAAGGGCCACGAGCATCCTAGCGGCAACACATATGGAGCTACGACAGTGGGCATGGAGCATACTGGATGGGACAAGGGCTGACTTGCCTCTTGGCAATCAGCTTGAGGTGTTTGCAAGTGAGGATGAATTTGTTGCGACAATCACCCCAGTATTGGGTCTCACCTGGGATCGCCAATCAGATTGTCTGACGATCGAGACAAAGTACACTGACTTTTGTGAGACTATTACTAAACGTACGATCTTGGCTATACTACTTAGGGTATTCGATGCGATAGGGTTCCTGTGCCCTGTGTTGCTCATTCCTAAGTTAATTCTGCAAGAAATCAACAAGTTTGGATGGAATGAAAACTTACCACAGGGGCCAGCAGCCATATTTGGGAAGTGGGTCCAAGAACTTTCCATTCTCAACTATGTCCAGATTCCACGGAACATGACCGAGGGCAACACAAAACCAGAAGACTGGCAGCTACACTGCTTCTGTGATGCCAGCAAAGATGCCTACGCTAGTGTTATTTTCTTGAGGGTACAGCATAGCAACTACGCATCTGTTCAGCGAATACAGTCAAAATGTCGGGTAACACCTCTGAAGACGGCAACCATTCAATGAATAATATTATTGGGTTGCTATATTGGTGCGTGTCTCATGAAATATGTACTTGAATCCTTGAATTTGGCGACAATTCCTAGGTTCTACTGGAGTGACTCAACCACATCGTTGTCTTGGATTCACAAAAATGATGACTGGGGTACATTTCTACTGTAGGTAACAGAGTAAGGAGCATTTTAGCCTTAATTAAGCTGGAAGAATGGCGGTTCGTTCCAGGCAGCATGAATCCAGCACATATACTCTCCAGAGGATGTAATGCCTCACAGTTGCTTGAAAGTGGATGGTGAGAAATACCGAAATGGTTAAAGGCTTCCTCAGAATTGTGGCCTAGTAGCGAGTATTCAGCGGTAGACGAAGCGGTATACCATGAGGAAATGAAGACTACAATGTACGCTGCTAATGTGGAAGTTTCGGACACCTGGTATATGAGATTCCCAACTTTCAATAAGAACTTAAGTATGATATCATTGATTCGGAGGTTTCTTCATAATACTCACCCTAGGAGCAAACTTGATAGAAAGCTAGGAAACCTATAGCCAGAAGAGATCCAGCAGACAGAATATATGTTGCTAAAAATGATTCAGAAGGAGAGTTTGTCAAAGGAAAGAAGTGTCATCGCCGGGTTCAGAGTTACTTCCAAGGATGGCTTGCTCCGAGTGAGAACGAAGCTATTGTATACAGGGTCTACCTTATTTATACCGACAAATATCAGGGACAACTCTGCATGTTAAGTAAAAGACGATGCTGCAATCGGATTGGCGGAGAACATTTTTCCCTTCGAGAAATTGAGGTTACTTTGTTACTTCCGGACGCGCGATTCAAATCGACGAACTCGCCGTATTTGCTGAGCCAGAGAGCAAGCCGCTGCCACTCCTGTGCTTCAGGCAAGGGAAGGGAGTGTGATAGAAGGAGACAGAGATATGCTGGCGGGCATGCGCAAGTTTCCTCGTTCGCCTTGCGCAGAATTGTCCTTATCCCTTTCAGGCAATATCCAAATTTGTTAACTAACCCCCCCCCCCCCTCCCCAGGGGCTCACATCTAGTGGGACGTGGGTTGGCGACCACGAGACCCCATCTGAGTCCGACATTACTTCCACTTACTTGTGCCGGGCTCCTCTCTGTCATCTTTCCTGTCGGCCTCCCTTGCTCTCTTCCGACCCCGACGGTATTAGGGTATCCGATACCTAGGGAGTCTCTTCCTTTCCCGCCTTAATTGGCCCTTCTCTCATCTTCCCGGATCCCTCATTCTTCAAGGATTCGGCCTTCTTTGTCTTTTACATTGTGTACGTCTTTTCACTTTCAATAACGTTTTGACGTCTTTTCAATCTAAATTCCGTTTCGTGAGTTTTTTTTAAATCTAAATTGCAGTTTGTTAGCATTTATATTTCCACCTGCATTTTGTGAGTATTTTGAATTTCAATTGCTTTTTGTAAGTATTTTGAATATAAATTGCATTTTGGGAGTATTTTGGATCTGGTTGGTTGGCTCCTCAGTTCAGGAGCTGCGACAACGCCGTCATGTAGCGCCGTATACTTTGGGTGTGTGTAGAATCTCTGTGTTATATGTTTTCAATTCAAGTAAGGACTGCATACATTCAATTTTAAGTAGTTCCTACTTTTGCCACCAATACTACCGTCGACGACAACTAGTGCTGAATTTGGTTACTAGATGCCAGTTAGCTCCTGTTGACGAACGTTGAACCTAAGAGCGTTAGTCAAATCTAACCTATAATGTAGCTTCACGCAAGAGTAATAAGTGGACTGTTTTTTAACATACCATAAATCTATGACATGGGACCGCCGGCTTTACTTCCCCTCCGAAGGAAGGCATACTGATGGGTTTTAACGCTCTTAAAGAATCCGGGTTTGAACCTGCGACTTTGGGCATAGAAGCTCAGCATTCTACCACCGAAGCCGCCATTTTGGATCTAACTTGCCCTTTTGTGAGTATTTTGAATCTAAATTGCATTTTTTGCGCATTTTCACTCCAAATTCCATTTTGTAAGTCTTTTTCCATCTAAATTTACCTTTTGTGAGTATTTTCAATCTAAATTGTACTTTATAAGCATTTTTGATATCACTTGCATTTTGTAAGTATTTTCAATCTACATTGCATTTTGTAAGTATTTTGCCTGGTGGGCGCCGACATTTTGTGAGTGCTTTGAATTTCAATTGCATTTTGTAAGTATTTTCTTCCTCGATCGCTTTTTGAAAGTATTTTCAATCTTGGGTGGGTGGCATTTTGAATCTAAATTGCCGTTTGCGAGTATTTTGAATTTCAAATGCATTTTGTAAGTCTTTGGAATCTAGATTGCATTTTGTAACTATTTTTAATATAAACTCTATTTTGTGCGACTTTTTCATCTAAATTCCACTTTGTCAGTGTTCTTCCTTCTACTTGCCTTTTGTGAGTGCTTTCAGTCTACCTTGGTTTTCGCTATGGTTTCCATTTGGTTGTCATTTTCGCTATCACTCAAACCATTAGAAGCCGATAACCTTGATCATAGGCCCCATATAACTACAATTATCATCATCCTCATCATCTGTTTACTAGGCAGCCGTAATCGCATATCAGGCATTTCTTTGTTAGTGTACCGAAACGGAGCCATTTTCACCAATTTATGCCACAAACGTAGTAGCAAATGTGTGTAGAACAAACTGTACACCGCCCACTGGGGCCGAGTAGAGAGTGCGTCTGTCTCATCGCTTCCATTGCCTGAAGCACAGCAGTAGCCAGCGGTTGCACTCTGGCTCAGCAAATTCGGCGAGCTTGTCAATTTGAATCGCGCGCCCGGAAGTAGCAAAATAATCTCATTTTCTCGAAGGGAAACATTTTCTCAGCCAATCTATTGCAGCATCGTCTTTTACATAACACGCAGAGCGTCCATGATTTTTCTGTCGCTATAATTAAGATACATCCTTTATAAGCGATTCATTTGGCTTTCAAGAACCAATAATTCTCTCCATACACAACCTGCCGTTGATTCAATTATTCTGGAAGCAGATGTCCACAACTCACATGTTGGAATCCAGGTACTCATGGAACACTTGCGGGCAAGATTCTGGATCATCCAAAATAGAAGAGCTATTCGTCGAGTGGTTAAGTCCTGTATCACTTGTGCTAGAGGAAGAAGGTAGAAGTCCCTATGCCACTCCTACCAAAGGACCGTGTCATCACAGTGAGAGTCTTTGAAGTTTGTGGAGTAGACCTCGCAGGTCCACTGTTTCAGAAAGATGGATGTAAGGCATACAGAGTCCTGTATCACTTGTGCTAGAGGAAGAAGGTAGAAGTCCCCATGCCACTCCTACCAAAGGACCATGTCGCCACAGCGAGAGTCTTTGAAGTTTGTGGAGTAGACCTCGCAGGTCCACTGTCTCTGAAAGATGGATGTAAGGCATACAGAGTCCTGTATCACTTGTGCTAGAGGAAAAAGGTAGAAGTTCCTATGCCACTCCTACCAAAGGACCGTGTCGCCACAGTGAGTGTCTTCGAAGTTTGTGGAGTAGACCACGCAGGTCCACTGTTTCTGAAAGATGGATGTAAAGCATACAGAGTCCTGTATCACTTGTGCTAGAGGAAGAAGGTAGAAGTCGCTATGCCACTCCTACCAAAGAACCGTGTCTCCACAGTAAGAGTCTTTGAAGTTTGTGGAGTAGACCTCGCAGGTCCACTCTTTCTGAAAGATGGATGTAAAGCATACAGAGTCCTGTATCACTAGTGCTAGAGGAAGAAGGTAGAAGTCCCTATGCCACTCCTACCAAAGGACCGTGTCGCCACAGCGAGAGTCTTTGAAGTTCGTGGAGTAGACCTCGCAGGTCCACTCTTTCTGAAAGATGGATGTAAGGCATACAGAGTCCTGTATCATTTGTGCTAGAGGAAGAAGGTAGAAGTCCCTATGCCACTCCTACCAAAGGACCGTGTATCCACAGTGAGAGTCTTTGAAGTGTGTGGAGTAGACCACGCAGGTCCACTCTTTCTGAAAGATGGACGTAAGGCATACAGAGTCCTGTATCACTTGTGCTAGAGGAAGAAGGTAGAAGTCCCCATGCCACTCCTACCAAAGGACCTTGTCGCCACAGCGAGAGTCTTTGAAGTTTGTGGAGTAGACCTCGCAGGTCCACTGTTTCTAAAAGATGGATGTAAGGCAATCATAGTCCTGTATCACTTGTGCTAGAGGAAGAATGTAGAAGTCCCTATGCCACTCCTACCAAAGGACCGTGTCGCCACAGTGAGTGTCTTTGAAGTTTGTGGAGTAGACCACGCAGGTCCAGTGTTTCTGAAAGATGGATGTAAGGCATACAGAGTCCTGTATCACTTGTGCTAGAGGAAGAAGGTAGAAGTCCCTATGCCACTCCTACCAAAGGGCCGTGTCTCCACAGTGAGAGTCTTTGAAGTTTGTGGAGTAGATCTCGCAGGTCCACTCTTTCTGAAAGATGGATGTAGAGCATACAGACTCCTGTATCACTTGTGCTAGAGGAAGAAGGTAGAAGTCCCTATGCCACTCCTACCAAAGGACCGTGTCGCCACAGCGAGAGTCTTTGAAGTTTGTGGAGTAGACCTCGCAGGTCCACAGTTTATGAAAGATGGATGTAAGGCATACAGGGTCCTGTATCACTTGTGCTAGAGGAAGAAGGTAGGAGTCCCTATGCCACTCCTACCAAAGGACCGTGTCTCCGCAGTGAGAGTCTTTGAAGTTTGTGGTGTAGAACTCGCAGGTCCACTGTTTCTGAAAGATGGATGTAAAGCATACAGAGTCCTGTATCACTTGTGCTAGAGGTAGAAGGTAGAAGTCCCTATGCCACTCCTACCAAAGGACCGTGTCGCCACAGTGAGAATCTTTGAAGTTTGTGGAGTAGACCTCGCAGGTCCACTCTTTCTGAAAGATGGATGTAAGGCATACAGAGTCCTGTATCACTTGTGCTAGAGGAAGAAGGTAGAAGTCGCTATGCCACTCCTACCATGACTTGTGCTAGGGGAAGAAGGTAGAAGTCCCTATGCCACTCCTACCAAAGGACCGTGTCGCCACAGTGTGAGTCTTTGAAGTTTCTGGAGTGGACCTCGCAGGTCCACTGTTTCTGAAAGATGGATGTAAGGCAAACAGGGTCCTGTATCACTTGTGCTAGAGGAAGAAGGTAGAAGTCCCTATGCCACTCCTACCAAAGGACCGTGTCGCCACAGCGAGAGTCTTTGAAGTTTGTGGAGTAGACCTCGCAGGTCCACAGTTTATGAAAGATGGATGTAAGGCATACAGGGTCCTGTATCACTTGTGCTAGAGGAAGAAGGTAGGAGTCCCTATGCCACTCCTACCAAAGGACCATGTCGCCACAGCGAGAGTCTTTGAAGTTTGTGGAGTAGACCTCGCAGGTCCACTGTCTCTGAAAGATGGATGTAAGGCATACAGAGTCCTGTATCACTTGTGCTAGAGGAAAAAGGTAGAAGTTCCTATGCCACTCCTACGAAAGGACCGTGTCGCCACAGTGAGTGTCTTCGAAGTTTGTGGAGTAGACCACGCAGGTCCACTGTTTCTGAAAGATGGATGTAAAGCATACAGAGTCCTGTATCACTTGTGCTAGAGGAAGAAGGTAGAAGTCGCTATGCAACTCCGACCAAAGAACCGTGTCTCCACAGTAAGAGTCTTTGAAGTTTGTGGAGTAGACCTCGCAGGTCCACTCTTTCTGAAAGATGGATGTAAAGCATACAGAGTCCTGTATCACTAGTGCTAGAGGAAGAAGGTAGAAGTCCCTATGCCACTCCTACCAAAGGACCGTGTCGCCACAGCGAGAGTCTTTGAAGTTCGTGGAGTAGACCTCGCAGGTCCACTCTTTCTGAAAGATGGATGTAAGGCATACAGAGTCCTGTATCATTTGTGCTAGAGGAAGAAGGTAGAAGTCCCTATGCCACTCCTACCAAAGGACCGTGTATCCACAGTGAGAGTCTTTGAAGTGTGTGGAGTAGACCACGCAGGTCCACTCTTTCTGAAAGATGGACGTAAGGCATACAGAGTCCTGTATCACTTGTGCTAGAGGAAGAAGGTAGAAGTCCCCATGCCACTCCTACCAAAGGACCATGTCACCACAGCGAGAGTCTTTGAAGTTTGTGGAGTAGACCTCGCAGGTCCACTGTTTCTAAAAGATGGATGTAAGGCATACATAGTCCTGTATCACTTGTGCTAGAGGAAGAATGTAGAAGTCCCTATGCCACTCCTACCAAAGGACCGTGTCGCCACAGTGAGTGTCTTTGAAGTTTGTGGAGTAGACCACGCAGGTCCAGTGATTCTGAAAGATGGATGTAAGGCATACAGAGTCCTGTATCACTTGTGCTAGAGGAAGAAGGTAGAAGTCACTATGCCACTCCTACCAAAGGGCCGTGTCTCCACAGTGAGATTCTTTGAAGTTTGAGGAGTAGATCTCGCAGGTCCACTCTTTCTGAAAGATGGATGTAGAGCATACAGACTCCTGTATCACTTGTGCTAGAGGAAGAAGGTAGAAGTCCCTATGCCACTCCTACCAAAGGACCGTGTCGCCACAACGAGAGTCTTTGAAGTTTGTGGAGTAGACCTCGCAGGTCCACAGTTTATGAAAGATGGATGTAAGGCATACAGGGTCCTGTATCACTTGTGCTAGAGGAAGAAGGTAGGAGTCCCTATGCCACTCCTACCAAAGGACCGTGTCTCCGCAGTGAGAGTCTTTGAAGTTTGTGGTGTAGACCTCGCTGGTCCACTGTTTCTGAAAGATGGATGTAAAGCATACAGAGTCCTGTATCACTTGTGCTAGAGGAAGAAGGTAGAAGTCGCTATGCCGCTCCTACCATGACTTGTGCTAGGGGAAGAAGGTAGAAGTCCCTATGCCACTCCTACCAAAGGACCGTGTCGCCAGAGTGTGAGTCTTTGAAGTTTCTGGAGTGGACCTCGCAGGTCCACTGTTTCTGAAAGATGGATGTAAGGCAAACAGGGTCCTGTATCACTTGTGCTAGAGGAAGAAGGTAGAAGTCCCTATGCCAATCCTACCAAAGGACCGTGTCGCCACAGCGAGAGTCTTTGAAGTTTGTGGAGTAGACCTCGCAGGTCCACAGTTTATGAAAGATGGATGTAAGGCATACAGGGTCCTGTATCACTTGTGCTAGAGGAAGAAGGTAGGAGTCCCTATGCCACTCCTACCAAAGGACCGTGTCTCCGCAGTGAGAGTCTTTGAAGTTTGTGGTGTAGACCTCGCAGGTCCACTGTTTCTGAAAGATGGATGTAAAGCATACAGAGTCCTGTATCACTTGTGCTAGAGGAAGAAGGTAGAAGTCCCTATGCCACTCCTACCAAAGGACCGTGTCGCCACAGTGAGAATCTTTGAAGTTTGTGGAGTAGACCTCGCAGGTCCACTCTTTCTGAAAGATGGATGTAAGGCATACAGAGTCCTGTATCACTTGTGCTAGAGGAAGAAGGTAGAAGTCGCTATGCCACTCCTACCATGACTTGTGCTAGGGGAAGAAGGTAGAAGTCCCTATGCCACTCCTACCAAAGGACCGTGTCGCCACAATGTGAGTCTTTGAAGTTTGTGGAGTGGACCTCGCAGGTCCACTGTTTCTGAAAGATGGATGTAAGGCAAACAGGGTCCTGTATCACTTGTGCTAGAGGAAGAAGGTAGAAGTCCCTATGCCCCTCCTACCAAAGGACCGTGTCTCCACAGTGGGAGTCTTTGAAGTTTGTGGTGTAGACCTCGCAGGTCCACTGTTTCTGAAAGATGGATGTAAAGCATACAGAGTCCTGTATCACTTGTGCTAGAGGAAGAAGGTAGAAGTCCCTATGCCACTCCTACCAAAGGACCGTGTCGCCACACTGAGAGTCTTTGAAGTTTGTGGAGTAGACCTCGCTGGTCCACTGTTTCTGAAAGATGGATGTAAGGCATACAGGGTCCTGTATCACTTGTGCTAGAGGAAGAAGGTAGAAGTCCCTATGCCACTCCTACCAAAGGACCGTGTCTCCGCAGTGAGAGTCTTTGAAGTTTGTGGTGTAGACCTCGCAGGTCCACTGTTTCTGAAAGATGGATGTAAAGCATACAGAGTCCTGTATCACTTGTGCTAGAGGAAGAAGGTAGAAGTCCCTATGCCACTCCTACCAAAGGACCGTGTCGCCACAGTGAGAATCTTTGAAGTTTGTGGAGTAGACCTCGCAGGTCCACTCTTTCTGAAAGATGGATGTAAGGCATACAGAGTCCTGTATCACTTGTGCTAGAGGAAGAAGGTAGAAGTCGCTATGCCACTCCTACCATGACTTGTGCTAGGGGAAGAAGGTAGAAGTCCCTATGCCACTCCTACCAAAGGACCGTGTCGCCACAGTGTGAGTCTTTGAAGTTTGTGGAGTGGACCTCGCAGGTCCACTGTTTCTGAAAGATGGATGTAAGGCATACAGGGTCCTGTATCACTTGTGCTAGAGGAAGAAGGTAGAAGTCCCTATGCCCCTCCTACCAAAGGACCGTGTCTCCATAGTGGGAGTCTTTGAAGTTTGTGGTGTAGACCTCGCAGGTCCACTGTTTCTGAAAGATGGATGTAAAGCATACAGAGTCCTGTATCACTTGTGCTAGAGGAAGAAGGTAGAAGTCCCTATGCCACTCCTACCAAAGGACCGTGTCGCCACACTGAGAGCCTTTGAAGTTTGTGGAGTAGACCTCGCAGGTCCACTGTTTCTGAAAGATGGATGTAAGGCATACAGGGTCCTGTATCACTTGTGCTAGAGGAAGAAGGTAGAAGTCCCTATGCCACTCCTACCAAAGGACCGTGTCTCCGCAGTGAGAGTCTTTGAAGTTTGTGGTGTAGACCTCGCAGGTCCACTGTTTCTGAAAGATGGATGTAAAGCATACAGAGTCCTGTATCACTTGTGCTAGAGGAAGAAGGTAGAAGTCCCTATGCCACTCCTACCAAAGGACCGTGTCGCCACAGTGAGAATCTTTGAAGTTTGTGGAGTAGACCTCGCAGGTCCACTCTTTCTGAAAGATGGATGTAAGGCATACAGAGTCCTGTATCACTTGTGCTAGAGGAAGAAGGTAGAAGTCCCTATGCCACTTCTACCAAAGGACCGTGTCGCCACAGTGAGAATCTTTGAAGTTTGTGGAGTAGACCACGCAGGTCCACTCTTTCTGAAAGGAGGGCGTGGTGGCGCAGCGGTCAAGCTGCTGAGCTCTCACCAAGGTGGACTGGGTTCGATTCCCGGTCAATGCATGTGAGATTCTCGAAGTGAAATGCCATGCCCTGTGGTTCAGATTCCACGTAAAAAGGAGGTCCCGTGGCTTATAATCACAAGATTCACGGTCACGTAAAACTACAATCTTCCTTTTCTTTCTGAAAAATCGATGTAAGGCATACAGAGTCCTGTATCACTTGTGCTAGAGGAAGAAGGTACAAGTCCCTGTGCCACTCCTACCAAAGGACCGTGTCGCCATAGTGAGAATCTTTGAAGTTTGTGCAGTAGACCTCGCAGGTCCACTGTTTCTGAAAGATGGATGTTAGGCATACAGAGTCCTGTATTACTTGTGCTAGAGGAAGAAGGTAGAAGTCCATATGCCACTCCTACCAATGGACCGTGTCGCCACAGTGAGAATCTTTGAAGCTTGTGGAGTGGAACTCGCAGGACCACTGCTTCTGAAAGATGGATGTTAGGCATACAGAGTCCTGTTCACTTGTGCAGTGTACCGGTGAACTCATCTTGAACTCACAACCTCACTCAGTACTTCGGCATTTCTTCTGGCTCTACGTCGGTTCATCAATAGGAGAGGAAGACCGACTACCCTCTACAGTGACAACGGGACGAACTTTGTTGGATCTAATAACCTTTTCAATTAACTGAACTGGGAGGAGATTGAACTTAAATACAGTGTCAAGAAAATCCAATGGAAGTTCATCAGCTGCTTGGTGGGAAGGGTGGCGGGAGCAATTGATACGTTCCGTCAAAGATGTGCTTCGTCGAGTATTTGGGAGAGCCACTCTGAATTATGAGGAATTGCTGACTTGTGCTTGTGATCCCGAGTCTGTGATCAACAGGCGGCCCTTAACGTACGTGACAGAAGATCCAGATGAGTTGGTTCCTTTGACTATAGCTATGTTACTCAAGGACATGGTGGAAGACAGAACCACGGATTTGGATATCTTGGAGAAAATAAACACTCAAAGAAAATTCCGCCACCTTAATAGAGTCCGAGAAGCCTTCAAGTAAAGATTCAGGTAGGAATATCTAGGACTCCTCATCCAGAACGGGAAAGAGAAAAATCCAACAGCAATCAAGGTGAGAGATCTAGTGCTCGTCGAGGCAGCCAAGAAGAGAATCGAGTGGTCCACCACTCGAATCAATGACTTAATACCTGGCGCAGATGGGAACATTCGGGTGGCAAAACTCAAGACCAGTGTAGGAGTGTTTGTTCGTCCTTCACAACGTCTCTATCCACTAGAGGTTTCAACAGTCGACAAATAATTTGCTGCTGTAACAGAATAGGGTCAGGAGAAAAAGGGTGGTGAATCTTTAAGTGAAGTGGTTAGTGACGAGAAAGAACCACTTAAGACTAAATGCAGTAGATATGTTAAACGACCAGCTAGATACTGGGATAGTTGATTAACTAAGATACATGATCAACTTTTGGAGTATATGTTCTTTTCTGTGTTAATAGTGTGGGAAGTTTCAATGTTGTTCCACTTCATGAGTGTCGTATCAGTTATATGCTCATGGTTCTTTAGCCTCTCTAAAGAGGTGGGAGAGTATGCTGAATAAAGATGCTGTGGTTTGGCAAGTAAGATGCACATAGCAACGGTTAATAAGCGACATGTTTGTTGATGTGTATGCATAGAAAATAAAGCCCTAGGTTAGTGACGGTGTTTGGTGTACGAGTTTTCTTACATTAAATTTACTGGCTTCCCCAATATCAGTGTGTTTTTATGTCACACTACGACCTAGGCATTCGATTGCTAAAACTGGGACCAGCAATAGCTTCAGGCTCACAATCAGTTTTCGTCACAGAACACTCACTTTCTTCTACATTCTTGACCCATCGTTTGTAAATATTTAAAAGAGCACTTTTCTTTCTCATTACCGCACGACTTACAGGTTTACGCTTGTGACTAGATAATGAATTTATGTTTTCACACCTCTGAAGAGACAAAATATATTACAAAGGTCGAAACTCCCATCAAAAACACGCCAACACAAGACTAAACATAAACATCAGCACGTGCTTCTTATTATATATCTACGACAAGCATCACTCATTGACAAACAAACAAAATTTGAAACTGAAAATGGCTGGAATATACACAATACTCCTACCTTTAAGATTATAGCAAACAACAAAAACCAGAATGGGGATTACGTACAAAAATGTCACATAAAAAGGATTAAATTTTACTATCTCTAATGTTTTCTTGAGTACATTATTACGGAAACAATCATCTGAAGGCAACTTAGATCAATAGCACAAAAATCCAAAAGCGAAACTAAGTAATACAGTGAATTTTGAAAGGTGTTCGTGACCTCACGAAGAGATGGGTTTGCATGATTTAAATGCCTCTTCAGGACATTTAAAAATAGCCGCACACGAAAAAAAATACATCGCCGTTTGCCCCTAGGAATGGGGTAACTTTTAGGGCGAAAATCTAATTTTTGGACCATCTGCACCACTTTATTAAATTTACTAAGGAACCCGAAACTGATCGAAAAATAATCTCGACATAACCATCAAACGTATAGATAAAGAACCATCACAATCGAAAACCTACACAAACTGCGCATGGAATTGACAATAAGTCCAACCATCCTAGAATACACATGTTAGAAGCCTTCAATTTAACGGTACACTGGGCGTTGGACATTCCAATGTTAAAATATAACTATTACAAGAAAATCAGTATATTCTAGCAAATAACTAAAGAAAATAATCTTCCATCCAGCAAAATAGATCAAATTGTAGCCAGGCACAGGAGTAAAACTACTCAAAAGCCGGACAACAATGAGAACAGATTCGCGCGGTTTAATTAGGTGAACATACAAAATCACCAATTAAATCAAGAAACACGGCAATAAATTACATTCACAACAAACAACACAAACAGAAGCATCTCAAAAATATCAATCTAAGAACCCAAGACCCGTTCTAAAAGTCAGGGTTTTAATCAATAACGTGCCAAGTCATAGGGTGTCAAGCAAATTAAATTGGCCAAAGTAGTAGAAGAATGGGAACGCGATACAAAGAACACCAAAATGCGATAATATACTGGACACACTCGACCATATGCGAACACAAGTTCAACGCAGGACATAGTGTAGTTTCACTTACAATGAAACTGACTTAAAAATCGTACAACACAAACAGAAAGAAAATGAGCCATTGACTTAAAGGAAGTAATTGAGGTACTCTTAGCTAAAATAAACAATCAACATAATTTAAAAAGAGCAGACATTCATGAGGAATTCACCCATCTACGAAAAAATTGTCCCCATTGAAAACAAGAAAAACACAACTTGGCAGCCAAGCTAGATAAGGGAGCAACAAGGGAAACGTGTAGTTGGATCAGGATGTACTTTTACCAAATCTTCAATACACCAAGGCCGGCAGTATTGAAGTGTTCAGGACATTCTCAATGTACCGAGTGCGTTTAAACAGGGTTTATTAGCTTACGCGTGGCAAGAATGAAAACTTTTCTTTAATAGTTGAAGATGTCGGGAATTAATTTACATCACATAGGAATGCGGGGAGGGGGTTGGGGTGGCAAGGAAGATAAGAAATAACAAGTACATACAGGTAAATTAACTAGGAAATTATGACTTCTTTTGCTAGTTTAATTGCTAATGCATCTAAATAAGTGTAATTTATTGTAAATACCATCATTCATACCTGTAGACATATATATGTGTTAAGGATCTGATGATCGCTTGACAATCGAAACTGGTCATCCAGGTGTATTTATTATTCTCATGCCATTTTTTTTTTCATGATCAGGGAAACATCCGTTTACGATTGGGTACAATGTTGAGCAATTAAAAAACGTTAAATTTCAATTATTAGGGTAATACTGAAAAAGGCATCCAACACGAATATTACTTGACTCCGCCTATAGACTATTTCACATCAAGAGTGTCGCCATAACGAGTTATGCAATTAACTAATTTTGGGGCCTACTCACTCCCAAAAATTTTAGGTGACTGGAGGCAGTTAAAGCAACCTACCTACGCTGAAACCTTCGAATAACATGAGCAACAAGGTACAAACTCTCTCCCTCCACAGACTTTAGTTAGTTATTGTTGTTTTAAGGAGCGGAACTACGAGGTCATCTGCAGATAGTGATAGAGAACAATCTATTGCAAACACCATCATATAAAGCCCACATAGGAAAGAAAAGGCAAGTAGAATACTTCAAGAATTTTATTTAATGCCAGCCTTGAATGCGGATGAATGGAATGAACCAAATATTTTCGCTGCGACACACATACACAAGAAAGGCTGCACAAGGTTTTCCCTACAGAATCTGCAACCAAAGAGGATTCCTCCAGGCAAAAATGAATGTGTCTGTACGCTATGTGGACTACGATGTGAACCTACTCGACTGCAAGGACACAATCACAAAGATTTTACACAGAGAATAAAATCTTCCTGGAAAGCTTAGTAAAAGTTCGCAGTATGTTTAATATATATTTATGTGAGTCAACATGTCTCTTCAAATTTTCCATTGCTGTAAAAGTTGGTCCGCATGTGCAACATGAGTACAGTTTAATGACTCCACATTCATTCATTCATTCATTCATTCATTCATTCGTTTATTTGCAATTGGGGGTGTGTCTCCCGGTGGCAAATTAGATATACATAACAAATAAATAACTGTATATAACAATTCACTAACAATTAAACTGGAGTATTTACACAAATAGTCAGTCTTTTCTTAAACACACCTACATGTTCGGGAAAAGGCTCTAAGACTGCGGCAGGTAGAGAGTTCCAATTATCAATGGCACGTTTTACGAAAGAATATTTACCATATTTTGTTCGCTGTGGTCGGCCCTTAACTTTGAAAGGATGATCGCTCCTACCCATGTAAGTAGGCTTTTCCATACGTTTGCTAAGCTCACCCCATGCTGGTTGATTTGTATACGTGTTGTACATAGCGCAGAGTCTTGCTTTCATCCTCCTAGCCTCAAGTGATTCCCACCCAAGTTTCTTTAACAGACGGCTCACACATGGGATTAAAGTCACTGAGCACAAATCTAGCGGCCTTTCTTTGTACCATTTCCAACTCATTTATGAGCCCTACTTGATATGGATCCCAAACCGCCGAGGCGTATTCCAGAATAGGTCTTACAAGTGACAAATATCCTAATTCTTTAGCAGAGGTACTACTTCCTTTTAATACCCTCATTACAAAGTGCAGGGATTTGTAAGTTTTAGAAACTACACATCCTATATGACTACTCCATTTCATATCATTTCTTACGTGAACGCCCAAATATTAGAAAGAATCTTCTTCTACAAGTATTTCCGAGCCAATGTTATATCGAAAATCTTGCCTTCGCACTTTCCCTATTTTTATTAGATTACATTTTCTTGTGTTTATTTTCATTTCATTTTCAATTGCCCACTTATAGACCTGGTTCAGGTCATATTGAAGTACTGCATTGTCTTGTGAGTCATGTATCTTTCGATATATTACACAATCATACGCAAACAATCGACAGTCACTGCGAATCCCATTTGGTAAGTCATTTATAAACGCCAAAAATAACAAAGTTCCGATTACGCTACCCTGAGGGATACCCGACGTTAAGGTAATTTCATCCAAGAATCGGCCTTCAACTTTCACTTTCTGGGAACGACCCGTCAAAAATTCTTGGATCCATAAAATAACTCTTCTATCAATCTTCGTCGAAGTTAATTTATGGAGTAGCATGTCATGCACCACGGCATCAAATGCCTTCGCAAAATCTATAACTACGGCGTCGACTGAAACTCCATCGTCTAACTATTCGCTAATATCTTGAAAATGTGATAGCATCTGACTCTCACATGAGTAACCTTTCCGAAATCCATGTTGCCTATCATTAAACCATGGTAATGTTTCCCACTGTTCCCTCAAGTAGTCGCAAATGAGATGCTCCATCAGTTTACAAACGATGGACGTAAGACTAACCAGCCTGTAGTTGCCCAATTCAAGTCTGCTCCCTCCCTTAAATATTGGGACTACCGTAGCTCTTTTCCAGTCATCCGGGATTTGCGCATTGTTTATGGACACATTAAACATCACCTCTAAGTATCGTGCCAAGGCCCAACCTCCTTGTTTAAGTACTTCACTAACAATTTTATCAGGACCCTTCGTTATATTGTAACGTAATTTTTGTATTAGCTTTACAATTGCTGACTGGTTTATTTGGAGAAGTGGAGCCCCTGATTCACCGTTAAGGTCCAACACACAGCTATTGGATTTATTGAACACACTACCGTAAAAGACATTTAATTCATTAGCAATGACCTGCTTCTCAGTAATTAATTTATCGTCACCGGACATTATCATCGACAAATTATTTGAATTTCCCTTTCTTCTCCTAACATAACTGTAATTTTTTTTCCACCCATCGCCTCCCGAACCAAGTAAACCTTGCATATAATTGTCATGAGCAGCCCTCTTTTTTAAGACGAGCTCTCTTGATAAGGACTTAAATTTCAACATATACTTGTCACTATCATGTCTTTTATTGTATAATTTCCTAATTTTCCGTTTAAGACTCCTGATTTCCCGTGTGTAATACTCAGGATCTGGGTTTTGTTTCAGGAATTTAAATGGAACAAATTTATCCATAGCGCTATTTAAAATTTTCAAAAAGTTAGTCCACAGGATATTAATGTGATTTCCTTCCGATGCCCATCCTACAAATAGCTCATTCAAATACCCCCGAAATATGCCCTGATCCGCCCTGCGATACTGGAATATGATCTTATTTGCTACATCAGAGTCTAATTTTGTAATGTCACCGTATCTAATATTTAATTCAACCCCAGAATGGTCACTAATTCCTGGTACTTTCAGACAGTTAATATACAGCTCTACAGGCCTTACGAGATAAACATCTAAGGTATTATTGCCTCTAGTTGGGAAGTCAACTACTTGGGAAAATCCCCCCTCCCTTAAGAATTTGTTTGCAGCGCTCTGAGCTTGACCACAGCTAGTTGACTCACCAGACCAGTCTACTTTGGGGAGGTTTAAATCTCCGGCAATTATTATGCTCTTTTTCATAGCAAGATCATATTCCAGTATCGCAGGGCGGATCAGGGCATATTTCAGGGGTATTTGAATGAGCTATTTGTAGGATGGGCATCGGAAGGAAATCACATTAATATCCTGTGGACCCGTACAAGTTTTATCATACAGTGTGTCGAGAAGCGAAAAGTTATCTTTCGGTGCTCTATACGCCCCTATCACCTGAAGAGGGAATTAATTCCCTTTATCCGAAATTTGTACACATAACATTTCATGATCCGTATCAGCCCACTTAAGAAACTAGCTATATTTTTGCGCACACAAATAAATAGGCCACCACCTCGCTTCCCCCGATCCCTTCTGTACATTTCGTAGGTCCCTTGAATTATTTCATTACTATTTATATCCTCATATAACCAAGATTCAGTAGCAATGACAATGTCCGGAGAATACGTCTCTACAAGATTCCAAAATTCAATTAATTTATTTCCTAAACTCTGACAATTAACCTGCAGTAATCTTAGAGTCTTACCTCCGCAGCAAATATCCCGAAGTAGCTCCTTCTGTTCCCGTCGGCTGGCAACCTCTGGACCTGCTCCTCCTCACAATGGCCGGCATGAACCGATGACCCTGTCATGTAGGCTCCCTAGATTGAAAGTGCCCCATCGATTTAAATGCAGCCCGTCTCGGGCGAAGTCACGGCCACCAATCCAACAGTCAGCATCTACGTACACTAATCCCAGTTGTGCACAAACCCAGTCCATGCGGTCATTTACAGTCTTAACTCGCCTTAACGGAACATCTCCCCGCCGAACAATGCCACTCATTATAATTTTTGCATTTCTAAACTTGCTTTTAGCTTTTCTGCCTAGTTCGTAGAGCTCCCCCGTGATGTAATCATCTGTAGCGCTCTTCTTCAAATCGTTTGTCCCAACATGGAGGAGCAACACTTTAACTTTGTCACAGTCCTCTACATTTGCTTCTTCCACTTGTTGTACTACTTAAGAACGGTTTCTGACCACTATGGATTGACTAATGTGAGTACATTATATCCTTCCGAGCGAACTGTGCGCCACATGTATTGCATAAATTTACCTTTTGGTCACTATGAAAATACATGTGTCTGTTCAAATATTTCTTTTGACTATACTGAGCCCTCCATGTAGCACATGAATATGGTTTCAGCCCTGTATGAATCAGCATGGACAACTTCAAATCATTGTTTCGACTAAAGTTGGTTCCACATGTAGTACATGAATACGGTTTCAACCTTGCATGAATCAGGATGTGCACCGTCAAATCAGAATTTCGAATAAACTTGAATCCGCATGTTTTGCAAGTGGGTGGTTTTATACCACTATGAATCGGCATGTGACGCACCAAACTAGCCTTTCGTATAAATTTGATTCCGCATGTACTACATGAATATGGCTCCTGGCCACTATCAACTTGCATGTTTCTTTTTAAGTTACGACTTGGAATGAATTTGGCATCGCATATATCACTCGTTGAGGTGTTCTTAGCCATGTGGAAGAAAAGTTGCCTATCAAGAGAATTTCTACCATATTCAGAGCTAAAATGCCCTTTTCTCGTACTACCTAATTTGAATATTCAATCAACACTAGAAAATCTAAGAGTTATGGACTGAATAAAATCCAGATACCTTTCTTAATGGAAAAAGTAACATTACCAGCGCTACTGCCAACCGCTAGAGAATAAGGAAAATAAGGAAGGAGAAAGCAGAAAATATATAAAGTGATTTCTACTCTAGAGATGCACTGCATGAGATCGAACTGTCGGGTGAGAAGTGTGGATGAGAGATTTCACGAGTCCTTCATCAAGGAACGCCACGAACAGCAAGGAGGTTCAGTCACATTTTGGGGTGGAATCATGTTTGGTCGACGTACGCCTCAAATTCCTCTCCACGGTAACATGACTGGTGTGGTGTACAGATACAACATCCTTCAACCTATCGTTACAGGATTCGCTGCCACAATGGGTGAGGGATTTACACTAGTGAACGACAATGCTCGCGCCCATCCAGCTAGAGTGGTCAGTCAGTACATTCAGATGCATAGCATACAGAAAATGGGGTGGCTTCGTATTCTGCGCACATGAACCATATTGAACATGCATGGGAAGAGCTTAAGAGGACAATTTACCACTGTCCCAATCCTCCAACACACATTCAGCAACTAATTATAGCTGCTGTCCATGAGTGGGATAATCTGCCCCATACCACGTTGTATTCGTTGGTGCTCGGTTTGCCTCGTCGTCTGCAAGCATGCCTCGTAGTCGCCATACCTGATCTTGATGTGGCTCAGCATGAAAAGTTCGGTTGTGTGCTCAGTCCCACATTATCACTTTTGGTTTTCGATGTGTGTTTCTGCCTCTTTTGCACAGCAGATTGTGTGTTTTTTCTTTGTATGTACTCTATATCGTGTATAATGTGATAACTTATTCATTGTTTTAATTGTTCCCCGCGTATCCATCATTTGCTGTTGTTATTCAGTAGCTTAACTTCCCTGAAGTATAACTCCTATTAACCGCTCAACCTAGAATTTTCAATCCACGTTTACCTGAGGTTCTTGCGGTGGGATTGCTATTGCCGATGAGCTAGTGACTTGAGAGGATGGTCGTCTCATGATCCGCGTGGTCTGTACGTGAAACTAAGTCTTGAACCAAAATGAGACAGAGAAGAACTAAATGCCATTTTTGCCTTGTGTTCCGTGAACGCGCTCTGATTGGCAGTAAACTATAATGGACAGAGAGAGGACTGTGACTGACATCACATAGCTCTATAGCTCTGAGAGGACATATGATACAACTGGCATTGTTGCGCTGCAGTTAAGGTATATAACTGACAAAATAGCTCTACAAAACACTACCAAATCTACAAAAACATCCATTAATAGTGACTGTCCTCTGAAAACAAGACAAAAAATATTTTCAATTTAGAAAGTGTGGCAACTATTACTGGTGAAATACTTAAGCACTAAGCAACCGAAAAAGTAACTATTTTTCATACGGTAATGTAATCTGAAAATTAATACCTTTAGCCAATAAGTTGGCTACTTTTACTGTCGACCAAAATATTACATGCACTCGAGTTTGAAGGTTGTTTGTTAAGTAACCAATAGACCTACATAAAATCCAATAACATTATCATTTGCGTCGTTCTATTTTACGTTAGTTCATGTAGGTTTGGAATTTTTAATTTATATATTTTTTTTTTATTGCAGTTGGAACACAAAAAGTGCCCGTTCTTAAGTGTATTTCAACCAAGCGTCACATTTAAGAATTATTATCTCAATAACCCTTCATCAGATCGAATCGAAATTTTAACACAATATACATTTGAATTTTGTGTAACTGGTTTATTCATTTCAAAATTTTGTGTGTCTAAGAAACAAAGTTGTTATCATTTATGTAAGGTAACTTTTTCTCGGCTCGGGGTGTTTGGAAAATGTAGTTCTTGGTCGCGTTGAACTCCTTATACATCAAAAAGTTATGCTGTAAGACTGTGAAATACGTAAATTAATTCACTTATTTTATATCGGCTTGTATTTGTATGGAGATATGAGACATGGTACACCAGCTAGCCGCTCCGGGGAAAGCTGTAAAGCGTATCTACGTATTAACTTCAACAATAAATTAAATTCGTTTGATCATCTCTTATAAAAACGTATTTAAGGCTTGTTAATTAGACTGTTACTACATTACGTGTATGTGAACAGAATTACAATATAAATTAACATAAATGTTGAAATAGATGTCCTTACAATTTAAATTAAGAATTATATTCATGTACTCAAATCCAAAAAGCAAAAATATTTGTGTATCTCAATTTCCCAGTAATCTTAAATGAACTGTGTCATCTAGTGGTCCTGTTTCTGTTGGAATGGGTTATACCAAGGCCATCCAGTCATTGCGCTCGGGAAGATCTGGGCAGTCAGACTAGCGCTACTCCCCTACCCCCACTGTGGCAGCGAGGAGACGGGCGATGTTCGGACCACGCTGACTAGATACGCACTGCTCCAGTCGAAGCTCCGTGAACCTGAGAGGAATGTGGATCGCGGGCTATGAGGAGTGATGGTGATGAGTGATGAGGGTTCCCTGTCCATGCATAGTGACAGAACCAAATACATTGGTCGGTGACTCACTCACTCATTCGCAGCACCACAGTGGTTAGCACCTATGTTAGCAGTGTTGGAATTGACACGAATTTCAGATACCCAGCGGGCTGCTGACAGACCCTTCTCTTCCCGCCTGCCACTTCACCTCACCCCGCAAGTTCTCAGAGCTTTTACCCGAACAGTACGTACAGTCGTGCAGCCAGCGGCTCTTGTGGGATTGTTGCCATCATATTGATAGGGCTGTTTTGCCATAACAAATCTACCGCATATACAAATCGAATGGTACTCCGATACATGGAATGTAATGGAAACGAACACAAGTGTTAAGTAAAGAATATTGTGTTTTATACCAGACTGAAATGTGAACATATTAGAGAGGAAATTTCAACAACAAATTGTGTTGTTTTTAACACATTAAATCTCTGTGGCACACTAAACATTTGGCATGCCCGTTATAAGCTGTACAGAGAAATGAAATTTCCCGTTCTGCTTTTAAAGGCTGCTCCTTTTTCTTTTTTTGTATGATGTTCAGTTATGACCACTGCGAAACTGATTTACTTATACGCTGTCAACAAAGCGCATTGGACTAGACTAGCGACTGATGGATCGGCTGCTCACTTCGACGTGGTGGGCCGACCGAGCGCTTACCCAGCAATGCTCCTCCCACCACTACCGAAACTACCTTCCACCAAAGCACTCGGAGCACTGGCTTAGAGCGCGGCCGGAGTGCTAGCGCTCGGGGAGCGCTGTGTGGATGGCCATGGTTTATATCGAAGTCTTATATTCGTATTTGCTTTGACGCTGTTGATTGTTAATAGTTCTTGATTCATGAAGTTAAATTTAGTTGAGTCTTGTTGTGGACTCTGTGTAGTTTGTCTGTGCTGAACATTGATTGATCTATAGGTTTAAAATTAACCTACACTATAGAATGCTCATCACAGACAAACTACACAGGTGTAGTAGTGCCCAAAGTTACTCATTTCAATAAGTAATGCCACCCGTCAGATGAAACACCGAAACAAGGTATGTAAAAGCCGCGTTTTGGTCTCATTCAGTATTTCTTTGAAAGAATAACAAGATTTCCGCCTTTCAATAGTCTACTATTTATTACTACTACTTACAGGGATATGTTTCGAGGGCTATCACTCCCCCTTCATCAGCCTGTCCAACACAACTTCAAGGAAAAACTTTCCTTATACAAGTACATGCAAATCACATGAAGACAGTTTCTACAGAATAATAAAATATAATAAAAATGTCCTCCAATCTATTGTAAGTCCCTGTAAGTAATAGGCCCTAGTAAAAAATAGTATTGAAAGGGGGGAATCTTATTATTCTTTCAAGATATAGTTACGTCAATACGGACCTGAATAATCGACATAATGAATCATTCAGTATTGTTGTTGTTGTTTTTTGACTGGTTTGATGCAGCCTTCCATGCTTCCTTGTCATGAGCTAATCGTTTCATCCCTGCATACCTACCACACCCTACATCCGACAGTGGCGGATTTAAGGCAATATTATTGGGGAGTGGTGGGGAGGGGGTGGGGGGTGGGGTGCGGACACACCGGAAGTCTGGAATATCCCCCAGGACATAGGGGGTGCGAGGAAATTCTCCCAGAAAAATTTGCAAAATTTGTGATATTTTTCGGTAACAAGGAGTAGCAGAGAGCGTAGGCTACTTACTTCATCCTGATAATAAGGGTCGTGACTGTCTGTCACATCCCTTGAGCTTTGCTACTGTCCCATGTGTAGAATGACAAAATCCGTTATGACGTCTGCAAGATCCTAAAGATTTACAATTCCAACATTTCTCAAAGATACCGTAGGTGGGAGTGTTAAAGGTCATCTACGGTACGGAACAAACATTCTGCTTCATTTGATACTAGCTTCCCGCCCTGGTTTCGCACGGTATCATTAATGGTTTACCCAGCGTAAGCTTGAAAGGCGCACGGACAGCAGGTCCCAGACGCAATTCAGAAAAGCCGTGGTGAACAGCGATACTCCAAACACATACTTCTCGGAAGTCTTAACTCGATACGAGTCAACAGTTTGATGCTGGCCGAAACTGGGGTGATAGGCTCACTCCGAAGCTAGAAATGTCAATTTCCACTGAATGGAGAATGATGGAAGAAATGAAAACGTTAAAACACTTATAGCCTAGTGGGCGATGTATTACAGAATATATACTGTAGAGGACTTTTTGTAGAACTTTTCATGCTGAACAATTCCTACACTCATAGTACAGGCTACCGTATAGATAATGTTAACGGTTTACCCAGCGTAATCTTAAAATGCGCACAGACGCAGGTTTTTCTTTGACTCAATTCACTGAAATCGTTACTGCTTGGCTTCCTTTGGTCATAAACGAATGTTTTTCAACAGAAACCTTCCTCAAGAAATCCCTTTCAGAACTGTGAAAACCGCATCAAAATCCATCCAGTGGTTCTCGGAATCATCCGTTACATCCAAGGATCGGGGACTAGTACCTAGAGATTGATACAACTTGTAGAAGAAAAGTTAGTTATTTATTGCTGTTTTCAGGGGCGGAACTACGGGGCCATCTGCCCATGAAGAAAAGTACCGGTACCCTACATGTTCATCAAACGTAGGCCTACTTGACGTCAATTCTATTGTGAAGTGACATGCTAAGTCAGTATGAGAGGTAGGCCTAGGGCCTGTAAAATAATCCCCATTCTCAAGTTATACCGTAATATTGTCTTCGGTCACCGTCGATTACCTGACTGTTACATAATTTTAGTTATAAGCTGGTACGGTAACGGAATCTTCACATGCAATACGGTATTGGTACTTCTAAGAATCTAAGAAATCGTCTTGAGGCAAGGTGGTTTTGATAAACAAGATAAGAAAAAAGTTATGTTTTATGAAACTGTAATTACAGTGTATTATTAGGACGCTTTATCCCTGCTTGAGTATTGTGTAGAATGTTTCCAGTCTTCTAAATTACCGGTACTTTCAACTTTGGTAGTCACATAGTGATTCCGTCGCTGGAATTAGTATCTTGGTTAAATACGGTATTCGACGAAAAGTTTCAATAAGGTACCGGTACCGGTATATGTTTCATAGTGACAGGTTCATACAAAGAATTTTTTTTTTTTTTTTTACATTTAATGTTCTGTACAGGCATGACAAAATTTAAATTGTGAAAAGAGTCTTAGAGCGAAAGTGGCACTCAGTTTACAATATTTAATTGTCTTGGATACAGAGTGTGGTTAAGTAACTAGAAACTGGGCTATAAATTACCCTATGTTAGTTTTATGAGTCACTTAAATTCGCAGGAGGCTATATTATACAGTATCTAGTTTGAGCAGGGTGTCTTGTAATACGGACCAAGTAACGTAATGTGGCATCTGAAATCTTGTAAGCAACGTGTGCCGATTTCTACAGTAAATACTCGTGCTTTAGCCTAAGTTGAGTTCTGTTTCAAGAGGTCTATTTAAAGGTGCTGAAAGGTTTGTAATGCACTTTATTTACTCCACCTGCCCCATGATAATGTGCTCAAGTTTGTGTGCAGAGAAATAGGCTAAGCTTCAATTCATATTAATTCTGAGACATCACTCGTACCTATTTCACTTACATTTTACCTGGAGGAGTAATGAGTTATTACTGCATCATTTCTTGAAGTATTTTTCATCATTAGAAAAGGTATTCTAGCTAATCTCAGTTCTTTAGAAGATATTATCGTACGACGTCTCATACAGCGATACGAAGAATGTAATTGTTTTCATTTGAACTGGGCATTGTGGGGTTTCTGAAAGCCTCGGTGGAGGTAGTCGTGATTTCCAAAGTAGCGTGTGTAAGTACCTTCGAGCATAAATACAATAGAGTGCGCATTGCCACACTGTGCCTGTACTGTGACGTGAAACCAACATCTCGATCAGCTGATTAAAGGGTACACAGAGGACCTCGTAATGGAAGGTTATGGGAGTATGTGGGAAAATGATTTTTAATGAGGGTTTAAACACACATTTTCGTAATTTATACGGCATTGGGAAAAGCATCGCATGTTTCTTCACGTACCGAAGGTAGCAAAGCTTAAGAATGTAACATATATGGTGTTAAAAGTGGCTGTCGTGTTCCGTAATACTCATACATACAGGATCCCATCTTGTAAATAATTAATAACAAATCCAACTCTGAGAATTAGGCCTACTGATTTTTGAACAGAACTGTGTTTGTATAAAAAGTGGCTGTCGTGTTCCGTAATACTCATACATCCAGGATCCCATCTTGTAAATAATTAATAACAAATCCAACTCTGAGAATTAGGCCTACTGATTTTTGAACAGAATTGTGTTTGTATAAAAAGTGGCTGTCGTGTTCCGTAATACTCATACATCCAGGATGCCCTCATGTAAATAAATAATAACAAATCCAACTCTGAATTAGGCCTACTGATTTTTGAACAGAATTGTGTTTGTCTAGCTGGTCATTTTTGATTGTACGCCCGAAAGCTCCAAACAAGTTCAAACTATTAACTTACTACATCATTTCCCAAATTATTTTTCATTATTACAAAATGTATTTGGCTAATTTTAGTTCTGGTACTGTACCCAAAAATACCTACCCTTTACCTGTTGATATCCCTCGATGGTAACTGGATCGTAGAACCTGAAAACCCCCGGTTAAGAAAAATCCAAGGATCCTACCAACAGTAGAAGGGAGCATCAGGGTGCAGCAAATCCTAACAGAGGTGGCATTAAGCAAGACCAAAGCATAGAAGCAAACTGCTCTATGAACACGGGAATCGTGGGAAAATTACCCTCTCAGGAGTGTGGGAAACTCTAGAAATACCTAGCTGTGGCCCTCCTAATGCGACCTCTTTATACTTCTATAAATCATCACATCGCGCGATTAAAAGAAATGACAAAAATATTTATTTCCAAAAAGAAAATCTGACGGAAGGTCAGACCAAAACGTCCGTGGCTGGACACAAAAACAAAGAAAGTAGGCAATAATACCATGCCAATAAATGCATCAGCAGTCCCCATGGACCAAGAATGCATTTGACCCTCAATAGAAATTATTAAAAATATGTACAACAGGTGATCCAATAGGAAACGAAAAAACAAATCAAAGAGATCACCTTTATGGTTCTTCCATGGATTCCAACATTCTCAAACACGCGAATTAATTCAGATATATATTTACTTATTTACAGCGAAATCATTATTAATTTTCATTACACCCTCAAGTGTAAATGCCATTCCAAACAGGTAATTCTGCACTCCTCATTAGTGCTTTGTCATAACTGATGTTGTATAAATTATATTGCCTTAGCAATGTAGTCAAAATCTTTTTATCAATTAAGCACTTCAGCTAAAAAGACGTGAAATTCGTAATTCAAAATCTCTAAAGATTCAATAATTTCTCAGTAATAATGTATTTAAATTCATCCAGAATTTATATTTAATGGATCATGTATCTTCTCTAACATTTTCTTAAGTCTTAAAATTGAGTACAACCGAAGAATTAATTAAATGGGGGTGACACACACACACACACAAAAAAAAAAAAAAAAAAAAAACGAACTCTGAGGCTTGACAAAAACTAGTTCCATAATTGGAATTACCAATTTATCAATAAATCGTAACAAGAAATGCAAAAGAGAACAAACACTATGTACTTTCAAAAACATTCGGAAATTCGTATAACCTTGTACTGAAGTACTGTAATTATAATAGTCACACATGACCTCGATTTCTGAATACAGGTGGGCATTACCACCAACATCTCAAAGATTATATTTTTATAATCGCATTACACGTTATGGTTTCATTAGCATCATAACATTAACGTACTTCAACGAGTACTACCGTAAATATAATATTGTACGCCCACTGACGTTTCTTCACACATTATCACTCACATGGTGATTATTTTATTCAATAACTAGTATTCAGATATATTCAGCTGTGTTTCATAACTATATGTTTTCTCATTTCAATGCATCATAAACTTAACTTGAGTGGCTACTTAATCAAGTACACTGGATTACAAAAAGCTTGCCTTACAGAGTTGTATTTACAGTCACATAAGAATACGCTTCCCCTTAAAGTTAATCCCTGGGATTTATCTCAAAAAAGATTCTTGTTCTTCAAATAGTACTCTTAAGCAACGTTCTACTCAAGAAAAACTCGGAAGACCGAATCAAAATCCAGTTATAGCAATATTAATTAATTTAAAGATCAACAATGTGTATCCAATTACACGTGGCCACACAATCAAAAGTTAAAGTTTATCAGACGAAAATTGAAATGTCCCCTCAGGAGAATTTACGAAAATCAGACTGGGTCTACAGCATGTATCCAGGTAACGACTCAAGTTAACTCCTGTTGACACATTAGAATCCAGTATGACAGCGTTCATTCTCAAGAGAAAAATCCCCATTCTAAAAGAATGATCAAACTTCACATTCTATACTGTATTGTAATAATTATAATGCAAGAACGCATAGGCAAATTCGAAGCTCGCAATTGTCGAACACAAAAATAATAGAACGACAACCCCTCAAGCCATAGCTTGATAAAATACAACAAGAAGAACTCAAAATAACAGAAAATAACAAATCCACTCAATAAAGAAAATTCCCTTTAGGAATAACGTAAATTTCTTCCCCTATGTAGATCTGTTCTCCACAATCAAGAAGTTCGGAATAAATTTAATGAATTTAATTAATTAAATGATTCAGCTGAAAAAGAAACAATTAATTCATAATAAAATATTATGAAATGAGTGCACCTGAATAACCAGGCCTAAACTCGACTGAAACTGAAGTCACACAGACCATGGGATAGCCATGCATCAACCTCACTTTGCAATCATACTACTAAAAATGTATAAAAGGTGGCAATGTGATTTCACTGGACTATCTACTTTGCAACGCTACGTGAAAAAATATTCCTCTACCTGGCTGAAGACTCGAAGGCGATATGAAGCACGAGAATGCCCACCAACTGATTCCAACATGGTATAGCAGGACTGCACGGATCCATTCCAATTTCCAATGAACGAACTGGAAATTTCTTAGTCCAATGTCCCAAGTCCACTGATGGTAAACGAACTGCTTCCTCATCTCGGAAAGTGTTCTCGCCCGAATTCCGAATAGTTCCAACCCGGCCCGAAAATACATCACGCGCGCGTACGCAACATCGCGATAATCAGGTGGACACATGACGGTAGCCTGAGTTATTTTCGGCTGCATGTTACCAAAAGTTTATGTTCCACAAGCCAATAGTCCGCATCGCGAGTAGGCTATGTTCCACTTCGCAGATAGCATTGTAGTCACTCGTAATCTCCACTGCATTTGCTTGGAGAGCGGTGTCCACACTCAAAAACCTAGCCACGCATGGCTAATATGCTTATATACATCGAAAACATCTCTCCCAACACCTCAGGTTTCCATACACTATACATGGTTAAATATCTTCACTCGGAATGTACATGACGTTGAATTGCAATAGTCTTGGTGTGCGTAAAAGAAAGAACACCTTCTCAGTGAGCATAGGCTTCAGTAACGAGTTCCATAATGTTTCACTGCACTTCGCTTCGCTTGTAATCTACACATGCATTTAAATAACATGAAATGAGACGGATTCCTATAACTGAATGTCGCCCGCAAGCAATGCCAGGCACGGTGTATATTCAAGTTCTTATTCGACACTGAACTTGATGTATATTGGCCTCAATACGTCACAATACGAAGTATAACCATAAACTGGCACCGCCGTGGACTTGTGATAACTTGGCACTTTTTCTTGCTGCCCGTAACAACATAGCGATACAAATCTTTGCTTAGATGTACATTCGTCTGAGTTTAAAAATGTCTGTCTGTCGCCCGTGAGTGTTCGCTAGCAGGCGCCAGCTGGAGTTCTCCCACTCCTTGCGCATGACGTAACGATCTACCTGTGATAGGTCGATTTAATAAATCCATATTCTTGGCATTACAAAGGCTATTTCCATAAAAGCAAGACAGCACTCTCTCTCTCTGCTGTAATATCGTACTTCAATATACATTTGACATCATAACTGTTCCTTATTTCCATATAATGTTCAAACGAAAATGTCAATCTTCCCACTACACAGATCAAAGTCTCCCGCGCTCCTCGCGGCCTAAATCAGAAACACTCTTCCTAAGGTGGTCGTTGAGACTCGAGCTGAGCCGAATGCTCACATGTTTCAGCCGGCTGTCTCTGGATCTCTCCAAAACTAGGTCAAAACCTGTCTCTTGCAGAAACGCTACGTCAGGCGAAAATGTACCGTAATTTCAGACCAAATATAAAACGGTACAGTACGTAAGAACATTTTATCGTACGATGAGCTCTCATTCAGCGTTACCCTTCCACTTCAGTATTTTATGAAAGTGAACAAAACAACATGGACAAATGGAAATAAGGAAGTCTATCGATTTAATAAGCGTTGGTTTTTAACAACTATGCATTACATTTGCTACATAGGAAAATATTTTAATCAATGAACTGTTTTTAAATTCCATTTTCCATGAATCATAGAAACCTTCGCAAAAATAACCCAGAATTTTGAAATTCTACGAAGAATTGACTAATTTAGGGATGCAATGTAGCCTATCCTAGAAGAATCTCAAAATTCCCTCAACCAAACGCACTGGCCATAACTTACGTTTAATATTTATTATCGAAGACTACACCGTCACATCTGTAGCATAACCTGTAATTTGACACTGAACATGATTGACGACTGCATTGTGTAGTCCACACTACATTTAATCCAGCATAGGAACATAAAGCTTTTTTATGTTCAGAGATGCATTTACTAGCAGTCTCAACAAAACACCAAGAAAAACGTCTAGCCTATGGACATGTAAATACTTGATACCTTCGAGCATAAATACAGGCCTGTTCAGTGGAGTAAGGGATAGGGTAAATTATAATAATTTATAATAAATTCCAGCATTTCAATGTTTAATTATTTTTCTTTCATGTTTCCGAGTTTAGAGGAAACGTAGGCTAAAGAAATGCAAGTAATTAAGTCACGAATTTTAGGGTTATTTAGCAATGAATTAACATACGTATGGAAAGAAATGCCCGATCCTTTTTTAAACGTCTCCTTACATCCATACGCGACACAGTAATACACCATTCTGACTTAGTAATGAATAGAACTCACTTTAAATAGCCCAATTCTATCATCACGTGTAGTATTTCAGTGCTCTAAACTACCCGCAGTTTCCTTTAGTCAGCTGATCGAGATGTTGGTTTCAACAACGTGACGTCATCAGCCATCTATTGGATTTATGATCTAAGGTAAGTACAGCCAACACCACCTAGAGAGAAAGCCATGCAATACGGTTTGAATATGCCAGTGACGTCACGGCCCAACGGCTGTGTGGCCATGGAGACAGGAATAATATTCGTATTTATGGTGTGGTTTCCGCGTTATGTATTTCGTTTTCACTGTCCCGGTATTGATTTTCTCGGTATTCCTATCCGTTTATACTTCATGGTTATCAGTGCAGTGTTAAGTTATGCCTATTAAGTGCATGTGTCCAACTGTAAAGGCAATGGACCTTTTCCTAATTATGAAGGGAAGAATTCGAAATCGATAGCCTACCAGCTATTCGCCGCAATATATTCTTACGGAACATTCCAAGGTATGTATAAACCAAGACTGATTAAAGATTAGTTAACAGATAGTCAGGCTAGACCCTCTGTTCGTAAAAATTCATTTAGTTGTAAAATTCAGAATTTGCTAACCTAAATAATGAGCTACCGTACAGGTTATGTCGTAGGGGGTTTATATTGCAAGATCTGCATTAGGCCGATAACCTGTAGCAGGTTCTGACTAATCCGTTTTTCTATTCCACTAATCTCATTCATTACATTTATTATTAGGGTAGGGGGGTTGAGAATGAATACATTTAGAATAAATATAGTAACTAATGTAATACAAGGTGATAAAATTATTGTATCATGTTCAAATGAAATTCCTAGGAGCAGTCCCTTCTCGTTTCCACAACTGCCCAGAGTATTTAATTGGCACTGCAATATTGTCTGCCGAGAAGATCCAGATGATAGGAGGTGTAGGATTGAAAATGAAAGTTTATCAAAGGCTCTTGCTGAAAGTATGCAGACATTGGCAGAGAATCTGGAGCATTTCTATTTAGCAACTTAAGGAACTGAAGGTGAAGTTAACAGTATGTGTCTTCATCCTGAGGGGAATTACATTAAAGAGGAATCGTGCAGCCTATATATTTTATTTTAATTAACACTTGAATGAACACTTGCGTTGCTGCATTAAGATAACAGAAGGTTTGAGTGCCTCCTTGTATGTATCAAATACAGAAGTGAAACGTTGTAATAACATATATTTACCAAGACAGTTATGTGCAAAGCTAGAAATCGAGGAACTTATAAGGAATGCCCATTCAGTGTATGCTGGTTCTGATGCACATGAGGCATCAAAGTGTTGAGGATACTGTACATGTTATACGTGAATCAACAAGTTTGTTCTTTGGTAAATGTTATCATGTCTCTTTAAGATTGCTGCTCTGTTCCATTTCAGTAGGTAGCCTTTTCTGTGCCCAAGATCGCGGGTTCAACTCGTCCAAAGTCGTCGGATTTTTAAGAGCGTTAACAATCCCTCCGTATGCCTTCCTTTGGAGGGAGAGTAGAGCCGGCGGGCCCATGTCATAGACTTATGGCATGCAAAAGAACCTTACTACAATTGTGTGAAACTAAATTTGTAGGTTAGATTTGATTATCGCTGTATTAAGTTCCAACTTTTGCCGCCAGGAGCTGTTTGCGGTGGCATCTAGTAGCCAAGTTCATAGCTAGGTGTCGTTGAAGGTAGCATTTGGTAGCAAAAGTAGGAACTACTTGAAATTGATCGTCTTCAGTCCTTACCTGAATTACAGATAACACATACTAATACAACCATCACAATTAACACTGGTTAGCAGACAGATTCTACACACACCCAAGGTACACGGGGCTACATGACTGCGTTGTCGCAGCCCCTAAACTGAGGAATCAATCAACTAACCTTTTCTGTCACAGGCATTAGAATTATTACCAGCCTGCTTTCCTATCACGGAAAATTTTTCAGTCTCGCTTGGCTATATGCGGTACCCGGCCGTTTTTACTACGAGAACTCGTTGTATGAGTCCTATTTTACTGTGCGTAGTACCCGGCCTCCACCATCTGTTTTAGATCCCTTGATTGAATATATATATATCGCATTTATTGCTGAGACAACAGTGGTTTCGGTCAAGTTCAAACTCGCAAGGTTCGAAATGCATACATATCGAGTCTGATCGAAAACGTCGATTTATTTGTGTAATGTACCGATCGCATCAACTTCTGACCATGTTTCATTTATAGTTTCGTTATGTATTTATTCGCGTCTATAGAAAGTAATTTTATATGTAAACACTCAGTCTCGTTTCCTCACAGCTTGTTCATAGCTGGGTAGCGCGCTCGCTGATGGCCGGAAGGCTATGACGTCATAAATCCTATTGCCTGGCCTTCTCTCTCGGCAGCGTTGGTACAGCTAACTTACACGGAACCCAATTTAGTCGTGTGGATCAAGGAGTAATAAAGAGAGGCCCTAACGGCCAGTAAGTGAAGCCACAAGGTAACCCTTCTCTTGTGCTCAAAACATTACATTAGGCTCATCAGAATAGCATGGGATGTTCTAAAAAGTGGTGATATTTTGCGTGTGGGTCAAAATGTCGACGTGTGGGGCATATTATTGCACAAACAGAACTCCCAACGGCCAAAAAGAATGTAATTTCACAAGTACAGTATATGCACTTAATTTGTAATTTATTGTGTTAAGTTTTCATCCTTAGAGTAGCCACCTTACTGTTCTAGTATCATTCGATAAATGTTCAAATAGTGGCTTATGTGCCCACGAATATTTTGATTGTCAGGAATTAATTACGGAAAATTTCCTTAGTTCGTTACTGAAAATCGTTTCTGCTTGTCAATTAATGAACGGTACCGTATTAACCTAATTACCCTAATCTATTTTTAACGTGGTTTGTGCCCTAGATTTATTGACCGTGGGTGTTAAAAGATTGATATGTCATGTATGATGACATTAGTCGTCGTACGAAACTAAAAAATGGCTTTCCCCAGGGATCAGTATTGGCACCTCCTCTATTCAATCTCTAAATATCGGATATTCCTGAGACAAAATCAGTAAAATTTTCTTATGCAGACGACCCTGCCATTGCCTTAAAACACCTAGATTTCAGCCATGCCGAGGCCATCCTGACGTCTGACCTGAATACACTCAGCTCTTACTTTCGAAACTGGAGGCTACAACCCAGCTTGAATAAGACAGAATCTGCTTGCTTCCATCGCCACAATTAGCTGGCTAATACTGAACTACAAGTATGCTTCAATGGCTCAGTACTAAAGCACAATCCTAATCCAAAATACCTCGGGGTAACGCTTGACCAAACTCTATCTTACAGAAAGCATCTTGAAAACCTGGGCCATCTAAGCTGAGATCGCGTAATAATATTCTATTTAAATTGTGTGGAACTTCATGGGGTGCTTCAGCGGACACACTACGACGTACTGCGCTTGGCCTCGTGTACTCTGCAGCTGAATACTGCTCTTCAACATGGCTTAACAGTTGCCACGTGAAGAAAGTCAATGTACAACTTAACACCATCATGCTTATCATCTTCGGTACTCTGAAGCCTAGTGCAACACACTGGTTGCCAGTCCTGTCTCACATTGCTCCTCCAAACCTGCGACGATCAAGAGCCCTTGTTCAAGAATATGATAAGATCATGTCCAATCCAACTCTACCCATTCACAGGGATGTTGCAGATCTCTGGAAACAAAGGCTGAAATCCCGTAAGCCACCAATGAAAACACCTAAGAATCTAATGGATGCTGGTTTCAATTTTAAAAGAGGAATGGAAAGAGCGATGGTTGCGTGCAGCTCCGGAGTGGCCAAGCCTCCATCCAAACCATGCCCCAGCTGGTTTCAGTTTGCCAAGAAGAACATGGTCATCACTAAACAGGTTTCGCACTAATTGTGGAAGATCTGCATTCTCCTTTCACCAGTTGGGCTTCAGGAACTCTCCAACATTTGATTGTGGTGCATTGGTCCAGATCATGCATCACATAATGGATGAATGCCCTCTGCGTGCTTATGGTGGAGACCAGAAAGACCTTGCTGATATCTCAGTATCCCTAGTGCAATGGATACATAATTCAGATATCCATGAGTAATTCTCCACTACTTAGTACCATGTATTCTTTGCAGGTTTTTGTATAATATAGTATATACTTGTCCATTATGTAAAATTCCGTACGCTTAATAATAATAATTTGAATAATTTAGCGTGTTAATCCTAAACCTCAGCCTAGGCCGTGTTTATTTTCTTACCCAAACTGAACTGGCCTATTTTTAGCCTACTTTCGATTTTTGCAAAAAAATGAAAGTAGAGTTATGAGATCTACACAGGGCCAAAAATTGTGTGACTTTCTGTGTGCGTGTGTGTGTGAGTGTGTGTGTACTCGGAATGTCTGTCCCCCTATCAATTCGAACACGGTGAAACCGAATTGGACGAAATTTGGTACGGAGGTAGAACTAGCAAAGGGCACCTCAGTGTCATATTCTATATTGCCACCATCTTGACGGAAACGTAATGGCGGCCATCCAAATGTCCAAAGCTTAAATCAAATTACGAATAACCTAATCATCCGATCTCTACCAAATTTTGCAACATTGCACCTTTATGTATGGAGAATCTTTTGACCAAAATATAAGGTCATCAGCCCAATACATTGCGGATGGCGGCCATGTATGTGTGCAAATCGATTCCTCCTATCTATTCAAACACGGTTAAACCGAATTGAACAAAATTTGGTACAGAGGTTGCACTAGCAAAGGGCACCTCAGTGTCATGTTTTATACTGCCGCTGTCTTAACGAAAACGTAATGGCGGCCACCCAAATGTTAAAAGTTTAAATCCAATTACGGCCAACCTAATAATCCGATCTCTACCAAATTTTGCAACAACATACCTTTATGTGGGAAGCATATTTTGACCAAACTACAAGATCATCAACCCAATAGTTTGCAGATGACGGCCATGTATGTGTGCAAATCCATTCGCCCTATTGTTTTAGATCCCTTATTTGGGGGGTGGTCGGATCTAAAACGGAAGAGTTATTGTGTTAATTTATAAAGAAGTGCCAAAAAGGGGGTAGCTTCCCGTAGTCGGGCAAGCTGACCAGTGTAGAGTGTTGTTTAGTGTTAGGGTGCTAGGGGATGCTCTTGTAAAAGATCTAGGTGTATTTTAGGGGATGGAACTTGGCGTACAGGTCAACGCGCTGGCTTATGTGGTCGTCCAGCTGGCTGGTTAGATAATCGACTTGCACGCGTCAGCTATATGGCGCGTGCCGCTCCTGCAGTCAGGCCGGTACGGGAATACAATGATGCTTGCCCTAGCAAGTATCTGGCTACTGTAAGTCACGTCTAACCGTAACGGAGAGTTCAGGAAGGGAGTTAGGGCGTAAAGAAGCGTGTAAACAGTAATGCAGGTGTAATGTACTGACCAAGTGTTTATTGGCCAGTAATATTGAATTATGAGTCCCTTTTAAGGGATGTAGTGATGTTACAATGTGAGAGTACAACTGGTGTATACAAATTGGTGGGTAAGGTTACAAAGTATAGGATTCTGACACTGCTGACTCACTCACCTGATGATACCAGCATAGCCTCGGGCCGCCACACTGTAAGACTGATAATTGATTGAGAGCCTGACCTCCTTACGACGCCTTCTTATATTCTTCGGCGCTGTGCTGTCAGCATTGTGCTGAATAGATGTCCTAGTTAATAGTGTGTCGCTGTTTGTAGTAGTGATGCAAGGATTGGGCCAGCTTTCCAGAATGGCTAGCTGTCCTTGCGGTGTTAGTAGATGTTGGTCTGGACTTATAAGGATTGCCAGTTAGGAGATTTAAATAGATGATGGGGGGATGGTCTCCAAGGGGTGCATACCCCTGGGGTACTGTACAAGCCTCTTCCCCTATTTAGTTCGCGTCCCCGCGAACGGGAACGGAACTTGGGGTTGGGATGTTGATGTTATAGATGTAGTCGATGTGGTTGTTTTTGAAGTCCCCTCGTATCTTCTGTAGATGTCTTCCTCGTCGTCGTCGTCGTCGTCGTGTGGTGATGTCGTGTTGATGTGTGTGCGTGAGATCAGCTCGTGTTCAGAGGGGAGGGTTATGGGATATACATATATACATAACATTGACATTGGCATAAAAATATTGCAAAAGAAATCGACATTGGCATTTTGGAAGTTTGATGAAGAAAAAAAATACATGGTGCTGAAGTTACATTGTTGTGCAGGGAGGAAAAAAACCCAGGGCCGAACGGATGATTGCGTCGTCCGCCCTATCTTAGGGAAAAAGTGCTCCCTGCAATAAGAAAGGTAGAAGAAAATAGAAAAAATGGGTGTTCCAGGGTATAATTTAAGGGAAATATTCAAAAGGCATTTATTGGTTTGGGATAAAACGGAACACCCTGACAAATGGGGAAGTTAGAAGAAAGAAAATTGAAAGAAAACAGATCATAGACATTGTGTACATGTGAACTTGATAAACAAACAAAACATATATAGTGTTTTATGTACTATGTTGCGATTCTGACATTTAGGAATGTTATTGATTTCCAGTGGAATAATTGCCCGTGGGCGCATGAATTTGTATGAAGTTTACCCTTTAAAATTATGAATTACAATGACCTTATGTCTAGTGGAATAATTGCCCGTGGGCGCATGAATTTGTGTGAAGTTTACCCTTTAAAATTATTAATTACAGTTGTCTTATGTCTAACTTAAGCGCGCTAATCCCTTATAATTCTAGTTTTTGTTTGGTACCTCGCGTGCACGCTACCCGTTTGTACGTACGCCTGCCGTCTCACGGCTGATCCTGTACGGCCACTTCTTGGTACGGTTTAGTGGTCGTACCGCTTGCAATGTATTCTAATACCTAATCTGTGAAGCATCCTCTGTGGGTGAATGCTTTCACACTTGACAATGAGAGTCGCCGCCACAAATCGGTTGCGCCCTCATTGTCGTAATCTGCGTCGCATTTTGACGCTTTATGTGTTTCTGTTTAGTTGATCTGCCAGCAAGCCTGGTACCCCACAGGCACCAGTCCTGCTGTGCAGATTTTTTGGAGTGTGTAGCTGAAAAAAAAATGTGGTGAGTGTGTGAGAGTGTGTTAGGATTAGTGCAAGTTGACGTATATAAAAAAAAAATAGTACACAATCATGGCATGCCGTAAATAATATGACACTGCTATATGGTAGTGAAATTCCTGTCACCAGTTTCCTATATCTGGTGACGATGCCTGGGAAAAAATGGCGAGGTTTAGAAAAAACATATTAGTATGACATATTCTCTATGTCGCTTCCTGTGTCATTGTTTTTACTGGCTGAAGCTCTTCTTTCTCTGGAAAAAAATAGCATGATTAATGTTAATTTGCTGCATGGCCGGGCTTACCCTATACGGTGCCGTAATGCCGTTTCTTAATGTGTTGTCGGTCTTACCCCGGTAGCGGAATTGTGGTTACCGGGTGCCGAGATATTCTATCTTAATCTATTGTATTATCGGGCTTACCCTGCCAACGAATTGGGTCGCCAGGTGCCGAGCGGCGTTACTTAACACTATCTATCTTACTTATGATTGAAAATTAATTTTAAAAAATGGCTACTACTATTAAGCCGAATGGATGGCCTTATTCTATTGCCGAAATGTGCTGTGCCATTACCTGGCAACAGCGGTCAGTAAATTTGCTTAATCCTAGGTTGCGTGTCAAATGCAACCGTCTTACAGCTAAAATTTCGACCAGGGCGATCGCCTGAGGCAATTTACTTCCTCAGGGCACCACCCGCACGAGTCCTAGAAACACCGGTTGTCTCTAGAATCGCCGGATTCCGCCCCCTTAATTCTAGTTGTCGACGTCTATTCTAGGTGATTATGAACTAGTATTAACCTAGTCACAGGCGGCTTACGTTGCCACAAAGCAAAACGTTCCGCCTGCTGTACCATCCTGCTCGTTGCCATTGTTCTCCATATGTTGTCATAGTTGGGTCTGCCCACTGTAACCTCTGTAGACAGCTCGTTGCATGTCTATTTAATGCCCTCTGACTGCCCGATGCGTCGCCATTTATGTGGGCATTGGACATCGTCCAATGGCATAATGTTATCTTCGCCTTTATCGGCCGCAGTAGTATGCTTTTCGCAATAATATTTCTCTTCGCCTTTATCGGCCGCAGTAGTATGCTTTTCGCAATAATATTTCTCTTCGCCTTTATCGGCCGCAGTAGTATGCTTTTCGCAATAATATTTCTCTTCGCCTTTATCGGCCGCAGTAGTATGCTTTTCGCAATAATATTTCACTCCAGCGCACAGGAGGCTTGCTTCCCGCTGTAGAAGCCTTACTTACTTAATTTTAGCTAGAAGTCTAGTCATAATGGGGTCGTCTCTAGGGCCATCCCCTGAGTCCAGCGCGGAGTGAGCTATTTCTCCCACCATCCTCAGAAAGACTTCCCTGCAGGTCTTGGCGTCGCTGACCGTGGCACAGAGTGGGTGTAGCATCCCTTCCTCCCAGGGGCAGTTTAGGTGCACCTAGGATTCCAGAGCTTGCCCGGCCAGGCCGCGAGTGCCTCAACCTTACGTGGTTCGTCTGTTTGGTCTATTCAGTGATTTGTTGAGCCAACTGGGGTAAGGGTCCACATCACCTTCCCCACCTCTGCTCCAGTGTGGTGCCTTTTGCCTTCGGCTTATGCCGTTATCACCAATCAGAGTGTTTCAGATTCCTTTACCTTTAAATAAAAAAATATGGGCGTAACCTGTGTAAATGATTTCTTTTGTGTAAAATGTAAAATATTTCAAGTGTTGTGGGGTTGTAGAGCTTCTAAGTGCATAGACTACTTTAAGTCCACTGCGCTACGTCGGCTGTCCAGCGATAATGCTCTGTTAACCCTTTATGGAGGTGTTAGTAGGGTCTGTGGCGTCAGGTACCCTGTTATTAGGATCTGGGGGTAGTTATTTGTAGAGTGGGCTGAAAGCATGGTAGGAAGAGGTTGCGCATCGTTGGGCTCAAATAAATGGTGGCCTTGAGCCGGTAATGCTACTAGGATTGCTCTTACAATGAGTGGACTGGGGAGGTAATTCCCGGGATTGCAAAAATATGAAAATTCCATGCAGGTTTGATAGTAATATCCCTGGTAAATGGATGGGATACTCATGCATGTATCTGGATATAAGGCATCTGCACTCATGTACGGATAGGTGTAGGGTGAGGCATAATACTAATATATCCCTGTCATGCGGGAGTATTTAATTAACAAAAAATGGTTAATATATGTAACTGTGGCCTCATCCTCCATTTGGAGATGCGCATTATGCTTAATTGATGTTTGCCGACCCACCCCTAATACTCAGGTGGTAGCATCGTGATCCAAGGCGTAGCAAGCCTTCTCTTTAGACGCATGAAGTCTATCAACCCTTGTGTATGCTTTGTAATGTAGTGTAGCTGTTTTGCTCGTGTCCATGTGTCTGCGTTGGTCGTGTAGGATGTGGGAAGGTTATAGGAGGGGCGTAAGGTGGTACGATGGTAGCCTGTGCTCCTGTCATCCTCCCTTTGTCCATGTCTGCTCGCTATCCGCTTCTTGGGATAGTAGAGCGTCGTGACGCTGTGACGTCACGACGTAATCTGGTCTGCCATCTGTAGTGTGAATGTGGCCAGTGGTCGTAGTGCGACTGGCCATGCCCTAATCGCCTGTAATGATTTTTTGAAAACTGAAATCCAGAAAGGAAGTTATTGGGGGGGGGGAGGTCTTGTTTCCTCAGAGCCCCTGTCTGTGTTCGCTTCTAATTAGTGAGCGCGTGTGTGTGTGCCTATGTTCCGCTACACCACGCGGACGGTTGGTCTGTTACAGGCTAAGTCGTAATGTGTATCGCGTGTGTGGGCAGGAGGTGCCCGTGGCCTGTCAACGTCTTTGAGAACGTGCTCCTATGGGCCCAAGATAAGTTCCGATCTGTCACGTCTTGTCCATTGCTAAATGCTTTTGCAGTGTTAAAAAAATGTATGGTGTTGTGATTGTTTTGCGTTTGTAATTTCACGGTCAATGCCGATAAACAATAGTGTCTCGTCACCAGCAGTATTGCAGTATGACGAGATCTGCAAGTCAGTATTTTCGTCATGTTGTGTTTACATTTGTCTGCGTACGTGATTTTTCGCCAGTATGTGAGTGTTGTCACCGTTCTAGATTCCTGGCGGACTAATGTAGCAATTCGTACTATTTGCTAATACTATTGTGTGGTCACTATTCCGTAAGACCTTTGTCTTACGAAATTTCTATACTTGTTTCTGGGAAATCTATTTTCCCTGTCAGGTGTCACTGAAATTCTATGCCTGGCTTTTGGCCGAAGGAAATGTGGTATTATCTGGTTCTGTAGTTGTATGGGCTAATTTCAGTGTGATTAAAAGCCTGGATAGCTGTTGTCCTGGTGTCCGATTTTCGCTGGGATTTGAACCCGTGATTTTATGTCATTCTCTGTGTTCTATGTCTGCGTTGTGTTTCAGGGATTGAGGTGTCCTCAGTGTGGTTTTTGCTTGTGTTTCTCGTACCAAAAATACCGTTGGCTAGTTAGTTTTTGGTACGAGTGTGGTGTGTGATCATGGGTTCGGACCCGGGGTGCTGTAAAGACTTGGTATGCCGCTATTTGTGCCGTATATATTATGGCACATTCCCCGTGTATTTGCAATGCGCAAATGAAAGTACGCCTTGCCGTGAAGAGATTGCGTATTTTTGATTTCTCCTCGTAGTGTAATTTGCGGATTTGTGGGGTTCTGAACTCGGCTTAAATGATGTCGTGAGTTCTGCTCTGAGGGCTGCTAGTATATTGCTGTCTGTAAGCGTGCAGGTTATCCATGAGACCTGCGTTACTGCTGAGTGTGGCGGTATCGGATTACAATGTCTTGCACGCTCGCTTGTTACTTGTCTTGATAATGCTGTGTGTCCGGCACATGTGTGTCTAATCGGCTTGCTCTCTGTGACTGTGAGTAGTGCTTTCCGCACTGTAAAAAAAGGAAGGAAACTTGTAGTTTAACATGACCGTTAATCTGTAGATCATGAGCCACGGGACTTCCGTTTTACGTGGAATCCAAACCACAGGCCATGGCATTTCACTTCGAAAGTCTCACATGCATTGGCCGCACTGTAAAAGAACCTCTCATTAACTACATTTGTGTCCCTAAATTTTGTGTTACTGTGACGTGGTTCGAGTATGTCCCTATCCGTTGTTCAAAATGTCGTTATACACGAGTGTGTCCGGGCCGCTAGTCGCGTGTTTGGTGACTAGATGCCGGAGGCGATTTTGTTGTTTTTCATTTATGACATTGTTAGTGGAACTGTCCCAATCTATTTTAGCTTCCTGTTTTTCTATCCTGTAATTGGATAGCTACCCGACCTTATGTTCCTGGTATTCAGAAGGTTGCGGGTTTTGAGACCGTCTTTTACCCAGAGTAATTGTTTCTGGCGCCATTCTAGGCTGTGTCTCCGGGACAGTTCTGTCGAGTGTTAGGATCGTATCCCGGTGCGGTCAGTGAGGTTCGAAGGCTATTACTTGTACTATTGTGTGATTTCCAAAAATGTGCAGGGTTTCCCAAAGTCTGGGATTTTCATCCTACGGTGTGTTAGCGTTTTAGCTTGCGTGTTGTTGTGGAAGTGAGAAAAAAGTCATATTATAGGCAGTGTAACGTGTCACGTATGCCTATTGATGCAATATATATAGTTCAACTTGGCCAATTTTTCCTCCATCGGGCCTAATGACTGAGGCAGAGAAGAGAAAAAAAAATGAGCTATGCCCCGCTCCGTATTAAGAGAGCACTTTGAAAAGGTATAAAAAATATATTGTATCTCGCCTGTTCACTGCTGTATGCTTTATTAAAGTGGGTTGGCAGGTGGCGATAGTCTGTAAAAATTATGTCGTGAGCAATATGAAAAATGTTTAAAAGTGAGAAGTAGGACCTGAGCGTGCTATCCACCTAGTTGGTGACGTTAGTACTATAGTAATCTAGTTACGTCTCAGGGAAATCTACCACTTTTGGAAAATAGTTTGAGATTCTTAATTCTTGCTACAATCAGGGCTTTTGCCCGCCGCAAGAGAATCTATCAAACTGTGGGACCGGATCATAGAACATTTAGTCATTTCCACCTAGAAAGACCCGTTTAAGCTCTATGCTGTGATTTGATGCTTAAGCTGTGTTCTTGGCTTTGGATATTAGCAACTTTACGCTATCTGAGTTATAATATGGACCCTATGTTCAGTACCCATTGATGGCCTGAGAAAAAAAATGCTAGGTGCCCAAAATAAAAATCAAGAAGGATTTAGAATTATATACTTTTGTTTTAGCCATGTTGCACTGCATATACGTGGAGAAGAAAAAAAATGTGCCGTTTACGTTAGTGAGTCTGTATGTATTTATTGCTGTATTTCTCCCGTGTAAACGAGTTTATGTGTGTCTCTAATATAGGTTCAAGTGATATTAGCTTATTTCTGTGTCCCTGGTGGAAGTCTTTACTCCGGTCCGAGCGTCCTTGCTCGGAAAGGTGAAGGGTTCTGCCCTGTTATGAGATTATAGGCCCCTGAAATCCACTGAGGCGCTTCTTTGCCATTTTTCGGGGGAGTTTGTAGCAAAGTAAGCCTGGGCCTACTTCCACCGTAGCGCGTGTCTGTAGGTTTGAGTGTGCCTGTTTTCGAGGGCCCACTTGCGCTCTGCGCTACCCTAGTAGAGTTTACGGGGGTGTGTGCATTTTTGCCTGAGTTGTTTTGTGGGGTAGGTAATAACACCTTTCCTGTACCCCGTATACCGTGTGTGAGTGCGTGGTCACAATGTGCAGGCGTGTATCGTGCATCCTGAGGGACTGAATGTAACACCTTCTTATGCATTCGCACCTGGGGTACTAATGCCGGTGTTCGCCTCCGTTCTGGCAAACTTGCCCTTTGAACTGGCGGTAAAGGCCGCTTAATTGCCTGTGTCTGCCCTAGCAATGTGGTGGCGTGTAGCCTGACCGCTTTCTGGCCTGTGGCCACGGTAGACTCCTGCCATTGTGTTTGCCTATCTGTGTGGGTGTATGTAGGCTTTATGTACTGTAGGGCGGGCTCTATGTCCTCAGCCCATGACGTGGTTACGTCCCGTTGTCTCCCTGTCATATAATGTGTTTCTGAGAGTCCTGGCTTCAACTCCCTCTCGTTCGTCCGTTCAGAGGGGATTGACCTAGGGTCTGCTGCTCGGTTTGGCAAAATTTCCTTCCGAACTGGAGTTAAGGGATGTGTATTAGTGTAAGCTTGTCCCCGCAGTGTATTGGAGTCTAACCTGGCCGTCTCCTGGACTGTGGCCATGGTATCCTCCTTCCCATGTGTGGCAGTACATGGCGAGAGAGACATCCTCGCAAATTGCCGAGTCAGCGTATCCACGCTTATGTCCTCTCTCGGCTGGGCTGGTGGCCCTGCCATGTACTCGAAAATGGCCTTATTGTTCTGGAGTTCGCGGTACTCGTCCCAAATTTGGGTGTACTGACCGTTGAGGCTCATGGCCTGCTCAGCGACTTTTGTGCCATTGGTCCCTATGCGTCGGTGTTCCCTGATAAGTGTCTCCCTAGCCACTTGTACGGTATAGGAATGTATTCATATAGACTCCACCGCGCGTTTTCCTCGATTATAGGTATGTTGATTTTAATGTGTAACCTGTTAGCATGGTATATGCACGAGCATATTGGCTTCGTGTAATACCAGCTTATTTGTTCGATGGAAGTGGCTAGTTGGTAATTGTGTTTTTCGAGTTTGTGTTGGAGGTTAGTTAGATCATCTCGCAGGATGCTTGTGTGTATGGTGTTTTCCGGTATTTTGTGTTGTCTGCATGCCATTAAATCTTGCTGTCTGTGCATGCTCATGATGGCATTGTAAATACTTATGGCATTTCCCATAGCCATCTGGGCCGTGGAAGCCAGTATATTGTCTTGCGCTTCTTTGTTTGCTCGGGTTGCATTCGCAAGTGTTTTTATTTGTTCCGTGATTGTGGCAATAGAGTCGTGTACCGCATGTGTCCAATTGTTTAGCTTAAGTGTAGTCTCGGTTAAGTCCTTGTGGTTCGCGTGGATCATTTTACCTAAGTTGTCTGTGTAGCTCGCGATTTGCTGCTGCGTCATTCGTAACGTTTTACTATCCTCCTCTGTAGCAACGCCGCAGCAATATTGTAAGAAGTTCCCTATAAATGTTAGTTCTCTCCTATCTCTCCCCCGCATAGTCTGCACGGGGGTGGATGTCCCTTGGAGTTGTTCTGTATCACCGTGTATGTTGAGTGCTTGTTCGATGGCCTCCCATAGTGAATATATTTGGGATTTATGGCCATCCTCTAGTGTAGGCGACGGTACCGGTACGTATTCCTGTTTTACCGGTACGTCATAGGTGATGGGTATATTGGCCTGATAAACCGTCTGCCCCCGTATGTGTTTCCAATGCACGCCGGGGGTAATCTTTACCCTCGACCCTCTTGGGGCTTGTTTTAAGGCGCTTGTGAGGATCCCGCTGACCATGAGGGTGAGTAGTAGTGTAAGTAGTGTTGTTGTACCCCTATTGGCTCTATGGCTTACAATCTCTGTTGTTTCTGCATGAGGTGCCATTCTGAATGAAGTGTATGCGTCTTCTAAGAAAAAAAAACTGTGCGTGTTTGCCAGTGTATCCTGTGTCTCTCTAATTCTTTCTGGGGCTGGGGGGTTGGTTTGCTAAGAATCTCCCCTGTGTAGGCAGTGCGAAGCAAAAAAAACTGCTTTCTGTCTGAGAGGAAAGAAAAAAAAAATCAGTCTCGCTTGGCTATATGCGGTACGGGCCGTTTTTACTACGAGGGCTCGTTGTTTGAGTCCTATTTTACTGTGCGTAGTACCCGGCCTCCACCATCTGTTTTAGATCCCTTATTTGGGGGGTGGTCGGATCTAAAACGGAAGAGTTATTGTGTTAATTTATAAAGAAGTGCCAAAAAGGGGGTAGCTTCCCGTAGTCGGGCAAGCTGACCAGTGTAGAGTGTTGTTTAGTGTTAGGGTGCTAGGGGATGCTCTTGTAAAAGATCTAGGTGTATTTTAGGGGATGAAACTTGGCGTACAGGTCAACGCGCTGGCTTATGTGGTCGTCCAGCTGGCTGGTTAGATAATCGACTTGCACGCGTCAGCTATATGGCGCGTGCCGCTCCTGCAGTCAGGCCGGTACGGGAATACAATGATGCTTGCCCTAGCAAGTATCTGGCTACTGTAAGTCACGTCTAACCGTGACGGAGAGTTCAGGAAGGGAGTTAGGGCGTAAAGAAGCGTGTAAACAGTAATGCAGGTGTAATGTACTGACCAAGTGTTTATTGGCCAGTAATATTGAATTATGAGTCCCTTTTAAGGGATGTAGTGATGTTACAATGTGAGAGTACAACTGGTGTATACAAATTGGTGGGTAAGGTTACAAAGTATAGGATTCTGACACTGCTGACTCACTCACCTGATGATACCAGCATAGCCTCGGGCCGCCACACTGTAAGACTGATAATTGATTGAGAGCCTGACCTCCTTACGACGCCTTCTTATATTCTTCGGCGCTGTGCTGTCAGCATTGTGCTGAATAGATGTCCTAGTTAATAGTGTGTCGCTGTTTGTAGTAGTGATGCAAGGATTGGGCCAGCTTTCCAGAATGGCTAGCTGTCCTTGCGGTGTTAGTAGATGTTGGTCTGGACTTATAAGGATTGCCAGTTAGGAGATTTAAATAGATGATGGGGGGATGGTCTCCAAGGGGTGCATACCCCTGGGGAACTGTACACTATCTTTTCAAACACGGTGAAACCGAATTGAACGAAATTTGGTACAGAGGTAGCACTAGCAAAGGGCACCTATGTGCCATGTTTTATATTGCCGCCATCTTGATGGGAACGTAATGGTGGCCACCCAAATGTAAAAAGCTTAAATCAAATTACGACCAACCTACTCATCTGATCTCTACCAAGTTTTGCAATAACATACCTTTATGTGAGAAGCGTTCTTTGATCAAGTTACAAGGTCATCAGTCCAATAGTTTGCATATGGCGACCATATATGTGTGCAAATCGATTCTCCCTATCAATTCAAACACGGTAAAATCGAATTTGCTACAGAGGTAGCACTAGCAAAGTGCACCTCAGTGTCATGTTTTATATCACCGCCATCTTGACGGAAACGGAATGGCGGCCACCCAAATGCTTAAAGCTTAAGTCAAAATACGACCAATCTAATCATTTGATCTGTACCAAATGTTGTAACAACATACCTGTCTATGGGAAGCATCTTTTGACTGCACTACAAGGTCATCAGGCCAATAGTTTGCAGATAGCGTCCTTGGATGTGTACAAATCGATTCCCCATATCAATTCAAACACGGTGAAATCGAATTGAATGATTTTTTTACAGAGGTAGCACTAGCAAAGGGCACCTCATATTCATGTTTAATATCCCTATAGCACGTTGTATTTCAACAAGCTACTACAACCAACATTCAATTATACTCCTTGAAAAGGACAAAGATTTATAACAATACCCATGCTATTAGGAGAAAGTAGGCTATATGTTCTTTACTGAACATCTTGTTTAAAATATCGTGCAATAAAAACTATAATGGCAGGCTTACTGGTATCTCAGTAATTATTTGCTTATTATTTGGTATAAGCAGGGCATTTATTCAGGGGGAACGCGGGGTACACGTACCTTTTGAACATTCGAAAACTGTTTAAGAAAACATATTGGTACATTTGTATCCAGTCCGGCAAATATAACTTCCGACTTGAAAGTTCATCGATGAGCTGGCGTCAACGCGCTGTTCACAATAGCTGGAGGAGATTTCGAGTAATCCTCGATTTAAATCGATTTATTGAGTCAGATTATGTTGGTCGGCATCTCGGCACTCAGCAGCATAATCGAAACAATTGGCCATACTATTTTCTGCTCGACAAAAGCTGTGTGTAATTGCTGCATTATTCGAAGAAATTTACTTGTCTAGGCAAAAATAAGTAACATACTGTAATAATTGTGAAAAGGAAGTTCTGTTCTTATAAACACGCAGGCTTGAGTTTAGAGGAGGGGTAGATTGTTAGTTTGTGCGTGTGGTTAGTTTTGAAGGATGAAGGAAATAGCGAACTATTTTACATCCACCCAGGCATCGAAAAAGCTGAAAGTTAATGAATTAATGAGTTAATAAATGAACCCAATTCAACCTTTCATTTCACATGTCAGCCCATGAAGTAAGTTAATGACCGGACTCTGCAAATTGCCGAAAATTGCAAATCGTTTTGTCGACTACAACTGAGAGTACCCCTTAAATTTTGTTAAGAAAAAAAGGACTGGGTATAAGTAAAGAATACAGTGGTGGGTGTCTGGTTTCCAGAAATCCCACAATAATTACAAGTTATAAAAACTGCATACCGGTATAATACATTTATTTATACTATATTTTAGATCGGTGCATTTCCCTACCTTATGTTGAAGAATTAAACGTTTTACGTCTGCTGGCATGATTTTCGAGTGCAACGAAGAGTATTGTGACTGCCGTAGCCTACATTTCACGCTAGCCAACAAGGAACAAATATTCCTTGATTTCCATCGACATATCGTACAACTTGTCACTATAGGTTAAGTGCTCAGGATTCTTTTACTGGCAATGATAGTTAAATCCCATTAATAAATACGTCTACGATAGGCTCCATTTAACGCTGGAGCCGAGCTAGTATGGGGGCGTGGTCAGAGCTTCAACTCTTCGCATGCTATAGCGCTAACAGGGCGTCTCCTCATCACTCATTGGTGTGGATAGGTGTGTTATGTACTTAAGGTAGAATCACGTCTGACAGTCATATTATCCCCGCCTCGCCCCAAAATTGTTCAAGTTTGTGTGTATTTGGGAATAAGAAGAAACGATTATATGAGAGACACATTCCAAACTGGCCGTTGGGTTGTTAATAATACCCCTTAATTCCTAATTTGATCCATTCTGTCTCAATGATTGGTATTAGAATTTACTAGACATTACTCTCTCACTCATTTGCTATCAAGTTGACCGTAATGATCGAGTATGATTTACTGTTATTGGCTGGTAAAAAGTCTTATCACTGTACACCTCACGGATTATATCCGGAATACCAATATTACATTTGGAGGACTGAAATTACATCATTTGGCGTACCGTATATATTTTGGCTTATAAGTGCTTATTTAATTAATTTTAAATGAATTTCTGTGTTCTAGTTTCCTATACATAATGGAGGAAGAATTATTAATCAAAAGTGAGCCGGAATGGTCGACACAAACAGACGATTTGGCCGAAATTGTAAGTGTGTTTTAATTCCACATAGGCTATTGTGTAATATTGAAACACATTGGACTAGGCAAAACCATTGGTTTGGATGAAAATTATTGATGCGTTATGATATTCTTGATTGAAATTGAAATTGGATATCGTTAACTCGCAACTCGCACAACCGATGTCTAACTTAAAACTGAAATTTGGCGCACTTTCACATAAACTTGACGGCGCTCTTTTGTTTTACGATTCCGGATATGAAATAGTACCGAATGCGTGGGGTTGGCAATAATGTATTTGTGCACAATTAACGCCGATTATGGCTGACACAACTGGAATTTTTACCATACAAGTCGTGATATACCGGTACTGTAATTTGGCAAGGTGGGTGGGTTATAAATAGCGGAGCAGTCAACTACATCACTCTCAGATCAATTTTGAATCATTATAATAGGTATTTATCCCTAATTTCAGTAGTTAAGATTTTATTGTGTAAGTTCTTTTCTCCTTCACTGTCAACTAATTAACTAATTAAATTCGTTTGAACGCCTTACCGGTAATACTAATATGTTGACTTCTATATAGAAACATGTCTTCGGCCCTTGAGTGGGGCCTTCTTCAGCTTGTTAGACTAATGCTACATTAGGTGTATGTTGACAGAGTTACAATATATATTAATATAACTTTTGAAATGGACGTCCCTACAATTTAAATTAAGAAATACACGGTCATCGGAAAAGGTTGCATCAAAAAATCAGGAACTATTTGAGATATTAAAACGAGTATTTTTTTTTTTGAATTCACCAATTCAAAAATTATCTTTTCTCTTACCTGATAATGTTTCTATGTGCGCTTCCTTGGTTGCTCTGCACACATCCAGTCTATACTCGATTTCGACCCAAGTGCGCTGGATCATCTCAGGCGTGATTGTATCAACAGATCCAATATAGGCTACACTGTCAACTTTCAAATAATGTAATTCATGTCCGACATGATGTATTTTGAGTGCATGTCAGCTATCCTTACCTAATTGGTCAATGAATGAAAATATTGAGCTATGATTGGTTGGGAAATCTTTGTTATAATGAAAAGTAGTACTTAAATGACCCCCATTATGATGATACAGTTTTCTGACATATAATATTTACATATCGGCATTGTCGAACATATTTAATAAACTTATAAAACCGTACTCAATAAAATCGATTTAAAATACATTAATTAATACCAGTTTCGGCCATGATATTGCCTTCTTTAGCAATTGTATTTAAAAGATAATAAACTATTGTAATTACGAGCAAAGTTTAAAAGTAATATATTACTCGTTTTTCTATGAAAAAAGTAGTATGAAACAAATCTGTAACAAATATGGGCTTTAGTTTATTTTAATTTGATGATAAAATGAAAATGACGTATATCTAAAGAGATGGTATTTGTATATTCCTATAAAATCGACGAAACATTTTTCTTTAAAATATATCTTATGATGGTCAACAGGGTGTGCTTTCCATGATTTCATTAAAGGCTCAATGCAGAGTGGAGGATAGGGTGGAATATAATAATAACATAACCCCTGGCACTACAGCCCACGAAGGGCCCAGGCCTACCAAGCGGCCGCTGCCCAGCCATTTGGCCTGCAGATATTTGGGTGACACGTGGTCAGCGCATCGGGTCCCCTCGGCCGTTAATCTTGATTTTCGTGACCGGGGCGCTGCCTCACTGTCAGACAGCTACTCAATTGTTCTCACGAGGCTGAGTGCACCCCGTTCCAGCCCTCACGTCAGTTTCTAATATCCCTGACGGAGCCGGGAATCGAACCCGGGGTGTGCGGGTGAGAGGCAGGCGCGCTACCCCAACACCACGGGGCCGGCATAGGGTGGAATATGCACTGTTATATCTTCTTGCTCCAATGGAAATTTTGAAGTGATATAGAAATGTTAATGGTCCTTGACAAAAAACTCTTGTGTCTTAATCTACGGTTATGAAGTTGGATTTTGTCATTTGTTACTCTGTGTACTGGGATTAATTTGTCCTTAATGTGTTTGGTACACCGCAAAAGTTGGCATGAATTCAATGCTCTATTGGATTTCCTTATTGCGTAGGGAAATTAGGAGTTACAACCAAATAACGTATCTGCATTTTTTTTTTACTGTCGACTTGAGCCCATATGGATTGCGTGTTAACAACCACTCTCATTTCAGTGTCTGCGTCTTGTTCGTTTGCCGGCTTTGACATCTTGCCAGTATCTCTTGAGCCCATCTATCAGTTTGTTCTTCCGCTCCTCTGTCAAAGGGCCTCTTCGTCTTCTGGGTTCTGCCTCCACCATAAAACCCTGATAGCTTTTCACCATCCTTCTGAAACTATTCCTGTCTTTGATTTTATCCTCCGTAATGCCCACCTGTCTCATATCTTTCTCACACTCTTGGAACCATTTCAACTTGGAGATCTTCAGTTTAAGAAAATTCCAGATTTTCTTTGTGAGCCGGTCATTATTCATACGGAAGATGTGTCCATAAAACAGCAATCTTCATTTTCTAATTGCTGTTGTTATCGGTTCCATCGTTCTGTATACTTCTTTATTTGATACCTGTCCGTCAACTCATCTGTTGCCCAAGATCTTCCGTAGTTGTCTGCGTTCTCTTTTAAGTAGCTGATTGACTTGTCCTGTCCGATTCTTACACAGGGTCTCCGGAGCATATAAACCTTCTGGTTTGACAACAGTGCTGTAGTGCCTTAGTTTGGTTCCAATACTTAGCATCTTCTTATTGTAGATGTTTTTAGTCAGTTGGAACGCTCGCTCTAGTTTCAGGATGTGGATATTGGTCGCTTCTTGTTCTAGCCCACTCTCTTGGATTACTTCACCAAGGTATTTAAACTTCTTGACTCTTCGAATCTTTCCATGGTCGGTGAACAACCATTCTGGACCTTCACGGATGTTAGTCATATATTTCGTTTTCTCAAATGAAATCTGTAGTCCTACTTTCTCTGCTGTTTCTTTCAGATGATTTATCTTCCTTATTGCTGAACTGGTGTTGTTTGCAAATATGGCTACGTCGTCTGCGAACGCCAGACAGTCAACTTACACTCCTTTGTGTTTGGGGCCTAATCGAAACTGTTCTTCATTTCCTTCTTCTTTGTTCAGTGATTTTTTCCATTCTCGAATTACCTTTTCTAAGATACAATTGAAAAGAAGTGGAGAAAGTCCATCTCCTTGTCTGACCCCAGTTTTTTAAAAATCTCGAAGGGCTCTGAGATTTCATTCTTGAATTTTACCTTAGATATTGTGTTGGTGAGAGTCTGTTCAATCAAATTTCTAGATGAATCATCGACCCCAAACTCTTCCTGAACATTCAATAATGACTCTCGATCAATCGAATCGTATGCTTTTTTGAAATACACGAATACGACCACATATTCAACCCCCCCCCAGTTTTCTTGTATCTGATGATGTTCTTCAGATTGAAATTTTGTTCTGAGCAGGATCGGCCCTTACGGAAACCAGCCTGGCATTCGCCAATCTTTTAATCAAGATGAGCTTCGATTCTGTTAAGGAGTACTTTAGAAAGAATCTTGTAAGGAACAGGAACTATCGATATACCTCTGTAATTGTCAACGTTCTTCTTGTCTCCTTTTTTGTGGAGAGGATGGATTAGTGCTGATTGCCATTCAACTGGTATAGTACCCGTTCTCCAAATCTCCTGGAAGAGGCAGACTAATATGTCCAGAGTATCCTCATTCGCCAGCTTCAGTAGTTCCGCCAATATGGAATCTTCCCCAGCTGCTTTATTATCTTTTAGACTGTCTATGATCAGCTTAATTTCCGTCTTGTAAGGTGGCTGAGAATTGGGCAGACCTTGAATGGGAAGGGAGTTTTATAGTTTTAGCGATGGCTCATCACAGTTGAGCAACTTGTTGAAATACTGAGCCAAAATGTCGCAATTTTCCCTGTCGTTCATACCTAGCTTTCCTGTATCATCTCTAAAGCACAGACTAGGGGCTTGATTACCTTTCAGATTAGATTTAAAGGTTTGATAAAAGTCCCTAACGTTGTTCATATGGAAATTCCGATCGATCTGTTCCATCTGTTGTTTCTCATACGATCGCTTTGCACATCGGAACACTCGGGCTGCAACTTTCCTCTCATCACAGAATGCATCAAAATCTTCCTGATCCTTGGTCGAATTCCATTTTCTCCATGCATCTGTTCTCTGAGCCAGTGCATTATCACTGGTTTCTTTCCACCACCGATGTTTTCGTTTAGGAGCTGCCAGAATTGTGGCGGTAGCTGCCTCCTGGATCTTAAAAGCGATGTCAGTCCAATTCTTAGATTCGAAGGTCAAGTTCTGATGATACTGCTCCTTAACTTCCTTACTGATTTTAAGTTTCAACACATCAAATCTCCGAGTTCTATTTCCAGTATTCGGAGTCTTCCTGAGAGGAATGCAATTCATCTTTACCTTAGAAAGGTAGTGATCAGAGTCAAACCTTGCACCCCTCTGCACTTTTACCTTCATAATCTCTTTTATTGCTCTTCTAGAGATTGCAACATGGTCAATCTGTTTCTCACCATTTAAGTTACCCGGCGAACGCCAAGTCTTCTGTTTGCTTGGTTTATGTTTATAGAAAGTCGACATTATCTGAAGATCAAATGTCCGACATAATTCAACAAGTCTTATTCCATTTTTGTTTGTCATCTTGTGGGCAGGATATCTTCCTACTGTTGATCTGAATTGTGGTTCCGTTCCCAATTGGGCGTTAAAATCACCCAGTAATATTTTGATGTTCATGTTAGGTATTTTCTCAATTTGTTCTTCAAGAAGGTCCCAAAACTGGTCTACTTTCTCAGGATTGCGCCTGTTGTCCTCATTGATAGGTGCATGGACATTGATCAAAGTGTACCCTTTGTTTCCACAGCGAAGAGTGAGAAGAGACAATCTCTCTGAAGGACTAGAGAAATTCACTATTGAGTTCGTAACCTTCTTACTTACTGCAAAAGCCGTTCCAAACATCGGCAAATTCTTGCCTATCTTCACTGCTCTCATACCTTTATAGATCCTATATCCTTCTATATCCATTGTATCTTCGTCCTGGTATCGTGTTTCTTGCAAAGCCAAGACCGATATGTTGTGGTCATCCGTCATCTTTGTCAGTTCTTTGTTCTTACCAACCTTGAGCTATGAGTTTACGTTCAGCGTCCCAAAGTAGTATTTCTGTTTGGTTTTAAGTTTTCTGTGCCTATTGTTAGGCTCCTTTCCTAAGCATATAGGTACAGGCTCCCCAGAATCCGAAGGCCTGCTTGCGCTCCTAGGAGCGGTGGATTCCTGCGAACAGTTACCACCTGGGGTAGTGTCTTCATTCTGACGACTTTCCATGATGCTTGGTTGTTAATTAAAAGGTGGGTCGGATCACTCCTTCCCAGTAATAGAACCAAGGTTGTAAGCCCCGGAGCTTGGTAATAGGCCGCTCCTCTGGAGTACAGACGCCTTTTGCAGCCGCTTCACTGAAGAAGAGACGCTGCGCTCAGAAGATGGTTCCTCCGCTTTATCCACCGTTGGGACATAAATGTCCTCATCCGCTTTCAGAAACCGTTGACCATCTTCACCGTAACCCTGGTTGGGGCCCTTACGAGGTACTACCAGCCGGGCCAGCTGGACCAAGGTTTTTTAAAGAGGTGTTACTCCTCTATCACTTGCCCTTAGTCCTGACTTGTGACAGGCAGAGCCTGGCTTCCCATACACTGGGCCCAGGTTGGTGGGTTTCGTATCTGCATTATTTGAGTTCGTCAACTATAAATCACTAAATACAGTCAGTGTAGCACGTAATTTGTTAATCAGAGACATATTTCGTGTTCAAATAGTGCCAGACGTTGGCATATGAGTGGCATTTGATTATCAATAATTTGAAATTTGCGGAAGGTGTGTGATAATTTTTAGAAAGCAACGACAGAGTAGAATAATTTCTGGTATCATGAGAAATGCTCAATACATGGAATAGGTGAATGAAACAGGAGTATCACAGCCTCCAGAGAAAGATGTAACAATATCAGATAAATACTTCTTCAAGGTTGCAAAGAGATATTAAATTGGGGAAATGCATGCTTATTCTAATAATTTGGCTATGTTTGTATTTGTCTGACAAGCGTCTTGTTTTTTATTTCCAATTTCCTATTCCACTTTCCCCTTCCCATAATATCACTAATTTACCGTGCTCTCTTTATCCCCAATTTTATAAATTATTACATTGTAATACACACATCAAAACAAGTTTTGCATCATCTGTGTACCCCATAAACACATTCCTCCTGGACCTACGTTGACATAATTCGCAAAAGTTGGTCCTTTGAACTGTTTGAAACTGTAAACAAACCTGCCTATGTATCTATCTAAATCATACCCATTTCGTTGAATGTAGGTGAGACAGTAACATTCGTACCTTCATTCAATACACAGTGTAGGAACAGAATAGGATGTTTGTAGACATTGCATGGACGTTCACTGATGGCAAGAAGAGGAATATAACGTTTGTTCACACACATATTGTTGCTTTATGTCTACAAGGACTTTAATTCAACAAGAGAAGTTGCAAAACGAATAGTCGTAAGCCAGAGTGGTGTGGTAAGGACGTGCAATCGTTTTCAAACTACAGGTAGTGTTCATGACTTGCCCCGTACTGGTCGCTCTAGGGCAACAACTGCGGCAGACGACCGGTTTCTGAGGCTTCTCGCCCGCAGGAACCCCGACCAGACTGCTACCAGGTTAAACAATGACTTTGTGAGGGCCACCGAGAGGGAAGTGTCAAACCAGACTGTACGCAACTGACTCCACAACAACTCTCTGTATGCTAGACGGCCACGGAGAGGCCCAGCCCTTAAACCCAGACACCATGCGGCATGGCACAGGGGGGCCCAAAATAACCGAGAATGGAATAATGAACATTTGGGCAAATTTCTCTTCACAGATGAATGTCGCATATGTCTGCTACCAGATGATCGTCGACATCGTGTGTGGAGGCAACCTGGTCATGCTGCACGCCAGAGGCATTCCGTCAATCGAGTACAGCAAGGTGGCGGATCAATGTTCTGGGCGGGTATCATGTGGGGGTTTCGGACGCCATTGTTGCGCATTCAGGGCACGCTCAAGGCTCCACAATACAAGGATAACATCCTTCAACCCATCGTTGAACCGTTTCATCAGTATTTTGGGGACGAATTCAAGTTTATAGACGACAACTCGCGAGTCCATCGTGCCGGCAACGTCAACGCTTTCAACAATCGTGCTAGTGTTGCACGATTGGATTAGCCTGCAGGTTCCCCTGATATGAATCCAATTAAATTTCCTAGGGATAAATTGAAAAGAACTGTGCAGGTACGTTCTGACCAATCACTAAATCTACGGGAGGTAAGTAGGATTGCCATTGGAGAATGGGATAAATTTGACCAGCAGTCGTTACATGACGTCGTGGGTAGCATTCCACGTAGGGTGCAGTCTTGCATTCATGCAAGGGGTCATGCAACTCTTTATTGAATGAGGTTGCTGCACCATGGGCTTACCTCAAGAAACGTGTTTGGGTTCTATTGGACTACAAGAAAAGTGATTTGTTCGGTCTTGTTTGTCAATACATCGGAAGATGGATTACTTTATAAATACCAGTTCACCATAGTATAAAATATCATAGAACGTTTGTTTGGTGGGTGATGCAAAACTCTTTTTGATGTATGTACTTGGCTGCAATACTTTTTGATTCACCCACAAACATCCCAGGTATGGAGGTCAAGTATCGTTTTGACGGAGGGCTTTTCAACCTAACTAGTCTCCGCTCCTTGAGGAAAACTCAGGTTACTAATGTTACTAATATGTTGTATGCAGATAATGCTTAGGCACCAAGTCTCACACCAGAAGAGCTGCAAGAGTCGGTTAATTGTTACAAAAGTGCATGTGATCGCTTTGGTCTTACCATAAATGTCAATAAGACTAAAGTCTTGGCATAACCTTCACCAGGCACACCTCTTCCTCAGTTCAATATCTCCATCTCAAATTTGCCATTAGAGCAGGTTGACCACTTCTCGTACCTGGGCAGTACCATTTCTGTGAGCTGTACCTGTGAGCAGGATGTGGATAAGAGAATTGGCGCAGCCCATGCAGCATATGGACGATTAGCGCACCGGGTCTTCATGATTAAAGATCTGTCCATAAGTACAAAGCTTATGGTGTACAAAGCAGTAGTCATTTCTACATTGTTGTATGGCTGTGAAACGTGGACCCTTTACCGACGTGATCTTAGGAAGCTTGAGCACTTCCACCTACAAAAACTTCGATCAATCCTGAGGATTAAATGGGAAGACCGCATTACCAATATTGCTGTTCTTGAAAAGGCTCAAATCAATAGCATAGGATCATCCATAATAGGTCACCAATTTAGATGGATTGGTCATGTCCATTGTATGGATGATGTGAGATTACCTTGTCAAATGCTATATGGTGAGTTATGATATGGCACCAGATCTCATGGTGGTCCTAAGAGGCGCTACAAGGACCAATTTAAGCAGACCCTGAAATTGACAGGTCTTGATTCACAAACCTGGGACATGCTGGCTGAAGACCGCTCAACTTGGCGCTGTACCATCCCGGATACTGTATAAACGTTTGAAAGGGATCGACGCACTCATGAAGAGACCAAGCGTCAAGCTAGGAAACTTCGAGCAGCCCAATCACGTCCTCCTCCAGCAATACTATGTGACTTGTGTGGACACTTGTTCTATGTCAGGATTGGACTCTTTAGTCACCGTAAACACATCTACAAATTAGACTGAAGGAAGAAGATTTATACTCGGATTCGAGTTAAAGCCGATGATGATGATTGATGTCTCCATCATCTACAACATTTGAATAATACTATCTTTAATTTGACATAGTTCCGAGCAGATGTTTTCCATCACACAAGGCGGATTCCCGCTGTTCCTAGTTATCTTAATGCCTTAGTTGTATGCACCCTATTAACCCTCTAATTTTCGCTCTCAATTCGATTATCCTTCACGTTTATTCTAAAGCTAAAAGCCAAAGTAGTTCAATGGAACGTAAAACCAGTAACATTGTTATTATTATCATTCTAAATTTAGAAATTATTTATATAGAGGACAACTGAATATTATACTGAGGATGATACCTAATAAACAAACGTCTAGCATGTCATTCATTTTTTGAACTTAAAAAGAAACTTCCATTCGTTACGTACCAACTGATCTATGTCTTCCATGATGTGCTGTGTTTGCCAGAAATTCAAGGAAATGGGAACCAACCAGATGTGTACTCTGTAAGCTTACAAGTCATTTGTAAGTTGTAATTCCATCCATGCTAAGGAAGATATTCTTAAACAGATGATTTATTTGCAGGATAATAGTGACCTCACTTGGGATGTTAGGACTGAAGATTGTCCCCGACCAGAGTTTGCTCCATGCATGAAAATTGAAACAGCCTATTCTGATTTCAAACAGGTAAGTACTTTATAGTGTTACTACTTTATGCCTCTTTACAAGACATGACCTGTTTTTCATTTTCTTATTACCAAATGTTATTTAGGGATTCCAGAATTGATTTTTACATTAGTATTGTTGATGTATGGAAGCGTTCGGCGTAGGATATCTGACATATGTGGGTCTTGGACCTGCGAATTGCCGCTCCACATGCTGTAGGATCACTGCGCTAATGGGGGACGCATCTCAATTCATAATGGCTAAAGTTATATTATATCCTCTTCAGACCCAGGGTGCGAGGACCTTCAGTTTCAAATTTTTATCAGCGACAGTTGGCATTACGTCAATTCTGGCCTGTATTTCTACTCCCAAACATTCCCATTTCTACAAGGTTGGGGCTGAGGTGAGATGCGTTTCCTATGTGGTGGATGAATTTTACGGCTAAATGCCGTTCCCGATGACTTGCTCATCAGAGTTGCCAATAACAAATGAAATGAATGATTACGAATGAAAAGTCTGAAAGGAAGCAACCGTGGCCTGCTATTAACCGTTCCAGTTTCTCTTGAAGGTGAAATGATGAAGCACAAACAACCATTTGAAGGGCATCCGACTGCGAAGTTCAAACCCACTTAACAACCCAGTCCGCAGAGTTGCGACTTGACTGCCGTGACAAATACGGTACCTATGACCAATAATTTTAACATTTGATTAAGAATGAGTCCGTAGTCTTCAAATATATATAATTTTTCAATTATTTAATAAGAAATGCCGAAAAAATCTCAATTCCAAATATTGGCTTGGGTCTGAGGAGGTTAAGCAGGTCTTAATACGAAAGACTTGGACGATTGTAAAGGTATACCAATTGTTCTTGGTTTAGTCAAATATAATTATGTATTCTAGTCGGGGGAGGGGGTTGACCTTAAGATGCTCTGATAAGAGCAACTGAGGGTGGATGGGTTTCACTACCTCAGTAATCCTTCAACTTCCAGGCAATTGCTTTGATGGTTCTAAATACTCCCCAACCCTGAGCAGTACTAGGACATGAGATGATAATGAGAGCATTTTTGTAGTGATATGGATAACTTAATTAATCACTTACTAGGAAATCTTCTTTCTTACCATAATATATTGTTGTTTTTAATATTGTGTGTAGGAAGTATTTCTACACTCATTATTCCCATTTCTTCAGTGTCAGGATGGAGGTGAAAGGAGATTCGGTGTGGCAGTAATTTTTACACCTGCATTCCCTCTTGTCCCAGACCTTAATTAGGATTGGAATGATGCGACCATGGCCTCATACGCGTTACATCCCAGCATTTTCCTGGAGATGAACTTTGGAAACCATGTAAAACACCCAGTGTGGCCGTGGGTGGGAATCATACCCACTTATCTTCTGAGCTTGCAGATAGACTGACCAAAAGTTCTGGCACATTTAGCTTGTGTAGTATTGGAAATGTGCTGAGCTCTTAGCCTGTCCTAAGGCAGGAACTATAAGGGTTGGATTGAATACGCAATTTTCAAGCTTGGTTTCCTATTTTCCTGAATGTTTTGGGTTATTTTGGAAATTAATCTGCTATAACTGCATTGTTTTGTGAAGAATCTCTTGAAAACTATTGTGTAAGTGGTGTGTCTAAATAATCTTATCCCTTCATTTTCAAAAGATGTGCTGGTACAATTATTGCAGGCCTAGTCGCTTTTTACTCAATGATAAATAAATGTGTTACATACCTAGGTACTATGACCCCTTCTGGCATTACAGCTAAAAAGTGTTAAATAAACGTACACTTTTCCGTAACGGTTAAGGATATTATTTCCATTAAGGCGGTGATCTCAGCATTTTCTCTCACAGTATGATTCACTTGGTTTCTAAAGGATTGATAACTTGATGGTGTAAGTTACAGAACTAGGGAGGACATACCGATCATCAGTAAGATGTGATGGACAGTATGAAACTACTGTCTGGTAGTTGTTAAGCGAATATATCTTTACTTGAATAGAGCTATACAGTACAATTACATGTTTTGTTATTTGTGAAAAATGTATTTTATAATAGCAAAGAAATAAATTATTTATCGTTTCCCCAGGATATGACAGAAGAAGTCGAGTTCGAAGAAAGTGATGCAGGCGGAAATCATTTGAATCAGTAAGTGTTCATCATAATGAATGCATAACTGAAAATGCTGGATATAAATAAGTTTCCTTGGGAGCAAAATATATCTGTGTTATTTTATTTGTCATTGAAATTAATTTTCTTACTACCTATGTCATTAAAGAAGTGGATGTCAATAATAACTTTCTAATTAGCAACCCACAAATTAGTCATTCTCTTACAGTTCTCCCGGTCTGAAGTTATTAATAAATGTTTCGGACTTGTGGAAAACCCTTTTATATGGTTGGAGGAAGTATACATACTGCAGTAAAACGAATTTGACCGTAATATGACTTTTGTGAGGAACGTTCACTTATTACAACTCCCCTAGTGTGTTGCTGTGTCCTCAGCCCCAGATGACTCTTTTTTTAACCTAAAACAATAAGCGTAAATAGCTTCCTGCTTTTCCAGTATTGGTACAAGTAAATTCAGTCCTGTGTGGGTTGGTCTCTGAATAATACAGAAATTTGCAAAGTGTAGTTGTGCAGCCATATAGAATTGGTAAAGTGAAGTGAAATATTAAATTGCATTATAAATAAATACTTCGTGAAAGGCGCATTTCGATGATGGACTTCTTCTTACCATATTTGATTTGTAAAAGTAGAAAGTTATATGTGCATTAAAACCATGATCGAAGACTTTGAAACATATATTAACGCTTGAGATGGAACGGCCACAGTTAACTAGTACACGTGTAGTGCGCAATATGTATGTTTCTTTAAGGCTGAGTCTGTTAAAGTCCAGTTAGACGTGGTGAATGAAAATGGGTATAATAGTGATTCAAATCAAGTGGTAGGCATATTGTTTTGAACGGTAGCCCATGCTCCCAATTAGTGGGGACACAATATTAAGCCATTCCTTCAAAGTCACATTACCCTGTTTATTCAATTATGAAGAGTGCATTTTGCTTTTTTTTTTCATGAAAAATACGATGGAATTAGTAGGCTATGCCACATGACTTGTAACTGAAGAAAGTTAAGTGAACACTGTAAACCATGATTTAAACCTCTGACGTGATTATTAATATAATATATCTAAGTAGATTCTGATCGCCAGTTACCGCATAGAAGTATATGTATTACTTAGAATTTCCCTTGGTATTATTTTGTTATTAAACTTTAACAAAGAGAAGACAACTATACTATTGAGATTTTTGTGTGTTATTCCACATTTGAACACTGTGTAACCTTCATGGAATCCAACCTGAAAATGTATGTACTTGCCGTATTACTAGTGCACTCTCCCCAATAATCTACTGTGATCTCGTATCAATTTTGTAGTAAGATATTAGTAAAGAGGTCGACACAAATTATAAAACACAACGAAAAAAAATGTTAAAACACTTTCCCTAAGATGTATATAAACCCAGTTCTGGCAACCATGAGTCCAACTCCTTATCATTCCAGTCACTGAAACTTACAGACTGGAGATAATGCAGAATACATAACAGTTATATTAAGTGAGAATTTTTGCGTCGGACACTTGACTTTTGTTATCTAAAACGTTATTGCTGGTTCGAATACTGTTGTCTAGTCTTTGGGCATCAGAGAAAATTCTCAAGTTCAAGGATTAGTTTTTTTAAATTTTGTCGTGATGCCTTTGAAGTAAGCAGCGGTTCAATTGACCCACCGTCAGCTCGATCGCATCTCCTAGTCACGTGCGCATCGGTTGTATTGAGGGTAGTGGAAACAAATATTTCGTTATGGATCTACGAGAATGAAAAATATCCAATGATACTGAGGAGTGATATTTTCCCGGTTTTGAGCTGTTTTCAGTTTAACTACCGTCGCACTATTCACACCCAAACTGTCATATCTTCGGCATTTATAGACTAATCATTGAGGAGTTTGCAATAGTATGATTAAATTACCCCACCCATAAATTGGTATTGATTTCAAACTCAAAATCCAAGTTTAAGACGCTGAAAATTATTCAGTGATTCTTTTCACAGGTGTACTGTCTCCATCGTAACCGATTTTCGGAATATAGTGACCTCAAAGAATAACCAGTTACAATGTAGAGAAAAAGGCAATAATAAAAAATAAAAAAAATTAGTGCCATTAGCGCTAATACTTGTACGTGAAACCTTATTTGGCTGTTTTGAGTGGATTTAATATTTCAGGTTTATTTTTAAACTTTTGGAACTGGACGTCTTGAACATCGCATTGTCGTGTTCATTTGTGTGTTTAGATTTTGTCTACTAACCTATGTTATTACGGTATCAGTAGTGGTTTGAATATTTGTAACTAACGGTAGGTTTTAAATTTGAGTCATCCCGCTTTTTACTCGCATAGAATTGGGATACCACGGAAAACCACATTCAGGATGACACGTTGGTCTTGAGTAGATGATGAAGATTTAAAAATCAATTTTACAACCGTGCCAGTGCATATTATTTTGTTTATATAAAAGTAATCCTGCCTAAAAATCCCTCCACCAGGCGCTCAATCGATCATTAGCTTTCCTTTCTAATAACTTCAGTTTCACTTTTACCTCATATTTGGTGAGAGAAGTCACGTTATCCAACGAGTGAGCTCAATGCGATATGGTATTCCTCATTAGTGGGTTATTCATACGTTTTACATTTGGGTGGCGAAAGAATGAGAAATAGATTACTACCTGGGGTTACAGAGGGCTTTGAGGGCTTTGACTTGCATTGTGCGGGGGCATGAGTGACTCGGATTTTTTCCTTTATTCGTTACTGTCAATAATGCCGAGATAAAAGGAGTTCCGGTATTATCGTGACTTAATTAAGTTCCGAGAGTATCGAGGCTTGCGATTCTACCTCAGTGGAGAGACCTGACCTTGACTGCCGTACAGCAGATTACAATATTAATCGGATCTTGAGCTAACTTGCTCGACTCTAATACACTTCTACTTGGTCACATATTCATTCACTCACGATACATTCCAGTGACGAATACGTTGATATGCTGCCAATTTATGATGAAAGAGGGCAGAACGCTTTTCAGTCGTAACGCCTGTACCACGAGCGCTTTCCTAACAGAATACCACCGACTGTCAATTCGTTCCGCAACCTTGCACGAAGACTGAGATCAACTTGGACACTTGAAACGGTACGTCCTGTTAGTGATGCCCTTATAACCTCTGGTCCAAATAAATATGCTGTTTTGGGTGCTGTCCAGAATAATCCTCATATGTCTCATACACATCAGACCAACATTAGCTGGTCATCTGGAATGCGAATGCTGCATATTGATAGATCGCACCTATACCATCTACAGTTTTACTAGCATCTCCAAGTGCGGCGGTGAATAAATATCTGGTGTGGGATCTTGGGTGACTATCTAATTGGACCATATTTCTTCGACGGCCATCTAACGGAGCGACGCTACCTTTCTTTTTAAAGGAAAAGGAACCATAACAGTTTCCCGACAACGTGCCACGGCAATAGGGTGGGGCTCCATTTAACGGTTGAATAGTCGTCTGGAACCATCTTCATACTACGTATCAAAATAAACGTATATGTTGAGGAGGACCCGCTCACTGGCCTTCCAGGTCACCCTAACTTTGACTTTTTCCTGTGTGGTCGCATAAAGCAGGTAGTGTGTGCAAAGGAGCATGAATATCCTGGTCATCTTCTGCAATTGATCTCTGAGGTCTTCAGGTCGTCGTCCCGCCTGGCTACGTACCATCGGATAAAAACTGTCCTTTTAAGAAGTAAATAAAATTCACTCCTTGGAACTGGTAGATATGTGACCATAGTACATCCACTGTAAACGGCATTAAGCGAAGGAAAGGGATCAGCTGTTACCATGCAGCGTGGCTGACGCAGCAGCAGCCACCTTAGGTACTGAGAGCCGTGGTGTGATGCTGGCACGTATTTTATCTAATGTAGTCCTTCTATACACTTCCTGTCCAAACGTAAAGTAGTGTTATTCGGAGTTGTGATAGCTGAGATCGTTGAATTAACACTGCAGCCAATGATTTCGACTATATTCGCCAGCATGAAATGCAATGTTTACTAAAATCTTAAAGGAGAAGGTACTGATGTTTTAGGATGACTATGACATCGCGTTGGTAAGTTGCCTTTCTCAAAAAATAAAATAAAATAGGGGGCTGCTAGACCACTCTCTGTATGTAAATGCAAGACATTCAGTCTCTTTAAAAAGTCATTGAATAGTACTTGTTAGGCCTAAATTCCTGGTACTGATATTAATTACAGTATGTTGAATTATCAGTGGGAGTGAAATAATATATTCTAATCCAGATCTTTACGTAATAAATTATAATTGGGATAACTTTGAAACAAGCGGACAGTCTGGAGTTAATTATCAATACTTGGGCCGTGTTTGTGAATTTTTTAATTTCCTAATTTCTTGTAACGATGTTTTCTGCCCAATTCAAACTAGTTAAGACTTTAATGTACTTAATTTTCTGGCCTGCGCATAGCAAAATGTGTCTGCCGACCTATTTAGCCAGCTTGTGCACCATCTGATTTGTGTTTCCATTCGTTCAATTTATGCATATTCCTAGCAAGGGCGTCGCAACGCTATTTGCCGAGAGGTCTCCTCCTCTTCCAAAATATACGTTTATAATTCATCTGTATATTTTCTTCCTTTAACTCACGGGGTAAGTTTTGGAGTTTGAAGTTAATTTTCCAAAATGAATCTCTCCAGTTGAAGACAAAATAGAAATACTAGAAAGCTGTGTCATACCAGTGCTAATCTATGGATGCCAAACGTGGGCATGCGCACAAAGGGAAACAGAAATACTACAAAGATTTCAACGTAAGATGCAGAGATGGATTCTCGACATCAAATTGGGTGATAGAGTGACAAACTTAAAGAGAAGACAAACACTCAGGGTGTGGTGAGACAATCAAGGACACTAAAAGGACACCATCCAGACTAAAACATGACAGATGGGCGTATGTCACCACAGTGTGGGATCCCCGAATTCGAAAGAGGAGCAGAGGACGTCCTAGGCGAAGATGGTCTGACGACTTAATGAGAACACTAGGCGCAAGATGGACAGGAACGGCTAGAGACAGAAACAAGTGGAGAGACACATGGTAAAAGACTTAGCCAGCCCAGATCAGTGATAAATGATTACTATCTATCTTGTTAGTTTACATGCCGAAGATTAAAATGTAAATTTTCACTCGCACGTACCGGTTCACCATACGAGTTATTGAACTTGCCCTACGAATCGGTAGGAGGCCCTTGCCCTAAAGGGCTTATTGATTTATTTTATTAACTCATTAGTAATCTACAACCCTCCTGACTAACTTATATTTGGGGTCCTTATGAAAGGAGAATCTTGTACGTCAATAGGAAATTATTTATATCTCTGTGCTGTCGTCAAGCCTCCGTGGCTTAGGCGGCAGCACGCCGGCCTCTCACCGCTGGGTCCGTGGTTTAAATCCCGGTCACTCCATGTGAGATCTGTGCTGGACAAAACGGAGGCACACAGGTTTTTCTCCGGGAACTCCGGTTTTCTCTGTCAAAATTTCATTCCAGCAACACTCTCCACTATCATTTCATTTCATCTGTCATTCATTTAATCAATGCCCCAGAGGAGTGCGTCAGGCCTAGGCAGCCGGCACAGTCCATATCCTTGCCGCTAAATGTGGGCTTCATTCATTCCATTCCTGACCCGGTCGGAGACTGGAAGCAGGCTGTGGATTTTCATATTATTTTTTCTGTGCTGTCGTAGTTTTACCATGCTCTGCTTGGATGAGATTCACTTAAGTTTCCCCATATTGTTATTTCCTTGGAGTCAATATATCTATTGTTACAACACACCATTTTTCAACAATTGGTGAAGAAGGACATTTCCTTGCAGACAATGTATCTTTTGTATTTAATATTACTCTACAATCCTTTTGAATAATTAGAGAAGGACAGACATGCCTTCAGAGTCACAAATATTAGTGGCTACGAGACAATTAGTGGAACACATGTGGTTCTGATGACGTTTAGGTATTGGATCAGAAACACATGTTTATACGAACTTCAAATTTTCCCCCCAAGATACGAATTTTACCTTCTATATGTCATTATTCTCATGTAAAATTGTGCCAGTTATAACGAAAGCTACATGAATTATCAATTTAATTTAAAGTTTAAAGTGAACACCAATCAATATTTGAATTATGTTTTGACCTGATATAGAGGTCTTCTTCAGACCAAACTATATATCCCTCCCTATATTATTCTGCTAAGGTCCCATTCCAGTTTTGTACCGAAAATATGGTCCCACTAACACCAACCTACACATATGGAGTACCTACAGGTTCATCATAACCCAATGCGTAAGCGAAACGCACTCACTTACTCTTTAAATGCCTCACAATTAAATAAATACCTTAAAATATGTATATTTACGATGAAATAATGAAAGAATGCAACACGGTAACCATGGTAACAGAATCTCCCAGGTCCATCTATTTCTGTAAGACGCAATGGAATTCCAATTGTTACTTTACTGTGAAAGTTTCCAGACGGTTATAAAGTTATCACTGAACCAAATTAAGCTATAAAATTCATAAATACATACAGTATAATGCGCTTAAAGGGGTCAAGGGGCACTCTAGAATTTGTTCACCCAATTTTCACGTGTTAGTGTGGTACGAAAGGTCTTTTTCACCCAAAGACCCTTAAATTCACAGTGTCTGTGATATTCCATGAAAACTAACTTTGCTCTGATATACCTACGAAGGAATTACAAATCCCTAACCACTGCACCAGTAGCTGAATTGATAAAGTCTGATTATTCATACCAAGGATAAATCAGTCATAGCATTCATGATTGAAATTTTGCTAGGTGTACTCTTTACAACTAGAATATTCGCGGGCGAAGCCGCGACGGGTAATGCTAGTATTATTTATTATACAGGGTCTTTCACTCAAAGTGGGACGGCCGCACTGTGCATGGAGGTTCGGACGAGCACATGGCAATTCACTGAGATTGGAGACGAGAGAGCGCCCGCGGGTCGGACGAGCACATGGCAATTCACTGAGCTTGGAGACGAGAGAGCGCCCGTGAGTCGGACGAGCACATGGCAATTCACTGAGCTTGGAGACGAGAGAGCGCCCGTGAGTCGGACGAGCACATGGCAACTCACTGAGCTTGGAGACGAGAGAGCGCCCGCGGGTCGGACGAGCACATGGCAATTCACTGAGCTTGGAGACGAGAGAGCGCCCGTGAGTCGGACGAGCACATGGCAATTCACTGAGCTTGGAGACGAGAGAGCGCCCGTGAGTCGGACGAGCACATGGCAGCTCACTGAGCTTGGAGTCGAGAGAGCGCCCGTGGGTCGGACGAGCACATGGCAACTCTCTGAGCTTGGAGTAGAGAGAGCGCCCGTGAGTCGGACGAGCACATGGCAACTCACTGAGCTTGGAGTCGAGAGAGCGCCCGTGGGCCGGACGAGCACATGGCAACTCACTGAGCTTGGAGTCGAGAGAGCACCCGTGGGTCGGACGAGCACATGGCAACTCACTGAGCTTGGGGTCGAGAGAGCGCCCGTGGGCCGGACGAGCACATGGCAACTCACTGAGCTTGGAGTCGAGAGAGTGCCCGTGGGCCGGACGAGCACATGGCAACTCACTGAGCTTGGAGTAGAGAGAGCACCCGTGAGTCGGACGAGCACATGGCAGCTCACTGAGCTTGGGGTCGAGAGAGCGCCCGTGGGCCGGACGAGCACATGGCAACTCACTGAGCTTGGAGTCGAGAGAGCGCCCGTGGGTCGGACGAGCACATGGCAACTCTCTGAGCTTGGAGTAGAGAGAGCGCCCGTGAGTCGGACGAGCACATGGCAACTCTCTGAGCTTGGAGTCGAGAGAGCGCCCGTGAGTCGGACGAGCACATGGCAGCTCACTGAGCTTGGGGTCGAGAGAGCGCCCGTGAGTCGGACGAGTACATGGCAACTCACTGAGCTTGGGGTCGAGAGAGCGCCCGTGAGTCGGACGAGCACATAGCAACTCACTGAGATTGGGGTCGAGAGAACGCCCGTGAGTCAAACGAGCACATAGCAACTCACTGAGATTGGGGTCGAGAGAGCGTCCAGTGAGTCGGACGAGCACATGGCAGCTTACTGAGATTGGGGTCGAGAGAGCGCCCGTGAGTCGGACGAGCACATAGCAACTCACTGAGATTGGGGTCGAGAGAGCGCCCGTGAGTCGGACGAGCACATGGCAGCTTACTGAGATTGGGGTCGAGAGAGCGCCCGTGAGTCGGACGAGCACATAGCAACTCACTGAGATTGGGGTCGAGAGAGCGCCCGTGAGTCGTACGAGCACATGGCAGCTCACTGAGCTTGGGGTCGAGAGAGCGCCCGTGAGTCGGACGAGCACATGGCAGCTTACTGAGATTGGGGTCGAGAGAGCGCCCGTGAGTCGGACGAGCACATGGCAACTCACTGAGCTTGGGGTCGAGAGAGCGCCCGTGAGTCGGACGAGTACATGGCAACTCACTGAGCTTGGGGTCGAGAGAGCGCCCGTGAGTCGCACGAGCACATGGCAACTCACTGAGCTTGGGGTCGAGAGAGCGCCCGTGAGTCAGACGAGCACATAGCAACTCACTGAGCTTGGGGTCGAGAGAGCGCCCGTGAGTCGGACGAGCACATAGCAACTCACTGAGATTGGGGTCGAGAGAGCGCCCGTGAGTCGGACGAGTACATGCCAACTCACTGAGCTTGGGGTCGAGAGAGCGCCCGTGAGTCGGACGAGCACATAGCAACTCACTGAGATTGGGGTCGAGAGAGCGCCCGTGAGTCGGACGAGCACATGGCAGCTTACTGAGATTGGGGTCGAGAGAGCGCCCGTGAGTCGGACGAGCACATAGCAACTCACTGAGATTGGGGTCGAGAGAGCGCCCGTGAGTCGGATGAGCACATGGCAGCTCACTGAGCTTGGTGTCGAGAGAGCGCCCGTGGGCCGGACGAGCACATGCAACTCACTGAGCTTGGGGTCGAGAGAGCGCCCGTGAGTCGGACGAGCACATGGCAACTCACTGAGCTTGGGGTCGAGAGAGCGCCCGTGAGTCGGACGAGCACATGGCAACTCACTGAGCTTGGGGTCGAGAGAGCGCCCGTGAGTCGGACGAGCACATGGCAACTCACTGAGCTTGGGGTCGAGAGAGCGCCCGTGAGTCGGACGAGCACATGGCAACTCACTGAGCTTGGGGTCGAGAGAGCGCCCGTGAGTCGGACGAGCACATGGCAACTCACTGAGCTTGGGGTCGAGAGAGCGCCCGTGAGTCGGACGAGCACATGGCAGCTCACTGAGCTTGGGGTAGAGAGAGCGCCCGTGAGTCGGACGAGCACATGGCAGCTCACTGAGCTTGGAGCCGAGAGAGCGCCCGTGAGTCGGACGAGCACATGGCAACTCACTGAGCGTGGAGTGGAGAGAGCGCCCGTGAGTCAGACGAGCACATAGCAACTCACTGAGATTGGGGTCGAGAGAGCGCCCGTGGGCCGGACGAGCACATGGCAACTCACTGAGCTTGGGGTCGAGAGAGCGCCCGTGAGTCGGACGAGCACATGGCAACTCACTGAGCTTGGAGTCGAGAGAGCGCCCGTGAGTCGGACGAGCACATGGCAACTCACTGAGCGTGGAGTCGAGAGAGCGCCCGTGAGTCGGACGATCGCATGGCAGCTCACTGAGCTTGGGGTCGAGAGAGCGCCCGTGGTTCGGACGAGCACATGGCAGCTCACGGAGCTTGGGGTCGAGAGAGCGCCCGTGAGTCAGACGAGCACATGGCAGCTCAATGAGTTTGGGGTCGAGAGACCGCCCGTGAGTCAGACGAGCACATGGCAGCTCACTGAGCTTGGGGTAGAGAGAGCGCCCGTGAATCGGGCGAGCACATAGCAACTCACTGAGCTTGGAGTCGAGAGAGCGCATGTGAGTCGGACGAGCACATGGCAACTCACTGAGCTTGGAGTCGAGAGAGCGCCCGTGAGTCGGACGAGCACAAGGTAACTCTCTGAGCTTGGAGTCGAGAGAGCGCCCGTGAGTCGGACGAGCACATAGCAACTCACTGAGCTTGGAGTCGAGAGAGCGCCCGTGAGTCGGACGAGCACATGGCAACACACTGAGCTTGGGGTCGAGAGAGCGCCCGTGGGTCGGACGAGCACATGGCAACTCACTGAGCTTGGAGTAGAGAGCGCCCGTGAGTCGAACTAGCACATGGCAACTCACTGAGCTTGGGGTCGAGAGAGCGCCCGTGAGTCAGACGAGCACATAGCAACTCACTGAGCTTGGGGTCGAGAGAGCGCCCGTGAGTCGGACGAGCACATGGCAACTCACTGAGCTTGGAGTCGAGAGAGCGCCCATGAGTCGGACGAGCACATAGCAACTCACTGAGCTTGGAGTCGAGAGAGCGCCCGTGAGTCGGACGAGCACATGGCAGCTCAATGAGCTTGGGGTCAAGAGAGCGCCCGTGAGTCGGACGAGCACATGGCAACTCACTGAGCTTGGAGTCGAAGGAGCGCCCGTGAGTCAGACGAGCACATAGCAACTCACCGAGCTTGGAGTCGAGAGAGCGCCCGTGAGTCGGACGAGCACATGGTAACTCACTGAGCTTGGAGTCGAGAGAGCGCCCGTGAGTCGGACGAGCACATGGCAGCTCACTGAGCTTGGAGTCGAGAGTGCGACCGTGAGTCGGATGAGCACATGGCAACTCACTGAGCTTGGAGACGAGAGAGAGGCCGTGAGTCGGACGAGCACATGGCAACTCTCTGAGCTTGGAGTAGAGAGAGCGCCCGTGAGTCAGACGAGCACATGGCAACTCTCTGAGCTTGGAGTCGAGAGAGCGCCCGTGAGTCGGACGAGCACATGGCAACTCACTGAGATTGGGGTCGAGAGAGCGACCGTGAGTCGGACGAGCACATGGCAACTCACTGAGCTTGGGATCGAGAGAGCGCCCGTGGGCCGGACGAGCACATGGCAACTCACTGAGCTTGGAGTCGAGAGAGCGCCCGTGGGCCGGACGAGCACATGGCAACTCACTGAGCTTGGAGTCGAGAGAGCGCCCGTGGGCCGGACGAGCACATGGCAACTCACTGAGCTTGGAGTCGAGAGAGCGCCCGTGGGCCGGACGAGCACATGGCAACTCACTGAGCTTGGGGTCCAGAGACCGCCCGTGAGTCAGACGAGCACATAGCAACTCACTGAGATAGGGGTCGAGAGAGCGCCCGTGGGCCGGACGAGCACATTGCAACTCAATGAGCTTGGGGTCGAGAGAGCGCCCGTGAGTCGGACGAGCACATGGCAACTCTCTGAGCTTGGGGTCGGGAGAGCGCCCGTGATTCGGACGAGCACATGGCAACTCACTGAGATTGGGGTCGAGAGAGCGCCCGTGAGTCGGACGAGCACATGGCAACTCACTGAGCTTGGAGTCGAGAGAGCGCCCGTAAGTCAGACGAGCACATGGCAACTCACTGAGCTTGGAGTCGAGAGAGCGCCCGTGAGTCGGACGAGCACATGGCAGCTCACTGAGCTTGGAGTCGAGAGAGCGACCGTGAGTCGGACGAGCACATGGCAACTCACTGAGCTTGGGGTCGAGAGAGCGCCCGTGAGTCGGACGATCACATGGCAGCTCACTGAGCTTGGGGTCGAGAGATCGCCCGTGAGTCGGACTAGCACATGGCAACTCACTGAGCTTGGAGTCGAGAGAGCGCCCGTGAGTCGGACGAGCACATGGCAACTCACTGAGATTGGGGTCGATAGAGCGCCCGTGGGCCGGACGAGCACATGGCAACTCACTGAGCTTGGGGTCGAGAGAGCGCCCGTGGACCGGACGAGCACATGGCAACTCACTGAGCTTGGAGTCGAGAGAGCGCCCGTGGGCCGGACGAGCACATGGCAACTCACTGAGCTTGGAGTCGAGTGAGCGACCGTGGGCCGGACGAGCACATGGCAACTCACTGAGCTTGGGGTCGAGAGAGCGCCCGTGAGTCAGACGAGCACATAGCAACTCACTGAGATTGGGGTCGAGAGAGCGCCCGTGGGCCGGACGAGCACATGGCAGCTCAATGAGCTTGGGGTCGAGAGAGCGCCCGTGAGTCGGACGATCACATGGCAGCTCACTGAGCTTGGGGTCGAGAGATCGCCGTGAGTCGGACGAGCACATGGCAACTCACTGAGATTGGGGTCGAGAGAGCGCCCGTGGGCCGGACGAGCACATGGCAACTCACTGAGCTTGGGGTCGAGAGAGCGCCCGTGGGCCGGACGAGCACATGGCAACTCACTGAGCTTGGTGTCGAGAGAGCGCCCGTGGGCCGGACGAGCACATGGCAACTCACTGAGCTTGGGGTAGAGAGAGCGCCCGTGAGTCGGACGAGCACATGGCAGCTCACTGAGCTTGGAGCCGAGAGAGCGCCCGTGAGTCGGACGAGCACATGGCAACTCACTGAGCTTGGGGTCGAGAGAGCGCCCGTGAGTCGGACGAGCACATGGCAGCTCACTGAGCTTGGGGTAGAGAGAGCGCCCGTGAGTCGGACGAGCACATGGCAGCTCACTGAGCTTGGAGCCGAGAGAGCGCCCGTGAGTCGGACGAGCACATGGCAACTCACTGAGCGTGGAGTGGAGAGAGCGCCCGTGAGTCAGACGAGCACATAGCAACTCACTGAGATTGGGGTCGAGAGAGCGCCCGTGGGCCGGACGAGCACATGGCAACTCACTGAGCTTGGGGTCGAGAGAGCGCCCGTGAGTCGGACGAGCACATGGCAACTCACTGAGCGTGGAGTCGAGAGAGCGCCCGTGAGTCGGACGATCGCATGGCAGCTCACTGAGCTTGGGGTCGAGAGAGCGCCCGTGGTTCGGACGAGCACATGGCAGCTCACGGAGCTTGGGGTCGAGAGAGCGCCCGTGAGTCAGACGAGCACATGGCAGCTCAATGAGTTTGGGGTCGAGAGACCGCCCGTGAGTCAGACGAGCACATGGCAGCTCACTGAGCTTGGGGTAGAGAGAGCGCCCGTGAGTCGGGCGAGCACATAGCAACTCACTGAGCTTGGAGTCGAGAGAGCGCATGTGAGTCGGACGAGCACATGGCAACTCACTGAGCTTGGAGTCGAGAGAGCGCCCGTGAGTCGGACGAGCACAAGGTAACTCTCTGAGCTTGGAGTCGAGAGAGCGCCCGTGAGTCGGACGAGCACATAGCAACTCACTGAGCTTGGAGTCGAGAGAGCGCCCGTGAGTCGGACGAGCACATGGCAACACACTGAGCTTGGGGTCGAGAGAGCGCCCGTGGGTCGGACGAGCACATGGCAACTCACTGAGCTTGGAGTAGAGAGCGCCCGTGAGTCGAACTAGCACATGGCAACTCACTGAGCTTGGGGTCGAGAGAGCGCCCGTGAGTCAGACGAGCACATAGCAACTCACTGAGCTTGGGGTCGAGAGAGCGCCCGTGAGTCGGACGAGCACATGGCAACTCACTGAGCTTGGAGTCGAGAGAGCGCCCATGAGTCGGACGAGCACATAGCAACTCACTGAGCTTGGATTTGAGAGAGCGCCCGTGAGTCGGACGAGCACATGGCAGCTCAATGAGCTTGGGGTCAAGAGAGCGCCCGTGAGTCGGACGAGCACATGGCAACTCACTGAGCTTGGAGTCGAAGGAGCGCCCGTGAGTCAGACGAGCACATAGCAACTCACCGAGCTTGGAGTCGAGAGAGCGCCCGTGAGTCGGACGAGCACATGGTAACTCACTGAGCTTGGAGTCGAGAGAGCGCCCGTGAGTCGGACGAGCACATGGCAGCTCACTGAGCTTGGAGTCGAGAGAGCGACCGTGAGTCGGATGAGCACATGGCAACTCACTGAGCTTGGAGACGAGAGAGAGGCCGTGAGTCGGACGAGCACATGGCAACTCTCTGAGCTTGGAGTAGAGAGAGCGCCCGTGAGTCAGACGAGCACATGGCAACTCTCTGAGCTTGGAGTCGAGAGAGCGCCCGTGAGTCGGACGAGCACATGGCAACTCACTGAGATTGGGGTCGAGAGAGCGACCGTGAGTCGGACGAGCACATGGCAACTCACTGAGCTTGGGGTCGAGAGAGCGCCCGTGGGCCGGACGAGCACATGGCAACTCACTGAGCTTGGAGTCGAGAGAGCGCCCGTGGGCCGGACGAGCACATGGCAACTCACTGAGCTTGGAGTCGAGAGAGCGCCCGTGGGCCGGACGAGCACATGGCAACTCACTGAGCTTGGAGTCGAGAGAGCGCCCGTGGGCCGGACGAGCACATGGCAACTCACTGAGCTTGGGGTCCAGAGACCGCCCGTGAGTCAGACGAGCACATAGCAACTCACTGAGATAGGGGTCGAGAGAGCGCCCGTGGGCCGGACGAGCACATGGCAACTCAATGAGCTTGGGGTCGAGAGAGCGCCCGTGAGTCGGACGAGCACATGGCAACTCTCTGAGCTTGGGGTCGGGAGAGCGCCCGTGATTCGGACGAGCACATGGCAACTCACTGAGATTGGGGTCGAGAGAGCGCCCGTGAGTCGGACGAGCACATGGCAACTCACTGAGCTTGGAGTCGAGAGAGCGCCCGTAAGTCAGACGAGCACATGGCAACTCACTGAGCTTGGAGTCGAGAGAGCGCCCGTGAGTCGGACGAGCACATGGCAGCTCACTGAGCTTGGAGTCGAGAGAGCGACCGTGAGTTGGACGAGCACATGGCAACTCACTGAGCTTGGGGTCGAGAGAGCGCCCGTGAGTCGGACGATCACATGGCAGCTCACTGAGCTTGGGGTCGAGAGATCGCCCGTGAGTCGGACTAGCACATGGCAACTCACTGAGCTTGGAGTCGAGAGAGCGCCCGTGAGTCGGACGAGCACATGGCAACTCACTGAGATTGGGGTCGATAGAGCGCCCGTGGGCCGGACGAGCACATGGCAACTCACTGAGCTTGGGGTCGAGAGAGCGCCCGTGGGCCGGACGAGCACATGGCAACTCACTGAGCTTGGAGTCGAGAGAGCGCCCGTGGGCCGGACGAGCACATGGCAACTCACTGAGCTTGGAGTCGAGTGAGCGCCCGTGGGCCGGACGAGCACATGGCAACTCACTGAGCTTGGGGTCGAGAGAGCGCCCGTGAGTCAGACGAGCACATAGCAACTCACTGAGATTGGGGTCGAGAGAGCGCCCGTGGACCGGACGAGCACATGGCAGCTCAATGAGCTTGGGGTCGAGAGAGCGCCCGTGAGTCGGACGATCACATGGCAGCTCACTGAGCTTGGGGTCGAGAGATCGCCGTGAGTCGGACGAGCACATGGCAACTCACTGAGATTGGGGTCGAGAGAGCGCCCGTGGGCCGGACGAGCACATGGCAACTCACTGAGATTGGGGTCGAGAGAGCGCCCGTGGGCCGGACGAGCACATGGCAACTCACTGAGCTTGGTGTCGAGAGAGCGCCCGTGGGCCGGACGAGCACATGGCAACTCACTGAGCTTGGAGTCGAGAGAGCGCCCGTGGGCCGGACGAGCACATGGCAACTCACTGAGCTTGGAGTCGAGTGAGCGCCCGTGGGCCGGACGAGCACATGGCAACTGACTGAGCTTGGGGTCGAGAGAGCGCCCGTGAGTCAGACGAGCACATAGCAACTCACTGAGATTGGGGTCGAGAGAGCGCCCGTGGGCCGGACGAGCACATGGCAGCTCAATGAGCTTGGGGTCGAGAGAGCGCCCGTGAGTCGGACGAGCACATGGCAACTCACTGAGATTGGGGTCGAGAGAGCGCCCGTGGGCCGGACGAGCACATGGCAACTCAATGAGCTTGGGGTCGAGAGAGCGCCCGTGAGTCGGACGAGCACATGGCAACTCTCTGAGCTTGGGGTCGAGAGAGCGCCCGTGATTCGGACGAGCACATGGCAGCTCACTGAGATTGGGTTCGAGAGAGCGCCCGTGAGTCGGACGAGCACATGGCAACTCACTGAGCTTGGGGTCGAGAGAGCGCCCGTGGGTCGGACGAGCACATGGCAACTCACTGAGCTTGGGGTCGCGAGAGCGTCCGTGAGTCGGACGAGCACATGGCAACTCACTGAGCTTGGAGTCGAGAGAGCGCCCGTGAGTCGGACGAGCACATGGCAACTCACTGAGCTTGGGGTCGAGAGAGCGCCCGTGAGTCGAACGAGCACATGGCAACTCACTGAGCTTGGGGTCGAGAGAGCGCCCGTGAGTCGGACGAGCACATGGCAGCTCACTGAGCTTGGAGTCGAGAGAGCGCCCGTGAGTCGGACGAGCACATGGCAACTCACTGAGCTTGGAGTCGAGAGAGCGCCCGTGAGTCGGACGAGCACATGGCAACTCACTGAGCGTGGAGTCGAGAGAGCGCCCGTGAGTCGGACGAGCACATAGCAACTCACTGAGATTGGGGTCGAGAGAGCGCCCGTGAGTCGGACGAGCACATGGCAGCTTACTGAGATTGGGGTCGAGAGAGCGCCCGTGAGTCGGACGAGCACATAGCGACTCACTGAGATTGGGGTCGAGAGAGCGCCCGTGAGTCGGATGAGCACATGGCAGCTCACTGAGCTTGGGGTCGAGAGAGCGCCCGTGGGCCGGACGAGCACATGCAACTCACTGAGATTGGGGTCGAGAGAGCGCCCGTGAGTCGGATGAGCACATGGCAGCTCACTGAGCTTGGGGTCGAGAGAGCGCCCGTGGGCCGGACGAGCACATGCAACTCACTGAGCTTGGGGTCGAGAGAGCGCCCGTGAGTCGGACGAGCACATGGCAACTCACTGAGCTTGGGGTCGAGAGAGCGCCCGTGAGTCGGACGAGCACATGGCAACTCACTGAGCTTGGGGTCGAGAGAGCGCCCGTGAGTCGGACGAGCACATGGCAACTCACTGAGCTTGGGGTCGAGAGAGCGCCCGTGAGTCGGACGAGCACATGGCAACTCACTGAGCTTGGGGTCGAGAGAGCGCCCGTGAGTCGGACGAGCATATGGCAACTCACTGAGCTTGGGGTCGAGAGAGCGCCCGTGAGTCGGACGAGCACATGGCAGCTCACTGAGCTTGGGGTAGAGAGAGCGCCCGTGAGTCGGACGAGCACATGGCAGCTCACTGAGCTTGGAGCCGAGAGAGCGCCCGTGAGTCGGACGAGCACATGGCAACTCACTGAGCGTGGAGTGGAGAGAGCGCCCGTGAGTCAGACGAGCACATAGCAACTCACTGAGATTGGGGTCGAGAGAGCGCCCGTGGGCCGGACGAGCACATGGCAACTCACTGAGCTTGGGGTCGAGAGAGCGCCCGTGAGTCGGACGAGCACATGGCAACTCACTGAGCTTGGAGTCGAGAGAGCGCCCGTGAGTCGGACGAGCACATGGCAACTCACTGAGCGTGGAGTCGAGAGAGCGCCCGTGAGTCGGACGATCGCATGGCAGCTCACTGAGCTTGGGGTCGAGAGAGCGCCCGTGGTTCGGACGAGCACATGGCAGCTCACGGAGCTTGGGGTCGAGAGAGCGCTCGTGAGTCAGACGAGCACATGGCAGCTCAATGAGTTTGGGGTCGAGAGACCGCCCGTGAGTCAGACGAGCACATGGCAGCTCACTGAGCTTGGGGTAGAGAGAGCGCCCGTGAGTCGGGCGAGCACATAGCAACTCACTGAGCTTGGAGTCGAGAGAGCGCATGTGAGTCGGACGAGCACATGGCAACTCACTGAGCTTGGAGTCGAGAGAGCGCCCGTGAGTCGGACGAGCACAAGGTAACTCTCTGAGCTTGGAGTCGAGAGAGCGCCCGTGAGTCGGACGAGCACATAGCAACTCACTGAGCTTGGAGTCGAGAGAGCGCCCGTGAGTCGGACGAGCACATGGCAACACACTGAGCTTGGGGTCGAGAGAGCGCCCGTGGGCCGGACGAGCACATGGCAACTCACTGAGCTTGGAGTAGAGAGCGCCCGTGAGTCGAACTAGCACATGGCAACTCACTGAGCTTGGGGTCGAGAGAGCGCCCGTGAGTCAGACGAGCACATAGCAACTCACTGAGCTTGGGGTCGAGAGAGCGCCCGTGAGTCGGACGAGCACATGGCAACTCACTGAGCTTGGAGTCGAGAGAGCGCCCATGAGTCGGACGAGCACATAGCAACTCACTGAGCTTGGAGTCGAGAGAGCGCCCGTGAGTCGGACGAGCACATGGCAGCTCAATGAGCTTGGGGTCAAGAGAGCGCCCGTGAGTCGGACGAGCACATGGCAACTCACTGAGCTTGGAGTCGAAGGAGCGCCCGTGAGTCAGACGAGCACATAGCAACTCACCGAGCTTGGAGTCGAGAGAGCGCCCGTGAGTCGGACGAGCACATGGTAACTCACTGAGCTTGGAGTCGAGAGAGCGCCCGTGAGTCGGACGAGCACATGGCAGCTCACTGAGCTTGGAGTCGAGAGAGCGACCGTGAGTCGGATGAGCACATGGCAACTCACTGAGCTTGGAGACGAGAGAGAGGCCGTGAGTCGGACGAGCACATGGCAACTCTCTGAGCTTGGAGTAGAGAGAGCGCCCGTGAGTCAGACGAGCACATGGCAACTCTCTGAGCTTGGAGTCGAGAGAGCGCCCGTGAGTCGGACGAGCACATGGCAACTCACTGAGATTGGGGTCGAGAGAGCGACCGTGAGTCGGACGAGCACATGGCAACTCACTGAGCTTGGGGTCGAGAGAGCGCCCGTGGGCCGGACGAGCACATGGCAACTCACTGAGCTTGGAGTCGAGAGAGCGCCCGTGGGCCGGACGAGCACATGGCAACTCACTGAGCTTGGAGTCGAGAGAGCGCCCGTGGGCCGGACGAGCACATGGCAACTCACTGAGCTTGGAGTCGAGAGAGCGCCCGTGAGCCGGACGAGCACATGGCAACTCACTGAGCTTGGGGTCCAGAGACCGCCCGTGAGTCAGACGAGCACATAGCAACTCACTGAGATAGGGGTCGAGAGAGCGCCCGTGGGCCGGACGAGCACATGGCAACTCAATGAGCTTGGGGTCGAGAGAGCGCCCGTGAGTCGGACGAGCACATGGCAACTCTCTGAGCTTGGGGTCGGGAGAGCGCCCGTGATTCGGACGAGCATATGGCAACTCACTGAGATTGGGGTCGAGAGAGCGCCCGTGAGTCGGACGAGCACATGGCAACTCACTGAGCATGGAGTCGAGAGAGCGCCCGTAAGTCAGACGAGCACATGGCAACTCACTGAGCTTGGAGTCGAGAGAGCGCCCGTGAGTCGGACGAGCACATGGCAGCTCACTGAGCTTGGAGTCGAGAGAGCGACCGTGAGTCGGACGAGCACATGGCAACTCACTGAGCTTGGGGTCGAGAGAGCGCCCGTGAGTCGGACGATCACATGGCAGCTCACTGAGCTTGGGGTCGAGAGATCGCCCGTGAGTCGGACTAGCACATGGCAACTCACTGAGCTTGGAGTCGAGAGAGCGCCCGTGAGTCGGACGAGCACATGGCAACTCACTGAGATTGGGGTCGATAGAGCGCCCGTGGGCCGGACGAGCACATGGCAACTCACTGAGCTTGGGGTCGAGAGAGCGCCCGTGGGCCGGGCGAGCACATGGCAACTCACTGAGCTTGGAGTCGAGAGAGCGCCCGTGGGCCGGACGAGCACATGGCAACTCACTGAGCTTGGAGTCGAGTGAGCGCCCGTGGGCCGGACGAGCACATGGCAACTCACTGAGCTTGGGGTCGAGAGAGCGCCCGTGAGTCAGACGAGCACATAGCAACTCACTGAGATTGGGGTCGAGAGAGCGCCCGTGGGCCGGACGAGCACATGGCAGCTCAATGAGCTTGGGGTCGAGAGAGCGCCCGTGAGTCGGACGATCACATGGCAGCTCACTGAGCTTGGGGTCGAGAGATCGCCGTGAGTCGGACGAGCACATGGCAACTCACTGAGATTGGGGTCGAGAGAGCGCCCGTGGGCCGGACGAGCACATGGCAACTCACTGAGCTTGGGGTCGAGAGAGCGCCCGTGGGCCGGACGAGCACATGGCAACACACTGAGCTTGGTGTCGAGAGAGCGCCCGTGGGCCGGACGAGCACATGGCAACTCACTGAGCTTGGAGTCGAGAGAGCGCCCGTGGGCCGGACGAGCACATGGCAACTCACTGAGCTTGGAGTCGAGTGAGCGCCCGTGGGCCGGACGAGCACATGGCAACTGACTGAGCTTGGGGTCGAGAGAGCGCCCGTGAGTCAGACGAGCACATAGCAACTCACTGAGATTGGGGTCGAGAGAGCGCCCGTGGGCCGGACGAGCACATGGCAGCTCAATGAGCTTGGGGCCGAGAGAGCGCCCGTGAGTCGGACGAGCACATGGCAACTCACTGAGATTGGGGTCGAGAGAGCGCCCGTGGGCCGGACGAGCACATGGCAACTCAATGAGCTTGGGGTCGAGAGAGCGCCCGTGAGTCGGACGAGCACATGGCAACTCTCTGAGCTTGGGGTCGAGAGAGCGCCCGTGATTCGGACGAGCACATGGCAGCTCACTGAGATTGGGTTCGAGAGAGCGCCCGTGAGTCGGACGAGCACATGGCAACTCACTGAGCTTGGGGTCGAGAGAGCGCCCGTGGGTCGGACGAGCACATGGCAACTCACTGAGCTTGGGGTCGAGAGAGCGTCCGTGAGTCGGACGAGCACATGGCAACTCACTGAGCTTGGAGTCGAGAGAGCGCCCGTGAGTCGGACGAGCACATGGCAACTCACTGAGCTTGGGGTCGAGAGAGCGCCCGTGAGTCGAACGAGCACATGGCAACTCACTGAGCTTGGGGTCGAGAGAGCGCCCGTGAGTCGGACGAGCACATGGCAGCTCACTGAGCTTGGGGTCGAGAGAGCGCCCGTGAGTCGAACGAGCACATGGCAGCTCACTGAGCTTGGGGTCGAGAGAGCGCCCGTGAGTCGGACGAGCACATGGCAACTCACTGAGCTTGGGGTCGAGAGAGCGCCCGTGAGTCGGACGAGCACATGGCAACTCACTGAGCTTGGGGTCGAGAGAGCGCCCGTGGGTCGGACGAGCACATGGCAACTCACTGAGCTTGGGGTCGAGAGAGCGCCCGTGAGTCGAACGAGCATATGGCAACTCACTGAGCTTGGGGTCGAGAGAGCGCCCGTGGGTCGGACGAGCACATGGCAGCTCACTGAGCTTGGGGTCGAGAGAGCGCCCGTGAGTCGAACGAGCACATGGCAACTCACTGAGCTTGGGGTCGAGAGAGCGCCCGTGAGTCGAACGAGCACATGGCAGCTCACTGAGCTTGGGGTCGAGAGAGTGCCCGTGAGTCGGACGAGCACATGGCAACTCACTGAGCTTGGGGTCGAGAGAGCGCCCGTGAGTCGGACGAGCACATGGCAACTCACTGAGCTTGGGGTCGAGAGAGCGCCCGTGGGTCGGACGAGCACATGGCAGCTCACTGAGCTTGGGGTAGAGAAAGAGCCCGTGAGTCGGACGAGCACATGGCAACTCACTGAGCTTGGAGTAGAGAGAGCGCCCGTGATTCGGACGAGCACATGGCAGCTCACTGAACTTGGGGTCGAAAGAGCGCCCGTGAGTCGGACGAGCACATGGCAACTCACTGAGCTTGGAGTCGAGAGAGCGCCCGTGAGTCGGACGAGCACATGGCAGCTCACTGAGCTTGGAGTCGAGAGAGCGCCCGTGAGTCGTACGAGCACATGGCAACTCACTGTGCTTGGAGTCGAGAGAGCGCCCGTGAGTCGAACGAGCACATGGCAGCTCACTGAGCTTGGAGTCGAGAGAGCGCCCGTGAGTCGGACGAGCACATGGCAACTCACTGAGCTTGGGGTCGAGAGAGCGCCCGTGAGTCGTACGAGCTCATGGCAACTCACTGAGCTTGGGGTCGAGAGAGCGCCCGTGAGTCGAACGAGCACATGGCAGCTCACTGAGCTTGGGGTCGAGAGAGCGTCCGTGAGTCGGACGAGCACATGGCAACTCTCTGAGCTTGGGGTCGAGAGAGCGCCCGTGAGTCGGACGAGCACATGGCAACTCACTGAGCTTGGGGTCGAGAGAGCGCCCATGGGTCGGACGAGCACATGGCAGCTTACTGAGCTTGGGGTAGAGAAAGAGCCCGTGAGTCGGACGAGCACATGGCAACTCACTGAGCTTGGAGTAGAGAGAGCGCCCGTGATTCGGACGAGCACATGGCAGCTCACTGAGCTTGGGGTCGAAAGAGCGCCCGTGAGTCGGACGAGCACATGGCAACTCACTGAGCTTGGAGTCGAGAGAGCGCCCGTGAGTCGGACGAGCACATGGCAGCTCACTGAGCTTGGAGTCGAGAGAGCGCCCGTGAGTCGTACGAGCACATGGCAACTCACTGAGCTTGGAGTCGAGAGAGCGCCCGTGAGTCGAACGAGCACATGGCAGCTCACTGAGCTTGGAGTCGAGAGAGCGCCCGTGAGTCGGACGAGCACATGGCAACTCACTGAGCTTGGGGTCGAGAGAGCGCCCGTGAGTCGTACGAGCTCATGGCAACTCACTGAGCTTGGGGTCGAGAGAGCGCCCGTGAGTCGGACGAGCACATGGCAGCTCACTGAGCTTGGAGTCGAGAGAGCGCCCGTGAGTCGGACGAACACATGGCAGCTCACTTAGCTTGGGATCGATAGAGCGCCCGTGGGCCGGACGAGCACATGGCAGCTCAATGAGCTTGGTGTCGAGAGAGCGCCCGTGAGTCGGACGAGCACATGGCAGCTCACTGAGCTTGGAGTCGAGAGAGCGCCCGTGAGTCAGACGAGCACATGGCAACTCAATGAGCTTGGGGTCGAGAGAGCGCCCGTGAGTCAGACGAGTACATGGCAGCTCAATGAGCTTGGGGTCGAGAGAGCGCCCGTGATTCGGACGAGCACATGGCAACTCACTGAGCTTGGGGTCGAGAGAGCGCCCGTACGAATCGCATGTAAATAAAAAGCACACATAAGAGCACATAATCGAAGTAAAATCATTGTCACAGGAGATGTTGAAAATGTCCTCCACCTGCATCTACACATTCCTGGCATCTTCTAAGGAAATTTGCATTCACACGTATTAGTTCATCTACCGAGATAGCCTCAATTTCTCTCGTGATATTTAGTTTGAGTTCATCTAGAGTGTGAGGGTTCGTTGCATAAACCTTATTTTTCAATTTTCCCCATAAATAAAAATTGAAGCATTAGGCCTTAAGACATCTTAAACACGTTATATTTTTTAACACAATAACAATTAAATAACAAGTAGTTCCGTCACGAACTAAGGAGCCTACTGTTCTTAGAATGTAAGATTCATGCCAATCTATATAGACCTATCTGGAATAATGACGAAATCATGTTGGTAATACTAACATTTCTAGGTATTGCAGTTTGAAATACACCTGAAATATTGTAGCCTACTACAGACCCTGGTGACTCTGCATATAGTCTTAGTTCCATCTTATAGAATGCACATACAAAATGTGGTTGAAATATAATGAATAGTATCGACGTTACATGCTGTTTATTGGATTTATCAGTGCGCGTAAAATTATGTTGGGAACAATGTCGTGTATGTGATGCTCAGAATTAATCTGAAATATTACGGTCTATTATAGTGCAAATTTTGGATAAAATCCATTTGTTAGTACAGAAGTTACATGTAATAAAAATTGAAACTATCAGAAAGCTTAGAATCGTGTTGGTAGCACTGAGGTATATTAGTTACTCCGAATTAATCTAGCATGTCAGGTACTATATGTGTGCAAAGTTTAGAGCCGATGGCTTGCATACTTTCTGTTATATTGATATTATGATTAAACAAATAGAGAGAGTATTTATTAACAGTTGGCAGCCCTGCTGGTTGTTACGAATACGCATAGTCATAACTGTTATGGTACACAAGCACAAACGACATTTGGTTGAAATCCATTATTTTGTTAGTATACCGTAGATGTTATATGCATATAAAAAGTGAACCTATCAGCAGGCGTAGAAACGTGTTGGCAGCACTGATGTATATAAGTTACACTAAACTAAGGTAGAATGTCAGGTACTATACGTGTGCAAAGTTTAGAGCTGTTGGCTTGTATACTTCATGATATATTGATGTTAGTGTTAAACCATAGAGAGAGCATTTATTAACAGTCGGCAGCCCTGGTGGCTCTTTAGAATACGCTGAGTCATATCTGTTGCAGTATACACAGTGCATACGAAATTTGGTTGTAAACCAATCAATAGTATATAAGTTACATGCATTTAGAAATTGGACCTATCGGCAGGCTTAGAATCATCTTGGCATTACTGGCATGTATTGAGCTCATTGCTCGGTGATATTTATAATAATGTCGATGAAAATGCCAAGCCTTGTCACCGAACGCTCCCTGATGCAGCGCGCGGCATGCAGTAAGAAAAGGATGATGTCTTGACTCTGGACATTCACACTAATAAATTTATCTGAGCACCCATTATCACATTTATTGCTGTTAAAAATCTCAGAACATTCCACGAAGTAATTCTGCTTAAAAGAAACAGTATGATGTTTACGAATTATTTTTTTTGGGTAAAAGGTAATTTACTCCGCAGATTGGCGGGAGGAAGTTAGACCGTCAACGACTCATGTGACCGTCTTGACACTGTAAGTGAGCTCCATGCTCGGAGACTACCTGTTTAGAAGCCGTCGAAGTAAGACGAGGAAAGTATAAGTCCACCCACGGGGTGAAAGTATTTATTTATTCCGACAAACGTCGAGGTGAATTGTGAAAGTATATTTTGCACCATAGCGTGCAGTGCTTCGAAGTGAAAATTATTATATTCCGTGTGAGACAGAATAATTTCCGTCTGTTAGACGATGGCCATTTTGTTCCGTCCACGAGGCGGTAAGCAAATCTACAATCATCAACTGTAAGTTGCAAGTGAATCATAATTGTGAATGATAAATCAACTGTGTTATAATTCAACTAGTGCACAAGTGAAAGGTGCAGATTTTATCTTACATTTTCATGGATATTTTTGTCCATCAGTATAACCACATTTCATCACGTGGGCCATAAAATCTAAGTCCACGAGGGACCTGAAATAATGCAAAGTTCTAATAATTCACAAACCACCATGTGCGAACAGGCACAACACGTCAATAATGTTCTCCGATGCACTCTGTAAGGTGATTTTTGTGCCTGATTATTGTGATATTCTTCGATTACAATTACACTAGAATCTGTGATTTTCGACACCACGTGTCGTGTAAAATCAGTGGAGCAGACAGTGAAGGCCATTTTTGTAACAAGTCTGCAAGTAAAGCCAGTGAATCAATTTTATACTGTGCTAAATCAAATAGACTCAGTGAAACACGTGTGCAATCAATCACAATGTGTTATCATAACGCTGACCACGTGACCAAGTGCTATCCATCAGTGTCATGGAGTAGACCCCCATCTATGTGAGAGATATATCCAAGAAGAGACAACTTCATCATGGCAGGAGAACCGACCAACTACTTTGAGGGACATGGAGCCCAGGAGTCCATCAACCCACCAGCTAACCATAAGGAGGAGATCTTGTTCGGGAGACCAACTGGTAGACGCAGGAGACTGGAACGAGGGAGACTTGATGCCAGCAGTCTAATCTGGAAAACCATTACATCCGTCCAGGTCTCGGAAACACCTCTATTGCCATGGAATTACCATGAGGTGACTTCAATGTGAGACTACAACTTCTCTTCTTTGTACGGGTTTGGCTGTGGTAGATTAGAATGTAGAAATTAACCGAACTTGTGATGACCAGCTAGGTAGGATTTTTCTAGTTAGATTTGTTACTTTTTACAGTGATAGTTAGACACCATGCTTTCTTGGTGCATTCTGGATGTGTCCGCAGGATGTAAAGTCCTAGTATTTTCTGATAGACATGACCACAAATCATTTGGATTTGGTTTGGTCGACCCTTCATGTGGGCCAAATTATTTTTGAAGGATGGACAACCATTCTTTGTCATTTTTATTGTGTCCCCTTTTCGTGACACTTCCATAGACGCCACTGTTTTGTTTTTGCCTCGTATGGGCGTATCAGTTAATGACCGACCGTTGTCATTACCCTTTTTGATGTCATTAAGTTATTTATTGCTTATGTGAGCTCTGAAGCCACATCAGTTCAAGCTACAACAAGAGGGGAATTGTATTAAATATGCTGTCTGAGCATTGAATCCCGGATACCTTTCGTATCATTTCAGACATCTTAGCAGCTTGTAAGATTGTCACATTTCACTATACCTTTGTTTTGTGACGAGTCATGGACACGTAAAAGTTTTATGATGAATGAATGTACATATTAGTGGAGTGTCATCTCTTCGTCGACTCCAAAGCACTCCACAAGCAGTGGAATATCTTTGATAATCTGTTATTTGGAAGTTTGTAACATAGCCTATTATTGTACTCTGTATTTGTACATGGTACAGATGCCACATGTATTTTACAGTTATTTATAATGATGTTTGAGCCAGCGTAATTCACAATTGAACTTTTTTTGAGTGAATTAACGCCTGCTGAATGTAATGTGTCGCCAGACGTGACCATATGAGAAGTGTGTTTGTTCACACCAGTGAGAACGGAAGTTCAAGCCCACGGTCCGTCACGCTCTCTGCGAGACACTGCTGTACTGTTAGACTGAATGCGCTTGCATTCATATTTTACCGTTTGGAAGGTATGGCCATTTTCTGAGTCAAGGCCAGGAGTGTTATTGTGTGATCAGATGTTTTTGCTTACGTCATGGGACGGGCTTGTTACTTGTCTTGTTAACGTTTCAGAAAGCGAACCTTGTTTGAGCACTATTTAAGAGTGTATGAATTTGGTAGGGAGCCCTGTTGTGTATTATTTAGAGGTGATTATGACACCCTGTTCGAGGCTTTCTATGTGTTATATTTGAGTGCCCGTGATGCACTGTCGTACAGAGAGAGCTCTGCGACCACTTTATTCCAGGATTAGCCTGAGGACTGTATAGGAGAGCTGTGTGCCCGTACAATATTGTTGCAACCGAGTCTTGCTAACTCGTGTTATTGTGTTTCTGGCCGTCGAGCCGAGGTTTGTTAGTGATGATCTTTCAGTAGACTTCAGTAGCCTAGGTGTCCATTAGAATCACCAGCATTCGTCATAAATCGACGACAACATAAACCGTGCTCCTAATAATGACAACTAATTATTATAAATAAAATGCTAATTAACCATGCCTGTGAATTAATCTTGATCTCCAATATTGCGCTCGCTGGACGATTCTAGGTGGATGTGTCCCATTTCCAACGGGGAATGACTTGCTGACTTTTTGATACACTAGTTTGGGACGACGGAGCTCGTTCGGACCATTAGTTCTTAACTGGTGGCGCACGATGCTCATGCGACCTAAGTTGTGATTTTGATCACGCCGTTGCCACCATAATTACATTGTTAGATGACCCTTGAATACAAACAGTATTCTTGCGTATAAGCAGGCTGTTAATAAGAAACATTGTGAGTGCTGTGTTCTTTTATTTATTCGAGTGTTACATTGTATAATCACCCATTGTACCCTTAGCCAGTAAGAAGTGTAATTAATGTTTTTTTTATTACTGATTGTCACATAGCTTTTGTTATAAATGTTTGCTTGTTACGGCAGTCATTCGCCGTAAATTCTTGTTGTAATGTTAGGAATTAGCTAGCTTCATTAATTACTTAAATGTAAATTTGGGAGTGGTACCATCGTACATTCTTTTGCTTGTTTATTGTTAACTTAACTTCTCTTTTCAAAAGTAGCCCGTTTCATCTGTGTAGGGTGTACTTTTCGTCCACTACCCTAGCTTTGCTGTTATTGCTTTCTTGTATTTAGATCTTTCGCGAGGGTTTTAAACTTCAATCAGTGTAGGATTCTTGACCCTTTATTTTTCTTTTTTATTAGCTTGCGTGATCAGCCCGAAACAAACCCTCCGAACTAGGCCAGGTGTTTGTTATTTTTTAATAAATTTTACCTGAGTTAACATAAGTCTGGATGTTATTATTAAGTGTTTCTGCGATGTACTTCTTGGGTCATTCTTGACACATACCTTGTCTGCCCAGATCACCCCGGGATCTTGCGTTTCGTGCGCACTGACCTATAGGAAGTACACCCAATCCTCTTCGGCATATGTGTTCGGATGATGAGTTGCCCGGGAAGTCATTCCGGTTAGTGGCAACCCTAACAGCTCGTCTGACGGGCTCAGTATGGACTTCTGAAAATTAATATGGAATGTAATTATCTATATGTGTGCCAATTTTGGAATAGTTCGCTTGCATTACTTCTGAGTTACCCAATATAGGGCTCAAATTTCAATTGCGATTTTTCAGCAGTTGGTAGCACTGACGTCAATTTCAAATATGGCCGTGAGATATTCTGGTATAGATCTTTATTCTTACCAAATTTGATTTCGATAGCTGCAGCCGTCTAGGAGTTGATAGGGGGGGGGGGGGGGGGACACGCACACAGACAGAAAGACAGACAGACAGACAGACATTTTCCCGGATCGACCTCATAAGTCTACTTTTTCCTCATTTGTGCAAAATGAGAAAAGTAGGCTAATAACCACGTACACACGTTATAAACTTAGAACACGTGTAACTTTTAAAATAGGCTATAAACGAAATAACGAAGTCAACTTTACTCGTCAAATCCTGTGTCGCAACTGTCTCAGCTCCGTGTGGTAATGTGCTCGTCTACCTTTGGCTCGATCTTCTACCTGCATTGCTGTGCTGGCCGAGCATCCGGCCCCACTTTGAGCGTAAGACCCTGTAGATTATAGGTACTAAGTGTTTTGTAAGCCTGGCTGGCTCCTTCATAGAATGCAAATACATTGGCCATTGTTAGCAAAATGTTTTTTGTAATCCGTATTGATATAGATGAATTTAAAGTTTAAAGTGAACACCAGTCAATACTTGAATAATGTTTCGACCTGATATTGATGTCTTCTTCAGCCCAAACTATATCTATTATAGTTTTTTTTTAGTGAACCTGTGTTTGGAATTTCAGATTACATGATTTTTTCGGGCAGTACGGATTTTTGTATCCCTAATTTAAGACAAAGTTTATTTCAATGTGAAAACAATACATCGAAGAAAATAAATTATGTATCGTAAAACTGATGCACAGTGATTTTTTAATTTAACTATTTACTAAATTCCAAAACATCCGTGGCTTAGGCGGCAGCACGCCAGCCTTTCACCGCTGGGTCCGAGGTTCAAATCCCTGTCACACCATGAGAGATCTCTGCTGGACAACACGGAGGCAGACAGGGTTTTCTTCGGGTACTCCGGGTTTCCCTGTAACAACTGAATTCCAGCAACACCCCCCACTATCATTTCATGTCACTTGTCATTCATTTAATCATTGCCTCAGAGGAGTGCGACAGGCTTCGGCAGCCGGCACAGTACATATTCTCGTCGATAGGTGGAGAATTCACTCATTTAATCCCTAACCCGGTTGGTCGACTGGAAGCAGGTTGTGGATTTTCACTAAATTCCAAATACTCAATGACTTTGGACATATAAAACAAAATTTTCAAAAATATATCTTATTTTTTATTTAAAAACCGGTAATAATATAGATTTGAGAATGCCTTAGGTGACACTTGTAAAATAGATTTTAATTTCCATATATTAGGCAAATGCATAATTTACCTACCATTTAGAAAAGCACTGTTTTTCAGACTTATATCTTCTGACGCGTCGGATACTGCTGGAAGGAACAACACAGTAGATAATACTGGCGGACAATGTAGTAGCTCAGTATCTGGAATATATCGTCTTCAGGAGCAATCTGTATGCTACAAAGTGGAGAACACGCTCACTAGTGATACATGCGCATCACCATTCATTGAACATTCTAATTTGGAGGAAGACTCACAAATGAATAGTGGCAAAAAGAAACGTACGCTGTACTCGTGTAGTATATGCAAACGAAATTTTACTAGAAAGCATAATTTGAAGACTCACCTGTTAATGCATAGCGGTCAAAAACCACATTCGTGTAATTTTTGCCAGGCAAAATTCGCTCGGAAAGTATATTTGAAGAAACACTTGGTAAGGCATACCGGTGTAAAGCCTCATTCATGTAGTATATGTTCAAGCAAATTTACTCGGATGGCGACCTTGAGAGAACATCTGTTAACTCATAGTGGCGAGAAACCAATTTCATGCAGTGTTTGTCAAACCAAATTTTCTCGGAAAGGTTACTTAAAATCGCACATGTTGATACATAGTGGTCAGAGGCCACATACTTGTAGTGTTTGTCGGGCTAACTTCAAACAGAGAGGACATTTGAAGAATCACATGTCAACCCACACCGGTCAACGACCATACTCATGTTGTATATGTGAAGCAAACTTTACTGAAAGAGGTAGCTTAAAGAGACACATGTTCACCCATAGCAGTCAAAGACCATATTCATGTAGTATATGTTCAGCCAAGTATACTCATGCAGGAGATTTGAAGAAACACGTCTTGTTATCCCATAAAGTTTTGTCGGGCAAACTTCACTCGTAGAGGACATTTGAGGAAGCTCGTACTCACGGTTAACGGTCATACTCGTGTTTATGTCCTTTCAATTTTCTCAGAGAGGACATATAAGAGTTAAATGTTAACGCTTGAAGGGAGACACGTTAAACACAACGATCAAGGGCTACCTTCATTCGGTATATTTCCAGCCTAATTTGCTCAGAAAGGAACTCTGAAGAACCACATGGTAACCCATACAGGTCACAGGCTATACTCGTGTAGTATAGGTCAAGCGTATTATTCTGAGAGAGGAACCTTCAAGACTCATACGTTAATCTGTAACGGTCTAATGCCATACAAATGTTGTATATGCGAATCGAAGTTTGTTTAAAGGTATCGTATGAAGACATACTTTCTAACCCATAGCGGCGAGAAACCATTAACATGTAGTCCATGTAAAAACAAGTTTGCTCAAAAAGCAAATTGGAAGAAACGTATGTTAACCCATAAAGCCGTGTAGTTTATATGAAGCCAAATTTGCTTTAATACCACATTTGAAGAGCCACATTTTTATTCATTCTGGAATAATGCTATAATCGTGCCGTAAAGGCAAACCTTAATTTGCAGAGAGAGAGGACATTTTAAGATCTACGCAAAAGTATATACATGTATTATAATGAGAAACCAAAAGTCGTATGAATGCGAATTTCAAGACACATGTTAACCCATAGCGGGAACATTTTATATCAATTAAGCACACTTAAGGAGTTTAAGCAATTTGAATACTCGCATGTTACTCATAGTACACAGAAATGTTATTAAAACAAGGCGCATTTTCTTCAGACGGATATTAGTCAGGAGCCATTTTAATTTTGCCCATGGGAAAAATTATACCCTCATCGTTCACGTGTTACTTGTAAATCATATGTGCAACACGGTTCAAGCAACATTCACCAGGCTGATGAGGTTTAAAAATCATATATAACATCTGGTCTCTTTTATTTTTGAGACATAAGAGAATAATTATTGGTTTTAGTTATAATGATTATAATTGTTGATTAAGGGATGTGTCAGGGAGGTCATCTGGCCCAATAAATATTGGGAATAGGCTTAATTCAATTCGTAACTATGAAGCAGTATTTGGGCTAAGAAATTAATTCCGGTGAGCATTTTTTAGTCTTGGTGTTCGAAAAACCATAAGAGATTGTACAAAAACATCAGGTTTACGCTGTTTAGAAATAATGTGACCAGGCAGCGCTTAGCTTACGCGTGGCGAGGATGAAACCAGGTCTTTAATAGTTGAAGATTTTCCTGAATCCAGACTAGACTTGGCCGTACACTCGCTTTTGTACGACGTGCACAGTAACTTAGGAATGTGAGAAGGGAATTGCCCAGGTATATAAGAGGCCTTGGCCCACAGGAAGTTCCCCTAGTTGAGAGCAGATAGTGACCAAGATTACTGCTCTCACCAGGACAGCCCAAGAAATCAGATAAGTAGCCGATACAATACAACCTGTATCGACCATTTAACCACAATCACAAGCAAGCTTGGAGATCAATCACCAATTCCAGTATTTTAACAAAACATCTCATAGACCACAGCTAACAAATATTGACGAGCTGAACTATCTCAACTTATACTACAACTAAAGAAGTGTACATGTTGTACATGTTCTGACATACATGTTTCGACCTAACTGCAATGGATCTGATGATTGATCGAAACTGGTCATCCAAGTGTATTTATTAGTATCATGTAATTTATTCAGGATTAGGGAATAACCCATCTTTGGGGAAAATCGTGTTGACTGACTGAAAAGCATCAAAATTTCGTAAATTTTGTCTGGTATGAAATTAAATGCCTTTTAGTTGCATACTGGCCACTACGTCTGCTACTGACACGCTTCTTATAGCGAGGCTTCTTGGATGATAGGGGGGGACTGATCTTTTGTTGATAATCGTGTCCCGGACTGTGTCGAGCTGAAAATATAGGAATGTTCTATCTATTGACATAAGAGAGAGATATGTACCACGAATCAGTGGTGTTATTGTTATGCATAGCTCTTCAATCGATCATCACGAATATGCCCAATGAATTGGCGGGGTGCGAGATATAACTATGTAAATAAACTCCTGGAAAAATACATGTATTAGTAAATTATCACTATTGAATGGGGAAATGTGGAGTGCAATCACATACTTATATAAGGTGCGTTCAAAAAGTAACTAGCCGGAGGCTGGAATACGCAAACCGGTGACTACATCGGCTAATCGTGGCGTGTGTAACGAGGTGTGGTTCTGACCAGAGCGTGGATGGTCACAGCCCGTCGCTAGAGGGTACGCGTCACGTTACGTGACGATACAAAGCGAGCAGCAGCATGCATCAATCGTCTAACGCTGCCAGTCGCATTTCAAACAGTGACATGGAGGTGTCAACCGAAGAGAAAAGACGTGTTGTTCTGTTTCTGACAGTGGAAGGAGTAGGGGGAACGGACATTCATCGCCAAATGTCACAAGTGTACGGCGAACACTGCATGTCCCTTGCAAGGGTCAAGGCGTGGCACACGCGCATCAGGGAAGGACGGGTGTCGTTAGCCGATGATGCTCGGTCTGGGGCACCCCCCTGCATTACCGATGAAAACGTCCAGCTGGTTGATGCACTCATTAACCAGGACCGCCGAGTGACAGTCAACGCCATAGCCGCCGTGGTCGCTCCACGACAATGCACGACCTCATACGGCCAATACAGTCGCGGCACTCCTGCAGATATTCAAATGAGAGGTTCTCGGCCACCCTCCATACAGTCCAGACCTCTCTCCCTGTGATTACGCCATGTTTGGTCCACTGAATTGGCTCTGCGGGGCCAACGATTCACCTCGGACGCCGACGTCCAGCTCTAAGTGCGGAACTGGTTCATATCGTAGTCCTGGGAATTTCATGAGACAGCCATACACCGCCTCGTGTCACAGTGGGACAAGTGCCACAACAGCCAGGGCCTATACTTCTAACATACAAGTACTGGTTTCTATAAATATGCCTCCGGCTCGTTACTTTTTGAACGCACCTTATATATTGTACCCCGTTCATTCATTGGGCATATTCATGTTGACTGACTGAGGAGCTACGAATGACAATTTTGTAAAGTCAACACTGAAAGAATGGCTTCAAATCTCTACATTTCAGTGGTAATACCTGTGAGTTATCAGAAAGCAAGCAAGGTTTAAGGTGAGGATATTTAGGATATGAAGGAAAACACAAATTAAATTGTCAAATAGACACAATACAATAGATATAAATATCCAAAAGTTTGATTTAAAAAGAAAAGTGAACAAAAACATTAGCGGTCTATACAACAAGCACATAATGCCCCGATGGCAGGCTTGTTAGTTTATCATTAACACATTAACGTTTTCGTAGAACGCAAGCAAACAGCGTCTCATTATTTCTTAACGGGAAAACACTTCATCAGTACGGGATGTTACACAAGTCTCTTTTGTATACTGTTCATTACGCGTATATAATGCATCCCGTTAGCGAATCACATACAATTCTGATTGCACTGGAGCGGACGTATTTTGCTTGGATGACATGCTTGAACACTCGATAGTATAACAGTACAGCTTTGGAGCAAGCCCCCAAATATTCTACCGAAAGATCAACGCCACATTCATCCTTCATTCACCCCCAAACCTTGTTTGAGATAAAATGCCGAATGTGTTGTCGCTAGGAAATGATCAACATGCTAACGCATTACCTGATAAACATCTGTAGATATAACCCGATAAACAACGCTGTCTGTACCCATGTAAACTAGTTGAACATCTCCAAAATAGCGGTGAGCAAACTCAAAATAAAATATGGTCAACTATTAAAACTCGTATATGGGTATCCCAAGGTAAATAGTCTTATCATATAGATTTAGGTTCACATCACAAACCGAACAAGATAAATGACTCTCAGAAACTCACTTATAGCCTGCGTTCAGGGCATAGCAATTACAGCTTAATTTATGATAGGGCCATTCATTACATTGAATATGAACCAGATGCTGAACATATATATGTATTATTAGTTATTATTTATCTTATGGCTTTTAGTGCCGGGAGTGTCCGAGGATATCTTCGGCACGCCTGAGTCTGTACCTGCTTCCAGCGGACACCCTTAGGATGAGCTATAAGTTCCGTTCAATTTCAAGTAGTTCCAACTTTCGCTACCAGATATCAATGATACCTCGTGGTGAACGTTGGAACTTTGATAGAGCGGTCCGATGAAAACTAACCTAACAATTTAGCTTCACACAAGTTTGCTCAGTGGAAGGATCTTTAACATGGCATAAATCTATGACATGGGACCGCCGGTTTTACTTCACCTCCGAAGGAAGGCATACTGAAGGATTTTTAACGCTCTTAAAAAATCCGACGACCTTGGCCGGGTTTGAACCCGCTATCATGGGCACAGCAGTTCAGCAAGCTACCTACTACGCCACCGAACAGTGGTGTTATATCAATTCATCGATGAGCCAGTTAAAGCTGAGGATACTTTATCATTTCAACTAGTTCTTACGCTCGAGTAAAAGGAAGCAGGGAAAACATTCAACGATATTTAGCTTGATTTTTAACTTGAATATGCATTCGCCATCAAGTAGATATTTGCATGTTTTTCCGCGAGAAGCGCTAGTCGTGATTGATACTCCATCATGTTGAATCAGAGATATCTGAAGAAGAAAGACATATCTTCGAGAAAAGGTGGCTACAAAGCTATTTTTAATGAAGCGCTGCAAGCATCGTGTGGAGCCAAAAAATGTGAGTTGACAATTAAATAAGTGCTCTGAGTAGAATGATTGCAGGCGAATCCCAAAAGTAGGCTACGTTTCTGGAAAGATGCCCGAAATATTCCCGTAATGAAACTAGGAGGATTTATACCCGCTCTGTTTGCTGGACTAGCAGCTCTGGGTTCTCTTCTCGGTGGAGCAAGAGCTGTAATACGAAAGGTAAAAGCCGTCAAGGAGGCAAAGCAACAGTTCAAGGAAAGTGAAAGGCATAATAGAACTACGGAGGCCATAGCACTGCGGGGTAAGAGTGTTTGCATGAAGCTTGTACCCTACAGAACAAGACTCTGCATGTGTATGTCGCCAAGAAACTTTTAAGAGATGCACTGCCACGGCGAGCAATGACGCAGGAAGTAATATGATATGCAAAACATATCAAAATTTCACTCTTTCGAGGTGTCTTTATGCGTAACCGAATACCGCCATGTCCTTGGAATCATGAAATTGCAGTAATTATTTTGGATGATAGTCATGGACCAGGTAAATATTGTTTTGAAGGCCGTTTTCCCAATAGAAGGGCAGTCGCTTATGGTGTTATTGTGGGGCTGCTTCCCAGAGGGAAACGGACACGCTTCAAACTCTTTCGGAATTTAAGTGCGGTGTTTGGAAAGCAGGGGAAGCCATGGTGGAAGTGTGTGCAGAGTCAGCAGCGCGAGCTGTTGACCGTGTAAGTCGATTGCTGGCGAATCTACACGGATTGTGCACAAATTGAAAGGTTGTGTGTACAACGAAAACCAGAGTGAAGGTTGGATGCTTTTAACAGGTGAAGAGTGGAACACATTGTTTAAATGTTTGGCTGTTTATTTGCTATCTTATTAAAGGGCTGATAGGTGAGAGGTTTGGGGAATGAAAGTAAGGAAAAAGCTGAAGCACACTCACCTTTGAAGTGTGGTCTTGAAGTCCTACCGTTGAATCCCGTGGGAGCAGGCGCTCGCCATCAGTCTTGGTCCATCCGTCAGTCCTCGATGTCTCCCATTCTTGCCTATTTGAAGCCGCTTTGTGGACCATTCCAGTCAACAGTATTGCCCTCCTTGTACTTGATGACTGTTGTGTCTCGTAAGTCTGTCGAGTAAGTGTTTCCGTTTGGCAATGATTGCGTGCTGTTGGTGGCTCGGGGCTTGTTTCCCGGTTGGATACTTTCGTAGGTTTTCTGTAGATCTGCCCTGTTCTATGGTTTTGTGTAGACTTGGGGTGTGGGGCCATAACAACTCTCCTTCTCCAAAAATGTCCGTCCGCGGACATTGTCTGAGCTGTCGTTAAGGGTAAATGTATAGATCATTTTATTCCTTGTCTCTTTTCTTTTTTCTTCCTTTCTTTTCATTTCTTATGTTGAATGTGCTGGAATAGTCGTAGCGGCTGCCGTAGGTAGGTAGGTAGGCAGGTATTATGTGGGAGGAGGGTTCTGGCGTATACAGTCATATTTACGTTTCATTTAGTATGTAAAGTGTGAATGATGATTGCAGTGTGTGGTGATGATGCATGGATGATTGTTTAAGTTCCTAGATGATACAGGTGTCCTACAATGAATTATATGATGAGTTGGTGTATTTATGTTGAAGCCTTCAAACTATCCTGTCTTATCAGCGGCTTCTACATGCTAATTCATTGTTGCCTTCGTTGTTGTGGCGTGGTATGCTTCATTCCTCTTCTTTGTCATCTTCTTCTCCTTGGTCGTTTTGTCGTCACGTGCTATTGTGAAAAAAAAAAGGAATGGTGTTTCTGTGTTTCTGTAATCAGAAAGTAGAGTTAGTGTTCGTTCATGTGTGTGTGGCTTCACCCAGGTAATTGTTATGCACTTGTAATGAAGGGTTGTCATTAGTTGAGGACGACTAACACGATGGTGGTTCAATAATATTAAAGATAATAATAATTATATTCCTGTGTTCTTGTTCTCTCTGTCTCTCTCTGTAGTATATGTTGCGGTAGATAAAATGAATGCTTGTTTGCGTTGTAATATATATCTCCTTATTACATACTACTGTGTAATACATGTAGAACTACTGTAGTTATAAAATAATAGTAATAATAGCTTAGTGTTTTCATTTGTACGAAGTCCTTTTCGTTACTACGTGTACTTGGTGATATGTATCATATTAAATTATAATTAATAATTGTGCCACTTAATTATCAATACAATATCAATAAATGTCTGCGTTGATGTAATCTGATATAATTCTTTCCTCATATAGTTCATCTTTATTCTTCATTATTCATTTAGTTGATGAACGTATTCGCCTGTTTATTTGTTTGTGTCGATAAAAATAGTGTTAAGTTATATACAATAATTCGAGTGTATTGTGTTGTATTCAATCTTAGATACTAAAGTGGAGAAAGTGTAATAAATATGGTAATATAATAATAATTTTTCGTGTTTTATTTTTTGTTCCATAATCCTTTCGTCTCTAAGTGTGTCTGTGGTATAAAATAGTTCATAGCCCGAGGGTGCCACTCGATAAAATTAGAGATATTGATAGGTGTTTGCGTTGATGTCTTTACATACTTCTTTTTCTTATAGTGTCGTATGCCTCTTATTATTTCCTTCGATAACCATGAGTTGTTGTTTTTGTTCATTTATAATGAACATATGTATATAATAGTTTGAGTGTAGTATGTTGTATTAATTATTCATCTCTTATTCATATTTATTTTTCTTATAGAGTAGTATTTCTCTTTGATGTTTCATTCGTTGCTTAAGTGTCGCTCTTTGCGTGGATAACTATAGTGTAAGCTGTATAGTTCAATTGTAATACACTGTATAACAACAACAAAAAACGACGCACCAGGAAGAAATGTCCCATGGCGATATAAATCGGTGGATGTGAGGTACAAACACAGAAAAATAAACGATCAAAAGCGCAGAACAATCGAATGATTTATTGCAGAGTTAGAGCGTTACAAAGTGAGGACGTCGATAAGATGTTGGTCCACCCCTGGCCTGGATGCAAGCTGTCACTCGACGTGGCATAGACTGATTAAGTACCCGGATGGTGTCCTGCGGAATTTTGTGCCAAAAGGTCTCCAACTTTTGGGCTAAATCGGCGACATTGCGGATGTTCGCAATCACCTTCCCATGACGTCCCAAATGTGCTCTATGGGAGAGAGATCAGGTGACTGATCTGGCCAAGGAAGGATAGGACAATCTTGAAGACAGTGCATAGCAACACGTGCCGTGTGCGGCCGGGTATTATCCTGTTGGAAAGTAAGGACTGGATGTCGCTGAAGGAAGGCTAACACAACCGTCCGTACCTTGTCAATAACATACCGCTGTCTGTGTGCCAGGAATGACTACCAGAGGGGTCCTGCTATCAAAGGAGATGACACCCCAGACCATCACCATGCGATAGCCAAGGCAGGATCTCCACGCTGGCCTGGACGTCTCGAATCACGTCTACGGTTGTCGTAAGGGCACCGTTGGAAACGGGACTCGTCACTAAAGACCCAGTTAGCACAGTTCCACGTTGCTCGAGCGCGGCACCATTCTAATATGACTTGACGGAGAACAGGCGTGAGTGGTAAGCGGCGTAACGGGCGGCGCGAGCGCAAAAACCTGTCGCTCTGGCGTCTGTTGATGGTCATGGTGGACACATGTGTGCGGGTCACACGCTGGATTGTTGATAACGACCACTCCGGTGCTGTGACAGATGTTCTGACAATCGCTCTGTCTGCCCGTGCTGTTGTGGCCCTCGGTTGACCATTGCCGTCCTGATGCTGATGCCTGTCGTTGCTGACCCACGCTTGCCAGCATCGTCAAATCGCCACATCACTTCGAACCAAATGTCCAGCGACAGCTTCTTTCAATCCGATCACACGACCTCTTTCAAACTGACATCTGCTCAAAATGAGCACGAATCTTTCGGCGTGTCATTCTTACAGCTGACGTTAAGATATCGCAGTCAAATGCAACAGCTACTTTGGGCATACGCTTCAGAATTGCGCCTTAAATACACCTGATGCTTGCGCAGTTCAGATGCGCGGGAACTCCCGCTATTCTTTCATTGGACACGAAGCTTTAATGAGTTGCATGTTCGGTCCGAATGTCTTTGCATACGTAATTTCCTTACAACCAGACAACGCCTTCCCGGTGCGTCGTTTTATTGTTCTTATACAGTGTGTGTTGTATTGATCATTCATTTCTTCTACATTTTTATATCTGTCTCTTCCCTCTGTGTGTTACTCTGTGTAATGTGTCAGGGTAATATCTTAAATCGGTATGGATAGTATGACAATTGTGTAGTGTTTTGTTTATGTTGTCCCTTGATCGTTTTATCTATGATTATTCGCTCGCTTTCTTCTTTCTCTAGAAGTGTAGAAATTGTGTAAATATTGATAAGATAGACGTTTTAATCATAATCATGATGATAATAGTAATGATTGTGGTGTAACCGCTAATAATGATGCAGCTTGACGATAGTAGCGTTTCTAGTGGGCTGAATTTATTCTTCTCTTGAATTATGAAATGTTAGCGTAAGTAATAGTGATGGTAGTCTGGTTGTAAGCTTAGTAATGCAATGCCTTATATTCAGTGACTATATGCCTATTTACATGGTGAAATGAAACATTTACACTGCTGAAAAGAAGTCATGGTTGGACAATTATGTTATTTACATTGTTACGATAGTTGAGGGGGGGGGGGAGTTAATAGGAGGGGAGGGGGTGAATGCTTTTAGTGTGTGTTTTACGTCTACAGTTGGTTTAATTATTCCGTAACCTTCATTGTTATATTGTATTTATATTGATTCCTTAATGGTATAGTTTCTTTAATTTGAATGTCCTATGTGCAATTTAAATATAGCTTAATAGTAACATAATATTCCTACTACGTTGAATGTGAAAATGATGCGATAATAATGTTAGCTTATTGACATCCCTTAAGAGCAAAGGCCTCCTGTTTGCACAGGGCTGTGCTTGTAGTTAGGCTTCGAGGGTGATCAGTCCTTGGGAGCTGTGCTTGATCGCGTGTGGAATTTCCTGATAACCTGTGTTGTTGTATTGGCTTATAGGAATGTGCGTGTTTGATTGGGACAAGTGTTTGTAAAATGGGGTGGCCGTGGCCTTAATTACGGGGTTTCGCGTCTGGCTGCAGTGGGAGTATCTTGTGTATTAAGTTGTGTCGTGTTTCTTTCCCTGTATTGTGAAGCTATTGGGTGATGTTTGAACTTACTTGTGGCCTTTGGAGAACGGTATAATGTAATTTTGTAGCATTGCAAAGTATGAGGTACGTTGCGTTTTGTCTTTAATATTGTTATTTGGATGTGTTCCGTATTGTTGTACGAATCTCAATGCGATATTTCTTTATATTTCTTTATATATCTGGTGATTGGGAAGTTTATGTTCTTTTTTTGAAACGCGTTGTATATTTATAGGCTGGTGGCATAATGTGCGATGATGATAATAATAACAGTAATGATTAGTGTATTTGTATTTTCTCTCATCTCTCTTTCTTTTCTCCATCGATCTCTGTATGTGTTATATGCTGAGGTAGATAAAATTAATTTGGTTTGAGATTTGTAAACATCTACTACCAATTGCGCCTAATACCAATTGCGCCTACTACTAATCGCGCCTACTATCAATTGCGCCTTTCCCCATGTTCCCTCTGAGTTAAATGTTAGCATGTGAGTTGAATGTTAGCGATCAAACCTGTTCTAGGAAATATGTCGTGTACTTGGTGTAAACGTGAACACTGTAATTTTGTGATATCAAAAGTTAGGTTAGGTATAGGTATATTAGGTCAGGTTCTGTCAGGTTAGGTTAGCTTAGCTCAGGTTAGATAAAGTTAGATAGCTACCACTATCTCACTCTTAGTCAATCATTAACCATGGAAAAAGAATGAAAATACAATATTATTTTTGACTGAAGGTGGGATAGAGGAGGGTGAAAGAGTTAACGTATGACTTTTTATGATTTTTTAGTTTAAGGGTATACGGAAAGTGATTTTTGGAAAAAATGCCATTTTTCTTTTTTTGCATAATATTAAACTATGGAGTTTGCTCTTTTAAATGGCATATAAATCATGAGGGTACTACGCGTAGAAGTATTTTATTTTATCCCTTTACTGCAAGGCAACATATCACTTTTCACCTATGTATGTAAGTTTTACGGCAAACGTCCATTGAATTGTGCACTCATTCAAACACACATAGTGATTGAACGCAAATTGAATATTGAAGCTTGAAATTTTGTACACCAAAGGCAATAATGAAAAATAATTCATGCAGTAGAGGGTCCAGGAATGCACTAATGTTGAAACTTTGAAGTCGATTTCCCACAAGTTCATTTTTTTCCTGCAAAAGGTACATTATCTCCGGAATTAATAGTGCTATCATTGTGAAATTTTCAGGACTCCTTTGTATGAGTATTCTATATTATCTGAAACTGCAAAAGAGCATATTGTTAAATTTCTGGGTTATTTAGAAAAATATTCATGAGAAAATTTGCAAAAAAATTTGCATTCTTTTAAAAATCCATATTTTCAAAACAGTACCCTTTTTTAAGAAAATTTTTTCAGTACTATGCCAACACATTAGTTTATAACATATCAAAAAATCGCCCCTTCATCTTGTGTAGTCCCTGAGAAAATGTTCCTTAAAATGCCACAACTTTAGCATTGTTAAGATAGGGCTATCCGTGTACCCTTAAACATATAGCCTACTTTCCCAATTCAACTTTTTAGCAAAGAATTTTAAAAATAATGTTTTTGACTGGGCGTTTGAATAGAGGTAAGAGTAAGAGTTTAGAGTCAATGATCTACCTTAGAATACTTTGGATTTTTAGTGTGTTGTTGCTCCCAAACATAGCAGTAAGCATTATGCCATCATAAAAAAGGACTGATATATCCACGAAATACATTGATAAAATAACTTGTCAAATAAGCCAACACAAAAGCCAATATATAAACCAACACAAAAGCCAAGACAAAAGCCAATATATACCAACACAAAAAGCCAATACAAAAGCTCACACAAAAGCAAACATAAAAGACAATATAAAAGCCAACACAAATTCCAATACAAAAACCAATATATAAGCCAACGCAAAAGCCAACACAAAGGCCAACACAAATGCCAATACATAAGCCAACACATAAGCCAACACAAAAGCCAACAACTAAACCAATATATAAGATTATGGCAAGTCACTCCATCACCAAAACAGTTGTAATCATTGTTGTGTGAACATCATACTGACAGGTCAGTTACTACTGTGGAACTTACTACAACCAACAAAGGCTGCCAACGTGCACTCTATCAAGGCTACTCTCATAACTATAATCGTCAGAATGTGAATGGAATAATATTCTGGCGATGCTCAAAAGAGAGGTCAACAAAATGTCGAGGCAATCTCAAAAGTAACAAGTTGTTCCTTGAAGAACTATACAGCCTATTTTCATATATCCTACTAATGTTAATTGCCCCTATCAACATACTAAATTTCAGTTTGATTGCTGTAATAGATTCGTAGATATTCAGCACCGTCTAAATATTTCGGGTGGTCGCCATGTTGGACTTTTATATATGTAGGGCTTAGAGTTATGTACTGTTACATGAAGATTATTCTGTACGAGTAGTATTCAAACTTCAATCGCATGATTAGGGCACAAGAAGTAAAAACTTGATTTTAAAATTTCGCACAGCTGCCATCTTGTGGTTATGGAAACAATTGAAAAACATTAGATGCTAGTGGATTAACATTTGTATAAGGATTCACTGTACCAAGTGTCACTGCACTCGGATGGTTAAATTGCGAGAAACGACCATGTGCATATTTATATTTCGCTCCGCCGCCATGTTGGATTTGTGATCATCAGGTTATTGAAAGTCCTACAGGTGAACATATGTCCATAGCCCCTATGAACAGTAAAAAATTCAGTTTGATTGCTGTAATAGATTCGTAGATATTGAGATCCATCTAAATATTTCGGATGGTCACCAGGTTGGACTGTTATATGTACAGGTTTTAGAGTCATGTACCTTGAAAGGAAAATTATTGCGTAGGTTCATTATTCAAACTTTCATTTCGATCGCATAATTACGACATAAGAAACAAAAACTTAATTTAAAGATTCGCACAGCCGCCATCTGGAGGTTATGTGAATAATTGAACTAAATTACATACCAGTGCATTACAATGTATATAAACATTTGCTGTACCAAGTTTCATTGCGTTTGGATCATTAAATCGCGAGAAAAGTCTATTTAAAACTTTCAACTTCGCTTGGCCGCCATGTTCGTTTTGTAGTTAACCGGTTTTTGAAAGTCTCATTGATGAACTTCCAGTAGTGCCCTTTATCTCCGTGCAAGATTTCAGGGTGATACCGGTTATAATTTCAGAGATATAGAATGCCGGTGAAATATTTCGCACAGCCGCCATATTGAGGTTATGTAAACAATTGAACGAAGTTAGATGTCGGTGCATTACAATGTATATAAACATATACTGTACCAAGTTTCATTGCGTTTGGTTGGTTAACTCGCGAGAAATGTCTATTCAAAAGTAGCAAGTTCGCTTGGCCGCCATGTTGGTTTTTTAGTTACCAGGTTTTCAAAGGTCACATAAGTGAACTTCTAGTAGTTGTCTCTATCACCAATCAAAATTCCAGGGTGATATCGTTAATAGTTTCGGAGATATTGAATGCCGGTGAAATATTTCGCACAGCCGTCATGTTGAATTGGTGAGACGTAACAAACTTTGAAGGGCATGGCCGGGGTCGCCCGGAATAATGCTATGAACTTACCGAGTTTCATTGAAATCGCTCCAGTCGTTTAGATTTTATTAGGGGGACACACACACACTGGTGTATTCTTGGAATACACGGTAAGAGAGAATATAAATTTTTAATGCTCTTTGCTTGTTCATTTCATCCTTTTTCTCAAACACCAACAGTGATCTCCTAGTTTCTCTTTGGTGGTCATGTCTCTTATGTCATTGTGAGTCTGTTCTAGATATATATCTTCCATGACCCACCTAGCGTCATCTAGCAGCGAATCTCTGAAGCTCCTCAAGTCTTCCTGGTGCAAGAGGACTTCCTTTTCCATCTGGCCTCCAGTTCTCGTTGCCATCGCCAGCTATTATCTCCGTGATCAAGAGAACTTCGTCTACTCTTTCACCCACCAGGCTGTGCTAGTATCGCCTGCTATCAACTCTTTGAAGACCATTTCCTCAAGAGAATTTAAGTTTACAATATTGGTCATGCTTATATGTTCTCCTTTTGTCTCCTACCCCCTCTCTTTTCCCTTCCTTGGACCCTCCGCGCTTCGCTGAGTGGGTCTCACTTGTAAGTCGGCAGTTGACTCGGTCAGTCAAGGCTCAACTAGAGCCAGTCTCCTCAAACCAAGAGGCACTCTCTACATTCTACGCCATGTTGGCACATTAAGTATTCGTCAAAGGGAACTTCACCTTCGACATGCAACCAAGATAAGTACAGACTTAAGGTTTTAACCTCATCTTCATCAGTTTTACTATCTACATGCTTTTATTGATCATTTTATAGACAGTGTGAGATTACTTATTTGGGACAAAAATCATCCTTCGCGGGATTTGCCATGTTGGGCTTTTGTCTGTCTAAGCCAACCTTAATAGAAAGTAGCTTTTCTTAAGCTATTTAAATGAGAAATCTTCTCACCACGTGGGATATTATCTAATACCCGCTGTCTATAAAATACCAAGCTAGTTCCTCCGCTGGATTAACTTAGGCCCCATTCTTCTATTAGGATCGTTCTGGAACCTTCCAGATCCTGTACTTTATCTACAAGTCTTGCCGTCATATATTTTTCACTCACTTGTGAGAATACTATTTAAAATTGAAGAATCTTCCTTCTGAATTAAAGCTCAATAGCGAATTTTCTTCCACCGTTGGAATGTTCTATGGCGCATTTAATTGTAATCCACAACTTTCTCAAGCAATAGACTTTCGCCTATCTAGTGCAACCAGTCCTTTTTCATCATTGCAATAACTTTCTTTGCCATAAACTTTTGTGTTACTACAGTGAAATTTTTATCCATTTTACAGACTATAGTGATAACTAGTGCTTGTTCAACTTTTCTACCGCGTCGCGATCGTCCGTTTACATTAAATAAGGCCATGAACATTTATCCTAAATCCCAATTGATCTTTCCTAAACCTTCTACTAACAAACCATATTAATAAAATTGTTACTCTAGATCATTTTCAATGAGGTGTCACTCTAACGAAGTGCCCTTCCATCTTGCTTGTTTATCATTAATTAATTTCTGCATAACTACGTGTTTTATACACGGTTCAAGCTTACATTGTTTCTCCCTTATAATCAGGGAAAACAATTCTTTCAACTCATGAGTGAGTTATTTCTAGGTCTCACGAAAGGGAAACTGCCCCATTTGGCTCGTGATTCCTACTTAAACATAGGAGGTCGAGAACCTTCCTTTTGACTTTCTCTTCAGGGTTCACAGTAAGTGACCTGCCTTTATTTGTATAATAACCAACAGTAATTCTGTATAAATATAAGGAGTTATAGGAACTTCTCCTTCATTCTACCCGCTTTCTTTTTTGTTATTTTCGAAGTTGTAACTTTTTCTAAAATAGGTACTTGGAAATTTCTTAAAGTACACTCCTTGTACTCAATTTAATGTTTAAACTTTAATCACTTCATTTGTCTTTTTTAAATCTTACAAAGATTTTAGTACATATATAAGGTTTGAAACCTAAAGAATTGTTAATTTCCTGGAGCAAACTTTAAATGTTAGGAGGTCTGCGACCCCAAATTGTTACTAAAAATTGAAACTATATACTTGTCAAATTTATTAGACTTTTTTGCATTGCTAAATAAATTCAAACGTTCCTTTTCGACTCATCATTTCTCTAATACAACGGTTAGGCAAGATCCTGTCTTCCTTAGCTCTCCCTACTCAATGCCATTAAATCTATTGATAGGGCTTTCACCACTCGTTGCATTTGAGCAAGAACTCTTAGTGGTAATCTCGTTAAAGTTTCTCTTAGCTTTAATAGCTAATTCTAACTGGCCAGTAAGGCAAGTACAGCTCGCTACGCCAGCTACCTGCTTGTGGAGATCCTCTCCGAAAACGTATGATTGATTTTCCAAAAGATAAGTGTTTCTCTTTGTCTAAACTTTTAGCCGTCTCCTTGCTGAGTAAAAGCTTAGCCATTTCCAAATGCAACCATTGGTTCACTTACCAAAATTACTCCCCAAGGTATAATTTTTTATCACTATCCTTCTTGGAAGCACTTGGTCTTTTTTTCAGGAACTCTATAATTTCGAAAACTGGAAATACCAAACCTGATTCAAATTATTGGCATTCTTCGAATTACTTTGCAAAAACGAATTTCTTTCAACAGACATACAATAAATCTGTTACTCTCTGTCTTGCCAGACCATCACCCTTCCCCATAGTAAGCAGATGCATGCTTGAGAGGGAATATACTAAAGCCACTCTCTTGCAAACCGCCCAAGTCCTAGCTGCGTTTCCCGTCAGCTTCGACCAGGTCCTTACCCACTTTAGGTATCAGAGAACGGATTTGCAGTGGCAATCGCCTCTAAGTGCATTTAAAGTTAAATTCATAACTTTTGTGGGACTCTCCTCCTATTTTTCTATCCTTTTTCTCCAGTCCGAATCCTACCTCCTTTTCTTAATCATCTTCCCTTGGTGGTTAGGTTATTCCTCAGCCAATAATCTACCCACACACACACCTCACACACAGACACACACACACACGCACACACACGGACAAAAGGTGATCTCATAAGCCTATTTTTTCAAAATTGAAAATAGGCTAAAAATGGAAAGGTTTTAAGTGTGAGTGTTCATCAATGTAGTGCTCCAAACGAACGACAGTTTCTATTTACAAAAAATCATCAAAATGCTAAAAGGCAAGTTTAAGAAAACAATGTTGCTGCTCAAGATAGAGCAGTGATTGTTCAGAAGCACTTATCATGTCCTCAAAAAGTCATGTAAGGACAGTTGTCAACGTCTAGGAAATCCTTAACACTATCAAAAGCAACGCAGACTTTACAAGATATCCCTGTGGAAAAGGAACAAAAGGAATTGGATAGTTCTAGTGATGTTGAGGATGATGATGATGATGATGTTGATGATGATGATGATGATGATGATGAAAAGGAAGAGGATGAGGGTTTTAAGAACAAGAGTAAATGGAGAATGTTATAAAAGGATCTACAACAAGTGTTGTGATTAAAAATCTATATCAAACAAAGGTAAAGAGATAGAGAGTTGTATTCAATGTGTATCTATTGTAAAATTAAATTAATAAAAATATTTTATTTTTATTGTCTGTTTTTCTTAATTACATTTCCCCACTATTAAAGCAATTGTCAACCATTGACAGACTCTAGCTATGATTATGGAAGTAGTATCAAAATAATACAGTATTGCTATGCCATGTTAAAGCAATAGCTATGCTTTCTTGTATTGGAAATGTGAACTTAAGTCAAACGCCTTAACCATTTGGCCAACCTGACAGTTAATAATTTAATTTGTTTTGTGCACTTGAGTGTTTACAAAAATTTCCAGTGTACATTGACTCAACCACTTGCTCGTTTATAAATGTAGATTTTGTTGTGTTTTTCCATAACATTGCAGTTATGAGTCTTGAGAACTGGGTGTTTAATGTGGTAATGTAATTTTAGAAAGGCTCTCAGGTATCGTGTTATGGGTTTTAGTAATGCATTACTGTTTGTTGACGAGCATTTATCATTACACAACATTATTTTGGTAAGCTCTACATGTTGTTGTTGTTTAGAGTCCTCAGCCTTTTAACTGGTTTAATACAGCTCTCTATGCCTCCCTGTTCTGAGCTAATCGTTTCATCCCTATATAGCTACCACACTCTAAATCCAAGGCTATCTGTTTAACATATTCTAACCTTGGTCTACCCCTACAGTTCTTGTCCTCAACCCTTTCTTCCATAACTAAGCTTGCTATTCATGGGTGTCTTAGTATGTGTCCTACCGACCTATCTCTTTACTTCATTAGCAGTCGCCAAAACCATCACTCGTCTTAATACCTCTTTGTTTGTAACCGTATTTACCCATCTAATCTTCATCATTCTCCTGTAACACCACATTTCAAACACTTCAATTCTCCACTTCTGGTACATCAAAAGTTTCACTTTTATAGAGTGCCACGCTCCAGACAAAGACCTTCAAAAATGACTTCCTAATACCTAAATCTATATTCATTGTCAACAGATTCTGTAGAAATGTTTGCCTGAGCTACATAAGTATCCTAATTGTCTCAGGTATAATGTCTTGTTTACCAAACATAGTTGCTCAGTAGGTCTAAGCATTTGTTTATATAACCCGAAATAACAAACAATTTTTCTAAATCCCTACTCACTGGTCAGTAACAAGCATAGACGCCAAACTGTTTCGTTGGTAGTTAACTCATGTCTGGTTAGTCCATTCTTATTGCAAGACCAGTCAACACCTAAAAATTCATCTTAACATATAGTCTAATCATCTTTCTATCTACATACTGCGCCCGAATGTATTTATGGCTAAGACCATGACTTAGACGAGATGAGAACTAAGACCCGCAAATTTTAGAAATGACGGAATAAAATTATCTAGAATAAATAAAATCGAAGATCTAGAGATTTTATACTCAGAATGAGTATTTTATTATGTCAAGCAAGTACTAGTAACATTTATAAAAAGCCAGAAGAAATGATGGAAATTTAGAAATTATTTAAACAATAAATAGGTGAATTATTGGAATGGACAGACCGACATCGCTAGAAGCGAGGATCGCACATCCGGAGACGGTAGTGTATCTTTACATGAGAGGAGAGGTAACAGCACGTGACAACAGCCTGGGGAGCTTAGCAGTCGCGACACAGAAGGAGAAAGAGTGGGGGAGACTTGAAGAGAGATCCTGAGGCTAGCAGGGAATCGCTCGTATTCACTCTCTACATTGACCAGGTCCGAGTAGGACCTAGTCCAGAAACAGATTTATTATAACAGTGCAACGCATAGTAAGCGAAGCGCGAGGCTTCAGAAGGCGGTGCATTTGCGTGAGGAAGAGCCCTCATCGTGCAAGCCAGCATTGCTAGGCGAACTTGCAGCTTTCCAATACACACAGCGTACGAGCGGATCCAGTTCATTCATACGGCAAACTTCACTGCAGGCAGAAGGACATATATCACGCAGCCTGTAGTACAAAACTGCTATTCTACACAACGGTATTACAGCAAATATTACTGCAGCAAATACTTAATACTTCAGAGCAGTATTCTACGGAGGTATTACCATACTTATACCCATGTCAAAAATGCAAGTAATGCAAGGTGCTGATTGGAGAATTCGGGTGCATATAGGTGTATATTTTTGTGGCAGGCCCAGAACGTGGGGTACATCGAGAGGCGTAGAGAGACGTTGAGAGGCCATATTTAACTGAAATAATAAAGAAATACCGATCCCAAATTTGATGAAGTTTGAGTTGAATGAGACTTCAAAAAATTTGTGGAGTACACTAGAATTATGAGGCATGTTTGTAGAACCGGCTAACGACAGTTTGTCACGTAAAATTAAATTAAAGTGTAAAATCAACGTTTATTTAAAATAAGTTAGGTAGGGTTACAAAATGATGTAATGTCAGTTGAGTAAAATGCGGCTAACTTACACATGAACTTCATGACATGCGTTTAAGTAGATTTAAGGAGTATTAGATTATCAATGCATTCCATACTCGCATAAAATATATATGTTGGTCAATCCTGAATATTCACTTGTGGATTGGTGTAGTGGATGTTTCCCTTCTATCAAGAAAGAAGAAATATGTCGTAGAACGATATGACGTTCATTAAGAGCATGTTGGAAGACATGAAAAATAGTCAAAATGTGTTGACTAAAGACATGGAAGCCCTCCATACTCTAACACACAATAATACTAAACAATTGAAGGCAGAAATACACAAGTCTGCAGCTGCGGTTAAATCTGAACTTAAAGCAGAATTATCTGTAGCTCAGACGCTCACAAAGGCTAGTATTACACTCGCTCAAGAAGAGGCTAAATTAGCATTAGAGAAGGCACGTGCGGAAGAAAAGCTAGAAAGGGAAAAGGCACAAGAAGAAGCTAGATTAGCATTGGAGAAGGTCCAAGCTGACATCAAATTAACTCTAGAAAAGGCCAAGGAAGAGGATAGATTAGCTAGGGGGAAGCCCAGGAGAATGATAGGATACTCTTAAATAAAGCTAGGGAGGAGGACAAAAAGGAACAGGAGGAGACGAACAGGATTCAGGCTGAGATCAGGTTAGCCCAAGAAAAATCTAGACAAGAGGATAGATTAAATCAGGAACAGGCTAGACAAGAGGATAGATTAAATCAGGAACAGGCTAGACAAGAAGATAGGAAGATCCAAGCCGAAATCAGAGCAGCTCAGGAAGAGGCCAGGAAAAGACAGGAAGAGATCAGAAACCAACAGAAATTAGCTAGGAAAATTCTAGAGAGAGCAGGAAGTTCCCAAGAGGAAGCAAAAAAGTCCCAGGAGGAGTTAAAAGCGTCCTTCGATAAAGTCAAAGAGGACATTGATTTTACAAAAACGCACATAGCTATACTGAAAACAGACATGATTGGGAAGGTGTTAGAGGCGAAAATGGCTAGTAGCAACATCATTTTAGAGCTGGAGGAAAAGTTACAAGCTAGCATTAGTGGGATGAAGACAGAGAACACTCAACACCATGAACACATTTCAGGTTCCCAGGACAAGCTGAAGGAGCAGCTTGACAGTCTCAATTGTACTGTTAGTGAGCTGCAATGCAAACTGTCTGATCAAAAGAAATTAATTGAGGACGGTATTAATATTGATATAAACTTTGCTATTGTAAACGCTGTCACGGATGTGAAGAAGGAGGTCCTGAGAGAAACTAAGTGTTCAATAAATGAGATCCATAATACATTTTCTAGGAATGCAAAAGCAAAGGAGTTAAGCACTAATTTAAGTGTTAGTCAAGTCCGTGAAGATTTATCTAAGCGAATTCACGAAATATAAACATCAAGCGTTTCCACTCTCACAAACATTGTAAAAAATGCAGATCTAGTAAAAACAAGCGAACTTGATAATATTAAGAAAACCATAGATGATATTAACACAGAACTTGCTAAGGTTAGGTCTAGGCAGGAGAAGGAGGCTGATGAGCTAGGACAGCAATTAAAGACGCTGAAAATAGGAGATTCTACTTTTACGACCACGCTAAGAACAGAAGTCAGAGAGGACTTGAGAAAGGAATTAGCCAAAATTCTTTCAAGAACGGGATGAGAAGTTGAAAGAAGAATTAAAGAGACTTGAAGCTTGGACGGAGCAGTATGAAGAGGATAAGGAAAGCGTCACTAGTCAGCAACGTTCTAGGTCCAATTTTTACTTTGAAGAGGAACAATTTCACCAGGATACAGAGGATTTCGGAGGGTATTTTGAACCATTTCAAACCAGGTCTAATCCTAATTTCATTATTATTAGAGGAAATGATGAGAAGCCGAACAAGTTTAGTGGTGTAGGCAACATCACGGCCGTAGAATTTTTGAGGGATATGCGGTCTTACTTGGAGGACAATAGGATACCTCGCGAATGCCACATGAGGGTGGCGTAAAAGTATCTGGATTCGGAGGCACTGATTTGGCATCCTGCTTTCCGATACACATATCACACTTTTGAAGAATTCGCCGTAGCCCTTCAAAAACGGTTCTGGAGTAAAGAACTCCAGCAATATATTCGTGCTGAAATATACTCGAAGAAGTATGCATACTCAGTCCCTACAAAGTACGCAAGCTTCTTCAAGAGTCAGTTAGCCCGGTTGCAACATCTGCAACCCCCATTAGCAGAGGGAGATTTGGTGCATGCGATATCATATCAGTTTTCGACGGAGGTCAGGGGACATCTGATATCAGCAGACGTCCGAACGCTAGAAGGAATGACGGAAATCTTACGAAGATTGGACCACACCGCAAATGTGTCCAACAACGCCAGCGTTAATCAGAATTCCAGAGGTAGAAATCAGGAATATCGTGCAGTTCACACCGTTCATGTTGACCAGACACAACAAACGGAAGTGAGTAAGAATGGCGGAGGTCCGACAAGAAATAACAATTATGGACAGAACGGATTTCAACCAGAGTATCGGAGACCTAGAGACGGGAGACCATACCAAAACCTACGCTGGAATGATGCTCAGAGGAGGGGCAGCTATCACCAGCGAAATAATAACTATCGTAGAGACGGGTATTGCAACAGGGACAACCGCAACAACAACTATGGTTACAGACTGTATCAAAACTGGTGGTCAAATAAAAACAATTATTCTAGGCTACAACAGCAACAACAGAATCAGGGATGGAGAAATGACGCAAACGTAAGGAGGTATTACGATGACCGGGAGAGAGAGAGTCAAGAATACCGGAAGAGCCTCAGAGAGAGGGATGAGAGAAACGCCAGAGACCAAAATCAAAGGCAACAGAACAGGAATCTAGAACCAAAGCCCGGAACAAGCAGAGACCGGAGCAATGAAGACCCAGGCGGGGTAGAGAAAAACCCAACAATTTCCAAACGGAAGTGAGGAACTTAGGAGGAATCACCACGCCTAGACATACAATCATCATTAATGAACTATACCAGGCAATAAACGAAGATCTACTGTACGAGAGAGAAGAGAAAAGACCGGAAGAGTAGCGAGGCTACCGATATTCGAGATTGTGTCAGAAGGCGAATGCCAGAGAACGCTTCTGGACACAGGTGCAACAGCGTCCATTCTTGCAGAAAACTGTTTTAATAAACTGAAAAATGGAAAGTCATTGATAGCCATGCCCGTTTCGACAATCAACGTAAGAGGCATCTTCAACGATAAAACCATGAAATGCAAAGTCCAGGCACTAATGGAATTTACAATAAATGATCAAAAGTATGAACAGATATTTATAGTCCTAAATCAAATTAGTTTTGACGCAATCCTAGGCATTGATTTTATAACTAAAACCGGAGCAATTATAGATCTACAAAACGGTGTTATAAAATTCAATGAACATCTTAGTCAAATGGAAACCTCGACGAAGGAGGAGAAAGAGTGCATTCTTATTGACGAGGAGACAGAAGGAAACCTAGTGAAAATCGTTATGGAGATCGAGGCTGAGGAACCATCTCAACATGGTCTAAAAATTGACAATTTCGAGGCCTATAGAGAGAAATTGAAAGATTTGGTTCTATACTTTGCGGACGTATTTGACGATAAACCTGGAATTATCCGAGGATATAAGTATCAAATTCGACTTACTGATATACGCCTTTCCAGAAGAAATTATATCCGATACCGGAAAAGAATCAAGCAGAAGTACAGGAGCTGATTAAAGGTATGGAACGAGATGGGATAATAAGAAAGCAAGCCACGCCTTATTTAAACCCTCTCACCGTAGTAAAGAAGGCAGATGGAAGCCTGAAGTTGTGTTTAGATGCCAGAAGCATCAACCTCTTATTACTAAAAGAATATGACAGGCCTCCTAAGATAAGGGAACTACTGCGTAAGTTCAAAAACAAGACATGTTTCTCCGTTATTGATTTAACTGCAGCGTTTCACCAGATTGAGCTCACGGAAGATAGTAAATGCTATACAGGGTTTATGTTCAACCAAACCTGTTACGTCTACCAAAGAGTACCTTACGGATTGGTAAATTCAAGTCCGGCACTTATCCGAGCATTAGACGATAAGTTGCACGAAGACGTTAAGCGATTTGCTCTTTGCTATGTTGACGACATCATCATTGCTTCAGAGTCACCAGAAGAACACTTTCTGCACTTGAAGACACTGTTTGAGGATCTTAGAGAGGTGAATATCAAAGTCAAATACAACAAGTGTCACTTTTTCCAGGAAAAGATAAATTTCCTCGGACACACTATTGACAGATTCGGTTACCATCCAAATGAGGATAAAATTGAGGCAATATTGAAGTTTCCAAAGCCGATAAAGATTAAGGACATTCAAGCTTTTGCGGGGCTTTGCCAATTCTTCAGCAGTCACTGCCCTCGATATTCAGAGATCATGGCTCCACTCCATGATCTACTGAAAAAGAACAACAGATGGAAATGGGACGCAGCAGCGGAAAATGCCTTTATCCAAGCTAAAGAAATGCTCGGGAACAATATTAAACTAGAATACCCGGATTTTGAAAGGTCATTTGTAGATGAAACCGACGCATCAATGATAGGTATTAGCGCAGTCTTGTATCAGAAGGATCAAGATGGCAATATTCACTACACATTTTTCAGCAGTAGAAAACTACGCACCCATGAACTCAACTATTTTACAACAGAGTTAGAAGCCCTTGCCGTCATTAATGCTCTCCATCAATGGTAGGAAATATTGCTGGGACATAAGATGATAATAATAAGAACTGACCACAAGGCATTAGAGTTTATGCTGAAATCAGACCTATCGAGCGATCGCATGACAAGATGGACCACGTTCTTACAACAGTTTGATGCAACCATAGTTCATGTTCCCGGGAAGGATAATCTACTGGCAGATATTCTTTCACGCAACCCTACTACAGAAAATAATATTCGAGTTAACGTGATCCAGACAGACGCTGAAGATCAAGACACGCTAGATAAGCTGAGAAGAATTACCTTATTTCAAAAGAAAGATGCATCATTGAGAAATACCTATAAATTCCTTACTGGCAGGATGACGATGCGACACGCATTGTACTTCGAGACATGAAAGAAAGCCACTCACTACATGATGGCAGGAGAAATTGTGTGCAAATATGTTGACCCTGAACACACCAAAGTAAGAGTAGCAATTCCATCAGAACTGATTGTGCCACTAATATGGTTAGTGCACAAAAGCATAGGTCACGGTGGCGTGGATAAAACCTACTACACCACACGTGAGAAGTTTTATTGGATAAATATGCGTGAATCAATTACCATTGTAATCAGGTCTTGTGAACTCTCTCAAATGAACAAGTACAACTCTGAATTACTGAAGGAACCACCGAGAGCCATAATTTCAACACGACCGTTGGAACTGTTCAGTCAGGACATTTTTGGACCTGCACCTAGAGGTGATCGAGGCAACCAGCACGTGCTAGTCACTATGGACGTGTTTTCGAAGATTGTGATGCTAAATCCAATGCAGAAGGCCACAACGAAAACAGTTTTGTATCACCTAGAGCGGAACATCTGGGGTAGCCAGAGAGACTTTTGACTGACCATGGAACTCAGTTCACTTCCACAGATTTTCAAGGAGCTATGGATAGACTGGATATAATCCATCTATTTTTATCTATCCGTAGTCCAGAGACAAATCCAATTGAGAGAATTATGCTTGAATTTAATAAGTACATTCGTCTGTATAGTGCTGAAAACCATGCAAATTGGGTGACGATTGTACCCCTAGTGGAATTTTGCATCAACAATACGCGGCACGAGAGCACTAACGACATTCCAGTCACTCTCCACTTCGAAGAAAAACCTATTCTTCCATGTAACGGAATTTTTAACATTCTGGATGACAACGAACCACCAATGGACCAGAGAATAGAGTCAGCGCGGGAACAGCTCAACAAAGCAGCAGATTCAACATGATAAGCTGAAGGGCAGCCAACGAAGCATGAAGATTCATCACGATAAGCCGACGAACCGAGAAGGAGCCAGGAGAGCGAGGCGAGGTCATCACTCTGGCCATTGACCTAGTTTCGCTGGTTACATCACGGGCGGACAACAGGTTTCTGGAAAAGCTGTGTTTGAAGGTTTCCAGCAGAACTCTGCTTGCCAAAAGCAAGTACTCCAAGAATCTAGTCGTTCAACATAAGGTAGCTGAAGCTGTCAGATTATATAAACCATGTTTGTAGTAGTAGTGTTTCATTCTGTGATTGACCAACATTTTTATTATTATTATTATTATCAATTTTTGTAGATTCTTCAAATCCGTTAAATTCATTTTATTGCCACTTTTTCATTCAGATTTGAGTCACTTTGACATTTAATGAGCGAATAACCATTTTTCACATTTCAGAGAGTAGATTGCAAATTCATTACATAAGCTTTAAATATGCGCAACGTTATCTATATCTGTATTTTATAGTGAGATGGAACACGCATTGATAAATCTAGATACGGCACTTTAGGATAAGAAATTCGGTATTTTCATGGAAAATACGGGGATTATCGGAACTTACGATGTTGTTTGAAGTTTCAATCCCAATTACAAACTTACAGCGTGCAATTAATGCCTAATTACACGACAATCAATTGTTAATAAATGAAAGACTTTAAACAAATAAATCCAATTTATAATTAAATGTCAATTTGCAGTAGAGAAGGCAGATAGTTATTTGAAACTATACTGTTAATAAAATAATGGTTTAAACTATATTTCCAATTAAGAAATGTTAAGAGAACATGGTGAATTAAAGGTTTGATTAGAGGATTAAAAGTCTCTATAATTTTGAATCAATTTATATATCATGAAGGAAACCTTGGAACGTCATTGATCAGAACATGCAATTAATTAACGAAAGGAAATGACAGGCGACATTTTATAAGTCGACCGGTGTCTGTAAAATAGGTCAATATGGATTTAAATGAATTATATTCAGAATTTTAAAATACCAGAAGGAGAGGTTATGTTCGTATTTTTATTTCTTTGAATTCTTGCAGACTAGTCAAATTGTTAGTTACGGTATTATCACAACGAAATTTATACGTGGATTAAGGTAAATAAAATCTTCATACAAGATGTTTAAAAAGCTGCACAGAGGTAGTTGAATTTTGAAATTTGTAGCACGAGGAATAAATGTATCAGGATAGTGGAAGTTTTTGTAGGAGTTGTGCATTATAGATAGAATGCAATTGGAATGGATGTTATAATTGAATTCCGTGCAAGATAATGAACGTAGATGAAATTACGTTTTATTGAATAAGGAGGCATAGTGTAAATGTTTCCCAGTTTGTTCACAGGTAGTGTGAAAATATTATATTGCATCGAGGCAAGTGTCTGTACAGTATGTTAGAAAAGTAGAGCAACTATTTGTGTAATTTTTGAAACAGAAGTGTTGAATGAGAAAATAATGCCAAGCACTTTTAGAATCCACTATTTTTACGTAACTGATAGGCTTGCAATGAATTACTTTAGTATCGGAGTTATCACCAGTTAGGAGAAATTATTTCAGAGCAGTGCTAAACTTTACCATTCGGCACGAATGCTCATTTTGCAACGACTCGTATTAAATACTTTAACCTAGGAAGGCGTGGTGATTGTGAAAGAAAATCTTAGATATTTATTTAAAATCGTGATAGAAAGAAAATGTAAACTAATTTCATGTCACAAATTATAATTTGTGCTGACCACAATTTTTGTACATTTACTCATAAACTTTATAATTAATACTTGATAGTTAATATTTTAACCATTACAATTTTAGATTTGGAACTACGGTTCAAGAAAATGAAACGCAACTAGGGCAATGTCTAAACTAACGTCGTTTCATAATTTGATTTTTTTTCGTGAAAGTTCAAATGAATTTCACAAGGGTTTGATATTTTGTAAATCATTTTCATGTTTATTGAGGTGCACAGTTATGCACAAGATTTATTCTTGGCAGGAATAAGGGATCGAATAGAGTGCCGAACTCTCCAATATTTTTTTAGGACATAGTTATTGTCAGTTTGATATGTTTTTGTGTGTTAAAATTTGGTAGTGTCTAATGGGACACAAAGTCAGATTATTTGCGATAGGGACATTTCATGTATCGTTCCTTAGTGAATAAACGGCTGGCACCTTTTAGTGACTCAGTCAATTCTTATTTTTACTGATCGCTTGCTCATTCTATAATCTTCGTAAATGGTACTACTGGATAGCTACAGGCATCCACTATAGTTAGACCTTAACACCACTCGAGATCCGAGTTTCTCGAATTCACTATTAAATGTAAATAATAGTAGAAGTATGTAGCTCTTCGGGTAGTACTATTTTAAATATCCACTATGTGATCCTAGAATTCCCAATTCTTACTTAGCAGACCACGGTAAGATATATACAGCTGGGTATTTGTTTGTCTGCAATTCTTTCCATCTCAGCGGATATAGGAGCAGATTGGAGAATTCGGGTGCAGTACCAGTGTGTCATCCAAGTCAGCTCTTTGGCTGTATTGTGCGACATGGGCTAGCCCTACACCACGAGATATCTTCATATTAATATAACAAGTTCTTGTTCCTGAAATCTCTCTCCACAAAGTGGTCTAAGCATACAACAAGAGTTCTATTTAAATGTTCTGTACCGGTACGTCATCCAAGTCAGCTCTTTGGCTGTATTGTGCGACACGGGCTAACCGCTACACCACGAGATATCTTCATATTAATATAACAAGTACTTGTTCCCGAAATCTCTCTCCACAAAGTGGTCTAAGCATACAACAAGAGTTCTATTTAAATGCTCTGTACTGATACTGCACTCTTATATCTGGATGATCCACCAAAATCCCAGGCTGGAAATAATAATGGATAGTAGCATCTTGAAGTCCCGGCTAAAAACAACATGGTGCTACATGGCGAAAACACTCAGAATAAGGAACAGGATTTTTCTCAAATGTAATGTGCTATAGTAACTAACTACAGAACAATAGAGTTCTATATCTACTCAGGAAAAATGAGAATCTATGAAAATCTCGGGCGTAAGGATGCGGATCAGGTCCCTCGAGAACTTCCACCCTACAGCACATTCCACTACCATTTAACTACAAAGATAATGCCAATATCCTATAAAAGATCAGGGAATCGTAACAACGTGCCTGTCGTATTTATTCACTAAACAATTACTCGTTTCCTAACACTAGCATTGAGTATATGCCTTAACAACTTTGAATAAGATCAAATGACCAAATGCCGTTGCTTCACTTGCATAAAATACATGTTCGTTTCTTTTAGAAACAAAAAAAAACAATATTTCAAACGCTTTTATAAGCTTAAATAAAATCATGTATCAAATAGCAGTTATGGATATGAAAATCCTAAAACAAAAACAAAAAAGTATTATGTGTAAATATTGTAAATGTATTTAAAATGAATACAAAAAATATTGTACTTTTCTATTTACTACCCACCTCCCACTCACAATCCAACTGTTAACCTCAAGTAATGTTGAGAAATTACCCTTAGGTAGCTAAAACTAGGTAGCCAAAGGTATAGTATAACCCATGTTTTACCTATATGCTTTGGGATAAGGTATACAGCCTTGTTATATGTAGTGAAAAATTGTGTTTCACAAATATAAACTTTGGACATGGACTAAATTAAAAACATGTAAACAACAAAATTGGAAAATCCATGTTTCCATATTGACAAAATTTAAAAACTTAAAACTGACATTTTAAAAACTGTAAATTGGAAATTGACAAATTGCAATGTGTGAAATATGAAAATGAAAAAAAAAAGCTTTTAGGGCCGTGTTCAATAACGTCAAGTATCTCTTAATTCATCATTAAAGGCTTTGCACGAGCATTTCATTAAACAGAAACGCTCGTTAACTTACCACTAACAAGGAATTACGTTAAATGGCCAAATCTGGCCACTCAACTCCCTAAAGCATCTTTAAAGTGGCGGGAAACAGCTGAACTGTGCCTTGCGCATTCCTCAATGGCGGTTTTTGTTTCCGAGTTTCACATGTATTTTCATCCATTTTTTTTTTTTTTTTTTTTTAGTCGTTTACCCTCCAGGTTGGTGAAACCCACGGACTCAGCGAGGGAACTCACCACTACCGCCTCTACGGGCAGTGTCCTAGAGCTGGGAACATTGAATCGGAAGGGATACAACTGGTGAGGTGAGATTGGCAACTCGCCCAGGCGGCCTCACCTGCAAAGCGAACAGGGGCCTCATGAGGGAAGGTAAGGGATGGTTAGGATGGATAGGCAAGGAAGAGGGAAGGAGGCGGCCGTGGCCTTGAAGAAGGAACCATCCCCGCATTTGCCCGAAGACGAAGTGGGTAACCACGGAAAACCACTTCGAGGATGGCTGAGGTGGAATCGAACCCCCTCTACTCATTTGGGCCACCCGAGGCTGAGTAGACCCCGTTCCAGTCCTCGTACCACTTTTCAAATTTCGTGGCAGAGCCGGGAATCGAACCCAGGACCTCCGGGGCGGTAGCTTACCATGCTGACCGCTACGCTACGGAGGCGACCTACTTTCATCCATATGAATATAAAATATATTTATGACAGTGAAATTATAAAAGATCACACACACTACTAAGTTTTAATACCAAGAAAGGCGAATACGAAAATTAAAATAAAAAAATATCCGAAGGGGGTTTCGAACTGCTTCCAGCGCTGCATAATAAATTGAGAGTCTGCACCTCTACCGCTTACGCTACGTAGACAACTGCGTATCGTGTCCTAATAAGGTATCTATTCGCACAACTGCCAGTTCTCCTAAATACTTTGTTCATATCGTTTTAAGCTTTTGCCACGAATAAGGTCTTCTGTATTCACCTTCCTTTATAATTATGTTCCATAACGTCTCAAGGAATCATCGCAAACAACAATCGGTGCTGCACGCTTCATGATCTGTCCACCATGCTCTCCAAGATGGAATCGAGTCTACGCATGCACGAGAGCCGTATATCTTATTTAAGTAATTGCAAACCCAAATGGCCTCGTGAAATACATCGAAGATAATCACGCATTAAATCTCGTATTTAAGTTAAGTGGGAATTAACTAACTAATCGTTAGTGAAGAGTTGGTGAAAACGGCCCTAATTAATCCTTAAAACTTAACTGACTTTGTAATCCTAAGCTGGTTGTGTGTAGCGAACATATTGCACAGTACCCACAGTGCAAGTGTTAGCTTTACCTTACTCTCTATAAGACTAGCAAAAAAGATAGTTGCATGTGCCCGTATATACTTTGGGTGTGTTGATTAGCCTTTGGCTTAGCTTTAAAGGTTAGGTTAGGTAAAGTTAGGTTAGGTTAGGTGAAGTTAGGCGAGGAAATGCATGGTTCGGTGAACTGAGGTTATGTTAGGTTAGGTAAGGTTAGATTAGGTTAGGTTTGGTTATGTTAGGTTAGGTTAGGTAAAGTTAGGTTATGTAAAGTTAGGTTAGGTAAGGTTGGGTTAGGTGAAGTTAGGTGAGGAAATGCTTGGTTAGGTGAACTGAGGTTATGTTAGGTTAGGTTAGGTTAAGTGAAGTTAGGTAAAGTTGGGTTAGGCAAAATGGCTGAGGTATGAATTAAACCCGCCTTTTTTAACTTTTTGCCTCACAAGACTGAGTGTACCCCATTCCAACTATCAGACTAGAAATTAATTTTCTTGGCAGAGCCAGGACTCGAACCCAGGCCTACACTGTAACAGCCAAGAAGGCTAGCCACTACACCAAGAGTTGGGCAATATAAGGCTGGTCTTAATTGTACATGATAATAATACATAATCATAATAATAAATATTTCATTTAGCAACTACACGGCCGAACTCTGCCTGTGACGTCATCCACGGTCTCAGGCCGTGGCAGCCATCTTGCGCATTAGCCCCTGTGCCAGCTATGACTGCCCTCTCCATAAGAATAACATAGGGTTGGTTGCGTGCGGCCGCCATCTTACGCATTAGCCCCTGTGCCAGAACTGGCTAACCTTACCTACTGAAGTGAAAGTTTGAATAATATACCTACCCAATAATTGTTCATTATAGTACATGACTATATGGCCTATACATACAACAATTCAAAATGGCGACCATCCGAAATATTTAGACGGTTCTCAGTATCTACGAATCATTTACAGCAATCAAACTGATTTTTTAAATATTCATAGGGGCTATGAACATAAGTTCATCTATAGGACTTTCAATAACCTGGTGAGCACCAATCCAACATGGCGGCGACGCAAAGTATAAATATTTAAGTGGACGTTTGTCGCGATATAACCAACCGATTGCAGTGGAACTTTGTACAGTAAATGCTTATACAAATGTTAATCCACTGGCATCTGGTTTATTTCAATTTCTTTTCATACCCACATGATGGCAGCAGTGCGAAATTTTAAAATCTCGTTTTTACTTCATGTGTCCTAATCATGCGATTGACGTTTGAATACCACACGTATACAATAATCTGCATTATTAGTATATAAATAAAAATCCCACATGGCAACCATCTGAAATATTTAGACGGTTCTCAATATCTACGAATCTATTACAACAATCAAACTGGAATTCTGTATGTTGATAGTGGCAATTAACATAAGTAGGCTATATGAAAATAGGCTGTATATTTCTTCATGGAACTACTTGTTATTTTATTTATTTAGTGTATGGCTTTTAATAATAATAATAATAATAATAATAATAATAATAATAATAATAATAATAATAATAATAATAATAATGAAAATGAAAATCCACAGCCTGCTTCCTCTCCGACCTAGTCAGGAATGGAATGAATGAAGACCCCATCTAGCGGCGAGGATATGGACTGTGCCGGCTGCCGAGGCCTGACGCACTCCTCTGGGGCAATGATTAAATGAATGAGAGATGAAATGGAATGATAGTGGAGAGTGTTGCTGGAATTAAAGTTTGACAGGGAAAACCGGAGTACCCGGAGAAAAACCTATCTGCCTCCGTTTTGTCCAGCACAGATCTCACATGGAGTGACCGGGATTTGAAGCACGGACCCAGCGGTGAGAGGCCGGCGTGCTGCCGCCTAAGCCACGGAGGCTTCAATAATAATAATAATAATAATAATAATAATAATAATGTTATTGGTTTTACGTCCCTTTTAACTACACTGGCTTTTAGAGACGCCGAGGTGCCGGAATTTTGCCCCGAAGGGGATATTTAACATGCCAGTAAATCTACTGACACGGCTCCCTCGCATTTGTGCACCCTCAAATGCCAGCTGACTGCGCCAGGTTTCGAACCTGCAACCTTGGGCTCAGCAAGCGAGAACGTTACCCCTGAGCCACGCAGCCAGACGTATGGCTTTTAGTGCCGGAAGTGTCCGAGGACATGATCGGCTCTCCAGAGACTGTAGCTGCTTCAATGTGGACACCCATGGGATGAGCTACAAGTTCAGTTCAATTTCAAGTAGTTCCAACTTTCGCCACCAGATGTCACTGACACCTAGTAGTGAACGTTGGAACTTTGACAGAGCATTTCAACGAAATCTAACCTGCAAATTTTGCTTCACACGAGTTTAATTAGTGGGAGGTTCTTTTACATGCCATAAAAAGGGGACAATCGGCTTTTCTTCACCTCCGAAGGAAGGCATACTGAAGGATATTTAACGCTTTTAAAATATCCGATGACTTTGGCCAGGTTTGAACCCGCGATCTTGGGCATAGAAGCTCAACATGCTATTGCCTACGCCACGAGAGCCACTAGACCAATAATATCAAGGTAGCGAACATATTTACGCAAATTAGCTCATATTTTCTGTGCGCAGTAATGACCCCCGGAATATCAAATAAGATATGAAAATGACAATTGCAAGTGTAAGATCCTGGTTCTTCACTCCCCAAGCATTACCACCTCGGTAATAACTTTTCAAGTGATCAATACAATGTTTCTTCCCCCGCTGAATATAACCCACCCAGCTTCCCCTTTAGATCACACGCAGTATTTATTAGTCTCATGACAATTCTTTCAGGAGCAGGGAATAACCCATCACAATCGTGTTGACCGACTGTAAATCAATAAACTTCGCTTCGTACAGTTTCAGCTGTGTCCACCATTTTCCTGGTGAATTATGGGACAATCTGAATATTGCCAACCGCACTCATGCAGCACTGCAACTGGGAAACGCTGGGTTTGACTAGACCAATAATTACAAGGTAGCGCAGCCGTGCTGAGTTTGTTTAGTGATCGCTTCATAGTGTGTTATTCTGTGGTGTCTCCTTGGAAGTTGAAGGCACTATTTGGAGGATGTGGCCATAAATGCTATTGTTACGTGCCACCCCCCTAGTGACACTTTTGTTAACTGGATTACGGTGGGTTGAAGCACAACACAGATTGTTCCTTTAAAGAAATAATTAACTTTATTGCGGCCAGAAAGGTACACTACTCATCAGCAAATACAAGCAATTAGAACCTTACTCCAGTTTCCTCAAGTCTCTTCCTTATGGAGAGCTCTTGCCCCCTTTCACTTGTCAACAAACCACATAAGTTAATCCGTGCTAATGAGTCCGGTGGCCTTGACAGAAACTACCTGCACCTCTCCCTTATGTACACAAACTACAGTTACTTACGATAACCTGCTACACGCTGCTTCGCTGCCCACGAGCTGGGAAACAATGTCACTGGATTTCGAAACTCGCACGGCACTCCGCCACAATACCTCTGACGCTCAGTGAAATCACACTCGCTCAAAACACAGGCAGTCCCCTGTATGCTTCTCACTCCCTCGCTGTCAAGAGAATCGGCTTCACTAGGGGTTTCGCAAGTCACCACACTTCTGTCGCTCAGGATAAACACTCGCACTAGCTCGTAAAACACACTCACTCACTGCTTGACAGATCGTTCTTATATAGCACGCCGGTGACTCAATAAATGCTTCTAGACCCATCCTGGGCTCACGGCTTCTCGAGGCTTCCATCACTGGCTGGGTCACGAATATTCTGGACCATCCCTTTGTCCTAGTAGACCTGTTGCATAAGGCGCACGCAATACACTGAGGCAGAGCACAGCCCAGCCCTGGGGCAGTTGTGACTCATGCGGCGAGCGATGAAACAAACTCACAGCCGTAACACCACCCCCATCCTAAAAAGCTGATCGTCCCGATCAATCATTGGTCCGTCTGTGTCCCTCCGTAGGCTGCCAGGCGATCTCGATGCACGATCTTCATCTTCGCCCTCAGGCTCCGCTGGATCCTGTAGACGACATCGTTGATCCGTTTCACGACTCGGTACGGGCCCTCCCAGGACTTCTGCAGTTTGGGTGACAAGCCTTTCTTCCGTAATGGGTTGAAGAGCCAGACCAGGTCGTCCTCGTGGAATCCGCCGGCATCCGTCTGTTGGTCGTATCGGGTCTTCATTCGGTCAGTCTCGATCCGCAGTTTCCTCCTCGCGAACGCGTGCACGTCCTCCAGTTGGTCGACCAGTTCTTGACAATACTGGCTTACCGGGACCGGATCATTCCCTGGTCGGCCGAAGGCAAGATCGACGGGTAGACGGAGCTCCCTCCCAAACATGGCACGGGCTGGTGTGCACCCGGTGGCTTCATGCACGGCGGCGCGGTAGGCCAGGAGAAATAGTGGAAGGTGTTTGTCCCAATCCCTCTGGTGCTCGCTGACGACTATTCGGAGATGGTTCTCGATGGTGCGATTGAATCGCTCTACCATCCCGTCGGACTGAGGGTGTAACGGAGTTGCCCTTGTCTTCCGGATTCCCAGCAGCTGGCATAGGTTCTGGAACACCTGCGACTCGAAGTTCCTCCCTTGGTCGGAGTGCAGCTCCATGGGTACTCCGTACCGGCTGACGAATTCCTTCACCAGGGTCTCTGCGATCGTTGCGGCTTCTTGGTTAGGGAGCGCATACGCCTCCGGCCATTTGGTAAAGTAGTCGCTGACGACCAATATGTAGCGGTTCCCCGCCTCGCTTAACGGCAATGGCCCAGCAACATCGATGGCCACTCTCTCCATGGGGCCGCCCACGTTGTAGGTCCTCAGTGGACCCCGTCGTCTTCGTCCTGGACCCTTGCTGGCTACGCAATCGTGGCACCTCGCGCAGTGGTTCTCCACGTCAGTTCGGCATCCGATCCAGTAGAACCGCTCTCTCAGCTTCTCCAGGATCTCCTTTATCCCTAGGTGTCCACCAGATGATCCTCCATGGACTTCCTTCAGGACTTCCTCCGTCATAGCTTTTGGTACGACGACTTGTTCCCGAGATGTCTTCCCGTCGGTGCTCTCCCAGGTCCGGCAGATGAGGCCATCCCTTACAATCAGCGAGTTCCACTGCGCCCAGTAGGACTTAAACTTTGGACTGCAGTCGCTCACAATGTTCCACCCGGTTCTGGGAACACTATCAGACCCAGGTCACCATCTTCTGCTTGTGCCCGCGTGAAAGATTCGCGGCTCCAGCTCCCATGAAGTTCCACGGTAGTCCTTCGGCACTGTATCCCGGTGTTCTCCTCTCTTCTGGTACAGAAGGTGCAGTTTTCGGGGCACGGTCTTCGTGACAGGGCGTCGGCGTTAGAATGCAGTTGGCCTTTCCTGTGCTGGATCTCAAAGTTGTACTGTTGAAGCCTCTCTATCAAGCGCGAGTTGACCCTCGGGCTGTTTGAAGTTCAGGAGCCACCGCAGGGATGCATGGTCGGTCCTGATGAGAAATTCTTGCCCGTACAGGTACTTGTGGTAGTGTTCGATGATCTTCACGATGGCGAGCAGTTCCTTCCTGGTGACGCAGTAGTTCCTCTCTGGCTTTGACAAGGCATTGCTGAAGTAGGCCACTACTCTCTCCTCGCCGTCCACTATTTGCGACAGGATTCCCCCTATACCAAAGTCGCTGGCATCGGTATCGACGATGAACCTTGTTCCAGGTCTGGGGTAGGCCAGAATAGGTGCGGTGAGCAGAGCCTGCTTGAGTTGTTCGAATGCACTGTGGCATTCTGCTGTCCACGTGAAGAGTTGGTCCTTCTCAGTCAGTCGATGAAGGGGTTTGGCGATGTCGGCGAATCCTCTCACGAAGCGACGGTAATATGTGCAGAGCCCCAGGAAGCTTCGTAGTTGGGACTTGTCCTTCGGAACTGGCCACTCCCTCACAGCTGCGGTCTTCTCTGGGTCGGTGCGCACTCCTTCCTCGGAGACAATATGCCCAAGGTACTGGACCTGCTTCTGGAAGAGCTGACACTTCTTGGGGCTCAACTTCAGCTGGGCAGCCCGTAGCTTCATCAAGATCTCCTTCAGGTTGCTGTAGTGCTCCTCGAAGCTTCTTCCCAGAACGATGACGTCGTCTAGGTAGACCAGGCAGGTCTTCCAGTGTAGTCCCCTCAGAATGGTCTCCGTTAGCCTTTCGAAGGTCGCAGGGGCGTTGCACAGACCGAATGGCATGACGGTGAACTGCCAGAGCCCGCTGCCCACAGAGAACGCAGTTTTCTCGCGGTCCTTAGGGTGGACCTCCACCTGCCAGTAGCCACTCTTCAAATCCAAGGTGGAAAACCATCTTGACCCTGATATGGTGTCCAGGGTGTCGTCGATCCAGGGTAGAGGGTAGCTGTCCTTCTTCGTGACGTCATTCACCCGCCTGTAATCCACGCAGAACCTGGTGGAACCGTCCTTCTTCTTCACTAGCACGACCGGAGAACTCCAAGGACTATGTGATGGCTCGATCACCCCTTGCTCCTTCATCTCTTCTACCATCCGGTCGACTTCGGCTTGCTTGGCGAGCGGGACACGTCGGAATGGGGCCCTAATCGGTGCGCTGTCCCCAACGTCGATTCTGTGCTGGACCAAGCTTGTCCTGCCGAAGTCTTTGCTCCCCACGGAGAAGACATCCTGGAATTCGTGTAGCAGGTCCCGATGTTGGCGTGATTGTTCCTCGTCTAAATGGTCCTGGGATCCTTGGTACAGCTTCTGTAGTTCTTCTGGCAGGGCGCGTCTTCTTCGGTTGTCCGTCTGCAGGTGTCCGTCCGTCGTGTCTGTGATGTGGGCAATCCAGTTAACGGGCTCGCAGACTCCTAGGTTGGTGTCCCGATGAACCATAATGTCGTAGTCGTTCAGGTTGGACAGGCGGACGTACGGCCGAGACGTCATGTTGATGAGAGTCTTGGCAACTAGCAATCCTTTTGTCTGGATGTCCTCATATTTTGGCTCGATGACAGCCGCCACTCCCTCAGCAGTTCCGTCGACAGTTACGGCAGCGCTGACTTCCGTCCTGGCGGGAACGATGACGTCCTCTCTCAGCCTTACTCGTCGTGCGGCGATGGCCTCGTGTGCTGGTTGCAAAGCAAGTTCCTCACCTCCGAAATGCAGAGTGTTGGTACTCAGATCCAAGATGTTGTCGTTCTGGTCCAGGAAGTCCAGTCCGATGATCACTTCATTTGATTCGTCAGCCACAAGCACTGGATGCTTTATCGCCCGCCGACCAATGACGAACTCCAGTGATGCTTCGCCGTGTACCGGTGCGGTCTCTCCGGTCGCGGTTATTAGCTGGAGGTTCCTTTGTGTGGGTTGCACTCTCCACTTCGGGATCACGATGGGACTGACGATGGTCCTCGATGTTCCCGTGTCGATTAGCATGGGCCAGCTCTCTCCGTTGACGACTCCGTCGACCATCAGGCTGCTATTGTCCCTCCGTAACTTCGTCACATGAACCTGGACTGCCGGGGCTTGACGACTGTCACAAGCCAACCTTTGCCCCCCCCCCCCAAAGCTGGCTAATACTCGTTTCCCTGGGTCGCGCGGTTTTCAGACGACTGATTTCCCGTCGGATACCCTCGGCGGCGGCGATCACCGCAGTCCTTGCTCAGGTGGCCTTTCTTACCGCAGGTCCAGCAGGTCAGTAGTCCTCTTCCGGGCCGCCTCTCCGGTTGCCTTCCGGCTGTGTCGTTGCTGGTGGTCTGCGACTATCGAAGAAACGGCTTAGCGCCTCCATTAATTCGTCGGCTAGGGGCTTGGTCTCGTTGGTTTTTACTGGTTCGTCGACGTCCACTTGACGCACCCGCGCGTGCATTCTGGATGCCTGTTTTGCCGTCTCGAACTCAAGTGCGTGGCTCAGCGCATCTGTCAGGGTCTTATTGCACGCGAGTCGCAGCGCCTGTTGAGTGTCCGAGTCCCGTAGCCCGTCAGTGAAAGTCTGCGTCGCTATCTGCTCCAGAAAGTCGGCCGGCGCTGTTGGGTAGGCGAGCTTACGAGACGTGCGATGTCCATCTCGAACTCCTGCAGGGTTTTCGCGTTGTTTTGTACCCGGGTCCGGAGCTGCATCTGGTAGGCCTGCTGAATATGGCTATCTCCATATCGGGACTCCATATGGGCGATCAGTGAAGCGTAGTCCTGGGATCCAGTCGGGATGGCCTGAAGGACGTTAAGGGCGTCCCCTCTCAGCGCTACAATGAGAGCTGTAGCCTTTTCCGTGCTGTTCCATTTGTTTATTGAACAGGCTGCCTCGAACTGACGTAAATAGGTTCTCCACGGGACCTTTCCGTCGAAGGTTGGGGGCGTCACTCTGCTCTGTCCCGTTCCTGATATTCCCGGTGTACCTTTGGGCGGGCGTCGGCGCAGCTCGGCAACTTCCTCTTGAAGAGCGTTGAATCTCGCTTCCATCCCCGTCGACGGGCGTTGGTTCAACTCAGCAATTTTCCTTTGTAAAGCGTTGACTTTTTCTTCCACCCCCGTCAGTGGGCGTTGGCGCAGTTCGGCAACTTCCTCTTGTAAGGCGTCGAACTTCTTTTCTACTGCTGTGACTTCCTCACGTAGGCCCTGGCAGACGGTGTTGACTTCCTGACGCAGACCCTGTTCCAATTTCTTTTGACTTTCCTGTAATTTCGTCAGCAGACACTCTTCCAGATTTTTCTGGCCATCCAGAAATTTGGCGGTTAGGTCCTCTGCTAGCTTATTCTGACCGTCTTCTAATTTGGAAGTTAGGTCCTCGGCTAAACTTTTCTGGCTGTCTTCCATCTTATTCAGGTCCTCCGCTAACTTATTTTGACCGTCTTCCATCTTCTTCTGGTCGTCTTCTAGCATCTTCTGGCCGTCGCTAATTTGGCAGTTAGGTCCTTGCTTAAATTCTTTTGGCCGTCCTCCATCTTCTTCTGGCCGTCTTCCATCTTCTTCTGGCCGGCCTCTATTTTGGTTTACATGCCACTTAACTTTTCTAGCAATGCTGCCAATTGCGCCTCCATTTTAGTTGTTTGTCTTGTAAAGGGCATGCACTCACAGGAAAATTTAAAAAAAATGACCTGCTCGGGTTTTGAAACCAGGACCGTCAGGTGTTGTGCTTGTGTTTGAGTTCGTAATCCCACTTCTGACACCAGTTGTTACGTGCCACCCCCCCTAGTGACACTTTTGTTAACTGGATTACGGTGGGTTGAAGCACAACACAGATTGTTCCTTTAAAGAAATAATTAACTTTATTGCGGCCAAACAGATACACTACTCATCAGCAAATACAAGCAATTAGAACCTTACTTCAGTTTCCTCAAGTCTCTTCCTTATGGAGAGCTCTTGCCCCCTTTCACTTGTCAACAAACCACATAAGTTAATCCGTGCTAATGAGTCCGGTGGCCTTGACAGAAACTACCTGCACCTCTCCCTTATGTACACAAACTACAGTTACTTACGATAACCTGCTACACGCTGCTTTGCTGCCCACGAGCTGGGAAACAATGTCACTGGATTTCGAAACTCGCACGGCACTCCGCCACAATACCTCTGACGCTCAGTGAAATCACACTCGCTCAAAACACAGGCAGTCCCCTGTATGCTTCTCACTCCCTCGCTGTCAGGAGAATCGGCTTCACTAGGGGTTTCGCAAGTCACCACACTTCTGTCGCTCAGGATAAACACTCGCACTAGCTCGTAAAACACACTCACTCACTGCTTGACAGGTCGCTCTTATATAGCACGCCGGTGACTCAATAAATGCTTCTAGACCCATCCTGGGCTCACGGCTTCTCGAGGCTTCCATCGCTGGCTGGGTCACGAATATTCTGGACCATCCCTTTGTCCTAGTAGACCTGTTGCATAAGGCGCACGCAATACACTGAGGCAGAGCACAGCCCAGCCCTGGGGCAGTTGTGAATCATGCGGCGAGCGATGAAACAAACTCACAGCCGTAACACCATGTTAATAAGGCGGTTCAAGTATATACCGCGATACGTACGTGACTAAGAGAATGTTTCACTGTAGTCGATGACGTGCAAACAGTAATATTCGTTTGATGTGTGGCTTGAATATCCACCATATTACCCAGCTGTATGGGGTTTCAAACAGTGCGTCCTAATATGCCGATGTAGTCACATGTGTTAAAGTGTGCGTTCGGTAACGAATGTTCATAAATTACTTTAGTTGTTCCATTTAATTGAAAGGTTGCACTACACTCTTCTAAAGCCATTGGTCGCTACTTGGTTAGACATTTCGTAACAGACAAAAAAGGGGTCAGGAAGAACATAAAATTAAGCAATTTACTCAATTGTTAATTCCCAGGTCCATATCGCTAAAGGGAGTAGAGCTCTTGGAAGATCAGGTCTATGACATTAAGGGATCTTTTCCACAGAGATGCTTGCCTGAATGTCTAGACTGTGGATTATTGTATAATGTAGCGAGTATATTAGTAATTATTACACGGTTATTACAGTATATTATTGAGTTAGTGTGTGTAATATGTCTGTTAGGTTGTCAGCCTGCAGGCTGGTTGGATCCCCAAAAAGCACCACCATACGTTATGTGGTAGAAACCCACACCAAGGAAGCACTATAATGAGCCATACGAGGCAGAGTGAGGAATATAATATTACTATTTCGTGAGTTTACAAGTATAAATTTTCCACTAAGCCAATAGCTCCTTGCAATGAACTATTTTGATTTTTAAGTTAATGCCTTTACGTTGGTCACCCCATCAAAACTTACAATGCAATCTTTATAATTTAACTTACAACCGTAGTCAGCTCCAAAGAACAGACTTGTATTATTCACAATCGACGCTAAAACCGGCTTCTGATCGCAACAGCTGTCTGACAAGCCTCATCATACCACTTGGAATTACACAATTACACTTATTCCTCCACATTTCTACCCCGACAATAGCGCTACTGAATACAGATGTTCTCAAGCTTTTAGAGACTGTGAGCAACACCCCCGAACCATACCAAGTGCCCGAGCACCATAATATCGAATATACACTCTCTCACACACTCAAAAGGCTTCTATGGGACACGAAGATCCCGCGCCATTCTCACAAAATGTCTCCACTGAACTCTGTTTTGGGTGTCTTCTTGCTAGTTGTCCACATTCACATGACTACAAAGTTTGGAGATTGCATTTTTCGAGCAACTTCGTGGTCTTCCTACTGACCTTTTTCCTCTTGGTTCTTCTTTAAAGATTTGTAAGACCATCCTATCATCTCCCATCCTTAGTAAATGACCAGCCCATTGGAGTCTTCTGGAGTTAATAATGTTGAGTATTGGTGCTTGCTGTGATAGTGAGTGTATGTCTTTATTTCATCTTTTCTTCCAATTTTGAGATGCGGAGTCAAAGAATGGTTCAAAAGTTTTCCTATACACTTTCTTTTCGAAGACCTGCAACTGGTGTTCTTCCTGTTTTGTTGAACCCTATGATTCTGCACCACAAGTTAGAATTGACCGAATGGTAGTATTGTATATTTCCAATTTTGTATTGCTCGTCAAAGGTTGGATCCCAATAAAAACTGCACAGAGTAGTACACTTTGTTAGCATTCTGTATTCTAACATTAATTTCCACTTCTCAATGAAATGTTGAAATGTTCAACCCGCTCAAAACTAAGCTTGCCAATAAAAAGAGGTAAGCGATTCCCAAAAAACGTCAAAATCGCTCTTCATTACCATGTACTGAGCTTTTAGTCATTAATTCTAAGGCCTAATTTTTAAGCTACCTCCTCAAGTTCAACAAACAATTTCCTTTACTCTATCTCATTTCTTCCTATGAGTACAATAGCATCTACACTTTATGATAATGTCCGAGATGCATGCCAGCCGGAACTTATTTTAGTCATCTGATAGCTTTTCGAGAGCAATGTTGGAGAGAAGAGGGGACAGAGCATCGCCCCGTCTTAAACCGGTTAAGTTTGTGAAAGGGTCAGATCTTTTCCCATTCAGAAGAATTCTACTTATATTGTCATCCATACACAATCATCACAGGTTAATAAGTTTAGGAGGGAAACCGAACTCTGTCATGACATTCCACAGGCTGTCTCTATGAATTGAATCATATGTTTTGAGGAAATCAATAAACCAATAGTGAATACACTTTCTCACTTATCATTTTGATTGCAAATACGTTGTCAATCGAAAGCCATTTTGATATATATGCATATGGTTTCAAGCGATTTAGTATAACAAAGGATAACATTTTACAGGATGAATTAACAAGGGATATTCCACGGTAGTTTTGAATATCTTCCTTGTCTTCCTTTTCATGCAAGGGCACTATGAGATATTCTTTTCACTCTCCAGGCATCGAATATAATAATAATAAACCTCTCTTTCCTTTTCTTATCTCCCTCGTCCCTTAGTGCTGAAATAGCTAGGGATTCACCGCTCACAAGGCAATAATGCTACAATTACTTCCAATACCACACTTACGTGTGGACAGTCGGGTCCAATCACCATGTTCTGTGCTACTCATAAATCAAGGATTTCCAATTATTTTTATTATAGTTTAAACATACTATTCCACAAAATGATAAGATGTTCGTCAAGACTGGTAATGAAGGCAGTAAGCAAGAGAATAAATGTTTCTCAGGGGAGGCTGTGCTGTGCTCAAGCGTTACTTGCTTTATGAAGGATGCTCAAATTCAAAGAACTCGGATTATTACTTAAACATTTTACTGAAGCCTACACCAAAACTGAGCAGCTTGTAGACATTCCACATCCCCAGATAAGTACCAACATAAGATCTTTGAGTACATTAGCAGTACACAGACAATATCTTATGTTGTGGTTGCAGCTTTTAATCATGACACTTGTAGTTCATTTCCGCATATTAGTTTACATTTCTACTCGCTCGCCACCTATGGAAAATGGATATACTTATTAGGAAACGTTGGCGCGCGTGGACACGACAACTAACCAAATTTCAATTGTTGATACGATTCGTGCAATAGCACCCATGTGTTCAAATGACTCATGTGCCACCTTTTGAAAAATTGCTTTACTAATTCAGGAACATTTGCGGGAGGGCACAAAATAACTCACCCAAATTTCATCGCAATCGGATGAATGGTATATGGACACAAAACTTTGTTGAGACGATTCGTGCGCCAATACTTATTGACTGAAACTACTCGTGCACTACTAGGTACTTTAATATGGATTTAGTAATTCATGAGCCTTTCCGGAAATGTGCATATCAATTCGTTTTAAGTTTCATCGCAATCGGATGATTGGTTTATGTACACAGATGGAACTTTGTTGAACGAATTCACGCACCATCACTTATTTTTGAAACTACTCGTGTAAAATGGATTTACTCATACAGAAACCTTCGCGGGAGTGGTCACAACAACTTACCCAAGTTTCATGGCAATCAGATGAATGGCATATGAAGCATTCGGGACATAAAACAGATAGACAGACATACAGACAAAAACTTTCATTTTTATATACAGGAGATAATTACCGCACTCATAAGTTTCCTTGTATTCTGTTTTTGGAAAGCAAAGACTGTTTGTGGTGTCACTGTAGGTTTGGTAGTATTTTGTTGAGCTATTTGTCATTCATATTTCGTTTTTTACTTCACTAGTTCCTAACAATATACAGGCTGTTTTAAAAAAGGTGTCAGATATTTTAATAGGTGAGAGTATGTATCCAAACATGAATAAAATGTCTAATAAACATTATGAGATTACAACACTATTTATAGAAGGTGCAGACTACGAGATAAACCCAGCCACAGGGGGAGCTACCCAGATCAACTCTGTGCCGGTCGGAAGCCTGGATAACTGTTTGGTTATTGAGTATCAGTGGAGATACCTACACTGAGCAGATGCCAATATTAAATACTGGGAAATACTGTAGTTAGCAGGCAACCCTGACTACCCCCTAAGGGGATGGGTGAAGGTGAGACTACGAGATCGTCATAGTTGCCACACCTGGCACATTACAAGGAATAAATAAAAAGAAAGTCTGGGTGTGAATGAAAAGAGTGCCATTGTCTTGGCGCTTTGTCAAGCAACGTCAGTTATGTAGATTTAGTGTACGTTACTCTGGTTACGTACTGTGGTGTTTGACCTACTTTCAAGGCAGAGGGATGCATTGAGTACCTCCTGTGAACAAGTGTTCAGATCTCAGAAATTGGGCACTAAACCACCCTTGTCTATCACAAGGCAGAGGGATGCATTGAACACGTGTTAGGATCTCAGAAATTGGGCACTCTACCACCCATGTCTATTGAACATTTTATTCTTGTTTTGATGCATACTTTCACCTCCTAAAACATCAGACACTATTTCAAAAAATCTTTTATATAAAACAAAATCCCATGCAATTTATTTCAGGTAATTTTTCACATACTCCATTAAAAGGAATGATTTTGTGTTGACAGACTGAAACCTAATCGTTAATAAGCCAACACAAAGCTCTCTTTACTACCAAAGCTCACGATGTGAACCTTGAACAGACGCGGCCGTCCCACACCAACCCTCCAACACAAAGCTCTCTTTACTACCAAAGCTCACGATGTGAACCTTGTCCCACACCAACCCTCCAACACAAAGCTCTCTTTACTACCAAATCTCACGATGTGAACCTTGAACAGACGCGGCCATTCCACACCAACCCTCCAACATAAAGCTCTCTTTATTAAGAAAGCTCACTATGTGAACCTTGAACAGACGCGGCCGTCCAACACCAACCCTGCAACAAGGGACAAAATCTAAGTTAAGGTGCTATGAAATACGTGTTAGATCAACCAAAAAGAAATCTATATGTATAAAAGAAAGTCGTAAACCCGCCAACCTGGGCCCAATGTTTGGGAAGCCAGGCTCTGCCTGTCACAAGCCAGGACAAAGTGGTGAGTGATAGAGGAGTAACACCTCTAAAAAAAAAACAAGGTCCAGCTGGCCCGGCTGGTAGCACCTTGTCAGGGTCCCTTACCAGGGTTACGGTGAAGTCCTCAACGGCATTGATAGTGGAATAGATGATCTATAGACAGTATGAATGGCGGACGGGGCGGCCCTGTATCCGGGATTAATAGGATAAAAGGCATCTACCCTATGATTTAGTTAGATGTCAGCTTTACATAAATCCATTTAGCGTCTGTCTTGTAGCAAGCGGCTAGATGGTCAGTGTCTGTTCACCAAAGGTGCGGCTGAAAACCCATCCTCGGAGCTAACAACCTCGAGTAGAATTTTTAGGGGACTTGTTCCCTTAACCTAGCAAACAATCAACAATGGATATGCACATTGTAAGAGATTTTACCCCAGGGAGTAACCAATCTCCATTTTCCAAGGAAATGAAAAGTAGGCACTCGGATTCTGGGGGCCTACATCATTGTGCAAAGGATGAAAAGGATGAGTCGGAGCATCTTGAAAATAGCATTAAACAAATCACTAGTAAAATTAAGCACAAGAACATAAACTTTTTGGCTACCTTTAATGTCAATTCACTCTTAAAAACAGGAAAACTTAAAACTCTAATAAATTTCATCAAAGAGAAAAGGATTATGATAACAGCTCTTCAAGAAACTAGATATACTGATGAACATCCACTTGATTCAGAAGGTTATAGAATATTCAAGGGAAAACCTGGAAAGAGAGTTATGAAAAATATACCTCAGTTTGGAACTGGGTTCATTGTAAATCAGAACATATTAAATTCGATAATAGAGTTTCTATCCATTAATGAAAGATTATCCCTGCTATCCTTTAAATCAGTGAACAAGGTTTATACCATTGTCAATACACATGCACCGACTAATGAGAAAAATAGGACTCAGAAAGAACAAACGGAAAATTTTTGGCAAGAACTATCAAACACCCTGGATCAAATTCCATCAAAAAATATAATACTTCTACTTGGAGACTTTAACGCTCAAGTCGGCAAAGAACGTCAACATCGGTCCATAGTAGGCAATTTCCCGGCACATAAAAGAACTAACACAAATGGAGAAAGACTTATTAGTTTATGCAGAGAGCATAACATAGTCCTGAAATCTACATTCTTCAAAAAACTTCCTAGGAAACAAACTACTTGGGTTTCCCCAAATCCAGTTTGTGATGAGAAACAACTTGACCATGTTGCTATTAGCAGACAGTCTACAACGGAGATACTCAATGTGAAAGTTGCTAAGAGTGCAGGTTTAGATTCAGACCACTATCTGTCACTCATTAAATTCAAAATTAGACCAATATATAAAAAGAAAAATCATTATCAATCCAAAAAGTTTGATACTCAAAAATTAGCTATAGAAAATAATTTCAAAACACTTTTGGAAAGCAAAGCACCTAAAACATGGGAACAACTTCAAAGAGACTTAGTACAGACAGCAGAAGAAACCATTCTCCTTAAAAGAAAACGAAAACATGCCTGGTGGACTGCTGAGTGTGATGAACTAATATTTAAAATACAACGAGCTTGGAACATCTGGAATGCAAATAAAAATGAGAATACCAGGAACAGCTTTATAGAATCCCGAAAACATGCATCTAAGGGACTCAAAAGGGTAAAAGTGCAACATATGAAAGACCAATTAACATTAATAGAATCGGACTTCAGACAGCACAATATAAAGGACTTCTACAAAACTTTCAGAAGTAGTTTAAGGAAGTATACTCCACCAAGCTTACTTTTCACAGATCCAAAGACTCAGAAAACTGCATATAATAACGCTGAAAACTGCAGAATACTTGCGGAATATTTTGAAGAACTCCTCAACTGCGATCTACCAAAGGCGACATTTAATTTTGATAATATACTCCCCGTTCCTCCAGACTCGAAACCACCAACAACAAATGAAATTAAAGAGATTATAAACGAACTTAAAAATAACAAAGCATCTGGAGAAGATAGTATAGTTGCTGAATTATGGAAATACTCGAGTGACAACATGATCCTATGTTTAACGGAAATCATAAATGACATATGGAAAACACACAGTTTACCATCAGAATGGACATCTGCTTTGATACATCCACTACATAAGAAAGGGAAGTAAACAGATCCTAACAATTACAGGGGAATCTCCCTCCTGCTAGTGACCTATAAGATCTTATCCAAAGCACTTTTAAAAAGAGCGGAAAAAATACTCGACCCACAATTGGGAGAGTATCAGGCAGGATTTAGGAAGGGACGATCATGTATGGAGCAAATACTAAATTTAAAGAGCATATTAGACATGAGGAAAATCAGGAACTTGAAATATGTAGTTACTTTTGTGGATTTTAAAAAAGCCTATGACTCCATTGACAGAAAGGCACTTATTAGCATTCTAAAGGAATTTGGACTTGATAAGAAGACAACTGAAATAATTCAAGCAACACTAAGGAACACAACTTCCAAAGTTAAATTTAGAGGGGTGGTGTATTCTTGGAATACACGGTAAGATGGAGTATTTTTTTTAATGCTCTTTGCTTGTTCATTCCTTCCTTTTTCTCAAACACCAACAGTGATCTCCTATGTTCTCTTTGCTGTTTAGGGTTCTCATGTTATTCGTGAGTCTGTTCTAGATATATATCTTCCATGACCCACCTAACGTCATCTAGCAGCGAATCTCTGAAGTTCCTCAATTCTTCCCGGTGCAAGAGGACTTCTTTATCAATCTGGCCACCAGATCTCGTCGCCATCGCCAGCTATCATCTCCGTGATCAAGAGAACTTCGTCTACTTTTTCACCCACAAGGCTGCGATAGTGTCGCCTACTATCAACTCTTTGAAGACCATCTTATCAAGAGAAATTAACTTTTCAATGTTGGTTATGCTTATATGTATTCCTTTTGTTTCCTACCCCCACTTTTTCCCTTCCCTGGTCCCACTGTGCTTCGCTGAGTGGGTCTCACTTGTACGTCGGCAGTCGACTTAGTCAAGGCTCAACTCGAGCTAGCCTCCTCAAATAAAGAGGCATTCTCTTCATTCCACGCCATGTTGGAACTTTAATCGTCAAAGGGAACTTCATCATCGCCATGAAGCAAAGATAAGTACAGACTTCAAGTTTTAACCTCATCTTCATCGGTTTTAATATCTACATGCTTTTAATAATCATTTATAGGCAGTGTGAGATTACTTATTTGTGGCAATAATCATCCTTCGCGGGATTTTCCATATTGAGCTTTGTCTGTCTAAGCCAATCTTCGTAAAAAGCAACACTTCTTATGCTTGTTAAATGGGAGATCATCTCACAACGTGGGATATTATTGAATACCCACTGTCTATAAAATATTAAGCTCGTTCCACCGCTGGAATAACTTTGGCCCTATTCTTCTATTAGGATCGTTCTGGAACCTTCCAGAATCTGCACTATATCTACAAGTCGTGCCGTCATGTATTTTCCACTCACTTGTTGGAATACTATTCAAAAATGAGGAACCTTCCTTATAAATTACTGCTCAATAGCTAATGTTCCTTCCTCCGTTGGAATTTTCTCAGGCGTATTTATTGATAATCTACAATCTTCTCAAGCAATAGACTTTCGCCTATCTGGTGTAACTAGTCATTTTCCATAATTGCAATAACTTTCTTTGCCATAAACTTTTGCGCTACTACAGTGAACTTTTCATCCATTTCAACAGACTATAGTGAAAAACAGTGTTCGTTCAGTATTTCTTCCGCGTCGCGCTCGTCCGATTATTATAAATACGGCCATGAACATTTACCTTCCATCCCAGTTGATCTTTCCTAAACCCCTTACTAACAACCCAAAAATAAAATTGTTACTTTAGATCTTTTTCAATGAGGTGTCACGCTAAAGACGTGCCCTCCCACTTTTGCTTACATGTAATTAATTTCTGTATAACTACGTGTCTTGTACACGTTTCTAATTATCTTGTTTCTCCCTTTTAATTAGGGAATACAATTCTTTCAACTCATAAGTGAGTTATTTCTAAGTTTCACGAAAGGGAATCTTGCCCCATTTGGCTCGTGATCCCTACTTAAACATAGGAGGTCTAGAACCTTCCTGTCGACTTTCTCTTCAGGTTGCACATTAAGTGACCTGTACTATTTTTATAAACACACAAAATATAGGTAATTCCGCTTAAATATAAGAAGTTAGGAACTTCTATTTTATTCTTCCTGTTTTTGTTATTGTTATTTTCAAAGTTGTTACTCTTTCTAGAATATTTTCTCAGAAATTTCTAGAAGTACACACCTTGTACTCTATTTACTGTCTTACTTTAATCACTTTAATTGTTCTTAACTTTGTACTTTATCCTCTCTATTTTAAAATCTTGCGAGGATTTTAAAACATATAAAGGTTTGAAACCAAAAGAATTGTTAATTGCCTGGCGCAAACTTTAGATGTTTTTTCGGAGGTCTGTGACCCCATTTGTTATAAAGTCTAAATTATATATTTGTCAAAAAATTACTACTTATTTGTTAAATTCATTACGCTCTTTTGCATTGGTAAATAAATTAAATATTTGTTTTTGGATTTATCATTTCTCAAACTTGACAGTTAGGCAAGATCCTGGCTTTCCTAACTCTTCCTAGGTTCATGCCCTACTTAATGCAAATACATCTCTTAATAGGGTTTTCACCACTTGTCGCATTTGAGCAAGTACTCATAATTATAACTTTTGGGGGACTCTCCTCCTATTTCTCCATCCTTTTTCTCCAGTCCGAAACCCACTCCCTTTTCTTTATCATCTTCCCTTGGTGGTTAGGTTATTCCTCAGCCAATAATCTACCTAAGGGGAACTTTCAAAATCTTTCAAAATAAAGTCAGGTGTGAGACAAGGAGATGGTCTGTCACCTCTGCTTTTCAATTGTGCGTTGGAAAAGGTAATTCGAGAGTGAAGGAAAGCCATCAATACTAAAGGCGTTCAACTAGGAAGACATCCAAATAAAATCACTGGATATTGTTTAGCTTTTGCGGATGACATTGCATTACTTACTGACTCACTGGATACTGCCCAAGAACAAACTAGAGAGTTGCAAAAACAGGCAGCCAAAGTCGGACTACAAATCATTTGAAAAAACTAAGTTCATGACAAACATCACCGATGCCCCCAAAAGTATCACAATTCATGATAGTTCAGTATGTAAAACAAATTCCTTTAAATACCTAGGAGAGTGGATAATGAATGACTCACAGGAAAAGACAGCAATAGAAACACGTATGCATAAATTAAAAAAGGTGTTTTCATATGACAAAAGATATATATAATAAAAAAAGCTTATCCTGGAACACTAAATTAAGGCATTATCAAACAGTAGTCAGACCTGAAACTCTGTATGCAGCAGAAACACTTAAATTAACAAGATTTGGTGATTTAGACAAATTAGAGAAGACTGAAAGACGAATTCTGAGAAGAATACTGGGAGCTAAACGAAATATTAACGCAGAATATAGGTTACGACCAAATAGAGAGTTATATTTGAAATGTGAAAAATTAACTGATGTAATGAGAAAGAGAAGATTACAGTTTTTTGGGCACATCTATAGAATGGAAAATAGTAGACTAACTAAACAGATCTTCAACTTATTGACTAGTTACAAATCCAAACCCACATGGTTCATTGAAATTGACAAAGATTTGACAAACGCCAAAATTCAGACAGACACAATAGCAAACAGATCACTCTTCAGAGAAGCTATTCAAAACGCAAAATTTCAAGAAAGGAAGAAACAAACAACTGGCAGAAAGTGGACTCAGGAGGAGAAAGATCGTCACTCTAGAACGATGAAAGAAATTTGGAAACAACGGAAATTGAATACAATGGACAATAGCCAACGTTGATTCATCGTACCCTCCAAATGGGTTATTCGAAAGAAGAAGAAGAAGAAAAGAAAGTCTTGTTAGTTACACTATTTATAACTCAAGAACGGCTGAACCGATTTGGCTGAAAATTGGTGTGGAGGTAGCTTGGAACCAGCAGACGGACATAGGATACTTTTTTTTTAAATCCCGTGACGTGACATAAAACGTCAAATAGAATACAAGACACTATAAAACGTAACGCAAAAGAGAGCTAAGGCAGGTCGTTTCCATGCAACAGTAGTTCTTGACGAGACACGGCCGACTGGATGCGAGTAACACCCTCCACTACCGGTAGAGAAAATGAGGCTCTTAACATGAAATCCCGTTAGTTATTCAACGTAATTTGTATAGGGGTAGTAAATCCAATTTAAAATAGATGGCGCGAGTAGCTTCAACACAATGGCGTGCGTTTGTTTGAAGAAAGTCCCACATGCGTTCATTTACCATTCATCCCATTGCGATGAAACTTGGGTGAGATGTTCTGTACACTTCAGGTAAGGTTTCTAGCTGAGTAAATCCACCAATTGGTAGGGCACGAGTAGATTCAACAAATGAGCGACGACGGGCGAAGCGTTTCAACAAAGTCCTGTATGTGTTCACATACCATTTGTCCGATAGCGTTGAAACTTAGGTGAGATGTTGTGTATACTACAGGCAAGGTTTATGGCTTAGTAAATCCATGTTATAATAGGTAGCGTACGAGTAGATTCAACAAATGAGCGACGACGCGCGAAGCGATTCAACAAAGTCCCGTATGCGTTCATATACTATTCGTCTGATAGCTATGAAACTTGGGTGAGATGTTGTGTACACTTCAGGGAATGTTTCTGGCTTAGTAAATCCACTTAACAATAGGTAGCGCACGAGTAGATTCAATAAATGAGCGACGACGGGCGAAGCGTTTCAACAAAGTCCTGTATGCGTTCACATACCATTCGTCAGATAGCGATGAAACTTGGGTGAGAGGTTGTGTACACTACAGGCAAGGTTTCTGGCTTAGTAAATCCATGTTTTAATACGTAGCGCACGAGTAGATTCAAAAAATGAGCGACGACGCGCGAAACGTTTCAACAAAGTCCCGTATAGGTTCATATACTTTTCGTCTGATAGCGATGAAACTTGGGTGAGAAGTTGTGTATACTTCAGGGAAGATTTCTGGCGTACTAAATCCGCTTTACAATAGGTATCGCAAAAGTAGTTTAAACAAATGAGTGACGACGGGCGAAGTGTTTGAATATAGTCCCGTATGCGTTCATATACCATTCGTCCAATTGTGATAAAACTTTGGTGAGTTGAGTACAGTCCTGCGAAGGTGTATGAATTAGGAAATCCGTTTTTCAATGGGTGGCGCACAAGTTGATTCAGAAAATGAGTCACGGCGCTCGAATCGTTTATACAAAATCCTGTATGCGTTCATATGCCAATCATTCGATTGTGATGAAACTTTGATGATTTGTTGTGTACACGCCACGGAAGGTTTTCGAATTAGTAAATCCATTTTACAATAGGTAGCGTACGAGTATATTCAACAAATGGGTGACGGCGCTAGAATCGTTTCAACAAAGTCCCGTATGCGTTCATATGCCATTCATTTCATTGCGATGAAACTTTGGTGAGTTGTTGAGCACGCTCCCAGGATGTTTTTTGAGATAGTAAATCAATTTTACAATAGTTTAGAGGTCGTTAACGGAGAAAGAAAAAAAATATTGGGAATCCAAAAGCACTTCAACAAACAAAGTTACAACGCCAACACTTTCTTTGATTGGCATTGCAACGCATGCCGGGTACAGCTAGTATTTAATAAATCTACAGAGTTGCAAGATTAGAAATCACAAAACAAAGGCCCACCACCAGCAAATTTTTAAATGTTTGGTTATTACTGCTGAGGTTCACTTAGGTGTTAAACCTGCAGAATAGTACTAAGAAGTAACTTAAATGTCTAAGAGTGTTTTGAAAATTGATGCATGTGAAATTCATCGGAACGTGATCCAATCACTTTGTTAACGATTATGGTTATATTGTGATACAAACCCCCACAATATTAAGAAAAAACCTACTACTATGCACAAAGATAAGCAGCATTTGTGCACAAATAGTATGTTAATGAAGTGAAGTGTAATGCCTTCACGCTGCAAATACTACAAAGACTGTGTTAAGAGCCGGCCGGAGTTGGGACGGCTGGCCGCCAGCCCAGCTCATGTTGTAACATGGATCAAAAGTTTGTGAAACAATCTATAAAGAAACGGGACAAGGTAAAATTATTTTGTTTCTACAGCGCGCTGTAGTATTTTATACACTTTTCATCAGTGTAAAAGCATATCGAACAGGAATACAAAGATAGTTATAAAAAGTGTATTTAAAATCACAATTCTCCATATAAAATAGAGTTCTGAACTGCGATTTTTCTAATCTCTTCTATGCCTTCAGATGATGTTGGAAACAGAATCAAACTCCACAGCAAGACAGCTTATACTTATCTCTAGTATGCTACTGAAACATATTTTAAAATTAAGAACTCTGTATATGTTTAATCGTGATTTTAGACAATGTAAGCATATTGAGTTGCTAATGCTAGCCGTGTCGAGGTGCTGGTAGTTCAGGCAGTTACCGTCAGATAGCGCATCGTCGCAAAGTAATGTCCTTGAAACAGAGTGAAGGGAGAGAGAGCCGGCATCTGAGAGATGGTAATCTCATGCCAGGAAGTGATGAAATCAGCTCATGTCCAGGTGCTGTCAGTCGCTTCATTACAATCGGCAGTGGACACGGTGAGACTACTTTGTTACATGCTATTCTCTTAGTTGTGGTACGAACTTCCAACTGCACGTTCCATCTTTCTATTATTGTTTTTATAATCAGTGTGGTTGTGGCTGTGTAGTACGTTTTTTATTGTGATGGGTTTAACACAGAATAAAAAAAGATTATTGATGTCCACCAAACGGAAAAAAGAAGACTACCAGAGCGGCTACGCAAGTACGTCGAAAACAAAAAGTAAGTTATCAGTCAATACATTTAATGGGTAAGTTCAGACCTAGATCGTTACCGAATTCTAAAAGGAAGAAGGAAGATTGTAGTTTTACGTGACCGTGAATCTTGTGATTATGAGCCACGGGACCTCCTTTTTACGTGGAATCCGAACCACAGGACATGGCATTTCACTTCGAAAAGTTACCGAATTCTACACTACCGTTTAGAAGTAGAAATGTATTTTAAAATCACTTACGGTAATTGAATAATTTGAATACATTAGTTAAAATTACCAATTATTTCTCTCCTTACAGGGCACAAAACAACTCACCTAAAATTAAAATTCCCAAGAATAATGATCGTAATGACGAAGCTAATAACAAGCAGAACAAAACAGTTATCACGCCTACTCTAAGTGGACGAAGAATTATAAACATAGGAGACGTGTTCGACCAGCTAAAAGACTTGGACAATCATAGTTCATGTGGATGTTCTTTAAAAGACATGTCATTTTTGACAGAAAAGAGATCTGGACTTCGATGCGGTTTTATTTTTAAATGTAACATGTGTAATCATACGAGAACTATCTGGTCAGAAAAAGACAATAGTGATGAAATGGACATTAACACATGTGCAGTCAGTGGCTCCATTACAACGGGCAGTGGACACGCCCACCTCGAAGAACTTCTATCATCAATGAACATTCCATCAATGACTGATAAAACTTTTCGACGGTATGAAGAAGTTCTATCCAATAAATGGCACGCTACTGCAGAGACTCAAATGAAGATAGCTGCTGAAGAAGAAGCAAAACTGGCCTTAGAACGAGATGTCGACATGGATGGTACACCATTGATCACGGTCGTCGCGGACGGTAGCTGGTGCAACAGGTCGTACAGAACTAACTACTCTTCACCTTCTGGAGTGGTAAGTTTTATTTATTTATTCATTCATTTATTTATTCATTCTTTATTTATGTATTATTCATTTATTTATTCTTTATTTCCTTATTATTTATTTATTTTGTGTTTCTTTCTTTCTTTCTTTCTTTCTTTCTTTCCTTCTTTATTTGTTTCTGTATTTATTTATTTCTTATTTCTTTCTTTATTTATTTGATTCTGTATTTATTTATTTATTTATTTCATATTTATTTATTTATTTATTTATTATTTCTTCATTTCTTATTATTTTTATATATTCCTTTATTATTTCTTTTTTTTCCTTCTTTCTTCAATTCTTCATGTATTTATTCATTCATTTAATTATTCATTTATTTATTCAAATATTATTTATTTCTTTATTATTTCTTTCTTTCTTATTAATTCTTTATTATTTATTTATCTATTATTTAGTTCTTTCTTTCCTTCTTTCTTATTTATTTTATTTATTCATATATTATTTATTTACTTATTTCTTTGTTTCTTTATTTATTTCTTATTTATTTATTATTCCTTTCTTTCTTTCATTCTTTCTTTATTCATTCATTTATATATATATCAGTCTGCAGTAGTGGGCCTCGTTACGAAGAAGGTGCTTTATGTCGGTGTCAAAAATAAATACTGTACCCCTTGCGCCCGAGCTAATGCAGTTGGGGAGGAACCAAAGCCTCACACATGCTACAAAAACTGGAGTCAAGGTCAGAGTTCTTCAAGTATGGAGCCTGCTATTATTACAGAGGGTTTCCTGCGAAGCGAAGAGATGTACGGCTTACGGTATGCTCACCTTATTGCTGATGGTGATAGTAGTGTGTATAAGAAAATTTTAGAAAGTAGGCCTTACAAGTCACTTACTGTAGAAGAAATAGAATGTAAAAATCACTTATTAAGAAATTCTTCAAATAAGTTAAGGTCTATTGCTACAACTAGCACCGAAAATAACAATACAGTGTGGTTGAGGAAAAAGATTGGTGACAATGTTTTGCGTTGTAGAACACCTGTCACTAAGGCAGTAGAATTTAGGAAGAAGCAAAATGGAGATACTAACAAGAATATCGAAGAGTTACGACTAGATATTTTGAATATCCCAAGTCACATCTTTGGGGAACACAAACAATGTGCCAGACGTGGCTATTTTTGTGAGTTGCAACCAGTCCCTTCCTCTGAAGAAAAAAATTTGGTGCCTAGTTTGCTTACGAATGGTCTGTATCATCAGATATCAGATGCTATAAGGGACTTGAGCAGGCACAGCAGGCGCCTACTTGAAGATGTCACCAGCAATACGGTCGAGCACTACAACTCGATAGTTGCCAAGTTTATAGGCGGCAAAAGAATACACTTTGCTCTCAAGGGATCGTATGAAGCGAGGTGCTCTGCGGCTGTTGTACATCACAATTCTGGCAAAGCACATTACCATCTTCACAAGGAGATGTACGGGTGTAGTCCTGGATGGTTTACGAAGAAAACAGAAAGTAAAAGAAAGAGGAAAAATGAAAGAAGCAACCAGAGGATGAGATGTAGAAAATCCTTATTCCCAAATTTGCAGAATGAAGAAAGAGATTATGGTGTATTGGCGCAGCGCCCAGATTTGGCTGTAGAAATACTGGAAAAAGAATCTGAAGAATTTTTGAACAACCTAAACAAGTCCAATGAAGAGTTGAAACGGATCGAAACTGACACACTTCATCAAAGTGAGAGCAGTCAATGGCTAGATGTAAGAAGAAATTTGCTAACTTCGTCATATTTCGGAAATGTCTGTAAAATGAAGCCGACAACTGGATGCCAGTCATTAGTCAAACAAATGTTGTATTCGACGTTTGACTGTCCTGCCATGGAATATGGGAGAAGACACGAAGACACGGCCCGTCAACAAGTTTCGGAATTAATAGGGAAGAAAATTGAAAAATGTGGCCTGTCCATTGACCGGGAACATTCATTTCTTGGAGCGAGTCCAGATGGACTTATTGAGGACGATGGTGTCATTGAAATAAAATGCCCATCTTCCGCGAAAAATTTTAATCCAGAAGAGGCAATAAAATTGAAAAAGATAACTTGTTGGAAAGTAGGAAAAAATGGAGAAATAGGCAATTTTGAAACAAAACACAATTTCTACTTCCAGATTCAAGGGCAGCTTCATATTACAAGAAGGCAATATTGTCTATTTGCGGTATGGACTCCCAAAGGAATTAAAACTGAATTGATACAGAGAGATGACTTTTGATTCCCGTTGCTAGATCGGTTCTACAAACGTTGTATCCTTCCAGAAATTATAGACCCAAGACAAAGTAGATCCATACCAATAAGAAACCCAGATTATATAATAGAAGCCCAACAGCGAGCAGAAGACAGATAATTAAAGAAGCTAAGCAAGCAAACGCCACGGTAAATACAAAGTTGAACTTCTTACATTGTAAGGATCCCATCAATGTATTACGACTTTGTAATTATTGGTAATCTTTTCATTATGTTGTTGGAAGCCATTTTTCAGTGTTACCTTAGTAATAGAAGTTTCATGTTTCTCAGTCAGTAAACACGATTGTACCCAATTGTAATCGGTGGTTCCCTAATCCTGAAAAATAAATTACATGAAATTAATGAATAGACTTGGATGACTAGTTTCGATCGTCAAACGATCATCATCAGATCCTTTGCACTTAGGCTATTAAATCTATGTGCGCAAGTATGGTTGATAGTATTTAGATTTATATACACACTTATTTAGTTGGAATAGTGCTAGTTTAATTTCTACTGCAACTAAATAAGTGTATATATTGTAAATACCATCAACCATACCGTACTTTTATATATAGAATTAATAGCCCAAGTGCGAAGGATCTGATGACGATGGCATGACGATCGAAACTAGTCATCCAAGTTTATTTATTCATTGTTTGTTCTTTCTTTTTTCAGGATTTGGGAACCACCCATTACAATTGTGTACAATCGTGTTGACCGACAGAATAACGTTAAAATTCGATTGTAATATTCTGTAAATATTGTTTCTATTTTATTGAGTATTTAGTATAACAATATGCCTCTAGAATTTCCTGCTTGCTCGAGGAATCCATTGCACTACAATATACATTTTTGTTTGTAAGAACCTTAGGCTAAAATCCCTATGTAAGTCTCAAAATGAACAGTATAGTAAAGATGCTCCTATTCGGATGTTCCTATTCGGATGATAGTTTTGACATATTTTATGGAAGGAATATATTATTATAACCTGTATAAATAGAATGCTGCTTTCTAGATCATCATATTATGGTGTATGGCCTACAGGTCTTTTGCAGTTCCAGTGTTTATTATGAGCTTTTCAGTTCTTTATAACATATCTGTAATATAGTATAGGCTAATTTCAAGATTATGTCATTGTTGTACTGTAAATAGATTTGTTGTTGTTATTGGTGGTGGTGTTGGTGAATCGTTTAGGAGATTTGGGACGAGGTGGTCATGTAGCCGCGTGCACTTGGGTGTGTGTATAATATGTCTAATAACCTGTGTTATTGTGATGGTTGTATTAGGGTATGTATTTGTATTTGGGACGGGTATTGTATATGCGGCGGCCGTGGCCTTAAGTTAGATACCTTCCCAGCATTTGCCCGAAGCATAAGTGAGGAAACAACTTCCAGGATGGCTGAAGTAAGAATGTAACCCTTCTCTTCTCAATTCTGCCTCACAAGCCTCAGTGCATCCCGTTCCAGCCCTCAGCTCCCAAACCTGGACCTCCGCGTTGACAGCTAAGAAGATTAGCCACTACGCCACGAGGTGGATTGTAAATAAAATGTTGCTTTGTCAGTCTAAATATGACGTAGCGACTACTGGCCTTTTGAAGTTACAGTAATTATTATATGAGTAGCAAGAATCACTAGTTAGTAATCATCACTAAAGTGGGCCTGAATTTCATTAAACTAATTTGTTTATTTATTTATAATTATTAGTTTGTTTATTTATAGTTCTTCTAACAGGTTACAACCTAATTATGAGAAATAACAATATGAATTAAACTTAATATTTTTCCTACACTAATATAAAATGATACTTATAATACTTATGACTAAATATTATTCTAGTAAGTATCGTACTTGAAGTTATGTTACAAGTCACTGATAAGGATTATATGATATTAAGTGATTTCTCTACAATACAAATGCACAAAAGGTGCGGTCAGATATATTGAAATGTGTGCATGTTGTTTTTTTTTTTTGTTTTTTTTTTAGATATTGAATGTGTTCGATACAGGCGAATGTTTATGTTACTCTGTATTGGTTCTTGGACAGTGGGATGTTATACGTTTCGGTCTTATTGACCGCGAAGGAACATATAGTTCAAATTCAGATGACAATAATAAGGTCTATCAAAGATGTTATCAAATTATTTATATGTAATAACCTGCCTACTTTTCTCTAGTCTTTAAAGAAAAAGTTCCAGTAAGAAATTATGCTTAGCATATTTAAAGGAAATATGTAGCTTATGTTACCGTCAATCTTGCGATCAACAGCCACGGGACCTCCTTTTTACGTGGAATCCGAACCACTGGACATGGCGTTTCACTTTGAAAATCTCGCATTGACCGGGAACCGAACCCGGTCTGCTGTGGTGAGAGGCCCAACAGCTTGACCACACCTCTGGGCCACCACATTCCCGCTCAGCATATTTAGGATATACAATTGTCCTTTTGTATTCCAAGAATATAGGGAATTTATTTTTTATCGATTCAACTCTATCGTTAGCATTCGCACATCTTGGATTCCAAACTTTTGAGCCAAATTCAAGTCTACTTCATACGAATGCATTATACAATCTTTAGCAATGTACAGGTTCCTAAAATAAAATGTGCATCTTCTTATATATCTCAAAAATTCGATCAATACGGTGAGAATAGGATAACTTTTTTAAAATCAAAGTATAGCCTACCATAAACCTAGATGACTTGATATGGGAACTACATAGGAAATGGTGGTTGTTTTCTATCAAAATTTGTGTGTTTTCGTGTAAATGCGATCGGATGACACTTATAAATCTAAACAATTTGTTTTGTTCCAATTTATTTTTTCTTCATCTTTTGGAGCAGCATACAATCCCATAACGAATAAATGTATTTAAACGATTACACGTCATTTGCAAATAATAATGATATATTGGCATCCCGGAGATGGTTAATTAAGATAAAAATTACAGAGGCACAAGATTCGATCCCAGGGGAACACCAGAGGGTGAATGGAGCTTTTCTCTATGATACAAAGTGTTGCCTTTTACATACTGTAAGTATGATCCGTAATAGGACATTTTCGTAAGTTGTAGGCTACGTCATGGTTAACTCTGCCAATAATCTGTATATATTACATCGACTCGTTATCCTTTAATCTAAACCAGATGACTCCTGATTCGTGAAAATTGGTTATTGTTGATCATCGAGGGATGAATCCGTGTTATGAATCGTGAATAAAATGGCATGTATGCCTGAATAATTATGTGTTCATGAAGTGATTGCTCGTAAAGTTTGTTTGGGGCAAACATAGTAGCTACCGGTACTGTTCGGTAGTTAAGAATTAGTGAGATCTTACCCGACTTGTGAATATGACTGACTTTAGTAAGTTTCAATTTCTCTGGAAATATCAAAGACTTGATCGATAAATTAAATTTAATATCAAGAGGATAAGATATTTTTTTCCCGGATCTTTTTATCAAATATGGAAGAATAACGCCAGGATCTGTTACCCTCTTGTGAACCATATATTCATCGTATCGAAGTGAGAATGTCACTACGGGTTGCCTCATAATAATTAAATGTCAATTTCGAGATGACTTACTAGGTTATCATGCGTTAAAATGTCATAGTTGGATCCATTTTGGCAATATACTGATGAGTAAGGCTAGGATTTTAATGTAATATCTATCATCATCATAGCAAACACTCGTATCGAGTAGATTGGCCTTTCAATCCGGAATGTCTCTCACTGGTGAGTTTCTAGTGGACAAATATTGTTATACCTGGTGTTTTGAATTACCGTTTATTCACTTGCGAAAAAATACTTTTTTCAATCACAGTACCGGTAAGAGACAGTATATGTAATTTTACATAAAAAGTAAAAAAAGCCATTATGAGAAAATACACAAACACCTAGGGATCCCACTTAATTCCATACAGGACCGCCAACAATTCCGGCAAGCCATCCGACAGGGAGTTTTTCCTGTATCACTGACAGCTAGGAAGAACACTGGTGTCAGCAGACCACCATGGACGGAGGAAATAAAGCTGGCTCATAGTCAGATGATGAAAGAGTACTGGAAGAAGAGAAAAGACAAAGCGACGAGGAGATACGAGCCCCGTGGTCCTCAGTAGGCCCAAACGACGAAGAAGAAGAAGATACCAACATGTATATAGCCACCACGGCTAAGCTCGCTAAAGCGCAGCGTTAGGCTGTGGGGCCAAGCTCTCTGCTGACTTGGTAGACGTGGGTTCGAGCCCCACTGTCGGCCGTCCTTGAATGGTTTTCCGTGGTTTCCCATTTTCAACTCCACAAATGCTGGGACGGAACCTTCTACAGGCCATGGCCGCTTCCTTCTACATCCTTGCCCACTTTCATCCATTCATCTCATCTTTCATTCCGAGATGCAGGTCACCCACGGGCGTCGACTGGAAAGACCTGCACTCGGCCTCTCATCAGGCCACACGACAAAAAAGAAAACGATCAAATATGTAAAATATATAACAACATGTAATTATATGATAGCTAAGGTTCTAATTCATGGACATTTATCATTTTAGTTATGTATAAGGAAAGGGAAACAATATGAATTTACATAAAAATCCTAGCCCTACTCATGAGAAATAGTTCGGAAACCAGGCATGGCTAATTTGGACCGGGGAGATGATTTCGGGGTTCCCCAATTACAAAAATTGATGTTTTTAAGTCTTTCAAAAATGTCAAAATGAGTTTTACATATAGTTTCATTACATTTACCCGCGTACACACAGCCTGTCGATGACTATAAGTTAGACTAAATTCAGCTGACCAGCTTAGGAAAATATATGTATGTATGTAGATCTGATTACTAATTCAGTGTCTATTTAAAATAAATAAACAATTTGTGGCTATAAGTTGTGTTTATATTATTATGCTATCCTTATTTCTTCTCCCAGTCGTCATTTAAAACTACTATGAACAATACATGACACACTATCGTTCTTTGAAGGTAATATTTAATATGCATAATAATGGGATTGAAAATTGGAATTCACTCAAAACCTTTTGAAGGACGACCGACACTGGGGTTCGAACCCACTCGCTCACTGAATCTGGGGATACCTCGACCGTTCAGTTGATTGTATACAGACTTTCACTTCGAACATTCTGATCGCAATGTTCTGAAGGTACTTTGGCGTGACACAGACACTGGGGCATGACGAATAATAGAAATTCATCATGACTGGAGGATAGGATAGGATCTGATCGAACGGCCTTGAGCCTCCCTCACTGCCCTCTAGGCACCCTCGATGAAACTACCAGTGGAGCTAGCTTCAGTCGACAGCAACAGCGAACCTAGTGGCGAGCTTTTGAAATGAAAGGCGAAATCTGATCTCAGTACGGCCGGCTCTTAATGAAGTGAAGTGAAGTGTATTGTCTTCACGCTGCTAATATACTAACACTGTCGTAATGAAGTGAAGTGCATTGTCTTCACGCTGCTAATACTAGTAAATCTGTGATAATGAAGTGAAGTGTAAACGTATACTGGTAATAATACTAACACTGTGTCCATGGAGTGAAGTGTAAGCTTATCTTAACTTGTAATATCTACGAAACCAGTCACAGGGGAGGAGCAATCCAGCACAACTACGCCGGTCCTAAGCCCGAGTGAATGGCCAAAGGCTGAGTCTCAGTGGATGCACCAAATGCCTGGAAGGTGTGACCGTTAAATACTAAGAAATGCTTGAGAAGGTAAGCTTGCCAACTTGCTTAACCAGAAATTTCTACTCCTTTAGAGGAGATGGGTGAGGGCGAGCATCCGGCGATCTAATGCGGGATTTTCTCGGTGAAGGTATCGTAACTCTGAGAGAAGATGGTCGTGTTCACCAACTGGCATAACACAGAATTAGATCAAGCATAGGCAGAAGACATGTCTCTGATATTCTGCAGGGGGATAGGGTTGACATGGTGAAGACTGGGATTCAGTTCACTATTTGGTTCATATAAAGTATACACAAAGGAGTAAAACGAGCGGATAGATACAGCAAAGGTATGATAGTGGTAGCCTCAAACAAATAACAGTACAACACCTATTAAAACAATTTGAATGCAGTATTGACCATAAAACAAAGCGGAAAAATGAATATATCTTAAAAAATGGGCCATTTGTCATTTTTTTTTCCAATAGTGTTCATGAGTTTTGAAATTGGCAATGCCAGTATTTCAGAAAACTGATTGGCACAAACAGGTTCTATAAAGAATGCTCCGCTCATGTTTTATGCGTTTTAAAGTAACAAGTGTGTTTTCAAATTCCCCTTTCCATTAATGTTCCACCGCACATTCTACACCAATGGGATATTCCGCCACGATGCCAGAAGTTCCTCTTCAAACTTCATCTTGAGTAAAGTGGTTTCCACACGCAGTACACGATATGGTTTCACGGCACCATGAATTAATAGGGATTATTTCCAAAGTTCACACCAGATAAATTCCATTTCTTGCTGTCATGAAATAACTTACGACTCATCCAACTTTCCTTTTTAGTAAAGTAGCTTCCACGTGCACTACATTACTATAGCTTGTCACCACGATGAATTTAAATGTAATTATTCAATTTCCAGTAAACTTGTTACCGCACATAGTAGATGAGTATGGTACCACGCCAGAATAAATTAACAGCAATAACTCCAACTGCTACTTATTAATTTAACATTGCGTATACTATATGTTTTTCCTTATTCCATAAATGAGTAAAAGTTGAAATAATGTACTACATTAATGTAATTTCTCGCCTTTATAACGTTATATGAGTGTGTTCACACATCTTTCTCCGTAAATTTGTTTTGCAAGTGGTAGATGAATATAGTAAATAGCCTCTATGATGCAACTTATGTCTCCTTAATAATCCCTTCTCAGTATACTCATTACAGCACGAAGTTCATAATTATATTTTCTCGCCACTGAATAAGCAAGGGTGTGGAAGAATTGCTTCGTAACCAAGCTCCTTCCGCACGTACTACATGGATATGGCTCTATGCCACTATGAAATAGCAGGTGTTGCTTTAAATATTCATTAAGAGTAAATCTTTTCGCCCACGTAGTTCCTCACCCCACTATGAATTAGCATGAGTTTTTTTTAAGACTTTACTCTGTTTAAAGCTTTTCCCGCACGTACTGCATGAATATGGTCTTATACTACTATGAATTAACATGTGATATCTTAAGCTTGTCTTCCACGCTAATTTCTTCCCGCACGTACTACATGAATAAGTCTCCTAACCACTATGAATAAGCAGGTGTGCCTTTAATGTTGAACTTCTTGGGAAGCTCTTTTCGCACTATGAACCTGCTAGTGTTGCTTTAATCTATTTTTCTCGGTAAATGACTTTCCGCAGGTAGAGCATGAATATTATTTGTCTCCACTATGAATTAGAAGGTGTGCCTTTAAATTTTGAACTTCTAGGAAAGCTCTTTTCGCATATTGTGCATGGATATGGCTTCAAACCACTATGAACTTGCAGGTGCTGATTTAAATTACTCTTTGTAGTAAATGATTTTCCGCACGTAGTATTGTGCATGGATATGGCTTCAAACCACTATGAACTTGCAGGTGCTGATTTAAATTACTCTTTGTAGTATATGATTTTCTGCACGTAGAACATGGGAAAGTTTCACTGAAACTCTAGAGGAGGATATCAAAGGAAGTAAAAAGGTTCTATATGGGCTAGTAAAAAACAGTGTGAAAGGTAGGGAAAACACAAAATTTGTAAAAACTGAAGCGGGACAGATATTGTATGAAAGAGATGGTATATTGAAAAGATGGGAAGAATACTTTTCAAAGCTACTGAATGTTAAACACATTGAACTGGATGAAGAAAGGGAACAAGAAGGAACAATGGAGGAAGAAGAAGAACAAGAAAAGGAGATATCTATGCTAGAAATAGAGGAAGCCATAAAGAAGATGAAGAGTGGCAAAGCACCTGGAGTGGATGAGGTGACCACAGAAATGATAAAAGCAGCAGGACCAGTAGGGTTGCAGTGGCTGTATAGATTATTTAGAATAATTTGGAAGAAGAAAGAGATCCCAGAAGAATGGGGAAAGGGTTTAATTATCCCACTTTTTAAGAAAGGTGACAAAAAGGAATGTAACAATTACAGAGGGATCACCCTTATTGCCCATGCAGCCAAGATCTTTGAGAGAGTATTGGAAGGTAGACTGAGGAGGCAGACAGATGGAGAGATGGAAGAAGAACAGTATGGTTTTAGGAGAGACAGATCAACTTTTGATCTAATCTTTACACTAAGGCATATGATGGAGAAAAGATGGGAGTTTGGAAAAGACATGGTGATGACTTTTATTGATATTGAGAAAGCTTACGACAGTGTGCCTAGACAGGTGGTGTGGGATGTATTAAGAAAAAGGCAAGTTAACAGTGCAGAAGTGCAAATGGTGAAAGCTATGTACAAATATTGTGTCAGTAGCGTAAAGACCACTATAGGAGAAACAGAATGGTTCAAGGTGGAAACGGGTCTCCGTCAAGGAAGTGTATTGTCCCCCTTACTATTCATCATAGTCATGGATGAAATCCACAAGAATGTTAAACAGAGATTGGGACAAGAGGCAATAAAGGCCATGCTGTTTGCAGATGATATAGTGATATGGGGTGAGGATGAAAAGGAAGTACAAAAATAAATAGATGTATGGAACCAAGAGATTGAGAAGTTTGGGATGAAAGTTAGCACAGAGAAGAGCAAGACAATGGTAATGTCAAGGGGAAGTAAGGAGGGAAGAGGAAAGATAGAAGTGAACGGAAAAATTCTAGAAGTGGTGAAAAGTTTCAAGTACTTGGGAAGTGTGATCACAGAAGATGGAAAGATTACTGAGGAAATTGGAAAGAGAATACAACAAGCGAACAGCTTCTACCAGAGTGTTAGGGGTATTCTGTGGAACCAAGATGTCCCAAAGAAATGTAAGCAGGTATTATATTCAACCTATTATGGACCCGTACTAACTTATGCAGCTGGAGCATGGACCACTACAGAAAGAGAGGAGAGTAGAATACAAGCAGCGGAGATGAAATTCCTAAGAGGTATAGAAGGGAAGACCAGAAGAGATAAAATCAGAAACGAGGAGATAAGAAGGAGGACAGGAATCTTGAAGCTGCAGGACAGGATAGAAACAACCAAGTTAAAGTGGTATGGACATATGATGAGAATGGGAGAGGAGAGAGTGCCAAAGAAAGCTTTTCTGGAAAAGGTTTCGGGGAAGAGACCGCACGGAAGGCCCCGAAAGAGATGGGCAGATACAGTGTGGGAGTACGTGGAGAAGAAGGGAGGAAAACCTGAAGATGTACTTAAAGGGGGAGAGGAGTGGTGGAGAGACAGGCAACGTTGGAGGTCCTTGATTCACAACCCGACCCAGGAAGCTGGAAACGGGAAATGAAGAGGAAGAAGAAGAAGAACATGAGTTAGGTTCATCGGCACTATGATTTAACTGGTGTCTCTTCAAACTTTTCTTTACAGCACACTTGTTTCGGCACGTAGTACATGAAAATGGCTTCACACCAGGATCGGATGTTTCTGCACATACAAGCCTGAAAAAATCAGTACTACTATATTACTGTACGATGATGGAACATTAAATGGGCTACTATGATTACAATTGATTGGAACTGAGGTCGCTTCTACCCTTGAAAGTAGTATTTAATCTCACCATTACATATTATACATTTATTATTTTCATTTCATAGAATTTTGAGTACTAGCTCTTATATTGAATATAAGTCGCGTCCAGTCTGTGCATGGGGAAGGATATAGCTGTTACTGGTCCTTCATCCGCTCTACAGTCAGTTCACCAAAAAATGGTTTGAGTATATTACCCCTGTATATTTTTGCATTAATTGTGCCTTGAAAAAGGATAGGCCCAATAATTATGTATCAACTGTCAACAAAGCGCACATGTGGGATACTAAATACACCACACCAATTAATGATATTGGTGCATGGCTAACCCACTGACAAAAACCAGGTGTGTATAAATGGCTGGGCCGTGCTACCTAACAATTATCATTGATCTAGGCGACAGCCATTGGTCTAGAGTTAACACATTTTACAGTGGCACCAAAAGCACAGGGTTGGCAATGCTGTATTTGACGATAATTCACAGGCATGGCAGACACAGCTGGAATATTACTGTATAAGTCATGATCTAAAAAGAGGACGGCGGGCGGATTATGGTCAACCGAGGAGTAAACGTCTATTATTATTATTATTATTATTATCTTGATTGGTCACATTGGACCACTTGAGTCGTTCCACAATCATTTCTTCTTTGAAGGTAGTACTGCTTGTTTTTTGCGCTCTTTCCAGTACTTTTTCATTCTCAGATCGGGATTTCCTCAACTCATCTGAAATCTCCATAGGCTTTCTATGTGTCATTTCTGCAGAAAATTTGTGAGTTTTAAGAATGGTGTTAATTTTATTTTTCTCCTCGGCATCTGTTATCTTAAGTCCAACTGCTTTGAGATCTTGTTGGATTTCTTGGATCCATTTTCCTCCAGTTTTCTTTCCTAGATTTCTCATCACCAGTTGGCATACAATTCTGTTTTCTGGAAGCCGTAAGATGTGAAAAAAATATGAAATTCTTTTCTTCTTCATTGTGCTGGTGATTGGATCAATCTCACGATAGACAGTTTCATTTGGGAGAATCCTCCAGAATCCCTCAACCTGATACTTTTTATTTATGCACGTTCTAATGATTCTTCTTTCCGTTTTGAGGAGCTGATCAGTTCTTTGTTCATTTTTAATTTGGAACAGTGTTTCACAAGCATAAGTGGCTTCTGGGAGAGTTACAGTTTTATAATATTGGATCTTAGTAGCTATTGATAGGCATTTTTTATTATATGTTGACCAGGTTAGAGATTGTGCCTTATTCATTTTATTTGTTCTATTTATCCAAGTTACTTTTTCGTTTAAGTTATGTGTTATAATTTCTCCAAGATACTTAAATTGAGAAACTAGGTTAATTTTATGATCATTTATATATACTTCATTTATATCTAAGGGTTTCATAGGCATGATCTCAGTTTTTTCAAAGGATATCTGTAATCCTATCCCTTGAGCAATTTCTTGGAGACTAGTGATCTGAGTACAAACCTCTTCCTTGTCTAGTGCTAAAAGAGCCAAATCATCTGCAAATCCTAAGCAGTTTATTTTTATTGATGGTTTTGTTCCAATTTTGATGTTAGGAGGGTTTTCCTTTTGCCAAACCTTCATGATATAATCAAGAGCCACATTGAAAAGCAGAGGGGATAATCCATCACCTTGTCTGAGAACAGTTTTTACTGAGAAAGCTGTTGATATTTCTCCCCTAAATTTAACTTTCGAATTTGTGTTTGTTAATGTTAATTGAATGATTTTTATCAATTTAGGATGGAGACCATATGATCTGAGGATTTTTAGCAGTGTCAGTCTATGAATACTATCATAGGCTATTTTGAAATCTATAAAAGAGATAAAGAGTTGCTTATTTCTGTTTTTGTAATATTCCATTATTAATTTCAGGCTAAGGATTTGGTCTGGACAACTTCTGTAAGGGCGAAATCCTCCTTGATATTCTCCAAGTTGTGGTTCCAGAATGTTTTTGATCCTGTTGTAAATTATGCGAGAGAAAATTTTATATGTGCAGTCCAGAAGGGTAATTCCTCTGTAGTTCTGGGTTCGTTTTGTCTCCTTTCTTAAATAATGGATGGATTATTCCTATGGTCCAGTGTGCAGGAATTTCTTCAGTAATCCACATTTTAACTAGATGTTGATGAAGATTTATAATCGCAGGTTTACCAGCATTTTTCCAGATTTCAGCAAAGACTAAGTCTTCGCCACAAGTTTTGTAATTCTTTTGTTCTTTAATTGCGAGTTCTACTTCATTAATGTTCGGAGGATTTATTAAATCAGGTGAAGTTAAAATAGGTGTATTAGTGTTTACTTGCAGGGTTTCCAGTGGATCATCACAATTTAACAGTTTCTCGAATGCTTCTGCAAGGATCTCTGTATTTTCTTTGTTAGAATGTGCTAACTTTCCCGTTTGATTTTTCAACATTAATGTTGGAGCTTCAAATTTTTTAAGATATTTACCAAATGTTTTGTAATAATCTCGAGATTGCTTTTTCTTGAAATCGTCTTCTATCTTTTCCAGTGTATTCTTAAGATGATTACGTTTCGTTTGTCTGATGATTTTATGGGTTAATTTTCTTTGTATAGTTAGTTCTAAATTTGATTCTTCTGACTTTAGAGCTTGATGTCTTTTCTCTATTGCTTGATCACAATCTACATTCCACCATTCATGTTTTTCCTTGGATTTATTGGTGCTAACTCCTCTGCTATTGATTTTAATTTAGTGATTAATTAGTCCAATGTTTTAGTGTTGAGAGATTCTTCTCCTGATCTTTCACAGTACTCTATATATTTTTTATTAAGGTAGATGGATCAAATTTCCTCCTATTGTTATTATTAGGTTTTTTCTTGGCCATTGGAGTTAATTTTATTTTTATCTTTACCACATAGTGGTCTGATCCTGAGTCAACTCCCCTTAGAACCTTGACATTGTGAATTTCGCGATGGTGAAATTTATCCATGCAGACATGATTCAACTGCCATTCACCCCTTCTGAAGTCAGGATGTTTCCAAGTTTTCAATTTATGGGGCTGTCTTTTAAAACATGTTGATTTAGAGATTAATTTGTGGTTTCTACAAATTTCGACTAATCTTTGACCATTTTTATTGGTTCGTTTATGTGCTGTCCATTTTCCAATGATATCTCTATATCTTCTTTCTTGTCCGAGTTGCGCATTGAAATCATCAAGGAGAATTTTGATGTTTGATGAAGGGATGTTTATTAAAGTTTGATCCAAAAGATCCCAGAATTTTTGTACTTCTTCTCTGTCCTTAATGGTGTTGTTTTTTTGATTAGTAGGAGCATGTGCATTAATAATTGTATATGTTTTATTTGCCGATTTCAAAGTTAGGGTCGTAAGTCTGGAGGATTGAGATTTAAATTCTGTTATCGAGTCAATGATTCTGAGATCTATTAAGAATCCGTTACCAAATTGTGGACAATTTTTCATAACTCGTTTTCCTGGAATTCCTTTATATAGTCTGAATCCTTGTGATTCCAGATGGTCTTGATCACTATTTCTAATTTCCTGAAGGGCCATAATTAGAATTTTATGACTTCTCATGTTATCCGTGATGATCTTCAATTTTCCAGTTTGAACCAGAGAGTTAACATTATGTGTAGAAAAGAATGAGACTTGTTTAGGTTTGATTTTCCGTAGTATTTGTTTGTTTGCTACTTGATGAGTTTTCAGACGCTCCGATTCGTCATTATCTTCCGCATGACAGCCCACCGTATCCGAATGCTGTCTTTTCTGTAATCTATCATTACAGACGGCGGAATTATTCTTCAAATGACTTTTCATGGTCGACTATCTAAGGTTACACCTTGAGGGGAGGATAAATCCTCGAATTACAATACTGAATGTTATTCAGAAAGGTGAAAGAACTGAGAAAAGAATTCTCAGTCCCCCCCCCCCAACACTAGTCTGTTCACTGACCCAGTTTCCCGCTGGGATTGATTACCCAACCTTCCACTGGGTTGCTCAGCTTAGCAGGGGACACCACTTGCAGGTCAGTGTTGGGAGTTGGAGTGGAGAGGTTATGAGGATTCTCTTCTGCTGAATCCTTGTATTACTGATTTTGTTGGTTAGTATCATCACATCACACTCCCTTTGTCCAGGTCTACATATTTATAGACCTCCCCAGGTTGATTCCTACGTCTATTACTACATCACTTCCAAATTTATTTTTCGTTTTTTGAAAAGGTATTTTGGCAAATGTTAGTACCTTGGAAAAATGTATGGTACAATGATGCCTCATTCAGTGTTCTAACTAGACTGCCCGTTACATTAATTAAATACTTGCACACAGTGAGAACTCTACATGAGGATAGAGAATTTGTGGGCTGCTAAATTGAATGTTAATAACATTCTCCATTTTAATACAATATGAAACATATCTGGCATTGCAAACCAAACTTATTCCATCCAAAACTTTCAGTAAGTTGTGCGAACATAAAACTGAAAGAAGGTGTGAACACTTACTCATTTAAATGGTTTCCACTTGCTTCACTCTTTCTTTCCTTGCTTCCTTCTTCCTTATCCTAGGGATAAAATGGAACAATGGAACTCCTCATTATTTGTACACAAATAACAGGTATGTAATCGTACAGCACAGAACAGATGAAGTGGGGGAGGAGCAGATGGCCTCGCTGTTCCGCACATTAAAACAACAATAACAACTCAGTTGAAGTTAAGATATAGTCACTGAAAAACTTTCCCACTGTCCATCAAATCATAGTGCTAGATATGAACTTTATACAGATAAATGATTATGTCCTCAATGCTTCTAAAAGTATAATACTCCATCAACTTTAGAGACCAAGTGGATCCTAGAGTGAGAGAAAATGCTGAGATGAGTGCCTTAATGTAAGTAATAGCTTTAAGGATTGAGGACGTTAGTTAGTGTCTATAGTACAAGTAAAGCATTGACGAAATCAGAAAGAATATGATATAAGAGACTTCTCTAGAATCATGCAGAGAATGTAATTAATAATTCTACAAAATACAAGTATAAGAGGTCATAACTCCTAACTCGTGTCATTGAGTAACACTAGCAGCTGGGTATAAATCAATTAGATAAGGAACATTATACAAGACATTCTTCAAAAAACACTGCAATAGAAGAAGTATTAAATTTACAAACCAATTCGGAGTAAGTCAGTTATGTGCCTCCACAGGGAGTCTGTGTGTCTGTGGTAGTAACTGCAAACTCATGTCTACTGGTGTACAGGAGCACACACAGTACAGTTAGGTGCCTGCAGAGGGAGTCCGTGGGTCTGTGCTAGTAACTACAAGCCCATGTCTACTGGTGTACGGGTGCACATACAGTACAGTTATGTGCCTCGAGAGGGAGTCTGTGTGTCCGTGCTAGTAACTTCAAGCCCATGTCTACTGGTGTACGGGTGCACATACAGTACAGTTATGTGCCAGCAGAGGGAGTCCGTGTGTCTGTGCTAGTAACTACAAGCCCATGTCTACTGGTGTACGGGAGCACACACTGTACAGTTATGTGCCTCAGAGTGAGTCTGCGTGTCTGTGCTAGTAACTACAAGCTCATGTCTACTGGTGCACGGGAGCACATACAGTACAGTTATGTACCTGCAGAGGGAGTCTGTGTGCCTGTCCTAGTAACTACAAGCTCATGTCTACTGGTGTATGGGAGCACACACAGTACAGAAAATGTGCCTCCAGAGGGAGTCTGTGTGTCTGTGCTAGTAACTACAAGCTCATGTCTACTGGTGTACGGGAGCACATACACTACAGTTATGTGCCTGCAGAGGGAGTCTGTGTGTCTGTGCTAGTAACTACAAGCTCATGTCTACTGGTGTACGGGAGCACATACAGTACAGTTATGTGCCTGCAGAGGGAGTCTGTGTGCCTGTCCTAGTAACTACAAGCTCATGTCTACTGGTGTACGGGAGCACACACAGTACAGTTATGTGCCTCCAGAGGGAGTCTGTGTGTCTGTGCTAGTAACTACAAGCTCATGTCTACTGGTGTACGGGAGCACACACAGTACAGTCATGTGCCTCCAGAGGGAGTCTGTGTGTCTGTGCTAGTAACTACAAGTTCATGTCTACTGGTGTACGGGAGCACACACAGTACAGTTATGTGCCTCCAGAGGGAGTCTGTGTGTCTGTGCTAGTAACTACAAGCCCATGTCTACAGGTGTACGGGAGCACACACAGTACTGTTATGTGCCTGCAGAGGGAGTCTGTGTGTCTGTGCTAGTAACTACAAGCTCATGTCTACTGGTGTACGGGAGCACATACAGTACAGTTATGTGCCTGCAGAGGGAGTCTGTGTGTCTGTGCTAGTAACTACAAGCTCATGTCTACTGGTGTACGGGAGCACATACAGTACAGTTATGTGCCTGCAGAGGGAGTCTGTGTGCCTGTCCTAGTAACTACAAGCTCATGTCTACTGGTGTACGGGAGCACACACAGTACAGTTATGTGCCTCCAGAGGGAGTCTGTGTGTCTGTGCTAGTAACTATAAGCTCATGTCTACTGGTGTACGGGAGCACACACAGTACAGTCATGTGCCTCCAGAGGGAGTCTGTGTGTCTGTGCTAGTAACTACAAGTTCATGTCTACTGGTGTACGGGAGCACACACAGTACAGTTATGTGCCTCCAGAGGGAGTCTGTGTGTCTGTGCTAGTAACTACAAGCCCATGTCTACAGGTGTACGGGAGCACACACAGTACTGTTATGTGCCTGCAGAGGGAGTCTGTGTGTCTGTGCTAGTAACTACAAGCTCATGTCTACTGGTGTACGGGAGCACACACAGTACAGTTATGTGCCTCCAGAGGGAGTCTGTGTGTCTGTGCTAGTATCAACAAGCTAATGTCCACTGGTGTACGGGAGCACACACAGTACAGTTATGTGCCTCCAGAGGGAGTCAGTGTGTCTGTGCTAGTAACTACAAGCTCATGTGTACTGGTGTACGGGAGCACACACAGTACAGTTATGTGCCTCCAGAGGGAGTCTGTGTGTCTGTGCTAGTAACTACAAGCTCATGTCTACTGGCGTACGGGAGCACACACAGTACAGTTATGTGCCAGTCTGTGTGTCTGTGCTAATAACTACAAGCTCATGTCTACTGGTGTACAGGAGCACACACAGTACAGTTATGTGCCTCCAGAGGGAGTCTGTGTGTCTGTGCTAGTAACTACAAGCTTATGTCTACTTGTGTATGGGAGCACACGCAGTACAGTTATGTGCCTCCAGAAGGAGTCAGTGTGTCTGTGCTAGTAACTACAAGCCTATGTCTACTGGTGTACGGGAGCACACACAGTACAGTTATGTGTCTCCAGAGGGAGTCTGAGTGTCTGTGTAAGTAACTACAAGCTTATGTCTACTGGTGTACGGGAGCACACACAGTACAGATATGTGTCTGCAGAGGGAGTCTGTGTGTCTGTACTAGTAACTAGAAGCTTATGTCTACTGGTGTATGGGAGAACATACAGTACAGTTATGTGCCTCCAGAGGGAGTCTGTGTGCCTGTGCTAGTAACTAGAAGCTTATGTCTACTGGTGTACAGGAGCACATACAGTACAGTTATGTGCCTCCAGAGGGAGTCTGTGTGTCTGTGCTAGTAATCACTAGCTAATATCTACTGGTGTATGGGAGCACACACAGTACAGTTAAGTGCCTCCAGAGGGAGTCTGTGTGCTTGTGCTAGTAACTAGTTGCTTATGTCTACTGGTGTAGGGGAGCACATACAGTACAGTTATGTGCCTCCAGAGGGAGTCTGTGTATCTGTGCTAGTAACTACAAGCTTATGTCTACTGGTGTACGGGAGCACACACAGTACATTTATGTGCCTCCAGAGGGAGTCTGTGTGTCTGTGCTAGTAACTACAAGCTCATGTCTACTGGTGTACGGGAGCAGATACAGTACAGTTATGTGCCTCCAGAGGGAGTCTGTGTGTCTGTGTTAGTAACTACAAGCTCATGTCTACTGGTGTACGGGAGCACACACAGTACCGTTATGTGCCTCCAGAGGGAGTCTGTGTGCCTGTGCTAGTAACTACAAGCTCATGTCTACTAGTGTACGGGAGCACACACAGTACCGTTATGTGCCTCCAGAGGGAGTCTGTGTGTCTGTGTTAGTAACTACAAGCATATGTCTACTGGTGTACGGGAGCACACACAGTACAGTTATGTGCCTCCAGAGGGAGTCTGTGTGTCTGTGCTAGTAACTACAAGCTTATGTCTACTGGTGTACGGGAGCACACACAGTACAGATATGTGCCTGCAGAGGGAGTCTGTGTGTCTGTACTAGTAACTAGAAGCTTATGTCTACTGGTGTACGGGAGCACATAGAGTACAGTTATGTGCCTCCAGAGGGAGTCTGTGTGTCTGTGCAAGTAACTACTAGCTAATATCTACTGGTGTACGGGAGCACACACAGTACAGTTATGTGCCTCCAGAGGGAGTCTGTGTGCTTGTGCTAGTAACTAGATGCTTATGTCTACTGGTGTAGGGGAGCACATACAGTACAGTTACGTGCCTCCAGAGGGAGTCTGTGTGTCTGTGCTAGTAACTACAAGCTTATGTCTACTGGTGTACGGGAGCACACAGTACAGTTATGTGCCTCCAGAGGGAGTCTGTGTGTCTGTGCTAGTAACTACAAGCTCATGTCTACTGGTGTACGGGAGCAGATACAGTACAGTTATGTGCCTCCAGAGGGAGTCTATGTGTCTGTGTTAGTAACTACAAGCTCATGTCAACTGGTGTACGGGAGCACACACAGTACCGTTATGTGCCTCCAGAGGGAGTCTGTGTGTCTGTGCTAGTAACTACAAGCTCATGTCTACTGGTGTACGGGAGCACACACAGTACCATTATGTGCCTCCAGAGGGAGTCTGTGTGTCTGTGTTAGTAACTATAAGCATATGTCTACTGGTGTACGGGAGCACACGCAATACAGTTATGTGCCTCCAGAGGGAGTCTGTGTGTCTGTGTTAGTAACTACAAGCATATGTCTACTGGTGTACGGGAGCACACACAGTACAGTTATGTGCCTCCAGAGGGAGTCTGTGTGTCTGTGCTAGTAACTACAAGCTCATGTCTACTGGTGTACGGGAGCACACACAGTACAGTTATGTGCCTTCAGAGGGAGTCTGTGTGTCTGTGCTAGTAACTACGAGCTTATGTCTACTGGTGTACAGGAGCACACACAATACAGTTATGTGCCTGTAGAGGGAGTCTGTGTGTCTGTGCTAGTAACTACAAACTCATGTCTACTGGTGTACGGGAGCACACACAATACAGTTATGTGCCTCCAGAGGGAGTCTGTGTGTCTGTGCTAGTAACTACAAGCTCATGTCTACCGGTGTACGGGAACACACACAGTACAGTTATGTGCCTCCAGAGGGAGTCTGTTTGTCTGTGCTAGTAACTACAAGCTCATGTCTACTGGTGTACGGGAGCACACACAGTACAGTTATGTGCCTGTAGAGGGAGTCTGTGTGTCTGTGCTAGTAACTACAAACTCATGGCTACTGGTGTACGGGAGCACACACAATACAGTTATGTGCCTCCAGAGGGAGTCTGTGTGTCTGTGCTAGTAACTACAAGCTCATGTCTACCGGTGTACGGGAACACACACAGTACTGTTATGTGCCTCCAGAGGGAGTCTGTGTGTCTGTGCTAGTAACTACAAGCTCATGTCTACTGGTGTACGGGAGCACACACAGTACAGTTATGTGCCTGTTTGAGGGAGTCTGTGTGTCTGTGCTAGTAACTACAAGCTCATATCTACTGGTGCACGGGAGCACCACAGTACCGTTATGTGCCTCCATAGAGAGTCTGTGTGTCTGAGCTAGTAACTACAAGCTCATGTCTACTGGTGTGCAGTTGAGCAGTACTGGCTGGACGTTTGTTTTAGGCGAGTGACAAATCATAATTGAAGCCTGGAAGCGAGTTACTAAATTACCTGTGTTGTTGGCACCTGCCCCATGCGGTCTGACGAGGAACAAATCTTCCTCAAGCTACTGCTGAAATACAGTGATTGGCATATATAATGGCGTTCTGTTTTTAACTATGTAATGTGTACTTTCACGTCACACAATATTTCGATGTGGACTGTATTTTTCTGTACATTGGTGTCGTCACATGCTCAAGTGTGGAATTCCATTCCATCAGACCGGTGGTGACAATTATGAAGGGAGAGGGCGAGAAGCGACTGTGTACAGGCTCACCCGCAAGCTTCAAGGTCAAGGGCAAACATCTAAAACAAACGTCCGGCTTGTAGTTTGAAATGGAGGAATCCTTCCTACCGCATGACATTCAGCAATATATAAATCCAAGGTTGAATTTGTATATTGAATTCACTCTTTATAGTTCCCGTCTTAGAACAGAATAATCTTACACAGCTTAAATGCGCCAGGTCATGTGATCAGTCCAAGGAGACAAGAGGGTATGATCCGCAGGGTCGACCATCCTTCAATTGGCTTTTCATGGTTCCCCATTTTCATCTCTAGGAAAATGCTCGGACAGTAACTCCTAAGGGGCCATTCTAACTCCTTACTATAAGCAATTATCATTAAAACCTAGTAAGGGTGGACAAAATGGTGAACGGCTGTCGAAACCACTGCCTGACACAGCAGAAATGGGAGTACGAAGGGGTAGAAAAACTCAATATAAAAATTATCGGAAAAGTGTCGGGAGAGAAGGGTCTTAAGAACGTACTTGCAAATGAAAGTACGCGAATGTAGGTTTTAACAATTACTTTCTCCGCATGATTGTAGAAAATTCTCTTACCTCATATCTTTGATTGCTTAATTCCTTTAGGCTCAAGGCCATGCTCAGGATTGGGAAGGTTGACCTATCCCAGCAATTGAGTGGAGTTAAAGTAATAACCTCAGAAGACCACTGCTTAGGGTAGTCAAACCCAGCTCCATCATCTCTGACCAGATTACAGAAGCAATTGGTATTCCTAGACCTCAAGTCCTCAGTGATTGTGTCAAACATATGCTAGCTTCACAGGTAACATTTCGAGAGTGAGAAAACAAGTACAAGGCTACTTAAATTAGCCTAAGTGCCATGTGTAATGATGAATAATAGTTGTGGAAATGATGTTATAATAGATGCTTTCTCCTCCACTGTCTCTAACCCAACCACCATCCTCTTATAACGCGACTTATTTAGTGAAATACCACTTGTTTGCCTTTGTGGCCGTGATTTATAGGATAAATTAAATGTTGCCAACTCCAAGCACACGGTATTGTGTGATGTTTGCTTTATGCTGCACTAAGGTACAAACGATGCATTAATGTTAAATTCTGGGTGTTAATAGAGCTTTACATACAAAAACAAACCTATCTGGGACTAATGCCCTTATCCACTTGCTTGTAGTACAAGCATTAATATTCGGCACACATTGCCTAACCTAGTAGCAGCAGTAATGTTTGGACAGACAGAAGGGTGTCTCGCTACGCAGGACTTGTGTACTGTACCATACATTGGCAACAGCAAAATGACGTCTCGATAACAATTGAACCCTCCCAAAGTGTAGCAGTTGAGCAATGACAATTGCAGTCGTTATATGAACAATAAATGATAACATATGTCACATATTTATGTAATTTAGCACATATTTCCTGAGCAGTAGTGATAATGGACAGTAATTTCAATTGGTAATGACTCCCGGAATATAAAATAAGGTAATTATTAGAATCATATATTTTAGCCAAGTGATTCATCACTCCCGACGAATTACCACTTCACATAATATACCTTTTGCCAGAATGCATTCACCATTAGCTCAGTAATCGGAGCAACACAAGTCCCGTATGGGTCAGATATTTAAATTATTCATCCTTCCATCATAATGGCTTTAACTTTCTGTGCAATACAAAACCTAACACTTTCATTTGTCATCAATGCTATTCTTCATCCTGAAATACTATTAGGTGATAAAGAGAAACAGGCATCAATGTGCTTACCTCTTTCAGATCCGAAGGTAGTGTTTCTGATTTGAAGCATGGATCGATATCCGGTATGAAACATTCTTCAAATTTCATATCCCTAGTATCATCAGTATCGTCCCGCAGAGAGATGACGATTTCATAAATATGTTCCATTACATAGGCGGAATTATTGGTGAAAGATGAGGACGAGAATTTACGGAAAAATGTATTTAACTATTGATATTGGCCAAAAACACCTTCTGTAATGATTCAAAATCGGTGGAAAGGTTGTAGTTCACTCCTCCGCTGTCTATAACCCACCCTCCTTCCCAAATTATATCAAAATTTGTGTAGTAAAATTCCAGCTGTGTCGGCCATTATCTGCGTGAAATATGCACAAGCACAGTATTGCCAAACCCGAGATCATCTCATCCATACGGTACCAATTGTGTATCCGGTCTATGTAGAGTACTGCGAGGGGTGCAAATGAAAAGAACAGTGGTTTTGACAATTGTTCCAGCGTAACTCGTCCAATCCAAAGTATTTTTGACAATTGTTCGAGTGTAACTCGTCCAGATCAATGGCATTCGACAATGGTTCCAGCCTAACGTGTCGTCAGCAGTTCTGCACTGACTTCCCCCGGCCATAGCCGCACCTCAACCTGACCATACTAACCTTCGTTTTGTCCAATCCAAAGGGGGCAATGGTGTTAGCTTGTGGGCCGCGTAAGCATATTAACATCCCTGTATTTTCTAACGCACAGTGGAAATAGTCAGGCATAAACTTTCTCGAGACTAATGATTTTAGTCACGCATATGACCGACCTCATGTGGTGGTGTACTTTATATCATACACGTTGGCAACACTGCTGTGACGTGAATGTGTCGTCAATGTCTCCACCGATGTAATAGTCGACGAATGCTCAGCACTAGAGCAACATGCCTGCGTTGTTCAATGAGCAAGAAACAAACACACATATTAACGTAATTTAGCAGATATTTCCAGTGCACTTGTGATAATAGACGGCTATGTGTGCGCCTTGGCGACAGTTGAAGAGACCGCATGCACTGTCGAACATGGCTGTCGTTGTTAAATGAGCAATAAAAACACATATATTTACGTAATATAGTGTAATAGTGACCAGGGTTAGTGATTTAGCACATATATATGGTGCGGTCAGTGCAGTAGTGACTAGGGTTAGTGATTTAGCACATATATCCGGTGCAGAAGTGACCAGGGTTAGTGACTTAGCACATATATTCGATGCAGTCAGTGCAGTAGTGACCAGGGTTAGTGATTTAGCACATATATACGGTGCAGTCAGTGCAGTAGTGACCAGGGTTAGTGATTTCAACTGTTATTGTCCCTGAGAAGATAAAATAAGGTATAAAAATCACATATTATCGAAATTGAATCGAAAGTGAAAACGAAATGAGTGATGTTCCGTTCAGCATTAATGGAAAATCATTACCTTATCAAAGTGGTAGTGTAAAAGCCACGTTCCGCACTCATATTGAATCATCACTAGAGAGGGTGAAACTGTACACTCGCCAGACGAAGTTCAGGAATTCTCTCAGCAGTGTATCAGGTAGGAGCGGTTACCGCAAGATTGCGCTACACGACTTCCTCTGTAGAGAGCACCTCTATGAATTTAGGGACTATTTAACATCAAATATGAATTTATTTACAATTGTACCATGTTTCAGCGAGATCAGGAGATTTATATTGGCGATGTTCTCTTGTTAGTGTTACCCAGGGTGTACCGTTCAAGATGGCTGCACACCCTCTGCCCTTTTAGTTACCTCTTATGAAAAGTATGAGACGTCCTGATGAGAAGAAACAGTGTAACACCTCAATAAATACGTCACAGTTCTTTAATATTAGTTTATGAAAGATTACCTGATTCTGTCGGGATCAGTACTGAAGTAGAGTTGACCAAGGGAGGTCAAGACGAGCCCTGCCCAAAAAGGTAGAAGCAATATCATGCTGACCAGAGTGGGTACCAGCAGAGTGAACCCAACTTATCAGTACAATAACAGTAGTAATTTAAATAAGAAACAGCACAGCATAATCCAAACTTCCAAGTAATGAAAACCAATCATACTATTATAACAGAGGAAATTTAAAACCTGTAGGCCTATTCCATGTTCCACTTTAACAGCCGTGTTTTTATCTTCAAACTCATCACCACCCTCATCCAGCAGGTCAGCAGTGAGCAACTGATCTTCTGATTCCTAGAAGGTATGATCCAATGTAAAATATACTGACGAGTAGGTTACTAAGTTGCATGTAACTTAAAAAGCTGTTTAGCCTACTATTTGGTAGTAAGTCACTAAACCTCGCTTGTCATGCACATCACTATGATTGGAATGTTACACGACATAAGAAATAAAATCCAACTTACAATGTTAGGGAACCATTCTGGCTCAGTCTTGATAAATGGATGTTCCTCCATAATGTTCAGGAAACTGGAACACACAGTGTATTATTAGAGGCCACACTTCTACCGGTACGCCAAATCATTATCATATTTAATAAATCAAATAAGGTAATATTTTGGTCTAAGTATTACAGATAACCTCCAGCTATATGGAAAAACTTATTCCACCATTACCGATACGTTCGACTTGATAAGAGAGGGTATAATATCCAGAAATGAACTGTATCAATGTGCGATAAGAAGTAGAAATCACTTAACATTGAAATGAAGCATCCTACATTATGTTTCTGTATTACGCAAATATAATCATGAGAAGCGATATTACATTACAAACAAATCACCACATTGATTTTAACTTACCGTAACTCACTGCACGTGTATGTCGAGATTGTCGGTAAAGAAATTGGAACACCGAGTTTTAGAAAATACAAGAAACCCAGTTCAAACTCAAAACTTCAAATCCCGCTTGTTGATCATGCCAGGCTTTTCCCATTAGTAACGAACCAGTGCGTACTCTCTTAGGAATCTTGGAGTGCGTTATTTTTTGTTTGGTTACGCAGTAAAGCAACTGAAAGCGTCTAATGCTCTCGATCAGAATATGATTCTGATGAATGCAATCAACATCCCACATTTCCATACCAAGGATGAAATTGATGCTCTCGTGGCCTCTTCACGGTTAATTGAACCCCAGAAAGCGACTTTACTGCCTTCTAATGTGATATTGTCACAAAATATACCGTAATTGTAGAACTTGGATTCTTAGGTATTATTAAAATGCAAAATATGTACAAATACCTACCGTAATATTAGCCTACATACATTTCGAAATATGTAGGCTACTGTAATTTTACATAAATGTTATACTTGCCTAAACGTGCTATTATTAAGAGATTCCTCATTTTATTCATTAACTTATAGTTTTGCAAAATAAAGTGTGGTACAATACGTAATTAATGAAGCATGTCCTTATTAAACAAATTTAAATAAATTCCATTATGAGAAATTGGGGACGAACTCAAGAATAAGTAGGCCTATTGCGATGTGCAACTCTCATTTGAACAACAGGTTGAAAGTAGAGTAACAGGCACTTACTGGGCAACTTAAAAACTAAATATCTCGTGCGAATGAACGTTGCTGTGCTCTAGCGGTAAACCGCTCAGGTATTGGTTTGGCGCAGGAGGAGCCACTCCGGGCTGCATAATTTTTTTTTCAGCCCGAGCCTAGCCACAGTATGTAATTCCGAGCCTCTTATTGGCTGTTATGTCATGCCATTCTCCTGGTCCCGAATAGTGACGGTAGGTAGTAGCTGGGGTCACATCCGATCAAACATGGAGGAAAGTTATCGAGTGAGATGTGGATAATATTCGATGTTGAATTGCATTATTAGCGTGAAAGAGGCATGAAACGTGCTTTAGATCAAGTTTAAAACAACCCACGCAGCAAATGAATGCGTTCCATTCAACATTTAAGGTCCAAGTGAAATCATTCGACATTGAATCACATAAGACCTATGATAATATGCTTTCTCTACGAACGGAAATGTGCACGAGAAATAGTTGGTCACTGGTCGTGGCCGAGTGCGGTACGTGTGTGCGCGCTGTGTGACCGCATTGGAAGAGGTTACGGTTCCTAATACCGGTGCTTCCTTAGTTCCACGTGTGTACTGACCTTCCGTGTGTCATTCGGACAATACTTTTTTTTAAGTAGTGTTCCAGATAGGACAACAAAACCAGGAACCCAGAAAACCCCGCTGAAAATCATGTCCGGATACCAGAGAAAAAACACCGTACGCTGCCAATGGGACAGGCAGAGTTCTCGCCCCTCACCAGGAGAAATTCACCGCTGGATTGGCGATACCCTCCGGTTGACTGTCGACCAAGTAGAAGCCATCCAGTTAAATGCGCACGAAAAAACCATGTACATCAAGGTAATCACCATATCTATTTATCAGAAATTGTTAAATACTTTTGCAGATCCTATTAAATTTCAGTATGATTCAGGCGAAATGACCAATGTTAAGCTCTCCACAGCGGATTCCAATTTTACCACAGTGCGTATATTTAATGTCCCACTCGAAGTACCCCCTGAAATTTTCAAATCCGTCCTGTCGAAATATGGCACTGTGAGTGACGTCAGGAAAGAACAATGGTCTTCTGCTTATCAGTTCCCGGTGTATAATGGAATACGTGCCGTAACTATGGAAATCAAGCAAGATATCCCCTCCACTGAGGCTTTTGGTGGCCATTCTGGCTATATAACGTATAATGGACAGAAACAGACCTGTTTAATTTGCAATGCTACCACACATCTGCGTATTAACTGCCCAAAGAAAATGATTCCCCTCGGTATAACTCCTACACAACAACGACGTGTACAATACTCGTAAGTTGTGACGCAGCAAACGTCATATGAAAACATGCTCATTGATCAGTCAGCTGAGACAACACCAGGAGTGACCTCGGATACATCTGACGCAGAACTTGTACCTTGCCCTGACCAGAGCTGCGAGACACAGAGTGCCCCTGTGCTCTCGGCAACCTGTATCGCAGCCTTAGAACCAACTCTGCCGTTACTACAGGCTGCCACAGAAATTTTGTCTTCACTGCCCCCGACTTCGCTGGTCCCTACCGACTCACTTAAGAATGTTGATCGGGGATCCGAGAACGTCTCTAAGAAGATTAAAACAAATGCCTCGATTGCCGTACCAGCCCCGAAGAATAAAACTGGCTCCACAAACGTTTCCGCAGCTGTGAAAAAGAAACAAAATCTTCTTTCTACGTCATCTAGGGACCCACGAACGCTCTCAACCGCTGACAGCCGGCCTATGAATGGCAGTCAAAAGGAACTATCTCAACCTAATTTGACATAGTGCACCAGGATAATTCTCACCTGTGTCTTCTTTCGAGTCCACCTTCCAGTATGTCTAGCACAGCTTTTATACTTCTCTTAATGGCGCAATTTCTCACTGTGGCCACTGTGAATATCAATGTAATAGAATGCCCTCTGAAATTTCAACTGTTGGAGAGATTCCTTCGAGATGCTGACATTGACATTGCTTTCATTCAAGAGGTTGCTATACCGCGTTTACCCATATCTGCCTTCTACAAACAATACATCAATACCGGTAATACGAATAGAGGGACCGGATTCCTCATAAGACATGATATCCCACTCGCAGGTGTGCTATGTCATCCATCAGGACGCATAATATCTGGACACATAAACAATACCACCCTGATAAATGTATATGCCCCATCCGGGTCTAATAAACGTGTGGAACGGAAAATGTTCTTTCAACAGAGTATACTGCCTCATCTGCACGACGTTAAGGAAAAACTTATTCTTGCAGGGGATTTCAATTGTATTCAACGCCCAGAGGATTCCACTAGTCCATACAGAGGTGTCAACCCGGCTCTCAGGACCCTTCTTACCTCCCTACACCTCATTGATGCTGTGGATAGTTTAAGGGTGCCCCTGCCCCATTACACCTGTATAAGTCACAACTCCTCATCACGACTTGACCGCATCTACTTTTCACAAGAACTTATCCAGCCTAGACGATATGAAGTGATTCCTGCCAGTTTCACTAACCATCATGCTGTCGTATGTACAATCTCTTACCCCCATCCCATATTTCACATAGGAAGAGGTAATTGGAAGCTGAATTGCTCGCTGTTACTGGATGAGGAATGCCAAGATATTTTCAGACAACACTGGATTCGATGGGTCCAACAAAAATGCAAATTTCGCGACTGCACAGACTGGTGGGATATTTTAGTTAAACCAGGGATCCGCCGCGTCTTTAAGAACATATCTTACCAACGAGGTCGGGAAAGACGGGATACAGTTGAATTTTACTATCGAGTTCTTCGCCAGCTCCAGCAAAGATCTGATGCTGGGGAGCGTATATATGACCAGATCCGGGAAGTTAAAACCAAGCTCCTGTCTCTACAGCAACGAACGCTCGCTCATATCAACGTGGCTTTAAAAGATCGTACAGTGCTCCCGGACGAAAGTGCAAGTGTATACCATATCGCCAAAGGACAACGTGAGCGGCAACGTAAATATATCCACCGCCTCCGCACCAGTACTGGAAGTGTCGTCACCTCCCCTGACGCTATACGTAGTGAAATATCATTATTTTATCAACGGTTCTACGCTAAGGCTCCCATTGATCCACAGCAGGTGACCTTATTGCTGTCATCTTGCAGTACCAAACTATCTCCGGACAACAAAACTCTGCTCAGCGCGGATATTACGGATGAAGAGATTCACTCTGTGGTTAAACGACTCCCAAACAACCGCTCACCTGGCATTGATGGACTGCCATATGAAATGTATAAACACTTCTGGCCTCTCATTGGCAAAGAATTTTGTCATGTCCTGCGTACCATTCTCCAACGTCGTGCTCTTTGTCAATCACATCACGAGGGTACCATAGTCCTCATACCAAAAACATCCTCTCCCATGGCAGTTGGTGACTTCCGACCAGTTACTCTGCTCTGCAGTGACTATAAAGTCCTTACCAAAGTACTTGCATGCCGATTGAAGACTGTTCTACCTGATATCCTTGGTGATGAACAATGTTGCAGTATTCCTGGAAGAACGCTGTTAACAAACTTAGCGATACTACGAGACCTACACCTAAAAGCCGAAATGCTCCCCACTGAGCCAATGAGTTTTCTCACCTTAGATCTTGATAAAGCTTTCGACCGCATCAGTCATGAATACTTGTACATGGTCTTGCAACACTTCGAATTTCCTGAAATCCTTATTGACTACATTCGTATGATAAATTGTAATGCTACGTCTAGAGTGCTCATCAACGGTTTTCTTTCCCCTCTGATTCCAATACAACGATCAGTTAGGCAAGGATGTCCCCTTTCTATGCTACTTTTTGTCATTGGCCTTGAACCGTTCATTCGGACTACCCAGGTGAAGCTACAGGGTTACAAACTGTCCACACATGTTTTTGGAATGTGCGCCTATGCTGATGACGTATCAATATTGATCCGCAATGAAGAAGACATCTCCCACATCGATAGCGTCCTTCAGCTCTACCATATCGCCTCTGGAGCACAATCGAACCCCCAGAAAACTGCTTTCCTTCCGCTCAATACTAACTCAGTGATTACCCCCCAGCCCTGGTTCCGGATAGTAAATGAGGTGAAAATTCTTGGCATTACCTGGAAGCAATCGCTTCTGGACACAGTGCAAGTTAACTGGACTAAGGTCATTGCCAAAGTTAGGGGAGTCCTGATCCAATTTGGTCAAAGAAACCTCAATATAGTGCAACGGGTCATGGTCCTCAACGTGTTTGCGCTCTCTAAAATATGGTATGTCGCACAACTTTTCCCACTTCCCAAAATGTTTGAGAGCCAATTGGCAAAATATACAGGTTGGTTTATATGGCAAGGATTTTTGTTCCGAGTACAACGGGAACAGTTGTATCTCCCATCCCGGCAAGGCGGGCTAGGGCTAACAGCTCATGGCATGAAATGCCGTGCACTCCTCTGCAAGAACGATATCACCATTCTTTCCCAACATGACACTTTTACGAAAGCGCTATACAAAGATATTCGAAACACAGCCCGTGGTTGTGATAGAGCTTTGCCGAAGATATTTAGGGACCATCAACAGCACCTTCTGGAAACTGTTCGCCAAATGCCATCAGGGATTGTTCCAACGACGAAAAGTATCTATAACATGTTGCGACAAGTGGTACACTCCAAACCGCGAATAGAGGCCACCACCCTCTATGTCCATTGGCCCACTGTTTGGAAAAATTTTGGGGCTATGTCCATTTCTTCTGCTGTACACTCCCAAGTTTTTATCTTCCTCAACGATCTCATCCCAACCGCTCTACGGCGATATACCATCCATCTTGAAGCTTACCCATGGTGTACTATATGTGGTCAAACTGATACGGCGATACACCGCTTCACATCATGCACGCGAGTTGCCTCCACGTGGCTGTGGTGTAAGGGAAAAGTATGTCAACTATTAAATGTGCCCTCGGATGACCTTGATGACAGGAAGTTGGTTCGTTTGTCGGTGACCGCCTTCCCCCAAATTAAACAGACTGCCATTGTGTGGATAATGGGCCAATATGTACACTTCGTGATGGACAATGATCAACATTTCTCTTTCCTGGATCTCAGGTATCACCTGCAAAAAGAGCGTTGGAAGCTTAGTGAAAGTGGACAATTGTACGATAAATATGGACACTATCTGGATTTCTTGTGATGTATTAGTATGGTATTTATCATATCTGAAAATTCTGTAATTCTGTAAAGAGCTAATAAAAAAAAAAGTGGTAACGTGCGAGCTTGGTAACTTTGTGTCTCGGGTTCAAGACTGCTCGAGGGCAGAAATTTTTATTTCTTTCGAATTATCTTATTATATCCTCCCTCCTTTTTACTGCATGTTTTATGCCTTGCTTTATTGAAATTATCTGTATGGGTGATTGAAATAATAAACATTGTTAGACGGAAGGGTCGAGAACTGTAATGGTAGACCAAGGTTAGAATATGACAATCAGATTGCCTCGGATGTAGGGTGTGGTAGCTATGTAGAGATGAAAAGATTAACTCAGGACAGGGAGACATGGACAGCTGCATCAAACCTGTCAAAAGACTGAAGACTCAAACACACAATCTCGCGATCATTAGACACGGAACCTCCAATTTAGTTAGAAACCAAAACTCAGAACGTGATTATTCCCTTCGTAAATCACACGTGAATTGACCGGGAATCGAACCCTGTCCACCTTGGGGAGAGGCAAGCAGAAGTTGACGCTGATGTTGCTCTTATTAATTTGATCAAATTGGACATGGTGGTCAATGAACCCTCCTACTTGTAAATAAATAAATAAATACATTTCTCTGATAACCTGTGTTATTGTGCTGTATGTAGTATGGTGAGTATTTGATATTCAGATGAGGATTCGCAAGGAGGCGGTCGTGGCATTGTTATGAACAATTTCGGCATTTGTCTGGAGTAGAAGTGGAAATCTATGGAAAATCACTTCCAAGATCGCTGAGGTGGGAATCGAACCAACCTCTACTCAGTTTTGGCTCACGAGGCTGAATGTACCTCGTTGCAGTCCTCACACCAGAATTGAAATTTATCGGCAGAGCTGGGAATCGAACCCGGTCCACCTTGGTGAGGCAAGCAGCTTGACCACTGTAGAAGTCGACGCTCTTGTTCATTTGAGCAAATTGGACATGGTGGTCATTGAGCCCACTTACTTGTAAATAAATAAATAAATACATCGGCAGAGCTGGGAATCGAACCTGGACCTCTGGGGACACAGCCAAGAACGCTAGCCGCGTTGAACAGTAAGCAGAGGATTATAAATTGAAGTGAGAACATGGAAGAATTCCGCCTAACAATGTTTATTATTTCAATCACCCATACAGATAATTTCAATAAAGCAAGGCATAAAACATGCTGTAAAAAGGAGGGAGGATATAATAAAATAATTGAAAAGAAGTAAAAATTTCTGCTCTCGGGCAGTCTTGAACCCGGGACACCCAGTTACCAAGCTCGCACGTTACCACTCGTGCACATTTCCGGTCGTAAAGTAAGTATATTATCATAGGTCTTAATACATGTGGATAAATGTCGAATGATTTCACTTGGACCTTAAATGTTGATTGGAACGCATTCATTTGCTACGTGGGTTGTTTTAAACTTGATCTAAAGCACGTTTCATGTCTGTTTCACGCTAATAATGCAATTCAACATCGAATATTATCCACATCTCACTCGATAACTTTCCTCCATGTTTGATCGCATGTGACCCCTGCTACTACCTACCGTCTCTATTCGGAACCAGGAGAATGGTACAGACAATAAGAGGCTCAGAATTACATACTGTGGCTAGGCTCGGGCTGAAAAAAATTATGCCTCCGGACTCCGCGCGTCGGCTTGCCAGAGCATAGGCTGCTGCCTGACGTCACCGGTTGGGCACTTTCGTGACGACCATGTATAACAAACAGTTCTCAGCTGTCTCTAGCAACAAAAAGGGACGCTTTTAAAGAAAAATATGAATGTGGTGGTCCTCGCATGCCCTTCTGAAGTCAACTAATGCCCTATAAAGAGCTTATCACTACAGTCTGTACCATTAAACTTGCTACCCTCCTGTCAGGAGACTGATAAAATAACCCAGTCAATGCATGTGAGATTTTCGAAGTGAAATGCCATGTCTGTGTTTCGGATTCCACGTAAAAAAGGAGGTCCCGTGGGTCATAATCACAAGATTCACGGTCACGTAAAACTCATAAATAGAACTCCAAAATGGTAATGTTGAAAATTAATCAGTGAGGTAAACAACATTGAACCAAGAGCTACGCGGTTATCGGAGTCCCAAATCAGACTACTGTGTGATCACCACGTAGTGTAGCGGTTAATATTCGTGGCTGTTCGGGTACACTGAGCTTCGTGAGGCAAATCTGAGAAGATGTGGGTTTGATTCCCACCTCAGCCAGCCTGGAAGTGGTTTTCCGTGGGTTGTCACTGTCGTGATGGTTCCTAACTTAGGCCACGGCCGCCTTCTTCTCAATCCTCATCTGATTTACAACTACACAGACACCACAATAACACAGGTTACCACACAAATTTAACACACACCCAAGTGCACGGGGCTAAATGGCCACTATGTCCAAACTCCTTAAATGAATCAACAGTTATATTTTGGGCTGCACCCAACTAATTTACTACTTCTTGAAAAGTACTGTAGTTTTAATTAAGGAATATAATAAAATGCTAAATAATCAATAAGCTAATTGCATTGGACACTTAAATTCTTTGGCATTGTATCGTGCAAATAACTTGAAACGTGAGAGTATTCTGGACTCTCATAATATGCATAGATCATACAAATGCACATCTTTTAAATAGGTTAAATATCTTAGTTCTCAGTTCTTAACGTTTTCGGGAATCAGGCACACCCTCGCAGGAAGTTGTGGTACAGTTACGAAAGGACTCTCGCGCTTACTAACCTACAGGGTCTTTCTTATCGGTCTATATAGTAATATATAGGCTGGCTGCGTGGCTCAGTGGTAACGTTCTCGCCTGCTATGCCGAAGGTTGCTAGATCGAATCCTGGTGCAGTCAGCTGGCATTTGAGGGTGCGCAAATACGAGGGGGCCGTGTTAACAGATTTACTGGCACGTTAATGATTCCCTTAGAGGCAAAATTCCGGCACCCAGGCGTTTCTAAAAGCAGCAGTTAAAAGGGACGTTTACCATCTAGCAATATAGCAGTTGCATTAATATAATCTCTCGGCTGTGAATCACCCGGCTACTCACGCATTTTGCCGGTCCCCACTTTATTGCTAGACCGATAAAAAATGTCCCTGTAATATTGTGAGCATCTGAGTTATAGTCTACTTATCTTGGTATTGAGTCATCTAACATGCTCGCCAGAAGCTGAAAATTAAAACTTGATACCAGTTGCATCGGTAATACTTCTCCAGTACGGACGGAAAAATTGAGCGTTTCTTTTTCAAGGTTAATCCCTATTGCTTACATCGTTGTGTAAATAATTTGACTTTACTATCGTTGGTTATACCGTAAATCTTTATTTATTCGTCTCATTAATAGTTTAATTTAAGAATAGTTTAGTGGTGTGGAAAGTCGTGTGTTGTAATGCTGTGTATTTTCACATATCGGTAAAAATGAGCAAACCTGCGCTTCTTGTGCTTGGGGGTATAGGGTACAAGGTACTATATACCACAGATTTCCAAAAAACGAGGAGTCGAGACGTGTGTGGGTTTCTCGCTGTAAACGAGCTGATACATTTAACATTAATAATGCCCGAGTGTTCTCTAATCACTTCCGTCCATACGATTACGAAAGGGATTTAAAGAATGAACTTCTCGGTTTACCAACTAGGAAGTGAATGAGAAGATAATTCGTTTATACGTGAGGACAAAGACATTTATCAGAATCCGTCACCTGAATAGGCATATCAAATCAAATTACTGGAGAAATATGTAGCAAAAAAACAACTCTGGGTCGCTTCGTCATCTAAAACTCAAGTCGCATAAAAGGTAAGTGTTTATAAACTGATCATTTTCATGCCAATGTTACATTAATAATGTATATTGTTGGGACTGGGGCATCTTGATCATTAGCTCTGTGTACTTGTGTGTTCAATTTGTAATCCGTGCTTTTAAGGTGACTGTTGTAATGTGTGTTTGACCGTAATTATTAGGAATGGAAATGGGGTAAGTGCTCCGGAACTTGAAACAAGGTAGGCTACTATCTCGGCATTTGCCTGGAGAGAGTGTTGAAAGCCGCTGTCAGCGCCGGGATTTGAACCTCTGAACTCCTGACTTCCTGCAGCCTCCCATCGCGGTCGTAGCGAGCAATTTAACGCACTTCACTACACCGCAGGATCGCTAAAGCATGATTATGTAGCCTATCTCTTGCTATATTTCGTATTTCTATCCTTAGCACGTCTGTTATTGTGTTTTGTGAGGCTCTTCTTTAGCTCAGCTGATACTAAGGTGCGGTGCCGTAGCTAATCTGAAGTATTATTTTTTGTATGTTTATGAAGTATATTTCGCATTACAAACCACTGCAATATATTGTTTATACCTTTCTCTTTATAATGCGCATATTGCCATTATTGTGATTGAATACCACGAGCGGAAAAGAGAAGCGAAATATGACTGTGTTTCCCGTAAGAATGCATTGTAAATATCAGCTGGCATGCGCCTGCTACATCCGAGCTGCGTCACAGCGTATCAGCCAATGGGGGCGGGAGGCACCGGAGTGTCCTACCTTATAGTCTACTTGCCTTGGGTTTGGCGTGTTTGAGTGGAGCCCTACTACACATGGCCGACAGCCATGCTAATTCAAGGTTAAGTAGACTATAAGATATTATTATGCCTCACATGGGGGAACATCTAGTCGCAGTAAGGATATTTCCAGTTACAGATCGATACCTCTGTATCCTCGACAATCGGCGGAAAGTACAGGACTGTATATCCAAGACAAAAAGTTCTGACTGGCTAACATATTTTACTGTGCAGTAAGCAATGTTGCCAACCATATTTGTTCGGCGAAAAAGGAAAAGGATACCCACCCAAATAGAGGAGTTGCATACGACTGTTTATGTTCGACGATGAGGCGTTGACAAGGAAAAGGTAGTAAGTGCCAAAAATGAAATTTTTCAGGAGAAGCAAAAAACGATTTGTGATCATTTTGTTAGCATTTTATTACACAAAATACTTCCAAGTTGAAGAAATCCACTCACTTAACATACTAAATAAACAATTTTCAGAATTGGGCATAGCATGGTGGTAAAATAATTTGTTTATACCAGGTAGAAATGGCGATTTCAACACAATCAGTACTACTACTTGAAACTCCTTTTGTTAGGCACAGATATCCCTGTAAAATGCGTGATACTTTTTATCCAGGAAGTCCATCATCGATAATAAATCCTTCTTTTTAGCTTCATTGATGACTATTCTTCTTTCAAGGGGTTGCAAACTCTGAAGATTGGTGATGGCCTCGAATGACTGATGCCTTTTGAATATAGCATGTTCCTTCCACATTTCAATTTCATTAAATGACTGTCTTGTTTTAATCACGGGGAAATCTTCTCTTGAAATTCGAATCCAGCTGACGGTGCTTATTTTAAGAGCACCCGTACTCAAAAATTTGTCAGATTCAGCAGCAAAGTCAAAAAAGTCATCATTTTTCATCATAATTACATTATTGGGCTTGAAAACTTTAGCACTGCGAATCATTTCAGCTACTTCCTCTGGAACCATTGTCTTACATTGTTTCTTTCTCTTTTCGATGATGCCAAATTCCCTGTCACAGGGCATGTAGGAGTGTCCGGAAACCAGGAATTTTAATTCAACAGAATCAAAATAGTTTTTTGCAATGACATAAATCATAACCATTAACACCATTCGATTCTTATTCTGCCCTGCGCAGTTATCACACCATAGCTGCAAATTCCTTTTGGCAGTGATACAGGATGAGAGAGCTTTAAGCATGCAAGATGCGACCTCGTTCCCACCACGCCCGGCAATGCCCTCATGCCACAAGCACATGAAACTTTGCCCTGTGTCACCAAGGTGAAGGCACAAGTTATAATTTGAAAGTTGGCGGGAGTAAAACATATTGGAATGTGTTAACGTGGGAGTGAAAATCACTTGCTGCATATCAACACTCAAAGTAGATGATTTACTTGAGGGCATACGTGACATAGTGTTGTCATAGTTGAGAGCTTTTGTAGCCTTTTCTGCTTTACGCAAGTGTAGCTCTTTTCGGGATATCAGAGAAATTTTTTCTGACCCAACTGCGCAATTTGCTTTCATCCGTAATAGGTCACATGTTGAGCAAGTATCAGCCCGTGGGCGATGAAATGATAACTTCTTACGAAACTCTTTATTAAAAATCCTCCGGTAAAATCTGTGATCAATGTCTTTATCAGGATGCTGTAATTTGAACGCCCTGTACATTCTGTGAATGTTAAGGTCAGGGCTCAGGTAACATTTTGAAGATTTGTGTCGGGAATAGTGGCTTTGCTCCGTAGGAAATGACATGATGTGCGATTTTACGAGTTCTTTATCAGCTTGAGTGTATTTTAACTTGTGAGCATGCGAGTTAGGGTTTTTCCCTCGTTGGTCTTGGAACACTTTGTCCCCCTTCTTCAACTTTTCTATCAAAGTGTAAACACGTTTGTCTGATAGTCCTAGCATGTCTTTAAACGATCTGCTGCATACCTGCAAATGTCCATTGCCAGAGGGTAAAGAATAGGTTACAGAAACTTGTCTTTTACTTGACGCTGGATCATTGTATTTTCCATTCCTCCTTCTCTGAATGTTGACAATGCTAATCAGACCCATGAGATATGTACCTTGCACGTCTGCTGTCTGTCTCCAAAATTCGGTGTGGTGTTTGCCTATTTCTTCTTGAGTGAAACAGTGGCACTTGTAACGACATTTACATGTTGCCTGGAAAAGTAGAAAATATTGGTTAGGTTATGTCTCTTGTTTAATGAGTTTGCCTGGATACACGTCAACAATAACAGCTATTTTGAAGTGAGGATATATATCTCAAGAAGTGTCACTTAACTTACCATTTTGAAAGGACCAGGTTTTGTTGGCATGTTGATTTTCACAATAATTTGAGTATCACTTCCACGAAACAAGCGGACACGTGTTTGGCGCGCAAGGCAGTTACTACGTTCTCTGCGCCAAGAGCCCCGTACATGCCACAAGAGCGATCTAGCGGGAACAATTTCAAGCTGTTCTAATCACCGAACGACTTCCTACTTTCTCTGAGGTGTTGGCCTAGGTTCTTACGACCTTCTTCGCGAAAAAAACGAAAATTTCATTTTTGGCACTTACTACCTTTCCCTTGTCAACGCCTCAATTATTATAACTATTTTATGTTCGAACATAAATATTCATAAATATCTGTCGAGATTTCGCCAGTTTTATGTACTGAACTGAGCGCTTGGGACGCAGAGAATACATTGTATTTGACCATGGCCTCCTCGATTACAGTACCCCACTATGACACTAGGCCACGCAGTGAAATTTAAATTAGAAGGCCTTGGAACTCAGCGCAGGTGCGATGCTATCCTTACCTAATTGGTCAAACAACTATTTCTTGAGCTCTGATTGGTGGGAGAAACTATCCCATAATGAAAACTTGCACTATACACTTTTCTGACATATAATATTTGCATTTCGACATCGTCGAACATAAATTAGATTTTCAATTTTTTATTTTATTTTATCTATATACACCGAGAGCAGTTATCATTAAATAGCCTTCTTTACTTTTCCATTACAAACTCCCCTGCCTATTGAAATGATTTATCATGTGATGTAGCCTACTTTACACTTCTAGTTAATTGGTTTATCCAGTGCATCGTGCATGATTGAAATAATTATGATGACTATAATTTTTGTTTGAAGGGGCCTATCATATAGGTTATCAGCCCCTAATGGTTTGGCTGATAGAGAAAATGAAAGTTAACACTGGTAAACAGTGATTTTGGTGCCGGGGCCTTTTTAAGCTGGTTTATATGAAGTTGATGCCCTGAATTCAAATATGCCATCAGCATTTGCCTAGCAGCTCTAGTTTCTGAGATATGATATTTTTGTGAAATATACATTACACTATCGCATGGTAATAAAAAACTAAATACGGTATTTTCATTATTATATTATACAAATATAGAGGAAAAAGTCATGAATGAAACCAACCAGTCACTGGACTCTTCGGAAGCTTCTTTTCCCTGACATTCTTGAATATATTTTAGAACAGTCCCTTTTTTTATCAAGCTCCAGCAGTCATCTGCCAACATGTGCATGTCCTATCTTCCTTTGTACCGGTCCTCCACAGTTTTAATATCCTGGTGAAATCGTTCACCTTGTTGCTCACTGATGTCTGCTAAATTTTCAGGAAAACGGTCTAAGTGGCTGTGTAAATAGTGCACCTTAATATTCATGTTGCACCCAAGAGATTTGAAACTGTTAAGTATGTCGTTTACCAGTTCAACATAGTTTTCAGCTTTGCGTTTGCCTAGAAAATGTTTTACAACTGACACAAATGAAGTCCAGGCTTTTAGCTCAGATTCATTCATTGAATTTACGATCTCAGGATCCGTAATGAGTTGCCTTATTTGTGGGCCATCAAATATCCCTTCTTTAAGTTTTACCATACTCAAGTGAGGCATTTTATCTTCTAATATATAAAAGTGAAAGTCTGTATGTATGTATGTATGTATGTATGTATGTATGTATATATGTTGGTTCCGTATACAAATCTACACCGTTCCACCAATCTCAACCATATTTTGCATACACATAGTTTAGGACCCAGAAGGAACCGCTGGCTACATGAATTTTCGATAGTCTTTCTCATTCTTCTGATTTCGGCCCTTTTTCACTCAAAAACAGGCTAATCAAGTCATAAAATATACTCATGAAGGAATGGCAAGGCAGATAGTTTCCATGGCAACATAGCTCAAGTCCAGACACGGCCGACTTGATGCCAATTGCGCTCAGCACTACCGGTATAGAAAATGAGGATCTTTACTTGAAATCCCGTTAGTTACTCAACTGCTCACACAGCACTGTCAACCGAGTTTAGCATAACAAAGACTTGACACTATCTTCTTTCTACTATATATTTTTCAAATACCACTCACTCACTCACTCACTCACTCACTCATTCATTCATTTATTCATCACGAAATCTCAGAAACCACCGAACGGATTGGAATGAAATCTGGTATGCAGCTTCCTCAAGGGCCGCAAATGCCCACTAAGAGAGAAATTTTGGCTATTCAGGTTCTAAAGGGGTGTTAAGGGGGTAGACCAGCATTTAATTGAATAGCAATATCTCCCGATTGGTTTCATGGGGGGATGTGATACTCGGCATATAAACTCATCATTAAAAATAAGAAGACATGTGTCTGAGGGTTTTTCGATGTGGTGTATATTATGAGGTGAAAGGGGTGAAAAGTGGGGATTAAAAGATTCTTAACGGAGCGTGTGTCTCTTAAACGACATAGGCGAGGAGTTTGAAACACAGCGAAAAAAAAATCAACATAAAAAAGAAGTAAATATGTGTTTGACAGTTTTTTCATAAATCCAATTTAAGGGGCCCATGGGGAGAGATGAAATTCGGGGGGGGGGGGGACAGGAAAGAAAGTGTCCTAACTGAATGACTGACTGGCTCACTCATCAAACTCAGGGGAAAAAAAACTGCTTTAAAGTAAGTAAATAGCTGTTCGACAGTTTTTTTTTCATAAATCAAATTTAAGGGGTTCATGGGGAGGGGTGAAATTCTGAAAAAAGAAAATTGATAGAAAATGTCCAGACTCACTCACTTACTCACACACTCATCATCGTCTAGCCAAAATTATTGAAGTTAGAAACATGACAGTTTGGGGATATGTTCATTGTATGTCAAAACCGTCTACTAAGGGAGGATTTTCGGATATTCAGGTTCTAAAGGGGTCTTAAGGGGATTAAACCTGCATTTCATTGAATAACAATATCTCCCGATTGGTTTCATTGGGGGATGTGATACACGGCATATAAACTTATCATTAAAAAGTAACAAGACACGTGTCTGAGGGTTTTTCGATGTGTTTATGAGGTTAAAGGGGGTGAAAAATGGGGATTGAAAGATTCCTAACGGAGCGTGTATCTCTTAAACGACATAGGCGAGGAGTTTGAAACTCAGCGGGAAAAAAATCAGCATAAAAATAAGTAAATATGTGTTTGACCGCTTTTCCATAAATCCAATTTAAGGGGCCCATGGGGAGGGGTAAAATTCGGGGGGGGGGGACAGGAAAGAAAGTGTCCTAACTGATTGACTGACTGACTGACTCACTCATCAAACTCAGGGGAAAAAACTGCTTTAAAGTAAGTAAATAGCTTTTCGACAGTTTGTTTTTCAATCAAATTGAAGGGGTTCATCGGGAGGGGTGAAATTCTGAAGAAAAAAAATTGAAAGGAAATGTCCTGACTCATTCAGTCACTCATCATCGCCCAGCCAAAAATATTGAAGTTGGAAACATGACATTTCGGGGATATGTTCGTTGTATGTCAAAACCGTACACTAAGGGAGGTTCTTTGGATATTCGGGTTCTAAAGGGGTCTTAAGGGGGTTAAACCTGCATTTCATTGAATATCAATATCTCACGAGTGGTTTCATTTGTGGATGTGATACTCGGCATATAAACTAATCATTAAAAATACGCAGACATGTGTCTAAGCGTTTTTCGATGTGGTGTATTATTATGAGGTGAAAGGGCTGAAAATTGGGGGTTGAAGGATTCCTAATGGAGCGTGTAGGCTTATCTCTTAAACGACATAGGCGAGAAATTTGAAACGCAGCGGAAAAAAGCAGCTTAAAAAGTTAGTAAATTGGTTTTCGACTGTTTTTTTCATAAATTAATTTAAGGGGCCAATGGGGTGGGGTGAAATTCTGAGGGAAAAAATGAGAGAAAGTGTCCTAACCGACTGACTCAGGGGAAAAGACAGCTTAAGAAATAAGTTAATAGGTGTTCAAGCGTTTTTTAATCAATCCAATTTAAGGGGCCCATGGGGAGGGGTGAAATTCTGGTAAAATAAATGAAAGAAAATGACCTGTCTGACTCACTCACTCATCACGCCCAGCGAAAACTATTAAAGTTGGAAACATGAAATTTTGGGAATATGTTCGCTGTATGTCGAAAACGTTAACTAAGGAATGATTTTTGTTTATTCGGGTTTTAGAGACTTGTCAAGGGGGTAAACGTGTATTTCATTGAATAACGATATCTCATGAGTTGTTTGTTTGGGGATGTGATATTCGGTATATAAACTAATCATTAAAAATAATCAGACATATGTCTAAGGGTTTATCGATGTGGTGTATATTATAAGGTGAAAGGGGTGAAAATTGGGGGTTGAGGGATTCTTGACGGAGCGTGTATCTCTGAAACAACATAGGCGTGAAGTTTGAAATTCGGTGGGGAAAAAACAGCTTAAAATACAAGTAAATAGGTGTTCGAACGTTTTTTCATAAATCCAATTTAAGGGGCCCTTGGAGAGGGGTGAAATTATGGGGAAAAAACAGGAAAGAAAGTGTCCTAACTGATTGACTCACTTACTCAGTCATCAAACTCAGGGGGAAAACAGCTTTAAATAAGTAAATAGGTGTTTGACCGTTTGTTTCATAAATCCAATTTAAGGGGTTCATGGGGACGGGTGAAATTATCAAAAATAAATGAAAGAAAATATCCTGACTGACTCACTCACTCATCATCGCCCAGCCAAAATTATTGAAGTTAGAAACATGACATTTTGGGGATATGTTCGTTGTATGTCGAAAACGTCCACTAAGGAAAGAGTTTTGGATATTCAGGTTCTAAAGAGGTGTTAAGGGGGTAAACGTGCTTTCCATTGAATAACAATATCTCACGAGTGGTTTCATTTGGGGATGTGCTACTTGACACATATACTAATCATTAAAAATAAGCTGACACACGTTTAATGTTTTTTCGATGTAGTGTATATTATGAGGTGAAAGGGATGAAAAGTGGGGGTTGAAAGATTCCTAACTGAGCGTGTATCTCTTAAACGACATAGGGAGGAGTCTGAAACTCGGAGGAAATCTATCAGCTTAAAAATAAATAAATAAATAATTAAATGAATAAATAAACAAAATAAAAAGGTGTTCGACCGTGTTTTCATAAATGCAATTTAAGGGGCATATGGGGAGGGGTGAACTTCTGGAAGAAAAACGTCCACTAAGGAAGGATTTTTGTATGTTTGCTCTCATCGACCAACCAAAACTATTAAAGTTAGAAGAATTATATTTTGGGGATATGTTTGTTTGTTGTGTGTCGAAAACGTCTACTAAGGAGGGATTTTTGGGTATTCAGGTTCTAAAGGGGTGTTAACGGGGTTAAACCTGCATTTCATTGAAAAACAATATGATACGACTATGACGCGAGCGAAGCGAGGCTAAAATTGAGATGGTGTGTGTCTGTGTATTACTCAATCTCGCAAGTACCACTGGTCCGATTTACGTGAATTTTACATGGAAGTAGCTGATTTACCTGGTTAATATATAGGTTACCTTTGATTTCAATACTTTGCACTATTTAAAATGGCGACCATTTTAGTGACGTCACTACACCCTTTGGTTTCAAACTTTCATATTTCCATTTCAAATAAAAAGAGAACGCTAAGAAATAGCAAACTTTTGATGGCATATGCGAGGTTTAAAATTACATTTTCTATCCGAAAGGTATCTGCAACTGTTAGCGAGTAAAACCTAAATTTGTGCTATAAAACACGGTCAACGCCGAGCGGTGTAGTTGGACAAAATGTTCCATCCTTAATCTCCCTCTGCGCAGCACCTCCCCTATCCCCTATTTTAACTGTCACCTTCACATTTTAATTTATTTATGACGCGTAGCGAAGCACGGGTACTTCAGCTAGTTTCCTATAAATGCAAAGCACTATCCGTGCTTATCAAGAGCTTTCACAAACTGCTTCATAAGGCCCAGCTTGATATGCAGTGGAGGAAAGATGATCTTCTCTCGTTCAACATTTTTCCCCCCAACATCGATGTTCTCTCTCTTAGGCCACTCTTTTCTAACCCAGTGGTGTGTTTTTTCCTCTGCTATCCCATAGGCACAAGAAGCAGGATATCTGACTAACGATACGACACAATACACCTGACCCAATCCTTGTATATTATGATTGAGAATTGCGCAACATGAAGTTAGAACTGCACATAAAAACAACACAGATCTAAACAGATAGAGGTGATAGAGGAAAACTGATATCTAACAAGTAGTTCCGTGAAGAAGTAAAGCCTACTTTCATATATCCTACTTATGTTAATTGCCACTATCAACATACAAAATTTCAGTTTGAATGCTGCCAGATTCGTAGATATTGATAACCGACTAAATATTGCGGATGGTCGCCAAGTTGGATTTTTATATATGTAGGTCTTTGAGTTATGTACTGTTACATGACGATTATTTTGTACGTGTCGTATTCAAACTTCAATCGCATTATTAGGACACCATCATCATCATCTTGCACAGTTTCCAGCCACTGGCCGTGTCTGTTTGGAACACAAGCCTCTCCAACGTCTTCTGTCTTCCCACCATCTCTCAGCCTCCACCCTTGTACAGTCTTTTCCTCTCTTCTTCACGCTTTCTTCCACCCCCTTCAGCCACCTGTTATAACCTATAGGTGAACTTATGTTCGTAGTCCCTATGAAAATAAATTAAAAAAAACAGTTTGATTGCTGTATTAGATTGGTAGATATTGAGAACCGTCTAAATATTTCGGATGGTCGCCATGTTGGATTGATATATGTACCGGTATATGCTATAGAGTCATGCACCAGTAAAGGAAAATTATTGCGTAGGTTCATTATTCAAACTTTCACTTCAATCGCATGATCACAACACAAGAAATAAAAAATTAATTATAAAATTCGCACAGCCACCCTCTTGAGGTTATGTAAACAATTGACCTAAATTAGATACAGGGCATTACAATGTGTATACACGTTTGCTGTACCAAATTTAATTTAGTTTGGATCATTAAATCGCGAGAAAAAACTATTTAAAACATTTAACATCCCTTGGCCGCCATGTTCGTTTTGTAGTTAACCGGTTATTGAAAGTCTCATAGATGAACTTCCAGTAGCGCCCTTTATTTCCGTACAACATTTCAGTGTGATACCGATGTGATACCGGAGAAATATTTCGCACAGCCGCCATCTTGAGGTTATATAAACAATTGAACGAAGTTAGATGTCGGTGCATTAAAATGTGTATAAACATATACTGTACCAAGTTGTATTGCATTTGGTTGTTTAAATCGCGGGAAACGTCTATTTAAAAGTCGCAAGTGGGCTTGACCGCCATGTTGGTTTTGTAGTTACCAGGTTTTGAAAGGTCACATATACACACATCAAAAAAAGTTTTGCATCACCTCGGTTCCAAGAGTTCCGGAACCTTTAAATACAAAGGGAATAGAGATCAACACAAACAACATTTCAGCTCGTTTTATTGCTCATGAGACCCACACATTGCATGTTGTACCATCATACAGCTAGACTTTCAGCATTTGTGGTCCAGATTGCAGTACACACCACTACCTCTAATACCCAGTAGCACGTCCTCTTGCATTGATGCATGCCTGTATTCGTCGTGGCATACTATCCACAAGTTCATCAAGACACTGTTGGTCCAAATTGTCCCACTCCTCAACGACAATTCGGCGTAAATCTCTCAGAGTGGTTGGTGGGTCAAGACGTCCATAAACAGCCCTTTTCAACATATCCCAGGCATGTTCGATAGGGTTCATGTCTGGCGAACATGCTGGCCACTGTAGTCGAGCGATGTCGTTATCTTGAAGGAACGCATTCACAAGATGTGCACGATGAGGTCGAGAATTGTCGTCCATGAAGACAAACGCCTCTCCAATATTCTGCCGATATGGGTGCACTATGGGTCGGAGGATGTCATTCAGGTATCGTAAAGCCGTTTCGGAGCCTTCCATGACCACCAGTGGCGTACGTCGGCCCCACATAATGCCACCCCAAAACATCAGGGAACCACCACCTTGCTGCACTCGCTGGACAGTGTGTCTAAGACGTTCAGCCTGACCAGGGTGCCTCCAAACACGTCTCCGACGATTGTCTGGTTGAAGGCATATGCGACACTCATCGGTGAAGAGAACGTGATGCCAATTCTGTGGGGTCCATTCAGCATGTTGTTGGGCCCATCTGTACCGCGCTGCATGGTGTCGGGGTTGCAAAGCTGGACCTCGCCATGGACGTCGGGAGTGAAGTTGCGCATCATGCAGCCTATTGCGCACAGTTTGAGTTGAAACACGACGTCCTGTGGCTGAACGAAACGCATTATTCAACATGGTGGCATTGCTGTCAGGGTTCCTCCGAGCGGCAATCCGTAAGTAGCGGTCATCCACTACAGTAGTAGCCCTTGGGCGGCCTGAGCGAGGCCTGTCATCGACAGTTCCTGTATCTCTGTACCTCCTCCATGTCCGAACAACATCGCTTTGGTTCACTCTGAGACGCCTGGAAACTTCCCTTGTTGAGAGCCCTTCTTGACACAAAGTAACAATGCGGACGCGATCGAACTGCGGTATTGACCTTCTAGGCATGGTAGAACTACAGACAACATGAGCAGCGTACCTTCGTCCTGGTGGAATGACTGGAACTGATCGGCTGTCGTACCCCCTCCGTCTAATAGGCCCTGCTCATGCATGGTTGTTTACATCTTTGAGCAGTTTTAGTGACATCTATGAACAGTCAAAGGGACTGTATCTTTGATACAATATACACAGTCAACGTCTATATGCCGGAGATCTGGGAACCGAGGTGATGCAAAACTTTTTTTGATGTGTGTATGATCTAGTAGTTCCCTTTATCATCGTACACAATTCCAGGGTGATATAGGTAATAGTTTCGGAGATATTGAATGCTGGTGAAATATTTCGCACAGCCGCCATGTTGGATTGGTGAGAAATAACAAAATTTGAAGGGCACGGTCGGGGTCGTCCGAAATAGTGTTAAGAACTTACCGAGTTTCATTGAAATCGCTCCAGCCGTTAAGAAGTTATTAGGGACACACCCACACACACGCACACACAGACACACGGACAAAAGGTGATTTCATAAGTCATTTTTTCATAAATGGAAATAGGCTGAACAAATAGAGCTGTTACAGAAAAAATGATCTCAAATTTAGATTCAGAGATCCAAGTATACCTAAAATCAGTTACAAAAACCCCGGCAACAAAAATATTTTATTTTTTGTAGGCCTGTGTAATTATATGAAAACTAAAACTAACTTAACTACTGACTTCCAAACTAGAAAATGTAATGGGAATCAATATTGTAAATAGAAGACAGGAGGAAAGGACATGGCTTCAACCCTGGAAGAATAATAATTGAGGGACTTGGAAGGAAGGAGAGCCATTTTTGTTTGTTTCTCTGTCATGTGGCCTTCAGAGAGGCCGAGTGCATGTCTTTCTAGTCGACGCCCGCGGGAGACCTGCGCGTCGGGATGAGAGGCGGAATGGATGAAGATGAATGAAACTGGGCAAGGATGTGGAAGGAAGCGGCCGTGGACTGTCAGAAGGTACCATCCGAGCATTTGCCTGGTGTTGAAAATGGGGGAAATCACTGAATCCCATTTCAAGGATGGCCGACGGTGGGGCTTGAACCCACGCGTCTACCGAGTCAGCAGAGAGCTTGATCCCATGACCTAACGCTGCGCTTTAGCGAGCGTAGACACCGCTGTCGGTGCAGGAGAGCCATGAAAGGCAGAGAGGAGAGGGTCCTCCTAAAAGGCAATGGATAAAGAAAGGGGGGTATGTGAGGTGGGGGAAACTTGACCCAGCTCAGGAATCCCTCGGGGTCACCAAATCCCGAGCTCACTGGCCGTGAGCCCTTGAGGGTGTAGTAATCCAGGGTGCACCAGAAGTGGTAGGACTACATAGCCTCCATTAGGGCCTTCAGCAGAAGGCAGGAGATATCGTGAAAAGAAAGAGAAAGCTGACCCCTCGATGAATGAGAGTATTAGGAAAGATGAGAGAAGGGTCAATTAAGGCCGAAAAGTGAAAGACTCCCTGGGCCGCGGATACCCTGATACCGTCGGGATCGGAAGAGAACAAGAGTCGGCCACGTGGGAGACCGAAAGAAAAGGTGTCAGTGAGGAGTCGGCACAAGTTAGTGGAAACAATGCCAGACTCAGCTGGGGTCCCGTGGTCGCCAACACACGTCCCACGTGACACTATTATGCTGGTTGTCCTCCATACAGTGCATATTTCTCTCGCTTCCCTTCAACCATTTAAGAGAATTTAATAGTTTTCATTTGAACTGGGCATTCTGTGGTTTCTGTGTGATGCTAGTGGTGATTCGCAAAGAAGCCCATGGTAAGATCAGTTAACGGAATCGAATCTATTTCAGTTGTGTGGATCAAGGATCGTGTAATATAAGGTGAGGATAGTACTCTGAGGGTGCGTTATGTCTGTGTTTGGGAATAAGGGAACCGAACATACGATTGCCGCATTCAAGAATTACTCCATTTCACAGCTGTAGGCCAGATACACAAGCTGGCCGCTGGTACATTTCTACTACTCAATAATTCTTCATTTTATCCCTCAGGTCTCAATGAAGAGTATTGTCATTAGGTCAGGCGTAATATTTACTGTTATTGATACTGTGAATCTGAGTGTTAAGGTTTAATCGCAGTATGGTACCAGTACAATTTGAAGGACTGATTTACCTCATTTGATGTATTACACACCAGGCTTTTTTGACAAATAATTGCGTATTTCATTAATTTTAAAGTTTATTTCTGTGTTCTAGTTTCCTAAACATAATGGAGGGACAATCATTGATCAAAAGTGAGCCGGAATTGTCGACACAAACAGATGACATTGTAAGTGTATTTTAATTCCACGTGTGCTATTGTGTTAGTGATGTGCAGTTAACCAATGTTAATTCTTGTTACCAAGTAGTGAGCTAATCAGTATCTGTCATATTCTGTCTGTATACTTATTATGAAGGCCCAGAGCCTTATATGTGTTTAACATTTTTTATCTAACTAAATATTTTCCATTTATTTACATATGTTTGCCGTATTTATAAATAAGTACATATTCTGACGTATTTATTCATATGTACACATTTCCTATATTTGGTGGTAGGCCTAAGTTGTACCCCATAGATGACTGCTGCCCACATTTTCCACCCTTGGCAATTAGCAATTCCAGTACCGTTGTTGGTTAGCACTCTTGTCAATACTCACAAGTTTCGCAGACCACTGAAATGTCAAGTAAAATTTCCTGTCAAGGTAAGGACTATTGGAGGCGTAATGAGACTGTTGACTCCAGCCCCCCCCCCTGCTGTACTTAATGACCGGGCAAATCCTGTCTTGAAATATTACTGCAATACAGAGACTAGGGTGCATTCACGAAATAGGGAAGCAAATTACGGTACAGCTCACGCTTCCCTTGTACATCTCCTTTATCCTCCTTATAGTCCATTTTCTACTCCTCTATCCTCCAGGGACTTCCATACGTTGTTTCTGCATACTCTGTCATATGCTTTCTCAATGTCCAGGAAAGCCATCAGTAGATCTGTTCCATACTCATAGTGCTGTTCTTGTAACTGCCTTACAACAAAAATCAAACCCGCTGTGGTCCTTCCTGCTCTGAAGCCATGTTGTTCTTCCCTCATCCCTCCTTCTATCGTTGTCCTAATTCTCCTTTCCAAACCTTTCTCAAACATCTCCCATAAGTCCGACCATCAGTCCATAAGTCCAATCCCTCGTCCACTTCGTGGGAGACGGGCAACGGCACAAAGTAGGGGATTGCCTGTAGGGGCGAAGTACAGTGGAGGACTTTGTGTGCCCCGGGACCGTTACGGTAGCTGTGAAGGTCCTACAGGAACCCTGAAAAGTGACGGCTAACGGGGTTCTGGTGAAGCTACGATATGCCCAGCATGGCAGTAGTGGATAAGACTTTTGCTTTCAAGAAGGGAACAGGCCTCGGGCAGGACGGATACGATGGACGACGACCTAGCTGTGTTCATGGAGTAAGATTTGGAACTTTAAACATAAGATTTGTACCAATGGACTTAAATGTAGGGAATAGAGAGAGCTGTCCAAAATTGCAAGTGGATATTGCTACCCGATGGGTCACAAAGGGTAAGTACTTTCAATTTGGTTCAGTTCGGTGAAACGGTGTAGATTTGTACCAATGGACTTAAATGTAGGGAATAGAGAGAGCTGTCCGAAATTTCAAGTGGACATTGCTACCCGCTGGATCCCAAAGGGTAAGTACGTACAATTTGGTTCAGATCGGTGAAACTGTGTAGATATGTGCAAAGGGCCTAACTGCAGGGAATAGAGGGGTCTGTCCGAAATTTCATATGGACAGTGAGTGCTACCCACAGGTTTTCAAAAGGTAAGTATATGAATTTTGGTTCATATCAGTGAAACTGTGTAGACTTGTAAGGGTAAGTATATACAGTTTGGTTCTGATCGGTGAATCGGTGTAGATTTGTGCCAAAGGGCCTAAATGCAGGGAATGGAGAGGTCTATCCGAAATTTCAAGAGAACAGTGTTACCCGCAGGGTTCCGAAGAGTAAGTAGGCCTACATAAAATTTTGTTCAGATCAGTGAAACGGTGTAGATTTGCATGAATAACAAACAGACAAACCAATATTGAGCTTTTTATATATAACTTCAAGATGGCGGCTGCGCGCAATGTGCACTATCATATAGTCATCAGATAATCGCGTTTGCGAGAAATAGTGTAGATGGGCATTGATTCATTGGGACTTCAGTTACAGATTATAAGCCTTGCATGATTCGCCATCCTGCAATTGTTTGGCTATGAACTTCTAATTTGGAGCACATGGAAGTATGTTTTTTTCAAAATTTGGTAGAGATCCGATGACCGGGTTAGTCGATCGTAATTTAATTTAAGCTTTGTACATTTTGGTGGCCGCCATTTTGTTTTTTGAGAAGATGGTGGCGATATAAATCATGACACCGAGGTGCCCTTTGTTAGTGTACAAAATTTGGTACACTCAAAAGGCATGTTGCAAGATTTAAATATTTGAAAGAATGTCAGGGAAATGGGAACCTAACGAATATTAACTTTATTTTTTGATTACATCAGTTTAAGTTTACAAGTTATGTGTAAGTTGTCATTCCACCTATGCAAAGGAATATGTATGAAACAAATCATTTCTCTGCAGGATGATACTGACCTTACTGGGGATATTCATTCTCAAGAATGTCCCACACCAGAGTTTGTTCCGTGTATCAAAATAGAAACAGCATCGCCGGATTTGAGAGAGGTAAGTCCCTTATCTCCTGACCACTCAGTGGCGTAGCCAGGGGGGTGTTATTGGGGTTTAGAACCCCCCCCCCACCTTGAAATATAAAAAAAAACGGATAATTAGGAAGCTAAATAAACATGTGTCAAATTAAATAATGGTATCTCAGACACGAATGAAACTTTAGAGTAAATACATTTCAATGTGAGAAAGAAATGTCTCAGAAAACATGAACTCCTAATAGTTAAAAATCTAATACAAATTTCCATAACAATTCACCTATATTGAATATATGCTGTACTTTCAACAGGCTCTCAGCTGACAACAATTCAGATTTTGGAATGTCCTTGCTAAATTATAGAAGAAAAAACACTTAGTTTTAGATGTCAAATGATTCACTATAACAAAGATATTAATAGCAGCTGCTAATAGTTTTAGGTTTCACTTTCTTACCATCTTGCATTGCTTGTTTTAGTACCTAAAAATATGAATCTAGATTTACATTATGTGACAAAATATTAAAAGTCATGTTTCATTTACTGTTATTGCGACTTGAACTTGTGTATATTTCTTCCTAACAATTTCTTTTTTAATTTTTAGCCTACTTTCAATTTTTGCAAAAAATGAAAGTAGACTTATGAGATCAACACAGGGCGAAAAATTGTGTGTCTGTCTGTGTGTGTGTCTGCGTGTGTGTGAGTGTGTGTACTCTGAATGTCTGTCCCTCCTATCAATTCGAACATGGTGAAACCTAATTGAATGAAATTTTGTACAGAGGTAGCACTAGCAAAGGGCACCTCAGTGTCATGTTTTATATCGCCGCCATTTTGACGGAAACCTAATGGTGGCCACCCAAATGTTAAAAGCTTAAATCAAATTACGACCAAACTAATCATCTGATCTCTACTAAATTTTGCAACACCATACCTTTATGTAGTATGCATCTTTTGACCAAACGACAAGGTCATCCGGCCCTGAGTTTGCAGATAGCGGCCATGTATGTGTGCAAATCGATTCCCCCTATCAATTCAAACATGGTGAAACCGAATGTAACGAAATTTGGTACAGAGGTAGCACTTGTAAAATGCAACTCAGTGTCATGTTTGATATCGTCGCCATCTTGACGGAAACGTAATGGTGGCCACCCAAATGTTAAAAGCTTAGATCAAATTACGACCAAACTAATCATCTGATCTGTACCAAAATTTGCAACAACGTACCGTTTTGTGGGAAGCATCTTTTGACTGAACTACAAGGTCATCAGACCAATAGTTGGAGATAGCGGCCATGTATGTGTGCAAATCGATTCACCATATCAATTCAAACACGGTGAAACCGAATTGAATGAAACTTTGCACAGAGGTAGCACTAGCAAGGGCACCTCCTATTTATGTTTAATATCCTTATAACACATTGTATTTCAACAAGCTACTACAACCAACATTCAATTATAATCCTGGAAAAGGACAAAGAGTTATAACAATACCCATGCATTTAGGAGAAAGTAGGCTATATGTTCTTAACTGAACATCTTGTTAATTATTATTTTGTATTTTAATGTATATTCATGTTTTCTCTGTGTGTAAACAATTGTTTGCTACTGTAATTGGGGACTGCCCTGTTGTGGCAATAAATAAATGATGGGTGTATAACTAACTCATGCTATGTGGGAAATCGTTATGGTTGTGTTGTTGTTTTAAGGGGCGGAAGTACGAGGTCATCTGGCCCCTCTTAACACAGTTCATTGTGATCTGTGTCTGTATCACTGCTTGGAGATGTACTGTTGTCATATTCGATCCAGTGGGTCTTCATGACAATGCATAACTCCCTCCTCCCAGGATTGCCAATCTAGCTTCACTCCCCCGCTAAATATAGCTCTTCTTTCAAACTGAACCTAGCCCCAGATAATTTTATGTCCAACCTAGCGAGGCAACCGCTTACATTCTTTTCTTACCGGGAGGGAGGTTATATAATAAATGAATGTAGTTTTAATGTTTTAATAAGGACCTAGAAAATGCATTGTCACTAATTTGGAGACAGTAAACTTTTTGAGTGTGAGATAACATATTACGATGTCCCCAGTTAACTATAACCCCTCCCATTGGTCGATTTTCGCTTCGCTAGTGTTGGCCACCAAAAGGTATTTAGAGTTTACAGAATTGAGTTTCACAACAGTATTGAAGATAAGCAAAGCCTGCGACTGTTGGGTCATGTAATGTACAGAAAGCGCAAACCTTTTGAAGAACGGCGGAGAATTAAAATATCTGAGCGATGTGGGACTCGATCCTCCGACCTTCGCCTGTGAACGCCCTTGTTTTGGCTACTTCCAAATTTTAAATGTCTTAACCTTCATCCGGTCACGCCCGCGGTAGATTACCCTCCTATTGAAAAGAACGCGCGTAGAGCTCCTCTGATTGTTACAAAGTGCGCAAAGTCACATGTATTCTCAAGGTACGATAGCCGTCGCTAGAAGACAGTGGAGTAACTTAGCGGTTCTTGACGGCGACGTTATCGCTCAGTTGTTCATCAATGTGCCAAGGGCGCAGTTGAGCGGTAGACTACCGGAAGTGCAATTATTTTTGTTGAACACCCAAAACAAAATGTGAGTATATATCATAATTTTCCCTCATTTCTAACACATTTCATTCACTATCGATAGCCCAGTTGCTCTTTCACCCCCCCCCCCCCAACATCCACACACCTGCAAGTTCACAACACTATCTTTAAAGTTTCAGTGCTTTTTCCATTTTTGCCACCACCGATGTCGCTCTTATTTTGGCTTTTTATTGAATAAATGTTTCTATATTTACACCTTACCTGTTCGATCATCCTCAAAGCCAGTCATATTGCTATTGAAAGTGAAAATGAAACTCACAATTGAAAAAAAAAAAAAAACACAAGAAGGTTGAGTTATATTATGTGAAGGACTTCATATGAACGACCTAGAGAAGTTCAAAGGTAGGCTACACCAATATTGTTCTTGGTTTGGCCAAATATATGCTTTCTGGTGGGAAGGCTGAAGCATGATGCTCTCATAAGGGCAAGACAGGGGAGATGGGTTTTACTCCCTCAGTTAATCTGAGAGTGGCTTTCCGTGGTTTCCCACTTCTCCTCCAGGCCAATGGAGGGGTGGTCACGGCTGCCTCCTTCCCAATTCTCATCTGAATTACAAATACTCACACTAATTCAGGAAGGCTGGCTGCGTGGTAACGTTCTCGCCTGCTGTGCTCAAGGTTGCAGGATCGTATCCTGGCGCAGCCACTTGGATTTTGATGGTGCGCAAATACCAGGGACTCGTGTCAATGATTTACTGGCACGTTAAAGATCCCCTTCGGGGCAATATACCGACACCCCGGCGTCTCTAAAAGCCGCAATTGTTAAAAGAGCCATAAAGCCTATAATATTACTAACATTATTATTTCAAATACAGCAATCACAATAACATAGGTTATCTGTAAAATTTCTCATACCCCAAATACATGGGGCTACATAATCACGATATCGCAAAGATACTAAAGAATCAACAGCAACAGTTCTTTTGAGCCGAAACATGTACACATAAGATAATGTAATTCCAAAATAACATGTCTATTGACTGTGTGGATCTTTCAAGCAATTGCACATTATCAATATTGATAACACTTAACAAACCACAATGGTTTATTTCAAAGCTATACATAGGAAGGTTTTTATTATAACATGGCCGTTGTGCGCTGTATTCAGTGTGATAAATTTATCTCTGACACTACTCAAGGCTCTTAAAATATTTCTCTTCTATCACGTTTAGCCTTAATTGTGCTGTAACATCCTGAGATACTTATTCCTATACATAAATAGCATGCCCAGCCACCATCTTGAATCTATGCAGTCACCGTTCATTTGCTTTGGGCATGCAAAGCGACATTCAAGGTTCAATTTTATTTTTAAATTTCGTTATTTCAGTTCTTTGATACCAAAAATTATAAACAAGTTTGAAAAATCTAAGATGGCCGCTGTGCGCTTTATTCAGTGCGATAATCTTTTGGCTAACGCAAGTGAGAAGTTTTATATGATACTCACCTCGTCGCAAGATTCGTCCTAATTACCCAATTTCATTCCGAGTTGTCGAATCTTATGTTGTATTTGTTCGCGCGGCCGCCATCGTGAATGCATGGAGGGTCTGTTATTTTGCCTTGGCCATACTTGGCCACATATACGGTCGTACGTTGTCCCCAGTTTTCATTACTGTAGGTCTAAAATAGTGTGATTTATTTAAGTTTAGATTTGATAACTTCAAGATGGCGTAATGTGCACTATCATGTAGTCATCACGTTGGTAAAATATGGTTCTCATATAAGAATATCTGAATATGAAGTATTATAAGCATTGATTTATTGGATCATATGTTATGTGTTATACTCCTTGCATGATTCGTACGGCTACCATCTTGCTATTGTTTAGCTTATGACCTTGTATATTTGGGTGCAAGACGTTCTGCGGATGGAGCTATGTTTTTACAAAATTTGATAGAGATCCGATGACTAAGTTAGATGTAATTTAATTTAAGCTTTGGACATTTTGGTGGCCACCTTGTTGATTTGGATAAGATTGTGGCTATATAAAATATGTCACTTATGTGCCATGTGCTGTACCAAATTTGATACACTCAAAGTCATTTTGTGAGATTAAAGAGAATAATTACCAATCTGTACGTAAATAGGCCTACTGCTGTTGGATATTTATGATGCATTGTGTTTGGAAGATATTCATGGAAATGGGAACCAAACAATGCTAACTTTTTGAATCCATCAGTTTAAGATTACAAGTTGTGTGTATGTTGTAATTCCACCTATGCAAAGGAATATATGTAAGAAACAAATCATTTCTCTGCAGGATAACACTTACCTTACTGGGGATCTTCAGACTGAAGAATGTCCCTCACCAGAGTTTGTTCCATGCATCAAGATGGAAACTGCATCTTCGGATTTCCTAGAGGTAAGGCTTTTATCTTTACAAGGCATGTCCTGTTCATCATCTCCTGTTATTAAGTGATTATAGAATGAAGCGTTCGGCTGTTAGGAAACGGAAAGCGCAAGTCTTATAAAGAAAGGCGGAGAATTAAAATATCAGACCTACGTGGGACTTGAACTTGCGACCTTCAGATTTGCGCGCTGTTGCTCTGACCACTGAGCTCATGGGGATACATATAAATTCCCATTGGCTAAAGTTATATTCAGTGGCGATTGCTGATTTTTGTAATGTGTAGGACGTAATATGATAGGCTTGTTATTTATTATAGCTGGGCTAAATTGAGATATTAGACTCAGTCTGATATTAATTATTCAGTCGCGCAGCGCTATTACGAGCACATTACACAATACAATACAATCGAATACCACTCCAAAGATGTGCACACGTTGAAAACAGACTCTCCCTTCTTACCGCGCGAAATCGTAACCAATAAGCCCACAGTGTTGGTTTAAATTCAACCATATCGAGACTTGAAGATCTCAGTCGACGTCCTCAGAGCGCCATTAAACAGACCAAACCTGCCCCTTCCCCTTCAAGGGCTCCCATACATTTCTAAAGCTATAAACACGTGCTTTGAAGATGCAAGGCTTCCTTCCTCAGCTTTGTACTCCGGGCGGTGAAGGTCACACTTCACCCATCTAGGGGTGAAATGTAGAACTTGTCACAAGTACTGACAGTAAGACAGAGCTTATCGAGAGGGCGCGCAAGGTAGCCCCAAAGACTATTTCACAAAACAATCAATTTAATTTTTTATAACAGTAAACTCACAGCTGAGAGCTGACTGTAGGATGATCCTCACGTCCTACCTGGAGGAATCGCCATTGGTTATATTATGTGAAAGACCTAATATGAAAAACTTGGAGGATTTTAAAGGTAAACCAATTGATCATGGTTTGGCCAAATATATATACTCTGGTCAGAGGAGTGAAGCAAGATGCTCTCATAAGGACAACACAATACCTCAGCCAACATGGAACTGGCTTCTGCGGTTTACTGTTTCAACCTCCAGGCAATTGATGGGATGGTTCTAACTACAGACAATCCCAGTCCGGAGCTGTCCGAGTACACTGGTGTCCAAAATTAAAGCAACAAACGGAAATGTTGCAAGGTTGCATTTATTTTGCCACAAAACTGTATAAACTGGTCATAGTAAAGCAGCGACAATGTAATAATAATATCGTATGCCCTCGGATACCGGGTGCAAGCTTTGTTATTTGACGGCCAGAGGGCAGCTTGCATCTCGAATAATTGCCGTTCCTTGGAGCACTATGAAAGTCAAGGAGGTTAGATATCTAAGCTCCTTGACACTATAGTGCTTTCTAGTAGAGAAAGGAGGAACTTTGTGTTGGCGGAAAATCCCGAGATTCATTTTGCCATTATGAACACGGCCTACTGAATTCAGATGGGTTCTTAATCATGCCAACAGCATATGACAAGCGTGCCGAAATTTTAGCAACAATGTAAAGAATACACAAAGTAAACCACTGCAACATGCAGAACAGTAGACAAAAATGTTCTTCCATTTCTTTACAAATTCATGAGATCGGGCGGCCCACAGCACATCGCAACAACCGAACATGAGTTCCCATGATATAGTCACGATACCTGACAGCAGTTTAATCTTGCCGATTCACCTGTGCAATTTCCTGAAGAGATGTTCGAGTAGTCAACATAACCCCTGCCCACAACATTAGGGATCCTCCTCGATATCGGTCTCTTTCCGCAATGTTCGGGTTCCAGAATCGTGTTCAGGTTCTCCCCTGATGCGAATCCGTCGAGATAATCCTTCAAGATATTAGCGAATCGTTAAACAACGGAGTTTCAGTCGACGCCGTAGTTATAGATTTTGCGAAGGCATTTGATGTCGTGCCGCATGACATGCTACTCCATAAATTAGCTTCGACGAAGATTGATAGAAGAGTAATTTTATGGATCCAAGAATTTTTGACGGGTCGTTCCCAGAAAGTGAAAGTCGAAGACCAATTCTCGCATGAAATTACCGTAACGTCGGGTATCCCTCAGGGCAGCGTAATGGGAACTTTGTTATTTTTGGCGTTTATAAATGACTTACCAAATGGGATTCGCAGTGACTGTCGATTGTTTGCGGCTGATTGTGTAATATACCGAAAGATACATGACTCACAAGACAACGCAGTACTTCAAGATGACCTGAACCTGGTCTGTTAGTGGGCGATTGAAAATAAAATGAAAATAAACACAAGAAAATAGTCTCATAAAAGTGCAAAGGTAAGATTTTCAATATAACATTGGCTCGGAAATACTTGTAGAGGAAGATTCTTGCAAATATTTGGGCGTTCACCTAAGGAATGATGTGAAATGGAGTAGTCATGTAAGATGTGTAGTTTCTAAAGCTTACAAATCCCTGCACTTTGTAATGAGTGTATTAAAAGGAAGTAGTACCTCTGCTAAGGAATTAGGATATTTGTCACTTGCAAGACCTATTCTGGAATACGCCTAGGCGGTTAGGGATCCATATCAAGCAGGGTTCATAAATGAGTTGGAAGTGGTACAAAGAATGGCCGCTAGATTTGAGCTCAATGACTTTAATCCCAGGAGCTGTGTGAGCCGTATGTTAAAGAAACTTGAGTGGGAATCACTTGAGGCTAGGAGGGTGAAATCTAGACTCTGCGCTATGTACAACACGTAAATAAATCAAACAGCATGGCGTGAGCTTAGCAAACGTATGGGAAAGCCCACTTACATGAGTAGGAGTATTCATACTTTCAAAGTTAAGGCCCGACCACAGCGAACAAATTATGGTAAATGTTATTTCGTAAACCGTGCCATTGATTCCTGGAACTCTCTACCTGTCGCAGTCTTAGAGCCTTTTCCCATACATATAGGCGTGTTTAAGAAAAGACGGACTATTTGTGTAAATACTCCAGTTTAATTGTTATTGAATTGTTATGTATAATTATTTATATGTTATGTATATCTAATTTGCTACCTGGGGACACACCCCCAATTGCAAATAAGTGAATGAATGATTGAATGAATGAAAATAAAAATAAACTCTCTCCAGACCAAATCGGGACTTATCTGTGAATATAAGATTGGCCCATTGTTTGACCGTCCAGTTGGCATGTTGACGACTCCACTCTAGACGTTATTGTTGTTTTAAGGGGCGGAATTACGAGGTCATCTGCTAAACTCTAGACGTTCCCTTCTGTGCAGACGCGTCAGTGGTACACATACAGCAGGTCTCCGAAGCCTTCTATACACTGTTTGCCTCGATACAACTGTTCCGGTGGATGCTGCGAGGTCAGATGCCAGTTGCCGTGCAGTTCTAAGGTGGTACCGTCGTGCCCAGCCAAATGACGCTCCTCTCGTTCTGATGACACACGAGGTCGGCTCTGTCTTTGTCTTCAGGATACATTTTCGGTCTCTAATTTTTTTTTTCAGGCCACATCACTTTGTGACTGTCCTGCTTCCATTCTTCCTCTATCCCTCCACTACAGAGGGTCTTCTAGGTGTATTCTCTGTGCACGTGTACACAGCAAGTGTTGATGTGGAACTATTTAGTAAAAACCACCCCGTTTGACAGTAGCGATGTCGTCTGGAATGCGAACTTCCGTGCAGAACACGATTGTACGGATATATGTTGACAGTTTGTCTGATTATATCGCGAACTAACCAAAGGACGGAGAGAAAGCAGTTTGTTGCTTTATTTTTGAACTCCAGTGTATATGGACATGGCTATAACACAAGTATTATATTCTTGAAAATATGTGATTGACCTTCCTTTTTTTTTTAGTATGCCCTCAGAAATCTTTCCTAGTGTATATCGTATTGTTTTGTAATGTACTTCATTTCTATCCCTATTATTCCCATTACTTCAGTGTGAGGGAGGAGGTTCTGTGTGGCAGTAACTTTTACACCCAAGTGCCCTTCTGTCCAGCCCATAACAGGTGTTAATGAGGATTTACGGGGAGACGCCACAGAAAAATTTAACTTCTGTCCTACTGCATCGATTTCAAATTAATTGTGTGATCATACATACCTGCCAACCCTTCCGATTTATTCGGAAACTTTCCGAATTTTCACCTCGTCTTCCGATCTTCTTAATTACTATTCTTTCTTCCGAATTTCGGGCCCCAGTGATATATTGTAAAAGAAAAAGGAACTGCAAATAATTTCCATTCTCAACAGGGTGTCGACCGGTAACGAAAGTAATGAAATAGTAACGAATTTTACAAATGGGTAACGAACGTAACGAAAAAGTAACGAAATTTACATACGGTACGGGTAACGAAAATTTTTTGAAGGCGGATTGAATCGTTTAAACTCGCGCCTCTAGGCTCAGAGATTGCGATGGAGCGAGTTTCACGCAAGCGGCGCCGTTTGCATAAGCTATATTTCCCCGTGCCTGAGCTCAAGGAAATGCATACTGAGGATACCTTGAGTGGTATACATCGTTCAGCGTATATTTTCGGCATCAAGAAGACGTTTTAGTTTTGTGTGAAATATTTATCTGTGTTATTAGGAAACGAGACGTTAATTCGCGAAAACTTAAGAAACTAATCAGAAAAATCGCATTTCTCGCATTTATTTGGAGACTATGTCAAATTGAAGTCCAGAAATAACGAAAAATAATTTAATGTCGCAATCTTGCGAAATGTTACCGTTTCGAAAAAGAATTATGAAAAAGCTTCGAAATACGTGGGCTATAACTTATTTTAAAAATCTGTCTCGTAAATTTGCGACATCCAGTATGGTTAATTCGAAATTCTGTTATATGTCGATTTTTCCTTCGAACTTTGGTTCCATCGGATATATTATAATCTAACCGGTTATTTCGAAAACTTGTATAATTCGTGATTGGCATTCGAAAGAAAACGTGTCCTCTAGTCGTATTATTCATGCAATCCTCTCAGAATAATTCTTAATATTTGATATCTACTTCGAATATTCATACTCAAGACGGCCGGCTGACCGCACGACTTGTCTGCGGGAATCTCGTCAAATGGACCGAAATCGACTTCAGTTACGTAAAATCATAAAACCCGTACCCTAGCGTGAACTTGTGACCACGAGGACTGCGGGAATCTCGTCAAAGGTGATCGGGCACCAATCATGAAACATTCAGAAACCTACACGCTACTTTTCCCATGTTCGTATACTCAAAAGCGTACGGGGAGCGAGAAGTGCATTAACCCACTTAGATATGACAGCCTACGTAGCGTCGCGATACTAATTTCTCCTCGTGATCCACCCTGAACTGATGAACTCCCAACCACAGCATAGGGACTGCGGGAATCACGGCGCCGGCCATACAACTTGTCCATAACTACTCGTGAATTTTAACCATGTCCAACCTTGAGCTTGCCTCCACCATTCTGTCAGGACGAATAGACAATCGTTCAACGGCCAGGTGCGGCGCGGTATGCACAATATCGCGAGGACAACGTGAATCTCGTAAAACGGCCGAGAGCGGCAGCGTTTGCGGTACATCGCGATATTTATCCGCATTCAATGACGAGGACAACCGGATTCTTGTCAAACGGACAGCAAGTGGCGCCGATTGCGTAATAATACTATATTTTCTTTTGCCCGACCTCAAGGACAATGGAAATCTCGTCGAACGACTAAAAGTGACACCGATTGTCTAAATTGCGATATTTATCCGTGTTCTATCGCGAAAACTACGGGAATCTCGACAAACGGGTGAGACCAGCGCCGATCGTGTAACATCTTGAAATTTCTCCGTACCTGACTGCGAAGACAGAATTCGGTTACAACCACGTAACGTCCCATAAATTTCTGCGTGATCTACCGCGGTGACAAAGGAAATCTCGCCAAACGGTCAAGAGCAGAGCAACCTCTTGGCTATTATAAAAACGCCTTCTGCACAAGACGACATATTATCTGAAACAACTCATTTGATAATATATATCTAGTATTTATTTATTTATTTATTATTTTTAATTTTTTTATAACTCCCTAAGTGAATTGTATTTACCGCTTTAAACACAGTTCATCGTTGTTTTTCTTCACCACGTGATGAGCCCCTTTACTTGCAGACCACAGACGTATCTTGAATTCAAAGGTAACTAAAATTAACTAAAACGTAACTAAAAGGTAGGTAAAAAGTAACTAATTTTTACTTCATCCTTACAGTAGACACCCTGCTCAAGGAGATTCTCTCCTAAGTCATAATTTATTTTGTGATTTGCGTAACCTTGTTTTTTTGTGGAAGTTTGTGTAAGTTCCTCGCTTGGCTGTGAGCTCCATAGCTGGGATTTCGGAATGGTGAGTCAGCTGATCGCCGTTCCGCATACTGATTGGTGGTATATTACGGACAAACAGTTGTCAAGCCTACGTGAATATGTGGTAATAAACCAATATAGTACAATATATTTCCGTTTGGTATTGATTGACGGAAATATATTGTACTATATTGGTTTATAATCTCTTGTCAATACGGACCATGGCGGAATCTAAAGTAGAATGAATATGTGGTAGCGAATTCGACGTGTAATCCATACGAATGATTGTATGCATTTTCTTTAAACACACAATAATGTTCTCTTACGTTTAAATATTGGCCAAACATACTACTCGATGATTGATGATTGTTTATATTTTTGTGAATTTTATGCTGAATTCATACTTTGCCAATAAAGACACGCAGGTCTTTCGTGTACCCTCATTCGCCCTCGCCACGGTATACTGCGCATGATGAAATCTCTAATTTAAAAAATCTTCCTATTTTTGACTTCCGAAGGTTGGCAGGTATGGAATGTAAATATGTAGCAATGTCTAAGGTTTGAAGGCCGTAACTTGAATGGTTTTTGAATTATTAATTTTTAATGTGGTTTTTAGTGGCAGTTTTGAAAACCAACTTTTGGTACTGAATATCAATTTTTACATTTCAATTTCTTCAGGCACAGTAACAGGACATAGTTTAAGAGTTCTGTGCATTTATTTTATGAAAATGTTTGTTTATTAACCTTAGTTCAATTTTCAAATTTCATTTTTTTTTTTCAAATAATTTGTACATTAATGTCATAAAATCATTCAAACTGCATATCATTTGAAATTAATGCACAAAAGTAAGCAAATACCTCATGACTACGTCCTGAAAAATTTTCACTGAGATTGGTTAATATTTAGGATAAAAAAGTTGGTATTGAAGTTAGTAATCTAACAAAATGTTTGTTTGAAATCACTAGTTCAGTTTTTTGTCACCGGAAATCGCTACATTTGAAGGAAAAGCAAAGGGCCAACTTTGGAACCAATATCATCCGATTGGTGAGAAGATGGTCGTGTTTGATGGTGATAACATCAAATACTATCATTCACAGCTGTCAGTGGGCCACGCTCCCTCATGCAGTCCATATATCAAATATTATTTAGACTTATTTATAATTCGATTAGAGACAAATCTTTCCGGGATCTAAGAGAAAACACTCCAAGGGTCTGAAATAGCCAATAGAAATTATTTGAAAAAAAAAAGTTCTGCGGTGGAGTCTCCCCTTAAGTGATCAAGTATTGTAAGGAGTTGGAAAGAAGTGACAATGGCGTCATATGAGTTACCGTCTCAGCATTTGCCCGTAGATGAAAATGGGGAACTAAGGAATACTATTTCGAGGTTGGCTGATGCTGAGTTTCATACATACTAAGTTAATTGCATGTTTCGTGAGGAGCGTGTTTTAAATAGTGTGTGGGTGATGTATCTGAATATTTATACCTTCATTCCCAAATGATGTGTTGGTACAAATATTGAGGGCCTAGTCCCATGTTAAATCATACTCTTACAGTTAAAACTTTTTTTTTTGGTTTCTTCTTAATTTTAAAAGATATTATTCCCCTTAATGCACTGATCCCTCTTGGTCTTGAGAGGAGTGATGGCTTGATGGTGTGTTATAAGTTACAGAACTAGTGAGGACATAACGATCATGTCTGTCAGTAAGATGTGATGGACAGTATGAAACTAATGGCTGGTGGTTGTTAAGCAAATATATCTTTACTTGAATTGAGCTGTTCTGTACAATTACATATTTTGTTATTTATATATGGTGATAGTAAGAAGTAAATTATTCCATCTTATCCCCAGGTTATGAAGGAAGAAATCCAGCATGAAGAAAATGATGCAACTGGAAAATATTTAAATGAGTAAGTGGACAACATCAAAACGAAAGTGTTCTTCCACCTTTATGAATGTATAACTGAAAGTATTTGATATGAATAGGGTATGTTTGCAGCGGAAGATGAGTCTTTGTATCTGCCTTTGAAATTATTTTTCTTGCTGTCTGTCTCATTATAGAAGCAGATGTATATATTAACTATCTATATAGCAACTCGCAAATTATCCGTTCTCATACAGTTCTCACTGACGGACGTATTTATGAAAGATTCGTTAGTCTGCTGATAGGAGCTATTTCTGAATTGTTGAAAGCCCTTTATGTCATTAAACTGTTCACAGAATCGCTTGAATACTGAAGTGAACTTCGCTGTATAATAATCTGCACTAGAGCAACACTGTCAAACATCGCACGTCTCCATGCTCTCTATCTACCGAAGACACAGCTTCGATCGTCGGTGAAATTATTACGACCGCATTTCACTCGGTTATAATATCGATCGCGACACCTCCGAACTCGTCAAGTGTCAACTCGTAACTCCTCTCTCCCCGACAAGTGCTGAATTCAACTCTCTTGCCTAAAACTTCATCCCTTCCACAGGCGAAAAATAGTAAACGCTTTCGCTTTGTATTTTAATTCTTCATGTCGCGTAGATTCATATAAATATAGTTCAAAATGGATGGTAATTTTCCTTAAGATATTCCGCTATTCCTAGGGTACTCATAGCTCTTCTGTTTCTTCCGTAACTATATAAAAACCCTTATTAAAACTTGGTTGAATTACCGACATTGTCCGGTCGCTCGTATCATGTGATCAACCCCTTCATTCTCCTACTTTGCTTGATCTTGGCTGGAGTAGTCCGTCTTCCCTGCTCTGCCTTGCGTTGCATGCTAACTTAGATGTCACGAGAATTTGATCATTGTTACGGCCTGCAGTGAATGCATAATAACAAGCTGGCCGCTCAGTCCACACCCTAGGTTCAAAAGTTTGCTTCTTTAATGCCAAATAAAAACATACCTTTTATTCCTATATATCCAAGCATAAAGAAACGGGTCCAGTACGTCGTGATCATCGCATTGTTGTGATTAAATTTTGAGTAGTAGTTTATATATTTATAACCAAAGGTAGGAATGCCAAGGAGGTTGCAGTGATGTTAAATTTCCAAAAAACCCGGAAATATCCTTGAACAGAAGAGAGAGAAAACGAAAAACAACTTCCAGGATGGTCTCGACTAGATGGTCGAGATTTCTAAATCAATTACACAAGCATGCCAGGGTTCTTTACTATTATAAAAATTATCCTTCCTAACAATTCGTTAAACAGGCGTTCATTTGATCAGTAGTTTTCTTTTCTTATAACTTCAGTTTCACTCTTACCACATTTTACTGAGAAAAGTAGTGGCTTCAATCAAATGAGCTCAATACAATACGGCATTCTTCATAAGTGTGTCAATTCATACGGTTTTATATTTACTCAACGTAAAAATCGGGAATGGTCAACAACCCGGGATTGCAGGTTGACACGTGTGGCGCCCTGAGTTAATCTGATTTTTTTTATTTTAATCGATTTTGTCAATAATGGTGGGAACAATGGAGTTCTGATACTGTCAAGACTTGAGAATCTCAGTCAGCGGAGGAATCTGACCTGCGCCTCATGTGGGGCTTTACCAACCATAAAGCAGCCTACGATACCGAACGGGACTAGTGCTAACTATCCCGGCTGTAGTACACACCTACAAGGTCATATCACAACTCGTGTCCATTCACTCACGTTGTATTTCAATGACGCGTACGTGAATATGTCCTCATTCGCAGAGAAACAAGGCAGAACGCATTCCAGTAACAACGCCTATAACCGAGCGCTTTTCTGACAGAAGACTACTGACCACCAATTCGTTCCGCAAACTTGCTCAAAGACTGAGACACCTGGGACACAAGGAAGTGTACCTCTTGTTAGAGATGTCCTTATAATGTCTGGTCCATATGAAGATGCTGTTTATTGACGCTATCCAGTACATGATCACATGCACAACATACCAACATCAGTCGGTCTTCTCTCATGAGAATACTGCTTGATAATAGATTTCCTCCACACCATCTGATGTTACACCAGTACTTTCACAGACCAAAGTGACCTCACAAAAAGAAGTCAAGATGCTTAAGATCGGGTGATCGTGTAGGTGAGTAAACGGGTCCTCGTCCATCTATTTATTTAGATATATTACATGAAGATGGTTCCGGACGACTACTGATCCGTGAGATGGATCCCCACCCAATTGCCACCACATTCGTAATCCCTCATGCAGAGGCACTTTCTCCAGAAACGATGGGAGTTCATTTGGTAGAAAAGCTTGCGTGTTCCCGTTACATGGCCATGGAAGAACTAATTTTCTGGTTCTGATATTAATTACGTTGATTTATATCAGGGGATGTGGAATAGTACTTTCAAACTCCAAAAATGTAAATTGTAAATTGGACATTAAAATCTATACTTTGCTTATTTGGGTCGATTTTTTTAAATTTCTATAATGAAAATATAGTCTTCTTTCTTGTTCAAACTATCTACGACTTTCATGTGCTTTCTTTGCTGATGCGCATAACTGAGTGTGTCTGTGAACCTATTTAGTCAGGTTATGCTCTGATGTATGTTTCCAAGTTTCCATTCGTTTAAAAGTGCACGTACCTTGCAAGATTGGTCCAGAGTTCTCCTCCCTTTCCGAAATATTATTTTATTTTTGTTTGTTTGAACTCATGTGACCTACTACCTTTCTGACTAAAATTTGGAATTGGGATCTCTGGTAGCAATATCGATCCCCAGGGTGCGCTTAGGTAATGGATCAGGAGATTAACAAGAACTGAACTTTGTTTTCATTTTCACAATAATTGCAATTTTACGTACTGAATGCCATTATTCTCAAGTAAAATTCTACCAAATGTAACAAAACTTGTATGCTATGTCAATCATTCTTATACTTATATTAGAAAACTGCATTTTATTTTTGAATGCAGGATTTTAATATCCAAATATAACATAAAAGTCATATATATGAAGTCATATATGCAAGAAATTAAATTATTCACATAGAAATTAATGCATAGTGTCATTATAAGTTGTTATTACAGGGTGTCTACCGGTAACGAAAGTAACGAAAAAGTAACGAATTTTACAAATGGGTAACGAAAGTAACGAAAAAGTAACGAATTTTACATACGGGTAACGAAAATTTTCCGAAGGCGGATTGAATCATTTAAACTCGCGCCTCTAGGCTCAGAGATTGCGATGGAGCGAGTTTCACGCAAGCGACGTCGATTTCATAAGCTATATTTCCCCGTGCCCGACCTCGAGGAAATGCATATAGAGGATACCCTGAGTGGTATACATCGTTCAGCGTATATTTTCGGCATCAAGATGACTTTTTAGTTTTGTGTGCAATATTTTTATCTGTATTATTAGGAAACCTGACTTTTCGCGCGACGTTTATTCGCGAAAACTTTTGAAATTAATCAGAAACCTCGCACTTCTCGCATTTATTTGGAGACTATGTCAAATTCAAGTCCAGAAATAACGCGAAATAATTTAATGTCGTAATCTTGCGAAATGTTGCCGTTTCGAAAAAGGATTTTGAGAAAGCTTCGAAATACGTAGGCTATAACTTATTTTAAAAATCTGTCTCTTAAATTTGCGACATCCAGTATGGTTAATTCGAAATTCCGTTGTATGTCGATTTTTCCTTCGAACTTTGGTTCCATCGGATATATTATAATCCAACCGGTTATTTCGAATACTTGTATAATTCGTGAATCGCATTCGAAAGAAATCGAGTCCTCTAGTCGTATTATTCGTGCAATCCTCTCAGAATAATTCTTAATATTTGATATCTACTTCGAACATTCATACTCCAGACGGCCGGCTGACCGCACGACTTGCCTGCGGGAATCTCGTCAAATGGACCGATATCGACGTCAGTAGCGTAAAATCATAAAACCCTGTCCCCTTTCGTGAACTTGTGACCACGAGGACTGCGGGATTCCCGTCAAAGATGATAGGACACCAATCACCAAACATTCCGAAACATACTCGCCATTTTTCCCATGACCGTATACTTAAAAGTGTACGGGGTGCTAGAGGTGCATCAACCCACTGAGAAATGACAGCCTACGTACCGTTGCGATACTAATTTCTCCTCGTGATCCACCCTGAACTGATGAGCTCCCAACCACAGCATAGGGACAGCGGGAATCACGGCGCCGGCCATACAACTTGTCCATAACTACTCGTGAATTTTAACCATGCCCAACCCTGAGCTTGCCTCCACCTTTCTGTCAGGACGAAGAGACAATCGTTCAACGGCCGGGTGCGGCGCAGTATGCATAATATCGCGAGGACAACGCGAATCTGGTAAAACGGCCGAGAGCGGCAGCGATTGCGATACATCGCGATGTTTCTCCGCATTCAATGTCGAGGAAAACTGGATTCTTGTCAAACGGACAGTAAGTGGCGCCGATTGCGTAATAATGCTATATTATCTCGTGCCCGACCTCAAGGACAATGGAAATCTCGTCGAACGACTAAAAGTGACACCGATTATCTAAGTCGCGATATTTATCCGTGTTCTATCGCGAAAACTACGGGAATCTCGACAAACGGGTGAGACCAGCGCCGATCGTGTAACATCTCGAAATATCTCCGTACTTGACTGCGAAGACAGAATTCCGTTACAATCACGTAACGTCCCTTAAATTTCTTCGTGATCTACCGCGGAGACAAAGGATATCTCGCCAAACGGTCAAGAGCAAAGCAACCTCTTGGCAATTATACAAACGCCTTGTGCACAAGACGACATATTAGCTGAAACAACTCATTTGATAATAAATATCTAGTATTTATTTATTATTTTAATTTTTTTTATAACTCCCTAAGTGAATGGTATTTACCGCTTTAAACACAGTTCATTGCTGTTTTTCTTCACCGCGTGATGAGCCCCTTTGCTTGCAGTCCGCAGACGTATCATGAATTCAAAGGTAACTAAAATTAACTACAAGGTAACTAAAAGGTAGCTAAAAAGTAACTAATTTTTACTTCATGCTTACAGTAGACACCCTGTGTTATTACCTTCTGACTTCCAAATATTTAATATACTTCACAAATAAACGAAATTATTCTGTCTCCTTATCAATGACTATAACTACGAATATATCAAATTAGATTTCCGAATGCCCTTGTTTTAATTATCATTTACAAATATGTTTTGAATTTCCATACTAACTTGCCCGTTTGTCTCCCTGTTAAAAATGCAATGCACTTTATTAGCACCACTTGTTTCAGACTGATGTATTCAGATGCCCTGAAGCTATATTCATGCGGTATATGCGATGCCACATTTGCTAAGAAAGAAAATTCAAAGAAACATATGCTAACCCATAGTGGCGAGAAGCCTTACCAATGTGGTATATGCGAAACCAAATTTGGCGTAAAGGGAAGTTTGAAGAAACACATGTTAACCCATAGTGGGGAAAGGCTCTACTCGTGTAGCATATGTCAAACAAAATTTGCTCAAACGGCACATCTGAAAACTCACATGTTAATCCATACCAAACAGAAGCCAGTTTCATGTAACATATGTAACGCTAAATTTACTAGGATTGGATATCTCAAGAAACATATGTTCAGCCATAGTGGCGAGAAGCCACATTCGTGTGATATATGTCACGCCAAATTTGCCCAGAGAAGATATTTGAAAAAGCACATGATAACCCATAGCGGTGAGAAGCCGTATTCATGTAATATATGTCAGGTTAAATTCGCTCAAACAGGTCATTTGAAAACTCACATATCAACTCATAGTGGAGAGACGCCACACTCCTGTAGTTTATGCGGAGCGAAGTTTGCTCGAATGGGATCTTTGAGGACCCACATCCTAACCCATAGCAGTGAGAAACCATATGCATGCACTGCATGTGATGCCAAGTTCACACGGGGTAGAAATTTAAAGAATCATATGTTCACCCACGGCAACAATACAACATATTCATGTAGTATATGTGAAGCGCAATTTACTATGTATGGAGCTTTGCAGAAGCACATGATAACTCATAGTGTCGAAAAGCCCTACTCATGTGCGATATGTGGCGCAAAATATGCTCAGACGTGTCAATTAAAAGCTCACATGGTAACCCATACAGGAGAAAAGCCAGTATCATGCGGTTTTTGTGATGCCAAATTCACTGTTAAGGGTAGTTTGAAGAGACACATGTTAACCCATACTGGAGAAAGGCCCCATTCGTGTAGCATATGTGACGCTAAATTTGCTCAGGCGAGTCATTTAAAATCTCACAAGTTAACTCATACAGGAGAAAAGCCAGTTTCATGCGGTTTATGTAATGCCAAATTTACTATTAAAGGTAGTTTGAAGAAACACATGTTAACCCACACTGGCCAAAAATCCCAATTCGAGTAGTATAAGTGACGTGAAATACGTCCAAAAAGGATATTAGAAGACGCACATGTTACTCCTCACCTGAGAGCAGTTTTTGCGATTCGGCATTTGCTTTAAAGGGACGTTTGGAGAAACACATGTTAAACTCATACAGGCGAATGGCCATACACATGTACGCTAAGAGAAACAATATTTTCTCATTCTGGACATTTGAAAACGCACATGTTAGGATACACCAGAGAAGGTAATCTCGTGTAGTATGTGCAATGCCACATTTTCTAAGAATAGAAATTGTAAGAATCATTCTGTACGTTAAGTCACGGGGGTGAGAAGTCACATTCATGTGATATATGTCAATCCAGATTTTCTTGGAAAGGAGATTTGAGGACGCACATGTTAACCCATTGGGGGTGAAAAGCCATATTCAAGTAATATATGTTGAGCCAAATTCACTCGAATAGGATATTGGATATTGAAGACAAATCATTACACATAGTGGCAAGGAACCATATTCACGTTGTATAGGTGAAGCCTAGTTCACTCAGAGGAGATTTTGGACACATGTTCACCCATAGCGCAAATAAGACATTCATGTAGTATAGTATATGTGAATCCAAATTGGCTAGTAGAGGACATTTGATGTGACACATCATAATCCATAGTGACGAGAAGCTATAGCTATGTACTTGTGTATATACGATGGCACATTAGCTGAGAGAGGACTAAAAATAAACACAAATTAGTACATGGTGGCGGTAATTAATTATCATGTAATGTAATTTAGGACCCAGAGTGCTGTAAAAGGACGTTTTTACACGCGGTGAGGGTCTCTATCAATTACACACCTACAGTATGTAAAGTTAAGGCAATTTGAATACCCGATAGGTTCATTCATTTTCTTCTTTTGCAAATGGGGGCAATTCTGCGGTAACAATTTGTCCAATAACAGAATATAGCCAACGATAATATCAAACACAATGTCTACCATTCACGATTTGGGTACGATAATTAAATAATGAGTCTTTGTCATTATCCGAAGATGGGCTGGATTGCCGAAGTTTCTCGGCCCCCGGCTAGAAAAACCACTGCTCAACGCAGATAAATAAAACATCATAAAGCACACTCTAACTTTCATTGTACTATCAACACCCATCAATCATATGATGGGAACACCATGGGAACATAGCTTATTGTTATGACCACAAAAACTAGACACCGACCACTTTGAAAGTTTCCCATTTTCTCCCACAAGGACTGATATTTTTTTTAGACCATCTGAAACAATATTTTGAGTGGCTTGGATAAAAACCAAGATTTTTTAATCTGAATTTCAGGAATCCAACTCAGGGTTATTAGGGTTCCGACTTAGCAATTTTAGGGGTCCGACTTAGGACAGCTGCGGGGGTCCTACTTAGGCAATCTTGTACTTGATATTTTAGAGGCTATGAAAAAAATGAATATGTATTTCGACAAGCAAATACATCGTTTATGAAGTGTATCTTTTACTTAAGACAGTACTGTAAACACGATATGACTTACCCTCTTTGAAATATAAAACAATCACTATTCCATGAGCACGTGTAAAAACATCCTCTCACGTGAAAACCAGTAATGGCAGAACTGACGGGATAATCCCCACAGTCCAGTGCTACCACTTCCACAACACAACATTTCCTTTCATAACTTCACATTCAATCTTGTGCCACCATGCGGCAGCTCCGTCCAAGCAAAATAAGGCAGGGGTTCGACTTAGGGACTCGGGTTCTAATTTGGTCACTTCCCTCTAATGTTATTTCATCGTAGATCATATTTTCCTGTACTCATATTACCATATTATTCCATTACATTTGCTCAAGAAAGTCGCCATGATCATTGAAGGGATTACTTATACCTTTCATTATAGCAGATTCATATACCTTCAAATATCATCATCTTACTCTTAATATTTCTGCTTATATATCGTGCCTCCATTTATAATATCATGCTTCCTTTTATACGTCGAAATGATACTCTTACTAGCCTATTTTCATTTATGAAAAAATTGGCTTATGAAATCACCTTTCATCCGTGTGTCTGTGTGTGTGTGTGTCCCTCAAATAAAATCTAAACAGCAGGAGCGATTTCAATGTAGCTCGGTAATTTCATAGCTCTATTTGTGTCAACCCCGACCATGCCCTTTAAATTTTGTTACGTCTCACCAATCCAAAATAACGGCTGTGCGAAATATTTCATCAGCATTCAATATCTCCGAAACTATTACCGATACCACCCTGGAATTTTGTACGGTGATTAACGGGACTACTAGAAGTTTACTTATGTGACTTTTGTAAACTTGGTAACTAGATAACCAACATGGCGGCTAAGCGAAGTTGTGACTTTTAAATAGACGTTTCTCGCGATTTAACCAACGAAACGCAATGAAACTTGGTACAGAATATGTTTATACGCATTGTAATGCACCGACATCTAACTGCGTTCAATTGTTAACATAACGTCAAGATGGCGGCTCTGTGAAATATTAACCGGGGGGAAGATGGTATCCTCTATGAATTCCCGTTTGGGGAAACGTCAACTGGCACTGAAGACCGTAATGTCATTGGCGAGACCACAATGGCATTGGCAACTGAAACGGCATTGGAAACCGCACCTTCCCCTCCAATTGAAGACCCCCCAGGGGCTCAAATCTAGTGGGACGTGGGTTGGTGACCAGGGGGCCCAGCTGAGACCGGCATTGCTTCCACTTACTTGTGCCGGGCTCCTCTCCGTCTTCTTTCCTGTCGACCTCACTTGGTCAACTCTAGTTCTCTTCCTACCCTGACGGTATTAGGGTATTCGAGGCCTAGGAAGTCTCTTCCTTTCCCGCCTTAATTGGCCCTTGTTTCATCTTTTCTGATAACCTCCTTCTGCGAGGGGTCAGCCTTCTTTTTCATTTCATGTTACCTCCTACCTTTTGCTCGAGGGCCTCAAGGAGGAAGGTTGTATGTAGCCCCACCACTTCTGGTGCACCTTGGATATTGCTACACCCTCAGGGGCTCACGGCTGGTTAGTTCGGGAGTTGGCGACCCCGAGGAATTCCTGAACTGGGTCTGGTTTTGCCTCTTATATCCATTACCTGTGGGACGGCCCCTCTCCTCTTTCACTTTCCTATCTGCCTTTCATGGCTCTCCTTCCTTCCAAGTACCTCAATCCGCCTTCTTTGAGGGTTGAGGGCATTTCTTTTCCTCCTGTCCGTTGTTTGCCTTATTCTCCTTTTGTTTTCCATTTCTTCTTCTAGTATATAAGTTAGTAGTTGGTTTTCGTGTTCACTCTTCATTATTACGCCACCGGGGGGGGAGGCGGGGAACATTTACTGTCTTACACTCTACAAACTCGACCGAAAGCCGAGCATTCATGGCTAACACACCCTCAAGAAAAACAAAATAGAGGCAGGATAAAATTACAGGACCTCAGGAGGGTGGCCAGCAAACAGACACTCACCATCCCATACTCACCCAGCGGACTACTGCTCACGTGGACGTACGTGTTGGGTCACTGCTACCTGTTTTATCAGAGGTCAACAATGTGGTATTGCATGAATGCCAAACTTAAGAAAAGACGTAAAAGCCCCAAGAAAGAAGAGGGAGGAAGAGGATTTACTCATAATAGTCTGCAACTAGTTACCCTCTGTGCCCTGGATAAAACTAGCCAAAGAATAGCGACACAGATGGATTTAATGCAATGTATTCATTTAAACTGACCCTAAAGTTTGCTTTACATAAATAAAAATATGCTGATAAGGTGTGCTTCTACTTAAGCAATCAAAACGAAAATAAATGGATTTAGGCCTATAACTAGTTTACCCGCGGTCTCGCTATGGCAACCACCGGGGCTGAAGGCAGAAATAAATTAACATGGACTTCTAAACGAATCATAAAATAAGGAAAGCATAGCCTTAACAAAAACACAAATTATTTGAAATTCAAAATAACAGAATGTTAAAATAACGAGAAAAACAAGTAGTTCCGTGACGAACTATACAGCCTATTTTCATATATCCTGCTCATGTTAATTGCCACTATCAACATACAAAATTTCAGTTTAATTGCTGTAACAGATTCGTCGATATTGAGAACCGTCTAAATATTTCATATGGTCGCCAGGATGGATTTTTATTTTTGTACTATTACATTAAGATTATTGTGTACGTGTGGTATTCAAACTTCAATCGCATGATTAGAACACAAGAAGTAAAAACGCGATTTTAAAAGTACGCACACCAGCCATCTTGTGATTATGCAAACAAATGAAATAAATTACATGCCAGTGGATCAACATTTGTATAAGGATTTAACGTGCAACGTTACACGGCACTCGGATAGTTAATTCGCGAGAAACGTCCATTTAAATATTTATACTTCGCGTCGCCGCCATGTTGGATTTGTGCTCACCAGGTTACTGCAAGTCCTATAGGTGAACATATGTTCATAGTCTCTATGAACATTAAAAAATTCAGTTTGGTTGCTGTAAAAGATTCATAGATATTGAGAACCGTCCAAATATTTCGGAAGCTCGCCATTTAGGATTGTTATATGTATAGGCCATAGAGTTATGTACCATTCAAGGACAATTATTGCCTAGTTTCATTATTCAAACTTTCACTTCGATCGCATGATTACGACACAAGAAATAAAAACTTAATTTTAAAATTTCGCATAGCCGCCATCTTGAGGTTATGTAAACAATTGAATTAAATTAGATGACAGTGCATTACAATCTGCAAAATCATTTACTGTACCACATTTCACTGCGATCAGAGAGTTAAATCACGAGAAAAGTCTATTAAAATATTTCAAATTCGTTCGGTCGCCATGTTCATTTTGTACTTTACAGGTTTATGAAATATACGTAGGTAAACTTGTATCAGTACCCTTTATCACCGTACAAAATTGCATGATGATATCTGTAATAGTTTCGGAGATATAGAATGTCAGTGAAATATTTCGCACAGCCGCCATTTTGAGTTTATGTGAACAATTGAACTATATTAGACTACAGTGCATTACAATGTGTATAAACATTTGCTGTACCTAGTTTCATTACGTTTGGATAGTTAAATCGCGAGAAATGTCTATTTAAAAGTCTCAAATTCGCTTGGGCGCCATGTTGGGTTTGTAGTCACCAGGTTTTTGAAAGTCTCATAAGTGAACTTCTAGTAGTACCCTTTATCACCGTACACAATTTCAGGGTGATATCGGTAATAGTTTCGGAGATATTGAATGCAAGTGAAATATTTCGCACAGCCGCCATGTTGGATTGGTGAGACGTAACAAAATTTGAAGGGCACGGTCGAGGTCGCCGGGAATAGTGCTATGGACTTACCGAGTTTCATTGAAATCGCTCCAGCCGTTTAGATTTTATTAGGGACACACACACACACACGGACAAAAGGTGATCTCATAAGCCTATTTTTTCAACATTGAAAATAGGCTAAAAATACGGAGCTAACTCGGATCAGTCAAATAGAACAATAAGATTTAAAAAGAAAATAAATGAAAAGTGTCCTGGATTTAAAAGGTAATCAAGAGTACGATTGGAAAATTAACCAACATTAAAAGGCATAGGCATAGCCCAGCAAAGAAAATAATTACGGTTCGAGACCCGCCATTAGTAGGTAACGACAAGGTCACTCTCCAAACGAAAACACGCCAGAAAATAAAACAAAAACAAAAAACAAAGCCAGAACACATAAGAATAAAAACAAACGTACCTTTTAATAAATAGTCCAGGGACACTAACACTTTAACACATTTAACCTCTAAGGGTTATTATATAAATAAACAGCACACTTGCTTCTCCTTCCGGTACCACGACCTGTTGAACATTTTGCATCATCAATCTTTCGATTCCAATTTCTATAGTACATTTTTCCGAACCACCACGCTTCTCGGTTTGCTTTCATTCACATCCTCCAATTTGAAAATATCAAATTTCTTCAATAAATCCAGCCCTCTCCCATGGCAAGCAATAGCATCAGAAAGGCGTTAACAAACACGACTTGTTGATTCAAACAGGCAGGCGGGAATCACCCAACATGGCGGCCAAAACAACTGATGAATAAATTATGCGCACAGCACTAATTAAATTATGTCCAATCAGGGAACTTGCCGCGGTAGGTAACAATGCATAATATAAGAGGTGCACGCGACATCACAATACAGAGTTAAGCGGGCAATAAGTTTTCTTGCAACTGTAATTAGTACGTCATATGATTTATTTTTGTACAAAGCATTTCCACACCTACAGTTCTGCATGTTACTGCAATCTGTCGGACGAAAAGGGAACCCGAGCGCCAAGTCTGGAAGAGAGCGCCAGGTTCAAATATACAATACTTCAGAAATGACAGCGACATAGTGAATTCTTCTTTCTTCTTTACGGAATGGGCCAATTCATGGCACAATTATCATCTTCACGATCACCCAAACCATTAGGGGCCGATAACCTAGAAGTTAGGCCCCTTAAAACGACAATTATTATCATCATCATCGTCCAATTGAAGACAGCCCTGTTTGAGGAAAGAAATGGCAGCAAAATTATTACAAAATTAAACAATTAGAAATAGCAGAAGAGGGTAGAGTCTCTGCAGAAACTAGGAAAAGGAAAAGGAAGGGGCGAACAGAATACAAAGTGAGAGGAATCTCTTAATTGAAAGATTACTGAATAATTCCTCTTGATTTATCTATTTTTTCAGTTTTAGTATTTCATCAAAACTATTTTAATATAATGTATAAAATTTACAGTATATAGCATTTGGCTTTAGTGCCGGGAGTACCGGAGGATATGTTCGGCTCGCCAGAGGCTGTTGCGGCTTCAAGCGGACACCCATAGGGTGAACTACAAGTTCCGTTCAATTTCATGTAGTTCCAACTTTCGATACCAGATGACACTGACATCTAGTGGTGAACGTTGGAACTTTGATAGAGACGGGGAGGTGAGATAAACAAAATCATGATCAGAAAAAGAAGACTGGTTTGAAGAATACATGGCCCAAGGACAACTGAAGCAGAACTCAACAGCCCACAATCTAACCAAAAATATACAGTTATGTAGAAAATATAATACACATGATGCGCAAAAGAATATTGTAAATTTTCGGGCATTTAAGTAGAATGAATAACGACTGGATGAGAAATCAAATTTTTAATAAAAATTCTATCTTAAAGTACAATCAGCGCGTTTACAGACATTCAATGACTTCACGGGAGCCAACATTGACAGTAAGGTTACACATGCTAGGGATTCATTTAGAGGCAAACTTCGAAAAAAGATCTTTAAGGATGAACAAGAAAGCAGCCACGTAACAGCGAACAAATCAGGAAGCAGAGATCAGAGATAAGAAAACAAATCTGGGCCGAGAGAAAGAAGACGTTTAGCAAGAATTGAAGTATTGATTTATCGTGATCTGTAAAAGTGCTCTTCGATTCATCATCATCATCATTATCATCTTGCACATTTTCCAGCCCCTGGCCCGGTTTGGAATACAAGCCTCTCCAACGTCTTCTGTCTTCCTTCATCTCTCAGCCTCCACCCTTGTCCACTCTTCTCCTCTCTTCTTCACGCTTTCTTCCTCCCCCTTCAGCTACCTATCTCACGGTCTTCCTTCTCTGTCTCTTTCTTTCCCACTTCTTCTCGTGTATCCTCCTGGGTATCCTCTTCTCCTCCATTCGTTTTACATGTCCATACCATCTAAGTCTAGATTTCTCTATACCATCCTGTAATGGTTCCTCCTTCATTAATTCTCTGGTCCTCTCATTTCTTATTCTGTCCATCTTTGTAGCTCCAATACTGCTTCTCAAGAACCTCATCTCACTGGCCTGTATTTTGCTCTCCTCCCTTCCTTTCATAACCCAGGTCTCCGAGGCAGACGTCAGGATAGGGACATAGTACGTCCGATATATGATCTTTTTGCTGTTCTGAGGGACATCCTTGTTCCATATCATGATTCTCACACTCCTGCAGAATGCTTCTGCCTGTCTCCCCCGCTCATTTATTTCTCTATCGTTTCTTCCTTTATCTTGTATCAGACTTCCCAGATACTTGAAACTCTCCACTTTCTTCAGCTGTTCCCCACCAATTGTTATTCTCGTTGTGGTTCTTTCCATCTTCCTTGTTTTGACCACAATCTCACTCTTCTGTATGCTAAATTTCATCCCATATCCTTGTATTATTCCTTCCCACACGTTCAACTGCTCCTGTACCTCCTCCCCCGTGTTTCCCCACATCATCAAATCATCTGCCAACGCCATTGCTTTCATCTTTTCTTCCCCAATTACTTGTGCCACTCAATTAAAAATATAAATATTTGGAAGCACCATAGATAATTATTAGTGCGTTACACGATAAAAATGAACACGAATTTTGTATTCAGGGAAGCAGCTGACCTGAATCAGCGTGTAACAATACTAAACATATGTCTGTTAGGTAGTCAGCCCGAAGGCTGGTTGGATCCTCAAACAGTACCGCCATTAGGTTATGTGAGTAGATACCCACAAAAACCCAAGGCAGCGCTATATTGAGGCGTACTAGGCAAAAAGAGGAGTGAGGTAGTTTGCCATTGCTTTCCTCACTGAGTCAGAAGAGTAGTACTAACCCTATGGGTAGAACCTTTCACAACATCCACAGGCACTGGCTGTGCCCTGAATGTCATTACTAAGCACCACCCATACCTCAGTAGCTTCCATATAATCACAGCCATGAGTGAGACTGAGACATCGGTGAAAAGCCACCTTTTACTCTAGCCTGAGCCAACAGACAAATGCAAATGTACTGCATTCATCAAGGGATGGCCAACAAAACATATAACAGCAGTTAATTAGAAAAAGATAGGAATAATCGGGAGAGGCATTGTATGAATAAAAATTACAAATTTTTAACATATTTGAAATAAGTGTTAGGTCACCGAGAAGCTGATATTTTGTGTGAAATAATGTGTCAGTATACTCATAGTTGAGCAATTATTAACAGTGAAATTAGGTGACTAACTTCTGCCGGATATAATAATTCCATTTTTGAATTATTGTTAATTTCCCCAAGTTAGAAAAGGCGTTACGTTTTATTTGTCCACACGTTTGGAAAAGAAACCAGAAGATTTTAGGCACATGACACAATTAAATTAATTGAACTTAAACGCAAGGTGTTGCATTAACATAATAAAGAGTGCTATTCATCTTATGTCAGTTTTATTGAGGGGAATAAATGACGTGGAGTGATGTGTTTTACAGAATTACTTGTGTTGATTTTTAGTTAGATTTTTGTAGTTTGGTTAAGTAGGTCTGGTATGTTCATTGTTGGAGTTGGATTAGAAAAATAACCCACTTACCAACGATCCTGGCAAACCTCTTCCTTCTGAGCTAGAACAAAATATATTTATGCCCAAACTGGATTACAATGTACAAACGTAAATAAGGAGACGTGTATTTCTTCCAGGCGGGATGTAATGACTTCTAGCCGGGCCAATGCATCTCGTAACAATACGGGAATAGGCACAATGCCTGGTCTTCTATGCTGTTTTTTTTCACATTGGGATCATTCGTTGGTTGATGTTGGCCTTCGATCCCATGGTATTCCAGCGTAGACTGGGACCATAATGAGCAAAATTATTTACAATTTTCGACACGTGCATCGCACTCATTTATTATTTTCCATAGCTCATTCTCTAATATCGCGATTCATAACCTCTTCGTGATGACCAAAAGTCAAAATCGGTAATTATTACCACATTACTTTCACGTATATGCAAGAACTGCCATCAATTCTCACAATGAAATTGTCTTAAAAATGGCTGTCAATATATATAGGATGTTTCAGGAGGAACAGTAAATATTTTAGGAGGTGGTAGTATAGATGAAATGCAATACAATATTCCATATAACATGTGTCCCATTTTTATTGCGTACAGAGATACAGCGGGTAGTATCTAACCCAAACAAATGTAAAGTCAAGGCAAATGATGGCGTTCAAACTTTCAAAAATACCACCACCCATGCATTTTGCACTTCTCAACCCGTGTAGCTCTTCGGAGGGCGTCTTGTCGTTCTTTGATGAGGGCTCCACTATGCATAATCCGAACGACCAACTCTCCTCTTGTGTTAACTTATTCCTTTTTTAAAATTCGCTTTTCAAGCATCCCCACAGGCAAAAATCCAAAAAGACAAGACAAGACAAGACGATGCGGTAACACAACAGGCCCAATCAACTTATTATCAATCAACCCACACCACACATTTACAGAGAAGCGTTCCTGAAAATGTTTGTCCACAATGACCTGTGGGTTTTCTTCTGACCACTGATGTTCATTACGAGTATTATTGATGCCGTTACGAGTGAACGTGGCTTCATCAGTGAAGATTACAAATTAGATTACTTGGCGAATTGCACGCATCTAACGACAAAATTCCAATCGTCTATCAGCATCTCCTGCTGGAAGGTGTTGAAAGGGCTGGTGATCACTCGGATGCAACCCGTGCATACGTTATGTCCGCCATACTCTTATACATGGAACACCGATACGTGCAGAAAGACTACGTGTACCAACACACGAAACGACAACTGCTCTGTTTACATACCAACGGCGGTATCTCGGTACGCAATATAAATGGGACACATGTTATATGAATGTTTTTTATCGCAATTCATTAATACTACCACTTCTTAAAATATTTACTGTTCCTTCTGAAACACCCTGAATATTGCATGTATGTTCAGCTGGTAAATTAATTATATATTATCGTAATCTTAGGACATACAGTATATTATATCATCTTATTCATGAATGATTGTTAAGTTAGATATATTCGTTATAATTGTTTTAGCCATGTTCACTCTCAAACACCGTATAATGATTATTCATGGACACATTTCAATCACCTGTGAATGAGCACATGCCATACCTCTTTCTCTACCTGTCTTTATATGAAACTGGGAGTGAATACAACTCTCGAAATATTATATAAAAGTGAAATATGGCTAGTTAAGATATACATCTTTGCCTATCAGCCACAATGTGGAAAAATGATTTTCATGCAATACCTGAATTGTCACCCTTTTATACAATATACATTTTTCTACATTTCACATATTTCCATTTACATTAAACTCCGCTTAATTTGGTTGATTCTGGCTGTTGACTACTATTGCTTCTCATCTTACATCTTTGAGTGCTTGCTCACATCTATTACAAGAATGTAGCCATCGGCGAATAACGATTAGCACAGGTCACAATTTAAGACAGTTTAGTAAACCTTTCACCCAAAAAACATGTTTGCAAAAACTCGCCAATAAGGTGGCTTTATATTTGCTTTCTACTGGACTGACTCTCACTATAATGTTCCAAATGAATATAGCTTCGGGTACTGAGGATTAAAGTGTTTCTCAATGTCTCAGAGAGAACCTAGTTTTGAATGTGGTTTCGAACAGTACAGAAAAACGTATGATTAACAGACCATTCTTAAGAAGAAAAAAACACGTATTCATCGCACGCATACCTGTAATATATCCCCCTATTAAATACGTTATCATTGAATCGAAAGTTAGTTTAAAATGGTGACTATGAACTAACTGGTATCCCTCTAAACCGTCTTAACTAAAAGAATTTAACATGGCTTTAACTACGGGAATTATGCCTAGTAGCAACAACGATATATCATTCCACTTTGGTATAAATATTCCTAAAGGTATTACATAATTATGGCTACTGGCTGCTATGCATTACCATTTTTTATATCTCTCTAGTATAAATAAATACTTCCTTATAACATGAATGAATGGAGTTTCCAGTCACGATGAGTACTAATGTGTTATTTCAAATACCATAACTGTTAAAATTCCTTGTTACCATGATTAGGGTTAGACGCTGCTGTGGATAGCAGCTATGTGCATTTTAAAATTGTGTTTATAAGTAAAACCTGCTTCACATGCACTGCATGTAGGTTGCCGTAAACTACTATGAATTAACATGTGTCTCTCCAGGCGACTTTTCTGAGTGACTGTTGCATTGCATTTAGTATATATGTACGGTCTCTGACCACTATGAATCAACTTGTAGGATTTGAAGCTAGGTTCACGCCTGAACCTTAAATTGCATATACTACATGAATAAGGCATTTCACCACTATGGAGAGAAGTATGCCTCTCCTAACTTTGCTTATAAGTGAATTTAGCCATACAGAAACTACATGAATAAGGTTTGTCGCCACTGTGAATCTTCATATGGGTGTACAAGTTGGATTTCCGTTTAAACTTTTCTTCGCACAGGCTGCATGAATGTGGTCTGAGACCACTATAAATCAACAAATGGTTTTGTAATGCCCTCTGCTAATAAACTTAGCTTCGCATCTACTGCACGAGAATGTATTGTGAATCAATAAATGAGTTTTTAATTCATCTTTGCAATTTAAATTTGCTTTGCATGTACTGCACGACTTTGGTCTTCGCTCACTGTGAATTGCTATATGATTTCTCAATGTATCTTTGGAAATAAATTTAGCTTCGCATATATCGCATGAGTAGGGCTTCTGGTCACTATGACAGAAGGAGTGATTTTTCAGAAACTGTTGAACCTTAAATTTTGCTCCGAATGAAGGACATGAATACAGCCTTTGATCACTATGGATAGCCATGTGCCTTTTTAAATGATCCTTACGGGAAAAGTGCACCATGCATATGCTACATAAGTACGGCTTTTGGGTTATTAGAGGAAGCATTTTCTTTTTTGTAGCATTATGGAACAACATGTCTTTCTTCATGTTTCCTCGTTGAATGATCGAAGCTTCGGATGTATCGTGAGTTAAACTGTTCTCCACACTGTGGGAGATAGGTTTCTGAGGGATTTTTTTTGCAGATGCTGTACTAATATATTGTCTTCCAGCAGTATCCAATGTGTAAATCTTCTTTACGGCAGTACCCGACGTATCTGCCTAAAATAGTTAGTGCTCTAGTGATTATGTTATATGTTCCTGAAATATGAAATAATTGTACTTTCGAGATCCAGAGATCTAACTAGAAAAATTATAATTGGGGCCACATTCAGCACGACCAGTGGTAAGAAATAATCTCCCCCCTATTCTTAAATGATATGGTGTTTATACTAAGCGCACTCTTTTCCAACTCCCGGAATCTCCTACATGTCTCCTCTCTAACGACTCATCCCTCACCGTTTATACTCACGTTCTCCAACAAAAGGCTTCATCTCATACCATCTATGATGCCTCACAAAATCTAGACCAGTACTCACAAGTTAACTTCTTCCAACAATACACACAGTTTTTCCAAATTATACAGAGAAAGTTTCGAAATTACGGTCCAGAATAACTAAAGATGTTTGGTCAAATTTCCGAGTATTCTTTAAAAAGTGTGAAGAATAAGTAAATTATTTCGATTTATGCACAGTTCGCGTGTCAGGAGGAATTTGTGTTGGGTTCACCATCGAGCTAAATAGTTGTGTCTGTTGCACAACCAAATACTATCACAAATTAGCACTTAATTGCCTTTTGAGAATTCCATCATAAGGATGACCAACAAGTTGCGGTCTGGTTGTGAAATACATGTTTAGTAGCACACTACGAGAAAAGGTGGGGGCTTTAACGCGTGTCAGATCACGTTGTGGAATTTGTTAGAGGGACGAAAGCACTAACCTGAAGAAAAATCCCACCTACACATGTTCGGAGTTGTCTATTCTGTAGCCAATTGTATGGAGAATATTATGACGATGGTTGCGGTGTAAGGTGTACATCATTCATCTTGAATAAGCGTTGAGCGATAGCGATGAACAGAGAGAATTTAAGTTATTTGTTGACTTGAGGAACACGATGGAAAACGAAGGGAGGATATGGGGTACAGGGAAACTGACGGACAGCTTCGAGCAGACACGAGGCTCATCAATGACTTTCTAATACCTAGATGTAGATTTGATATCAACAGCTTTCTTTTCCGTAGAAATGGATAATGATGATAACTGTTGTTTTGAGGGGCCTAACATCTAGGTAATCGGCCCCTAATAGTTTTGGTGATCGTGAAGATGATAATGAAAGGTAAACTATAACTAAAACTAACTACTAACTTGTATACTAGAAGAAGAAATGGAAAACAAAAGGAGAATACGGCAACTAAAGGACAGGAGGAAAAGAAATGCCCTCAACTCTCGAAAAATGCAGATTCAGGGACTTGGAAGGAAGGAGAGCCATGATAGGCAGATAGGAAAGTGAAAGAGGAGAGGGTCCGTCCCAGAGGTAATTGATAAAATGGGGAAAACCAGACCCAGCTCAGGAATCCCTAGGGGTCGCCAACTCCCGAACTCACCAGCCGTGAGCCCCTGAGGTTGTAGCAATATCCAGGTTGCACCAGAAGTGGTGGGGCTACATACACCCTGCCTCTTGAGGGCCTTGAGCCTTGGGGCTTGATCGGAAAGCCGGAGATAACATGAAAAGGAAAGGAAGGCTGGCCCCTCGCAGAAGGAGGGTATGAGAAAAGTTGAGACAAGGGAAATTAAGGCGGGAAAGGAAGATACACCCTAGGAATCGGATACCCTAATACCGTCGGGGTCGGAAGAGAACAAGAGTTGACCAAGTGAGGTGGACAGGAAAGAAGACGGAGAGGAGCCTGGCACAAGTAAGTGGAAGCAATGCCGGACTCAGCTGGGGCCCCGTGGTTGCGAACCTTTTCCCACTAGATGTGAGCCCCTGGGGGGGTGTGTAGAAAAGGTTTCCTTGCCTGTGCCACCCCATTATTTATCCATTCATTCACTTACTTGATTTGCAAAAGGAGGCAATTCCTCGGTGGCAATTTGTACAATTACAGAGAATTACCAACAATAATATCAAACACACTTAATGTACACGAGTCTCGATTTGTATTTTCACAACGTTTAAGTGTTCTGCTAAGTACAGCACATCAATATGTTTGGGGAACGTTTTTAAGAGTTCCAATCAATACCTCGATTAATGTAATACTATTTTTCATAATTTGTACGCTGAAGTCGGCCTATTTCGTCGTTCTATCTTCCCACGCTAGTCGTTCTATCATTCGAGTAATCCCTCCCTATATCATTCTGCTAAGGTCCCATTCCAGTTTTGTACCGAAAATAAGGTCCTATTAACACCAAACTACACACATGGGGTACCTACAGATTCAGCGTAACCCAATGTGTGCGCGAAACACACTCACTTACTCCTTAGATGCCTCTCAATTAAATAAATACCTTAAAATACTTTAAAAAGTGTGATTGGACATATAAAGTTGAATCTAAAAACTTCACGGACTGATTGTCGCTAGGCGACAACGACTAAAACTGCATCATGATAGTCAAAGCCCCACCAATACTGAACCTGACTTGATGATCTTATAAAAGATTGTCGCTAGGTGACAACGACTAACTCTGCATCATGATAGACCGGTAAAAATTGCTAAAGGACATTGCCCATCTTACATATGGTTGACCTAGGCAACGCCGTGAATAGAAAGTAGAGTGCACTTCTTTATCGTAGATTCAGCGACCCCTTCTAATCCATTTTAAATACGTACGCTGTTGGTAAGTATTTTATCTACATATTCCCCTTCACAACCAACACAGTTGTGGGAGAAATACAAAGACTACATGGCCGAAGATATTCTGCGCAGAAGGCGTCAAGAAACACAAAACCATGGCATGGATTTCACAGAAGAAGGGTGATATATTTCCTTTCACATTTGAAGTATATAGTGGTGGACAGTGTTTGCATTCCTTCGGTAATTCTGGAAATCCTGTTAAACGACTACGCTTTACAGGTGATTACAATAGTGTGCATTTCGATGTTCACGAGGAGATGAATCCTAGCATTAAAATTACACAATCTCGATCCCTTCTTACCAAAGTTGATATTCCTTCAAATAATAAACACCAAGCGAAACGCAGAAGACCCATGAAATTCAAACGCGGTGGTAGGCCTCCTGTTCATTTAACGCACGAAGATTTAGGAGAAAAACGAGCGAAGAGACTGGAAGATATAAAAAACAGTGCTGCATTACGGAGGGAACATGAAGCTCCTCTAGACAGAGAGATGAGATTACGTGGAATGAGGAAAAGGAATGAACATGTTAAGAAAAGGAAATCACCTGACAAACGGGAAATGGTTGAACTCATAAGACGAGACTTTGAAAAATCCGTCGGTTTAAATGACGTGGTTCAGGAAACAAATAATTCCCAGCTTGCTATTACTATTGAAGAACATACTTGCGGAAGTAGGACGCAGAGTTGCAACTACTGGGGCCCCTTTTTCTGGCCAAATCAGATCCCTCTTTCAAGATATATTTATATCATAATTTAAAAATAACTTTCTATGTTTTAGAACTACAATAACGAATATTAGTGTGAGATAGCGCCTTCCAATACCACCTTTAATTTTGTAACACTACAGTAGCGACTACTAAATGAAGTTAGCGATCACGCTACGTTCAATATCATAAACACAGGGCTGACAAATCCCGTATAGTTAAATACAAACATATCAGTCTGGTCGATATGTCAGTAGCAACGAAGCTATGTGGCGGCTATTGCCATTTCCATAACACTAAAGACATCCCGCCATTCCATACCTCAATATGCACTCACAGAATTTTGAACCAGTCTATTTTACTGAAAATAATTTCTACGAGCGCGTATCCATTCCGCCAAAAACCACATTCACTACCTTTTCCAACATTTACGCAAGACGTGATTTTGAAAGCACTTTTCTGTATGTTGAGGTACAGAGATATTACTCATGGAAAGTTACTATAAAATGTTGGCAAATATGAATTCAAGGAACTGCTGTTCAGAATAGGCCTGGTGTTAAATCTGCAGAAGCTTTCGGTACAGGTTATACGTCCCATGTTCGTAACATGGAATGTTACCCGCGGACAGGAAAACACATAATTTACGGCCACATCTTACATTTCTGACGAATGTCGATGAACATCTAACGCTAGGTTCAGTGGCATTCAAAAGAAAATGGGAAATAACAAAATATATAATGGAACATAACTATGACGCGAGCGAAGCCGCGGGTACCTGCTAGTACTACTTATTGGAGCACAAACCTAGCATCTCCAGCTCATTGATGAACCCTGGGTCCCAAGCTTCTGAGCCGTATTCCAAGATTGCCCTCACCACGGCCAAATATCCTAATTTCTTTGCGGTGGAATTGCTGCCTTTTAATACCCTCATTACAAAATGAAGTGATTTGTACGCGTTGGAGACGATACAACCCACATGAATACTCCATTTCATGTCATTCCTTACATAGATACCCAAGGATTTGCACGAGTCTTCTTCTACAAGTATTTCCCAGGGGATATTTTATTGAAAATTATGCCTTATTCCTCTCCTCATTCTCATGAGACTACACCATTTCCTCGTGTTTATCTTCAATCTGTTGTCAACCGCCAATTTATGGATCAGGCTGAGTTCAGTTTGTAACTGAGCGTTTGTCTTGGGAGCTATCAATTTTTTGGTATATTACACAATCATCCGCAAACAATCGACAGTCACTTCGAGTCTCATTCGGTAAGTCGTTAATAAGAGCCATAAATATTAAGGGTCCAATCACATTACCCTGGGGGACACCTGACGTTACCAAAACGAAATCCAACGATAAATTACGCATTTTAACCTTTTGCGAGAGACCAGTCAAGAACTCTTGAATTCATAAAGTTACTCTTTTATCAATCCTCGAGGCCACTAAATTTTGGAGTAGTACGTCATGTGGGACGACATCAAATGCCTTCACAAATTCTATAATTACGGCGTTAACTTGCACTTCCTGCCTAGCGAGTAATAAATATCCTGAAACAGTGACTGCATTTGGCTCTCGCATGAGTACTCTTGTCGATTATTAAGCCAGAATTACTTGCGGAAACAGTGGGGAAAAGTTAGTAGAAATAAGGTGTTGCAACAGTTTACATATGCTGGATGTGAGGCTAACAGGCCTATAGTTCCCATTTCCAATCATTGAAAGGATTGAAATCTTGAATATTGGACCTATTGTAGCTCTTTTCCAGCGTGTTATTAATTGATACATTAAACAGCACCCCCAAGTGTCACCCAATGGCTGTACCTCCCAGGTTTAGCACTTCTTCAGAAATATTGTCTGGGCCATTCGATATATTTCTACGTAGCTATACAATTCTTGCTAGAATTAACGATTGGTCTATTCAGAGATGTGGGCGATCGTTACGGTCTCCCTTGCTTTGTTAATCACTGGCTATTTTGATTGTCAAGTAGCAGGAGTCACGATATTTCTTTAGCGTGTCACCTGCCAATCGATGTTAATAAGGATTTTGCAGCATTCCATTATTGTTGTATTACATACAGTATATTGATTCCATCATAAATTCTTTCTTGAAGACGTAGTCCTTGCCGTTTTGAAACTCATTCTGATCCTCTGGTGAATCAGTTAACAAATGAATGCCGCTAGCAAATCTCAGAGTCGAAATAATTTCACATTGATCCTTTACTCCTACTTGACATGTCCTTCTTATTTTATTGATTGCTTCTGAAATGCAGAGGTTGAAAAGTAACTAAAAGTAACAAGTTACAACCCTACCTTACACTTTTCGGAATGCCTGTGTTTCTCTCATGTCCTTGAACTCCAAAAATTGCCGTCTGGATTAAGTATGGACTGTAGGCCCTCACAGATGCCTGCATTTTATTCCATTCCTTTTCAAAACGTTAAAGAATGTTTTCCAGTCAAAACAATCAACAACCTAATCTAAATAATGCCAGGAACGTTCTCTCATTATTCTTAATTTTTCCTTCCAGTATCACTCGAAGACTTAGTACAGCTTTCCTTGGTCCTACGCTTCTCTTGAAACAAACTGATCTTCACCCTACTCGGTTTAATCTGCCGTTCCATCCTCTAGCAAATAAATTTAGTCAGGATCTTTAAATCAGGAGTCATCAAGCTGATTGTGGGATAATCTGCACATCTCATAGCTCCTCCTTCCTTAAGAGTAGGGTTGATAATACACTTTTATTAAATCAGAGAGCACCTCTCACCTGTCGTAAATCCTACACATTAAAAAGTGAAATAAACTGATCAGACCTTCAGGTACTACGTAACGCAGGAATTCAGTATATAAGCTATATCTGGTGGTTTCTTTCTACATGTACTGTATTTTAGTGCCCAAATAAATTCTGATCTCAATATTAAATCTCCTTTCTTATGTTCATGAATTTCCCCTTCCATTGCATCTTCAAATTACTTAGACCTATAAAAACTCTATATATCCGTTCAATCTCTCTACCGTTTATTCTATATGTATCCGAGGTTTTCCATCAAAGTCCCCAATATTACTGCACCTGCATTACTTTCCCCAAAAACATTCTTAATCTTTCGATAAGTTGCATCTTTCTTTCCTACCTTCGAACAAGTTTCCATTTGCACATTTTGTTATTGTTGATGTTCTATTTGTGGGTCTTCGACAACGCGGTCATTTGGCCCCGTGAACTAGGGTGTGTGTGTATGTGTGTAATTTGCTAATCTGTGTTATTGTGATGGCGGTATTAGTGAGTGGATTTGTAATCAAGGCTAGGACTGGGAAAGAGGTGGTAGTGGCTTTAGGTTAGGAATCATCTCGGCAATTGCCTTGAGTAGAAGTACGAAACCACGGAAAACAACTTCCAGGATGGCTCAGGTGGTAATCAAAGCCACCTCATCTCACTTTTGCCCTATGAGTCTGAGCGAACGAAACCAGAATAAATGTTTGGCTCAGCCAGGATGAGAACGCGAGGGAACAGCCAGCAGCGACACAACCTTTGACATTTCTCTTCCTACCATTCATTTTTCTCTTATTCGCACGTTTTGTTTACCTAATTCCTTCACACCTCTGTATTCTGCCTTCTCCCTTTTACCTGTTCTACTTATCAAACGTGCCCATTCCTCTGCATTCCAAGTTTGTTCACAGCTCGTCTTTACTCCCTTCCATAATATTCATAACACCAGTTTATGTTCAAATTCTCTAAATGTTGTCCACTTACTTATTCAAATGGTTTCCACTTGCATCACTTTCTGCATCCAGTGTTTCCTGGGAATGAGAAGGAACATTTTATTTTTTCACTAATACTTTATACATCATACACAAACAACAGCACAGCTCAATTGGTGTAAAGATAAATACTTTCATTTTGTCCATCATATATTATTATTATGTGCGTATGGACCCTATTGGATCACGCATTACATTTATGATTCGCCTTTCTAACAGACCATATTGCTTTCATTCTTTCACTGTGCGCTTGTTTCCTTTCTTCTGACCACTTAGTCCCCGATCTTCTGGGGACTTCATTCTCTGGCTATACCACCCATTTATTTATCTTCTGACGGTAGACATTTCTGTCTAGTATTTCTGACGTTTCTATCAGGGCCTTTTCCAGGTCATTTTTAACATCTTGTATCCAAGATACGTTCTTCAGTTTTCCAGAGTATGTCAAAATCTTGTGAGTTAACCTTGAAGATGAGAGTCTGTGAACGTGTCCATAGAATTTCAGTCTTCGTTTCCTGATGTCTGCAGCGAGGTTGGATAGTTTTTCCATGGCTTTGCGTGATTTGAGTCTATACCCTTCTTCACTTTTCTCTGGGCCCAGAATTTTCCTCAAGATCTTTCTTTCCTCCTTCAAGATATTTTCCAGATCACCTTTCTTATTAAGTACCAAGGTTTCACTTGCATACAGCACTTCAGGTTTAATCACCGTATTATAGTGTTTGATTTTTGTATGTATGGACATGCATTTCTTGTTATAGATGTCACGGGTTCTCCAATACGCTCTTTTGAGTTTTTGTAATCGAACTTTCTGAGCTTCCTTTTCCAATCCTGTTGGTTCTAGGATCTCACCGAGATATTTAAAGTGTGGAACCCGTGTGATGTGCCCGAATTTTGTTTGTAGTTCCTGGATGTCAAACCTAGTGCAAATAAACTTGGTCTTCTCGAATGAGATTTGCAACCCAGTTTTCTCAGCGTATTCCTTGAGGACTTCAATCTGTTTGATCGCTAAAATATCGCTGTCTGCTAGTATCGCTAGGTCGTCTGCGAAAGCTAAACAACTGACCTTGATGTCATCATTCTTTCGTCCAAGTTGAATGGGTTTCCAGTGCTTCTGGGCATTCAAGTCCTTCTCCCATTCTCGAATGACTTTATCTAGGACAAGGTTGAAGAGCAGTGGTGACAATCCGTCACCGTGTCGCACGCCGGTCTTAATCGCAAAGGGCTCTGATAATTCACCCAGAAATTTTACTTTTGACTTCGTGTCCGTGAGTGTTTCCTTGATGAGTCTTAATGTCTTTGGATCAAGTCCTAGTTCTTCTAAGATGTTAAAGAGAGACTGTCGATCGACCGAATCGCACGCCTTTTTAAAGTCGACGAAACTACAAATGATCGGAGAGCTTCGGGTCGCTCCATATTTCAATATCGTCTTCAAGTTAAAAATTTGTTCAACACAAGAACGCTCAGGTCGGAAACCAGCTTGATATTCACCAATTTTGTATTCAAGCTGTTCTTGTACTCTTTGAAGAAGACACGCGGAGAGAATCTTGTAGGTGACTTGAAGGAGGGAAATCCCTCTGTAGTTATTCACATCTGTTCTGTCACCTTTCTTGTATAACGGATGGATGAGTGCACATTTCCATTCTTCAGGTAGCTTTTCTGTTTTCTAGATATCCATGATGATTAGTGTGAGCTCCTCATAGTGTATTTGGGCCTATGTTTTTTAATAGTTCTGCAACTATGCCATCTTCTCCAGACGCCCTGTTAATTTTGAGTCTGAAAATGTGTCTCTGGATTTCTTCTTTAGTAGGTGGTGGAGATTCAGGGTTTACATGTACGGGAGTCTCTTTGGGCCATCGTGATGTTGGCTCCTCGCAATTGAGTAACTCAGAGAAATACCGAGCCAGTTCACTACAATTATCCCGGTTGGACAACGCGAGGTTTCCGTCTTGTTTTCGGAAACAAAAGTTCTGTGGGGTGTATCCTCGGATTCTTCCTGCGAACGTCCTGTAGAAATCTCGCGTTTTGTGATCTCGGAAGTCTTGATCTATAGATTCCAATTGGTCCTTCATGTGTTTCCTCTTAGTTTGTCTGATTACTTTTGACACTTCCTTCCTGGTCTGAAGATAGTGTTGTTGAGTCTCGAGTGACTTCTTACTGTTGTATTTCTGAGAAGCTCTCTTTCTCATTTCCAGTGCTTCTTCACATGCAGAATCCCACCACGGGTGTTTCGTATTCTTCTTCAATGGAATAATCTCTTTAGCTCTCGTAATGATCTTGTCATGGAACTGCTTCCAGGTGCTTGCCTTTTCCTTTTCCCATTCCTGTGTTATGTTACTTTCCTTTATCTTTTTCGTGTCAAATTTCTGAAGATGAGATTTCTTGGGGTGGATTCTTTTCGGGATAAATTTCACTTTGATTCGCACTAGATAATGGTCGGAGTCAATATTGGCTTCTCTTCGAACTTCCACATCATGAATTTCTTTCTGTAAAGGATGTGTGATGGCCACATGGTCGATCTGATATTCTCCAAGAGATTGCACAGGTGATCGCCAAGTCTTCTGTTTTCGAGGGTGCTTCCTCAGAGAGGTGGACATTATCTTCAAGTTGTTCTGTTGGCACAGTTCAATGAGTCTCATGCCATTCTTGTTGGTGAATTTATGAGCTGGGTATTTGCCTACAGTCTTTTGGTATTCTTTTTCTTTGCCAATCTGTGCATTGAAATCACCTAGTAATATCCTTGTGTCTTCTCTAGGAACCGTTGCCACGATCTTTTCGGGTTTAGACCAGAACTGTTCTACCTTCTGCAAGTCCCTTTTATTTTCAATGTTCGTGCGGGCATGCGCGTTAATTAATGTGTATTTTTGTTCGCACATTGTATGCGCATAGTCATTGCTCTATTACTTATGGGAGTGACTTCTTTTATCGAATCAACTATGCTCTTGTGAACTACAAATGCCATACCCAAGAGGGGGGTGCCACCTCTTCCTATTCGTTTGTCCGTTTTACTTTTGAAAATACGGTAGTTACCATAGTCTAGTGTGCCCTCATCTGTAAAGCGTGTTTCCTGAAGAGGTAGTATCTGTATCCTTTGTCGATCTGGTTCTGATGTTAAGGTGTGTAGTTTGCCTGGTTTTAGTAATGTGTTGATGTTGAAGGTCCCGATGTATGTGGGTGTCTTTGATGGTAGTTTGCCAGAGAACTCCGACTCTGTGATCGTGGATGCCCAGGTCCCCCAGAGTCCGAAAACCTGGTTGCCGTCCATGTTATTGATTAATATTGTACTGATCAATGGTCATGTCTTCCCTTATTCTGAAACATAATACAGCATCGAGCCATCACTTCTTCAGGGACCCAAAAGAAGATCAGTGCGAGAGAAAATAGTGAGACCAGTGTCTTAAGGATTGATGAAGAATAAACAAACACTTTTATATATTTTCTACGGAATTAAATAGGTCATAGGATCGAACATGTCCACGTATCATGGAGTAAGTCCTCATTATTTGTACCACCACTGATTTTAAGAATAAGTGTATAACAAAAATGTATACACAACTCAACCTATTAAATTTATCTAATGAATTTAGAGTAAGCCAATGAAGCACGTCAATACTGCTGCTACATAATGCTACTAACTATTTGCATTATATGACTACTGGTGTATGGGAGCAAATAGTTTGCAATGTAGATACAGGCCGAGATTGGAGTGCAAACAGAGAAGTCTATTTCAAATGTTTTTATAAATGTAGAAATATGGCACATGCATTGCATCTTTAGTATTAAACGATAAATTCAACATTGAATCTTTACAGGATAGTTCCTGGCTTAGAACATTCTAAGGGCAAAGCAATTCAAATATTAGGCAGCTTTAAAGTGCCAGACCATGTAGTCAGCCTATCTGCAGACGCAGATAATGAGTGGGTATAATACCCACATTTGGCCAATCTTTACAGGATAGTCCCTGCCTCAGAACAGTCTAAGAGCAAAGCAATTCAAATATTGTGCAGCTTAAATGTGCCAGGCCATGTAGTCAGCATATCTGCAGACTCAGAATATGAGTGGGTGAGATCCCCACCCTTGGCCAACCTTTACAGACTAAGAGCGAAGCAGCTTAACTGCGCCAGACTATGTGATCAGCCTATCTGAAGACTCAGAAGATGAGTAGGTGAGATCCCCATCATTGGCCAAACTTGAAATGGTTTTCTATGGCCAAATTCACTTCCTTCCAAGTTCTTACCATATTTTGATCATTTAAATTCTCTTTAATATCGCTTATGGGCAGGGTGAAAATAAATTCATACAGGCAACTTAAAATCTATAAGAAATAAGGAATATGGTAAGAGAAATATTTTTTCAATACACACTTATGAGCAAAAGTAAAAGTAAGTGGATTTAAGTATTAACAAATAGTATCTCCACATGTTCCTAGAACATTCTCATAAATTTATCTCGCTTAGTGTTTATTGCCTTTGTGCTAGTTCTTGCAATGCTCAGAATTGCGAAAGAGCCAATCACTTTAGGTTAGGATCCGTCGATGATAGACCTCCCCTTTCGGATAGAACTAGAGGTGAAGCCTCTAGCTTAATATACAAGTGAACTTTACTATGTTGAGACAAATGGAACATCAAAAAAAATAGCTAATAGAAACAGTTTGCCAATAACAATGATCTTTATTTATAATTTGCATAAAGATCAACAATAACAACAACCTTATAAACAGACAATAGAAACACTGTAGGCACCAGCCGACAACACTTGAAAAACAATGCATAGCCTATAAATTCTAATGAAGTATACATTAACAAGAGATAAGGATAAGATAACCATTTTATGGTCTAAGGTTGCTAGGTAGCATAATCCTAGCATGATTTACAAAATTAAGGCTGCTTGCAAAAATTACAAATTTAAGGCGGCTTGCAAAATTTACAAAATTAAGGCTGCTTGCAAATGCAGGGCCAAAGTCATAGGCGAATACCTTCATTGCTCCAGATGAGCTTCAAAGAGTGACTAGAAAATAGAAATATGCTTGGTTGGCATGCTTTGGTTTGAATGAAACAATTTCGTCAATCATCAGTAAGATCGACAAGCATCAAGGGAGTAACATACATCCCGCAAGTCGTTTCAAACAAGAGAATTTGTTGAAATGAGTTATAACAAACATGCAAGAAAATAAAATGCAATTGTTTTAACATTCCGTAGTTTTCACTTTAAAAGGGCAAACTACTTGCAGCCACGTTAAACAAATAAGTTAGGTTAGGTTGAACACTGCAGATACACTTTTCAATTTGGAGGTTAGAGATAGCACTTAACTTGCTGGGGCAGTTCTTTGAGATATTTCCGGCTTTATACCGGCGATCACGCGGGATGCGTGATGCGGACAGGTGACGTCGGCCAATCCGAGAGCGTGGAGAATTCTCGGAAGCCGCTGAAGGCCAATCAGAGTAAGGGGCCAACTGAAAATGAACCTCGTGACCAACATTACTTCCGGAAATCATTTACAGTGTCATGGAACACGTGCTAGCAAAAACAGATTGAAGAAAAATGGAATGACATATGACAGGTGAGAGGTTATGTTATAAATCTAGTTCTTTGAGATATTTCCGGGAACACTTGTTGATCACTTTCGAAATGTTGCAGATTGTTTAGCACTGAAGATAAATGCCACCTTGAGTAGATGCTGTCAAAATCGATCATTGCAGTAGGCCAAATATCGACTCGTTGTCGATTGAGAAGAACTCGCTAGCGATGACGTATTGAGTTCGACTAGCGATTTAAGGCAATGTGCCAGTACTTCAGTAGAGAAGTAATTTTGTAGAGTTTGTGCAGAGACGATCTTCATGACCCGTATCTTTAGAAGTTCTTGGAGTAAGTTGTCATATTTGAAGGAAGCGACAGGTGCCGAGTCGTTCCTTGACTGGTATGGCCCAATTTCTGCACGTAGTTTCTCGAAGTTTCACGTAGTTGGTGAAAACAGCCGAGATAAGTGAATGGCGATGAAATGGCGAAGAAATGCAATTGATGTAGGCAGCGTTCAGGCTTTATACCGGCGATCACGCGGGATGCGTGATGCGGACAGGTGACGTCGGCCAATCCGAGAGCGTGGAGAATTCTCGAAAGCCGCTGAAGGCCAATCAGAGTAAGGGGCCAAATGAAAATGAACCTCGTGACCAACATTACTTCCGGAAATCATTTACAGTGTCATGGAACACGTGCTAGCAAAAAAAGATTGAAGAAAAATGGAATGACATATGACAGGTGAGAGGTTATGTTATAAATCTAAATAACTAAGCTTTGGAATTTTCACTGAAAAGTGAACAACTTTCATATATTACAACCATTTCAACATTTGTCTAGAATAAAAATGCAAAACCACAGAAAAACACTTCAAAGATTGCTGAAGTACTGAATCCCACCAGCTCTTTGTGGGTCTCTGACCAGAATACAGATATTCGGACAAAGCAAGTTCAATTGGCATAGACCTTTGAAAGCCTCCAAGTTCTTCATGTTATGGATAATACTCAAAGACCACAGTTGGCAACTATTGTGATTATGCCAAACACATGCTGGCTTCATATGCAAACGCGTGCAAATTACGATTAAATAGAGTATTTAAATTAGTCAGAATTTGTTTATTCAAAATCATTTTATTGAACAACGGCTGACATATTCTTAATACTCTACTTAGTAAAGTTTACTCCCCTGTAGAATTATAACTTTTCCCATAAGGAATTGCGACTGGAAATTTTCAGAATTGGGTATTCCGAGGGATACACGTGCTGGGCCCATTTTCTCTTGTTTCATTGACTTTGGAATGTGCCCCCTAAAACAGATGGTTTCAATCCATGGTCCACGAATCTTTGTATAATCCAAGAGCGGATGATCAGTATAAGAGACTTTGAATTCCTCAGCTCTAAATTCATTCACAAAGTTTGTAATGTACAGTATTTAAATAATGTCGGGATCGTGATTAGTGTTTCCTTTGTCCATCCCCACGTTGGTGCGTCAATGAAATGAATCTTAAATAGTAATAATGGTCGGGGTCAACCAACAACAACCATCGATCAATGTAACTAAATTGCTTTCTTCTAATAATAATGTTCGGGGTCGAAATAGCGTTAAACACGCAATGAAATACGAAATCGTCCCTTTCAAAAAATTCTTCTGGCTTCATTGTATTCTTCTTCTCACTACATCTTACAACACCTTCATGCTCAAACTTTCTGATTCTTTTCTTCCTTATTTCCTACAACATAACCAAAACTAAACATATCATTTTCCCAACAAGCAGACAAACATAACCATCCCCAAAACATAACATTTTCCTTCATAAAAAAAAAAAAAAAAAAAAAAACAACAACATTGCCTTTCCATCTTTTTTTTATCCCAACAAGAAGATCCACCTATTTTCCTTTTATCCCAACAAACAGATAACCTCTTGCATTATCCTTTTTCCATAGTAACACTGAATAAGAGAATAAGACAAGCAGATAATACATTTCGATCCATGGAATAAGACAAAACATCTATCAACAAGCAGACTACATAAAAAAACAAAAAACACACTCATAAATTGAATATAGAATAATGAAACTTCATCAAAAAGCAAAGCTCTTGCTGGACCACCACAAAGAAACCAGTAGGCAAATGTACTAAACTCTTTGCAGTGCTCCATCAACAGGTGGCCATGCTTCTAACCTAAAAAAGGTAATACTATGACAAGGCTAAAACGTGAGGGTGAGTCCTGTAACCAAATAATTTCGGTTACAAGTCGAATATAGTAATCAAAATAAAACTGGTGGCATTTTGCATTAACGACCCTCTTTTAATAGAAATCCTTTTACTATAAATTTCTTAAAACAAAATGTAACTAAGACTAATGATTAAATATTTGAAATTACTTCGGTGCCTTGTAAATATACAGCGAGATTCTTCTGCTGGAGCGGGGCCGAGCGCGCGCACTTTCCGCCAGCCAACCGAGCTTGGTCCGCAGGGTTGAGCGAGGTTGAGGCGAGCTAAACAGGGTCATTAAAGTCATTAAATCACTAAGCTTTCATCAACGGGGGAGTGTAGTGTCAGCGCACAGATAAGAAGGTAACATAAACAAGAGCTGCAAGATTTAATTAAAGAAGTACAGAGGTTCTGTTTTTATTTCTTAGGAATCTGGATGTCCTCACGTCACCAGTTAAAGGTTAGAACTTATCTATTCACAGAAGATACTGAAAATGTTCTCCCTCAGCTGACAGACAGTAACTTTGGAAGTTACATCATTACAGTATGCAGCTACTCCTGTATGGCCCTGCATGTTTACTGTAATTAATCGAAGCACGGACCTAAGCCCGTTTGATGTTTAATTGTGGGGAAATTTAAAACATAAAGTGTACAGATCAATTACCCGTACTCTAGTGGAGCTGGAGAACAACATACGGCAGCAGATATCCCTCACAACAGAAGGGAATCACAATGTGTAAACGCTAATTTATTTACATGGTACAACATGGTCTGTCACCTGAAGGAGAACACTCTCAGCACCTCCCATGGATAGGTAAGTTCTTTAATCATGATTTGCTGGTGATTTTGCCATTAATTAATGTACTTAGTTACGGTTTTCACCTGCGCGCTATTCGCGGACCGAGCTCGGTTGGCTAGCGGAAGATGCGCGCGCCAAGCGGCCCCACTCCAGCAAATGAATCGTCCTGTATTTAGTGCATTAAATCATGAAAAGTATGAACGACATTTTGGAAAACTGGCCTTGAGTCTAATAATATACCGTGGGATTGGCCAATGAGATTTCAGATGCATCCCCCATTAGCTCTATGGTCAGGGCATCCGTGTAAACAGCCGGAGGGCGCTGGTTGATGTCTCCCAATGGTACGACTTAAATTATCCAGCATCCATCAAAATGGTTTGTACTTTCTGTACAACACAAGACCTTACAGCCGAAAGCTTCCATTAGTCATTGATACAGGTGTAATAATTCAATTCTGGAATCCCTAAATACCATTCGGAGTTAAGGAGACAGGTCACGTATTGTAAAAAGGCATCAAGTAGTAACCCGATGAGGGACTTACCTCTTTCAGATCTTCAGATGGTGTCTCTTCTTTGACGAATCGAACGATCTCTGGTGTTAGACACTCTTCAAGCTTAATATCCTCAGTATGCTCATTTTCAACCTGAAAAAAAAGTATGTGTGTCACAAATATGTTCTTTGCATAGTTATAATTACATCTCACACATAACCTGTGTACTTCTGCTGCAGGAATCAAGGAATACTGTAAAAAAAACTCAATGTTATTCCAAATACAATGCAACAAGACCAAGATCAATAGACCTATTTATTACAATGAAATGCACACAAGTTGTGTATAAGTTATAAAAGGTTACATATGATTTTTGTTATCTTTGTACCACACATTGGTATATATTGTTATTGTATACTAAAGTCTACCAGGGATTTTACTAGTTTTTTACAGGTGGTCACTTGGTAACGGCCAAAGGGTTGATCGCACAATTCACAAGTTGTATATACATTTACCGTACTTAGTTTTAATTTTAAAAACACTTTTTATAAGGACCTAGAAAATGCTATGGGTACATTAACACTAATTTGGAGATCATTGTTAACGTCTTGAGCATTAAAAAGCTGTCAGCCGAGTCGCTTCGTTGCTTCCAGCAATTCCTTGAAATACGCTTATCCCCCAGTTACGAATGAGTGAAATCATTAGCCTTTTTTTTCGCATTTTGTAACAAGACGTTCCGTGAAGAACTATACAGCCTATTTTCATATATCCTACTTATGTTAATTGCCTCTATCAACATACAAAATTTCAGTTTGATTGCTGTAATAAATTCGTAGATATCGAGAACCGACTAAATGTTGCGGATGGTCACCATGTTGGATTTTTATATATTGTCTTAAAGTTATGTACTGTCACATGAAGATTATTGTGTACGTGTAGTATTCAAACTTCAATCGCATGATTAGGACACAAGAAGTAAAAACGAGATTTTAAAATTTCGCACAGCTGCCATCTTGTGGTTATGGAAAAAATTGAGATAAATTAGATACCAGTGGATTAAAATTTCCATAGGGATTTACTGTACCAAGTTTTTCTGCACTCGGATGGTTAAATTGCGAGAAACGACCATGTGAATATTTATACTTCGCGTCGCCGCCATGTTGGATTTGTGATCACCAGGTCATTGAAAGTCCTATAGGTCAACTTATGTTCATAGCTCCTATGAACATTAAAATTTCAGTTTGATTGCTGTAATAGATTCGTAAATATTGAGATCCATCTAAATATTTCGGATGGTCGCCATGTTGGATTGTTATATGTATAGGCCATAGAGTCATGTGCCATTAATGGCAAATTATTGCGTAGGTTCCTTATTCAAACGTTCACATCGATCGCATGATTGCGATACAAGAAATAAAAATTTAATTTTAATATTCGCACAGCCACCATCTTGAGGTTATATAAACAATTCAACTAAATTAATTACCAGTGCCTTACAATGTGTATACACATTTGCTGAACCAAGTTTCATTGCGTTTGGATCATTAAATCGCGAGGAAGGTCTATATAAAATTTTCAACTTTGCTCTGCCGCCATATTCGTTTTGAAGTTAACCGGTTTTTGAAAGTCTCATAGATGAACTTCCAGTAGTGTCCTTTATCTCTGTACAAAATTTCAGAGTGATACCGCTAATAGTTTCAGAGATATAGAATGCCGGTGAAATATTTCGCACAGCCGCCATCTTGAGGTTATGTAAACAATTGAACGAAGTTAGATATCAGTGCATCACAATGTGTTAACGAATATACTGTACCAAGTTTTATTGCGTTTGGTTGCTTAAATCGCGAGAAACGTCTATTTAAAATTCGCAAATTCGCTTGGCCGGCATGTTGGTTTTGTAGTTACCATGTTTTCAAACGTCACATAGGTGAACTTTTAGTAGTTCCCTTTATCATCGTAAAATATTGCAGGGTGTTATCGGTAATAGTTTCGGAGATATTGAATGCTATTGAAATATTTCGCACAGCCGCCATGTTGGATTGGTGAGACGTAACAAAATTTGAAGGGCACGGTCGAGGTCATCCGGAATAGTGCTATGAACTCACCGAGTTTCATTGAAATCGCTCAAGCTGATTAGAAGTTATTAAGGGGGACACACACCATCTCACACACACACAGACTGACACACGGACAAAAGGTGATCTCATAAGCCTATTTTTGCATAAATGAAAATAGGCTAAAAATGAGGAAAAAGTAGACATGAGACCGATGCGGGAAAATGTGTGTCTGCCTGTGTGTGCCCCCCCCCCCTATCAACTCCTAAACGGCTGTAGCAATCAAACCCAAATTTGGTATGAATAAAGATCTCTATCCGAATAACTCAATGCCGTATTTGAAAACAATGTCAGTGCTACCAACTGCTGAAAAGTCGTAATTGAAATTTCAGCTCCATGTTGTATATCCTGGAAGGTATGCATGGGAGCTATACCAAAATTGGCACACATATGGATAATAATATTTCAGTTTAATTTCCAGGAGGCCATTCATGACAGTGTTGCCAAAATGATTCTAAGCCTGCTGATAGGTCCAATTTTTAAATACATATAACTTCTACACTATCAATTGGATTTCAACCAAATTTCGTATATCCTATGTGTAGATAGACAGATATGACTGAGTGTAATCTTAGGAGCCACCAGGGCTGCCAACTGTTAATAAATGCTCTCTCTCTCTATTTTCTTATCCAAATACCAATATATCAGAAAGTATGCAAGCCGACAGCTTTAAAATATGCACACGTTTAGTACCTGACATTCTAGATTAATATGAAGTAACTACTGGACCTCAGTACTACCAACATGATTCTAAGCTGATAGGACCATATGTAAATAGATGTAACTTCTATACTATCAATTGGATTTCAACCAAATTTCGTATGTGCTATGTGTACTATAACAGATATGACTATGCGTATTCTTAAGAGCAACCAGGGCTGCCAACTGTTAATAAATGCTGTCTCTATTCTTTTACCCTAATATCAATATATCAGAAAGTATTCAAGCCACCTGCTCTAAACATTGCACACGTATAGTACCTTACATTCTAGATTAATTTCGAGTAACTAATATACGGCAGTGCTTCCAACATGATTCTAAGCCTGCTGATAGGTCCAATTTTAAAATACATGTGACTTATATACAAATAAATGGATCTCATCCAAATTGGCACAACTATAGATCATAATAGATCAGATTATTTCTGACCAACACATGCATGACATTGTTGCCAACATGATTTTACGCGCGCTGATAGTTCCATTGTCTAACTACATGCAACGTCCATGCTATCCATTGGACTTCAAACAAATTTTGTATTCTGTACCTTAAGAGATGGAACTGAGATTATATTCAGTCACCAGGGCTGCCAATTTTAGTGCTCTATTAGGCTACATTATGCCAGTTCTATTTCGAACTAATTAGAAATTTCGATATTACCAACTCAATTTGGTCATTATTCTAATTAGGTCCATATAGATTAATTATTGGAATGAATCTTACATTTCGAGAAAAGTACGCTCTTTAGTTCGTCACGGAACTTCTTGTTTTTATATGTGTAATGCAGCTGTCGACATTTACCGGCTGAATACAGTCTTTAGAAGTTAATATGGACTTAGACAGGAGACAAAAAACTTAGGCGTTCAATACTAATTACAATATAAAGCAAAGGATTCTGTTGACAAAAGTAAATAAGCATAAACATGTGCCATACATCATTATGATACAGGATATGCCCACTTTTGCTGAGACTTCTGTAAATGTTTTCTACTATATAACGTGAGAGCAAAATTAGTGAGCACATCCCCCTCTTGTAGAGAGATTTGCAGTCTTCATGGAAGGAAGATTGTAGTTTGACGTGACCGTGAATAAACATGAACTATCAATACTATATCATGAGCTACTATTAGCACAGCACGTAGTGAAGGCTTCACCTACAATAGGGCCCAGAGCGTCAACAGAGTGAACATGAACTATCAATACAATATCATGAGCTACTATTTGCGCATCTAGTGAAGGCTCCAACTACAATAAGGCCCAGAGTGCCAACAGAGCGAACATGAACTATCAATACAATAACATGAGCTACTATTAGCACAGCACGTAGTGAAGGCTTCACCTACAATAAGGCCCAGAGTAAATATTCCTGATCACTGATATGACTTGTGTTTAAGGAACTGTTTTTCTATTGAACTCTGGGCCCTATTGTAGGCGAAGTCTACACCGAATCTCCCGTTGAAACTGAATGTTTAGAGGTATTTGAGATATGAATGTTGCAAGCAAGGTTGTGCTCCCTTTTGAGATTCTAATCATTATTGGTTACTGGGTTGCTCCAAGTCTGTTGTGTGATTGATAAGCAGTGGCGTAGCCAAGATTGAACTGTAAAATGCATCTTTCGGTGGTAAAGATCACTCTTCAAGACGTTCCAAACAGTTAATATATTCGTAAGGGAATATACCCTTTGACAAATCATTACTCATCATTCTCTTAGCACTGTACTCTCATTCTCCTGACCAGAATGCCTTTGTTGGAAAGCTTAGGTAATACGTAAATTATTTTGGAACATGGAGAACAGTCCTGGATCATATGTTTCGCGTCCCACTAGCTGACTATGGAAAGCAGTCTGGCCGAGCGAAGCATGGCGCATGCGTTGGCAGAACTAATGTCACAGCTGGTTGGTCAGTGATATTGAATTGAACAGGCACTGATTTCACTATAGTCGGTTGATATAGTTGAAAAGTTGACCACCACAAAGATATAAATTATGCCCATAAAACGGGAATAAAAGCTTTTTACACGTTCTGGTGAATCATGACATGTCTGCAATAATAGCAGGTGACGGATTATCAACTACTTTCAAGTGATTGAAATCCCAGGAATATGGAAAATAAGATATTTGTATACTATGATTACAAATTTTGAGCACAGGTAGCGCGGCGGCCACTGCGACTGGAGACGCGAGTTTGCCTGCTCGACAGAGAGCTCAGAACGGATTGTATCACTCTTAAATATACATACAGAGTTGGACCGGTGACCGTAGTGTCAGATCACGTGAATTGAAAGTGAAAGTTCGCGCTGCGTAAATTGGACAAACACTGTACAGCGTGGAGATTCCTGATGTCGAACAGGACTCCAATTTCATATACGCATATGTTATTGCGAACGAAGTAGCAATGCAGTTTGTCAGGTCAGACAACTGTTTGCTATAGGCAAGCCACGTACTGTTCATGTAAAGTTTATACTTGCTTTTACAAGCTTAAAGACATATTGCACATGCAGGCACAGTTCACCGTATTAGGACTGGCTATTATAAGGCACACGTCTTGTGTATGTTGAGGACAGTGAGTGCTATTATTCGAGAAGCATTTCTGTATACAAGTGCATGGATATTGCAACTACTTCATCATTTATAAATCCTGAACTATGCTTGTCTGACATCACAACCATGTTGAGTAATTGGATGTCAGGAGGAAAGACTATTATGTGTTTTAGTAATCTAACTATGGGCGGTTAGACGCAGCTGACATGAGTGTCACTATTCTGGCAAGGCCACGAACATTTTAGATGCATCCGGCATAGCTGTTCGCGCTTTTGAGTTTCGGCGGACACAGCTGTTGCTACTGAGTACAGTGTGTTACGCAATGACCCGGTTTCGCGAGGCTATTGAACTTACAACTCAAGCCGATATGGACATCGTTGTGCTACGATTGTTAGGACGTTATCCTGTGATGGAGGGAACTTTCGAAGGAGTGAGAGCTGACAATTCTGCCAGGATGGGAGATATCCTGAGGACCAAAGGGAACCACGGGAGAGATGTCTGGAGACCCGGGATTCGGTCCTTGTTTTCCTGCAGAATCGAGACCCCTACTGCATATATGGAAGGAATAGTCATGAAGGACATATCTTTGTTCTTTCGTGAGCTCCAAGAATCATCAAAGGCACAGAAAAAATCTCATCAATCGTAGTAAAACATGTTTATTCTAACGTTGTGACATTGCCACAATTTATAGGATTTTTGTAGAATGTCTAAGGGTGGAGTTTAGGCATGGTCTTAGTGTCAAGACTGATTCTATTCTAGACAGGGTTATGATCCTACTACAGGAAGCACCCTTTGTGATTAAATATATTGTTGTAAAAAAAATTTGCTGACTGTAAATTCAAGTTTATTTAATTGGGAAATTATTTAATGTATAGAAGAGGAACATTAGGCCGAGATTCGTCATTCCACGTGGTTTTTATAGTGAATGAACTCTCGTTACATGTCTAGTTATGACATTACTCATTTTGGATAGACTCAGTTTTGAGTTTCTACTATAGTTCGACTACAAACAACTGTCATACACTTGATAGTTGAAGGTTGATTATTAAATTATTAAATACTAGCAGGTACCCGCGGCTTCGCTCGCGTCATAGTCGTGTCATATTTTTATTCAATGAAATGCAGGTTTAACCCCGTTAACACCCTTTTAGAACCTGAATATCCAAAAATCCCTCCTTAGTAGACGTTTTCGACACACAACAAACATATCCCCAAAATATCATTCTTCTAACTTTAATAGTTTTGGTTGGTCGATGAGAGTGAATATCCAAAAATCCTTCCTTAGTGGACTTCTTCTTCCAGAATTTCAGCCCTCCCCATGGGCCCCTTAAATTGGATTCATGAAAAAAACGATCGACCACCTTTTTACTTATTTTTCAAGCTGATTCTTCCCCCTGAGTTTCATACTTTATGCCTCTGTCTTTTAAGAGATACTTGCTCCGTTAGGAATCCTTCAACCCCCACTTTTCACACATACACCTCATAATATACAGTTCATCGAAAAACCCTCAGACACGTGTCTTCTTATTCTTAATGATGAGTTTATATGCCGAGTATCGCATCCCCCAAGGAAACCAATCGGAAGACATTGCTATTCAATTAAATGCAGGTCTACCCCCTTAACACCCCTTTAGAACCTGAATATCCAAAAATCCTCCCTTGGTGGACGTTTTCGACATTCAAGGAACACAACCCCAAAATTTCATGTTTCTAACTTCAATAATTTTGGCTGGGCGATGATGAGTGAGTGAGTAAGTCAGGACATTTTCTTTCATTTATTTTTCAGAATTTCACCCCTCTCATGAATCCCTTATATTGGATTTATGATTTAAAAAAACGGTCGAAGACATATTTACTTCTTTTTAAGCTGTTCTTCCCCCCTGAGTTTGATGAGTGAGTGAGTTAATCAGTTAGAACACTATCTTTCCTGTTTTTCCCCCCAGAATTTCACCCCTCTCCAAGGGCCCCTTAAATTGGATTTATGAAAAAAACGGTCGAACACCTATTTACTTATATTTTAAGCTGTTTTTTCCCGCTGAATGTCAAACTTCTCGCCTATGTCGTTTAAGAGATACACGCTCCGTTAAAAATCCTTCAACCCCCAATTTTCACCCCTTTCACCTCATAATATACACCACATCGATAAACCCTTAGACATATGTCTGCTTAATTTTAATGATTAGTTTATATGCCGAATATCACATCCCCAAAGAAACAACTCGTGAGATATCGTTAATCAATGAAATGCACGTTTACCCCCTTGACACCTCTTAAGAACCCGAATACACAAAAATCCTTCATTAGTTGACGTTTGCGACATAGAGCGAAAATATTCCCAAAATTTAATTTTTCCTACTTCAATAGTTTTCGCTGGGCGATGATGAGTGAGTGAGTCAGTCAGGTCATTTTCTTTCAATTATTTTACCGGAATTTTAAATTGGATTTTTGAAGAAACGCTCGAACACCTATTAACTTATATTTGAAGCTGTCTTTTTCCCTTGAGTTTGATGAGTGAGTGAGTGAGTCAGTCAGTCAGGACACTTTCTCTCCTTTTTTTTTTCTAGAATTTCACCCCACCCCATTGGCCCCTTAAATTGAATTTATGAAAAAACGGTCGAACACCGATGTACTTATTTCAAGCTGTTTTTTTTTCGCAGAGTTTCAAACTTCTCGCGTATGTCGTTGAAGAGATACACGCTCCGTTAGGAATCCTTCAACCCTCACTTTTCACCCCTTTCACCTTATAATATACACCACATCGAATTACCCTTAGACACATGTCTGCTTATTTTTAAGGATTAGTTTATATGCCGAGTATCACATCCACAAATGCAACCACTCATGAGATATTGTTATTCAATAAAATGCAGGTTTAACCCCATTAAGACACCTTTAGAACCTGACTATCCGAAAATCCTCCCTTAGTGTACGGTTTTGACATACAACGAACATATCCCAAAAATGTCATGTTTCTAACTTCAATAATTTTGGCTGGACGATGAGTGAGTGAGTGAGTGAGTGAGTCAGGACATTTTCTTCATTTTTTTCAGAATTTGTCCCCTCACAATGAACCCCTTAAATTTGATTTATGAAAAATAATCTGTCAAACACTTATTTACTTATATTTAAACAGTTTTCTCTCCCTGAGTTTGAAGAGTGAGTGAGTGAGTCAATCAGTTAGGACACTTTCTTTCCGGTCCCCCCCCCCCCCCCCCAGAATTTCACCCCTCCCCATGAGCCCCGTAAATTGAATTTAAGAAAAAGAAAACGATCGAACATCTATTTACTTATCTTTTAAGCTGATTTTTTCCGCTGAGTTTAAAACTCCTCGCCTATGTCGTTTAAGAGATACACGCTCCGTTAGGAATCCTTCAACCCCCACTTTTCACCCCTTTCACCTCATAATATGCACTACATCGAAAAACCCTCAGACTCATGTCTTCTTATTTTTTATATATAAGAGATGTGTTCATATGCCGAGTAACACATCCCCCAATGAAACCAATCGGGAGTTATTGTTATTCAATGAAATGCAGGTTTAACCCCCTTAAGACCCCCTGAATATACGAAAATCCTCCCTTAGTGGACGGTTCCGACATACAATGATCATATTCCCCGAAATGTCATGTGTCTAACTTCAATAATTTTGGCTGGGCAATGGTGAGTGAGTCAGGACTTTTTCTCTCAATTTCCTTTTTTCAGAACTTCACCCCTCCCAAAGAACCCCTTAAATTGGGTTTATGAAAAAGACCGTCGAACACCTATTTACTTATTTTTAAGCAGTTTTTTTCCCTGAGTTTAATGAGTGAGTCTGACAGTCAATCAGTTAGGACACTTTATTTCCTGTTTTTCCCCCCCCAGAATTTCACCCCTCCCTATTGGCCCCTTAAATTGGATTTATGAAAAAACGGTCAAACACCTATTTACTTATTTTTTAAGCTGGTTTTTTTCCACTGAGTTTCAAACTCATCGCCTATGTCGTTTAAGAGATACACGCTCCGTTAGGAATCCTTCAACCCCCACTTTTCACCCCTTTCACCTCATAATATACTTCACATCGAAAAACCCTCAGACACGTGTCTTCTTATTTTTAATGATGAGTGTATATGCCGAGTATCACATCTCCCAATGAAACCAATCGGGAGATATTGTTATTCAATGAAATGCAGGTCTATCCCCTTAACACCCCTTTAGAACCTGAATATCCAAAAATCCTTCCTTAGTGCGCGTTTTCGACTTACCACGAACATATCCCCAAAATTTCATGATTTTAACTTCAATAGTTTTGGCTGGGCGATGATGAGTCAGTCAGTCAGTCAGGACACTTGTTTTTATATTAGAGATATAGGGACTAGCAGGTACCCGCGGCTTCGCTCGCGATCAAGTCAATGGGGACGATGCAATTGTACACCTGCTGTTAAGTGTGTGCGATTGCGCTTTGTTAATAGAAATTGCGAATATTGTTTGAAGAGGGAACTGCACTCTTGCACACTGGAATGGCAAATCTATCGGAATATGGGGAATCAAAAGTATTTTTCCTTACCTATAGTAAAATATCTCGGACCTTGGCCGTATGTACAATATGCACTCTCTTCCAGTGTTACATCCCAGGGATTGAAATTCTCCAACAACCCTTTTGCCTTACATGCCTCTCTAAGTAATTAAAATTCCCAACTGTTGTTGTTTGAGTCTTCAGTTTCTTGACTGGACTGATGCAGCTTTCCATGACCCCCTCTCCTGAGCTAATCGTTTCATCTCTATATCGCTACCACACCCTACATCCGAGGCAATCTGTTTTACCCTGGTCTACCCTACAGTTCTTGTCCTTAACCCTCCCATCCATAACTAAGCTTGCTATTCCTGGGTGTCTTAATATGTGTCGTACCAACCTATTTTTTCTTTTCAATAGCAGTCGCCAGAAACATCTCTCCACTCCCACTCGTCTTAATAGCTCTTTATTTGTTACCCCATCTACCCATCTGATCATCATCATTCTCCTGTAACACCACATTTCAAACGCTTAAATTCTCCTCTTTTCTGCTGCACCATTAGTCCAAGTTTCACTTCCTTATAGTATCACGCTCCAGACAAAAGCTTTCAAAAATTACTTCCTAATATCTAAATGTATATTCGATGTAAACAGATTCCTTTTCTGTAGAAATGATGTCCTTGCCTGAGCCAACCTCTTTGCTTCGTCCATCACTGGCTATTTTTCTTCCTAAGTAACAGAAGTCTCCTACTTCCCGTAGCGTTTCACCTGCCAATTTGATGTGCATAGAGGTTTCTGATTTATTTTAGCTGCATTCCAATAATTTTGCTTTACATTTATTGATTTCCATCATGAATTATTTCCTCAAGACGGAGTCCATACCATTCAAAAACTCATTCAATTCCTCTGGCGTATCGGTCAAGATGACGATCTCATCAGCAAATCTCTAAGATGAAATTATTTCTCTTTGAATCTTCGCTCCCACTTAAAATTTTTCTCCAACTACCTGTTTATTGTGTTTTTAGAGATCTTTGAAATGCGTTGCCCTCGCACATGGTGTAGATGCATTGTCAAAAGAAAACATTCCATGTTACGAACATGGGCCGCATAACCTGCACCGAAAGCCTATTCTGAACAGCAGTTCCTTGAACTCAGATTTGCCAACATGTTATTGTATCTTTCCATGTGGTATATCTCTGTACCTCAACACACAGAAGAGTGCTTTAAAAATCATGTCTTGTGTAAATTTTGGAAAAGGTAGTGAGTGTGGGTTTTGCCGGAGTGGATACTCGCTCGTAGAAATTCTTTTCAGTAAAATAGACTGGTTCACAATTTTGTAAGTGCACATTGAGGTATGTGACGGCGGGATGCCTTAAGTGTTACGGACACGGCAATAGCCACCACAGAGCTTCGTTGCTACTGAAATAACGACCAGACTGTTATTTTTACTTAACTATACGGGATTTGTTAGCCCAGTGTTTATGAAATTGAACGTAGCTATATCGCTACCTTTATTTAGTAGCTGCTACTGTAAAACTTTCTTCAGCTATTCCCAATTAATTGGGGTCGCCGTAGCCAGCCAGGCTCATTTCGGTTTTGGCCGGGGATTTAAGGCCGGATGCTCTTCCTGACGGCACGTGATTTTCCAGGTGAAAATTCCACCCCGCTGTCACCGGGATTCGAACCCCGGCCGTCCTGGTGAAAGGCGAGAAGCTAAGCCACTGCGCCATCACGCTTCCCTAGAAGCCGCTACTGTAGTGTTTACAAATTAAAGGTGGTATTAGAAGGCGCTTTCCCTATTTTTTTACCCCTGGCACTACAGACCATGAAGGGCCTAGGCCTATCATGCGACCGCTTCCCAGCCATTTGGCCTGCAGATATTGTGGTGACGCGTGGTCAGTGTACCGTGTCCCCTCGGCCGTTAGTCTTGTTCTTCGTGACCAGGGCGCTGCCTCGCTATCAGACAGCTACTCAATTGTCCTCACGAAGCTGAGTGCACTCCGTTGCAGCCCTCACGTCAGTGTCTAAAATCTCTGATGGAGCCAAGAATCGAACCCGGGGCCTCCGGATGAGAGGCAGGCGCGTTACCCTGTTCTTATTGTGTTCATATATATCTTGAAAAAGATAACAAATTGATTGTCTTTGCCTCCTACAGGGATATGTATATAAAATCGGATGTCATACCGTGAGGTTCAGTTGCCATGGAAACGGACTTGGCATTATTTCATCAGTTTACCAGAGTAAAGATAGTTTTCTGCGAATATCTTTGAAACGGTTGGTTTTAGGGCCTTAAAATGTGGTTTTCGGTGTCCCGTAGGGACCTATCGAGTATTGTTCCTTGCATCGAGGGGCGTAAAATGAGCTTTGTCCGGTCTTTTTGCGACAACTTCGATATTTTGTCCCGGTTGAGTATTTTTGGTGACTTTTCAGTTATGTTGCCTATTCCACGGGAACAATGATTTATTTCCGGATGAAAGGATGCCTATATGTTATCCCAGGGTATAAGCTGTCTCCATTTCAAATTTCATCCAAATCCGTCCAGCCGTTTTAGTGTCAAGAGGTAACAAACTAACACACACACACACAGACTTTCACAATTATAATATATATAGGGATATAGGGATTGCAATAAGCTTTTTGAAGCTATTTCAGTGAAGAAAGTGGATTCTTTTGCTTCGCTAAGAATTTATATTCTGCTCTTCTGGCAAATAGACACTTTTAGTGTTTCTAACCGATCATTTTGAGAGCTGATTGATATGATCACCCAGAACGGTGTTGAAGAACACTATTTGACGTTCTTGAAACCATTCGAGTAGATTTATTCCGACCTTTGACTTGATCCAATTTATTTCTTCAGTAACCTTTCGAGATTTTACATTACGATTGCTTCGTTAGAGACGTTTAAGATCCATTGTAGATGGACAAAACAGGTGTTTTATACACAGTTAGAAGTTTGAAGACTTTTTACAAACATTCATCCTATTTATTAACGTGAATCCCAGATTAGATTTATGTGGAGGCAGATCTATCGCCAGCTTTGTGATTGCAATTAACACTTATTGAAAGCAACGCACATTGATCGTGATAAATAATAATATAAGAGTAAATGAAACAATAATTAAAGATTGATTAATTGAAATTTAACGAAACTTGTATAATTTTAGCAACACTATTTTAAGGTGAATTTGATCTGATAATTAAGCCTAGTATGGAATTCTTCGTTCACCAAGGGAGGTGATTATTTGAGGCACTAAGTTATAGTAGTGCAATATAAATAATGATATGAGTGCTCAGTTCAGCATGATATTTGATGGTAAAGCCATATAGAGGCTAGTGTCGTTTATTGTTGAAAGGATATTAAATGGAATATTCCGAGTTGTAATATGAATACAATCCACTCAGATGGAATCTGAAAGTAAGAGTAATTATGGCCTAAGGCGTTGAATTTCAGCACATTTTAACGTTAATAGTCTGTTGTGGGAATAATAATAATAATAATAATAATAATATCGTATGGCCTCGGATGCCAGGTGCAAGCTTTGTTATTTGACACCCAGAGGGTAGCTTGCATGTCGAATTTCGTTGTTCCTTGACTATGAATGTCAATGAGGTTAGATGTTAGATAACTAAGCTCCTTGAACACTGTAGCGTTTTCTAGTAGAGAAATGAGGAACTTTGTGTTGGCCGAAACTCCCGAGATAAATTCTGCCATTATGAACTCGGCCTACTGAATTCAAATGGGTTCTTTAACATGCCAACATCGTATGACATGCGTAGCGTATTTTTGCAAACTTTCAAAAAGCACTTATCACGGCCAGGAGCGAACCTGCAATCTTGGGGTTAGTAGACCGACATGATATCCACTCACCCACCGTGGCAAGCATTTCAGGCATGTAGAATTAAATCTAATTGGTAGATTTTCGAATCTTTGTATCACTGCAACGCTTATCAGGTGTTATAATCATCCCTAACTCTGATCTGGTGATGAGAGTTCATTTTAGGTGGTTGTAAAATTAATTAAATTCGACTTAGCTTAATTGCTTGGCCAGATGAAATGAATAAATCAGAATAACACAGCAAACACGAATCTATTAAGACACTTATGGAAGGTGGCCAATGTTTGGACGATAATATCACTGAAATACCAGAGAGAGAGCCATAGACCAGGGGACTTAGACATAGATGCCATACTCCATGATGGTCCTATAGGCTTGTTGAATGACGCCATTTCATGCTAGTGTCTGACATTGCTGTCAACCACGTGGAGGGTGTCATGAACTTGTATATTCAGACGCCATTACATCGATCATTGCGAATTCTTTGAATGAACGTCAGAAAGTAATGGCATACTGACATTTTTAGCACAAAATGTTGGAATTCACTTGTGAACAGAGCGTCTATGACAATACTCAATTTGCATGGCATACATGTAGATACGCAACCATTAATAGACTTTGCTTCTTTTAATAGTGGTGCTACACTATTTTGCAATAAATAAATGATTAGAGGATGAACAGTGAAAGCAATACTTCGGAATCTTTACTGACGAGTTCAGTCGACTGGGGCCTTTGATGTACGAGGCACGTCCAGAAAGTAAGCTCCGTTTGGTAATTAAATTAAATTGTGTACAGATACAGAAAAAATATTTATTGCACAACATTCTACACCTCTTAAACTACCTTTTCACATAACTGCCGAACTTTTGCAGGCATTTGTCATAGCGTGGCACAAGTGTTTGGATACCTCTTCATAGAAGTTTGCCGCCGACCCGTAAACGAGAGTGAAGACTCCCCTTAAGATATCCTACTGTTTGGTCACTACTGTTAGGCAAATTGCGTGCTTACCAGGAGAACTGCGTATGTTTAGGAGTTCTCCTGACCACATACGCAATTTGCCTAACAGTGATGGCCAAACAGTAGGATATCTTAAGGGGAGTCTTCACTCTCGTTTACGGGTCGGCGGCAAACTTCTATGAAGAAGGTATCCAAAAACTTGTGCCACGCTATGACAAATGCCTGAAAAAGTTCGGCAGTTATGTGGAAAAGTAGTTTAAGAGGTGTAGAATGTTGTGCAATAAATATTTTTTCTGTATCTGTACACAATTTAATTTTATTACCAAACGGATCTTACTTTCTGGACGTGCCTCGTAGTTCACGTTTGAGCTGCATACAAATTGCTTGTTGTAGTTAAATCCGGCTGATGAGCATTTTTGAACTCATCGTAATTTAGGATGGTTATTCATTTAAATTATGGTCAAATTAGGATTTTTTTAAAATTATCGTTGATATAAGGCATCACACGCCTAGGAGTGGAAAATTTCACATTTATAGCTGACTTCATTATTAGTTATGTTCAAGTTAGCCTAGTTATAAGGTAATGCAATACATTTAATAAATTCCCATGTGGCAATGGATTCCATTGGAATGTTCGTGCTTCGCTTAGATATATTGATACTCATGTTGTTTGTCTTTAGTGAATGATATTCCTTATACCATGTCTGTAGAAGATGAAGTTGTAGATCTTAAGTACCGTATGCTACAAAGTAAAATCGATGGCATACATGACCATTGGACAACTACCAATAAAAGTCTTATACAAGATGTAGTTGCTGATAGTCTCAGGCAGGAGATTAATGGCATCCAAGGCACTTTAAGGGAATTACAAGATAGTTCTAAAAGCGTAGAAACCAAAGTAAATAGGGTAGATGGAACAGTAGATGAGGTCCAAGAGGACGTAAAACAAACTCACTCAGATATACATAAAGTTCAAGCGGACTTTGACGCAGTTCAAACTGGTCAAATGAAACTAGAATCATGTGGTAGTAAACTTCAATCCACATTTGATGATCTTCAATTGGAATTAGGTAAAGTCGAATCTAGCCAGGATAATCTTCAATTGGAATTAGGAAAAAACCACATCTAGTCAGGATAGCATTAAATTCAGTCAGGATTGCGTTAAACTTAGTCAGGATAATCTTGAAACAAAATTAGGTAAAACGGAAACCAGTCAGGATAATCTTGAAAAAGAATTAGGCAAAATTAAATCTAGCCAGGATAGTATGAAAACTAGCCAGGATAGTACGAAAACTAGCCAGGATAAACTTGAAACAGAATTAGGTAAAATAAAATCTAGCCAGGATAGTTTGAAAACTTGCCTGGATAAACTTGAAACAGAGTTAAGTAAAATCACATATAGTCAGGATAAGACAGAAAGGAAGTTCGTAAAAATTGAATCAACACAAAGTCATATGCTAGCAACACAGAATCTAATGCAATCTACACAGTCAAATGTACAAACGAAAATAGACATAGTAGAGGCTAGCCAGAAATTTTTTCAGGTCCAGTTGAATGAAGCTGAACAATTTAATAAAGATTTTCAAATAGAAATTAGATCAAAATTATCCAATAATAAGGGAGAATCTAAAAATAATATTGAATATTAACAAGTGTCAAATGACACAATTCACACTCAAGCATCTCTAGAAAACTTGAAAGATGAATTATTGTTGTTGCAAACACAGGTTAAGGACCATAATAAACTTATTAAAGACGACTTTGATGTCGATATAAAGGGAATCATAAAAGACAATGTAGTCGTTTTAAGGCAAGAGATGACTAAAATAAATGAAGATTACTTTCATGACTTCAAATTCGAGGTCAATAAGAAAATTGTAGAAGGCGAAATTAGATCTAGCAAGGATATTATAGATGTAAGGGAGGACCTGACAAAAAGGTTGAATGTTATTCAATCCACTCAAACTTCAGTACAAAACCCATCAGAGCATGGGGCGAAATCACTAACTATATTCTAAGATGTGTAGAACGAACTAGGCAAGTGAGGATAGACTCTGTTCGTGAAAATCTCATGGATGCGGCCGAGAAACGGCAGAAGCGTATTAGAAAAAAACACTATCGTCCGCAGTTCAGAAGGAACGACTTAGTCTTGATAAGAAGACCCACGAAAGCAGATGTGCTTAGGAAAAAGTACACCCAATTTGCTTATGTCTTCCACGGTCCACATCGCATTTCACGAGTTTTTGGTAATAATTGTTACGAAGTCACTAGTCTGGATGGGAGAGAAACCATTGGGCGCTTTAACGCGAAGAACATTAGGACATATTACAAGAAGATAACATGAATATATGAGAATGAGGTTCCATTATCATAATAGATATGTCTTTTGAATAATTAAAGTGGCTTCCGACTTTATGTAAGATGTCAAGGAGAAATATGTACCCTCATTCTCCTGACCAGAATGCCTTTATTGGAAGGTAATACGTAAATTACTTGGGAACATGGAGAGCGGTCCAGGATCATATATTTTGCGGCCCACTAGCTGACTATGGAGAACAATCAGGCCGAGCGAAGCATGGCGCATGCGTTGGCAGAACTAACGTCACAGCTGGTTGGTCAGTGATATTGATTATTATATCGACAACCACCAAGAGATAAATTATGCCCATAAAACGGGAATAAATGCTTTTTACACGTTCTGGTGTGTCATGAAATGTCTGCAATAATAGCAGGTGACGGATTATCAACTACTTTAAAGTAATTGAAATCCCAGGAATATGGAAAATAAGATATTTTTATACTATGATTACAAATTTCGAGCACAGGTAGCGCGGCGGTCACTGCGACTGGAGACGCGAGTTTGCCTGCTCGACAGAGAGCTCAGAACGGATTGTATCACTCTTAAATATACATACAGAGTTGGACCGGTGACCGTAGCGTCAGATCACCTGAATCGAAAGTGAAAGTTCGCGCTGCGTGAATTGTACAAGCACTGTACAGCGTGGAGATTCCTGGTGTCGAACAGGACTCCAATTTCACATACGTATATGTTATTGCGAATGAAGTAGCAATGCAGTTTGTCTGGTCGGACAACTGTTCGTTATAAGCAAGCCATGTACTGTTCTTGAAAAGTTTATACTTGCTTTTACAAGCTTAAAGACATATTGCACATGCAGGCACAATTCACCGTATTAGGACTGGCTATTATAAGGCACACATCTTGTGTATGTTGAGGACAGTGAGTGCTATTATTTGAGAAGCATTTCTGTATACAAGTTCATGGATATTGCAACTACTTCATCATTTATAAAGCCTGAATTATGCTTGTGTGACATCACAACCATGTTGAGTAATTGGATGTCAGGAGGAAAGACTATTATGTGTTTTAGTAATCTAACTATGGGCGGTTAGACGTAGCTGACATGGGTGTCACTATTCTGGCAAGGCTACGAACATTTTCGATTCAACCGGCATAGCTGTTCGCGCATTTGAGTGTCGGTGGACACAGCTGTTGCTATTGAGTACAGTGTGTTACGCAATGACCCGGTTTCGCGAGGCTATTGAACTTACAACTCAAGCCGATATGGACATCGTTGTGCTACGACTGTTAGGACGTTATCCTGTGGTGGAGGGAACTTTCGATGGAGTGAGAGCTGACAATTCTGCCAGGATGGGAGATATCCTGAGGACCAAAGGGAACCACGGGAGAGATGTCGGGAGACCCGGGATTTGGTCCTTGTTTTCCTGGAGAATCGAGACCCCTACTGCATATATGGAAGGAATAGTCATGAAGGACATGCCTTTGTTTTTTCGTGAGCTCCAAGAATCATCAAAGGTACAGAAAAAGTCTCATCAATCGTAGTAAAGCATGTTTATTCTAACGTTGTCACATTGCCACATTTTATAGGATTTTTGTAGAATGTCTAAGGGTAGAGTTTAGGCTTGATCTTAGTGTCAAGAGTGATTCTACTCTAGACAGGGTTTTGATACTACTACAGGATGCACCCATTAATATTAAATGTATTGTAAAAAAATTTGGGGACTGTAAATTCAAGTTTATTTAATTGGGAATTTATTTAATGTATAGAAGAGGAACATTAGGCCAATATTCGTCATTCCACGTGTTTCTTTATAGTGAATGAACACTCGTTACATATCTAGTTATGGCATTAATCATTTTGGGTAGACTCAGTTTTGAGTTTCTAGTATAGGTCGACTACAAAAAAAAACGCTATACACTTGAAAGTTGAATTTCAATATTCAGGTTGATTTTTAAATATTGCAGGATGCTTTTTGAAGCTATTTCAGTGAAGAAAGTGGATTCTTTTGCTTTGCTAGGAATTTATATTCTGCTCTTCTGGCAAATAGACGCTTTTAGTGTTTCTAACCGATCATTTGGAGAGCTGATTGATATGATCACCCAGATCGGTGTAGTAGGACACTATTTGTCGTTCTTAAAACCATTCGAGTTGATTTATTCCGGCATTTGACTTGATCCAATTTATTTCTTCAGTAACCTTTCGAGATTTTGTATTACGATTGCTTCGTTAGATACGTTTAAGATCCACCGTAGATGGACAATACAGGTGTTTATACACAGTTAGAAGTTTGAAGGTTTTTTACAAACATTCATCCCATTTATTAACGTGAATCCCAGATTAGATTTATGTGGAGGCAGATCAATAGCCAGATTTGTGATTGTAATTAACACTTATTGAAAACAACGCACATTGATCGTGATAAATAATAATATAAGAGTAAATGAAACAATAATTAAAGATTGATTAATTGAAATGTAACGAAACATGTATAATTTTAGCAACACTATTTTAAGGTGAATTTGATCTGTTAATTAATTCTAGAATGGAATTCTTCGTTCACCAAGGGAGGTGATTATTTGAGGCACTAAGTTATAGTAGTGCAATATAAATAATGATATGAATGCTCAGTGCAGCATGATATTTGATGGTAAAGCCTCGTAGAGGCTAGTGTCGTTTAATGTTGAAAGGATATTCAATGGAATATTCCGAGTTGTAATATGAAATACAATCCACTCAGATGGATTATCAAAGTAAGAGTAATTATGGCCTAAGGCATTGAATTTCAGCATCTTTTCACGTTAATAGTCTGTTGTGGAAATCATGCATTTCTGGCTTGAATAATTAAATCTACTTGGTATAATTTCGAATCTTTGTATCACTGCAACGCTTATCAGGTGTTATAATCATCCCTAACTCTGATCTGGTGATAGTTCATTTTAGGTGGTTGTAAAATTAATAAAATTCGACTTAGCTTAATTCCATGGCCAGATGAAATGAATAAATCAGAATAACACTGCAAACACGAATCTAGTAAGACACTTATGGAAGGTGTCATTTCTGAATATTGCGAAGAACACTAAGAAAGTATTACAATATGATTGTACATATTTATTATAACATTATTTTTTTTATTCAGGGTATAAATTTGTGTGAGTTATAAATATGAAATTTTCAGGGACTCAATTTAAATGATTTCATCGTTCTCCAAAATCTCTGTTGGACTGTATAAATTGTTCTTGTATATATTTGGGTAAAATGCAGTCATTTGCACTTGTTCCCAATGATCATGAAACTTCAGTTGGAAGTCGGGCATTTTGCGTTAGTTATAATATAGTGGTTCTCACTATATTCTACATTTCTGAATAAATTATTTAGTTAATTTCAAATCTTCCAAGTGTGATACTTCATAGAAACGACAAGAGAACACGTTAAGAAAGCCAGTGGTGGGTATTTCAGTGGTTTTCCACACACACGAGAGGTTACGTCTTTTCGTAATTCTCGTGCTCTTGAGTTTTCTTTTAGTCGTTCATCTTGGTTTTTCTTAACGTAGTCTCAGTTAAGAATCCCTGTACCCCATTATCCTCGTCATATGTTGGGTAGAATCTGGGGGTTTTCTAGCCGGGATTTTCTGGATCTACGATCCAGTTTCCATCGAGGGATTCCAACATTCTGATGGTAGGTATTTCGGGTACAGTACGCTACTGATTCCTCGTTTTATTTAAGCATGTTACTTACAAATATCTTAAACTTATTTGGTTTGTGTCATTAACTTATGTAAAAGATATCATGTTAAGATTATATTATATTTTTAGAAATGATCTTGGTGTTTGTTCATAGTTGTAGTTGGGAGTCTCTCTTAATGGTTTCCTCTGTAAATTTGGGTAGCAGATGTCCAGCTCGCATCTCTTCTCTTCTCTCACGCATGAGATACTAGGAATGAAAGATTGTAATTTTAATCAATTATTCCAATTATCTGGTGCTATGCATTGTGAGGTAACAATATTGATGACTCTTGAAACGTGGGAGATAGATTAAACGTAACTTTTACAACAGGGATTAAACGTTGCTAAATAAACAATGCACTATTTTGAATAGCAATATTTTATTTTGTTCTTGCTTTTTAGCATTGTCCTGATTTTTTTGTCAACACTAACAGTGTTTCATCTGGAGCACCACATTGATGATAACTTACACTTAAAACCTCACCATTTCTACTTTTTAGATTGGCTCGACATCTTGTTGACCTCTCTTTTGAGCATCGCCAAAATATTAATCTTTTTACATTCTGATGATTATAGTTATAAGAGTAGCCTTTATAGAGTACTCGTTGTTTACCTTGGTTAGTTGTAATAAGTTCCACAGTAGCAACACTACAGAGGTTATCACTGTTCTAGTAATAGAACCATTTAGCGCTAGCTGTTATATTTAATACGTACAGTTTAAAGTGACAGCAAACATGGTAGCACAGTGGTAGAAAAATGGTAGTAATGCGGTAGAAAAGAGGAAGCAAAGTGGTAGAAAAGTGGTAGAAAACTGGTAGCAAAGTGGTAGAAAGTGGTAGAAAAGTGGTAGCAAAGTGGAAGCAAAGTGGTAAAAAAGTGGTAGCAAAGTGGTAGAAAAGTGGTAG